>OY998163.1:21671047-24171047 GCA_963921995.1 Oxystoma pomonae
TAAAAAATATTACATTTTTTATAATTGTTGTTTTATTTACTTTTCTATTTAACTCAGCGACCTCACATCTTATTTACACTTTAATCTCAAGGAATAGAACCTACCTTAGTCTCTCTACGTTGTATAAAACCACCTTAAATCTCTTTTCACTTGGGCTGTTGTCGAACTCCAAATTATATCATTTCTACTCTATGTACTGATGTGCCAATATGTTAAGCCACTTCCTAACCTTGTCCTGCTTACGTATTCTTTCCTTTTCTTCCATTCTTTCCATGCTATTATCCATTTTCTGAAAAATATTACCTTTAAAATATATGACTTTGGTAAACACTAACTTCGCACTCGCATTTTTGACACTTACATTTGATTGTCACTGCAATCCCTTTGCCAGGATATTAATCTATATTTCTTCTTTCTATTTCCTTGTTTTAATGAAACATTTCTTTTATGATTTATTTAAAAAACAAGTCCTTTTCACATTTTGTCCTTTGTTTTGGAAAATTATAACCTCTGCGTGTATCTGACGTTTTACTTGACAGCTTGACACACACCACCAACCGGTCCACGAACAGTGTTAAATTTCTGCACGATATTTGCGATCTTTTAAACTGGATTTGATTTATACTTTCTCTAGTGCAGATAACACCAATTCTATTTTCCCGATAGATGACGCAAGTGCGATCATTCTAGTTTCCATTTCAATTAGCATTATTCCGCTGTCCTACGACATGTATCACTGTGCAAGTTCCTCAGACTTGCTCGAAGTTTTTGGAAGAATTATTTCGAACGTACCCGTTTGAACACTTTGACAATCCTGCCGGAAATACGTCACTTTTAAAATCCGGTCAGATAAAAGTGGACGGCTGATTGAATAAAATTATTATCCATAAAAATATGGGTCATCATTAAGGGTTTTTAACAATTCGTTAATTTAAACTGTTTATTTTAACTAGTAATGTAGTGATTTTGCTATAGATGTTTTTTTAGTAATTTTGTGATGGAGTTTGGACTTCTACCCGCTAAGGTAAAGTTATAAAAAAAATCTATTTTCTTGTTCCTTGCCTAAGCAAATTTTTGTTTATAAATTAGGGTCTGTCCACCCGCTGGATTATCCATTCAATGGTTCATCCCAGGATCTGTTCTACTTATTGGATTAATTATCCACGATTACTTCAAACCTACCTAACACGTACCTTTGTGTAATACGGCGCCCCATGATGTCCTACTGTCTCAGAAACTACTGCTAGAGTTCTGCCTGCCCCGGTGCATTTTGTCTGACTTGTGCAGCCCAGTTATGTGGGACATTTTGACCACTCAGAATAGCCAGTGGTTTAGCCAATTTGACCGCTACCTGGAAGTTTTGGACTAAGGCCTGTATTAACCTTATATTACCTTACGTACCTACATTTACCTGAAGTTGATGAAAATTTTTTTTCTTAAATAACTAGACAAAATATTTCTTCTACTTAATTAATTTGACTTACCTACTAGTAACTTTCCTGATTCCATGTTTTATTTCCGTGATTTTTAGTATGTGCATTAATTGAAATTTTGTCAAGCACAATTAAAAATAGTGGTCACGATAAAAACACATTGGAAATATAATTACATTGGAAATAAAATTATCTTACCTTTGATTAAAAAAAAAACTAAAGTTCATTTTAGAATTTTGTTAACTTTAATGGCCATAGAATACCTTGATAAAATAAGTATTCACTTCCCCCATGCATGAGCATATATGTATATATAGACCCTTGAACTGAGCTCACTTCAAGCGTTAGTAAATATATTTTCCTACCTATATTTTTTTTTGGATCATTGGGATGATTCCAAATATCTATGCCATATAAGGCTAGGGTTTTATGTATTTTTGTTAAATTTTTTTACAGGAGTTTATTTATTATTTTCTAAAACTATAATGATAGTTTGATCGTTTTACATTTACGATGAAAGTAACTTTGGATATTGTACAGAAGTCAATAAATAAAATGTTTTACGTTTACCACTTACCTTACTAGTTTTCTTCATGTCTTTAAAATAAAATACTTCTAAAAGAAAATAAAAGAAACACTCTAATTTAAACTAAAACAATTTCAAAAATAAGACATAAGATTTTTTTTAAATAAAATTATACACTGAGAGAAAGTTTTCTTTAAAAAAATGCAGATTAATCATTGTCATCTTACTTTGCTGAATAGTTTTCTAAGTTTTAATTGTTCAGTCTGACGCTTTAATTTTAACAAACTTAGTGGCGCTCAAAAATCAAATCCTTTTTCAGACACATTTAGACCCACACCTTAAATATTAAGCTCACGCTGTTTTAGCTCGGGATATCAGCTATTTTGTTTTTACAAACAAAGTATGCTGCATAAAATGGCGCCCAACGTGGGGCTCGAACACACGACCCTGAGATGAAAAGTCGCTTTAAAGCCTTTAACTTCTCAATTCTATCCTTGTTAGAGACCAGACCTCTGATTTTCAACTCGTAGTCGATTTCGGGAAGCATGAGATGATTAGGAAGAAATGTTTCGCCCATTTTGGTAAAAAAAAATTAAATCAAGGATCAAAAATATTTTTAAGTTAGGTATAGGCAAAAGTTTTTTTTTTAGTGTAGGTATTTATAAAAAAAATTTTTTAGTGTAGGTACCTATATAAATAATTAAAAAATTATTTAAAAAAATATTAAAAAAAAAATTTTTTTAGTGTAGATACATAAAATTTTTTTTTAGTGTAGATACATCAAAAATTTTTTTTAGTGTACAGAATGTGTCAAGAAATAAAAGTATACCTATTAAAGAATATTTTTATTTGCATTAAATAAAAATTTGAGAGAATAAAAAAAAATCGGAGTCAGGTAGAATCTCGAATCACTTTTCCAGAGCAAATTCAAAAAAATGTTTTTCGAGCCCTACTGGTTGGTCGCCATTTTATGCAGAATGTTTTGAATAAAGAGTTAGATGACATGTTAAAACTTGGTGTTGTGGAGCCATCCAACAGTCCCTACAGTTCTCCGGTGCTCTTAGTCAAAAAAGCTAACGGTGAAATGCGATTTTGTTTTGATGGAAGATACCTTAATGAACAAAAAAAGAACGATTCATATCCACTTCTCAATATAGAGAGAATTCTTAATATGTTACGAGGTGCTAAATATATTTCCTCTGTAGACCTCAGAAAGGCATTCTGGCAAATACCCCTTGACAAGGAATCTCGGGAAAAAACGGCGTTTTCCATAATGGGTCGTGGTCTATTTCACTTTACCAGTGTTCCTTTTGGTCTCTGTAACTCTGCGCAGCTTCAACAAAGACTCGTAGATAGTTTGTTTGGTCCACGTTATGAACCTTTTATCTTCTGTTATCTTGATGACATAATAATTGTAAGCCCTACCATTGAACAACATGTACAACTGCTTTCTGAAGTCAAAGACATCTTAAAAGATGCGAATCTCACTATAAATATCTCCAAGTGTGAATTTTTTAAAACTTCACTTAAGTTTCTTGGTTACGTTGTCGGATCAAATGGTTTGAGAACTGATCCTGATAAAATCTCTGCCATGATAAATTATCCTCGACCAACAACCACCACCCAAATTAAACGTTTTTCTGGAATGTGCTCATGGTACCGACGTTTCTTAAAATCATATTCGACTATGATGGCACCAATTCATGATCTCTTAAAAGGAAGAAAGAAAAATGAATCTATTTCATGGAATTCTGATGCTGAAAATGCTTTTCTTCAGGTTAAACAAGCCTTAGTATCTGCTCCTGTGTTGACACAACCCGATTTTAACCTCCCTTTCACTATTCAATCTGATGCATCTGATGTTGGACTTGGTGGTGTATTGACGCAAAATATAGATGGTGCTGAACGCGTAATTGCATATGCAAGTCGATCATTAACCAAGCCTGAACGAAACCTTAGTACTGTACAAAAAGAATGATTAGCTTTAATTTTTAATATTGACAGATTTAGAGGTTATATTGAAGGTGTTAAGTTCACAGTAATTACGGACTGTCAGGCTCTGCTTTGGCTAAACAATCTTAAAAACCCAACGGGAAAATTTGCTCGGTGGGCTATGAAGCTCAAGCAACATACTTTTAACTTGGTACATAGAAAAGGTCAGTTGAATGTAGTACCTGATGCGTTATCTCGGATCACTGAATGTCTTCCGGAAGTTTCTCTAATTGATATATCTCCTGATAGACTAGATAATTGGTATAACTCTCTTAAACAGTCAATAATAAATTCTCCGGACTCGTACTACTCCTACTTCTGCTCACCTTGGTTTCTATAAAACTCTTGCTAGAATCCAAGAGAACTTCTATTGGCCTAAGATGCGAAAGCATGTTTTATCTTATGTACGTACTTGTCATACCTGCGGTATTCAAAAAATGTCTAATTTGCCTCCCATGGGTCTTATGGGTGGTGAAAAACCTATTGATTACCCTTGGCAATTAATTGCTGTTGATTTAATGGGTCCTTTACCCCGGTCTTCTAAAGGCAATGTCTATCTCTTAGTGGTATCTGATTGGTTTACTAAGTACTCTTTGTTTCATCCCTTAAGAGTAGCTACTGCTTCCAATATTTGTAAGTTTATTGAAAAAGAAGTTTTTCTTACGTTTGGCGTGTCTCAATTTATTCCATGTGATAATGGATCCAACCTAATCGTGAACTGTTTTAAAGACTTAGCTAAACAGTATGAAGTACAAAAAGTGTGGTATACTTCTCTGTATTCTCCGCATGTAAATTATGTCGAAAAAAATAACAATACTATTGGAACTTCTATTCGCTGCTATATAAAGAAAAATCACAAAGAATGGGATAAAGAATTACCAAAATTAGCTCACGCCATAAACACAGCCAAACACGATATTACTAAATATCCGCCTACCTTCTTAAATTTCTGTCGACATGTTCCGATCTCTGGTTGTTACTATGGTCAAATTCCTGCTGATCAAACCATTGAAATTTCTCCTGGTGACCGTGATACCTACGCCGAAAACCTTCCTGCTTTATCTAAAGTTTTCACTGAAGTTAAACAGCGTCTGCATAAAGCGTATCAACGAAACGTTAAGACTTATAATCTTCGAAGGCGTGATGCCGTATTCAAACCTGGTGATCAAGTCTGGCGAAGAAATAAAGTCTTATCATGTGCTTCTAAGCAATTCTCTGCTAAACTTGCACCTAAATATATCTTGTGTACAGTCAAAGAACGTATTGGCAGATTAGTTTATTCTCTTAATGATCCCAATGGAAAGAGTGTTGGTAACTGGCATATAAAAGATCTTAAGCCTTACCATGGCTCCAACTCTTACTTAGCCCTTATCTAACCTAATCCTTTCTCTTCATCTACTTTTTTCTTTTCTATTAATTTTTTTTTCTTCGTTTGATTTTGATTTTACCATCCCTACCTATTATGACCTTGACTGATTTTGACCTTGCCCGATTTTGACCTACCGATTATGACTTCTCTTAGAGACGTGTGATACGCGAAAGATATTAAATCAAAAAATCAAAATCATATTTTATATTTTCTTCATAAAAAATATTCTTTCTAAATCTTGATCCTTTTGAAATTTATTTTCGATGTTATACTTGATGTTTTATCTCTTATAAAAATAGCATTTCATACTATTTTTTTTTTCTGAAGTGGGGATGTGTAGCATTTCAAATGCTACCTAAATAAAAAATATTACATTTTTTATAATTGTTGTTTTATTTACTTTTCTATTTAATTCAGTGACCTCACATTTTATCTACACTTTAATCTCAAGGAATAGAACCTACCTTAGTCTCTCTACGTTGTATAAAACTACCTTAAATCTCTTTTCACTTGGGCTGTTGTCGAACTCCAAATTATATCATTTCTACTCTACGTACTGATGTACCAATATGTTAAGCCACTTCCTAACCTTGTCCTGCTTACGTATTCTTCCCTTTTCTTCCATTCTTTCCATGCTATTATCCATTTTCTGAAAAATATTACCTTTAAAATATATGACTTTGGTAAACACTAACTTCGCACTCGCATTTTTGACACTTACATTTGATTGTCACTGCAATCCCTTTGCCAGGATATTAATCTATATTTCTTCTTTTTATTTCCTTGTTTTAATGAAACATTTCTTTTATGATTTATTTAAAAAACAATTCCTTTTCACATTTTATCCTTTGTTTTGGAAAATTATAACCTCTGCGTGTATCTGACGTTTTACTTGACAGCGGCATGGTTAATCTGGGCACATTTGATTTGCATGCTCCGATCGGACACACACCACCAAGCCAACCGGTCCACGAACAGTGTTAAATTTCTGCACGATATTTGCGATCTTTTAAACTGGATTTCGTCTTTTAAACCATTGCGTATTTAATAATGATTTATACTTTCTCTAGTGCAGATAACACCAATTTTATTTTCCCGATAGATTCTAATTTCCATTTTAATAAGAATTATTCCGCTGTCCTGCGACATGTATTACTGTGCAAGTTCCTCAGAATTGCTCGAAGTTTTTGGAAGAATTATTTCGAACGTACCCGTTTGAACACTTTGACAATCCTGCCGGAAATACGTCACTTTTAAAATCCGGTCAGATAAAAGTGGACAGCTGATTGAATAAAATTATTATTCATAAAAATATGGGTCATCATTAAGGGTTTTTAACAATTCGTTAATTTAAAATGTTTATTTTAACTAATAAAGTAGTGATTTTGCTATAGATGTTTTTTTAGTAATTTTGTGATGGAGTTTGGACTTCTACCCGCTAAGGTAAAGTTATAAAAAAAATCTATTTTCTTGTTCCTTGCCTAAGCAAATTTTTGTTTATAAATTAGGGTCTGTCCACCCACTGGATTATCCATCCAATGGTTCATCCCAGGATCTGTCCTACTTGTTGGATTAATTATCCACGATTACTTCAAACCTACCTAACAAGTACCTTTGTGTAATACGGCGTCCCATGATGTCCTACTGTCTCAGAAACTACTGCTAGAGTTCTGCCTGCCCCGGTGCATTTTGTCTGACTTGTGCAGCCCAGTTATGTGGGACATTTTGACCACTCAGAGTAGCCAGTGGTTTAGCCAATTTGGCCGCTACCTGGAAGTTTTGGACTAAGGCCTGTATTAACCTTATATTACCTTACGTACCTACATTTACCTGAAGTTGATGAAAATTTACCTTATCTGATGCTCGGTTATATAAATAATTTTTTTTTCTTAAATAACTGGACAAAATATTTCTTCCACTTAATTAATTTGACTTACCTACTAGTAACTTTCCTGATTCCATGTTTTATTTTCATATTTAATTTCCATGTTTTATTTCCATATTTAATTTCCGTGATTTTTTGCCATGTTTTATTTCCGTGATTTTTAGTATGTGCATTAATTGAAATTTTGTCAAGCACAATTAAAAATAGTGGTCACGATAAAAACACATTGGAAATATAATTACATTGGAAATAAAATTATCTTACCTTTGATTAAAAAAAAAACTAAAGTTCATTTTAGAATTTTGTAAAATTTAATGGCCATAGAATACCTTGATAAAATAAGTATTCACTTCCCCCATGCATGAGCATAAATGTATATATAGACCCTTGAACTGAGCTCACTTCAAGCGTTAGTAAATATATTTTCCTACCTATATTTTTTTTTTGGATCATTGGTATGATTCCAAATATCTCTCTAGGGTTTTATATATTTTTGTTACATTTTTTTTACAGGAGTTTATTTATTATTTTGTAAAACTATAATGATAGTTTGATCGTTTTACATTTACGATGAAAGTAACTTTGGATATTGTACAGAAGTCAATAAATAAAATGTTTGACGTTTACCACTTACCTTACTAGTTTTCTTCATGTCTTTAAAATAAAGTACTTCTAAAAGAAAATAAAAGAAACACTCTAATTTAAACTAAAACAATTTCAAAAATAAGACATAAGATTTTTTTTTAAATAAAATTATACACTGAGAGAAAGTTTTCTTTAAAAAAATGCAGATTAATCATTGTCATCTTACTTTGCTGAATAGTTTTCTAAGTTTTAATTGTTCGGTCTGACGCTTTAATTTTAACAAACTTAGTGGCGCTCAAAATTCAAATTCTTTTTTAGACACACTTAGACCCACACCTTAAATATTAAGCTCACGCTGTTTTAGCTCGGAATATCAGCTATTTTGTTTTTACAAACAAAGTGTGCTGCAACCAATCTCTTTTGAATGTGTTACATATTACATGAAAGGTACCTGCCGTTTTTGCATTTTATTAGTTTTTTAAAATACGTAAGTTATAATTGTTTTTTTTTTGCGCCTTAAAGGAGATTTGTTGTTAAAGTGGTTATTTTGCTAGATAAGAAAAATTTGACTGTTTTTCACAGGGTTTTACTGTTAGTAGTAGTATAAGTTTAAGAGTTGTACTTATGTACATTTTGTTACAAGTTATTTTGTCTCAGGCCTCTTTGGACTTTTGCAATCGAGCGGTATTATAATTTGTTTATTTTGAGTAGGAATTGCGTGGGCTGGCACTTATTTTTTTGTCGCTTTTTAGTTACACGTACTTGTGTACTGAAAAAACAATACAGTTTATTAAAATAAAGAAAATTTAAAACATGTTGTTTATTTTACTGACATACCTAAATATTAAAAAACCACCAAAAAAATTATCATAATCAACAATTAAAAAAAAAACAGCAATTGTAAAACCCTAAAATGCACAGCTGCTTTTTTGTACATTATAATTTTGCCAATAATAATTTCCATTCTGCACAACATTATGACGTTGGTGGTCCTGACCATACATTTTAATTTGTTGAGTTTGCATAAGATAATTTAACATTCTTCCTTGTTTATATCTTTATTATTGAGGGCTCTGGCTCGTTCATTTCTTTGGCAATATTATGAAGCACAGAAGCAGCTACTATTATTGTCAGAACTGTGTCCAGTATAAGGCAAAGCCCATAAGCCATAACTGGAAACTAACATTTCCAGATCCCAAATGTAGTTTCCATTGAAGTTCTTGTTCGAATTAAGGCTTCATTATACAGTTGTTCATCTGGTATAATTGGATTTGCTAAAGGTGTCAGGAGGTAATTTGAAAGACCATATCCACTCCTAAAAATAAGAAAAAAAGTAGGTAAGGAGAGGGCTATAATTTACTGACAACTAAAACAGTCACAGTTTATATGATATATATATATATATATATATATATATATATATATATCATTCAGTCCTTCAGGGAGCTGTTGGAGAAGCTTGTTTATAAACACTAGATTATTATAGTTTTGATCAATATTAGCTAAAAATCATTTTGTGTGTGTGGGCAAAAATATGCATCCAATGTATATAAACAAAAACAATTGCAATTATAAACATTTTGGGAACCAACTTTTAACCCCCTCTCACCCCGTGTAAAACATTGACTAAGTACCTACCTCACATCTGGATATTCCAATAGATCCTCAACGTGTGTTAACCTGAATCTTCGAGGCACCTTCGAGTGAAGCCAAAATTAACAAAATCCAATATTTCAAGATCATCTTCAATAATGTTTACATATTCGATAATAACATTTGATAAATTTTCCTTTTTCTTGCGTTTTGAACAAAAATAAACTATACCATGAAAAATGGGTCGCAAAACTAACCTCAAAAGAGCTAACTGAGCTTTAAAGATCGGTTAATTGACCAATTTTGGCCAGTTAGTTAATGCTCCTTTAAAGAACGTTTAAAAGACCATTAAATTCGGTACAAGACACAAAATACGCTAAAGGTACTTTAAAGGTCCTTTAGCCTAAAAGACGTTTAAAGAAAAAGTCGGTGCAAGTGGCGGTTAAAATTTTGTGCCGGTATTTTCTGTAATTGCGTACGTTATTATTACGGGACACGCTAGACAACACTTTTTCAATTTTTTTTTACGGTAGTGTCACTCTTTTAATAGATTTTTCAAAAGTAAACAATAATATGAAACATAAACCTAAGTTTTTGGTGTCAGATGGTTGTCAGTTGCTTTCACTACTGACGCAATCGACGCGCCTGCCCATTACACAACTTCATTGGAAGAGTTATTATCGGTACGCATTTTTCTCGGGAAAAGCAAGAGAAGGGCCGTTATATTATCTCATAGTTATATGGTTGTGAGTCTTGAAAATTCCGTCAAATACAGACCTGTGCCCACAGACAGACCGTCGCGACGCGTAACCCAAGGGAATGCGACCATGACTCGCGTGCGGCGTCATTCATGCCTCCAGACCGGCTTGCTTATCGCACACTACATCAACTCAAACAAACCTTCAATTCCCTCAAACAATTTGCAGGAATTTACGACAAATTTACATACATGCCCCGTCCTTGCTTTCTCTCTAGTCTTTGCGTACTATTGAGCGGGGTTTTTATTAAAAAAAAAATCTACCCAACTGTCAAGTCAGTTCTAAATAGAATTTAGTACAAAATAGAGAATTGTTTTGCCTCCAATTAGGTTCAGTTCAGTGCGACTATATATATAGGGTGGGCCACAAATTCCGTACTTTTTGGATTGGCTATAACTTTGGACATAAGTGCTGGATTTTTAAAGATATTAGTTTTTTGGAAAGATAAAACGTGATACTTCTTTGAATCAGTTGAAAATTTAAAATTTTTCATAAATCCAAGATGGCGGACAGTTTTAAAAAATGTGTAATTTTCACCCCCCTGAAAAGGATTTATGTGCGACAATGAACAAAGTCTCAGGCTTTCACTATAAACGCTCATTGTTTATGTGTATATTGATGTTTCATTTAATTAAATCGGTTGAGAAATAAAAAAGTAATAAGCTTCTAGATTATGAGTGTTTGGGCTTAACATTGGAAAAAAAATCACCGTCGGCCGGCCACCGTAGCGCAGTGGGTAGCGTATCTGCCTCCGCACGGTAGGTCCCGGGTTCGAATAATCCCGGCTAGATGCATAGATATTTTGTGATTGTCTTTCACTTCGCTAACACTGAGCATTGATAATTTAAAAAAAAGAAACATTGGAAAAAATCACAAAATTACATATTTTTTCAGTTTGCTATAACTTTTGGCCTGATTACTTAATTTAAAAAAAATATTGTTTAAAGAGACAAAACATAGTTGCGTCCGTTTCTTCAAAATTTGACATAAAAAAAATCACATTACACGCCTTTTTTTAGAGTAAGACACTGGACAAAATATAAATTAATATTTCTAAATCTTCATTTTTTTCTTCGTATATCGAGGTATCACCTAATTAAATCGGGTAAGAAATAAAAGAGTAATAGGTATTTAGATTCTTAGTGTTTTTCTTAATTAAATTATAATTAGGTTAGAAGTTATAGCAAATGAAAAATTTATGTAATTTTGTAATTTTTTTCAATGCCAAGCCAAAACAGCCTTAGTCAAAAAACTTATAACTTTTTTATTTCCAAACTGATTTAATTAACTGAAACTTCAATATACACAGAAATAATGAGCGTTTGCAATGAAAGCTTTAGAGTTTGTTCAGTGTCGCACATAATTTTTTTTCAGGGGGGCTGAAAATTACATATTTTCCAAAACTGTGCGCCATCTTGAATTTTTTAGAAATTTTAAATTTCTAACCGAATCGAAAAACTCTCACGTTTTTCAAAATCGAGTAATCAAGTCAAAAGTTATAGCCAATCCAAAAAGTGCGGAATTTTGTGGCCCACCCTATATATATATACAGACCGCTTCAAGCTACTGCGAACATAGGGCGGAAGAAGTCTAATTTGCCAGTGTACGTACATGTAGAGACACCGCACGCCTATCAGTGAAGCAACCAATACTCAGGCTTGCGATCACCACTTGCATGACTTTCCTTTGGTATTTAGTACGCCTCTAACCACGGTGCTGTGTGGAGCGTAGTCAATGAAACCGGAATTTGGTCAATAAATACACAAATTTTTATAACGTAATTTTCTTATTTTTTGTCACTGATAAATAAGAGCGTTTTATTGTCAACTGCTCAGATTTATCAGTGACGACGTGTTACAATGAAAATAATAAGGAGAAACAAAATAAAAGCAAGTTCTCAAAATAAAATAATACATTCTAAAAACCAAAAAGATTCTCCCAGTCAAAAAAAAATTAAAGCAAATGTTCGAAAAGTCCTCCTTGCTCGGCTAGACAATATCCGAGCCTACTATAAAAACCCCTTCTAACGTTTCCAAGCATGTTAGGGGTGATAATTTGAAAAGCTTCTTCAAAAACAGATAGAAGTCATTAGGAGCAAGATCGGGAGATCGAGCTGGCCATAAAATAGTTCCTTGTGTACTTATAACCCGATTAGGAAATACATTATCAAGATATTCCCTAACAAGGCCAACATTGTGAAAGGAACAACCATCTTGTTGAAACCATGTTTCACCAAATCTTACACCTAACAACTGCCTAGCAGTTGGAATAATGTGCTGCTGCAGTAGATCCAAGTATCTAGGACCATTCAAATTGCAATTGCCGTTAATAAAAAATGGCCCAATTACGTGTTCCCCTACAATACCCCCCCCCCAAACATTTAGTTTTTGGGGATACTGTGTTCTTACGTCAAAATACAAATGCAAATTTTTCCTCGACCAATATCGAACGTGTGTTGGGTTATGACGATTTGACCATTTGACCATCTGCACTTTTTCGGCAACTTCGTAGACATCCATTTTTGGTTTTAAAAATGTATTATTTCAATTAAGAACTTACCCATCTGTTTCTCGAGCAAGGCAGAAATAAAACAAAATAATAAAAACAAAATGAATTTCCAAAAGATAACACTGCAACGTGCTTCGAATCCACCTCGGTCGTACGGCACGGAGAGTAAATTGGACTTGATTCCCCCTATGTTCGCAGTAGCTTGAAGCGGTCTGTATATATATATATATATATATATATATATATAAACAGGATGTTCCAAATTCGATGGTCAACATGGGGATCTTTCCGAAAAGGTTTTTTTCATACGTCCACATATGAAAATGATGGATTTTCCGCACATGTCGTCACATCAGAATTACAAGGTTCTATCTACAACATTTTGACACTTTAACTTTTTTGAAAAAATTAATGTATAATTATGAGCTTTATGAAACAAAAAATAAATAGAAAAAACCGGTGGGTAGTTTCAGATTTATTAAGAAAATTACAAAGTTCCAAGTGGATGATTTGAAATTATTTTAGAATTACAAAGTTCTATCGACCAAAATATTTTTAGTCGCGATTTTAATTATACTGTTTTCCTCCTGACTTTTAATAAATTATCTTTTTGCCGTTTTTAAATAAAGATGTCCCCTCCTCTTTTAAGGTACATTTTCTATGATGCGGCGGACGCATCGAGCGTCTGACGCAAGTAATCGTTTCCTTTGGGCCGTCTGCGTTTCGTGCCTATATTCAACCATATGAGTCAGACGCAGTCCGTCAGTCGCATGCGTCCGCCGAATCATAGGAACCGTAACTTTAAGTAAGTATTTTTTTTTGCAAACTGGTGCATTTAAAAGCCCTAAGAATTTATTTTTTTTTATTAAACTTGTATTCATTCATTTAATTTTCTTAAATTAATGCCAATAAAATAATTTTGTTTGAAACCAATTTTATACAAAAAAAGTTAAATTAAATTATGTTCCTACGTTTATTTATTGCATTCAACACAAGTTTTTTTTATCGTTAATCTCCACGAACACAAATTATTTTATACTTTTTAGTCCGTTTTAAAAACAGACCGTTTTAAAAACAGAGAGCTTCATTAAAACTTATTTTTTATTTAATTAATTACTTTCTGCTTCTTAGTGTATACTGAGTAAATTTAAATCTAAAAATTGCAGCTTTGCTTCAAAAGTTACAAATTTTTAAATATATCAACGACCCCTCTCAACCCTTCAATCACCCCACACCCATCATCATAGCTTTTCAATAGCAAATCCGAAAACTGCATATTCATAGCATTATTCAAATATATCAACTCCCTACTACTCCCTAGAGCACACAACAATATCGTTTTTTTGTACAAAATTAGAAAAAAACTTAAATCTAAAGACTGCATATCCGTAGCAGCTATGATTTAAAAGTTATGATTTTTTTAATTTTTAAATAAATTAACCCCCACTCACCTTCTTAACTACCCCCCACCAACGCAGTTTTTATTGTAATATTATAATTTGACTAGAAATACATAAGTTTACCAAATTTTATTAAACTCGGTTAACGAGAAGTTAAAACTTTTAAATGTACCAAATTTCTATCTACCAGTTTCTTAATATGAAAATTATTTTAAGAATTACAAAGTTCTATCCCAATTTTCCGTGTCAAACATTGACGGTTTCCTGTGGAAAAAAATAGATCAGACCAACTTTTTTAAAATCTTCGACATTAAGTCAAATTATATTATTAGTTTAAAATATTTAAACAAAACAGATGGCATAGTTCTAGAGCACGATTTTTTTAAAATGCAATTACCAAAAGTTGCAAGGCAGGTAGATAGAACCTTGTAATTCTAAGGTGACGATGTGTGGAAAAGTGTACGATGACGTTAACTGTCACCATACTTTCCATATGTCGCAAAGTACTTTTTCCTACGAATGTGCGGAAAAACGCTTTTCTCGCACTCATTTCCGTGCGGAAAGTGCCACTTTCCCGCACGCCATCCGTGAAAAAAAAAATTTCCGCACGCCGTGCGCGAAAAAAATTTCCGCACTCATTTTCGTGCGGAAAGTGCCACTTTTCCGCGCGAAAAAAATTGTTGTCAAGTAAAAAATAATTTTTTAGGCTTTTTAAAGTTTAGTTCTGAGTAAAACATAAAATTAGTAGTTTTTACTATTTTTTCTCTGCTAGGTTTAACTAAAATAATGACGCACTCTCGTAGGAAAAATGTTGTTCCTAACGCGTGCGGAAAGTATATTCGGCACTTACGGCTTGCCCGGCCGATGCGTGCGGGAAAGTATAACTTTCCGCACTTGTTAGGTAAATAACTATTTCTCACATGTGCGGAAAATCAGTTTAATTTGATTTGTGCAAGATTAAACACCAATTTTTACAAAAATTAGTGCAATTCATCAGTGTTCGTAAAAAAATAGCGTACACAACTCGATAGAAAGTACCTTTCTTACACTCGCGTGTTGTTTCACTCGGCTAGCGCCTCGTTCACAACATTCACGCTTATGTGAAATTTGTCACTTTCTTCTCTTGTTATGTGATATAGTATTTTCATCGTTTTAATAAACTTTATTAAAATCGGTTCAGCCATTTTTTCTTTATCGTGGCACATATAAAGATACATATACATTAATATATATATAGGGTAGGTCACAAAATTCCGCACTTTTTGGATTGGCTATTACTTTTGACATAAGTGCTCGATTTTTAAAGGTATTAGTTTTTTAGATAGATGAAACGTAGTACTTTTTCGATTGAGTTGAAAATTTAAAGTTTCTCAAAAATCCAAGATGGCGGACAGTTTTAAAAAATGTGTAATTTTCACCCCCCCCCTGAAAAAAAAATGTATGTGCGACAATGAACAAACTTTAAAGCTTTCACTACAAATGCTCGTTGTTTATGTGTATATTGACGTATCACTTACTTAAATCGGTCAAGAAATGAAAAACTTATAAGCTTCTAGATTATGAGTGTTTGGACTCAACATTGGAAAAAATCGCAAAATTACATATTTTTTTAATTTGCTGTAAATTTTGACCTGATTAGTTAATTAAAAAAAAAATATTTTTAAAGAGACAAAACATGAGAGCTGCGTCTGTTTCTTTAAAATTTGGCATTAAAAAAATTCAGGATGGTGGATAGTTTTAAAAAGGGTTAGCTTTTATACGCCTTATTTTTTTTTTAAGTGATACACTGGACAAAATAAAAATTAGTATTTTCAAATCTCCCTTCCCTCCCTTCTTCGTACATCGAGGTATCGCCTAATTAAATCGGATAAGAAATAAAAAAGTAATGGGTATTTATATTCTTAGTATTTTTCTTAATTAAATAATTAGGTCAAAAGATATAGCAAATGGAAAATGTATGTAATTTTGTGATTTTTTTCAATGCGAAGCCAAAACACTCGTAGTGAAAAAACTTATAACTTTTTTATTTCCCAACTGATTTAATTAAATGATGCTTCAATATACACAGAAACAATGAGCGTTTGTAGTGAAAGCTTTAGAGTTTGTTCAGTGTCGCACAAAAAATTTTTTCAGGGGGGGTGAAAATTACACATTTTTCTAAAACTGTCCGCCATCTTGAATTTTTTGAAAGTTGTAAATTTTTAACCGAATCAAAAAACTTTAACGTTTTATCTTTTGAAAAAGCCAATATATTTCAAAATCGAGTTATCACGTCAAAAGTTATAGCCAATCCAAAAAGTGCGGAATTTTGTGGCCCACCCTATACATTAATACATATACAGTGTATTCCAACGAAAATCTAATTATTCTTGCCTAAAAATTAAGCCATTTCCACCAGTTTTCACCAAGTATTTACGACAAAATCATATAAAAACATCGTCAAAATATCAAACTGTCAAAGATTAAAATGTCGCAACAATGAACGTCACCGAGTAAAAAGGCACATCGCTATGGGCACCATTGTTATTTTAATTACCAGCCGCTTTGATTTATAGAGTAAAGATGCTGTTTTGCGAGAGCGCAGCGAAGTATTTAAAAACGCGAGTAAAAAAAAGCACAGTTTAGCCACGAGTTGTTAACACACTATTTTTTTAATACCTATATCAAGAAATCCAAGAAAAACAGAAAAATTCTCTTAAAAATCTCGAACGAAGAGCACTTCCCGCAACATGGTGTGTTGCACTTTACACCATAAATCAAGGCGGCTGACGTTCAATCATTTCCATCTTTGCTTTGGTCCTTTGTGTGTTCCTTGTGGGACGCTCATCCAAGTTTGAATTTTCGTTGTTTTCCATCCAAGATCTTTTGATCTTTTGTTTTTATATTAATTTTGGTTGAAGTAACTGATTTGGGTTTTTTTTAACTTCTTTTTTATTTTAATTGCCTTAGAAGCATAATCCTATTGGAAATATTAACACGGCAGCACCAGGACGAACCCGTATCAGGTGACTTAGATAAGTGCCTGTGTGGAACGATACCTATTTGTGAGTAATTTAAAGTTGGAAATCCAAGTGTATGATGATGTTTAATGATGTTTGGGGAGGGTGGGGTGACCAGTGAAACCACTGATGAGCCCACGCTGGTTGCCCAGGGCGAAACATCGTTTAATCATTTCCCTCTTTACTTTGGTCCTTTGTGTGTTCCTTGTGGGATACTTATCCAAGTTTGAATTTTGTTTGTTTTCAACCCAAGATCTTTTGATCTTTTCGGTTGAAGTAACTGATTTAGAGGTTTTTTTAACTTCTATGTTGTTTTACTTGCCTTGAGAGCATAATCCTATTGGAAATTTTAACACGCCGCGCCGGGACGAACCCGTATCAGGTGACTTAGATAAGTGCCAGTGCGGAACGATGCCTATTTGTGAATAATTTAAAGTTGGAAATCAAAGTGTATGATGATGTTTAATGATGTTTGTGCGTTCCTTGATCCAAGATCTTTTGATCTTTTGTTTTTAGATTCTTTTCGGTTGAAGTAACTGATTTTGAGGTTTTTTTTTTAACTTCTATGTTGTTTTAATTGCCTTAGGAGCATAATCCTATTGGAAATTTTAACACGCTGCGCCGGGACGAACCCGTATCAGGTGACTTAGATAAGTGCCAGTGCGGAACGATGCACGATGATGTTTAATGATGTTTGTGCGTTCCTTGATCCAAGATCTTTTGATCTTTTGACATGTAAATCTTAATGGACCATCCTGTGAGTTACGTCCTATGAATGTCCTGAGAAAAACATCCTTGGGATGTCCCAATAATTTCCGGAGCGCGACTTTTTAAAGCGTATCAAGTGGCCTGCAAGTAATACAAAAATATATTTAAAAAAAACTGATTATGCCGTTTTCAAAAGCCTCTTTGACTTTACCATTAAAAGTATATGCAAATGATGGTGAAGTATGATTTATAAGCTTCAATGTACAGTCGAAGGCGAAGAAAATGTTTTAGAAGATTTTTGGTTATTTTTCTGGGAGAACTTTTTAACAAATTTAAGCGAAATGAATCATTATTTCAAACACCCTCGAGTATTAGGAATCACGTCTTTCATTTTTATACATAAGTTGTGAAACACCCTGTATAATGTCCTGTGCTATTAGGATTACTATAGACGTATCTTCTTCAAGGTGGTCACGCCACTGTTCTTAGTCGTGAATAATAAGAAAAAGTATCTTGAGTAACGCGCACTCTAATTTGGCCCTTGCATTGAAGTAAGGTCACGCAACATGAGGTGGCTATATTATAGGTATAGGGCAGTATATATGCAGTAAGACCAAACTAAACTCCCGGCCTCTATTAGTAAAATAAGGTCTCCCCACACAAAAAATAGTAGTTTTTGCAACTAGCAGCGGTGATTTAAAAACTCAAGCAATCCTTTTTATAAGTTTTTATTTAACTTGCATTGTATGTAACTATGTTTGTTCAAGTGGAATCTTGCAACTTAATTTTGACCAACTTCCCGACAGCCGATCGGCTTCAAATTTGGCCTGCTTATTTGCGGTGACAATACAAGAATATAGTGTGATGATATTAACAGCTCCCACCTACTCGAAGGGGGTGGAGGGGGGTACAGTTGATTTCGTTGAAATTTGGTGTGTTGGGGCACTTGAGGATGAAAATAACGAATTTCTAATCAGATTTTCAAAATTCAATATGGCGGATTCAAGATGGACGATTTTTGGTCATCTTTTGCTAACCAATTTTAACTAACTTATACACATTCGATTGCCTTCAAATTTGGCATGCATTTATAGTTACAGTGACAATACAATAAAATGTCATTATTAGGCACCCCTCCCCCCTACGAGAGGAGCGGAGGGGAGAAATCACCTAAGTTTGTCCGATTTCAACCAAAATTGGTATACGGAGGCTTTTGGGGATCTGGAATACAAATTTTTTATCAGATTTTAATTTTAACTAACTTATGCACATCCGATTGTGTTCAACTTTGGTATGCGTTTATAGTTCCGGTGAAAATACACTAATATGGTTTTCTCAGGTACCGACCTCCCTCTAACGAGGGAAGCGGAGGGAGAAAAATATTTAGTTTGTACGATTTCAATCAAAATAGGCATACAGGGGTTTTTAAGGAGGGGGATTATGAATTTTTTATCAGATTTTAAAATTTCAATATGGCGGATTCAAAATAGACGATTAAGGTTATAAATCTAAAAATTAAGGTTGTGTGTTCAAATTTGGTATGCGTTTATAGTTCCGGCGACGATACAATAATATGGTATTATTAGGTACACAACTTCCCTCTAACGAGGGAAGTAGAGGGGGAAAAAGAATTAGTTTGTTCGATTTCAATCAAAATTGGCATACAGGGGTTTTTCGGGAAGGGGATATGAACAAAATAATAAATATTTATTAAAAAGAACTTTTAAAGAACAAGCTTTTATTAAATGCACTAAAAGTAGAAAATCATTTTTTATTTCTCTTATACCATAATAAAAGCGATGGGCGTAAATTAAAAATTTTAAAGCATGATGAAAGCATTATGTTTATCATTCGAATAGAAGAAGAAATTAGTTCTTCTTTTGTAGTTCTCTCCCTCTCATCGTAGAGTCAAAATTTTTAATTTGCGCCCATCGCTTTTATTGTGGTATAAGAGAGATAGAAAATTATTTTGTACTTTTGAGTGCATTTAATAAAAGCTTGTTCTTTAAAAGTTTTTTTTAACAAATATTTATTTTTATTTTTTATCAGTGACCTGATGATTATGGGAGCCGCCCGCCCTTCAATCGGGGGTGTCGTGTTAAAATATCCACGTGAAACGCAGGAATGAGGGGTAGGTAAATAAATGTTGTGTGGTGATTCACTTAGTTTCCTGCCTTTACGCATGGTGTGCCGGTTATTTTTCGAGCAGGGGTGGATTTGATGGGTTTTTGGGATTTTGATGGGGAGAAAATAATAGGTTTGTAACGGTTTTTTTACAGTTTATTGGTTTTGACTATCAATGATGGCATAGCAGGTGCACTTAAAAAAGAATTTTACCTACGACCAACGAATAATACTAGTTTTACGACCATCTCAACACAATTTTAGTGGCTCATTTACGGTCCTAGTATAATAATAAAGCTTAGACGTAAACCAAAAGATGGCGGGACAAGCGATGAAACTTTATTTCATAATAGCACTAATTGACGCAAAAGATTGAATTATTTTTCTGTATTAAGACAATAAATATTTATTAAACGTAAATAAATCCAATATAATTTTAGTACTTGCCTAACCAAAAATAAATCCCGTTAAATTGACATATTACGCTTTTTTAAGAAAAAAAAAACCTTGTTTTTAAAAAGATATATAAAAACTCCCTTAGGAACCTTATTTGTTTTGACGTTTTAGACAAAACGTCATTGAAACTTCAGGTTATGAAAGTTGTTGATTTAATAGTATTCGTGTTTGATATTTTTAATAATTTCTGATATTTATGATGACATTTTCATTGGTCAAGCCATGATGACCCTTAAAATAATTTAGATAAATACCTGTTAAATGACTTTTAGATGTGCTTAAATACACTTATAGTAGGCCACGTTTTTTGGTCATTTTAAACACTGTAAAGAAGTTTGCTTGAAAGAAATTAATACCACATTATATCTCACACACTTTATGCTTTGAAAAATTACAATTTTTGCTGTTTTTCATATAAAAATGGCAAAAGAAAAATTATATGCACCACACACTCAAGATGACAGACAGATCACATGAGAGAAATTTTTCTTAAACAGTTGCCTTAAATTATTTTCATCTTTCTCCAAAATACTTTTTTATAGTCTTCTGTGTCTCTTTAACAACCTTAAATATTTTTGCCCTTCACTAAATTATCTCTCCATCTACCTCTAAAATTCTGCTCTCTCTCTCTATCTAAATATTTTTCATTTTAACAGGGAAAAAATGTTTTTGTGCAGTACTTTTTTTGAACCCTAAAAAACAGTGATAACTTGAAAAAATTTGAGTGTTTTATTCTAGAAATCTAAAGTTTGGAAAGAAAGCTTTAAAATAATGTCATAAAAATGTAAAAAACATAGTGTAAAAATTGCTTAAACAAAAACGTTACCCCTTAGATTCTGCTAAAATATTTTAAGCCTTAATAATACCTCCATTAACCTAACGACCCCACCCCAAGGCAATCAAAATTTAGTTATGCCATAATTATGTGCTAATTTCGTCCCCAATCAAAAAATTTTGTGCTCCTTTGGTTTCTGAGATAATCGAAAAAGAAAATGGGGTAGCTAGGTTAATATTAACTTAGCAACCCAAATTTTTTGTTTTAAAATTATGTGCTAAGCACATAGCTCGATGAGTATATAAGAAAAAAATTAAATTTTTCATTTTAAATTATGTTTTTTTTTTAAAAAGGGTGGGGTAGCTAGGTTAATATTAACTTAGCGACCCCAAATGTCTAGGTATCACGGAATTTAAAAATTTCAAAAACCAGTATTATCTGCAAATTATGTGCTAATTTCATCCATGATCAGAAAATTTTGTACTTGTTTGCTTTCCGAGAAAATCAATATAAAGGATATTATAGTCCAATTTTTTGATGAGCGGACTGTCGTCATTTTTGCCTCTGAAAACGTATTTTTTTGCTGTCAACAGTTTGCATGTCAAATAATTTGTTGTTATCAATTTGAAGTAACAGTTGAAACAATCAACGACATGGCTTCTTTTTACATGTTTATTGTCGCTGTTTAAAACAATGTATCAAATAGAGATCCAAAAAAATGACGTCAGTCCGCTCATGAAAAAATTTGACTATATATTACATAATTTTTAATAACCTAGCATACGCAATCTGAAGTACGATTCCAAAGTAAAAATATATTATTACAAAATTATGTGCTCCACGAACATGTGTAAGAATTATCATATAATTTTAAAACCAATAATTTTTAGTTTGGCGGCATATTTCCTGGTTGTTAACTAATTAAATTAGCTAACCCACTTTCTTTTTCGATTTTCTCGGAAACCAGACGAGTACAAAATTTTCTGATTATTGAGGAAATTAGCACATAATATGCAGATAATGCTGGTTTTTGAAATTTTTAAATTCTGTGATACATAAACATGTAGGGTCGCTAAGTTAATATTACCCTAGCGACCCCATCCTTTTTTTAAAAAAGACATAATTTAAAATGAAAAATTCGATTTTTTTCTTATATATTCGTCGAGCACATAATTAGCACATAATTTTAAAACCAAAAATTTTTAAATAAAGTTTTACCAAAAGAAAAATGGTGGATTTTCGCCTTCTCCACCAGTTCTACCACAGACTGGTTTCAGACACAGTCCATCCACCAACTCTCTTTTTATTTATATTTAACTCCACTATGGACATTGGGAATTTATTTCTCATTCAGTTTTAAAAAATTTTTGGTTTGGCTTCATTTTTCCTGGTGGGGTTGCTAAGTTAATATTAACCTAGCTACCCCATTTTCTTTTTCGATTATCTGAGAAACCAAAGGAGCACAAAATTTTTTGATTGGGGACGGAATTAGCACATAATTATGGTGTGACTAAATTTTGATTTTCTTGAGGTAGGGTCGCTAGGTTAATGGAGATCTTAATAATAATAACACGCTCGCCTGCGCTCCGCATTTAATGACCATCATAACATGCTTGGTATGTAAAACTACTATTGCAAGCTCATGGAAATAGAAAACGAAATGATAATGAAAAAGGAATCATGAAACGGGTAGATATTATATGCAAAAGACAAGCAACTGTCAGTCTGCTGAATCGGCAGAAGCACCTTTACTTTGCAGGAAAAACCGAAGAAAAGCGTCTCCACGTAGACATAATTAACATAATAACATATCCCAAACTCTATATTAGAAAAGCTCAATAATTATTTTTTTTTTTTAATATACCACATTTTTAAAACTGACTAAAAAATATAATATATTTTTTTTCTAGGTCCATACAGATAGACGATACACGAAAAACGCTTTTTTTAATGATATGAACGTGAAGCGTGAATTTTTCAACTGATATATAAGCGTCCCATTATTATTATATTATTTTATTCCTATTATCTATTGTAGATGTTCAACCTTTCTAGTTCGTTTTAAAAACTTAGTAGGTAGGTAAATTAAATTTGAATTTTTTTAAATATTTATTTCTTACTTTTTAGTCATGTGTGTTTCTTATACCACGTTTTTAAAACGGACTAAAAAGTATAAGGTCCATACAGATAAACGATACACGATCATGATCACTGTTTTTAAATGATATGAACTCTTGTGCGTGAATTTTTCAACATAAACATAAACATAAACATAAACATAAACATAAACATAAACATAAACATAAACATAAACATAAACATAAACATAAACATAAACATAAACATAAACATAAACATAAACATAAACATAAACATAAACATAAACATAAACATAAACATAAACATAAACATAAACATAAACATAAACATAAACATAAACATAAACATAAACATAAACATAAACATAAACATAAACATAAACATAAACATAAACATAAACATAAACATAAACATAAACATAAACATAAACATAAACATAAACATAAACATAAACATAAACATAAACATAAACATAAACATAAACATAAACATAAACATAAACATAAACATAAACATAAACATAAACATAAACATAAACATAAACATAAACATAAACATAAACATAAACATAAACATAAACATAAACATAAACATAAACATAAACATAAACATAAACATAAACATAAACATAAACATAAACATAAACATAAACAATCAGGCATACCGGTGGTCGCGATTGTTCAAAAACCGTGAGAAAATCTCGCCCTTACAAAAAATCTGACGATTTTTAAATACAAGTTTACACTTAATGCTTTTTTGTCAGGACTATTTGCTAATATTTCTTAAAATTTAGTTTCTTAATACTGTTTTTCTGAAAACCCTGTTTTTTATTTAAAAATGTATGTTATTAAGCTTATTTTTATGTGTAAACAAACCTTTAAAACTTTCAACATACAAAACCATAGATAGCCATGGAATATTTCGCTGTCACTGTTCAGAAAGTCACACAAATTCTGTCTTTTCTTTTACATGGTGTGAATTGTCGACACTTTTTGACGTTTATTGGTACGCGTAGTAACTAGTCTTACAGAATCTCTTTAAAATATTAAATTTACAAAATGTTATTAAAAAATTACGCAGTTTCTCTACAACGTTAGGATAAATATGAAGGACGCTGTGTTTTTGTCTTAAATGAGGCGATAAGTAAAAATCGCCACTTTCCAGAATTATGACGGGTGAGATTTTCTGTCGTTTCTGAAGAATCGCGACCATCATGCCAGACTATCTCTACCCACCTCCTTATTCCTCTATAGTATGGTTGTTATAAAGTTATTCGATATTTTAATGCATTTATGGCCCGGAAGGCAAACGGTTCATCATATTTCTGTAACAAATTCCTACGAAGTTATATGCCCATGTTACCTTTATTGATTATTAGATTTTGTTACACGACTGCATGCCTTTTAACCCCCTCCCCCTCCCCTGATGTTTGGATTCACCTAATAGGTACTCTAAAATGTAATCCAGGCGATATTCAGAGTGTTAACAGAGTTTTACGCAATTTTCTCGACTAGGCAGGTACCTATACTGCTTTAAGTTTATTTAAACAATTTAGTTATAGCATGATTTTTCCAATAAATTTAAGATAAGCAGAAAACTCGAGATCTGACTTCAAGGTCCACCCTTATTACCCTGATGTTACGAATTTTAGTTTCATTTTAAGCAATTTTTTGTCGTTGCCATTTGCTACACTTAAAACGTGTAAAAATTGGCATTTTTAGTAACATAAACACATTTTTTTTAAATACTAAAAAATAAACGTAAAAGGCATCAAAATTTTTGAAACATTTTCTGCTTATATTGCAAAAACCTTACCCTGCGGCTGTAACATCATTAATTGTCACGATTTTAATAACAGTTTACCTACTCGCGTGCGGTAAAGTGCACTTTACCGCACTCATATGAGTGCCGGAAGATGTACTTTACCACACTCAAAAAACAAAATCTCGAAAGGATTAAACTCTAGGTTTCACCCTTTTAGAATGTATACTCTATTTAAAATTATGAATTTTGAAAAAAAAAATTATTAGAGTTTTTCACATAATTAGGTTTTTTTAAACGGTATAAGACGCTAGTAGTTAAAATTTTGTATCTAACACATGCGTACACATGCCTTGACGGCTTGCCAGAACCCCGCTTCGCGTCGTTCGTGCAACTGCCGTCGCGTGCGGTAAAGTATCACTTTCGACACTTGTTAGGTAAATAACAAAAAAACAAAAGATCTTGGGTGGAAATAAAGAAAATTCAAACTTGGATGAGCATCCCACAAGGAACAGACAAACGACCAAAGCGAAATGATTAGTCACCCTCTACCATACATCATTAAATACCATCATACACTTTTATTTCCAACTTTAAATCACTCACAAATAGGCATCGTTCTGCACTGGTACTTATCCAAGATACGGATTCGTCCTGGCGTGTTAATATTTCTAGTAGGATTATGCTCCTAAGGCAATTAAAACAAAAAAAGAAGTTAAAAAACCTCCAAATCAGTTACTTTAACCGAAAAGAAACTAAAAAACAAATGATCAAGAGATCTTGGGTGGAAATAAAGAAAATTCAAACTTGGATGAGCATCCCACAAGGAACACACAAACTCTACCATACTTGGTAGAGGGTGACGGGTGAAACCACTGATGAGCCCACGCTGGTTACACAATACAACCCAACACTTACTAAATTGCCCCCTCCCCTTCTTCAAAAAAACCTGCAAACGCCTCTGCATATTAGATAATAACAAGTGTAACAGCTTTTTATTTTCGTGCTCCAAATGCTTCCTTTGGGTAATGTTATCGTGTTTTTCAATTTTAAAACCAATTGCTTTTTATTTTTAGATAAAGTGGTGACGTGATGGTAAAGTCACATCACGGAAAGGGTGACATTTTCCTTACATGACACAAAACCGTAAATTTTTTACATTTACTTTGTTTATACGGGCCTCTTAAAGCGCTCTTATACAGGGTTCCTAAGCAAATCCTTAGGGGGCCAAGCAGCCGTGTATAAGACGCAGACAAACGGAAAAGCACATTAGGCAGAAAAGGATGTGCATGGGGCGATGTTGTCACTACATCTTACACGTAGTAAATCCATTCCAGGTTGTTGTTTTCTAATGTTTTCCATTTTCATACCTTTAGGACTTGAATAAAAACTGTTTTTGCTCGACTTTAATACCAAACTGATGAAAGATATTGTAACCATTATCCTTACGCACTGTTTACGGGCTGGGGACTGAGATACATGCAAATGCCTAACCTAAAGCGTTCATACACGGCCGGAGATATTTCCGTAGAAACTCTATCAAGCAAATAGGACGGGTTGACGCCTTCGAACGTCCAACCCGGGTTTTGCACTTTGATTCGAAATCAAAAAGGAGGAACAGTCAGATGTGGGGCCGTGCACAAATTACGTACGGTGATTTTACCAATTTTTGACCCCCTCCCTATGTAATGTTTTGTAACGGTTTGGCACGCCACTCCCCTAATATAACGTAACGATTTCAAGACCACTAACCCCCCCCCCCAAAAAAAAAACTTTTCACTTATTTTCATTCCAAATTTTCTTAGTTTCACACAAATGAAAACGCTGTCGAAAACCCCCCTCCCCCCTACGTAACGTTTTGTAACCCCCCTCTCCCCTATGACCATTACGTAATTTGTGCACGGCCCCTGTAGTCCCAGTGGAGGAGGGCGAGAAAATTGATATTTTTTTCTTAAAAATTATACTCTTTAGACCTATTTCTTTGCGTTCCCGAAATTACGTAATTTTTGAAAAAAAATTGTAAGCAGCGCCATTTTTATTTCGTGCTTTGTTTTTCTAACATTTTTGCGTTCGGCTAATTTAATTAAAAAAATTTTGCCTGCGGCGCCCTTTATCTTCTCACTCGAAACCAAGATCCCCCGTTTTAGAAAAACTGATCCCGTCTCTGTTTCTAAATTTTTTCGAATAAAAGTAGAGTATGACCATGGGGGAAATAATTTTTTTCTACTGTATGACGAAAATTTCGAGAAAGTTGAAGAAAAAAATAAAAAATGTGGCAGAGCTCAAGTTTTTCGTAAAAAAAACTTTTTTGTAAAGAAACAGAGCAAAATAAATCTTTTCACCCTTTTTTCGGCGTTACAAATATTGGCAGCCCCTTATTTTTCGCTTTTACCCTCCCGCTAGTTTTGAAGAATTGGTTCGCTACATGTTTCGAGATCATGTCATAAAACACCTCGAAAATATCAAATGTAATGTAGGTCCAGCTTTATTTAACATCAATAATATCGCAAACAAAAAGCTCTGCAGGAAAAACAGCGCCGTTTATTGATTTCTTTGGCTGCTAGTGCTAGCTGCATGGTTTGGCCGTTTCCGGATAGATGTCACTAGTAGAACAGAATGGAAAGAAATTTAATTAAAAGCGAAGATATTTCTTTCTAATGTTAACAACCTCACGAGTTTATCGCTCAGTATCGTAAATAACGGACCCTGCCGCCTCCTTTAAGCAAGAAAAAACTGTGGTTTGGACCTGAAAACATCTAATTTCTCTCATCTCATCTAATGGTGTGGCCGCCATCTAGCGGAATTTGCAGACATCTTGTCAACGGTTATTATTGCAACTATGATTTATGCTCATAATGAAAGAGTGGCGACAATTTTTTCTCATGAAAGCAGTCCGGAGATAATAACAAACTGGCACCATTGCTCAATATACCTGTTTCTTTTGTGCGCGCAGAACTTTCTATGCCATTTCTGTTTGATTTATTGAAATCCTATCCCTAAGGAAAATCTTAGGAACACTGTATATAAACACCACTAAACCGTCTTAAGCACTATCGCTTTGAAACCAGCAGCGGCGTAGCGTCGGAGGGGCGAGAGGGGGCCCTCACCCCCCTCCCGCCCTCAAGAGTCTGCCGCCCTTCGGGCGCCTCATTATATATTTCTTACGATAAAAGGAAAACCTACCTTTCCAAATGAAACATTAAACTGTATTAGTATTACACTTATTTTAAGCAGTTTAGATTTTAAAAAGCGAAACGCAGACGAATAAAATAAATGTATTTTTTATGGTACTGGATACTTTAATTGAAACGCTTGAAACAAGGTTTCGAGATGTTTTTAAAGTATCGAAAAAATTTGATTGCTTAATAAACGTGGAAAACACAGAAAGCAATCTCAAATGTGTAGCAGATTTAGTACTCTTTTACGAGTCAGATGTTGGGAGCACCACCCTGGACGAATACAAATCCTTTTCATCATTGATGGATGAATTAGAAAAAGATAAAATTAAAAAACCTGAAAATATTTTTCCATACATGAAACAATTTGAAAAATTGATTTCCAAACATTTTTAAACTATACAAAATTATGTCGACCATTGCCTCTAGCAGCGCAGGAGCTGAACGTATGTTTAATAGGCTTAAAAAAATAAATATTGCGAAAGGTCGCAAATGACACAAGAAAATTTAAATTCTTTTGCCGTAATTAGTATAGAGCGGGAGTACAGTAATACCATCGATTTTGATCTTATACTGGACAAGATGAGGTCAACTAAAACTAGAAGACTAGTTTTTTAATTAAATTAGTTCTTAAGATCTTTTTATGTAGTGCCTATCTATATTTTGTAATAAATGTGAATTTTATTAGCAAACTTTTAATTTAGAATGATTAGATATTAAGTATGTACTGTTTATAATATATATTTTTTCACTTTTAAATGTTTAACCTTTTATATGCTCTGGCGCTCTTTTCAAGCTTCGCCCCCCCCCCTCCCCCGCCCTATATACCACGCTACGCCGCTGTTTGAAACCGATTTTAGGGTCGGTATAAACACTTTAAAAACCCTTTACCGCATTGCTGGGTTGAGTTCGGTTGAAACAGGGTACTTGTAATGTGTTACAATAAATGGGATAGAAACGTGACGTGGAACATGACTATAACATTATTAATAAATTATAGTAATATACCTAAGCACTTCCCAGAATATGATTATGATATTCCCAGAATTATTTTTTGGCAAAATGATGGTAATGTTTCACATAGCAAATAGATTTTTTGATTCAAAACATGTCAGATGGCCATGAGATAGATATCCTAAGATATGCAGTAGATATCCACATGAATATCCACCAAATATGCTACTAAAGTGCAAGACTATAGCTGAAAATTCATGCGGGGTATATCGATATATCACCATTATATTGATGTACTACTTGAGATTAGTTATCAAAAGATTACCTAAATAACATTTTGCTGTCTTATATGTATGGTATGATGTATGGGGTGATTCCCGTGCCATCTACCTATAATAGATGACATTGAACTAAATTACAATTATAGTAAGATAGTAATATTTTCAGCAAACATGCAGAAATATAAGTATCACAAACTCTTAAAGAATATTCAACAAAAAATAGGTCTGTAACATTCCTGTCATATTCGCAATAGAATATTTCAAAAATCACTTTGAGGGCAACATGGATATTCATCCAATGTTATGTGGGTTATATATATGTACATGTGTATGTACGAAACAAAGCGATAATACACTACATTTTTGACTTGTTCATGCCATGTTTCGAACGATGCCCGCTTTTTTGACGGGTGCGATGACAGAACAGCTGATTGAAGTCGTTGCGTACGAAGGGATCTACGTAATGTTACGGACCCAGGAACGTACGAACGATTTCAATCAGCAGTTCTGTCATCGCACCCGTCAAAAAAGCGGGCATCATTCGAATCATAGCATGAACAAGTCAAAAATGTAGTGTATTTTGGCTTTGCTTCGAACGCGTTAGGTATACCGATACCGATGCGTGAAATAGACACTTAAAGTAAATATTTCAACGCATCGGTATCGCTATACCTAACGCGTTCGAAACAATGCCAAAATACAATACATTTTTCACTTGTTCATGCCAGGTTTCGAACGATGCCTGCTTCTTTGACGGGTGCGATGACAGAACAGATGATTCCACTCGTTGCGTACGGAGGGATGTACGTAACGTTACGGACCCACAAACGTACGTATTTCAATCAGCAGTTCTGTCATCGCACCTTTTAAAAAAGCGGGCATCGTTCGAAACATCGCATAAACAAGTCAAAAATGTAGTGTATTTAAGCTTTATTTCGAACGTGTTAGGTATACCATGGTATTCCGATACCGATGCAATGAAATGTTTACTTTAAGTGTCTAATATCTACTTTAAGTATCTATTACCTTTTTAAAACTGAATTTAATGAATGACGTACAAACCCTCGGAGAAAGCGATATTATTAAAATCGTCCTTATATAAAACCGTTTTAGGCGCGTATAAACGTAGTAATTGTTAAAGCCAGTGAAGGACATTAAATTATGATATGATTTAAGCACGGAAGTATATTTACTTCCGTGGTTTTAAGAGGGACCGTCACTGTTTGATACATGAGCACAATTCGGCAATCTCAACGAATACTGTTTATAGTCAGTTTTGGGCAATTCCATGATAACTGACGGGACCAATTTTGATCGCATTTTTCTCTCTTTTAAAGATATTCCAGAATGACCACATCTTAATGCAAAAGTTCCGAATATGTTCCACTTGGAAAAAGGGAGGAAATTATTGGCAACGTGGCAGTTATTTGCATTATTTTTGTTTTTTGTGTGGTGACCATGATTATTACCTGTCAGCTGTCAAAAAGCAACGTAATATTTGAGGTTGTTTAAAAAAAAAACAAATTTTATTGATAATTTGTAATTATATGGAGGAAAAGGCAAATAAAACTACTATAATTGCTCAACTATAAAACCTAACTATTTATTATTACACCTCCAGACCAGTTTAACCCCTTTTTGAGTTTCTTTGCAACGAATTTGCGAAAAAAAAAGGTGAATTATTCGTTAGGTTAAAACCCCCCTCCCAGGAGGTCCAACCCAATCTACAATCAATTAATTAATCATAATCAAGGGCCCCAGGGAGAACTATAGCTCCTCCACTTTTTTGACCCTTTACTCTGGTTTGTGACGTGTGTTTCGTGTGATGTCTTAAATTTTAAAAATGTTGCCTGCGGTGCCATGACGTCATTAATTGTTACAATTTTTGTTTAATTCTAAGGAATTTTTCTCACCAGCATTCAAAACGTAATATATAAATAAATGGCATTCTTAGTATAATTTTTCTTAAAATGTTTATCTTCATCGCATTTATGATTTGGCAACAACTCTATATATACCACCGCAACCCACCCCTTCTTGGCTTCTAACCCAATCTGATTATTTAAAAATATTTTACAAAAAACCTCAAAAGTTTTAAAGAATTTTTTGTTTTTTTTTCAAAATTTTCGCCTGCGGCGCTACAACAATATTATTTTTACAATTTTGATTAATTTTAGGCAATTTTTTTGTCAACAACATTTCAACGGCGCATTTAAGGGTTAATTTTGAAAAAATCTGCAATTGCATTTGCATTTAAAATTAAGTATTTTTGTTTCGTATACACTAACCCAACACCTATTAGACCGCCCCCATCCCCTCCCTTCAGTTCAAGAGCTCAAGCACTAGGCACCTACCCAATTTTAAAAAATTTGATATAGGTAGGTGTGGTAAAACCCCCCTCAGAGTCGATTTCTGGCTACGCCACTGCTTAAGTTCCACTTACATGATATTCCACACCCTTGCAAACCAAAACTTAAGCTAGACTTACATGTCAAGCCGAACCTGTAAACACGGGCATTAGTTTATCTGTGCTTTACACAACGATGTACTAACCTTAATCCAGCGAAGGACCGTTACCAGTTTCAAGGCCTACATTTTTACCTTTCTATGACCACAGGGAAACCTACGGTAGTTTTTCTGTAATGTAACCATGAGAATAAAAGGGTGCGTTCGTGTAGGTTAGCTTAGGTTTGTTTTTGATAGCCTTTTAGCTACGTTATCATTAATATTTTGCCGTTTTTTTTATAAATTTTTGGAGGAGAAAATAAAAGACGGACATACCTTGTTCAATACGCAGAGAAGAAGACCCTCCCGTTTATTTTGGTTGGTTACAATATTTTGACATTTGTGGCTAACAATAAAACCGTAACATTAATTGCGGGAAATTCAAATATTCAATTTTATATAAAACAGGTTTGTTATGAGTGGTGCAATGCTGCACCCTCCATTGCGTCCTAAAAGGTCTATTGTGGCTCATACCTGTTTTACAAGTCACTCGTCCCAACTTCCCTGATAAAGGAAATCAGTCTATTTGGTGAGACCTCCTCGAAGTATTGGGGCACTTTTAACCAAGGGCCAAATATTTTCGCCTTTGTTTTCATTAGTCCTACGCAGTGGCATAGGATATGTACCGGCGTTTCCCCTTCTCCTCTACAGAGTCTAAAAATCGGTGTATTGCTCCCTCCAATTCTATTCATGTGTTGGTTGTTCCTTGTTCCTCTACAACACCGTTCTTATTGCTTGATAGCTGCAGGAGCTACGTTTGTCTGGCTTATTTAGAAAGGCTTTCGAGTGCTGTTTTCCGGAGTTGAGCGCCAGTGCTGCACCCCTTTTCTTTCAGCCCACTTGGATAATTCCCCATTGACCGTGGCTATAGTTAGTCCAAAGCAGGGCGGTGGCCCTAAGAACACAGATTCCGCTCCTGCCTTAGCAAAGGAATCGGTTTTTCGTCTCCTTCAATTCCTGTGTGGCCCGGGACCCATACAAGAGTGATTTTGTTGGTTCCACAGATCTTTAGCAAAGTTTGAAAGCATTTCCAAACTAAAAGTGATTGGATCTTATTTGAGCTTATTGCTTTCAGAGCAGCTTGACTATCTGATATAAATTTGATGCTTCTGTTAGAGATGCCTTTGTCGGCTATTTCTCTTGCACAGAGCTCTATGGCGTAAACCTCGGCCTGGAAGATGGTGGCAAGGTTATGAAGTCCAATTGAAATTGCAGAACTTGAACCCGATACACCCGCTCCCACGCCGCCGTCCTTGGTTTTTGATCCGTCTGTGTACCAAACGTGGTCAGCTTTGGTAAATTGATTTATATTCCCCTCCCATTTTTCCCTCGTTGGAAACAGAACCTGAAACGGTTTTTCAAAGTTGTATTTTGGTCTGTTGGCATACTAAGGTTTCGTTTATTACAAAATGCCTGCCCTAAAGTTGCTCTTGCCTTCTTCTCCACCCAGATATGCAGCGGGGGGAGGTTAAGCGTTACTTCCATTGCTTTCGATGGTTTTGTCTTTATTGCTGAAGTTATGAGTTTGCATGCTGTGCGTTCGTGTAGAAACCCGATCCTACGAAGAGGGCCTAATAACGTCACGGCCTGAACGCCCGGGTTTTTGCGGTTTGGCTCGAATAGAAAGTGCCTTACAGTTTTTAGTAAAAAAAAATTGTTTGTTTTTCGCTGAAAAAATATACAGAGAGTTAGATACAGGGCTTTTAGCTAATATGGAGGAAGAGCAATGCGGAATTGCTACGTCGTTGGCCCTCTTTGAGAAATAGAGCATGTTAGCGATAATGTTGAAGTTTCATTAAAATTAAAAAATGTTAATAAAAAAGTGGGGTTATGGCTGGGTTACGTATTGTAAGATGCCCCCTGTTCTCCGTCTCCAAGCCCGGAAGAAACAGGACGCTCATCGTGACCGTCCCGAACTTAGATTAAAAAGAGACAAAATATCTGGTCGAACGAAAACTTCTTGGAAAATAAGAACCACTGTTTATTTACAAAATTTGCCAACACTCGACAAAACCAAAACAATGGGATGGAATAAATTCCATATCGTTCTAAATGTTAGAGAGGGAAAGCGACGGAGATATGTCGGGTCTGACGCATGGGCGAAAACAAGCCTAAATGAACAGGTGAATGACAGAGCGAGCATCTGTTTTGCTGCGGTCATTCTTGAACTGTGAGCATGCATTTGATGTACTTTCGCTGTTGAGTGATCGATTCCTTTCGCGGCTTCGAAAATTAGGTCCCAAGATTTCTCAGATAATAATATAACCAAAGTCTCCGGAATCTTGTCTCTTTTTAATCTAAGGTCCCGAATGTCATCTCGGACGCAACAGATCATACACGGAAAAAAAAAGTATTTTAAAAATTAGTATAAATATATTAAAATTTAATAAATTATTTATTAATATATGTTACAAAAAACCAAGATATTAAAAAGTATTATAAAAATATATTACAATAAAATATTAACTGCTAAAATTCAGCATATAAAAATCCATCTTATTTTAAAGTTGAAAATGTATTTTCTTAAAAATTAAAAAATCATTTTATTTAATTTTAAATAAATATGTATTACCGTTTAATATCTCTTATTTTAAGATTATATATATGTTTTATTAAGATTTAATAAATTAATATTTTCAAATTTAAAATCTTTTGTTTTACATGTAATTAAAATAAATATATTTAAAATTAAATTATTTGTTAATATATGTTACAAAAATTCAATATTTTAAAGAGTAATATATAATTACACTAAAATTAGTTATATAGATATAACATTAAATTGTTACGAAGGCGGCTTTTATCTCTTTCTTTAATCTATCCAATCCCTATCCCTATTTGAAGTTTTTCTTTGTTCGAGTTTGCGAGTTTCCCTGTATTTTTTATCTTTTAGCCAAACATTCTTATTCTTCTTTCCTGGAAAAGAGTACCAAAGAACCAGGTACCAATAACATGGAGGAAAAGGTCTCGGCGAAATTCACTGAAATTTTTATATGTTTTTGTACTTGGTCTCATAAGAAAATATTTAAAAAATCAAACTTTTCTATCGACCCGTTTTTAAGATACAGGGTTTTTTAAATGTCATTTTTTCCGTGCATTTTCCTCTTTTAAGCCAGTTTATGTAATAAATCCATTTCCTTTTTTAAATATTTTTTTTTAAATTAAGTTTTCTGATTCTTCTCTAGAATTTTGGCCAGTATAATTAAAATTATGGATTTAAGATACAGAGGGCGTCAAAAGTTATACGTAGGTAGAGTTTTTTTTTCAATTTAGGCAATTTTGATAAACAAGTTTAGTATTTATACTTTAAAAATGGTCACATCAAAAATCCCTAAATTCATAATGTAAACTATATTATACAGGGTGTCCAAATATTGTTATTAAGTGTTTCTTATTTTTGTTACAAATAATAATACACAAGCTCTTAAAATACAGGGTTGTCCTGACTTAAATGTTATGTTATGATGTTACATTTCAAATATTCCTTTTTTTTAAACATTGTTTTTTTTCTATTTGCGGTTTGCTTTACAAACTTAAAAATATTTGATAGTTAGTCTGTCATAAATATACAGAGTGACCAAAAATTATGTTTTACGTAGGGTCAATTTTATATTAAATATTCACCTGGCTTGAAATGGGATAAAAAGAAGAAAAAATAATTTTTGGGCACCCTGTATATGGCATTTCTGTAGGATATCATGAAGACTTTGTGATAATATTTTCGATTGAAACATGTTTAAAGTATTATTTTATGTTTTAAAAAAATTGGCCAAAATGAAAAAAAAAAGTCTACCTACATATAACTTTTGACGACCTCTGTATCATAAATCCCAGTTTGTATTGTCCGAAATTCTAAAGAAGAATCAGGAAAATTAATTTAAAGAAAACATTGGCTGGCTTAAAAGGAGGAAAATGTACAGAAAGCATGACATTTTAAACACCCTGTATCTTAAAAACGGCTAGACAGAAAAGTGTAATTTTTTAAATTTTTTCTAATGAGTCCAAGTACAAAATAAATATCAAAATTTCAGCGAATTTGGCCGAGACCTTTTTCTCCATTTTAATGGTACCTGGTTCTTTAGTACAAGAAATACATATAAAATCTGGCAAGTAATTCATAAAAACGTAACTCTCTCAAATTTAAATGTTAAAACACCGTTCTTATGTACAGGGTGATCATTTATAAAGTTTCCTTTGGGAAAAGTTTTTTGCTGTTGAACTTAGGAAGATAATTTAAAAAGCAATCAAAAATATGAAAATATTCCTATAATTTGACATTTATATTTTTTTAAATAAAACACCCTGTATATTTTTATATTTTTGGAAGGTTCCTTCTGACTAAGCCCTTTTTGGAAACATCTTCAACCCTGTTCTATATTTAATAGTTTCTACAATATGTAGCTTTTTATCATCGAACAATTTTTACTATTAGTTAACTGCACTAAAGTCCCGTCACCGTATTTTTTGCCAATTAGTCACAATGGTCGCGATTCTTTAGAAACGACAGAAAATCTCACCCGTTAGAATTCTGGAAAGTGGCGATTTTTACTTATCGCCTCATTTAAAATAAAAACACAGCAACCTTCATATTTATCCTAACGCTGTAACAGAAACTGCGTCATTTTTTTATTAACATTTTGTAAATTTAATATTTTAAAGATATTCTGCAGGACTAGTTTATGGCGGAGCTAAATTGTTACTACGCGTACCAATAAACGTCGAAAATTTAACCATGTAAAAGGAAGACAGAATTTCTGTGACTTTTCTGAACATTGACAGCGAAATATTCCATGGCTATCTATGGTTTTGTATGTTAAAGTTTTAAAGGTTTGTTTACACATAAAAATATTTAAGGAATATTAGCAAATAGTCCTGACAAAAAGCATTAAGTGTAAACTTGTGTTTAAAAATCGTCAGATTTTTTGTAAGGGCGAGATTTTCTGACGGTTTTTGAAGTATCGCGACCAATGTCAATTTGAAGGGAAACATAAAATTCAAACCCACTGCCAACATCAAAAAATGCATCATGGTTGACTGATTTTAATAAAAGTTCTATAGTGCAGCTACCTAATAATAAAATTTGTTTGATGATAAAAAGCTAAATATCCTAAAATCTATTATGGATAAAATAGCATTGAAGATATTTCTTAAGGTCTCGTAATTGTAAACAAATATAGGATGTTCTGTTTAAAAAAACCCTTCATTTTTGTATATTTCTAAAAATATAAATGTCAGATTTGACAGCGTAGAAATGTTCTGCTCTTATTGCCTGCTTTTTAAATAAACTTTTCAATTCCAAACGCAAAAAACTTCTCCCAAAGGAAACTTTATAAATGATCACCCTGTACATACAAGTTTACAAATTAAAATTCAATTTTTTTTTAAAATATAGACAAAACCAAGTCAGGGTTAGATTGTGTCCTAAAAAAAATACTTTGATAGAACAATATAATTCCTCTATATAGATTTTTTTAAAATTGTTTAAAAGAAATAGTTTGTTTAGACATTTCATTTCCATGGGTCATGTTGTACTTGCATTATGAAAAAAAATAGGATCTAACTTACGCAATACAAAAACGCTAAACCACACATTTTAACCCCTAAAGTTTCTCACTGTCGATGTCGTCGAACGGTACGACTTTGGTAAATTTTAAACAGTATAATGAATTTTTTATAAAAGGCAAAAATAAGAAAAAAAAATTATTTGTGCCTCGATCTGTTTCAAAACTTACCTTGAAATTCCGAAAAAAATTCTGGCATTTGCCAATCTTCTAAGAGTTTTTGCAAATAATTCATAACTTCTCAAACTGCTAGTTTTTTCTATGCACTTACTTTAAACTACCGTAGATCGGGCATAACGAAAGATTTTTTCGGTCAAGATACATCCGTCGCGTCCCCTGATTGAATATCGAATGACACTTTTCTAAAATTTCAAATTTAACTAGCTTGATTTAAAAATTTTTTTCACTTGTAATATTTTATATTTTACGGAAAATTTTAAAGGTTTAAATAAGTTCGTGTTTTATTTTGAAAAATTATTTTTTTAAAAAAAGACTTTTTAATATATTTTTTTTTTAATTTAATAAAAGCTCGTATTAAATTTTAAAACATTCATATTTTAAAAATATTTTTATATTTGTAAAATTGTAATAAAACTAAGTATTCTGAGTCTAACATAAAAATGGATTTAAAAGAAATATTCCCACGCTTTTAAACTTAATAAAATTATATTTTAAAACACAATTTATACCCTAAACGTCAACTCGAACGGAAAGTGGACCTCCGGGTGCTTGGGTTTTCCACGCAAAAGCCCTCTATAATTGCCCAAAAATCGCAAAATGACTAACTATATAATAATTTTTAAAAACAAAGAAAATAATGTAGTTGTAGCAGTTATAGTTAAACTCATTGAGCTTACCAGGCAGGACATCCGGACAGTGGTTGATCTATACACCGGGCACTGCAGGCTGAAAGTATCATTACACAGAAACCACAGATCGACGGACTGGATCTGAATGATGCTTCACCAAAGCAAGTTGCGAGCCTCTTTAAGGGGCTGAATATTCTGTAGCAACAAAAAATGTTAAAAGTGAGGCACAATAGACCCAATAGTGGTCGCAGTGGACAGTGCCATACTGGCACACTCACAAACGAATCAATCAATCAATCAGCAGTTATAATATCTCATAGTTATTTGAGGTAAATCTTTTGGTAAAAAAGAGACGCGAGCGTAAAGAGCTGATCCGTTGTGTTCAAAAGGCCCAATCTGTGATCGGCTTTGCCGTGTCGTGCTTTTGATAGATATTTGATATAATTTATTCATGGGGGTGAGTGCGGAACCGGCAATATGCCACATAAGAGGCTTACGACTGCTGCGGGCACATTAAAATCGTATCAAATATGCATATCGCGCCGCCTTAGGATTTGCGGACGAATAGGGAACGATTATGAATTAAATATCGCTTTTTGAATAACTTCGGAGCCTTTTCCCGATTTTTCCGAACGCATAAAGATTTGAACAATAGTCGAAAAAATGTTTATTTCTTAAAGTATCGTTCATACAAGGCATAGGCTTTAGTAACTTGATTAGTATTTGGTTTTGTTATAGTGTTAGTTATAGTTAGTGTGACCATTTATACTATTTTTGGGAGTACAGTACTCTTTTTCAAAGCTTTGTACTCTATACTCTATTACATTAGAACTGGTAATCTTTTTTTCTCATATGGCAACAATATTCAATAAGATTTTTCTTATTATTTCTATGATTTAAGACAACCGGCCTAATATCAAGGCATATCAAACCCTAAAAATATCATCAAAAAAATCAAAAATTTTAAAGTACTTCCTGCATAAATTGCAAAAATTATCGGCTGCAGCGCTATTATTTGCGAGTTTTCTATACATTTTTTATCAGCGAGAATTAAAGGCATGTTAAAGAAAATGGCACTTTTAGTTAAATGTTAAAAAATGGCATTTTTTACATAGATTTCTTAAAATTTTGACGCCGAGATTTTAGCAAAAAATCCAAAACAAAAACTAAAATCGGGAAAGGTTTGGCTGCTTACCCAACCCAATTGCTTTTAAATATTTCACGAAAAAAGTTGAAAGGACCAAAATTTGTATACATATAATTTTTTGGTTAAACTGCAAAATATTTTGCTTGGTTGTAACAATTTTTTGTCAACATTTAAGACGTATAAAAAAAGGCATTCGTTTGGCACAATTTTCTCAAAATTTTCGCCTGCGGCGCATTTAAGACATTATTTTGTAAAGACTATTAATTATACCTATTTGCTGAACGATTCACCCCTTTGCTAAAATTTATTTATTTATTTATTTATTTATTTATTTATTTATTTATTTATTTATTTATTTATTTATTTATTTATTTATTTATTTATTTATTTATTTATTTATTTATTTATTTATTTATTTATTTATTTATTTATTTATTTATTTATTTATTTATTTATTTATTTATTTATTTATTTATTTATTTATTTATTTATTTATTTATTTATTTATTTATTTATTTATTTATTTATTTATTTATTTATTTATTTATTTATTTATTTATTTATTTATTTATTTATTTATTTATTTATTTATTTATTTATTTATTTATTTATTTATTTATTTATTTATTTATTTATTTATTTATTTATTTATTTATTTATTTATTTATTTATTTATTTATTTATTTATTTATTTATTTATTTATTTATTTATTTATTTATTTATTTATTTATTTATTTATTTATTTATTTATTTATTTATTTATTTATTTATTTATTTATTTATTTATTTATTTATTTATTTATTTATTTATTTATTTATTTATTTATTTATTTATTTATTTATTTATTTATTTATTTATTTATTTATTTATTTATTTATTTATTTATTTATTTATTTATTTATTTATTTATTTATTTATTTATTTATTTATTTATTTATTTATTTATTTATTTATTTATTTATTTATTTATTTATTTATTTATTTATTTATTTATTTATTTATTTATTTATTTATTTATTTATTTATTTATTTATTTATTTATTTATTTATTTATTTATTTATTTATTTATTTATTTATTTATTTATTTATTTATTTATTTATTTATTTAATTTATTTAATTATTTAATTTATTTATTTATTTATTTATTTATTTATTTATTTATTTATTTATTTATTTATTTATTTATTTATTTATTTATTTATTTATTTATTTATTTATTTATTTATTTATTTATTTATTTATTTATTTATTTATTTATTTATTTATTTAATTTAATTATTAACAGGTGTTGCCACCCAAAGCAATGCCCACAGTGATAGTTATTTTAAATCTAACAATTTAATGAAAAGTTCACTTAATTTAGTTCATTGCATTACGCTAATCAGAAACAAAAAACAATTTTACACTACAAAGATCAACTAATCTAATGTTCTTATTTTCACATCGACTTTTCGCTTAAACGTGGATAGCGACATATTAAATATGTCATGTTCATAGAACAACTCATTATAGGCCTGACACATTCTGTGAACTGGAGAGTTGAGTCCCAGGTTGGAGTTAAAAAATTGAATGTGAAACAGATGTCAGGGCCCGCTCTAGCCCATACACCGCTCCGGACAAAATGACAAAATGCCGCCCCTTAGATCATACATGCATATTTTTTCATATATTTTTTTTATACTGGGATTTTCCATCCAATCAGGATCAACTACCCAGTGTTTGCCAAGATACGTCATGTTAAAGCATTGGACATTCACAAAAACAACCAGTGACCACTTTTTTTTTCGCCGTGACCGCGACTACACCACGGAAGTTCACATTTTTTCATAATGAAAATCATTTGGTTTTTAATTAAAAAAAAACGTATATTGAAAAAAAACGTAACATAATTAACGTGTAAATGCACAAACTAAAGCTAGGAATATTCTATAAAAACTGAGCACAATAAGTTCAACTACCTAGATAGGTAGGTACGTCCCATTTAAAAATTTTCTAGCATAGTTAGCACCACCTATGATCTACTATGAAGCACTCAGCTAAATCTTTAGTTTAGAGTGGTCGGGAAACGTTTTTATTGTTTTTGGTATATCTAAAATATTTTACTGCCTTTTTGTTTTCCCATAATATTTTTTTATGCTTAGTTACTTCCAAAATATTTTAGGCTTAGCTAATAGCATTGGAATAGGCGTTATGATTTTTTTTAAATTTGATGTTAGAATCGTTAAATTAAGCTTCATATACGATTGAGTTATTTTGATATGATGGCACCCCAAGCTCTCAATAAGATATTATATGGACTAAAAAAAGTAATATAATATTTCGATTAGCTTGTTTTAAGTATTAGTTGTATTTAGGATTAATAGTTTTTAGGTTTTATTCCAGTAAAATAAATAAAAATTCATAAAAAAAATAATAAGACCGATTTTGTTCAATATGAAGCATTTTTCATTAAAGTATACTGAAAACTAACTATACGCTAAGTTTTGTATTGATATTACTTATATTACCCATAAAAAAAATGCTAAAGAAAAGAAGGGGGCCATCATATCCACACTTCCCCAACCATTTTCGAGTTAAATATGGGGTGTCCTATAAGAAAAAAAAATTAATTTGTGTTATATCTTCGAAACAGAAAACAACTAATTAAACAACTAGACTCATTAAAAAGTCTATTAAAAAGGTTCACCACAATGTCAACATTTTTACAATAAAGAAGTTATAGACCATGTCCCAAAATACAGACTTTTCAGAAACACCCCTACAGGGTCCACACATTGAAATACCGATGACATCTGTAAAATTCACTTAAAATTTAGGCCCCACAAATGAGGGTCGGTTTTTTCTATCTCTTCTAGAAATACCCTTAACCCCCCAAAACCATAAAATTTTCGACACCCTGTACAATTAAAAAAAATAAGTACCTAGGCCCTTGGAAAAAATTAAATTACTTACGAAAAAAATGATCTTAACTTACTCAAAACCATTTTTTACCTCTCCAGACCAGAGGTATTGGTTTCACCAAAAAATTAAGTTTTGCAAATTTTATGAAAAAAATTTGTAATTGGTTCAACATAAGTCTGAATCAACAATAAAAAAACTTGTATGTCCGTCTGTATGTGTGTATGCGTCTGTATAAACGATTTCGCAAAAACGGCTTAACCGATATTAGTGAAATTGGCCACAAAAATTACTTAAGGGTACAGAACCCAAAAAAAAATTTTCTATATCAACTTAGGTGCTTTGACCTGTTTTATATCTATTCAAATACAAATTAATAGATGTACTTACCTTTCAAAACTTAGCAAACCACACTATAAATTAACTCAATTTTTCTTTTAAACAGCTTCTTCAGTATAACAAATTATTTTAACACATTTTTTCACCAGCTTGTCTATGCGACGCGACGTAATTAGCAGAAATAATGCTATTGCGTAACGAAACTGGCCCTGTATAATTTATAAAGGTCATCAAGTTAATGCATTTTATTCTTTCATATTCTTGCTTCAAACAAGTTGCAACTTTTGTATAATTTACTGTTATATATAATTGAAGTTCCTAAATACGGAATGTAAAGAGCGTTTTAATTTTCGTCAAAAAAATGGATGATTAATTAGAAACTAATCACAGCCAAAATGCCGCCCCTTAGATTTGCCGCCCCGGACAAATGCCCGGTTCGTCCGGCCCTAGAGCAGGGCCTGCAGATATTGATTTCTCAGTAGCCTAGGAGGAACATTGAATGTTACAGGTGACAGTAGAGCAGAATCATCAAACATATTGTTCAGAAGTTTAAATGAAAATATTATATTAGCTTTGATTCTTCTGCCCTCAAGAGATATTATGTTAAAACCTCTCCTCGTGACATAGTATATACCATTAACTCTCCAGCTCAAAAAACGCACAAATATAACAAGTATCGTTTTTGGTACATGGGTCTTTCCCAAGAATATGTAAGATTTAGTGTGGACATTTTAAAAAAATTATAAAGTTACAAAATACTGCCTTATTATTTTTAACATATCCATTGGATCTGTTTCATTATCGTTTAATGCAAAGTCGAGATCCATTTTACCAATTTTATTATTTTTTATTTTATCTTGTCCACACCAGTGATGCAAGTGTTTCACACAAAATATATATTCTTAGGTACGCATAGAAAATGGTTTTAATATTAAACGTAACGTATTGAAACGTAAAATTTAAACTTAGAAAAACTGCCTTTGTCCATACAGTAACTCTTTGAGAAGTTAGTTTTTAAAACAAAAGCCTAACGCAAAAGCCGGTCAAACACAAGACTAATTTAAAAAGTAAAGAGAGGTAAAAAGTTATATTTTTGAAACTAATTTTAGCTATGGTTACTGTATTTATATCTTATAGTAGAGTACCTAAACCTCAATTTTTTTTAAATATTTTTTTTCTAAAAGTACTTTAAAAGTGCAAAAAATGACAAAAATATTACCAAACTTACTATTTTTATCTATGATAATTGTTATGCTTGTAGAATAGTACCGAAACGTATAAACCTCGTGATAAAAGTGTATTTTTATCCCTCGACGAATTGTAGCCTTCGCTACGCTTGTGCTACAAATTTCGTCGCGCAATAAAAAGTGCAACTTTTATCCCTTCGTCTATAATATACATTTTATACAAAAAAGAAACGGTGGGATTTACTAAAAGAGTTTAGTCTATTTTAGAACGGTCCTAAGTTTAAGTGAAATTCCTAGTTTTAAGCACTTTAAACCAACCCTCCTTGAATTTTAATAAACTTGTTTATGTAAGAAGAAAGTTTGAATTTAGAAAAAAAGAAAATTAAAAAATTTAAACCCACGCGGGGTTTAAATAGTAAACACTCTGTAGAACAAGTTAAAATTGGGGTTATATGTCACTCTAATTAAAACTTACCCTTGTTAATTAATTTTTCCAATTAATACCTGATGTCACACAAAGATTTAGATGGGTAATAATAAAATAAGGAGTAGATTAATTTTGTATTTTCTGTGTTTTTATTTATGAAATGTATTAAAAAACTTAAATGCAAATTTTGTTCACATTTCTGTCACTGTCGAAATGTCACCTTGGCTTGCACCAACCTCTACTGATGAAAGCTACAGCTTTAAAATGAGTGGGCTTTGAGTAAGGAAAGTTTTCTTGACTGAGCTTTTAGATAACCTCAATGTTTTAATTTCATTTTGTAAATAAATTAATATAGTTGTTTTGGGTTTTTTTATTTGGTATATTTTTCGTGCATAATCAGTGACCTTCACTTATGTTTGTTTTGCCTCGTAGTGCCCTCATAAATATATTTTTTGTGCTGAAAACGGGTTCAAAATATGGCGTTTTTCTGGAGAAAATTGGAGGTGTTTTATTGATTAATGAACAACTTGGGATATTAAATAAGGTAAATTAATCCTTGTGAAAACGGTTACTTAAGGAAATTATGAACGAACTTATTATCAATTGCCACAAAACAATCCTTTCTGGGGGTTATAAATTTAAATCACCCCCCAGAGGTGGTCTAAAAAATTACCAATTTTATAACCTCAAACTCAGATTATGAAGCTATTATGTGCCAAAATTTTGGCGTATTCACCATTTGCCATTTTGAAACCTGTCAAAACAAATTAGTTCTAGGGCATTTTCTTCTAAAATATGGTATTTATTTTGACAAAAAAGCAGTTTTTTCAGTGGTATTTAGCAATAAAAATACAAAATCATCAATAACTTTATGTCTTTCCTGTACGGGTAAGTGTTTTTTGAAAATTGGTTTTAAAATTTAGTGCACCCCACAGGTCTAAATATTTAGACCTATGGGAGATACTATTTTAGATCTTAGTAAATCCCACTAAAGTGTCCATACAAGTGACGTCCACACGAGTGAGATTTTCTAACGTTTTATTTATTTTTAGAAAATCTGTTATAGATGCGCCCTTCACATGTTTTCAGCAGAAACTAGTTCCTAAACTTTAAGTAAAATTCCATTTGTCTTTATAATACTACTTTGTAAATAACCACACGCGTGATGACTTCAACGGGACACTTTTAAAAAAACAAAACTTATCTTCCTGGCTCTTACAAACTGACTGACACTGCTTTTTTCGCGGTTACATGAAGATTTTAAGACGACCACCCATAATAACAGGTTTTGGAGGAATCTTGGTGTTTTAGGATGTCCACACTGGTGATCGGGATTTCGATTACAAGGATTTTTATAAGTTTTTTACTTGTTTTGGATTTAATTTTTTTAATTTTTCGGTCACGAAAATTTTTTTCTTGTGGTTCTAACTAAGCTATTATCAAAATATTTTCAAAAGTTGCAATTTTAAAACCATTACAGTCCACTCCACGTAAGGAATCACGTAGTAAATTGAGTTAACATAAAATTGGACCTAGCTCTGAAAGTTTTTAAGATAAAGAGTGATTACATCAAATGTTACACATTTTTGAGAATGACTCACATACCTATACAACCCAATACCCACTAAACTGCTCCCAAACTTCCTTTAAAAAAGCGGTGACCGCTCTTGTTAATTATAAAGTATTATTTTAAAAATTAACCATCGTTTTTGGAATTTGGTATACCTATGTACTCTTTTTGCTCTAAAAAATTATGGCCACTCTAGTATAGTTTTAGTCTTAAAAATTGTTCACATTTAACCTCACTTTTTTGATGTTTTGTTTTATCTACTTTTATTTTTTGTAGTTTGTTTTTAAAGAAAATAAGGTTTAATAGAAACAATTTTTTTTTGGAACCTACAAAACAATTAGCAACCTGTTTTTTGCTTTTAATTTGCTTGTATACAATTTTTGAAAATGTTGATTTCATTGCATGAGCAATTATATTTGTTATAGTAATATTCGTAATTTTAGTTATAAAAGTTGCTAAGTTCTCTTTGGGAACTGTGACTAAGCCTATGACAAAGCATAACAAAAATTAAACCAACAATTGTTTATCGTCTCTTGATGATGCTAACGTTGTTAGCGAAACGCGCGTCGAGTGCAAAAAAGTGTGGTTTTGGTTTGTGGAAAACAATCATAATTTTGTTTTAGTGCAACCAAAGGTTCCAAATTCCCAACATAGTTAAAAATTAAACCAGTTAAGTTATCTTTCACAATATGACTTGGATATTTTTAATTCAAGGAATTCCTCCTCCTCATTCCCACACTTCCACGCCCCTCCCTAAACCCTTCTACCACCTTCTACCGCGTCTTAATCACTTCCATCCAGTCGAATACCTCGTATAACCCGCGGTTTTTTCCCGGTTTTTCCGCTTTAAATACCTTTTGATTCCGTAAACCGATTTTTATAAAATAAAGCGAATCTATTAGTGAATTAATTAATATCGGTTTAGTAGTTTTTGCGTGATGATGGAACAAACAGACGGACAAAAATTCTAAAAATTGGGTTTTTGGGATCCATCCCATACCAACAATTTAAAAATAGTAGTTTTAGTAAAATAGTATTTTGTATATAAATGATTTGGTTTAAATAACAAGCGCGGTATTCAAACCAAAACGCTTGTATAAAAAAAGCACAGTTTAGTCCCAAGATGTAAACACTATTTTTTAAAATAATAACGGCTTACCAAATCTATTTTTTTCCGATTTCAAAAAAAAACCAGCTTAAGCCATTTTCATCATTATTTTTATTTATGCAATTAAATTTTATTTTCTTATTTTTTAATTATAGTTCTGAAATTTCGAATATAATCTATAGATCGAACTTTAGATACCCAAGTACAAATTTGGTATCTATTAATATTCTGTGAAACAAAGCTCTTTCCCGCTGATAATAATGGGCAATAAAATGCTTTGGCAATTAACAGAAAATTTCAGTCATTTAACGCGTTCGCTTTAACGCGTGAAAAGATTGGAATTTAATAATCGTCCGTTATATGGAAACAAAGCTATAATACGGCTGTTCATAAATACAAAATTTTTGGTTCAATTAAAATATACCACAGTTCATTTAATATTAAGTAATATTTTTTACAAAAAAATTTAATTGAAATTAAGCATTTGAAATTTCAATTTTTCTTTCATATATATTCCATATATATATATATATATCTTAATACCTTTTGTAGAGGGTTTACCAGAATTATTTAAAATTATAGCCAATTTTATAGAAAAAAAAATATAAATCAAGCATTTGAAGCATTTTTCTCTCATATAGATTTTAAAATTATAAGCAAATTTTGTACAAAATATTTAAATTATTTAAATATATTCCATAAAGATCAAATCTTAATACATTATGTAGAGAGTTTACCAGAATTATTTAAAATTATAAGCAAACTAACTTTTTATTTAAGTTCCAAGTTGTCCCATCGAAAACGAAACAGAGGTGTAGATTACGATTTTCGAAAAACCCTCGAACATGTCGATTTGTTATTCAAGGCGGGCACTTTTTGGCTATATTTAAATTTTTATAGGACACATTTCTTAAATTAAAAAAAAACGAGATTGTTTACTCTTTTGACAAAGTGACAAATTATTGGGGGTCTTCTATAGGACCCCCTGAGTTTGAATATAAAAGCAAAAATTTGCGGAAACGTACCATCACATTTCTACAAAAAGTAGCCTTTTTTCACTTTTTCTCAAAATCAATGCATTTCCGCAGAATTTCATTTCCATATTTGCATTGAGGAGAACAAGTGAAATCTAGAGCCGTTTAAATTTTTTTCATATCACATTTCTACAAGAAGTTCAAAAACGGTACATTTCCGCACATTTTCATTGATATGGTTATATTCCTATTAATCCTATTAATTTTTTTAAAAACAGATTTCTATAGAAAATTGTTTTTTTTAACTTTTTTTTTTTAAATGATCTATTTTCGCACATTTTCATTTCTATATTGTCATTGAGGAAATCAAGTAGAAACTAAAACCGTTTTTATTTTTTCTATAACACATTTCTACACAAAGTTTCCATTTTTTCCATTTTTCTCGAAAACGATGCATTTCCGTAATTTTAAGGCAATACAATACAAGGCATTCCAATTTTTTTTTAGATTTCATGTAAAAAAAATTTCACCCGTTTGTTTAATTGGACGTCACTATACCCGCTGTCTCCTTAAACAGAAAGTAATTTTTTAATATATTACTTTTCGATATTCGCGGACTTTTTGAATCCATTTATATAAGTGTTTAGACAATAAAAAAACAACCAAAAAATGTCAGTTGTCTTTAACGGTGGGATTTACTAAAAGGGTTTAGTCTATTTTAGAACGGTCCTAAATTTAAGTGAAATATTTGGTTTTAAGCATTTTAAATCAAGCCTTCTTGAGTTTTGGACAGTTTGATTTTAAGAAGAATTTTAATAAATTTGCTTATTGAATAATCCTCTTAACAAAATCTTTTGTTGGATTTAAGAAGAAAGTTTCAATTAAAAAAAAAACACTTTTTATGTTAGTCTTTACTAGAGATTTACTAAAAGGGTTTAGTCTATTTTAGAACGGTCCTAAATTTAAGTGAAATATTTGGTTTTAAGCATTTTTAATCAAGCCTTCTTGAGTTTTGAACAGTTTGATTTTAAGAAGAATTTTAATAAATTTGCTTATTGAATAATCCTCTTAACACAATCTTTTGTTGGATTTAAGAAGAAAGTTTCAATTTAAAAAAAAAACACTTTTTATGTTAGTATTTACTAGGGATTTACTAAAAGGGTTTAGTCTATTTTAGAACGGTCCTAAATTTAAGTGAAATATTTGGTTTTAAGCATTTTAAATCAAGCCTTCTTGAGTTTTGGACAGTTTGATTTTAAGAAGAATTTTAATAAATTTGCTTATTGAATAATCATCTTAACACAATATTTTGTTGGATTTAAGAAGAAAGTTTCAATTAAAAAAAAAACACTCTTTATGTTTTTCTTTGCCTCATATCTTCTAAGAATCAATCAAACAATTCAAATAAAATAACATAAACAGTTTCATAAAATATAATCAAACAAATTGCTTAATCAAACCATTTTTCTAAATTCCCTGCAATTTCAGTATGATTTCCGCTAAATATAAATAATTAACCAATATAAACTTCCATCCCTTCCCAGTCAGTTTTATTCTAAACAACAACGGAGTAATGACATGTAATATCTTATAAAATCGCAAGGAAAATTTATGAATAAATAATCCCCCCTTTATTATTCAGTATATCGAGTATAAATACATTCGGGATTTAAGAGCAAACTTATTGAGAAGATTTTACCAAAGAAACAAACATAAAGAACTAGAAGCTAAAGATTAGGCACTTGATAAGAAATAACGATTTCCCTTACTAACCGATAAAGTTTGACGTTACCTGCGGGTGAATACCGTATGCCTTATAATTGACATGGTTGCCGACACTAGATCGTTAAGGTCGTAGTTACAATCTGGGGAATTGTTTTTAGCAACACTGTACGGGAAATCAATTTAACTATGTCGACCTGATTTTTTTGCAAAATTTTACGCGGAGACTTTATTTATGTTTATCCACAGTGGGACACCAGAGATTTTTTAGCACCGGGTCAAAAATTTGGGGTTAGGTTACTTATTTTGACTTTTCGCGTTCTACGCCGCTAAAAAACCAAGTAAAATACTAAAATAAAATAAAACCATTATTGCAGAATTATCTGCTAAAAAAACGCTACCCAACTACGTATTAAAGTAACTGGGTTTAATGTTTGAGATTGCATTTACAGGTGCATTTATAATTGAATTGGAAACACTCCCGCTAGCTGATACCAACAACAGGTTAACTTAAAAGCATGCAGATTTAAAAATCGGCTACTGGCGCTAAACGAAATAATCGTATTCTATTTTAAACAGGAGCGTCAATGACTAGCAAGAGTCCTTCCAACCTCTAAATGGAGCTTTACTGACCTGTTTTGTTAGTACTCAAGTATCCGTGTGTTTTTGAAACTAGGGTTCTAAAATCTATCCTTTGCACTCCAAGATTTCACTAGTACACTTGCACGTAACTATGCCGCAATAATTTAAATTTAAAAAAAAATGGTTGAATCAAAATAAAAACAAAATTATGTGGGGTTATGGAAGCCGAATGTTTCTATACGAATTTCTAGTAATCCCAGCGAGCCAGTAAAATTCTCTTGGTTCTTTGATAGACTCGGGGTAATGCCTGCGCAGCGCTAGGTCTTTTCCGGCGGGCGACCGCACACGCGGAGTGGGTTCATATTTGTTTTAGAACAATGTTTTTGAAAACACGTTTTTGAAAGATAAACATAACCTCGAATGGTTTTCTGTCAGAAATCGTAAAAAAACTCTTCTGTCCCACTGCGGCCCGATTTGAAGTTGTTGACAAAACACCTGCAGTTACTATGGAATCGTATAAATTCTGCGATCTATCGGCCAACACTTGAACTGCGTGTGTCTCCCAAATTCAATGAAGTGTGATTAATTGATCGGTTTTCTTTTCCGGAGTGCACATGCTTTTAGAAAAAAGGAAACTTAGTTTTTATTTTTTCTAAAGCAAGGAAATATAAAAAGGAAAAATCTAATCCAGTACAAAAACAAAATATTTAAATTGGATTTTTGAATGCAAATATGTTGGTGTCAATTTTTGTTTAATTATTTTCTTTGGCTAGAATTTCGTAAGAAATATAAAACATTGACTTGCACATGCAACTGCGATTTTCTCTGTTGTGTTTTCATGTTTTTAAAGATTATTATTAATTAAAATTCACGGTAGAAAACACAAGAATTGATGATTGATTCATCTATATTTTTGTTACTCTTTTCCTTACAATAAAACACGGAAACATTATGTGTTATTTATTGACAAAGTACATACTAAATGCATATGTTTGTACCTACTGCTGTCGGCTAGTTTTATTAATTTTCCAGCTCGGTCCACTTTTCCTGAGTTTCTTTCTCCGTTGGACAACGGAACAATACAAATTCGTCGAGGCACGTGTTTTTATAGTTTTTGATACAGCAAAATTCCATTTTTAAACCGGAAGTTTCTTAATCAAAAATATTACAGTGACAAAATTTATTGTCAGGGGTTACCAACTATCAGTGCCGACACACAATTTGTTTTTAAACATTTCCCTAGCAACTGTCAAATCCAGTTGCTACCTATGGTAAAACAATAACTGTCAAAAATCGTATACTCTAAGTCAAGCCACCCCCCCCCCCCCGAAAGATATTCTAATTTTGATATGCTTATAATTTCGAACCAATTTCGAACTAATTTTGAACCAATTTTAAAAATTTTGAACCACACTCCTTCCTGGTTGTTTGCGGTTTTGTGCAGTCTGATGTCAAGCTACACCAACAGCTTTTAAATCTAACAATACAATTCGAAGCCTTCTTAGTAAAACAAAACCGGAGAACAAACAAAATAGGAATGCATTTACCAAGTTCCTTGTGAGTGTGGTGAATCATACATAGGTGAAACAAAAAGAGGTTAAAGAGTGGTTAGTTCGGGTTCGTCGAAATTTCCTGTTTTAAACACTCCGGAGCATGCGCGCTTAAAAAAACGCGTTCTGGTTCGACCACAACTGTTCTGAACTGAAAAGTTTTGTATTCGGGTTACTACCGAAAATTTGTCCAGGACCGGTTCAATACTGTTCTGTACAGTCCCGTGAAGCCGGGCGGAATTAAATGGAACTATTTAGGACTATTTTCTGACGCATGCGCAAATTCATTTACGCATGAAAAGTTTGTCCGAAAAATAATTTGTTCCTTAAAAATACCCAAATAAATGGGTTTTTACAGAAAATAATAAAAAGCCAGAGTGCAATCTTGTATTATTTTATTATCCGCGTGTATTTTTATAAAGGTTTTGTCGAGGGTTTTGTATGGTGTGGCCTAAAGAAGAGGAAAACCTGCCTAACCCAAAAATTCAGCTTCTTCAGTGTTAAATTTCTGTTCTTTCAAAAACTGCAGAATTTTGCTTTGGAAGAATTAAAGCAAAATTCTACCTCGTCATTAGCCATTGGCAGATTTTTAAAATGCAATTTTAAAAGCTATGATTTTGTAGAAGAAACTGTGGAACTATATGATCAGAGCCAAATCATGGAAAATTTTCGGTAAAATATTTATTTTATGCTAAAAATAAGACACTCTGGATCACATCACGTGCTTCTTCTTCTTCACTCTATTATTATGGCAATTTTATGAAAATGCGTTCGGGTTCGTCCAAAAATTGTAAACTGTTAAGAACAGTCCCGTCGATTGGGCAACTATCACGCGCATTTCTAAAACGTTCTAGGACAGTTTTAAAATTCGGAACCAGAACAAACCAGGGGGCTGATTCTTGAATTTCGTAGGAAAAATCGCAAGGAAACGGTCCTCTCCCTGATATCGACCAATAATAAGCTTTGACCTGGTCCGGGGGCAGGTGTATGAAAGTGTAGGAAAGTTCCTACGATACACGGCAATAGGTTTCGGATAACTCGTCCTCACTTCAAAGCTTATTATTGGTCGATATTAGGAAGAGGACCGTTCCCGTGAGATCTTTCCTACGAAATTCAAGAATAAGCCCCCAGAGGTGAAACAACGAAATTAGGAATTGCCGAACGCGCATGGTGACAACAACACCGAATGAAGTGGACAGAAGCATTATTATTGGGCGGAGCCAACTCCTTAAACTTCACGGGTGAGTAATTTCCCATATAAGTACGTAGCCTTAGAAATAGATTGTAGTTTGCACCTGAAGACGATCAGAGATTGTACTGATCGAAACGTCGCGTCGTGTATAAATAAAATATAGACAATGAAAGTTCGAAACACTGAGTTAATTTCAAAATTTGATGTCAAAATCATGCTTTTATATTGATGGGGTTTTGGGAATTTGGGTTGTTTTTATAACCTTAATTTGTTGGTAAAAATGACACTTAAAATGCCATTTTTGACACCGAATCGCAGGCATTTTGTCACGCAATCGTAAAAATGATAGGTGTTAGGCAATTTCTGATTATTGTAAAGATTTTTGTTGGAAATTAAATTTCAGGCTCTTGTATTTTATTCCCTATATATTTTATTTCTTGTGCCAATTGTGCCTTCTCGGGGAGGGGGGGGAGGTTTGGGTTTAAACTCGATGCGCCACTGACAAAGTAGTACTTTTCGTGCTCATTATATTTCGGTTAAGTACCTAATTTGTCTTATTATATAAACGCGTGCTTTTGACCACGAAACAGTACAATCAGTTTTTGAGATATCCGGGATGAGATGGGATCGGCATAAGTTTGTGTTAAAAAAAAACTTAGCGCGGGGACGCGAGCCGAAAAGTGCATTTTCTTGATTCCTCCTCGATTCTCCCGATAATTATTATAAATCGTCGCCCTGCATGTGCAAGCTTTTATTCGTTTACTTGATTTTTAAAGAGCGCAAAAGTAATTTGTTGAAAAGTTAATCACATAAACCATTATAGGTCTTCCGGAAATTCTCCCGGGAATTTCCGGTAATTGTCAGCGCGCCGACCGAAGAAAAGTAGAGAATCAGCTCAATATATAAACGGGATTATCCTGTCCAGGCTTATCCGACTGATGTCATTAGGTATTGTGGTCGTCCGAGGAGTGAGCTGACCGACTAGCAGAACAAACAAGAAGATAAAATCAGTGGCGCACCCAGGAATTGACTTGGGGGGCGGGTATGATTTAAGGATATATAATTTAAGAAAAACTCAATTTAAAGTAAAAATGTGACCATAATTGCCCTGCCCTAATAGCACAGAAATATTTCCCAAACATTCGCTGAATGTTCGGCTAGGATATTTGGAACATTCCCTGGGATGTTCAGGGAATGTTCTTTGTCCGCAGTTTTGATATTCCTCGAACATTCATAGAATATTTTCGCAGGATTTTCATAGCACATTTATGAGTTTGAAAAAATTTTTAAGAAAGTTTTTAAACAGCGATGGGATTCGAACCCTCAACCATCTGGCATCCATATAACACTTTCGACGACTTAACCTTTTTTTTACATAAAATCAGGATCACTCCTAAACAGCTCAACGGATTTTCATAATTCTTTTTTTATGGGATAAAAATATTACCCCCCTCCGCGAATCTTCCCAAACGGTAGTGGAAGGGGATTACATTATTTATTCAATGCAGGATAATTCGCGAACGGCTCAACGGATTTTTATAAAAAAAATTTTATTGGATAAAAATATTCCCCCCCCCCCTCCCCGAATCCTCCCAAACGGTATTGGAAGGGGATTATGTTATTTATTCTATGCAGGATAACTGCCGAACGGCTGAACCGATTTTCATGATTATCTTTTTATTGGAAATAAATTTTCGTCTACCCCAACAAGCTTTTTGAATAAAATAAAATCTTAAATTCTGCTGCGTAAGCATGATCGTAGATAGAAAAATATTATTTCCTTTAATGACGTGATTTGATTATATTTTTTAAGGCCAACAAAATGGTTTTTTCTTGTAACTAAAAATTGAGTATTTTTTTAATAAAAATAAAACTTGCAGCGACAGATAAAAATATCTGGAAAAAAATCTATTATAATAAAAAACGTTACAATATTGTGTGATATTTTTAGGACTTTGGTAGAACATTGGTGGATTATCCTGGCTAGAATATTCGCTGAATGTATTACCCAGGATATTCCCAGAATATCCTGCATAGAATATTCGGTGATTCAGGATGTGTAAGAATGTTTTTTGAATGTGCTGTCCATGTCCAAAAGAAAAGGACTTTTACGGAAATTGGCAGAACATTCACGGAATATCCTGCATAGAATATTCGCTGAATTTTCAATGTGCTGTCCATATCCAAAAAAAAGGGCATTTTCAGGACTTTAGTAGATCATTCAGGTAATATTCTGCATGGAATATTCGCTAAATGTGCTGTCAATGTCCAAGAAAAAAGAAATTTTTCAGACTTTCACAGAACATTCATGGAATATCCTGCATAGAATGTTCGCTGAATATACTAGGTAGGATATTCTAAGAATGTCTTTTAAATGTGCAGAGCACGTTTTTTTTACTGTAAATCTGCTAGAACATTCAGACATTCACAGCACCTTACTAGGATATCCCTGGAATATCCTGTGCTATTAGGGTGGTCCCAAATTTAGAGGGGGGGGGGAGGTGTTAACAAAATTTAAAATTGTTTATTTAACCAAAATTTGATTTCAAAATCATGCTTCAGCCTTTGAGAAAATAACACTTAATGCAATTTTATACTTAAAATTGAACTAAAATGATGGGTTCCTTTTATGACGTAAATTAGGCTGGTGTTATTTTAAAAGTTTTTTCTTTTAGCCAAAATACTGTATATACCTTGTAGTTTAAGGAGGTAGCAAAGTAGTGGTGGCCTTAGGATGCAGATGCACATAGTGTCCTTATAATTGGATACAGTTTCCTTATACAGGGTTCCTAAGATTTTCCTTAGGGATAGGATTTCAATAAATCAAACAGAAATGGCATAGAAAGTTCTGCGCGCACAAAAGAAACAGGTATATTGAGCAATGGTGCCAGTTTGTTATTATCTCCGGACTGCTTTCATGAGAAAAAATTGTCGCCACTCTTTCATTGTGAGCATAAATCATAGTTGCAATAATAACCGTTGACAAGATGTCTGCAAATTCCGCTAGATGGCGGCCACACCATGAGATGAATTTAGATGTTTTCAGGTCCAAACCACAGCTTTTTCTTGCTTAAAGGAGGCGGCAGGGTCCATTATTTACCATACTAAGCGATAAACTCGTGAGGTTGTTAACATTAGAAAGAAATATCTTCGCTTTTAATTAAATTTATTTCCATTCTGTTCTACTAGTGACATCTATCCGGAAACGGCCAAACCATGCAGCTAGCACTAGCAGCCAAAGAAATCAATAAACGGCGCTGTTTTTCCTGCAGAGCTTTTTGCTTGCGATATTATTGATTTTAAATAAAGCTGGCCCTACACTACATTTGATATTTTCGAGGAGTTTTATGACATGATCTCGAAACATGTAACGAACCAATTCTTCAAAACTAGCGGGAGGGTAAAAGCGAAAAATAAGGGGCTGCCAATATTTGTAACACCCAAAAAGGGGTGAAAAGATTTATTTTGCTCTGTTTCTTTACAAAAAACGTTTTTTTTACGAAAAACTTAAGCTCTGCCACTTTTTTTATTTTTTTCTTCAACTTTCTCGAAATTTTCGTCATACCGTAGAAAAAAATTATTTCCCCCATGGTCATACTCTACTTTTATTCGAAAAAATTTAGAAACAGAGACGGGATCAGTTTTCCTAAAACGGGGGATCTTGGTTTCAAGTGAGAAGATAAAGGGCGCCGCAGACAAAAATTTTTCAATTAAATTAGCCGAACGCAAAAATGTTAGAAAAACAAAGCACGAAATAAAAATGGCGCCGCTTACAATTTTTTTTCAAAAATTACGTTATTTCGGGAACGCAAAGAAATAGGTTTAAAGAGTATAATTTTTAAGAAAAAAATATCAATTTTCTCGCCCTCCTCCACTGGGACTACAGGGGCCGTGCACAAATTACGTAATGGTCATAGGAGGGAGGGGGGTTACAAAACGTTACGTAGGGGGGAGGGGGGTTTTCGACAGCGTTTGCATTTGTGTGAAACTAAGAAAATTTGGAATGAAAATAAGTGAAAAATTTTTTTGGGAGGGTAGTGGTCTTGAAATCGTTACGTAATATTAGGGAAGTGGCGTGCCAAACCGTTACAAAACATTACATAGGGAGGGGGTCAAAAATTGGTGAAATCACCGTTACGTATTTTGTTTTTGATTTCGAATCAAAGTGCAAAACCCGGGTTGGACGTTCGAAGGCGTCAACCCGTCCTATTTGCTTGATAAAGTTTCTACGGAAATATCTCAGTCGATTTCTCCGGCCGTGTATGAACGCTTTAGGTTAGGCATTTGCATGTATCTCAGTCCCCAGCCCAGCCCAGCCTGTAAACAGTGCGTAAGGACAATGGTTACAAAATGAAAAGCCGAAAAATATTTTTTTTACGATATCTTTCATCAGTTTGGTATTAAAGTCGAGCAAAAATAATTTTTATTCCAGTCCTAAAGGTATGAAAATAGAAAACATTAGAAAACAACAACCTGGAATGGATTTACTACGTGTAAGATGTAGTGACAACATCGCCCCATGCCCATCCTTTTCTGCCTAATGTGCTTTTCCGTTTGTCTGCGTCTTATACACGGCTGCTTGGCCCCCTAAGGATTTGCTTAGGAACCCTGTATAACACCCTTTCAAGTAACCAAATTTATTTTTAAAAAAAATGTATCTCCTGACCCCTGTCATTTGTTCTGGAATGAGACACGTGTGCAATTTAAAATTATTCCTGCTTAAATTAAATTTATTAATTAATTAGAAAAACGAATCTCTTTTTTAAATTTATAGCGGGCACCTGACGCTCAAACATGAGGTTTAGGTCCCAAACCCAACCTAAATATAAGTTTTTTTCACTCAATTTTAAAATTTTATATACCTAATAAACAACAAACAAAAGCTCGCGCAAAAGATCTAAAATTTTTTGCGTGAACATTTTTGTGAGCGTCTCTTTGCTATTATTATTAAATTATTGCTATCTGTTTTGGAAACATATTTTTAAAAATGAGAATAAATAAAATTTCACATCAGTCATCAGTGATCTCAATTCTTTAAAAAAATGGAACACCAACTTTTATTTTAAATTTTTGTGAAAAAAAGCCGACGGCAAGCGAAACATTATTCTTGGCTATCAGTTTTGTCACATGGATTAGGGTTACTTATAATATTTTTTTCTTAGAGTTTTTCACGGATTTTTTTGCCCGGGGTTTTTTTTGGGATTTTCTTGCGAGTTTTTTTTTATTTCCAAGGGTTTTTTCCTAGATTCAAAAAATAACCCAGGAAAATTTTTCTTTTCCAAAAAAATTTTGAGTTTTTTAAATATCGGCAAAAAACTCAAAAGTTGCATTTTTAAGCGGTAATCCGCGCCTCACGACTATGAGGAGTGGTGGGGAGGGGATTTTTTTAAAACATATTTTTGTAACTTTACTTTACCCTTAGCTTCGATTGTTTTTTTTTTCATTCCTCACACCAGATTTACCTAGTTAGTTTAAGGCCCCAACGGTTGCTTAAAAAAGCAAAAGGTTCATGAAAATGCTGAAGATAGATATTTACTGTCAATTTAATGTAATAATCAAGGTCGATTACTGACACTGAATAAACAATATGCAAGGGAGCAACATTCCGATTCAGAAATCTAGTCTATTACTGCTAAATTATATTTTTTTAGACAAGGGTCTGGGATCGTAGGGTTGAAAAAGTGGGTAATAAACGGGTATTACGTGCTTTTGTAATTATTATTGTATTGTGTTTTAAACTAGGAAGTAAAATAAAGAGATATTCTTTTAAACGTAAATTTTTATCATTACATTTTACAGACAACAGCAATAAATAAGTGCCAAATAGGTCTAAATATTTACACCTCTGGGGGGTACTAAATTTTAAAACCAATTTTCAAAAAACACTTACCCATACAGAAAAGACACAGAGTTATTGATTATTTTGTATTGCTATTGCAAAATACCACTGAAAAACTGCTTTTTTTTCTTAAAATATTTTAGGAGAAAATGCCCTAAAAATAATTTTTATTGACAGGTTTCAAAATGGCAAGTGGTGAATACGCCAAAACTTTGGCACATAATAGCTTAATTATTTCTGTTTGAGGTTATAAAGTTGGTGATTTTTTAGACCACCTCAGGGGAGTGGTTTAAATTTATAGCTCCCAGAAAGGATTGTTTTGTGGCATTTGGTAATAAGTTCATTTATAATTTCTCTAAGTAATCATTTTTACAAGGATTAATTTACCTTATTTAATATCCCAAGTTGTTCATTAACCAATAAAACACCTCTAATTTTGTCCAGAAAAATCTGTTTTCAGCACAAAAAATATATTTATGGGGGCACTACGAGGTAAAACAAACATAAGTGAAGGTCACTGATTATGCACGAAAAATATACCAAACAAAAAAACCCAAAACAACAATATTAATTTATTTACAAACTGAAAGTAAAACATTGAGGTTATCTAAAAGCTCAGTCAAAAAAACTTTGCTTACTCAAAGCCCACTCATTTTAGCTTTCTGTAGCTTTCATCAGTAGATGTTGGTAAGATACTTCCGACATGGAGGCCAGCCAACACCTTTCGTTTTAGTACGCTTTTACACGTATGCAGCCGCCATTTTTGATACTGTTGACAGTTATTACATTAGTTAATTGTCAAAATGGCCGCCACATACGTTCAAAGCTCAGTAAAACGCGAGTAGATGGAAGGCCTCTTGGTACAATCCAAGGTGCAAGCAGAGGTAAAAGATCCGAACTCGCTGTTTGTGATTGAACGCGGCGCTAATATTTTTAAACTGACATTTCGAGAGTGACAGAAATGTAAAAAAACTTGCATTTAAGTTTTTTTAATACATTTCATTAATAAAAACACCTTTTAAATAAATACAAAATTAATCTACTCCTTATTTTATTATTACCCATCTAAATCGTTGTGTGACATCAAGTATTAATTGGAGAAATTAATTATGAAGGGTAAGTTTTAATTAGAGTGACATATATTTTAATTTTAATTTGTTCTACAGAGTGTTTACTTGTGTGCTACTTAAACCCCGCGTGGATTTAAATTTTTTAATTTTCTTTTCTTCGAAATTAAAACTTTCTTCTTAAATCCACCAAAAGATTGTGTTAGGATTTTTATTCAATAAACAAGTTTATTAAAATTCTTTTTATAAATCAAACCAATGTCCAAAAACTCAAGGAGGTTTGGTTTAAAATTCTTAAAACCAAAAATTTCACTTAAACCTATGACCGTTCTAAAATAGACTAAACCTTTTTAGTAAATCCCACCGCTGCGCTTGTGTCTAAGGAACAGTAGGGAAATTTTAATCAGCTACATAACTTAGGTCTCAGGATACAGTTAATAATTTTAAATTGGGAGTAAAGAAATTTTAAGAAGCTGTTAAGGCGCATTTACACAGACAAACTTTCCTTTGATGTTGAAATGCCGACAAACATTTACACGAGCCTCTTGAGCAAAATGTTTAAAAAAAAGTTCGAGCAAAATCTCGTACAAAAAGACTCACGGAAATTTTAGAGAGAATGTTAAGCAAAATTTGTTTGAAGAAATGTTGATATAGAAATTTCTTACAAATTTAAATTTTATAGTTTTATGGGAATTCATTGAACTTAACTGAAAATAGAAAGACTAAGTTTTAAAACAAGGTATTTTTAATTAAGTGCTTTCCGACGGAAAAATGATTTGAAGTCGAAATTCACATTTTACCTCATAAACAACTTCGATTCACCTGATTTTTATAGGGGATATGCCAGTATACTTGTAACTTTTTTGGGGTTGTAAAAAAACGATAATAAAAAAATATTATTTGGCACTTATTTATTGCTGTTGTCTGTAAAATGTAATGATAAAAATTTACGTTTAAAAGAATATCTCTTTATTTTACTTCCTAGTTTAAAACACAATACAATAATAATTACAAAAGCACGTAAAGGCGCAATTACACAGACGAACATGCTCAAATAAAAGCTCGTGCAAAATATCTAAAAATTTTTGCGTGAACATTTTTGTGAGCTTTTCTTTGAACATTTTGTTCGGTTAAACTTTTGAGCAAATTATTGCTATCTATTTTGGAAACATATTTTTAAAGATGAGAATAAATAAAATTTTACATCAGTGATCAGTGATCTCAATTCTTTAAAAAAATGGAACACCAACTTTTATTTAAAATTTTTGTGAAAAAAAGCCGACGGCAAGCGAAACATTATTATTGGCTCTACTATCAGTTTTGTCACATGGATTAGGTTTACTTATAATATTTTTTTCTTAGGGTTTTTCCCGGATTTTTTTGCCCGGGGTTTTTTTTGGGATTATCTTGCGAGTTTTTTTTATTTCCAAGGGTTTTTTTCCTAAAAAAAAACCCAGGAAAATTTTTCTTTTCCAAAAAAATTTTGAGTTTTTCAAATATCAGCAAAAAACTCAAAAATTGCACTTTTAAGCGGTAATCCGCGCCTCACGACTATGGGTAGTGGTGGGGAGGGAGATTTTTTTTAAACATATTTTTGTAACTTTACTTTACCTTTAGGTTTTATAGTTGTTTTTTAATTCCTCACACCAGATTTACCTAGTTAGTTTAAGGTCCCAAAGGTTGCTTAAAAAAGCAAAAGGTTCATGAAAATGCTGAAGATAGATATTTACTGTCAATTTAATGTAATAATCAAGGTCGATTACTGACACTGAACAAACAATATGCAAATGAGCAACATTCCGATTCAGAAGTCCAGTCTATTACTGCTAAATTATATTTTTTAGGCAATGGTCGGGATGGTAGGATTGTAAAAGTGGGTAATAAACGGGTATTATTTGACCGAACGTGCTTTTGTTCATATATTTGAGATTTAATAAAATGTATATAGGTTTTTTAATTTGACTTAATTGTTATTGTATTGTGTTTTAAACTAGGAAGTAAAATAAAGAGATATTCTTTTAAACGTAAATTTTTATCATTATATTTTACAGGCAACAGCAATAAATAAGTGCCATTATTATTTTTTTATTCTCGTTTTTCTACAACACCAAAAAAGTTACAAGTATACTGGCATATCCCCTATAAAAATCAGATCAATCGAAGTTGCTTATGAGGTAAAACGTGAATTTCGACATCAAATCGTTTTTCCGTCGGAAAGCACTTAATTAAAAATACCTTGTTTTAAAACTTAGTCTTTCTATTTTCAGTTAAGTTCAATGAATTCCCATAAAACTATAAAATTTAAATTTGTATGAAATTTTTATTACCATCATTTCTTCAAACAAATTTTGCTCAACATTCTCTCCAAAATTTACGTGTGTTTTTTTGTACGCGATTTTGCTCGAACATTTCTTTGAGCATTTTGCTCAACAGGCTCATGTAAATGTTTGTCGGCATTTCCACATCAAAGGAAAGTTTGTCTGTGTAAATGCGCCTTAATACCCGTTTATTACCCACTTTTTCAACCCTACGATCCCAGACCCTTGTCTAAAAAAATATAATTTAGCAGTAATAGACTAGATTTCTGAATCGGAATGTTGCTCCCTTGCATATTGTTTATTCAGTGTCAGTAATCGACCTTGATTATTACATTAAATTGACAGTAAATATCTATCTTCAGCATTTTCATGAACCTTTTGCTTTTTTAAGCAACCGTTGGGGCTTTAAACTAACTAGGTAAATCTGGTGTGAGGAATGAAAAAAAAAAACAATCGAAGCTAAGGGTAAAGTAAAGTTACAAAAATATGTTTTAAAAAAATCCCCTCCCCACCACTCCTCGTAGTCTTGAGGCGCGGATTACCGCTTAAAAATGCAACTTTTGAGTTTTTTGCCGATATTTAAAAAACTCAAAATTTTTTTTGAAAAGAAAAATTTTCCTGGGTTATTTTTTGAATTTAGGAAAAAACCCTTGGAAACAAAGTTTTGGCGTATTCACCACTTGCCATTTTGAAACCTGTCAATAAAAATTATTTTTAGGGCATTTTCTCCTAAAATATTTTAAGAAAAAAAAGCAGTTTTTCAGTGGTATTTTGCAATAGCAATACAAAATAATCAATAACTCTGTGTCTTTTCTGTATGGGTAAGTGTTTTTTGAAAATTGGTTTTAAAATTTAGTACCCCCCCAGAGGTGTAAATATTTAGACCTGTGGGGGGTACTATTTTAGATCTTAGTAAATCTCACTGAAGATGTCGCCATACTTGTAGCACCACTAGGGTCAGGATCCGCAGGTTTCAGGATCCAGTGACCCTAAACACCACCCTAGAGTGTTGCCTAGAGTAAGTTTTTGTTAAAGATTAAATTTTAAAGATTTGAAGGTTTCAGTTTTGTGTTATCGGTTGGTCACTGGCTGGGTGATGACCTTGTGTGTTTCTTCCATCATCCCATTGGATGGTTGGCGCTGTGCTTGTGCCTGATGGATGGGAAGACCAAGCATAGCTCTGTGTTTCAAATATCATATTTTATAATAAGTCTTCTTGGGTTCTTTCAGTACACCCCTGAAGATGACAGTCTATACTGTTGAAACATGTTGGGTGAATTTTCAATAAAACAGTGGAGAATGACCAAACCTTTTTCATTTATTTCAAATCTTTGCAACAATGGATTACTGCTTCAATTTTAAACTAAAATCTTTGTTTTGTTTTGGGAATTTGTTGTTTATTTATCCCTAATCTGTTTGTAAAAATGCTAAAATGCATCGCAGGCGAATATTTTTGCAAAAATGACACTTTAAATGCCATTTTTTAGACCAAATCGCAGGCAAAATGTTTTGATAAAGTTATAAAAAATACCATTTTGACATGAAATCGTCAAAATGAAAGGAGTTATAGCGCTTCAGGCAAAAAATTTTGTAATTTATGATTTTTTAAGGATTTTTGTTAACAATGAAAGTTCATGCTCTTATATTTTATTTCCTATATGTTTTATTTCTGCTGTTATTTGATAGTGCCAATTGTAACCAGGCTTCTCGGGGGGGGGGGGGGGGGGTTAAACGCAACCCCCTCCCTCGGTGCTCCACTGATATAATATAGATTGTTCCATAAGACATGAAACCTGTCCTTTGCAGAAAAAATAGTAAATACAATAAACAGTTCAATAAAATAAAGAATAAAAATTAAAAAGAAAAACGACAGTCGTATATATAAGCCTGGAATTTTTTATTTCATACTGTTTTATTTAATTTAAAATAAAAATAATTTTTTTTGACAAGACAGCGACAATCAATATACCAAAAAAATGTCATGTCATCTATATTTGTTTCAACAATTACTTTACAATTTTCCATCAAATTACTGTCAAAATTTTGAAGTCCAGTCACCTTTGAATTGGTTGCTAATAGAAACAAAATAAAGTTTATTTGTTTCTGTCACGTAGAGCAGTGAAAATGGACGAAATTTTGAAAAAAAGTTCAGCCGCAACAGAAAAACTGATTTCAGCCAAATCTTCAGTAAGATATAAAAAAGAATATGAAACATTCTGCGAATGGAGAAAGACTTTTAATGTGGAAAATACCGTCAACGAAAATGTTATGTTGGCCTACTTCTTAGATGTGGTAAGTGTTATTAGTTTTATTTAAAAAAAATGTGTTAGATACCTACTTCGTAAAAATACGTCGTATTACTTTTTCAGTCACAAAAATCCAGCAGTTGAAATCTATGTTGGTAGTAAATGAGAACGTGAATATATCCAGATTTCCCAAACTGATAGCATTTTTAAAGAAATAATCTGTAGGCCACCAACCGACCCAATCAAAAATTTTGACCAGAGAGGAAGTGGAGTCATCCAACCGAGAAATTTTTGTTAATTAAGGTAAGTTTTTTGGTTTCCATTAAATAAAAATATATTTTTTTAACTAAATTTACGCAATAGGCAAATTACACAGGGGGATTTAGTATTTATAATTTTCTGCCTTTTTTAAATTATTATTTTTTGTATTGTTTCAGGTTGTGGCGCTACTACGTATTTCCGGAGGGTGTCGAAGGGAGGAGCTCTACAACCTAAATGACGATGATATTCAAGATTCAGGGACACAGTTGATTGTAAGCATAAACCAAACAAAAACTTACATCAAAAGAGTGTTTACAGTCATTGAAGAATCATTTTTAATCATATTCCGTAGTTGTCGCCATCATTCCCGAAAAAGCGTTTTTGTCGGCTACAGAAAAGGAAAATGTATTAGCCAAAGAGTGGGCATCCATACAATTGGGGGAGCGCCTCAAAAAAATTGCGGAATATTTGAATTTGTCCAATCCCAAAAGGTACACGGGACACTGCTTCCGCAGAACGTCTGCCACGCTATTAGCAAACGCGGGAGCAAATGTTAATATGCTAAAACGTCACGGCGGCTGGAAGAGCACCTCTGTGGCCGATGAGTCTTTAGAGACAAAAACAAAAGTAGCTAGAATGATCCAGGGAGGAGAAAACTTTGTTCAAGTTCTACACCAACAACACCAAACCCAAAATTACTCTTCCTCGCAAAAAGGTAACCCCAAAAAAGATTGCTCGGCTGCTGCTCATGTAATTCAAATAATTCCAATTGCACAATTAATGTGAATATTTATAAGTAATTTTGAGTAGTTTATTGTATAAAATATTTGTTTTTCATTAATAATAAAGATTGTTCAAAAATATACCATTTTGCTTATAAAAATTCAGAAATTTAGTTTGAGTCCGGTAATGTTATTTGACCGGACTAGTGATGTAATAGGTCATTTCCCGGACTCAAATTAATTCCGTAAGAGAGAACATTACAATATAGTATGAAATAAAGGATAATACCGTTTATATACTGAGCCGATTCATTGTTTTGGAAAGCTTTTTTAAATTTGTCAGTTACTTAGTTTATACTGGCCCGTTAAACCTTTTAAATTTCAAACCGTTTTTCTAAAACGCATGTATAAACACTACCTAAACCATTTTAAGAGGTCCGATGCGCTTTAGCTAAAATCGTTTTAAAAATGGGGATTAGCGTTTGTAAAACCGTTTAAAAGTGCGTATAAACCTTCAAACCGTTTTTGAAGCCAGTGCTGCCAACCGAAAAGTTCAAAATGAGTTCAAGGTCGATTCCGATGTGAAACCAGGTATGTACCCACTATGCCATCCAGTCGGCTTTTGGTTGCGTCAAGGTTGGCAGCGCTGGAGCATCTGATCCGAAAGCGTTTTTAATTTCAACGTATAAACAGTAGGCGAAATACGCATTGGCGGTAAGCCGCATTAAAATAAAAACGGTTTACGGGCCGTATAAACTAAGTAAGTGTACCATAAATTACTACCTATTTGCGTAGATAGAGGGGTATTCTCTACCTACTTGTTGTCCATGTCTACTATAGTAGTTAAATATAAATAGTCTAAAAAAAAAATATTGGACGGGGCCCTACCAGAAAAAAAAAGACACTGAAGATGATTTTTTCGGGATAGAAACTTCAAAATAAAAAAAATATATATTATCAAACAAACTTAAAAGGAAACTAAAATATTAAGTAAAACATTTTGGTCTGTATTTTTCTTTTTGATCCTGATGATTGTATGAGTTGTATGGTCTGCGCTGAAGACGTTGCATCGAGAGGCATAGACTGGAAATGGTTTTGAACACTTCATCCTCACAGGGCGGTCAGCTCGTTCATATGGCTCCACGTGCCACACCCTGGTAACTGTATCAACCTGCAGGCCAAACTATATGAGGGTAGCCAGATATGACGAGAAAATTAGTGTTGGAAAGCAGTAACACTAAAAGTAATTGTTCGGCGTACTTCTAGATATGGAAACAAAAACGGCAACAAACTACATAGTTAAACGCGTGACAAGGATTGTTTTAACCGTCACTCATGACTGGAAAACCAAAAGCCCAGGCCCTCAGTCCCTGGCAGGTCTTAAGCGACCAGAGGGAGTATGTTTCAGGCTGGAAAATTCCACAATGTCATCAGAGAAATGGAACGATTGGACATATAGATCTTGGGAGTTAGCGAGGTGAGATGGCCTAACTCAGGTAAATGCCAGCTACTACGCAGGCAGTGACGGACAAAACCACTATAACGGCGTAGTAGTCATTTTGAATAAAAAAATTCAAAAATCCGTTATCTCTTTTGTTCCTGTGTCAGATTGAGTCATATTTCTTCAGCTAAATAATACGCTCTAACCACTAAATATTCAGATGATGAAGTAGAGGCATTCTATGACCAAGTTCAGACTGCCCTTAATTTTACAAAAAAGACAGAAGTCACCATTGATATGGGGGAATTCAACGCAAAACCTGGAAATGCCCCAAGAGAAGACATTGTTGGAAGGTATAGTCTGGGTGCATCAAATGAACGTGTCAATTTTGTCAGGATTTTATCGTGTCAAATACTTTCTTTAAACTTCCAGCTAGTCGCCTTTATACTTACTTCTAAATCCGACACTCCTGAGAGTATCATTAGCAACCAGATAGACTTTTTGTTAATTAATAAACGATTTAGAAACATTATTAAATCTGCAAAAACTTATCCCAACCCAGACGCAGGTTGGACGAACTTCAAGATAACATAGCAACATAACATAGCAACTAACCTTAAAGTCGAACTTAACAAAAAGCTTCAAGATATTAATGTGCTATAGTCGAAAGCACAACCCTCTTAGGCAAGGATGAAACAAGAAATAAAAAGAAAGTTTGGATGACCGATGTAATCCTGAAGTTGATGGATAAAATACGCAGTAAAAAAGGCCGCGATCAGTATCGCGAAATCAATAGAGCAATAAAAAGAAGATAAGGTCAGCAAAACCAGACGGATAACACTGCAATATCAAGAAATAGAAGATCTAGATGCTAAACATGACACTTTCAATTTACACAAACGCATAAAGGAGGCGGCCGGATTATTTAATAAAAGAGAAGCTGGAATCCTTGTGGACAATCAGGGCAAAATTATACCGGATACCAAAGAAAAACAAAAAGAATGACTACTACATAGAACATCTCTTTACCGATAACCAATCCGAACAGCCAGAAGAATTCTCAAACCAAGGCATAGATATAACACCAGAGGAAGTAAAACACGCAATATCTTTAGCTAAAGACAGAAAAGCGGTAGGGCAAAACAAAGTAAACACTGAGGTTTTAAAACTAATAAAATCCGAAGATTCGCTAAATACGCTGGTCAAACTTTTTAATTTGATTTATCGTAGCGGTAAAATCCTTGCTGACTGCTAAAATCAACCTTTGTTACACTGCCTAAAAAACAATCAGCAAAGAAGTATAGTGATTACCGCCTAATCAGCCATATGTTAAAAATATTTCTAAAGATTATCCACAAAAGAATTTATGGAAAATGCGAATCCTTTATGGGCGACACGCAGTTTGGATTTCGTGGTGAGTTCGAGACAAGGGAGGCCTTGTTTGGCATTCAAGTCTTAGTTCAGCGGTCTAGGGATGTGTCGGTCGCTAAAAGAAGTTGGTCTAGATGACCGAGATCTAAAGGTAATCGCTAATCTATACTGGAATCAGTCTGCTCAAACAAAGGTTGATGGCCAACTGTCCGAAGAGGTCCAAATAAGAAGAGGAGTACGCCAAGGTTGTATATTATCTCCGCTGTTGTTTAATATCTATAGTAACAAAATAATAGAGAATGCACTTCATAACTGCGAAGAGGGTCTGACCATAAACGGCATAAAAATCAACAACATACGATATGCCGACGACGCGACGGTGTCATAATAGCAGACACGCTGGAAGGCCTGCAAGAGTTGTTGAATCACATTGCTGCCAAAAGTTCGCAATTCGGGCTTACCTTAAATGTTGAAAAAACCAAATTGATGGTCATGTCCAAGGAAAAGAACATCCGAGGCATGTTAGAAGTAAATGGGCAGCAAGTCGAACGCGTGGATTCATACTGTCACGTTGGGGTTTTCGTGACGGGGTTGTTCTTATTTATTGACTTAATAAACCAACCGTACCGGGTTTTAATGAATTTATTATAACAAAATATAAAAACGTTACTTACTTGTAATTAATTAACATCCAACAGTCTTAATACAGCAGCGTCACAGTTCTATCTTAGGGGTTGGTCGTGGTTCAGCAGTTTATCTTATTCTTGAGAAATACATCACAACTTTCTGACTTAGTGAACTTACTAAACTTACTGACCCCTTCTTGCTGGTCTCGATTGGTTTTATAGGATGTATGTGATAACAAAACGTGAGTTTACCAAAAACATCTATTCATTGAACTTAAAACATCACATACTTCCTAATGCTAACTGTTAGGTTCATAGCCTGAGTCGTTAACATTTACAAACCAAGCAAGGGCAAGATAGAATGCCTAAAGGGTTGTCTCCTCAATGAGAACTGGGACAACATGCCAGAAGTTTGTGCCAGATCATCTTTTATCAAAATGAAATCAGTGTTGTGTAGTCGCGATCTTAATACCACTCTCCGAATTCGTGTGCTTTGGTGTTATGTTTTTAGCATGTTATATGTATTGTATGTATGTACTGTATGGAAGCATGGACACTGATTGAGGCAACGTGCAAAAAGTTGGAGGTATTCGAGATGTGGTGTTATCGTAGAATACTAAGGATATCTTGGATGGACCGAGTAACTAATGTGGATGTTCTGCTTAGAATAAATAAAGAGCTTGAAGTTTTATTCACCATAAAAAAACGAAAACTTGAATATTTTGGCCATATATTGAGAAATGACAAATATAAACTTTTAAAATTAATAATAGAAGGCAAAATTGAAGGCAGAAGAGGTCCGGGTCGTAGACGGATATCATGGCTTAAACATCTTAGAAAATGGTATGGTGTTAGTACCACGATACTTTTCCGAAAAGCAGTGGACAGGGTACAGATCGCGCTGATGATAGCCAACGTTCGAAGAGAGCATGGCACTTGAAGAAGAATGATTGTATCTGCGACACAAAACGTCAGATTAAAATTTCGAAAAGACCATTGTGATTTTACAGAACTCAATTATCTCCTAAATTAAGGGATTCCGACCATTTTTCAACTTTCCCCCGTAGCTCAAAAACTACAAGAGACAATAAATCTGTTAATACCATTTTTTAGAGTTCAAAAAAGTAAGACCGTAATGCGAAAACCGAAAATGGGACACCCTGTACCTACCGATAGCTGTTTAACCCTGCAAATAACCTACTCCAATGATAGCTTCCACGCCCGCGTAAAGCACGCGACCGCGCCTCGATGCTGGTTGCATTTAGCAGGTTCAATGACCTCTCGACGCACACGAAAGCAGGCCAGAGATCTCTTATCCAACGAGATGCGACAGTCAGCAAGCCAGTGGCGGTCCTAGGGGAGGGAGAAGGGAGGGGATCGCCCCCCTTTTGCTCCAGAAAAAAGTAAACAACAAAGATGCTGGTGGTAACCCTGAAGTCTTTGGAGAAAAAACGAGAAATTGCAGAACGTTCCTTTAAAGACATTCTAGAATCCCACCACTGTATTTCAGGATAGTTTGAAACAAGCGAACACCACGATATCAGAAATACAATAACGAGACTCTTAAGTATTTTTGATCTGAACTTATTCATACCAAGTTTTATACAACGTGAAGCCAAAATCAGGGCAAAATTAACTAATTTCGTTTCCAAATACTATAAACTGTTTGACTAATACAAAACACAAATTCTTGAACATTTATTGGGAGTCAGTATTTGGAAACAATATTGGTCAGAAGTAGCCCAAAGCTTAAATCAAAACATATATGATAACCCCTGCCTCAGAAGCCTCATATCAACAGACAGAAATTGATATTGAGCGAATCATTGACCGGTTTGCCCAAAAAAACCGAAAATGAATTTTTTTTAGATAGGCATCTAATGTTTGAGATATGCAATATGAAAGGTAATTTTTCAACTTAAAAATCTTTTTAGACCTCAAAAAAAGTATTTAGCTATTAGGTGTAGGTGGTTTGTTTGCTATCTATTATTTTGTTATAACTGAAAAAATTATACGTATAAGTTACTCGAGCGCGGATTTCAGCGGGATGGGAGGGTAATTAACCCCCCTACCTTGGCTTTAAATGTTTTATGAAAACATTTAGAAAAACAAAAGTAGGGCATAAACTGCTGCGCTATAACACCTTTGATATTTACGGTATTAGTTTAATTTTGTGTGGCATTTGTAGTGTCATTTTGTTAAACATTTTCGCCTGCTGCGATTTGAAACCTTTGATATATTTACAATTTTAGTTTCATTTTAAATCAGAAATGTATTTTTTTAGTGTAATTTTTTAAAATATTTTCGCCTGCCGCGCTATGATACCGTTGATATTTACGATTTTAGGTTAACTCGACTCAAAAATTACATTTTTAATGTAATTTTCTCAAAAATTTTTGGCGCATTTTAACATTTTCTAGAATATAAAAATGTATAAAATAAACGACTTAAAATCCGAGTACCCCCCACCTAGATTTGACACCAAATCCGCGCTTGTAGTTACTAAGTTTTGTTTGCATATATTGATATGTTCCTCTATTTTTTTCCGTATCGAAACCGCCAACCCCCCCTTTTCAAATGCCTGGGACCGCCACTGGCAATCCGTTTTTTATGCGCATCATCGGGACTGCGGGTCTAAGCTTCAAAACCATCTGGGGGCTTATTCTTGAATTTCGTAGGAAAGATCCCACGGGAACGGTCCTCTCCCTGATATCGACCAATAATAGGCTTTGAAGTGATCACGAGTTATCCGAAACCTATTCGACCACGACTGAAACTCACCCGATTGTCGTGTATCGAAGGAACTTTTCTACACCTGCCGCCGGACCAGGTGTATGAAAATACTGATAAATAAATCAAAACCAAAATGTGGCAAGAACGATGGCAAAAATAGAAAAACTCTAACGAATAACCGCACACCAACAAAATGCGAATATCTCTCGGTCTACTCGGACCAATAAATCAACGAGCGGGTCAGTGGGCTGATTCTTGAATTTCGTAGGAAAGACCGCACGGGAACGGTCCTCTCCTTGATATCGACCAATAATAAGCTTTGAAGCGATCACGAGTTATCCGAAACCTATTCGACCACGACCGAAACTCACCCGATTGTCGTGTATCGAAGGAACTTTCCTACACCTGCCCCCGGACCAGGTGTATGAAAATACTGATAAATAAATCAAAACCAAAATGTGGCAAGAACGATGGAAAAAATAGAAAAACTCTAACGAATAACCGCACACCAACAAAATGCGAATATCTCTCGGTCTACTCAGACCAATAAATCAACGAGCGGGTCAGGGGGCTGATTCTTGAATTTCGTAGGAAAGACCGCACGGGAACGGTCCTCTCCTTGATATCGACCAATAATAAGCTTTGAAGCGATCACGAGTTATCCGAAACCTATTCGACCACGACCGAAACTCACCCGATTGTCGTGTATCGAAGGAACTTTCCTACACCTGCCCCCGGACCAGGTGTATGAAAGTGTAGGAAAGTTTCTACGATACACGGCAATCGGGTGAGCTTCGGTCGTGGTCGAATAGGTTTCGGATAACTCGTGATCGCTTCAAAGCTTATTATTGGTCGATATCAAGGAGAGGACCGTTCCCGTGCGGTCTTTCCTACGAAATTCAAGAATCAGCCCCCTGACCCGCTCGTTGATTTATTGGTCCGAGTAGACCGAGAAATTTTCGCATTTTGTTGGTGTGCGGTTATTCGTTAGAGTTTTTCTATTTTTGACATCGTTCTTGCCACATTTTGGTTTTGATTTATTTATCAGTATTTTGAATCATGCCGGGCACTTGGTGTGCTTATCGCGGTTGTGTGTCAAAAACTTAAAGTATTATGGCAGAAATTACCTCAATCAAATTTTAAATATTTACGAACGAAAAGACTTAACACTGATTGTCTTGAGAATTTTTTTGGAAACATACGACAACAAAGTGGAAATAATTTCTATGTTTTCATGGATATTGAATTTGTTTTCAATATGTTTCGAAAACTTTTTTTTCATGAGTTTTCATGACAGGTTTTCAAATCGATTTTGAATCGATTTGAAAACGGTTTTCAAATTTTGATATTTGGCAGCTGACATATGTCATAGTTGTCACATATTAATTTTTGAGTTTTGGTACTTTTTTTTAAAAAATGTATTTTATTCAAAAGATGATGTTGGCCATTGCCACATATTTTTTTTAATTTTAATTACTACTCTGTTTGCAAGTGGAAGTGAAGAAAGAAATGCTGGACTAGCATACAAACAAATCTCTAGTTATTTAAGTAAGGTTATGTTATTAATCTTCTTTTTTCTATACACCACCAAATTTTAGAATGCCGGTTCCACAGTTTCACTTCTATTTCTCTCTCTCTCTCTCAAAAAGAGTGAGAGATAAAATATTATTTGGCGGCTGTCTGGTAATCCGACGCAATACGCATGTGTAAACTCAATCCCCGTTTTCATGGAAAATCGGTATTTCGATCTCAATACGATCTTGATCCAACCCTAAAAATTTTCAGGGTCGGATCTAGATTGAAATCGAGTTGAATACTGGAAAAACAGGCGTTTTCATGGACGGTATCGGATTGAAATCGTTTTCAGAACGAAATCAATTCCCATGAAAACGTAGCAAATGTAAATCCTACCCCGATTCAGTTTGAACGGGCTTTTAAAAAACCTTTTTTTTAATCCTATTTACATTCAGAAAACATGAACTGAATGAGACTTATTGAAAATAAATGAAAACTAAAAATAAATCAGTTACTCTACCAAATTATAGCTACCGACAAGAATCGTTTCCAGTGCAAAATGCATTCACTTATGTATGTGGGTATGCGGCATACAGACCGCTTCAAGCTACTGCGAACATAGGGCGAAAGAAGTCTAATTTGCCAGTGTACGTACATGCAGAGACACCGCACGCCTATCAGTGAAGCAACCAACAATCAGGCTTCCGATCGCCATTCGCTGCCGTTCGCCTTGTATTTAGTACGCCTCTAACCACGGTGCTGTGTGGAGCGTAGTCAATGAAACCGGAATTTGGTCAATAAATACGCAAATTTTTATAACGTAATTTTCTTATTTTTTGTCACTGATAAATAAGAGCGTTTTATTGTCAACTGCTCAGATTTATCAGTGACGACGTGTTACAATGAAAATAATAAGGAGAAACAAAATAAAAGCAAGTTCTCAAAATAAAATAATACATTCTAAAAACCAAAAAGATTCTCCCAGTCAAAAAAAAATTAAAGCAAATGTTCGAAAAGTCCTCCTTGCTCGGCTAGACAATATCCAAGCCTACTATAAAAACCCCTTCCAACGTTTCCAAGCATGTTAGGGATGATAATTTGAAAAGCTTCTTCAAAAACAGATAGAAGTCATTAGGAGCAAGATCGGGAGATCGAGCTGGCCATAAAATAGTTCCCCGTGTACTTATAACCCGAATAGGAAATACATTATCAAGATATTCCCTAACAAGGCCAACATTGTGAGCGGAACAACCATCTTGTTGAAACCATGTTTCACCAAATCTTACACCTGACAACTGCCTAGCAGTTGGAATAATGTGCTGCTGCAGTAGATCCAAGTATCTAGGACCATTCAAATTGCAATTGCCGTTAATAAAAAATGGCCCAATTACGTGTTCCCCTACAATACCCCCCCCCCCAAACATTTAGTTTTTGGGGATACTGTGTTCTTACGTCAAAATACAAATGCAAATTTTCCCTCGACCAATATCGAACGTGTGTTGGGTTATGACGATTTGACCATTTGACCATCTGCACTTTTTCGGCAACTTCGTAGACATCCATTTTTAGTTTTAAAAATGTATTATTTCAATTAAGAACTTACCCATCTGTTTTTCGAGCAAGGCAGAAATAAAACAAAATAATAAAAACAAAATGAATTTCCAAAAGATAACACTGCAGCGTGCTTCGAATCCACCTCGGTCGTACGGCACGGAGAGTAAATTGGACTTGATTCCCCCTATGTTCGCAGTAGCTTGAAGCGGTCTGTATGTGAGGCTTTCGGTAAAAGTTCTCAGGAGATAGACGTAAGTAAACTTCTTTTAAATTTTAAAGCTTATAAAGCTACAAACAAAAATATTTCTGGTAGCCTTAAATCCCCCCCCCCCCGAAGAATTTATTAATTATATTTTTAAAGTAGAAATCGTTTTTAATGAAAATTGTGAAAGTTTATCCATTACGGATGGTGTACCGCAGCAATTATTAGACATTAGACACTTAAGGTAAATATTTCAACGCATCGGTATCCCTATACCTAACGCGTTCGAAACAAAGTCAAAATACGCTACATTTTTGACTTGCTCATACCATGTTTCGAACGATGCCTGCTTCTTTGACGGGTGTGATGACAGAATCTCGTTGCGTACGGAAAGATGTACGTATCGTTACGGACCCACGAACATACGCAACGATTTTAATCAGCTGTTCTGTCATCGCACCCTTCAAAAAAAGGGGCATCGTTCGAAACATCGCATAAACAAGTCAAAAATATGTGTATTTTGGTTATTTCGAACGCGTTAGGTATACCGATACTGATGCGTTGAAATAATTACTTTAAGTGTCTACTTAAAGTAAATATTTCAACGCGTTACGTATACCGATACGCATGCCTTGAAATATTTACTTTAAGTGTCTATTATCTTTAATGGACGTGAGCGAATTCGAACACCCCTGTAGCAATTTTCCAAAAAATTATCTTAATAAGTTATTTGTTAGATTAAAAATTTTTTATACCGTTAAATATAACAATAGATATTAAGTCAAATAAAAAAAATAGAAAATTCAGAATTTTATCTCACCTGTAAAAATGTATGTTTGGTATTTGTACAATTTATTTAAATTATTTTATATCAAAAAATACTTTTGATTAATATTTAAAAATACTTAATTATCGTTTTTTTTCTTTTTAATAATGATAATAATATACCGAATTTAAAAAATTACTTGAAATTTATTTGACATATCTTTCTGTTCTTCTTCTCCAAGAAATCCGTTTGCATTTTTATCTACGTATAGCTAATTATTTATTATTACATCAAAAAATTAAACCGGTTTTTCGGCTCCGGCTCATGGACTAAATCTGACGAGCTAGTGGGAGCGAGTCTAACACTCATTTACAGCGATGGATACGAAATCAAGGTCACGAAAAACGGGACCCCCAACTTCAAAGGTTCCGACGCCGACTGTCACATCTCGTTGGATAAGAGATCTCTGAGCAGGCACACTGCTGGCGTATTATTATAGCTGCAGGGTACAGAAAACCTAGCAGCGAGGATAGCTTCCATTGGACTTCTCTAGAGTAGTGAAATATCGCATTTCGCCAAGTCAATTTTGACAAAACTTCTCACCATGTCACCCATAAAAGCGGCTCAGCAGACAGCGGTGTCCGTTATATAGTAAAAAAGGCAATTTTCCGTTGTATCAAGCCAGGGCGGACACTTTTTGTCCGCTGTGGCTGTGTCCGCTGTGGCGCCTATAGCTTATAGATGCTTTAAAACCTTTTTTACACGCCACAGCAGATACACTAGCGGATACATTTGCTATGTTTTCATGGGTCTTGAGTTCGTTTTCAAAACTCATTGTATCTTCTTCTTTTATAGAGCGTGTTCTTTATCAAGAGCAAGAACACGCTATAAAAAAGAAAAAGATACAATGAGTTCTGAAAACGAACTCAATACCCATGAAAACATAGCAACTCTTTAAAATTCAAATAAAATTATGTTTTAAAAAACCTCGGTCAGCAGGCCATTCTAGAGCTCCAAAAAGAATACTTAATAATAAATAATAAAATATTTGAAAAAATTAAATATTTTCAGGGAAATATCAACCTTTAAATATGGCGGACACCGGTGTCCGCCCTCGCGTGATAAACCGACCATGCAGCGGACACCGGTGTCCGCTTTGGCGGTGAATGTTTTTCTAGGGGAAGCACACACAAAAAGACACTGGACGTTCTAAGAAAAATGTATAAAAGTTTTCTATTTTTTTGAACAATAAACCTCACAAAAAAGTTTTGAATGAATTAAATTTAAAAAATGTATATAAATAGGATTAACCTGTCCATTAGTCCTTGTAGAATGAGGTAATTGAGTGGAGTGACAGGATAAAAAAGTAGATAATACAGATGTTCCACAAGACATGCAACCTGTAATCTGTAGTAACTAACAGTAATTTATGTATAATAACGAGAAGTTCTGAAAGCGTTATAACAAAAATGAATTCAGTCGATTTTAAGCAGTAGAAATGTAAGAATTTTTTAAAATAAAAATTCCTTCGTCTTCCCAGGACTTTGCGTTAGAACCGCCCCTGTACATGTATTTACCAAGTTTTCTTTCGTTTGCATTAAATTACAAGTTTTATTGCCTTGACATTCAAAAACTCCAATAAAACATATCGTTGTATTTTATTTCGTAAATGGATACATCTTTTTCGTCTGCATTAAGTATCTAGCATCTTTTCTTAATTCCTGAAATGCGGGGTCTAGACGAAAATTTGTCATCTTGTTTTTAAAAAAGAGGTTTTTCTAGATTCTATGCATTTTTATTACGAATCACATTCAAACGATGAAAACCAGAGAAAATAACATTTTATAAACTTTTCTCTAACTCGACTTTCCCAAATTTACTTTGCATTTCTCTAGAATGAAAATGATTTTATTTTAGTTGGATGATAATTTAAAATCACAAAGATGTTTTATACATTTGTTTTGACAAAGACAAAATGATGTTAAATTAAAAAAACCCAAAATTCTAATTTAAATCAATCAAGTTCTTTACAAACACTTTAGAAAGTTATTTCTGCACTTTAATTGAACTACTAAAACTACGACTTTTATTTTTACATTTTTAAAATAATTTAATTTTAAATTTAGTTTTACGTGGAGGAAAAGTAAGAGCGATACCCATTTGGGCATAAGGACGCCTTGTAACCGCAGTTATGAAACTTCTGTCTCTCCCAACTGAATGTCGTGCTTTTATAGGCAAAGACGGATGAGTTGATGAGTTTCTCTCTTGCTCTTCCCTGAGTAAGGCTTTACAACTTTTCTCTCTATCTATAGACCGTGAATACTTAGTTAAGTTAACCTTTTTTTATACTTATCTTTTCTAACTCTCAGCAGTTTCTTACATTGTTGCATCTATTAAGAGTAGCTTACAAAGTGTCCCGTTTATTAAGAGGAACTACTTTGTGTTTCAAGATGATTTAAGTATTTTACTGTTCAAAATCAGTTAGTAAATTTCTATATGTATTTTTACAATTCAAAATCAGTTAGTAAATTTCTATATGTATTTTTACAACTCAAAATCAGTTAATTTTTATATATATATATATATAGGGAATAGATATCGCCAAAGAAAAAGTGGAAAATTTTGAACGAGCGGATGAAGCAATCTGAGGGGCATAACGGTTAGGTAAATTTATATTCCCTGGGTAAATTTGATCTCTGTGTAGCTATTCTTGAAATCAGGGATAAGACAATGATCCCGATTCCTCCGAAAATGATATTAATAACATGACTTGTGACTTTTTTTTCTACTGATTTTTGGTGAGAGAAATAAAACATAAACAGGTGATTTACGCCTTCCGTAAATTAATAATGATGATTGATTCTTTCTTACTCGAAAAATCCAGGTTACAATATATGTTATTGTTCTGACATACACATTTATATATATATGATATAAACTTGTAAATTTGATTTATTCTCCAACACTGTGAAAACTGTTAAGGTATTGATTTACGCTTTTAAATGAATGAATGTAAATTTTGTTCTTTACAGTTAATATAATTTTGTTAATTTTTAAAAAATCAGAAAGCTATTAACCTTTAATTAAAGTTACTTTAAATAACGCACAGCTCGTATTTAAAATGGCACTATTTTTACGTTATAATGACTGTACTGTGCAGTACGTCACTGATCATATAGTGACTTATGTCGTTTGGCGTATTTTTTCCTTATCTTTACGTAAATTATTGCAGTTTTCTTTTAATTTGTATAGAATTTTGCCGTTTTGACACACTTTTTACGTTATAATGAGTCACGTACGGCACTGATCATATAGTGACATACGTCATTTTGCGTATTTTTTCCTCGTATTTAAAACAAAATTATTCTCAATATCGTGACATATGTATTTTAAAAAATATTTAAACATTTCTTTATTTAATTTTTTTTTCTCATGATTCTAGCCCGTTTTGACAAAAATTAGATGAACCACGTCAGCGCCATCTACAAACCGGCTCAAACTTTTAACTGATTTTTATATAAAAACTTTAGCAAAGCAAACTGTGCAGTTTTCATCACATTAGAACTCGCCGTTTTTGAGATATAGCGATTTTTGTAAAAATGTAATTTAAAAAAAAAAAATTTGAGTGTTTTTAGATGTTTTGCCCTCAAACTCAAAAACGGTGTCTCCTAGAGTACCGGAAACTTATCTAAAAATTATTCTGGACCTTTTTAAAGACAATAGCAGTTCAGTAACCGTCAAAAAATACACGGGCAAAAAAACCGCTCGATCGAGTATTTTTGACTGCAACCATTTTACATAATTTTTGAAAAATCCTCAAAACTCAAAAACTAAAAACTGGTCTCCAAAACCAACTTAACGGTCACCGAGCACACATTCGGCCTTACATCAGTACAAAATTTGGTTTAAATCGGTTGACTACTTCTCGAGTAATGATTTGATATATTTTAAAAACCGGCAGAAATTTCGTCAACCTTTTTGAAAAATGGGGTCCCGCGGGGCTTCAGAAAAGTCTCAAAATAAAATACTTGTCTTTTTCCGATTGGGCCCATTTTCAATATGCTTCATCACTGCATTTAAAACCTATTTCGTGCAAAATTTGAAAATGATTGGTCAACTTCCTGGACAGCTAGAACAGAACAACGGAGGTACACGTTAAAAAGGCCAATTTTTGACACTTTCTCCTATTTCAGTTACACTTTAACTTTTTCGATTTTCTGAAAATCAATAGCCTTCATCCCCCACTAGTGCTGAACAATCGTGCCAAGTTTCATCGCTCTAGGTCAATGCGTTCTCAAGTTATGGCGAAACACAGCCGCGCGCGTCGTCGAGGGGGAGCTAGTAAGCTAGCTAGCTAGTAACGGCATGAAGGGTGCAAGGAATTGATTAACGCGCCTTTAAAAAGCGTTAATCAATAAAGATGTCAATTTCTATTGGGTACCACCAAACCAAAATAAGTGACTACCAGACGCTACCAAACGACCACCAAACGATTGAACCTAGTTTGGTTCCGAAATTTTAATGTGAGGGTGCCAACTTCATGTCAGTTCGCCACTCGTGATGTTATAAATAATTGCAAAAAAAGATAAAACCAAAATTTCAATCCGAAAATGTGAGGATAACCGTGTGCTAGTTCCGCTGTTGCAGCCGTCTTCCATTCAAAAAGCGCCAGTGCCATTTTTACAGCACCGGGTCAGTGTCAGTGCGAAACTGGAAACAGGCTAGTGCGGAACTGGATTTTACAATGGAATACGCTAGTGTCTATTATCTAAGTTCATGTCGCAGCACGTGATGCGTTTTTTTAGGTCTGTCAAGCCACCCCCCCCCCTCCCGAAAGATATTCGAGTTTTGATATTCTTATAACTTAACTAATTCTAAACCACTTTTTAAAATTTTGAACCACTCTCCTTCTTGCTTTTTTATATTCAGAATAGGGGGTGCAGCCGGATGTCAAGCTACACTCGCCTCATTTAAAATGTAGAAAAAAATGAAAAGCAACGATCCCAATATTAAGAAATAATTTCGAACTCCTAATATCACCAAAAAGAATTTCGAAAAATACACTAGTAACTCTGTTTTTTTAGAAAATATGGTGTGAGGTACAGGTTGACTTCAAGCCACACCTCCCCTCAAAAAAATTTCGAACTTTGATATGCTTATAATTTTGTACAACTTTAAAAACTTTTTGAACCACCCAATTTCTGTGATATTTTATATTTATTCATAATGGGGGTTTAGTCAATTGAAATCTAGTCAGTTTGGAAGGCACAGAAATATATTTCCATCTTTGTTAGACATTTATTGGTACCTATGCGAGATGCGACAGTCGGCGTCGGCACCTTTGAAGTTGGGGGTCCCGTTTTTCGTGACCATATTTAGTCCATAAGCCGGTTTAATTTTTTGATGTATTAATAATTAATTAGCTATACGTAGATAAAAAAGCAAACGGATTTCTTGGAGAAGGGGAACAGAAAGATATGTCAAATAAATTTCAAGTAATTTTTTAAATTCGGTATATTATTATCATTATTAAAAAGAAAATAACAAATTAACGATAATTAAGTATTTTTAAATATTAATCAAAAATATTACATACAAATACCAAACATACATTTTTTACAGGTGAGATAAAATTCTGATTTTTCTATTTTTTTTATTTGACTTAATATCTCTATTGTTATATTTAACGGTATAAAAATTTAATCTAACAAATAACTTATTAAGATAATTTTCAGTCAAAACCTACAACTGCTTACTTTAATATACTCATTAGGTTGCCTAAAACTTATTTTATGTATTTGTTATTAGTTTTTCAAACCATCACCAATAAAATAATTTTCTCGTGCCTGTAAAATTAATAAGCATAGCATAGCAGGTTTTAGAGTATCAACGACGATATATTATTATAAGTAAGTAGGCATTTAAATATGTAAAAGAGCTTAAAAAATATGTGTACCTATACTTACCGTTTTGTATCTCTAGTTTTTGACACACAGCCGCGATAAGCACACCAAGTGATTCAAAATACTGATAAATAAATTAAAACCAAAATGTGGCAAGAACGATGTCAAAAATAGAAACATTCTAACGAATAAGCGCACACCAACAAAATGTGAAAATCTCTCGGCCTACTCAGACCAATAAATCCACGAGCGGGTCAGGAGGTTTTGAAGCTTAGACCCGCAGTCCCGATCATGCGCCTAAAAAAACGGCTTGCTGACTGTCGTATCTCGTTGGATAAGAGATCTCTGCCTATGGTAAGGTGACCAACTCCCGAACAACAAAATACCGGACGCGGTAAAAAAATTTTGTCTACTTTTAACACATTAAAACTATAAAAAAATAGTTTTTTTTATTTATTAAAATTTATTTCCTAAAAATGATGCGTCATTACTACACAGTAAAAATACTTATGTATGATCTTAAGCAAATAATCAACTTAAACAAATAAAATTAAACAAATTATTACCTCATAAACCTCAACTGTAACTATAATTTTTACTTTTAAATTTGTACTTGGTTTGGCCATGTATATCACAGGAGCTATTTAAAAAATTTAAGGCAGGTATATTCGACTACCTTGGACCAACCTGGAACTAACACTGATGCACTTAGATGCGTGTAGCTGGGCGTGTTGATAATGCCAAATAATATTTATAAACCTTTGATTATAATTATAAAACCACACAACTACGAACGAGACAAAAAGACTCAGAAATGACACAATTACTTATTATAAAATAAGAAAAATTAGATCTTCTAAGAACTAACAGGTGGCTCTCCTTACGCAGAGTTACGAAATGCAATTGGCGGAACTGTATACTCAACCAATCGCAATCCGCAAATTCATGAGTGATGTCTCATGGCCCCTCACCCGTGCGCGGGAAACTGTGAAAATAGCTATAGACGAGCAGCGTTGCGTTGGTCTTTACTGGACAACTTGAAAAAATACCGGACAATATCAGACGTATTTTTTAAACTGGACAATTCATTAAAATTTTTTGTATATAAAAAAAAAACCAGGAAGGAGTCTGGTTCAAGATTTTTAAAAGTGGTTCAAAATTAGTTCGAAATTGGTTCGAAATTATAGGGATATAAAAATTTGAATATCTTTGGGAGGGGGAGGTATGGCTTGACTGACCTGTTTTTTTAGTCAGGGTGGCCACGCATGGGAAACGCATAAATGGGAACCGGGTGTTACAGAATATTTTTTGCGTGGACCCCGCACCGTTGCAAGAGCAGCAAGCATGCCTGGGATTAACAATTTTATATACGCGGCTCAAACTAGAAGAAGCTTTTTCCTGCGGGAAAGCGCCGTCGGAGACCGTATGACGAAAAATAATCCGATAAATTTTTGATCTCTTAACAAAACCTCAAAAGAAATATTTCAGTAATCTTTCTCGATAATAAACCCTGACTCGGGTTAGAGAGGATGCTTGCTTTGTGTCGGAGGAATTGAGGCATTTTAAGGAGTTGGGCTAAATGGAATTTTTTTGCCGAAATATTTCTCCAGTAAAGTAAAAACCCGCTTTGGGAAAATGAACATAGCAAGGGTAATTTTGTTGACGTCTAGCGCTTTTGACAACAAACATACCGACTACATTTTGTTTCTAAAAAGCCTTGGTCGACCAGCAAAATGAATGCTTGGTCGACCAGCAAAATGAATGCTTGCTAAAGACAGTCACCCTAATGGTAATAAACGACCCACAACTTTTCCTGCTCTCAGGGGCTCTGTATCAGAATATCGCCTTACAAAATAGCTTGCTACAATATATAGCGCCGTCAAATGAGCGCTGCTACAAATTATCGCGTTACACAATAGCGCTGCTACAAAATAGCGCTGCTACCCCAAGTAACACAAGGTGCTGAAAAACTTTTGCAAAAATTTTGCGACAGGAAAACTCCTCTATTATTGTGTTTTTGATGTTGTCTGCCACAACGTCATGAATGTGTTGATAAAACGTCAACTAGCCCAATTTGGCAATCATTTTAACCGATATAGCTTTTTCAGTTAACTTAATTACAAGAAAACTAGATTTTTATACAAATAAATGGTTGATGCGGTTTTGAAAATACAAGTATGGATATATGGATGATGGGAATAGTTATTTATACACACACTTTATTGGATTTTTGGCTTTATCCATGGACCAAATTGACATGCGAAGGCCAGTTTACTGATAATATTTATCACGAAACCTCACAAAACACCCGCGGTTCACGTATTAAAAATATTTAAAGTTTTTGTTTAAATTTAATTTTTAGATTACATTTTTTTGTTTTTGAATTGGAGCCTAAGTAACCAAAAAAGATTTATCTCTACCTTAAAACTAGTTTTAGGTTCAAAAATCTACTCTTTGTATCGAATTTTTTATTTTATTTTGGAAAAAATAATGTTTTTTTTAAGGTTGTCTTCGTGTAATGGCCGCCATTGAAACTAACAACGCGACCTAACTGGACAGCTAATATTGCTGTACTTTAGCACATAATGTTTCTTTTCCACTATTTTTTCTACCTAATATGAATAAGGTGCGGGGCTTTGTTCGCGAACAAAGCCGAAAGAACCCGACGGCTAAAATTACTGTGCTTACTGAAAATATTTTTCTCTAACTATTTTTACAACTTCCTGCACAGAAAGCGCATTATTGTCGAAACGACCCGAAAAATCCCGACAGCTAAACTTGCTGTATTATAGCCCAAAAAACAAAAAATAATCTGTTTTTACAACTTTCTTGCTCCAATTTAGTTTTTATTGGTATCAGAACTGATTTAAAAAAGCTACAAAGTTTGGCTTTAATATACAGGGTTCCTAAGCAAATCCTTAGGGGGCCAAGCAGCCGTGTATAAGACGCAGACAAACGGAAAAGCACATTAGGCAGAAAAGGATGGGCATGGGGCGATGTTGTCACTACATCTTACACGTAGTAAATCCATTCCAGGTTGTTGTTTTCTAATGTTTTCCATTTTCATACCTTTAGGACTGGAATAAAAATTGTTTTTGCTCGACTTTAATACCAAACTGATGAAAGATATCGTAAAAAAAAATATTTTTCGGCTTTTCATTTTGTAACCATTGTCCTTACGCACTGTTTACAGGCTGGGGACTGAGATACATGCAAATGCTTAACCTAAAGCGTTCATACACGGCCGGAGAAATCGACTGAGATATTTCCGTAGAAACTTTATCAAGCAAATAGGACGGGTTGACGCCTTTGAACGTCCAACCCGGGTTTTGCACTTTGATTCGAAATCAAAAAGGAGGAACAGTCAGATGTGGGGCCGTGCACAAATTACATAACGGTGATTTTACCAATTTTTGACCCCCTCCCTATGTAATGTTTTGTAACGGTTTGGCACGCCACTCCCCTAATATTACGTAACGATTTCAAGACCACTACCCCCCCCCAAAAAAAACTTCACTTATTTTCATTCCAAATTTTCTTAGTTTCCCACAAATGCAAACGTTGTCGAAAACCCCCCTACGTAACGTTTTGTAACCCTCCTCCCCCCTATGACCATTACGTAATTTGTTCACGGCCCCTGTAGTCCCAGTGGAGAAGGGCGAGAAAATTGATATTTTTTTTCTTAAAAATTATACTCTTTAGACCTATTTCTTTGCGTTCCCGAAATTACGTAATTTTTGAAAAAAAATTGTAAGCGGCGCTATTTTTATTTCGTGCTTTGTTTTTCTAACATTTTTGCGTTCGGCTAATTTAATTGAAAAATTTTTGCCTGCGGCGCCCTTTATCTTCTCACTCGAAACCAAGATCCCCCCTGTTTCTAAATTTTTTCGAATAAAAGTAGAGTATGACCATGGGGGAAATAATTTTTTTCTACGGTATGACGAAAATTTCGAGAAAGTTGAAGAAAAAAATTAAGAAAGTGGCAGAGCTCAAGTTTTTCGTAAAAAAAACGTTTTTTGTAAAGAAACAGAGAAAAATAAATCTTTTCACCCCTTTTTGGGTGTTACAAATATTGGCAGCCTCTTATTTTTCGCTTTTACCCTCCCGCTAGTTTTGAAGAATTGGTTCGCTACATGTTTCGAGATCATGTCATAAAACACCTCGAAAATATCAAATGTAGTGTAGGGCCAGCTTTATTTAAAATCAATAATATCGCAAGCAAAAAGCTGTGCAGGAAAAACAGCGCCGTTTATTGATTTCTTTGGCTGCTACTGCTAGCTGCATGGTTTGGCCGTTTCCGGATAGATGTCACTAGTAGAACAGAATGGAAAGAAATTTAATTAAAAGCGAAGATATTTCTTTCGCTCAGTATCGTAAATAATGTACCCTGCCGCCTCCTTTAAGCAAGAAAAAGCTGTGGTTTGGACCTGAAAACATCTAATTTTTTCCTCGATCATCTCATGGTGTGGCCGCCATCTAGCGGAATTTGCAGACATCTTGTCAACGGTTATTATTGCAACTATTATTTATGCTCACAATGAAAGAGTGGCGACAATTTTTTCTCATGAAAGCAGTCCGGAGATAATAACAAACTGGCACCATTGCTCAATATACCTGTTTCTTTTGTGCGCGCAGAACTTTCTATGCCATTTCTGTTTGATTTATTGAAATCCTATCCCTAAGGAAAATCTTAGGAACCCTGTATAGCCAACATTCTGCATATTTCTCTGCCCAAAGAATAGTATTTTTGAGTAAAGTTTAATAAATACTTTTACTTTTAATACCAGTATGGTCATCAAAATGGGTTGCTCTTACATTATGAAAGTAAAAACTATTACAAAAACTAAGCAAGCTAATTTACAACCAAAAAGGTGCTGACAAAACGTTTTCATAGCTTCACTTTGGTCATAAATACAATATTTGTTACTTGGGACACAATAGCACTGCCACAAAATAGTGCGCATAAAAATGGCCCTGCTGCAAAATAGCTGATTTTTTCGTAAATACTCGGTGAAAACTAGCGGAAATTGCTTAATTTTTAGGCAAGAGTAATTATATTTTTTCCATATTACTATTTTCCGCTATTTCTCTTTAATTTTGGGAAAAAAACGGACAGAATTTTTTTTTGCACCCGTAAAAGAAAAAGTTTTTTTGCATCGGTAACCAAAAAAGCCATGCTTTAGTTATCTGCAGACAGTTATAAAAATCATGTTTTTGATGAAGGTATAAAAAAAATTTTTTTGCGTTTAAGCAAAGCATTTTGCTAAAAAATTGAGCCCTAAAAAATTAGAAATAGAAAACAGATTTTTTAGTCCCAGCGCAGAAATATTCTACAGGCTGCTAAAAATTTCTAAGCTTTTTTACTTTTTACAGTCACTCGAATATCCTCAGTGAACGGTTTAGCGCTATCCGAATCACTTTAGGTTACGTGACTTTTTTACTTTCTACTCTTGGAGATCTCAACAGTGCACAAACATTTGGCATTTTCAAAAAATAATAAGTTTAATATTACCATTTTGAGTTTCAACAATTTTGGAAAAATATAGACACTTCGAAAACGTAGATTCATACAAATACTTGGGTTGCCTTCTCAATGAGAACTGGGACGACATGCAAGAAGTTCGTTCAAGAATTGAACAGAACAGATCATCTTTTATCAAAATGAAATCAGTGTTGTGTAGTCGCGATCTTAATACCACTCTCCGAATTCGTGTGCTTCGTTGTTATGTTTTTAACATCTTATATTAGAGTTTAAGTTAGAGGCATTCGAGATGTGGTGTTATCGTAGAATACTAAGCATATCTTGGATGGACAGAGCAACTAATGTGGATTTTCTGCTTAGAGTAAATAAAGATCAAAAAATGAAAACTTGAATATTTTGGTCATATTTTAAGAAATGACAAATATAAACTTTTATCATGGCTTAAAAATCTTAGATAATGGTATGGTGTTAGTACTACGACACTTTTCCGAAAAGCCGTGGTCAGAGTACAGGAGCCCAATTCTTGAATCACTCGAATTTCAGTCCTATACTTTTACGAAAAAAGGGTTAAATATTCTTTAATCTACTATTAACGCTCACACAAAATCAAACTTGTACTGAAACTGTATAATATTTAGTTAAATTCGCCCTAAAATTAAAATTCAACATTTTTATTTTGCTAATATTCGAAAGTTTTGGTATTCGTCTTACATAATCGTTCTGATCTGCGGCGGTTGCTTTTACCCACTCGATGCAAAGTCGAGTGGAAATGACATCTAAAGGCGCAATTACACAGACGAACATGCTCAAATAAAAGCTCGTGCAAAAGATCTAAAAATTTTTGCGTGAACATTTTTGTGAGCTTTTCTTTGAACATTTTGTTCGGGTAAATTTTTGAGCAAATTATTGCTATCTATTTTGGAAACATATTTTTAAAGATGAGAATAAATAAAATTTCACATTAGTGATCAGTGATCTCAATTCTTTAAAAAAATGCAACACCAACTTTTATTTAAAATTTTTGTGAAAAAAAGCCGACGGCAAGCGAAACATTATTATTGGCTATCAGTTTTGTCACATGGATTAGGGTTACTTATAATATTTTTTTCTTAGGGTTTTTCCCGGATTTTTTTTGCCCGGGATTTTTTTGGGATTTTCTTGCGAGTTTTTTTTATTTCCAAGGGTTTTTTTCCTAAAGTAAAAAAAAACCCAGGAAAATTTTTCTTTTCAAAAAAATTTTGAGTTTTTCAAATATGCGCAAAAAACTCAAAAATTGCACTTTTAAGCGGTAATCCGCGCCTCACGACTATGAGGAGTGGTGGGGAGAGGGATTTTTTTAAAACATATTTTTGTAGATTTACTTTACCTTTAGCTTTTATTGTTGTTTTTTAATTCCTCACACCAGATTTACCTAGTTAGTTTAAGGTCCCAAGGGTTGCTTAAAAAAGCAAAAGGTTCATGAAAATGCTGAAGATATAGATATTTACTGTCAATTTAATGTAATAATCGAGATCGATTACTGACACTGAACAAACAATATGCAAAGGGCAACATTCCGATTCAAAAGTCTAGTCTATTACTGCTAAATTATATTTTTTAGGCAAGGGTCGGGATCGTAGGGTTGTAAAAGTGGGTAATAAACGGGTATTATTTAGACCGAACGTGCTTTTGTTCATATATTTGAGATTTAATAAAATATATATAGGTTTTTTCATTTGACTTAATTATTATTGTATTGTGTTTTAAACTAGGAAGTCAAATAAAGAGATATTCTTTTAAGGCGCATTTACACAGACAAACTTTCCTTTGATGTTGAAATGCCGACAAACATTTACGCGAGCCTCTTGAGCAAAATGTTCAAAGAAATGTTCGAGCAAAATCTCGTACAAAAAAACACACGTAAATTTTGGAGAGAATGTTGAGAAAAATTTGTTTGAAGAATTGGGGGTATAAAAATTTCTTTAAAAATTTAAATTTTATAGTTTTATGGGAATTCATTGAACTTAACTGAAAATAGAAAGACTAAGTTTTAAAATTTTATTAAGTGCTTTCCGACGGAAAAACGATATGATGTCAAAATTCACGTTTTACCTCATAAGCAACTTCGATTGATCTGATTTTTCTAGGGGATATGCCAGTATACTTGTAACTTTTTTGGGGTTGTAAAAAAACGAGAATATAAAAATAATAATGACACTTATTTATTGCTGTTGCCTGTAAAATGTAATGATAAAAATTTACGTTTAAAAGAATATCTCTTTATTTTACTTCCTAGTTTAAAACACAATAAAATAATAACTAAGTCAAATTAAAAAACCTATATACATTTTATTAAATCTCAAATATATGAACAAAAGCACGTTCGGTCTAAATAATACCCGTTTATTACCCACTTTTACAATCCTACCATCCCGACCATTGTCTAAAAAAATATAATTTAGCAGTAATAGACTGGACTTCTGAATCGGAATGTTGCTCCTTTGCATATTGTTTGTTCAGTGTCAGTAATCGACCTTGATTATTACATTAAATTGACAGTAAATATCTATCTTCAGTATTTTCATAAACCTTTTGCTTTTTTAAGCAACCGTTGGGGCCTTAAACTAACTAGGTAAATCTGGTGTGAGGAATTTAAAAAAAAAACAATCAAAGCTAAAGGTAAAGTAAAGTCACAAAAATATGTTTAAAAAAAAATCCCCTCCCCACCACTCCTCATAGTCGTGAGACGCGGATTACCGCTTAAAAGTGCAATTTTTAAGTTTTCTGCCGATATTTGAAAAACTCAAAATTTTTTTGGAAAAGAAAAATTTTCCTGGGTTTTTTTTGACTTTAGGAAAAAACCCTAGGAAATAAAAAAAACTCAAAAGAAAATCCCAAAAAAAAGCCCGGGCAAATAAATCTGGGAAAAAACCCTAAGAAAAAAATATTATAAGTATTATATCCATGTGACAAAACTGATAGTAGAGCCAATAATAATGTTTCGCTTGCCGTCGGCTTTTTTTCACAAAAAGTTTTAATAAAAGTTGCTGTTCCATTTTTTTTAAAGAATTGAGATCACTGACCACTGATGTGAAATTTTATTTATTGTCATCTTTAAAAATATGTTTCCAAAATAGATAGCAATAATTTGCTCAAAAATTTACCCGAAGAAAAGCTCACAAAAATGTTCACGCAAAAAATTTTAGATCTTTTGCACGAGCTTTTATTTGAGCATGTTCGTCTGTGTAATTGCGCCTTTAAACGTAAATTTTTATTATTACATTTTACAGGCAACAGCAATAAATAAGTGCCAATTATAATTTTTTATGATTGTTGGTTTTTTTACAACCCCAAAAAAGTTACAAGTATACTGGCATATCCCCTATAAAAATTAGATCAATCGAAGTTGCTTATGAGGTAAAACGTGAATTTCGACATCAAATCGTTTTTCCGTCGGAAAGCACTTGATTAAAAATACCTTATTTCAAAACTTTGTTTTTCTATTTTCAGTTAAGTTCAATGAACTCCGATAACAATATATATTTTGAATTTGTAAAGAAATTTTTATACCCCCAATTCTTCAAACAAATTTTGCTCAACATTCTCTCCAAAATTTACGTGTGTTTTTTTATACGAGATTTTGCTCGAACATTTCTTTGAACATTTTGCTCAAGAGGCTCGTGTAAATGTTTGTCGGCATTTCAACATCAAAGGAAAGTTTGTCTGTGTAAATGCGCCTTAAGCTGCAACAATCCCCGTCAGAAACGCAAAATTTTAATTTTGCACTTTTTTTAATTGAATATTGTGCAATGTGCCAACAAATTCAAATTTGCTTTTGTGTTTGCTATCTTAATCATTGAAAATTAACCCTTTTTTCGTGAAATTTTTGTGAAAATTTGATCCGTATACGACTGAAATTCGAGTGATTCCAGAATTGGGCCCCAGATCGCGCTAATGATAGCCAACGTTCGAAGAGAGCATGGCACTCGAAGAAGAAGAATAAGATATGCACTTCAGAGAACATAACCTTACAAATTTTAGAGCGCTTTAACTCTTCTTCTCATGAATTGAGACCGAAAAAACTCGATAATATCAAAAAATAATCTCTTTCTTCCGCTAGAACCCCCTTTCACACACTCGCGGATTTTTCCAGAAATTTAAAACAACTTATCAACACGGTTTTCCAGTTTTTTCCAGGCGCCACCTAAAATGAGCAATAACGCGCCAAAACGTAGAGGGTGCTGTTCATTTTAAAACTTCCCACCCAAGATTCTCGTATGTAGATTCTGATTTTAGAAAAATCTTTATACACGTCGATTTTTTATTCAAAGGGGACACATTTTGTTTATTCTAAAATTTTTGTTAAACGCACCCCCTTTGAGGGGTAAACTTTACCCCTATATTTTGAATAGGAAAAGTGGGTCGAGTGATACCTTGTTTTGAAGGTCTTTCGAATGTCTTTAAAATCGCGTAAAAATGTCGAAAATCCATTGATTCGTTTCTGAGATATTCCCTTTTACAACTGCATGGATCAATGCAAAAATTCTTTTTATCATTGCATTTTTTTCTTCTACGGTACATTCCTACAAGGAGTGAAATTAACCTCTAAAATTTGAGGTTATTTTGAAAATGAATATCTCAAAAACGAATCGATAGATTTTCAAAATTTTTAAACGGTTGTAAAGACATTTGAGAGAGACCTTCAAAACCAGCCACTCGACCCACCTTCCCTATTCACAATTTAGGGGTAAAGTTTATTCCTCGAAGGGGGTACGTGCTACAAAAATTTCAAAGGTGTCCCTTTCGAACAAAAAAAATTGACGTGTGGGTGGGAAGTTTTCAAATGAACACTCTGTACTTTTAAGTTCATGGTGCCGTTTGTAAAAATTTAAACAAACAAGTTAAAAACTCTTTTATTCCTCAATTGAAACATTTTAACACAACGAATAACAAATTGGACAAGTAATAAACAGCTAATTCACTTAAAAATCGCTAATTCAAGCTAAAGGGCGTGATAATTGCTAGCTCTTGTCGACATCTAAACGCTGCTAATTCTCGCTATTCAGCTATTCACAACTCAATTGGAATGGAAGTTATTTGGACGGAGATTGCATGGAGAAGCGGGGATTAATGCTGTTTAAGTTTTCTTTGTTTAAAAACGATATTAGATTCTCATGGTACATTGAAGTTGCTTGCATTAAGCATATCATACCTCCTCCAAATCTGGTGGGGGGGCTTCTCAATAATATTAACATACACTTAGCAAAAGTTGTCATAAATAAAGATAATGCCGTCCTTTATTAAAGGTTGGCACGGTTGGCACAAACATTATAAAAGTCGACATTATTTTGATAGCATAGATGACATATTTAGATAACAACAATGCCATCAGAATCATTTTAAACTTCTTGCGGAATTGTCAAAATTAGTTCCGACTTTATTCAGACTATGCCGACTTTATGTACCAATAAGTCCCTATTATTTAAAATTATTTTTTTTTGCCCTATAGGTAAATTTGATTCTAAATTTCTTGTCTATTTGATTCTCATATTAAAAAATCTTCAGTTATTAGCTAAGATTTGAATCTCAGATTAAAAAATAGTTATTAGTCTGAGATTTGAATGTAATTTTTTAGTAAAGACAATGAAGAAATGAAATAGGCCATTTTTTGAATAAATTATTTCAAATTCAGAATTTTGCTTTCAAAACTAGTATTTTTTCCAAATTTTTACAATGGATATTTACATTACTGGCTCATGAAAAATCGTAAGGTAATGTAATGCAAAAGCAATTGTCGTTTTTAATATTTATCTATTTTTAATTTCCAACACGAAGCTAAAATAGTTTTTTGATTTTTGCAAAAAAAACTTCAGAAAATATAAAAGACTATTTCCAGCCAACAATTATTTCGATAGAAATAGAAAAAATACGCCTCTCATATTATTCTGATCTAAACAGAGTTTACAAAAAAGTTACTAAAAAGATTTTTTTACGGAAAGCAGTTTAGATAAAAAAAATACATGTACACTGTTCAGGCATCATGAACTCTTCAGAATTTTTACTTTATTTTAAATTTATTCCTATGTACCAATCGAACGTCCATGTACTAAACGTAATCTGTTATCCGAGATTAGTCGGATCTATGATCCTTTAGGATACGTGTCACCTTGTCTGTTAAACAGATTGGGATGAAACCCCTGCGCAAAATATTCTTGATGTCTGGATTAAATACAAATCAGAGATGCCAGTCCTGGCTAAGGTAAAAATACCTAGATATATGGAATCTAATACTATTTCTAGTATAGAATTGCATGGTTTTTGCGATGCTTCGCGAATTGGCTACTCCAGCTGTATTTTTTTCCGAGTTATCGATACTACAGAATGTCTTAAAACTTTTCTTATTTGCGCTAAATGCAAAGTAGCTCCGTTAAAGACGCAGAGCATTGCTCGACTAGAATTACTGGCTGCTAAACTTTTATCAGATGTCGTTCATTTTGTACAGCAAAGTTATACAAACTTACTTTCTTTTAATGAGATTTATCTCTGGTCTGATTCAATGGCAACTTTAGACTGGTTAGCGGCTCCACCAAATAAGTGGAAAACTTTTGTCGCCAATAGAGTGAGCCACATTCAAGAGCTTGTTCCTAAGTCATCTTGGCATTACATTCCGTCCGTCTTAAACCCGGCAGATTGTGCCAGTCGAGGTCAAACCCCAGCGCAGCTCATTGACAATTCTCTTTGGTGGTCTGGTCCAAATTTTTTATTCTCAGACAAGTCCTGCTGGCCAACTAAGCCTAATATGGAACCACAATTTTATCTGAGATTTTGCAAGAAGGGAAAAAAGACAACACAGTTTTGCTTGTCTTGGAAGGTATAGATAATTTTATTTTTTCCATGCTTAATCGCTATTCATCATTAGATAAAATTAAGTTTTTATTCTCCAAGATTTATCGAGTTGTCGTTAACTTTCAGGCTTCAAAAGATGATAAAATTAGTGGTCCTATCACTCCCATGGAAATTGATGCTTCATTTCGTGCTTTAATTAAGGTTGTACAACAGTCTGTGTTTTTTGACATTTTTCTATTAATTGAAAAAAAATAAGTTATTGCCAAAAATCAGAAGGCTGGCCCCATTTGTGGATCATGAAGGCTTACTGAGGGTTGGCGGCAGGCTTAAAAATTCACAACTTCAATATGAAGTTAAACATCCTATTCTTTTACCCAAGTCACATCGTGTCACAGATTTAATTATTGAATGAACACACAGGGGGTTAAAAACAATGCAGTATTTGCTGCTTCAACAATACTGGATTTTATCCTCACGCAGTGCAGTATACAAATGTCTTTCCAATTGTAAACGTTGTTTTCCTTGTAGACCCAAGTCCTACAACCCTTATATGGCAAATTTGCCTGCTTTAAGGGTTTCTCTTCACTTCTGTTTGTGTTGATTTTGCTGGTCCTTTCACGTTTCTTTTGAGCCGTCATAAATCTGGCATACGAACATATAAAGGCTATGTCTGCACTAGTGTTGGTGCTATTCACTTAGAGGTCACCTCAGATTTAATCTCAGAAGCGTTCCTCGGAGCTTTTCGTCGATTTATTGCCCGACGAGGCAAATGCTTGTATATTACTAGTGATCAAGAATCCAATCTGAAGGACGCTCGTAATAAGTTGCTTAAACTTGCTAAACAAGCTTCCGATAAGCTTGCTATTTCTTGGCGTTTTAATGTGTCAGGTAGTCCGCATATGAATGGCTTGGCGGAAGCAGGCGTAAAGTCATTTAAAACCCACTTTTATCGAGTGAAACCAAATCCTTTCTAACGAAGAATTTTGCACTCTCACAACACAAATCGAAGCCGTTTTAAACTCGCGTCCGCTATGCCCGATTTCTTCCGATGCTAACGACCTGCAACCCCTCACTCCAGGAAATTTCCTGAACCTCGAACCATTAAATAGTTCTATACCTGATGTAGATTTGAGTCATTTGAATCTGAACAGACTTAATCGATGGCAATTAGTTTAGCGATTACAAAGTGACTTCTGGAAAAGGTGGTCGACAGAATATATTAACTCTCTACAGGAACGTTATAAGTGGACGACTCCGTCACCATCCATTAATGTAGGGGCACTTGCTTTAATTAGGCATGAATCTAAATCACCCCTTCATTGGGAACTTGGTAGAGTAACAAAATTGCATCCTGGTCAAGACGGTGTGGTCCGCGCGGTCACTAAAGACCTCTCATGGTCTTCTGCAAAGGCCGGTGGTTAAAATATGCCCTTTGCCCGGCAACTAACTAACCATTTTCTTTTATGTAAAATTTTTATTTTCTTAAGTTTTGTATTTGGGAAATACAATAGAAAGTTTTTTATTTATTTTTTTTTATTTTAGTTTAAAAACATTCGTTTTGGTGGGGTGAATGTTCAGGCATCATGAACTCTTCAGAATTTTTACTTTATTTTAAATTTAAATATTTCGCGCGTTAAGTGCCATTTTTTTTATAATGACGTATATTCCTTTTCCATTACCCGCTTTTACTCGTTTTAACTTTAAATTATTCAAAGTTTAGTGTTCTACGCGTGAAATGCACAAGTGGGAAAAGAATGGAGCTAGTCCGGCGTCAAGGCGAGGAGTTTCGTTACACATTTTCACAGCACTTGCGGGTAGAATCTCACCGTTAAAACAGCTCGTCATATTGGCGAAAAACTGAGTAAAAGTTTCCACATTTTTTAATCGTGAATTTGGACTATTTCCTTTTAATAAAGAAGCGGTGTGTGTAATAGAAGACAGTTGGAGATTGGGACCCCAAATCAGCAGTTTGAAAGAATTACAGGTGAACTCCCTCCTACTTGTACAATCGTTTTTTTTTTTTGTTTAAATATTATTTTAAAAACGTTTACATATTTTCTGCGTCATATACTAATAAATACTTCGTAAAATGATCAAAAAAGTGATTTCTAAGCGTGGTCGGTAATATCCTTTTTAATTGTTCATGTATTGAATTATCATAAATATATTGAGGGAAATTTAGCTATAATTCTAAACTTTGTATTTCTTAATTATTATGAGAGTCTGTGTAGCGCATTAAGAAACAAAAATTTTAAAAATATTATGTTTACACTTCTACAGGTTTTCTAAGTAAATTTATTTTCTTCTAAAATTATTAAAGGTTTCATCTGTACTGCTGCACCTCATTAACATTAACAAAAGGAAAATATCTATCAATTGGAACGCATAACTATGTCCATATTTTTTTAAATAGAAGGTAGGAAACTACTTTCTGCATTTATTTTTATTTTTCTTGATAAAACCAGGAACCTATATAATATAGGTTTTTGATAAAACTTTATTTAAAACCATTCTTATATAAAACCGGTATAAACGTAGTAAATTAAATACCGTCTGCTTTGTATTTTTTCCGTATAAATAAATGGTGTAATCAGTTCTTGATTTGTTTTATATTGAAAGAAATTATCCATAATTGTTGAAAAATTCATTGTTGCAGAACTATTATTTGTTTTTTGCATTTCTGAGCATGTTTTCTAATTGTAACTATAACTTTTTATTATCTTACCAAAAAGTATATAAGTCAAAAAAAAATGATCAATGTCACAAAATACTACGAGAAATTTTTTTTAACTAAAGAAAATTGTAGGTATTAATGACACACAGAGAGAAAAATAGAAAACGAAAAAAAACATTACTACGATTTTTCACATTTTTCTCGAAAATTTTGAGGTTATGTTAAAAAGTGACATTTACCAGAGTTGTAGATCTTTGCACGATCTATAACTTTTGTATTGAAGTTTTTCCTCCATAACGTTCAGTTTTGCCGGAAATTGCAATAATATCATTGTTCTCCTCCTTTCCCCCTACCAAATCCACCCCGCATTTTTTTTAAACGTTTATTAGAAGGCCCTTTATCATTTCCACTCATCAAAATGCTGTTAAATTTGTTTAATTTTTTTCCCTGCAAATGAGTTAATCCGATCGGTCTACAACCGTCTACAACCGCTAGTTTTATTTTGGTACAAAAATTAAAAGGTTTCATGTAGCCCTTTTTAAGAGGGGCGACTTTGGGGGCAATCTAATTTTAATGTCAATCTTCATATTTTTTTATTTTATTTTTTTCTTCCCTAGTTTCTGAGATATCAGCAATTAAAATGTTAAATTTGTCGACGTCGACTTCAGTTTTCAAGACAACTACTATTTACCTATATAAAAACGTTTAGAGGTGTATGCCATTCTAATTTTAACAACGTGCACGACTAAATATTGCTACTTAGAAGTAGTAGACGCCCAAATAGCTTTATGTCTCTATTAAGGCGCAATTACACAGACGAACATGCTCAAACAAAAGCTCGTGCAAAAGATTTAAAATTTTTTGCGCGAACATTTTTGTGAGCTTTTCTTTGAACATTTTGTTCGGGTAAATTTTTGAGCAAATTATTGCTATCTGATTTGGAAACATATTTTTAAAGATGAGAATAAATAAAATTTCACATCAGTGATCAGTGATCTCAATTCTTTAAAAAAATGGAACACCAACTTTTATTTTAAATTTTTGTGAAAAAAGCCGACGGCAAGCAAAACATTATTATTGGCTATCAGTTTTGTCACATGGATTAGGGTTACTTATAATATTTTTTTCTTAGGGTTTTTCCCGGATTTTTTTGCCCGGGGGTTTTTTTGGGACTTTCATGCGAGTTTTTTTATTTCCAAAGGTTTTTTTCCTAAATTCGAAAAACAACCCAGGAAAATTTTTCTTTTCCAAAAAATTTTTGAATTTTTCAAATATCGGCAAAAAACTCAAAAATTGCACTTTTAAGCGGTAATCCGCGCCTCACGACTATGAGGAGTGGTGGGGAGGGGATTTTTTTTTAAACATATTTTTGTAACTTTACTTTAACCTTAGCTTTGATTGTTTTTTTTTAATTCCTCACACCAGATTTACCTACTTAGTTTAAGGCCCCAAGGGTTGCTTAAAAAAGCAAAAGGTTTATGAAAATGCTGAAGATAGATATTTACTGTCAATTTAATGTAATAATCAAGGTCGATTACTGACACTGAACAAACAATATGCAAAGGGGCAACATTCCGATTCAAAAGTCTAGTCTATTACTGCTAAATTATATTTTTTAGACAAGGGTCATAAATCCATCCTTGCGATAATTCTCTTCCCTAAAAACCTCTGTATGCCAATTTTGATTGAAATCGAACAAAATAAATCTTTTTCTTCCTCCACTTCCCTCATTAGCGGGAGGGGGTGCCTAATAATACCATATTATTGTATTGTCGCCGCAACTATAAATACACACCGAAAACTGAAATTGAATACCAAATTTGAGTTGCAAGATTTGAGCCGAACATAAAAACATACATAAATAAAAGCTTGTAAAAATCGCCAAAAATTTCAATATTTAAAAAATCGGAAACGCAAGTTCTACGCGTCAATAAAATGAAATGAATTTCTTTGTTTTGAGTCGGAGAGCCCTTTCTTTATGGAAAGATTTGTTCTAAAACTTTCATAAAAAAACTGCGTTGACCCTTGTTTGTTGTCATGTAATTTTGTGTGTCAATGTTCATTTGATCAAAACCCCCTCTCACTAGTCTACGGGTTTTACCTTCTCCTAACCCAGCATCAGCAACAAATAAGTGCCAATTATGGTATACTGGCATATCCCCTATAAAAATCAAATCAATCGAAGTTGCTTATGAGGTAAAACGTGAATTTCGACATCATATCGTTTTTCCGTCGGAAAGCACTTAATTAAAATACCTTGTTTTAAAACTTAGTCTTTCTATTTTCAGTTAGGTTCAATGAATTTCCATAAAACTATAAAATTTAAATTTGTAAAGAAATTTTTATACCCCCAATTCTTCAAATAAATTTTGCTCAACATTCTCTCCAAAATTTACGTGTGTTTTATTGTACGAGATTTTACTCGAACATTTCTTTGAACATTTTGCTCAAGAGGCTCGTGTAAATGTTTGTCGGCATTTCAACATCAAAGGAAAGTTTGTCTGTGTAAATGCGCCTTTAGAGACATAAAGCTATGTGTAACTCATCGCGGTATACGTATCCGCATCTAGCGAGAACCAAGCACATTGATTCGTCAGAAACTTATAGCACATTCGAAAAGAGCAGATATATGCTAATTTAAGGTGTTTCTGAACGCAATAGGTGCTGAGATACGATACGTGTGCCGTAACGATACGTGATACCTAACGCATCTCAACACCTATCGCGTTCAAGAACACCTTAGATTAGCATATATCTACTGTTTTCGTACGTGGTACAAGTTTCTGACCAATTAATGTGCTTGGTTCTAGCTAGATGCGGATACGTATACGGCGATGAGTTAAAAATAGCTTTATGTCGCTATTTTTTGAGTAGGATAGGGTGATGTGGGGGTTTTGGGTACTTCTAGGCAAGATAGCCAAAAACTGCATGTCCTGGGCTCGATTTTTGAGACAAGATTAAATACGAAAACTGCATCTTGATATGTCTTACCATTTCCGAGCTACGGGCGCATTTTGAAAAGTCTGCATTTTCGGATGGGCTCTATAACTTCGTTATTTAAAGGAATATCGATTTCATGTAAATAGCTTTTTTGAAGACATTTTAACAAAGAACTTTTTTAACTGGCTTTTTCCTAACACAGCTAGTTTTTGAGATTTTACCCAAAGTTGGTATTTTTCTTGTAAAATGACTCTTTATTTATTTGATTTTGAAAATCGGCATAAAATTTCCTTTAAAATGATGCATCACACTTTGTGTTTTATTTTTTGTATTTTTTAATTTGTATGTTTTTTTTATATATTTCTATTACTTTCTACGAATATTTATATTTATTTTATCTTTTTTATTTTACTTTATAGTAAAAATTACGTTAAAAATGTTTAAAAGATATTAATTTAAAAAATAAATAATTATCGAAAAAATAAAAATATAAAAAAATAGACAAAATAAAACATAACGTGTGATACGTCATTTTAAAGGGAATTTTATGCTGATTTAAAAAACCAAAGAAAAAAAGGTCATTCCACAAACTTTAGGTTATATCTCCATCCAGTTTCTGGATGCGTTAGGGAAATTTCAGTTTAACGGTTGAGTTCTTTGTCAAAATATCTACAAAAAAGTTTTTTACATGAAAACAATATTCCCATAAATAACAAAGTTATAGACCTCATCCCAAAATGCAGACTTTTCAAAAAGCCACGGTATCTCAAAAACCGCTTAACATATCGAGATGCAATTTTCGCATTTAAGCTTGTCTCGAAAATCGAACCTAGGACATGTATACTATTTTTTCGCTATCTTGCCTAAAAGTACCCAAAACCCCCAAATCCCAGCGAATTTAGCCCACCCTGTACTTATCTTGGAAGCAAATTAACCGAGACCTGGCTTTAATTTGTAATTAGTGGGTGGTTCATTTAAAAAATCGGGATGTACTGTAAGTAATTTTGAACCATCTGCTATGTTTGAGTATAGGCGATATTGATCTTTCAGTATTTTTTGTTGTTCCTTTTGGTGACCGACTTGTTGTCGTGGATAAAGGGACACTAGATGCGCTTACCGGGGCCTTCCGCGTTGACAACCGGAGATTGTCTTTTGTTTGTCCAGTGGCTCCGCACGAGTCAAATTTAATAGCTCGCACAACATACGTCTCCGTCGGGGTGTTTATAGAGTCGTGGTACAGGTCTGATCGAAAGGATAAATTAAGTAGTCTAAGTTGGTAATAAAATTTATAGTGCAATATTCTGTCTTCATTTTATCTGTAAAAAAAACAAAGACTTCCGCTTGAATACGGATATCAGAATCTCATCTCTCCGGTCTTGCATTAGAAAAAAAAAATATTCAAAATCAAAAAAATAATAAGAAATTTCCGTATTATTTTTATCACTTGACATCTGTCAATTTATTGTCCGAATGTTCCATTAGACAAGTGACCGGGGCTATGCGGAACCTGAATTCCAATACTCCAATCGAACTCACTCAGTTTCCCTGGGCCTACCAAATTACGTGACCTTCGCGTTTCAGAATTCCGGCAGAATCTCGCTTATAAAGAAAAAAAAAACATATTTTTTTTTTATCAGATAATAGGATTTATAAAAATCTACAACCGTATCCAAAGGAAGGAAAAAATAAAAAGATCCAAAAATTGCTGTTACAGATCTCTGTATTATCGACGAGGCTAAATAAAAATCGAGGTAAGGTTTTTGACTGTTATTAGACGTGTTTATTTGATTTCGGGAATGAGAGAGTCCAGCAAAAACCTGTCTGGATACGGTTGTGAGGAATTCCAAAATAATCATTCCTGCAAAATTTCAACAGATTCCGTTTTCTCGTTTCTGATATTCTGCCCGGTAAAGATTGGCCCAAAAACAGCAAAGCATAGATTTGCTGCTTCCGTTTTTGTGGCATTAAGTCCAACAGTTGATAAATTGGTAATACGAACAAAAGATAGCAAGATCGAAACATACAGGGTGTTCATTTGAAGACTTTCACTTCCCACCCCAGATTTACGTATTTAGAGTCTGATTTTGAAGAAATCCTCACGCACCCCCTTCGAGGGGTAAACTTTAACCCTAAATTTTGAATAGGAAAAGTGGATCGAGTGATACCTTGTTTTGAAGGTCTCTTAAATGTCTTTAAAACCGTGTAAACATTTTGCAAATCTATCTATTCATTTTTGAGATATTCATTTTCAAAATAAACTCAAATTGTACGGATAAATTTCACTCCTTGTAGGAATAAAATACAATGATAAAATGTATCTTTAACAAAAACAAAGTCGACGTGTCCCGGGATTTCTCAAAAAAATTATTTTGTAAAAGAACTATTTTTGCATTGGTCCTATGGATCCTGGTACATACCTTAATCTTGGGTGAGAAGTTTTAAAACAGCCTGTATACTGGCACTGAATGCAAAAGAATAAACGTAAAATCCGAGAAATTACACGTCTACGCGTAGGAAACGCGTACGTATCATGACAATAGTAGTTATTTTACGTTACAAGGCTGGAAAGTTTTTCTTTACCGGGCGACACATAAATATTAAATTTTACATCTACACACCTGAATGAAATTTAAAGAAAAATAATAGACCTCTGACAACCTCCAATAAAAACCATATTATCTTTGGAGTTCTTAGCCTATTTTTATCAAATATAACTAGGAACACTCCTAAAGCATAGACTCCCAACAGAAAAAAATCCACAGCCTTAAAATTATAACAGATACTCTTTCTAAATTTCAGCAAACAGGACAGATATTACAAGATCAAAACCAGGCAAATGCATTCCTTACAATTCCTTCATTTCATATTAAGAAAGCTTTTAAATCTAACAATACAATTCGAAGCCTTCTTAGTAAAACAAAACCGAAGAACAAACAAAATAAGGAATGCATTTACCAAGTTCCTTATGACTGTGGTGAATCATACATAGGCGAAACAAAAAGGCCACTAAGTATCTGTTAGGCTTAAACAACATCAGACGAATACCCAAAGAGGTGAGACAACGAAATCCAGAATCGCCGAACATGCATGGTCAAAACAAAATCGAATGAAGTGAACAGAAGCAAAGGTTTTGCACAAGGAGTCACATTGGAAGAAACGAAAATTCCTTGAAGCTGCCTTTATTGGGCAGAAGGGCAGAATCAGGGTATTTTCAGAAAACCAAGTGTTGAAATTCCAAATATTTGGAATCCCCTTCTTGGGCGGAGCCAACTTCTTAAACTTCACGGTTGAGTGATTCCCCATAGTATATAAGTAGGAATAGATTGTAGTTTGCACTTGAAGACGATCAGAGATTGTACTGATTGAAACGTCGTGTATAAATAAAATATTGACAATGGCAAGTTCGAAACACAGAGTTAATTTCAGAAAAAAAGCCGCATCGAAATCGGTTCAGTGGTTCAAGAGTTACACCCGCTCAGACACACAGACATAGCGATCAAATTTATAACACCCCTCTTTTCTCGCAAACTGAGAAATATCGTGATTGTGACGTCAGAAATTGAAAGTGGGAATTGCGCAGTGACCTACGCAGTAAATTAAACTGACAAATATCTCGGTTGTGACGTCAGAAATTGGAAGTGGTAAATGTGCACAATCACGATAAACCAAAAAATATTACAGTTGTGACGTCAGAAATGGTAAATGCAAAATGCGCATTACTGTGGGCGGCCAATTAAATTAAGAAATATTGTAGTTGTGACGTCAGAAACGGGAAATGTGAAGTGGGAAATGCGCAATGCCTAACGCGGCAAAATAAACCAAAAAATATCGCGGTAGTGACGTCAGAAAATGGAAGTTGGAGATGCGCAATACCATTTAAACGGATAAATTCGCAGTACCTTTAGTAGCTAATTAAACTGAAAAATAGTACCTTGGTTGTGATGTCAGAAATGGGAAGTGGAAAATGCGCCGTGCCGTTCGAGGCCAATTAAACTAAGAAATATCATGGTTGTGACATCAGGAATGAAAAATGTAAAATGAAGAATGCGCAGTACCCTACACAGCCAATTATACTGAGTAATATTTTGGTTGCGATGGTAGAAATTGAAAGTGGGAAATTTGCAATGCCATACGCGGCCAAATAAACCAAATAATATCGAGGATGTGACGTCAGAATGGAAGTGGAAAATGCGCAATGCCAATTAAACTGAGAAATATCTTGGCTGTGACGTCAGGAATTGGAAGTGGGAAATGCGCAGTGCCGTACGAGGCCAATTAAACTAAGAAATATCGTGGTTGTGACGTCAGGAATGAAAAATGTAAAATCAAAAATGCGCAGTACCCTACACAGCCAATTATACTGAGTAATATTTTGGTTGCGATGGTAGAAATTGGAAGTGGGAAACTTGCAATGCCATACGCGGCCAAATAAACCAAATAATCTCGCGGATGTGACGTCAGAATGGAAGTGGGAAATGCGCAATGCCAACTAAACTGAGAAATATCTTGGCTGTGACGTCAGGAATGGGAAGTGGAAAATGCGCAGTGCCGTACGAGGCCAATTAAACTAAGAAATATCGTGCTTGTGACGTCAGGAATGAAAAATGTAAAATGAAGAATGCGCAGTACCCTACACAGCCAATTATACTGAGTAATATTTTGGTTGCGATGGTAGAAATTGGAAGTGGGAAATTTGCAATGCCATTCGCGGCCAAATAAAACAAATAATATCTCGGGTGTGACGTCAGAATGGAAGTGGGAAATGCACAATGCCAATTAAACTGAGAAATATCTTGGCTGTGACGTCAGGAATTGGAAATGCGCAGTGCCGTACGAGGCCAATTAAACTAAGAAATATCGTGGTTGTGACGACAGGAATGAAAAATGTAAAATCAAGAATGCGCAGTACCCTACACAGCCAATTATACTGAGTAATATTTTGGTTGCGATGGTAGAAATTGGAAGTGGGAAACTTGCAATGCCATACGCGGCCAAATAAACCAAATAATCTCGCGGATGTGACGTCAGAATGGAAGTGGGAAATGCGCAATGCCAATTAAACTGAGAAATATCTTGGCTGTGACGTCAGGAATGGGAAGTGGAAAATGCGCAGTGCCGTACGAGGCCAATTAAACTAAGAAATATCGTGCTTGTGACGTCAGGAATGAAAAATGTAAAATGAAGAATGCGCAGTACCCTACACAGTCAATTATACTGAGTAATATTTTGGTTGCGATGGTAGAAATTGGAAGTGGGAAATTTGCAATGCCACACGCGGCCAGATAAACCAAATAATATCGCGGATGTGACGTCAGAATGGAAGTGGGAAATGCGCAATGCCAATTAAACTGAGAAATATCTTGGCTGTGACGTCAGGAATTAGAAGTGGGAAATGCGCAATGCCCTACGCGGCCAATTAAACAGGAAAATATCATTGTTGGGACGTCAGAAATTATAAGTGGTAAATGCGCAATGCCCTACGTGGCCAATTAAACATAGAAATATCGCGGGTGTGATGTCACGAATGAGAAGTGTAAAGTGGGAAATGCGCAGTGTCCTACGCAGCCGATTAAACTAAAAAATATCTTAGGCGACGTCAGAAATTGGAAGTGTAAATACCTAATATCCTACGAGGCCAATTAAACGGAAAAATATTGCGGTTGTGACGTTAAGAATGGAAAGTGTGAAGTGAAAAATGCGCAATACCCCACGAAGCGAATTAAAGAGAGAAATATCGTGGTTGTGACGTCAAAAAATGGAGGTGAGAAATGCGCAATGTCCTACGCGGCCAAATAAACCAAGAAATATCGTAGTTGTAACGTCAGAAACCGAAGCTTTTTCTGATTAAAAATTAGTCTTTTACTTTTTTGGTCACTTCCATGTTTTTATCTTTCAATTCAATGGGACGATATCATGCACCACAATGTTTACCTTTATCCATCTGCCTCGGTTAGTGGCACAAAGAACTGTACACAACGGGAATTGGCTTCCTATTATCATGTCCCGGTTTTGATTTAATCAAAAGTGGGTCTCTCTGTATACTCACTCGTGTGGCTTTGATTAAACAAATTTATTCGTTTCGTGAAATGAAAATTTCGTTTTCTTTTTAAGGCCCCAATTCTTAAATATACAACATAGTTTTGTAAAAGAGCCTTTGTTATGCAAAAACGAATAAGATTGATCTTTAATATTCCCTATAGACAATCTTGTCGAGAGCCTTATTTTTATCTACAAAAACAAAAGTCAAATAATAATACTGGGAGATCGCCACAAGCGTAACACACCTGGCAGAAAAAATATACTTTTAAATAAGCATTTTAGTAATAGTTTTTATACATACCTTTGATGTTCCGAAATACTTACTTTTTATATAAATATCTATTTTTTTAAATTAATTTAAATTATATTTTTATTAAGTGTTTTGTTATTTTTTAATTGTACTTACATTTTTAGAGGAGGTTCTGTTTGGAACGAAATATTGTAAGATATCTGTATCCTAAAAACCTTAAGTGATATTTTTATACATTTTAACATTTAGTTAGTTCAAAACTTTCGTAAATGTACCTACCTAATACGTCCACACATCATCCTTTGGAAGTCCCATTAAGGTCCGAACGTCTCGGGTCCAAAACGTTCATCCTGTAGGCGTTTTCCGTATACGTCCCACGGACCCCTTTGTCGTACTTCCTGTAGAATAATTATTTTGTACGGGACGTCCCAGGGACGTTCTAAAAACGGCGTACAGCCCAAAGCGGACGTACCTAAGACGTCATGTGAATATGTCCTGCAGACGTTTTCTGTATACGTTCCAGAGACTCCTTTGTTGTACGTCCTGTGGACTAATTATTTTGTAACATTGGACCTCCCAGGGACGTCCTAAAGACGGCGTAGGTTACAAACCGGACGTACCTGAGACGTCATGTGAATATGTCCTGTAGACGTTTTCTGTATACGTCCCACAGACGCCTTTGTCATACGTCTTGTGGACTAAAGACGGCGTAAGTCCCAAACCGGACATACCTGAGACGCCCTGTGAATATGTCCTATGGACGGTTTCTGTATACGTCCCAGAGACACCTTTGTCGTACTTCCTGTAGAATAATTATTTTGTAAGGGACGTCCCAGGGACGTTCTAAAAACGGCGTATAGCCCAAAGCGGACGTACCTAAGACGTCCTGTGAATATGTCCTGCAGGCGTTTTCTGTATACGTTCCGGAGACTCCTTTGTTGTACGTCCTGTGGACTAATTATTTTGTAACATTGGACCTCCCAGGGACGTCCTAAAGACGGCGTAGGTTACAAACCGGACGTACCTGAGACGTCATGTGAATATGTCCTGTAGACGTTTTCTGTATACGTCCCACAGACGCCTTTGTCATACGTCTTGTGGACTAAAGACGGCGTAGGTCCCAAACCGGACATACCTGAGACGCCCTGTGAATATGTCCTGTGGACGTTTTCTGTATACGTCCCAGGGACGCCTTTGTCGTACGTCCTGTGGACAAATTATTTTATAACACCGCCCAGGGACGTTCTAAGACGGCGTAGGTCCCGAAGCGGAGATTTTCCACGATAGAGGAAGAAGAGCTGCACTCGCTCAAATGGGCCGACATAAAGAAGACAGGGACGCCCGAAGAGAGAGTTGCAGCGAAAGTAGGGGCATAGGGGTAAGGAACGGGGTATGGCAGAAAGGGCCCATAAAGAGGCCTAATTGCCAGAACCACGGACCGCCCCTACACTGCTACAACTGAACGTACCTACTTCATTTTGATAGTCCTCAATATTAGTAAGTCATTGGAACAAGTATACACAACAACTTTGATGGATATTTAGGCTCTTCTAAAGGCAAGCAACCGTTTTTTCATAAAGCACAAGGTTTCGTAGAAAACCTCAAAAACCAGTAAAAAAAGTAACGATTCCTGAAAAGTATTTTTTTTTTTGGTATTCAAACATTAAAAAACAAAGAATTAATACTTTGCGGTTAAGAAATAAGAAAGTTATAATTTTTTTAATAATATCTCTTTAGGCAATCTTTAATCGATGATGGCGAAGGAAGCAAGCGTCACTCAGAGGGAAACTAACAACTGCTAAAAATATAGCTTCATCCGGAAAAATTTCGCTAAATATGCTAAAGGCGCATTTACACAGACAAACTTTCCTTTGATGTTGAAATGCCGACAAACATTTACACGAGCCTCTTGAGCAAAATGTTCAAAGAAAAGTTCGAGCAAAATCTCGTACAAAAAGACTCACGGAAATTTTGGAGAGAATTTTAAGCAAAATTTGTTTGAAGAAATGTTGGTAATAAAAATTTCTTACAAATTTAAATTTTATAGTTTTATGGGAATTCATTGAACTTAACTGAAAATAGAAAGACTAAGTTTTAAAACAAGGTATTTTTAATTAAGTGCTTTCCGACGGAAAAACGATTTGATGTCGAAATTCACATTTTACCTCGTAAGCAACTTCGATTGATCTGATTTTTATAGGGGATATGCCAGTATAGTTGTATCTTTTTTGGGGTTGTAAAAAAAACGAGAATCATAAAAAATAATAATTGGCACTTATTTATTGCTGTTGCCTGTAAAATGTAATGATACAAATTTACGTTTAAAAGAATATCTCTTTATTTGACTTCCTAGTTTAAAACACAATACAACAATAATTAAGTCAAATGAAAAAACCTATATGTATACATTTTATTAAATCTCAAATATATGAACAAAAGCACGTTCCGTCTAAATAATACCCGTTTATTACTCACTTTTACAACCCTACGATCCCGACCCTTGTCTAAAAAATATAATTTAGCAGTAATAGACTAGACTTCTGAATCGGAATGTTGCTTGATTATTACATTAAATTGACAGTAAATATCTGTCTTCAGCATTTTCATGAACCTTTTGCTTTTTTAAGCAACCCTTGGGGCCTTAGACTAACTAGGTAAATCTAGTGTGAGTAATTTAAAAAAAAAACAATCAAAGCTAAGGGTAAAGTACAGCTACAAAAATATGTTTAAAAAAAAATCCCGTTCCCACCACTCCTCAGTCGTGAGGCGCGGATTACCGCTTGAAAGTGCAATTTTTGAGTTTTTCGAATATCGGTTTTTGCCGATATTTAAAAAACTCTAAATTTTTTTGGAAAAGAAAAATTTTCGTGGGTTGTTTTTCGAATTTAGGAAAAAAACCCTTGGAAATAAAAAAAACTCGCAAGAAAATCCCAAAAAAACCCCCGGGCAAAAAAATCTGGGAAAAACCCTAAGAAAAAAAATATTATAAGTAACCCTAATCCATGTGACAAAACTGATAGTCAAGAATAATGTTTCGCTTGCTGTCGGCTTTTTTTCACAAAAATTTAAAATAAAAGTTGGTGTTCCATTTTTTTAAAGAATTCAGATCACTGATCACTGATGTGAAATTTTATTTATTCTCATCGTTAAAAATATGTTTCCAAAACAGATAGCAATAATTTGCTCAAAAATTTACCCGAACAAAATGTTCAAAGAAAAGCTCACAAAAATGTTCACGCAAAAAATTTTAGATCTTTTGCACGAGCTTTTGTTTGAGCATGTTCGTCTGTGTAATTGCGCCTTAACGGTCTTGGGCTCGATTTGCTGAAAGCAAAGTTTGCACCGACCAAAGCCGGAAATCACAAACAGGACATTAACACAACAAATCACACGAATTCGGAGAGTGGTAGTTTTTTTCATACGTTGCAGTTAATTCATTCGATGTTTTTGGACTACATAAAATAGTTCAGGAATAACTTGACTTGACCCCGTAGCTAAAGGACCCCGCTCACTTAAGGCGGATTTACGCTGGCCAAGCAAGCAATTAAGCAAGCCAGTACCCTCTCCAGATAGGCCGATCAACTCATACTGATTTAGTGTCCTTTTATCCACCTTCGCCGCCATTTTCACTCAAAAGTGACAGATAATCCATTACTTTTCTGTCAAAATGGCGGCGAAGGTGGATAAAAGGACACTAAAACGATAAGAGCTGATCGGCCTATGTGGAGAGGGTAATGAGCAAGCACGAAATTGACAGTTGTACATGGAAAATTGTACTTCTACTTGACATATGACATTTGCGAGCGTAAACGATTGTTTGTGTTCCCATATGATGAACTTTTCCGACTTGATTGTTTGCTTGCTTGCTTGCTTACTAGCGTAAATCCGCCTTTAGCATTACCACTGGATTTCGGTTGGAATGGGCTGGGCGTTCGATATGTTGTAGATCCGTTCTCCCTGATCAACGTGTAACTAGACCTCTTTTTGATCCGACCCACGGTTTCACAGATAAAGGTGTTCAAAGTTGGAGGTTTCAGCTTTTAAGGATTTTTCACTAAAATCAGTTTTTTGCCAATTTTGTTGTATTAGAGTAGCTAACTTGCTACTTCCAGTACACCAGTTTTTAGGTAGAGAACCAGGCTATTGAATACAGTTGGCCAAACTTGAAAAACGTAAAAAAACTTTTTTTCAAAATGCAACTTTTCGTAAAATCGTTGATTAAAAAGGAACAAACGGTAAAATATTTAAATTTTTTTGACATGTTATTGAAAAATCTTTAAAGAAAAAAAAAAGATAAGTTACATATGTATAAGCTTATCACGCTTTGTAAAAAACGCCTGTGAACCTGGAAAATGCTCGGGTTATTGTCCCCATTTTTGCTATGTATATGCGTATGCAATGCTAGAGACCAGAAAGCTCAGCTGATTTAGACAAAAGTGGTACTGCTGGAGTGCTCTAAGTCACAGAGGTACTATATCGCAAAAACTTTTTTTCCGACGAAACCATACCTCCCGTAGCCTAGCATCCGCCATATTGACGCAGAGCACTCCAACGGTACCACCTTTGTCAAAATCCGAGCATTTTTCAGTTTCACGGGCGTTTTTCACAAAGTTTGATGAGCTTATATAAAAAATATTTCACTGTTTGTTCTTTTTTAATCAGCGACTTTACGAAAAATTGCATTTCGAAAAAAAAGTTTTTTACGTTTTTCAAATTTGTGCCGCCACTGAGAGTGACGTAAATGAATAATGTCATTTTTTTCAACTGCATTCAATAGGTTCTCTACCTAAAAACTTGTGTGCTGGAAGTAGCAAGGTAGCTACTCGAATACAACAAAATAGGCAAAAAACTAGACACTTAAAGTAAATATTTCAACGCATCGGTATCGGTATACGTATCGCGTTCGAAATAAAGCTAAAATACACTACATTTTTGACTTGCTCATGCCATGTTTCGAACGATGCCCGCTATTTTGACGGGTGCGATGACACAAAAGCTGACAGCAATCGATGCGTACGGAGTAATGAACGTATCGTTACGTCCATCCCAACGCACGCATCGATTGCTGTTAGCAGTTCTGTCATCTCACCTTTCAAAAAAGCGGGCATCGTTCGAAACATCGCATAAACAATTCGAAAATGTACTGTATTTTGACTTTGTTTCGGACGCGTTACGTATACCCATACCGATGCGTTGAAATATTTACTTTAAGTAGAGACATAAAGCTATTTGTAACTCATCGCGGTATACGTATCCGCATCTAGCGAGAACCAAGCACATTGATTGGTCAGAAACTTGTTACACGTTCGAAAAGAGCAGATATATGCTAATTTAAGGTGTTTCTGAACGCAATAGGTGCTGAGATACGATACGTGTGTCGTAACGATACGTGATACCTAACGCATCTCAACACCTATCGCGTTCAAGAACACCTTAGATTAGCATATATCTGCTCTTTTCGAACGTGGTACAAGTTTCTGACCAATTAATGTGCTTGGTTATATCTAGATGCGGATACGTATACGGCGATGAGTTACAAATAGCTTTATGTCGCTATTGTCTCAGCCATTCCAGCGTAACGGACGCACACTTTGCAAGATTTTTTTAAATTTAAAATTAAATATTGCCATTAGGCACTGCAAATATGTTAACGCTGATACCAAAAAATAAATACATTAATTGTACTCAAACAATTCAAATGTTAACCTATTTTTCATCTACTTCATTAAGTTGGTAAAAAGCCTTTTAATATGCGTAACGGACGCAACAGGAAAAAGAAGCATACCTTCATTCATTTTTGTATTATTTATTTATTTGCCAATAGGACCTCAAAACATGCCAAAATTTAATATAATCGTAAAGTTAAAATCACATGCACTTAAATAATATTTGTTACTATTTTACCAAAAAACGAAAAGGTTAAGAATTGAACAAACAAAATGTTGCGTAACGGACGGAACGTAACGGACGGAACACTATTTCTACTCAAAATAGAAACAATATTTAAATTACAAGAAAAGTGATTTAAGCAAAATGAATAAATCTTGGTAATACTAGCAAACCTACTTTATTGATTTTTTATAGAACTATTTCATGGATAGTGTGCAAAAATATTTGAGAGCAAAAAGTTTAAGCTAATCTTTTAATATAAGAAAACGCCCAAATTTCATGTTTTTGACATTTTTTTTTGTCACAAAGAAGGATTTTAAATTACTTTTTTAATAGAAACAGTTTCAGCTTTTTGAGGCAAATTAAAAAATATATAATTGGTCACAAAGAGTAGGTTAATGCCTTCGTTAATTCGTATTTTGTGATATTACCCGTGGTGGACTTTTAGCTGGAATGGCTGGTCTACTGATTTTAGTGAAAAATCCCTAAAATCTGAAACCTCCAACTTTCAACACCTATATCTCTGAATCCGTGGGTCGGATCGAAAAGAGGTCTATTTAAACGTTGATCAGGGAGAACAGATATACAACATATCAAACGCCCAGCCCATTCCAACCGAAAGTCAGTGGCAATGCCAAGATAGCGGGGTCCTTTAATAAACCGACCCTTAGCAAGTTCCCAAAAATAAAATTTTCCTCGACAAAAGACGAAAACGAATAAAAAGGATAACAGGAGGACACTAACGAAGCGGTCGTTTAAAGAGTACTAGAATCGCTCATGTCATTTTCACCGCGAACTCATTTCAGAAGACTAAAAAGAGTAAAACGGTTAAAGACCGAGTCAAAGACTCAAAGAGTGACCATTTTCACAGCGTGATGCCTTTATTTTTGCGATCAGTTTGCTTTGTCAGTTTAATGCGGCTGGAAATATGGGGCAGTTGAAAAAATTTTGACATAGAGCGCTGTATGAACATATAGGAACCCAATTAATTTATATTACGGGTACATAGAAAACAAAAGTACTTGATTTAAAAAAGATGTAAATTAATTGTGTTTGAAATCCAAGAAAAGGATTGATACTCTATAAACAAGGTGTCACTTTTGAGTGACTATGACGGAAATTATTTAGCGGACCGCTGATGAACATAAGTTAATTTGCCAACAAAGTTGTTTCCGCAATACTAATTCAATGTTGAATCGACGAAGAAGAATCTTCATCTTAAATACAATGAGCTTTGTTATTAAGCCATTGGAAAAAAAAACTACATTTCTCCGATACTATAGCATACATTATTGGCTCACTGAATAACTTCAGTTAGTGTGCCAACCAACACAGTTGTTTTACCAATACTAATTCGATATTGAATCGACGGAGAAGAATCTTCAACTTAAATTCAACGGACTTTGTTGTTGAGCCATTGAAGAAAAAACTACATCTCTCCGATACTGGAGCATACATTATTGGCTCACTGAATAACTTTAGTTGGTGTGACAACCAACACAGTTGTTTTGCCAATACTAATTCGATATTGAATCGACGAAAAGAATCTTCAACTTAAACTTAACGGACTTTGTTGTTGAGCCATTGAATAAAAAACTACATCTCTCCGATACTAGAGCTGTTATTGGCTTACTGAATAGCTTCAGATGGTGTGCCAATACCGAGGCCAACACAGTTGTTTTGCCAACAGTAATACGATGTTGAATCGACGAAGAAGGATCTTCATCTTAAATACACCGGTCTTTTTGTTGAGCAAACACTGCATTTCTCGGATACTGGACCATAGATTAGTGGCTCACTGACTATCTTCAGTTGGTATGCCAATACAGTTGTTTAGGATCTTCATCTTCAATACACAGAGCTTTGTTGTTCGGCCATTGAAGAAAAAACTATATACGTCTTTCCGATATTGGTTCACTATCTTCAGCCAAAACTTTAATATGCAGTGGTTATAGCGTTGGCTTGGTACTCTGGAGGTTAACGGTTCGAATCCCGTCATCGTCCTACTTTCTTTTTGTTGATGTATTTTTTTTCTTAGGATTTATTAAAGTTGGCGAAACAACTGTATTGGCACACCAACTGAAGATAGTCGGTGAGCCACTTATGTATGGTGCAGTATCCGAGAAATGCAGTTTTTACTTCAATGGCTCAACAAAAATTCCGGTGTATTTAAGATAAAGCTCCTTCTTCGTCGATTCAACATCGTATTACCGTTGGCAAAACAACTGTTTTGGCACACCAACTGAAGTTATTCAGTGAGTCAATAATATATGCTTCAGTTTCGGAGAGATGTAGTTTTTTTTTAATGGCTCAACAACAAAGTCCGTTGTATTTAAGATGAAGATTCTTCTCCGTCTATTCAACATTGAATTAGAATGTGCAAAACAACTATGTTGGCACACCAACTGAAGTTATTCGTTGAGCTAATAATGTATGTCCTTTATCGAAGATCAATGGCCCAAAAACAAATTCCGGTGTATTTAAGATGAAAATCCTACTTCGTCTATTCAACTTCGTATTAGCGTTGGCGAAACAATTGTGTTGGTACACCAACTGAACTTAGTCAAGGAGCCAATAATATATGGTCCAGTATCGGAGAGAGGTAGTTTTTTCTTTAATGGCCCAACACTAAGTCCGGTGTATGAAAGTTTGAGACAGTGATGCATTTGAAATTAACTCTGTGTTTCGGACTTCCATTGTCTATTTTATTATACACGACGTTTCGATCAGTACAATCTCTGATCGTCTTCAGGTGTAAACTATGCATGTATGTATGTGTATGTATTTAAGATGAAGATCCTTCTTCGTCGCTTCAACATCGTATTAGAGTTTGCGAAACAACTGTGTTGGCACACCAAGTGAACTTAGTCAGAGATCCAATAATATATGCTCCACTATCAGAGAGATATAGTTTTTTCTTCAATGGCTCAACAAAAAGTCTGGCACATTTAAGATCCTTCTCCGTCGATTCAACATCGACTTAGTGTTGGCGAAACAACTGTGTTGACGAACCAACTTTGTTGGCACACCAACTGATCATAGTCAGTGAGACGATAATCTATATGATCCAGTATCTGAGAAATGCAGTTTTTTCTTCAGTGTCTCGATAACAATTCTGGTGTATTTAAGATGACGATCTTTCTTCGTCGATTTAACATCGAATCAGTATAGGGAAACAACTTTGTTGGCAAATTAAAATCCGAATTGTTTCGGTGTTATAAATTTATATTTAATCTGGTAATTCTACATTCGATTTTTAAAATTTTGTTCGATAAAGGACCCCGCACCCGATTACACAGGGCTTATGGAGAATTTTTGCCTCGGTTGAATTTAATACAATTTTAGTATGTTGTAGAGGACAACAAGCTTATAAAACGAAAGGAGGCAAGGTTAATTTTTTTTTTGTAAGAAAATTGACCTTTTGAAAATTAAACCAATTTTTTTCTTTAAGTATTAACTAAAAATATTAGTTTTTGTCAAAATATAATCTGCTTTTTGCAAAATTCGGTAATAGTGCAAACATAAAAAATGTTACTTTTTGACCACTCCCTGTACATTACCTGATGAACTGTCAAAAATGACAGCATAACTAGGTTTGTATATGACCTTCTGTCAAATCATTTTTGTAACAATTAACATTTCCTTGGCCAATACGTCAGAGTTATAAGGTGTAAAACATACAGGATTTAGGACTTTTTCGAACTTTGACCCCTAAGATCTTAAAAATTGACAATAGAACTTTTTTTACCCGTAATATTTTTTTATCAACTTGTTGTCTTCTACAGCATACTAAAATTATATTAAATTCCAACGAGGCAAAAATTCTCCATAAGCCCTGTGTAATCGGGTGCGGGGTCCTTTGACAGAGTTGGTGCTTATTTTCTAAAACAACAAAATTCTACAATAAAAATAATAAAATCACGAATATCATTTACTTAATTAGAGAATATATTATTTCGTTGAATGTAAATCACAAATCTTCTTAACATTTAAATAAGATAAAGCAATCTAACTTAATTTGTCATCATACACTTTTTGGCGGGCACACAAACCGTTTCCCCGTCGTAATAGAGAATAAAAGCCATACCACCGAAATCCAGCGCTCTCATTGGTCAGATCCGACAAAAGTTGTCAATCGCACGTCTAGCGAAACTGTGGTGTATCGTGTGTATATTCGAGGTGGAAACGCCCACATCTGCCGGTTTTCACCAATGAGAGCGCTGGATCTCAGAGCTACGTTACGTTTACGCGATGGTTTGGCTTTTGGTGTGTAATGTTAACAAAAACGTAAAGGAATTTTACAAAAACGAAAAACGATATAGTTGATTCTTTGTTCATATGGGTTGAAAAATATTTTAAATTTCACTGGCAAATCGCAGTTAAATACGGCTGTGTTCCGCTATCCCTATCGATGTCATCTCTCCGAAATCAGTCCAATCACTATTAAAAATCCGGAGAGAGAAGCCGCTCCCTACTGTGGTATAAGAGCGTAAGAAATAGGAATAGCGGACTTGGTCTTATGTAACAACGATTTGCGAGCGTATTTTTCAATATATTCCAAAAATCTATCCTTCCCATATGGACAAAGGATCGGTACTTAAAACAGTACCTTTTTTAAAACTACATCAGTTTTCGTTTTCGTAAAATTTACGTTTTTGTCAACGTGACCTAAAATGCCTAATTCAAGATCCGCCTTTAGAAAACTTAAACCTAATAAAGATTAATTTAAATACAAAATTTTAAGTACCATTCACCATAGCTAAATAAGTATAAAGGTCTTTTATTTCGTTATTTTTCTTCTGTCTCGATAAATAACGTCTAATCGCCATAGATAAGTTTTAATCTAAAAAATAGAATCTTATTTAAAATAGTTAATGAACGGATTTTTTTAAAACTTGGCTGGATAATAGCCAATCGCACCAACGAGTTGCTTTCACAGGGTTATAAAGAGTGTTTTTGGGAAACTCAAGTTATTTTAGATATACAGGGTGATTTAAAATTTCCTAAAAAAAATTTAACAGTGATTAGATCTTCACGTAGCTAAAAACCCTGTAGGAGTAAAGCTCTTGCCGTCAACAAAGAAAAATCACCTGCCACACTGACACTCAAAAGCATGTCTTGCAATTTTAAATGATGGGTATGTCTTTTCTTAGTACAATAAATTTTCTTTTGATCACGTGATCATAACACAACACACACACATTGTTTTCAATAAACTTTATTTTCTTTAAAAACAAAATACAAAAAGTAAAAGTAAATAAAAAAAAAATCAGAAAAGTGAGGTTAAATGCACTTGCTTAGTGAGAGTTATGTGAGCAATTTTTAAGACTAAAACTATAACTAACACTGTAACAAGACCAAATACTAATCAAGTGACTAAGGCTATGCCTTGTATAAACGATCCTTAATAGGTACATTATCATAGGCAGGTGCTTCTCAGAAAATAGTAGCAATTTTTAAATGCAAATATTTCTGAAACCAAAAGGTTTAAAAAATATTAAGTATTTACTAATTCTTATACAGGAGAACAAATTCTACCTACATTTAAAATCTTTCTAAGGAATTTTGAATCACCCTGTATTGAGGTGCAGTTTTCTGTGTCTGGCAGTGGAAGCCAGTCGCGAATAAATAAATTTGAAACCGCTCCACATATCAATTCTTTCAATAAAATTTGGGAACACTTCTAAAATTTTTTGAAAAATCAATTGTTTTTAAAATTTCAGTTAATAATCTAAAAAATAAATTTATCATGTTTGTAAAAGCATTAGAAATGTCATTAAAATAAGGTATAACACGACCCACTTTCTTTTTTTTTAATTTTCGGACTAATATTTACTCCTTGATGGGAAGCATACTACAAAATCCCAATATAGCCTAAATTTTCCGAGAAAATCCAGATGCATTCTTTTAAAGTTAATTCCTTGTGTATTTAACTAAACCTGCACGGAAAAAAACGGATTTTTGTTTAAACAATTGTTTTTCTTAAAATTGTAATTGGATATGTATTGTAAATTGTATATTTAACGCACAGTTTATATTTTATATCAAATTGTAAAACTTATACACAATTTTAGTTATACAACTCAATTTAAAAAAAAAATACTCACTTATAATGTCCCTGGACCTTGAATTATTTCCGAATATTTTTCGGAGGTGCAAATTTTTTGAAAATTTCTTATAAAAATTCGCAACAGAGAAAAAATTTACGGAGATTCATTCAAACTTGCGGGAGATTCGCTACGAAAATTTTATACCAAAAATTATTTTTAAAAAAATACAAATTTTGACAATTTGGCAAGCGTTTCTTTTGCTTTAAGGTTTGGTGTTTTAATATAAGGTGGCTATTTAATTACTTTTTTGACACTTTGAATGTCTGTGTTACTTATATTGTGGCTATACACTTATTCATCTATTATTTTTACAATTCCCTGGTACTCTAGTAAAATAGGGTTTGCATCTTTGTATCAAGTTGATTATATTCTATTAAAATCTCACAATATTATAGTACTAGAGAATAGGGAAAAATAGGTATATAGGTACATGTGTTATATGGGACGCTAGGTGTTTTGTGTTTCAAATAGTTTGAATTTATTTTTTTTTCACTTTCCCTTTGCTCTAGTAAAAAAAAACGATACTCAAAATCCCATAATGAGAACATTTCTTCTTACTCTAGTAATCTTATATTACTAGAAAATTAATTATTCTCTTGCAAAGTCGATGACAATTTAACGCGATAAGTATTTAGGTATGAAACATAAAATCTGCGAAGTTGGCTGTAATTGCTGCAGCGCATTGGTAGAATGACATTTCTCCAATATCTTTTTGTTTTAAAAAACAAAAGATCAAAAGATCTTGGGTGGAAATAACGAAAATTCAAACCTGGATGAGCATCCCACAAGGAACACACAAAGGACCAAAGTGAAAAGAGAAATGATTAAACAATGTTTCGCTCTGGGTAACCAGCGTGAGCTCGTCAGTGCTTCCACTGGTCATTCTCGCCATACATCATTAAACACCATCATACACTTTGATTTCCAACTTTAAATCACTCATAAATAGGCATCGTTCTGCACTGGTACTTATCCAAGTTACCTGATACGGATTCGTCCTGGTGTGTTAATATTTCCAATAGGATTTATGCTCCTAAGGCAATTAAAAACAAAAAAGGAAGTTAAAAAAACCTCCAAATTGGTTACATCAACCGAAAAGAATCTAAAAACAAAAGATCAAAAGATCTTGGGTGGAAATAACGAAAATTTAAGCCTGTATGAGGATCCCACAAGGAACACACAAAGGACCAAAGTGAAAAAAGAAATGATTAAACGATGTTTCGCTCTGGGTAACCAGTGGTTCGTCAGTGTTTCCACTGGTCACCCTCCCCATACATCATTAAACACCATCACATCATACACTTTGATTTCTTTTCTTTGAGGGTGACCAGTGGAACCACTGACGAGCTCACGCTGGTTACCCAGAGCGGAACATCGTTAAATCATTTCTCTTTTCACTTTGGTCCTTTGTGTGTTCCTTGTGGGATGCTCAACCAAATATTAACACGCCAGGACGAATCAGTATCAGGTAACTTGGATAAGTACCAGTGCGGAACGATGCCTATTTGTGAGTGACTCAAAGTTGGAACTCAAAGTGTATGATGGTGTTTAATGATGTATGAAGAGGGTGACCAGTGGAACTACTGACGAGCTCTCTCTGATTACCCAGAGCGAAACATCGTTTAATCAATTCTCTTTTCACTTTGGTCCTTTGTGTGTTCCTTGTGGGATGCTCATCCAGGTTTGAATTTTCGTTATTTCCACCCAAGATCTTTTGATCTTCTGTTTTTAGATTATTTTCGGTTGATGTTACCGATTTGGAGGTGTTTTTAATTTCTTTTTTTGTTACCTTTTTGTTTTGTTTATTAATTATTATTCGTCATATTAAATTTTGTTGTCGCAAAGAAGATATCATAAAATGAATAGAAAATTGTACCTAATCCTCTGTTGTTATTCTACCATCTGCACGTGACAGCTGTCAAGCCAGGGAAATTAGCACTTATTAATTTTTCAACTAGGTCACGTGACCGAAAAAATTTCCGAAAAATTCGGGTTGTTGCCATAGCAACCTGTCAAAAACAAGGCATCTGATTAGCTTAAAACAACTGGTATAAAATTTTCAGAGTAATTTTTTCCGTGCGAGATTTATTTATAATTATTAGGTAGGAAGCAACAAAGTCTTAAACTCACGTTTTTTGGCGCACATCTGATAATGTAAGGTTCCAGCACTTTTCTGTTTGGTAAAATCGCAGTCCCTCTGCGTTCTGCACAGAAGACCAATTTAATCCAAACAATCAGAAGTTTCAGAAAACTTAAAGATGTGGAACGACCCAAAAAGAAACATCTAAAAAAGTATTTTTTTTAAATCTTATTTTCAGATTTGTTGCCTAGCTGCTTTTAAGTAATATATTTATGCTGCACTAACACGTTGCCGCACCGAGGCGGGGTTTTGGGGTTAAGCAAGCCCCCCCCCCCGAAAAGCCTGGTTATGGTCACATTTTTACTTCAAATTAAGTTTTTTTGATTATTTATCCTTAACCCCGCCACTGAGTAACAACTACACCGGAGCGTACCAACTGGTTTTGAGCTGACACTGAAATCGTGCTGCCAAAAACTTGCACTAGTGCAGTCCCACTGTTACATGTATAGCTATTTGGTTAAATTTATTTTGTTTTGATAATTAATTTTCAAATGGAATAACTTTTTAAATTGTTTGCCACTCGGCAGACTTCAATTTTCAAAAACATTTTTTATTCCGATTGTGATGGATTAACATACAACATAAGTAATATAAGTAATTAAAAAAAAAACTATAAAACTAATTGGTGCCCAAATAGCAGTAAAAATAGTCGTTAGTTCTAAGATGAGCTTAAACTAATTTTAATGGGTATCTCCTCAATTTTTTCAGTAGAGCAACCTAAAGTGACCTAACATCGTGCTCCAGGAGTACTAGAAATCTTTAAGAGCTCATTTATTCTAAGCGCGGAAGTAAAAATAAAGTTGGAATGATAATATCCCATAAATAAAATATCCCTAAATCAGTTGGTATTGACAAAATTCTCCTAACTCTGAGGCTAATACTTATGCAACACCGTTCTCAAGAACGGTGTTGACTTATGAAATACATTCCGGTTGTATAACAGCACTGAACAAATCAAAGTACTATATTTTTAGCAAAAACACGCAAAAAAAAACGAAAACACTTTATTTTGACTAAAAAAATAACCGAGTAACATCCTAGTAACTTTTGGTTTGGTTCAAACAAGTGTGTTCCTAATAAAAAAAAAACAGGGAAATATATATCATTTTTACAGAGGGACTTGAACCCATCTAAAAATGATATAACTTTACTTTACTAAAAAAATGTCAAGTCGATTCGATTGATGTGACTAGGTTCTTTTAGGCTCATAACTGTCATCTACATAAGGCGGTTATTTTTGTGAAATTTCTCAGGGGGTATATTATCATTCCAAATTTATTTTTACTTTCGTGATTCTAGGTCGTTTATGAAAAAACTGCGAAAGCCGAAAATAATTGACCATTTCCCGAGTTTGACAGGCTAGGTAGCAAAAAGATTTGCCACCAAACTAAAACAAAATAACCAACAAAAAAAGTAAAAAATTGAAAGGTAATTTTTTTTTTAATTTGCTTAAAAACTAAAGATACAGTGTAATAAAATCCCAGCGGGGTTACTGCTGCAGAGGGAGAACCATGAAAAGATCAGCTTATGCTCCAAAACATGTTCAAAAACAAGTTGTAAAGATTTGGTTTCTATAAACATCTACTTAGAAATGGATAGCATACCGGCTTTTTACTGCTCTGATGAGGATCCAGCCAGTTACAGATATGCCTCAAGATATGCAGCAGTTCAATCTGTTCAATGTGTGGAAATGCTCTTTCCAATGCTGGTATTCTCATGTAAGTTAAAAGTTAAAAGAGTTCCGTAAAGCAAGAAGTAAGCAAAAAGAAGACGCAAGTAAAAATAAGTTATATGTAAAAAATGTTGTTGTTCATAGTTCAACATAAGAAGTAAGTGGTAAAAATAACAAGGGGTTATTTCAAAGACCCATCCAGTCATTCATAAATTGCTTTGAAACGCGATCAGTCGTTAGATTTAGGGAAAACCATTTTATGTTCCACTGGCAACGCTGTACCAGACATGCTCCTCCTCACACATGCTCCAACCACCTTACGTTTAGCAGCGGCCAGAAGCGGCTCGTTATTTATAAATGTAAAAAGGTTTGGTCGTTATTTTCAGACTTGTCAAATTTTTTTGGAAATACAATCTTTAATTTTTTTATACTTAATAATTGATACCAAGGGTATGGAGAGGTATTATATTTGTCATTGTGAAAATATTTATGTAAAGATATAACATAGAAAATATTAATTTTTTAAATGTTCTCCAGATAGTTATCTGCCTAATTAGTGCGGAAAATGATACTTTTGCGCACGGGAGGAGTTCGGGCGGGAAAGACACTTTCGCAAGGCTCAGGTACAATTTTTTTTCTAGGAGTGTTTATGATGACTTTATTGATCAAAAAGTAGTTTTTACAATACACATTTCAAACTCAAAATTTAAAAATTTGGTCCATTAAGTACCATTTAAAAAAAATTGCGTGCGTTAAACGTTTTCTCACGCACGCTATGACAGTTTTTTATGCACGCCGTGCTTATTGTTTTACGCACGGCGTGTGGGAATTTGAACTTTCCACATTAAAATTGATATGTAACAGTAGACTTTTTCACACGCATTTGCGAAGTAGTTTCTTTACCTATTTAATGTCAAGTGACCTGCAAAACTATTAAAAAATTATCATAGGTAAAAGTATTTTTTTAGCATGGCGTGAATTTTAAGTCTAATTGGAGTTTTTAGATGCCTTTATAATTTTAATTTTAAAAATACCAAATATATAACCTTAGGCAGAAGCTTTTTATGTAAGTAGGAAATTGTTGTACTAAAAACGTGTCAAAAGTGCCTTTTTCGCCCCTAACGGTCATCGTGTGCAGAAAAGTATCACTTTCCGCACTGTTTAGGCAAATGACCAAAAAACTAATGTGAAAAAAATAAGCAAATTCGACTAAAAATAGTGATATTTCGAAAAAGGATGATACCTATATTATAGGTACTATATGATGGTTTTTCGTTGTGTAAAAAATGGAACTTATACACTCTACTATAATTTTTATTTAATACGTACAAAAGTATCTTTACATTTTTAATAAATACAAAAAAATCTTATGTGGAGTATCTACCTATGTAAATATTATAAACAAAAAGTTGTAACAAACATACATTCTTTATCCTGTGTCTGACATAATAATGTTTTAAAAATTTATATTTATACCGGGAACGCTTGTACTATTTATAAACAAATCTCAGCAGAAAAAATAAGCTGACTACAGATAGTATCAAAACTGTGAATGTAGTTATAAATAAATATTATATGCACCTCTTACATTTTTTTTGCTCTACTCTACTACTAATATATAGGATATTTAAAAATGTCGCAGCTGGGGTTGGTTCATTATACCAAATATAGTGTAATTAACTATACCATATTGTTTTTATCACAAATTCGCAAAAATATTCCAAAAAAAAACTTATTTCTTTCCTATATTTATTAATTACATTTTGTATTTATTGCAACACTAGTTGCACGCCTATGGCGGCCTATCACAAGATGGTGTCGAAAAAACGTATGATAATAAACCTGTGAAATGTTTGGTTTTCACATGCAATCTCCAGTTTTCGTCACATCACTTTTGCCACAAACACTCAAACATCTATTGAAAAAATATTAAAAAACTCTCGATTAATCTGTAAAATATACCAAAACCTCGATTATGCTAAAACTACAACGCCGTAGAGAAATTATGAATGGAGCAGCGTACACACGTTTATATGGCTGGCCCGCCACAAATGCGAGGTTGTCACATTGTTGTAGATTTTATTCCCGATATATATTGGGAAATAAAAAGAATTATTCTTTCGGCCAAAATATCAGGTATTTTATATAATATTTCGATCGAAAAAATGAGGTATATTTCAAGTACCATAACATGTACCTCCACATTATAAATTCTTTATTGATTTAAAATTGTGAAGATTCAAGGAAATTTAAATGCAATTATAGAATATACCTTTATATATTTGAATAATAATAAGGTGTTTCTCCATGTTTAAAGAAACAAATCGGAGAATTTGCATAATTGCATGTAAATGATAAAGTTATAAAAATAATATGTTTGTAAAAACATTACGTGTAGAGATACAATTTTCAGCGCAATCTGGCATTGTCGCCAAATTGTTTACCTTATGTCTAATCGCAACTGTGGTAAACATAATGTCTCTATTTAAGTTATACCTTTATGGGTTATTTTTTTACTGCTTAAAAACTTTAACTTAATTGAGCATACCAACTTTGGAAAGAGCATTTCCAGACATTGAACTTTAAAATAGAATAGAATAGAATAATGTTTATTTACAGCAAAAAAAAATTAATTACAAAAAATTCTTAATCGTATTCCATTTTCTAGCCGCAAATAAACATTTTAAAGGCATTTTAAAGCCTCAATGGCTTGTTTGCCCAAAATGTTTGATTTGTTTCCGCAAAATGGGTTACCAAATAAAAATTTATAATATTCTTATCAGAAAAAAAAAATTATACTTGTGTATTAATCTTTCTATAAACCTTTAAAAACTAAGTTTATACATAATTATAAAATTAGGTATACTACATATTGGTTTTTTTAATTTTATGTCAATTCCGGTGGATTATTTAGACGCATGTCAGGAAGGTGTCGTATTAAGGAGTTTTAGGTCATAATTGGGGTAGTTTAGTATTTGTATTTATATTTTACTCTTGTAATTTGTTTATAACTTAATTTTAAACGTTATCAATGTTTTTAAAGTCAATCCAGCTGGGCACTATTTGTCTGGATATTGGCATGAGCCATTGTTTTACTTTTTCTTTAAATAATTTTAAATTATCAATGTTTTTAATATGTTCGGGTACACGGGTGTATATTCTAGGACCTAAAAAGTAAAAACTTCTTTGAGTTATGGTTTTCTCTACTCTTGGTATTCTAAAGGTGATTTCGTTTTGTCTTGTGTTGTATCTATGTTGTACCTTAATTAAATTTGTTTTATGTTTTTGTTGCCTTAAAATAACTGAGTAAGTAAACAGTTCTTTTATGTCAAAGATTTTTGATTCTTCAAATAATAAGTCTGACTAGTAACGGTAGGGTTTGTTATAAATGATTTTAAGGCACCACTTCTGAATTTTTTCAAGACTATCCAAGTGATTATTTATTGTACAGGGTGATCATTTATAAACGCCCCCGCCTCTTTAACTTTTTTATTATTTGACATAGAAAAATGAAACAAACGATGGATGGCTTATGAAACTAAACGGGTTTTTTTTCCACTACACCATTTTTTTATTAGGTCACCCCGTATAGCAAAGATGACGAAGAAGTCAGTTTTTTTAAATAGAACACCCGTTATATTTTTGTATTTTTGGAAAAATACCTTTACAGCAATATAACATGTTATGGGTCTATCTCTCACCGTTCGCGAAAAATTAACATTTAAATTTTCAAAATGGGAAAAACTTGCAATTTTTCACGACTAAGTTGGCCATGAAAAGAAACACACTACAGAAACAATAGGTAGGCTTTGAAGCGTGCCGGTGTTGCTTTTGTTGTTTTTTTCTGTCCATGGCAACCTTTGATTAATTATTATTAATTAGAAAGAAAGCTTTTTAATTAAACTTATTTATATATATTTTCATATAACATTAAAACTCTATCAGACATGATTTCTCTTTTGCTCCGGATTTAGAGCTTGCACGGTACCTCATTTCTTACCTTTCCATAAGAGCTGCTATTTTGATACCCTTCTTGCCTTAAAACTCAACAAACTTGCCGAATTGAGGATTTAGGATTTTCTTCAAAATGAAGAAGAATATTAAGGTTTATTTCTTCATTAGCAGGAACATAACTCTTTTTTCTTCGTACGCTTGACCTCTGTCTAAATTTACGAAAGAGCCGTCTTATTGTGGATCTCGTAGGACATTGTCTGTTTGGAAACTGCTGTCTATACTCATGACTAGTCGCACGAGAGTTATAATTGTTTCTAGCAAATAACAATAAAATTTCTTACCTTTCTTGATCTGAATAAACCATTTTTCTGAAAGAATAGGCCCTACAATTTTTTATGCAAATGATTTGTGTTGACATTTTTGTTTCCTATTTTATTTTTTTTTCATGGGTAACTAGATAACTATAGTGACAGTTTTGATCGTGGGGGTAAACAATGAATCAAAGGTTGCCATGGACAAGTGGGTTTCTTTGCGTGGCCGACCGTCATTAAAAATTGCAAATTTTTTCAATTTTGAATATTTAAATGAACGGTGAGAGATGGACCCATAACATGTTATATTGTTGTAAAGGTATTTTTTTAAGGAATCCAAAAATACAAAAATATAAGGGTTGTTCTATTTAAAAAAATTGACTTCTTCGTTATCCTTCGTATACAGGGTGACCTAAAGAAAAATTGGTATAGTGGAAAAAACCCCGTTTAATTTCATAAGTCATCCATCGTTTGGTTCATCTTTCTACATCAAATAATAAAAAAGTTAAAGGGGGGGGGGGGCGTTTATAAATGATCACCCTGTACCACCTCAGACGATAATTCCATAGAATATATGGGGTTCTACAAGTGCTTGGTAAAGCATTTTCAAATGTTTTATTTTAAAGAAGTTTTTTAAAATTTTTAATTTGTGTAATAACTGTCTAACTTTGTTTGTGACACATTTTGTGTGTGCATCCCATCGTAGGTGTGCATCAATAAAAATTCCAAGATACCAAATTTTTAATTTTTTTTCTATGGAAATTGGTAAGCAATTACAGTTTTTATTTGTAAATAAGTCCAATGTGTTAAATGTCGGTAGATTGTTGGAGTACGACGTAAACGGTAGAAATTTTGTTTTTTCGTAATTAACTGTTAAGTTTATGTTTGTAAGGTAGTGTACCATTTTTTCTGTTTCCTGTTCTGCTTTTAATTTTAAATTCTCCTAGTTGTTGGCTGTAAAGTATATGGCTGTGTATTCTGCAAAACTTAAAACTTCTCCGTCAATATCAAGTTCAAAAAGTCTATGTAGGTAAATATTAAAAATGAAGCAAAAAAAGGGTATTTCGTGCAAAATTTATTTTATTTTCTTTCTATCAGACCGGTTTCGGCTCAATTACGAGCTATCATCAGTTAATTAAAGTTGTCAAGCCGAAGGTTTGCATTTGGTTAATTAAAACGGTACAGGTGGTGTAAAAAGACAACGGACTATTTTCTTTGTAGACAAACATTACATATTACGAAAAAAAAAAAATTAATCAAGAATGAACTGATCCGGTGTTTTTTCTCGTAATATGTAATTTTTGTCTACAAAGAAAATAGTCCGTTGTCTTTTTACACCACCTGTACCGTTTTAATTAACCAAATGCAAACCTTCGGCTTGACAACTTTAATTAACTGATGATGGCTCGTAATTAAGCCGAAACCGGTCTGACAGAAAGAAAATAAAAGAAATTTTGCACGAAATACCCTTTTTTTGCTTCATTTGTACCACGTGCACGCAACCGCCCCCCCCTCCTCCAAAATATTAAAAAGTAATGGTCCTAAAACAGTTCCCTGAGGAACGTCGTATTCAATGGTTTTAGGGTCGCTTAATGCTTCTTTTAGTTTTACTAGTTGTTGTCTTTGTTTTAGATAGTCTTTAATAAGTTCGTATGCTTTTCCGCGTATTCCTATTTAGTCAAGTTCGTTAAGTCGTTTGGTGTGTCCAACTGTGTCGAAAGCTTTGGAGTCTAAAAATACAGCAAGAGATGGTTGTTTGCCTTCTAGATTTTTGTATATGTGAGTGGTAAGGTATTCTATTGCATCTTCTGTTGACTTTTTTTGCCCAAAACCGAATTGTTTATTAGAAAAAACCTTGTTATTTTCTAAAAAATCATTTAGCCTCTTTTTTATAACTTGTTCAAAAATTTTGGCAAAACTTGTTATAAGTGAAATTGGTCTATAGTTGGAAACATTAGTCTTATGTCCAGCTTTATGTAGAGGCTTTATAATTTTGCTTTTAAACATATTTGGAAAGGATCCTGTAATAAATGATTTATTAACCATTACTTTTAATGGTTTCGTAATAAATTTAGAAATTTTTTTTGTTAACTCACTTGTAACATAGTCAATGCCAGGAGCATTTTTGTTTTTTAAATCTTTAATAGTTGTTATTATTTCTTGTTTACTTGTTGATTTAAAGTAAAATGGTGGTATTTTGGCCAGGTTTTTTCCAACGTTCGTGAAGAATGATGCAAACGAATTAGCAATATCTTTTGTTTGGTGTGTTAGTGTCCCGTTTTGATCTATTATTTCATTAATCATTGTATTTTTGTTACTTACACATATTTCATTGATAGCATCCCAAATTACTTTGGAATCGCTTTTATTTGATTGGTTGTTTTTATTAACCTATTTAATTGGTTTCTATGTCTTGTGTAATTAGCTTTGTTATGTTCTGTAGGATTTTGTTTTTTTATTACAGAACTGCTGCATATCTTGAGGCATATCGGTATATGGCTGGATTCCTCATCAGAGCAGTAAAAACTCTGTATGCTATCCATTTCTAAATAAGTGTTTATAGAAGTCAAATCTTTACAACTCGTTCTTAAACATGTTTTGGAGCATAAGCTGATCTTTAAACCAGCTGTTCAGGGCTCTCACTCTGCAGCACTAATCCCGCTGGGATTTTATTACAATGTATCCTTAGTTTTTATGTAACTTTTAACTTAAATTCACTGATGTGCCCGTTTGTTTATTTTCGGAAATTAAAAACAAAAAAGTTCCCACCATAATTTACCTGTCAATTTTTTTTTTTTTTTTGGTCATTTTGTTTTAGTTTGGTGGCAAACCCTTTTGCTACCCAGCATGTCAAACTAGGAAAATGTACATCGGGGCGTTTCTTTATTCGACGTTCGATGGCCAATCTGACATTTATCGGTGATAACGTCACTATTTATCTGTCCATCAGTTGATGCCACCGAATTTAAAAAAGCGTTGATTTTAAATGAAATAAAAGATGTAAACGTTCCTAGACGACCATTCTTTTGAAATTTAAGATACAGTCCCCTTGGGTCTAGATATTAATTTACCTGTGTTCCAAACATTGTCCAAAAAGCGAAACCTCAGCCAACCAGTTGTGTGCCTTCAGCAGTTCCATCAAGCTGGTATTACTTTTCGTACAACAACTGGGCATACCGCTCAAAGTCATCAAGAACAGAGCCAATTTTAAAACGTTTTCGTTTGGTTTTAATGACGAAAAGCTGCCACTTCTGGCTATTTGGCAAAATAGGTCCAAATATAGGCTTATATTTTGGTCATTTGTGTTGTACAAAAGGGGCGTCAGGTCTACGATTATGGTGGGATCCAGGAATCTGTTTCTTTTTGTCTATATGATACAAAGGGTACAGGGTTATCCATTACCCCCTTTTTTCTCTCTTATTATGCATTTTACAAAAAATAGTCTTAAACAAAAGTTGAATAACTTTAAGTAGCCATAAAATTATGCATGTCAAAATCATCCAATGTCATCGCATATATGTCAAATTTAGTCATGAACTTTCTCATTTTAGACTGAACACCCTGTATATTTTTTAAAACTTCGACGGATCTTTTCTTCCTGATTCCAAAAATATACATGCAATATATATATAAACGCATTGTATTTTTGTATTTCAAAGAAAATATATTTATTTTAAATATAATTTTAAAAACGTGGGAGTATTGCCTTTAAATACATTTTCATATTAGACTCAGAATACTTACAGATATTCGAATCTAAAATTAAATTTATTACAATTTTACTGTAAATATCATGTTTTAAAATTTAATGCTAGCTTCTTTTAAATTTTAAAAAACAATACATTAAAGTCTTTTTAATAAAATATATTTTTTTAAATAAAACGCGATTTTATTAATACCTAAAATAATTTTATTACAATTTTTCCGAAAATATAAAATATTACAAGTGAAAAAAAATATTTTAAAAATCAAGATGGTAAAATTTGAAATTTTAAAAAAGTCATTCGATTTTCAATCGTGGGACGCGACGGATGTGTCTTGACCGACAAAGGCCGAGACTTAAAAAAATCTTTCGTTGTACCCGGTCTACGGTAGTTGTTTTTGTAAGTGCGTAGAAAAATTAATTTTGCCTTTTATAAAAAAAAAATTATACTGTTTAAAATGTACACAGTCGCACCGTTTGACGACATCGACAGGGGGTTAAAATATGTGATTTAGCGTTTTTCTATTGCGTAAGTTAGGTCATATTTTTTTTTCATAAGTACAGCATTACCCAATTTATATGGAAATAAAATGACTAAACACTATTTTTTTTAATTCAATTTTAAAAAACAATTAAAAGAATTCTAGCTATAGAAGGAATTATATTGTTCTGTCATCAAAGTATTTTTTAGGACAAAATCTAACCCTGACTTACTTACTTACCTTAGGTTATATCTATATAATATCTAATTTTAGTGTAATTGTATAGGGTGGGCCAAAAAAAAACGGGACTTTTTTAATTGTCTATTACTTAAAAAGTATTTTTCCGATTTTAAAACCTTTAATCGTTTTGAAAAGCCAGAGCATTAGAATTTTGGAATTTCATGTTAAAATTGACATTTCGTAAAAATCCAAGATGGCAGACAATTTTAAAAAATAGGTATTTTTGACCTCCCTGCAAATTTTTGATGTGTGCCACTGGTTCATAACTAAAAATACATTTCGAAAGCCATGATTTTCCTCAATTTACTCATGTATCGCTTATTAAAATCGGGTAAGAAATAAGGAAGATATAAATTGTTTAAATAAATGAGTTCGGTAAGCCTAATTCAGTCAAGTCGAAAGAAAACATCATTTTTGATTGTCTCTGCTTTTGTGCTCACCATTTTGAATAGCCAAGATTTTAAAATTTATTTGGTTTTTGTCAAAATTGACATTTTATAAAAATCCAAGATGACGGACAATTTTAAAGGATAGGTGTTTTGACCACCCTGCAAATTTTTTGTGTGCACCACTGTTGCATAAGTAAAAACATATTTCAAAAGTCATGGTTTTTGCTCAATTTATTAATGTATCTCTGAATTTGAATCAAACCAAAGTACTTTTAAAGTTACCGAATCAACAATATGTTTTTTTAATTATTAAATTTTTGTGACTGAATTTAATTGCAAGACGCACTTTTATAACTCCATGCATATTTTTCTTACTTCTGACACGATATTTACAAGCGATACATCAGTAGACTTGGGAATTATGAGGCTCCACATGCAAAATTTAATTTTTACATCAGTGATGCACACAAAAAATTTGTAGGGGGGTCAAAAACACCTATTCCTTAAAATTTTCCGCCATCGTTGATTTTCAATTTTTCCAAAAACTTAATAAATTTTGAAATCTTGGCTATTTAAAATGGTCAGCACTTTTAAAATCGAACATGTTCATCGAAAAGCAGAGCCAATCAAAAATGATGTTTTGTTTCGACTGAATTAGAAAAAACATGGCTTTCGAAATATATTTTTAGTAATGCACCAGTGGCGCACACCAAAAATTTGCAGGGAGGTCAAAAATACCTATTTTTTAAAATGGTCCGCCATCTTGGATTTTTACAAAATGTCAATTTTAACATCAAATTCCAAAATTTGAATGTCCTGGCTTTTCAAAATAACCAAAATTTTTAAAATCGGACAACTACTTTTGAAGTAATAGATAATACAAAAAGTCCCGTTTTTTTTGGCCCACCCTATATATTACTTTTTAAAATATCGGATTTTTTTATATTAATAAATAATATATTAATTTTAAATACATTTATTTTAATCCCATGTAAAAAAAAAATTTATATTGGAAAAATATGAATTTTCTAAATCTTAATAAAACATATATTTAATGTTAAAATAAGAGATATTAAAAGGTAATACATCTTTTTTTTAATGAATAAAATACTTTTCAAGTTTAAAATACGATGGATTTTTATATGTAATATGCGAAATTTTAGCAGTTAATATCTTATTGTAATATTAATTAAAATTTAATAAATTTTAATATATTTATACTTATTTTTAAAATCCTTTTTTTTTCGTGTAGGGTTTATCTTCAGCGGTTCTTAACTGAAATAGAAAATAATTTGCCGTAAGGGCAAAGTTTTATCCAAGGAAATAGTAGTTTTAACAACTAATGGCTAAAATAGTGCTTTTTTACAAGCGTTGGTTTAAATATCGAGCGCAGCGAGGTATTTTAAAACACGAGTAAAAAAAAAAGCAGAGTTTAGCCGCGAGTTGTTACCACTATTTTTTTAAATATCTTTATCATAAAATCCAAGAAAAACAGGAAAATACTTTTAAAAATCTCGAACGAAGAGAACTTCTCACAACAAACCATCTTTACACTATAAATCAAGGCGGCTGGTAAATGAAATAACAATCGTTTCCATAGCTATGTATCTTTTTACTCGGTGACGTTCATTGTTGCGACATTTTTATCTTTGACAATTTCATATTTTGACGATATTTTTAAATGATTTTTTCGTAAATACTTGGTGAAAACTGGCGGAAATGGCTTAATTCTTAGGCAAGAATAATTAGATTTTTTCAATATTACTATTTTTCGCTATTTCTCTTTAACTTTGGGTAAAAAACGGACAGAAATCTTTTTTTTTGCGCCCGGGATCAAAAAAAAAGTTTTTTTGTATTGGTAACCGAAAAAGCCATGCTTCATCATGTTTTTGATGAAGGTATAAAAAATAGTAGTTTTCACAACTAGTGGTTAAAATAGTGCTTTTTTTTACAAGCGTTGGTGTAAATAACGAGCGCAGCGCAGCAAATTTGACATAAAATTTTGACGTGCATAATTTTATAGTGTACTTAAAGAGAAAAGAGGGGATAGTATTAGTAGTAAGTAGTAAGGCCACTTCATGCTTGCTATTAAGTAGCTGAACCGTGTTCGAGCTTAGGTGCAACTAGCTTCAAAAGGGTATTTAACTGCATCCTTCTAAAATGTCGATAAGGCTTCACTGACTTGCCATATAAAAAAAGATAGCAATAATAGTGTAATAGAGCGTTAATAGGGTGATACCGTAGGCAAAATCGTTTATTTTTCTCCCGTATCCAAAATTAACCGAACCGAAAAACGTTACTCACGGAGGCTTAACGGGACCTGCTCGGTTATTTTTTGCAACCAACCAGATTTATTTCTGTGCTGCAGCCGGTTGGCGATCATTCGTTTTTTTGGTTAGTTAGAATTTTTATTTTTTTGTGAAAGTGAATTTGCAAAAACGGGAATTGTTGTTTTCTTTTCTATTCTATTTAAATTAGCAGTTTGTATGTGAGCAAAAGAATACGGTTGCGGTAATTTGTGTTTGTGGTTTAAAAACTCTTTTTAACCAATTACGGTAATACGGTAAGCAAATAAGGTGACAATAAATTAGTGGTCTATTAACTCTCTAATAACTGGTTGGACGCCGGTGTAAAGCTCCAAAAATTGGGTGAAGGCAGTTGCAGACGGACGTCTACTGCATGTCTGTTTTGTCTTATTTTTTGTCGTCAATTTTGTTTATGAAATAATTAAAAAAAGGTTTTTGGGGCAATGTATATTACGCAAATGTAAGAAAATCTTCGTTATTTATTTAGATTACGTTAATTTATATGTAAAAAGCCTACTTCATTTTAAGAAATTGTGTCGTTCCCAAAAAGAGCGTCACTGCCCTAGCTCGAACGCGGCTCTGGGCCCGTATTCTTGACGGCCTGTGAGGTGAGTAGTCACCGGTGAGTATTTGCCTCTTTCACTTTTCACATGGTTCAAAGCGGGTGAGAAGTGAGAAATTTGTTCACACTCACGGGCACGGGTGTCAAGAATACAGGCCCTGGTCGCATGAAAGTAGGACAACTTTTTACATGTTTCTATCCACTTTTTTCCCCTACAAAGATGTAAATTTGGCCACTTTTAATTTGTGGAAAAATAAAATCATCAAAACATCGAAAAAGGCATGAACGAACTGATCAAAACTAAGCATGATTTTACTTTGAAAAATATTTCTTATTTCATCATCTCCCGGTTAATTTTCTTATGCACTTTAGGGATTAAATAAGTACATTTAATCCCTCTTTTGGGGATTAAAGTGGCACTTTTAATCCCTAAAGGATTAAAAGTAAATTTAATCCCTCAGCCTAGGGATTAGAAGTAAATTTAATCCCTAAGGGATTAAAAAAACCATTAATCCCTGGAAAATTATAGTTAAATTTATCGCAGGTCAAGCCAAACGGGACTTGCTCTTGGCCAGGATTTCATTCTTATCACTCTTTCTTGTAGTGAATTAACGAACCATTTGGCGTAAAAATAAACCTCGGGACTAAAGCGTCTTTTAATCCCTTAGCGAATTAAAAAAAAAAAAAACTTTCGCCGCGGAATTAAAAGTAACACTTTAATCTCTAGGTTTATAATGCACATTTACTTTCATACCAATATCTACTTATAATATTTTAATCTGTTATCTTCATTGCTATGTAGAGGTACTTACTTGGCCTTGGACCAAAACTATAATTAACTTGATAATTTCTTGGACCATTTTTTCACACTGTCTGTTATTTTTGATCTTAGCAGTGAGAAACTTTAAAAGGAAGTCGTTGTTAAACACGAAATTTACTGCTTCTAACACCATGTTTTCTTTTAGGAGATACCTAAAACAAAGATTACTCACTGAATACACTTGTAATTATTTTTTGCATTCCAAGGAAAAATCTGATAGACCGAGGAGACTTGTTTTCGACATCATACAGTAGCTAGAAAAGAGAATATACCTTTTGCATATTTTTTTCTGGATTAATAAGTAAAAATCTTTGGAAATCACATGACATGTGTTAAAATTTTCCACGGAAATCGCATCTTGGTCAAGCGATGATGGTAATTTAAGGCTTAAAAATATTTTAGCATAATTTAAGGGGTAACGTTTTTGATGAAGCAATTTTTTACTATGTTTTTCACATTTGTATGCCATGATATTGATCACATTTTAAAGCTTTCTTTTCCAACTTTCGATTTCTATAATAAAACACTCAATTTTTTTAAGTGTTCACTGTTTTTTTAGTGTTTAAAAAAAGTACTGGCAAAAAACATTTTTTCTCTGTTAAAATGAAAAATATTTAAGGTTGTTGGAGAGAGACAGCAGGCTATAAAAAAGTATTTTAGAGAAAGATGGACATAATTTAAGGCAAATGTTTACTAAAAATTTCTGGTATGTCATCTGTCTGTCATCTTGAGTGGTGTCGTGCATATGATTTTTATTTTGCAATTTTTGTCCAAAAAACAGCAAAAATTGTAATTTTTCAAAGTGTAAAGTGTGTAAAACATAAGGTGGTATTAATATCAATCAAAGTTCTTTACAGTCTTTAATTTTACCAAAAAACGTTTCCTACTAAAGTGTATTTTAGCATATTTAAAAATAATTTAACAGGTATTTAAGAAAATTATTTTAAATTGTTAAAGTAAGCCATTAATTACGTGATGTCCCTTTAAAAATGAAGGCTGTAGAGTAAACAAAGCGATTTTCCGTAAGACGTATTTCTAATTAAAATGGAAATTTTGGGAAAGTGGAAAAAGATTCAGATTAAACAAAGTGAAGTTCGGGAAGAAACGAGCATTTTCCCGAAATGTTGGAAATAAACTCAAAATTCGCAGTTTAAAAAGGCAGTGTCATGTACTTTTATCTCTCTCGCACTTGCACAGTGTGGATAGGCATTGTCTCTCTCAGTTCAGCCTGAAGATCGGGCCAAATCGGCTTGAAGAGAGACAGTTCCGCTATCTGATTTGAGAGACATGACGTTATCTGTAATTACACGGGTGCCACAAAGATAGGTAGAGTGAGATTTCCACGTTTAATTGCGAATTTTGAGTTTATTGTTCAAATTTCTGCAAAATGCTTGTTTTTTCCCGATTCAGAAAGGATTACAACAATTAAAAAAATATTTTGCTTAATCTGCGTCTTTTTCCACCTGGCCAAACTTTTAATTTAAGTTGGCATTAAGTCTTATGAAAAACGGTTTGTTTACCCTACAGCGGTCATATTGGATGGGCCATATTATTTTTGTTAGACTGCCCTATTTAAAATACTGTCATTAGTGTCATTTGTAGAATAAATCATCGAATTATTTTCATTTTCCTGATTTCAAGAATAGTTACACTGGGGATAAAATATATGGCATCAAGGTATTTAAATAATTATTATAATTATAAATCTGAACGTCTCCAAAAGCGTCCCCCTCTTCGGTCCTTGGTAATATATCGTCGCCCCAGATGGAAATGGAAGTAATCAACATAACACTACTTTTGAGTAAAATAAGATTAAACATTTTTTGTAGCATATAAATGATTTTTTGTTGGTCATGACACACACCGGCGTAACTAGCTCTCTGACCTGGAGGGGCCAAGGAGAGGGCCTAGCTGACAATGCTTGATAGTGAGGAATAAAAGACAATGATGTTTTTCTTAAAACTTTTTAATATTATGCATTATTACCTTAAGTCGTTGTATGAACAATTTTGCACCGTAACTCTATATAACTCCTCAGCAGTTTAATATAAATTAACTTAAATTAACTGGAACTTCCTTGTCTTTTGTCTTTACTTAAATAATTATCGATGTTAATAATTGATAGTGATAGGAAAATAGCAATCTGAATTAATTTTGATAGATTTTAAATTTATTTCTAAATTTTTACAAGTTATAATATTTTTTACTACCAGAGTAATTTTGAATAAAGTCTTGGCTTTCTTTGATGTTTAACTTAAATAAAGCATCTACCGATTTGGCCAATAGCAAGTTTGCAAACCTCTCCCTAAAATTAGCTGCTAAATTATCCATTGTTTGTTAGTGGATGTTTATTTTCCATTGTTCTAAGCATATACCTAATGGTTTGTTGGGGTTCGTCGAAATTTCCTGTTCTAAACAGTCCGGAGCATGCGCGCTTAAAAAACGCGTTCTGGTTCGACCACAACTGTTCATGACATCTATCTTAATCAATGTCCATCAATGTCATCGTCTTTTCGTTCTTTTCATGAGGTCTTTTTATTGAAGTTTTTTAGTTTTGTGTGTTTTTGGCCTTTTTTGAACTGTTACAGTAATAGATTTTTGTAACAAGTACAATTGGAAAACTCCCAGAGTGTCCCAGTGGTCTTCTTTCCACACCCTAGAGATCAAGCTCGCCAAAGACAATGGTTTGCCATCTGAAACGCTTTATAGGTTTATAACTATTCAAAAAACTGTGGACGAAGCCTTCTAATGCATGTAATTCCCGAGTTAATTCCACAGTTGCATTTACCGCCAGAGTCTGAAACAGACTTTAATGGTAAGTACCGAGCAAGGTTTCTACATACCAGAGAAAAAACAGCCTATTCAATACACACATAGTAAAATTTGGATGGATATGATTTTGTGATTCAAAACATGTCCAGATGGCCACGAGATGGATATACATGGTATATTTTAGGATATGCAGTGGATATCCACATAAAGATATGCACTGCATATCCACCGAATATAAATGAGTCATCCATGGATCCATGGATATGCAGTGTATATTCGGTGGATATGCAGTGAATATCTTCATGTGGATATCCACTGCATATTCGAAAAAATACCATGTATATCTATCTCCTGGCCATCTGGACATGTTTTAAATCACAAAATCATATCCATACAATATCCATCCAAATTTTATTATGTGGGTAGAGAGTTAATAGACCACTAATTTATCGTCACCTTATTTGCTTACCGTATTACCGTAATTGAGATTCTAAAAAGAGTTTTTATACCACAAACATAAATTACCGTAACCGTATTCTTTTGCCCAAATACAAATTGCCAATGTAAATAGAATAGAAACCGACAATTCCGGTTTTTGCAAATTCACGTTCACAAAAAAATTTAAAACCTAACTAAAGAAAAAAACGAATTATCACCTACCAGCTGCAGCTTTTGCTCAGAAATAAATCTGATTGGTTGCAAGAAAAAACCGAGCGGGCCCCGTTAAGCCTCCGTAAGTAACGTATTTCGATTCGGTTATTTTTGGATACCTACGGGAGAAAAATAACCGATTTTGCCTACGATATCACCAATTTTGATGGTCTATTAACGCTCTAATAGGGCATTTATTTAGCCTATTTGTTAATTACATTTTTTTAGGCCATTCCGTTTAAAAATGCTGATGCTTAACCAGTTACACCAAATTTTTTGAAAATGAAGAAAACTCGCAAGTCTTAAAAGAAACTGCTGCTATTGAGGCCGAAATAGAAAGCATAATAAATAGTTTAATAACAAATACAATAGTTTCGATATGTATATATTTTCTTAAAAGAATAATATAATATATTAAATACGACGCATTTGGTTAATTTCTTAAATTTATAGTCATTAGAATCAACAATATTTTAGAAAATAAAATTAGTTAAAAAAGACCCGAATTCACTAGAGGCCGAGTCACTAGAGGCGCAACGATAGCAAAAAACTTATAACAGGGCACTAAATCATCAGATAGCCTTCTATACCCGTAGGTACATATTTTGTGCTGACAACTTCTTATTTGAATTTTGACGCAAAAAAAAGTTTTGCAAATATATCAAAAAAATTACATTTATCAAAAATTCAAAATGGCGGATGTTCAAAAGTTTTTGGAATCTTAAAAAACCGTTGGGTTTTTTTTTGAGACACTTTGTATATTTTTTTTGTAACTACAAAAAACTTCTATCTATTGTCTGTAAACCGATGTATCATTTGATAAATTCTATTGACAAATAAAAAAAATATGGGGTTTTTCGTGTATACCTACTTCTTGCATAAAATAAAAACTGCTAATAAATTTAAGTTAACCGGATTTTGTTATCTTTTCGCCAATTTACAGATGCTAACAATAACACTTCTTTTTCTAAATGTCAAAAAATGATATTTTGTGACAATTTTATGCATTTTAAAAAACCCGTTAGCTTTTTTTAACATTTTGCATATTTTTTGCTATAACAGAAAAGTACCAACTATTGTCTGTTAACCCATGTATCACTTGTTAAAATCTATTAACGAATAAGAAAAATATCAGGATTCTAGTTAACACCTTTTATGCATAAAATAAAAAATTAATGTCAATTTTGTAAAACTAGAACATAGATCAAAAAAACGAAAGTAGCACTAAAAATTCACCATTTTAAGATGCATAAAACTTTTGAATATCAACCATTTTAAAATCATGGTTGGCCCTGTGCTAGGCCAAGGAAAGGCCTGTCGCAGTCTGCTCGCCCTCACAATATAATTTTTACACTTCAGGGACTAAAAACGTATTTTACTCCCTCATTTTAGGGACTAAAATAGTACTTTTAGTCCCGCTCCTTATTATCAGGCTATATAAATTAACTTTCACGCAATCAGCTTCGATTTAATCATTGAATAATGAGACCAAACCATAGAGAAATTAATACGCGAGAGTGATCGATACTGTGTTATACTTGGGGAATATTGTTTGTCGACGACACGAGCGCAGCCAGTGGCTACAGGAAGGAACTACTTATACAGCCAGACGCATAATAAAATAATATATTCTTTTGATAATTTTTTATAGACACTTACACTTTTTTAATAATAAAAAGACATGAAAAAACTTTACAGGCGCAGTTTGTCCATACTTTTTAGTGTTAAAAAGCAATGCATTCGCGAAAGGTTTTAGCTGTATACAAACCTTAACCAACTTTGTACTGTTCTATGCAGCTAAAAAACTTTCTTTAGCTTACAAGAAGTTTTTTGGACCCTTTAAAAATCTAAAATAGGAGGAGGGGGTTATAACCATGTTGAGGAATATTATCAAATATTAAAGGTAACAACATTTTATTATGTTATTATCTCTTATTACTTGGGAAAAAACCTCACTATAAAAGTCTTACAGATTAACCTATTATCTTCTTGACTCTGTATAAATCATCACAATATTTTCTTCAGGGATTTGGTTCGCAAAAATCTGAACTCCAATATTCGGCACTCTTCAAATAGTCCCATGCACTCTAGCTTTAATGATAGTGATCCAGCTTGATTTGAATGGCAAAAAGTTGTTAGTCCACTATATAGCTAATCCCATAAACTCGCGCGATTTCCAACCAAAACTGATTAAAATAGCTCACTTTTTGAAATCTAAAAAAAAACCGCTGGCCAGGCTTGACAGACTTTGACAAGCGGTGGCAAAAACCGGCAGGTACTAAATTAAAATTGTGTGAAATATATTTTGACATTGAAAAATATTCTGTCCAACACCTGCTTAACTAAGAAGCCAGTTAACTCTTTTTCGATTTAGTATCCTTTTAGCCTACTATAGCGGTCATATTGACACCCAACTGACATAAAATCCATGTCTTACCTGTCAATTTGGTTATAAAAATGGCGGCAATCTTTCTTTTTTAACTGGATTTTTAGTTGAGAACGGTGTTGTTCTGTCATCATATAGGAAGAGATGGACGGGGCAATGTAGGTGTTTACTTAATACAAGCATTACTTTCACTCTCCGCCGCAATGCGCTATGCGCTACAGGAACGTAGTTTCTGCGCGGCCTTAATTTTCTGTCAGTCTCCGTAAGTTATTACGTTGCCTCTGGACCAAACTGTTGAAGCCTTGAGGTTTTTGGCATGATAAAAGAAATATGTCAGAAGCACTTTTTCCTGGGTTACATCAGCAACATCTTGAGATTGACACCAATGAAGAAAATGGTCGTACTACTTTTTCATATATTTTTTCTGATTTGGCAAGCAGCAGCGCTTTCATTGTCTCTGCGGCCACTTCGTCGATGTCCATTTTTCCACTTTTGGATACACTCGCAAAAATCTTGACAGCTATAGGCTTTTTTTGCATCTTACCATTTGTTTTCTAGTAACTTAGCTACACCCGGGCAACTAAGTATTATCAGATAAAAATGAATTGACTTAACGTCAGAGAGTGAATGGTAGTTTGGTTGGTAGTTTATCGGCCAGTATAATGAAGATCAGTTTTTTTTTTGGAAAAAAAAATTAATAAAAATTTAATAAAAACGGTGTCCAAAAATGTAAAAAATAGTATATATACCATGTGACTAAAGTGTCTTTTTATCCCTCAGCGAATTGTAGGCTACAAACATTTCTCCTCAGGATAAAAAGTACCACTTTAGTCCCTATGTATATATTGTACTACTAATAAAATCCATATTCACCCGCCTACCTTATAAATCTACACGTCTCTCTGAAAGCGTCGTCCTCTTCGGTCTTTGGTAAAAAGTAATAGGTCAGTGTCAGCAAATTAACGCCCAATCTTTGATCTTCGGGTACTTTGGGACGCGTTTTCATCAACTTGCCAAATAATTCGTCGTCGTCCAGAGAAACACTTAACAAGTGGTATGCTACGCCTTTGGCTATGGCAGGACAGTGGAGGTCTTGGACTAATTCGATGCATCTAAAAATGGCGTCCGTACTTCAGAAGAAATGACTATAATAGAGCAGTTCATAATTAAAACATAATTTTCTCGAAAGATCGAAAATAATTTGAACGAACCGTAATTTGAACAAATCGCAATTTGGCCGAATCGTACAAAAGTCGAATTTATAATTGGAATCGCAAGTCTGCGAAACTCAATGTTGCCATGTTGTTTAACTCACATGTCTAACGAAAAACCACAAATCATTGAGAAAAACAGGTTTGGCAACGCTGCAGACTGGATTTTTCTATTTTTGGGGTCGGCGTTTTAAACAAATTTTAATGTCAATATTTTGCACATATCTTGCACAATTTTGCATACCAAAAATTAAATTTTTCACACCTTCCTACAAGTAACTGTACATGGCCATTTTACATGGGGGGGGCTAACTTGATAGTTGCCCCCCCCCCCCAGATAATATTTTTTCAAAATTTGTATGTCATTCAAAAAGTGTAATTTTGCCTCGAATATTGCACACCAAATTTTAAAGTTTGCACACCCTCAGATGCTCCTTGGTTCTTGAATTTCGAGGGAATAGTTGACTGGGAAGGGTCACCTCTTTTTTTCGACTAAATTATGGGTGTTTTCTTATATTTCTTATAATAAATATAGTATGTATATTTCCTTCTGAAACATCATTATTACTAAAATTAGTTCATATTTGATTTTGTTAAGCTATTTAACTTTATGTTTAACAGATTCTAAAATAAACCTTGGTATATTTAACTTCAAAAGAGTTGTTCTTCATAAGTATTTTTATCAAGAAAATTAACATGTAAAACCCAAGTTATTACATGTATATTAATTTGATATTGTACATATAATCCATAAGTCCTAAGGCAAAGCAAATACTAAATGCGAGTAATTGTCTTTTTATTTACGTTCTGTATTATAATAAATAAATTTAAATTTTGTATAAACCACACTTATTAAAACTTTTTAAATAATACAAACACACGTGTTTGGTATTTTTTTGTTTGTTTACCTTTAATTTGTCGTTGGCTTTAAAAGTGCCGAATGCGAAAATGTTGAGAAAATTACACCGAAAATATCTGCATTTAAGCAACCCCCACGACAAAACTAAAAAAATATTAGCTTCCAAACGACTCCACTATAATTTTTTATTCGATCGGAGGGCTCCAATTTGGTGGAAATTTGATAGAAACACAACGAATTTAATAGATTATTCCACTCATGCGTTAAACGTCCCATTAGACCATTGAATTATAAACTGGTTTATAATTCAATGCATTAGACGTATGATTTTGGAGAATTACAGCAATAATTCTTTTAAATACAAAATAGAATTTTACCAACAGAAAAACTATTGGATTTTTGGCGTCTTCCACCACTAGTTCTACCACTGACTAGTGTCAGACACAGTCCATCCACCAGTCGGGTGGTACCGGAGTACCACAAAAATACATACCGGGTGCGACTTGGAGACTAGACACAAACACGTGTTTTACACTTGTTAGGGATTTTTAGTGCGCTATAAGTTTTTATACACGAATAATACGAACGATCAAATCAACAATTCATGGACAAATGCTTGGCAAACACTAGAAGAACTAGTGGAGCAGGTCAAAAATGTAATAGTTGTTTTTGTTGGTAAAATTATCTTTTTTATTTATAGGGTGTGCCCCAAAATTCCGCACTTTTTGGATTGGCTATAACGTCTGACATAAGTGCTCGATTTTTAAAGATATTAGTTTTTTAGAAAGATAAAACGTGATACTTTTTTGATTCAGTTGAAAAATTAAAATTACTTAACCCCCCCCCCTGAAAAAAATTTATGTGCGACAAAGAACAAACTATAAAGCTTTCACTACAAACGCTAATTGTTTATGTGTATATTCCAGTATCATTTCATTAAATCGGTTAAGAAATTAAAAAGTTATAAGCTTTTAATTTATGAGATTATACATTTAAAACATATTAAAAAAAATCAAAACTTATATATATTATATAATAAACAACTATTGATATGCGGTTTTCAGATTTTGGATTTCATAGATATTACCCGAAAATTTTTTCAAAGCTACAGTTTTCGAGATATTTTCATTTCCTTTCAACATAAAATAATTGATTGTATGGTGGACTATCCGTGCTTTCTAGCACCAATTTTTTCAATTTGCTATAACTTTTGGCCTGATTACTTAATAAAAAAAAAATAAAGAGACAAAGCATGAGAGTTGCATCCGTTTGTTCAAAATTTGACATTAATTAAATCGGGTAAGAAATAAATAAGTAATGGCTATTTAGATTCTTAATTAAATAACTAAGTTACAAATGTAAAATGCATGTAATTTTGTGATTTTTTCAATGCGAAGGCAAAACACTCGTAGTCAAAAAACTTATAACTCTTTTATTTACCAACTGATTTAATTAAATAATACTTCAATATACACAGAAACAATGAGCGTTTGTAGTGAAAGATTTAGAGTTTGTTCAGTGTCGCACATAAAAAATTTTTTCAGGGGGGATGAAAATTACACGTTTTTTTAAAACTATCCGCGATCTTAAATTACTTAGAAGTTTTAAATTTTTTACCGAATGGAAAAACTCACGTTTCATCTTTCCAAAAAGTCAATATATTTCAAAATCGAGTAATCAAGTCAAAAGTTATAGCCAATCCAATAAATGCGGAATTTTGAAAAAATCTTGCACAGTGTTAAATTTGTTCTAACTTTTGATTGAATAGCTCGATTTAATTTTTTTTTAACTTTTTTGAAGGACAAGACCTAAGACTTTTCCGATCCGGTTCAAAATTTCACATTTCGCAAAAATCCAAGATGGCGGATCGTTTTGAATATCGGGTAATTTTCACCCCTCCCCCTTGCAAAAAAAATACGTGCGGCACTGGAGAAAATTTGAGTCATTGCGACAAAAGCCTTATGTATGTTTTCTATATCAAGGCATTACTTAATTAAATCGGTTAAGAAGTAAGAAAACTATAAACCTCTGAAATAAGTGGATTTTGACTTGACATTGTCATTTGCAAAAAAAAAACGCAGTTTTTGCATGTGCTTTAAGTTTTGATCGGATTACTTGATTTTAAACATTTTTACATTTTTGGATGAACAAAGCTTGAGGCTTTGACATTTTTCGAACATCCAAGACGGCGGACCGCTTTAACACGCTTTAACCATTGGGTAATTTCGCTTCCCTAAAAAAGTGACAAAACAAAATCAAGGCCAATCAACCACCCATCTCTGCTAGGCATATGGAGGTATCACATGCTTAAATCAGTTAAGAAGTAAACAAATTAGTCTCATCATTTCCAGCGTTTTCAATAAAAATTGTGAGTTGTAATGAAATTACAAAAATTTCTGTGGTTTCAAACTACTGATTTTTTAGCTAGAGTGGCATGTATTGGTTATTTGGCCGAGCTTAAGCTGAGTTTACTTTGTTATTAATCATCAAAAACTTATATTTTTTATACATTTTTTTGCACACTTATACTATCAAATTAAAATAACCATGGGTTAACGTATCATAATCCAGATCGGTCTAGTCAGATTTTCTAAGCTGATCTTCATGTGTTCTTAAGACAGTAAGCAAATCGTTACACCATTTATTAAAAGCATTGGTAATGTTTCTTTGGGGCAAACTTCGATAGGCCTCTGTGATGCCTTGACACAGTTCGTTAATGTCGCCGTAGCTGTGGCCATTTCTGTACACTTTTTTTTCTAAATCTCCCTAATAAAGAGGCATTTAGTGATGCCTTCATATATGCAGCAAGGAGGGAAGGGAATAGATACCAAACATTTTTTTTTTCGGGGAAATTACCCATTATTTAAAAATGTCCGTTATCATAGATTTTTGAGAATTGTTAAATTTTGAACCACAACATAAAAGCCTTAAACTTCTATCTAAAGCTACAGCAAACAACTCCACTCAATATAAAAGCCCGTATTTTTTTTATTTCTTGACAGATTTAATTAAGTAATGCCTTGGTATAGAGAGAATACATAAGGCTTTTGTCACAATGACTTAGACTTTCTCCAGTGCCGCACATATTTTTTTTTTGCAGGAGGGGGGTGAAAATTTCCGTTATTTAAAACGGTCCGCCATCTTGGATTTTTAGGAAATTTCAAATTTTGGACCGGATCGGAAAATTCTGATATCTTGTCTTTCCAAAAATTGAAAATATTTTAAAATCGACCGATTCGATCAAAAGTTATAGCAAATTATTAGCAAATTAAAAAGTGTGCAAGATTTTTTGGCCCACCCTTTATTTAACTCCACTATGGGTTTACGAATTTATTTCTCATTCTCATCATAAAAAATTATGATCTTTTTTTTTGGTTGTACTTGGAAAGGCGGGTTTATTAATGCATATCTAATTAGTAAAAAAATAAAATGGGCATTTTCGAGAAACCGCGACCCCCTAGCTTAACCGTTAAGCTGAGGGGCCACCCCATAACTTCAGTTCTGTTAAAGCTACAAAGTTCAAAGAAACACCACATTTTGCAGCTCGGCTTGTTCGAGGGAACCACATATTAAAAGTTTTCAAAATATACCTAGTCTTTTTTTAAATAAAAGGAAACGTGTTTTTTTTTCTTTAAATATACAGGCCAAATGTATTGTACCAGGGGGCCTCCACACTTTAGTGGTTTTTGCATAGAGCACAGTTTTGGCTCTCATCTGACGCATTAAAACATTTTGTAGCTGTTGCCGTTTACGAGATATTTTTATTTAAATTTAATGGGCAAAATATATAGGCCAAATGTACTATGTGACATATTTTTCCCAACCCAACCCTAGGAATATTTTAAAAACTTTTAATATGTGATCTCCTCGAACAACCTGCGCTACAAAATGTGGTGTTTATTTGAACTTTCTAGCTTTAGCGGAATTGAAGTTTTGGGGTGGTCCATCAGCTTAACGGTTAAGGTAGGGGGTTCGCGGCTACAGCTACAAAATTAATTTAACCGTAACAAAATAGCTACAAAAGGCTACAAAATGTAGCATTGAAAATATTTGGGCCCCTTTTGATGATACCCTCAGGTTAACCGACGCCGACGCACAGAGGGTGAAATGACGAAACTGGGAGGACAAAAACCCTAAAATGAAACTTTGAATAAAGTATTTTTTTTTAACATACGTCCCTGTTGTTCAAACATTATATTATTATTCTCATAGTAGGGGATGGCCAAACGAAAAATAATCGCAAACTTGCAAGTCAACTTAAATTGCATTAATGAGTCGTTTTTTTCTGTAAAATTCTATAAAGTTTGAGATTTTCGTATGGATTTTCAGTACAAAAATTAACTGTAATGTTGAGATATGGAGCTGTGTGCTGGTTAATTTAAGATAATCTTAACATATTAATTTATTTCAACTAACTCATTTTTTGGGACTTTTAAAAAATGCTACAAAATAAGAAGGCATTTTTTATATTGTCAAATTTTAGAAGGCATTTAAAAAAAAAATGTAAAAAAAGGTATTTTTAATTTTTTGCAAAATCAAAGCCGACATTCTCTTCTTTAATGCAGCATAATATAGTTTGCGTCTATTTGCGACTTTCGAAGTTATATAAGTATTTTTAGTACCGTGTTACATAATCATGTATTGGAGTACAAAATTTAAGAACTAAAAGAAATCGTTTGTTTCTTACAATGTCTATCAAAATTTAGCTAGCTCATTTATAAAAGATTTGTTCATAAGTTCATAATAAATTGAAGGCTATAAAAGTTTATCATCATCATCATCATAGGCAATCACTCGATACCGAGTATGATTTTCCTCTATTCTGTATCGTCGCTATCTGTTGTGCGTTTTTTGATGGCTATGTAAGCCAATTCTCGAGCCGCACACCCTTCCACAGTCCTGGCACACCCAGTCTCCGGCAGCAGCCGGTTGTTGTTGGTCATCCATTCTTCCATTTTGTCGCTCCTTTCTACGTTCTCTCTTTTCCGTTTCTAGTCTACGTCGTTGCTCTTCAAAAGTTTGTGCTCCCTCATGGACTGTTCGGCGCCATGTAGCCCTATCGTTTGCCGTGGTCTCGAAGTTGTTTATATCAATGTGACCCTTCATCATATTGCCTTTGAGAACGTTCTTGTACCTTTTTTGTTGACCTCCTTGATTTCTCTTTCCCTCCTCCAGTTGTCCATAAAATATCTGCTTTGGGAGACGTGTTTCAGGCATGCGGATAATGTGACCAGTCCAACGAAGCTGGTGCTTAAAGATAAGGGCTTCTATACTAGTTGTTCTGGCTTCTTCTAAAACACTTATGTTTGTTCGTCGGTCTTGCCATTTGATTCTCAGTATTCGTCTTAAACAACTTTGGTGATATTTTTCTAGTCGTTTGATATGCCTTCTGTAGGTGGTCCACGTTTCGCATCCGTATGTTAGAGTTGGTATTATAACTGTGTTGTAGACACGAAGCTTGGTCTCCGCATTGATGTCGTGATTGTTGAAGACTCTCTCCGAAAGCCGTCCGAACGCTGCGCTAGCACATTTTAGGCGATGCTGTGTTTCTGCGTCAATAGTTGCATTTGATGATAGGTGGCTCCCAAGGTATGGGTAATGTTCCACGTTCTGCAGAGGATGGCCATTTATGGAAATATTTGGAGCTTGGGGATTCGTACCTGGTTCTGGTTGGTGAAGAATTTGCGTTTTGGCAAGTTTGACTTCTAGGCCAATGCTTTGTATATGTATAAAATGTATAAAAGTTTATACAAGGTGTCTAAACTTTCTGTGATTATTGGTTTGTAGCTTTATTATTCACCTTTGATCAAAAAACTAAAAACAAAGTTCGTAGGCGAAAAATGAGCGCCTATTTTCGTCTTCTTAAAATTTTATGTACAGGGTGACTTTTTATAAACCTTCCCCGTGTCAAACTTTTTATTATTGGCTCTAGAAAGCTGAGATTAAAAGAATTTGATGTAAGAGTACTTTGTTCATGGCAAATGATATTGTTAAAACATATTTTTTTAGAATTTTTTATTCACCCTCACTAAATCCCTTTTTAAATTTATTAACTCCAGAGCTTAGGATATCTGTAAAGATAATTATATCTGTCTCCGTACAGACGACAGATGGTTGTCTTTTACATGAATCCTGTGTCATATTTTTCCATCATCATTTCATCTCCTAATTCCTAGCACCGTACTGATGAGCACCACAAGTGCGAAATCCGGATCTACGGTTACCATTACCTTTTTGAGGGAAAGCTCGCTATTCATTGATTGTGTTATTTATTCACCCTCACTAAATCCCTTTTTAAAATTATGTAGGGTGTTCAATTTAAAAAATCATGTAAATCGGTTTTCCTTATAAACTAATCATTTTTGTCCGACGTTAAGGGACATGGAAAAAGTACTCTTATATCGAATGCTTTTTATTTCAACTTCCTAAACCTAAGAATAAAAAAGTTTGCCACAACAAAGATTTATAAAAATTCAGTTAATTATCATTAAATATCACTATAAAAATTATCAAATTTTCAAAAATATTTTTGACGTATACTTAATTGATACTAGAAACACACAACCATTCAACAAATTTTGTTTAATTTATGGTCTAATTAGGTAAATACTCGCTTCTATTACTCCTACCAACTTAATCCAACCCCTACCACCCGCCCCTCTCCCACTCTCGTTCTTTACACCCCCATACAGATGTTTCATTTAAATATCCCTTGACAGCTGTCAGTAAGCGAAATGTGAAATAAAAATTAACCTATAAGTCAATCAGCAGGTCAGACCCTATCTTCTTATTAAATTTTATCCAAATCGGTTTAGCCATTTATGCGTGATTAAGGAACAACCACAAACACATATCAACACACAAACGTTCTCATTTATAACATAAGTAGGATAGTAGGTTTGATTTTTTCTTTAATTTATATTAGAGATACCGGGTGGCCCAAAAAAACCGGAATTAATTTTAACGGCTATAGCTTTGTTAGTTCTTTACCGATTTTAACGAGTTTTATTAAAAGCGCATGAAATTCCCCGTCGACAAATTTAAAACAGTTGGCGGCCATCTTAAAATCAATAATAACACTATTCAAACTACCAAGACGATCGACGTATCACTCATTAAAATCGGTTAAGAAGTACAAAAGTTGCGGTGATATGAATATATACATTATTCACATACAGAGCACTAGAACATATTCCAATTTTGTAGGTGTAAATCCTAAAGTACTTAACCGATTTTAATGAGCGATATTTCGATCTCCTCGGCAGAGACTAGGCGGTTTTATTACTCGTTACTTCGCTTAAGTTGGTTCCAAAAAAATAAACAAAAACCTAAAATCCGCCATCTTGAATTCAAAAATAACCACCAATTTTTTTTGACACTACAGGAAGATTTAATTATCGAATAAATGAGCTATCACTCATTAAAAACGGTTAAGAAATAAAAAAGTATGAATATACCCATTATTTACATATGATATAGAGCACTGGAACTTCTCCCAAGTTTTTGGGTATAAATTCTTAAGTACCTAAACGGTTTTAATAAGCGATATGTTGATCGCCTTGGTAGAGACTAGACTTTTGAGTAGTGTTAATTTTTTAATTTTATTTAAGTGTATTCCTTAACTTATAACTTGTTTATTTCCCAACTGATTTAATTAAATAATACTTCAATATACACAGGAACTTAAAAAGAAACGAGTTGAAATATATGCTTCACTTTGACAATGTCCACCATCTTTGATTTTAAGACGCCCGCCAACTTTTTAAAATTTATCGAAGGGGAATTTTATGCGCTTTTAATAAAGCTTTCACTTGTTAAAATCGGTAAAGAACTAACAAAGATATAGCCAATTAAAGTCATTCCGGGTTTTTTTGGGCCACACAGAAAAACAAAAGCGTGATAGAACAGACAAAAAGGCTTCGCGGCGTGCTGGTCTAGGCAGGGATTGGTTTTCGTGCGAAGAGGGGGGGGGGTGGAGAAGGCGCTCACATTCCCACGCTATACCTGAACTCCCAACCCCTTCGCACGAAAACCAACCACTGCCAACCCCACTCCCGCCTAACTCTTCGCACGAAAACCAACCTCTGCCTACCCCAGAACAACGCTAATCCTCTTACCAACCGCATTCAATCCTTTTTTTCTCCATCCATCTCTCTTTTGTTGCAGATGCAAACGTATTTGCATACTTCTCTCATCACTTTCACGGCAAAATCAAATAAATTTATTATATTATAGCAAAAATAGGATTGTTTATTTTTTATTAAAAGGGTAGGTACTTAAAAAGCAGAAATAAAGATGCATTCTTAATGCCACTAGAAATAAAGGAATAAAAAATTAAACCGAATTAAAAAAAAACACTATAAAGTTGCTATTTTTTTTGAAATGTACCAAGCACGCTCATGATAATCAGTCTATATCTACTATTTAAATAAAAAAAAAACAATCATGTCCTCCTAATACCTAACCAAATAAACGATTTTTTAACACGTTTTATTTTTTCGAAGTCCTATAAAAACAAGTGTAGCGCGGCTCTCGAGAGTACATTGAACTTAGCCCAGAAAACTAACCAAATCTGTTTCAAAATGAATAAAATTGTATTTGTTGCAGTTTTTGGAGCTTTCTTCGCCGTTGCTTTCAGTGCCCTTGTTCGACTTCCTGCAGCAACATCAGGTAAATTTTTATTTCTTATTAGGGGTTATAAGCCACGGCATGGCATAAACGCATCGTACGTTACGCAGAGAGGATACGTCTTTGCAACGCTTCTTGCGTATCTTGTAAATTAATTAAGTAGTCGAGCAGAGGGCGCTCTCATTTGCTTTGTTTTTCATAAGATAACCTAAACATTGTCGTGTTTTCCTATTTTTTTATATTTCAAAAATGCAAGACCTTCTTATAATGTTTTTTTTTTTTATGATGACGATGAAGAAAATGATGACATCGATGATGCCATCATCATCGAAATTCTCCGTGGAGAGGCTGCTCTCGGGAATAGAGAGTAGCCTGCTATTTACCCATTTACCCATAGATTGCCATAGAATAGAAATTTGTAGGAAACTACTCCACTTTCTGTTTGAAAGTTTGAGGTAATGATGTGTTTGAAATTAACTCTGTATTTCGGACTTCCATCACTACAATCTCTGATCGAAACGTCGTGTATAAATAAAATATAGACAATGGAAGTCCGAAATACAGAGTTAATTACTCCACTTTCATTTGATCTGGGATTACGCATTATCATACGTTTCGAGTTTACTGCACATGCGCACTTGATCAAAACTTACGCTACGTCGAGTTAAGTGTGGCTTATAACCCCTATTTATTTTTTACTTAGCAGAGTAGTAACTTAGATCGGGGCAAAAGCCAGCACTTAGTCGGCACTATTTTTGAAAGTTCCGCACGAAGTTTAAAAGATTTCTGACATTGTTGTCATCTAAACATCCCTGCCAAAAAAACCGCATTAAACATCATAAAAAACACACCTGATTTTTATCAGTTTTTATAAGGTTTATAAGCTTTTGTCAGGCAAAATTTTAGAATTATAAAAGTTTTTGATTTTGGTAAGAATTTCATATGTGGGTTTTTTTCTGATCCTATAATCAGACAGACTTATGAATGTTTATAAAATTTGATAAGTGCAGATATTTTTTTACAGATTTTATGGTTTTATAAAAGCACCATTTTCTAAGAGATTTTATAATCAAACCGACACATCAACTTTTATCTATTACATTCTAGGGATTCTAGAAAACCGATGTTTAAATGAGTTTTCTTAGAAATTTTATAGTCAAAACAACTCCTAACATTTTATGGGTTCCTTTTATTACACCCTTGTTCTTTTATGTTTAAGAGTTTGTAAAAAAATTTTTTTTCATGAGATTTTGGGATTTTTTATGATCAGACCAACTCATAGAATTTGAACGATTTCTACGAACATTTATAATTTTCTATGAGTTGGTAAAAACAATTTTTTTATAAGTCTTTAAATGGATTTTATAGTCAGACAAACTGTGTGTCCACCCTGCCAAAAAACCTCATTAAATCTCATAAAAAACACCTGATTTTTATCAGTTTTTTCGACCACCTGTAAACTAATTAAAAAAGCTATACTAACGTACATTTACGTACATTTTGCGTCGGTACATCCAGGGACCAATTAGGGACGTACTATGTACGTACAAAAATGTACATACATAGTACGTAACAAAGTGTGCGATCTACATGGTATATAAAATGTAATGTGCCACATCCCAAGGACGTACCATTACGTATAAATGTACGTACCGTTGCTGTATGGGTAAATCTTATAAAATATTACAAAATCTCATAGAAACTTATCAAAGTAATAAAAAAGATTTTACCTCCCCTAACTTACATGCCCTTTTACATAAATATATTAAGTCATCGCCCACCGGAACTTATAAAATCTTATAAAAAAACTATAATCACATCATCTAATCAAAATAGTTTTTGGCTTATGAAATCTTGTAAGATTTTATAAACAATGTCTCAAACAATCTTGTAAGAATTTATCAAAGTAACATCTCTCCCACAGCTCCTGGCGATAAATAAGTACTTATACAAGAACAATTTTCTATTAGATATGTAGAGATTGTGCACAAGGAATATTATTATATTATAGTGGGTTAGGTCGTCGTAGGTTATAGTTTAGGATAAGTTATAGTTTAGTTTGACTGTATATTAATCTCTGTTACATTACTGCGGCTACCATTACTACTACTACAACTGCTAAAGTTGTGCCGTAATTTTTTATTTTAGAATGTTACAGGTAGATATCTTATAAAGTCTTTTAAACCTTTATGAGGAATTGTCGTATTAAAAATTATAAAATATTGTAAACTTTTATAAGTCAACTGGCTGATAAAACTTTCACTTTCACTAGTCAAAAATTATAAAATATCATAGGTTTATATGAGCATAGATTATGAAAACTTATGATGTTATATTTGTTACTTGCTACGATCTTTTATGAGGTTTTGACTGGGATGTCATCCAGACATGCTCAGATTGTGCCACCCATAAAGTTGACATAATTAGAGTTAATAGGGACTTATCGGTACTTTATAAGCTAACTTTAATAAAGTCGGTACTATTTTTGACAGAGCTATCCGAAACCTACGTTGGGGAACAGCTTTCTTGTGCGCGGTGCTATCAAAATAATGTCAACTTTTTGTGTGGCACAATACATGTATAGATGGCAACAATGTCAGAAAGCTTTTAAACTTCGTGCGGAACTGTCAAAGTGCCGACTTTAACTGGGCTATCAGGGCAACAATCAGCGCTGGTAATTACATACAAAATATTTGTGGAACAGGTTGAAAAACGGAAATAGACGGGAGTTGACGAGAAGTTAGCCACAATATTTGACGTAAACCAATGCCTAGTCCACAGTCCAACGTCTTGCTACTGATTTATATTTCTGTCTTTATCCAAAATAGTGAGAAGCAATGGAAGGCAGCGGCAAAAACTTTCAATGTGGTGAAACACGCAGGCGCTAGTTCGAAACGGAAAAAAAAAACTTGATAACCATTCAAATTGGTGGAAAAGAGACGTCATTGATAACGAGCGGGCAAAATTGATATTTAAACTTGATTCTATAGATAATTAAAAAAACCAAACCTTTTCAACTTTATTTTATTAAATTGTTGGAAAGAAATACAAAATTTTTGACTCTGTCACTCGTAAAAAACTTTAGAGATGAAAAAAACACAAAATTGGGCTTTATTTTACAAAATAAGTCTTTTATATGTTGGAAACTGGTAATATTTTATTATTTTTAAAATTAATTGTGCGAAAATTCTATAAAATTCTATAAAAATAACCAAAACCACAACGAAATGGATGCGTAGCTTACGGCAGTGGTTAATTACCACAACGGAATGACGTTTAGCTATTGCGCAGGCGCCGTAATTACCACAACCAATACGAAGTGTCAAATAAGCGTTCCAAAATATCCCTAATAACACGAGATTTCAGAGTTAAGACGTCAATAATCAATAACGTAATTATCGAAAAAGTTTTTTAACGGGTTCAATGTGAGAAAACGTCTCATGATTTAGATGGTCTCTTTATGAAAAGGTAATTGTTTTTTTTGCAGAACATGAAGGGTACTGCTATAATGAAATTACTGGAGCAATAGCTGAACCAGGAGATGTAGATCTTGCAGGAAACTGTACCAGGGCCACATGCGAAGAAGATGGCACTATAATTCTTGCAACGTAAGCCTCTATATTGCGTAGATGCCACGTACAGCCGATTCCAACAAAAATAGGACAACATGTCAAGAATTAAAAAACAAAAGATCAAAAGATCTTGGGTGGAAATAATGAAAATTCAAACTTGGATAAGCATCCCACAAGGAACACACAAAAGATCAAAGCGAAATGATTAAACGATGTTTCGCCCTGGGTAACCAGCGTGGGCTCATCAGTAGTTTCACTGTTTACCCTCCACTATACATCTTTAAACACCATCATACACATTGAATTCCAACCTTGAACCACTCACAAATAGGCATCGTTCCGCACTGGTACTTACTTATCCAAGTTACCTGATACGAATTCGTCCTGGCGTGTTAATATTTCCAGTAGGATTATGCTCCTAAGGCAATTAAAGCAAACTTCTTCTTCTTTGTTTTAATTGCCTTAGGAGCATAATCCTACTGGAAATATTAACACGTCAGGACGAATTCGTATCAGGTAACTTGGATAAGTAAGTACCAGTGCGGAACGATGCCTATTTGTGAGTGGTTCAAGGTTGGAAGTCAATGTGTATGATGGTGTTTAATGATGTATAGTGGAGGGTGACCAGTGAAACTACTGATGAGCCCACGCTGGTTACCCAGGGCGAAACATCGTTTAATCATTTCTCTTTTCGCTTTGATCTTTTGTGTGTTCCTTGTGGGATGCTCATCCAAGTTTGAATTTTCATTATTTCCACCCAAGATCTTTTGATCTTTTGTTTTTTAGTTTCTTTTCGGTTGAAGTAACTAATTTGGAGGTTTTTAACTTCTTCTTTATGTCAAGAATTGTCATGATTTTATTTTGGTATCAATCAATCAATAATTGTTTATTCCAAAAAGATTACATACATATAGTAATTTTACAAAAATTTAACCTGAAATTTAAGAATAAACTAGAAACACTGAAGTAATTGTATTTAATTACTTCTTAGTACTGTAGACACCGGTTGGAAATTTTTTTGTGACAATTTGGGTTTTTTTTCTTTTTTATTCCTTTGCATTGTTTAAACCATAATCTTGAAAAGGTTATGAATAACAATTCTATTATTTTGATCTATCCATTGCTCTAATATGTTTTTAAAGTTTTTTTTTTTTTAAATTGCTGACTTTAATTGATTTGGTAAGAAGTTATAGAATTTTGGAGCTAAGTATAGGAGGGATTTGTGGCCGATTTATTTTTTATTTAGAGGCATAACTGTACAATCATTTTTATATCTTCTGTTGTATGGATGTGTAATTGTGTTTAATTGTAGTTTTTTACGATGTGCACACATAATTATTTGTAGAAAATATAGTTGCGTAATATCATAAATTTCTGATTCAAAATACAATAGATCGCTAGAGTAAGTTCGGTTCTTCCCATAAATTACTTTTATTAACCATTTTTGAATTATTTCTAGGTTACCTAAACTAAACTGAAATAGTGCCAAGTATACTTGTTTTAGCTAGGTGTTTTATATCGAGGTACCGTTTAAGATAGGAGAATCGAATTACCAAGTATCTTGTTTTATTTAATAGGTTTTGTATATTATGTTTGTCCCATTTTAAGTGACAATCAATTTTTATGCCTAAGTATTTAATGTTTTCATCTTTTAAAATTGTTTTATTCTTGTCAATAAAAAGGTGGTCATAACTTGGTAGATTTTTGGAGTATGACGTAAAGAAAAAAAACTTGGTTTTTATACTCACGCGTCTCAAACTTCATCTTCACGTTTAATGACCATCATAATATGCTCGTTATGTAAACTACTATTAATTATCACGTCTTGTTTTTAAATAATTTTAGATGTGGAGCGATAAAAGTAGATGAAGGATATAAACTCACAGAAACTAATTATTCCAAGCCATATCCTGACTGTTGTCCCACACTTGTGCCTATTGAAGATTGAATAAATACGAGCAACAGTTTGTGTTCGACAAATTTAAATTGTACGTACATATTTTAACTACTAAAAATCAAATAAAAAAATGATTGACATTTAGCGTTTTATTTTTTATTAACCTTAACCCCCCCTCCCCTGGGTGCGCCAGTGAATAAATTCATTAAAATGTAAAGAGAAGATAGAGGAGACCAAAATTAATTTACCAGTGGCGCACCCAGGAATTGACTTGGGGGGGGGGGTTAAGGATAAATAATGAAAAAACTTCCCAGTTAACACCGTTATGTAGATATTACGTAAAATTTACATAACAGATTTACCTTGTTATGTAAATTTAAGGTCAGTCAGAGGTCACAATAAGGTTAAATTTAAGCCACATTAAGGTGTGAAAACTCTGCATAATGTCATGCGCAAAGCCCACCTAATTATTACATAAACGTCATGTAAATAAAATGACATACCTTTTACATAAATATTACATCCATGTTGCCATGTATATTTTAAATAACAGTTTTACCTTGTTATGTAAATTTAAGGTCATATAGAGGTGACAATTATTTATTAATAAGGTAAAATTTAAGTTACATTAATCTGCATGACATGAGCATGCAGCTTGAGGCGGGTCAACGGAAGGTTCGTCCAGGTCCGTCGGAGGTTGCTTGACGCGGTCCGACATTGGCAAACATGTGGCAAACTACAAAGTTAACCAGACGGGCTGGTCTAAGTGGCGGAAGAAGTGATTCTTATAGAGATCTTGCCAATACCTCAAAGTCCGCATCCTAATTTTAAAATATCTTTGCTCTTTATATATATATAATACTATCATCCACTGTACATGGAACATAGTGAGATTAGCGCCATCTCTACCTACTAGGAAGAAACTATTAGGCACTGGTAATTTCTTTCATTTTCATAATATTTTTAGCTTATTTAGACGATATAAATATTACATAAAATGTTTTATATAATAGTTAAACTTACGGTTCAATTGACTATATAAAAATTATGTAAAATTTAGGACTTTAATTTGACGTAAATCATTTTACAGGGAATTTACATAACTTGAATGACATAATTAATACATAAAACATGTTATGTAACAAATATGTAAAATTGTAAATGTAAAGTTAAGGTGCAAACTGTTTCATAATATTTATGTAAATTTAAAAATTTTAATGTGACGTAAATCATGTTATAAAGCGTTTACGTAATTTAGATGATATAAATATTGCATAAAATGCTTTACGTAATAGCTATGTAAAATTTTAAATGTAAACGTAATGTCTAAATTGTTACATAATAGTTATGTACATTTTATTACTTTCATTTAAAGTAAATAATTTTATTTAACGTTTACGTCAATTAGATTACTTAAAAATTACATATAATTTGTATACAATAAAGATGTAATATTTTTTATGTAAAATTAAGGTCCCACTATTTACGTAATATTGACGTAAATTTGAAGAATTTATTTATAAAGTCATATTATATACGTAAAATTAACATTGCTTATGATGACTTAAATGTACAGTCAAAACATATTTTTTTATAAAAATATTTTTATGTGAGATTTACGTAAATATGATGTAACATATTTTACATAAATATATGAACCTTAGATTTATATAAATATTTAGGTTAAAGTCACAAGTGTGTTTACTGGGATGATTACTTTATTACATGTAAATTCTATGTAAACTGGAAGTCACAACAAGATAAAAAGTTACTTCCATGTTCTGCATTATGCCATGCACAAAGTTCCCTACTTTTTACGTAAATAATATGTAATTAAAATAACCTAAATAATACATGGCAACAAAAAATTGGGAAACGGCAGATATCGATTAACTAGTAACTAGGAAGTAAATGAAAAAGTAAAATTGAGGTAAATTTTTTTACATAATATTTATATATCTTACAAGTAAAATCAAGGTAAACTTGACGTCACGTAAATAACGTACTCTTTATGTAACTACTATATAAATTTATAACATAAATGTTATATAAATATTACGTATTGGAATGTAACATTTATGTAAAATTAAAGTCATATTGTGTAAATAAAATTTATATACGTCTAATGTCACAACAAGATAAAAAGTGACTTCTATGTTCAACATTATGCCATGCACATAATATGATGTAATTAAATTACCATAAGTTATGTTATGTAAATATTACGTAAATTTTATGAAAACTTTCTTTTATGTAATTTTGTTTACTTTATATTTACGTAAATACTATGTTAATGTAACAGATGTGTTTGCTGGGGGGAGGGGGTGCTAACCAAATTGAAAATTGTTTATTTACCCAAAATTTGATGTTAAAATTATGCTGCAATGCCCCGCAGGTAAAATTTTGTGAGAAAATAACACTTAAAATCGTAAATATTGATGGGGTTTTGGGAATTTAAATTGTTTACCCTTAATTTGTTTGTAAAAATTACATTAAAAAAACTACTTTGTCACTATTTCGTAAAAATAAAGGAGTTATAGCGCCGAGGACGAAAAATTTTGCAATTTATGATTTTTAAAAGATTTTTGTTAAAAATTAAATTCCAGGCCACTGAAGTTACACACCTAATTATCTTTTTATTTAAAAATTGTATAAATAACTGAACATGTTTCGGTTTTACGATTTACTCAATCCCTTCATATTTAAATATGATGAATCTATAAGTCTGCGGAACGCTATATCTTCCAGAAAGACCGACACAACTCAAAAATTATCACTCTTCAGTAAAGGCAATTTTGAACAGAAATCCTATTTTATTTATTTTGTCATAATTATTGTTGGTTTTAATTAATTTTACTTAAAAAAGTCTTTGCAGCTCAATTTTTGTTTTACAATATTCAAAATTTAGGAGAAAGAACTACACTGAGCGTCAATGCTATTCTGGAGCTTCTCACATTATGAATAAAAACCACATATTTAGTGAAGTGAAAAAAGTGATTTTTTTCAACAAGATTTTGGGACGGCAATGTGTTCTCCACTTTCTCCTCTGATGAGTAATATCTTTATGGAAGATTTTGAAAATAAAATTACAGAAGAATTTAATTATAAACCGATCATTTGGTTTCGATATATAGATGATATTTTTAGTATTTGACCACACGATTTAAATAAACTTAATGATTTTCTTAAATTTATAAATGGTAAAGAACCAACAAAAAAATTATTTTAGAAGTAAGAAACGATAACAAAATTTCATTTTTAGACGTTTTGATAAACAAACAAAATACATTACAAACCTCAGTTTATAGAAAACCAACACCTACAAATAGATATCTAAATTTTAACGATAGGGCTAAAATAATTTGTTCTGACAATAACACATTTTTACAAGAAAAGCAAACAATAAAAGAGGTCTTAAAAATTCGTATCCAAATAACTTCACCGAAAATTCTTTTAGACAAATCGATTTAAGACAGCTGAACGTAGAAATAATATTATAAAACCAACAAATTTAATAATGCCTTTTATACCAAGTATTTCGGATAAAATTAAACGAATCGCTAATAATTATAATATAAGAAAATTTTTCAAAAAATCAAATACTGTTAGATCAATTCTAATAAAAACAAAACTAATAAATGCTGAGCAAAACTCAAAAATTTTTGTTTACAAAATTCCTTGCGATTGTGGTTAATTTTTTGCTGGAGTAACTTCAGGGCCTCTTGAATTTAGAATAAACGAACAAAGGGGTACCTCATAAGAGGAGATTGGGAGAGCTCTAAAATTAGCCAACATTCTTTTAAGAAAGATCATAGAGTAATATGGGGAGAAACCAGTATATTACAAAAAGAACCCGATAAAATTAAACGAAAAATGAAAGAAGCAGCTTGCATCTATCTAAATGAAGATGAATGCATAGCTAGCATATCAGTCGATATAAATACAGTTTGGCTTCCAATTTTAAAACAGAATTTTCAAAACGGTTTTTTTTTAATAAATTAAAAATAGCATTGATGTTTGTTGTGTTTCTCTAATATTTATACATGATATTTTAAAACAAGAAACAAAATATTAAACTTCATTTTTGATTTCACTTTAAATTTTGTATTTAGATAAAGTTAATCTAGAATTAAAATTTTTTTAAACCCACCCAGTATCTTGTTGGCTACTATCGAGGCAAACTGTCAACTATTAATTTTTTTAAATATATATCAGTCAAAGTCAGTCAGTAACAACAGACAAGCTAAGTTCGGTATATAGATCGCAGATCAGACGGATTTTTGATCAGCTGATCGTCGATTAATCCGAGCAAGTCGCATTACCGAACGGGTTCAGATTTAAACTTTCTAACCTACGTTTTTTTTTGTTTAAACATTTTTGTTTTTTTTTCGGCTGATGGGCTTTTGAGTCTTAAAGGTACCATGAATAACACGGTTTTAAAGGCTATTTGTGCTGCAGTGTACGGACAACAAATAATGTTTGAAGATACCCAATAAACCAAATTCCCATGGACCGAAATCGGCAAACTGAAGGCTTTCCGAAGTGACGGATTCGGGCCGAAAGTACCCTCCGAAGCGGCGCGCTTCCTCCAGGCGACCACGAGTCGGATACCCACTTGAAGTATGGTGCTTCCTGGGGCGTGCCGCCTTCATTCCGAACATCAGCCACAGGAGATTACCACTTTTGGCCATCCAGATTTTACCACTTTTGTATCATAGGCATGTGGATTAAATGTAGTGATTTATACAAATATTCGTTGCATATTGCACCGCAATATTAAACCTAGTGCTTTTACAAGTCAAACCAGGTTTAACACTGGGGTCCAATTTGCAACAATAAGGAACACAAATTTATATATTTTTTTTATTCTTTAAAATTAGTACAGGCACTTTGATTTGGTGTATAAAAAATATCATTTAACAAACACACTAAAAAAGTATATTGCAGTTTTCCAGAACTCATCACCCTACTGCAGGCTGAATCATGATCAAGCTATATCTGAAACAATGCAAAAAAAATAATTTTACAAATTACATTTTTGATAAAGAATGAGTTTCACAAAATACGGTACTTATTTTTTATTGTTCTTAGTTATGACGAACATTATTCTGATAAAACCATAGAGACTCAAGAAGTTATTTTACATAAAAAGCCCTAGAAAGAACTCCTTCCAATTTATTATGGAGCGTGGGCATCCATTAAATTTTTTTAAATTTTAATATGTTATAGAAGAGGGTCAGACAATTTTTTCTATCATTACCAGCCCCCCCTCCCTTTTACTACTAGGTTAATAAGTATAGATAGTTAAAGATACAAACTTTATGTTTACTGCATAGTCATCTTTTCAGAAAACATTGTTAGTAGGTCTGTGGAACAGAAATCTTTGTGTGACTTTGGTACGTTTTTTTTTATTAACTTTCATTTAATTAAGCTTTAGCTCTAGTGTCCAGATATGTTTAGACTTAACTTTTTTAATGCTGTAGGCTATCTTTTGCAATTTGATTTTTAATGTTATAGGCTATCTTTTGCAATTTCAATTGTAAGTTCTGTATTCAAAAAAAAATTAAGTGTATGTATTGTATAATATCAAATTTTACTGAGTTATGTAATATCTGTTTTATTGATTAAACCTAATATTAATTATATTTATTTATTTAATGTCCTTGACACAATCGACACCCCATGGGTAAAAATATAACTTCAATCAAATAAAGAGTCTAATCTAATCTTTTGGGTAATACAAGCCTTTACAAAATATGTCATGCTGCAATACTGACATAAGTTAATAAATACAATATGTTATTATTGTCATTTCTATATGGCACTTAACCTTCAAAAACCAGCCTACAATAGATTTAAAAAAGATAAACAGATGTTTATAATCTAAGGTTATAACAACCAAATACTGACCACCTTTAATTTTTAGAATTAAAGTTCTCAGTTATTAAAAGTGATATAAAAAAATCAATTAAGCCACTAGTTTTAGGATCATTTCTACTACAAAATAAACACAACTTGTACTTTTACTGGAGACCCTCTTTGAGTAATGACCAATATATTATTTACCTCCAATTAATAAACCAACTTATAGAAATCCTGATGTGTTCTCAAGCTATTCTTTGGTCCCCTGTAGCTATACTTTGGTGGCAATATGCAGGTTGTTCCTTCAATACCTTGCCTATTATTTTTCTTATGACAAATCCTGATGTGTTCTCAAGCTATTCTTTGGTCCCGTGTAGCTACACTTTGGTGGCAATATGCAGGTTGTTCCTTGAATACCTTGCCTATCATTTTTCTTAAGACTTTTTGAGGAGTTTTTTGTTTGAAACTGTAAAAAAAAACAATAATACAATATAGTAACAAAACAATAGTACTTTGGTTGGGTGTTAGGAAACAACAATTTACCCCTCAGACTAATAACTAAATTTACCCCAAAGAACTGTATTTTAGCAAGAGAAAATTAAAACTTTCTTCTTGTCTGACTTTTTAGGTTAAGCTGCAGTCTAGAGTTGCTGCACCATAAAAAGTAAGCTATAAGACGCAAGGAAAATAAACTATGGGTTATCAATGTTGATGTTTATAGTTCAAAGAAGTAAGCAAAAAATTTACTCAAGTTTTAATGGATAATGCACAATTTTGTCTTCTTTGAAAAAAATTTGAAATAGACAGAAATAGAAATAAAAAAAGCATTAGGCATTAAATTACGATGCAGCAACTCTAGACTGCAAGACTGCAAAGCTGTCAAAGTAAAACAACACAAAAATTGAAACCAATAAATTATAGACAATACTTACATATTTTGACTTATTTTTTGTGTTTGTATATCAATGATGATGAGGTTAACTGTTCAGAAGACTGCAATAAGCTCTTTGGCTTTGCTGAAGAAAAATTCCTACTATTAAGAGACAGGCAATTTAAAGAACATTTCAGAATGTGCCACTCAACTCAACTCGTTTATAAATCACCCTCAGCTTTCGATTCAATCGCGCCAGTCGTTGCCGATGGCGCGAGCGTTTTCTTACGTACGTAAACTTACTTAAATGGTTTTGATTTTCCACTACTTTTTCTTAAAATCCAAAAAAGTTCAAACACAAAAATAAAAATAAACAAAAACATAACCCTAAAAGTTTAGATTAATCTGGAAAATCCGTCTAAAATTTGGAGCAGATCGATCTAGCTCCGATTGATCTGGATTCATTAAACAAACGCGCCAGATTTACCTCCCCTACCTCCGCTATGAATTGCCGAACGATTTGGAGCAGTCTGATTGATCGGATGTATATACCGAACGTAGCTACAGATATTTGATAACGGCAGTAGAGTTTCTGCCGAAACGTCAGATGAGTACTTAGATTCTAGTTAGGATTTGCGAGTGTGAACAAACTATTCATTTTTTAAAGAAATTTCCTTAACTTAGTGGCGAAAAACCCAAAAAAGTAGTTTCAGTGGCAAAATATAGTTTTGAGATGACTGTATGGGTATCAACTTAAGGTCGTTTTTAAAGAAAATTAAAGTTTATGACATTAGAACCGGTTTAGTTTTTTTACCGATCGACCCCCAATGGACGGAATTAAAGATCTAGTAGGACAAATTCCGAAATTAAAAATTCAAAAATTTTACCTAGATGGATACTCTTCACTACCATTTTAGAATGCGCAAGAGAGAGCAATAGAAGGGGTCACTTCGGTCAAACCATATCTATACAATGAGCTTCAGGCTACTGCAAACATAGGGGGAATCAAGTCCAATTTACTCTCCGTGCCGTACGACTGCGGTGGGGTCGAAGCACGCTGGAATGTTATCTTTTTGAAATTTATTTTGTTTTTATTACTTTGTTTTATTTCTGCCTTGCTCGAGAAACAGATTGGTAAGGGAAATAATACATTTTTAAAACTAAAAATGGATGTCTACGAAGTTGCCGAAAAAGTGCAGATGTTCAAATGGTACTATCAAGGCAGACCATTGAGACTTATTCAAGAACTTTTTTTAGAGAATTTTGTAAATCGCCCAGAACCTAGTTTATCAAGGATTCATAGGTTTGTGCAGAATTTTGAAAAGTTTGGTTGTGTAGCGCCAAGAAACCATAAAAAACCCACTGTTTTGAATGACGAGCAGGAAGTACGAGATGTGATGATTTGCACTGCAGTGAAGAAAAATCGAAAGTTAACTAGCCACCAAATTTCCGAAGCAGTTGATACGTCTTCAGCCACTGTCTTAAGGCGCATTTACACAGACAAACTTTCCTTTGATGTGAAAATGCCGACAAACATTTACACGAGCCTCTTGAGCAAAATGCTCAAAGAAATGTTCGAGCAAAATCTCGTACAAAAAAAACACACGTAAATTTTGGAGAGAATCTTGAGCAAAATTTGTTTGAAAAATTGAGGGTATAAAAATTTCTTTACAAATTCAAAATATATATTGTTATCGGAATTCATTGAACTTAACTGAAAATAGAAAAACAAAGTTTTGAAATAATAATAATCAAGTGCTTTTCGACGGAAAAACGATTCGATGCCAAAATTCACATTTTATCTCATAAGCAACTTCGATTGATCTGATTTTTATAGGGGATATGCCAGTATACTTGTAGCTTTTTTTGGGGTTGTAAAAAAAACGAGAATAAAAAAAATAATAATTGGCACTTATTTATTGCTGTTGCCTGTAAAATGTAATGATAAAAATTTACGTTTAAAAGAATATCCCTTTATTTTACTTCCTAATTTAGTCTTTTAGAATAATAATTAAGTCAAATTAAAAAACCTATATACATTTTATTAAATCTCAAATATATGAACAAAAGCACGTTCGTTTTAAATAATACCCGTTCATTACCCACTTTTACAACCCTACGAACCCGACCCTTGTCTAAAAATTATAATTTGGCAGTAATTTAGTAGACTGTGTCGCCGATCTATCATCCCGCGTTTTGGATTTCGCAGGTAGTAGGCCGGCCACTCTTTTGAATCGCAATGTTGCCCTTTGCATATTGTTGGTTCAGTGTCAGTAATCGACCTTGATTATTACATTAAATTAACAATAAATATCTATATCTTCAGCATTTTGATTTTTTAGGCAACCCTTGGGACCCTAAACTAACTAGGTAAATCTGGTGTGACGAATTAAAAAACAACAATAAAAGCTAAAGGTAAAGTGAAGCTACAAAAATCCCCCTCCCCACCACTCCTCATAGTAGTGAGGCGCGGATTACCGCTTAAAAATGCAATTTTTGAGTTTTTTGCCGATATTTGAAAAACTTTTTTTAGAAAAGAATAATTTTCTTGGGTTTTTTTTTGGCTTTAGGAAAAAAACCCTTGGAAATAAAAAAAAAATCGCAAAAAAATCCCAAAAAAAACCCCGGGCAAAAAAATCCGGGAAAAACCCTAAGAAAAAAATATTATAAGTAACCGTAATCCATGTGACAAAACTGATACTAGAGCCAATAATAATGTTTCGCTTGCCGTCGGCTTTTTTTCACAAAAATTTTAAATAAAAGTTGGTGTTCCATTTTTTTAAAGAATTGAGATCACTGATCATTGATGTGAAATTTTATTTATAAAATATGTTTTTCCAAAATAGATAGCAATAATTTGCTCAAAAATTTACCCGAACAAAATGTTCAAAGAAAAGCTCAAAAAAATGTTCACCCAAAAAATTTTAGATATTTTGCACGAGCTTTTATTTGAGCATTGCGCCTTTACGTGTTCTCAAAAAGAATGGTTATCATTCTTAAGGCGCAATTACACAGACGAACATGCTCAAACAAAAGCTCGCGCAAAAGTACTAAAATTTTTTGCGTGAACATTTTTGTGAGCTTTTCTTTGAACATTTTGTTCGGGTAAATTTTTGAGCAAATTATTGCTATCTGTTTTGGAAACATATTTTTAAAGATGAGAATAAATAAAATTTCACATCAGATTATCACTGATCTCAATTCTTTAAAAAAAATGGAACACCAACTTTTATTTTAAATTTTTGTGAAAAAAAGCCGACGGCAAGCGAAACATTATTCTTGGCTATCAGTTTTGTTACATGGATTAGGGTTACTTATAATATTTTTTTCTTAGGGTTTTTCCCAGATTTTTTTGCCCGTGGGTTTTTTTGGGACTAGTTAGTTTTATTTCCAAGAGTTTTTTCTTAAATTCAAAAAACAACCCAGGAAAATTTTTTCAAATATCGGCAAAAAACTCAAAAATTGCACTTTTAAGCGGTAATCCGCGCCTCAAGACTATGAGGAGTGGTGAGGAGAGGATTTCTTTTAAAACATATTTTTGTAACTTTACTTTACCCTTAGCTTTGATTATTTTTTTTAATTCCTCACACCAGATTTACCTAGTTAGTTTAAGGTCCCAACGGTTGCTTAAAAAAGCAAAAGGTTCATGAAAATGCTGAAGATAGATATTTACTGTCAATTTAATGTAATAATCAAGGTCGATTACTGACACTGAACAAACAATATGCAAAGGAGCAACATTCAGATTCAGAAGTCTAGTCTATTACTGCTAAATTATATTTTTTTAGACAAGGGTCGGGATCGTAGGGTTGTAAAAGTGGGTAATAAACGGGTATTATTTAGACCGAACGTGCTTTTGTTCATATATTTGAGATTTAATAAAATGTATAAAGGTTTTTTTAATTTGACTTAATTATGATTGTATTGTGTTTTAAAGTAAGAAGTAAAATAAAGAGATATTCTTTTAAACGTAAATTTTTATCAATACATTTTACAGGCAACAGCAATAAATAAGTGCCAATTATTATTTTTTTATTCTCGTTTTTTTTACAACCCCAAAAAAGTTACAAGTATACTGGCATATCCCCTATAAAAATCAGGTCAATCGAAGTTGCTTATGAGGTAAAATGTGAATTTCGACATCAAATCGTTTTTCCGGCGGAAAGCACTTAATTAAAAATACCTTGTTTTAAAACTTAGTCTTCCTATTTTCAGTTAAATTCAATGAATTCCCAGAAAACTATAAAATTTAAATTTGTAAGAAATTTTGCTTAACATTCTCTCCAAAATTTCCGTGAGTCTTTTTGTACGAGATTTTGCTCGAACATTTCTTTGAACATTTTGCTTAAGAGGCTCGTGTAAATGTTTGTCGGCATTTCAACATCAAAGGAAAGTTTGTCTGTGCAAATGCGCGTTTACAAAGCGTCAAAAACGCATCAAATTTTTCCGGAGGACAACTACCGTGGTATGGAATTTTGCGAAACAATGATGGAAACTTTCTGAGATCTATTCTTTTCGCAGATGAAAGCACTTTTCCCAACACACGTTCGATATTGGTCGAGGGAAAATTTGTATTTGTATTTTGGGTGACTCTGTGGGGGAGTGAACTCGTCGGTTGGACCGGGTGTCTCATGCAAGATTTTCCCTCGATACCCTTAAAAAAAATACCTTTCACTAAGAATTTTGCTTTCTTCGTGAACTTCTTTATTATGTACCAAAATATCCAAAATGAGAGGTTCCATTCCATTTGCCTTTATTAAATTCTTCACTTCGGTTAAAACACCTGTGTTCGATTTTAGTAACCACCACTTTATTGTATTTACTGTTATTTCTTTAAAGCCTAAAAGAATATCATTAAAATAAATAACAATCTGCAAAGATTTACCCGCCGCACCCGAAATAGCATCATAACTTAAAAATAATTTTGTGTATTGTATGATTTTCTTAGAATATCATTTATAAAGTTGGTAATTTTCGTATTTGGCGCATCAATGGATGATACTATTGGCCTAAGAGCTAGTGTTGGTTTATGAATTTTTGGTAAACCATAGAATTTACGGCAAGTAGAGTTGTGTGTTTCATTTTTTTTTCTTATGTTTCAACAATCATGTTTACTGTTTTTAAGTTTGAAATTAATTTATTTGCTTGACTTTCAAATATGTCTGTTGGATTTCTTTGTAGTTTTACATAACAAATAGGATCATTTATAATATTATTTACTAAATTTTCGAGTTTTTTTTTCATTATGACAGTAACATTTCGTTTATCTGATTTGGTTAGAAGGAAATGTTACTGTCATAATGAAAAAAAAACTCATACGAAACTTTAGCAAGCAATATTATAAATGATCCTATTTCTTATGTAAAACTACACCAACACATTTCAAAGTCAAGAGTAAACATGTTTGATGAAACACAAGAAAAAAAAATTGAAAACACACAACTCTACATGTCCTAAATTCTAAGGTTTACAAACCATCACTAGCTCTTACGCTAATAGTATCATCCATTCATGCACCAAATACGAAAATTACCAACTTTATAAATGATTTTATAACCAAATCATTCGAATTCGCGACATTTATCAATGAAAAACAAATACCAGAAAACAATATTTTAATTAGTTTAGATCTAGTTAATCAAATCATAATTAAAAGATGATTTACTATAGAAACAAACTGTAATATAAGGCAAGAAAAAAAAATCTTATCAAAATAACTATTATAAAAAAATTTTAGGAACATCTATGAGCAGTACTATATCTCCTATTCTAGCTCAATACGTTCTAGATGATCTTTTTGAACATTGTTTGCCAAACCTTTCATTTCAAATACCCTTTTTAAAAAAATTTGTAGATGATATAATATCCACCGTACCTTTTGACAAACAACAAGAAATTCTACAAGTCTTTAACAATTATAATAATTCAATTCAATTTACCATTGAAACTGAAAATAACGCAATACAAAATTAATAATAAATAATAATACTCTCATAATAGATTGATACATAAAACCAACCAACTCCGAACGATACATAAATTTCAATTCAATCACAGTTATAAACAAAAAATTAATTTAATTCTTATTCTAAAAAACAGAATTGAAAAATTAGTTCACCCTTCCCTAAAACAAAGAAATCTAACAAAACCTAAACAAATTCTATTAACAAATTCATATCCCAATTCACTACTTAATAAAATAATTTTTAAGACAAGAAATCACAAAAAACATCTCAATAATAACATTCAAAATAACCAAATAATTAGATATGCTTTAATCCCATACACACAAAATCTTTCAGAAAAAAATATAAAATTTATTTATAAACGAAACAGTTAAAATTTCATTTAAAATTACTAAAACAATAGGTAATTTAAACACAAAATTCAAAGATAAAGATGAACAAGATTTACAAACTAATGTTGTGTATGAACTACCTTGTAATAACTGTACACTAACCTATATTGGACAAATATCTCAAACAATAAAAAATGGCACGTGATAAAAAATAAATAAAAGTAATATAAAATATAATATAAGAACTCACCATCATCCTAATTACAACAACTTAAAAATTTTACATAAAGAAAGAAACCTTAAAAAAAAGATTAGTTTTAGAAATGGTAGAAATACAAAAACATGAAAATCCAATGAACATCAGATCTGACATCAAAGATTTAAGATTATTTATTTATAATTATAAAACTAATTTAAAAATTTTACTACATGGTTCGCAATATTATCAAATTCAGTACCCTTAAACTTCATTCAAGACAATTTATACTTCTGCCATATAATTTAGAAAAGTTAAAAAAAAAACAGATCCAAAAAAATCTTAAAATTTCTACAATTTTATATATTTATACAATTATAATTATACTCATCAAAAAATAAAAAGGACTTCAAAATTACAAATGTATGAAGAGAAAACAATAAATAAACTAAATTAAACTCCTATAAGGTATGTACCATTTGACTATGTTTTATTTAATTTTAGCCTTGAAGAAGAAACAAATCGTTCCGAAAGCTTGGTTTTACAAAAGAGTTTTAATAAATTAATTTTACATTTGGACCGAACATCCTGTTATTACTACAAACTAAATAGCAACGGTCGTTATCCAATCAAGAGATTAAATTTACTTTTAACCTCTTAGGGATTAAATTGTTATTTAATCCTTTATGGATTAAAAGTGCCACTTTAGTCCCTAAAAGGGATTAAACGTACCTATTTAATCTCTAAAGTGCATAAAAGAATTAACAGTCGCAATCTGTCAATAGACGGCTGACAAAAATCGCTACACAAATTGTTTTGGTGTTTTGTGATTTATTTCTAAAAAAATGCGCAATTTTTATTTATATTTTTAAAGGCGAAAATAAATATAAAATAATTTAGATCAGAGTTATGTTCAAAACTTCTAACCTTGTTTGTTGGTTATTTCTATAATCCTATTAGACGCCTTGTCAAAATCGTTTGCGATATTTTGCGTATAACTCTAAAATATATTTTTTTAATGTTTTACATTTTGTAAAAAATGGCAAGATTAAACCATTGCAAACAAGGTTTTGAATGAAAACTAAAAAAAGTTTAACGTTTCTTGGACGATTTGGTATACTTTACAATATTTCAAAAGTTTGGGAAATTATTATTTTTTTCAAGATGGCCGAAAAAAAAATTCGTTATTTTCCTAAAAAAAAGAAGTACAATTTTTCTGCTTTACACAGTCTCAGCAGTTAATCAAACACTTACCAAAAAAAACAAAATTTATATTGCATCCGTCACCTTGGAAAAACTTGCAACTTTGTTTTTTGCGTTTAGCTCCCAAAGTAATAAAATTTGCACTTTTGGATTAATTATCATTTTGAAACCATTGATCCGATTTTAAAAATTTTGCAAAATAGTTGTTAATTTAAAAAATAGCAATTATTTTTCTTATAAAACTGTTTTGTTTGCTCTACTGCCAAAAAAATTTGTCAGTGGCGCACAGGAAAAATTCACTGGGGGGCGTAAAAATTGTTATTTTTTAAAATTATCCACCACCTTGAATTATTAAGAATTGTCATTTTTGACATCTGAGTCCTGCTTTTCAGCTGTGTCATTTTTTTCGAAATTAAACTATTGGCTCTAAAATTAAAGACTATCTAAAAAGTGGCATTTTTTCTGACCAATACAATAGTCATTTTATTGTTTTAAGGAGGGGGGAAAGGGCTGTCATTACTTTTTTAAATATTTTTATGACTTTTAAAATACCTAAGTGTTAAAAAATTATTTAAATTTATAATTAGAATTTTTGCCAGCTTTTAGTAGCCCCTGCCCCACTGTGCGCCGTCGATAAAAAACAATGGTTCTCAAGTGGGCGCAAAAAATATTAAATGAAGGACACAAATCTAATTTTGCAGCAACCTCCATTGTGAATAGTCACAACTGTTATAAAAAAAGACTTATCCTAGAATGTTAACCTTAATAAGGACACAGATGATTTAAGCGCAATATACTGCAACCTGATCTAAAATACCAAACAGTAATAGTTTTGATTTTAATGTTTGATACTTACTTTTATTCTTTTCACTATCCTTATTTATTTTATTTTTTATAATTTTTGTTTGTGGTTGTTTGACTTGCTGTATTTTTAAATGTAATTTTTTAACTTTGATTATATTAATTTGGATTCAATAATAATTTTATGAATAATAATAATATTAATATTATTATTCATAAAATTATTATTGAATCAAAATTAATACATTGTTTTAGAGCTGATATGTGTTGGGGGCTGGATTTTATAATGTTATTAGTTCGTAAAAACAATTTTACAATTTAAATAATAAAAAATAATGTTTGTTCTTACTTTTCTGCGAGCTTTTCTGCAATGTAAAAAATAAAAAATGTTTTCTCTGGGTTCTTTTCAGCCCTGAAGATGATCCTGATCAGGATCGAAACGTCGGCACTTGATGTAAAAGTTTAAATAAAAATAATTGTCCAAAAAAGCTGAAACCTTTTTCATTTGCCAAACTGAAAATTAATAAAAATAGTCGAATTTGCGAGGTAAGTAATTAATTTAAGAAAAAGAGGAGTAAAAACATAAATCAATCGTACTTTTTTCTATTTTACCAACTATTAACATTTTTAAATCTCCCGTGAACCTTACTGTTTTTTTTTTGTCAAAGCTTGACATATTTTTTACTAAAATTACTATAAAGAGTTTTACATGCAAATATGAAAAAACTAGTAAGTAAAAAAAAACCACCGTCAAATGTATAGAGGGCCTGTAGGCCGAACAAGCAATTTTAGATCCAACACAATTTTGCTTACCAAGGGACAAAATCCAAACGAGCTGGTCGAAGTCGAAGGACAAAATTTTCGAAATCGGTATGTTTGAATAACATTCGATGTATGTTAGGATGTTAACTCCCACAACGTAAGTGGATTTAGTAGGATATGAACATGTTTTGAGGGCTTTAGGATAAATGTAGCAGACGGACTTTAGAATTTCCGTCGTCAAATTTGACTGATCGTGTGAAAAAACGAGGTCCGAAATCGCTTCTGAAACTTCTTTCAAGGTCCACATGCAACTAAAAAATACAACAAAATTGAAAATATTTTTACTAACAAAATGAATCTCGTGTCCGCAAATAAAAATTAAAGTAAAACTCGTGACATATCGGACAAAGCGTTTTTGTTTCTCACTTCATTACGACCAGGCCTCCAATGTCTAATGGAGAATCCAGACACCTAAAGACCTGTTTCATCCTTATTAAGAATCATCAGGGAGTCATAGGATTATACCTGGCAGTTGAAGCTACACAGTGACCATGCACACCTCTAGAATTTAAAACAAAAAGTTTGTAATCCTTGGGGACGTAGTAACTGTGTGCGCCACCTGTCGAATAGGATTATAAACTTTTTGTTTTAAATTCTAGAGGTGTGCATGGTCACTGTGTAGCTTCAACTGCCAGGTATAATCCTATGACTCCCTGATGATTCTTAATAAGGATGAAACAGGTCTGTAGGTGTCTGGATTCTCCATTAGACATTGGAGGCCTGGTCGTAATGAAGTGAGAAACAAAAACGCTTTGTCCGATATGCCACGAGTTTTACTTTCATTTTTATTTGCGGACACGATATTAATTTTGTTGTTTTTTACATATTTTGGCTTTTTAGTTCTGCACAACAAGCCTCCTCCGGAGCGACTGCTTGCTGATGCCTTAAAATTAGGGCCACGTAGTATAAAGCTCCAATTGGGGGGCGGTGCTGCTGCGAACGTTACCTCTTTTTAAGAGTCATGTTACAGTGACCTTACACTGTTACAGGTTTCTACTTTATAACCTGCTGAACGGTATAGGATTCTGTATTTACGGTGTCTTGCACTTTTCAATTTTGATGTTTTTGTTTCTCGGTTTATTCGACAGGTGGCGCACACAGTTACTACGTCCCCAAGGATTACTAACAAAAACGCTTTGTCCGATATGACACGAGTTTTACTTTCAATATTTTTACCAACGAACAACGAATAATACTAATTTCAGGACGATCTCAACACGATTTTAATAGCTCCATTACGGTCCTAGGATCATAATAAAGCTTAGACATAAAGCACAAGATGGAGTGACAAGCGATGAAACTTTATTTTATAAGGGCACGAATTGACGCAAAAATGTGAATTATTTTTCTATATTTTTAAGACAATATCTATTTATTAAACGTCAATAAATCGAATATAATTTTAGTTAAATTGACATATTACGTATTTTTAAGAAAAAAAAACCTTGTTTTTAAAAAGATATATGAAAAGTCACTTGGATTTTTTCAAAAACTGTAAAGAATTGGAGAAAATGCTGAAACACGTCGATTTTGTTTGTAAGAGAGACTTTTTGGCTGTCTAGGAATTTTTATAGCGCCCATCCCCTTTGTGAGGGATAAACTTTACCCTATATTTTAAATAGGGCAAGTGGTTCGAGTAATATCTTGTTTTGAAGGTCTCCTAAGTGATTTTGGCATATTTAATTTCACAGTAGTATGGAAAAATGCAAAAATATTTTTTTTAAGAAATCTTTTTTTATTTTTTGAGAAATCCCGGGACACGTCGAGTTTGCTTTTGGTAATATTACATTTTATCATTGTATTTTTTCTTCTAGAATACATTCCTAGGAGAGGTGAAATTTCCCTGTACAATTTGAGCTTATTTTAAACCAAACAAAATCGACGTGTTTCAATTCTTTACAGCCCAATTCTTTACAGTTTTTGAAAAAATCCAGGTGAACCCTTTTAAATGGCCAATCCTGTATAATAAGAGCATTAACTATAGGTACAGGGTGATTTTTTGTAGACGTACCTCGCCATAACCTTTTTACTGTTTGTCGTAGAAAGATGAAACAAAAACTTAAATAATTTTTAGATCATTTATCATTTTATATGACATAGAACAACATAAATATTTTTTTTTAGTCCACCATACCAATATGGTATGGGGGACTATTAAAATTTATCAAAAATGAGTTACTAAGGATCCAAAACACCTTAATCGACGAAAAAAAAAATTGGTGCTAGAAAGCACGGATAGCCCACCATCCAATTAATTAATTATTTTATTTTGAAAGGAAATGAAAATATCTCGAAAACTGTAGCTTTGAAAGAGTTGAACCTTATAACAAAATTTTTGGGTAATATTTACGAAAACCAAAATCTTTAAACCTCATATTAATAGCTGCTTTACTTCTAAAGTTATGATTTTTTTTTATATATATTTTAACGTTTTTTCAAATAACTCGGAAACTAAAGCTTCCACGAATTTGGACTTTATAACAAAATTTATAGTCCATATTCATGGAAACGTAAATCTGAAAACCGTATATCGTTACTTGCTTTTGTTCCAAAGTTACACTTTTTTAAAATATTTTATCCCCCCTCTTCTTAAAATCGATTAAGGCGTTCTTGAGTTATCGTGTATACAGACCGACAAACCGACAGACAACTTTTTTTTCGTCGATTAAGGTGTTTCGGAACCTTAGTAACTCATTTTTGATAAAATTAAGAAAAGTCACAATTTCACGATTTTAATAGTCCTATATTGGTATGGTGGAGTAAAAAGTTGTCTGTCGGTCTGTCGGCTGTCTGTATACACGATAACTCAAGAACGCTTTAATAGATTTTAACAAAATGTGGTACAAAAATCCTCTATCGGCCATAAACTGATTAAATTTTGGGTAGGGTGGAAGGAGGGCAAAGAGGGATAAAATACAAAAGCAAATAGCGATATACGGTTTTCAGATTTACGTTTCCATGAATATGGACTATAAATTTTGTTATAAAGTCCAAATTCGTGGGAGATTTAGTTTCCGAGTTATTTGAAAAACCGTTAAAATATATTAAAAAAAATCATAACTTTAGAAGTAAAGCAGCTATTCATGTGCGGTTTTCAGATTTTAGGTTTCGTAAATATTACCCGAAATTTTTTTTGTACGGTTCAAATCTTTCAAAGCTACAGTTTTCGAGATATTTTCATTTCCTTTCAATATAAAATAAGTGGTTTTATGATGGACTATCCGTGCTTTCTAGCAGCAATTTTATTTTATTTGTTTAATATTTAATAGTTCTACAAATAAAAGCATTTATAACCATACCCCACATTTTGCATCTGCCATTGATAATATAATTTTTGAGATATTAGTAGTTACTTAAGAATCTATGATCAATGATAGGTAAAAAAGTTAATAATCTCAAAACTTAAAAATTCCAACTCCAATTTAAAAGTTTATAATTAAAATTTGCAAAATTCTTAAGTGCAAATATCTCAAAAACTCTCAATCGAATACCCCTGTGGCATAAATGTGTGGTATGGGTAAAAATGTAAAAATATATATGGTGTTCTATTTGAAAAAATTATTCATGTTGCTAAACGTCATACCTTGGGTAATGATTTAACACATGTTTTAATTTTTGTTTCATTTTTCTACGACGAATAAAAGGTTATGACGAAGTACGTTTGTAAATAATATGTGTGTACCTCCAAACCTAAATAAGATCAATAAGTTAGACATAGGATCACCAAATACTATTTTTTTTGTTTTTTGCTTATGGAGATGATTTTTCCATTTTATTTAAAAAACGTTAAAGCAAAAGTAACACTTTAAATTTGCCAAAATTTACAGGGCGTCCCATTTAAAAAAAAGCTCCTTTCTCTTAATCAGACTGGCGGCACGCGCACATCCAAAAATATGCCTTTTTTTATCCAAGTACGTAAATTGAGATATCAGATATAACTTTATGTTTATGGGACACGATGTATAATAATTTATACCTACCTATCATTGGTATGTAGTAAATGGCATATCCAAAAAAAACTCAAGTATTTGACTGAAGGCCACCTAGTTAGCCTGACGGGCAACTTGCTTAAATCATGGGCCAGGATGTCAGAGGTCTCTTTGTTTAAAATATTCTCTTTCGCCATAAAATTCAAAAGGATTAGGCCTACAAAAAATGGGCATAAAATTAATCAAGATTACATACACTAAAATTAAGTTACCCCATGTATCGCTTATTAAAATCGGTTAAGAAATAAGGAAGATATAAATTGTTTAAGTAAGTGGATTCGGTAAGCCTATTCACTCAAATCGAAAAAAAACATCATATTTGCTTGGCTCTGCTTTTCGATGTTTTTGTCCGATTTTTATAGTGCTGACCTTTTTGAAAAGCCAAGATTTCAACATTTCTTATGCTCGTGGCATAATTGACATTTCTTAAAAATCCAAGATAGCGGACAATTTTAAAAATAGGTGTTTTTGACCCCCATGCAAATTTTTTTGTGCGCCAATGATGCAAAAATTACATTTTTCATACAGAGCCTCATAATTTCCAAGTCTACTGATGTATCGGGATTTGAGATTGGCTAAGAGGTAAGAAAGTTATAAATTGTTCAAATATGCTTTTAATGCTTATTTTTAAAATCAGTAGATAAGAGTATAAACAATTTTAATTTTAAATAGGCGTCTCCAAATCGTCTCCAATAGAACATCGTCATTTAAAAATAATCTTTTTTAAAATGGCTTTACCGTGCCGGAAATTATGCGATATGTGGCAACAAACAAAAATCTTCTACTCAGGATACCAACAGATGAAATTTAAAAAAATATTCCACTGGATAGGATGTACAATTAACGATCAAAATTTGACCCGAGCGTTATGGTGTGGGTGGTAATCAACAGAAATTTTAAATCAAACTTAGTAATATTTTCTCACGGACTAAGGGTAAACTAAGCACATTACATTGAACAGGTCTTGAAGGCAATCCTTCCACAAATTCAAAATCTCACTCCTGAGTTTACTTTTATGCGAGTAGGTATTGTTTTAGAGGTATATTTATTACATTTACACCTACATAAAAACCTCAAATAAACGTTATTAATTTTAGGATGGAGCATGGTGCCACAGCGCAGTTCAAACCTTAGAATTTTTGGAACAAAATTTTATAAATTTTATAATCCCGTAGGATAGGCCAGCTTCTAGCCCAGTGGATAGTGACTATTGGGGAGATCTGGAAAAAGAGGTTTACCGAAATGGCAGGGTATACCAAATTTTGAGTGACCTTTGTGAAGGGATACGCGCCGCTCATCAGAGACTTCCTCAAATTAATATCTCAGCAAACACAAATCGTCGGCATTGAATCGGACCAATGTCGACAACGTCGGCAGTGTGTCGGCATCGGCGACTACACGCTGACCCGATGTTGGACAGATTGCGATTTTCAGTTTTCGGTCAATATAATCGGCAACTGATGGAGGTCCACATTACTACAGTCGACTTTATGCCGACACCACTTTGTCTTAACTTTGTTTAATCGGTCAAAAATCGGCAACTGACAATAACCCGATTTATTATAGTCGACTTAACGCCGACGCGCACTTTATCTGCTTTAGGGCCGACGACGGTCCGATTGGAACTTTGTTTAATCGGACGAGAATCGGCAACTGACGATGGCCCGAATTACTATAGTCGAAATTACGCCAACGCAAACCTTATCTACTTTAGGGCCGATGATGGTCCGATTAGAACTTTGTTTAATCGGTCGAAAATCGGCAACTGACGATGGCCCGATTTACTATAGTCGATTTTATGCCGATGCCCACTTTACCTGCTTTAGAGCCGACGACGGTCCGATTGGAACTTTGTTTAATCGGACGAGAATCGGCAACTGACGATAGCAGATTTACTATAGTCGACATTATGCCAACGCAAACCTTATCTGCTTTAGGGCCGATGATGGTCCGATTGGAACTTTGTTTAATCGGTCCAGAATCGGCAACTGTTAATGGCCCGATTTACTATAGTCGACCTTATGCCGACGTCCACTTTATCTGCTTTAGCACTCTATCTGCTTTAGGACCGACGATGGCCTGATCAGATTTTTGTTTGATTGGTCGATAACAGACGATGGTACGTCACATTAAAATTTTTAAACTGCTTAATAGTTTCTTCATAGTAATTAGAGATGGCGCTAATGTCACTATGTTCCCTGTACAGTGGAAGATAATATTATATATACAATGAGCAAAGATATTTCAAACTAGAATGTGAACTTGACAAGATCGTGGTACTTCTCTACAAGAATCACCTCTTCCGCCACTTAAACCACCCCGACTGGTTAAGTACCCGCATTATCGAAACTTTGTAGTTTGCCAATGTCAGATCGTGTCAAGCAACCACCGACGAACCTTCGTCAATCACTGACGTCGGCCCGCTTTGAGAAGTCGATGTGGGGCCTTATTATCCACCCAGTGTCGAATCTTTGTGGTTTGCCATTGTCGGGCCTCTTTAAGCTACCACCGACGGACCTTCGTCAATCGCCGACGTTGGACCGTTTTAGGAAACCAATGTCGGATTTAAATAGTTTACCGATGTCGGGCCGAGACCAGTCTGCCTACGTTAGACGGACCAAATTAAGCAGCTATATGGGCGGATGGTCGGTACCATGTGTTTGAACCATATCGGACCTTAATCGTACGCCGACGGTATGCCGATGCCAGCAAAAAGTAAAATTTACCATTGGTCCGACGCCGGGCTACAGTCTAAAGTTGCTCCGTCAAACATACATTGGGTCTACATCGCAAAGCGGATAAAAAATATTGCTGGTCCGATGTCGTAAATCGACGTCCTGCCGATGACGGCAAATTCGGCAATTGACATCGGGCCGACGAAGGCCCGAGGGAACCGTATTTGCTGGGATTTCATCAAATGCAGTCAACGCCAGGAAAACTGATTTAAGAACAGTCATTCGGACAAATAGCGAACAATTGCGAAAATCCGAATAGAGCTTAAAGTTTTTTTAATAGTATATATAGTATGTTTAAGTTAAATTAGATAAGTGTTATAATTATTTAAAAAAAAAATAAAATAAAAGTTAGCTTACTGTCCTGCAATTCATTTTCTTTTAATAAATAAAAAAACAATCAAGCCAACTTACTAAATTTATTATTTCAGTGGCGTACGTTGATATTGTCCTAGTGAAGGGGCTTGAATTGGGTTTAGGACACCACTTTATTCTTGATTTTTTTAGAAAATTCAATGTTTAAGAGTCAGTATTAAATGACCCAGAATGGTGGTTTGGGCACTACATACGGCACTGAATAGCATTCAATTTAATTGTTAGTGTCCAAAATTTCAAAATCAAACCAAAGTTCTTTTAAAGTTACCGAATCAACAATATGTTTTTTTTATTATTAAATTTTTGTGACTGAATTTAATTACAAGACGCACTTTTCTAACTCCATGCATATTTTTCTTACTTCTTACACGATATTTACCAGCAATGCATCAGTAGACTCGGGAATTATGAGGCTCCACATGCAAAATTTAATGTTTGCATCAGTGATGCACACAAAAAATTGTCCGCCATCGTTGATTTTTACAAAATGTGAATTTTGCCAAAAACTTAATAAATTTTGAAATCTTGGGTATTCAAAATGGTCAGCACTTTTAAAATCGAACATTTTTTTCGACTTGACTGAATTAGGCTTACCGAATCCACTTACTTAAACAATTTATATATTCCTTATTTCTTACCCGATTTTAATAAGCGATACATGAGTAACTTAAGGAAATACACGGCTTTCGAAATATATTTTTAGTTATGCACCAGTGGCGCACACCAAAAATTTGTAGGGGGGTTCAAAAATACCTATTTTTTAAAATTGTCCGCCATCTTGGATTTTTACGAAATATCAATTTTAACATCAAATTTCAAAATTTTCATGTTCTGGCTTTTAAAAGACACCAAAGGTTTTAAAATCGGACAAATACTTTTTAAAAAATAGACAATTAAAAAAAGTCCCGTTTTTTTTGGCTCACCCTATATTATTATATTGTGCTCTAAACTTATTGGCATTAAAACAGTAAACAAAGAAGTAAAATTGGCAAAAACTACACGAAAAAAAATGCATTGTATTTTTTAATAAATTGTGTTTTAAAGAACATATATTTATTTTAAATATAATTTTATTAAGTTTAAAAACTGGGAGTATATTTTGACTATTTCCTAGATATTCGAATCTAAAATTAGATTTATTACAATTTTACAATTTTATCATGTGTTTTGAAAATAAATATACATAGTTTACAAAACTTTTAAAATATGAATATTTTAAAATTTAATACAAGCTTTCATTAAATTTTAAAAAACAATATACTAAAATTTTTTTTTATAAAATATATTTAAAAAAATAAAACGCGAACCTATTTAACTAAAATTATTTTATTAAAATTTTTTCGTAAAATATAATAGGCCAGTGCATTTAGGAATTAATCCAAAAATTTCGGGTACATTTTTTAATTTGCTACTTATTCGAAAGGGTCTTGGATGGACACCTTAACTCTGAATTTGCGTATTGCTAAGATGAGCCCTTCCGTCGCCATCTTGGATTCTGTTTTTTATTTCAATTGCTTATATCTCGCTTTCTATAATCACCCCACATAAATCAAACCCGGATTTTTTTAAAAAATATCCAGATTGGTTGATTCTTCGCGCCCCAATCGACGGTTGAAGTGGCGCTGGTTTTTACCAAGCTATTGGCAGTTCGCAGTTTGCAGCATTCAATCAATCAATCGCTTTCTTTTAAGAAAAAAATAAATACCCGCCAACATTACACAATAAAATAAATTTTAAAACACATTAATAAAAAAAAGACAAAAGTCGGATAGGCATTAATTAACGATGATAATCGTAAAATGAGTTAAACAAAATGCAAATAAATTGCAATATTTCTATTAAAAATGCTTTTTTATACCTATATCAAAAGCGTTTTTTAAAACGCATAAAATTGTAAGGCATCCGCCATTTTGGATTGTCACAAAATGTCATTTTTTGACATTTAGAAAAAGAACCCTTATTGTTAGCATCTGTAGAGTGTCGTTATCAACAAAATTGGCGAAAAGATAATGAAATCCGGTTAACTTAAATATTAGCAGTTTTTATTTTATGCAAGAAGTCCGATATCGGATTAAATCTCCAAAAAATGTTATCGCTTTTTGAACAGTAAGTCAGTTAAGTTAGAATGCCCTCGCCATACTTGATCGTACCAGACATCCCACTGGTTCACTTTATTCGGCAAAATATGAGTGAGCTAAATCAGCGGTCTTAAAACAAAATTATTTAAGAATTTCGCGTTATACTCATACCACGATAAATATTTTTATTTTATTTTTTACTTATACTTTTGAAAAACTTTTTTGCGTCAATAAGTTAAAGATTTGAACAGATATTTTTTCCGAGAATTTAATTATTTTGCGGTCATTATAGGTAAATCTGGATCTGTCGTCAATGCTAATAATCACTATTTTCCGAGAAATAATTAAAATTTGTTCCAGTTGGGGATGGTATGTTCTATTTTAAATAAGTAGGTATGCTTTTATTTGCCTTTAGTTTGTTTCTTATTGTGTGTGAATTACGGAATTTAAAGCAGTAATAAAGCAAAGTTATGGAAAATGTTTAGCAAGGTGACACAACGCCTAGAAGGTATTTATCTCCAGGTGAACGCCGTTTGGTATTACAAGTGGAAAGTTATTTTACGTTAGAAGAAAATAACTCGGGCACGTTAGTGTCTGTTTTGGCAGTGCAAAAACGAACGTTTGATGCTTGCGGCATTTCAGATAAGACCTTAAGAAGACTTCGAAAAACGAGTGAAGAGGAATTGGACAGACCATACAAAAGGGTTCGACAGCATTAAAAAACCTTTGATCTATCCCAAGGGATTAAACTATTGATTAGAAATATTGTTTATGATATGTATAAGCCAAAGGAATATGTTACCTTCAAAGCTATTCTAGAAAAGATAAAGGAAAAACAACTTTGCGATATTGGAATTACCAGTTTGTCCTAAATTTTAAAAGAGATGGGCTTTAAATATAAAAAACCAACAACAGAAAAGTGCTTTGCGAGCAATCCAATATTGTGTCAAAAAGATGGCAATTTTTAAGAGATTACATAAAAAACAAAAAATCGGAATTGCCAAGGCAAGTAGTTTTTCTTGATGAAACATAGGTATATGCGCACGGAACTTCAACAAAATCGTCTTGGCAGGATTAATCGAAACATTGCTAATCCAGTATCCGTGCAAGTAATGGAAAAATATATATAATAATACATGCAGGCAATGAAGAAGGGTTTATTTCAAATGCCAGTTTAATATTTTCATAAAAAAAAAACTGAGGATTATCACGGCAATATGGACGCCAAAATTTTTGAGCATTGGTTTGAGGAAAATATTTTAAAAAGTTTAGAAAACCCTTCCTTAATTGTTTTGGACAATGCGTCTTAACATAGGAGACTCGAAGAGAAATTTCCTACAAGCAGCTGGAAAAAAGAGGAAATAAGAGTGGTTGTCAAAGAAAAACATACACCATGAAAATTTATTTTTAAAAATTGATCTTTTAAGCAAATGTAAAGAGCAGCCATTTAAACAAAATATGTTGTTGACGAATTAGCCCTTAAATATGGACATCAATTTTTTTAGATTACCTAGCGTTCTAAAGTTGTGGGAGGAGGCACTTAGCAAAGTAGGTAAAGAAGAATAGCGAAAATGCATTGAACACACGGAAAAAATTATTTTTGAACAGAACAGGTTATAGACGAAGTAAGACCGTTAATTATTACGGATGATGATAATGATTCTGAAAGCATGGATGATATTTCAGATGCAGAGGAAGACTATTTTTAGTATGCATTATAAGTAGGTGCGTTCTATCGCAAGACTGCAATATCAGTTTTTTTCAGAATCAAAACTTTATAAAAAAGAATTCGTTAAGCTAATTTGCCTAAATACTATAAAACTTAAGAAATATTATATTATATTTAAATGATTTAAGTACTGTTTATAAATGTCCAAACCATGACTTTCCTGATTACCGATTTAAAAAAAATATTTTGTCTGCGCTTGTTATTTAAACCAACGCTTGTAAAAAGCACTATTTTAGCCACTAGATGTAAAAACTACTATTATTTAGAAAATGTAATTCGTCATGTTTCAAAAATATAATTTATTGTTTGAGAACCACCGACTTACCTGCTCCAGAGGTTTTATTGCTTAGCGGACTTCTTACAAGGAATGCACTTTAGTTTTTTTATTTATTAATAGAATTTATCAAATGATACACCAGTTTACAGACAATACATAGAAGTTTTTTGTAGTCGCAAAAAAAATACACAAATTGTCTCAAAAAAATTTTAAGATGCATAAGACTTTTGGACATCCGCCATTTCGAATTTTTGCTAAATGTGACTTTTTGACATATTTGCAAAAAGTCTATTTCATTACCTCTCCAAAACTTTTTTTTGGGTTAAAATCCGACAATAAATAAAAAATTGGCAGTTAAAACCAAACAGTCCGGTTTTTTGTGTGACATACTAAAATTCTCAAATGGCGTGTCTATGCAATAAATGGCACTAAAATCAGAGTATAAAGGCGTATTTACACAGACAAACTTTCCTTTGATGTTGAAATGCCGACAAACATTTACACGAGCCTCTTGAGCAAAATGTTCAAAGAAATGTTCGAGCAAAATCGCGTACAAAAAAACACACGTAAATTTTGGAGAGAATGTTGAGCAAAATTTGTTTGAAGAAATGATGGTAATAAAAATTTCTTACAAATTTAAATTTTATAGTTTTATGGGAATTCATTGAACTTAACTGAAAATAGAAAGACTAAGTTTTAAAACAAGGTATTTTTAATTAAGTGCTTTCCGACGGAAAAACGATTTGATGTCGAAATTCACATTTTACCTCATAAGCAACTTCGATTGACCTGATTTTTATAGGGGATATGCCAGTATACTTGTAACTTTTTTGGGGTTGTAAAGAAACGAGAATAAAAAAATAATAATTGGCACTTATTTATTGCTGTTGCCTGTAAAATGTAATGATAAAAATTTACGTTTAAAAGAATATCTCTTTATTTTACTTCCTAGTTTAAAACACAATACAATAATAATTAAGTCAAATTAAAAAACCTATATATATTTTATTAAATCTCAAATATATGAACAAAAGCACGTTCGGTCTAAATAATACCCGTTTATTACCCACTTTTACAACCCTACGATCCCGGCCCTTTTCTACAAAAATATTATTTAGCAGTAATAGACTAGACTTCTGAATCGGAATTTTGCTCCTTTGCATATTGTTTGTTCAGTATTAGTAATCGACCTTAATTATTACATTAAATTGACAGTAAATATCTATCTTCAGCATTTTCATGAACCTTTTGCTTTTTTAAGCAACCGTTGGGGCCTTAAACTAACTAGGTAAATCTGGTGTGAGGAATTAAAAAAAAAACAATCAAAGCTAAGGGTTAAGTAAAGTTACAAAAATATGTTTAAAAAAAATCCCCTCCCCACCACTCCTCATAAACGTGAGGCGCGGATTACCGCTTAAAAGTGCAATTTTTAAGTTTTTTGACGATATTTGAAAAACTCAAAATTTTTTTCGAAAAGAAAAATTTTGCTGGGTTGTTTTTTTAATTTAGGAACAAATCCTTGGAAATAAAAAAAAACTCACAGGAAAATCCCAAAAAACCCCCGGGCAAAAAAATCCGGGAAAAACCCTAAGAAAAAAAATATTATAAGTAACCTTAATCCATGTGACAAAACTGATAGCCAAGAATAATGTTTCGCTTGCCGTCGGCTTTTTTTCACAAAAATTTGAAATAAAAGTTGGTGTTCCATTTTTTTAAAGAATTGAGATTACTGATCACTGATGTGAAATTTTATTTATTCTCATCTTTAAAAATATGTTTCCAAAACAGATAGCAATAATTTGCTCAAAAATTTACCGAACAAAATGTTCAAAGAAAAGCTCACAAAAATGTTCACGCAAAAAATTTTAGATGTTTTGCACGAGCTTTTGTTTGAGCATGTTCGTCTGTGTAATTGCGCCTTAACAAACCAAATATACTCTTTTGGCACTATTTCAAGCATAAACAATCGAAAAACTCTTTACCCACCACCTTTGAAAAAAATTAAAATTTGTTGCCTAGTGTTGTTATTGGTGTTTTATTTGTACAAACCCAAAAGTGCTCTGGCAGTTTTTCTGGTCGTTCTTTCCCCGCAATACTCTACAATTCTCGCTGAAATGCCTGTTAGTTTTTCAATAAACTTTCGCCACACCGTCGTCAAACTTCCCAAAGATTGTTTACTCAGTGGCTCAGCTACGACCTGCCATAGATCCAAGGTGGTGGCCATAAGAGCGGCTTTAAGTGTCAAAGCTTCTTCCTGAAATGTAAAAGATATTATAAATTACTGGCGTATCCAGGGGGGAGGGGCTTGAGCCCAACCAAGTAGCGTTTTACGTTTAATAAACTAGTGTACCTGTAACCTGATGAGGTAAGGTTTTACTAAGTTTTACCCTGTTTTTCTGCAATTTGATGCCCTTATGGGTTAAGTAGCACAAGTTGCTGTTAAAAGGTTGTCAAAACCTTTTGCGAGCCATATGGTTTTGGCTTTTGTCCAGCATCACGACCTCTTTAGATGGTTTTGACAACCATTTCCCAATTATTTCCGCAATATATATGCCTTTTTTCTCTTTTTTTAGGTAAGTGTCACAGAATAAACCAAATAGTTTTTTAAATAAAAAAAAATGGATGTTATAAAGATGCTTAGCGCGCACATGAACCCAGCCAACACAGTTATGTAAATATTACGTAAAAGTTACAACAAATGACCACTTAACAACAAAAGATCAAAAGATCTTGGGTGGAAATAACGAAAATTGAAACCTGGATGAGCATCCCACAAGGAACACACAAATGGACCAAAGCGAAAAGAGAAATGATTAAACGATGTTTCACCTTGGGAAACCAGCGTAGGCTTGTCAGTGGTTCCACTGGTCATCCTCCCCATACATCATAAAACACTATCATACACTTTGATTTCCAACTTTGAATCACTCACAAATAGGCATCGTTCCGCACTGGTACTTATCCAAGTTACGATACGGATTCGTCCTGGCGTGTTAATATTTCCAATAGGATTATGCTCCTGAGGCAATTAAAAACAAAAAAGAACTGAAAAAACCTCTAAATCAGTTACATCAACCGAAAAGAATCTAAAAACAAAGTTTGGCGAAATGGGTCTATGGATATCCCTATCTTGAGGAGCCCACGATACTGTAAAAAGGTATGCTGCTGTTAATGTAGCAGATGTGTTTGCTGGGAAATAAGCGTCAGGGGCTCTATTCTGGGCGTGTGCGGGGGTCACTGTACTGATAAATATTATTAGTTTACCTTGTCAAAAAATAAGCGCTTAAAAGAATTGCCAATTTTGCAGTTTTTGTTTCAGAAATCAGAAAAATATAACTTGAAAACACAAAAGTACTCAGGCCTGAACTAATCTACACTCAATAAAGTCCAAAACTTCAACTGATTACCAAAATATTTACGGATATTGATGTCCATATATATATTTTACCAACAGCCTAACAAACAGTCATGGCGTATGAAGAAACTGACCGAATCCGACCCTAGCCGAACATAGTCGAAATAGAAAAACCAATTGGTTAGTTATTTGCTTTTCATTGCTACAAAAATTTTTCTTACAGAAAAACTACCTCTAAATAGCAACATGATTTTTATTAAGCTTTCCTGGGAGCCATTCAATTGTTTTTGAAACCGGCTTCTAGAAAGCCAACCATTTTACGAACGTTTTTTGCATTTGCTTTAACTTTTGATCGGATTACTTGATTTTAAACATTTTTACAGTTTTGGGTGCACAGAGCTTGGGGCTTTGATATTTTTCGAACATCCAAGATGGCTGACAGGTTTAACACAAAAGTAACAAAACAAATTCAAGGGTATTCTACCTCCCATCTCTGCTAGGTATTGGATGTATCACTTGCTTAAATCAGTTAAGAAGTAAAAAATGGCTGTGGTTTTAAACTACTGAATTTTTAGGTAGAGCGCCATTCCTAATTCAAAGAACGCTGACCACATTACTTTTTTACAAAGGGGCATTTCGTTTATGTCATCATTCTTGATGATCAATTTTTAATTTCTTAAACGATTTAATTTAGTGATATCTTCATATATGCAGAAGGGAGGGAACTTTTGTCGCAGTATACAAGAAAATTCTTAGTTTTCAAAACATTTTAATTAATTTTTTTGATCCAATCAACATATTAAAAACTTACACGCGTTTCGTCATTACTCAAAATGTCTAAAGCATTTTTTATGACCCATGTAGCACTCCAATTCATCATTCCACAATTTTTTAGAGGAAACCTAAAAAATATATACGACTTATTACAAAATTCTCCGGACCAATTGTCAAAGGTCACAAAATTTAATTTAATTTATTTTTTTTTGGGGAGGTGGAACCCCTCATACGCATATTTGTATCTCCACACAGTCAGGTAGAAAACTAGTGTGAGACTCTTATACTCACTAAATCTCGTAATAAAAATCATCAGGTGGGCGTAGTAAAAAAAATACTAGACCTTGTTTAAGAGACCGTGGAATCAGATTATTTGCAGATTTAAACGGCTATCGGTGTGTACAGTGTACGTCCATCGTAGACAGTTAAGTAAGAAGATTGTGTATGGATGTGTGGCGTGTGTCTTAATAATAGAGACATAAAGCTATTTGTAACTCATCGCGGTATACGTATCCACATCTACCGAGAACCAAGCACATTGATTGGTCAGAAACTTGTAGCACGTTCGAAAAGAGCAGATATATGCTAATTTAAGGTGTTTCTGAACGCAATAGGTACTGAGACACGATACGTATGCCGTAACGATACGTAATCTATAATAATAATAATATAGTAATATATCTGCTCTTTTCGAACGTGGAACAAGTTTCTGACCAATTAATGTGCTTGGTTCTCGTTAGATGCGGATACGTATACCGCGATGAGTTACAAATAGCTTTATGTCGCTAATAAGGGGTTTTTCAACGCGTAAACGTATAAACAATTTCGTGAGAAATTGAACTGGCCAGGAGAGACTTTCGCAAACATCGCTTTTGTCCATTGAAAATGAACTTCTCCAAAGCTTGTCAGAGCATCCACGTTTTTATGATGACGTCATTGGCGAATTTGCAAAAAGTGATCGAAGAATCGAATTACACTAAAGACGTGTTTGAAAACATGCGTAAAATATTTATTTGGCGACGAAACAGTGACGTCACGGTTCAAAACATTTCAAAGGATTTCGAAAACGCCTCGGCTGCCGTTTCGAACACGGTTCAATATAGCGGTACTTGTCAATTTTTCGTAATACTGAAAATGGGCTAAGGTTATCTGCCGGAGACAAAAAAAGGCTCACTTGTGGATCTACTACATCCGTTTCGAAAAATCATAAAAAAAACTTCCAAATCCAAAAAACGAGAAGCCACACACACAGCTGATTAATTTAATTCAATAATTGCCATTTTGGCGATCATTGGCGATGGTTCGAATCGGTGACGTTGCGGTTGAAACGGTGACGTATGTTTTCAAAAAGACGTCTTAAAAATAGGGTAAGTTTTTAAAAATTGGTTCCCTTAATTGGAATTTGATTGCACGACGCTGGAGATAAGCAGAACCAATAATATGCTGCCAAAATACAGGAGAACTCGCAAATACTATGCTTACCTTTGAAATATAAACCCACAAAACTGAGCCAGCTCCTCCAATGCCTCTAATTGTAGCAACTTTTTTCTAACGACCAAAAGGCAGGGTATCGCTTTTTCAGGCACCTCTTCTAATGGTTTCAAAATGCCCAGCAAAATTTCCAAACCAATTTTTGCCGAACATTTCGAGAAAATGTTCAAAGGAGCCAAGTGGCATATTACGTTCAATAAAGTTTCGACATTGGTGACGTGTGAAAGGAGAACAGGGTTTAAACTAAAAAATATATTAATCCAATAGCTGAATATAGGTACCCGCAGGTATTCCCTCTTCTAACGGTTTCAAAATGCCCAGCAAAATTTCCAAACCAATTTTTGCCGAACATTCATGGTCATAACTTTTTTTTTCGTTAACCGATTGGTGCAACATTTTCTGACGACCAAAAGGCATGCAAGACGTCGCTTTTTCTGGCACCTCTTCTAACAGTTTCAAAATGCCCAGCAAAATTTCCAAACCAATTTTTCCCGAATATTTCGAGAAAATGTTCAAAGGAGCCAAGTGGCACATTACGTTCAATAAAGTTTCGACATTGGTGACGTGTGAAAGGAGATCAGGCTTTAAACTAAAAAATATATTAATCAACTAGCTGAATATAGGTACCCGCAGGTATTCCCTCTTCTAACGGTTTCAAAATGCCCAGCAAAATTTCAAAACCAATTTTTGCCGAACATTCATGGTCATAACTTTTTTTTTCGTTAACCGATTGGTGCAACATTTTCTGACGACCAAAAGGCATGCAAGACGTCGCTTTTTCTGGCACCTCTTCTAACAGTTTCAAAATGCCCAGCAAAATTTCCAAACCAATTTTTCCCGAATATTTCGAGAAAATGTTCAAAGGAGCCAAGTGGCACATTACGTTCAATAAAGTTTCGACATTGGTGACGTGTGAAAGGAGATCAGGTTTAAACTAAAAAATATATTAATCAACTAGCTGAATATAGGTACCCGCAGGTATTCCCTCTTCTAACGGTTTCAAAATGCCCAGCAAAATTTCCAAACCAATTTTTGCCGAACATTTCGAGAAAATATTCAAAGGAGCCAAGTGGCATATTACGTTCAATGAAGTTTCGACATTGGTGACGTGTAAAAGGAGATCAGGGTCAAAATGCCCGGCAAAATTTCCAAACCAATTTTTGCCGCACAATCATGTTCATAACTTTTTTTTTCGTTAACCGATTGGTGCAACATTTTCTGACAACCAAAAGGCATGCAAGACGTCGCTTTTTCTGGCACCTCTTCTAACACTTTCAAAATGCCCAGCAAAATTTCCAAACCAATTTTTCCCGAACATTTCGAGAAAATGTTCAAAGAAGCCAAGTGGCATATTACGTTCAATAAAGTTTCGACATTGGTGACGTGTGAAAGGAGATCAGGGTTTAAACTAAAAAATATATTAATCCAATAGCTGAATATAGGTACCCGCAGGTATTCCTTCTTCTAACGGTTTCAAAATGCCCAGCAAAATTTCCAAACCAACTTTTGCCGAACATTCATGGTCATAACTTTTTTTTTCGTTAACCGATTGATGTAATATTTTCTGACGACCAAAAGGCATGCAGGAAATCGCTTATTCTGGCACCTCTTCTAACGATTTCACAATGCCCAGCAAAATTTCCAAACTAATTTTCGCCGAACATTTCGAGAAAATGTTCAAAGAGTGGCATATTACGTTCAATAAAGTTTCGATATTGGTGACGTGTGAAAGGCAATCAGGGTTTAATCGACTAGCTTTTTCCTTCAAATGGTCATAACTTTTGCTTTCGTTAACCGATTGGTGCAACTTTTTAATGAAGATCAAAAGGCATGTAAGATGTCGTCGCTTTTTCTGGCATCTCTTCCCCAGGCAACCAGTCACGTCACGTCACGTGCATTTGACGTGTTATTTGGGACTATCATTCAACGTGACGTAAGTAACGTCGAACTTACGTCGAAATTTGGGTTTCAGGAAACCAAAGACACAAGTCACACGAATTTGACGAGTTTTTTGGGATTAACCTGTGATGCGACATAAATGACGTCGAATTTTAAACTCTCATGCAACCAGAGGTACCAATTGGTATTTTATTTTGTGGAAACCCATATCCCCGTCAAGAACTCTCTCACTAGGCATCGGCCACGGGAGTACCTAATGAAAGTATTTGAAGTATAACTGTTTGGCTCGAAGTTGACCACAAGGGCGTAAAAGTATCATTTTACGCCTTGATTTGTGGTAAATAATATATTGTAAATCGCCTGTTTAGACCAATATGTCATTAATGTTACGTCAAATTCAGGTAAATGAATTCACGTCAAATTCACATGACTAAAGTCACGTCAAAAAGCGGGTCAAACCCACGTGATACAAACGTCGAAGAGACGTCGCAAAAATCACGTGATTGATCGAATTTTTGACGTCTTCTCGACGTGATATAGACGTGTTTTGGTTGTCTGGGATCTAACGCTCTCAAAATGCCCAGCAAAATTTCCAAACAAATTTTAACCGAACATTTCGAGAAAATGTTCAAAGGAGCCAAGTGGCATATTACGTTCAATAAATTTTCGATATTGGTGACATGTAGAAGGAGATCAGGGTATAAACTAAAAAATATATTAATCAACCAGCTGAATATAGGTACCCACAGGTATTCCCTCTTCTAATGGTTTCAAAATGCCCAGCAAAAGTTCCAAACCAATTTTTGCCGAACATTCATTGTCATAACTTTTTTTTTCGTTAACCGATTGGTGCAACATTTTCTGACGACCAAAAGGCATGCAAGACGTCCCTTTTTCTGGCACCTCTTCTAACAGTTTCAAAATGCCCAGCAAAATTTCCAAACCAATTTTTCCCGAATATTTCGAGAAAATGTTCAAAGGAGCCAAGTGGCACATTACGTTCAATAAAGTTTCGACATTGGTGACGTGTGAAAGGAGATCAGGCTTTAAACTAAAAAATATATTAATCAACTAGCTGAATATAGGTACCCGCAGGTATTCCCTCTTCTAACGGTTTCAAAATGCCCAGCAAAATTTCCAAACCAATTTTTGCCGAACATTCATGGTCATAGCTTTTTTTTTCGTTAACCGATTGGTGCAACATTTTCTGACGACCAAAAGGCATGCAAGACGTCGCTTTTTCTGGCACCTCTTCTAACAGTTTCAAAATGCCCAGCAAAGTTTCCAAACCAATTTTTGCCGAACATTTCGAAAAAATGTTCAAAGGAGCCAGGTGGTCCACCGGTGCCAACAAAAGAGTTTATAAATTTAAGATGGATTTCACCAGTCCAACAACAGAGTTCCTAAATTTTTCGATGGATTTTACCAATCCAATAAATGTTGGCACCGATCGCAACCGACTTCGGGAGTCGGTGGAAAATCTTCGTTAGATTAAACATAATCCTACTTAATGGTTATTTATTTTTTCCAGTTTTTTTATAACTTATTATTCAAACCAAGATATTTTTATGCATTTTGGTTAATACAAGGTACAGTACAGGATGAGACAAACAAGTGAAGACTCTGATGATGAGCTAGACATCATACTAAATTTGAGCAAAAAACGTACTTGCGTTGAAGACTATTTTGAAAAACTGTCCAGAAGTACAGCCTAAGTGCCTTTAAGGATGGTATTCATATACATTTCCGATTTTCTCGAGCCAAAGTTGCGGTATGATTTTATTATTTAAAGTGTGATTATTGACACTCAGCTGTTTACACCGAAACGCGTTTTTTTTTTGTATTCGATGGAACACGACATTTCATCACTGCTAGATCTCAGATGGATGTCAAACCCATCTGTCAACCGAATGTTGGCACCGATATTCTGTCAAAAAAATGTTGAATTTACAAACTCGCCCATAGTTTTGATATTGGTGACGCTTGAAAGAGTGGTAAAAGGAGATTACAATGGATATATTTTCTAAACTAAATAAGACAAATAATAGTTGGGATGCCATGGTTTACCAAAAAGCATATTTTTGGATGTTGGACGTCGAATGTTGGTGAGGGTGAGTTACCTTACCTCAGGGTTAACTAAAAAAATATTGTCTTCAAACAGCAACAAACTGGGATTTATAGCCTGGAGTTAATTCAATTCTCTAGTAACCTGCAATTGGGAAACCGGCCCTAAATATGTAAAATTTTAATTCTTCGCTTTTGATTGACATCTTGTATTAGATTCTATACACTTACTTTTTCACAATTTTCCTTATTACAAAAAGCTGAGAGAACACAATACTTTCTGTGTAATTTTCGTCATCGCAGGAGCAGAGGTTTATCGTAAGAAATTCCATGACAATCTTCAAGTTTTTTAAGTTTTCGTAAAACGTATGTTTCTTGCTGAATTGAATCAAGCTGCATATACATTTTCTGAAAAAAAGTCAACCGTAAAAAACTAAAAAATTCGACATTTCGCAAAAATCCAAGACGGCGGACCGTTTTGAATATTGGGTAATTTTCACCGCCCTGCAAAAAAAATACGTGCGGCAATGGAGAAAATCTAAGTCATTGCGACAAAAGACTTATGTATGCTTTCTATACCAAGGCATTACTTAATTAAATCGGTTGAGAGACAAGAAAACTATAAACCTCTGAAATAAGTGGTTTTGGACTCGACATTTTCATTTGCAAAAAAATCGCAGGTTTTGCATTTGCTTTAACTTTTGATCGGATTACTTGATTTTAAACATTTTTACATTTTTGGGTGAACAAATCTTGCGGCTTTGACATTTTTCGAACATCCAAGATGGCGGACAGTTTTAATACGCTTTAACCATTGGGTAATTTCACTCCTCTAAAAAAGTAACAAAACAAAATCAAGGCCATTCTACCTCCCATCTCTGCTAGGCATATGGAGGTATCACTTGCTTAAATCAGTTAAGAAGTAAACAAGTTAGTGTCATGATTTTCAGCGCTTTCAATTTAAAAAAATGTTCAATAAAATTACTTTTGCAAAGTCATGGCTAGCTTGATTTTAATTTCATCATCATTGCAGGCAATAGTACAAATATACAGAAACAGAAACAGGCAAACTTTAAGCCTGTGTGTGTGGACCGCGTTCGAATTCGACTGGTTTAAATCAAAATTGCACGAGTGGGTGGAGGGTATTCGTATTGTTTCACGTAAATAAAAAGGGATTTTTCAGTTTAAGAATAGGTCCTGGTTCTGATTGACATTATTTTGACATAAATTTTGACAGCGGTTCTAAAATAATGACGTTCTTTAAAATATTGTGAAGATATCTTTGATTTTACTCAAAAAAAGACTACCTATAATTTTGCATTTAGTTTGTGTTACCATACTGGATGATCAATTTTTAATTTCTTAACCGATTTAATTTAGTGATACCTTCATATATATAGCAGGGCAGGGAACTTTTGTCGCATTAATTTAGATTTTGTTCAGTATAGGTAACAAACATAATTTTTTTTCGGTAAAGAGGGGGAGAGGGTTGAAAATTACCCATTATTTAAAAATGTCCGCCATCATGGATTTTTGACAATTGTTAAATTTTGAACCACAACATAAAAGCCTTAAGTCTTGTACTCCCAAAAAGCTCAAAATTTCTAATATTCTATATAAAATTACAGAAAACTCCACTCAATATAAAAGCCCGTATTTTTTTTATTTCTTAACCGACTTAATTAAGTAATGCCTTGGTATAGAGATAGAGATTTTGTCACGGTGACTTAAATTTTCTCCAGTGCTGCACATATTTTTTTTGCAGGGGGGGTGAAAATTTCCCGTTATTTAAAACGGTCCGCCATCTTGGATTTTTGGAAAATGTCAAATTTTGGACCGTGTTGGAAAAGTCTCGTTCTTTCCAAAAATAAAAACATTTTAAAAGGGGTCCCATAGTTTGTACAAAAATACATTTTACAAAGCGTATTTAACACAAACGTACATTGCGCAAACAATACTTTCCGCAAATCGTAAAATAGCATAACGATACTTCGCACAAAGGATACTTTTTGCAAACCGTACATCGTACAACTCGTACTTTCTACAAACAATACATCTTACAAATCGTACAGTGTAGAATCCGTCCGACATACAATTTTTGTTCTCTGCTGTTTTAATTTAAGCTCAGAATAAACATCCAATCTTAGAAGGAGAAGATATATTCTTTTTTTTTTTGAATTTTATAAAAAATATAGGTTTAAATAAATATAGGTATATAGAATCCAAAAGACATTAATATGCAGTGTGGGAACTTTAGCGGAATCAAATTCTCTAGAGCCTCAGGATAAAATATACGCAACCCCCCCCCCCTTAGAAGCCTGGTTATGGTCACATTTTGACTTCAAATTAATTTTTTTTATTACTTATCCTTAACCCCCCCCCCCCCCCCGAAGTCAATTTCTGAGTGCGCCACTGATTATTGAAATTTGTTTTAAATGTGATGATATACCTATAGGTAAACTATTTTGTGACACCTTGACTGCAATGGTTTTTTGATGTGAGTTAATTTTTAATTTAAAAAAAAAACCTTTAGATATAAAAATCAAATTACTATTGCTTTTTTCTTTCATAAAATTCGGCAAAATAGATTTTTTTTAGCTGTAGGTTGTTTTACAACTCTTTATACAGTGTGTCTCAAAAGTCTGGAATAATGGATTTTTTGGGAGAACGCTTTTTTCAAAAAAAACTTATATAGGTAGGATAGGATCATTTTAGGAAAAATAGCGGTTTCGAAAAATGTATACTCTTTTTTATACACGGTGGACACCTTGTATTGAGTAGTGTTGGGTATTTTTGAAAAGGTTATTTTTTAAGGATCCAGAAAATGAGATAATATACAGGGTGTCCAATTTAAAAAAGAGATAAGGTGACGTATTTTCTTTTTGGGACACCCTGTATAAAATGGTATATATTTTTAGAAACCGCTTTTTCTACTTTAAAATGATCCTACATAAGTTTTTTTTCAAAAACCCATAGTTATCCCGAAAAATCCATTATTCCAGACTTTTGGGATACACTCTGTATAGTTTAGTAAGTTTTTAAGATAATTCGGTCAATAAAATTTTTAGACATATTTTATGGTCTATCTATTTTTAGCTATCCATGCATTCATAGTACCTGATCTGATAATTTGGGAGGGTGGGGATTTAACCTCAACGCACCTAGGTCTCATTTGACCCGTTGCGCATTTTCATAGTACCTATGGAGGCTATTGGGATCGTCAAAAATACCTAAATACAAAATTTCGTCATGGTGTCTGTCTGTCGGTCTGTCTGTCTGTCGGTAACACGATTACTCAAAAACTGCTAAACCAATTCTTATAAAATTTGGCATCAAAATTCTTTGTCACCCTACGCAGAGTTGATTAGGTTCTGGTGGGGGTGGGGGGGTTGGCAAGACGATATTAGGGGGGATTAAACTTAACTCACTAACCGTATAGCAGCTAGCGACACGCGATTTTCACAATATAGGTTAGATAATTACATTTTCAACCAAAAATTTAAAAATATTTTTTTTTTGGTTGAAAATCCAATTATCTAAGTTAATATAAAAACCGCGTGTCGCTTGGCAAGAGGAGGAGGGGATTAAGCTTTTAATAAAATTGTAACTTCAAAAGTATTATAACCCTTTTAAGAAAATTAAGTGGGTTAGAGAGGTTTCACCCTTTAAAAGGGGAATTTTTTATATAACTGGAAAGCCCATAAAAAATCTCAGCATATTTCTTCTATAAACACAAATCGTCGAATAACTCATAAAATCGTGCCAACGTCGGTATAACGTCAGCAGTGCGTTAGCGATGGCCCGATTTTATGTCGGTTATATGTGTTTTTAGGGTTATCCTAAGGCTCTAGCGAAATTATTCTATTTAAAGTTCCCACCATATATAGAAGGGCCCAAGGATATTCTGATAGTATACGAAAACTTCTCCTCCAAACTGACAGCCAAGAGTGTAACTTATTTATTCCCACGAGAGGGACGTTGACAGTTCGTTTTTTTATCCTGCATAGAAATCGGTTCACTCGATTACGATTTGTAATCACACAGACTACATGGTCCAAAAAAGTGAAACCTATGATGTCAAATTCGCTGCTCACCATGAATATCTCCTAAACGGTAGGAGATACGAAAAGGTTTAAATTAGGGCAAATTTGCGCAAATTTGATGCTTGCTGAAAAGTAGGAAAAGTTTACAAATTCCGGATAGTTCTGGAGAAAAAACCGTAATTTTTAATTTTAGTCTTTATTTTTCTGCGCCCTTATTGTTTTAAAGCTGTCAAAAAACGCTTAAAACTTATTTAACAGGCAGTTTTTTGAAATCTACCTGACAGGTTCGTTTTTTAGATTTGACATTGCAGTGTGAGAGGGGAGCTCTGGCAAGTTCATTTTTGGTCCATAAAGGATGACAGATAATATTTTGCAACCTTATTTTGACAAGTCACCTGAATTTTTGGGTTACTTGATCATCATTAATTATTGTGTCTACATAAAATACAAACACTTATCTTTCGACAAAATAATTAGAATAATCACTTCAGTTCCCAGAAGTGAGGATCAAGTTAAATTTGTATATAAATGTAGATTATTATGTAATAAGACACCAAAGTTGAAAATTTCGATGACTGATTGATTAAAAAGTTATACAGACGAAGCATCAAGGCAAATAAAGGAAACCGAAACAGACACAAATTATTTACTATTTACCTATACAGGATGATTTTTTCTTAAATATTAAAATTAAAGTAAAAATCATTATTTTAGAACTGACTCTGTATAATATTTTTTCTACTAGCGTGCGGAAAACATACTTTTCTGCGGAAAAGTTAACTTTAACGGCCATTTCGAGCGGTTGGACGGGACAAAAAAGTAACCCATTACTAGAAAAACCAGCTGTGACTTCTATATGATTAAAATTATGACTACATTTTCTAGTAAATAATTTCCTAAAACCTTGGGTTATGCAATAAAATAGTTTAGAACAATAAGTTTTAACAAGAGCTTATAGGGGAATCTTTAAACTTTGGGTTGGACGGGACAAAAAAAAACCAAAATCTAATTTTAGGAAATGGGGTTTTCCCACATTTTTGGGAAGCAACGGAATTTGGTACCTTAGAGTGAGTTATCCAAAACGCATTTATTGTTTCTTCTGAAAAACTCTTGGTTTTGTAGAAAAAAATTTTTAAAGTTGGAGTTCTACAAACACGCTCAAAAAAATTTTTTAGCCAACTAACTTTACGAGAAAAGTAGCGAGTGGTGACCTTTTTCTCAGCCTCTTCCTAACTTCAGTTTAATGCTTAGCTGTCACTAAATGTCATTTCTGTTTAGTAAACAATCTGTTAAAAGTTGTATTTATTTTTTCTCGAGCTTTTTCTGCATCAAAATGAAAAAGTGCGTTTTCCGCGGATGTGAAAATAAATAAATGTCAGAATTCCCCTGGAAATTTAAGATATTTTTGCCCTTCCCTTTGGGACCAAGAAGAAAATTGTGGCTCTAGAGGCACTAAAGCTGAAAAAATTATCCACGGCTGGGCGCAATAGTGTGTGAAGATCACAGCTGAAATTCAAATACAACCTCGCCACCCAAAGGAAAAATTTTTCTTTACAAAAAAATATTTCATGATCATGTAAAAAAATATAGGTTTACCTTTGATGGTTCTCGCGTAAAATAACCCCCGTACAATCTGTTAAGACAAGTAAAATTTAGTTCACTTCTTGTTTAACCCATTATTCTTATAGCAATAAAGTTTTTAAATAAAAAAGAGTTTTACCAACCACCACTGGTTTCAGACACAGTCCATCCACCAGTCGGCCCTTCAACTATAACGAATCGATAACAAAAACAATGAACTTTACAAAATACACCGGAGTACCACAAGAATACATACCGGGTGCAACTTGGAGAATAAATGCAAACATGTGTTTCACCCTTGTTGGGGATCATCGGTACGTCATTTTATAGACAAATAATACGAACGATCAAATCAACAAGTCATGAACAAATGCTCGGCAAAACATTATAGATAACAGGATGAGAAATGATGGCTACTATGGATAGTGGGAATTTGTTTGAAACCAGTCAGTGGTAGAACTAGTGGAGGAGGCCAAAAATCCAATAGTTTTGTGTTGGTAAAACTCTTTTTTTTATTTATATTTAACTCCACTATAGACATTGGGAATTTATATCTCATTCTGTAATAAGACTTTTGTTGATTTGCTTAAAAACTGGAAAGAAAAGATTTATTTAAAATTGACCGAGCCAAATTTTCCACTTATGACATAGAAAAGTCTGATAAGGTCAGTCCTCCCCACCTTTATGGGAATCTAGGGACGTATAAAACTTCTGTAAAACTTTTTTTTAGTTCCAGTGATGGGAGTGAAAAAATATGGTAAATCACTTCAAGTTATTTTTTTCTAATATTTTTTCTTCAAGTTTAGTGGAATTTTTTTAAACTTATATTTAAATTTATTGCTTCAGGGTTAATTTTTTTGAAGTTTAAGAAGTTCATAGCAAGTAATTTAGAGAGATGCATTGATTAGCAAGAGTCAATGTTTCTTCCCAAATTTTTCTTAAACCAAAAACTTCTGGGTTAGTTTACCTGCCAAGGACTGGGTTGGGGTCGAATCTCGTCTTAATTTTAGATGTTGGGAAAATCAAGTTACTAATGCATTGCAGACGAAAATTTGTGAAAAATGATATTAAAAATGACATTATTTTCACAATTGTTAATGCCATTATAGAGCCACAAGCAAAATTTTTGAAAGAACCCCTGCACAAAAACTTGTAAAACGTAACCGTATTTTAATGTATTGTACCAAAGGTCAAAATAGTGAAATTCTATGAGGATCTTATATGATAGGACATATGAGCCGTCAAATAACAGATGTCTGGCAAACACCCAAGAAGACTTTTTTCTCATAACTTTCAACCGAAAAAAATCTTGGGTGGAAAAACGAAATTCAAAATTGGATGCGTTTTTTTTAACTTCTTTTTTTTATTTCTCTTTTGTTTTAATTGCCTTAGGAGCATATTCCTATTGGAAATATTAACACGCCATGGCCAGGACGAACCCATATCAGATGACTTATAATAAAGTACAAGTGCGGAATGATGCCTATTTGTGATTGATTCAAAATGATGTTTGGGGTGGGCGCCTAGTGGTTTTATACTGTCTGAAATTGTTTCAATCTTTTTTTAGAAGCATATTCTGTAAATAAGATTCATTTTGGGACCTTCAATGGAAAAAATTGTCATTTTTAATATTACAATAGTTTTATATAATTTTTATTTTTAATAAGTGAAGTGAAATAAAATCATTGCCTGTTCTTTTGTTTTGTAAGAAATAAATATACCTACTGTAGAGCGTTTACCATGTTTTATGTATCCTAAAACTCAAGCTTTTAAAGGCGGACAAAAAAATATCAAGACTAAAGTTAAATAGTTTTATTGAATAATATGATCAAAAATACGTACTATTTAAACAAAAGGAGTGTTAGATACACACAAGAAAATAGTAAATTATTAATAAAACAAAATAAATAAATGTACTATTTTAATTATACAATTTTTTATTATTCTAAATATACAAAACTTTAATTTTATATCTGAAGGAATCCAGAGAGGTGGAAAAAAATATCCACATTATTAGCAGAGCTACACATTCTTCGTATAGGTCTATTAAGGTTGTAATTTGTATTATAATATTCTAAGTTAAAAATATTCCTATTTCTTGTACTCCGCTGTGGGACCCTTAAGCCAATTCTATGTATTAATTGAGGAGAATCAAACATTGCATTTCAAATCTTGAAAAGAAAAGCTAGATCAAGACATTACTCGACGGTTTTCAAGAGTTGTGACCTTTAGAAATTTTAAAACATCACAATAAACTATTTCCCCAGATAGAATTTTAAGTTTAAAAGCTACAAAACTTAAGAATTTCTTCAATACCCTTTCCAGATTTTCTACATGACATTTATAGAATGGGGACCATATGGAACTACAATATTCTAATATTGATTTAACAAGGGAACAATAAACATTTTTAAAACAGATTATATTTTTAAATTCAGATAGGCTCCTTTTTAAGAAACCCAGTAGTTTAAAAGCTTTGTTACAGATAAAGTTATAGTGATTTTTAAAGCTTAAGCTTGGGTCAAATAATACCCTTAAGTCTTTAAATTTTGTGAAAAAGTGTTGAGATCATTCTGCACTCTTTCACAATCCCTAAAATCTTTAACAATTCTAAAAATCTTTTAATCGTCTGCATATAGAAGGATTAGACAGCAACAGAAACAGTCTGAAATATCATTAATAAAACAAATGAAAAGAATTGTAGACATAGGTCCCCTTGTGGTACTCCAGACTTCACTAATATCTCTTCAGAGAGACAATTTTTTATCCTAACAGCCTGTCTTCGGTTTTTATTATGCCAAGATTTGTACAGGGAATCAAAACAATGTATTAACATCAATCAGTGAAGATTTTTTTTCTTTCAAAATCTTTGTCAAAAGACCTTTTTAGCAATACCAAAAACCTATAATTTATTTGGCGGTACCTTACATTGAGGTTTTATCTCTTAACAGTTTTTTTTAAGTTTGTGATGGTCCTGTCATAAGACTCCTCTGTAAAAAATTGTGCTCGACCAATTTGGATAAAATTTTAGTATGTTATTGTCGTAGTCAAAATACACAATACAGAAATCATAACGAAAATTTCATAAAAGTGTTTTATAAGACTTATTTTAAGTCTTTAGTAGTTATGCTCATTGATTTTTTAGCAATCTGAGTACTTGGGTCATCAAACTATAAATATATTAATAGCAGGTTTTTAATTTTAATCACGATATCTGATTTACCCTGTACATTATAAATGGTTTACATGAAACAAAAAATTTTATTCAAATTGGCGAAAAACAATGTTTCACATAGAACACTGCAAGATTTGATAAAAAACGGTACTTCACTTTGGGGGTCATTTGTGATCTATCACTTTGAAGTTTCTACAGAGATAAAAAAATTCAGGCTGACAACATTTTTTGGAGTTTATCATATATTTTTGTGATTTTCACAAAAAAAAATCCATGTTTTATAAATAATTTCCGCGTTTTATTAAACAACTTAATGTTTTGCATTAGTTTAGGTAGTAACTATATTTTTGGTATTACTGTAAGTATGCGCGTTTTGAGATATCTACATTTTTTATGGCACTTTGAGATGAAATTTTTGTTTTATGACCAGATATTTAAGTAACGAATGAGACTTTAAAAAAATATAAACATTAAAAAACCAAAAAAAAACTGCATATATTAATTAAACAAACACGGATTTTTTAAAGTGCTTTAGCAGACACATATATCGCCCAAAGAACCTTTTCTTGAATATCTCTAGATAGCAGCTAAAGTAAGTAAGGATGTTTTTAAAAGTTCAACCCTCTTTCTAACCTCCCACGACCATTAAAAACTCATTGCTTGATGCCAAAGATATTTTGTAAAATTTTTTATAAAAATCGGTTTAGCAGCTCTCCACTAATGTAACAAAAAGACACCACACCAAAACATGGGTATTGGCTTCTCAGGTACAAGCCTGATTTTGAAATTTTAATTTTTTGAATTTCCTTCAAGACTTCATCTTTAACTTTTTCCCCCTCTCCACTGCCTCAGTGCCCAGGTGTTTAGAAGCGCCAAAAATAGCCTCAGTTAACGTTATTCTGCCAAATCGCAAGCTGTGCCATAATGGAGAATTGGCTTGAAGTCGAGTATCCGTTTCAGCTTCGACACACAAGGAATCACTCATATTTGACCGCATGTAATTAATGAACCTGTCAACATTCCATTTGGTCCATTTTCTCTGCAGTTTTAAACTTGAACCAGAGCTGGTATACATCGATATAGGTGTACTTGTCTTCAGATCGCAAAAGGGTATATATTACCCCTTTGTTATCTGCGCAGATTTACATCAATTGAGACACATAATTATGACTTTTTGGTCCGAGGGCTGGCACGTCTTCGTTTAAGTGACTGCAAATCCATTTTGGCATTTCCAACATCATTGTAGAGGTGCAGGCTGGTTCTTCACTTCTTCTGTGAAGCCAAAAAAGGACAGCAATGGCATGCTTGCAGCCCCCTGTAAGTATCAAAAGAAAAGTTAAAAACAGTTAACAATTTTCTAATAACAGGTTAAAAGGAGACACATTCTGCTTGCGTCTTTTTTTATCTTGTGAAAACTAAATTTGCATTGTGTGTTCCTAGCTTAACAGAAACTGGTACAAAAAATACATCATAGTTAGAAAATACCAGAAAAATATTTTTTAAAACATGGCACCAGCAGTCATGTATAAATTTTATTTTTCTTCAATATCTCAAAAATTACTGATCTGCTAATTTTTGTTGAAAATATAATTATTTCTTTTAATGTGAAAACTGTATGTGTGTTGCTAGCTGATACGTTTTGTGAGTTATGATTTTCAACCCCCTTTCTTACCCTCTTTACAACCCTCACCCCCATCAAAAACTAATCAGCTCATTCTTTGGTTCCGAAGGATTTTTGTGCCAAATTTCATCAAAATCGGTTAACTTTAGTGGCTTTTCAGTCATCGTTGTCCAGACAGACAGGCAGGCACCAATTAAGGAATTTTGTATTTAGGTCTTTCATGTTTATTTGAGTTATTTTGGTATAAATAAAGTGTTTTTTTTTTCGCTCATATTCTTGTTTTTGAAGTTAGGAATGCTCCCCACCAGAGAAATGTGAAATGACGCCGAAATTTGATAATTAAACAAGTCTCGGAGATGGTTTGGGGATACAACCTTTTAATGTCTAAAAAAATTATTCCAATGTTCATAGCTCCTCATTTTGTCCTAACAAACGTAACTTTTTGTGTTGGTATGCTCTAAAAACTCTACGCATAAAGGTCAACTTTTAAAAAATTTAAAGCAGTTTTACTTGGATTTTCCACCCCAGATATGTACAAAAAAAAGAGCAGCGCCTAATATTCTGTAAGTTTGGATACCGTAAAGATATAATTTTCCTACCAGGTGTAATTGCAAAACAGTGGCAGCTGCTATTCTGTAAGTTATAATTTTACCTCTTTTTCTCAAAAAATGTAAATAATAACAATTATTAAGTAATTTTAAGAAGACTTTAAAAAGAGATTAACCAAATATTTTTTTTTAAATATAATGTAAAATGTGTATAGTTTCAAAAGTTTTTAAAACTACCTGCAGAAGCAGAACAATCTTTGCACTCAGAATGCAGCACTTTTTCCTCCTTCTCATTAACAGAAATTTCCACAGTATAAGGAGTATTTCTTACTCTGTGCTCCGGAGTTATTTTCGCCTTGACTGTGCAAACATCTCCTTCTCTCTTAACTTGTCACCATAGACCTCCTTCGTAACTCTAAAATAAACAATAACACTTAAGCCTTCAATCATCTCACTTTTAACACCAAATCAACCAGACCATGTACATTTTTAAGGTACAAACAAAGTAAAAATAATTTCATATACACGTAGAATTGCAACTCTCATATGACACGAGAATAACTGATAGATAGACAAAACTTCATATGTCCAGTTTACATACCATGAGTCCTCTAGGTATGGCAAAAGTTTAGAAATCATATTTTTTTTGTAATGCACTGAATGGCATGTGGTGACACTTCATTAGCTGTTAATTTTTCATGCTATGATATTTTTCATAACATGAATTAAATTTGGAACGTCTTTGAGATTAAAAATATAAGATTAAAAAAATACAAGTTTTTTATATTTTTTTTTTAGATTTTACAGCTGTGGTTAATTATTTCTGATAAAGCTTTTCTAACATTTTGTTTTAAATTTTATAGCAAAATTTTAGGTGTACCTCAAATGACTTTTTTATTATCTTCACATTTTGCAGCTTTTTACTGTTACAAAAAAATCCAGGATGTTTAAAATATAGTAACTGTAATAAATTACTTATTTACTGTCATTTATATTTTGCTTTTAATAAGTTGGTGAAAACCTTGGTCAAAACTAGTAAGAAATCCTGTTGAGTCCAATATTTCCTTGAATATCTGAAAAACTACAAATCTGATATAGTTTTTGTTGGAACTGTAATTATCCATCTAAATATTAAAACCATGTGTTGCTAGCTGCTAAAAGTATATTTTGTTTTCCTTGAATATTTCAAGATCTACAGATCTGACTTCAACGTAAATGTAATTGCTAGCTGCTACAATTCCACCCTCTTCACAACAAATTAATTGACTATTATATAATGTTTTGTTTTAAAAGTCATTTTAACTAAATGTTTGGGATTTTCTTTGAAAGATACTTGAATGGTTTAATAAGCTAGTCATCAGGTATATTTATTTTTAGTTTAGTTTTTTACTTTATTGACATTCTTTTGTATTTTTTTTAAACTAGCTTTTGCTAAGTATATAAATTAACCTCGAAATTAACATTGCATTTTTCTGAAAAAACTTTACCGTCATAAGCCTAATGTGTTAGTAAAGAAATTTGATGGTAATGTAGCACTAAATTATCATCATGTCAGAATTTAGCTCTGACTGACATTTGTTTGATGCATAAATTAATTAACGGTCTAACTGACTGTTAGACATCATCATACTTTTCACATTACTTTTCATACAACTGACTATAGACAAAAAAATAATTTATTGAAAGAACTTTATTGCTTAACTCAGTAACCAGTTATTAATGTTTTTAATGTATCTGTTAACTCCTTAAAAAGACTAACAAAAAGATTCTTACGAGACTAAATATTTTTTTTAGTTAAATTTTATACTGTTTTGTGTCTGTTTTCAAATACTTTGCGTTGTTCATACTATAACTCCTACTATACTATATTTTATGTCTTTATTTATTAATTAGTATTCAGTGTTGACTATGTAAAATTTTTTTCTTTTGACAAGGTATTGATTTTAATGGGGTTTCTGTTCCCTATAAATATAAATAAATAAATTAAATTACTTGTGCTGACGTCCTTTCTCAAAAAGTTACCTTGCTTCTTCTTACTTGGCATTAAAAAGTAACAAGGTTTGTGTTTTTTTAATCGGGAAAAAAAAGTTAAATTTAAAAAAATATGTACAGGGTGTCCAAAAATCATATTTCAAGTCACTTGACAAGGTTTTTATAACAAATGCTTAACAGTCTTACTCATATATTTTGACACAATTTGGATTTTTAATGTGCGCAGTTAAACCATACTCACTTTCCAGTCTTAACATTCTTCATCTCAGCGCTAAAGAAATCCATATTATCCAAATAATATAAATTAATCATCTCATGATCCACTTTGGGTAAGTTGTTAGAATCACCCTTCACAAATCCATTCTCCATATTCTGAGCCATATTCTCTAAAAAAAAAATCAAGAAAAAATCTTAACAAAATTCAAAAAGTTAAAAAACTACTTACCTACAGCTCTCTTTAAAAATATTTTTATCAATACTTTTTTTAATATAAATATTGAAACCTTTAAAATAAGTGCAAAAAAATTAAAAGAACAGAATATTATCGCTTTAGAATAGATAGCTATATCTGAAGTCTGAAAATACCATCATGGCTGTACCCAAGGGGTGAACCAATCCAGCAAGTGCACAAAATATTTGGCAGGAACTATATTTTAGCACTTGCAGGCCTCCTATATTATGAGTTTCATTTTATCCTAAACCCAGGAGGAACTGGAATATGAACACTTTTTCCAGGAGACATACAAAATATGGGATCATTTCACCCGTTGGCTGTACCAATATACAGATTTTAAACAATAGCAGAACGAAGTTTTTATAATGTTACTAGTATGAATCTACACTTTTGCAAGCAAATAAGAAAAGCTATCAAAAGATATAGATTTTAGGAGAAAATTCTGTCTTCTAATAGACATGTAGCAAGCATGAAAATTGTTGGATCTGGGGTTGAGTTTTTATGGTGGTTTTTGACGATGCTTCAGAAAGTGGCTTTATGTAAAGAGAGTGTCTAAAGAGCCGACAATTTATTATGTATTTTTCATATTTTCGTTTTTTTTAACCTAAACACCTAGACTCAATTCAACTTATGAAAAGCCAAAAAAACACACTTTAAACTAAATTAACCCAACCTAAACAGACTCAAAGCAACTAAATTCACCCAACCTAACCTAAACAAACCAACTTATTCAAAGCCAAAACAGCCCAAAAAAACACACTACAACTCCTACATCTTTTTTTGGCATAAAAAAATGTTTGGGTTGTTTTGGCTTTTAATAAGTTGGTTTGAGTCTGTTTAGGTTAGGTTGGGTTAATTTAGATTAAAAAAATATGAAAATATGAAACACAATAAATAATTATTGTCGGCTCTTTACCCTCACGACTATTTAGCCGAATTGTCGGCTCTTTATAGACACTCCCTTATATAAAATTACTTAAAAAAACTTACCAAATATCAAAATTTGTATGCGCACACTCTGTTAAAAATCGCAATCAAAAGTTCTTATTCTTCTTGTCTCCGAATTAAGCTTATAAACCCAGCTTAAATTTTCTTAGCAGCTAGGGCTATGGTGGACAGGAACCGTACTGTTTGTAATAACATTCACTACATATATAGTGGTATATTACTTGTAGGCTTTCTAAACGAGAAACAAATATAAACTTTCGCACTACTAAATGTTTATAATTTTATAAATTAACTTCAAAAGAATCACAACCAAAAAAGCAAAACACTTAAAAAAACGAATTGACAGTATGACTTAAAGTTAGCCGCAGGCCGCAGTTCGCAACCCAGTGGTCCAAATAAAAACTGCACTTGACAAATTACAATGGACCAGCCAAAAATGACGTCACCTGTATTGATTATGACGTCACCTATATTCGTTTTGAAAAATCGTAAGGCCACTGAATCGACGATTAAAAACATTATTTTTCACATAGAAAACCAAAATTTTTTGGGGAAAAAAGTTTTTAGATGGATTTCTTGGACCTTTATGTTTATGTATATTCCAAAAAAATGGTAACTTTTTTTTTATGGGAAAGCCCCATTCTTACTTTTATATAGGGTGTTCCAAAAAAAAAACCGACTTTTTGGATTGCCTATAACTTTCACGTTAATTATCCGAAATTCGAAATTTAGCATTTTTTTTTGAAAAAGAGGACTTAATAATTTATGCAACTAATGTCGAAACTGACATTTCCTTAAAATTGAAGATGGTCCAAAAAAGTGAAACCTATGATGTCAAATTCGCTGCTCACCATGAATATCTCCTAAACGGTAGGAGATACGAAAAGGTTTAAATTAGGGCAAATTTGCGCAAATTTGATGCTTGATGAAAAGTAGGAAAAGTTTACAAATTCCGGATAGTTCTGGAGAAAAAACCGTAATCTTTAATTTTAGTCTTTATTTTTCTGCGCCCTTATTGTTTTAAAGCTGTCAAAAAACGCTTAAAACTTATTTAACAGGCAGTTTTTTGAAATCTACCTGACAGGTTCGTTTTTTAGATTTGACATTGCAGTGTGAGAGGGGAGCTCTGGCAAGTTCATTTTTGGTCCATAAAGGATGACAGATAATATTTTGCAACCTTATTTTGACAAGTCACCTGAATTTTTGGGTTACTTGATCATCATTAATTATTGTGTCTACATAAAATACAAACACTTATCTTTCGACAAAATAATTATAATAATCACTTCAGTTCCCAGAAGTGAGGATCAAGTTAAATTTGTATATAAATGTAGATTATTATGTAATAAGACACCAAAGTTGAAAATTTCGATGACTGATTGATTAAAAAGTTATACAGACGAAGCATCAAGGCAAATAAAGGAAACCGAAACAGACACAAATTATTTACTATTTACCTATACAGGATGATTTTTTCTTAAATATTAAAATTAAAGTAAAAATCATTATTTTAGAACTGACTCTATATAATATTTTTTCTACTAGCGTGCGGAAAACATACTTTTCTGCGGAAAAGTTAACTTTAACGGCCATTTCGAGCGGTTGGACGGGACAAAAAAGTAACCCATTACTAGAAAAACCAGCTGTGACTTCTATATGATTAAAATTATGACTACATTTTCTAGTAAATAATTTCCTAAAACCTTGGGTTATGCAATAAAATAGTTTAGAACAATAAGTTTTAACAAGAGCTTATAGGGGAATCTTTAAACTTTGGGTTGGACGGGACAAAAAAAAACCAAAATCTAATTTTAGGAAATTCTTACTTTTATATAGGGTGTTCCAAAAAAAACCGACTTTTTGGATTGCCTATAACTTTCACGTTAATTATCCGAAATTCGAAATTTAGCATTTTTTTGAAAAAGAGGACTTAATATTTTATGCAACTAATGTCGAAACTGACATTTCCTTAAAATTGAAGATGGCGGACAGTTTTGAAAAATGTTTAATTTTGACCCATTGAAAATTTTTATGCTCGCCACTGTAATAAAACTGAGATGTTCGCTAAAAAGCCTTATTCTTAAATAGCCTTATTCTTACGTACGTAACATTTGTTTAAATCGGTTAAGAATAAAAAAGTTCTACAGTTTTACATTTCATGCTCTTTGTGTGATAAAAGACTTTCTCACTTAAGTCAACTCTATTCGACGGGATACAGGTTCGTCAAAAAATATCGGAAAAAATTCTAAAGTCTCTTTGGTATTTTTAACCCTTATTGGAAAATAAAATGAGTACGCTGCTGTAATAAAATTGATATGTGCACTAAATAGTATTATTCTTTCAACGCATACACATGTAACGCTTGTTTAAATCGGTTAAGAAATAAGACTTTCCATGAATCCGTCCGCCATCTTGAAATTTAAAGAGATGTCATTTTGACATCAGGCACATAAAAGTTAGGCTTTTAGCTTGTCAGAAAGTTTTAAATTTTTGGCAAAACTGTATCCCGTCGACTAAAAAACGACCTATGGTCAGAAAGAGGCATCAAATGTAAAACTGCCGAACTTTCTTATTTTTTAACCGATTTAAAGAAACGTTACATGTAAGAATAAGGCTATCTAGCGCACGTCTCAGTTCTATTACAGTGGCGTACATACAAAATTTTCAGGGGGATCAAAAATACCCATTTTTCAAAACTGCCCGCCATCTTAAATTTTAAGAAAAATGTCAATTTTGATGATGAAAACATTAAACTTCAAATTTCGGAGAATTAATGTGAAAATTATAAGCAATCTAAAACGTCCGGTTTTTTTTGGAACACCCTATATATTTCAATTTTTTAGAAAAACGCTTTATCATGGTTTTTCCAAACTAAACAAAAGGCATTGGAATTAAAGGAGAAAGCAATAAGTTGTTAACAATTATGTTAAAAATTATTTTGAAGCATGAACCAGTAAAGCTTTTCTTTTGGGTTGGACGGGACAAAAAATAGAATAATCGAAAAAATATTATTTGCTTTAGGTACGAAACTGTTTGTAAACCAAAAATGAGTGTTACAGTCGTTTTATGATTTGGAGTTATTTCAAGATTTTTAACAAAAACCGATAGATCGTTAAAGCTTTTTTCCTTTTTTTAATAAAATTACATTTGCTTGAAATGGCCCTTTATGGTACTTTTCCGCACTCAACCAAAAATAAAATATAAATATATTGCTATATTTTTAAAAATTTTCTTTTTTGTGTTAGTAAACGTTTTAGTCAGGATAAATAAAGAGTAATATTTTTAAAATTCCTTTTATTGGGTTAAATGAATACTTAAGTCAATTAAGCGAGCTGAAAAAATATTTTACCCTGCAACTCGCGTAAAGTGACTTTTCCGCACATAATTGCTGCAATCGCGTGCGGCAAAGTGACACTTTCCGGAATTGTTAGATAAACTGCTATTTATTTCTACGACCGTGCGGGAAAGGGGTGTTTTTTAGTTTGGAAAGTATTACTTTCCCACACTGAGTACAAAAAATATTTATCCTAACTCATGTGTCAAGTTTCTTTCCCATCCTTGCTGCTTTCCCGAACTCCGGTCCGCGTTCGTTCTCAGACAAACGAATGTCCCGTGTGGGGAAGATTAAATTTTCGCACAAGTTATGTAAGATAAAAACTATAATTTTCAGATTTTGCGCATTGTTAACAGTGTGCAAAATATAACTTTGCGCACTGTAATCTTAATGTCAAAACCAGTTCTTCGCATTGTCAGAGCATACGTCAGTAGGCTTTAAAATGCCTTGTATCTAGTTTTCATACTTTTTATTTAAATTTTTGAAAGCGATTATCTCACAAACTAAATAAGATCACCTATGATGTTGGATGTCATTTTAAAAATTTTTGTTGAGAGAATCTACAGATAGTAACATTTATAAAATTAAGCCCCTTTATCAACATTTTTTAACAAATGACGTAAAAATGACCAAAAATGGATAAATTGCATTTGTAAATGTGTAATCGCCCAAATTCTACCATTTCTGAATTTTCCTTAAAAAACCCTTTAAAATGACACTGAACATCCTAGGGTACCTTATTTAGTTTTTACGCCTTTTCCGCAGTCATTTGCGTGTGAAAAGTAGCAGTTTCCCGCACAGCGTGCACGAAAAAATTTTGTTTGCGAAAAAAATATCACTTGCGCAAAAAGAAATTTCTACGAGTTTGAGGAAAATATAATTTTGCGCATTGGGTGTTTCGTTACTATGCCACACTAGTGTGCAAAACCACTTTATCAAGATCAAGATCAAAAGATCTTGGGAGAAAAGAACGAAAATTCAAAATTGGATGAGTGTCCCACAAGGATCACACAAAAGACCAAAGCGAAAAGAGGAACAATTAAACGATGTTTCGCCCGGAGTGACCAGCGTGGGCTCGTCAGTGGATTCACTAGTCACCCTCAATCCAGACATCATTTAACACCATCGCAAACTCTGACTTCCAACTCTGAAACACTCACAAATAGGCGTCGTTCCGCATGGTACTTATTATAAGTCACCTGATCCTAGGACAAGTCTTAGGAGCATATTCCTATTGGAATGCGGACCGAGGTAAGAGATTTTAAGAAGGATCTTGAATTTTATTCTGAAAACTTTGAGCAACAAAAAGCAAAAAACTCAATATATGAAGAGGAAATAAACCGACTAAAACACGAAAACGAAATCATGAAGAAGGAAATCAATAAAATAAAATCCAAATTTGAAAAAAATGAAAATGAAAACAGGCAAAACAATCTGGTTATTGTAGGAATTAAATACGAACTAGATGGTGACAAAGCAAAAATAGAAGAAGTAAAGAAAAATGCTGTCAAAGCAGTGAAATACGTAAATCCAGACATACCAGATGAAAGCTATGATGTACAATTAACAAACCCGAGGAAAGCCAACTCCCCAATACTACTGATGTTCAACTCCTCTGCTGGAAAGAATGCATTTAAGGAAAGTCGTCAGAGAAAAGGAAAAATAAACACATTACAATGTGGAATCTCAAAAGAAAATAATGCATTATACTTTAACGAGGATATGTCCAAAGAGCAAAAAGTCATCTTTGGAAAAGCAAGAAAATTAAAAGACAAAGGATATGCCTTTGTGTGGGCAAAGGGAGGTAACATCTACGTACGAGAAAAGGAAGACAGTAAGGTTATCAGGATAAGAACGGAGGAAGATATTAACAACTTGGAAAGATCCTGAATAAACTTATATTGTACTTAGCTTTATTTTGTTTGTTTTTTTAGATGGTTGCCATGGAGCTAAATGATCTTTATGATGACTATCAGAATGTTGTCACAGAAGCCTGCGACCACCTCAGCAGCATAGGGTTAACAAGCTCAGACACTCGACTGAACCTAATTCATTTTAATATTTCCAGCCTTAATGCACATTTTGATGGCTTAATAGCATATTTAATAACAGGTAATATCAATTTTGATATAATAATTCTTTCAGAAACGAACAAAATATATAATTTAAACGATTTTAAAATTGTTGGCTACGAAACATTTTATAATGAAAGTGTTCTAAACAAATGCGATGGTACAGTTATTTTTGTAAAAACCTCCCTATTGCCTAAGGCAGAAGTAATCAATGTTAATTTTTCAAGATTCTTAAGGGTCACTCTCACTAAATATGGTGTTAAGGTGGGATTAACTGCAATCTATAACTCCCCCAGTCTGAATAAACTGGATTTTATTAATAATTTAAAACAGCTTTTAGCTCAAAACTACGAGAAACATCTTGTGGAAGTTTTTTGTGGGGACACAAACATCCATATATTAGGTGACAGATTAACAAACTATGCAGCAGAATACATGAACTGCTTAAACCAATCAGGCTATGTAAGCCAAATAAATACATATACCCGCATACAGGGAAATTCAAAAAGCTGTATCGACCATTTCTTTTTAAAAAATAATAAAGTAGGAGTTGAAGCTACCCCATATGTCATAAAAAGTGGTCTTACTGACCATTTCCCAATAGTTTTGTCACTTAAACTCATAAATAAAAATGCAGCCCCCAACATAAAAGAACCAATAATAAAAAAAACCCTTGATTTCCTTAAAATCACACATTCACTTAAAAATTGTAACTGGGATGAAGTTATAGATTGCAGGGACCCTAACCTTTGCACAAATAAATTTATTACAAAGCTCAACAATATAATTGAAGAGGCCACAAATTATAAAACCATAACAAAAATTAATAAAAAAAAAGACTGGATAACCCCTGCAATTATTAGTTCTATAAAAACCCGAGACAAGCTGAAGAGAGAAACCCTGCAGGATCCCCTTAACCAAATAAAACTAATAAGATTCAGAAACTATCGAAATTTATTAACAAAAATAATAAAAAAAACTAAATGCATGTATTACAAACAAAAAATAGACAATAACAAAAATGATATAAAAAAAATATGGGAAATAGTAAAAGAAGCTTCTAATGACAAAAAATCTAAAACATCGGTACAATCTTTAATTGAAGAAAATAGTGAAGTAACAGACCCCAAAGATATTGCTGATATATTTCTAAAATATTATAGTGAGGTAGGAAAAAACTTAAGCAAAAAAATACCTAAAAACTATTATAAATTCCAAGAACCTAGAATACAAAAGTCTGCTAAATTTAACCCTCTTACAGAAAATGAGCTGATACTTCAAATAAATGCTCTAAAAAATAAGGCCACTAGCTCAATAGACAACATATCAGCCCAAATCCTTAAAGATAACCACACTTATCTTTTAAAACCATTGCTTCACATCGTTAACTCTATTCTAACTAATGGCGTCTACCCCAAAGCTCTGAAAAGTTCAATAATTACTCCAGTGTTTAAAAATGGGGACTTGCAAAAAAAAGAAAATTTCAGACCAATTGCAATTACAAGTACACTCAATAAATTAGTTGAAAAAAGTATAAAATTAAGATTTAATGCTTATCTCGAAAATAACAATCTCCTGTCTGAATTCCAGTATGGTTTTCGAAAAAACCTAAGCACTGAAGATGCAATACAACAAATGACAGAAAAAATTATCAAAAATTTCAATAGTGGTTACAAAACCATTGGTATCTTTATTGACCTAGCAAGGGCTTTTGACACTGTGGCACACCAGATTCTACTGCGTAAACTTGACCATATAGGCATAAGAGGAATCGAACTAAAATTATTTCAATCATATATTGATCATGAAAGAACACAACAAGTAAAAATTAAAAACCAAACCAGTAATAAAGAAAAAGTGGAATTTGGTGTGCCACAGGGCACAGTCCTTGGGCCAATACTATTTTCAGTCTATATAGATCATATAACAAAAATATTACCAAAAGAAATGGGACGTGTAATTTGTTATGCTGATGATTCGGTGATACTAATCAGGGCTAAAACCCGGCATGAAGCACACAGCTTAGCTGAAAAATATATTACAATTATTAAATTTTGGTTAGATGAAAATTTGTTAACACTCAATGACACCAAAACTTTCTTTATTTCTTTTAGAATGAATAACCGAGACACCTTCAACATGCCTAACATAAAAATACACACCCACGAATGTTTTAGTGGTAATAAACCCTGCAATTGTCAAATGAACGTAAAAGAAGTTCAAAATATAAAGTACTTAGGAGTAATTATTGATAAAAATCTTAAATATGATGCACACATAGAATACATAACTAAAAAAATTAGAAAAACAATATATCGATTTTATCTTCTGCGTGAATTCTTATCTAAAAAACTTTTAAAAATAATCTACCAAGCATTGGTAGAATCAGTCCTAAATTATGGTATCAGAGTCTGGGGTAGTGCTTGTAATACAACCCTTGCAAATCTAATAATAACTCAAAAGTACATTCTTAAAATCATAAACAAAAAACCAAAAAGATACCCTACAAATGAGCTATTTAGTGTGAGCAAGGTATTAAAAATAAGAGAACTTTATATAAAAAATGTTCTTAAATACATGAAAAATAATACAAAATATAAAAATCAACCTATCTATACTATAAATACAAGATCAGCTGCACAGGAGCAATTACTTGTGGAAAGGGTCAATTTCACAGCTTGTCAAAGACATATTTCATATATTGGCCCAAGACTTTTCAACTTAATTCCAAACCCAGTAAAACACATCTCTAATAAAAAAACCTATGCACTCACTGTGACCAGATGGATTCTTGAAAACACTGATAAAATCATACATAAAGTACCTTTTCTAAACTAAACTATTAAACTAAACTTATAAAAAAACAAAATATTAACTTTTCATTTTAAATTTAGATAAATAATAATGTACCTATTAAAAAAAAATAATAATAAAAACATAAAAACATAAACAGGCTCAGTTGAAACTGCACGACCAGCTGCTGGGGTGGTCGAGGCCACGGACACATTTTTGATAAAATGAATTAATGTTGTGTGTTTAAATGTGATCGTCTGTGCATTATTTTAACTAGAAAAAAAATAATAAGTAGATAAGTAAATAAATAAATTAGTAATTAATTTAGTAGGTATTGAAATGTAATTTATAAGTATTTAAGACTGACAAGGACCAATTTCCCGACGAGCCAATCAATGGCTCAGGGAAAATGTTCCAACTAAAATGTAAACAAATGTACCTGAACGATGTTAATAAATTAAATTAAATTAAAAAAAAAAAGATTAACACGCCAGGACGAACCCGCATCAGGTGACTTATAATAAGTACCATGCGGAACGACGCCTATTTGTGAGTGTTTCAGAGTTGGAAGTCAGAGTGTGCGATGGTGTTAAATGATGTCTGGATTGAGGGTGACTAGTGAATCCACTGACGAGCCCACGCTGGTCACCCCGGGCGAAACATCGTTTAATTGTTCCTCTTTTCGCTTTGGTCTTTTGTGTGTTCCTTGTGGGACACTCATCCAATTTTGAATTTTCGTTTTTTCCTCCCAATATCTTTTGATCTTCTCTTTTTTAGATTATTTCCGGTTGATGTAACTGATTTGGAAGTTTTAACTAAGATGTTTTTAAATGTCCGCACGCCCTTAGGAAAAATGTTGCACCCAATTTATTTATTTATAGTGGGTGTAAGATTTTATTTAAATTCCAGTAAACAAAATTTAGATGTAATATAAATTGTTTACAGAGGGGGTTTTTCATGTACTATTAATATGAATAAAATATTCTTTTTTTTAGTATTCCCGTAACATATGCTAAGAACCTTCTTTAGATAAAATTTTATAAATTTTATTTGCCACAACTTTGACAAAAACTTGTGAAAACATTTTACGAAATACCTGAAAAATATCATATTTTCTGTCTATACTTAAAAAAAAATCGTCAGCGGCGCTATAACATCATTGATTGTTACAATTTTAGTTAAGTAATTTTAAACAATTTTTATCAGCAACATTATTTAACACTCGTAAAAAATTAGAATAATTTTTAAAATTTGCGCGTTCGGCGTATTTATACAAGCAGATTTAGAATTAAAACTAGACCCAACGGAGGTTTCCACCCCTGCAAACCCAACCCCAACACCTACTAAAGCGCCACTCTCCTTTGAAATCCGCTTTACAAAAATTCTACAATTTTTGAAACACTTGAAACAGGATCTAACAACATAAAATCGTTCTTTTTCATTATGTTTTTGTAATTTTCTTGGATTTCTGTGAACATGACATTCAGAAAAAATATCGGTGAGGAGGCGCCAAATTTATGTCAACGGCATTCGCGTGCGGGAAAGATTAACTTTCTGCACTGGTTATACATAATAACTATTTTCATGGGGTTTTTGAGTGTACTTTATAAAAAACTAACCCTTTAAATATAAAAAAATGGGCACTTTTAAGACGATTTTAGAATGGGCACGAATTCTTTACTAGGTTTTGTGGTTTTTGAGTAATTATAAAAAACCGAAAAATTAGTAAATATGCATTTTGTTGTCTACCCTCATTTTTTCATGAGTCATCAAAAAAAGTCGACAGTACCTACTACGCTAAATCAACACCATTATGAATTAAAAAGCCAGTTAACTCCTATCTCGCTTGTGCATGCCCTTTAGCCTACTGCTGCCGTCATTTTAACCAAAAAACATGGAATTTCTGTCAGTTTGGTATCAATATGGCCGCTACATTAAGCCAAATTTAAGGATACTAAAACGATAAAGAGTTTTAACTGGCTTTTTACTTGAGATAGTGTTAGCTAAATATGGCGGTTCAAAGATGGTCGACATGCGATTTACAAAAGCTGCTTTTTTCTTATGTGCCTGATTCGGCTAATTTTTTTATATTTACGGTGAGCCAGATATTAGGCCGTTTCTTACTAAACTTTCTTCGCTTACACGAAAACTATGGGTCTTACATTTTTGATGTTAGTACTATAATACCCGTATATGTATAGAGGGTAAGGGTGAAGGTGGATGTGACGGGAGGCTGCCCCCAGGGTAGCTGTTATTGTCTCCCCACTTGTGGTGCCTAATAATGGATGATCTACTAATTTTCCTGACGCAGGAGGAGTTCGACGAACCAGCATATGTGGACGACCATGTAGTGCCGCTTTCTAGCCACAGTCTGCGAAAGAATTCAAAGGTCGGTAAGAATCATAGAAGACTGGTGTAGGCAGAATGGTCTTTCAGTGAATCCTGAAAAAACCGAGATGCTCCTATTCACCAGAAAGAGGAAACTAAAGGGATTCAGAGCTCCCATAATGTATGGCAGACCCCTAACTTTCGTATCACAACTTAAGTATTTGGGAGTGACGCTTGACAAGGGACTCAAGTGGAGCGAGCATGTTGCCAGAATGACTATTAAAGTCCAGGCACCATTGTGGCAGTTGCGCCGAGTGGACGGTCGAATCTGGGGCATTAGCCCGAGGATCCTACACTGGATATACATGGCCATCATAAGAACAAGGATCCAATACGGATCAGTGGTCTGGTTGCCCGCTGTAGAGAAGCTGATCATATCCAAAAAACTTACGAGCACACACCAATATGGTATGGGGAACTATTAAAATCGTGAAATTTTGACTTCTTAATTTTATCAAAAATGAGTTACTAAGGTTTCAAAATCCCTTAATCAACGCAAAAAAAAAAGTTGTCTGTCTGTATTACACGATAACTCAAGAAGGTCTTATTCGATTTTAACGAAATTTGGTATCAAAATCCTTTATCGGCTGACCATGAACTGATTAACTTTTGGGTAGTGTGGTGTGGTACGTGGTTAAAGGGGGGAAAAGGGGAATAAAATATTTTTAAAAATTGTAACTTTGGAACAAAAGCAAGCAGTAGCGACATACGGTTCTCAGATTTAAGTTTCCATGAATATAAACTACAAATTTTGTTATAAAATCCAAATTCGTGGGAGCTTTAGTTTCCGAGTTATTTGAAAAAACGTTAAAGTATGTCAAAATCATAACTTCAGAAGTAAAGCAGCTATTGATATGAGGTTTTCAGATTTTGGTTTTCGTAAATATTACCCAAAAATTTTGTTATAAGGTTCAAATCTTTCAAAGCTACAGTTTTCAAAATATTTTCATTTTCTTTCAACATAAAATAATTGATTGTATGGTGGACTATCCGTGCTTTCTAGGGGACTATTAAAATCGTGAAATTTTGACTTTTCTTAATTTTATCAAAAATGAGATATTACGGTTCCAAACCACCTTAATTGACGAAAAAAAAAAGTTGTCTGTTGTCTGTCTGTAAACGATAACTCAAGAACGCCTTAATCGATTTTAACGAAATTTGGTACAAAAATCCTCTATCGGCTGACCATGACTGATTAACTTTTGTGTAGGGTGGTGGGGGATTAAAGGGGGGGAAAAGGGATAAATTATTTCAAAAAAATTGTAACTTTGGAACAAAAGCAAGTATCGATATACGATAGCGATATATTTAACAAAATTTTTGGTTAATATTTACGAAAACCAAAATCTGAAAACCGCATATCAATAGCTGCTTTACTTCTAAAGTTGTGATTTTTTTTATATATTTCAACGTTTTTTCAAATAACTCGAAAACTAAACCTCCCACGAATTTGGACTTAATGACAAAATTTGTAGTCCATATTCGTAAAAACTTAAATCTGAAAACCGTATATCGCTACTTGCACTTGTTCCAAAGTTACAATTTTTTACAATACTTTATCCCCCTTTTCCCCCCTTCAACCCCCCACCTCCCTACCCAAAAGTTAATCAGTTTATGGTCAGCCGATGGAGGATTTTTGTACCAAATCGTATATAGACAGACAACTTTTTTTTTTCGTCGATTAAGGTGTTTTGGAACCTTTTGAGTAACTCGATCATTTTTGATAAAATTAAGAAAAGTCAAAATTTCACGATTTTAATAGTCCCCCATACCATATTGGTATATTGGAATAAAAACGGCAATTTTCCTAACTTTTATCCCTAATTTATGAATAAACCTGTACTAATTGGGGGGGGGCTAGGTATATGACGAGATTGCTTTATTTTGGCATAGGTATTTCATATGAAAACAACCCCTAAGGGATAGAGAGATACAGTGATTTAAAGTTTTATACCCGACAAAAAACTGCCTAGAACAGTTTTTTCTTTGATCGTGACACGTACCCATTTAGAAGCTCCAAAACCAGGACGTGATGCGGTTTTAAGTTTCTACATCCGTGGTTTTTAGAGTCAAACTGGTAGTAAATATTTAAAAATTTTTAGACAATAAAAACATCCTCTAACATTCTTTTTATTCTGAGCTCAGATTTAAACAGCTGTCGGTCGAGCACAGAACACAATTTGTATGTTGGACGGATTCTAATATATACGATTTGTAAGATGTATTATTTGTAGAAAGTACGAGTTGTACGATGTACGGTTTGCAAAAAGTATGCTTTGTGTGATGTATCGTTATGCTATTTTATGATTTGCATAAAGTATTGTTTGTGCGATGTATATTTGTTTAAAATACGTTTGTAAAATGTATCTTTTGGAATAATTATGGGGACCCTTTTAAAAGCGACGGATTCGATCAAAAGTTATAGCAAATTCAAAAGTGTTCAAGATTTTTTGGCCTACCCTTTATAATATGTAGTATAATCGCAGTGATTCTACTTCAATAATTTTCCTTTTTATACTCAATTTCCAGTAAAACAACAAAACTAAAACAAAACATAATTTAAATTAGGTTATGTCAATTTTACGCACTTGGAGCAGCGATCAATAATCGAACACACAAATCTGGCAGAGAGCAATGACAGTTGCTAAATCGAACACGCAAATATTTTTTCGATTGATCCGGGAGCGCTCTAGATCAAGTTTCGAGCAATAATCGAAAACGCTATGCATTTCCAAATCTAGAGGGAATAGAGGGTTCCAATCTTGACAACTCTTGATGACCTTTCGAATCCATTCGAAAATATCCGCATACGAGTACTGAATAATAGCCAATTTTTTGTCAGTCTCTTTCTACATTGTGTGAAATGAGAGGCGAAAGATAAGCCGATATGTGTGGACCGCGTTCGAATTCGACTGGTTTAAATCAAAATTGCACGAGTGGGTGGAGGTTATTCGCATTGTTTCGCGTGAAAAAAATGGATTTTTCAATTTAAGAATAGGTCCTGGTTCTGATTGACATTATTTTGACATAAATTTTGACAGCGGTTCTAAAATAATGACGTCCTTTAAAATATTGTGAAGATATCTTTGATTTTACTCAAAACAAGACTACCTATAATTTTGCAAAATTTTAGGGGTTATTTTTACAACCAAAGGGACGAACCAACCTCCCAGGCTGGTTCTAAAATTCCCTACCCGGGTTGCAACTGTGACGTCATTGTTTTAAAACGAAAGGACCAATTGTAAATCGGAAATCCTTCAACCAGTTATTCTTTCACGTACTACCCAAGAATCAGCATGTTGGCATATCTTTTGCCTGCTATTCTATACGCTATAGAAAGAGACGGAAGTAGTCACATGCGAATAATTTCGTATGGTTTCGAAAATAGGACCCCAGTGGGTCTAACTTTAGTGTGGGAACATAATAGCCCAAGAGCTCACGAAAAAAACTTGCAAGAGTTTTAGAAAGGCTGATATTTTCAGGATGGACTATACTTTATCCATACAGGGTTCCTAAGATTTTCCTTAGGGATAGGATTTCAATAAATCAAACAGAAATGGCATAGAAAGTTCTGCGCGCACAAAAGAAACAGGTATATTGAGCAATGGTGCCAGTTTGTTATTATCTCCGGACTGCTTACATGAGAAAATATTGTCGCCACTCTTTCATTGTGAGCATAAATCATAGTTGCAATAATAACCATTGACAAGATGTCGGCAAATTCCGCTAGATGGCGGCCACACCATGAGATGATCGAGTCGCTTCAGTTTCGTAAATTTTGTGTTTTTAAAATGCCGTATACTCGAGAAGAAAAGAAATATCTTCGCTTTTAATTAAATTTCTTTCCATTCTGTTCTACTAGTGACATCTATCCGGAAACGGCCAAACCATGCAGCTAGCACTAGCAGCCAAAGAAATCAATAAACGGCGCTGTTTTTCCTGCAGAGCTTTTTGCTTGCGATATTATTGATTTTAAATAAAGCTGGCCCTACACTACATTTGATATTTTTGAGGTGTTTTATAACTTGATCTCGAAACATGTAGCGAACCAATTCTTCAAAACTAGCGGGAGGGTAAATGCGAAAAATAAGGGGCTGCCAATATTTGTAGCACCCAAAAAGGGGTGAAAAGATTTATTTTGCTCTGTTTCTTTACAAAAAATGTTTTTTTTACGAAAAACTTGAGCTCTGCCACTTTTTTTATTTTTTTCTTCAACTTTCTCGAAATTTTTGTCATACCGTAGAAAAAAATTATTTCCCCCATGGTCATACTCTACTTTTATTCGAAAAAATTTAGAAACAGAGACGGGATCAGTTTTCCTAAAACGGGGGATCTTGGTTTCGAGTGAGAAGATGAAGGGCGCCGCAATTTTACGAGTACTGAATAATAGCCAATTTTTTGTCAGTCTCTTTCTACATTGTGTGAAATGAGAGGCGAAAGATAAGCCGATATGTGTGGACCGCGTTCGAATTCGACTGGTTTAAATCAAAATTGCACGAGTGGGTGGAGGTTATTCGCATTGTTTCGCGTGAAAAAAAGGGATTTTTCAATTTAAGAATAGGTCCTGGTTCTGATTGACATTATTTTGACATAAATTTTGACAGCGGTTCTAAAATAATGACGTTCTTTAAAATATTGTGAAGATATCTTTGATTTTACTCAAAAAAAGACTACCTATAATTTTGCATTTAGTTTGTGTTACCATACTGGATGATCAATTTTTAATTTCTTAACCGATTTAATTTAGTGATACCTTCATATATATAGCAGGGCAGGGAACTTTTGTCGCATTAATTTAGATTTTGTTCAGTATAGGTAACAAACATAATTTTTTTTCGGTAAAGAGGGGGAGAGGGTTGAAAATTACCCATTATTTAAAAATGTCCGCCATCATGGATTTTTGACAATTGTTAAATTTTGAACCACAACATAAAAGCCTTAAGTCTTGTACTCCCAAAAAGCTCAAAATTTCTAATATTCTATATAAAATTACAGAAAACTCCACTCAATATAAAAGCCCGTATTTTTTTTATTTCTTAACCGACTTAATTAAGTAATGCCTTGGTATAGAGATAGAGATTTTGTCACGGTGACTTAAATTTTCTCCAGTGCTGCACATATTTTTTTTGCAGGGGGGGTGAAAATTTCCCGTTATTTAAAACGGTCCGCCATCTTGGATTTTTGGAAAATGTCAAATTTTGGACCGTGTTGGAAAAGTCTCGTTCTTTCCAAAAATAAAAACATTTTAAAAGCGACGGATTCGATCAAAAGTTATAGCAAATTCAAAAGTGTTCAAGATTTTTTGGCCTACCCTTTATAATATGTAGTATAATCGCAGTGATTCTACTTCAATAATTTTCCTTTTTATACTCAATTTCCAGTAAAACAACAAAACTAAAACAAAACATAATTTAAATTAGGTTATGTCAATTTTACGCACTTGGAGCAGCGATCAATAATCGAACACACAAATCTGGCAGAGAGCAATGACAGTTGCTAAATCGAACACGCAAATATTTTTTCGATTGATCCGGGAGCGCTCTAGATCAAGTTTCGAGCAATAATCGAAAACGCTATGCATTTCCAAATCTAGAGGGAATAGAGGGTTCCAATCTTGACAACTCTTGATGACCTTTCGAATCCATTCGAAAATATCCGCATACGAGTACTGAATAATAGCCAATTTTTTGTCAGTCTCTTTCTACATTGTGTGAAATGAGAGGCGAAAGATAAGCCGATATGTGTGGACCGCGTTCGAATTCGACTGGTTTAAATCAAAATTGCACGAGTGGGTGGAGGTTATTCGCATTGTTTCGCGTGAAAAAAAGGGATTTTTCAATTTAAGAATAGGTCCTGGTTCTGATTGACATTATTTTGACATAAATTTTGACAGCGGTTCTAAAATAATGACGTCCTTTAAAATATTGTGAAGATATCTTTGATTTTACTCAAAACAAGACTACCTATAATTTTGCAAAATTTTAGGGGTTATTTTTACAACCAAAGGGACGAACCAACCTCCCAGGCTGGTTCTAAAATTCCCTACCCGGGTTGCAACTGTGACGTCATTGTTTTAAAACGAAAGGACCAATTGTAAATCGGAAATCCTTCAACCAGTTATTCTTTCACGTACTACCCAAGAATCAGCATGTTGGCATATCTTTTGCCTGCTATTCTATACGCTATAGAAAGAGACGGAAGTAGTCACATGCGAATAATTTCGTATGGTTTCGAAAATAGGACCCCAGTGGGTCTAACTTTAGTGTGGGAACATAATAGCCCAAGAGCTCACGAAAAAAACTTGCAAGAGTTTTAGAAAGGCTGATATTTTCAGGATGGACTATACTTTATCCATACAGGGTTCCTAAGATTTTCCTTAGGGATAGGATTTCAATAAATCAAACAGAAATGGCATAGAAAGTTCTGCGCGCACAAAAGAAACAGGTATATTGAGCAATGGTGCCAGTTTGTTATTATCTCCGGACTGCTTACATGAGAAAATATTGTCGCCACTCTTTCATTGTGAGCATAAATCATAGTTGCAATAATAACCATTGACAAGATGTCGGCAAATTCCGCTAGATGGCGGCCACACCATGAGATGATCGAGTCGCTTCAGTTTCGTAAATTTTGTGTTTTTAAAATGCCGTATACTCGAGAAGAAAAGAAATATCTTCGCTTTTAATTAAATTTCTTTCCATTCTGTTCTACTAGTGACATCTATCCGGAAACGGCCAAACCATGCAGCTAGCACTAGCAGCCAAAGAAATCAATAAACGGCGCTGTTTTTCCTGCAGAGCTTTTTGCTTGCGATATTATTGATTTTAAATAAAGCTGGCCCTACACTACATTTGATATTTTTGAGGTGTTTTATAACTTGATCTCGAAACATGTAGCGAACCAATTCTTCAAAACTAGCGGGAGGGTAAATGCGAAAAATAAGGGGCTGCCAATATTTGTAGCACCCAAAAAGGGGTGAAAAGATTTATTTTGCTCTGTTTCTTTACAAAAAATGTTTTTTTTACGAAAAACTTGAGCTCTGCCACTTTTTTTATTTTTTTCTTCAACTTTCTCGAAATTTTTGTCATACCGTAGAAAAAAATTATTTCCCCCATGGTCATACTCTACTTTTATTCGAAAAAATTTAGAAACAGAGACGGGATCAGTTTTCCTAAAACGGGGGATCTTGGTTTCGAGTGAGAAGATGAAGGGCGCCGCAATTTTACGAGTACTGAATAATAGCCAATTTTTTGTCAGTCTCTTTCTACATTGTGTGAAATGAGAGGCGAAAGATAAGCCGATATGTGTGGACCGCGTTCGAATTCGACTGGTTTAAATCAAAATTGCACGAGTGGGTGGAGGTTATTCGCATTGTTTCGCGTGAAAAAAAGGGATTTTTCAATTTAAGAATAGGTCCTGGTTCTGATTGACATTATTTTGACATAAATTTTGACAGCGGTTCTAAAATAATGACGTTCTTTAAAATATTGTGAAGATATCTTTGATTTTACTCAAAAAAAGACTACCTATAATTTTGCATTTAGTTTGTGTTACCATACTGGATGATCAATTTTTAATTTCTTAACCGATTTAATTTAGTGATACCTTCATATATATAGCAGGGCAGGGAACTTTTGTCGCATTAATTTAGATTTTGTTCAGTATAGGTAACAAACATAATTTTTTTTCGGTAAAGAGGGGGAGAGGGTTGAAAATTACCCATTATTTAAAAATGTCCGCCATCATGGATTTTTGACAATTGTTAAATTTTGAACCACAACATAAAAGCCTTAAGTCTTGTACTCCCAAAAAGCTCAAAATTTCTAATATTCTATATAAAATTACAGAAAACTCCACTCAATATAAAAGCCCGTATTTTTTTTATTTCTTAACCGACTTAATTAAGTAATGCCTTGGTATAGAGATAGAGATTTTGTCACGGTGACTTAAATTTTCTCCAGTGCTGCACATATTTTTTTTGCAGGGGGGGTGAAAATTTCCCGTTATTTAAAACGGTCCGCCATCTTGGATTTTTGGAAAATGTCAAATTTTGGACCGTGTTGGAAAAGTCTCGTTCTTTCCAAAAATAAAAACATTTTAAAAGCGACGGATTCGATCAAAAGTTATAGCAAATTCAAAAGTGTTCAAGATTTTTTGGCCTACCCTTTATAATATGTAGTATAATCGCAGTGATTCTACTTCAATAATTTTCCTTTTTATACTCAATTTCCAGTAAAACAACAAAACTAAAACAAAACATAATTTAAATTAGGTTATGTCAATTTTACGCACTTGGAGCAGCGATCAATAATCGAACACACAAATCTGGCAGAGAGCAATGACAGTTGCTAAATCGAACACGCAAATATTTTTTCGATTGATCCGGGAGCGCTCTAGATCAAGTTTCGAGCAATAATCGAAAACGCTATGCATTTCCAAATCTAGAGGGAATAGAGGGTTCCAATCTTGACAACTCTTGATGACCTTTCGAATCCATTCGAAAATATCCGCATACGAGTACTGAATAATAGCCAATTTTTTGTCAGTCTCTTTCTACATTGTGTGAAATGAGAGGCGAAAGATAAGCCGATATGTGTGGACCGCGTTCGAATTCGACTGGTTTAAATCAAAATTGCACGAGTGGGTGGAGGTTATTCGCATTGTTTCGCGTGAAAAAAAGGGATTTTTCAATTTAAGAATAGGTCCTGGTTCTGATTGACATTATTTTGACATAAATTTTGACAGCGGTTCTAAAATAATGACGTCCTTTAAAATATTGTGAAGATATCTTTGATTTTACTCAAAACAAGACTACCTATAATTTTGCAAAATTTTAGGGGTTATTTTTACAACCAAAGGGACGAACCAACCTCCCAGGCTGGTTCTAAAATTCCCTACCCGGGTTGCAACTGTGACGTCATTGTTTTAAAACGAAAGGACCAATTGTAAATCGGAAATCCTTCAACCAGTTATTCTTTCACGTACTACCCAAGAATCAGCATGTTGGCATATCTTTTGCCTGCTATTCTATACGCTATAGAAAGAGACGGAAGTAGTCACATGCGAATAATTTCGTATGGTTTCGAAAATAGGACCCCAGTGGGTCTAACTTTAGTGTGGGAACATAATAGCCCAAGAGCTCACGAAAAAAACTTGCAAGAGTTTTAGAAAGGCTGATATTTTCAGGATGGACTATACTTTATCCATACAGGGTTCCTAAGATTTTCCTTAGGGATAGGATTTCAATAAATCAAACAGAAATGGCATAGAAAGTTCTGCGCGCACAAAAGAAACAGGTATATTGAGCAATGGTGCCAGTTTGTTATTATCTCCGGACTGCTTACATGAGAAAATATTGTCGCCACTCTTTCATTGTGAGCATAAATCATAGTTGCAATAATAACCATTGACAAGATGTCGGCAAATTCCGCTAGATGGCGGCCACACCATGAGATGATCGAGTCGCTTCAGTTTCGTAAATTTTGTGTTTTTAAAATGCCGTATACTCGAGAAGAAAAGAAATATCTTCGCTTTTAATTAAATTTCTTTCCATTCTGTTCTACTAGTGACATCTATCCGGAAACGGCCAAACCATGCAGCTAGCACTAGCAGCCAAAGAAATCAATAAACGGCGCTGTTTTTCCTGCAGAGCTTTTTGCTTGCGATATTATTGATTTTAAATAAAGCTGGCCCTACACTACATTTGATATTTTTGAGGTGTTTTATAACTTGATCTCGAAACATGTAGCGAACCAATTCTTCAAAACTAGCGGGAGGGTAAATGCGAAAAATAAGGGGCTGCCAATATTTGTAGCACCCAAAAAGGGGTGAAAAGATTTATTTTGCTCTGTTTCTTTACAAAAAATGTTTTTTTTACGAAAAACTTGAGCTCTGCCACTTTTTTTATTTTTTTCTTCAACTTTCTCGAAATTTTTGTCATACCGTAGAAAAAAATTATTTCCCCCATGGTCATACTCTACTTTTATTCGAAAAAATTTAGAAACAGAGACGGGATCAGTTTTCCTAAAACGGGGGATCTTGGTTTCGAGTGAGAAGATGAAGGGCGCCGCAGGCAAAAATTTTTCAATTAAATTAGCCGAACGCAAAAATTACGTAATTTCGGGAACGCAAAGAAATAGGTCTAAAGAGTATAATTTTTAAGAAAAAATATCAATTTTCTCGCCCTCCTCCACTGGGACTACAGGGGCCGTGCACAAATTACGTAATGGTCATAGGGGGGAGGGGGGTTACAAAACGTTACGTAGGGGGGAGGAGGGTTTTCGACAGCGTTTGCATTTGTGTGAAAATTTGGAATGAAAATAAGTGAAAAGTTTTTTTTTTTGGGGGGGGTAGTGGTCTTGAAATCGTTACGTAATGTTAGGGGAGTGGCGTGCCAAAATGCTACAAAACATTACATAGGGAGGGGGTCAAAAATTGGTAAAATCCCCGTTACGTAATTTGTGCACGGCCCCACACCCCAAACCCGGGTTGGACGTTCGAAGGCGTCAACCCGTCCTATTTGCTTGATAAAGTTTTTACGGAAATATCTCAGTCGATTTCTCCGGCCGTGTATGAACGCTTTAGGTTAGGCATTTGCATGTATCTCAGTCCCCAGCCTGTAAACAGTGCGTAAGGACAATGGTTACAAAATGAAAAGCCGAAAAATATTTTTTTTTACGATATCTTTCATCAGTTTGGTATTAAAGTCGAGCAAAAACAATTTTTATTCCAGTTCTAAGGTATCAAAATGGAAAACATTAGAAAACAACAACCTGGAATGGATTTACTACGTGTAAGATGTAGTGACAACATCGCCCCATGCCCATCCTTTTCTGCCTAATGTGCTTTTCCGTTTGTCTGCGTCTTATACACGGCTGCTTGGCCCCCTAAGGATTTGCTTAGGAACCCTGTATAAAAGAACTGTATAGTCAGCATGCTGCGTATTGGGTCACCCGGCGGTGGGGCGTTAGCGAAGGTGTTAAAATAATGGGTATTCCCAAACTGTTTTGGAAAGGCTGAAAATCCATTTCTTAAGAGCTGATGCACTATCAAACGCAAAACAAACAGTCAGACAGACACTATAACACGCAACATGTCAAAAAAATGGGTTCAATGCAACTATTTTGGAAAAGTTGAAACTCAGCCATACGATAGTTTGTGTAATTACCATCGATGTAGTACGTCGATGGTAATTACATTTATGAAAAAAATAGTTTGACTTGATGTTATTGGGACCGACGCAGTCAGCAGTGAAGCCTCCAAGCAAATTATTTTAGTTTTCTAAAATTCTTTCAATGAATCATTAAAATCCAATGATAAATAAAAAAGTTACAAAAAATTTATAAATATGGTTTTTTTGAGTTACCATATTTTAATTGACGGCTGACTGAGTTTTTCAAAGCACATTTTTGAAAGATAAACATAACCTCAAATGGTTTTCTGTCAGAAAACGTAAAAATACTCTTCTGTCCCACTGCGGCCCGATTTAAAGTTTGTTGACAAAACACCTGCAGTTATGGAATCGTATAAATTCTGCGGTCTATCGGCAAACATTTGAACTGCGTGTGTCTCCCAAATTCAATGAAGTGTGATTAATTGATCGGCTTTCTTTTCCGGAGTGCACAGGCTTTTAGAAAAAAGGAAACTTAGTTTTTATTTTTGCTAAAGCAAGAAAATACAAAAAGGAAAAATGTAATCCAGAGGAAATTGAGAGTATTTCTCTATTTTTTTTTTGTAAATCGGGTTTGTTCTAAACCGCAATTATTTTGAGCCTTTTGGGATAGATGATAGCACCAGAGCTTTTATTTTGAAGGAAAAATAGTTGAGAATTTTGAAAAATCCTTTAGATATTTTTGTTAAGCATTTAAAAATGATCACCCCTGCAAAATTTCAGGTAATTCTGATGTTTAGTTTTCCCTGTGCACTCTGGCAAAAGATTAAAAAAATTAAAGAACAAGGCGTTGCCAGTTGTACTTTTTTTTACTTAAAATCTGGGGAGAAAAATATTAATTTGTGTATTAAACACTGCGAAGTAAAAGGCAAACAAATAAAAATGCTTATTGGATATAAAAACATTTTTGTTTTGTTTTGAACTAGAAATGGAAATCTTTTAGGTTTTTTGTCATCTACTCTATCCAGTTAAAACCAAGGTTAAAACTTTGTTCCATTTACATTGATTCTTTGGTGTCTACCCAGCAAACACAAATCGTCGGCATTGATGTTGGACAGATTGCGATTTTCAGTTTTCGGTCAATAATCGGCAACTGACGGAGGTCCACATTACTACAGTCGACTTTATACCGACACCACTTTATCTGCTTTAGGGCCGACGACGGTCCGATTGGAACTTTGTTTAATCGGACGAGAATCGGCAACTGACGATGGCACGATTTACTATAGTTGACATTATGCCAACGCAAACCTTATCTGCTTTAGGGCCGATGATGGTCCGATAGCAACTTTCTTTAATCGGTCGAGAATCGGCAACTGACGATGGTCCGATTTACTATAGGCAACTTTATGCCGATGCCTACTTTATCTGCTTTAGTGCCGACGACGGTCCAATTGAAACTTTGTTTAATCGGACGAGAATCGGCAACTGACGATGGCCCGATTTACTATAGTCGACATTATGCCAACGCACACCTTATCTGCTTTAGGGCCGATGATGGTCCGATTGGAACTTTTTTTAATCGGTCGAGAATCGGCAACTGACGATTGGCCGAATTACTATAGTCGACTTTATGCCGACGCCCACTTTATCTGCTTTAGGGCCGACGACGGTCCAATTGGAACTTTCTTTAATCGGACGAGAATCGGCAACTGACGACGGCCCCATTTAGTATAGTCGACATTATGCCAACGCAAACCTTATCTGCTTTAGGGCCGATGATGGTTCGATTGGAACTTTGGTTAATCGGTCGAGAATCGGCAAATGACGATGGCCCGATTTACTATAGTCGACTTTATGCCGACGACCACTTTATCTGCTTTAGGGCCGACGATGGTCCGATTGGAACTTTGTTTGATTGGTCGAGAATCGGCAACTGACGATGGTCCGACTACGTCACCTTAAAATTTACTAATGTCACTATGTTCCTTGTACAGTGGAAGATAATATTATATAAATAATGAGCAAAGATATTTCAAAACTAGAATGCGGACTTGACAAGATGTTAGTACTTCTCTATAAGAATCACTCCTTCTGCAACTTAAACCAGCTCAACTGATTAAGCAACCGCATTATCGAAACTTAATAGTTTGCCAAATTCGGATCGTGTCAAGCAACCACCGACGGACCTTTGTCAATCACCGACGTCGGGTCGCTTTGAGGGGCTGATGTGGGGCCTTATTATCCACCCATTATCGGACCTTTGTGGTTTGCCATTGTCGGGCCGATTTAAGCTACCACCGACGGACCTTCGTCAATCGCCAACATATTAAACTGCTTCAGGAAACCAATGTCGGACTTGAATAGTTTACCGATGTCGCGCCGAGACCAGCTTGCCTACGTTCGACCGACCAAATTAAGCAGCTTTATGGGCGGATGGACGTACCATGTGGTTAAACCATATCGGACCTTAATCGATGTCAGCAAAAAGTAAAATTGACCATTAGTCCGACGGCGGGCTACAGTCTAACGCTGCGTCGGCAAATATACATTGGGCCTACATCACAAAGCGGACAAAAAATACTACTGGTCCGATGTCGTAACTCGACGTCGTGGCAATTCGGCAATCGACATCGGGCCGACGATGGCCCGAGGGAACCGTGTTTGCTGGGTAGTGGAGTAAAAAAAAGAACTTTCAGTGGACCTACAAAACCAGTCTACTAAAGGACATTTATTAATGGGCCAAATATGGAAGTCCTGTAGTGTAGTAAAATGAACGTCCGCCGAATATAGTAAATTTTTGGTCCAATAGACCGAAAAAATTCGTTATCTATCGGATATCCAAAAAATAACTAAAAAAAGCAGTTCTTTATGGATTAAAATTGGAAGTCCTTTGAACTCAGTTTCTGTGTCATCCACTGTATCAGGAAAAATTTTTATACAATGGATGTTGGGCCAAAAATGGCTCTCCGATGGACAATTTGTCTTGTCTGGATTAGGGCTCAGCAGGACCTGAAATATACCTATAATTTTGGTCCTGCCAAGTCCTAAAACATAGGTCCTGCCAAGAATTTTGTATGCCTCCTGCCGGATTCGTTCAGCCCTCGAGTTAAAAAGTGATTTGCTGATAAATTTTAAGCTGTTATAGAGGATTTTTTCACTGGACTAAACAATATGTTTTCTATTACTGCAAAAAAACTTATGTTGTTTGAGGTTTTCTAAAAAACATATTTGGTGTTTATCAAGAACATAAAAGCGCTTTATACTGAAACTGAAAAGCATATTTTTTTAAATACTGCCATTAAAATAGTAGTTTTCACAACTAGTGGCTAAAATAGTAATTTTTTATCGGCTTTTTTACAAGCGTTGGTTTAAATAAGTAGCGCAGCGAGGTATTTAAAAATGCGAGTAAAAAAAAAGCACATTTTAGCCGCGAGTTGTTAAAGCTATTTTTTTTTAAACCTTTATGAAAAAATCCAAGAAAAACGGGAAAATAAATTTTTTTACACCTTCATCAAAAACATGATTTTAGTAACTGTCTCCAGATAACTAAAGCATGGCTTTTTTGGTTACCGGTGCAAAAAAACTTTTTTTTTTAAGGCAGGTGCAAAAAAAAATTTCGGTTCGTTTTTTACCCAAAATTAAAGAGAAATATAGCGGAATTATTCTTGCCTCAAAGTTAAGCCATTTCCGCCAGTTTTCACCAAGTATTTACAAAAAAATAATTTAAAAACATCGTCAAAATATCAAACTCCCAACGATTAAAATGTCGCAACAATTGTTATTTAATTTACCAGCCGCCTTGATTTATAGCGTACAGATGGTGTGTTGTGAGAAGTGCTCTTCGTTCGAGATTTTTTAAAAGTATTTTTCTGTTTTTCTTGGATTTCTTGATAAAGGTATTAAAAAAAAAATAGTGTTAATAACTCGCGGCTAAACTGTGCTAGCACTATTTTAGCCACTAGTTGTTAAAACTACTATATTTGGCAGTAATTTTTTTGAACGCCTAAAAAACAGTGAAACCTTGAAAAATTTGAGTGTTTTATTCTAGAAATCGAAACTTTGGGAAGAAAGCTTTAAAATGTGAGCAATATCATGGCATAAAAATGTGAAAAACGTCGTAAGATTGCTTCCATCATATGACTTGACCATATGTCATATACCACCGCAACCCACCCCTTCTTGGCATCTAACCCAATCTCTTTCAAAATTATTTTACAAAAAAATCTATAAGAGATCGAAACTTTTAAATAATTTTTTTCTCAATATTTTTGCCTGCGGCGCTATACTAATATTAAATATTGTTACAATTTTGTTTAATTTTAAGCAATTTTTTTGTCAACAACATTTGAAACGCGTAAAAAGAAGCATTTTAGTGTAATTTGTTTAAAATTTTTGCCTGCGCATAATTTTGTCAAAAATATGCAAATGAGACTTGCTTTTAAAAATAAGTATTTTTGTTTCGTATACACTAACTCAACACCTATTAAACCGCCTCTCTCCCTTCCCATCAGTTCAAGAGCTCAAGCAACAGGTACCTACCTAATTTTTAAAAATTTGCCATAAGTAGAGTCGATTTCTGGCTACGCCACTGTGAAAAACGTTACCTATCTCGGGCCTAATTATTGAATTTCAAGAGAAGGAACGATTCCTCAAGAGAAGGAATCAATCCCGGGGAATCATCCCATCACCAAAAAAGATACAATTTACGCGCATGCTTATCTGATAGATCATTTAGTACATTTTAAAGCTAGGAACACACGATGAAACTTTTCCATGCAACAAATTCAGTTTTCACAAGATAAAAAAAAACGCAAGCAGATTGTGTGTGTCGTTAGCTTAACAAAATTATAAAAAATATAATGTTGTCCAAAAACTTACTCTTGGGTATAAATATCCAAAGGGCTTATATTAAGGAGCTCGCTGTAGGGAAAATCTGGAACGTACTTATTTCTTCTAATTTTTTTGGTCGCCATTATTATACTTTTTTAATATTTCATCCATATTAATTATCACCTAAAATGTTTTTCTTTACCAAACTCACCCGACACCATCTCGAGTTACCTGTAAAAAAGCTGTGAGAAGTTGAACTGTCAACCTTTTTGCTTCTTACAAAAAATCTCAATCCATGGCCTACTCTTTTATATAAAAGTTATAATCAATTGCTGGATTTATAATCGCTGGAAACACAGTTCGCGGTTATAGTTGACAAGTTCACGCTTCACTCTCTTTTATTTAGGAAGGGAACTCGTCAACTGCAAAACCGAACTGCAGACGCTAAAGATTCATCAATTTAAAGAGGCTATAAAATCTTAATAAGTTAAAGGCTGTTTAATAACTGTTTCGAAATAGGTTCTTTAAAAAAAAAGAGCGTAAAATCCAAAAAAATCATATACTTATAAATAAGTATATGAAAAAATTCTTTCCCGCCGTTTATTTTGTCTGTCGTGGCGTTTCAATCTTGGATCATGTGACTCCGAAAAGTGATGCTTTCAGTAAAATTATATTGGCTGACTGGCCAGTGAGGAAATCTTGGATCATGTGACCCGGAAAGTGAGGCTTTCAGTAAAATTACATTGGCTGAATGGCCAGTAAAGACGAAGCTTGGCACCTAACCCCAAAATTTGTTTTCTGACAGAGCGCGAAAGTTTTGTGGAAAATGTAAACATACGTGGAAATTTTGTTTTATTTGGGTTTATAACCATTTTTAGTGAGGCCTAGGATAGTTTTGATTTTTAATAGGGGATACCAGTTCGTTTGCCTTCATAATAAGAAATGGATGGTTCCCAGCTCCTTGCAATAAACGTCCTAGAGATGGAGCTAGATTCCAATGAGCTTTCTGTAGGTAATACCAAAAAGACACCTTTAGTACAGGAAATAGAAGTTCCTCCTTTAGCTGTAAGTAGTACCAATGTAAATGAGAAGTCTGAAACTTTAATACAGAAAATAAGTCTTCATGACTCACCGAGTCAGCTTGAGAGTCAGTCTTTAAATGAGGATATTATTGTTAGTGCTACCCAAGATCAGTCTAGTTTAGGGGTTACAACTCAAGTTTGGTTAACAGATAATACAGAATCCCAGAAGGACAGGAGAACAAGCACAGTATTTAATAGTGATAATGAGTCAAATGATAAGATACTAGATCATTTTTTACACTCAAAAACAAACCAGAACCAATTAGAAACTATTAAAGTAAAAGAGAAACCTGGAAGAATGAAAAGGATACTTTTGATAGATAGTGATAGTGATCCAGAAGAAATAGGTAATGAGTCAAGTAATGAGTCAATAATTGATGAAAACAAAGATAAAAAATTTGATCCTAGAACTAAATTTAAAAAGTTTAATAGATCTTTTATGGACAGTGACGATAGTGACATGGATGAGAAGGAAAATAAAGATAAAAAATTTTATTCTGGAAATGAAGACACTGAAATTGAAAATTCAGAATTGTATGAATCCAATAAATCAAGATTAAAAACCTTAATAGATAGTGATAGTAGTGATGGAGAAAGCACTAAAAATTTAGAGTTACAGAAAACTAAAACAATGGTATTTGACAGTGAAGAAAGTAATTCAGTAAGAGATGGTATTATTAAAAAAAGTGATGGACATAAAAATATGGTAGACGAAGCACCAGTCTATATAGCAAATGATAAAGGAGAATTAATTATGGAGAATCCTGTACAAAATAGTTTTCAAGTAAGTTAACTTTCCTGTTCCCATCTAGGTGTTCCATGATGGCCAGCCCAATCTGACTCTTAAAAATTTCCTGCAGCGCTATAACCAGGTTATAATATAACCTTATTTTTTTTGTTCAATTTTTGTCAACAGCATTTAAAACATATATAAAAAATTAATGTTTATTGTTCTTGTCCAGTTCCTTGGGTTTTTTTTGGAAAGTGAAAAGAACCAAAAAGGTTTTGTTTTTTAAAGCTACAGTTTCGGGAAATTTATTTCCTTCTTCAGGCTGTCAAAACAAAGTCATAATCCCCCGACTGAGACATTAAAGATGCATTTTTAATTTTAAATACCACATATTCCAATATAATTTGTAAATTTGTAAAAAAAATGTGTACCAATTTCTGGTTACAAATAAGTGGATAAAATGTTGTTAACCTTGTAATATTTACACATCGACATACTAACTATACATTGATGTATTTACCTGACAAGGGTGAAAAGTGATACTTTTCTGCAAGCAGTGGCAGTTGCATGAACAAAGCTTGCAGAGTTTGGGCATGCCACCAAGGCTTGAAAAGGCATTTTACTCACATGTTACATACAACATTTTTCCTACCTACTAAAAAATTATCTTGTTCTTATTAAATTTTAGTGTTTTTTGAATAAGAAAAGCAAAAAATTATTTTTTTTCATGCTTTAGTTAATTCAAATGGTTAGTAAATTGATATAAAAAAAAAAATCTGCACGCCATGGTTAATACAAAAATTTTTTTTGGAAAAAAATAAAAATGCTGTTGGTCAAAAATAATTTTTTTTTTTTAATTTCAATTTTTTTTTAACAATACAAAAATACATCATTCGAAAGGTATTTAAAATAACTGTTTAAGTAAGTAAGTAAACCACTGTCCTAGTTTAAGTAGCTATCGAGATATTTTTATTTCTTTAGGTACATGTTTAAGCAAAATGGTAGTTTGTTTTGATTTTCAAAAATTAATTTAAAAAAAAGTAACCGTCAAAAAAATTTTAATGTGGGATTTTTCATTCCCTTTATGGGACCTCTGCTCTGCTCTGCTCAAAGTGATTTTATTGGTGTTTATATGACAAAATGTTTAAACCGTTTTTATATAAAAGTGATTCAAGAGGTCCCCATAAACAAAGTAATTTTTAACGAAATTTTGACAGAAATCCAGAATCGCGGCCCTTTGCGATTCTGAAAGCGATGACGATTATCCTGTAGAATCAGATTACCATGATAATAGCAAATCAGGCCAGCAGTCTGATGAAGAAGCTTCGAGAGTAGTAAAAAGTAAAAGCGAGTGGGAAGAAAAAAACCGAGGAAGGAAAAATCAAGTTGCGACCAAGGCAGAAAGAACTGTAAGTTATGCATGTAAAAATTAAAGACTAAAAAGATACAAGGACAAACTGTTTGCGCCTCGATTTGTTTCCAAGAATTGATAAAAGTTTTTTTATGTGAAAGCAAAATTTAGATAAATATGGATGTTATAGATTCCTTCCCAAAATGCAGACTTTTGAAAAATCTCTTTTAGCTCCAAAACGACTTATAGTAGCTTTCCTTGCCTTACTTATGCAAAATTTTGCTTGCAGGAGTATTTTTCACGTCCCTAAAGTTAGAAGTACAAAGTCAGCAGTGCAAAGATTTTATGATTAGAAAAATTAGTGCTAATTAAAACCCATAAACTAGAATATCAGCAAAATTGCTCAATTTTTTTTAAATTTTCTTTTTCTGTTAACTTTTTGCATTGTTACTATTTAAGTAATTGTTACTCTTTAAGTAATATCTCAGGTTCCCTTTTTTTTTTGTTTTTTGTAATGAAAGTTTTTTTTTCTCTTTCTTTAAATTATTTCTTTTTTTTCAATTTCTTGTGAAATTAAATATTTTTTCCCCATTTATTTGTAAAACTTAACCTTCTTGTCATATGAATTAATTTTCATGAAAGACAATAAACGAGTAAGAGTAAGTAAGTAATTAAATGCCAAGTCACAAAGTTTTGTGCTCTTGTAGTTTCTGAGATATGACCTGCACTGCTAGCTACCCTTTAAAGATAGCAGTGCATCATACTAGAATGGTCCCGAAAAGTGGTAGAATGGTCCAAATGGTCCAGAAAATTAAATGCTGTCATTTCAATAAGAAAATTCTATATTTTTTACTTTTATCTACATATTTTATTAAAATCAATGTGATGCAGTACGATTGTTTGAGTTCTCATGAAAGAAAACGTTGGTGGTGTTTTTAATATTGGAATTAAATAGTGCTATTTGGGTGCTAATTAAATGCCAAGTCACAAAATTTTGTGCTCTTCTAGTTTCCGAGATATGATCTGCACTGGTAGCTATCCGTTAAAGATAGCAATGCAATCAATCAATCAATCAATCAAAAAATACTTTATTGTCAAGAAAAAAAATTCTGTTGACAAAGCAGGCTAAATAATCTAATTATTAATAAATTTGTCACTAAAATAGATAAAAGTAAATTCTTAAATTAATATGATAATACGTCAAAAGAGGAAGAAAAAAAGAAAAATACCACAAAAATAATATTAATATGTTAAATAATAAAACAGCATGAAAATTTAAACATTAGACTAACAAACAGAATAAATAATTTAAAAAAAACAAAATCTGGATTACAGTTAAAAAAAACACGATAAAATAAATAAAAGCCATAAAACAAAACACTAGACAAAAAGATTAAAATATAATAAAGAGGTAAAAAAAACTAAAGGGATGCTTAAAAAAAAATGACTAGATGTTAAACATACTTTTTAAATTTAAGAATATAAAATAATAACGTAATAAAACACAATTGGTCTTATCCAAACTGGTCCTCATAAAACTCGGCCAAAGAGTAATATGGTCTCTCTACAAGAAGGTTTTTTAATTTTTTTAAAATTTTTTTGAGGGTTGCAGCATGTTTAATAACAAAAGGCAAGTGATTAAATATTTTTCTCCCTTCATAAATTAAAGATTTTTGAGCCAAAGTGCTCTTATGAATTGGTAAAGGAAGATTGAAATTTTGTCTGGTCATACGCGTTGGTCCAGAACCATAAATATTATTAAAATTTTTAAAGACCAAACTTGCCAACTCTAAAACAAACAATGACGTCAGAGTTAGAATTTTTTGATTAACAAAATGAGGCCTACATAACTCTCTTTGGTGAATATTAGCCACAAAAAGCACTGCTTTCTTTTGAAGAACAAAAACAATTTTCAGAAGATGAAGATGTGCAGAGCCCGAAAAAGGTATGACATATCTTAAATGTGACTCAAATAATGAAAAATAAACAGATCTTGCAATGTCACTACCCAATTCGGCCCTCACCATGCTAGAATGGTCCAGAAAAGTGGTAGAGTAGTCTGAATGATCCATAAAATTAAATGCTAATTAGATGCTGCCATTTTAATAAGAAAATTCTATATTTTTTACTTTTTTATGCATATTTTTTAAAATTAACTTGGTGCTAACAGTGCAGGCCATATCTTGGAAACTACAAGAGCACAAAATTTGGTTACTTGGAATTTAATTAACACCTAAATAGCACTAATTTATCCCAATATCAAAAATATCACGAGAACTCAAATATGTGTATGACCTAAAGTTAGCAGTGCACCAAGTTACTTTTAAAAAATAAGTACAAAAAAGTAAAAAAATATAGAATTTCATTATTGAAATGGCAGCACTATACCACTTTTCTGGGCTATTCTAGTATGGTGCACTGCTATCTTTAACGGGTAGCTAGCAGTGCAGGTCATATCTCGGAAACTATAAGCGCACAAAATTTTGTGACTTGGTATCTAATTAGCACTTAATTAGCACTAATTTTCCAATCATAAAATCTTTGCATGGCTTACTTTGTACTGCTAACTTTAGGGACGGGTATTTTTCGCCCCACATTTTTCCATCCAAATCCAGAAATGTTTCAAACATTTTACTCTCATTTTAAAGATAAAGCTTGAGTCTAGGGTTCTATAGTGGTACTATTAGCAATTTTTGTCTAGTCTTGCAAATACGAGAAGGAAAAATTTCTTAAAAATGAAAGTTAAAATTTAAAAACAATTAGTAGAGAACCCTAGATATAAACTAAAATGAGACTAAAATTTCTAAGAAAATTCCATATTTGAGTAGAACAATGTGAAACCAAAACTACCCTTTGCTTTGCAACGGAGTTTTTTCTATCTCTCCTGAAAGAACCTTAAACCCTCCCAAAAGATTCCAATTTTTAACATTCTTTCCCACTTCCACTTCCCAATCCAGTATTTTGCTCCTAAACCTGATTTCCGAGATGTTTTTTTTTTCTACTTTTGATTTTATTTTTTTAATTTTTTAGTTCAAAATGACTCCAAAAGATGCCGTAAAACAGCGCGAAGAAATCGCGGCCGAATCTCAACGAATGGTCCGCGAAAAAGACGTCTCTTTGCCCTACCACAAACCAAAAGTTCATAGTCTCAAAGAGTTTTTGACCAGAAGATCAAAACTGGCTTCAGTGGTTCCGATAGTTTCAAGAGGAAATACTTCTATCGCAACAGCTGTCAGGATGTCAAATGAGCAGTTAGAAGTTTTTCAGTAAGTTTATTTTTCCAATGGTTATTTACATAAGCCCCAAAATTAGATGCATTTTTTAAATTAATTATGAAACTAACTTATCTACATAATTAATTAAAAAACTTTAAGTTATGTAGAACATTTCTTGACTTTTTAGAAAACGCCTTGAAGAACGGGAAAAGGAACTTAAAGAATTCTACAAGTCCGAGAGTGAATCAGAAAATGAGGATCCAGAGGATGCTGAATATATTCCTCCAGGTTTGAAGAATAATACTGATGACAACCCAAAAAGTCCAAAAAATACTGAAGAATTTTTTAATGCACCGGATAACGAAAATGAAAAGATTAACACAGAAAATTTTAATAATCTAGATGGTAATGGTGACATAAATGTAGAGGCAGTTTCTAATTTTACTAAATTGCCAGAAGAGAAACATACAAACAATTTATCAAATGATGAATGTGATAAAGTTTCAAGTAAAATTTCCTTAGAGATAAACCAAAGTGAAAACTTGGCAGTTGATTCTGATAAAGTTGATTTAGATTCTGGTGAAACCGATTTGGAAAATAATAAAGAGACAGCCGGTTTTGTTAAAGACACTGATAATGACAACATGAATGAAAATCTTAGAGAAACAGGAGACTTTTCGCTAAGGATTGAAGAATCTGAAATAGACAATACCAAAACAAATAATGAAAGTAGTTCCTCGGATAAAAGTAGCACAAAAATATTAAATGATTCTGAAGAAGTCTTTAATAATTCTGACGGTACTTCTGATCCAGATAATGCAAACGTCTTTAAAGAAAACACTATGAGCTACGATTTTAGTCTAGATGATATAGAAGAAAATTCAGATTTAAGCAAAAGTAATAATGACATGGATGTAGAAAATGTAAAAGAAGATATTAAAGATAGTCTAAATAATGAGAACAATGGTGTTTTTGAAGATAAATCCAAAGGAAAGTTTGAGTATGGAGAACTTGATGCTGAGATAGAGAATTTTGGAAATGAAATGGGTAAGAGATTGTTTTTTCTATCATGTTATAAGCAGAATTTTAAAATAGCTGTTTAAAAGTGACTCTGATAATCATGAGCATTTTGATATCCCACCTAAATATTCCGTGGATCAGAGAAGATAATAAAAGTTTTTATTTTGGGAAAAAATATCATATCATCAAATTAACATTGGTTAACTTAAGTTATATTTTTGCATAAAAATTTCGTTCTCCATTTAACAGAATAAGCTATGTGAGCTGCTAAAAATGTTCCTACTTTTCCATAGACATAAGATGTCGCCACACTTGTGGCACCACCCTAGGTAAACCTCTGAAGATGACAGTCTTTACCATTGAAACATGTTAGGTGAATCTTTAATGAACCGGGAAGAATGACCTAAGTTTTTTAATTTTTTTTTTGTAATTTATGTATATATCAATGATGAAATATTACAATAGCATGAGATACTAACTAACGTTTCTCATTTTTTTTTCTCAATTTAAAACCCTGTGTGCCTTTTAATTGGCAAAAGTAATAACAAATATTTTTAAAAAATTGATTTAACTCTCGTGTAACCAATTTTTTATTTTATAGGTTATCTACTTAAAATTTGTTCAGCTAGAGGGTTTGCAAAAAAGAAATCTTTGATTTTTATTTTAAATCTACTCAATGGCAAATATTTGTGGTATATTCTCTTTGATTACATCCTTCTATGATTCTGATGAATGAATTTTGTCATTTTTATGCTATATATATTTTCATTGTAAATTTCACCCCAAATAGTGTTTCCATAACTTAATATAATATTTCACAGTTGAAATTTTCATTATTTTGACAGTTTATGTGGTATTTCAGATAATTAGCAAATTTATAATTATTTCTTAAAGTTTACATATTCCGTTTTTTTAGAGTTTATAAACATATTATTTTGTGTGTGCCAATTTTGAAGGATTTCTAAATCATATTGTATATTTGTTCTATTTGTTTCCCAGTTTATAATTGTACCTTTAAATTGAGATGAAAATAAGGCGTCAATGTAAATTAAAAATAATAATGGCCCTAGTACTGAACCCTGTGGCACTCCACTTAGTATTGGTTTAATGTCGCTCATTATATTGTTGTTAATTTTTGTAATTTGAGTTTTATTTTCCAAGTAATTGTTGAACCATTCTAAGCATTTTTCTTTTATTCCTAACAAAGAAAGTATTCAATATATAATTGTATATCTATAAACAATCCACTAAGTTTTTTCATTTGTAAATTTAATTAAAGCAAGTTCTGTGGATTTTTTAGGTGAAAAAAACCATGTTTACAATTAGAAAAAAAGTTTTTTTTTTCTAAAAAATTATATAATTGTTTGTGTATAATGTTTTCAAAAATTTTCGAAAAAATCGATAGTAAAGCCACTGGTCTATAATTGCTTGGATAGTCTTTCGGACCAGATTTATAGATTGGAATTATTAAAGGTGTTTTTTTAAATCGTTCTGGAAAAACTCTCTCCACCAATGGACTACTTCTTCAATTTGAAAAAAAAAAATCTAAATTTTTTAAGGATTGTCGACCAAAGAAAAACCCAGAATAAACATCCTGTCCGACGTTACAATTCATCAGAACCAAATTGATAACCCAAATAAACAAGATATCGAGAATGCCCCACCAAAATCGAAGCTTCAACTCCTGAAAGACAAATTAGTCAGCGCGACTCCAAAATTGAGTGGAGCACCAGATGAACTAATTGATTTGGATGAAGGTAATTTCATTTTATTTGAACAAGATATTTCATCAGTAGTCAAAATAATCAGAGAGTATATAAATCTAAATAGAGAGGACACCTAATGGTAAATTTGCAACCCCGCTCAACTGACTTGAAAACCAAGTGGCGCGGCTATCGTTTTTTTTTTTGGTTCTTGGCTTGGAAACTTGGGGCGCCACTTTCGCTCTTGCTTATTTTTATCGATCCAAAGCAGTGGCGGCGCACAGGAAAATCGTATTTTTTACTTCGGCGGTCAAATTTTTAAAAAATCATAATCAGGTGTTGTTTCTGAAAAAAATTTGTTGGTCTCTCCCTTTTCGAGAAGACTCTCCTGATGGGAATTGACACGGTTACGTCACAACCGCCTCTTTTGGATTAGGAGAACAGAACCATTGAAGGAATATCCAAGGAAATTTATCATATGAGACCATCAGTTTTCACATACCTTCGCACCCATTCTAATCTCCTAATCATGTATTTTTCAAACATTCGAAAATTACGGGGTTATTAAAATTTGGTACAGAAGCATAGTTTGGGTGGTTTGCTGCAAATGTTTGTTTTTTATAGCACAATTTAAGTAACCCTAGATAGCAAAATATTTAAAAAATAAATTAAAAAATCTTATTTTTTACCGGAGAAAACCTAAATTATATGCTCTCTGTCTGCTTTTTCCGTAATTATTACAAGTAATAAAGGCTTGAAATATATATAATAAAAACTTTCTGCTAGCTCCCTTAGCAACAAGTTCATTTAAAATTGCATTAAATATAAGTATGTACGCCAGTGATAAATCGATATTCATTCAACGCGCGGGATTATTGCCGTTTTAATTTTAAATAAATATTACCCCAGTTCATCCTGGCGCATTCAACTAACAATAAAAAACTCGCTGTGAATCGCGTTGATTTGCTGGTCGGATATTACCATTACGTGTCCTCTCTATTTAGATTTATATGCTCTCTGCCCCAATCCAACAACTATCATCCACCACCTGTGCAGCAGTTTCCTCCCCAGGGGCCCAATTCTTCATTCACACGGACTTCAGATATATATATACGAATTTTTTACAAAAAAACGGTAAATTTTCAATAAACTACTTATTAACGCAAAATTCGTACTGAAATTGTATAATATTTATTTAAGTTCGCCATAAAATTACTATTTTTCTGATGTGCTAATTTTTGCAAGTTCTGATTCATATATCATATTTGTTCCGATCTGCATCAACCGTTCTATTTGTCCCGTCAAAGTCCTAAAATTTAAATTTTGAACCTATTTTAATTAAATATTGTTTTAATGTGCATTCGAGTTCGACTTTGTGTGTGTGTTTAGTATCTAAATTAGAGAAAACTGATAATTTTTTCGTAAATTTTTTGCTAAAATCAAGATTTGTTCTTTTCAAAAAGTCCAGTAGTTTGTCCTATTTAAGCATTTGGAGGGCCGCTGTCCTTCCGCATGCCGCGTTCCCAATGCATTGTTAGCCTATTTGTTGAGCTCCCTGCTCTACGCCTGTCTTTTAGTTAAACCTAGAAGTGGTTCTGTGCCGTCCGTATTCCTGGTTGGCCGGTACTCCCGCTTGTACCGGTACGCACATTTTCACTAAAGTGCAATTTTTTTACGCACTGGTAGCGACTCTTCAGAAACAGCAGAAACTCTTAACTGTCACAATTTCGGAAAGTGGCAATTTTTACTTATTTCTTTATTTAGAATAAAAACACAGCCTCCTTAAAATGTATCGTAACACTTAAGGCCATTCTACAAGAGCCACAAAAACGCGCCCGGTTAGTCGCTCAGTCGCTTGAAAATGTTGCCCATTCTATACGAGCGTGTAGACGCCGCTCCTTTGTAGCGCGTATAACCGGCGAGTGAAACGCGACCCAATTCTAGACTAGCGACAAAACGCCTCATATGTGCTGTGGATCCCGTCCAAGTTGGGTGTATCGCTGATCACCAATTACCTTTATTAAGTTTGTTGGCCAAAAAACGTAAAAAAAGACGTTGGTGGGTACACCCGGTCGGTGCTAATCGTCTGACCTTAGGGGTGTTTCATCTTAGCTTCGCAGAACATCGGAGATATCCCGATCTGTACTACTAATCGTGGATTGGTGAAGAATAAATCGACTCGGCCGGCCAGACGCTTACAAGTTCCTACATGTAGAATGATACGCTGGCATCCGGCGCGCGACTTTTACGCATCCTCTTGCGTTCAAAAAGCCGGCACGCCAACGAACGCGTCCACACGCGACCGCAAAGTTGCCCGTATAGTATGCTCAATAAACACTCTGTGGTTCTGTTCACAGGCAAACGGTCGCGTTTTTGTGGTTCGTGTAGAATGGCCTTTACTTTGTTTATACGGGCCTCTTAAAGCGCTTTTATATAAGGACGGTTTGAAAATGTAGTCGTATAAACACCGCTAAAACCGATTTAAGCACTAAATCGATTTTATTTTAAAGCGATTTAAGAAAGCGGTTTATCGCTTAAATGCCCATTTTAGGTTTGTTATAAACACTTTAAAAAAGCTTTAGCGTATTTCTTTCAACCTAAAGAAATACTCAACCCTGGTTTTCTGAAAAATCTGTTTTTAACTAAGGTGTTTTATTGGTTTTTTCTTTTAATTGACATATTTAATGACATTTAATGAAGGACTTATAAACCCTCGGAGAAAGCAATTTTATTTAAAACCGTCCTTATATGAAAGCGCTTTTAGATGCGTATAAGCGTAGTAATTTAGTTTGTTTATACGGACCTCTTAAAGCGCTTTTGGTTTAAAAATGTTGTCGTATAAACGCCACTAAAACTGTTTTAAGTACTAAATCGACTTTATTTTAAAGCAATTTAAGAAAGTGGTTTATTTGTTTGAGACAATAATGAATTTGAAATTAACTCTGTGTTTCGGACTTCCATTGTCTATATTTTTGTTTGAATTTATACTCGACGTTTCGATCAGTACAATCTCTGATCGTCTTCAGGTGCAAACTACGATCTATTCCTAAGGCTACGTACTTATATACTATGGGAAATCACTCAACCGTGAATTTTAAGAAGTTGGCTCCGCCCAAGGAGGGGCTTCCAAATATTTAGAATTTCAACACTTGGTTTGCTGAAAACACTCTGATTCTGCCCAATAAAGGCAGCTTCAAGGAATTTTCGTTTCTTCTAGTGTGACTCCTTGCGAAAAACCTTTGCTTCTGTCCACTTCATTCGTGTTCTGTCACTTCATACATGTTCGGCGATTCCTGATTTCGTTGTTTGTCCTCTTTGGGTATTAAGCCTAACAGATAGTGGTTTTTTTGTTTCACCTATGTATGATTCACCACACTCACAAGGAACTTGGTAAATGCATTCCTTATTTTGTTTGTTCTCCGGTTTTGTTTTACTAAGAAGGCTTCGAATTGTATTGTTAGATTTAAAAGCTGTTTTAATATTAAAGTTGTTCGCTACTCTAAATAATTGGAAGCCCCTCCTTGGGCGAAGCCAACTTCTTAAACTTCACGGTTGAGTGATTTCCCAGAGTATATAAGTACGTAGCCTTAGGAATAGATTGTAGTTTGCACCTGAAGACGATCAGAGATTGTACTGATCGAAACGTCTTGTATAAATTAAAAGAAATATAGACAATGGAATTTTTCTTTAAAACGCATTTTAGGATCGTTATAAACACTTTAAAAACGCTTTATCGCATTTTTTTCAACCTAAAAAAATACTCAATCCTGGTTTTCAGAAAAATATGTTGTTAACTAAGTTGTTTTATTTGTTTTTTAATGAAGGACGTATAAATACTCGGAGAAAGCGATTTGATTTAAAATCGTTCTTATATAAAATCGGTTTTAGGTGCGTATAAACGTAAACGTAACAATTTGTAAATTTAAGAGACGAAAAAACTCAGGGACTATTCTAAACAGTTACAGTGACATATTCGTTGGCTAGGGCGAGATTTTCTGACGGTTTTTTTTGACGTCCTTCAATGTCAGGACCATTATTATGGCGCACAGCTCTACTTGAAACTGTACCCAAGGCCTCTCGATTGTTTTTTTATTCACATCATCGACCGAGATTTTGTGGCCTACGAATTGATTGGATTTATTTTGGTTTATTTGACAGGGAGAGAAAAGTCGACAGCTGTCACCAGACTTATGGAGAGATTTGCCAAACATGTTTCGGCAAAAACGAAACATTCTGCCAAGCATAAAGTGTCTTTAAGGTAAGTACGACAAGTCTCAAAACATTTAACAGAACTCGGGTACGGGAAAGAAACTTTACGTATGAGGTTAGACCAAAGACATTAAAATAAACTAGAGGGCAAACTTGGATGGAGAATCCAGACACCTACAGACCTGTTTCATCCTTATTAGGAATCATCGGGGAGTCATAGGATTATACCTGGCCGTTGAAGCTACACAGTGACCATGCACACCTCTCGAATTTAAAACAAAAAGTTTGTAATCCTTGGGGACTGTAACTGGTTTATTCGACAGGTGGCGCACACAGTTACTACGTCCCCAAGGATTACAAACTTTTTGTTTTAAATTCGGGAGGTGTGCATGGTCACTGTGTAGCTTTAACTGCCAGGTATAATCCTATGACTCCCTGATGATTCCTAATAAGGATGAAACAGGTCTGTAGGTGTCTGGATTCTCCATTAGACTCCATTAGAAAGTCAGTGTCTCCCTCTATTAATTTATTTTTTATTACTGTATCACGTTGGTGCATCTGTTCTTAGCTGTTTTAGTCCCAGTGCAGATTCAGATTAACATAATCAAGGTGTATCTTCAGCGGGAGCGCCAGCAGCGATGGTTGAACCGTTTAGCGTTTATTACAATTTATAACGTGTGGCTTAACAGTACCCTTTGAGTTTATAAATTGGGGGGCAATGTTTCCATATTGTGATTTATTTGTTCGAAACTTGCACATACTCCAGACCAAATGAGAGAAATAATTGGCGTGACCGTTGGAGCATTTGTTTATTACTTGTTTCTTTACTTTTTTGTTTTTGTATTAAAAAACAACAACAAAAATAACCTTTCAAAAATATGTCAAAATTCAATCATATTTTGACACGCGGCAGTGATTTTCATGAAAATTTCCCATAGGTATTATCAATCCAAGGTTTCTACATCCGTGACCACAAGGCGTTATTACCGCCAAAATTATTATTATTATGGTCAACTTTATTTTGTTTATATTTACGTCTATCAATTCGCGTCAAAGTGATTGTAGTTTTGGAAAAAAATTTCAAAAAGAAAACTTTAGAATTGTTACTTTTTGATAAAGGAAGATGCAAAATATATTTCCTTATGGGTAAGCGTGAAAACAGATACGAAAATAAACCGAAATAACTTTAAGAAAAGTAGATTTTTTGTCCGTGAAAAATAAATAAAAATAAAGGTTCGTGGCATCGGACGAACCTTTCTTTTTATCGAAATAACTTTGTTCTTGCCAGCTTTTCAAATAACGATAACAACAAAGGTTTAATTGCTTACAAAATTTTCTTTTCAGAGAAATTCCATATAACAATTAAACATTCCTGTAATGTTATAGTCATATACTAGAGAACAAAGAATGTATTAAAAATGTTACATTTTACCATTGGGAATATTACTAACACATGCCGGCAATAATTTACTTTCTAGCTCATAAAGGTATTATAAATTTGATAGAAACGTGACGTGAAACATGACTATAATATGACCAGAACATTTTTTAAAAAAATTATATTAATATACCTGGACACCGACTATAATTGCATGGATATGATTTTTTGATTCAAAACATGTCCAGATGGCCACGAGATTGATATCCTAAGATATGGAGTGGATATATATTCACATGAATATCCACCAAATATGCATTAGTCTTCCACTAAAATGCAATTACGGAGTAGCCTATGGTTATAGGTATATCACCATTATGATGATGTACTACTTGAGATTAGTTATCAAAAGATTACCTAAATAACTTTTTGCTGTCTTATATGTATAATAATATTACCTGTACATAGAGAACATATTGATTCCAGTGCCATCTACCTACAATAGATGACATTAAACTAAATTATAATTTTTTTTCACAAGATAGTAATATTTTCAGCAAACATGCCAAAATCCTGACAAAAATATTCTTTTTGGGAATATTCATAAAAATAACTTGATTATCAGATTATCATGGACATATTTTTATCTTATTATCAAGGAAATATAACTATCACAAACTCTTAAAGAATATTCAACAAAAAATAGGTCTGCAACATTCCTATCATATTCGCAATAGAACATTCCAAAAATCACTTTGAGGGAATATTCCTATAGCATGAATATTTCTCCAATTGTATTCTTTCTTCTTTGATTGATTGTTTCTTTAAGGTGAAACCAATTTTATTCTTGTTTTCTTTTTAGTATCTTGACAGTAGAAAACAGTGGCGATATCCACCAAGAAACTGTGGCGATCAATGTAGACGATGAAGAATCGGCTGTTTCGGAAATTGAGGAAAAACCCGGCGCGAAATTGCAGAAGCTGAGGAAAGAATTGCAGAGTCAGATGGAGAAAGAGAAATCTGAAAGGTACAAAATTTAACTTTAAACTCCTCTTGAACCACGCGCTCCCTTGGCCAACTTTTCAGATCCTAGTAGCTGTTTGATGCAAATTAGCCGTCGTTCTGCTGGTGTGAACCACGCCTTATTTTTCATGCTTGCAGTCAGTTCCTACTCAATTCGAACCCGTGGTTCAAACGGCCCTGTAGTTGCATCTTATGCCTTCATGAATTTGGTCAGTGTACTCACAGCTAATCGCTGGAAAACTTTTATTTAAGTGCTTTTTTCGAACGTTGACTATTATCAGCGCGATCTGCACCCTGTCCACTGCTTTTTTGAAGTGTCTTAGTACTAGCACCTACTATCGTGGAAATCTATTCTTTGGTTTCTAGCATATTTTCCTAAATATTTTAATTGTTTGAGGCGCCCCAGTAGTAGTAGTATAGGGGCGGCCCGTGGGCCTGGCCGATTCCTCTTCGAGCCCGCAAGCGAGACACACGGGATCTTCTGCTACTCTCCTGTGTCCAGTCAGGATCGCTGTCAGCAGCCCAATGTCCTTTCGGGTCTTGCCTAAGAGCCATTTAGTTCTGGCTACATTCGGATCATCAACGAATAGCTTGGACTGTCTGCACTTTGACTCTTGCGTCCAGGACGTCTTCAGTTCATGGTTCGCCCATTTGTTGAGCTCCCTCTGTTCCTGTTTCCTTGTTATTCCCAGAAGAGGTTCCTCTCCAATGTATTGGTTTCGGCCCCTAGTCTGGCAAGTTTGTCCGCTTTCTCGCTCCCTGGTATTCCCTCATGACCTGGGACACACATCAGTGTTACCCTCCTGTCTTGAACCACTAATTGCAGTGCTTGAGCGCACTCCTACACCAGACTACTGACTATTTTGGGTGCACTTAGAGTCTTGAGGGCAGCCTTCCCATCGGAGCATATGTATATGTCCCTCCTGCTATTCCTGACCTCTGGTAGGGTTGCTGCCATGATAATGGCATATACCTTCGCTTGAAACACCGTAGCTTGTTTTCCAAGTGGATAACTTTTCTGAACTTCTAAGCTTTCGTGTAGCCGACCGTCGCCTCTGGTTAATTCCGTTCGGAATTCTTCCCTTTGCCACGCATTCCGTTCTGGTGTTGTGACTTTGTACTTTTTATCGAACCTCCATGGTGTAAACGGTGCCTTCACTGGCAGTCTGAGGAGGGGCAACTCTTTCATCGCCAGTCCCTCGACGGCCCCAAATTGGCAACAAATTACCGGCCCGTGAGTTCGCGCCACTGATTTAAAGGGTAGCTTGAATCAGAAAGCTTATTATCTTACGTACCCTTAAACATTCGCCATGCCTATTAATTAGACACTTAAAGTTGGCAAGCTATTTTTGATCCCTTCTTGTTAGTATACCTTTGATGCGTTTGTGAAGGCGTCCTTAAAAAAAAAAGAGTTAAAGTTGTGCTTACAACGTACGACGCGACCCAAAACCAATTGTTGTTCAGTGCTTCATGCACTTCTATTTTCTTCCTTGTCGAAAAAAGTGAGAGGGCAATAGAATGAAAAATAGAAGGAGTGAAACTGTGGATCAGGCATTTATGAAAACCCACAGATAACAAAATGATTAGGATACGCTAGCTGCATACGAATCCTGCAAGGATAGGTGAGACGTAATCGCTGATGTACGACGCATCCGTTCTGAACATGCGCACTGAGATACGATTACGACCTAAGCACTCTCTATTTTTACAACTTTGACAGTGGGATTTACTGAAATCTAAAATAGAACCCCCCACAGGTCTAAATATTTATACCTGTGGGGAGTACTAAATTTTAAAACCCATTTTTAAAAAACACTTACCCATAGAGAAAAGATACAAAGTTATTGATTATTTTGTATTGTTATTGCAAAATACCACAGAAAAACTGCTTTTTTCTCAAAATATTCCATATTTTAGGAGAAAATGCCCTAAAACTAATTTTTTTTGACAGGTTTCAAAATGGTGAATACACCAAAAATTTGGCACATATTAGCTTCATCATCTGTGTTTGAGGTTATAAAGTTGATGATTTTTTAGACCACCTCTATATAATTTATAGCCCCCAGAAAATATTGTTTTATGGCAATTGGTAATAAGTTCCTTTAAAATTTCCCTAAGCAACCGTTTTTACAAGAATTAATTTATCTTATTTAATATCCCAAGTTGTTCATTAAGTCATAAAACACCTCCAATTTTGTCCAGAAAAACGCCATATTTTGAACCCGTTTTCACCACAAAGAATATATTTATGAGGGCACTACGAGGCAAAACAAACATAAGCGAAAGTCACTGATTATGCACGAAAACTGTCTCCAGTGAAAAAAATCCAAAACAACTGTACCTATTCATTTATTTACAAACAGAACTGAAATTATCTAAAAGCTTAATCATCAAACAAAGCTTTCCACTAAAAAATCGCACTCAAAGGTCTTAACTCTGCATCACCGAACACTTTGTTGAGCCGACATGACTCCTTTGTGAACGCATCAGTTGGATTCAGGTCTGTTTTAGCCGCATTTTTTTTTCATGACCTACTTTAATGAAATATTTTTATTTGTAGTTTGCGATTGCGATGGGTTTGTGTTCGCAAAGTTTTTTCATACTTTTGATAAAACAAAATTATGATTGTTTTCCACAAACCAAAACTACACTTTTTTGCACTCGACGCGCGTTTCGCTAACAACGTTAGCATCATCAGGAGACGATAAACAATGAACTAAATTAATCTACGCTCTATCTTATATACAATCCTTTAGTGGGCGGAGATAAGACTAATAAATTGTGATTGATCACGATTTTTAATCCTATCTCCCCTCAACCAAAGAATAAAGTGTACTAAACGGGATGGGTCCTCTATCTTTATTTAAACTATTTCTGGATTTAATGATTTCCATACTTTCATATGCATTCAAAAGTCTTTTGTTTGGTACACTTTTTAGAAGTTTTAGGTTATCTAATGTGAATCTATGATTGTTTTAAAAACATGCTCGGCCACACTTGACTTTTCTGTTCTTGCGTATTTTAAGTGTGCTAAGTGTTCTTTAAAACGTGTTTGAATAGAGCGTCTCGTTTGGCCAACATATTTTTTGTCACAATCCATGCAACTAATTTCGTAAATTCCACTTTTTTCTAGAACTGTAGTTTTATCCTTGGGATTTCCTAGTAAGCTTCTTATTGTGTTACCGGATTGATATACTAATTTAAGACCGGTGTTATTAAATACTTTGTGTAATCCTTTCGTATAATTAGGATTATAAGGAATTGATACAAATTTTGAGTCGCAGGTATCTTTTTGTCTGAAAAAGGTAGAATTCCGAAAGGTCTTTTGAAAAGAATGTTTATTTATCAGCTTATTTATTAAGCCTTCGTCGTAACCGTTTTCGCCAGCTATATTCCTAATCCTATTCTTTTCTGCTTCAAATCTTTCTTTGTTTAAGGGGAAATTTACTAATCTATATGTTAAAAAGTGCAAACTTGCAAGCTTATGTTGTAAGCAATGAAAAGAGTCATTTGGAATATACCTGTTGGTGTCAAGGTCAAAGTCCAATTTATTTTTATTTCTTATAACTAAAGTGTCTAGAAATGGCAGTGTACCGTTGTTCTCTGTTTCATAAGTAAATTTAATAGTGGGAAATTTGTTATTTATTTTTTCCATAAAATTTTCAACACTAGTTACTTTAGTGTTGAATACTGCAAACACATCGTCTACATACCTGAACCATACTCTGGGGAAATACTCAAATTCTTTACTTATATCTGATTCAAATTTGCTCATAAATAGGTTTGCGATAAAAGGTGATAAACTATTACCCATTGTGGTTCCTTCTAATTGCTGGTAGTAGTTATTTTTATATTGAAAGTAATTTTGATTCATGCAGAGTTTTGTTAAAGATAGGTATTCTAAAGTCTGTTTGTCTTCTAGATTGTTTTTTCTTAGTAGTTCCTCCAGGTATTGTAAGGTAGTGGGGATCGGCACACTAGGGAACAACGAACTAACATCAAACGAGATTAAAATTTCACCTTCTTGGAGTGAAATATCTTTAACTTTGTTGATAAATTCAAGGGAATTTTGAACAGAAAAACCTTTTTCGTTTATCGGTAAATTTTCAAACTCGTTTGCTAGCCATTTCGAAATGTTGTAAGTAGGTGATCCTACAGCAGAAACTATAGGTCTAACCGATTTTCCAGGCTTGTGGATTTTCGGAAGACAATACAGTTTCGGCATAGTGGGATTGCTTACTTGTAGTTTATATTTAATATTGTCAGTAATAATATTGTTACATTTTTTAATTGTGTTTTTTACTTCGTTAATCATCAGCGTAGATTAATTTAGTTCATTGTTTATCGTCTCCTGATGATGCTAACGTTGTTAGCGAAACGCGCGTCGAGTGCAAAAAAGTGTAGTTTTGGTTTGTGGAAAACAATCATAATTTTGTTTTAGTGCAACCAAAGGTTCTAAATTCCCAACATACTTTTGATAGATAAAAACCCCTTTTAAATAAATACAAAGTTATATTATATATATCGAAATGTTTTTGTGACAGTTAGTATTAATCGCGAAAATCAATAAACAAGGGTAAGTTTTGATAACAGTAACATATAACGTCAGTTTTAATTTGCTCAACAGAGTGTTTACCATTTAGATCCCCCCCCCTAGGGTTAAAAAAAACTTCTTTTAAATAGAAATTTTCTTCTTAAATCCAACAAAAGATTGTGTTAAGATGATTCTTCACTAAAAAAAAAAACAATTAAAATTATTCTTATAAATCAAACTATGTCGAAAATTCAAGGAAGTTGGTATAAAATGCTTAAAACCAACAATTTCACTTAAACTTAGAACCTGTCTAAAATAGGCTAAACCCTTTTAGTAAATCCCACTGTGAGTGTCTATTAAGTCCAGATAAAAGAGGGCTTTTCTTTACCAAACGGTTTATTCCAAACTCAATAATTTCGAATACCCACCGTAAAACCTAAAACTAGTAGTTAGGTAAAATGTCACCAATAAACAAACTAGGGTTAATTAGAACCCTTTACCGCTCGTGATCACGTAGTGGTTTACACGGGGAAAATATTTCAAAGAGTGACTTCTTTATACCGTAAATAAAGACCATACCATACCATCAACTCGATCAACAACATAAAAGGGGCTAGTAGGATGTACTTTCCTGAACGTGTGACCTGCTGGAGTACTGCTGAAATGCCGGCAGACATACAAAACAAGGTTTGATACTTGATTAGTGGTGGTCTATTGCCTATGATATGACTGTGCTGACTAGTAGGAATCATTGGGGAAATTGCTGCGTTTAGTTGGTAAATTTCTGTGATAAAACCACGGACCCTAGATAAAAGACAAAGGCCTACCTCAGCGTAGGTAAATAGAATAGTAAAATAGTTACTTGGTGTAAGTAATAATATTTCTGTACCTCCTAAATTGGTCGAGAGTTTCAATTACGTGCTCCGAGGCGTTCTGCAGATTGTCGTGCAGCCCACGAAGGAAAAATGTTCGTTGAGGCAAACTATAACAAATAAAAAACAGCCTTCCCGTTTCCGGAAAGGCCTCTTGTGAGACAAACTTTCAAAATTTCATAAAGTCACTTGAAACCAGAACTTAAATGAGTCAAGATTATATAATCAAATATTTGAGAGTCAACAAAAATGGTGCACCTTGGTTCAAATTCCTTAAAAGGGTTCGATATGTTCCCATAGCACTTCGTGTTTCCAACTGAAGAACGAAGGAGACATCGCATATCGACTCGCTTAAAACTAGGAATTTATTTTCCAGAAAATAGCTGTTGTCACTTTTCAACCGTAACACACCATACCATTGCCTAAGAGTTTTAAGCCATAATATATTTGTGTGACCTGAACCTATGAATAAAACTTCAAGGTCTTCCATTTATTCTGAGTAGAACATCCACATTAGTTACTATTTCCATCCAAGATATTTTGAGTATTCTACGATAATACTACATTTCGAATACGTCCAACTTTTTGCACATGGCCTCGGCCAGTGTCCATGCCTTCATGCAGTAATACGAATTCGGAGAGTGGTATGAGCATTGCGTACAAGTATTTTTACGAATCAACGCGTTGAACTTGTTGACCATTTACTTCTAATATGCTTTTGACAGGGTGCGCCACTGCATAATTTTGAAAGCTTTGAGTGATATCAATGTTTCATCATATTTAGTATATTTGATTCAATCTTATTTAAGTCATAGATTCTAATATATTGAAATCAAGGGGTGCAAATCCTCGGTGTACAAGATTACTTCAGGAGTGCCTCAGAGTTCTAATTTCGGTCCTCTTCTTTTCTTAAGTGCTATGAATAATATTGAAAACCTAGAAAATGCACAGGCCTATTATTTGCAGATGATTTTAAATTTTTTCATATAATAAACTCAATCGATGACTGCGAGACCTTGCAGAAAGACTTTTGCAATATAGCTAATTGGTGTGCTGGTAATAGTTTTAATCTAAATGCAAGTAAATGTATGTGTATGTCTTTTACGCTTAATAAAAATTAATTTTACTATGATTATACTTATAATTATTCTAATCGTCCAAGGGTTGACAAACAAAAAGATTTAGGGGTGATATTTGATGTAAATCTTACCTTTGCTAATCACATTATAACAAAAATTGAAAATGCTCAAAAAATAGCAGGTTTTATTGTAAGAAACACAAGAAGATTTTAACATAGGCATAAGTTTGCATCTTTTTAATAGTTTGGTTTTGCCTATTTTGGAGTATAGAACTGTAATCTGGTCCCCACAGTATGATTACGATTACTGGAAGTGCAAAGAAAATTTTTAAAAAGCCTAAATTTTAGAAAGTATGGCTTTTATCCGCAAGAAGGTTGCGATAATGAGTATTTGCTTGGTGTCTTTGGAAGGCCGTCATTGGAAAAGAGAAGATTTAGTAAGTTAGTTAGTTATCATTTGCGATAAATCAAGTTAATTCTCGTAATTCAAACATATTCTATTTAGCATTCCCGCGAACTAATTTATATAAGAACTCACCAATTTATAAAATGTGTCCAATTTTTAATTTGTATGCTTCAGAAGAAATCATCACCAACAAACTGCATGGAAACATTTAGCAGTTAAAACTTGAAAATTATACCCGAATCAACTTTACTTGACTTTAGTGCTCAATCAATCAATTAAATTTTTAATCTTAATCTAATAATATTATTTTTAATTTTATATTTTAATGTTTAGTCCAACCTACTATTTTACTACATTTCTATTTTTTTGATGATAACTTCTAATATTGACTTTTATTTATGACTGTATTATAGTAGGAACTTTCTTATTCTTTAGTTTAGCTATAAGAAATGTATCTGTAATTGGCATTAGTGCTGTTGATACTTGTCCAATAAATAAATATGCCTCTGATGTTGTTTTCCTCGGCTATCCATTTTACTTTTCCAACGTTTAAGTTAGGCCCAAGTCAATGTCAGTGTCATCAGAATATCTTAGTTTGTTGATCTTTATACCGTTTATGATCAGACTCACTTTGCAGTTATGAATCTTGTCGTACACCTCTTCTTATTCAGGCCTCTTCAGACAGTTGACCATCAACTTTTATTTGAGCTGTCTGGTTCCATTATAGGTGAACAACTTCTTTTAGCAATTTTATAAGCTTTTCGCTCCCCTAGATTGTGCTTAATTTTTTTTTGTTTTGGAACTAAATAAAGTAAGTTTTTCAGATGGCAAAAGAAAGCCTCCGAAGGCATTAAATCCCTTAGCGCCGAATCAGAAGACAAAGAAGGCTACGAAGACAATCTTCCCGATGAGTATGATGATGAGGAAGAAGAAATATTGACAGATGAAGATGAAGAAGCAGAAGATGAAGAATTGGAAGAGGATGATGTAATCATGGACGATAAGGCAGCTAGGAAAAATGCGTTTGTTGATGGGGAAGTAAGTACTTTATTATTGAAGAAGTCAATTCGTAGTAACATAACATCAAAATACTATTTCAGCGTGATTTCAGCTATTATTAAGATTACACCCCTCTTTTAATCATTTGCAGTATTTAATTTGACTTTTCCCATTTTTTTTATGTGGATTTTCTTCATTGGACGGGTTTTCAGTAGAACTGTTGTTTTGGTATGTTTCATCTTTCTTAGAGCATGTTGTTTTCTTCATGGTGGTCATCAAAAGCATCCAAAAAGGTTGGTTTTAATCTTTCAGTAGCAATGTTTTTTTCTTTCACCTATTTATGTCATATATGTTAAAATTTCGATATTCCAGAATTAAATGGACATAGTTGGAAAAAAAATTCTGCATAAAATTTCATTCATTTCATCAGGTTAGACCGAGGGTTGAACAACTGTAGGCAGGAGGTGTACAAAAATTTGGGCAGTACTTGGGCAGGACTAGGCAGTACTTGGGCAATACTTGGGCAGAACTAGGCGGTCTTTAGGAAGGACCAGGCAGTCTTTAGACAGGACTAGGTAGTACTTAGGCAGGACTAGGCAGTACTTAGGCAGGACTAGGTAGGACTAAGCAGTACTTGGACAGGTTTAGGCAGTCTTTAGGCAGTCCTTAGACAGGACTAGGCAGTACTTGGGCAGAACTAGGCAGGACTGACAAAAAAAGAAAATTGCGTATGGCTTCCCTTCATTGTAAGCTCGTTTTCAGAGCTTCATTTTTCTGAAATTTGGAGAAGAAAAAATCAACAGAAGAAAAACTCTTTCCTAGTTTTTTTTTTAATCCATGTTTGAAACTCCGAATTGGTTAGGTTATACTTACTAGGGCTACTTATTTTAAGGGGACGTCCTGTTAATCCAGGCAAAGTTTAAAAAATTTAGGTAGGCTTCTGATTCTTCTGTTTACAATGGACTTCGGGCCATGAGCTCTAGCATCCAAATATTAATTAAGCTTGGGGGTGTGAGTTGATAGCTCACGTCTAGGACCTATACCATCCAAACTGTAATATATAATTTTTTTTTATTTTATTTTTTACTTTTATAAAAAAGAAGGATAAAAGGGATTTGACCAGAGGCGTATCAGGTCTAGGTTAATTGCGCCTAGACAGAGGGACTGTAAGTAACATTTATATTAGGCCTTAGCTAACTATCATACATGCAGAACTTATAAAGCAAAAAGCATTAGTTTAATTTTATTGCAAAAGCAAGCATTTCTAAAACTAATCTATTTCTAAACTTTTAGATTATATTCATTAATAAATTTCATTACCTTTTTCATCATCTCAGAATTTGGTTTAGCCAGAATATTGTCAATATTTATTGGGTTTCTTGTCAGCTTGGATAATTCTAAGTATAGCTTTTTTGTGGAGTCATTCAACGGGCATCCTAGCAATAGATGATTAAGGTCCCCTATTTCACCACATGCACAATTTGGATTAGCCAAGATATTGATCCTATTAAGATGCTGTGGAGTGCAACAGTGTCATATTCTCATTCTACAAATCATACTTATGTTTTTTTCTACAGCTATATTTTGTGTTATTATACCATGGTTTTAGTTGTAGTTTACCGACCACCTTTCTATATCTGGCCCCTTTTTGTACACATAGATTTTCATAAACCTCCTGCCACTGCATATGGATATTATTCTTATAATATATAAAAAGGTCTGTATAATGTATTTTGTTATTAACTAAATGGTTCGACATTCTTCCCTCATTTGCTAGCTGATCTACTATATCGTTATTTTTAATTCCACAGAGGCTGGAGATCTATACTAATTTAATCTCTTTTCCCGAGTTCTTCATTTCCAGAATATTATTTCTAATTTTTCGTATCTATTCCCATTTTGCAGATTTTCTGTAAAGCACTTTTTGAATCTGCTAAAATCAAGAATTTCTCCCTTTTCTTAATTTTTTTAATTTCCAGAATTGCATAATGTATTGCCATCACTTCTGCTGTGCATATGTTGGTTAAGTTATTCAGTTTTTTGCCATTCTAATATTAAATTCGGAGCAGTAAATACCAATTCCACAACTAACAGGGTTTGGTTCCACCGAAGCATCTGTGAAAAGTAGAGTATACATCCTGTACTCCTCCATAAACTTAAAGAAATCTTTATTTGCCATCCCTTAGAATCAATGAAGCTCAAATTATTTATGTTAGTAACATACTCATACTCATAGCAAGGGAGTTTACGATAAGTTTGCGTATTCTCTATGTATTGTAATACTATTTCCAGACCCTCCAGTATATCGAGATTTTTTATTACTCTAAAACCTTGGCAACTCATTGTATAATTCATAAAAAGCAAGTATTGCATTTCCTGTTTGGTTATGATGTCTCTGAATCTGCTTTGATACAAATTTTGCTGCTAGTAGCTTCCGTCTCATTCCCAAGGGCATTTCTCCTGTTTCAGCCAGCAAAGCATTGGTTGGTGAACTTCTCATGGCTCCAATTGTGGTTCTTAAAGCTTTAAATTGATTTAATTGATTGATAGATTGCTAGCACTGCATACTCCAGATGTGACAAGACCAGTGCTTTATATATATATATATATTATTTAATATCTTTGGATCTGCTCCCCACCATGTTCTCGATATAGCCTGCATAACATTTATACCTTTATCTGCCTTTTTGCATACCCTTTAGATGTTGTCTGTCCACTTCATTTTCTCGTCCATTATAATGCCCAAATATTTGTAATTCTTGACCCATTCTATATTGTAATTTTTTCCTATTGTTAGGTTGGCAGTTTTATGTATTTTTCTGATGCTAAATACCATTGCTTTCGTTTTTGTATATGAAATTTTGAAATTATACTCATTTAGCCACCTTTCTAAATTGTTTAAAGTTCTTTGTAATTTATTAAAACATATCTGGAAATTGTCCCCCGATATGTGCAGCACAAAATCATCTGCAAATTGTTTAAATTTAGTGTCGTCTACCAAAACATCTTTCAATGATTTCATGTATATATTAAACAGGTCCGGGCTCAGCGGAGATCCCTGTTTTAATCCTGTACTACTTGTTTGTGGACCTACTATTCCTCCTGTATTTGGTGATCTTATAAAAGTAAAACAATTACAATTATATTTCTAGTGAAATTGTGGTGCACTCTGGTGTTCCTCAAAGTTCACACATAGGTCCAGTTTTCTTTAACTTGTTTATAAGAGATCTTAGTGATGTGATTTTATATTCAAAGCATCTTGCTTTTGCAGATGATTTTAAATTTTACAAATTAATTCTTCTTCAGAATGACCTTAATAATGTTAGTTTATGGTATAGTAAGAATGGTCTTGAGTTGAATGTTAAAAAATGATTTAGTATTACTTTTTGTCGCCTAACTAACACTTTTCAAAATAGATATGTTATTAATGACACAAATCTGGAGTGTGTCTCTAAAATTAGGGATCTTGGAGTCATTTTTGACTGTCAACTGACCTTTGTAGATCATTTGAATAAGATTGTTAATAAGGGCAAGAGAAGCCTTGGTTTTATTACCCGTAATAGTACACAGCTCTCACCTTATAGTTTTCAAAATCTTTTTTGTTCTCTAGTTAGATCTATACTTGAGTATGCATCAGTAGTGTGTTCTCCACATTACAAATGCCACATTGATAAATTGGAAACAGTTCAAAGGACATTTCTAAGATCCCTAGCGTATAAAGCCAATATAGATATTTATAACAACTATCACATAAATTATGATCTGGTAGGTTAGAAGGACATACACCGATATTTTGACTTTTTTAAAAATTTTGAATGGTTTATATCACTGTCCAGCTATCCTTCAGTCCATCAGAACTCTCCTGTTTCGTATTCCCTTTCATCACGCCAACTATGGCTATTTTTCTCCATTAACTCGTACTTTAAGATTATTTAATAACCATAGTCTTGATCCCTTTGCTAGTAGTCTTCGACCATTTAAGACAAAATTAAAAGAAGTTATTTAATCCTAAATCCTAGTCACTAAGTGATACTGTATTTTTATATATATTTTTTTTTAATTATTTTTGTTATTGTTTTGTATGTTTTATATTGATTTTTATTGAATATTTTATCTAAGTTAGTGTCTTGCCATGTTGCTATTCCTAATTTTATTATTATATATATATTTTTTTGTAAAATGGCTCAGCCGTAGAAATAAATAAATAAAAGTCTTTCTATCCTTTATACTCATGTAAATAGCATTAACCAAATAATTTTCTATACCTGCATTCTGGAGGCTTTCCAACAATTTCTTTAAATCCACATTATCATAAGCTGCTGTTATATCTATGAAGACACATATGATGAATTTGTTACGAGAGAAGGCTGAATATATTTCGTTTGCTAAACCAACTATACATTCTGTCGTACCTCTGCCTTTTCTGAACCCATACTGTTCCTCTTGATATAAGTTATTACTTTCCATATAAAACTCTATTCTTTGTTTAATAACTATTTCAAATAACTTCATTGCCGTATTCGCTAGTGCTATGGGTCTGTAATTTTTTGCTATTAAGGAATCCTTTCCTGGTTTCAGGATTGGAATTATGATGTATTCTTTCCAGTCCTCCGGGATATTGTCCTGGTTGTTTAAAATTTTATTAAAAAGCTTACCAGAATATTCAGCTTGGATTCTGTAAGATGCTTAAACATATTAAAGGTTAGATTGTCTTTCCCTGGAGTTGTATCATTTATGGTAATCTCTTTAACCTGGAAATTTTCATTAATACTAAATACATTATTACTTTCTTCCACATATGGAGATGCAATTACATCCAGTAGCTCTGAGACCCATTCCTCATCATCATTTCTATGCTTAACCTCCCTTTCAGAATTAGCAAACTTTTTCACCACACTCCATATCATCTTAAGTGAAGAATTTCTATTTAAAGATTCCGTATAGGAAGTAAAACTCTCCTTTTTTATTCTTTTAATTATTTTTTCTGCTTGAGCTTTGAAGCGCTGATGAATAGTTGTTCCACATGTGCTCGTCTTTTTGTTTATATTCCATAAAGTTCTCTAGATTCATTAGGTCCTTATACCTTCTCAGCGCTTCTCTCCTTTTTTCGGTCGCTTGCTCACATGCCTGATTCCACCATTTAGGTTTCTCTAAAAATTTATTCTTGTTACTAGTTACTTTCGTTACCGCTTGATACATATCCTTCGGATTCTTCATATTCCATCTTGTTAAAGTGGGTTGAAGTTGGTTAGGCCTGTAAAAGTTCCTATTTAAATTCAAATTCAATATAGTTGGATAATGATCGCTACCATACGCATCCTGGTAAACCCTCCATTCTAAAAAAAAGGCTAAGGTCTGGACTAATCACTGTCACATCCGGACAACTTTTACTTTGATCTGGTGTGGTTATTCTTGTTGCATTACCGTCATTTATGATAATTTTATTATTAGCTTGTGACGCCCTGTTACCCATTGCATTCTTCCTTCCTGAGCCCCATATTTCATTCTGTCCATTCCCTGTCCTCTTCGAAACTGAACAACTCTTCTATTTTATTTTGTTCTATTATAGTCCCTGGAGAGCAATATATATATATTTGATCCTCATAATTTCTACTACTATTATGTGCATCGACTCTGGTAAATTTAAACTATGTTGCACTATTCTAAACTTAACATTCTGACTAATTAGAGTAGCTAGCTCTTCCATTTGGCTTATTTAGTCTAAGTATTAAAGTATTTTAAATAAAACTTATCTCCTTGCTTTAAATTAGTTTCATTTATAAGAACCAGGTCTGGCTTTTCCTGTTAAATTAAATGGTAAAGCTCCTCTCTTCTACTTTTTATTCCTGCTATATTGCATTCAATGCAGCCTTAATTTTTTTGTTCGCCATCCACAACTTTTTTTTTCCTTCTACTAATTACTCCTTTTGTTAACCCGCTCTTTTATTTAGTTTTTCTCTTTGTTTTATGCTTTAGTTTGTTTGTTTTTGTTTTCTTTCTTGTCTTGTTCAAGAGCGTGTTAACAAATTGACTTAATTCTACTGGTGTAGATGTATATTTTTCCGTAATTGGTTGCGTTGGCGTTCTACACGCGCTGATGAATAGTTGTTCCACATGTGCTCGTCTATCATACCCCGGGGATATTGAAGATGCTGGGCTTTTTCGCTTTTTAGTCACATTTGCGTAGGATACATTGCTTCTTGTGAATTGTGGCATCTTTTGCTCAATATATTGACTTTCCCGTATTTTTAGAGTTAGTCTAAAGTCCTGTGTCGATTCCCTCGGTAAACTCCTATTCGTATTCCTTCTCTCGGTGTTATCTATTTCTATTCCTTTAAGAATGTTACAGCTTTTTCTTGCCTCAAAGTATGTGAGTCTTGACTCCGTCATTATTCTCCTTATCTCCTTCTGCTTTATATTCGGCACATTTTTTATAATTGCATTCATGATTCAACTCACAATAGATGCACTTTATTATTTCTTCTGTACATATTTCCCTCTCATGCTCACCTTCACATCTAGAGCATCTACATTTACTCTTACATTGCGATTTGGGATGTCCAAACCTCCAACAATTACAACATTGTGTTGGATTAGGTATGAATAAATTCAGCTTACATTCATAATAATGTATATAAACGTGTTTTGGTACCTTAGTTCCTTGGAAAGTAAAGATTACCGAGTCTGTATTAATTAATTCCCCCTTATCATCCTTCCTTTTCAGTCTTCTTATTTCCACTATTGGCTTCGGCTAATATTTCCTAGTCCGTCAATTCATTCCACACGTCAAACGCTATACCTTAACAAAAAGCTAGTGCTGCCGGGATAAACGCTTTCAATTTCTTCGGGTGTTTAAGGAAACTATAGGCTGTATCATAATTGAGGAATTCAATCGCGACCCTATTCTTGCCCTTTTTATTCATGCGTATTACGTCAAGTATGTTTTTTTTTCAATTTTTTTCCTAGTGAAATTGGATGAAGGTTTCCTATGTTTTCATTGGTGCTTTCTAAAATTACAATATACGGAGAGATGTCATAAGGCGAGTAAGTTAATAAAAATTTTTCGGGGGGCCGACCTCCGCTGCTACTACTCATGTTACAGTAAAATGCTACTTACAGTTTGAGGTTAGGATTCTTGAGGGGAATATTTTTGTTTCGGTTTCCCGAATTTTGGTTAACTACGTAATTCACACTCGTTTTATACTATTTTAGCTACTATTTTATATATTTTCCGCTGAGGATCACTTTAATAAAACAAGATTTCGAAATTTTATTTTCCGCTAATTCACAGCTGTTTGACAGCCCACCGGAAGTCCTTCAGGCAGGCTGAAGCATTAGAGAAAAATTCTGGAAAAAAAAGTGTTGCGAGGAAGGAGAAGAGGGGCGTGACTAATAATGAAGTGTGCTAGTAGCAGCGTTGCCAGGTGTAATAATCTCGTAAAAAATGAAGAGACATTAGTATTATGATTTTGAGCAGCTTTGTATGATTTCCTTTTAATTTTCAATAAAATATTTTTAGGGGGGAGGCCGACGTCTTGTCACGTCACGGAAAAAAACGTAAAATTAAAATTTATGTTAGTTTTTTGTAAAAAATATAAAAACACATCTTTTCTCTATCAGGCTGGTTAGGTTAGGAAAGGGGGCGAGTCAATTTTGTGACAAATGGGTGGGGGGGTTATTGTTTTTCTTTTTTTAATTATTGAAAACGTGGTAAAATAATAACTTCGAGAATTCCCAGGGAATTTTGTTTTTGTCGGGAGAACCCAAGGAATTTTATGAGGTGTCCGGCATTTCAAAATATTCGTTGGGTGTTCTCCCATATAATCCCTTGTATTCTTTCTTATTGATAATCCCTCATAATGAGGGACAACAAAAAAGCTTAAGACTGAGTACCGCGAAGCTCAGATTCTGTGCCATCATTTAGCGAGATACAAAACTATTCTGGCTTCTGTAAGAAGAGAGAAAGATAACCAAAATGCCCAAATCAGAAAAGGAGAAATTGCGAGTTTATTATAATAAACAACATTTCATGTAAAATAACGCGAGTTAAAAGTTTTCAAGTTCTGAGGGTGTATTAGGCAGTACCCTAAGCACCGGCAGGAGGTGTACATATTTTCTTCAGTTGTTCACCCTTCGGGTCAGACCAAGATTCTTATCTTTTTAGGCTGAAGAAAGTGAGACAGAAGATCCGGAAAATGCTGCTGAAGATGATGAAGATACAGAAAGTCATTTAGAAAATGAGGACGAGGAAAATGATAAACACGCTACCGACAGCGAAATACAAGACGTCGACGAAACTTCCAATGTGACAGCCGCTTCTGAGTCGAAAGATGTCTCTGAAGATGAATTACCGGATCTATCAGTCAATGCCAAAAATAGGCCTCTGAAAAGAATTGTGAAAGCTTTTGAAGATTCGGATTCTGATGAAGAAAATGAGTCTGAACTCGAGAAAACCTTGGTGGAAGAGCAGAGCAATGTCACTGCTGAAAATAAAGGTAGGCAAAATTTTATAATTTAAAAAAAAGTTGTTTTATGTATAATACATAAAAATAAAGGAAAGTAAGTCAAACTAAATGAAAATTAAAGAAAGAGAAACAGTTAACAATAAAATAATAATTCAACGTGTACATAATAGAACGTATTAATAAGCTAACAGTAATTAACAAAATATAAAATCTGTAATTTAGTCATCCAGAAATTCTTTGACACTGTAATAAGCCTTTTGTGATAGGGATTGTTTTAGCCTCGTTTTAAATAGATTAATAGATATTATTTTGGTAAGTTCTCTTGGCAAGTGATTATAAAAAATTTTCCCAGAATAAATAGGAGATTTTTCAAAGAACGCTGTTTGTGTTTGTCTATTTTCAGTAAGTTTCCTGATCTTGTTGGATAACGGTGATTTTCAGCAGTAGTCTCCTGATTGCTTAAATCTTGTTTGCAACCGTCATTATTTTAAAATTACTACAATGGCGCACCCAGGAATTGGCTTCGGGGGCGGTTTTTAAGGATCAATAAAAAAAACTTTATTTGAAGTAAAAATGTGACGACCATAATTGATACAAGGAAACAGAAGCTTACAAGCGCGGACCTGGGCTCAAATTTAGAGGAGGGGGGGGGGGGTAGTTAACCAAATTTAAAATTGTTTATTTATTCAAAATTTGATGTAAAAATCATGATTTAATGCGTCGCAGGCGAAAATTTGTGCGAAAATGACACCTTAAATGCTATTTTTGACACCAAATCGCAAGAAAAATGTTTTGATAAAGACCACAGAAAAAATTTGGCAATTAATGGTTTTTAAAGATTTTTGTTAAAGGCTCTTGTATTTTATTCTCTATATATTTTATTTCTGCTGTTATTTGATTGTGCCAAATTTATATAACCATGCTTCTCGGTGCGCCACTGATTACTAAAATTACACAGGTTTCAGTTGGTTTCAAATCAAATATTAAGCCAGTACCCTCTCCAGATAGGCCGATCAACTCATACCGATTTAGTGTCCTTTTATCCACCTTCGCCGCCATTTTCACTCAAAAGTGACAGATAATCCATTAGTTTTCTGTCAAAATGGCGGCGAAGGTGGATAAAAGGACACTAAAACGATAAGAGCTGATCGGCCTATGTGGAGAGGGTAATGATTAAGCCAATAATTCGCTTTTGATCGACAAAAATGTTATTAACATTAATAGCATTTTCTCCAAAGAATTACATTGTAGGATAATACTGAGTTTATCATGGCACATATCAGTAGACGTTTAACATGCTTCGGTCGTCGAGAACTTGTTGTAGCAACGCATAGAATCCAGAGTTCAATCTTTTTGATACATGTTCTAAGTGAGCCTCCCAAGACATGTCGTCGTCCAAATGTGTGCCCAGAAATTTTGTGCTTTTAGAGAATTGAATTTCAGAGTTATGTGATGCTTATTGGTTGAATTATTTTTTGGTGGTTAAAAAAGTTTAAAGCTACCTTTGACCTTGACTTGGTGGGATTAGCCATTAATTTCTTTCTCCAGCACCACTTAGCTCCTCAGGTGTTCTGGCCTTGACCCCTACATTAGCACCGTTAGCATAAAGCGCAATAACGTCTGCAGCAGTAACACTTTGTGGTAGGTCATTTATAAACGCGGCCAAGAACAGAACCCTGAGGAACCCCAAGACCAAACTTTTTTGGTGCATTATAGGAAATAAATTACGGGATAATTTCTAGTTTATTTGAATAATCTCTGACCGCTAGCAGGGTTTTCTTTCGGTCATTTATAGTATAAAATGACCGGGTTTTTTCCCAGCATTTTATTTCATATAATATGCACTTGGATGCAAGGTCGGACCTTGTCTCAAATCTGGGGGAATAATCAGATGTCGAGTCGTTAATTTAATTTATGTTTAAAAGCAACAGCGGGTCCCTAACCTGATTTAATCTTAATTCTAGCAGATTTGTTACAAAAATGATGTCTTTAATGCGCCGCAGGCGAGTAATTGAAGAAAATTATGGTAAAAATGCGATTTCGAAAATTTCGTCAAATTAAGTTAAAATTAAATGGGTAGCTGCCAAGGGGGAGCTGGGTTGGGATGGAATCTAATCTCAGTTACAGATTTGTAGTCATTTGTAGCGCCGCTGTCGAATTTTGAGAAAATAAAGTAAAAATATAATTTTTTACATCCCTCCTCCCCCTAAAACCACAAAAAAAATATATAACCACTATTTAGTTTTTTCTGTTCGTTAGAAATTTCAAGGATGGATGCAACTTGTATTTTTCGCCAAGCTACTTTAAAACTTTAACAGTGGGATTTACTAAGATCTAAAATAGTACCCCCCACAGGTCTAAATATTTACACCTGTGGGGGACACTAAATTTTAAAATCAATTTTCAAAAAACACTTACCCATACAGAAAAGACACAAAGTTATTGACTATTTTGTATTTTTATTGCTAAATACCACTGAAAAACTGCTTTTTTGTCAAAATAAATAGCATATTTTGCAAGAAAATGCCCTAAAACTATTTTTTTTTACATTTTTCAAAATGGCAAATGGTGAATACGCCAAAATTTTGGCACATAATAGCTTCATAATTTGTGTTTGAGGTTATAAAATTGATGATTTTTTAGACCACCTCTGGGGGGTGGTTTAAAAATATAACCCCCAGAAAGGATTGTTTTGTGGCAATTGATCATGGGTTCGTTCATAATTTCCCTAAGTAATCGTTTTCACAAGGATTAATTTACCTTATTTAATATCCCAAGTTGTTTATTAATCAATAAAACACCTCCAATTTTGTCCAGGAAAACGCCATATTTTGAACCCGTTTTCAGCACAAAAAATATATTTATGAGGGCACTACGAGGCAAAACAAACATAAGTGAAGGTCACTGATTATGCACGAAAAATAATAATTTATTTACAAACTGAACTTAAAACATTGAGGTTATCTAAATCCTCAGTCAAGAAAAGTTTCCTTACTCAAAGCCCACTCATTTTAAAGCTGTAGCTTTCATCAGTAGAGGTTGGTGCAAGCCAAGGTGCAAGCAGAGGTAAAAGATCCGAACTTGCTGTTTGTGATTAAACGCAGCGCTAATATTTTTATATAAAAAAAAATAATATAAATAAAAACACCTTTTAAATAAATACAAAATTAATCTACTCCTTATTTTATTATTACCCATCTAAATATTTGTGTGACACCAGGTATTAATTGAAAAAATTAATTAACAAGGGTAAGTTTTAATTAGAGTGACATATAAACCCAATTTTAATTTGTTCTACAGAGTGTTTACTATTTCAACCCCGCGTGGGTTTAAATTTTTTAATTTTCTTTTTTTCTAAATTAAAACTTTCTTCTTAAATCCAACAAAAGATTGTGTTAAGATGATTATTCAATAAACAAATTTATTAAAATTCTTTTTACAAATCAAATTATGTCCAAAACTCATGGTTGGTTTAAAGTGCTTAAAACCAGAAATTTCACTTAAACTTAGGACCGTTCTAAAATAGACTAAACGCTTTTAGTAAATCCCACCGTAAATGTTCCAATTTGATGATTGGTGAAGTCGCTTGCTCGCGTTTTTAAATACCTCGCTGCGCTCGCTATTTGACCAACGCTTGTAAAAAAGCACTATTTTAGACACTGGTGTGAAAACTACTATTCTCTAAAGATATTTTATAAAATCAAGTAGGCGAAACCTAATCAAATCTAAAACCGGCAACATTGACCCCCAGGTGTGTAATGAAACGCCTGTCCCTCGTATAGGTTCAAATTTATTTTAAATATTTTTAGTTATAATACTTTTCATTTCAATAAAGATTCTCGGCTTATGCATAAAAAACGGTAACAATTCTGCTTCGGTTTTATCTCAATTTCTTTGTCCGCTTTCGAGAACATTTATCGTTCCTTTTCCATAGCAGCTGCCATACTAAACACATCGCCTTTCTCTGTACAAAATAAGGTGAAACTAATAGAGCCTTAAGGGCAAGTGTACATTTTAGGGAAGCTTCCCTAAAATCTACTGGGTCTGGTCTTTAGGTATGTACGCGTTTTGTTTAATAAACTAAAACTATTAGGGGTTTTTTAAAGGAAAATTCATGGGAAAAGACAGGGTAAAATATATCTTTTTTATTAAACATTTTTTTTTTATATTCTTGTAATTTTTATTGCTGGTTCTGATAACTAAAATTCCTTCTAGTTAAGACAAGTTGTGTAGATTTGTAGTTATATTATATTGTTATACATTTTTTATAAATTTTAGTATTACTTAAATTATTTTCTGATAAAAATTATTACCTCTATATTTGTAATACTTACTTTAAGCTGTTTTCTGTAGAAAAAATAGTTATAGTTATTCTAATTATTTAGTTAAGTAACCAGTGCTTTTGGTAATATTTTGTTTTTAACTCTTTTTAGTTATTAAACCTGAAGTTGTACCGAGGAAAAAAACAATTATATACACAGATGTCAATTTAAAAACTTCTTTTATTTCCTACAAAAGAGCAAATATAAGAATAGAGAACCCATACCTGTACAGGTGTAACTCAATTGTGTTGATGTAAAATCCCTTTAGAGACGAAGGAGGATGGGGGTAGTTTTAGAAAACTTCGCGTGGTTGTCGGGGGTTTTAAAAATGTTTAATTTTACTTGTTCCATTTATTTCTCGTGTTGTTAATCCTAAATTGTTGTAGAAAATCTTGAAAAAACCTTGGACGAAGATGAAGAAATTTCAGCCTACCAGCCTCGACCGAACCACACGCCAGTCAGGCAGATGACTCAACCGGAATCCGGCATGGCGTTCAACACTCCCCTCTCGTTTATAACGGGGTTGGAAACCTTGAAATCAGCGTCAAAAGTAAGTAAAATTTACGAAAAAAAAACGTTATTAAATCCGCGACGTGACGATTATCAACTCTGCTGTTTGAAGGTCGTAGACAATGTTGAACTTGAGAGTAAACTAGATTTTCGAACTTCCATTGTCTTTATTTTTACTTTTTCACAACCTTTCGAATGCTTATGTATCTGCAGTCGTCATCAGGGGAATATTAACAAAAAAACTAAAACTACCTACTCTTATATCCTAGGATGTATTCAGTGAACCATGAAGTTCACACTTGGTTCACTGAATACATGCTAGTATATAAGAGTAGGTAGTCCTGTTTTTTGTTAGTATTCACCTGATGACGATTGCAGATATATAATAATTCGAAACGCTGTGAAAAAGTAAAAATAAAGACAATGGAAGTTGGAAACTCTAGTTTATTCTTGATTATCAACTCGTTTGGTACCGCTGGTTTTTCTTTTATAATAATAATAAATAAAAATCAACAATAATAATATCAAAAATATTTCCTGAATAAAGATAAATAAACAGTAAACTCTGAAGCAGTTAACGCACCGCTTGTTAAAGCTAAAAAAATTTTGGGTTTTTTTTGTCACATTTAGGTTTTTTTTGTCACATTTGAATTTTTTTTATTACAGTTTGGTTCACATTTTGTCATAATCGGTGTAAAGGTCATAATCAGGTTTTTGTCACTAGTAGGGAGAAAGGATACATACATTTTTAACAGAGGTTTTAAAAGCTACTTAAGGAGATTATGGATACCCATTCTATTGGTGAGAAGAAGCCAATTCTTCAATTCACCCTTAAGTTTTTTTTCAAAAATATTTCTTTTTAAATTTTCTGAGAGTTGGTAAAAAAATTTTGGAGCTAGGAAGTTTGGAGACTTTTGTCTAATTTCCTTTCGAGCGTAAGGGACCACCACGGAGTCGTTTTTAAACCGTGTGTCTCTATTATATATAACTGGTTGTAAAAGTATTTTTCTTTTATTGACACCCAATAAAATTTTAAAGAAATAAAGCTGACGAAGGTCGAGCACCTGCCATTCTTTAAAAAGTAGATTAGTAGGATATTTTTTTGCTTTATTAAAAATTACTTTTAATATCCATCTCTGTAGATTATTTAGATAACAATCTCTTACACTACCCCAACCAGCAATTCCATAATTTAAATGCGATTGAACCAATGCGTAGTATAGGCATTTTAATTGGTCCACGCTTAAAAAAGTTCTAAGATAAAAAAATCTACTTATAAGATATCGATTATTTTTCACAACATGTTTTGTTTGTTTATTCCATCTTAAATGATTGTCTACAATTATGCCTAATTATTTAAACTCCTCTGCTTCCAAAATTTCAAGACCTGGAGAAATTTTTAAAGTGTGAAAATTAGGTTTATTTTGGGAGTATGAAGTAAAAGTTAAAAATTTTGTTTTACTTTGGTTGTGTAGGCTTGTTAGCTTGAAACCACTTACTTTTTTCTTTAAAGTTGTTCTCAACTTTGTAATTAAGCTCAGTCCATGATTCTGCACTATAAAAAACAGCGGTGTCATCACAAAAGCTAATAATTGTTCCGTCTAAATTAATTTTTAAGAGGAAATTGATACAAAGAATAAATAAAAGCGGTCCCAAGACAGTCCCCTGCGGTACGCCACACGTAACTGTCCTGGTATCACTGTTTGCTCCAGAAATGCTAACCAACTGTTTTCTACTTTCCAGATAACTTTTAAAATTTAGAACACTTCCTCTTACTCCAATTTTTTCTCATTTTTTTTAGCAATTTTTTGTGACTCGCCGTGTCAAAAGCTTTTTTTAAATCTACAAAAACACATTTTATTTTTATCCAGAGCTTCTTAGACTTTTGTCGTTAAACACTAAAACCTCTCTCTAAAACCAAATTGGTTTTTTGATAAAATTTTTTGTTTTTCTAGGAGTTTACTAATTCGTATCAATTTTTTCAAATATTTTATTAACATTAGATAATAGCGATATTGGCCGATAATTTTTTAAATCGTTTTTTTTGTCCGTTTTTAAAAAGCGATTTAATTTCCCCAATTTTTAAGCTACCTGGAAAGCTTCCGATTTGAAAACTTAAATTGATCAGGTAAGTTAAATGAGGAACAATCTCATCAGCAATCTCTCAAAGTTTCTGATCGAATTTTGTCATAACCGGGTGATTTTTTTGTTTTTAAGTCATTAATAATCTTTTTAACCTCATCTTCGGTAGTAGGTCTAAAAAAGTGCATGCTTTGATTAGACCATTCTTCATTTTCGTTATAACCGTCAAGTTCTTCTATTTTTTTTGCTAGTTCCTCTCCGATAGTACTAAAAAAGTCGTTAAAGTATTCTGCAATTTGGTTTTTATCAGTAACTGTATTTAAGTTTGATAGTACTATTTTATTTATTGTTGTTTTTTTATTTGTTTTGTTGCATATGTCATTAACGCAGTTCCAAAGAGCACTTGTTTTGTTTTTATTTTCTGAAATTATTTTTGTAGGGTATGCCTTTTTAGCTTTTTTAATAATTTTCTGCAGCTTGTATTTATAAGCAATGTATGTATTTTTCAGTTGAATATTGTCTTTATTTTGTAAATATTGTGAATATAAAATATTTTTATGTTTTATGAAATTCAATAAACCTTTTGTAATCCACTTTTCCTTTCCGTTTCGTGTGTTTGTCTGTGTTACGGCATATGTGTTCTTTGTAATTAATGTTTGAAGTTTTTGTATAAATTTATACAATATTTAGTTCCACTGCTTGATAAATGTCCCCCCAAGAAGTGTTTTTTAAGTCTCCTTTTAACTGTTGATAGGTAGTGTAGCTTTTGGTTCGCATAGGGTCTTTATTTGGTGGTTTGAATAGCGATTTGGTTTTAAATACTAGGACGACTGGGCAGTGATCTGTAATTTTATAATTAAAATTGAGTACCATGTTCTCTTGAAACGTTGACTATCATCAGCGTGGTTTGTACCTTGTCTAGAGCGTTTCTAAAAAGCCTTATTGTACTAATGCCATATCATTGTCTAATCTAATCTAAGACGCACCCAGTATGCATTCTATATGCATGCATGCGTCAGTCATAGTAAAAAGTCCGACTGGTGTATGGACTGTGTCTGAAACTAGCATATAACTATGAGATACTATAATCGCCCAAGAGTCGTGTAACGAAAATAACTTTTAAAACTAAAGAAGAAAATTCAAAATTGCGGATGGTTTTAGTACTGTTTGGGCCAGGCCAAAGGCGAAAAATCTACTGCGCATGCCCTAACAAAGCCACGCCAGATAATACAAAAAATATCAACGTTGCCCGATGTACAATGAAAAATAGCTTGAAAGGATCTTATGTTAAAATAGAATTTCCATTTTAGAGCTTTTTAAACGCATTGGGATCGTTTAAAAGTAAAATTTATCCGATTTAATGGAGAAACTATTTGAAAAATGCACAAAAACATTAACAACATTTGTGGCTCTGGGAGTTTTTGCACAACTCGGCATCGTCGGAAAGTTTACATTTTTGACGAGGTGTGGTTTCGTCATTTTGTTTATGTTATGTTATAGTGGTGTTTTCGTGTTTTAAAATTTTCGTTATTTTCTGTGATTAGTAGGCTGTGCGTTTTTTAAATAAATATGCGAAGCACAGGGCCTCCTTTTGCTTCTTAGACCTCCTCTCCTAAAATAAACTACGCATTAATTGGCCCTTAACCAACAAAATGTCTCACTTACGAAGTTCAATTAATCCTCAAGGATCCTGGTGTTTGTTTTCTAATCTTGTTTTGTCCATGTTTAAATCTAGAGGAATCCAATTTTCTATTGATACGAAATTATGGGAAACACTAGACAACAGTTTTTAAATGTTTTTTACAATAAATAAAAATTTTCCAAACGCAAACAAAAATATTAAACAAAACCTAAGTTTTCGCTATCAGATGGTTGTCACTTGCTTTCACTATTGACACAGTCGACGTCACTGCCCGGTCTCTAGGTTATTTCCAGGCTAACTTGATCGGGAAATGCAATGCCAATCTCATAGTTATATGGTTATTATGCTACTACTGTTGGTGCGTTCATTTATCTGCTCAGGGAGCGGAGCGTGCAGAGCGTAGAGCTTGACGGTGAGCTCACGATGCGATAAATAAAAAACGAACGCCTTTTTCAAGCACAGAGTTTTTTTTTATTTAACCTAACCTTCAAATTTGTTTTTGCAAATTTTGTGTTTTCATTTTTCGCTCGCGGGCGCTAACGTTTTCCATCACCAAGACTGTCTTTGCCACATCAATGAGCCAAAAATAATTGTACTTACCTTGTTGCACAATAATCTTGTAATATTGTTGGGCGCTTACGCTAACGAACGGCATTCTAGAAACTAATCAAACGTTAAAAAAAACTAAACTCGCCACTACTCGGTAAACAAACAAAATTTCTAGGTTTGAATTTCCGCAGTTTGACAGACCTCAATATACTCGCTAAAAAAGCATCGAGCTAATCGAGGAGCTCTTTTCGTTCGCTCGGTCTAAAAACGAACGCGAAAAAGAACGGGAATTTGCCATTTGGGAGTGCACGGTGCATCGATCAGATAAAAGAACTACGCACTGGAAAGAAAACGGCTTTGATGACACTTGAAGAAAATCTTTACCCACTTTTTTGCTGCTGTTATCACAAGATCTGGCAAAGCTAGATGGAAGAATTTGATTGATATCCCTAGTTGTAATTATCGCTTTAGTTTATTTAAAACACCTTGAAAACACTGTTAAGAAACGTCGCTATATGACATTAATCTGCATGTCTCCCAAATAAAAAAGTTGCGTTTTTTTCCGCAACGTTGCTGTGGAAATTTTGACGTCATTCCCTAAAACCAACACCAAACGTTGCAATGGTGAAAAGGTTTAAAAATACGTTTTTATGTATATATGCAGTTTCAGCAAGTTGAAAATAGATTCTAATTTTTATCTAAAAATACAATGATCGATGTACTTTTTTTTGTAATTATGATTTTTTGCTTTTGTTGTTGCGCCCTCGAAACCGCAAAAGGCGGTTAGGTCATGACAGTACTTGCGCCATAGAACTTTTTACTCGAACGGATCCTAAAGGTTTATGCGTTTAAATGTAAACGTAGTTGTGATCGAGATGATTGATTTATACACATATCACCCAGGAAATTAAAAAAATCCTGCAGACTACATAACTTGATTTAGGCTTGATACTTTGTCTTCAACTTATGCTAGTTGAAGCTTTAGTGAAAGTCACTTGTTTTATTTAACATGCAACAAGAAATTTTTAAAAAAATAATAATTATGTTTTTAGTCGCTGAGAGGTTCTCCAGCGCCTATAGTGTCACCCTTCCAAATGCCTCAAGATTCGGCATTAAAAACTTCATTTGCTTCACAGAAGAAACTGTTCCCGGAATCCGATGCAGACTCGCAGGTAAGAACGTAAAATTTTTTTTTTTTGGTTGTTTTTTAGTATTTTTTATATTTATTTAATATATGGTTTCTGGTTAAAAAGATATTTAGTGTTTTTTTGATTAAATCAATTATAACTCTCTAGCGCTCAATGCCCGACAGAAACAAATCACTTCAAAACATTATTTTTCTTTAGGAGTTAAACCCAATTCCTGAAACCCAGCCCGAACCAAGTCAGTTCACATCAAACCGCGAAGAAGTCACCTCTTTAAACCTAGCTGAAACTTTGTTGAAACAAGATACTCCCTGTACCCAAGACATTTTGAACATCTGTTCCGGTGCGTTTACGGGGGTTACGCAGCTAGAATCATTGGACAAAAGTGCAATTTCAAAGAGTTTGGTGCTAGATAGTCAGACGCAGGAAGTTAAAACATTAGGTAACACATATTTTTTTATCACAGTAGTTGATGCAACTAGTAATTAAAACAGTGTTATACTTTTAAATCAAACCCATTTTTAGAAAAAAAAACCGGTGATCATCACTATATGAGTTATTTGAGGAAGTGTGCATCTAACAAGTTTTGACATAGTTGTTTTCCGCTGGTTTTTAGGGTTCTTTGACTTTTACGATCTGAGTGTAAAATCTTATTTAGCCAATGCTATAAAAATTGAATATGAACTAGATGGTAATCCAAAACAATTTTGGAGTTTTGTGAATTCTGAGATATCTATCTTGATAATGAACACAGTATGATGGGTGTCAGGGCGGCCGATATTTTTGCTCAATTATTTAGTTCTGTTTATTCTCAACATCAACCTGAATGCCATGAAAACCTATCTATCAATAATAATAGTAATATTACAAATTATAATGTATAGCAGATATCTACACAGAACTGGCTAACTTGGATGTTTCAAAAAAACCTGGTCCAGACAAAATTCATCCAATTCTCTTAAAAAACTATGCATTTATTCTTCCCTCCACATAATGTTTATTCAATCTTTAAACTCTGCTTCCTTCCTCAAGTCAATACTCGAAATCATCTGTCTTTTTATATACTATTTTATCGCATTAACTATGATAAAAACCCATTAGCCAAAGATTTTTCTTGCCCAGAAAAACAGTTCCTTAGAAAGCTGTCTCAAATTATTCCAGTTATATATCCATGAATAATTTATTGTTTAAGTTTGAAATGTTATTACAAATTTAAATTTAAATAACTAATTTTGTTGTATCTTATAATTTTTAAGCTGCGAACCTTAGTATTAAGGAATAGCGAGCTTTCCCTCAAAAAGGTAATGGTAACCGTAGATCCGGATTTCGCACTTGTGGTGCTCATCAGTACGGTGCTAGGAATTAGGAGATGAAATGATGATGGAAAATTATGACACAGGATTCATGTAAAAGACAACCATCTGTCAAATTGCAGAATCGGCAGATGTACCTTCATTTTGAAGGAAAATTAAGCGTCTCTACGGAGACAGATATAATTATCTTTACAGATATCCTAAGCTCTGGTGTTAATAAATTTAAAAAGGGATTTAGTGAGGGTGAATAAATAACAAAATCAATGAATAGCGAGCTTTCCCTCAAAAAGGTAATGGTAACCGTAGATCCGGATTTCGCACTTGTGGTGCTCATCAGTACGGTGCTAGGAATTAGGAGGTGAAATGATGATGGAAAAATATGACACAGGATTCATAATTCCATCCATATTTTATTAAAAATTTAACAAGGAAATAATTTTTCAAAAATACTTAATACTAAGTTTAAAAAGGGATTTAGTGAGGGTGAATAAATAACAAAATCAATGAATAGCGAGCTTTCCCTCAAAAAAGGTAATCACAGTTTAATTTACTTGACCTTTGCTTTAGGAGAAGACCAAGACCTAATAATCTCTCAGCTCCTAGACGAAGAAGAACTTGAAAACTTTAAGAAGAAATTTGAATCGCCAATAAATAAACCAGCTTCAAGTCAATTTTTAACTCCAAGCGCCGACGAGGCAAAGGAGAGTTCTGGAGGAGGCGTTTGGGATTCGGACGATGAGGAAAATGGAGATGAAGCTAAAGTTAAAATTAAGAAAAGGAACAGAAAGATAGCTTTTTCAGGTGAGATTTTTATTTTAGTTAAACAAATTTCTTAACATTCCTAGAAATTTGTTAAATTTATTGTTTAAAATATTTATAATTTTGTAGACGATGATAGCTCAGATGAAGATCAAAACGATGAGGAAATCGATCTTCAAGACGACGAAGGTCTAGAAGACGAAGAGGAATTAGACAATATCGGATATGATTCTGAAGAGAACGAAATCGAGTTAAATGACGATGGCGAACCGAAGAAGAAAGGTAACATTGAGTTTAGAAACTTTAAGCTAAAAATCTTTACAATTATTTTTTCCTACAATTAAAATTGTAAGTTTTGGGTTTCTTCTAATAAATACAGAGTCGCAGCTTCCTCAAAGCACACACAGGAAAATATCAAATGTTTAAAGTCCGTGGGGTGGTCTTCATTTACTTCGCTTTTCCTTCGCCCTGTGGTAGGTGTCTCAGCAGTAAAATTTTTACTATTTCTGTTCCTTCTGGTTTGGTGTCATGATAACGGTACAGCACTTATGTTATCTACTAAAACTTCTAAAGGGTACGCCACTATTTTGAGTTATTTAATTTAAAGAAAATATACTGAATTTATTTCACAACTAACTGCAATGTAACAATAAAACCTGAACATCAAAATAGTATAAATACAAAGTTCCAACAGTAACAATCCATTTTGTTTAAACGTATACTTTATTCTTTTTGGGATATACAATTGGCAAGTAAAAAATGATTATTTCTGTTTTCAGAAAAAATCAAAATCCAAGACTTTATGGATGCCGAAGCCGAATTGTCCGAATCGGAATGGGGTAGCGAAGATGAAGATGAAAATGATCTAGACAAATTAGAATATGAAGTCGGAGATACTGAGAAATTCGATGAGAATCAAATGAAAGAGGATTTGGAGAAGATTCATATGTAGGTTACTTACTTCACCGAAACTTTATATATTCAAAAATTTTGAAGAGTTCAAAATCTAAAGGTTTGGTTAATAGGTAAAACATTTTAGAACTAATTATTCAAAGATTTCAGAGGTTTTAGTATTAACAGAAAAGTAACCTTATTTCCAGATGAACGAACCATTTATTTTGAAAGGAGATCCTTCACTTTTCTTTATTCCATGACGCGTATTAGGGTAGTACACAAAATTGTTTAAAATACCAATAAATTAACAATGAAATAAAATAATTACATAAATATCCACAAAACATTCCACCAAACTGTAAAACAAAGAGATCACAAACCAATTCAAATAATTAAAATATATACATTTTTACGGTTTTCTTGTATGATCCTTTTGTTTGGAGATGGCAGACAATGTTGAACTTGAGAGTAAATTAGAGTATGTTAAGCTATTTCCGATCCAGTTGTGTCCCCTTAGCGACTTTTGCATTTGTGTTCTGTAAGGCGAACTTCCATGAGGCCCTGTATACGATTTTTGACAGTTATTGTTTAACAAGAGGTGAGCAACTGGATTTGACAGTTGTAAGGGAAATTGTGTGTTGGCAATGATGGTTTGTAACCCCTGACAATAAATAACTTTATCACTGTCAGATTTTTTACTAAGACGTGCCTCGATGAATTTGTATTGTTCCGTTGTCCAACGGAGAAAGATACTCAAGAAAATTATAAAGAAAACATGTATTTGGAAAATTAATAAAAATAGCCGAATTTGCCAGGTAAGTGAGCCACAAGCAGTAGTTACAAACATACGCATTTAGCATATACTTCGTTAATAAATAACACATTATGTTTCCGTGTTTTATTGTAAGAAAAAGAGTAACAAAAATATAGATCATAGGAGTCTTTATATTTTATCTATTATTTACATTTTTAATATCTACCGTGTTTATTCACTGTTTGTTTTTGTTTTTTTCTGTCAAAGCTTGACATATTTTACTAACCAAAAAAAATCAATCTTTCAAAAACTGTCTGGGAATATTATAAAAAGAGACAACAAAACATCAGTCCATTTCATAAAAAAAAAACTAGAAAGAGAGGCAATATGAGTTGCCCACCTCTGGTAAAACAACATCTGTCAAAATAGAGGTACTCTAGATATCCCCAAACTCGCATGATACGTGGTAGAGGCAGTTTTTTGGTGTCGTGGCGTTGAGGTTTAGTTTTTGTTAATTGACTTCTTATTGTTGTGCTCCTTTTGAAGACAGTCCCAAGATGGTATTGGTTGCCTATTCTTCTTATCTTTTGATGTATGAAATTACAAGTGCCAACCAACTCATAACATATCTAAACTTCCAATCAAACCACTCCAACAACCAAACTATGAATTGCAAAATACCTCATGGATCGAGCCACCTACACCTGCAATAGAAAAGAAGCTTTAAATAAAGAAAAGTAAAAAACGAGCCGATCTGTGAAGGAACGGTTTCTCCAGACTACATGACTAATAAAACTCTTCACACCACATCAACACAAAGGACGACAAACGTAAATACTCAAAGAAAGTCGACACTTATAATTCCATGCATCAAAGGAATCTTAGAAAAGATAAGAATAGGCAACCAATACACCTTCGTTCTGTCTTCAAAACGACCACAACAATAAGAAGTCATTTAAACTAAACAACAACGCCACGACACCAAGAACTGCATCTACCAGATACCATGCGAGTTCGCCTTACAAAACACAAACGCAAAACTCGACAAGAGGACACAACTATTAACGTCATATGGAATGGAAAGAGGCAAAGATCGTAGTCAAGGAGGAAAATCTATTCAAGAAACAGCATTCGTACAGAGGAACCAGAATGTATTTTCTGAACAAAGCGTATAAACTTCAAGGTTCACTGAAGACAAGTTAGTTTTTATGGTTCACTGAACACATGCTAGCATAGAAGTTCGAAACTCTACTTTACTCTTTTTGTTTTATATTTTGATGGAAAGTTTTCTTGATATTTCTAAGTGTTTATCTGCGGACCTTTGAATATCATTTGTATTTATTGACATGTTCAGCCAATGCATCGAAAATTAGTGGGTGAGAAATAAATCTAAATTAATTTGTTAATTTAATATTTAGGCGAAGAATGTTGGACGATGACGTTAGAGAAGTCAAATTACTTCAAGAACTTTTATTGGAAGACGGAGAAATGCACGGATCTGGTCGTCAGAGGCAGTTTAGGTGGAAAAATATAGGTACGTTCTGTTATTGTTTAATATACAGGGTGTTCCATTTAAAGGAATGCACCTTGCTTTTCTCGAAAGCTGCGATTAGTTTTCGGGAGTCCTGGAAGAAAAAATGCATGGATAAAATGTACTGATGAAAACAAAGTCGATATATCCCAATAAGCATTTTAGTCTATATAAAAGTTACAGCAAATAATATAAAACCTTCATAAAATAACCAAAAGTTATATTATTTAGTGTTGGTGATAATTTTATAACTCTAATATATCTCTTAAATGAGTAAAAAAGACTTGAAAAACAACTGTTCAACACCAGCTTATAAAAATTAATGGTACATAGTAATGGATAGAAAAACAACATATAGATTTTATAAAACTTCCTTATGAGCTCTCAAGTATAGAGATTATTATAAAAAGGTTTTACAACTGTTCTAACAACACTACATAACAAATTAAAGGTTTTTATGGATTTAGAAATACAAATTTTCCAACTTTCTTCCCTTTGCTTGTTATGTATTATTCTTTTTCTTTTTACAATAAAAAATTTTATAAAATGGTATTTAGCAATCTTCTAAAATAAATAAAAATGAAAGTGAGATAAGCTGAAGCAGGAATATGAATATTTATATACTGTAGTCAAATAAAAGCTGTTTTTCAAGTCATCCTACTCCGAAAATCAGCTGCGGTCCCGTGTGTACTGTATAGTTTTCGAAGACACTCACGTAAATTTCATGTGCTCCAAAAATACTTGAGAAAATGGGAAAAAAATATTCATTTAAATATCAGTTTTTTTTTCATACACGTTTTTTTTCTTTCTGGGACAAATATTGAATTTTGTATGTTGTTCTTAACCCTAACAAGCAATATTTTGATTGAAACACATGTTAAAACCCCATAAATAACGTTTTTATTTAGGCCAAAAACCTATTTTTGTAATTCAAAATGGCCAAAATTTCCGACAATTCTATAAAAAAACAATACAATTATACCACTGTTTACCTCGTCAACACTATTTTATGACCCTTTAAAAAAATGATGCTACTTGGAACAAAGGGCTGCAGATGGCGCAGTGTTGAACACTCATGGTCCGTTTCTGCGAGCTTAACATAGTTACCATTGTTCTCTTTTCCTAAATGCATTGCTCGAGAGATCCAGCATACTACACATACCAGGAAAAATACCCGCCTGCACACACTTCAAGCCCGCATAACTGTCAGAGGTAACTATCTCAAGAATATAGTTAGATTGCGGGGTCGAAGGGTGTACAGACGAGTATTTTCCGTTGTGTTCACATTTGCCGTCGACCAGCAGTATCAGCGTATGCGCTCGACGTTTCACGGTGCGTTTTTGCGACCTTAACACCGTTACTATATTGTTCTCTTTTTCTAAAACACGGTTCCCATCTATGCGTTTCTCATTCGTGGGTCCCCCGAATCAAAACACGTATCACGTGGTCTAAGCGAGATTTGCGTATACAAGTTCATGTCGGACCACGTGATGAGTTTTTTGAGTCAGGGTGACTGCGCATGGGAAACGCTGGTGGGAATCGGGTGTAAAATGCATTCGATCCCGATATCTGTCATCGGCAACTATCTCAAGAAGATTGATGTAATTAAAACAAGTTAATAATGGTATGGTATCTCGCAAAAACGCCCCTTTTGATGTCGCAAAAACGCTCCTTTTCATTTCTCAAAAACGCGCCTTTTGATGTCACAAAATTAACCTTAAAAAATCTTGTTTGTTTTGTTATTATAATTGCCAAAATAAATTAAAATTGTTTTTTTGTTCTAAAAACAGTTGTATTATAATCACTATATAAAGAAATTATGGGCAAAAAAGGTTTATGAATGAGTTCATAAGAATATTACAGACACCAATTTATATAACTATTGTGTGTGAGTTCCCAAGTTTTTATAAGTGTCTCTCGAAATATTTTCAATCTTATCTTATATAAATTTGTTGTTGGTTAATTAAGTTTTATAAGTGGGTTGATAGCAACATTTTAAAAACCAATCTATTATATATCTTTAATTGATAGTTACTTACGGTTTTATAGGTGGGTTGACAGAAAGATTTCAAACACCAATTTATATAACTTTTGTTACCGATGACTTTAATTTTTATAAGGATGTCCGTGAAAATATTGTTAACGCCAGTTTTATGTTACTTTAGGGTACCATCAATTTAGAGCCTTCAATAAAACAAACATACAAACTCAATTCCTCTAGGAAACTTCTAAATACCCTAGGGTATCAATGGAACCCTCTTTATAATAATTATATAAATATCTGTCACCAGAAGTTTCTGAAAATGCTCATTGGGATCCAGGGATTTTCCAAAAAACATATGTATTTATGTTTGGAAAAAGCCATTTGAAAAGTTTTTAAAATAAGGTAGGTATCACTTGACTTTTTCTATTTTGTAACTTAAAAATTTAACCCATAACTTTGTCTTTTTTGTTATTATTAGATGACGCTGGTGACGAAGATCATACGGAAAGAGACGAAGAGGACGTTTACTTGGACGAAGAGGAAAGTGAAGAACAGTGGCGCAGGCGCAGACATGAGAGGGAGATGTTCTTGAAAGAAAAAGCTAGTCAAAGTCAGGATGACAGCCAAGATGATTTATTAGGTATAGTCATACATATACTTATCTTTATACTTTACTTCAAAAATGTTTTGAAACGGATAAACATTTCTAAATATGCGTTGAAAAACTTGGCTATACCTACGTTGTTCTCCTTTTTCGCATACTTGGCCATATTTTCATATAAATCACGAAGAATAAGTAATGGAAACAGCGACAAATCAAAAGAGCGATGCAAAAAATATCTATGCACAAAATTTAAACTTGACCCACTCTAACCAAGTGGTTTGGGTTTACCAAAATAACATTTTTGGTGGAATAAAAGTGAAAAAGTATTATTTTATTAAACTTACCGCACTTCAACAAAAAATCTAAGCTCACCCTTGCTAACCAATTTGTTTGTTGGAGTGGGGTAAGTTTAATAAAATATATATGTATAATATATCGCTCATTTAAATATCGTTCTTTTGAAATGTCGCTCTTTTGATAGGTCGCTGTTTTGAATGTCGCTCTTTTGAATATTACTTTTTGAACCGGAGCCAAAATTGTCACGAACATTTTTTTTTAATATTTTATATTCATTTTTTTAAAGCAATATGCAAATGCAAGGTTATGACTATACTTTCAATAAAGTTTCAAAAATTTCTATACTGAGCAAAGCCTGCGTGTTTTAGAAATTTCAAGGGTTCTGACGTTTTTCGTTATAAGTAGATTCATAGAATTTATTGCTTTAAAAATTTGGTCACGGAGAGAACTGGAAAAGTTATGGAATTTTTTTTGACCTGAAGACTTTAAACCCTGGCACATTTTTTTAAAGGAAAAAATTTTAAATGGGTATTTAATTAATTATTTGCCAAGAAAATTTTACAAACCTAAAATATTTAAAAAATAAAGCTTACTTAGGTACTTAGCGGTACATACAGTCGGGGATGCGCACAGTTTATCAAAAAGTGCATTACAAAAAACGAAAATTATAATAAATTACAGGTTCATAACAGTATTACTTAAAAACAATAAATACGCAAAACTGTATTATCACAAAATCGAAATAGATCATAACGGACTGTCCTAAAACGTTACAAGGGCAAAATCGTACAAACGTAAAATAGTGTAACATATTCCCGCTAGATGGCGACACAGTATACAGCCGACAATAGCTGGACAAAACCTGTACATAGACGATAAATAAGATGCGGACAAGCTTTTCGTAACGGCTTTTGCCGCGCTTGTTCTTTATTGTACAGAATGGCTTGGGTTGGCTCTCTCCAAGGGAGGACTATGAATATGACCGTCAGATAGGTACTACGTAATTTCAATTGGCCGGCTGTAGGCGAGGCCAGCGCCCTCTGTACCCTCTGTCCGTCACACCGCAGCGCCATCTAGCGGAAATATGTTACACTATTTTACGTGTAACGTTTTAGTATTCTGTGTTTTAGGCCAGTACGTTTTAACCAATTTCTGTTTTGCTTCTACATATTTTTGTAAATTTTGAGAAAGTACGTTTTTACATTGTATTGTTTTGCTAAGTTATATGAATTCAAAGTCGGCACTATTTTTGTCAGTTTCGCACGAACGTTAAAGAACTACTCTTATCCAACTATAAGGAAGAAAACGCAGTTATTTTTATCAGGACTATTATTATGACCAAATTGAAGCGCTCTTCTTGGTTGCCTGGGCTATCCGAAACCAACGTTCTGGCTATCCGCCTAGGGCTTTTTTGGGCGCGGTGCTGTCAAAATAATGTTGACTTTTATAATATTTGTGTCAAATTTTCTGGCCGACCTTTCCTTTAATCAAGGACGGCATTAACTTTAACTATCTGAACTTTATATGTGGCACTAGATGTGCATGTTTAGATGACAATGTCAAAAATGGTAGCAAGCAAGGTGGACAGAGAGGGTTAGGTGTAGTAGTAGTAAGGGGCGGCCCGCAGGCCTGGCAATTAGGCCTCTTCATGGGCCTTCTCTGCCATACCCCGTCTCGCACCCTTATCCTCCCACTCCCTCTACATATCCTGCCTCTCTCTCTTTCTCCGGGCCTTCCTGCCTTCCTTATGAAGGTCAGCACCTCAGCCCATCTTAGAGAGTGTAGCTCCTCCTCTTCTATTGTAGGGACACCCCACGTCTGCTGCCTCAATCTGGCGTACCCGTCACACTCTCCTATCAGGTGCACCGCTGGGCAGGCGGAGTCGTCCAACACTTTGATGCATGTCAAGTGCTTGCGCAGCCGATTATGCCCTGTCAGCATTCCTACTAACAGTCCAATGTCCTTGCGAGTTTTTCCCAGGAGCCATTTAGTTCTGGCTGCGTCTAGTTCACTCACGAACAGTTTGGACTGTCTGCACTCTCGTTCTTTCCTCCTTTCATGTGATTCCCAAGAGCGGTTCCGGTCCAATATATTGGGTTTCGGCACCAGCTCTGGCAAGTTCGTCCGCCTTCTCATTCCTTGTTATTCTCTCGTGTCCCGGGACCCACATCAGTCTCACCCTCTTCTTTTCAGCCAATGTCTATAGCGCGTTAACGCACTCCTCCACTAGGCTACTGACAATTTTTGGTGAACTAAGAGCCTTGAGGGCAGCCTGGCTGTCGGAACATATGCAAATGTCCCTCCTGCCATTTCTGACCTCTGGTACTGCCACCAATCCCGTTCAGATATTGTGACTTTGTACTTTTTGTCAAACCTCCATGGTTTCGAAGGAGTCCTTACTGGCATCTTTAGAAGAGGCAACTCTTTTGTTACCAGTTCCTCGATTGCCAGACTTTTTCCCCTCTGCCCTTCCATAGGCCCTTGTCTCTCAGTCATAGGTGCGTCACCATTGCTTCCTTCTTGATCCAAGTTGGAAGCGAGGGGAAACCTAAGATGGTTTCTAGGGCTCTAATGGGGGTAGTCCTCATTGCGCGTGTTATTTTCCTGCAGAAGAGCCCCTGCAGCCTCATGAGCTTTCTGGAAGTGGTCAGTTTTTCTACTACAGGCCACCAGACCACTGACCCATATTGGATTCTCGGTCTTATGATGGCCTTGTATAACCGTATAGGTTCTTGGGGGTGATCCCCCAGGTTCGACCGACCACTCGGCGAAACTTCCACATTGTTGCCTGGACTTTTTCAGTCATTTGGGCAACATGGTAGGTGTAAGTGTTCCAGTAATTTCATAGTGGAAGATGCCTAAAAATATGGAATAGTTGCGTGCAGAACTGTAAAAAAATAGTGCAGACTTTATTAAAGTGAGGCTATGCCAACTTTATGTACCGATAAGTCTCTAAATGTGTTTCACTAAAACCAGTTTTTTTCAGGTACTAGTAAATTGTTGTCAATTGGCCAGAAAATTTTGCAAAGAAGTCTAAGTCTAAATAGTCAAACGATTAACTCTCCAACTGAAAATCCGAGTGAAAAGATTGAAAGTCCATTACTACCCAAGTTCACTTTGTTGGTAAGTACCTTGAATTTAAAAAAAAATTGAGGGGTATGTATACAATTTGAGCTTACTTTGAAGGTGAATATCTTTAAAACAAAGCGATAGATTTTCAAAACTTTTACACGGTTTTAAAGACATTGAAAATACCTTCAACACTATCACTAGACACATTTTTCTTATTCAAAATATAGGCAGTGGCGTAGTCCCCCCTCCCCGCAGGAGGTCCAACCCAATCTACAATAAATTAATCATGATCAGGGGTCCCAATGGCATTCTTAATCTAATTTTTCTTAACATTTTTATCTGCGGCTCATTTATGATTTGGCAACAAATTTATATACACCACCGCAACCCACCCCTTCTTAGCATCTAACCCATTTCAATCTACTTTTTTAAAAATATTTTAAAAAAAACTCAAGAGATCAAAATTTTTTGTTTTTTTTGTCAAAATTTTTGCCTCCGGTGCTATACCAATTGTTACAATTTAGTTTAATTTTAATGTTTTTTTTTTCAGCAACTTTCAAAAGGCGTAGAAAATAGCATTTTAGTGTAATTTTTTCAAAATTTCTGCCTGCGGCGCATTTAAGTGATAATTTTGGGAAAATGAGACTAGAAGAGACTTGCTTTAAATATAAGTGTTTTGGTTTCGCATATACTAACTTAACAACTATTAAACCGCCCCTCCCTTCAGTTCAAGAGCTCAAGCAATAGACACCCACGTCTCTAGAATAAACATGTTCTAGTAATTTTTTTGCTCCGCCCACCTGATGAAATTGATTTTTTTGATCAGTGACATTTGGGGTTATATTATTTTTGCATAAATTTTTGTAATAAAAATTGTACCTGTTCATCATTTCTTTTCTTCTGGCCCTAATTAAATACCCTGTGATATTACTTACATTATTTTCGTCATAGGTAGCTGCATTTATGCGTTTTTTTAGTGAAAAGGCTCATCATTAAATAATGAAGAAACCAAAAAAACAAGGCGCCTTATAGTTTTAAATTTGCAATCAGATTTATTGCATATAGTATGCACAACAAGTCTTTCCTTCTAAATAACAAAATAATCATTCTCCCAAAAATGCCTGGCAAAAATCAAGTACGAAATAAAATAGCTTCCAAAGCAGGAAAAATAACAATTACATAACTAACTTCTGAACTACGAACACGAACTAACTCCAACTCATCCGATGAGTTTCTTGACGGAATCGATTACAAACTAATGATCCTAATTTCTATTTGGTAAAAGATCAACGCATGCTGGCCAAAAATGAATTATATTTACTTATACACAAAAAGTTATAATAAGAGATACAAGCAAAAAATAGGTTGCATCAATCGTTTAAACAAAAAAAAAAAATTCGGAAAGTTAATTTAATTTGTCAAGCCTTCATACAATTTTTAAATGGCGGACAAAAATCAGCTGCTATCTTTGTGTCGTCATCGGGTCGAAGAGTGGGGCAAAATTACTAGACCGTATCTATTCTAGGGACCGTGATAGACACCTACCTAATTTTTAAAAATTTGCCATAGGTAGGTAATTTATTTGTATTAAGAGGGTGAGTGCTACTAAAATTTCAAGCCCCTTCGAATAAAAAATGGACATGTCCGAGGATTTTTCCGAAATTGAAAAAACCACTCTGTTTCGTTTTCGTTGGAACACTGTATATTATATTGTTTGAATGTGATAGACAATAAAAAACAAAAGATCTTGGGTGGAAATAACGAAAATTCAAACTTGTATGAGCATCCCACAAGCAACACACAAAGGACCAAAGCGAAAAGAGAAATAATTAAACGATGTTTCGCCCTGGGTAACCAGCGTGAGCTCATCAATGGTTTCACTGGTCACCCTCCCCATACATCATTAAACACCATCATACACTTTGATTTCCAACTTTGAATCACTCACAAATAGGTGATCTTTTGTTTTTTAGTTTCTTTTCGGTTGAAGTAACTGATTTGGAGTTTTTTTTAACTTTTTTTTCTGTTTTAATTGCCTTAGGAGCATAATCCTATTGGAAATATTAACACGCCAGGACGAATCAAGTACCAGTGCGGAACGTTTGGTTTTTTCTTCCAAACTATTGTCATTTAAAACATTAAATTTTTTTGAACACACCCTGTTTAAAAACTAACCATCTTTTGACAGTACTGTTTATTTGGTGAATATGAACCATCCTTCAACAAAACAAATTCATTATACCTGTCACTATTTCAGCTGAGAAATAGTTTTTTTTTGTATCAGCAAAGTTATCACTGCAACGCGTTTTTCCGAACTTTGACCCCCAATATCTCGAGAACTAGACATAAAATACCGATAAAAGTTACATATATCATAAACCATGATTAGTACTATGAAATATCAAAGTTACATTAAATTCAGGTGAAGTCCATTTTCTCATGTATTTCTTTGTTACCTCCGCAAAGTATCTGTTTCCAAATATCCATGCAGGCCTTCGAGCGTGTCTGCAATTATGACAGTGTCAGTGTCACATGATTATTTTAACACAATTCATAAAATTTTGGACGTGCCCACTGAGGTAATTTGAGCAAGGCTGTATATTGTTTCAAGTTAAAAGTTTACCACACTTTCATTTTTTTTTAGACTAAAAGAGGTTCCTTTCTCAGCAGAGGCGAGCAAGCACTCCAAAGGGTGGCAGAGTTCACCAAAACGTCGACCACAATCAACGTGAACGGCTCAAAAACTACCAAAAATTTCGTGTTCCAAACCGTTTCTACTGCGGAACTGGCTCTGAATAAGGTAAGTCCGAAAAAAACACAATATACAGTCTGTTTCACAACTTATGTATGTGTTTGAAATGACGATTCATTTCGCTTAAATATGTTCAAAAGTTTTTCCATAAAAATATCCAAAAATGTGCTAAAACATTCCCTTCGCCTTCGAATGGACATTGAGGTTTATCAACCAAATACTCATATAACTATGAAATACTATAACGGTCCAAGTGCCGCAAAATGTGTAACGAAAATAACGTTGCAAAACCAAAAAGAAAATTCTAAATCGCGGTTGTACCAACGAGGATATAAGCTAAATAGAGGGGACACCTAATGGTAAATTTCGACCCTGCTCAACTGAAATGAATACGAGATGGCGCAGGCTATCGTGCTTTTAGTACTTAAATCCACTACTTGGTGCGCCACTTTCGTTTTCGAACTTGCTTATTTTTAATGATCGAAAGCATTGGCGGCACACTGGGAAATCGCATTCTTCTGGACGTGTTTCGCGTGGGTTCATTGAACTTCATTTGATTGCCCGCGTCGCGCTGCAGGGGACACACACAGGCTCGTGCCGGGGTTTCACAGGTGCGTTAGTTTACGATACAGTGCTTTCGTCCTGCTTACTATTTTTATTGAATTGTCTCGTGAATTGTAATCGAAATAAATTACAAAATGTCAACAAAGTGTTGTTCGTATTGGAACTGCTCCAACCATAAAAATAAAAACAAAGATGTTGCTTTTTTCATTTTCCAATCAACGACATTGTAAGATTGGAAAAATGGAAGAAACTTTCGGGAAGCTTAAACATTCTTTGTAAAACCGAGGAAGAACTGAAAAATTTTGTCATTTGTGAAAAAATTTTACCCCAAATTTTATATTGTTCAATCAATATATTTTTTAGTTTTTTTTAATCTGTGGAAAATTTCGGTTTATGTCTTCTGTTTGAGCTAAAAAAAATTAACGAGTTTCTGCATTTTTATAAATTGTTTGCTAAATTTTATAAAAAGGCCCGGGTTCTTTAAGAAAGCCAAAAAGGTCATTAGGAAAGCCTTTCATTTGGGTGTTGTGATGTGAAAAGCCACAGAAGCTCATTCTCTCTAGTGAAAAAGAAGAAGAAAAGCCTTTGACCGCTAAAATTTAAATTATTTTTATGTCTATAATAAAACCCAACTTAATTTCGCGTGTACCTAAAAAAAAGTTTTATGCTTTATGTACTATTGTTTTTTGACAACTGCTAAAAACCGTTTTTTATACCTCCATGAAAAACAGGATTTTACTCAGTGTTTGCAACGGTTCGTACACGAGCTATTTCGTATGCGTTGACTCGAATGGGTATGTATCATTTCAAAATCACTTTTTTTCTAATGTTGTTGTCACTGTGAACATAAGTTTAAGAGAAAAGTGATATGTATTGTTTTTGTAATAATTGTAATAATTAGGCTTTGAAACTCATACAAAAATATAAGACACTTGAAGAATTAAAAAAAAAAACAAATAAAATAACTTATTTTGCCTCAACATCTATTTTGTGAAGTATTTTTATAAACATAAATAACATAAATATGTATAAAACATGTCCTCACTTGAAGGCAGCCTTGATTCGAGGTTTCCTTGCCGAAGGTGGCCTTCAAGGGGTCCTTCGATTTCGTATTCCTTGGTAGAACCAGTGGCGGCTCGCGCATTGAAGCAAGTGAATCAGTGATTCACCTTAAACTTTTGCATCTCATGGTCTTATTTTCTATATTTGCAAAAATATCGTATTTTAATTTAAGTAATAAACAATTTAACGTAAAGTTTTATGTTTTAACTCGCCTAGTCCAAGGCCCTAAACGTAAATAGTAGTTTTCACAACTAGTGGGTAAAAAAAAGCAAAGTTTAGCCGCGAGTTGTTAACACTATTTTTTTTTTAATCCAAAATCCAGGAAAAACAGGAACGTACTTTTAAAAATCTCGAACCAAGAGCACTTCTCGCAACACACCATATATATAAATATATACCATATAAATCAAGGCGACTGGTAACTGAAATAACAATGGTTTCTATGGCGATGTGCCTTTTTACTCGGTGACGTTCATTGTTGCGACATTTTAATCTTTGACAGTTTGATATTTTGACGATGTTTTTAAATGATTTTTTCGTAAATACTTGTTGAAAACTGGCGGAAATGGCTTAATTTTTAGGCTAGAATAATTAGATTTTTTCAATATTATTATTTTCCGCTATTTCTCTTTCATTTTGGGTAAAAAACGGACAGAAATCTTTTTTTGCACCCTTGATCAAAAAAAGTTTTTTTGCATTTTTTGCATTAGTTATCTGCAGACAGTTACTAAAATCATGTTTTTGATGAAGGTATAAAAAAAACATTTAAATAATTCTAAATATCGCCCAATACGCGGCACTACGAATTGGTTTCCATGCAGTCAAAATGAATCAACTGGCCGTGCTTCAAAATATGCTGAACTTGTTTAACGGTTACCATGGAAACAAGAGGAATGCCTTCGGCACTTGTTAACGCGGTAAGCGGCCCGCTTATTAGTACTCTAAAAACTAACCAAGCGATTCAAACCGTCTTTTCAGAGTCGCGTGCGGTGTATTTTAATTAATTAAATCGCGTCCGGGTCAGGTGAAACTTTTTTATTTTTTCTTTCATTTAAAAACTGCCCCATAGGAATAGTTATGCAAACTAAAACATAATATTGGGAAGTGTTAATGAATATTGATTCGCTAGTTTTGGTTCCGACCTTTGCGTGACTATGAATACTGTTTTGGTTCAAGGACACCTTAAGGAAGGACTGTGAATACGGTCCTGTAGGATGGAAATTTAAGGGCGTCATTATGAGCATTAAAAAAATATATTATTTAATATAATTAATACTAATATTTCAATATTAAAGCCGTTAATAAAAATTAGTACTTACATAACAATATTATTTTGATTTTATGTACTATAGTACAGAATGGCCGGATTTTTGTATCTGTAATTAAGAAAACGTTTCCTGAGTAACGATTTTACCAAATGTTAACTAAAAAGGTTTTTATTAAAAGAATAATGAATTACTTTCATTATACAACAATCATTAAAAAAAAAATCAGTCATAGACGATAATAAATAACCAGTAATTCAGTTGAATCGTTAAATCATGGTCCCAAATGCCAAATCTAATAGTGAGACGTGCAATGGTACAGAGAACTCAGATATTTAACTAAAATATACATAATTAAATAATAGTGCTAGGTACCCGCTCCACATATTAGCGTGAATGAAACATATATTTACTTATTTCGCATGACTCCCATAGCAGCTCCGCTTCGACGTACAAAGGTGCCAGTCCATCTGCAAATGGACTAGAAACCACCTTCAAACATACGCCATCCGATGCCTGAGTATGATTAACGAACTGATTATAAATATATACTTAGCAAAACGTAATACCTGTTTATGCATAAACATTTAAGATTACTGCTTATATTTAATATTTAAACCAAAAGGATAAACTAATTACTCTGTGAGAACACTCACCTATTTTTAATTAGGTTTATAATATCCAATATTTCTCTTTTATAACACACACACATAGACACTTGGCACTTTACTTATTCTAACTATACTTCCAACTCGATACTAAAATATCTTTTAAAGAATTACAAAGCCAAAGCCTATTTGTTATTAAAACTTTTCTAAGCAATATTACGAGTATCTCGTCGGTTCGTTTTTGTCAACGCTTTTTGAGCTCTACTTAACCCAAACAACCATATTTAATAATCAATTTTATGGGCGCTCTGTCGCCTTCGATCTGATCTCGTGAATGCATACAACAACATAGGCATTATATTATTAAAATTACTAAAATAATAAAGTAAAGAAAAACCTACTTCTTACAGTCCTTAGAAAATTTCTCAGACTTTAGGTCTGGGGTCCTATTTTCGAAACCACAACAAAATATCCCCATATATTATAATACTTGGTACAGGAAGAGAACGAAGAACTCGTACGCTGTATTTTTAAAATTACACATAAGGTATTAGCATGCGAGTTTCATTTTTACCTCTGTCTTTTTCTATACCGGGCAGAAAGAGATACAAAAGGTACGCCGATATGTTTGCGCAAGTAAGCCTGAAGGACGGATTTATTAAGGCATTAAGAGTTTTAAGAAGGAAAAAAATTGTAATTATTAAAATTAACGAAGTTATGGGTTGAACCCAACCCGACGTCACTGTGTACGATAGTATACTAGTAATACGTTTTTCATATATTTTAAAGCAATGTTTTAACCAATTCTTATAGTTTTTGGTACATACATTTGTTGCCATGGTAATCTGTCAAAAAGAAACCATTTTCATTGGTTTAAAAGTACTGGTGTGGAATTTTCTAGAAAATAGCGCTCGGGATGGCAAAATAATTATAAAATCTTCCCTCAAGTTTGTTGCATTAGAAAAACTGCTTGATTGTAAACCTTTTTTTGATATCACTAAATAAATTATTAAATCTTTGTTTTTTTTTTGCAGACTAAGAAACGAAAAGCACAAGACGGAACTCCCGACGTACTGAAAAAACTAAGACTGACAAACACCTTTAGCCCAGCATCAGACGTCAAAAAACGAAAACCAGAAAAGGCGAAAAGACTTTTTTGAAATAGCGTAAGTTTTAGCATAATAATTATCTTTTTTATTATTATTTGTTCATAGTTTTATTGTTTTTTTATTAAAGTAACTATTTTTTAAAAACCAATAAAGTTTTATCATTTATTTTTTAAAGTCCAGGAAGGAACTTACTTACAGCCAATTTTTGTTCATAAGACCGCCATAGGTGACAGTATAAACAGGCAACTTTTGTAGTTTTTTGATTGCAAACATAATAAGACATTGGCTATTTTGTACATTGGAGAGGTGGAAAACTTCGATACCTACCTATATTTTTTTAATGGGATGAGGGAGGGGGTTACGTAACGCTTAATATCGCCTTAAATTTCAAAATTGTCTGGTGAGGTGTCATGTTCAGCAGTGTGTCATTTAAAGGTGTTTTTTTTTCATGTAAAGTCTTATACAGGGTTCCTAAGATTTTCCTTAGGGATAGGATTTCAATAAATCAAACAAAAATGGCATAGAAAGTTCTGCACGCACAAAAGAAACAGATATATTGAGCAATGGTGCCAGTTTGTTATTATCTCCGGACTGCTTTCATGAGAAAAAATTGTCGCCACTCTTTCATTGTGAGCATAAATCATAGTTGCAATAATAACCGTTGACAAGATGTCTGCAAATTCCGCTAGATGGCGGCCACACCATGAACATCTAATCTAATTAAAAATTAGATGTTTTCAGGTCCAAACCACAGCTTTTTCTTGCTTAAAGGAGGCGGTAGGGTCCATTATTTACGATACTGAGCGATAAACTTGTGAGGTTTTTAACATTAGAAAGAAATATCTTCGCTTTTAATTAAATTTCCATTCTGTTCTACTAGTGACATACAGACCGCTTCAAGCTACTGCGAACATAGGGGGAATCAAGTCCAATTTACTCTCCGTGCCGTACGACCGAGGTGGATTCGAAGCACGCTGCAGTGTTATCTTTTGGAAATTCATTTTGTTTTTATTATTTTGTTTTATTTCTGCCTTGCTCGAGAAACAGATGGGTGTAAGTTCTTAATTGAAATAATACATTTTTAAAACTAAAAATGGATGTCTACGAAGTTGCCGAAAAAGTGCAGATGGTCAAATGGTCAAATCGTCATAACCCAACACACGTTCGATATTGGTCGAGGGAAAATTTGCATTTGTATTTTGACGTAAGATCACAGTATCCCCAAAAACTAAATGTTTGGGGGGGGGGGGGTATTGTAGGGGAACACGTAATTGGGCCATTTTTTATTAACGGCAATTGCAATTTGAATGGTCCTAGATACTTGGATCTACTGCAGCAGCACATTATTCCAACTGCTAGGCAGTTGTTAGGTGTAAGATTTGGTGAAACATGGTTTCAACAAGATGGTTGTTCCGCTCACAATGTTGGCCTTGTTAGGGAATATCTTGATAATGTATTTCCTAATCGGGTTATAAGTACACGGGGAACTATTTTATGGCCAGCTCGATCTCCCGATCTTGCTCCTAATGACTTCGATCTGTTTTTGAAGAAGCTTTTCAAATTATCACCCCTAACATGCTTGGAAACGTTGGAAGGGGTTTTTATAGTAGGCTCGGATATTGTCTAGCCGAGCAAGGAGGACTTTTCGAACATTTGCTTTAATTTTTTTTTGACTGGGAGAATCTTTTTGGTTTTTAGAATGTATTATTTTATTTTGAGAACTTGCTTTTATTTGGTTTCTCCTTATTATTTTCATTGTAACACGTCGTCACTGATAAATCTGAGCAGTTGACAATAAAACGTTCTTATTTATCAGTGACAAAAAATAAGAAAATTACGTTATAAAAATTTGCGTATTTATTGACCAAATTCCGGTTTCATTGACTACGCTCCACACAGCACCGTGGTTAGAGGCGTACTAAATACAAGGCGAACGGCAGCGAATGGCGATCGGAAGCCTGAGTGTTGGTTGCTTCACTGATAGGCGTGCGGTGTCTCTGCATGTACGTACACTGGCAAATTAGACTTCTTTCGCCCTATGTTCGCAGTAGCTTGAAGCGGTCTGTATATCCGGAAACGGCAAACCATGCAGCTAGCACTAGCAGCCAAAGAAATCAATAAACGGCGCTGTTTTTCCTGCAGAGCTTTTTGCTTGCGATATTATTGATTTTAAATAAAGCTGGCCCTACACTACATTTGATATTTTCGAGGTGTTTTATGACATGATCTCGAAACATGTAGCGAACCAATTCTTCAAAACTAGCGGGAGGGTAAAAGCGAAAAATAAGGGGCTGTCAATATTTGTAACACCCAAAAAGGGGTGAAAAGATTTATTTTGCTCTGTTTCTTTACAAAAAACGTTTTTTTTACGAAAAACTTGAGCTCTGCCACTTTTTTTATTTTTTTCTTCAACTTTCTCGACATTTTCGTCATACCGTAGAAAAAAATTATTTCCCCCATGGTCATACTCTACTTTTATTCGAAAAAATTTAGAAACAGAGACGGCATCAGTTTTCCTAAAACGGGGGATCTTGGTTTCGAGTGAGAATTAAATTAGCCGAACAAAAAAATGTTAGAAAAACAAAGCACGAAATAAAAATGGCGCCGCTTACAATTTTTTTTCAAAAATGACGTAATTTCGGGAACGCAAAGAAATAGGTCTAAAGAGTATAATTTTTAAGAAAAAAATCAATTTTCTCGCCCTCCTCCACTGGGACTACAGGGGCCGTGCACAAATTAGGTAATGGTCATAGGGGGGAGGGGGGTTTTCGACAGCGTTTGCATTTGTGCGAAACTAAGAAAATTTGGAATGAAAATAAGTGAAAAGTTTTTTTTTTGGAGGGGGGGTAGTGGTCTTGAAATAGTTACGTAATATTAGGGAGTGGCGTGCCAAATCGTTACAAAACATTACATAGGGAGGGGGTCAAAAATTGGTAAAATCACCGTTACGTAATTTGTGCACGGCCCCACATCTGACTGTTCCTCCTTTTTGATTTCGAATCAAAGTGCAAAACTCGGGTTGGACGTTCGAAAGCGTCAACCTGTCCTATTTGCTTGATAAAGTTTCTACGGAAATATCTCAGTCGATTTCTCCGGCCGTGTATGAACGCTTTAGGTTAGGCATTTGCATGTATCTCAGTCTCCAGCCTGTAAACAGTGCGTAAGGACAATGGTTACAAAATGAAAAGCCGAAAAATATTTTTTTTTACGATAACATCGCCCCATGCCCATCCTTTTCTGCCTAATGTGCTTTTCCGTTTGTCTGCGTCTTATACACGGCTGCTTGGCCCCCTAAGGATTTGCTTAGGAACCCTGTATATCTAAACCTGCACAGCATGTGATTAGGACGGAACGTAATCTATTCTGACCGCATGCTTAGGATGTTCCAATGTTAATTTAGAACATCCTTAGCATATCCTTTTTCTTCTTGAGGATATTGCTAGGTGGGTACTGAACAAAAAAAAACGAGCTTTGCGGGAAAAAGAAAGATGGAACTTGTGAATGAAATGATGCCATTGAATAAAGAGCAAGTTTAGAAAAAATCCAAATTTAATCATAGAGAAGATTTTAAAAACATTTGTTAAAAATATTTTTCCTACGACCACATATGAAAATGATGGATTTCACACGATTTGCATCCTTAGAAAACGTTAAATTTCACACGTGTGCAGAAATTTTTTCGCACGTGTGGAAAAGTGTACGATGACGTTAACTGTCACCATATTTTTGAGCACATGTGTTGCAAAGTACTTTTCCACACATGTACGGAAAAGTTTCATTTGATTTATGCAAAATTCAAGACCAATTTTTACAAAAATTAGTGCAATTCATCAGTGTTCGTAGGAAAAATAGCGTACACAGCTCGATAGAAAGTAACTTTCTTACACTCGCGTGTTGTTTCACTCGTTCACAACATTCACGCTCGTGTGAAATTTGTCACTTTCTTCTCTTGTTAGTCACGATTCTTCAGGCAGGAACGACAGAAAATCTCACCCGTCACAATTCTGGAAAGCGTCCTTATTATTTATCCTAACGTTGTAAGAGACACCGCGTATTTTTTTAATAACATTTTGTAAATTTAATATTTAGATATTCTGCAGGACTAGTTTTAGACAGAATTTATGTTACTTTTCTGAACAGTGACAGCGACATATTCCATGGCTATCTATGGTTTTGTATTTTAAAAGTTGTTTCAAGGCCGACAAAAAAAACAAACACATTCTTGTCGGCCCTGGTGGTTTGTTTTTCCTGACCGTTATATAAGTTTGTTTGAAAAAAAATTCCAGGGTTGTGGTCTTAAATAATAATTAATTTATTCTGTGTAAATTGTACCGTTTCGGTTTATTACAACCATCATCAGACTACATCTATTTAAAATTAAAAAATCATATTTAAAAAAAAATAAAATACAAAAAAGTGACAGTTTAAAAAACAGTGAATAGAATTTTTGACATACACATAAAAAACATACAGAACAAACAAAATTATGTTAGATTAAGAAAGAACTTAATTTTTTTTTTATTAGATATTATGAACAGTAAACTTTGGTTTATATAAGATAAATCTTGAAAAACAAAAAGAAAATATCAACAGTGGCTTACCTTACTTTTTTATTTTGTACATGCTTTTTTTTTTCGATGTTAATTCTTCTGTTGCTTTGCATGCATTAGTTGTGTATTCTATTCTTTTTTTTTAATTAAAAATGTTCGCAGAGATAATCTTTGCGATGATTGTGTTTTTTATAATTTTAGTTTATACAGAGTGTTTTGATTTTGTTGTATATACAGGGTTTTATTATTTTTATTTAATATTTAATAAGATGTTTCTAAATTTTACTTAGATTGTCAGTGTCAGATCTAAAGTTTACTGCTTTTGGGTGTTTTGTAATTTGTAATCATTTCCTGTATTCTTCTTTTTTGATAATTGTTAAAAGATATCTGCATTTTGTAAGTTGAAATTATGAAGTTTTTGATGTGCATGTGTAATATTTATGTTTTAAAAGTTTTAAAGGTTTGTTTACACAAAAATAAGCTTCATAACATACATTTTTAAATAAAAAAAGGGTTTTTTACAAAAACTGCTTCCAAAAATTTAAATTGACATATTTTTTATTTACTGGAATAGTATTAAGAAACTAAATTTTAAGGAATATTAGCCAAAAAGTCCTGACAAAAAAGCAGTTAGTGTAAACTTATGTTAATAAATCGTCAGATTTTTTGTATGGGCGAGATTTTCTGACGATTTTTGAAGAGTCGCGACCGTTATGTCATATACTATTTCTGCACTCAACAAAATTTAAAAGTTTTGGTCCAAAGAAAAAGGTGACAAATATAACGTAAACGCCCTATATATGACGTACCCACTCTATAAATATGGGGAAACTGATATAAAGGTTGTTGGGTTCTTTAAAAGAGAGGGAATCTGTATATACAAGTGAACAAAATTTTGCACCGAAAATATTTTTATTTCATACTGTATCAGTGGCGTCCCCCCTGAACATTATCAAAGTTTTAAAAACATTAAAGAACCGCGCATTGGACACTCCTATAAAACATATCTCGGTCGATTTCAACCAATTTTGAAAAATGTTGTATAACTAGTGCTAGTTAAGAAAATGGGTAATTTTTCGTTTCTATGATCAGTTTCTGAGATATCCGCTATCAAAGTGTACGTATCTACCAGTCTAACCAAATCCCCAAAAACAATGATGACCATAAAAAAGGACTTTTTTGCCTCATATTCGTCGTCGCTTGAGCCGGCCTACATAAGTTTTATTGCTTGTGCCCCCCCCCCTGGTGAAATTGCTGGATCCGCCACTGTACTGTATTGTAATATACTCCATAACGTTATCGGTTTCCGGGAAAGTAATTTTCCCGGACTGAAATCGATATTTCAGTCCGGTAAATGATACATTACATCACGAGTCCAGTAAAGTAACTAAAAAAAATAAGAATAAAATAATGGATTTGCCACTTACAATATGAAATAAAACGTTGCACGATACACGGCCGTGAAATGTCATTAAAGTACTCGTCTAGAAATTCCGGACTCGGCTCCTTCGTCGCCTTGTAAGGTAAATTACTACTCTGTATTTTAAAACTATTCCATGAATTTGTAAAAACCATTGCTGTAGGTAACGGGTGTTTGTTTACAACTGGAACACTCAGTATCTTTTTTATTATTGAAAATAAAGAGTAGGTCTAAATTCAAAAATTTCTTGGCAAATTGCAAAGAACTTGGGCGCTATAAACACTTTTTTTTGTTGCTCTTGGTATACAGCGTATGACATTAAAGACAATTTTTTTAAATAAAACACCCTGTATATTTTTGCATTTTTGAAAAAATTAGTTTTACAAAAATATCAAACACTATTTCAATATCTTCTGTAGTTCCTGAGATATTTGCGTTTAAGTTTTAATAATTGTCAAAATGAAAATATATTGGGAATGACCAACTGACCAAGCTACCAAGTGCAGCAAATTGCTATGTTTTCATGGGTATTGAGTTCGTTTTCAAAACTCATTCTATCTTTTTCTTTTATATAGCGGGTTCTTGGTCTTGACAAAGAACACGCTATATAAAAGAAAAAGATACAATGAGTTTTGAAAACGAACTCAATACCCATGAAAGCATAGCAAATATAAACTTAAAAATCTAGTGGCCTTGAAAAAGAACCGATTGGAGGCAATGTAGCTTAATCAGATGGTCGTTATGTATTTTATTAAAATTTTAAACGCAAATATCTCAGAAACTACAAAAGATATTTAAATATTGTTTGGTATTTTTGTAAGGCTAATTTCTTGAAAAATTCAAAAATGCATATATATACAATTCAAAAGTATTCTATTTAAAAAAATTAGCTTTATTGCCACACCCTGTATACCAGGGGAAACAAAAAAAAGTTGTTATAGCGCTTAAGTTCGTTGCAATTTGCCAATATTTTCATTAATAAAAAAGATACTGAGTGTTCTAGTTATAAAAAAACACCCTGTACATTAAATATATATATTTTTGGTGTTAGCTAAACCGTACGCACTAAAGGCAGCGTGATGTCACGCAAACATATTTAACTGTATTTCCGACTAAAACTATTATTATTCCTAATTTGGATTGAAAAACACGCTCTAATTATTTTTATCAATTTTTTATTGGGTGGGTGTTATGCTAGAGTAATGTATTTAAATTGGAGGGTAAGCAAGAGCATGCCGAGGCGCGACATAGAGGAAGAGGTCAAAAATAGACAAAAATAGCGTGACATCATTTATGGACAGACTATACGAAAATACAGTTTTTAGAATTTTTGTCTGTGTGTTTGTCCCAAAAACGCGCAAAAACTACTGAATCGATTTTGATGTATTTTTATCAGTTTTTTATTGGAGGGGGTGTTATGCTAGAGTGACGTATTTAAATATATAGGCTTTATTTCATCAAAATCGGTTCACGGAAACAAAAGTTATGACCATTTGAAGCAAGCCCTGGGCCCATCGTATACCCCCCGCAAAAAATCTAGGTTCGGAGATTTTGACTTTTGATTCATGTTTTTTGGATCATTGTAGCAGTAATTTATCTTGGGGCCAAACTATTTTAGTGACCACCATGTATTTTTATATTAAAAAGCTGAAAATTTGCATTTTTTTGTGTGTTTTCCTTGTGGAAAAAAGCTAAATATCAAAAAGTACTTGGCCAATCGAAAAAACAAAACCACGGATCGAAGGATAATTTTTTTGTGCGTTTTATGTATTATCTTTTATGCATTCAAGATAAGGGTTGCCATGGAAACCCGAGGGTGGTTACACCAAATTATGTAAGTTTTCCAAAAAAAAATCGCAGATTCAAAACGCTTTTCGGATTTTATGTATTTTTAAGGATTTTATTTCTTAATCCCAGATAAACTATATTTAAATCAACGTAATTTTCAATATTATACAGGGTGTCCAGACAAGACAATTTTTGTAATTTTTTAATATGTGATAGAGAAGGTCCTAACAAGTACAGGGTGAGCCAGCAATGAAGGGTAAAAGTATTTTTTTGAGGTAATACCAGGAGATTGAAAATATTTTTTTTCAGAGGTAACAATCTTAAAATTTTTGCACAAGGTCAGCCAAAAAAATAGTGTTTGGACGTCGCTTAATGAATTATAAATCGAATTTGCAAACATTTTTTATATGATTCTCTTGAACGCGATCTACTTATTTTTCTTTATATTATTCCTGATTTATGTACAGGGTGAGTCAAAACTACGCCCTATATAGATTTGAAAGCTGAAGAAAAATTTATATTATTCAGGATTTTTTTTAACCCTTATTTAGCAAAAAATACAAATTAATGTATGATAGTGTTTTAATATTTTGAACGTTTATATAGTCTGTCTTAATACGCTTCGGTAACTTGTACAAAGTGGAAACCTCCTTACAAATTTAAAAAAATTGATATATTTCAATTGGGTCAAATATAATAATAATTATTATCACTTTGGAGCAGCCGTACTCGTCTTTTCTTATCACAAAATGGACACTTAAAGACAAATTTAGAAGCAAGCGATATAAAGAAAAATTAGTAGATCGTTGTCAAGAAAATTCAAATTCAAAATCTCCGGACCTAGATTTTTTTTGCGGAGGTATACGATGGGGCCTGGACCAATAGATGTGCATAATAATATAAACACATTCTCCAAGGTCCTTTTTTTGACGCGAATTTGGACATTTACATTTTTTTTTGACACGATGGACAGTGACACAATAGTAGTTTTTACAACTAGTGGCTAAAATAGTGCTTTTTTTACAGCGAGGTATTTAAAAACGCGAGTAAACAAAAGCACAGTTTAGCCACGAGTTGTGAACACTATTTTTTTTAATACCTTTATCAAAAAATCCAAGAAAAACAGGAAAATACTTTTAAAAATCTCAAACGAAGAGCACTTCTCGCAAAACACACCATCTTTACACTATAAATCAAGGCGGCTGGTAAATGAAATAACAATGGTTGCCATAGCGATGTGCCTTTTTACTCGGTGACGTTCATTGCTGCGTTATTTAAATCTTTGACAGTTTAATATTTTTACGATGTTTTTAAATGATTTTTTCGTAAATACTTGGTGAAAACTGGCTTAATTTTTAAGCAAGAATAATTAGATTTTTTCAATATTACTATTTTCCGCTATTTCTCTTTAATTTTGGGTAAAAACCGACAGAAATCTGTTTTGCACCCGTGATCAAAAAAAGTTTTTTTGCATCGGTAACCAAAAAAGGTGTGCTTTAGTTATCTGCAGACAGTTACTAAAATCATGTTTTTAATGATGGTATAAAAAAAATTAATTTTCAATTACTAATTAACAAAAAATATATAAAACCACAACCATTGTGTAATATACAGGGTGTCCCAACAAAAACGAAACAGAGGCGTTTTCTAGTATTTAGAGTCGATTTTAAAAGAACCCTTGAACGCGTCAATTTGTTCTTCAAGGGGGACACTTTTTAACGTTGTTGTGCCTTGCCATAGTTGTCAAGACACGTTTGCACTCCAATACAAGAGCAGAGTTAACGCTGTCCGACCTGATAGCAGACAGTGCAGCCCTACTATCTGAGCAAATGTAAATATCCTTGCCTGAAGCGGACATTACCAGATTTTTATATCCACACATCAGAATGGCGTACACCTCAGCCTGAAAAACAGTCGCGTTCCTTCCTAGGGTTTTGTTTTACAGTACACTCCTGCCCCCGAGTTGTCCCCACTTTAGCTTACTTACTTACACTACGTTTTTAAAATTTTAACATTTTTTTACAGGTATTTGAAAAACTTTAAAAATAAGGCATCAATTGACCCACATTCACTATTTAAATTCTGATGGTGAAGCTCACCCTACCAAAGATGTGTATCCTACGAAAATTCCAATATAGCTAAAAAGTGTGACCCTGCTTGAATAACAAATCTACGTGTTCGAGAGTTTTTGAAAATCATACTCTAAATACTCGAAAACGCCTCTGTTCCGTTTTCGTTGGGACACTCTGTATATAGGATAGTCGGCCAACCTTTCAATTCAAATCATTAAATTTTTTATTTTAAAACCTATCCAAAATAAAAGCTGTGTAAAATAGTGTGCGACTTTTTTTGTCAACCAAAAAAAAAGTGACAACTTTTTTGTCCAGAACGCTTTTATAGGCGCTTGGGAGTAAAAAGTACGCTATTCGTAAATTATTGGCTGTATGGGAACCCACAAAAAAGCCGAATTTACAAAAACCAAAACACAATTGAACAGAAAACAATGGATACGAATATAATTTTATAGAATTTTAATTTGCTCGATCCTTAAAAGACTAACGAACATAATTTAACCAATTACAATTTTTCCGAACCTTAAAATATCAGAATTACAAAAGTATCGAAAATAATTTTTTAGCCCGATCCTTAAATGAGCACCGGTATTCTCGTAACTAAATACGCTCAGCGTTTCGTACTCGCTGACCGTATGATAACGTAATATTCGAATACCACGTGACCAAAGTAACAAAAATGGTATTCACGTATATTGAACGCAAGGCGTCGACGAAGTGCGCTCAGCGCGTGGCGACCGTTTGAGAAACACCTACCATTTGCCAGCTGTTTTGCCCTCCGCGCGTACGATTTTCCTACCCTAGAATACTTTGTAGAGTGCTGCAGAAAATATAGTACTTTTTTCAGTTTGCGTTTTTATTAATAATTAGAAAAATAAAAATCTCTTATTAGTAGCTTGGGGACGGGTGACAAACACGTACACATCAACCTTACTATTTGATGCTCGATGTAAGACAACTTTTTTTTCCAAAAAATTGCAACAAAAACTTTTCTTATCAAAATCGACATCGAAATAATTGAGCATCCGTATAATACTAGAAATAGAAGCAATCAAAATTCTGTAAAACCAAGGGTAAAAAAAGCCATTGGTCAGCGGTGCTTTTTGTATCTTTCATCGGATGTGTACCAAAAAATATCTGGTTTTGTTAGGCTCCTGCCACCATTAATTGTTTTCTTTCAAAAATAAACTAAAAGCTTTCATGAAATATGAAATTAGCAAACATGAAATAAATAGCTTAATTGATATAAAAAATAATTAGCAAACAATATAGGTAACTACCTTTATTTCTGTGTTTTCGTCTGTATTTTCTTTACTTTTTTGAAATATCACATTTTTCACATTAATTACCATTTTTATGTTTTTTATCTTTTGTCATTTTATTTATTCATAAATGTACTCAAAATTATTATTTTCTTTTTTTAATTCAACACTTCCATGAAAATATAAATTTTTCCACGCGCGAGGTTTCTCTTGTGGATGTATGAATTCTGTGTTTGTTGTTGAATTGGTTAGGTTATTTTTTGGGTAACAAATACCTTAGAGTTTTATTTTCTGTTTCTTAAAATGTAGAATACGCATGTTTACTATAATTATAAGGTATAACTTACTAGATATATAAGTAACTATTGTGAAACCATTTTAACAATAAATGCTATATAATAAAGTATTAATATCAATATACGACCGTGCCGGAAACACCACTTTCCCTGACTGAGTGCCGGAATAAATTTAAACTTTTCCGCACTGAGTGCGGAATTTTTTTGTAAGTGTGCGGTTAAGTCTCGGGGTAAACTTTTTCCCGTACACTGGGCGGGAACGTGCTACGAATTTATATCACAGGGTCAAAGGGCGGGTTTAACTGAGCTAAACCAAACCATCAAGTAATTTTTTAAAGGATCAACACTTGTACAAGTCACATTTGATTTACCCTTTCTGAAATACGGCTCGAAATCGATCACACAATGGCCTCTTTCTTACACATAGAAAAAGAAAAGGAGCCACAAGGCTAACAAGAAATAAAAATGCAAAATTCGATGATGCCAAGATGTGCTAAGCGAATTTGATTCTGTCTGCTCGCAGGACAGCGCGTTCGGCAGAGAGAATACGATAAGTCGTCGGTCAGCGTGCCGCTGAGCGCGCTGTTCGCTATTCGTTTCGCTTAGCGACTTCAAAACGTTACGTATTACGAGAATACCGGTCTGTCCGTCGCTATTGGGCATGTGTCAAATTTAAATCTCTAGTGCCCGTGTGCACCACTTCCCCTTACTTCTTCCACTTGTTCAAGTGCCGCTTGAACTGAGGGTGACCCTTGAGATTTACTTGGTTTGCAAAGGTTACGAATATGGTAAAAGTAAAGAAATTATTGGCAACGTGGCAGTTATCTGCATTGTTTTGTATGGTGGTCATGATTATTACCTACCAGCTGTCAAAAAAACACGTAAAATTTGAGGTTGTTTTAAAAAAATAAATTTTATTGATGATTTATGATTGTATGGAGGAAAAGGCAAATAAAACTACTATTATTGGTTAACTATAAAACCTGACTATTTATTTAGAATATGTTTTCACATCGTAATCCATACGTATTGAAAAGATTGTCTTCTTTTTCTTTCATAGAGCATGTTCTCTGTTCCGACAAAGACCGTGACATATGACGAACAAGATGCTTGATTTTCGATACGTATTGAATACGATGTGAAATCATACTAATTATTACACTACCAGACCAACCCAACCCATTTTTCAGTTTCTTTACAACGAATTTGCAAAAAAAATTCTAAACCTTTTGTAAAAGGTATCTTCATCTCATTTTTTGATAAATCCTTCTTGGTAGGTATTACATTAATTACAAAGTCTAATTCTTCATCTTCTTCGTAATCCCAAAGAAGTTCCATTTTAAGCACAGACCACTATTACAATCACAGAAATATTTTAAGGCAACGGAACAGTTTTATAATCTGATTAAATTAATGGCTTTTGTTTAAAAACATAATCAAAAAAATACCTCACTAATTCTACGGCTTATCTTAACTACAGCTTAAGTGCCATTTACATGATATTCCACACCCTTGCAAAACAAAACTAAAGCTTAAGCTCGGCTTACATGTCAAGCCGAACCCGTACACACGGGCATAGATCGCCGTAGGCCCTGGATTGCGGCGTTGACAAGTTTCTCTATTTGGAAGACACGGGGATTTTTTTTTATTTAACTTCACAGTTTCTGGTTAATTGTCTATCAAATCTGCGATTTATTTTTGACACACTTCCCGTGAACCGATTGTCTATCAAATCTTGCGGTTCATTTTTGACACACTTCCCGTGAACCGATTTTAATCAAATTTGGAACAGTAATGTAGGTCCGATGACAATACATTATGAAAAGGGGAGGTAGGGGGTGGTTGAGGGACGTAAAGGGGTTAAATTCTTTTCCCTGCCGTAAGCCTGGCAACGTAGGAATTGAATTCGTGGCTAACGGTTCAAATAATTTTCAAACAAATGCATTGTTTCTATTAAATTATTTTCGATAAAAATATTTTCTGACATTTTGTGTTTCTGTAGAAATATGTTTCGTTTAAATTTAATTCTATGCATATATTTTCCAGCGATTTGATTTTCACGTCATTTCATTTTCGCGACAATTTTTTTCAAACCAATTATTATCTTTTCTTTTAAATTCTGACAAATTAATTGTTTCTGCCAAATTTGGTTTCGAGTTTTTTATAGGAACCCGGCGGTATTTGTGGATGCCCCCCTCCTTTTGCTTATACATCCTCCTATCGTCATCAGAAGCAGCCAAAACTACAGAACAAGGGGTTAAGTCGGGCCATCCACCCCGCAAGACTTCAGAAGTCTCACTAGACTGCTAAAACAAAACAACTTTCAGTACCACACCTACGAAACGCACGACGAGAAAAAACTACGAGTAGTAGTCAAAGGCATTACCACCGACTTCACGCAGACCAAGTTAAAGAAGAACTGATCCAAGAAGGCTACCATATCCTGAACTCATATCGCATGACTAGAGGCGAGGCCCTCTATACATTTGACAGTTGTTTTTTTACTAGAGGTGGGCAACTCATATTGTCATCTCTTTCTAGTTTTTTTTGTTTTGTTTTCTCTTTTTATAATTTCCCTAGAGTTTTTGGTTAATAAAATATGTCAAGCTTTGACAAAAAAAACAGTAAGGTTCACCAGAGATTTAAAAATGTTTATGTACTATAGGGATTAAATAGGTACATTTAATTCATCTTTTAGGAACTAAAGTGGCACTTTTAATCCCTAAGGGCTAAAAATTGATCCCCAAGAGATTAAAAGTAAATTTAATCCCTCAGCGTAGGGACTAGAAGTAAATTTAATCCCTCAGGGATTAAAAAAAAAATAATTCCTGGAAAATTATAATTAAATTTATTCACTTGCTTTTGGCCAAGATTTCATTCTTAGCACCCTATCTTGTAGTCGACGAACTATTTGGCGTAAAAATAACGTGATTTTAACCATAATTTTTTGCGAATTGTACAAACCTTTCGCCGCGGGATTAAAAGTAGCACCTAGTCCCTAGGTTTATAATGTACTATAATAGTAGGTAAAGTAGAAAAAATATTATTGATCTATGTTTTTATTCCTCTTTTTCTTAAAATAATAACAATATGTAATATTATTTAAATAACTTACTTACCTCGCAAATTCGACTATTTTTATTAACTTTCAGTTTGGCAAATGCATGACCTTTTTCCATTTTCCTTGCGTTTCTTTTTCCATTGAACAATGAAACAATACAAGGTCATAGGCGCGAGTATTTTTACAGTTTCTTATACCGCAATACTTATTAGATTTTCAAACAGCATACATATAAATAATCAAATTTAAAATATGATGTACCTACCTACGTTTATTAATCAAAAATGTGACATTGACAAAATTATATATTTCCAATGGTTCCAACACACAAAAAATATCAACATTTCCCTAACAACTGCCAAATCGAGTTGCTTACCTCTGGTAAAACAATAACTGTCAAAAATTGTATACAGAGCCTCTCTACGCATGACCAGACTGGTAAGTGGCACCAGAGTACCGATGAAAATCCATGCCAGTGATTTAGGCCGCTTTTTGGGGCTTTCCATCAAGGTTGAGTCACTTAAGAGAAATCCATACAAAACCCAATGCCATCGATGGCAACTATATGGGCACAACCAATCACGCTGCACTGCTGAACCTCGCTGTGTCAAATGTGGTCAAATGCACACACTGCCAACGCCAGCATCTGCCCCAAACTCAAGGGAGCAGTACAACAACGAGCATTCCAAGCCAGAGACCCTAATAAGACAGTTAGGGACGACAAAATGCAGCCTGAACACCTTAGACCAACCACCGTCATAATGTTAACATTCAAAACTGATGGAAGAACCGGTCGCCAACAAGCCAGACCAGATGGCATCCTCATTGCCATGAAATCGATAATCCGTGGTCACGTTAGTGTTCATGGTGTGGGATACGTTGCAAGTGTTTCTGAATATTTAGCCAGTAACTTGGAGTGAAGAATATCATTTGAGGTTTTTTTTCAGGAACTCTGTCAAAATAAGAAATCATAAGGAGCTTACTGAAGAAGAGTTAAAGCAACTCGCCCAAAGAATTTTCGATGGGTATGATGAAGAGGTAGTTGGCGGCAGTGATGATGAAGACGAAGAGGAAGTTATTTTACATAGTGATCATAACTCGCAGTCAGAGCAGGAAGCGGAAGATTTTCCAAATAGTTTTGACAATGACAATGTTAATGTTGAACCCCTCATGAAAGGTAAGGATACAGAAACTATGGAGAAAACATCCGATAGTGAAAAAATGTTCAAAAACCCCAGCAAACAATATAGTCGACATTTTACCGATACCAACAATTGACAAAGAACTTTTGACAGATGAAATGAGTTCGTTTTTGCTTTTCTTTACTCCTGAAATGTTAGAAGACATCACGAGATTTACAAATCTGTACATATTGTCGATTCAAGACAATTTTCAACGAGAACGAGATGCAAAACATAATACGAAAGACGAGATGTTGGCATTCATTGGTCTACTTTTCTTATGTGGTCACGCCTGTATGAGTATTAAGAGATTTTCATTTTTGCTACGAGCCACAAGATTCGACGATAAAGCCAATAGGGCACAACGACAAGTAACTGGTAAGTTAGCTGCCATTAGAAATATTTTTGACAGATTGGTGGAGAGCTGCTAAAAGAACTATTGCATTGGAAAATTCATGGTAATTGATGAAACGCGAGGACCTTACCGTAGCCTTTGTGGATTTATACAGTATATACCGAACAAGCCGGCAAAATACCTCATCAAGCTGTTTGTCCTCTGTGACTCAAAGATGTGCCACACCGCAAACTTTGAACTTTATTGAGGAAAACAACCAGACGGTCCTTATTTAATATCCAATAAACCTGCAGATGTTGTTGACAGATTGGTCGGGCCCTTCAAAGGAAAAAACAGAAAATACCTCATCAAGCTGTTTGTCCTCCGTGACTCAAAGATGTGCCACACCGCAAACTTTGAAATTTATTGCGGAAAACAACCAGACGGTCCTTATTTAATATCCAATAAACCTGCAGATGTTGTTGACAGGTTGGTCGAGCCCTTCAAAGGAAAAAACAGAAACTTGACAACAGACAATTGTTATAAAAAAGAAGTTAAAAAAACCTCCAAATCAGTTACATTATACAATGGTTACATCAAAAGAAAAGAATCTAAAAATAAAAGATCTTGGGTGGAAATAACGAAATTTCAATTCAATTTTTGTTATTTCCACCCAAAATCTTTTGTTTTTAGACAATTGGTATACTAACTATCCCTTGGCCAAGTAATTACTGGTTGGGACAATGCGAAAAATAAAAAAGAAATGTCCCAGGGATGATCCCAAATAAAACAAGACCAGTAAATTCATCAATGTTTGCATTTCAGGATGATATTAGCCTTGCATTTTATTGTCCCAAGAAAAACAAATGTCTATTACTTTTGTCCACGATGGATTCCGAAGATACTGTCGACGCTGAGAGCCAAAAACCTTATATAATTTGGTTTTATAACTCCACGAAAGGCGGCATTGATACAATAGACCAGATGTGTGGAAATTAATCTGTACAGAGAAAAGCGAGAAGATATCCATTAGTAATTTTATTTCACCTTCAAAATATTGCTATAGATCTTGATAGAAAACGAATCAGAAGGAGAATTTTTTGAAAAACATGTCTCTTTCCCTTATGAAACCACATATGCAATCCAGAATACCGATCAGAAATTTACTATTGGATCTAAAACGATGTTTGTCCAAGTATAAAAGACCGTTGGAAGAAGTCGAAGAGGAACCCAAACAAAGCATACGTGGACGTTGCGTTTTATGTGGACGAAAGAAGAGCGGAACCACTACATTAAAGTGCAATACTTGCTTTCAATTGGCCTGCAAAGAGCATGTCGAATATTTAGGAAGGCATACAAAGTACGCCAAGCGACCTGCTATGTGTAAAGGGTATAAGGTTGGCCGACTTTTCTATAGATTACACAATGTCACAACCGTATAACTATGAGATATTATAACGGCCCTGCAATTGCGTTTTCCGAAAAAAAAGACGTAGCGATAATAACTCTCCCAATGAAGTTAGCCTGGAAAAAACGCAGAGCCAAAAAATCATCTGGACGCGAGCAGACTGCGTCAGGCATGAGCAGTAGATTTTTCGCCTTAGGCTTTGCCCATGCCCCACCTTGATTTTGACATTAATTTCTTTAAAATAACACTCGTGGCATATCGGACAAAGCGTTTTTGTTTCTCACTTCATTACGACCAGGCCTTCAATGTCTAATGGAGAATCCAGACACCTACAGACCTGTTTCATCCTCATTAGGAATCATCAGGGAGTCATAGGATTGTACCTGGCAGTTGAAACTACACAGGCACACCTCTCGAATTTAAAACAAAATGTTTGTAATCCGGAGACGTAGTACCTGTGTGCGACACCTATCGAATAAACTGAGAAACAAAAACATCAAAATTGAAAAATGCAGAAGACCATAAATACAGAATCCTGTACCTTTCAGCAGGTTATAAGGAAGAAACCTGTAAAAGTATAAGGTCACTGTAACATGACACTTACAGGTTTCTTCCTTATAACCTGCTGAAAGGTACAGGATTCTGCATTTACAGTCTTCTGCATGTTTTAATTTTGATGTTTTTATTTCTCAGTTTATTCGACAGGTGGCGCACACAGGTACTACGTCTCCGCGGATTACAAACTTTTTGTTTTAAATTCAAGAGGTGTGCATGGCGCCTGTGTATGACTCCCTGATAATTCCTAATACGGATGAAACAGGTCTGTAGGTTTCTGGATTCTCCATTAAACATTGGAGGCCTGGTCGTAATGAAGTGAGAAACAAAAACGCTTTGTCCGATATGCCACGAGTGTTACTTTAATTGTTATTTGCGGACACGAGATTCACTTTATTATTTTGTTTTCCAAAGTTATAATTGTTACACATTTTGCGACACTTGAGCCATTATAGTATTTCATAGCCACAACAAAGGTATCTGGAAAATATAATAAATTTTTAAACGTGTAAAATTTTATTTAGTTTTGGTGGACTGTTTTTTGTATAAATGGTTGGGAATTTTTTACTCAAATTACCTTTTAAACAAATTACACATTATCGACTTACGCAACCGCTTCTCAAGGGAGATTATTGTTAAGAAGTCTTCTGTTCAATGGCGTATCGTTACGACTTAACAGTACAAAAAATTGATCTATAGTTCATTGTAAAAATATATACAGCCACAAGTCTTATTGCTGCCCAGTTGTTTTTATAAACTGAACTCGGGAGGAAAAATGAAAAGAAATTGATTATTAATTAACTAACAGGTAAGACAGGTACTATCACATTAAACTTAACAAACTATTCGCGTACGCCATTGGTTTAACGTTTGGATGGGGCTGAAACAAACAAGAAAAATTGGATTAGAAGAGAAGAACGTCAAAGAACACATGCTCGCTTTAAAACAACACTACTTGTTTTAAATTAATTTTAACATTATTAAATTTTTTATTTCCCAACAAGCCTTAAGAATAATTAGAGGAATTAAAATTAAAGAAGATATAGATAAAACACGCGGTAGTGCTTAAATACGAGGGAAAAAGGAGCTAGTTAAGTTTAAAATCATAAATTTATTTTCAATTAATAGTGCCAATATATCTGTATATAAAGACGGTTTCACAAAGAAAACCTAATTATAACCTTGTCTTTGGCCCTAAGATTTTTCTGTGTTGAACAAAAAGAAAACTTTCCCTAATCTATACAAATAATAAATCTCAAAGGCCATCCCAATGAGCATTTTCAGAAATTTCTGGTGGCAGATATTTATATAATTATTATAAAGAGGGTTCCATTGATACCCTAGGGTATTTAGAAGTTTCGTACAAGAATTGAGTTTGTATATTTGTTTTATTAAAGGCTCTAAATTGATGGTACCCTAAAGTAACATAAAACTGGCGTTAACAATATTTCCACAGACATCTTTATAAAAAATTAAAGTCATCGGTAACAAATGTTATATAAATTGGTGTTAACAATGTTTCCACCAATATATTTATAAAAATATAAGTCATCAGTGACAAAAGTTATATAAATTGGTGTTTGAAATCTTTCTGTCAACCCACCTATAAAACCGTAAGTAACTATCAATTAAAGATATATAATAGATTGGTTTTTAAAATGTTGCTATCAACACAGCCATACCATTATTATCTTGTTTTAATTATATCAATCTGAGAGAGAAAAGAGATCCAAATCTTCTTGAGATAGTTGCCGATGGCAGATATCGGGATCGAATGCATTTTACACCCGATTCCCACCAGCGTTTCCCATGCGCAGTCACCCTAACTCAAAAAACTCATCACGTGGTCCGACATGAACTTGTATAGGCAAATCTCGTTTAGACCACGTGATACGTGTTTAGATTCCGGGGACCCACGAATGAGAAACGCATAGATGGGAACCGTGTTTTAGAAAAAGAGAACAATATAGTAACCGTGTTAAGGTCGCAAAAACGCACCGTGAAACGTCGAGCGCATACGCTGATACTACTGGTCGACGGCAAATGTGAACACCCCGAAAAATACTCGCCTGTACACCCTTCGACCCCGTAATCTAACTTGAGATAGTTACCTCTGACAGTTATGCGGGCTTGAAGTGTGTGGAGGCGGGTATTTTTCCTGGTATGTGTAGTATGCTGGATCTCTCGAGGAATGCATTTAGGAAAAGAGAACAATGGTAACTATGTTAAGCTCGCAGAAACGGACCATCAGTGTTCAACACTGCGCCATCTGCAACCCTTTGTTCGAAGTAGCATCATTTTTTAAAAGGGTCATAAAATAGTGTTGACGAGGTAAACAGTGGTATAGTTGTATTGTTTTTTTTATCGAATTGTCGGAAATTTTCGCCATTTTGAATTACAAAAATAGGTTTTTGGCCTAAATAAAAACGTTATTTATGGGGTTTCAACATGTGTTTCAATCGAAATATTGCTTGTTAGGGTTAAGAACAACATACAAAATTCAATATTTGTCCCAGAAAGAAAAAAACGTGTATGAAAAAAAAACTGATATTTAAATGAATATTTTTTTTCTCGTTGTCTCAAGTATTTTTGGAGCTCATGAAATGTACGTGAGTGTATTCGAAAACTATACAGTACACACGGAACCGCAGCTGATTTTCAGAGTAGGATGACTTGAAAAACAGCTTTTATTTGACTATAGTATATAAATATTCATATTCCTGCTTCAGCTTATCTCACTTTCATTTTTATTTATTTTAGAAGATTGCTAAACACCATTTTATAAATTTTTTTATTGTAAAAAGAAAAAGAATAATACATAACAAGCAAAGGGAAGAAAGATGGAAAATTTTTATTTCTAAATCCATAAAAACCTTTAATTTGTTATAGTGTTGTTAGAACAGTTGTAAAACCTTTTTATAATAATCTCTATACTTGAGGGCTCATAAGGAAGTTTTATAAAATCTATATGTTGTTTTTCTATCTCTTACTATGTACCATAAATTTTTATAAGCTGGTGTTGAACAGTTGTTTTTCAAGTCTTTTTTACTCATTTAAGAGATACATTAGAGTTATAAAATTATCACCAACACTAAATAATATAACTTTTGGTTATTTTATGAAGGTTTTATATTATTTGCTGTAACTTTTATATAGACATAAATGCTCATTGGGATGTCCTATGGAAGATTAAAAATTGCACTTATCGTTATTTTTTATATTTGTTTTTAGGTATATTTTACTAAATATTTATAGCATATAATGCAGTTAAGCGTAATTATTAACGTTTTTTTTCAATTTTGAAATTAATCCCAAAATTAACTTAACGCTTTTCGTTATTTGAAGGTGTCTAATAATCCTATTTTTATTACTACGATGTTATCGTTATTCGCGACAAATATAACGATAAAAATAACTATAAAAGCAGCTAAAGTGCATGTCCAAAAACCCTCTAAAAATGTCACTTTGGTAAAGGTTGAAAGTTAAAAATACTACCCCCTTTTTTATGTAAAAATATTTTTTAAGGTGATATATTGTAAATGTAGTTTTTGATTTTTTCAACTGTTTTTTACATTATTATTTTCATTTTAATCTCCGAAACGCGTTGGCACTAATTGACAATAATATACAGTATAAATCGTAAATAACGTCCTTCAAGAGTTATCGTTATTATACGAAAGTCTTTACGTACGTTTTACAAAAAAAGTAAAAAAAAAATATATTACCAATTTTTCGTTGTTTAAATATGGAATATTATTATTTTTATACCTAAACTACTTATCTAGAACTACATGCATGAAAATCACAACATTTCTCAAAAACGATAAGTATTAGATGTTTTTACAAAGTCTGTTTTTTTCATATTCCGTCACCATTTTGTTTTTTATTTTTTTAAAAATAGCATTAATAGCAAAATCAAGATAATACAGGGAATTCGCGGAGCATAGCACCATTTTGCTCCATCCCGTCGTTATATACGATATTTTGGCCCCAAAGCTCAAGCACATAGTTATGATGTTTTCACATCGTATTCAATACACAACAAGAATATTGTTCTTCCATATATCATGCTCTTTGTCAGAACAGAGAACTTGCTCTATGAAAGAAAAAGAAAACAATCTTTTCAATACGTATTGAGTACGATGTGAAAACATACTAACTGTATTAAGAAGATTTTGAACTGAAGTACCTCCTTTTTTACTCACATTTGAAATGCTGGTATCTTCTGAAGATTTCTCAGCAATCACCACCTTAGTTAGGTTGGCATAATCGGAAGAGAATTACTGTCATAATTTTGTGGCCCAAGTTGGTGGGTAAACTTCTTTGAGCAAATGCAAACATTGCTTCCGGCGTTTAGGAAAGTCGACCTGTGGCCCCTTTTTGAATGAGATCGATCGATTGAGAGAACTAAAGTGGTTTCAACCAATAAAATCGCTCAAAAGCAGTCACGAGACGACTGAAATTGCCAGGGTTCCCACTCAAATTTTCATTTTAAATTTACTGACTTTCCAAGTCCATACTAATTTTTAGCCATCCATATATAGTAAAAAAAGTTTTTTATTTCCACTAAAAATAAGTTATTTGGGTAAAAAAAACCTAAATACAATTTTGTCATGGTGCCCGTCTGTCTGTCTGTAACACGATTACTCAAAAACCGCTTGACTGATTTTTATCAAATTAGGCAAAAGAAATTTCTGGCACCAGGCGATGAGCTGATTAGTTTTTCGTGGGAGTGGGGGCTTGCAAAAGAGGTAGAAATAGGGGTTAAACTTTTAAAAAAATTGTAACATGCGAATCGTAGCGTAGCAGATAGCAACGCACGGTTTTCACGCTAAGATGGATAATTATATTTTCTATAAAAACTTTGTTTACGATAAAGTCTGTCAGATCCCTCGTTTTTGAGATATTTAAGAAAAATAAAAATATACTTATAAAAATCGTAACTAATAATTACATTTTCAAAAAAAAACTATATCAATGCAATATACCTTCTCCACATAGGCCAATCAACTCCTACCGTTTTAGTCCTTTAGTGTCCTTTTCTCGACCTTCGCCGCCATATTGACAGAAAACTAATGGATTTTCTGTCACTTTTGAGTGAAAATGGCGGCGAAGGTGGATTAAAGGACACTAAATCGGTAGGAGTTGATCGTCCTGTATGGAGAGAGTACTGACCAATGTTAAAGTCTGTGAGATTCATAGTTTTTGAGATATTTAGAAAAATAAAAATATACTTATAAAAACCGTAAAAACCTAACTCACCAACCGTAGTAGCTAGGACATACCGTTTCAACATTAGAATAGATAATTGTATTTTCAACCAAAAAAAAAAGCTAAAACAAGTTTTTGAAAGAAAATTTTGAAGAAAAAACTTTTATTATTTTTATTTTTTTAAAGATTTTATGGCTGGCTATACGTGCCTGCTGGCGCCACTTTTTTTCCACTGAATTTTTAAATTAGGACAGACTGTTCTATATTGTATTTTTCTTTAATTTTTGGAAGTAAGACTAGGAACAAAAATGTCTGTAAATGTTTCGGAAGGAAATCTGACATGACGCGTTATATTTTGAATTCTTGAAGAATATACCGAGTAAAACTGCATATTTCCATCAAAAGACAAATTTTATTTAAAACATTAGAAAATCTAGTATAAAGATATCAAATGCGATTTCCGTGGAAATTTGTGACGCGTCATGCGATTTCCAAAGATTAATTCAGAATTTTTTTTTTTAATATGCACAAGGTATATTCTCAAGGTTTTTTTGACAGCCTGGATTGCTTTTCCGTGATTTTTTGATTTAATATGGCTTATTACAGTCAGTCTCCCGATATTTCCCAAACTATTTGTAGTTTAACATATTTGGCATTGAAAGTAAGTTCGGGTTCGTCTGGAATAGGTAACATACCGGTTTACCAGCTATCTTGAAAGTAGTCGACGAAACAGATGAATCGGAATGATCGAATTAGATGAAAATCATGAAATGGAAGCACAGGCTAAGAAAAAAAAAGGGCGAAACAAATAATGCCACTAATAGAATTTAGCCATCGACTTCCGATTTAGTACCCTTTTCGTCATATGCAGCCGCCATTTTGGACACTGTTGATAGTAGTTACCCGAGTTAGTTGTCAAAAGGGACGCCACAAACAAGAAAAGGCCACTGAAACGGGAGTAGACAACCTGCTATTGTTATAGCCATCTCGTACTGTTGTTTTTTTTGAAGATGGTTTTTATTTTTTTTTTGATTTTCCAAATGAGAAAATTAATTTTCGTCATTTACTGACTTTCACTGACAGTCAGGAAGAGTGGGAACCCTCAGTTACGGAGAACGCACAGAGCTGTGGCGATTAAGTTGAAGCCGTTCGCTTGCCCATAACCAGAAGAAGAGACTTGTAGGAAAGCTCGCTTGAAAAACGCCACTCGGGTGATGTCGGGCTGTGTTTGGCTGATTTCCAGATATGTTGTCAACAATCGATCTCTCACATTCTAAGAGACCCGGAATCGGGGTCCTGGTCAGAAAACCCCTAGCATGACTGTTAAAAGAAAGTAAGAAAAACTTACCACTGCTTCGTATGTAGTATACTTTGGTATCATGTATTTGCCTATAAGCGTAATAAAAGCTCCTTTATTGCCCATTGTGTCACTGAGAAAAAAAAAGAAAAAATATTGTTTTAGTAAATAAAATTTGCTTTATTCAAAAACCGTGAAAGATGAGATTTATATTGATTTATTTTAGCATTTTTATTATCTGTGAAGGTGACCCTTAGGAAGGACCTCAAAACGGTTCGCTAACCGTGTTAAATAAAGTTTTTTCTCTTTTTTCGCTTCCATTTGTCATTTTTAAAAAGCAGGTCCCAAAACTCCCACTATAAATAGGTAGAAAGAGATAAATAAAGTTTTTTTTTTCACTTTCATTTCATTGAGATTTTCTTTGAGAATAAGGTTTAATAAATTTTATAATTAAATAAGATATGCCTACTATTTTTTGTTGAATATATAGAATAGAGTATGGAATAAGTAGGCTCCTTTTTGCCACGCCGGTATTATGTATAGTAGTCTTTTTCACAGAAAATCAAAAAATAGATAATAAAATTATATTACCTGATGAGTAATACAAAATCTTTTTAATACTAGCAATATTTGAATGCCATATTGTATCGCCATTTGTTCTCAAAAATCGAAATCAAAAGTTGGAAAATGCCGAGTAGCAAAATGAATAAGTGGCTGGGGATTCCCCCACAAAATATGTGGGTAGACGTTTTTGCTCTATTACGCATTTTAGGTCACGTGACTTTTGGCCGCCGACCATTTTGCTTATTGGGCAAATAAAGCGTTTTCCCATAAGGCGAAATGTTAACGCAAAAATCAATTTTACAAAAACGACAACCGATATGGTTTTTTGCTGTGTTTGCTATCTGTTACGCGTTTATACTATTGTAGATAGCGCCTTCTCTATCCCATACAGTCCTTTACAATCCTTACAATATTTCTGTTGGTTACAAATTTTGAACTAGGTGTTGACCCCTCGCTTTTTTTAATTTTAGTATGGGGCCTTGCCGAAGTGATTTGAAATAGTGAAGGTGTTGTTTGAAATCAGTCCAGGGTCTTGGCAATAGACCAATTCGGGTCACGTGACCTTGAGTTTATGTTTGACGTTAAGCCGCAATGTTAACGAAAACGTAATTTTACAAAAACGAAAAACGATGTAGGTTTAAAAAAGGTACTATTATAAGTATGGATCCTCTGTGCATACAGAAAAAATGCGTTTTTTGCAAAATATTCTGCCCAATCGCTGTTAAATAAGGCTATCTCCGCTATTCCTCTTACGCTCTTATACTACTGTAGATAGCCCCTTCTCTCTCCAGATTTGTACTAAATGATTGGAACAATTTAAAAGAGATGGCGCCACACTAGTATAAGTGCGTAAGGCATAGAGATGGCGGAACATTGGCGTATTTAACAGCGATTTGCCAGCTTAATTTAATGATCAATATTTAAAACAGTACCTTTTTTAAAACAACATCGATTGTCGTTTTTTAAAATTTACGTTTTGGTTAACATTGCGATTTATCGGAAAACGGTTTATTTGCCCCACGCACAAAATGGCTCGTGATATTGTTGGTAGTTGCGACGACGACAAGAGTGTTTATCATATTTTTTCGCACTTTTTCCGATCATTTACAAAAAAAAAATAAGAGCAGTTTGAGCGACGCATATGCAACGTGACTATTTCTGAGATGGTTTTCATTTACTTTGTTTATACGGGCCTCTTAAAGCGCTTTTATATGAGGACACCACTAAAATCGAGACTAAACTAGAGTTTCGAACTTCCATTGTCTTGTCGCGTCGAACACCGTTCTTTGCCTTCTTTATTTTCATGGTTTCTTGCCAAAAATAAAAAAAATCTTACCAGTAATTTGGCGCCGAAAAAACAGTTATGCATTTGCCGCCGTGCGCCTCCTCGTAACCGTCGTTCTTTACCTCGTGACTCCTAATAACGTAGTCTAATTTGTTCAGTTCTAGGAAGGTCTGCGTCACGTCGGGACCGAATTGACAGCCTACACCCCTGAAAATAAAAAAATTAAAACATTCATGGCTTTTTACATTCATTAAACGTTACAAGGGTAAAACGGTACAAACGTAAAATAGTGTAAAGGTGCAGTTAGACTGTGATAGTGTAGTCGTTGCAAAGATCCACCTTACATATTTCTTTTGTATTAACCGAGAAAGTTCCGTTCCGTTTTTTTTTTTAATATAAGTTTTAAAATTAAGGTTGATTGGGTACCAAAGATCGACAAAATAAAACTTGGGGAAGAAAAAAATGTCGTAATTTTGCATACTTACATACAGTCAATAAGGTGTTCAGTGATATTAGCGATAAATTAACAAGGTACTATATAATAGTAGCCCGCTAATTAATAATTCTGGTTTATTATAATTGCGAAGAAATTAGGGCCTTTTTTCTAAGTGACAAAAAGCGCTTACTTTTAGCATTACTTCGCTTGCATGAATAAATTATATCAAATAATTTACCTTTTTAATCTTATATATTGCTTTAGTAATAACCTTTAGAAAAGTTAAAGTACCGTATTATCAGCGGTGCACGGTAGTTGTAGTCAAAAAGACTCACACAGAGATAGGTAGATATTTTCGGGCGCGCATGAAAGAGATGGCATGAACACACCAACGTTAAGCATGGGAGTTATTTCTTGGAAAAGCATACAGTCGATCTTTGCAATAAAATAAAATGAACAAGGTATATTTACGTATGTCCCCATCCCCTGACCAACCGATGTTAATAATATTAATGGCTGGCCTAGCATTATTATTATTAACATCGGTTGGTAAGGGGATGGGGATGGTAAATACAATACCTTGTTCCTTTTATTTTATTGCAAAGATCGACTGTATGATTTTCCACGAAATAACTCCCATTCTTATAACGTTGGTGTGTTCATGCCATCTCTTTAATACGCGCCCGAAAATATCTATCCTATCACCTATCTCTGTGTGAGTCTTTTTGACCACAACAACGGCTGATACGGTACTATAACTTTTCTAAAGGTTATTACTAGCGAAATATGGGATTAAAAATATAAATTATTTTATATAAATTGTCCATGCAAGCGAAGAAATAATGCTAAAAGTAAACGCTTTTCGTCCTAATTTTTTCGCAATTATAATAAACCAGTATGATTTATTAGCGGTTATATATGAATATACCTAAATGCCACTTACAATATCTTGTTAATTTATTGCTTGTGTCACTGAACACACTATCGACTGTCTATATGTATGCAGACACAATATTGCCACTTTTTTTTCCCCAAGTTTAATTTTGTATTTCTTTGCTACCTTATCAACCTCGATTTTAATATTAAAGCATTTTTGAACTGTTTAAATGTTAAGAAAAAACGGAACTTACTCGGTTAACACCAAAGAAATATCTAAGGTGAAACTTTTAACATATTCCAAAATTTAGCAGAAGGGTCTATTACCACCAATATTAAAAAATGTGTTCAAAAAAATATTGTTAACTATTTATCTATTAAAATAATTCGTTCTGCATTATCTATGGAAAACAATTCACTACAGCTACACCGCTAGATGGCACTACATAGCCGACAAATAAGATGCGGACAAGCTTTTCGTAACGGCTTTTGCCGCACTTGGTTTTTATTGTCCAGAATGGGTAAGGATGGCTCCCTTCAAAGGGGAACAATGAGTACGGCCCTTAGATAGGTACTACCTAATTTCCATTGGCCGACTGTAGGCGAGGCCAGCGCCCTCTGTACCTAAAATACAGAATGGCTAACAGGCTAACAAATCAAACAGTGTCCGTCATGCAGCGCCATCTAGCGGTAAAATGTTACACTATTTTACGTTTGTACGGTTTCGCCCTTTTAACTTTTTTGTATTGTAAGGTTTTAGGCCAGTGCGTCTTAACCATATAACTATGAGATACTAGAACGGCCCAAGTGCCGCAAAATGTGTAACGAAAATAACTTTGAAAAACAAAGAAGAAAATTAAAACTGTTTGGGCCACCAGGCCATAAACCAAAATTCTACTGCGCGTGCACTAACAAATCCATGCCTGGTGTCGTAGTGACCTTGCGATAATTTAATGACAAGGTATTAATTTGAGTGACAGTGACAACGACATCATCTGTCCGAAAACTTTGATTTTATTTAATTGAATTTATTTATTATATTATGGATAAAACGTCTCACACCGCAAGTTTAACCTCGAGGGTTTCAATCCACAAGGTAAACCCGTTAACGGACATGGCCCCAAGTGCCGAACCCACTTCCTGAGAAAACTGGGCATTGCCGAAAAGTTTACATTTTTGACGAGGTATGTGTTTTAAAATTTTGTGGCGGTATTTTCTGTGATTGCGTGCATTATTATTACGGGAAACACTAGGCAACACTTTTTCAATTTTTTTTACGGTTGTGTCCACTATTTTAATAGATTTTTCCAAAAGTAAACAAAAATATTAAACATAAACCTACATTTTTGCTGTCAGATGGTTGTCAGTTGCTTTCACTACTGACTCAATAGACGCGCCTGCCCATTACACCCCTCGTCTATGGGTTTTTTCCAGGCCCACTTGATTGGGAGAGTTATTATCGGTACGCATTTTTCTCGGGAAAAGCAAGGGGAGGGCCGTTATATTAGACACTTAAAGTAAATATTTCAACGCATCGGTATCGGTATACGTAACGCGTTCGAGACAAAGTCAAAATACGCTACATTTTTGACTTGTTTATGCGATGTTTCGAACGATGCCCGCTTTTTTGAAGGTTGCGATGACAGGACTGCTGAAATCGTTGCATACGTTCGTGGGTCCTCAACGATACGTACATCCTTCCGTACGCAACAAGATTCTGTCATCACACCCATCAAAGAAAAAGGCATCGTTCGAAACATGGCATGAGCAAGTCAAAAATGTAGCGTATTTTGACTTTGTTTCGAACGCGTTACGTATACCGATACGGATGCGTTGAAATATTTACTTTAAGTGTCTATTATCTCATAGTTATATGGTTTTGACCAATTTCTGCTACATAGTTTTGTAATTTTAAAATTTTCGCCCACTTTTGTAAATTTTGGGAAAGTACGTTTTGAAATTGTATTGTTTTGCTAAATTATAGGCATTCCCACGATTGGAACGGACCCGACCTTTTCATAGATGGACAATAAAAAATGGCGCTAACTAAGCATGCAAGAAAGGCAACACTTACACTTTTTGAATTGTCCATCATCTTGGATTTTTACGAAAATCATTTTGGACACTTTCTAAAATTTAAAGTATGTTCTGACCAGTTAGGTATGTGAAAATGTTTAAAATCCGAAATTATAGGCTATTCAAAGTGTTATTTTTTAGAGCCCATCCGGGTTTATCTGGGAAGCAATGAGTCTTATAAACTTGGTAAACATAATTTTTGGGGCACAGCCTTCCCAAAGCCTTAGTTATATGGCCTCTAAAATTTTTTATAAGATAAATTCATTTCTTTTTGTCCACTGACACTCCGAGGCTGCTTAGAGAACAGTGAAATTGCGAGAAAAAGAGGCTAATCTGTGGATTTTGTCCTATTATTTCCGTTTTTATTCCTTTTTTGTTGCAAAAATAAATTCTAATTGGCAATTTCGAAATGACTGGCTTTAATTGTTTGTGCGCCATAAGGTTTCGGAAACTTTCTTAAATCAATGGAGAATGACTGAGCACTATAAATCTAACAAAAAAAACAGAAGTTTTTTGGACTTAGTGTAAAATGAACAACTTGATTTCGACTATTCACACGTAGGTTCCACCCTCGGTGGCATAGTCAAAAATCAGTTAATTTTTTTTATTGATTATTTTATATCATCTCATACAGCAAGTTTCCAATAGCATTTTTTGTTATCCTGGTATGTCTGGATGGTCGCCCAAGTGGGACTGCAAGATTTATACAAATCTAGCGGTTTACCTCCTTTTTTTTAAAAAAAAAAAACCGCGCGAAACCCAAATTCTTACTTACCTCTTACTGGGCGACCTGCCATTCTGCGGCTGGGGGTCGGACCACAACAATTCGCACATGGGGCCGTCCTCAGGTGGTTGCCTATTCCTATCAATTTTCTTAATTTCATCTAAGGTGACGTCGTCTCTAGAAAACAGGCCTCCGTGCATAACCTGAAAGTTAAATTTTGCCTTAGCAGACGAAAACTAATCATTTTTAAGTAGGAAACCAAGCAACCCAGCAACAATTTTCTGACCAATGACCACATACTTCACCTAAATGGACGGTCTTACATATTACGACAAAATTCCGTTGCTTTAACGTTAGATAATACCGCAGAAACATTGTTACCGTCTACCCAACGTTTAGCCGACCTGTCACGCGTTGGTGCATTTTCTAGTAAACCAGTGACGTCGTGTGGACGTTTTTATGAGACTCTAGTTACGTTCTACCGACGTATCAACGTCTAAACAACTTTCACATTACGTGAACTTACGACGTTTCTGGCCGGTTTTGCGACGTTTTCCGGCCGGAGTTTTGACGAACTTAAGTGCCCTTTTCTTGTGAAGAAGAAATGTTCCCAAAGGAACTAATGCCATTATATTCTCCTTCTCTGCCGCAGTTATGTACGGCAGATCGCCCTATCTAATTCTAGATTTTAAATAACTGGCTCAACTGGTCAGGGGCGTAATTCTTGAATCTCGAGAGAAGGATCGATCCCTCAAGAGAAGGGATCAATCCCGGGGAATGATCACATCCCTCGAAAAAAATATGCTTTTCCTTGAAACCTCTTCAAAATGTTAGATTGAAAATTATACATTTTACGCGCGTGCTTGCCTGAGAAATGGGACCGATCCCTGGCTTTGGAGTCGGGGAGCGGGAACACCCAATTTTTGATAGAATGGAATGAACGATCACCGCTCAAGAATACGAAATGCGTTCGACGTGGGATCATTCGACACAAATCTATGTCGTTTCCTGCTCAAGAATTAGGGTTCTGAAAGAGAGATGACATTATCCTACAAGTATATGGGCGAAAGAGAAAGACTGTTGCTCTTTAAACAGTAATGTCTGATCCACAGCTTCACTTCTTGCCGCTCACTAAAATACTTTTTGCTTTTGCTTCCAAGAAGTAGGATCTTTGAAGTGTCTTGCCATATCGAATAAAAAGTAAGATTATGGGGACTGCCAACTGTCATCGGCGGAATTGTTGGAGCGTTTTCCAGTCGCATGTTGGGTTGATAGTAACCAATGGTCGTGGCAAGTGGTTCATTTGGGAATGTTTGACGACTGTAGTCCATTTACGTGTATTTTTTGGGATTCTCATAGTATTCGCCATTTTTTATTCCGTCGTTTATGTTTAAAGTGGCCGCCATTGCTTATATTTACTAAACACGGCAAAAAATACTACAAACACCATTGAATGGCATTTTGGAGACGTTTGATGTTCCGGGCGAGATAGGTATTTGCCTGAAAAGAGGACTTTAGTACCATCCATTTTTTTAAAACACAAACAAATCAAGGGCGAGCGTGTTTTTTCATTCCTTTTCTAAGCATATTTGTCAGTAAACCGAATTGCGTTTTTAAATTTTGCTCCCATAGTGGCCATATAAATACTATTTAATAAACGGTAATTATCAAATTATAATTTTTTATTTTCCATTTTCTAAAGTGTATAAAAATAAGTTCATTTTAGTAACAAATCCCAAAGTTTGAGATGGGCAACATTTTGGGGAGTGAAACACCACCAAAAAATCGATAACAAAGAGGGCGCTAGTGTAGTCATTTTTGGTCGTATTTTACGACGTAACGAGAACGATTACTATTCCGACTCCAGTCACTGCACAACGACGTAAAGACTCAAAAAATCATCCACCATTTTGGTGTAAATCCGGGTCGGCATGTTGCCTAAAACGACGTCGCATCATAACGTCGGGTCTCATTTAACAACGTCGCTACGCCGTTAAATTGCTGCTTGGGTATTTCGAAAAAAAAATCCCTGACTTTCCATGACCAACTTGTTAAAATTTCCCTGACTATTACTTTTAAAAAAATCTGCCTACTACAACTGATCAAACCTTTCGTTCAAAATTTTTTCTTCCTTTTTTGAAGGTACTTCGATACACTCAGATTTATTTGTCTATTTCAAACAGCGATACGAAAATAATTATTAAAATGCGCCGCAGGCAAAAATCTTGTGAACATTATACTAAAAATTATACAGAAAATTCTTCGAAAATGATTTTTTGACGTTTTTTGTAAAATATATTTTTGGATTGGCATCAAGTGTCAACTATAATTACTGATTCCCAAAATCATGTGATAAATGTCGGATAAGTGCACCGCTTAAAAAGGTGTTAAGAAAGGTTGCTAAAATTAAATTTAAAAAATAGTTGACGAATAATTTGATCTTTTTCACGTTTTGATCAAACAGTAGAAAAAAGTGTGCTGGGTTAGCTGCAAAGGGCATTTTTAATACTCTGAAAGAGCATATGAATAGCAATTCCGATACTCTTTTGAGTAAGTTCCATTACCACTTCTACACCCTGTTATTGTTATGCTATTATCGAGGCCGCGCAGTAGCAGTTACCAGTGCAAATTAGCATTTAGCAAATAAATTTTGTTTTTCTACTTGATGTTTTACTGACGGAAACCATGTCAATTATAAAGCACACAGTATTCATCCGCAGGTAACGTTAAATTTTATCACACAGTGCAAGGAAGTCCGTCATCACCTAAACTACGCATGCCCAAAATAAGCTATGAAATAAAATCGACTAAACAGCGCAAAGTAATAGAGATCCTTTAATAAACGTAACGTTAATTAAGGAGACTTTTACTGTTATTATTTTGTACAATATTATACTTTTTCACAACGATTCGAATGCTTATGTCTGCAATAGTCATCAAGTGAATGCTAACAAAAACTGAGACTATCTACCCAAGTAGCATTTGAACGTCAAACTACGTCCTCTATTCCATACGACCCCAATCCGACCTAAATGGGGAATACAAATTCGGGTCGGCTCGACGTCGCTCATTGTACTTCAATGGTATAGTAGTTTACCTAGGACGACGTGATAATACCTCCGCCAGCTTCCGTAATTTTGTATTATTTAATTGATTACTTAATGTGGTACTTGTTTAGTAAATTTTAGGTGAAATATATATTAATGAATCATAACTCACAAAAAATAAATGGCCACCTTTTTATTTCATTAACAATAAAAGTTATGTTATTAAAAAGGGCACTTTATCGAATAATCTAGAGCGAAATATTTCTGCGAGGACCACTTTACTGAAAAAGTTGGTCAAGATGGGGCAAAATGAAAAAAAGATTTTAAAAAATATATTTTTTTAAAGCACTATTTCGGTTGTAATTAATACTAAAATCACTCAATAATAATACTAAACGCATCTTTAAGGCATTATTAAGTCTCTTTTATTGTTTTTTTTTTCAAATAAAAACAAGATAAATTTTTTTGTCAATAATGGCTGCCCAAGCTTGCAACTCCAAAATGGCTGAATTTGGGCTGGTATAGTACTTTTACCAATTTATCACCAATTTGGACAAGGACACCGATTTGCAGCCCTAATTTTATCCAAATCTAACCAGCCAAATGTAACCAAAACTGACTTAAAAAAAGAATGAAAGTTCAACTGAACATAACCTAGAAAAATATTTACCGTTTTTCCTTTTTTTTCCTTAAAAACATGGATTATTTTCAAATTGTATTTATTAAAGCACTGAATGAGCTTGAACCTGTCCCGCAGATGTGGGAGGAGGATAACAATTGTTGGTGCCTCATAAAAAAGGGACATTAAACAAAATCAGTGTGACCCCGCTAATGCGCTGAAGTTGGCAGCAAGTCAACAAATTGTGCTATTTGATGTCCCAGTTGCAAAATTGTAGGTTAAGTATCCTTCTTTTTCTTCGTTCCTTTTTTGGTAGGTATCCAAATAAGAGCCCTCAAATGCGACGTCGATTAAAATAACAAGGCCGACGATGTTTCGTGGTCGATTTAGGTATAGGCGTTAAAACAGTCGGCTTTGAAACGTAAACTAACTTGAATCCGTCTGGACAAATATTTGCAAAAATTACGTTGCCTATTTTGAAGTCGTTTAAGGTTCGCATATGCGTATCTGACTACGTAAACGTCGGATTTTATTACAAAAGACGTTTTTCGTTTGACTTACTAGTAGACAACTTTATTTTGTACCTAATACGACGTCGCTTTATGACAGATTAGGTTGAAAGAAGGATAAATGTTACTTGGGTACAACTGGATAAAAAATAGCTCAACATTGGTTGAAAATCAATATGATATAGAATGGAAAGAGGCAAAGATCGTCGCCAAGGAGGAAAATCTATTCAAGCGGAAGTTGGAAGACAAACCAGAATGAATTTTCTCAACAAAGCTTCACCATCAAGGATATTAGAAAACCCATACTTTTCGGATGTAACAAATTTCAACTACAAAAGGGTGAAACCAACCAAGTGGACACTTCATGGTTCACTCAACACAGGTTAGTTTTATGATTCACTGAATAAATACTAGTATAAAAGATTAGGTAGTCTCAGTTTTTGTTATTATTCACCTCATGACGATTCCAGATACATAAGCATTCGAAACGTTTGGAAAAGTAAAAAATAAAGACAGTGGAAGTTCAAAACTCTAGTTTACTCTCAGTAAACTTATAGATTTCCTTGTCGAAACTTTAAGCTTCCAAAACGTCCCTACTGATACAAGAATTGATATATTTATGGCTATTATTTTTATGGCCGGTTTTTATGGAATAATTAGAAAATAAATTTCCCTCCTTTTATTGGAAAACAAATAAAATTACAATATAGGAAAGGGAATATATAAAAAATGACGGACTTCTCTAAATATGTGATATTTTTTTTGGAATAAGGCATTATCACACATTAGTGAAATTGGTGAGCCACTCTTAGTGCACTAAACACTACCTTTTGGGACTGACAAGAAGAAACTGCACCAGATCTCACGTCACGATCAATCACTTAACTCAATTTATAAAAGACTGTTGAACTCTTTCAAGGTTTGGTAGAGTGTTTTGTCTAAAAAACTCGGTTGTGCACTGTGGTGGCGACCAGTTTTACCATTGGAAACCGCGGCTTGGGGCAAAATAAAATAACTAAAACGTTCATCAGCCTGATTCTTGAAAATATTCATGAAGAAGAATCATACTTACGAGCACCCTTTTATTTAAACAATGAGCTAGAGGCAGCCAGTTATAAACTTCTGTGAACAATTCGGCCATTTGAGCAGTGTACTTCGATTTTACTTCGCCGTCAAAGCCGTACATTTGATTCATGGTTTGGCTTTCATGGTTACCTTAAAAAAAACAAAATTAAACAATATTTTTACAGAGTGCTTCAAAATACCCATTAGTAAAAACCGTTTTAATAGATTTTCTAAAGATGAATGCATCTGTCAAATCCAATTTATCATAGGATCATTAGTTTCCAATACATACTGTTACAAAATTGACTGTGGATGTCTTCTAAACGACTTCCATACTTAGCAAGCTTATTAGCTAGCTTTACATAAAGAGCAAGCTCATACAGAAGTAATCAAACATTTTATATTTGAAAATAGTAGTTTACCTAACTAGTGCGACTTTTCCGCATGCGATTTCAGATGGACAGAAATCAAGGGCAGAAAAGTCACTTTACGCACGTGTTAGGTAAAATTTTTTTTCTACGACCACTTCAATGTGCCGTCAAACAGAAGTAAAGAGAGTCAGGTAGACGAAGAGAAAAAAAAGTATGGGGTAAATTCATTTCTGCACTCAGTGCGAAAAAGTACGAGTTTCCGCACTCAGTGCGAAAAAGTGCAACTTTCCGTACGCGAGTAGAAAAGTTTTTTTTTTAATTTACTCGTTTTTATACTTTTAACAACAAAAAAGTATGGGCTTGCTAGGTTTATATGAACCCAATAAATCCATATCTATAAAATAAAAATTAATTATATTCCACAATTATCGTCTTTTATATGCTAAAATTTCGCCCACCCTTTAAAACCTTGTGCTCCTCTGGTTTCCAAGAAAAAATGTTTGGGTTGGGGTTAGTAGCTTTAGGAGAAGCTAGCAAATCTAATATTTTTTTTCTTAAAACCCAAAGGTGCGCAAAATGTTTAAAGGTGGCCGAAATTACTACTCAAGGGGATATATTTTTTAAATTTTATAAAGACGGGTTATACCGGGTGTCCCAAGGTGAGTAACCTATTAGAATATTTTGGAAACTATACAATGGAAACTTTTCAAACTTTCTATTCTAACATTCTAACATAAGTCCATGTAAAATATCTTTATGAAATTGCAGGAAAACTTGGCAAAAACTTTCTTATTTTAAATTGAAGACCCTGTATATTTTTGCATTTTTGGATTCTACAAAATATTTAAGTTACATTTTATGTATAATTGCCTATACCTATGTTCAACTGTTTTTAAAATATTGACAGGTAAAAATTGACATTTTTTAACTTTGACAGCCTGTAACATCAAACCAGTTAAGGATAGAGCAAAACGGTTTTTCCTTTATTGGTTTTTCACAAGCTATCGTTTTATGGTATTTTTAACCCAGGGTTAAACTAACCTTGGGTTAACCCTTATTTTAACCCTGGGTTTAGATGTAAAACGATAGCTTGCTCTATCCTTAACCGTTTCGATGTTACCGGCTGTTAAAGTTAAAAAATGTCAATTTTCATCTGTCAATAGTTTAAAAACAGTTGAACATAGGTATAGGATATTATACGTAAAATGTACCTTAAATATTTTGTAGAATCCTAAAATGCAAAAATATACACAATGTTCAATTTAAAATAAGAAAGTTGTTTCCAAGTTTTCCTGCAAATGGCAACAAAAATAAGTGATAAAAACACTGCCAAAAAGTACCTAACTGGGATTCGAATGCAAAACAACAAATCCAAACAACGCAAAGATACATTCCACAGAGAACAAACCCCAGTCCAGATTTGTTTTCGAAGGAAGGCCGTTGAATTCCAAAATGTATGCAATAAATGCACCATAATTATGTTGTGATATCTTACCTCGAGACATATAAAAGTGAGTGGGAAACAACAACGTAAATCCAAAAAATTACATTCCACGGAGAACGATCCCTGGTCCACAAAGTCTCAGTTGAATAAATTAGATCAAAGCTAGTCCCTTTTTACCATTTATGATGGGGAAAATTTAACTACCTCTTTTGGTTTCTTAGAACTAATTATTTTAAAGGAATTATCCGGTATAAATGTTCGAAAATCTTACGTCGAAACATATGAAACTGATTTCGAACCAACAACTTAAATCCAAACAATGTACAACCAACACCGCCGATTCACAAAGTCCCTATTAAATAAATTAGATTGTCTATTGCAAAATTTTAGCTCCCTGTTTTGGTTTCTTAAAAATATCTGTTTTAAAAAAAATATCCGGTATTAACGTTTGAAAATGTTGAGCCAACATTAAAGTGATTGGGAAACAGCGACTCAAATCCAGAGAACATGCAGGTAAATTCCCCAGTCCACAAAGTCCCCCTATTTACTGTTTTCTATATCAAAATTTTATCTCCCTATTTTGGTTTCTCAAGACTATTTGTTTTAAAATAATTATCCTGTACTAATGTTTGAAAATCTTACCTCGAGACATATAAAAATGATCGGGAAACAACTTAAATATACATTCCACGAAGAACGACTCCCCTGTACACAAAGTCTCTGAACAAATAAAGATTGGTTTCCGATGGGAGGCCGTTGAATTCAAAAATGTATGCAATAAATGCACCATAATTATTTTGTGATATCTTACCTCGAGACATATAAAAGTGATTGGGAAACAACAACTTAAATCCAAACAATGTAAAGATACATTCCACAGAGAACGACCCCCGGTCCACAAAGTATCCGGTGTATAAATAAAGATTGGTTTCCGATGGGAGGTCGTTGAATTCAAAAACGTATGCAATAAATGCACTTTAATTATGTTGTAATATTTTACCTCGAGACATATAAAAGTGATCGGGAAACAACTTAAATATACATTCCACGAAGAACGACTCCCCTGTACACAAAGTCTCCGTTGAACAAATAAAGATTGGTTTCCGATGGGAGGCCGTTGAATTCAAAAATGTATGCAATAAATGCATCATAATTATTTTGTAATATCTTACCTCGAGACATATAAAAGTGATTGGGAAACAACAACTTAAATCCAAACAATGTAAAGATACATTCCACAGAGAACGACCCCCGGTCCACAAAGTAGCCGGTGTATAAATAAAGATTGGTTTCCGATGGGAGGTCGTTGAATTCAAAAACGCATGCAATAAATGCACTTTAATTATGTTGTAATATTTTACCTCGAGACATATAAAAGTGATTGCGAAACAACTTAAATATACATTCCACGAAGAACGACTCCCCTGTACACAAAGTCTCCGTTGAACAAATAAAGATTGGTTTCCGATGGCAGGCCGTTGAATTCAAAAATGTATGCAATAAATGCATCATAATTATTTTGTAATATCTTACCTCGAGACATATAAAAGTGATTGGGAAACAACAACTTAAATCCAAACAATGTAAAGATACATTCCACAGAGAACGACCCCCGGTCCACAAAGTAGCCGGTGTATAAATAAAGATTGGTTTCCGATGGGAGGTCGTTGAATTCAAAAACGTATGCAATAAATGCACTTTAATTATGTTGTAATATTTTACCTCGAGACATATAAAAGTGATTGGGAAACAACAACTTAAATCCAAACAATGTAAAGATACATTCCACAGAGAACGACCCCCGGTCCACAAAGTATCCGGTGTATAAATAAAGATTGGTTTCCGATGGGAGGTCGTTGAATTCAAAAACGTATGCAATAAATGCACTTTAATTATGTTGTAATATTTTACCTCGAGACATATAAAAGTGATTGGGAAACAATGTAAAGAAAACGATCCCCGGTTCATAAAGTATCCGTTGAACAAATAAAGATTGGTTTCCGATGGGAGGCCGTTGAATTCAAAAATGTATGCAATAAATGCACCATAATTATTTTGTGATATCTTACCTCGAGACATATAAAAGTGATTGGGAAACAACAACTTAAATCCAAACAATGTAAAGATACATTCCACAGAGAACGACCCCCGGTCCACAAAGTCTCCGTTGAATAAATAAGGATTGGTTTCCGACGGGAGGCCGTTGAGTTCGAAAATGTTCATTAGGTCGTAGAATTGCCCGTGAATGTCGCCGCAAACTGTAAATTTTTGATCGTCTTCTATGGCTATGTCGACCAGCGACGGCTGAGCCATAAAATATTCCTTAATGTCTAGTAGTATCTGTAAAAAGAACCAATATTAGACCAAAATTTAATAATCTAATATATTTCGTTTTTGACTTCAATATACCAAAAGCGACGACAAACATAAAACAAAACAAACAACACCAAAAAAAAGTGCAAAAATATTTTTTAAGTATAAAAATTACTATAATGTAGGTATCCAAACTCCTTTATTTTTAAAAGAATTGGTTTTAAAAGTTCGAGAAATGGAGGAAAAAAGAAGCTCAAAAAATTAAAAAAATATAGTGCCAAATGATTTTTCAATTTATTACGATTCAAAAATGTCCTATTCAGTGGAAGCCAGCAGCTTACTAAGATACAGGAAGGAAAAAACCTGCAATTATGAATGGGCAACAAAAGCCATAAACTAGATTATTTAAAAAAAAATGTTTACGTTTATACCTGGGGACCTCGCTGTAATAATAAAAAAAACATGTTAAAAGGACCATTTACTTAGAAATCTTTTAAAACTAGTACCAGAAAAACAGGTATTTTCCTAAAATTTTTATCTTGAATGAAAAAGCTAGAATTTCAATTAAAAAACATATAAAAACTTACCTTATATGCATATTTCCTATGCAACTTCCCCTGATTCTTGTACAATTCCATAAGTTCTTTCATGAATTTAAGCGTAACCTTTCCATTTTCCAACGCGGGTCCCGTGTACTCATTTTCAATCGCTGAAAGAGATTCCCAATCCCAAATTATGACAATAAACATCAACAAGCAGACCACTAAAGACAGATGAAAAATTTTCTTCACAGAGATTCCGAACCTCATTGCTGGTCAAAAAAGTACAACGTGGATTCTTTAAACGGAACGGTGCTTCTAGCGGGTTAGAATTTGGTTGAATATAAAAATCCAAAAACATGTCAACTGAGATTTTTAATTTCCTTTAATAGTGCTATCTTGGATTTTTTTTATATCATTTTGTTTACGAGGTATGGCAAAAAATTATTTTTTTTTAAATAGGACACCCTGTATATTTTGCAATTTTTGAAATCTGCAAACAATTCTCTCTTCAGCAATAATACACAGTAGGATCTATCTTATACCATAATCAAGATATTTTTGAAATTAACTCTGTGTTTCGGACTTCCATTGTCTATATTTTATTTATACACGACGTTTCGATCAGTACAATCTCTGATCGTCTTCAGGTGCAAACTACAATCAATTCCTAAGGTTACGTACTTATATACTGTGAGAAATCACTCAACCTTGAAGTTTAAGAAGTTGGCTCCGCCCAAGGAGGGGCTTCCAAATATTTGGGATTTCAACACTTGGTTTACTGAAAAATACCCTGATTCTGCCCAATAAAGGCAGCTTCAAGGAATTTTCGTTTCTTCCAGTGTAACTCCTTGTGCAAAACCTTTGCTTCTGCCCACTTCATTCGGTGTTATTTTGACCATGCATGTTCGGCAATTCCTGATTTCGTGGTTTCACCTTTTTGGGTATTCGTCTGATGTTCCTTAAGCCTAACAGATAGTGGTCTTTTAGTTTCGACCACTATCTGTTAGGCTTAAGGAACATCAGCCGAATACCCAAAAAGGTGAAACCACGAAATCAGGAATTGCCGAACATGCATGGTCAAAACAACACCGAATGAAGTGGGCAGAAGCAAAGGATTTGCACAAGGAGTTACACTGGAAGAAACGAAAATTCCTTGAAGCTGCCTTTATTGGGCAGAATCAGGGTATTTTCAGTAAACCAAGTGTTGAAATCCCAAATATTTGGAAGCCCCTCCTTGGGCGGAGCCAACTTCTTAAACTTCAAGGTTGAGTGATTTCTCACAGTATATAAGTACGTAGCCTTAGGAATTGATTGTAGTTTGCACCTGAAGACGATCAGAGATTGTACTGATCGAAACGTCGTGTATAAATAAAATATAGACAATGGAAGTCCGAAACACAGAGTTAATTTCAAACACATCATTGTCTCAAACAAGATATTTTTATTTAAATCTGTATAGAAAACTTCGATATTTATTCAAATATCCCCCATAAAACAGGACATAGACAACAATTCCATGCAAGTTTAAATGCCTCTATGTTGGAAACCATAAGAGATACAGTATTAGTGTGTGGTATTGTCAAAAAGATAATTTTTTTTTGAATTCAAAAATGTCAAACTACACAGGGTGTCCTATTTTAAAAAAATATATTTTTTGCCATACCTCGTAAACAAAATAACATAAAAAAAAACAAGATACCACGATCAAAGAAAATTAAAAATCTCAGTTGACGTGTTTTTGCACCGTTCCGTTTAACGAATCCACCCTGTACATAAACAGAGTGAAAAAAAAACGCCAGAAGGGTGGAGTGTAAAAAGTTATTAAATTAAAAGTGCTCTAAAACTAAAAAAAAAAACTCTACTAGACACAACACTGCACTTCCCAATATTACCAGACCACCCATTACACCGTATATTCTGTTTAGAACAAAGATAACAATCTCTGTACGATTTTTAACTGTGTAAAATAAAATTTTATCAGGGAAAGTAATTTTTGCTGACTTTTATCATTCTGAGCTTATTACCAACCAACTTGATATGTTTATTACAAGAAAAAATTTGTATTTAATAATAATATATATTTTGTTTAAAACGTTCAAAATATTTTTAAAATCGTTAGAAATTATCTTGGCCAAACAATACTTTGAAACAAACCATAACATTTTTATTTTTATAACTTATGTTAATTATAGGGTGGGCCAAAAAATTTATCACTTTTGGAACGCGCCATAACTTTGGACACAATCGGCCGATTTTCGAAATTTTTGGCTGTTTTTATAGACAAAAGATGAAACTTTTTAAAAATCCCATTTGGCGGAGAGCTTTAAAAAAATAGGTAAATTTCACCCCCCCTGCGAAAAATTTGTGTGCCACCCTGGACGTGATTTTTGTCAATGAGGCAAAAGCCCCATTCTTTCTTCGCCTACCGAGGTATCACTTATCTAAATTGGTTATAAGATAAAAAAGTTACAAAAAATTTAAATCAGGAGTATTTAATGTTGAAACTACTTTTTTTGGGTTTTTCGCTAATAAAATTTAAAATCAAAATTATATTGGTTTGAGTGATTTCGATTTTAGGTTATATTATAAAAATACAAAATTTAAAGTGAAATCAAAAATAGAGTTTAATATTTTGTTTTTTATTTTAAAATATCAAGTATAAAGATTATCTTTTGATTGACTTTAAGAGAAAATACATTAAAAACCTAAAGAACATCAAAAATACAATAGAAACCCAAAGAACATCAATGCTATTTTTTAATTTATTTAAAAACAAAACCTTTCTGAAAATCTTGTTTTAAAATTGGAAGCCAAATTGTATATCAACTGATATGCTACCTATACATTCATCTTCATTTAGATAGATCCAAGCTGCTTCGTTTAATTTTGTCTGGTTCTTTTTGTAATATACTGGTTTCTCCCCACATTACTCTATGATCATTTTCAAAAGAATGTTGGCAAATTTTTGACCTCTCCCAATCTCCCCTTCTGAGGTATCCCTTATGGTCATTTATTCTAACTTCAAGAGGCCTTGAAGTTTCTCTAATATAAAATTTACCACACTCGCAAGGAATTTTATAAACGATATTTTTTGAGTTTTGTTCAGCATTTAATGGTTTTTTTTTTGGTTAGAACTAATCTAACTAAGAGTATTTGATTTGTAAAAAATTGTTCTAATATTATAATTATTAGCGATTCGTTTAATTTTTTCCGAAATACCTGGTATAAAAGGAATTATTGTCTAAAAGAATTTTCGATGAAGTTATTTGGATACGAATTTTTAATTAAGACCTCTTTTATTGTTTGTTTTTCTTGTAAAAATGAGTTATCGTCCGAACCAATTATTTTAGCTCTATCGTATAGCCTTTTTATTACTGCTTTTTTAACCGATGATTGAATGATTTGTATGTGTTGGTTTTCTATAAACTGAGCTTTGTAATGTATTTTGTTTGTTTATTAAAACGTCTAAAAATGAAATTTTGTTATCGTTTTCGACTCCTAAAGTAAATTTTATTGTTGGTTCTTTACCGTTTATAAAATTAAGAAAATCATTAAGTTTATTTAAATTGTGTGGCCAAATACTAAAAGTATCATCTATAAACCAAATGACCGGATTAAAACGAAATACTTCTAAAATTTTATTTTCAAAATCTTCCTCATTACTTATTAGAAGAGAAAATGGAGAGCCCATTGCCATTCCAAAATTCTGTTAAAAAAATTCACTTTCCCACTAAAAATATGTGGTTTTTATGCATAATGTGGGAAGCTCCAGAATAGCATTGACGCTCAGTGTAGTTCTTTCGCCTAAGTTTTGATCATTTTCTAATCGATGTCTTACTATAGAAAGGCTATATATATCTACAGGTACATTTGTGAAAAGGCTTACCACATCAAAACTCACCATTAAGTGATTTTTATTAAAATTGACCTCGGATAATATTTCTAGTGTGGAGAATTTTTTCTTTCAATTGTTTTTGTTGGGTCTTTGTTTAATTTTGAATAAGAGCCTTCATTTCATAATGCTTAAATTTTTTCATTATAAGTATTTTTATCAATAATTACAGTGGCATTGCCTTTATCCACCGGTAAAATTTTAATTGAGTTGTCATTTTTTAGAGAAATTAAAGCGTTTTTTTTCTCTCTATTAATATTAAGATTTGATTTTTGAATGTTTTTGTAAAATAAGTTCTAAAGAATTCTAAATTCGTTTGCAATCTATTGAGGTAAGGTTCGTTTGGCCTGCTCAACCAATTTAGATAATTAATACCTCGGTAGGCAAAGAAAGTATGGGGCTTTTGCCTCATTGACAAAAATCAAGTCCAGGGACGCACTCAAATTTTTCGCAGGGGGGGTGAAATTTACCCATTTTTAAAGCTCTCCGACATCTTGAATTTTTGACATATGTCAAATTTTGAGCCGGATTAGCAAGAACTCATGTCTTGTATCAAGGTGCCTAAAATTTTCAAAATCGACTAAGTCGCAAGTTATGCCCTAAACAGTGCACCTTCCTACAGACGTCACAATTTTTGGTCTAAATACTCCTGATTTAAAATTTGTTTACCTTTTTTTAATCTCATAACCGATTTAGTTAGGTGATACCGGCCCGCAGCGACCTATCGCGCAAATATTATGAAAATATGCATTCAATTTTTTTTTTTTTATATAAATAAAATATGAAAAATTTGTCTTTTTTATGGAAAAAATATCCAACTTCCAGAAAGCGCGAGTTATTTTTTTTTAAATTATTAATAAAAAATCTTTGTAATTTTTCCAGACATGTTACAATAAAACAGCAAACAAAAAAAGCTTTTCTTGGATGGTGAAGGAGATATTAATTTTAATTAAATGACGAAAGTACCGTATAAATAAAAAATAAAATATTTTCTTTCGCACTTTGTAAAACCTCGTTGGACAGCTTATAAAAAACCTTAGTTTATTGGCGCTAAAATTTTTGACAACATACCTATATGTAAGTTATATGACCACCTTATACTGACAAACTAGTGAAGACGTTACAAAGCTGCTGAGTCTGCAACCCTATGGAATATTTCTTCGAATCTTTATATTTTATTAACATGTGTTTTACCATTTTTAAGTTACTTTTAGTTTTAGTCTAGAATTAGATTTGATAGAAATCACTTGTATAATTTTGAACAAGAAAATTATAATTTTTTAAAAACGGTTTTACGGAGACTCGGCTTTTAAGTGGCGCAGTCGGTAGGATCCCCAATCGCGATAAATGAATATTATTGACGGTTCGTCTTAACGATTTATTGGGATTCTACGAACAAATAAATAACAAAAAGGTGCCGGGCGGTTCGCGAATTAGAATTGTTTGGATCAAGAGGAAGTTCCAGTTGAGTGAACTGAGTAGCTCAACGAGAAGATTTACCGAAGGACTATTGAACGTACATCAATACCGGAAGTATTTGCATCAGTGCCCTTTGAATGGATATCAGAGGACAAATGCTTGGACAGATCTTGATAGTTTCACTGTAAGTAATACTTTTAATGTCATTTAGAGGTTCCGTTTTCGAAAATTCTGATATTTCAAATTCTGATTCTGACTCAATAAAAGACGAAGAACAAACTTGTGTAAGTCAAAGTTCAGACCCGAAAATTGATATATTTTTATCGGAATTGATAGGAAAAGTTAACTTAGGGCTAGATTTAGGAACAAATTATAATATCTCTACAAATCTGCAAGCAAATTTAACAAAAATGGCTACACCACAACTAAAATCTGAGTATTTAAACATGATCCCCGAATTTCATGGGGAACCAGAACTATTAGCCAGATTTATAGAAATATGTGAAAAATTAATCACCAAATTTTACAACACCGCTGATACTAGCGATTTTCAAAATGAATATTTGATGTCGAGTATTTTGGGTAAAATTAAAGGTGAAGCGGCAATAAATATTGCCTCAAACACCATTTCTAGTTTTGTGGATTTAAAAGAAGCTCTTCTTAATACGTATGGGGATAAACGCGATCTTTTTACGCTTGTTATCGAAACTACAGAAATGAAACAAGGAAATGAATCGCCGTTCGATTTTTACAACAGATTACAACACCAGTTAAATCACCAAACTTCTTATCTTTCCACTCACGGCTCGGCTGATGAAAGAAAAATCATGGGTGTGTTTTGTAGAGGGTTATCTTTAAGAGTTTTATTACGCAGTTTAAAAGAGCCTGTTGGGTCCTTAATGCGAACTAAAAATCCAATAGATATGAATGATGCGCTTAAAATGCTTACAAACGATTTTCAAATCGAAAGTGCCCAAAAATTTCAAAATTCGAAACCATTACATAATAACACCAATCACACTTTAAACAGACCACGACCCAACCAACCTTTACAGTTAACAAATTATCCTCATAACCAGCTTGCTTCCACTTCGAATTACAGACAACCACAATTAATATACAAACCCGAACAAAATAAAAATTATTTTGCAAGAAATCCAAACCAAACAAACGTATTTAGGCCTAATCAAATACCCATGTCAAAATTATCGAAACCAACGCCCATGAGCGGCATATCAAACCAAACCTTTAGACCCCAACAAAACAAAAACTTTCCTTATCGACCAATGCAAAATTACGCTCAAAATAATCAATCAAAACCCCGGTCAAACTTCGTAATTGAAGAAATAAATAATATCGATGACCAATCGGCGGACGACCCTACAATCGAATATCCGGAGGAAGAAAATCAGTATCTTTACACGGATTACACCGAATATTCTCAAAACGATCACGAGTTAAACGAGTTTTTTCAGAAACCAGCCTCGGAACCCCCGAATACGAATTAATGAACCTCACTAATAGCGAAAATAAACTACCTTATATTATTTTTCCAGAAAATAATCTAAAAATTCTGATAGACACGGGTAGTACTAGATCTTTTGTAAAACCAGAAATCGCACAAAAATATTTCCAAAAATCGATCAAAAATGACCCATTTCAAATCTCAACTGCTCACGGTACCTCCATAGAACATTTTAGCACGCTTATTCCCTGTTCAAAAATATTTAATGTGGATACAAAACAATTAAAATTTTATATTTTTGATTTTCACAACTATTTTGACTGTTTGTTGGGGATAGACAATCTATCCTTATTAAAAGCAAATATTGACCTTGAGAAAAACAACTTAATTACTCCCAATTCTCAAATAAAATTAAAATTTCATAATTCGTCAAAAAACACCAATATTTTATTCTTGCAACCAAGGTCAGAACAAGTAATTAAAATGAACATAAAAAATATCGAAAATGGTGACGTAATAATCCCATACACAAAAATTTCAAATTTAGAAATCCCGCAATGCCTTACGACGGTAAAAAACTATGAGGCCATTTGCACGATCTTAAACCCAACCGAAAAAAATTTAAAAGTTGAACTTTTTGACTCTTTAGAAGTCATTGATTTTAACGAGTATGAACTTCAAGAAAAACCTACACCAAACCTTAATAACGTTAACGTAAATAAATTTAAATTTGAGGTTTCGAAAATTAGAACCGAGCACATGAACAGCGAAGAATGTAAATTGACAATCGAATTATTAAAAGAGTATTCGGATATTTTTCATATCGATGGAAATCAGTTAACTTTTACCAGCCAAATAAAACATTCAATAAAAACATCGGACGAAGTGCCAATTTACACTAAATCGTATAGGTACCCCGAAATTCACAGAAATGAGGTTAAAAGGCAGGTCCAAGAAATGCTCGAACAAAATATTATAAGACCCAGCTATTCTCCCTGGTCGTCACCAATCTGGGTGGTACCCAAAAAGTTGGACGCTTCCGGGAAACGTAAGTGGAGGATAGTTATCGATTTTCGTAAATTAAATCTTAAATCAATAGGCGACAAATATCCAATTCCAAATATATCAGATCTTCTTGATAAGCTTGGGCGCTGTCAATATTTCTCTACTCTTGACCTCGCATCAGGTTTTCACCAAATTGAGTTGGCAGAGGAAGACATTCCTAAAACGGCATTTAATACCGAAAATGGGCATTACGAGTTTTTAAGAATGCCTTTTGGCCTAAAAAATGCGCCTGCCACCTTTCAAAGGGTGATGGATAACATCCTTAGAGGTATCCAAAACGAACGCTGTCTGGTTTACTTAGACGACATAATAGTGTTTAGCACAAGTTTGCAAGAACACATAAATCGTTTAAGAGAAGTATTTGATCGATTACGACAAGCAAATTTTAAAGTGCAATTAGATAAGTCGGAATTTCTCAGAAAAGAAGTGGCCTACTTAGGACACATTGTTACACCTCACGGCGTGAAACCCAACCCTGAAAAAATTAAAGCGATATCTTGTTACCCGATACCTACTACACAAAAACAGATAAAACAATTCTTGGGTCTCGTGGGTTACTACCGTAAATTTATCGCGGATTTTGCGAAAATAACAAAACCTATGACTGTTTATCTAAAAAAAGATGCCATACTTGACCCGAAAAATCCCGCGTATATAAAAGCCTTCGAGACGTGCAAAAACATATTAATTAACGAACCCATACTACAATACCCAAATTTTGAGGAACCGTTTAACCTTACTACGGACGCTAGTAATTTCGCAATTGGCTGCGTACTTTCGCAAGGAAAAATTGGGTCAGATCTTCCAATCGCGTACGGTTCAAGGACACTTAATCAGTCGGAAATAAATTACTCCACAACCGAAAAAGAATTATTAGCTATAGTGTGGGCGGTTAAATACTTTAGACCCTATTTGTTTGGCCGAAAATTTAACATTATAACTGACCATAAACCACTCGAATGGCTAATGTCATTAAAAGAACCGAATTCTAGGTTAGTACGATGGAGCTTAAAGCTTGCGGAATATGATTTTGAAACCAAATACAAAAAAGGTTGCTTAAATCAAAATGCAGACGCTCTTTCGCGCGTGGAAATAAACACTAACGAGACAAAAAACGTAGACCCCCAAAATCCACAGGCTTGCTTAGATCGCTTGCGCGAATACGTCGAAAAAATAAACGAAAATTTGACAAATAAAAACGATCAAGAAAATCAATCGATCGTCGTTGAAACAGGAGACTTGGACGATCATAATAACGCGGTCGAAGACAACGTTAGCGACCAAACGGTACACTCCAGTCACGAAAACCCAATAATCGGAATACCAATAGTTGATTGCCCTGTAAATTTTGGAAAAAATCAAATATTTATTTCGGAAGTAAATTTTGCCCCTGCCAAAACTTCCATTACCAGATTATTCCTAACAAAACAAAGATTTCACGTTCAACTCTCTCAAAATAATTTCGAAAAAGATGTAGTCCAGTTTATTAAAGAGTACGTGGTTCCAAAAATAAAGTACTATGTTTATTTCGAAGACCCAATTTACGAAAAATTCAGTACTGTCTTACAAACTTATTTTAAAAACTCAGAAATTCAAATGATCAAATGCTCTAAAAAATTAATCGATGTTTTATCTGAAAACGAAATACAGGAAATAATACAAAATAATCATGAAGGGAAAACTAATCACAGGGGAATCGAAGAAACTGAAAAACGCATAAAAGCGCATTATTACTGGCCGAATCAATCTAGAACAATCCAAAATTATATAAACGAGTGTGAAGTCTGCCAACTTACAAAATACGATCGAAAGCCAATACGCGTAGAATACAATGTTACACCCACCTCGATCAAACCTTTTCAGATTTTGCACGCAGATACTATCAGTTTGGAAAACAGCAAGTTTTTAACCATTGTCGATCCTTTCTCAAAATACGCGCAGGCCTATAAAATTGATTCTGCGCAAGGCATCGAAATAGCAAATAAATTATTAATTTATTTCTCTCATCATTGCATCCCAGAACAAATAATTTTTGATAATGGCGGCGAATTTAAGAACTCCGTTATACGTGAACTACTTGAACTACATAAAATAAAAATTCATTTTATTTGTTCCCAGCACCCAGACTCCAATGGGATAGTGGAACGGTTTCATTCGACATTAATAGAACATATTAGACTTTTTAATAATCAAGAACAGTTTAAAAATGACCCTGTAGAAAATAAAGTAACCTATAGTATTTTAGCTTATAACAACACAATTCATTCGGTCACAAATTTAAAACCGTACGAGATAATTACTGGCCATTTTGGCAACAAGTCACCGTTTAATCTGGACATAAATAAACAACTTATCAATAACTATATTGAAAACCACCGCGAGAAAATAAAAACACTTTACGAAAAAATCAATCAAGATATACAAAATAAAAAACAAGGAGTCATTGACAAGGCAAACGAATCGCGCGAAAAATTACCAGAAATCCCCGAAAACGTGTATGTTAAAAATAAACAAAAACAGCAAAAGACAAAAAATAAATACAAAAAAGAAAAAATATCTAGTTTGGATCCTAATCTAAAAACAGCCAGAATACAAACTACACATCCCAACACATCAGACAAAATACACATTTCTAATATAAAAAGACCCAAAAAGAAAATTAAAATTAAACCTATTTCAGATTCCTCGCCACCCACGCAAGAGGGTCAGGAATAACGAACATTACGCAAAACCTAGGAGTTCTGCCAATCAATCTAGGCCATGCCAGACTTCAAAGGACAGAACACACATTTGTACATTACTATGACTTAGGACCCCTACTAAAAGAATACGAAAACATAAAATCGCAGCACCTATTACTGAGACGGACTTATGCGAATCTCACCGTGTTAGAAAGAGAAACATATAATTTTAACAAAATAGCCCATTTCTATAACCAATCAATTTTCGAAAAACTCGAAAACATAAATATTCACCAATCAAAACGAATTAAACGAGGCCTTATTGATAGTTTAGGTTCGGTTATTAAGGGAGTAACAGGAAATCTAGACTCAAACGACGGGAATAAAATTTACAGCATAATAGATCACATGCAGCGTAATGAGAAGAGCATTCAAAATCAATTATCATTGCAATATTCAATAAATCAAAATATAATTAACCAATTTAACAAAACTGTCCAAAATATTCAGCATAATGAACTTATGTTAAGGTCAAAAATTTTGCAAATGCATTCTATAATCAAAAACGGTGCTACCTCAGATGATGCAATTTTTATCAAAACATTGTACAATGAACTAATCTTGCTTTATAGTAGCGTGTTAGGCATTTTCCGAGAAGTAGAAAACTCACTGACCTTTTGTAAATTAAATGTGATGCATCCGAGTATTATAAGCTCGAAAAATTTAATTTTAGAATTAAAAAGAATATCCGAATTTTATAAAAATCAATTTCCTTTCGAAATTAAAACAGAGGATATTTTCTATATTGAGTCTATGATAAAAATCAATTGTCATATAGATAATAATAAAATTATGTACTTCCTATCAATTCCAATCGATACCGAAGAACAATTTGACTTGTTTCACTTAATATCAATTCCCTCAAAAATCAGATCGGATTTTGTAACAGTTTTACCAAATAATCAATACCTCTTAAAATCGCGAATAAATAATCAAATTAAACCTCTAAACGGCAAATGTATTACCCAAGGTAAATCATTTCACTGTCCTAGCTATTTATTAAGCAACAGCCAAGCACTCTGCGAAAGGAGTATTATTATGCAGGGAACCGCCGACACCTGCACACTGACCAAACTGAAAATTGAAGAAAATCATATGGAAATCATTTCGGAACTAAATAAATATTTGGCAGTTTTTCCTTTTGCGGAAAATCTTCAAATTACTTGCCAAAAGCAAACTGAAGTCAAGGAGCTAAGAGGCATTTTTCTGATCACCGGAAACACATGCAAACTGTTATTTAAAGGAAAACAACTGCATTTTCAAGAAAAAACAATTGGCAGTCCCTTAATAATCAATTCACCCATATTGGAAATCAGTCATCAAGAATTACCTAAATTCAGTATTGATTTGAAAAAATTGGAATTTGATAAACCAATCATCAACCCTTTGGTTCCCTTATATAAAGAAAATACACTATCCGACTTGTACGTGCCTAGTGGTTGGACAATCTGTCTTTATGTCATATTGGTTACAGCCTTTACGTACTTTTGCTACTACAAAAAACGAGGAAAAAATAAGCAAACTTCGACTTTGGAAGCTTCCGAAAGGGAACATGTTAGAGTTATCCTCCCAGGGGAGGCTTCCTTCTAAGGGTGGAGGAGTTATATGACCACCTTATACTGACAAACTAGTGAAGACGTTACAAAGCTGCTGAGTCTGCAACCCTATGGAATATTTCTTCGAATCTTTATATTTTATTAACATGTGTTTTACCATTTTTAAGTTACTTTTAGTTTTAGTCTAGAATTAGATTTGATAGAAATCACTTGTATAATTTTGAACAAGAAAATTATAATTTTTTAAAAACGGTTTTACGGAGACTCGGCTTTTAAGTTGTATACACCCCAGAAAAGTCTGGATACACCCTACCCAGGAAGTCTTAATACAAAGAAGAAGTTAAAAAACCTCCAAATCAGTTACGATGTTTCGCTCTGGGTAACCAGCGTGGGCTCATCAGTAATTTCACTGGTCACCCTCCACTACACATCATTAAACACCATCATACACTTTGATTTCCAACCTTGAACCACTCACAAATAGGCATCGTTCCGCACTGGTACTTACTTATCCAAGTTACCTGATACGAATTCGTCCTGGCGTGTTAATATTTTCAGTAGGATTATGCTCCTAAGGCAATTAAAACAAAGAAGAAGTCAAAAAACCTCCTATTAACACGCCAGGACGAATTCGTATCAGGTAACTTGGATAAGTAAGTACCAGTGCGGAACGATGCCTATTTGTGAGTGGTTCAAGGTTGGAAATCAAAGTGTATGATGGTGTTTAATGATGTATAGTGGAGGGTGACCAGTGAAACTACTGATGAGCCCACGCTGGTTACCCAGGGCGAAACATCGTTTAATCATTTCTCTTTTCGCTTTGATCTTTTGTGTGTTCCTTGTGGGATGCTCATCCAAGTTTGAATTTTCGTTATTTCCACCCAAGATCTTTTGATCTTTTGATTTTTAAGTCTAAATACACTATGATAAAACCTGGATGCACCCTGGAAAAGCCCGAATATACTCGGAAGTCTGGATACACCCGGAAAAATTTGGATACACCTTGAAAAAGTCTGAATACACCTTGAAAAAGTCTGGCTGCACCCTGGAATAGTCCGGATTCACCCTGGAAAAGTCGGATACAACCAGGAAGTCTGAATACACCCTGGATACACTATAAAAAAGCTAGGATACGCCCCGGAAGTCTGGATAATTTCTGATGCAGCCTAGATACACCCCAGAAAAGAATGGATACACCCTACCCAGGAAATGTTAATTCAAACACAAGCCTGGATGCACCGTGGAAAAGCCCGAATAAACTCGGAAGTCTGGACACACCCGAAAAAATCTGGATACACATTGGAAAAGTCTGAATCAACCATGAAATAGTCCGGATTCACCCTGGAAAAGTGGGATACACCCTGGAAAAGTCTGGATACAACCTGGAAGTATAGATACACCATGAAAAAGTTTGGAAATAACCTGTAACTCTAGATAAACCCGGGAAAAGCCTGTATGAACCCTAGAAAAGTCTGGATAGATCAAGGAAAAGTCTGGATACAACCTGGAAAGCTCTGGATATACCCTGAAAAGCCCTGGATACACCCTGACAAAGCCTGGATACACCAAGTCTAGATATACTATCTGACAAAGACTGGATACCATCAGGAGGTCTGAATACACACTGGAAAAGTCTGGATGCACTCTGAAAAATCCTGGATACACCCCGAAAAAGCCAGAATAAAACCAGGAAAGTCTAAATATACCCTGGAAATGTCTGGATACACCCTGGAAAAGTCACAATATATCCTGGTAAATACTATACACACCGGAAAAGTCTGCATACACTCTAGAAAAGTATGGATACAACCTGGAAATCTGGATATACCCCGCAAGCCATATTTCTTTGGGTAGACAATTACCACAAATTTTGTAAATAAATACATAATTCATTTAAGGACTTATGTGGTTTTTATTATTTTCTTGATCAAGGGAAGTGTTTAGGGAAGACTTTAACATATATATTAATTATTCACTAAAAAAGTATTAGGTACAAAAAACATCTACGAAGCAAAAGTAAGACAGTCAAGGAGTAGAAATATAAAAAATAGTCAAGGCCACAGGCCAGAATCCAAAAACTAGGCCGGCTTAAAAATTTGAAGACCAAAAAGAAATGAACACTACTTTACGAATAAAATATGAATTTTTTCCAATTTTTGTCAAAAATATGAACAATTTATGAAGTAAGTAAAACATATGAAAAAATTATGAAAATATGCGTCGATGGTAGGCGAAGAAAGTATGGGGCTTTTGCTTCATTGACAAAAATCAAGTCCAGGGTCGCACACAAAGTTTTCGCAAAGGGGGTGAAATTTATCCATTTTTGAAAGCTCTTCGACATCTTGGACTTTTGACATGTGTCAAATTTTTGAGTAGCGTCAGCAAAGTTTAAACTTTTGTCTATAAAGAAGAAAACATTTCGATCACAAGTTCTTCCGATCACGAGTTCTCATAGGCCCAAAAAGATCCTATGACTAGTTTCGGAGATACAGGGGCAGGTCGGTGGGGTTGTAGCGAAAAACTAATCTTATTCTTACTACAAAACTATTCAACAAAAAGCGGTCCGGATGAATTATATTCTTAAGATTTGAGTAAAACGCTGTTATAAAATTAATTTAATTAAATACAGTGAAACATTTTATTAGAGGATTTCGACGGTTCCAACATAGTTGATAACTATTTGTTTCCGTAAATAGTGTAATGTGAGATGGCCGCTGTCAAGAACTCTCTGTAAAAATTACTAAACTGTACACATTGTGTCACCATCAAAGATATTTGGAAACCCATACTTTTCGGAGGTAACAGATTTCAACTACGAAATGGCGGAGCCATCCAAGTGTAAACTTCATGGTTCACTGAACACAGGTTTTTTATGGTTCACTGAACAAATACTAGTATATAAGATTAGGTAGTCTTAGTTTGTGTTACTATTTACCTGATGATGATTGATGACAAAATGTTGAAAAAAAGATCTTGCATAATTTCAATTTTAATTTATTATACACTACATTTGCACAGGTTAAGTACATTATAGCTAGTCAAAAAATTATACAATAAAAAAAAATTAAACAAGAGTATGTCTGTTAAGTTCTACATCAAATCAAAATCTTGCCATTATCGTTTAAAGAAGCTCCCAACGTAGAAAAAAAGAGATAAGCAAGTAGCGAGCAACCAGTACACGTAATTTCTTAAAATGATAATAACAATGTTGTTAGATATTAAATTTAATAAAAGATATTTTGTAATCGTGGTTTTAAATTTTTTGAAACTTAAATTTTGTACTGTTTTGGGTAGTTTATTAAAAATGTTTAAGTCAAAATAATTTTTCTTGCTTTTTGTTAATTTAAATTTTGGTATTTCTGCAATTTTAAATTAGATGAAAGTTTGTCTTTTTGATTGTAAATTTCCATCAAGGCAAAATATACACACAGGCATGATTTTGTATTTAAGAAAAAGCGGTCGGCAATGATCTCTATAGCCTACTCCAGCCAAAACTCCAATGACTCGTTTTTGCATAATAAACGCACTTTCTGCAGCAGAACTGCGTCTCCACAGTGATATTCCATATGACAGTTTTGAGTAGAAAAGACCAAAGTAACAAATTCTCATGGTTTCAAAATTAATAAAAGATTTTAGTCTACGAAACAAGAAAATAAGACTGGCAAGCTCAGAACATAAAACGTCTACATGTGTAGACTAGACAAACTATCGTCAATCGTTATGCCTAGTAGTTTGACACTTTTTCCTTCAGAGAGACGATTGTTTGTAGGAATGACTAAAGTTTGAGTCTTATCAGCATTTAGTAGAAGACCATTGGCTGAGAACCACTTCTGAGCTTTGAGAACCTTTCCATTGGAAATTTGATCTTAAGCAGCTAATATCTTACTATAAGAGACAAAGGTTGTGTCATCAGCAAAGTTGGCAATTTGTGTGTTGGTCATGTATATATATACAATGAATAATAATGGACCTAAAATTGAGGAACTCCATTTTTTTACCGTTTTTTTCGACATATTGGTGACGGAGACTAAGATAAGATTCGCCCAGTTTAAGAGGAATTCCCCTGACTCCATAACAAAATAATTTATTTAACAAAAGATCATGAGGAACGCAATCGAACGCCTTAGAGAGATTACACAGGGACCACGCACCATGCTCTCCTCTCTCCAGGCCATCGATCACGTCCATCAAGATCCTATGCACAGCCTTTGTTGTTGAACATCCCCCACGATAACCGAATTGTTGTTTCAGAAAAAATGTTATTTTTCTCAAAAAATAGAGTTAACCTGTGTTTTAAGATGCGCTTTATAAGTTTTTCAAACAGAGAAAGTATGCTAATCGGACGATAGTTATCAAGAATATTTTTGTCTCCTTTTTTGTAAAGCGGAACGATTTTACTTGTTTTAAAACATTGGGGAAAAATTCCATTTTGAAAGCATTTGTTAATCAGTAAAGTTAGCGGATCTAAAACTATTTCTAAAATGTTTTTTAGAATTTTATTAAGCTTCCGTAATTTCTTCTTTGGTCGTCGGGCGCATAACCGCACCGGCGGGTGCTTGAGCTCCTAAATCCTCCCCCCCTAAAAAACACTGAAATTTTTTTCTAAAAATCACCAATATTCTGTTACTCAATCCCCCCAACCCCCAGGAACAATTTCTGAGCACGCCACTGAATGCCAATAACTAATATAAAAGCAACCAAAAACTTGAAAAAAGAACGTTAAAAGTCGCGTGGTATTTGCTGAAAATAAACATTTATAAAAAACAGTAACATACAGTATTTTTTTAAATGTTTGATCACACACCCCCCCCCCTCCCCCCGTACCCAGCATATGATATTTTGCTTATATAACAGCATTTAACTCAAATCTTTAGCATATAAATCATCCGGACCGCTTTTTGTTAAATAGTTTTGTACTAAGAATAAGATTAGTTTTTCGGTACAACCCCGCCGACCCGTCTCTGTATCTCCGAAACTAGTTATAGGATCTTTTTGGGCTATAAGAACTTTTGATCGGAAGGTCGAGAACTACAACATATCTGAATTTCATGACAATCGTAATTTTTCCATAAGATCCGTGTGTGGTCCTTTTTTGGCCAACCCTTTATTTATAAGTGCACACTTACTCATTGCATCCAAATTAATCTGATCTGCTATGTTCTTTTTCCTATCGTCTACCGATATGGCCTTTTCAAATGCAATTTTTTTCACCATTTTGTTACATTCGTTATACTTTAATTTGGCGTCTTTATCATTGGGTCGAACCTTGGTAACCTACAAAAAAAAAAAAAAAAAGATTTATTTTTAAACTTTATTCCCGAGTTTATTCCCTACAGATGGCCTCAAACATAGATAGATATAACTTAATATTTTAACGTTTACATACTTGTTAACTTTAGTCTGTTTAAGGTCATACTAAAAACAGGGAATTGTTGGATTTTTATTTTCAAAAATTCCAAGTTCCTACTAGCCCAGCTTTTTGCGGATTTGCAGCGTCCATACTCAGTTTTACCATTTTTATTATGTAAATATGTAAACAAGATTCAAAATATATGTCATTTTATGGAACGATTTTTGGAAAAAGTGGATGTTTTATGTAAAGTTTTTTAAGAACATTATTAAATTTTACACATAATATTATATTACCGCCGATAAAAGCAGAAAATGGCACGAAAAAAAAATACTTTTCAGTTTGAACCAAACAAATCGAATTTGTTGATACATCTTTTGGCGGTGGCACTAGCCGTTTAAAAAACAGCTACATTTTTAGGAAAACATTTTTTTCACAGTTAAGGGATAAATTTTGCACATTTTATATCATACAAAACTCGTTATTTAAGTCTCTTTTTAGCCCTTGACGAATTGTTTTGCCTCTATGAAAAAAGTGAAATTTTTATACCCGATGGGTATAGTATGTTATTCTAATAATATTATACACGTAATTGGCTAACTAGTTATTTTTTTTGATAAGTACTTTTTTAGTTTTATAAATAACGGAACATATTAACAAATTTTTACAAAAAAATGGTGTATTACTCCTGTCGTATTTTTTTTCTTGCCATAAAATTCCAGCATATCGGCTTTTCTCTTGTTTATTTTTTTTTTTGAACGTCAGTTGCTTTTATTTCTAGATCAGAGGTCTCTTTTGATAAATTTTGTGCGGCCTTAAGAAGCTCCTGGGTCATATTTGCTTCAATAAAATCTGTTTTTTTTTTAAGGCATTGACTAGTTTTATGTTTTCTTCATTTAACAATCTATTCGCATCATATTTATCATTTTTCTAAGAAGAGCTATCCACTAGGTCGGTACGCGATGGTTTTCCAGGCGGAGGTATATGCCATACTGGCAGCCGCACGAGAGGAAGAATTAAGGACAGGAGCAGAAGATAAGGTCTACATATGCACGGACAGCCAGGCTGCCATAAAAGCACTTTGTAAACCTACAATGCCAAAAGGACTGATCCAGGAATGCGCGGACGCCCCCCAGGATCTAGCAGGGGAAAAAGAGGTTGAACTTGTCTGGGTTCCAGGACACATGGGAATCCCAGGTAACGAGACAGCGGACGAGCTTGCAAGGAAAGGGTCAGCTCAAGCATACGTCGGACCGGAACCGTGTCTGGGATTTACCAGAGGTCAGATGAAATCTGCCACCAAGGAATGGACCCATACAAGACTAACTCAGGAGTGGCAACACACAGGGGACGCCAGGCAAGCCAAGGAGCTCATCCAGGGCTTCAGCAAAAAAAGAAGGGACTGGTTACTGCGCAGGAAACGAACAGAGATAGGACCCTTAATAGGAGTCCTCACTGGACACTGCCCGCTCCAAAAGCACCTGGCAAGGATGAAGGTAGTGCGGGACTCAACTTGCGGAGAGTGCTGGGAAGAGGATGAATCCTCACACCACTATCTTGCAAGGTGTCCGGCCTACAGAGGAATCAGAGAGGGAATCTTCGGAGAGGAAGTGTTCGAGCCGGAACACCTTCCGACGCTGAAATGGTCGGATATCCTGACCTTTATCCAAAGGACGGGAAGGTTCGACCATGGTGGAGTGGGAGCGTGAGGGGTAAGCTCTGGGGGATGGCGAAAAGGACTCGCGTAGAGCCTAGTCGCCGGGCCGAGAGCCCCCCCTTATTCTACTACTACTACTACTACTACTACTACTATCATTTTGCTGTTTTTCGACGGTCTTAAATTCTTGTTCTCGATTCTTGATATCTTTCTTTGATTGCTCAATTTTTTGGCGTTTTTTTCTTCAAGTTTTATTTCTTCTTGTTTCTTTTTTTCTGCCTCACATTTTAATCGCTTTTCTTCCTCCAAATTTTTGGTGTAATATTATAATCTTTAATGCATAGTAAAGCATCCAATATGGGCTCTGACGGATGTAGAAAATCCCCTTTCCAGATCCGCATTTCCATGAGGAATTGAAAGGAGGCATTTTAAGATTTGCGTGTATAAACCCAGCTGTAGATTTTTGAAACTTTGAGAGAATTATTTAAAAAAGTATTATCGACAAGTCTCTACCATTAATTAATTCACCAACCTGTCCTAAGAGCATCTGCATGCTAATTAATTACGTACAGGCCTCTTATTACAGGGACATCTTTGTTGCACGCTATGCAAAAACCTGTGCCATCATTTTTTTTCTTAAAATAACAATAAGAATAAGAATCAAGTGCCCATTTTTATCGTCCATCGAAATCCATGCAACCTGGAATTTTCTCACTTTCTTTCTCACCAAAACTCACCAGAAACTAAAATACAGACTTCTAATTGGCCAAAATTTTAAAATGCCACATAAATTGTGTCATCTCATTTGCTGAGGGTCAACTAAATCGGATGTTTCATACAACGATCACGAGATCGTATAAAAAGCTCCTCCTTCGTAATGGAAACACAGAGTACCGAGTTGGGAGGTGATCCGTGATGGAAATGTGCTGCGCGTACAAAAACACAGGGTGGGCTTCCGATTTTTTTGAGTCAATTAAATTAAAAATATGTAAAATATATAAAGAAAACTGAAAAAGTGGATGAATATGTAAGAGTGTCAGAAACTTTGGTCAAATATGTTTCTAGTATGGACGCTGGATTTGAGGTAATAAGAACATGGGCATGTGGGTAATAGGAACTTAGGAAAATTATTAGAAAATATAAAACATATCGCCCCTGTAGAGCAAAAAGGGGCCAAGCGCCAAATACAAAATTGTGCAGGAGAGCAAAAAACTAATTTTTTTGTGTTCCTTTTCTTATGAGTTTTTGTATCAATAAGTATTGCTATAATGGCTACATTAATCATGTTAAATGTCAAACCATATTATTATGTATTTTGAACCTTATTACCCCAGTTTCGCCTAATGACATTGTTATTCAAGTGCAAACTTACATGTTCATAATCTCGTAACGCTTCTTTAAACTTCCCTAAAGACATGTAAGATGCCGCTCTCCTATAAAACCCCTTGACATAGCTTCTATCCAACTCGATCGCTCTGGTGGCATCGTTTAAGGCATAGCCAAAACACTCGGTTTTCAGGTATGCAAAGCTCCGGTTGGCATAGTAGACAGCCACATTAGGATTTTTCTCGATTGCTTTGGAGTAAAAGTCAATGGCAGCATTGAAGTCTTGTTCTAGAATATTTGGAAGACAAGTTTTAAATCAGAGTAACACCCATTTGCTTTAATTAGCAGGCAGTAGACGAAATAACAATTAACTAAAAGATTCCCAAGTAAGATCCCGCCTAATTTAATTAAAATGCCCATTAATCCAAAAACTTTTTCTATCGATTGATGCTGCTCTTTCAATAAAGCTGCGAAGTCTGAGCCGGACTTTTTTTTTATAATATAATTTATCTATGAGGCGGACCTCCCATAACCAGTTACGGTAAAGTCCCGGCTCTACGAGACAATTTATCGTAGCAGTCTCGTGTTCTCACAAAATATCTTGTTGAAATAAATTTGAAAAAAACTTTTTCTAAAAAAATTTAAAAAAAAATAAAACGTATCGCAGTCTTTCAATATGCAACCCGCTACTCTTTCTACTTAGAACACTTTTTGTAACCGTGTTCACGTCTTGTTTAACTTTAGAACAAATTTAAAGTTATTAAATTTAATAACAGAAGGGTGTTTTCTCCTTTATTTTACAAAAATTGTCGAGGAAATGGGGCTCATTGAACATTGAAAGTTCATATTTTTACAACCGATTGCCTGGGGAAAGTGGGCATGTTTTTACGTATCGTGGGCTCCTCAAGATGCGAAAACATTACATTGTACTTTGAAATTCGAAAAAAGTGCATTTTCGACATTTTGGTATAGGGACCTCCATAGACCCATTTCGCCAAACTTTGAAAATTCATATTTTTACAACCAACTGCCTGGGGAAAGTGGGCATGTTTTTACATTATCGTGGGCCCCTCAAGATGTGAAAACATTACACTGCTACTTAAAATTCGTGCATTTCGACATTTTGGTATAGGGTTCTCCATAGACCCATTTCGCCAAACTTTGAAAATTCATATTTTTATAACCCATTGCCTGAGGAAAGTGGGCATGTTTTTACAGTATCGTGGGCTCAAGATGCGAAAACATTACATTGAAATCTGAAACTTTGAAAATTCATATTTTTACAACTAACTGCCTGGGGAAAGTGAGCATTTTTTTACATTATCGTGGGCCCCTCAAGATGCGAAAACATTACATTGCTACTTAAAATTCGTGCATTTCGACATTTTGGTATAGGGTTCTCCATAGACCCATTTTGCCAAACTTTGAAAATTCATATTTTTACAACCGATTGCCTGGGAAAAGTGGGCATGTTTTTACAGTATTGTGGCCTCCTCAAGATGCGAAAACATAACATTGTACTTTGAAATTCGAAAAAAGTGCATTTTCGACATTTTTGTATAGGGATCTTCATAGAACCATTTCGCCAAATTTTGAAAATTCATATTTTTCCAACCGATTGCCTAGAGAAAGGCATGTTTTTACAGTATCGTGGGCCCCTCAAGATGCGAAAACATTACATTGCAACTTAAAATTCGAAAAAGTGCATTTTCGACAGGGATCTTCATAGAACCATTTCGCCAAACTTTGAAAATTCATATATTTATAACCGATTGCCTGAGGAAAGTGGGCATGTTTTTACAGTATCGTGGGCTCAAGATGCGAAAACATTACATTGTAATTTGAAATTCGAAAAAAGTGCATTTTCGACATTTTGGTATAGGGATCTCCATAGACCCATTTCGCCAAACTTTGAAAATTCATATTTTTACAACTAACTGCCTGGGGAAAGTGAGCATGTTTTTACATTATCGTGGGCCCCTCAAGATGCGAAAACATTACATTGTAATTTGCAATTCGAAAAAAGTGCATTTTCAACATTTTGGTATAGGGATCTCCATAGACCCATTTTGCCAAACATTGAAAGTTCATATTATTACAACCGATTGCCTGAGGCAAGTGGGCATGTTTTTACAGTATCGTGGGCCCGTCAAGATGCGAAAAATTTGATTGCAACTTAAAATTCGAAAGAAGTGCATTTTCAACATTTTTGTATAGGGATCTCCATAGACCCATTTCGCCAAACTTTGAAAGTTCATATTTTTACAACAGATAGGCTGGGGAAAGTAACCATGTTTTCACAGTATTTTCCAATTGGGGAAGCGTCCCAAGTAAATTGGATGGTTTTAGTAGACTAAAACCGTGACTATAAAACTCAGGTTTAAAAAATTAAGATATATATCTATATCTCCTTTATTAGAAGGTAGTTTAACAAAAATTAACAAGATTTAGAAACAAAGAAGAAGTTAAAAAACCTCCAAATCAGTTACTTCAACCGAAAAGAAACTAAAAAACAAAAGATCAAAAGATCTTGGGTGGAAATAACGAAAATTCAAACTTGGATGAGCATCCCACAAGGAACACACAAAAGATCAAAGCGAAAAGAGAAATGATTAAACGATGTTTCGCCCTGGGTAACCAGCGTGGGCTCATCAGTAGTTTCACTGGTCACCCTCCACTATACATCATTAAACACCATCATACACATTGATTTCCAACCTTGAACCACTCACAAATAGGCATCGTTCCGCACTGGTACTTACTTATTCAAGTTACCTGATACGAATTCGTCCTGGCGTGTTAATATTTCCAGTAGGATTATGCTCCTAAGGCAATTAAAACAAAGAAGAAGTTAAAAAACCTCTAAATCAGTTACTTCAACCGGAAAGAAACTAAAAAACAAAAGATCAAAAGATCTTGGGTGGAAATAACGAAAATTTAAACTTGGATGGATCCCACAAGGAACACACAAAAGATCAAAGCGAAAAGACAAATGATTAAACGATGTTTCGCCCTGGGTAACCAGCGTGGGCTCATCAGTAGTTTCACTGGTCACCCTCCACTATACATTCATGATGATGGTGTTTAATGATGTATGGTGGAGGGTGACCAGTGAAACTACTGATGAGCCCACGCTGGTTACCCAGGGCGAAACATCGTTTAATCATTTCTCTTTTCGCTTTGATCTTTTATGTGTTCCTTGTGGGATGCTCATCCAAGTTTGAATTTTCGTTATTTCCATCCAAGATCTTTTGATCTTTTGTTTTTTAAGATTTAGAAAGTAATAGAGTCCCAAAAAATTTTATGATTTTACAGATTTCACGGATTTCACACAAGATTTCACGGATTTCACAGAGGTGGTACACCAGATTTCACGCCGTGTTTACCCCCTCGCTCTTTCCTAAGCAGAGGGAGGTGTGTACCTCGATATCAAGTTATACATTCCAAAACAAAAAAGAATCTTAGGAACCGATGGTTTTTGTAAACTAAAAGTACCCTTCTTTAAGAGTACATAATTAGTACAAAATTATGACATATGGGTCATTCCATATCAAATCAACCAAAAAATCACAAAAATTTTACGCGACCAATTCCAATTTTGATGATTTTTGGTATATATTTTCTTCTTACCATAAAAGTTGTAAATGCAAATTTTTAGATTTTTTTGATTCGTAGTTTTTTTTTTTTTAATTTTTCAAAATAAAAAAGTCAGCATTTTGACCTTAACAAGAATGTACAAAACTAGCAATATCTCGAGAACCACTTACACTAGGAAAGTAATAAATGGCTCATTTTAAAGTCATTTTGAAGCTCTTTTTTATGAAATATCACAACATAATTTTAACAAAAAAAAAAATTGAAAATAAAAAATTGAAAAAAAAAATTGAAAAATTCAAAAAGGCCATTTTTAATTTTTTTGAAAAAAATATATAATTTTGGTCAAAGTGTTACTTAATTATCCACAAAATTTTATGATGGAGAAATGATGGGTTCAATGTCAAAAAAAATATCAAAAATATTAAGTACATTAAAAATCATGCATTTAAAAAAATAAACATATTTTAGGAGCACCAATAGTGCACTGGATATTAAAATAAATAAATTTGTTGGATGGATACAAGTTTTAAAAAATACCCAGAGGCTTTATCTACAAATTATTTTATTTTAAACTCGCAAAAGAAATAAACAAACTTTTCTACTTCGTTGATAAAAATTAGACAGAAAACACTAAGACTAACTATATACCTTAAATTTATTTTTTTAACTTTCTTTTAAGAATTTCTGATGAATCTGACATTTCTTTTTTGCTGACATTGTAAGTTCTGCCAGTAGCAGTGTTGGGTTCAACTTTTTTTATAAGACTTTCTGGTTTAATAATTAAAATATCTTGAGGTGTTGGGTAAAAAAATGATGAGGCAGGTCCTCGTGGATGAAGAAAGCTTACTTTCAGTTCTCCGCTCTCATTATTTTTCCCCAAGACACAAGCCAGCCACCAAGCACTGTCATATTCTACAGTGACAAACCCTGACTCGATATTTTGCAAAATAATGCTTCCACCTTTAAAAAGATTATGTGTTTCGACCTCTAAGCATGTAGAAAACTGTTTTGCCAAAAACGTGCTTTCTGTAAGAGGAATTACAGCATGAATTTTTTGTGTCCCCGGTATTGTTAAGACTTCCGCAAATCTTTTATTCAAAATTATTTCATGATTTGTATAATCTGCTTCTGTGCAATATTTAAAATCAATGCCAGATATGTTTTCTTCACACCAAGTAAACAATTGTAGAGGTGTCATTATTTGATTGTCATAGGGCCTCTGCAAACTGGCTTTGGCAGCAAGTCTTTTAACAGTTCCTCCCAAGCCATCGCAGGCACTTTTGCCATGCGAGGTGGCAAAATAATGCCACTCTGCTTCAACACCAAAATCTTTTTTATGCAGGCATATATTCAGAAAATTCTTTTTGTTTTTGTACTGCGCAGCACATCCATCCGAAAAATAAAAAATTTTGTTAAGTCCTGGTATTTTGATTTTTAAATCAGGCATTAATTTTTTTAAAAATAAATGAAATGCAATTGTATTATGTGTCAAGCTTTCCGAAATAAACACATAATTCAGGTTGTGCAGTTTACCATCACTTAGAAAATAAATGGCAAAAGGGTGGAGGGTTGCCTGGCTGTTATTCCAATGATAAGACTGGACTTCATCTTGCATAACAAAGGAATAATTTTCCGCAAAGTCGCAAGTGATCAAAGACTCTCCAGGTTTAAGGTTAATTTTTATTTCATTGTATCTATCTTTTTGCATTTTTGCAATAAAAGAATGTGATTTAAGTTTTACAAGATCATCAGTAAATTCCTGGACAAAATCATCACTTTTCTTAACAACGGTTTCCATAGTACACCTATCTACTGAGACCCACTTTTTAAATGAGACCTCATCAATTAATTCTTCCTCAAATTTTTCTATTAACGTATTTTTAAACTGTTCTACTCCAGGACATTGCTTGCATCTATTGCTTAAAAAACAGTCCACTGAAGGTGGATTACACATTAGTTTATAAAGGCAATCATGATAAGATATTGCAAGAGGCCTGTTATTTTCATCATATAGCTTATTTAATTTGGAGCCATTGAGCATTAGTATTATATTTTGATGTATAGTACATACACATACAGTATGAGTCCCACTTTTTCCTGCCAGTATACAGTTTTTGGGTCGCAGTTCACAAAATTTTGAAAACCCAATTTTTTCATTGGGGTACTCAGTTTTAAACAATGCATACATTTCTTTTAAATTAGCTAAGACTAATTTTTTTTGTACATATTCTTTTTCAGCTCCATATTTTCTGATAACAACATAATCTTTTTTACCTGGCATGGTCCTGCTAATGTCATCCCTTTGGTAAAAATCTACCACTATTTGGGCCACTCTATCACTAAGGGTCTTTCCCGGTTTGGGGTTAGGAGAACATAATATCCCATTGTCCTTAACTAACTGTTTTACAGCTCTGGCCAAATATTGAGAAACTCCAAATTCTTCTTCAATCTTCTTTCTACTCCAACTTTGAGATAAACATGATAAAACTAGTATTTTCTCACTCCTCTTTTCGGTTTTTAAAAATTTGTCCTTTAACTGCTTAATCATTTCACTTTCGTCACTCTGGCATTCCTTTACTAGCGTTGAATCTGATTCCTTTGTAAATGCTTTCGCAATTGTATGCTGTACAATATCAATTTTTTCTTTGTATACATTTTTTCTTTTAATCGGCGACACACCAAGAAGCTCCAATGACTTGTTTAAAAGAGTAAATGATTCAGCAGGATTTTGAAAATCTGGATCATTTTCTGGAACTTGACTGGGTCTAAAAAAATTTAAAAAGTTAGTTTTTTATAAGAACTTAAAGAGGGGGTAACAGCTGACCCAAAATGTGTACATAATGCCAAGAAATTTGTACATAATGTCTGTATTCTCAAAATGCCATGCAAAATAATGCCATGCAAAATAATGCCATGAGATTTTTCCACTCCGTACTTGACGCAATTGGTTTAGTTTATTAATTTTATATTAAAAAATACTATTTGTTACTTACCCTGCCTCATCTTCTTCAGATGCCTTAAACTCCTTTGAAAGCTTTAGTCTACAACCATCACAGATTTTCATTCCCATTTTGACATTTTTGTAACTGCACATCCACTTGGTCACATTTCTTAATTTCCCAAAATGCTTGATTTTTAACTCTAGTGGATCACAGCACTTTACTTTATATTTAGTCCATCCACTTGCCTCACCCATAGTTGAAACTTTTAAAATTACACAGAGATGACTTCTGATAAACCTTCAGTCGAACTATTATGTATCGATTATTTGGAGCTGTATCAGGAAGATACTTGCCAAAAATTTAAAATCAATTTATGCAGGAATTTTCATGTCAGCAAATCCCCACAATGTACCTAAACAGACCAATAAAATGAAGGAGGTGTGTCCTTAATGTTAAACAGGAATAAACAGGCAGTATTTCACAAAAGTATTGGCAGGTTTATACAGGCATATTTTCCTAAGAATTGGAACATCCAATAGTACGTCTCCGGTGGAAAAGAGGTTTTGTAAGTAAATATTACAATGGGGGGCAATGTTAATCTGATTACTGATACAGAATGAAACGTAGGATATAATTTTTTATTAAATAAAATATTGTTAAATATTTTTATAATATCGCTTTAAACCCCATTATATTCTTCTAATTACCAAAATGCATTGTCTATTTATAGGCGATTTTTCATGCATGTGACATTTTTAATAAATTTTTTCACATTGAACCCATGATTTGTCCATCTCAAAATTTTGTGAATAGTTTAATAACACTTTAAAGAAAATAATATAATTTTTTGAAAAAAATGAAAAATGGCCTTTTTGAAATTTTTCAAAAAAAAAATCAAAAATTTTTTTTTTCATTTTTTTTTTCAATATATGTTATGCAATATTCTCATATGAAAGGTCTTTATAAGAGCTTTAAAATGAACCTTCACCTACTTTTCTATTATAAGTGGTTCTTTGGATATTCCTAATTTTGTGCGCACATGTTAAGGACAAATAAGTGACTTTTTCGATTTTAAAAAATTAATTCAAAATAAACAACTGGTCAAAAAAGTCTGAAATTTTGGATTTTCCAGTTTTTTGGTAGGAAAAACATGTATACTAAAAATCATCAACATCGGAGATGGTGTGGTAAAATACCCTGGTTGACTTGATATGGACTGACCCATATCAACTGTCATTAAATCTATCTCCTAGGCATGGGGGGGGGGTGCAGCTTAGCGCCAAGCCACACTCCTTCCCCCTTTTAAGTGCGAATAACTCCGTTATTCATTAAGTACAAAAATGTTTAAAAGGGGAATAAAATTTCATTAAAAAATATCTTCATTGTTAAATTGTTAAAAATTTCTATAGTATCTAAATACCATTTACGTTTTTTATCACTATCAATTTTTACTTAGTTGTTACTGCCTAAATAGTCTATTTTATCACAAAAAAATGAACCGATAAATAACAAACATTTCTAAAACTTCACAAAGGACTCAAAAGGTTAAATAGTCGAAGTGCCAGACCTTAAAATATAGAACCCAACAAAAAAATAAGCTAACACTAAGATTTTCATCATAGGTAGAGGTATGTTTAGGGAGACCAAAAATATAATATTGCCACCTATAAAGTGGAGCAACACAATATGGCAACACTGTAAATATTACAAATTTAAATGCCTTTATTTCAAACTCCGTAAATCCTACTTGAAACATTTTTTCTTGGTATTTAAGCTAAAACTGACCTCTTTAAACGGAAAATAACAAAATTGCCATATGTCACCTAAAAACAATTGAAATATGTCATCCAAAAAACTCGAAGGAACATTTTTTCGTGATTTCTAAAACGACGCCTAGGGAACAACGATTGCAATAAATTTTGTTTTTATTCTTTAAACTATTTAAGCAATTATTATAAACAGAAAAAAATGGGGGTGCCACCTGAGTTCACTTTGACAAGTAATTGACGGCCATTTAAAATCGCCTTGTAAAAACATCATAAAGGCCACTATCTCCTCTCTATACTATAAACGCTAGGACAATAAATCTTTTTTTGTTCGATTAGTATTTTCTTTTTACATAAAAAATCTTCCCTACGTTTAGTTTCAAAAATTACATTTGGGCACTGAAATATATAAAAAAAACACATTTTTAATTTAAAAAGAAATTAAACAAATGATTTTTTTTTAACTATTTGGTAAAAAAAAATCCCACCATTGTAAAAAAAATTACGGGTTTAAAGTTAATTACAAACAAGTTTAATTGCTTTTGAGAAGTCAAGGGGTTTCCAAGATATGACCCAAAAATTACCAAATTTGCAGAAATAATTCATTACATAAGTACTAGACAATTAAGCTGTATAATTTTTGCTGCGCCTTTGATATGATTAGTACAATTATTATAGGTAATTTTAAAAATGTCGAAAATACAGTGGCTTCCGCAGAGATTCTCTAGGGGTGGGGCTTGAGTAACATAGTCTCAGATAACCAAATTATTATTTTTTTTTTTAGGAAAGTTGAATCTTTAGAAGTACCTATATATTCAATGGCTCTGGGGTGGGGGGGTTGAGATCCACCCTACCTACGCCACTAAAAAAGGCAATGCTATATCTTGAGGTTGTTAAAATTGGGAAGTTTGTTTGAGTATGAAGCAAACGGCATAAATTTAGTCTTATTTCTATTTAGTGTAAGTTTGTTTCTTGGAACCATTTATTTGTGTGTAAAATAACGCTGTGTCGTCAGCAAAACTTATAATAAGACCTAAGCTTTCCATCTTAAGCAGATTAGTTATATAGATGGTGAAGAGAAGAGGTCCCAAAACTGTTCCTTGCGGAACACCACACGTCACAGTCCCGAAACCACTCCTTGCCCCGTCCATTTCCACATATTGTTGTCTTTCATTTAAATAATCTTTTAGTGGTCAATTTTTCGTGGTAAACTGTATCGAAAGCCTTACTGAGATGTACAAATACACATAAGGATGCTTGTTTCCTATCAATTGCCTCATAAACTTTTGAAGTTAGTGCTAAAATGGCGTCTTCTGTCGATTTTGCTTCCCTAAACCCAAATTGCCTATCAGAAATAATTTTGAGAAAGTTACGAAATTTCACCATTCGAATTTTAATAATTTTTTCAAAAATTTTTGAGACGTTGGAGATTAAAGAGATAGGTTACTACCTTAAGGAAGTTTGGAAAGCTGCCGATTGTAAACGAGAAATTTACAAGATATGCAATTATGGGTGGAATCTGGACGCATATTGATTTAAATGTTTCTGAACGAATACCATCATGTCCAGGCGATTTTCCCGATTTAAGGTTGTTAATAATTGTTTGTACTTCTTCAATGGTGGTTTCTTTGAAAAAAGGAGTCCCTGTGGATTCCAGTCAAAGTTTTCCTGAAAATCCTCAGGTTTTTGAATGTTCCTGGCCAAATTTTTGCCAATGTTGCCAAAGAATTTGTTGAATTCATTGGCAATCTGTGATTGATTGTGATCCTGCTAACTCAATTTTTTCAATTTTTGTATTTTGTTTGTCCTTATACTCTCTCACAAGGCTTTCGATTTGTTACGGTTTTGACCAATTAAATTCTGTGTGTATTCTTTTTTTGCCTTCATTATCATTTTTGCAGATTTATTTTTGTATGTTTTATATTTATCTTTTTGTTGAGTGTCTTGTGGATTTTTTAAAGTTTTATTATATATTCTATTTTTTTCCTGTAAGATTTTTATTACATCCTTTGTTATCCAATTTTTTTCCCATTTCTTGAATTTGATTGTTTCACGCATTTTGTGTTTTTTTCTATTAGGTATTGCAGTGTTTGTATAAAAATTGATGTAGCAGTGTGTATATCAGATATGTCAAAAATTTCCTGCCAATGATGACTGATTATGGATTTCTTTAATGGGTTATAATTAGTATAATTTTTAAATCTAAAATTGGCGTTTGTTTGTGGCAAAGGTTTTTTTCTCCTCTCCAAAATTCTTTACATAAAAGTGGTCTAAGCAAGTCTTTGACTGGGGCCTAGTATAATATTTGTTGTAAGAAGAAAACCCAAAAATCGACAGGATGCTTTTGTACTCTTCAACAAACGGTTTATCATGCTTTAAAATATCCAGGTTTATATCACCGGTTATTATATGATTATTAAAGGTTTTGCAAGTCATTAAATAATCAGAAAATTGTTTAACAAAGTATTTTTTATTAATGGCGGGTGATTTATAAATACAAGTAAGGAACATTTTTTTTTGTTCTTCTCCTATTTCAAGTTCTATGCATTTAAATCGATATTTAATTTCAATCTCATTCTTTGCGAGAATAAAAAGACCATCATTTTTGTTATAGACTCCCTCATTATAAAGGCATTTATAACCTGGTACATCAAATGGTTCAAGATCTTAAGGCGCATTTACACAGACAAACTTTCCTTTGATGTTGAAATGCCGACAAACATTTACACGAGCCTCTTGAGCAAAATGTTCAAAGAAATGTTCGAGCAAAATCTCGTACAAAAAAACACACGTAAATTTTGGAGAGAATGTTGAGCAAACTTATTTGAAGAATTGGGGGTATAAAAATTTCTTTACAAATTTAAATTTTATAGTTTTATGGGAATTCATTGAACTTAACTGAAAATAGAGAGACTAAGTTTTAAAACAAGGTATTTTAATTAAGTGCTTTCCGACGGAAAAACGATATGATGTCGAAATTCACGTTTTACCTCATAAGCAACTTCGATTGATTTGATTTTTATAGGGGATATGCCAGTATACCATAATTGGCACTTATTAGTTGCTGATGCTGGGTTAGGAGAAGGTAAAAACCGTAGACTAGTGAGAGGGGGTTTTGGTCAAATGAACATTGACACACAAAATACATGACAACAACAACAACAAATCTTTCCATAAAGAAAGGGCTCTCCGACGCAAAACAAAGAAATTCGTTTTATTTTATTGACGCGTAGAACTTGCGTTTCCGATTTTTTAAATATTGAAATTTTTGGCGATTTTTACAAGCTTTTATTTATGTATGTTTCTATGTTCGGCTCAAATCTTGCAACTCAAATTTGGTATTCAATTTCAGTTTTCGGTGTGTATTTATAGTTGCGGCGACAATACAATAATATGGTATTATTAGGCACCCCCTCCCGCTAATGAGGGAAGTAGAGGAAGAAAAAGATTTATCTTGTTCGATTTCAATCAAAATTGGCATACAGAGGTTTTTAGGGAAGAGAATTATCGAAAGGATGGATTTATGATAGTCTAAAAATTAAAAAATTATTTTAAATAAAAAGCTTTTATAAAATATAAAGTGCACTAAAAAGTAGAAAATAAATTTTAGCATTCTCATATCATAATAATAAAAGCGACGGGCGCAAACTAAAACTAAAAATGTCCATCCATATATCAGAGAAACGTAGAGTAGTTTGGGTCGAGTTGGGTTGGATTTACTTCAGAAAAAATTGAACTTACAATACCAGATAAAGAATTCTTTATATTTACACGTCGTAGTTGTGGTGAGAGTATTTTTTGTACTCATGGTATTTATTGTCTTTTTGATACGTTAGTTATAAACGCCTTACCACTCATATCTCTTTATATTACTTCCTAGTTTAGTCTTTTACAATAATAATAAAGTCAAATGAAAAAACCTATTTACATTTTATTAAATCTCAAATATATGAACAAAAGCACGTTCGATTTAAATAATACCCGTTTATTACCCACTTTTACAACCCTACGATCCCGACCCTTGTCTAAAAAATATAATTTAGCAGTAATAGACTAGATTTTTGAATCGGAATGTTGCCTTTTGCATATTGTTTGTTCAGTGTCAGTAATCGACCTTGATTATTACATTTAATTGACAGTAAATATCTATCTTCAGCATTTTCATGAACCTTTTGCTTTTTTAAGCAACCCTTGGGGCCTTAAACTAAGTAGGTAAATTTGGTGTGAGGAATTAAAAAAAACAATCAAAGCTAAGGTTAAAGTAAAGTTACAAAAATATGTTTTAAAAAAAATCCCCTCCCCACCACTCCTCATAGTCGTGAGGCGCGGATTACCGCTTAAAAGTGCAATTTTTGAGTTTTTGCCGATATTTGAAAAATTCAAAAATTTTTTGGAAAAGAAGAATTTTCCTGGGTTGTTTTTCGAATTTAGGAAAAAAACCCTTGGAAATAAAAAAACTCGCAAGAAAGTCCCAAAAAAAACCCCGGGCAAAAAAATCCGGGAAAAACCCTAAGAAAAAAATATTACAAGTAACCCTAATCCATGTGACAAAACTGATAGCCAATAATCATGTTTCGCTTGCCGTCGGCTTTTTTTCACAAAAATTTAAAATAAAAGTTGGTGTTCCATTTTTTTAAAGATTTGAGATCACTGATCACTGATGTGAAATTTTATTTATTCTCATCTTTAAAAATATGTTTCCAAAACAGATAGCAATAATTTGCTCAAAAATTTACCCGAACAAAATGTTCAAAGAAAAGCTCACAAAAATGTTCGCGCAAAAAATTTTAAATCTTTTGCAAGAGCTTTTGTTTGAGCATGTTCCTCTGTGTAATTGCGCCTTTAGATTTTGTGTGTTTCGGAGAGCACAATAATGTCAATTGCATAACTAAGCTGTTTTAAAAGGATCCAAAATTCACAGAAATTCTTTTTAATGCTACATATATTTAATTGAAGAATACTAATAAAGTCATCTGTCTGAAAAGTTTGCTTTAATACGTCTAAATTGTGAATAAGTTCTACTGTAGTTTGTTCCTCATTAAAATCTCTAACAAATGAATCCATTCTATTCGAGAATTAATGAAATGTGTGTCAATTAATACAAAAATTGATCTATATTTAAGAAGGTGTGCTGATTAAGTGACTTATAATAAAATGTATTAAAATGTTAATTTTACATTAAACTAATGTTTGTTTTTATTTTTTTTAATAACAAACGCGAAGACTGCCGTTGACTTAATGGTGTGATTATAGAGCTCGTGCTTATTGGTCGAGGTTTCTTATTTTTTTCCTGTATAACCTTTTGGAAAATGTTTTTAATAATTTTGTTTGATTGTTCTTGTATCGTACTTTTCTGACTGCCATAGGCTGTTTCTCAGAGTTACTGGTCGTCTGCAGCACTTGGGGGGCAGCGGAGATTTCACACTCACGGCGTTTGCAGTATCGACTTTTTCTGGGTCAAGCGTACTGTTTAATACGTTTTGGGTGGGGGTGTTCGGGACGCTCACAGATAACTGTTGAATAGTCAGAGAGGGAATGGAATTGCTTAAATTTTCCGTGGTTATAGCCTCGTTCTCCAATAACGTTTGTAGGTGTAGACTTCATCCCCTACATATAGTTTTTGCCGTTTTATGTGGGCCGTTGGATAATTTTTTTTGGCTTCCTTTAAGTTTGCTACAAGAACCTTATTAATTTCTTGTTCTTTTAGTGTCAAGTCACGTCCAATCGGTAGGTTGGTCGTATTTAGTTTATACAAGTTTTTTAGTATAAGGCTTCTGGTAAAGGTATTTGTAAACTCTATAATTATCGGTTTATTTACGGAATTTCCTTTAAAATATACATGTGCGATATTTGTCCAACTCTATTCCCTTTAGATCTGACTTACAACCAAACAAAGCAAGACTTTTTTGCTTGCTTGGTCTTCCAAATAGTCGACCTTTTTTTGCAGTTCTCTATTCTCATTTTCCAATTTCTCAATTTTTTCTGCGCTAAACTTTACATGTTCTTTTAGATCGGCCCTCAAATTATCAATTGAGTTATCAAGCCTTTGGGTACAATGATTCTTTTTATTTCCTCTAGTTGCTGAGTATTGCTAATATCATCAGGCATTTTCTGGGTGTCTATCTTTATTGTTTATCTACGGTCGCCTACTCAGTTCATCAACCATAAACAATAACTAACTAACTTTTTTAAACAAATTGTTGATTCATAATTAACCCACTAAAGTATGGCAATATTTATTTACTTACTGTTATTCCTAGTTTCTTTAGCTCTTGTTTGAACTCACTTCTAGCAATTAAAACAAACTGTTTTTGGCACAACATTTTCTGTGTAAACCGAGATATTGCTTTTGTTGTTTCAATAAAGCCCGTTAAAAAAAAAATATATATATATATATATATATATATATATATATATATATATATTAAAATTTAATGAATGAATATTGACGCCACTTGGAGATAGCAAGCATAGTGCAACTTACAACTAGTGAAACTTACAACCAAGTAGCCACTTTCAAAGTCGGAGTACTTATATTAAATTTGAGAAAGGAAATTCATTTCAATAAAATTTGAAATTTTGAAAAAATTAAATCATCATTTTAAGCCCAAATCACGGGCTTTTTACAGCAACTTGATCCAACAACTCTTGTAGACCCTACAGCGTGTCTGCAATTATGACAGTATCGTCAGCATATCTTAGGTTGTTGATTTTTTGCCGTTTATAGCAAAGATGTATGATTTATTCATTCTCTATTATAGATAATATCCGGTGGAGAAAAATTTGTAATTTCTATTTGACGGTTTAAAAAAGTTTCCTAACTTTTCCAAATTTAATTTTTTCAAATTTCCAAATTTTATTCAAATGACTTTCCTTTCTCAAATTTAATATACGCCGACTCCGAAAGTAGCTACCCCATTGTAATTTTAATTGTGTAACTTTTTTAAAGCACTATGCTTGCAGTTTCAAAACGGAGTCAATATTCATTCATTAAATTTGAATAATAGTTTAATTGCGTTCAGCACGGGATTGAAACACTGAATGGGTGGTTGGCTACTTTTGTTAAAATTTTCTAACAATCCATTTTGTGCTAACATGGCAAATGTATTACAATATCTGGTTTAGGACATTCCTGATGTGGTGAGGCCTAGTAATACTCCCGTCCCATTAAGGCAACACATTCTCTTATCAAACCAACAAAGATGATGTTTTTTAACCACGGCTTTAATTATACTCGTAAAGTAAGTACTTAACTACCATAATTTAGGCATTAGATATTTTTATATTTTTATTTTCTTTATACAGACCGCTTCAAGCTACTGCGAACATAGGGCGGAAGAAGTCTAATTTGCCAGTGTACGTACATGCAGAGACACCGCACGCCTATCAGTGAAGCAACCAACACTCAGGCTTTCGATCGCCATTCGCTGCCGTTCGCCGCCGTTCTCCTTGTATTTAGTACGCCTCTAACCACGGTGCTGTGTGGAGCGTAGTCAATGAAACCGGAATTTGGTCAATAAATACTCAAATTTTTATAACGTAATTTTCTTATTTTTTGTCACTGATAAATAAGAGCGTTTTATTGTCAACTGCTCAGATTTATCAGTGACGACGTGTTACAATGAAAATAATAAGGAGAAACAAAATAAAAGCAAGTTCTCAAAATAAAATAATACATTCTAAAAACCAAAAAATGTTCGAAAAGTCCTCCTTGCTCGGCTAGACAGTATCCGAGCCTACTATAAAAACCCCTTCTAACGTTTCCAAGCATGTTAGGGGTGATAATTTGAAAAGCTTCTTCAAAAACAGATAGAAGTCATTAGGAGCAAGATCGGGAGATCGAGCTGGCCATAAAATAGTTCCCCGTGTACTTATAACCCGATTAGGAAATACATTATCAAGATATTCCCTAACAAGGCCAACATTGTGAGCGGAACAACCATCTTGTTGAAACCATGTTTCACCAAATCTTACACCTAACAACTGCCTAGTTGGAATAATGTGCTGTTGCAGTAGATCCAAGTATCTAGGACCATTCAAATTGCAATTGCCGTTAATAAAAAATGGCCCAATTACGTGTTCCCCTACAATACCCCCCCAAACATTTAGTTTTTGGGGATACTGTGTTCTTACGTCAAAATATAAATGCAAATTTTCCCTCGACCAATATCGAACGTGTGTTGGGTTATGACGATTTGACCATTTGACCATCTGCACTTTTTCGGCAACTTCATAGACATCCATTTTTAGTTTTAAAAATGTATTATTTCAATTAAGAACTTACCCATCTGTTTCTCGAGCAAGGCAGAAATAAAACAAAATAATAAAAACTAAATGAAGTTCCAAAAGATAACACTGTAGCGTGCTTCGAATCCACCTCGGTCGTACGGCACGGAGAGTAAATTGGACTTGATTCCCCCTATGTTCGCAGTAGCTTGAAGCGGTCTGTATATAGTTATTCTTCTTATTTTAGGTATTTCTGGTGATTGTCGAAGTTACGAAAATTTCTGTGTACAAAACTCAGAGACAAAATCGTGAGTAATGGCTGGAGATTGGCTAATCCAAAAAAAATATTTAAATTTGGTTTAGACGGTTTTGAAAAAAAAATTTCCAGTTGCCGTTTTGTAATGCATTACATACTTCATATTTTATAGTATTGTCTTTTTTAGTGTCGTAGGTAGGACGGAGCTCAAGCCCCCCCCCAGAGCCATTGAATATATAGGTACTCCTAAAGATTTACCTTTCCTAAAAAAATAATAATAAAATGGTTATCTGAGACTATGTTACTCAAGCCCCCCCCCCCCTCCCTAGACAATATCTGTGGAAGCCACTGTATTTTCGACATTCTTAAAATTACCTGTAATACTTGTACTAATCATATCAAAGGCCCAACACAAATTATACAGCTCAATTGTCTAGCACTTATGTAATGAATTCTTTCTGCAAATTTGGTAATTTTTGGGTCATATCTTGGAAACTATGTGACATATCAAAAACAATTAGACTTATTTTTAACCTCATTTTTAACTCACTTTAAACCCGTTGAATTTTTCATAATGGTGGGTTTTTTTACACCAATTAGTTTTAAAAAAAAAAAGTCATTTGTTTTATTTTTCCCATTAAAAAATGTGTTTTTTATATATTTCAGTGCCCAAACGTAATCTTTTAAACTAAACGTATAAGAGCTTTTTTCTGTAGAAAGAAAAAACCAATCGAACAAAAAAAGATTTATTGTCCTAGCTTTTATAGTATAGAAAATAGTGGCGTTTATGATGTTTTTACAAGGCGAGTTTAAAATGGCCGTCAATTACTTGTCAAAGTGAACTCAGGTGGCACCCCCATTTTTTTTGTTTATAATAATTGCTTAAATAATTTAAAGAATGAAAACAAAATTTATTGCAATCGTTGTTCCCTAGGGGTCGTTCTAAAAATTACGAAAAAATGGTCCTTCCAAGTTTTTTGGATGACATATTTCATTTGTTTTTAGGTGACATATGACAATTTAGTTATTTTTCGTTTAAAGGGGCCAGATTTAGCTAAATTTTCAAGTAGGACCTACAGATTTTGAAATAAAGCCATTTAAAATTTTAATGTGTACAGTGTTGCTATATTGTAGTGCTCCACTTTACAGGTGGCAATTTTGTATCTTTGGTATCCCTAAACATACCTCTATCTATGATAAAAATTTCAAAGTATTAGCCCGTTTTTTTGTGCTCACCTGCCTGGCACTTGGACTAAAAAGTTATATTAAAATAAATACACACAATAATAAATAAAAAAAAAATAGAATTTTTTAAATTACCTTGTCAATATCATAACAAAAATAACCAAATTTGTTTCCAAGCAAAGGTAAATTATGTAAACAGAGGTTTAGTTTCTAGAATAAGTTGATTTATTTTAGGGTATCTTAAAGATTTTTTCTGCTATTACAATTTAGAGGGATTAAAGAATAAAGACTATAACTTATGAAAGTATATATGTTTCTTTTTCATTGCTTTGCTTAAAGTTGAAGTTGAATTTTGCTATGGTATTTTAGGCAGCAAATTTAACAGGAGTGCAAATATTTTAATGAATAAGAAAAAAGTTTCCATGATGTAGGGGTCTAAGCTCCTTTGTTTCCAAGATAGTTGGTTTTTAAAGTTTAAGGGGTTGGGGAACCAATAAGAATCATAATATCTTTATTAAGCACAAAATGTTATAATTAAATAAATTTCTTCTTGCGTTCAATAGTGTCAATTCTGCAGGAGGGTCGCGATTCTTCAGAAATTACAGAAAATCTCACCCGTCACAACTCTGGAAAGTGACGGTTTTTACTTATTGCCTCATTTAAGATCAAAACAGAGTGTCCTTAATATTTATCCTAATGTTGTAGGAGAAACTGAAACATTTTTTTAATAACATTCTGTAAATTTAATATTTTAAAGATAGTCTGCAGCACAAAAATAAGCTTCATAACATGCATTTTTAAATAAAAAAAGGGGTTTTCAGAAAAACTGCATAAAAAATTAAAACTGACATATTTTCTATTGACTGGAACAGTACGAGGAAACTAAATTTTAAGGACTATTAGCAAATTACTCCTGACAAAAAAGCAGTTTGTAAACTTGTGTTTAAAAATTCTCAGATTTTTTGTAAGGGCAACATTTTCTGATAGTTTTTGAAGAATCACAACCAAGGTGTTAAAAAGTTAAAAAAATAGAGGTTTCATCGGGTCCTAACTGAAACAGGACCAAGAAAATGGGCCCACTTTGCAGGAGGCATACAAAATTTGAGAACCAGTCCAACCCTTAGGGAAAAATCATTACCAAAAATTAAAAAAAATTAGTGTCAAATAATTTAAACCAACAAGTTGTTAAAAAGGGTAAAAATAGGCCATTTTTATTGATTTATTTTTCGAAAAAAACCTTGCAATTTAGAAAAATACCAAGATATGTTTATGTATCAAAAAAAAAACATACAAAAGGGCCCTTTTAAAAATTATAAAAGTAGTACCAAGAAAGCCAAGTACCTACAACCTACTTCGTTTAAAATATTGCGACTAATTTTTTTTGTAAATTATTTTTGTGTTCAATGATTACCCTCCCTAATTTGGAGTGTGACTCAACATGTTGCTTTTTATGTCAGAGGTCAGCAAAAGTTTAATTTAAAATTCTTTGACCATTTTCCAAGCCATTTTCCTACTACTGAACACCTGACTATGAATAAAAAGCATTTTAGGGTTGCCATCCATTTGGCTTTTAAGGGCATTCAGGTGGGTTTTTATAATTTGTTCGGATTTCAGAAAACAATTTAATTACTTGGCACAAATTTCATACAAACACCACATGATTTCAGTACAAAACTATTATTCCTTCTTTTACTACAGTTATAACAGTAAAATTTCCACAGGATTGTAGCAGGTATTTTTTTAAATAAAATGTTTTAATAACATATTATAACAGTTTTGGAATTCCCAGACTTACTAGAGATGATGTTCTTTTTCCATGACCTCTCATGACAGTGAAAAAGTAAAAAATTCTGTGATTTTACTTATTCCTTCCTTTTTTTGAAATGTTTTTCTGACATTTTTTAAATCTTTTCCTGAGTGAATTATTAAATTCCCTGACATTCCAGTTTTTTTGTTTTCCAGGTTGGTGACAACCAGTGGCAACCCTGCTTAATCTTTCCTTATACCCTAAGGTGGTCCAAACTGGCAAGTTGACCCTACATACTTACAGCTCAACATACAGATCACTTCTCAGATCACCTGCTATGGTTTTGCAGTAAGCAAGAACTGCAAGCCTTAGCACATGTAAAAGTTAAACATAATCTAACATGAAGGCTAATCTCTAAGGAAAGAAGGAATATATGCTATATGTATAGCATTATTTTAATTTTTATTTTAATTAATTAATTTCATTATATCTGCTTATGTGGACTTGGGTACAATATAAGATAGCTTATACCAGCAGAGTGAGGTAGAATTTCAAGTAAAGGAGGCAATTTTTACAGTATTATATTTTATTACTATGTAGTCTTAATTCACTTTAACTATGGCAAATTCTTAAGTTCTCTGAAAGAGACAAAATCATTTTGTTTTATTTTTAAAAGTTTTTAAATTAGAACTATTTTTTATATCTTGTTTTTTATATCTTCTGTCTCCGGTGCACTATCCGGACACTAAAACGGGACGTTTTTTGAAGACAATTCTTTTTGAAAACGGTATATTAGCGGTTTTTAAATTTATTTAGGAGCGGAAAAACGAAAAAAAATACTGTTTTTTAATTAAAAAGACAATTTACATGTAAAATGCACACATAACCAACCAAACTAGGGTGATACTGGCTATTGGGCCATTTTTCAGAAATGCAAGGATGCCAAATCTCAGGTACCAACAGGATTTTTTTTTGGGGAAGAAATCAGGTTGGGTTGGGCCGGGTTGGTTGGGTAGGGTTAGTTTTGGTTGGTTGGGTTGGTCATTATTTGGTTTTTTTATAAATTTCTAAGGGAGCCAAAAGAAATCAGGTTACACTCTGGGTTGGGTTGGGCCGGGTTGGTTGGGTAGGGTCAGTTTTGGTTGGTTGGGTTGATTATTATTTGTTTTTTTATAAATTTGTAGAGGAGCCAAAAAGTTAATATTTTTGTTCCTTTTCCCTAATTTTTATTATTTTCTGGAAATGTGGCAACATTTTAGGGTATTACATGTAAATTGTCTTTTTAACTAAAAAACAGAATTTTTTTTCGTTTTTCCGCTCCTAAATAAATTGCCAGGTATTGTTTTGATCAAGTAAAAAGAAGAAGAAGGAGCCAAAATTAAGAAAAGAGTTAGGTTAGGGCGCTCTTTTTTATGGTTTTTTTTATTTATTTTCTCCAAAAATACTGGATAACTCGCAAATTTTTTTTTGAAAAACACTGTTTAGGAGGCCTATTTTAAGCACAAATTTATTTTTTTCGAAAAATCGTGTGTCCGGATAGTGCACCGGCCCCATTATTTCTTATTAATTTGTTGTTATTCTTGTTTTTTTTTACTTCTTATTTTGAAATGTTAAACTTAATTTACTGTCAACAGAACTAAGAATCTTTTTCTTGCAAGGATTAGTATGTAAGTTTGCTTTGTTTATGAGATTTCTTCGGATCTTAAAAAACAATCAAGAGATTTTCTATACTGCTGCATTTAAATATTTGCAGTATAAGAAAAAATTTTAATAGCTTTTTATTATCTTTAGAGTTAATGCAAAATAAACCAAAAATAATTGTTTTATCTGAAATATGGATTTATGATCATGAACAATCATTATATAATATCAAAGGATATAACAGCTACTATTCCTGTAATAATAACTATAGATCTGCTGGTGTTGTGGCTTTTGTGGATTTAAGTATAAATGTAAAACTCAGATAACATATATTTAGAACTGTCTTTAGACTCTGTGGAGTTCTCAATTCTGGGAATATACCGACTACAGTTTGGCTGTACTAACATTTTCTTAACTGAACTGGGAGAATTATTTTCAAAACTAAAAGTAAAAAACTGTGTTATAACTGCTGATATTAATATAGATTTGCTTGGGAACTACCAAGAAAAAAATTTGTATTTAGATGTTTTAAATGAACATGGTTTTCTTTCAATTATTAATGATGTCACCAAACCAAATCGAGATTTTACAGGAGGAACATGTTACGATCATTTTATGGTAAGGTTTCAACAAGAAACTGTGATCAATTCTGCTATATTTAGAACAAACATAACAGATCACTACCTAACGAGCATTTCCTTTTTAAAAACTGAAAAAATAAACCCAAAATCTGATAAGTTTATAAAAATAATTAATTACAAGATATAATAAAAAATGAATCATGGAATTCAATATATATGTCAAATAATGTAAATGAATGTTATAATATATTTCTAGATAAAATTTTAAATAGTATTGATAAATCTTCCGAAACTAAAATTTTAAGTTCTAAAAAAACCAAGATTAAGCCTTGGATAACAATAGGTCTTTCAAATAGCATAAAAAAAAGAGACGATCTTTTTACAAAATATAAGTCAAATGCAAACCATTTAAATTTAAAAAATAAATATCTTGCATATAGAAATCATTTACGAAAACTACTATATGATTCTAAAGCCCAATATTACAAATCGCTCTTAGATAATGAAGCCAATATAAAAAAACAATGGGCAACTATGAATGAGCTTACGGGCAATCTCACTAAAACAAATAACACAATAAACTCTATTAAAACTGAAAATAACCTGGTCTTAAATGAAAAGCAAGACATAGGGAACCACATAAATTCTTACTTTTCTAAAATAGGTCCCCAAATTGCCAAAACATGTAAAAATGTAACAATGTAAAAATGTCATTTACCAACAAAGTTATACATGACTTACTAAGCTTTTCTAATGTTGATGAAACCGAGATAAGAAACATAATAAATACTTTAAAAACAAACAAAGCCCCGGGTATTGATGGCATAAAGTCAAAAATCCTGAAAGAACTTAATCAATATATTTCACCTGTATTAACATTTATAATAAATTTGTCCTTTAATCAAGGTATTTATCCGGACGCTCTTAAAATTTCACTTATTATACCTCTACACAAGGTTGGTCAGAAGGATAACTGCAGCAACTACAGACCTGTGGCTCTTCTGTCAATATAATATATTACACAAATTTTTAAATCATCACAATTTTTTTGCTGAAAATCAATATGGATTTTTACCTCAAAAAAGCACTGAACTAGCCTTAGTTAACTTTAATACATTTATTGCAAAAAAACTTGATCAAAAAAACAAAGTGTCAGCCCTTTTTATAGACATTCAAAAGGCTTTTGACACAATATCTCATGCCAAATTATTAAAAGTACTGGAAAATGCAGGAGTACGGGGGAAAGAACAAAGTTGGTGCAAGAGCTTTTTAGGTGGGAGAAGTCAAATTACAAAGGTTGAAAATTGTTTAAGTAATACTCAAGAAATAAAAACAGGAGTTCCTCAGGGAAGTGTGCTGGGCCTCTTCTTTTTGTGATTTATATTAATAGTATTTTTCAGGGAAAGTTTAAAGGCCAGTTGATTGCATTTGCTGATGATACAGTTCTGATATACTTTAATAAAACCTGGGAAGAAAATTATGAGCAAATTAAACATGATATCATCTTACTAAAAACATGGTTTTGCATGAATGATATGTTAATAAATGCAGCAAAAACTAAATTTTTAAATTTTACCTAAACAGGTCAGGGTAAGCTGCCGTCTGACTTAAAATATCACATTAACTGCAATAATATGGATAATAACTGCACTTGCCAAATCAAACAGTCAAACTCAATAAAATATCTTGGAATAATAATTGATGAAAATTTGAACTTTAAACTGCACATAGAATCAATAAATAAAAAGCTAAAATACATACTTAGCAGGTTTTATTTTGTAAAGAAGATACTTCCAAAATTTCTAAAAAGAACACTTTACTTTGCAATGGTTCAATGCCTACTAAGTTATGGCATAACTATATGGGGTGGCTTATACAGAACAACTCTGTCCAGTATTGTAACGAAACAAAAAGCATTCATTAGATGTATAGAAGGTTGTGGATATAGAGAGCATACTGAACCAATTTTTAAAACTCTAAACATACTAACATTTAATGAGCTTTATTGTGTTAACACATCAAAATTACTAATTAAACATTTCAATTTTCTGGACATTCAATTAAATACTAGTGGAACTAAAATATTCATTCCCAGAGTTGAGAGGTCCCTCAGTCAGAGGATGTTCTTTTATTTAGGAGCAAAGACTTTTAATTGCATACCAGAAGAAATAAAGAAAGTCCCTATTAAAATAGCTAACAAAAAAATTAAAAAAATTTTCTTACAAAACCACTTAGTAAATACTATTCTTGCTAGATCATTTGATGTTCCTGTTTTTTAATTTTATTTGGAAATTCTCCATTTACTAAAAAATATTTTAGATTATATTTCGTGTTGTCGAAAATGGTATTAATTAATCAATAATATATTTTCTGTATACATATTTATGTATCTTTTAATTGAATTTAAAACTTTTACATATTTTTAAGATAGACTAATTATTTAAGTCCATTCCTTCTCATAAAATTATAATTAAATATTATTTATTTGTAATATAATACCAATATGTCTTCTAAACTATATATTTTTTAACATGTAAAACTACATCGGGCTGCCAATTTACCTATCAAATGAATTAAGAATTAATGTTTTTCATCTACTTATACCCAATTGAATTTAAAACGTTTACATATTTTTAAGATAGATTAATTATTTCAGTCAATCCTGTCTCATAAAATTATAATAAAATGTTATTTATTTGTAATATAATACCAAAAATGTTACCATATTTAACTGCTAGAAATAATACTTATTATATATACTTATATTACTTTACACTTTCTATTTTGTAGTTTTTATACATATTATAGATCAATTTATGTAATAATAAATTAATGAGGCACTCAGGATTTATTTCCTTGCCCTATTAACTTACTGAAATAGCTATAGTATAGTATTAAATTAATAATTGTAAAATGTAAAAAAAAACCTAAGTAAAATAAATAAATAAATAAATTTAAAAAAAATAAAAAACCTCCACTTAAATAAATAAAATATTTCATAAATATGTAAAAAAAAATGTTTTTTGATTTGATTTATGACAAGCAAAGGAAGACAAGGTAAAAATAGTTCATTTAAAAAAGGCCAAATAGAGAACCCATGAAATAATGCAATGCAGGTAATTCTTGATTCATGCAGTACTTAATTAGCGATAATTATCATCTTCCCAGAAATTAATTAAACCCGAAAAAGGTAATTAAAGAACTCACTTTTAAAGTATTCGTTTGCCTCTGCTTTAAATTTTTCCGCCGCCTCCGCTTCTTCAGAGGACACCACTAATTTTTCCTTGATCTCGGCACTCATTCTTGCTTTAGTTAATTATCAAAAATGAATTAGTTGCTACAGGAAATTAATTATTTAAAAATTAATTAGTAAATTTTTTTAAAATCTCATTTTCGAGACCGCGATGATGACATGTGAGGTTGACATTTGACAGGTGGCACGCCGGTTGTCAAAAAATCAGGATAACCAACGGTTTAAAAATAAAATGCCTTAAATCGTCACGTGCACAACAAAATACCCAAAATTTAAAATAGTGGAAGCCAAAAAAAAAGATAACTTTGTTTACGGAACGCGTCACAAAAACTGCGGAAAATTCAAATTTTATTATTTATTTTTTAAAGTTGTTTTTAATCACTTGTACAGGTAACGATTTAATTTTTTAGGATGACCTCTATAATATAATTATTATCAGTTTCTCAAAAAATATGGTAATTGTCTGCGAAAAATTGGAGTGTTATAAGTACCAATAAATCAATAGTGTTGGTTAAGTAAAAAAACACTAGGAGAAACTTGTTTTCATTATGATTTGGACTCTAGGGAACTTCTTCCCTCCGTTTGGTGTCGCAAGTTTTGCCGGAGTAGTAGTGTTTGGTGTGGTCACATTTTGCTTTTTCAAAAAACTTGCTGGAGATGCCAATGTTCCCATTCGAGACACCACTAAAAACCACAGCTGGATCCCTATTAAAATAGCCTCCAAGTCATGGTATTGTTCTATATGTGAAGCTTTTCTAATACACGGGATAGGGGTTTACTGTGACTACTGTGGAGTATGTGCTGATCCAGAATGCATAAAGAAAGCAAACCGAACTCTGAAATGCAAAATAATAACCTCCAATAACGAAGTTCTACTACATCACTGGATAAAAGGAAATTTACCCTTAGGCGCTCTATGTGTAGCTTGTAATGAAGAATGCTCCCTGGAACCAGGACTTGTTGATTATCAATGCTGCTGGTGCCAGAGAACAGTGCACACCAACTGCAAAAAGCAAGTAGATGGTGAGTGTGATTTTGGTCCTTACAGATCAATGATTGTTCCACCCCATTGTGTACAGTTAGTAAGACGAAAAGGTGCTCTTAATAAGCAATTGCTACTCAAAGGGGTCAAAGATCCTGGATGGAAAGATTGGACACCACTAGTTGTGGTTGCAAATAAGAAATCAGGCAATAATGATGGAGCCCTAGTATTGTCAGAATTTAGGAAGTACCTAAATCCAGCTCAAGTCATTGATTTATCAAACAAAAAACCAACATGTGCTTTGCAATGGTGCATTCTTCTAGCACCAAAGGTCGTCAAACTGCTAGTGGCAGGTGGAGATGGTACAATATCATGGATGTTAACCTCATCTCATAAACTTGACTTGGAACCTGAGCCCCAGTTGGCCATATATCCCTTAGGAACTGGAAATGACCTATCTAGAGTTTTGGGATGGGGCAAACAAAACAGTCCTGAATTGGATATGAACCGACTTCTGACAAATATTAGAGATGCTAGACTGTCAGAACTAGACAGATGGCAAGTTGAGATAATTTCAACTAGACATTTGGGTATTCGAATACCCAATAAAACTCAATATATGTACAACTACATAAGTTTTGGAGTTGATGCACAAGTTGCGTTAAGCTTTCACAAAACAAGAGAAAGTATATTCTACATATACGGAAACAGAGTACTTAATAAGCTAATATATTTATGTTTTGGGACACAACAAGTGGTCACTGCAGACTGCAAAAATATTGAAAAACGCTTGGATTTATACTTAGATGGAGTACGAGTACCTCTTCCTGAACTCGAATCTATAGCCATATTAAATATATCCTCTTGGGGTGCCGGTGTGAATTTATGGGGTTTAACAGATGCCAATGCTTCTAGTCAGTCATACCATGATGGTATTTTAGAAGTGGTAGGCATTTATTCTTCCTTTCACATTGCCCAACTTCAAATGGGGCTCTCATCACCACTGAGAATAGGACAAGCTAAAACAGTTGAGGTGCAGTTAAAGGAAAAAGCACCTGTTCAAATTGATGGTGAACCATGGGAACAGAACCCAGGTACACTAAAAGTTACATTTGTCAACAGATGTCCAGTTTTAGTTAACTGTAAAAAAACCAGTAGTAGTAGTAGTACTGGAATCTAGTTTAGTATATTTAACAGACTTTTATTGGTCATGGCAATTTCTGTACTTAAACCAAAGATAGTTAGGAAACATAAGTATTGCTTTAGCAAGGTAGCAACCAAAAGATAAATCTGACCATTGTTAAGCTAATATTTTTGACCAGTAGTTTTTTTTATTGATTTTTGAAAATAGAAATATCTCATAATTTTGTCCTAATGAAAGGGGTATTAACTGACCCAAAACTGTATGCCATGTTAATTTATATGGGTAATCAAGTGTGTTGAGTTTTTCAGACGACACAATTTGTAGTAGTAGTGCCAAGTTCGTTATTGATCGAACATTTCTCATCATGTATTGGTTAGCTTTTGGAAATTTTAATGTCAGAGAATTTTGATTTTTCATGTATGGAGGTAACTTCATTAGTCCATTGTATTTTCAGTGACTGGATTGTACCATTGATATTTAGTTTGTCCACCAAGCTTTCGTCCATTAGAGTGACAGTTGAACATTTGTTACAGAGGGCTGTGGTATAAATAAATTGGTTGTCTGGACCGATAAGCTTTATATTTACCATTCTAAGAAGAATGTTACTCTCTTCATTTTGTCCCAGAGAATTAAAACCTCCATGTTGAACCATTTGTCTGTTGGTCTTAGACAAGGTGAAAGTTCTACGGCTGCTTTCTCCTTCTTTGTGAAGGGTTTTATTGTGTGTTCTACATCCATTTACAGTAGAAACTTGCTTTTTCTTACAATCTTTTGTTTGGTGTGAACCCTTGAGGCACGAAAAACAATCTATTTTTTGTTACAGCTTGCCATCTGGTTTCAATGTCATCTGTCTGAATTTTCATGCATTTGTCAACTAAAACTTTCATGACAGTAGGCACAAATTGCTTCTTGATTATTTATGTGAAATGTTTTTTCGTTTCTTCGACCACCAAAATTATTTGTTTTTGTGAAGTTCGTATGAGAACTTTGGGACGTGGTTTCATTTGGCATGACATAACATGCAGAGTCAGCTTTTGTGGTTATCCATTTTGAAAAATCTTGGATATTCACTTTACCATATTGTTCTTTAAAACTTCTTCTCCCCATATTAACTTTAATGAATTTGGTACTTTCTGTACCAAATCCCTTAACAGTGTCAGGTTTTCAAGATGTTGATGATAATTTAAAGATGTAATTGTGTTGACAATAGAGTTTATAGCGCTCACGAAATGTACCGTTTTCTAGCTCATACTCTGATTTGTGAGAAGTATTTTGACTTATTAATAAGAACATCAATAATTAAATCAGGGCGACCAAATCTACGCTCAAGAGTACGAATATAACTTCTTCAAGATTACCTGTGCTCATGAGTAATCCTGTCACCGCTTCTTTTGCATCTCCTTTTAAACATTTTTGAAGCTTTATTAATTGTCCTTTTCTATGATGTCTTCGAATTTTTGTTGACATTTGAGACTATATGTTCATTTACCCAATTTTCACTGTAGTTTTGATCTGTGTTTTGTGAAAGGATATCATCACTAACCTTCGTTTTTGTTGGTCTACTTTTACTTTTTACGGATTTTGACTCGATTTTCGCTTCTTTTAGTTGTTTTTTTATTTTAAAAAGTATTAAAGCTTCTTCTGTCTGTTTTATTCTTTCTTCCTTTTCTAATTGTTGCCTTCTTCTCTGTTTCTAATTTTAAAAGTGCTTTTTGTCTTCTTATTCTACATTCTATGTCTATTCCGTTTTCAATGTTGCTTTTCACTAGGACTGTGCCATCATTGTTTTTGTTAGTATTTTGGAACCTTGTTATACTACTTGGTCTTATCGTTATTGTATTTTTGTTTGTTTTTACTAAATTACTCTCAGAACCTGGTCTGTTATCATTTTTCTATTTGTCAAAACTAGCAAATCCACGTGGCGATTCAAAATTTTCGTCTAATTGTCTGCCCTGCCAAAAATATCGCGTAAGTTCTTACATAGTTTTAAAATATTCTATGAGCCAGGTTGTATTCCTCATAAAAACTGGTAAGAAAATATTTATTTTTACGAGATTTTCAATGATTTTTACCAGCATGTTATAAAAACCGCTTAGAAACTATTTAAAACCTGATCAAAATTGTAAAATCTTGTAAAAATTATTTTACTGGATTTTACGCGGCCTTTTTGCCAGGTTTGATTGGTAGTTCTATTCTTTCATACAGGTAATGAATTCCCATTTTCTTCGAGCAAATTTTCATTTCATTCAAGGTTTTCGTCAGGTTTTTAGACTAATTTTTGGACAGGGTTTCATTGACAATATTTTTTATTTTCCAACTTCCAAAAACTGACTTATTTCAAAAAAACATCATAAAAATTACAAATCTAGTAGGTAGCTAAATTAAAACTCAACAGAGTGGGTAATGCCATGATTAGTTTCCCCCTTGGCCCTAACATCTAACCAGAAGGGGAATTTTTCTCTTGTGTACAAGACAAAAATTTCTTCTCTAGATGGCGCTGATCTAACATGTACTAAGAAAAAATAATATATATATATTTATTTAGGTAAAAATAAATTTCTCTAAGTCAAATAAATCTTGCTTGACAGGAATAAATATTTATTTGATTAAAATAAATATTTATTTGGCTCAATTAAATCTTTTTGTGGGTATGTTCCTTATTTAGAATTTAGGAGATATTTACCCCAAAATCAGAGAATATTAGATTTTTTTAATTGAAAACAAAATCGAAATGTTTGGAATTTGCAAAAAAAACTGAAATAATGTGGGAGTGGAATTTACATGGTGGTAATATGGGATTTTCCATGCAGTGACAGTTTTCACATTTTTTTTTGACAGGTAACCCATCATGAAATTGTTTTATATATTAATAAGATATCAGTTAAAGTTATATTTTTTTTGGAAAAATCAAAAATGTTTTTGAATTTTTCCAAAAAAATTTAGAATTTTTTTTTCTTCAAAATTTCAAATATTTTTTTTTAACAAAAGGTATGTCATGTGACATACTGTTTGAAAGGTCTTTAAAAAATCTTTCAAACAAGCTATAAATCAAGGCAGTTGTGTAAGTAGTTCTATAGATATATTTTTTTTTTCTCAGTACATGTTATGGCGAAATTCTTAAATTTTTTGATTCAAGTCAATCAATAAAAAAACTACTGGTCAGAAAAGTCTGGGTTTTTGAGTTTTTCGACAAGTAAAACAACTGTACCAAAACTCATCGAAATCAAAGATGGTCAAAACTATGGGCTGGTTGATTTGATATGGTCTGACCCTTTATCTATTTGTCTAATTGGTTAGAGTGCAAAAAAAAATTATGGAGTGACCAGAAGCATCAAAACAAAGCAAAAGTGTTCTATCATAGGCATACAGACCGCTTCAAGCTACTGCGAACATAGGGGGAATCAAGTCCAATTTACTCTCCGTGCCGTACGACCGAGGTGGATTCGAAGCACGCTTCAGTGTTATCTTTTGGAAATTCATTTTGTTTTTATTATTTTGTTTTATTTCTGCCTTGCTCGAGAAACAGATGGGTAAGTTCTTAATTGAAATAATACATTTTTAAAACTAAAAATGGATGTCTACGAAGTTGCCGAAAAAGTGGAGATGGTCAAATCGTCATAACCCAACACACGTTCGATATTGGTCGAGGGAAAATTTGCATTTGTATTTTGACGTAAGAACACAGTATCCCCAAAAACTAAATGTTTGGGGGGGGGTATTGTAGGGGAACACGTAATTGGGCCATTTTTTATTAACGGCAATTGCAATTTGAATGGTCCTAGATACTTGGATCTACTGCAGCAGCACATTATTCCAACTGCTAGGCAGTTGTTAGGTGTAAGATTTGGTGAAACATGGTTTCAACAAGATGGTTGTTCCACTCACAATGTTGGCCTTGTTAGGGAATATCTTGATAATGTATTTCCTAATCGGGTTATAAGTACACAGGGAACTATTTTATGGCCAGCTCGATCTCCCGATCTTGCTCCTAATGACTTCTATCTGTTTTTGAAGAAGCTTTTCAAATTATCACCCCTAACATGCTTGGAAACGTTGGAAGGGGTTTTTATAGTAGGCTCGGATATTGTCTAGTCGAGCAAGGAAGACTTTTCGAACATTTGCTTTAATTTTTTTTTGACTGGGAGAATCTTTTTGGTTTTTAGAATGTATTATTTTATTTTGAGAACTTGCTTTTATTTTGTTTCTCCTTATTATTTTCATTGTAACACGTCGTCACTGATAAATCTGAGCAGTTGACAATAAAACGCTCTTATTTATCAGTGACAAAAAATAAGAAAATTACGTTATAAAAATTTGCGTATATATTGACCAAATTCCGGTTTCATTGACTACGCTCCACACAGCACCGTGGTTAGAGGCGTACTAAATACAAGGCGAACGGCAGCGAATGGCGATCGGAAGCCTGAGTGTTGGTTGCTTCACTGATAGGCGTGCGGTGTCTCTGCATGTAGGTACACTGGCAAATTAGACTTCTTTCGCCCTATGTTCGCAGCAGCTTGAAGCGGTCTGTATAACACTTTAAGTGGGAACACTAGAAAATTAAGGTGGTTAACCCTTTTTTTCTCAAAAAGTATGCATTATTGGACACTACATTAGTTAAGCTTGTTTGTTGATGTTTCCAGTCACACATATTTGCACTCAAATTAATTACACCCTCCATAGTGTTTTCCTTTTGAGGCAATGATGCACAATACGTGTATCTTTGTCCTTTTCTAGCTTGTACAAATATAAAGGATAGAGATACAATCAGTGTGCACTGGTGCAGCAAAAGGAAATTGCTTTGTCTAGAATTAAATTTCTATTGTAATTTAAAGTACCAAATTTATTAAGTCTAAAATATCTATAAACAGGACGAAAAGTAAGAGTTAAAAAAATTCCTTAAGCTAGAAGCACCCTATGTAATTTTTTATTTTTCGACAACAGGTTAAAAAGAGACACAATCTACTTTCTTTTTATCTTGTGAGAACAAAATTTAGCGTTGATAAATATATAGGTAGTGTGTTTTTAGCTTTAAAAATGTCTTAATGTGCATTTAAAAAACTATTAACTTATTTGTAAAATGTAGACTAAAATATTTGTAAATATATAACTAATCAATAAAAATAAACAAAAAAACAATTCTATAACTCACTATTTACAATTTATTTTTGAAGTGTATAAAAATATCAAATCCACTTACCACTGGGAATGCAGGAATGTATGTATCTAAAAAAGAATAAGAATTAGCGCTCCTTTGAAGATCATCATAATGGAGATGTTTGAAAACACACAAAGTTTTAATAAACTATGCTACTGTAAAAGCTGATTAAGATTGAATGAGAATCTTACCTAATTTATTTTTGATTGCTCTAACTTCTAGTTTATTTATCTCATAAACGGTCATATTATCTCTAAAACAATGGGAAAAAATGAGTTAACTTAAAAAATTATATTTAATTTCACAATTGTTTTTCGCCAAAACTTTATATTTTAAATTTAAATTAGTTAGCGAAACACGTGTAGCAAGTGAAAAAAAAAGTTTAGGTAAATGGGTAAAAAAATTAATGCAAAGTTTAATGCTTATTTAAAGTAAGTGAATATAACAAATTAAAAAAAAAACAAACCTAGTTTTCCTCAAAACTCTCATATTACTACTCAGGCTGTTTAAACAGTTTCCGAGAGTGTCCAATGACAAACAGTACGGGTGGATAAATACTTTGTGTGACTTTATGGCGCCGTCTAATAGTTCTTGAGCACTGCTTAATATTGACTTTTCTGGGGATACCTCTGGTAACCTCTAAAATGACAAAGATGGCATGTTAGAAAATAAAAAATATCATCTGCATCAAATAGTGTTTTTTATTTAATTTAAAAGTAACACTTTAAAAGTGGAATTGTTAACATTTTCATCGCCTTGTCTTGTGTTGTACGTACATGTCGCCATGATGGACTATTATTAGTCTTGAGTATCAAGTTCATCTCATATTCAATGCAATGCCACATGTTTATAGTCGAAATTATAGTTCTACAAAAATTGGTAAACTTCTAACTAAAAAAGACCTAAATACAAAATTCTGGGATGATGTCTCTCTTTCTGCCTGTCCGTAACACGATTACTCAAAAACCGCTAGACCGATTCTTATCAAATTTGGCACACAAATTCTTTGTCACCAGACGCAGAGCTGATTAGTTCTTGATTGGATTAAATTTTTAAAAAAATTTTAACTCAAGAACCGTAGCAGCTAGCAAACACGCAATTTTCACATTAAGATTTAAAAAAAAAATTAAATAAATTTTTGAAAAAATTTTTGTTATTTTTTTAAAATATAATATAAATCTATAATATTACAGGTAAGAAGTCATCATTGCTCAAATATTCTTTTAAAAAAATATCTCGTTTTTCGTTTTTTTATATTTTTTGCATGCTGAAGTAAAAAAAAATTGGTAAAAATACCAATAGGCAACTTAAAAAAAATATATCGAAGTTTTTAATTAAAAATAATTACACAGTTCTTTCAAATCAAAAGCACGTTTTCTTTTTATGCTTTGTAAGATAAAAAATAACTTTCCTCTATGAAAAAAAAATTAAAAGCAATGGCAAACAAATAAAGTGGTTTGGTAAATAGCGAGTATTGGTTCCTCTACGAAAGCGTTAAGTAAGTATTTTTAAGTAAAGTTTAAGACATTCTGTGCTATAAAAGTCAATAGAGTAAAAAACATTGCTGTGCCAGACAATTTCAGTCGCCTGGACATTGTTCTTTATAAAACACAAAGATACTTAGCTCAAAGATTTGTCTTACCGCTCTGTATACGGACGAAATGCATTGGAAAGTTTAATTTTTGGAAAACAAAATAGTATCAAAGATATTTGAAATTTAATTTGATTTTCTCATACTCTTGGCTTTCAGTGCCCTGGAGATTATTATTTTATTTTCACGGTTTTCTCTAGATTCTTCTAGAGCTTACCGCAATACAACATAGAACCACCGGTCAAACCATAGGTATATTTTAAAAATTAGCTAGTTTGACTACTGATTTATATGGAGCGATAACATTTAAATTATCGAAAATGAAAGAAAATAACTTTTAAACTATTTCCTAAGAAAAATGTCTGGGCTAAACATTATTTCTGATTTACCTATTTCTGTAGAACTACTCGTAATTTGTAATGACGTCATACTGAGTGCCAAAAATATATGTTCCCTATACAGTATTTTCCAACCGAAGTTTATACAGATTTAATTAACAACTCTCAGCGAGAATTTTCGATTTGACGTTTATTAATTTTGCTTCTCCCTAAAAAGACAATTGGCCGCATAGTTTTCTTTAATTTTACTTTAATCATGTGTGCTGATAATATTGTTATTAAAATTTTATAAAACCTTTTTTTTATAACTTCATCAAAAACATGACTTTAGTAACTGTCTGCAGATAACTAATGCATGGCTTTTTGGTTACCGATTTTGATCACGGCTGCAAAAAAAGATTTTTGTCCGTTTTTTACCCAAAATTAAAGAGAAATAGCGGAATATAGTAATATTGAAAAAATCTAATTATTCTTGCCTCAAAGTTAAGCCATTTCCGCCAGTTTACAAGTATTTACGAAAAAATAATTTAAAAATATCAAACTGTCAAAGATTAAAATGTCGCAACAAGGAACGTCACCGAGTAAAAAGGCACATCGCCATGGAAACCATTGTTATTTCATTAACCAGTCGCCTTGATTTATAGTGTAAAGATTTTTCCTGTTTTTACTTGGATTTTTTGATCAAGGTATTAAAAAAATAGTGTTCAACTTGCGGCTAAACTGTGCTTTTTTTACTCGTGTTTTTAAATACCCCGCTGCGCTCGTTATTTAAACCAACGCTTGTAAAAAAAAGCATTATTTTAGCCACTAGTTGTGAAAACTACTATTTGTTATAACATGTCAGTGTCGAAAAGTGCAAACAAGGAAAAATAAAATGAATACATGTCAAACTAGGTTTACTGATGTCAAAATTGTAAATTATTCTATTTTCGCGAGTCTTCCATCGCCAAAACGTAAACAAATTAATACTCTTTCCGCTAAGATTCCTGTCAGAAAAAACCTAACCTAAAAACTTCAAATGTGACAACAACAATCTAGGGCGTTTGGATTCATCATTGAGCTTAGGTTTTGTCGGTTTTGTCTAAATAAAAATGGAGCGGACTGTACTTTGACAACAAACAGACAAATTAATGTTGTTGATTGACACCATATATCTCATAGTTATATGATTGAGACTGACGGAAAAAAAATGAACAATGATCAGGCACCAATTTTTTCAAAAAATTTGTTAGTCACCGTTGTTTGAAATATATTGAACAAAGATAATACAAAAATGACGTCATTACAAATGGGTATAATTCCAACCATACCCTACCTTAGATAAACTACCAAAACCATGTAGCCATTTTCTGGACAAATGGAAAATGTCAGGAAATTCTGATCCGTTTATTTCTTTAAAATTTTTAAAAAATGTGTAAGATTGTTTAAACTTACAATCAAAAGTCAAATAGTTTTGGCCTACGTCCCTTGGGGGGGGGGGGGGCGGTAACTGAATTTTTAATAAAAAAGGGGAAAATCTAGGCATCGCTCAAGTTTTTCATGAATATCTCAAAAACTAAAACACCCACTTAAGCACGGTTTTCATTTCCAGAAAGCCAAATCATTGGTTTGTTTAACAAGGTATTCTTTTTAGTTTAAAAGTAAGTGGTACGAAAACAGTAGCGGCTCGTTTTCGAAAAATGTTAAAATTTCAGCTTTTTCAACTTCTTTGCAAATTACTTTCCTTTCTTCTGGTTTTTAGGTTTGAATTCCGAAATTATATTTATTGACTTTAAAAATTGACCCATTATCTTATCTTTCTTTTGATGCTTTTTAAAATATTTTCTGGTACAGATTACGCCACCAAATCAGAGGTTAACCAACTAAAAATCCCAGATTTATCATAGTCCGTTTATTTCTTTAAAATTTTTAAAAAATGTGTAAGATTGTTTAAACTTTTATGACATGACACCATGACTATATTACAATCAAAAGTCAAATAATTTCGTCCCTTAGGGGGGCGGTAACTGAATTTTTACTAAAAAAGAGGAAAATCTAAGCATTGGTCAAGTTTTTCCTGAATATCTCAAAAATTAAAATACCCACTTAAGAACGGTTTTCATTTCCAGAAAGCCAAATCATTGGTTTATTTAACAAGGAATTCTTTTTAATAAAAAAATCAATGAATAGCGAGCTTTCCCTCAAAAAAAGGTAATGGTAACCGTAGATCCGGATTTCGCACTTGTGGTGCTCATCAGTACGGTGCTAGGAATTAGGAAATGAAATGATGATGATAAAATCTGACACAGGATTCATGTAAAATTTATTTATTGAATTCTTTTATTTTTTTATTTATTTATTCACCCTCACTAAATCCTTTTTTAAATTTATCAACTCCAGAGCTTAGGACATCTGCAAAGATAATTATATCTGTCTCCGTAGAGACGCTTAATTTTCCTTCAAATTGAAGGTACCTCTGCCGATTCTGCAATTTGACAGATGGTTGTCTTTTACATGAATCCTGTGTCAGATTTTATCATCATCATTTCATCTCCTAATTCCTAGCACCGTACTGATGAGCACCACAAGTACAAAATCCGGATCTACGGTTACCATTACCTTTTTTTGAGGGAAAGCTCGCTATTCATTGATTTTTTTATTTATTTATTCACCCTCACTAAATCCTTATTAAAATTTTTCAAATTCTTTTTAATTTAAAAGTAAGTGGTACGAAAACAGTAGCGACTCCGAAATTATATTTATTGACTTTAAAAATTGACCCATTATCTTACCTTTCTTTTGATGCTTTTTAAAATATTTTCTGATACAGATTACGCTACCCGTGGCCTTTTTAGCACAAAGGGTACTGAAATAATTGTTTTTCTTTTTGGAATCTGCAGCATCACGGAATTATTTTTGTTGCCTATAGATATGTTGCCATTTTTGTTGTTATTATATTTTTAATCTTGTCACAGTTTGTTCAGTTCAGTAGCGTCCTCAGCAACGGTTAAATTTGAAAAATCCACTAATTCAAAATTGTGAAAATTTTCCTCAAAAAATAACAACGCAATATCTCTCGCTGGCATTTCTACAAACTGCGACATTTTTATAAGGCTAAATTTTTTTTGTAGATCTATTCATTCTCTTTTATGGCTGCTATTATATATGCAAAAAAATTGGAGTGGGGCTATGCTAGAGAGGTTCCATTCTAGTCGAAAGTTCGTACAAAAATCGCATATTAGTCCGCAAGATGAGAAGTTTAATTAAGAAAAAATAATAACTAAGCAGTGAAACTTAGCATGCATAATAAGTAGACCCTTAGATAATTTTGGTAAATGTTGCTAATATAAAGTTTTGAGAAAACGGTCCCTATTTCCGAAAATAACACAAAAATTGTTAAATGTCTAGAAATTATGGTGGAGCGATGAAATTTGGCACAAATCGTTATTGACCCCGCAGTTTTTTTTTGTCGTGTGTTACTTATTCGAGCTTTTTTACCTAAGGCCTCAATTCTCGACGGTAAACAAAAAATAGGAAAATATTAATAACAGCCATCCAAAAAGTGATAGAACTATCAGATTAAGAACAAATATTTGTCGCTACATTAGCTTAAATTAAAAAATAAAAGGTTTTCTGTAGAGGGCCCCAATTCCTGACGTTTTTTGAAAAAAAACAACATTAAATACTAAAGCATAACGATAGAATGTGGCACAAATGATCAATGGGTCCCTTAGTACCAAATGTCCTAAGACCATTTGCAAAGGACCCTTACTCCCGAAGTTAATTTTAAAAATGTACTATTAATGCCAAAAAACTGCAAACTAACAGATCGGGTTTTAGTAGAACAGAGGGCGCCTATTTTTAAAAGTAAAACAACTTTTGTATTACTGACGGGTTTATTTATTTAAAAATAAGTTTTAAAATTGCTAGACATTCTGCTCATCTACATTAATAATTCAAAAACATATATTTCATTTGACTTTGACTAACAAGATTTGGAATTTTCCGCACGCTCACATAAAAAAAGTGACTTTCCGCACTAGAAATAGTCTGTAAAATACGATTTTCCGCACGCTTGTAGGAAATAGTTATTTACCTAACAAGTGCGGAAAGTGGTACTTTTCCGCACGCGACGTCAGTTGCACGAACGATCCGAAGCGGAGTTCGAGTAAGCCGTTAAGAGCGGAAAAGGCACTTTCCGCAAGAGTTAGGTACAATGTTTTTATTTTTTTATAAAAAAAATGTCACACAAGATAGAATAGTTACATAAATCATTTAATTAGTCTTAAATATCTTCATTTTTAACAACATTTCACAATATACAATACATTATATTTACAAAACAGTGTATACATAACAAAAAATTGAATGACAATTTTTTCCAAAATGTATAAATTTAACACTTAAAATAAAAATAACAATGCCCCCATAGTTTTTTGTATAACCCATATAACTATGAGATGATATAACGGCCCTGCCCTTGCATTTCCCGAGGAAAATGCGTACCGATAATAACTCTTCCAATCAAGTTAGCCTGGAAATATTCCAGAGACGAGGAGTCTACCGGGCAAGCGCGTCGATTGCGTCAGTAGTGAAAGCGACTGACAACAATTTGACAGCGAAAATTTAGGTTTATATTTAAAATTTTTGTTTACTTTTGGAAAAAAGTTTGGTTATGTTTCCCGTAATTTTGTATCCATAGAAAATTAGATCCCTCTAGATTTAAATATGGACAAAACAAGATTGGAAAACAAAAAGCAGGATCTTTGAGGCTTAATTCAAAACTTTTTTCAAAAATACCTTTGCAGAGGACTTTAAAATGACAGTATACAGCAAACAATTTTTACTTTTCTACTAAAACACGACCTGTTAGTTTGCCGTTTCTTGACCTTAAAAGTACATTTTCTAAAACTAGCTTCGGGAGTAAAGGTCCTTTGCAAATGGTCTTAGAACATTTGGTTTAACGTCGAGAATTGGAGTCCTAGGCAAGAGACCTCGAATAAGTACAAAATAACTACAAAAAAAAATTGCGGGGTCAATGACCATTTGTGCCAAATTTCATAAACCATAATTTATAAACCTTTAACAATTTTTGTGTTATTTTCGGAAATAGGGGCCCTTTTCCGAAAACTTTATGTTAGCAACATTTATCAAAATTATCTAAGGGTCTACTTATTATGCATGCCAAGTTTTACTGCTTAATTATTATTTTTTCTTAATTAAACTTCTCATCTTGCGGACTAATATGCGATTTTCGTACGAACTTTTAACTAGCATGGGTATAGAAGAAACTCTCTACCATAGCCCCACCCTAATTTTTTTGTATATGTAATAGCAGCCCTAAAAGAGAATGAATCGAGCTACAAAAAAAATATAGCCTTATCAAAATGTCGCAAAGTTTGTAGAAATGCCAGCGAGAGATACTGCCTTATTATTATTTGAGGAAAATTTTCACAATATTGAATTAGTGGATTTTTCAATTTTAACCGTTGCTGAGGACGCTACTGAAAAGAAAACTGAACAAACTGTGATAAGATTAAAAGGCATATTTAAACGTTATTCGAAAAATATACATAACAACAAAAATGGCATCATATCTATAGGCAAAAAAAATAAAGTCCGTGATGCTGCAGATTTCAAAAAAAAACCAATTATTTTATTTTTATTAGAAAATATTTTAAAAAGCATCAAAAGAAAGGTAAGATAATGGGTCAATTTTTAAAGTCAATAAATATAATTTCGGAATTCAAACCTAAAGTTGAAAAAGCTGAAATTTTAACATTTTTCCAAAACGAGCCGCTACTGTTTTCGTACCACTTACGTTTAAACTAAAAAGAATACCTTGTTAAATAAACCAATGATTTGGCTTTCCGGAAGTGAAAACCGTTCTTAAGTGGGTAGTTTAGTTTTTGAGATATTCAGGAAAAACTTCGGTTACTACCCCAAGGGACGTAGGCCGAAATTATTTGACTTTTGATTGTAATATAGTCATGGTGTTATGTCATAAAAGTTTAAACAACCTTACACATTTTTTGAAAATTTTAAATAAATGGACTATGATAAATTTGGGATTTTCAGTTGGTTCACCTCTGGTTTTTGGAAAATCAAGTATGTAAAACTCATGACAAAACAATTTTACAACAATGCACAAATATACACATTTATTTTTTTTTTGTTGCAATTGGTATCTAGTCTTAGGTTTAACTTGTTTGCCACTTGTCCATTGCAGCGTACACCCAGGGAGGGGGGCCCCAGACAAAAGCTTGTGGACCACTGCTCTTTACATCTCCGTAAATATATGCGTTTTTCAAAATGATCAACTTTGATTGTTCCGCCCCCTTCTCGTGAGAATCATCAGTAGCCCATTATCTAATGTCTGGACAAAAATTCATTTTCCTAACTTTTTTTGCCAAATTCCGGATTGTTGAGGGAGTTAGAAAAAAAACTTAACAAATGCAAATATGGTGTGGTATCCTTAAAAAAGTCGCTAGTTATGTCCTACTTACCGCTAATACCTCCAAAACAACGTAATAGGTTAATATAAAAGGCTGAATACTGCTAAACAAAATACTTTTGATTTTATTGTTCTCATTCGCTTACTTTTGGTTTAACGTCGAGAATTGGAGTCCTAGGCAAGAGACCTTGAATAAGTACAAAATAACTACAAAAAAAAATTGCCGGATCAATGACCATTTGTGCCAAATTTCATAACCATAATTTATAAACCTTTAACAATTTTTGTGTTATTTTCGGAAATAGGGGCCCTTTTCAGAAAACTTTATCAAAATTATCTAAGGGTCTACTTATTATGCATGCCAAGTTTTACTGCTTAATTATTATTTTTTCTTAATTAAACTTCTCATCTTGCGGACTAATATGCGATTTTCGTACGAACTTTTGACTAGCATGGGTATAGAAGAAACTCTCTACCATAGTCCCACCCTAATTTTTTTATATATGTAATAGCAGCCCTAAAAGAGAATGAATCGAGCTACAAAAAAAATATAGCCTTATCAAAATGTCGCAAAGTTTGTAGAAATGCCAGCGAGAGATATTAATTATTATTTTTTGAGGAAAATTTTCACAATATTGAATTAGTGGATTTTTCAAATTTAACCGTTGCTGAGGACGCTACTGAAAAGAAAACTGAACAAACTGTGATAAGATTAAAAGGCATATTTAAACGTTATTCGAAAAATATACATAACAACAAAAATGGCATCATATCTATAGGCCGTGATGCTGCAGATTTAAAAAAAAACAATTATTTTATTTTTATTAGAAAATATTTTTATTTCGGAATTAAAACCTAAAGTTGAAAAAGCTGAAATTTTAACATTTTTCCAAAACGAGCCGCAACTGTTTTCGTACCACTTACGTTTAAACTAAAAAGAATACCTTGTTAAATAAACCAATGATTTGGCTTTCCGGAAGTGAAAACCGTTCTTAAGTGGGTAGTTTAGTTTTTGAGATATTCAGGAAAAACTTGAGCAATGCTTAGATTTTCCCCTTTTTTATTAAAAATTCGGTTACTACCCCAAGGGACGTAGGCGGAAATTATTTGACTTTTGATTGTAATATAGTCATGGTGTTATGTCATAAAAGTTTAAACAATCTTACACATTTTTTGAAAATTTTAAATAAACGAACTATGATAAATTTGGGATTTTCAGTTGGTTCACCTCTGGTTTTTGGAAAATCAAGTATGTAAAACTCATGACAAAACAATTTTACAACAATGCACAAATATACACATTTATTTTTTTTTTGTTGCAATTGGTATCTAGTCTTAGGTTTAACTTGTTTGCCACTTGTCAATTGCAGCGTACACCCAGGGAGGGGGGCCCCAGACAAAAATTGTCAGTCAAAAATTCACTATAAAAGCTTGTGGACCACTGCTCTTTACATCTCCGTAAATATATGCGTTTTTCAAAATGATCAACTTTGATTGTTCCGCCCCCTTCTCGTGAAAATCATCAGTAGCCCATTATCTAATATCTGGACAAAAATTCATTTTCCTAACTTTTTTGCCAAATTTCGGATTGTTGAGGGAGTTAGAAAAAAAACTTAACAAATGCAAATATGGTGAGGTATCCTTAAAAAAGTCGCTAGTTATGTCCTACTTACCGCTAATACCTCCAAAACAACGTAATAGGTTAATATAAAAGGCTGAATACTGCTAAACAAAATACTTTTGATTTTATTGTTCTCATTCGCTGAGAATAATCCACGATTCGATTTTATAAGGGTCAGTTCTGTCGAACTTTGGACGGCGTTTTCAAAATCCTAAAAAAAATAAACTCGGGGCTAGAAAAATGGATCTTATATATATCTGCTATTTAAACTAGACTTAGGGCTATAGTTTCTCCCCAGATTTTAAGTAAAAAAAGTACAACTGGCAACGCCTTGTTCTTTAATTTTTTAATCTTTTGCCAGAGTGCACAGGGAAAAATAAACATCAGAATTAGCTGAAATTTTGCAGGGGGTGATCATTTTTAAATGCTTAACAAAAATATCTGAAGGATTTTTCAAAATTCTCAATTATTTTTTCTTCAAAATAAAAGCTCTGGGGCTGTCATCTATCCCAAAAGCCTCAAAATAATTGCGGTTTAGAACAAACCCGATTTACAAAAAAAATAGAGAAGTACTCACAATTTCCTCTGGATTACATTTTTATCTTGTGTGTTTCCTTGCCTTACCGAAAATAAAAACTAAGTTTCTTTTTTTCTAAAAGCCTGCGCACTCCGGAAAAGAAAATCGATCAATCAATCACACTTCATTGAATTTGGGAGACACACGCATTTCATGTGATGGCCGATAGATCGCAGAATTTATACGATTTCATGGTAACTGCAGGTGTTTTGTCAACAAACTTTAAATCGGGCCGCAGTGGGACAGAAGAGTATTTTTACGTTTTATGACAGAAAACCATTCGAGGTTATGTTTATCTTTCAACAAATATAAAACCACTCTGCATGTGCGGTCGCCCTCCGAAAAAGGCCTAGCGTTGCACGGGCATTACCCCGAGTCTATCAAAGAACCAAGAGAACTTAACTGGCTCGCTGGGATTACTAGGAATTCGCATAGAAACATTCCGCGCCCATAACCCCACATAATTTTGTTTTTATTTTGATTCAACCATTTTCTTTTTTAATTTAAATTATTGCGGCATAGTTATGTGCAAGTGTACTGGTGAAATCTTAGAAGTGTAAAGGATAGATTTTAGAACCTCAGTTTCAAAAACACGGATAAAGCTCCATTTAGAGGTTGGAAAGGCTCTTGCTACGCGTTGACGCTCCTGTTTAAAATAGAATACGATTATTTCGTCTAGCGCCAGTAGCCGATTTTTAAATCTGCATGCTTTTAAGTTAACCTGTTTCCAATTCAATTATAAATTCACCTGTAAATGCGACCTTAAACATTACACCCAGTTACTTTAGTACGTAGTTGGGTAGCGTTTTTTTAGCAGGTAATTCTGCAATAAATGGTTTTCTTTTATTTTAGTATTTTACTTGGTTTTTTAGCGGCGTAGAACGCGAAAAGTCAAAATTATTAACCTAACCCCAAATTTTTGACCCGGTGCTAAACAATCTGGTGTGCCACTGTGGATAAACAAATAAAGTCTCCGCGTTGCCATGGAAAACAAATTCAATGACGTAAAATTTTGCAAAAAAATCAGGTCGACATGGTTAAATTGATTTCCCGTACAGTGTTGCTAAAAACAATTCCTCAGATTGTAACTACGACCTTAAAACCTACAACTCGTAGCGTTTTCCTTTTGACTCACTGGTGCCCACAGAGGGCAATATCGCTTTTCATTTGATTGCACTACTCTAGTTTTGCCATTCCATTTGAAAACCAGGGCAATTTATTTATTTATTTATTTATTTATTTATTTATTTAAAGAGTTATTTCTATTTAAAAGAGCCCGTCGATATCGTTTGAGATTAGGGGTCTCTCTAGACCCCCCAACATATTTTTTCTTGGGTTTTCATAAAATAACCTAAAAAGGTCTGTTCATGCAGTGGTCATGCACCAGTGCAATTTTCTGACAGCACCCGGTCAGTTTCGGTTTTGCCCCAGTGCATCAAAGGGAAAACGCTATAAACCACCACGAGAACCACCACCCACCTCTAACTCCCGCTCCAGTGAAGAAACAAACTCTAACGCAAATAACGTTTTCAAAAAGTGGAAATCGTTCGACATTTCATCTAATAAAGAGAAAAAAATATATATTAGGTTAAGTTACTGCGTCCACTGTGACGCTAAAGATGCGACAACAAACATAGATTTGCATGTCAGGGTGGACACCAAGGGCGGATCCAGCTTTTCAGTAAGGGGGGGGGGGACACATCAGTGGCGTAAAGGTAAGCGGACATATTTGCCTCCTCCCAAGACGAGAAAATATATGCAAAAGTCAAAAATGTTTACTAAAAACATGTAATCAACTTCCTCCACTTCCATAGGGACGTTTTTATGAACATGGAGAAGCGGCAAACCTGTTAGTACCTCTGGAGATAACCGCTCTTGAAGGTCGTTTATTATGGAGTCACATAAAATTTCGGGAGTGATATGATGTCAAAGTTAAAGTATTTTTGTCATCTAGATCAGTGGTTCCCAAACTTTTTCAGTTTGCGGCGCACTTACAAGTTTAGTATTTTGTCAGAGCGCCCCTCTCGCAATATGCATATATAGTTGTGTCCAACAAAGTGTTGCATATGTATAAAATATGTGCTTTACAAAATGCCTACTGTATAGTAGCAAAGCGCAAGTGTTGTACAACACTTTATTTAACACCATTATAAATATATTGGCACTAGTTACAAAACACATGAATGAAAACAACTCCAATCTAACGCTCATATAGGTTTATTATTAAACTATCACACAAGAATACATTCTTATTGAAGAAAAAACATCAGTGTGATGGGTGAGCTTAGTGATCTGCACACATTTTTTTAAAGCGGGGAATAAGGCTTGCCACTCTCATTTCTCCACGTTGATCCCGGAACGATATTTGCTCTTTATCACAGCTAGAGCTGAAAATCCAGCTTCGCATAAATAGGATGTTGCAAACGGGATTAGAATCCTCAAAGCTTTTAAACTTAGAGCCGAATATTCATTTTTGACGGATACCCAAAACTCCACCAAATCAGAAGAAGCGAATTTTGATTTTGGGCTGTTGTCGCAAGAGAGTTCACTTCTTCTAGTAAGTTGAATTCTGGTGGAGATTGTGCATGAAAAGGATCTTGAATCGACATTATCTTCTGTAAAGTATTTTGCAAACCATTCAGAGAGTTTCGAAAGATGTTCGGTGAAAAAGAGACAGCAAGTCTTGAGAGATAACGAGCTCATTAGAGGCTGAGAATTTATGCAATTCTGGAAAACAATCTTGACCGCCATCTTCATTAATTTTTCTTATCCACAACTGCAGTTTTTTCCTAAATGCTGCAATTTTCTCTGGTAGTTTCAAGATATAAATGCTATTGCCTTGGAGAGACAAATTTAAGGCATTCAGTTTGTCAAATATATCGCACAAATATGCCAGTTTTAGTAAAAAGTCGGAATCCTTAAAGTATCTGGGGCTTGCATGACCTTCCGCTTCCAGGAAAATGTGGATTTCTTGATGTAGCTGGAATTTACGGGATAAGACGTTTCCACGTAAAAGCCATCGTGCACTGGAGTAATATAGCAGCGCAGTGTGTTCAGCTCCCATGTCCATACAAAGAATTTTGAATAGTCTGGTTTTTAGCGGCCTAGTTTTTATGTAGTTAACTACGTCTATGATACGTTCCATAACCAAATTCAATTCACAGCCCAACGACTTCAATGCAAGTGCTTCCCTATCCACATGGCATACGGTGCTTTACTGCGAATAAGGGCTTACAATCCACCATAACGGCCAGACATTGATCGAGCGCCATCAGTACAAACTCCAATACACTTCTCCCAATCTAAATTATTCTCTGTTATAAACTTGTCAAGAATTTGAAACAAGTCTTGAGCCTTTCCGCTTTCATCGATACTTTTGCAGAAAAGAAGGTCTTCAACAATAATATTATCATCCAGGAAGCGTACGTAACAAATAAGGTGTGCATCTTTATTACTGTCAGTAGCCTCATCAAGTTGCAGACCAAATTTCTTGCCTTTCATTTTCCCTATCAACTGATCAACTGACTAATAGTGTTGTTAGATAAAGGTACCTTTGAAATTTCCTGCCGATTCTTCTATCATAATGTTAACCATGTCGACAGCAGCCGGCAAAATAAGTTCTTCTGCGATGGTGTGAGGTTTCTTGCACTTCGCCACCCTGTATGTCACTTTGAAAGAGTACAGCAGTGCGTTGCTAGGTACTGAAGTTTGTTAAGTAAACACGTTCTTTTGTTTTTGTACATTCTGCAACTTTCTTGTGAAAAATTCGCGTGACTTTCCAACCATCGTAGGATGAATGGTTTCGAGATATCGTTTTAGCTTACTTGCGAGCATATTTTCGACCACTAGAATTTTCAAACACACTGCGGTCTTTCCTCATGATTTACTTCTACTGAAGTAAAACCAAAGTTTAAATAGCTATCATCGTATTTTTCGTTCTTTTTACTCCTCCGTCACTTGTCGTTACTTGATCACTCTGTCTCGATCTATCAATTTCCTTATTTAATAAAAATCTTTCCATCTTGTGACTAACTTTTTACGAAAAAACGAAGCAACCGATCCGATATTGGAACGTTTATGTGTCCTGAGTTCGTAAATCACAACACTTTGTATCACTACTAAAACTCTCTATTACTACTTCTATTTATCATAACAGTTCAACCGCTTACAATTCTTCTTACGGTAAACTAACCTAGTAAACAACAACAACAACAACAACAACAACACCCGGTAAGAGGGCCCGATCTGGAAGAATCCTTAGTGTTAGCGGACATCTATGTGCGCTGACACTAATTATTCTGCCAAACCTTTCCTTCCACCCCCACTTGACCTTCAAGTGGACCTCTTAAACTCTCCCTACCGCTAGGTAGCCTAAGTTTTGTCGATTTTTGGGGAGACTAGCTGCCTGAAGGGCTTAAATGTCGTGACTGTTCTAAAGAACTATTTGTTGTTGCTGTTGGGGGGGGGGAGGGGAGGGAAGTGGGATTTGGAGAAGGAGGGAAGGTGAGAACTAGCTCGCTAGCTGAAGGCTAGAGGGCTAGCTGACGACGGGGTCTCTTGTGGCGATGACGGATGTTCTCGTCGTAGTTGACGGCCTGTCGAATAAGGGGATTTGAATGATTATCAGCTTTTTGGTATACATTATGGGCTTTTTCGGAAATAAAGGTCGTTAAGGGGGTAAGATTATTGTCTCTCATAAGTCTAGTATACGAGGTGTGCCAGGGAAGGTCAAGGGCGTTACGTCTGTAGCGATTCTCAAGGTTTTGAATGAGTTTTAGATGACTTGGCGCGGCATAGCCCCAGGCGGTTGATGCATAGGATAGGATCGGGCGAATTATTGTGTTTAGTAGTAGTAATTTATTTTTGTGTGTGAGTTTACTATTACCGCGAAGTAGGGAGTATAGATTTTTGTAGGTGTACATGGCTTTAATGCGTGTGTTTTTGACGTGTAACCCCCAAGTAAGGCGCTTGTCGAAAGTAACCCCAAGATACTTAACGTCGTCCTGCCAATTGATTATATTGCCATTTATTTCGACGTGTCCGACAGGTCCCTGTCTTCTACGGCTAAATAAGATGGCTTTTGTTTTATCGGAGTTTATTTTGATTTTCCATTTATTGCAGTAGTCTACAAAGTCGTCTGCTGCTGTTTGAAGGTGACGCGTCACTTGGCGAGGAAGCAGTGAAGCTGTTTTAATGATTAGGTCATCGGCGTATCGTGCTAGGTCTGTGTGAGGTGTGGGAGTGAGGTCATGGGTAACTAACCTAGTAAAGCGGACTACGGCGACTTAAATACTGTCAAAGAGCGCTCGCGAAAATTCTCGTCGAGCGACGCGCAGGTCGAATACGGGCTTCTGGAAATTCTAGAAACTTGCTCTGCTCTCTCGGGCTCGATTAATAGTGGATGCGGCGCCGGCGTTGCCAAACGTAACTCAAATTCTACCTTATCAGAAGCGCCTGGCGGCGCCCTTGGTTTCTTCTCGCGGCGCCCCGAGTTGAACCCACTTTGGGAACCACTGATCTAAATATTAAAAAAAAAGATGTGAACCGCCCAGGGGGGGGGTCATGACCCTCATGATTCCCCCTCCCGTAGATCCGCCCTTGGTGGACACCCCTGGATGGGGTGTAAAAACCTTTTTCTAAAAGATTGCTAATGAATGTCCTTGATCTTCTTTTATAGTAGGTAAGGTTGGGTTTGGTATGCTCCCCCTCCACGGCGATCTACTAAGTCTATTGGGTTACATTATAAGTGCTTACATTTTAAAAACACCTCCCTAGCTACGCCTCTGGTCAAACTTCAAAAAACTAACAGGTGCCTTTAGAGCATTCAATATTCTTTCGATCGAGACCAAAATGATGAAAATTGGTTGAAAACTTTTCTGGTCATAAGGAAAAATGGAACTAGGTGCATTTTCAGACATACGTCTTTGACGGCCCATATCTTCTATCACAGACATATACGACCTCCTAATAATTTCACTATTTTAATCCCAGGACCGATAGCTTCAAAATATCTGAATATGGTAAACTTTTCCGGAAGTTCACTTTTCACTTTTTCGAGAATTTGTATTAAAAAAAATCTTTAAATCAACCCTGTTCAGCCAAAACTATAACCAAATAAATTAACTAATTTCTAGTTCGGCAGTCCGTTTACTTTCCCTACCTCTTGTTAATTCCTTCCTCGCTTCCAAACTAACAACCAGCGTCGCCACATCGAAAATATGAAACATCACGGGATTACTGTATATTTGCAATAGAAAGAACGGCAATGCATAACTCATTGTTTCTGCTGAGAAGGCGTGCGCTTTTAGCTTCTGTGCGTCTATGCTTCCTACCAAATATAAACGCATTAATAAAAATAACCAAATGCTTTCCTAAGAGACTTAAGGAGAAAAATAATTAAATAAAATTAAATACCACGGGAGTTTTTAAGAGTATTGTTTAGCAAAAATCTTTACATCTGATAACGTTTCGATTGCTTATGTAAAAAATCCGTACCATAATAACTCTTCCAATTAAGTTCGCCTGAAAAAAAATGCAGAGCCAAAAACTCTTCTGGGGCCCAATTCTTGAATCACTCAACTTTTAGTCGTATACCAAAGACATTCAACTAAAATAGACCCATCAAGTTATTCATAAATCACTTTGAAACGCGAAAAGTCACTAGACTTAGGGAAAACCATTTTATCTTCCACTGGCCCAGGCCATACCACGTCACGTTTACCAGCGGCCAGAAGCGGCTCGTTATTTATAAATGTTATTTATAAAATTTATTTTCAGACTTGTCAAATATTTTTGGAAATACAATCTCTAATTTTTCTATACTAATAATTGATACCGACGTATGGAGAGGTATTATATTTGTCAAATTATTATGTAGAGAAATAACATAGAAAATATTAATTTTTTAAATGTTCTCCAGATAGTTAGTGCGAAACTTACACGTTTACGCACGGGAGGAGTTCGGGCGGGAAAGGCACTTTGACTTTCTTGATCAAAAATTAGTTTTTAGAACACACATTTCAAACTCAAAATTTAAAAATTTGGTTTATAAAGTACCATTAAAAAAAAATTGCGTGCGTTAAAAGTTTTTTTCACGCACGCTAGGATAGTTTTTAATGCACGCCGTGCTAATTTTTTTTACGCACGGCGTGTAGGAAGTTGAACTTTTCAAATTAAAATTGGTATGTAAAAACAGACTTTTTCATACGCATTGCAAAACTTTATTAAAAAATTAGCAAAGGTAAAAGTATTTTTTTAGCACGGCGTGAATTTTAAGTGTAATTGGGGTTTTTAGATACATTTATAAACTAGATTAAATTAAAAATGGAAACAAAATTATATTTTGGTTTTAATTTCAAAAATACCAAATATATATAACCTTGGGAACAAGCTTTTTATGCAAGTAGAAAATTGTTGTACTAAAAACTTGTCAAAAGTGGGTCATTCCATATCAAATCAACCAAAAAATCACAAAAATTTTACGCGACCAATTCCAATTTTGATGATTTTTGGTATATATTTTCTTCTTACCATAAAAGTTGAAAATGCAAATTTTTAGATTTTTTTGATTCATAGTTTTTTTTTTTTTTAATTTTTCAAAATAAAAAAGTCAGCATTTTGACCTTAACAAGAATGTACAAAAGTAGCAATATCTCGAGAACCACTTACACTAGGAAAGTAATAAATGGCTCATTTTAAAGTCATTTTGAAGCTCTTTTTTATGAAATGTCACAACATAATTTTAACAAAAAAAAAAATTGGAATTAAAAAATTGAAAAAAAAAAATTGAAAAATTCAAAAAGGCCATTTTTAATTTTTTTGAAAAAAATATATAATTTTGTTCAAAGTGTTACTTAATTATCCACAAAATTTTATGATGGAGAAATGATGGGTTCAATGTCAAAAAAAATATCAAAAATATTAAGTACATTTTATAGGCGATTTTTCATGCATGTGACATTTTTAATAAATTTTTTCACATTGAACCCATGATTTGTCCATCTCAAAATTTTGTGAATAGTTTAATAACACTTTAAAGAAAATAATATAATTTTTTGAAAAAAATTAAAAATGGCCTTTTTGAAATTTTTCAAAAAAAAAATCAAAAATTTTTTTTTTTATTTTTTTTTTCAATATATGTTATGCAATATTCTCATATGAAAGGTCTTTATAAGAGCTTTAAAATGAACCTTCACCTACTTTTTTATTATAAGTGGTTCTTTGGATATTCCTAATTTTGTGCGCACATGTTAAGGACAAATAAGTGACTTTTTCGATTTTCAAAAATTAATTCAAAATAAACAACTGGTCAAAAAAGTCTGAAATTTTGGATTTTCCAGTTTTTTGGTAGGAAAAACATGTATACTAAAAATCATCAACATCGGAGATGGTGTGGTAAAATACCCTGGTTGACTTGATATGGACTGACCCTAGGGTCATTCCATATCAAATCAACCAAAAAATCACAAAAATTTTACGCGACCAATTCCAATTTTGATGATTTTTGGTATATATTTTCTTCTTACCATAAAAGTTGAAAATGCAAATTTTTAGATTTTTTTGATTCGTAGTTTTTTTTTTAAATTTTTCAAAATAAAAAAGTCAGCATTTTGACCTTAACAAGAATGTACAAAACTAGCAATATCTCGAGAACCACTTACACTAGGAAAGTAATAAATGGCTCATTTTAAAGTCATTTTGAAGCTCTTTTTTACGAAATATCACAACATAATTTTAACAAAAAAAAAATTGGAAATAAAAAATTGAAAAAAAAAATTGAAAAATTCAAAAAGGCCATTTTTAATTTTTTTGAAAAAAATATATAATTTTGTTCAAAGTGTTACTTAATTATCCACAAAATTTTATGATGGAGAAATGATGGGTTCAATGTAACACTTTAAAGAAAATAATATAATTTTTTGAAAAAAATTAAAAATGGCCTTTTTGAAATTTTTCAAAAAAAAAATCAAAAATTTTTTTTTTAATTTTTTTTTTTTAATATATGTTATGCAATATTCTCATATGAAAGGTCTTTATAAGAGCTTTAAAATGAACCTTCACCTACTTTTCTATTATAAGTGGTTCTTTGGATATTCCTAATTTTGTGCGCACATGTTAAGGACAAATAAGTGACTTTTTCGATTTTCAAAAATTAATTCAAAATAAACAACTGGTCAAAAAAGTCTGAAATTTTGGATTTTCCAGTTTTTTGGTAGGAAAAACATGTATACTAAAAATCATCAACATCGGAGATGGTGTGGTAAAATACCCTGGTTGACTTGATATGGACTGACCCAAGTGTCTTTTTCGCCCTTAACGGCCATCTCGTGCAGAAAAGTATCACTTTCCGCACTGTTTAGGCAAATTATCAAAAAACCAATGTGGAAAAAAATGGTATTTTGAAAAAGGAAGATACCTAAATTATAGGTATTATATAACGGTTTTTCATTGTGTAAAAATAAATGGAATTTATATACTCTACTATAATTTTTATTTAATACGTACAAATGTATCTTTACATTTTTAATAAATACAAAAAAAAATCTTATGTGGAGTATCTACCTATGTAAATATTATAAATAAAAAGTCTTAACAAACATACATTATTTATCCTGTCTCTGATATAATGTTTTAAACATTTATATTTATACCGGGAACGCTTGTACTATTTATAAACAAATCTCGGCACAAAAAAATGAGCTGACTACAGATAGTATTTAAACTGTAAATGTTGTTATAAATAAATATCATACGCACCTCTTACATTTTTTTGCTACTCATATAGGATATTTAAAAATATCGCATCTGGGCTAGTTCATTATACCAAAGATATTGTAATTAAAGTGCTTACCATATTGTTTTTATCAGAAATTTGCAAAAATATCCCAAAAAAACTAATTTCTTTCCTATATTTACTAATTTAAGATTTTGTATTTATTGCAACACTAGTTGCACGCCCATGGCGGCCTACAAGATGGCCTCGGAGAAACATATGATAACTAACCTATGAAATGTTTGGTTTTCACTTGCAATCTCGAGTTTTCGTCAGGCACTTTGACATATCACTTTTGCCACAAACACTTAAAACTGTATTGATTGATATTGAAAAAATATTACAAACTGTCCAATAATCTGTAAAGTATACCAAATCCTCGATTATGCTAAAGCTACAACGCCGATGAGAAATTATGAATGGAACAGCGTACAAACGGTTATATGGCTAACCCGCCACAACTGCGAGGTTGTCACATTGTGTAGGTTTTATTCCCGATATATATTGGGAAATAAAAAGAATTATTCTTTCAGCCAAAATATCAGGTATTTTATATATTTCGATCGAAAAAATTACTTATATTTCAAGTACCATAACATGTACCTGCACATTATAAATTCTATATTGATTTAAAATTAAAATAATATACCTAAATTTCTTTATATATGTGAAAAAAAATAAGGTGTTTCTCCATGTTTTAAAAAACAAACCGGAGAATTTGCATAATTGCAGGTAAATGATAAAAAAGTTATAACAATAATATGTTTGTAAAAATATTACGTGTAGAGATACAACATTCAGCACAATCTGGCATCGTTACCAAATTGTTTACCTTAAGTCTGATCGCACTTGTGGTAAACATAATGTCTCTATTTAAGTTATACCTTTATGTCGTATACGAATCACATTTTAGCAAAAAATTGTCGAAAAAAGAGTCAATTTTTACTAATTCAGATACCAAATATGCCCACAAATTCTAACTCCTATGCACAATGTACAATATTTAATTAAAATAGACGGTTTTTGACGCTTAGAAGTCGTTTTCGCTCGAATTTACATCGAGTGGGTAGAAGCAACCGATGCAAATGCGAGCGAATATGACATACGAACGTCAAAACTTACGAAAAATATTACAGAATTTCAGTACGACTTCAATGTTGTGTGTGCGTTAATAAGTGCATAAGATAAAATTTACCCCTTTTTTGTCAGTTTTTTGCTAAAATGTAATTCAAGAATTGGGCCCCTGGACGCGAGCAGACTGCGTTAGACATGCGCAGTAGATTTTTCGCCTTTGGCCATGCCCAGGGTCAGCCATGATTTTTCAATTATTTTCTTTGTTTTTAAAAGTTATTATTGTTACACGTTTTACGATCCTTGAGTTATTATAGTATCTCATAATTATATGGGTAAAAAGTACTATAGCCGAAGACCTTAAAATATAGAAACTCACAAAAAAATGGGCTAACACTTTGGGATTTTCATCATAGGTAAAGGTGTTTTCACGGATACCAAAAATACAAAATTGCCACCTATAAAGTGGAGCCCCACAATATGGCAACACTGTAAACATTACAAATTTAAATGGCTTTATTTCAAAATCCGTATATCCTACTTGAAAATTTTTTTCTTGGTATTTAAACTAAAACTGGCCTCTTTAAACGGAAAATTACAAAATTGTCATATGTCACCTAAAAACAATTGAAATATGTCTTCCAAAAAACTTGAAGGACCATTTTTTCGTGATTTTTAGAACGACGCCTAGGGAACAACGATTGCAATAAATTTTGTTTTTATTCATTAAACTATTTAAGCAATTATTATAAATAGAAAAAAATGGGGGTGCCACCATCTCATATACGATAAACGCTAGGACAACAAATATTTTTTTATTCGATTAGTATTTTCTTTCTACATAAAAAACCTTCCCTACGTTTAGTTTAAAAAATTAGGTTTGGGCACTGAAATATATAAAAAACATTTTTAATTAAAAAAAAAATGAAACAAATGATTTTTTTTTTAAACTAATTGGTATAAAAAAACCCCATCATTGTAAATAAATTAACGGGTTTAAAGTGAATTAAACCCAGTTTAATAGCTTTTGATAAGCCAAGGGGTTTCCAAGATATTTTTCCATTTTATTATTATTTTTTTAGGAAAGCTAAATCTTTAGGAGTACCTATATATTCAGTGGCTCTGGGGGGGGGGGTTGCTCCGCCCTTCCTAGGCCACTAAAAAAGACAATGCTATAAAACATGAAGTATGTAATGCATTACAAAACGGAAACCTTGGAATTTTTTTTTCAAATCCATCTAAACCAAATGTACAGCTGGGTCCTTTAAATTTTAGGGCGACTCTTAAAGCAGTTTTTTCTTGAATTTGAGCAGTGTATTTTATTTTATTTCAATTTAACGTCAGTCAAATTATAGTGTCATTCTACTTCAAAAATTTATTTTCAACGTCAAAATCCAGTCACATAAAATTCTTAAATTTAGTCAAGAAACTCAGATCATGGCCCCACACACGACGAAGGAGTTGAGAGCACGGATTGTAACGAAGCTGGAGGACGGATGGCCTCTTGCAGCTGTGGCAAAATATTTCAATCTCAACCGGAATACTGTATTCTTGAATAACAAAAGGTGTAGGGAAGAAAGAACGCTAGAGAGGAGAGGAGGATCAGGCAGACCCGCAGTTTCCAGCGAGGATGAAGATGCAGCTCTCATTCAAAGACTCGAAGAGGACCCTTTTTTAACAGCAAAACAAGCAAGGATTTTGTCTCAGTTCCCAGGATGCAAGACAACTGCTTTCAGGAGGATAAAGAGATCACACTTAAATTGCCGTGTTGCAGCTACTAAAACTGAGCTCGCTTGCTTTTTGCTCTGAATTATATCAACAGAGATCAAGATTTTTGGAACCGGGTGATTTTTACGGATGAAAAAACCTTTCAGACATCAAAGAAAGGCAAAATTAGAGTGTATAGGCCAGATAACGCCAGATTCAATCCACAGTATGTGAGTCACTACCGAGCAGCTGGTCATTTTAGTGTGAATGTATGGGGATGTATGTCAGCGAGAGGATTGGGGGTGATATGGAGAATTGACGGAAGATTTGTGGGACAAACCTATTTAGAGATATTGGACAATGTCATGCTGCCAAGTGTGGAACAGGTTTTTTCCAGAAAACAATTTTATATATCAACAAGATAATTGTCCGGTTCATACCGCGAACATCATAACAAGGTGGTTACAAGAAAACAACGTTGAATTGCTTCCTTGGGCAAGTTACAGCCCAGATATGAACCCAATAGAAAATGTTTGGAGTGTTATTGTATACAGATTCCAACATCGCAAGTTCTTGCCACAAAATGCGGAACATTTCTGGGAAGAAATCACAACGATGGGGGGAATGGGAAGACCTTGCAGGCCAAGAAAATTTCACGGTGTCTTTCTATGAATCAATGTTTCGCAGATTACAAAACGTTATCGACGTAAACGGAGACATGACAAAATATTGATTTTTTTGTAGTTTTTTGTTATTATTATAACAAATACATAGACACCCACAAAATGTATTTATTATTTTTGGTATAAAAGTATTATAAATAAAGTAAACAAAATAAAAAAAATAAAGAAGACCTTAGTGTAAGAAGTATAAGCAGTTCCCTTAAAGAAACATAGATCATCCTGTAGTTGTAAGTAACCTACAAAATTTTTAATGTCAACTTAATAGTATAAACTGCTCACAATAATCAAACACTTTCTGAAGTCGTCCTAAAATTTAAAGGACCCAGCTGTACATATTTTTTTTGAATTAGGCAAGTCGTTCTACCGATTAAGAAAGCTCATACTCACGTTTTTGTCTCTGGGAGTTCTACCCAAAATCATTCGTAACTTCGGCGATCACCAGAAATACCTAAAATAAGAAGAAAATAAAAATATAAAATATCTAAGAAGATATGGTAGCTGAGTACTTACTTTAAGAGTATAATTAAAGCCGTGGTAAAAACATCATCTTCATTGGTTTGAGAAGAGAATGTGTTGCCTTAACGGGACGTGGGTATTACTAGGCCCCACCATATCAGGAATGTCGTAAACCAGATCTTTTAATATGTTTGCCATGTTAGCGCAAAATGGATTGTTAGAAAATGTTAACAAAAGTAGCCAATTAAACTATTATTTAAATTTAATGAATGAATATTGAATCCGTTTGGAGACTGCAAACATAGTGCTTTGCAAAAGTTACAAAATAAAAATTACAACCAAGTAGGTACTTTCAGAGTCGGAGTATATTAAATTTGAGAAAGAAAATTCATTTGAATAAAATTTGAAATTTTGAAAAAATTAAATTTTGCTATAATCATAATTTTTTCCAACATTTAACTTAAGCCCAAATTGCGAGATTTTTACAGAAACTTGATCCAACAACTCTTGTAGACACCACAGCGTGTCCGCAATTATGACAGTATCGTCAGCATATCTTAGGTTGTTGATTTTTTGCCGTTTATAGCAAAGATGTATGAAAAATTCATTCTCTATTATAGATAATATTCCGGTGGAGAAAAATTTCTATTTGACGGTTTTAAAACGTTTTAATTTTTTCAAATTTCCAAATTTTATTCAATGACTTTCCTTTCTCAAATTTAATATACGCCGACTCCGAAAGTAGCTACCCCGTTGTAATTTTTATTGTGTAACTTTTTTAAAGCACTATGCTTGCAGTTTCAAGGAGTCAATATTCATTCATTAAATTTAAATAATAGTTTAATTGCGTTCAGCACGGAATTGAAACACTGAACGGGTGGTTCGCTACTTTTGTTAAAATTTTCTAACAATCCATTTTGCCCTAACATGGCAAACGTATTACAAGATCTGGTTTAGGACATTCCCGATGTGGTGGAACCTAGTAATACCCCCGTTCCGTTAAGGCAACACATTCTCTTATAAAACCAACAAAGATGATGTTTTTACCACGGCTTTAATTCTACTCGTAAAGTAAGTAGGTACTTAACTACCATAATTCAGGCGTTAGATATTTTTATATTTTTATTTTCTTAATATAGTTATTCTTCTTATTTTAGGTATTTCTGGTGATTGTCGAAGTTATGAAAGTTTCTGTGTACAACACTCAGAAACAAAATCGTGAGTAATGGCTGGAGATTGGCTAAACCAAAAAAAAATATTAAATGATGGGTTTGAAAAAAAAAAATTCCAGGGTTGCCGTTTTGTAATGCATTACATATTTCATATTTTATAGTATTGTCTTTTTTAGTGGCGTAGGTAGGGCGGAGCTCAAGCCCCCCCCCAGAGCCATTGGATATATAGATACTCCTTCCTAAATATTATACTTTCCTAAAAAATAATAATAAAATGGTTATCTGAGAATATGTTACTCAAGGCCCCCCCCTAGACAATCTCTGCGGAAGCCACTGTATTTTCGACATTCTTAAAATTACTGTAATACTTGTACTATGAATGAAATGAAAAATTAAATGAATTCTTCTGCAAATTTGGTAATTTTTGGGTCATATCATGGAAACTATGTGACCTATCAAAAACAATTAAACTTATTTTTAACTCACTTTAAATCCGTTGAATTTTTCATAATGGTGGATTTTTTTTTACACCGATTAGTTTTTAAAAAAAAAGTAATTTGTTTTATTTTTTTCATTAAAAAATGTGTTTTTTATATATTTCAGTGCCCAAACGTAATTTTTTAAACTAAACGTATAAGAGCTTTTTTATGTAGAAAGAAAATACGAATCGAATAAAAAAAGATTTATTGTCCTAGCGTTTATAGTACAGAAGATAGTGGCGATTATGATGTTTTTACAAGGCGAGTTTAAATTGGCCGTTAATTTCTTGTCAAAGTGAACTCAGGTGGCACCCCCATTTTTTTTTTGTTTATAATAATTTCTTAAATAATTTAAAGAATGAAAACAAAATTTATTGCAATCGTTGTTCCCTAGGGGTCGTTCTAAAAATCACGAAAAAATGGTCCTTTGAGTATTTTGGATGAAATATTTCATTTGTTTTTAGGTGACATATTTACGACAATTTTGTTATTTTTCGTTTAAAGGGGCCAGATTTAGCTTAAACACCAAGAAAAATATTTTCAAGTAGAACCCACAGAATTTGAAATAAAGTAATTTAAAATTTTAATGTTTACAGTGTTGCCATATTGTAGTTCTCCACTTTATAGGTGGCAATTTTGTATCTTTGGTATCCCTAAACAAACCTCTATCTACGATAAAAATTTCAAAGTGTTTGCCCATTTTTTTGTGTTCACCTGTCTGGAACTTGGACTACTACCCAGCAAACACAAATCGTTGGCATTGAATCGGGCCAATGTCGACAACGTCGGCATCGGCGACTATGATGTTGGACAGATTGCGATTTTCAGTTTTCGGTCAATAATCGGCAACTGACAGAGGTCCACATTACTACAGACGACTTTATGCCGACATCACTTTAGGACCGACGATGGTCCGATTGGAAATTTGTTTAATCGGTCGAAAATCGGCAACTGACGATGGCCCGATTTACTATAGTCGACTTTATGCCGACGCCCACTTTATCTGCTTTAGGTCCGACGACGGTCCAATTGGAACTTTGTTTAATCGGACGAGAATCGGCAACTGACGATGGCCCGATTTACTATAGTCGACATTATGCCAACGCAAACCTTATCTGCTTTAGGGCCGATGATGGTCCGATAGGAACTTTCTTTAATCGGTCGAAAATCGGCAACTGACGATGGCCCGATTTACTATAGTCGACTTTATGCCGACGCCCACTTTATCTGCTTTAGGGCCGACGACGGTCCGATTGGAACTTTTTTTAATCGGTCGAGAATCGGCAACTGACGATAGACCGATTTACCATAGTCGACTTTATGCCGACGACGACCTTATCTGCATTAGGGCCGACGATGGTCCGATTGGAACTTGGTTTGATTGGTCGAGAATCGGCAACTGACGATGGTCCGATTACGTAACCTTAAAATTTTTAAACTGCTTAATGGTTTCTTCCTAGTATGTAGAGATGGCGCTAATGTCACTATGTTCCCTGTACATAATGAGCAGAGATATTTCAAAACTAGAATGCGGACTTGACAAGATGGTGGTACTTCTCTACAAGAATCACCTCTTCTGCCACTTAAACCAGCCCGACTGGTTAAGCACCCGCCTTATCGAAACTTTGTAGTTTGCCAATGTCGGATTGTGTCAAACAACCACCGACGGACCTTCGTCAATCACCGACGTCGGGCCGCTTTGAGAGGCTGATGTGGGGCCTTATTATCCACCCATTATCGAACCTTTGTGGTCTTCCATTGTCGGGCCGCTTTAAGCTACCACCGACGGACCTTCGTCAATCGCCGACGTTGGACCGATATAGGAAACCAATGTCGGACTTGAATAGTTTACCGATGTCGGGCCGAGACCAGCTTGCCTACGTTAGACCGACCAAATTAAGCAGCTTTATGAGCGTATGCTCGGTACCATGTGGTTAAACCATATCGGACCTTAATCGTACGGCGACGGTATGCCGATGTCAGCAAAAAGTAAAATTTACCATTGGTCCGACGTCGGCAAACATACATTGGGCCTACATCGCAAAGCGGACAAAAAATACTGCTGGTTCGATTTCGTAAATCGACGTCGTGCCGATGACGGCAAATTCGCCAATCGACATCGGGCCGACGAAGGCCCGAGGGAACCGTGTTTGCTGGGTAATGTGTTCAGTTTGAAATTGAAATCTGTATGGGTTTTTCAATTGAGAATAACACTTTGTTTAGAAAATACATTATGGTTCCTTTCTATTCCATATTATGTTGAGTGTCCTGGCAATGTTGTACTATTTTTTAGCGTTTTCGATTATCCTCCTCGCAAACCGCTCGGAGATTGCAGAAGAGAGCTCTCAGAATTTCGAGTAGGCCTCTATTTTTGCAACATAGGATTTTAACTTTGTGATGTCTTTTTATTCTTGAAAGTGTATGTATTGTTTATAAAAAGTATAAAAATGAATTAGACCGACAAAGGCGGTACAGTGTACTCCGCCCTCGAATGTTACAATTGACTATTTTACATTCCACACTTGTTAAAAATTCCTTTATTTATAATGCAAAAAAGATGTTTAACCATTTGCACATTGACTTAAGAAAACATACATGTATTCAAAAATTTAGAAGTAGAACAAAGGATTTCTTAACATCGAAGGGCTTATTATACTCTTGATGATTTTTTTTCAGATCTGTTTTAATATTTCCTTTACATTTTTAAATTTTTTGTCTAAACTGTTTAGTATTATATTGTTTAGTCTTTTGATTATGTAAAAATGAAAATATTTTACCTAGTTAAGTGCTAAGTCTTAAAACCTATTTCGTTTTTGACTTGTGTTTTATATACAGACCGCTTCAAGCTACTACGAACATAGGGGGAATCAAGTCCAATTTACTCTCCGTGCCGTACGACCGAGGTGGATTCGAAGCACGCTGCAGTGTTATCTTTTGGAAATTCATTTTGTTTTTATTATTTTGTTTTATTTCTGCCTTGCTCGAGAAACAGATGGGTAAGTTCTTAATTGAAATAATACATTTTTAAAACTAAAAATGGATGTCTACGAAGTTGCCGAAAAAGTGCAGATGGTCAAATGGTCAAATCGTCATAACCCAACACACGTTCGATATTGGTCGAGGGAAAATTTGCATTTGTATTTTGACGTAAGAACACAGTATCCCCAAAAACTAAATGTTTGGGGGGGGGGTATTGTAGGGGAACACGTAATTGGGCCATTTTTTATTAACGGCAATTGCAATTTGAATGGTCCTAGATACTTGGATCTACTGCAGCAGCACATTATTCCAACTGCTAGGCAGTTGTTAGGTGTAAGATTTGGTGAAACATGGTTTCAACAAGATGGTTGTTCCGCTCACAATGTTGGCCTTGTTAGGGAATATCTTGATAATGTATTTCCTAATCGGGTTATAAGTACACGGGGAACTATTTTATGGCCAGCTCGATCTCCCGATCTTGCTCCTAATGACTTCTATCTGTTTTTGAAGAAGCTTTTCAAATTATCACCCCTAACATGCTTGGAAACGTTAGAAGGGGTTTTTATAATAGGCTCGGATATTGTCTAGCCGAGCAAGGAGGACTTTTCGAACATTTGCTTTAATTTTTTTTTGACTGGGAGAATCTTTTTGGTTTTTAGAATGTATTATTTTATTTTGAGAACTTGCTTTTATTTTGTTTCTCCTTATTATTTTCATTGTAACACGTCGTCACTGATAAATCTGAGCAGTTGACAATAAAACGCTCTTATTTATCAGTGACAAAAAATAAGAAAATTACGTTATAAAAATTTGCGTATTTATTGACCAAATTTCGGCTTCATTGACTACGCTCCACACAGCACCGTGGTTAGAGGCGTACTAAATACAAGGCGAAAGGCGGCGAACGGCAGCGAATGGCGATCGGAAGCCTGAGTGTTGGTTGCTTCACTGATAGGCGTGCGGTGTCTCTGCATGTACGTACACTGGCAAATTAGACTTCTTCCGCCCTATGTTCGCAGTAGCTTGAAGCGGTCTGTATACTTATTAAACATGGCTTTTACAATGTTTAATTTGTATTCCTGAAAATAAAGCTACTTTTGATTGATTGATTGAGTTTGCTCCTTAAAATGTCAGTGAAGTATCTTCTGTGCTGGTAGAGTTTGGTAGATTTTTCTTTTTATGGTGGTGGTAATTTCCTTTTTGCAATACTGCTTCAATTTTCTGGTCGTGGTGGTGACGACGTTTATTTGTAACAAGATTTCGATTGACTTTGATTGGGTCCGACGGTCTTGAACGATTTTTTTCGACGTAATTTTAATTGGGAAAAAATTTAAGTATTTGATTAATTTCAATATGATATTTTATTATTTTTTCGATGATATTTTAAACAGTAATCATTGATATAAGCAAAATATTAAAACTGACTAGATACGAACAAAGACGTGAGAAACGATAGCTTTTTGAAAAAATAAATAATCTTACCTAACTCAATTTTGTTTGTGACTAGCCTAATTCCATCGTTTGCTGATTTCTGAATCAAATTTTCGTGAATAACTAAATTTTCCTGAATTGCTATTCGTATGTCTTCCTCGAAAACATTGGCACCCAAGTGTCTTAAGAATGTTCTCAAATTTTCCACTTCTAACATTAGGTTTTCCAAGGATATACTTTCGTGGCCTTCGGAAATAGTGTGATTTAGAATAGTTGCTATTATATTAAAGGTAGTTATTACCTAAAAAAAAAAGTATAAGTTTTATTTTCAGAGTCCGTAATAAAATTTAAAAAATAATAATTTGGTGGCATTGGGGGTGGAGCCGCTGCGAATGCTTCACCCTTTCAGTAACTTTACATTTTGCAGGTTTCTTCTTTCCTATGATCAAAAGTACAGACTTCAGTTTTAGTACAAGCACTGGCGAAAAGTAGCAAGAGTTTTGGAAAAATATTTTTGAAAGGGATCCTAAAAGAATTAAAAGATGCACATATGATACTAGTTTTGAAGACATGTCCTCTACACACGCTTGACACTGCATTCATCAAAGACTTGGGTGAAGTACTTTTTGACTATGATAGTGGTTTAGGATATCTATTTTTTTTTTCTTCAAGTATAGTGCTGCACGAAGGCAGGATTTCGTTGGAGTTTTAAAGAAAACTGAAATACTAAATGTACTTTAAAAGTTCTAAAAAGGTATCCAGAGAATCTTTCAAAAATAAATATGATTAAAAAAATCTACTACCTCTCTATTAAATTGGACATCAGTGTGGCAGCAAGAAAAAAGTTACAAACTTAAAGGATCTGGATTACTATTTAATGGCAAATTCGTTTCAGTAATGTTATATTAGGATGGTGAAGTATTTGATAACCAAGTAGCCATTAAAAAATAATTGTACTATTGTATTGATTGAGCTTTGAAGGGAGAGATAAAGTAAGTCTTTGAACTGGAGGAAGAAGTTGCTTCAAAGGATCAATTATCTGACATCTTCATGAACTAATGGTGATATATTGAGATTGGCACAATATTGATTACTTTATTGCTGAGAGGGATTTTAGCATTAATTATTCGCTGCTTTTCAACAGGGAAAGCCTCTCAAAAGAAATAATTGTAGCGCTAAGAGTACTAAAAGACAGACTTAGAGATACGTAAGATTTTGTGAATTTTCCCATAGCAGCCAAATTATTTCAGAAAAAGAAACAAAACAGGGCAATGAAATAAGGTTAAAAAAGAGAAAAAAGACTAAAGGAAGGCAACTGAAAATTAGAATTTAATCAGGGAAAGAATTAGAAAAAAAAACAAAAAATGTTTACTATACCCAAGGCGTCTTATTTTGTATGCGCTTCTTTCTAATTGACTTCTGAGATTAAAAGATAACATATAATACAGTTGTTGAAAAAAAAGTTGAGGTTGCCTAATTTTTGGATGTAAGATTTCTTAAAATTTGCTCATTATTTGTCATAAAATAGCAACAAGAATTGAATATTTAGAAGGCCTGCAGTCCTATATAATTCCCCGATGATCCCCGCCTAATGACTTACGATTTGGCGTTTGCACCGCCATTTTTAACACTATGCTGACAATTATTACACGGTTAAATTATCAAAAGGATCGTAAAAAACGCCAAACAGCCGCTGAAATCCTCCATCTTTTATTTTCTTTGAAATACAGAAGGCGATGAAATTGGAGGTATGTATCGAACAGAACCTGGCCTAATTTTTGAATCTTTAAAAGAGGGGGAACGATCCATAATAAGAAGGAACGATTCCTTATGAGAAAGAACGATCCCTCAAGAGAATGATCCCATTCCCGGAAAAAATCGTCTTTTCCTGAAACTTCTTTAATTTTAGGTTAGAAATTATATATATATATAAGGCATAAGAGATCATCGCTCAAGAATACGAACTGTCTTCTCTGTGGGATCACTTGACATTAAGCCATGTCGTTCCCTGCTGAAAATACTTATCACTGTCTAAAAAATACAGAAATCCGACTTGCAAAATACATACACTACAAATCTGCTGCCTCCTCAATATCTCAAAAGCCAAAGAAGGTATAATTTTCTTCTCGTCTTTCGTGGTTTCCTGCGTCTCTAGAGAGCCTAAACTATGACTCGACCTCGGCGCTTTGTCACCGAAAAAATCACGTGCCGATATTGGTCGATCAACGTGAAAGTAAATGTTGCCGAATTTTTCCTTCAGGATTTTTAGCGATTTAAAAAAGCCCTGAAAAAATAAAGGTGTTGGAAAATTACACGTGTCTATTACTTTCTCAGTTAAATTCAATTTTAACTGTCCTCTGTTTATTTTGTATCAACATCTCTTAAAATAAAGGTGCAACAAAAAAGTTTGGTAAACAATACTTAATTCATTATTATATCAGGGGCGGCCACAGCTGTTTTGAAGGTGTGGGCGGGGGCTGTTTTACAGAGGTGTTGAGTTAAGTTACTGGGTTACAAAAAAATATTCATATTTTAAAGCAATCCTTAAAATTAAAATTTTAATTAATCCAGAATAATTTGTATAATTTTGAGCTCTTAGAGTTTTTGAGTTTTTTAGTTATTAAAAAAAAAATAGTGTGGGCCTGCTAGCGTTATGTAAACCTAACAGACCCAACCTTAAATAAATCTTAAAAATATCTTAGAATCTTAGAATTATGTGCTTTTTTCATTTTAAGTACATCGAACCCAACTCAACCCAAGCTACCCTAACATTTCTGTGCGCCCATCGCTTTCATTATTATTATATCAGAACGCTTAAAATTATTTTCTACTTTTTAGTGCACTTTATATTTTATAAAAGCTTGTATTTGAAAAGCCTTTTTGTATATAAAACTATTTTTTTAATTTTTGGATTTGTGCCCTAAATGGTCCATTTTGAATCCGCCATATTGAGATTTTCAAATCTGATCAAAAATTCATAATCCCCTTGCTTAAAAACCCCTGTATGTCAATATTGATTAAAATCAAACAAACTAAATCTTTTTCCCTCTCTACTTTCGTCGTTAGGGGGAGGTGGGTGCCTGATATAGTCAAATTTTTTGATGAGCGGACTGACGTCATTTTTGCCTCTGCAAACGTATTTCTTTTTTGTCAACAGTTCGCATGTCAAATAATTTGTTGTTGTCTTTTTGACATATGTCCGATTTGTCACAATTTTAAAGGACACTTGTATTTGTTTGATTCGTTGAATTGTTGATAAATTAAGCATACTAATAGAAGAAAAAAGATACTGAAAAAAATTTTAAAAAAAGTAATAACTAAAAATTATTTACTAAATAACAGATTGTTTATCAACATAGAGCTTTAATTAATCAGTTCAATAAAAATTAAACTACAACATATTATAACTACGTACCTCGTACAAAAACCAACAGAAAAAAATTATACTCATGAAGCAGTCCTTGAGTTTACTAAAAGGCAAGAACGGTGGTAGAGATAATCAATACAAGAGTTAGTAGAACAACAATATACGAGCTAAGGAAAAAGAGCATCAAATCTGATAAAATATTAAAGGAACAAAAATGAACAAAGGCAAAACAACAGACCAAAATTACCGATTACAAAGGATGGTACTTAAATAATTTTAAGGAAAATGTTCCACATCGTCTGAATCAGACAAAAAATTGGCGCTTTCGTCGTCGTCATCCGAGTCTGTTACTATAAGGGGGTTGATATCTGAAGTATCGCATACTTTAACCACTTCCCAAGCATTTAAAATGTCTGTATTTGTATGTCGAATGGAGTTCTTCCAATGGTCGACGGATATTTCATTTATGACTTTTTCCCACGTTGCCAAAACTTCATTAGCTGGTCCATTTGAAGCAGAAATATATTGGTCATATTTTCTCTTGCATTCCGACCAAACCATTTCTATAGGATTAAATTGGCAATGGTATGGTGGCAGCCTCAGAACCCTGTGACCAAAAGGTTTGACATATTCGTCGTTTTTTTTCGGCGTTTCTTTTTTTTTTCTACCAACTTCCAAATTTGGTCTTTCATAAGCGTCTCAGAAAAGGCAATTCTTTTCTCGCGAAGCCACAAAATTAATCTTTTTTTTCTACTACTCCAAAGTGGTAGCTCGCGTTATTCATTATAATTAGAGATCTTGGCGGCAGGTTAGGAACAAATTGATCTTTGAACCCTTTTTCAAAGTTCTTCCGGTTCATGCTGTCGTGGTAATTACCACTTTTCGATCCACTTTTAAAGATTAAACTTGCGCCTTTGATGAATCTGTTTTCATTACCAGCGTTGAGAACGATGTATCTATAACCTAAGAAAATATGTAGATTTAATAATATCGTGGATGGAAATACGTTTGCCTTGGAGCCTGGCCATAAGGTCGTCTATTAAATGAGATACCCTTTTTATTCTTATAGTTACTTGTCTTTTTTATTAATTTTAAAGCTGTTTTGAAAAGCTTTTGACAGTAGTAAAAAAAAATAAAAACTACTTAATCGATCATTTACAAAAATAATTTAAAATATGAACACACGGTTTTCAACCCCTAACTTCTCTTCACCGCTCGTAGGAAAAATCTTGTACCTAACACGTGCGGAAAGCGTATTTTGGAAACTTACGGAAAAGTATCACTTTCCGCACTTAAGTAAATAACTATTTTCTTAGTGAAAAAAAAACATTTACCTTTACCAGATTTTGTAGAACTGGTAGCCTTGCTGTTATCTTGTCAGGTATTCCGGAATGACACCTTACTAAATATCCATGTCTCGTCAAGGAAGACTGGAGTAAAGCCGTGATCCAATAAATTCATGTTTTTAACATATTCTCTTAAAAATTGAATTCTTTTATTAAAAATATGTGGAAGCTCCATCAGATATTTTCTATTATTGCTTTTCTTCCATCGAAAGCCAATATGTCTTACCCATTTTCGAAGAAAACTGAGAGAATATTTAAAATGGTTGGAAATGTCTTGATTCAGCTTGCGATGAAGAGTTTTGATTGTGACATATTCTTTTTTGGCATACATGCAGTATATAGTATCACGAATTTTACATTTCAAGTAATCTGTAATTTTGGTATGTTGTTTTCCGTTTTTTTGATTTTTGTTCCTTAAATATTTTATCAGATATGATGCCCTTTTTCTTTAATTTGAATATTGTAATAGTACTAACTTTTGTTGCAGAAGAAACTCTTTCTAACACATTTCCAACATCCAGGGTGATTCCCGCAGCTACTTGTCTTTTTTCAAACTCGAAAAACGTCAGTAAATTTAATATTATAAATTGACTCTGCTCACTTAGTCGCTTCGCTCCCATTTTTATGCCAATTTAAATTGCAAAAAGTGACGACTTCAAAATATTGACAATAATGTGACAGATTTTTTGAAGTAATAGTTAAAACAATCAACTACATGACTTTTTTTGCATATTTATTGTCGCTGTCTAAAACAATGTATCAAATAGAGATCCAAAAAAATGACGTCAGTACGCTCATCAAAAAATTGGACTATAATACTATATTATTGTATTGTCACCGGAACTATAAACGCATAGACAATCGGATGTGTATAAGTCAGTTAAAATGGGTTAGCAAAACATGACCAAAAATCATCTATCTTGAATCCGCCATATTGAATTTTCAAAATCTGATCTAAAGTTCGTATTCCTTATCCCCAAAAACCCTCGTATACCAATTTTGGTTAAATTCGGACAAACTTGGGCGGTTTCCCTCCTCCACACCCCTCGTAGGGGGGACAGGGTGCCTAATAATACCATATTATTGTATTGTCACCGGAATTATAATCATACATAAATACATAGTGGTGATTACTGGTGACGAAAAAATAACTTCGCGCGTGGTTTTTCTAGTGAAAACCAATTTGTTTTCCCTTTGAAATAAATGTAATATACAAGAGCATATATAACTTTTATACATCAAATTAAAGCAAAATGTTTACTCTACAAGTTTTATTTGAAACTTTTTTTAAAATTTTGCCTTAATATTATTGCAAATGGCTTCTGAAAATAAATAACTGCTTTAAAAAAAAAACTAAAAATAAAGTTTTTTTATTTCTGGTGACAAAACAAAGCAAAATTTTGAACTTTTTTATAGTAACCAATTTTATTGTGTATTTCCACTGAATCGTTTGCTGTCATTTTCGATTCTCTATGTTAATTTTTAAGAAAGTTACAGCGTTTTTAAAAGTACCATTTTTTTTTCAAGTTATTGCTCCCACGTAGTGGGACTTGAAAAAAAAACGCGTTTACCAGAATGACAACAAGTCAAAGCGTAATCTATGAGCTACCCTTAATAAAGTTAGCTTATCGGCATAAAGTTAGCACGATTTGCACACGAACCCCCCTTTTTACCCGATTTGTCCATAGACTATTTGGGCCTGCTAGTTTAGTTTAAAATTTGGATTTTTTTTTCTATTTTTACGGAGTACATAAAGAGCACATAATTCTGGGATATTTAACGGATATTTTTAACCTTTATTTAAGGATGGACCTGCTAGGTTTATATAAAGGTAGCCATTTACAAAAAAAAGTAAAAAACATTTTTTTTTACTATTTTCAGAGAGTACATAAAAAGCACAGCGGACCCTCCTTTTTTTCTAATTTTCTCAAAAACTAGAAAAGCACAAGTTTTTAAAAGGGGAGAAATTAGTACATAAAGAGCACATAACTACATAACTCTGGAATAATTAAAATTTGGACTTTCTGAGGTGGGCCCGCTAGATTTATGATGGTTAAGGGACGTTTTTGTTTGTCTACCTTAGATTTATTTCTAAATTCTTTAAAAATGTGAAATATTTTTACAAAAGGGTTGGGTTAGCTGTCAAGAAAGAGGGCGACAAACAAACAAAAATCTTAGAAACCGATACTTTTTTTAAACGAAAAGGAACCTCCTTTAAAGATACATTATTAGTATGTCCTAAGCATTAGGGGGGGGTCTAGCTTACCCCCCCCCCCTCAAGTGGGACTAACTCTGCTATCCTTTAGTACAAAATTTTTTGAAAGCGGACTAAATTAGTAGATAATTTTCGCAATATCCAAATTGAGTTTCGTTGAGGGGGTTAGTTAGTACGTCGATAGGGTAAAACTGATTTAATCTTTACTTATTCTTCTCCTGTAGATGTTAATTTAATTAGTGAAACAGGCGTAGAGAGTTAAAATATATAATTTTGGTGGAGTGGTAAAACTTTAGATAATATAATTTATAGATTTCTAGAAAATGCTTACCGAGGTACTTTCCTTGGGCTTAGGCATCCCCAACAGTTCAAAAGCAAACAAACTTTCCTCAAGAATTCGATCGTAGCAAATACTGACCGGCACAAATATAATATCAGGAACTGTACCGATGAAAAAGGCCTTTAGAATCATGTTTATCAAGCCTAAGAAAAAAATAAATAATTAAGTCTTAAGCTGGGTTTATTCAGCAAAAAAAAATAACATAAAATAAAATAAGAAATAATAAATAGGAAAAAATATATTGACCAATAGCATCTTGTCATGCTCACGTTAATAACTTTTATTTGTGGTTTGGTATTTTATTTTATACTAGATGAAGACCCGCAGCTATGCCTGCGTTTTTACCCGTTTTCCCTGTTTTTCTTGCTTTAAATGGTCATAACTTTTGTTCCGTTGAACCGATTTTCCTAAAATAAAGCCTATATCCAGCCCCAGAATCCGTTAAGTAGTTTTTGTGCAACAGACAAAAATTCTAAAAATTGAACTTTTGGCATCTAAAATATTAGTCTATCGGGAGATTTATTATACGTATAAATTAGTTATTTACTATATAAACCCGACTTTAATTAATATAAAAATATCTATTTAACATTTTTTGTTTAATTTATATTAAATATAGGAACACTATGCAGTTCTTTTAGCTTTGTTAAATCTTGTCCGATTTTTGTGATTTTGATTTCTCCGGGAAGCTAACGCTCTGTGCTACATGATGACAATAGAGTTAGAGTAATGCTTTATTAGTTCTTGTCCAATTTTAACAATTGATAACTCTGTGCTTGGCAAAGTGTTGGCTTTCTGGCAAAAGTTGTGTCGAGTACACATAAAATTTCGGCGGGAAAACGTCAAATTTTTAAAATTCTTGGTTTTAACGAAATTACAATTTTGACAGTTTCATAAACTACAGCTATAAAAAAGTACGTTTTTTGGCCTATCTTGTATTTTGACGACCACACTATAAACCAAAATGAAAAATGACAAATAAAAAAAAGTGAGAAAGTAGAACATGTTTTATTTTTTCCAAAAAGTTGCATGCATAGGAAATTTTAGGACTGTTTTATATTAGTGTATACGTAAGCAATTATAATTTTCAGTCAAACAAAAAAAATCGTAAATAAAACCTTACTTTTTACGGCTGATGATTGACATATGCTTAAAAAAAAAGTAACTAAAAATTCTCCAAAATGCATGCAACTTTTTTTGGCAAAAATAAAACGTGTTTAAATATTGCGCTTTTTGCTAAATTGATTGCGCATTCGCCAATAATACATGAGCCGCAGGCGTACACACAGGTGGCGCGGCGTTTCTATGCATTGTATGCACATAGAACGACAAATGCATCGAAACGCCGCGTCACCTGCGTGTACGCCTCCGGTTCATGGATTATTGGCGAATGAGCAATCAATTTAGCAAAAATTTTCTGATAAACAACGGGTTTTACGAATTCCGGCTTTGAAAAATAATGGATTCCGAGTTTTATTAAAAATGGGTTTTAAAAATTACGAGTTTGATATTAAGTGAGTTTCATGAACAATGGTTCGATTAAAAACGGGTCTTAACAATTTCGAATTTGTTTGGAAGAAATAAGGTTCGGGTAAAAAATTGGTTTAACAAATTGCGGTTAAATCGTTCTTATGATGAAAATTACACTCTGATAAACCATAGGCGTTCAATCATTCGAGTGTTTATCCAAAATTAAGTATACGTCTTATTTAAACTCAGACAGAAAATATCTATATGCGGAAAATTTGTGTTCTAATTTATTAAAAGGTTTTCCGCAACATTGTTCCGCCCATAGTTAAATATAATAATAAATAGGTTTATTTATAATTCAAAATAGCAGTAAACATTTTTTAACAACAAATTTATCCAGCAAAAGAAACAATAAAAAAATAGAGCAGTTCCACTGTTTCATAATGTAATAAATTTGAAAATATTTTAGACCACATAGTAACAATCTAGCTCGCATTATAATTAATGTCTATTTTGGACCTTTTCTAGCCGTTCACATGCACTGATAGATTGAATTCCATATAATAGAGCAATATTCAAGTGTGCTGCGAACTAAGGAGTTGAACAATGCTGTAATAGCTTTGGTGTCTTTTATATATTTTGTGTTACCTTTAATAAAACCTATAAACTTAACAACTTTTTAAAATTATGGTATTTATATGCTTTTCAAAAGATAAGCTACTTTGAAAGATTACACCTAGATCTATAAGTTGACTCACAGCCTGGAGATTAACACTATTTATACTATAAAGAGTAAAAATTGGGATTGCTATTTTGTAGAAACTTAAGAGTTTCACACTTAGTAATATTTAAAGTTAACAAATTTCTGTTACACCAGTCCAACTCGATCTAAGTCCAGTTGCAGATCTGAATTATTATTCACGATATTATAGAGTTTCAGGGTATAAAAGGAAATAGGACAACAGAAAACAATTCTTAATATCATTAATAAACAAAGAAATCAGAAAAGGTCCAAGATGAGAACCTTGGGGAATTCCGGATCTCACTGTTATTGTCTTAGAGGTGGTACCACTCATATTCACCACCTGTGTTCTTCCCGTCAGTTAAGACTACAGCCCCAATAAGTAAATTCCAGATATGGTCATTATAGACAGTTTTTTCAGCAGCAGAAAATGGCAAACGCGGTCAAAGGCCTTACTCAAATCTGTGTAAATGACATCCACTTGTTGCTTGCCAAAACAAAAAATTCCTTTGTTTTCGAGATATGATTATAAAAACAATTTACAAATTTCAAAATGGTGAGTTTTTGTTTTAAAAAAAACTGAGTAGGACACTGTTAGATCGTAATAAATTGAAAAATTAGTTGTTGACGCTATCAATTTTTTCGAGTTTTTGGAATGTCCACTCCTAGAACTTTAAAAACCAAATATCTTGTTAAAAAAGGAGTTTCTACATCTTTTCTTATTTAAAATTTTGCTCACATATCTTTTACACCTGCACGAATACTAAATTTCTTACCATATTTAGGCGCCATAGTTTTATTGCTCCTACTCCTAGTCCCTTCGATAAAAAACTCTATAGGTTTGTCGCCCTTTGTTACGATTTGGTAAACGTACTGTCTGAAAGCGGCCCAATATAAAGTGTCGTTGTCTTTGGATCGACGTAGGAAAAACGCTCCGATATTTCTGAGCATTTCTCCCATGCCTAACATGCCTTGGAAGTCTACAAAATAAAATAGTACATTTTTGATTTGTAGAGAAATATAAATTAAATTGACACCCTACATAATGATTAAAATATTGTAATTAGTGTAATTTTGTTTATGTACCTACATCATTTCCACGTAGGTTTTGTTTTTTTTTTTTGGTTTTGTCAATTTTTATTATTTGTTTTTTATGCATATATAAATTGTGCTTTTCCTTTACATTTTATGACATATTTTTAACAATTTTGTAAATTTTCACCCATTTACACAGTTCATTTATTTTTTTCGACATTTTTTATTTATCTTTAGTTTTTAATATTATTATTTTTTTACTGTTTACCATGCTTTGTCTACGAAATTATTTACTTTTTTCCGACAATAAAGCTATTTCTATTCCATTCTATTCAGTTTTTTAGGTATGTATATGGCTAGAAAACCACAAGAGTAACAAATTAGGTCTTCAATTAGCCTTTTTCCGCTGCCTTCTGTCTCCCTCTTGAAATGAGCTATTGAAACATGCATTTTATTCACTAGAGGAGTACTTCAGTAGCAATCTTAATTCTCCTTTTATTTAGCAAACCAAAATTGTCATTTTTGTTAATATATTGTAGGGTTTTGCTTTTTTTTTAGTAATAATTATTTATTCCCAACCAACTTAAGTAGTTCATTACAGGGAATAAAAAAACGAACATTTGTGTACAACATGCATTAAGTAAATATTTATAGATATTATTAAATTTAAATTATATTAATTGTAAAAATGGTTATAAATAAATTGTCATAAAAAAAATATATAATAAAAAAGTACTAATAATAATAATAATACAATTAAAAACCGGGAATACAATAATCACATCGTTTTAATAGATTTTTTTTTAAGTCTTTAAATGCGTTGCAAATAAGTTTTCTGTTATTTCTTGTTTCATATGAGTGGTTAACATTACTTACTTACTTGTAAGTAATTAATTTAATGTTAGATTTTTTACTTTCACAGTAAATTGAATGAATTAAAATGCCTAATTTTAAAATATGTAGATTATTAATATCAAGGTAGCCCTTTGGTTTATAAATTTTTTCTGTGGGTTCTAAGAATGGAAATTTATGAATGCATTTGATTGCTTTATTTTGTAGTTTTTTTAGTGGTTTTATTGTGGTTTTATTTGCAAACCCCCAAATAGATATCATGTATTGTAATTTGAAGTAAATTAAAGCATAATAAATGTTTTGTAAAGAACACCGATTAAATGAGAAATAAAGTTTCTTAAATGTTCAATATGTTTATCCCAGTTTAATCTTTCATCGATGTATAGTTCCAAAAATTTTATAAAATTTGTATATTTCATTTCATTGTTATTAAATTTGATTGGTTCTATTTTTTGATTAATTTTCTTTTTATTAATAAAAATATAAGATGATTTATTATAGTTAATTGTTACTTTGTAAGAGTAGAGCCATTTTTTAATAATATCTAGATCAAACAGAATATCACTATAAATTTGTGTGCGCCACCTCTCGAATAAACCGAGAAACAAAAACATCAAAATTGAAAAGTGCAGGACACCGCAAATACAGAATCCTGTACCTTTCAGCAGGTTATAAAGTAGAAACCTGTAAAAGTATAAGGTCACTGTAATATGTCTCTTAAAAAGAGGTATAGTTCGCAGCAGCACCGCCCCTAACTGGAGCTTCATACTACGTGGCGCTAATTTTAAGACATCAGCAAGCAATCGCAAAATATTTAAAACACAACAAAATGAATCTCGTGTCCGCAAATAAAAATGAAAGTAACACTCGTGGCATATCGGACAAAGTTTTTGTTTCTCACTTCATTACGACCAGGCCTCCAATGTCTAATGGAGAATCCAGACAGCTACAGACCTGATGCCTTAAAATTAGGGCACGTAGTATGAAGCTCCAATTGGGGGCGGTGCTGCTGCAACCGTTACCTCTTTTTAAAAGTCATGTTACAAACCTTATACTTTTACAGGATTCTACTTTATAACCTGCTGAAAGGTACAGGATTCTGTATTTGCGGTGTCCTGCACTTTTCAATTTTGATGATTTTGTTTCTCGGTTTATTCGATAGGTGGCGCACACAGTTACCACATCCCCACGGATTACAAACTTTTTGTTTTAAATTCGAGAGGTGTGCATGGTCACTGTGTAGCTTCAACTGCCAGGTACAATCCTATGACTCCCTGATGATTACTAATAAGGATGAAACAGGTCTGTAGGTGTCTAGATTCTCCATTAGACATTGAAGGCCTGGTCGTAATGAAGTAAGAAACAAAAACACTGTCCGATATGCCACGAGTGTTACTTTCATTTTTATTTGCGGACACGAGATTCGTTTTGTTGTGTTATTATGTTGTATTTTTCGTTATTTTTATAAACAGGTAAAACTTTAGCAATTTTCATATTATTGGGAAATTCACCTTTTGCAAATGAAAATTTTTATAATTTTAAAATTATTGAAATTACATATCCTTTAAGCTTTTTAAGAATTTTTACAGAAATGTTGTCATACCCAGATGCTTTTTTGATGTCCCGTTCTTTTATGATTTCTTCAATTTCTTCACAAGTTGGTTCTTCTAGATTAGTACGTCGATGTTCTAGATAGATTAAATTTAGATTGGACGGAAAATCATTTCTTAAGGTTTTCGGTATTTTCTTTGTCAAATTTTCGCCTACATTTATCAAGTGATTATTCATTTCTTTTTTTTTTTTTTATTTTTTTGTTTTTTTTTGTTTGTTTTTAATTTTTTTTTCCAATCGCGATTAAATAGTCAATGTAAATCTTATTTTCTTTATTATTTTTTTTCAAAAGAAATTTTTTTATTAATTTGTTGATATTCTTCTTTAGCTGCTAAGTGTTGTGAATATGTTTTTGTTTTTTCTTAATTTGAGTCCCTTTTTGCGGCTTAAAATCAATGTCAAAAATTTTAGAAAAAATTATGAATAGCCGAATTCAAAATTATTTAGAATCTAAACAATTGTTATTCAAATGTCAATACGGTTTCCTTCTCAACTGAAATAGCAGTAGCTGACATGGTTACATGTTTTTTTTACTTTACTATTATTTTACATATTTATTTTAATGTGCTTACTAAGGGTGCTCTGAACTAAATTGAGTAAAGCCCTTAAAGCTGTAATATATATATATATATATATATATATATTGTTCGTGTGACTCAGTGTAACTAGAGTTTACTTTTTTGTCTAATTTAATTATTATTTTATTTCCTGTTTTTTCCTTCAGTTGTCTTTTTTGCTTGAAACTTATTTTTGCTTTTTCTTAATGTACTAAAAAAAGCACTTAAGGCTATAAAATCTAAATTGTTTGAGTTTAAATCTGATTTAGAGCACACCCTAAACTTAACTTATCTTAGACATCCTACGTATTTTTATAAGTAAATAATCTTAATGTTAAGTAGGCTTGTTTTTGGACCTGTTTTAAATTGATGGGTTTAGGACAATAAGTATGTTTTACTACTACTACTACGTTATTCTCGTCGCGGCCCCTGTACTAAGGCTCAACGAGAAACACTCGGGCAATGAAGCGCGTGTTAACTTGGCCGATGCAATATGCAAAACGTAAGATATTGATATGTATATCGTGGGATGGGCAAGCTACGTATGTAGGTCGGTCGTTTCCGTAATGAAAAACTGAAAAAATATTTTTTGATTTTAAAAAGCACTTCTGCTAACGAATCTATATGGCTTTTTATTTCCAGCAAGGCGATTTGCTAATTTAAAAAATAAATTGTTAATGCTTTTTAGTTTCAGCGAAGCGCTTTTATGTTCCTTAAAAAAGTTAATGATTTCTGAAAATAAATTTGTAAGGCCCAATTTCTTAGAAAAATGCTTTGCTTGAACAACAAAAATATTGTTCTGCATTAGCAAAATCTGAACAGCAAAACTTTTTTTGCAGGAATAAAAAACAGATTTTTTAGTTCCACCGAAAAAATATTCTACACCGGCAAAAATTTTCTCAGCAAAGCACTATTTTACTAAAGAGTCACTCAATTTTCCTCAGTGCATGATTGAGTTTACGACATATCCCAGACAAAAAAGTTACGCATCGGTACGTACCTCGTACTTAACCCTTGTACGAAGAGTACGTACCAAGTACGTACTTGGTATGTCCTGCGGTGGACCAATAAAAGACCGAAATAGTAAGTAAGGGACGTAAGACGTAAATAAATATAGCAAAATATTTTTTGTTTGTTTGTGGTGGGAGGTTGGTTGACCCCCCGAGAAAGAGTTCCTGACAGACTATAGGTATATTAATAAAATACAATTATTAACTTAAAAACGTAGTAAGTACATACAAAAAAAAGACATAAAAGTGTGAAAATAAGTTTTTGCTGTACCCACATCACGTTCCTAGTTGGTTCAGGGGACGAATGATGCTTTGGCTTAAAAAGAGAACGTCTTTACGCATTTAGACTGGTATCTATATTAAATCGTTTATTGTCATCAATATATCTTACAATTACGCAAAGACTTAGCATCGCATGTAACTGTAAATACATAACCTTTAAAACAAAGAAATGCATAGAAATATTGTTCTGGAGCATAGAGGTAGATGTCTATATGCTTTTATCGAAGCTTTTATAGAATATATATTTACTTGGTTGGGTTAATGATAAAAGTGCAAATGTCTTCTTTTGTCGCAACGCTATTTTGTCATAAGCGCTCAAAATCAATCAAAATCATTTACTGTCTTATAAACTATCACATAAAATAGTACAGAGTCAATAAAAAGAAAAAAAAGAAGAAAAAGGGTAGAGTAGATACCTACTTAAGAAACCTTTGTTAAAGAACACATTGGGTTAAAAAAAAATTAATATATAAAAAAAGTAGTCAAAAACAAGACATAAGACTAACAAATAAAATTTAAAAAAGAAACATATATAAGGCACAGAAATGAATAATTCAAATTAATTTTAAAAAAGTGATAAGCTGACATAAAAATGCAATAATGTCCTGTTACTTACCCATTCCCGCCGCCACTGCAGGCAACTCAATATCATAGTTAAAACATACATATGAAAAAATTATAAAGTCTGCATAACTTCTATGACTAGGGACAAAAACCACTGGACAGTTGCCCATGAGAGACTTAAGCTAAAAAAGGGGGGTAACATTAGGATCATAAAAAAAATTATATATATTCTCATTAAATATCTTAATTTACTTTTTTTCATTTTTTTTCTTCACATGGCACAAATTAAAAGCATGTTTAGCACTTCTTTGTTGAAAAAATGAACTTCTTGGATTTCGATTGCTCACACAGATGGTGGAACCTAGGACGACACCGTTTCGTCCTTATTATGGACTCATCAGCTAGGTGTACCACAACAACAGAGAACCTCCAACCTCCAACCAAAGATTACGGTTCAAGAGGAGAGAATCTCTGTCGTGTACCGACCATGGCGCCATGGATATTCATATTTTTATAAATGTCTGTAAAGTCAATTTTAATGAAATGTGCAGGTACACAAAAAGAGTAATATCTTGAGAACTGTATACCGTAAAAAAAGCGAGTAATACCTTGTATGTTAAAGCCCATTTTGATAAAGTATGACATAACCTATTTTTTTTTTGAAAAATTATTTTTAAAATTTTTAAAATAATTTTTTTTATGAACCCATCAATTCTCCATCTTGAAATTTTGTAAATAGTTTGGCAAAATATCCAGAAATAAAATATTTTTTTTTTAATAAAAATACCGTTTTTCAAAAATTATTTTTTTTTTTTTAACAAAAAGTATGTACATCATGTACCTATAAACCACTGTCCTAGTTTAAGTAGAATAAATGTACCAAATGTATCGAATTCGGGGAGATGGTCTGCCAAACCTCTGGTTGATTTGATTTGAAATTATCCAATGTAAAGTTATTGGAAATCCGTTTTTTTGCCTTAAAAACTGTTATGTTTAAGTAATTTTAGCAGTGATTTTAATTCACCAATAAAAAAAGTTTTTTTGCCAATCAGTGTCAATATCACCGAAAATATGGCGCCATCTACGCCCAAATTATTAACGCTCGATAACATCATTGAATCTAAAAAAGAAGTTAAAAAACCTCCAAATCAGTTACATCAACCAAAAAGAATCTAAAAACAAAAGATCAAAAGATCTTGGCTGGAAATAACGAAAATTCAAACCTGGATGAGCATCCCACAAGGAACACACAAAAACCAAAGCGAAAAGAGAAATGATTAAACGATGTTTCGCTCTGGGTAACCAGCGTGAGCTAGTCAGTGGTTCCACTGGTCACCCTCCCCATACATCATTAAACACCATCATACACTTTGATTTCCAACTTTAAATCACTCACAAATAGGCATCGTTCCGCACTGGCGCTTTTCCAAGTTACCTGATACGGATTCGTCCTGGCGTGTTAATATTTCCAATAGGATTATGCTCCTAAGGCAATTAAAAATAAAAAAAGAAGTTAAAAAAAATACCTAAATCAGTTAAATCAACTGAAAAGAATCTAAAAACAAAAGATCAAAAGATCTTGGGTGGAAATAACGAAAATTCAAACCCGGATCCACATCCCACAAGGAACACACAAAGAACCAATGCTAAAAAAGAGAAATTTACCCAGAGCGAAACATCGTTTAATCATTTCTCTTTTCGCTTTGGTTCTTTGTGTGTTCCTTATGGGATGCTCATCCAGGTTTGAATTTTTGTTATTTCCACCCAAGATCTTTTGATCTTTTGTTTTTAGATTCTTTTCGGTTTGTGTAACTGATTTGGAGGTTTTTTAACTTCTTTTTTGATTTTTAATTACCTTAGGAGCATAATCCTATTGGAAATATTAACAGGCCACCAGTGCGGAACGATGCCTATTTGTGAGTGATTCAACGTGGGAAATCAAAGTGTATGATGGTGTTTAATGATGTATGGTGACCGGTGGAACCACTGATGAGCTCACGCTGGTTACCCAGAGCGAAACATTGTTTAATCGTTTCTCTTTTCCCTTTGGCTCTTTGTGTGTTCCTTGTGAGATGCTCATCCAAGTTTGAATTTTCGTTATTTCCACCCAAGATCTTTTGATCTTTTGTTATTATTGAATCTGTTGTGTTATAACATTCTTCATGTTAAAGGTCATACGCTTTCGGAAAAAACCGTGTTAACGTTAGTTTCACCATGGTTTAATATCTACGGAATTACACAACCTTATAGACATAAAAGTTGGCACATTTTTGGACCAACTTGATGGATATGCTGGACCAAATAAGCCACACAGTTTTTATTTTAGATGGGATTTAAAATATGTATTAAATGAAAAATATCTTACACATTTGGTCCAAAAAAAAAAAAATTATCATAGTTTAATTAGCTAAAAACTATGGTACAGTTATAGTACAGCTAATTCAAAGGTGTCAACTGTGTAACTACGCTACATAGGCTATGATATCTCAAAAACCAAAAGCGGCAGACGAAGACTTTTTAATAAGAGCCAAAGAGAAAGAAAATAATTTTTGTTGTTTTAGAAATTGGTTTTATGGAGATTATATCGCCATTTTATTTAAAAACCGTTAGGGAAAAACTTAACACATTAGGTATTTTTGGAGTCAAGAAGAACAGCCTCATATTCAAGTTTGCCAAGACATAATGACTGGAAGCACGATTAGCAGCCAAAAATATACGTTTTTGTAAACCATTTAAGCATGTGAAATTTTACTTCTCTGCCTCTTTTGGTTTTGGAGATATTAGGGGGGTCCAAGAATTTTGAGACATCCTGTACTTTAAAAAATGGTATTAGGTAATGGTCGTGGATAAAACAATTCATTTACCTACCTCTTGTAAAGCATGATAATTGACATAGATGCCATTTAATATCCTTAACAATATTTTAGTCAAAAGCAAGCCCACTGCTCTTATGACGTTCAAGTTTTTGTGGTAGCCAATTTCATTCAAAATTGCTTCTAGTTGATTTTGAAGGATTTTGACTGAGACGTTGTTTTCTTGGCTTATCTGAAATTAAATTTTAAAATTAGGTACTTAATTAATTAAGCCCATTGTCTCCAGGGAAGAAGAGAGAGAAGAGTGAATTAGTTTTCCCTCTCTCTTTTATTATTAAAAGTAAATTACCAATTCAAACATAGGCTCAATGCTTTTTTAAATACTTGCCTTTTTAGTTATTATTTTATTAGCTCCATGCACATAGACTACCTAATTTTTGAAATTGTTATAAATTGTAGTTTCAAATCCAGGAAAAAAAGCTACAAAAACTCTTACTTTTTTGATTAATTGTCTTACAACCAGAGCTTCCTTAACAGCATCTTTATGATCAGAGGGTGAAGAGTTGTGTCTCTGAACATAGGCTAACTGAGCCTTGACTTCCTTGTTGGCCCATATCAAATTGCTAAACTCTTGTCTTCTGTGTAGCAAAAAGTCTTCATAGATTCTGTGGGAGTCATCCATTGTCACATCTAGAAATTTTAAATTTTATACAAAGAATTCAAACCCTTGACAGAAAACTGGCTGAATTAAAAATCTAAATCTTTAATAATGTTTCAGGTAAAATTTTCATTACAAGACAAAATATGTCAATAAAAACTTCATGAATGAAAAATTAAAATAAAAGTTAAATTTAATGCTTTTAATATTTTAACCCATCCCCACTTAAAGTCTAGGACAAATGGATCTGTACTTATATGGCGATTTTGCAAGCAATTTTGTTTATTTTCCACATGTGTGCAACTTAAAAAATAAGTGTGTAAAAAATAAGGGATTTCTAAATGTTTAACAGATTCAATACTTTTTGAGGGGGTAATAGCTGACCTAAAATTTGTACATGTATTGCCAGTAATGCTATGTAAATCTGGGTTCAATGCCAAGAAATGTGCATTGCTGCAATGCCATGTTAATTTATATGGGTAATGCCAGTTAATGCCATGAGCTGTTACCCCCTTGATACTTTTAAAAAGTCAAAAGCTACTGTTAGGCCTAAAAAGAAATAAATTTTAAAAATGTGATAAATAAAACTATTTATTCCTACTATCCAATTTTACATTTAATTAAAAATAATAAAAATTTTTTTTTGGGTTTTTAAATAATAAAATTACAAAAAAATAAATTAAATATTGCAAGAACTTATTATCAAAAATGTATGAAATGTACTCTTTGATATATTTTCTTAGAGGAGCAAAATTTTGTTTTTATTTGTTTCTCTAAAAAGCATACATAATTGAAACAAAAAACCTGCAGAAAAAACTCTAAAATTAAAAAATCTTCCTTATCTCTTCACCATGATGAATTAATTTTGATTATTCATTACTCAAAGGATCAGTCTACCCTCGAGTCTAGCAATTCAAAGAGGCAATGTTGCTTCGGTACTTGGCACCCTTCTGGAGGGATTTGGTGTAGATGAAATTTTTTATATCTAAAGTTGTTTTTTGTTCCAAGTTGGTTTGATAATATTTTATTTATTTATTATTATAAATACTTTAAGGTACTATTATTATACAATAAAAATGTTCATTACAAAAAATAGGAATAATGGAATGTAATATTTATCACTTTTGTCCCCTATTTTATTTCTTACTCTTCTCGCCATGATGGTAATTTAAGGCTTAAAACATTTTAGCATAATTTAAGGGGTACAGTTTTTGATTAAGCAATTTTTACTATATTTTTCACATTTTTATACCATGATTTTGCACACATTTTAAAGCTTTCTTTCCAAACTTTCGATTTCTAGAATAAAACACTCAAATTTTTTAAGTTTTCACTGTTTTTTTAGCATTCAAAAAAAGTACTGCCAAAAAACACTTTTTCTCTGTTAAAATGAGAGAGAGGGCAGAATTTTAAAGGTAGATGGAGAGATATTTTAGTGACATGCAAAAATTTTTAAGGTTGTTGAAGAGAGACAGCAGACTATAAAAAAGTATTTTATAGAAAGATGAAAATAATTTAAGGCAATTGTTGTTATGTCATCTTGAGTAGTGTCTGGCATATGATTTTTAATTTGCCATTTTGATAAAAAAAGCAAAAATTGTAATTTTTCAAAGCATAAAGTTCTTTACAGTCTTTAGATTTACCAAAAAACGTGTCCTACCATAAGTGTAATTAAGCAGATCTAAGAATCATTTAACAGGTATTTAACTAAATTATTTTAAGTGTCATCATGGCCTTACCATAAGGGCAATATAATGGTAAAAAATTTCTGTTATGTCATCTTGAGTAATGTCATGAATATTTATTTTACCATTTTATACAAAAAACAGCAAAAATTGTTATTTTTTCAAAGCATAAAGTTCTTTACAGTCTTTAAATTTACCAAAAAACGTGTCCTACCATAAGTGTAATTAAGCACATCTAAGAATCATTTAACAGGTATTTAACTAAATTATTTTAAGGGTCATCATGGCTTTACCTGTTAAATGATTTTTACATGTGCTTAAATACACTTATAGTAAAACACATTTTTTGGTAAATTTAAAGACTGTAAAGAACTAAATAAATTTTATTCACTTTATGCTTTGAAAAATTACAATTTTTGCTTTTTTTAATTAAGAATCATATGCACAAAACCACTCAAGATGACAGACAGATGACATAACAGAAATTTTTAGGAAATAATTGCCTTAGATTATTTTCATCTTTCTCCAAAATATTTTTTATAGCCTGCTGTCTCTATTCAACAACTGTAAATATTTCTACCTCTAAATTTCTGCCCTCTCTCAAAATATTTTTCATTTTAACACAGAAAGAATGTTTTTTGGCAGTACTTTTTTTGAACACTAAAAAATTGAAAAAAGTAAGTGTTCTAGAAATCAAAAGTTTGGAAAGAAAGCTTTAAAATGTGAGCAAAAATCATATCATAAAAATGTGAAAAACATAGTAAAAAATGCTTAAACAAAAACGATAACCCTTAAATTATGCTAAAATATTTTAAGCCTTAAATTACCATCATGGTTTTACCATAATGCATGGCTTAATCTGTTTAGTTGTTTGCATACATGGCAAAAAGCAAACGGTTGGCAACAAATTAAAAGTAGTAATGCTAAATTATGACAGGGAAACTGTGTATTTATAGTGAACAAGACTCGGAACAAGAGATAAGGTGGAGGGGCAAACCAGTTGTTTAATTCTACAACAGAGTACAAATAGTATACCGGACAAAGTGCTCATCTTTTTTACCCTATGTTGTGGTACGTTGGCACCATGAATCAACCATAAAACATACATCAAAGTTTGTAGGGTTTTCCTGTCTTAATTCAAAAAAGGAAAACTTACCTAACGCTGCTTACAAGCACGAGTCCATTAAGTGGAACATTGCACCTTGTAACAAACGATTAAGTGTCGAGTTCAGAGTCCTTTTCTTGAGAATCAAAAAAAAAATCACTCAAAAAATTTATTAGGAATTAGTCAGCTGATTTTCAAGAATGTTAGGTTAGAACCCATATAACCGCTGACGTTTAAAATTGGTTGGTTTTATATCAGAAATTGACCAACGAAAAAAAGTGCCGAATTTCTGAACGTACTGCTTTTTGTTGTTGTAGGCTGGGAAAAGGTGGATGTTGCTAACTTCACAATTGTTTACATTTTTCTGTTTAATAAAAATCATGGAAAGACATGTTTTTCAAAATATAAACATTATAAACGAAGCCGGAGAACATTCTCTAAAACTCGGCGCTGTTTTCCAAGAAGGTTCTATGAATTTGACTGTGTTTGAAAATGATACAGCCTGGAACACTCTAGTAGGTATAACAATCTATCTAGACATCCAGATATGCCCAAGGAAATCTTGAGGGATAGTAAAGTCTAAAGTATAGTTCATAATTGGTATAGTATATGCATATATGCACCCCTAATAATATTAAGATGTATTTTCCAAAATACTTATTAAAGAAAAATAATTTAAGTAAGGTTTCAATTCAAATTTATAGATGGCAGAGAACATCTGCTTTTTTAATTGCAGTGATTTTAAAGTTATAAAATACAGTGGTATCAAAACCGGGGAGAACAGGAACTTTTGCTAAAAAATCGGGACTATACGGGACGGATTTTTTCTCCGGCCAAACCGGAACGATTGGTCACCTTACTTAAAAAGCTAAAGTATATTATTTTTCAGATAACAAGACCAGAACTTAAAATCTCGGCAGACAATCACAAAACTGAATTTTCCGTGTACCTGAAAAATCTACAGAAATATATTGAAAACTGTCCTGAGAATGTTGAGATTAAATTTCAAGATGGAACACTTTCTGTCAATGTTTTACTCAAAAATAATATGAAGGCTGTTTATTTTACTACAAACTTAAGAAAGGTAGGTACAATTGATGTAGTATGTCGATGGTAGGTATACCTAAAATATAAAAATATTTTCAAATTTTAGGTGAATTTTTCAACTACCATTTTTGCCTTAATAGAAAAGCTTTACAAGGAGAAAATTGAGCATGACAGCATATTAGAGGAAAGACAACGACAATTTGATAATCTAGAAAAAAGTATAAAATTTTTAAGAACCAAAAAATAGTTTTTTTTTTATAGTTAGTTTTTATTTTTAGCCAAAAACAGTTATGAAGTAAAACTAAATGAATTTGTTCAAAGAAAACAGGAAGAGGACTTGGATTTAAACAGTAAATTTTTAGTAATTTTAAATGAAAAAAAGCAACACATTCAGCACCTAAATGATCTTTTAAATGCTTTCCGCAGAGGTAGGCCTACTGTTAATGAACCTAAAATCACCAAGAGGCGAAAGATTCAGAAAAAACAGTCTAGTTTAAAAAATAAAAAACCAGATGTTGTGGAAAATAAGGAAGAAGTTGATGGTTCAAATCCCAGCACAGAAGAAGAAATTAGTTATAGTACTGATGAAGAAAGTAATCTAACAAGTAAAAGAATAACCTGGCCTGCTCCGACCCGATCAGAAAAGCAATTTACAAAACGAGAATTATCTCCTATCCCCAGCACATCAAAAGATGCATTTATAAATTATTCATCTGAGGAGAACTCGGACGAAATGTTTTTAAATACCACAAAAAAAATTAAATCCAAAGAATTTATAAGAGATTTCCCAGGTCAGAGTGATGGCAAGGATATTACTTCTAGTAGCCAAAAAGGTGTGCTTGATACTCAAGAATTGTTGAATATGATACCCTAACTTTATATTTATTATATTTTAATTAAAAAAAATAATATTAAAGCAAATCAATATTTTAACAGCTTATAATATGGATATTACATTTGCTATGTTTTCCTATGGAACTGAATGCATTTTCATATGATTCACTTTCAAAACTATCGTGAAAACCGAATCCAAGTTTTTTTTTCGTTGGTCCTGCCTCAGTTCAATACACATTTTTTTCTGGGACCGTATCAGAATCTAGCGGATCGTATCGAAAGCGAATTAAAATTTTAACCAGACTGGATTTAACAATTTATTTTGTGCATCAGACCAAACTTTTTTGTTTTTTCTAATTTTCGAAATTTAATTAAAAATAAATCGAGTAAAGGTTTACTCTAAAACTTCCCTCACTCAAGAACATATATAAAAAAAACACACTGTTTAGGGGTGTATTCAGACTTGTACTCAGACATTTTCAGAGTGTATTCAGGTTTTTCCAGAGTGCAGCCAGACTTCCAGGGTCTTTCCAGACTTTTCCAGAGTGTATCCAGACTTTTCCAGGGTCTTTCCAGACTTTTCCAGGGTATTTCCAGACTCGGGGACTTTTCCAGGGTATTTCCAGACTCAGGGACTTTTCCAGAGTAAATCCAGACTTCCAGGGTCTTTCCAGAGTGTATCCAGACTTTTCCAAGGTTTTCCCACTTTTCCAGATTGTATCCAGCCTTTTCCAGGGTCGTTCCAGACTTTTACAGATTGTATCCAGACTTTCCAGGGTCTTTCCAGACTCTTCCAGAGTGTATCCAGACTTTTCCAGGGCATTTCCATACTTTTCAAGAGTGTATCCAGACTTTTCCAGAGTGTATCCAGACTTTTCAAGGGTCTTTCCAGACTTTTCTACGGTCTTTCCAGGGTCTTTCTAGACTTTTCCAGGGTATTTCCGGACTTTTCCAGAGTGTATCCAGACTTTTCCAGGGTCTTTCCAGACTTTTCCAAAGGGTATCCAGACTTTTCCAGGGTCTTTCCAGACTTACAGAGTGTATCCATACTTTTCCTGGATGTATCCAGAATCTCCAGAGTGTAGCCAGACTAGTCCAGGATCTTTCCAGACTTTTCCAGCGTGTTTACAGACTTTTCCAGCGTGTTTACAGACTTTTCTAGGGTCTTTCCAGAGTTTATCCAAGACTTTTCCAGGGTCTTCCAGAGTGTATCCACACTTTTCCAGAGTATATCCATACTTTTCCTGGATGTATCCAGAATCTCCAGGGTGTATCTAGACTTTTCCAGGGTCTTTCCAGACATTCCAGAGGGTATCCAGACTTTTCCAGGATGTATCCAGAGATTCTTTCGAGTAGACAGACTTTTCCAATACATTAAACGGAACGGTGGTTAATGGTGCATCTTCAATTTTTTTTATGTCATTTTGTTTACGAGGTATTATCTTTTTCATAATACCACACACTAATACTCTATCTCTTATGGTTTCCAAGATAGAGGCATTTAAACTTGCATGGAATGTTATATATGTAGTCAAAAATTTTGGCGCCATTCAACTACAATTTTTATAAGCTTTCCAAAGAGGTGTCACAGGATAAAATTCCTTTTTTTTAAGGATGAAGTTTTTTTTTTGGTAGCTCCGAAGCAAGAAGGGTGTAATAGGGGAATGCTCAAAAACAATAGGGGTCTGCGCGTCAACACAAGTAATGACTATGTGAAATTTTGTTACGATTGGTGCAGAAGTTTTTGAGTTAGAGTGGCTACAAAGTAGGCGACAGACAGACAGAGCGACGGCGTCTGGATTTGTGCTTATCACTATCCGGAACCTCAAAGTACGATTTTTAGATGATTACATTACTTCCCTTAGCGAGGGAAGTAAAGAATCAGTACAATACAAAAAAAAAACCATGAAAACTGAAAAGTGAATATTCAGTTCCATGTGAAAACATAGTAATTAATTTTTACAAATTGTGACCTCATTGAGAAGCACAGGGACCATGATTGAAAAGTACCTAGGGAATAAATAGTACATTATAAACCTAGAGACTAAAGTGCTACGAAAGGCGAAAGGTTTGTAGCCCGACTGTAGGGAGGGCTAAAATTCGCTCCCGAGGTTTATATACTATTTTATTCACTTTAGTTATTTCTACGCCAAATGGTTCGTCGACTACAAGAAAGGATGCTAACAATGAAATCTTGGCCAAGAGCAAGTGCTGTTTTGGCTTGAGTTGGGATAAATTTAATTATAATTTTCGAGGGATTATTTTTTTTTTTAATCACAGGGATTAAGTTTAGTTCTTATCCCTAGGCTGCGGGTTAGACTTTTGCCCCTAAGAAGAGGGAATAAACGTACCTATTTAATCCCCAAAGTGCATAAAATTTATTTTATCCCAGAAACTTTGTCTATTTTATTACCCACATTTTAAATTCACTCTTATGTTATCAGTCAAGTACCAACATAATTGTGATAATTGTGAAAAAATTACGTAATAAAATATTAAAATTAGTAAATTCCCTTTTATTAAAAATTTTAAATAAATCGGTATTACAAATTAATTTCAATTTCCCGCCAAGGAAACTTTGAGAATTCTGACAGCTGGGTTTGCCACACTGGCAGCTGTTACGTCACTACGCAAACGTCAAAATTCGTGAAATATTTTTCATTGTGTGGCAGACATTGTTCTAAATTTGTGTTTTATGTTCAATTTTTGGCAATAATTTCCTAGGGGAAAGCGTGAAAAGTGTTTCAAACGACAGAGTAACCCCATAAGGCCCATTTATACTTAAATTTGCCAACGAAAACATGAATCCCGAGTAGTAAGTAATCGATTTATTTATCATATTTTTCTTGCTGAATAGTCTCTTGGCGATCCCACTTTTTGCCTGTGAATTTGCGCAGTTTAATATTGTTTCTGTTTTTTATTAAGAAATGCTCGTTTAATAATTATTTAAAGCATGTTTTAAACGAAATTTATGCCGCCGTTTCAAGTGGTTTGCAAGTATTTTTACTCTTCTTTCCACCCACTTTTGTGCCATTCCATTATCAAGTGGCACGTCATTGTTGTGTGAATGACTCAAAATCTTCCAAGTTGTATTCTGTTTCCTTGAACACTTTTTTGATAGCCTTGGTGTTTTAGTACAAAATAATTAGTATTTTATCAGAAATTTAAAGGGGAAAATTGTTAAAATATTTTTCCTTCCTTCACTCCTTATTTACTATCTTAACTTTTTTTAAATGTTTCACAAGACAAAGAAACTTAAGAGTCATAAGAAGAACATAATAAATAATTCACATCTTAAGTTAATCAACCCCATCAACCCTTAATGCATAATGATATTAAAATCTTAACTTTGATATTCATATTTTGGCTGCCTGCATGGAGATGGCACACCCAAAATTCTTTTTTTTGTTAGAAATACAATATTTTACATATTTAAACTATACTTAACACACTATCATTTAATACAACAATGACATGGTCATAACATATTTGAAACACAAGTGTTATATTTATGTCATAGCAATAGTTGCCTATCTGTAGAGAAGTGAATACAAATATTGAGACATATAATGACACATTGACATAAAACAGCTGACTGAAATAAAGTACCTAGGTCAACATGCATTGTATAGGAACATAGTTGATGTTAAATGTCCAAGTTACAAATGTTTTATGTAAAATTTATTGACTTGTATTTATAATATAAGAAAGTTAAAAAGAGCCTCTATAGTTTCCTTTTTAATTTTTTATTCCATTGTCTCATAAAGCATTACTCTCCAATATTTTTTATTTAAATTTACAGTCATTCTACCTCTCCCAATTCCTCACTCAACGCTAACTCAAAAATCTATTATCTTCAACGGCATAAAAGCCTATAATCATCTTCCCACACATCTAACGGAACTAACTGATCTCTTGAAGTTTAGGAATACCCTCAAGGAAGTACTGGTGTTGCAAGCATTTTATTCAATCGATGAGTTTTTCCAATACTCATTTTAAATAATTTTTTGTCTTTTTCCAAGCGGCTACAACAACTATTGTTTGTCTCATCTTTCAAATTATCAAATTTAATTATAAATTGATGAAACAGCCAAAGATTTCAATTATACCTTATATATTATTATTTGTTTTGTTTTTATACTTATATATTGTAACCTTTTTAAATTGCTTTTTATTACAACTACCTTATAATGTTTATATGTATTAGCTGTGTTGAATATGACCCTATGTATTAAATTTTAGTAAACAAAGCATATTTGTCCTTAGAGATAGAAAAATTAACATAACATTATATTTGGCCGTATCTTTGACTTTATATTAATTTCAAAATTTAATTTTGGATGTTGTGTTACTTTTTATCTTATTTTATATTGATTACCCTCCTTATTTTTTATCTTATTTTATATTGTTGTTGACAAAACGCGGGCTAAAATCTTCTACATCTTTTACCTTTTGGATAGCTATAAAAAACCAAGACACGTTTTGTATTAGATAGGTAACCTAGCTATTATTCTGCGTGACTTTTACCTGCTATATAAATCTATTTCTAGGCTTAAGTAGTTTTAAGATTTGCTTTGTCAATAAGTTTAATGCTTGGACAATAAAGCACGTTTTCTTTCTTTCTTCTTTCTTTCTTTCCACAGTGGCGGTCCCAGCCATTTGAAAAAGGGGGGGGGGCGGTTTCGATACGAAAAAAAAATAGAATAAAAGCATAACTTTTATGACGAACAAAATCTCATTAACTACAAGTGCGGATTTGGTCTCAAATCTAGCAGGGGGGGTACTCAGATTTTAAGTCGTTTATTTTTATTACATTATATTAACGGTATTATAGCGCCGCAGGCGAAAATTTTTAAGAAAATTATACTAAATAATGCATTTTCTGAGTTAAAGTTAAGTTAAGAAAATTTTTAAGAAAACGATAAATATCAAAGGTGTTATAGAGCCGCAATTTATGCCCTACTTTTGGTTTTGTAAATGTTTTCATAAAAAATTTAAAACCACGGAAGGGGGAGTTAACTACCCCAGTATAATTTTTTCAGTTATGAAAAACATAGATAACAAACAAACCACAAACAAAACTTAATAGCTAAATACTTTTTTTTTAAGTTTAAAAAGCTTTTTGGTGAAACGTTACCTTTTATATTACATATCTCAAACATAAGATGCCTATCTCAAAAAAAATTTGTTTCGTTTTTTGGGCAAACTGGTCAATATATTTCAATTTCAATATATCTTTTGATATGCAGCAACGCTAAGCCTGTCAGACGAATTTCTTATCAGGTATGTTTTGATTTAAGCTTTGGCCTACTTCTGACCAATATTGTTTCGAAATAGGTACTGACTTCTCCCAATAAAAGTTCAAGAATTTGTGTTTTGGATTAATCAAACAGTTTATAGTATTTAGAAACGACTTTAGCTAATTTTGCCTTGATTTTGGCTTCATGTTGTATAAAACTTGGTATGAATATATTCAAGTCAAAAATACTTTTTTATGTCCGAATTGTTTTTGTCTAAAACTTGTTTATAAATAGAAACTCTATAATACTGTTCTGTATTTCCAATGGTTTTCTTGATGTGATGAATTATAGTTCAAACTGTCCCAAAATATTGTGGGGGATTCTAGAATGTCTTTAAAGGAACTTTTGTAGACTTAGCCTGCTTTGTCAATAGAAAATTGTAGTTCTTGACAATAAAGTACTTATCTAATCTAATCTGCTGGCATGTCTCCGCTAAAAACACCAATGGGGAAGTGTAAGAAAATATATCGAAAGTTTTTTTTAATGTACAGTTTGCCAAGAGGAGTTAATGTGTTTTAATGGAAGCATATTAACAACACCCAATCGCTAGCCAGGAATCAAATCCAGACTATCCGTGTGTGAAGCGGACATATCAACCACTATACCACACCAGATTAATACAGCTCTTTAAAATCAAAACCATTTTTCCTTTTGTGCTTTGTAATATAACTAAAAAATAACTACTCTATGAAAGAGCACAGTCTCCGGTGCGTCAAGTATTTTTTTTTTAAATGTCAGTAGCGAATAATGGAGAATTCTCATTTTCAAAAATACAATTTACGATTGACATACTAATAATAATATACCATTTTTTTTTAGTGACTACTTATTCAAGCTTCTGCTTATTGGAGATTCTGGTGTAGGAAAATCATGTCTACTGCTCAGATTTGCTGTAAGTGATGGGAAACATAGACTTTTTAAAAAATTATTTTTGGGGGCAGAATGAAGTTAGCCCCAGAAAACATTTTTTTTAAATAACTTGAAGGGGGGGGGGGGTGTGGACAAACAAAAGTTTTTGGTGGCAAAATGTGGGCAAAAAGAAGTCTAAAATTTTCTCAATTACAGGTGCCATGTTTACAGACCTATCTTACTTGCTTTTAACAAATTTGTAAATTTAAAGGACTACTTTGAAGCATATGTAACTGGGATAATGAAACTAAGTGGACCTTTGATAGTAATTTAAAATTTTATGTTTTTTTCAGGATGACACATACACAGAAAGTTATATTAGTACGATTGGAGTAGACTTTGTAAGTATTTTGCTTATTTTATGAGTGAGTACAATAAGTGGCACAAATTATGTAAGAAATATTTCTCTAACAAAAAAAAAACTAATGGGAGGCCAACTATTTCGTCCTACTGCATTTACCTTTTTTTATGCTAGGACTTTCCATCCCTTTTAGGATCAATGCTCAATGTTGCAAAAACGAGTGCCAAGTGTTAAGTTTTTTTTAGACAAACATAAAATATTCATGCACCTAGCCGGGATTCGAACCCGGGACCTTCCGTACGGCAGTCAAATACGCTTCCCACCAGACTATGGAGGCCGGCTTTTACCTTGAATTAAAGGGTCAGTCCATATCAAGTCAACCAGGGTATTTTACCACACCATCTCCGATGTTGATGATTTTTAGTATACATGTTTTTCCTACCAAAAAACTGGAAAATCCAAAATTTCAGACTTTTTTGACCAGTTGTTTATTTTGAATTAATTTTTGAAAATCGAAAAAGTCACTTATTTGTCCTTAACATGTGCGCACAAAATTAGGAATATCCAAAGAACCACTTATAATAGAAAAGTAGGTGAAGGTTCATTTTAAAGCTCTTATAAAGACCTTTCATATGAGAATATTGCATAACATATATTGAAAAAAAAAAATAAAAAAAAAAATTTTTGATTTTTTTTTTTGAAAAATTTGAAAAAGGCCATTTTTAATTTTTTTCAAAAAATTATATTATTTTCTTTAAAGTGTTATTAAACTATTCACAAAATTTTGAGATGGACAAATCATGGGTTCAATGTGAAAAAATTTATTAAAAATGTCACATGCATGAAAAATCGCCTATAAATAGACAATGCATTTCGGTAATTAGAAGAATATAATGGGGTTGGGTTGGGTAGATTTTTACCAAAGGGATGACATTAGCAGGACCATGCCAGGTAAAAAAGATTATGTTGTTATCAGAAAATATGGAGCTGAAAAAGAATATGTACAAAAAAAATTAGTCTTAGCTAATTTAAAAGAAATTTATGCATTGTTTAAAACTGAGTACCCCAATGAAAAAATTGGGTTTTCAAAATTTTGTGAACTGCGACCCAAAAACTGTATACTGGCAGGAAAAAGTGGGACTCATACTGTATGTGTATGTACTATACATCAAAATATAAAACTAATGCTCAATGGCTCCAAATTAAATAAGCTATATGATGAAAATAACAGGCCTCTTGCAATATCTTATCATGATTGCCTTTATAAACTAATGTGTAATCCACCTTCAGTGGACTGTTTTTTAAGCAATAGATGCAAGCAATGTCCTGGAGTAGAACAGTTTAAAAATACATTAATAGAAAAATTTGAGGAAGAATTAATTGATGAGGTCTCATTTAAAAAGTGGGTCTCAGTAGATAGGTGTACTATGGAAACCGTTGTTAAGAAAAGTGATGATTTTGTCCAGGAATTTACTGATGATCTTGTAAAACTTAAATCACATTCTTTTATTGCAAAAATGCAAAAAGATAGATACAATGAAATAAAAATTAACCTTAAACCTGGAGAGTCTTTGATCACTCGCGACTTTGCGGAAAATTATTCCTTTGTTATGCAAGATGAAGTCCAGTCTTATCATTGGAATAACAGCCAGGCAACCCTCCACCCTTTTGCCATTTATTTTCTAAGTGATGGTAAACTGCACAACCTGAATTATGTATTTATTTCGGAAAGCTTGACACATAATACAATTGCATTTCATTTATTTTTAAAAAAATTAATGCCTGATTTAAAAATCAAAATATCAGGACTTAACAAAATTTTTTATTTTTCGGATGGATGTGCTGCGCAGTACAAAAACAAAAAGAATTTTCTGAATATATGCCTGCATAAAAAAGATTTTGGTGTTGAAGCAGAGTGGCATTATTTTGCCACCTCGCATGGCAAAAGTGCCTGCGATGGCTTGGGAGGAACTGTTAAAAGACTTGCTGCCAAAGCCAGTTTGCAGAGGCCCTATGACAATCAAATAATGACACCTCTACAATTGTTTACTTGGTGTGAAGAAAACATATCTGGCATTGATTTTAAATATTGCACAGAAGCAGATTATACAAATCATGAAATAATTTTGAATAAAAGATTTGCGGAAGTCTTAACAATACCGGGGACACAAAAAATTCATGCTGTCATTCCTCTTACAGAAAGCACGTTTTTGGCAAAACAGTTTTCTACATGCTTAGAGGTCGAAACACATAATCTTTTTAAAGGTGGAAGCATTATTTTGCAAAATATCGAGTCAGGGTTTGTCACTGTAGAATATGACAGTGCTTGGTGGCTGGCTTGTGTCTTGGGGAAAAATAATGAGAGCGGAGAACTGAAAGTAAGCTTTCTTCATCTACGAGGACCTGCCTCATCATTTTTTTACCCAACACCTCAAGATATTTTAATTATTAAACCAGAAAGTCTTATAAAAAAAGTTGAACCCAACACTGCTACTGGCAGAACTTACAATGTCAGCAAAAAAGAAATGTCAGATTCATCAGAAATTCTTAAAAGAAAGTTAAAAAAATAAATTTAAGGTATATAGTTAGTCTTAGTGTTTTCTGTCTAATTATCAACGAAGTAGAAAAGTTTGTTTATTTCTTTTGCGAGTTTAAAATAAAATAATTTGTAGATAAAGCCTCTGGGTATTTTTTAAAACCTGTATCCATCCAACAAATTTATTTATTTTAATATCCAGTGCACTATTGGTGCTCCTAAAATATGTTTATTTTTTTAAATGCATGATTTTTAATGTACTTAATATTTTTGATATTTTTTTTGACATTGAACCCATCATTTCTCCATCATAAAATTTTGTGGATAATTAAGTAACACTTTGACCAAAATTATATATTTTTTTCAAAAAAATTAAAAATGGCCTTTTTGAATTTTTCAATTTTTTTTTCAATTTTTTATTTTCATTTTTTTTTTTGTTAAAATTATGTTGTGATATTTCCTAAAAAAGAGCTTCAAAATGACTTTAAAATGAGCCATTTATTACTTTCCTAGTGTAAGTGGTTCTCGAGATATTGCTAGTTTTGTACATTCTTGTTAAGGTCAAAATGCTGACTTTTTTATTTTGAAAAATTAAAAAAAAAAACTACGAATGAAAAAAATCTAAAAATTTGCATTTTCAACTTTTATGGTAAGAAGAAAATATATACCAAAAATCATCAAAATTGGAATTGGTCGCGTAAAATTTTTGTGATTTTTTGGTTGATTTGATATGGAATGACCCTAAACTGTCCCTCTAATGCCCTTATGTGTGTTACATAATTTAACATAATTTGTGCACAATCTCTGAGTTCAATACATGTAAGATTTTTAGTTATGGCTAAAGCCCCACTTCATATACAGGGTGTTCCTTAATGATATCAAAATATTTCAGGGGGTGATTACTAAGCTTATTTTGAGAAAAAAATGTCATATAAACATTTTTATAAATATCTGAAATACTATTTTAGATAACTTTACAAAATTTGGTATACCTGTACAGTAGTACATCGAGAGGCATTTTTCGGCGAAAAACTTTTTTAAAATTTCAGTGGCGTCCGTAGCGGATTTGCATTTTGTATTTTTTATGAAAAAAATGGTATGCCAATGGATCTTTTTCAAGAGGCTATTTTTTTTTTGATAGACTGAGACACTACCTCTTGTATTTTTCTCATAAAATGCACCCTTCTTGGATAAAATAATTAAATAAAAAGTGATTAATTTTTGAATTAACAGCCTCAATTAGTTTAAAAAAATGATATAAAAATATGTTGAATTTGCATTTTTTATTTATACCTACCACAATTTTCTAAAAACAACGCAGGAAAAGTAATTTAATAATTATTACATTCTATTTACAATTATGAGTATTAGAAGCTAATTCTTAAGATAACTTTGTAAAAGATATTAGTTTTTAATTATTAATATTACAAAAATTGTTGGAAATGCCCATCTTGACTTAACAGACACGCTTCCGTCCGTCTTTGCATTGAACACACTCGTTCAAATATTCCCGGCGTATTCCGTATAGTTTCAAACGCGGCAACTATTCGATCTTGCAATTCTTCTAAGGTGTTAACAGGAGTTGTATAAACTAGACTTTTAATGTGACCTCATAAAAAAATCTAAACTATTGAGATCGGGAGATCTTGCTGGCCACTGCTGAGACCCTCTGTGACCTATCCACCAATCAGAATAAACATTATTTAAATATTCTTTGACAACTGCACTAAAATGAGGAGGAGCTCCATTATGCATGTACCACATTTGATTCCTCAATGCAATTGGAACATCCTCAAGTAACCCAGGTAGTTCTTCTTGCAGAAAATGTAAGTAGTCCATCAAGAATAGCAACAATTCCTGCCCATACATTAACCGAAAATTGCTGATGATAATTTTTTTTGGATATTGCATGAGGGTTTTCTTCCGCACAAAGATGATTGTTATAAAAATTTGGAATAGCATTCCTGGAAAAATTTACTTCGTCAGTGAAAATAATTTGAGACTGAAACTGTGGATTTTTCATAATTTTCTAAAGGTACCACTGAGAAAAATTCATACTCTGTAGAAAATCCCTAGGAAATAACGACTGTACTCTTAGAATATGATATGGATACAACAAAAAATCAACCAGTATTCGCCAAACAATTTGAGAACAAATATTCAAAGCTCTGGCCATCTTTCTTGCACTTGTTTTAGGATGTTCGTCGATTTCTTGTAACACTGCTTCTTCTATTTCGGGTGTTCTTACAATGCGAGGTCTATCCTCCGAAGTACCCTTTTTAAAACTTCCAGTTTCCATAAGTCATCTGTGAATATTTGAAAAAGTTTGTTTACATGTACGATTAGGGTATCTTTCCCGATAAATACGCCTGGCTTTGAGTGCATTGCCATAGTAAAAATAAATTGAACAGCACACTAAAATTTTAAGGAATACAACGCTAAATTTTTAAAATACCAACAACTATTATTTTGACACTGACGTTTTATTCGAGGGTATCTAGATTTGTCTAGTTTGTAAAAATAATTTTTCCAAGCCAACTAGATTTTCTTAAAATGTTATTAGGTATTGCTTCGAAATTTATCACTTTTCATTTAATTATTTTATCCAAGAAGGGTGCATTTTACGAGAAAAACACAAGAGGTAGGTTTCATGTGAGAATGAAGATTCTATCAAAAAAATAGCCCCTTGGAAAAGATACATTGGCATACCATTTTTTTCTTAAAAAATACAAAATGCAAATCAGGTCCGGACGCCACTGATAAAAATTAAAAAAGAGTTTTTTGCCAAAAAATGTCTCTTGATGTACAGTATAGGTATACCAAATTTTGTAAAGAGAGAGACTACTGAGTCTTTTTCTAAATATGTGTATCACAGGTTTATCACAATTAGGTTTTAATACATATTAGTTTATTTTAATCACAAAATAATCTAATATAATATTTCAAGATATTTATAAAAAACATTATTTTTTTGAAAACTATAACATCCTGTAGTTCGAAAGTTAAGCTGTTTAGGACATATGTTTATATGACATTTTTTTCTTAAAATTAGCTTAGTAATCACCCCTGAAATATTTTGATATCATTAAGGAACACCCTGTATATCTTGTTTAAAATATAATTTTCTTATCTTTTTTTTTAGAAAATCAGAACAATCGACTTGGATGGGAAGACAATAAAACTACAAATTGTAAGTACAAAATGATTACTTTCCCTCGAATCTGTATTTACTATATGAGATACTACACCTCATTCCAAATTCTCCGACCAATTTCAATATGGCGGCTGACAATTATATATATATATATATATATCACACTTTATTAGCTACAAGAAAGTAAGCTCTTACAATTTGCAATTTACAATAAGTTATAGATTTTACAATACTAATTAAACACAGAAGCTAAATGGAACTGTCATTGTCAGCGGCAGCAATTTGGAATGGAGTGTAATGGCCCAAGGATTGCAAAATGTGTAACAATTACTTTGTTTACACGGTCCTCTTAAAGCGATTTTATATAAGGACAGTTTAAAAATTTTGCCATATAAACACCACTAAAATCATGTCAAGCACTAAATCAATATTTTAAAAGTAATTTAAGAAAGCGGTTTATCACTTTAAAACCTATTTTAGGGTTGGCATAAAGACTAAAAAAACCTTTAGCGCATTTCTTCCAACCTAAAGAAATACTCAACCCTTGTTGTACTGAAAAATATGTTGTTAACTTCTTCTTCTTCAAGTGTCATGCTCTCTTCGAATGTTGGCTATCATCAGCGCGATCTGCACCTTATCCACTGCCTTTCTGAAAAGTGTCGTAGTACTAATGCCATACCATTGTCTAAGATTTTTAAGCCATGATATACGTCTGCGACCCGGACCTCTTCTGCCCTCAATTTTTCCTTCTATTATTAATTTTAAGAGTTTATATTTGTCATTTCTCAAAATATGGCCAAAATGTTCAAGTTTACGTCTTTTGATGGTAAATAAAACTTCAAGATTCTTATTCAATCTAAGAAGAATATCCACGTTACGTACTTTGTCCACCCAAGATATCCTGAGCATTCTACGATAGCAATACATCTCGAATGTCTTCAATTTTTTGCACATGACATCAGTCAGTGTCCATGCCTCTATGCCGTAGTAGTAGTAGAGTAGTATTAAGATCGCGACTACACAACACTGATTTCATTTTGACAAAAGATGATCTAGCCTGTTCGATTCTTGCACGGACTTCTTGCATGTTGTCCCAGTTTTCATTGAGCTGACAGCCCAGGTATTTATACGATTCTACGTGTTCGACTTGTTGGCCATTTACTTCCAGTATGCCTCTTATGTTTTTTTGCTTGGCTATAACCATCCATTTTGTTTTTTCAACATTCAACTTAAGCCCAAATTGCGAACTTTCGGCTGCGACTCGATTTATCAGCTCTTGCAGGCCTTGCAACGTATCCGCAATTATGACGGTGTCGTCAGCATATCTCCAAATTGTTAACTTTTATGCCGTTTATAGTTAGACCCTCCTTGCAGTTGTGAAGTGCATTCTCGACGATTTTATTACTATAAATATTAAATAGCAGCGGAGACAATATGCAACCTTGGCGAACACCCCTTTTTATTCGGACTTCTCCGGACAGTTGACCATCAACTTTTATTTGAGCTGTCTGGGTCCAGTATAGGTTGGCAATTATTTTTAGATCTCGATCATCTAGACCAACTTTTTTAAGAGATTCCATAAGCTTTTCGTGCTGGACTTGGTTGAATGCCTTCTCAGAATCTATAAAACAGGCATATACTGGCATATTGCCTCTCTTGTTCCGAAGCCATTAGGCTAATTAGATGGTAATCAATACACTTCAATGAGCTGGGATTTTACCACTGCGATAAATCAGATTAAAAAGTTTGACAAGAATATTCAGCGACTCTTCGTTTTTGATAAGTTTTAAAACTTCCATGTATACTTCGTCTTGTCCTACTGCTTTTCTGTTTTTAGCTAAAGATATTGCTTGCTGTACTTCTTCCAGTGTTATATTTAAGCCTTGACTTGAGAATTCTTCTGGATGTTCGGACCGATCATCGCTAAAGAGATTTTCTATGTGGTTACACCATTGTTTTAGTTTTTCTTTGGTATCAGGTAAGATTTTTCCTTCATTGTCAACAAGGATTCCTGTTTGTCTCTTATTAACTAAACCGGCACCTTAGACCTGCTGGGGACTGAGGGCCTGGGCTTTTGGTTTTCCAGTCATGGTGATAATTTTCCTGGGGAAAAATAATGAGGTGGTTTTCGTTGCCTTCCTCATCGCAGTATTAAAACCGTTAAAACAATCCTTGTCACGCCTTTAACTATGTAATTTGTTGCCGTTTTGTTTTCTATATCTAGAAATACGCCGAACAGTTACTTTTAGTGTTGCTGCTTCCCAACACTAATTTTCTCGCCATATCTGCTACCCTTACATAGTTTGGCCTGCAGGTCGATGCAGTTACCGGGGTGTGGCACGTGGAACCATATGTAAGAGCTGACCGCCCTGTGACCAATTGTTTAAAACCATCTCCAGTCTATGACTCTCGATGTGACCATCTCAAACAAGAGGGACTACCTCTACAGCGTAGCCCCGAACACCCCTGTTAACTTAAGTTTTTTTATTTGTTTTCCTTTTAATCTAACATTTAATGAAGAACATATAAACCCTCAGAGAAAGCGATTTTATTTAAAACCGTCCTTATATTAAAGCGGTTTTAGGTGCGTATAAAAGTAGTAATTAATAACTTTGAAAAACAAAGAAAATCATGTAAAAATCAGGGTTGGCTGAAGGCAATCTACGGACGCGGTCTGCTCGCGCCCTGGCTCTACATTTTTGTAACTTGATTAGACAGCGGCATTTTTTTGGACAATTCAAGGCAGGCCGTTATAGTATCTCATAGTTATGTGGTTTTATGTTACAGTGGGACACGGCCGGTCAAGAACGTTTCCGCACCATCACCTCCAGTTACTACCGAGGGGCTCACGGTATCATAGTCGTCTATGACTGCACAGACCAGGACTCCTTCAACAATGTCAAGCAGTGGCTCGAAGAAATCGAACGCTACGCGTGCGACAACGTCAACAAACTACTCGTAGGCAATAAATGTGACCTGACCACTAAGAAAGTTGTAGATTTTCAAACTGCCAAGGTAAGTTTTTTTTTGTAAATGTTTGGTTATTGGCCATTTGCACTAACCGAGCCCGAGCAATGATCAGGTTTTTTTTTTTTCAAGGGTCTCAAGGGGAAATCTTGCATAAGACGCCTACTACTTTCCTGCCAGAGTTATTTCTCCTCTACCAGGAGAGACCGGGTAGTGTCGGATTTGTACCGACTAAAACTGGCCAGAATCACTGCACTGCAGCCATTACAGGCTTATTGTGCACCCTTTGATCCTAGTTTAACCCCTCCATTAAATTTATCCACTGTACGAGTTTGTACAGGTCCTTAATGGAGCAGTTCCTAGTGTTGATTCTAGTTTAAACATGCCATTAGATTTATTCCTTGTACGAGTTTGTACAGGTCATTAATGGAGCAGTTCCTAGTGATTATTGGGTCTAGTTCAACTTCCCCATAGGGCTATACCATCCATATTCGGTCGCCAGAGCTTTGTCTGTTTTAGAGAGGGAGCACCACGAGAAGGTAAGGTTGGCATGTGGATATGAAAGGCTAGATGCATTCGCATCATACCGATCAAAAACCTCTGGTCCGACTCTTAGTGGGTGTAAGCATGGTCTCCAACTGTTCCAAGCAAATATGAAGGTTATATTATATTCGCATCACTATCCCTTACTTACCCAAATTCTAGATAAACCCTAAGGTGCCACTAATTTAAAATGGTTTGCTCGACAAATTTTTGATATCTCCCTAGCCAGTTTACATTTGGCAACGTCGCAGTTTGGTGGCCTGACAAATCTAACCAGTTGCGTTTTTTTCCGCAACGTTGCGGTGGAAATTTTGACGTCATTCCACCAAACTGCAAATATGGTGAAAAGGTTTGAAAATACATTTATATATCAGCGGCGGCTCCTCAATAAGTCCACATGTGCACGTGCACTCCCAAATTTAATGTGTCTCTTCTCAAACACACATTGAATTTTTATAATTCTTTAAAGAACTTTTTCACAAAATAATAATTCCAAAAAAATTGCTTAAACCCATCCCATCAATAAATTACTAACTAACTAGTTAACAAAACTTAATCGCTAGACGTTAAATATGCGTGCACACGTCCCTCCAGCGCGTCCCCTGAGTCGATTTCAATTTATCACGGTTCTAGTTGACCTTGGTTCTAAAATTTCTCAGGAGTATAAGCAATGTGTATGCAATAAAAAGTTTTTAATTTTTATGATTTTCCGGATTATACTTAAATTTTCGACGTCATCTATTAGCTGACATGAACAGAATAAATGGACATAGATAGCACAACCTGTGATGATCCATACCTTGAGAACCGCAACTATTCTGAAGCAGCAAAATAGGCTGGTTTCGATTCTCAAGGCATGGAACATGACAGGATGCGGTATTTACATTGATTTTTTTCTGTTCATGTCAGCTGAAAGGTGACATCATAGCAATATTCATCTGGAAATTTGAGTACAATCCCAAAATTCATAAAAATAAAAAACTTTTGACTAGATATATATATTTAAATATCAACAATTTTCTGTAAATTTAAAGAATATTCGAAGATATCACACAATCACGACCTCCTTCTTTTGCTTATTCATAGAAATAGAAATATCCTTTATTGCCAACAAGATCCGATTTACAACAGACACAAGCAACGTCAGAGGACAACACTGAAATCACACCCACACCCATGCCACTCAGCCTGCAAAAAACACACACAAGTGCAGAATATGGATGTGATCCCACTGCCGAGAATGCGCATGGCCCTTTTACAATATTCACTTATGTAAAATCAATTTTCATATGTTAAAATCTAATTATAGTACAACTTAATAAATAGAATAAAAACATGCAAATGCCATTTATTGGCTCTATTGATTAAAATTACAGTCAACATTTTTTCTTAGCTTTCCCTAATGCTCATGTTTGCATTAAATAAGAAAAATTTGGCACAAGAAAAAAAAAAAAGGTATCACTTGAAAATTAGCAAATTTGGAAAATATTGACAAACGGTCTCACGAACGACTTACCAGTCTTTCTGTCGATGTCTTGCAGGATTATTGGCCGGCCATTCTCTGTCTCTGCCTCTGGATGTGTAGAAAATCGTGTCTTTTCTTACGGCGCCGTAGTTAGCATGCCGGTTTTTTTTCGAAGAAGTGAAAATTGCGCACGTCCTTGTCAAAAGCCGATCGTGAGAGCATGCGCGATTAAAATTAAAAATTAAAATGAATAAAATGGGCGCAAAATTCAAATTAATGTCATTCATGATGGTTAAAACAAAGAAGAAGTTAAAAAACCTCCAAATCAGTTACTTCAACCGAAAAGAAACTAAAAAACACAAAAGATCAAAAGATCTGGGGTGGAAATAAAGAAAATTCAAACTTGGATGAGTATCCCACAAGGAACACACAAAAGATCAAAGCGAAAAGAGAAATGAATAAACGATGTTTCGCTCTGGGTAACCAGCGTGGGCTCATCAGTAGTTTCACTGGTCACCCTCCACTATACATCATTAAACACCATCATACACTTAAATTTCCAACCTTGAACCACTCACAAATAGGCATCGTTCCGCACTGGTACTTACTTATCCAAGTTACCTAATACGAATTCGTCCTGGTGTGGTAATATTTCCAGTAGGATTATGCTCCTAAGGCAACTAAAACAAAGAAGAAGTTAAAAAACCTCCAAATCAGTTACTTCAACCGAAAAGAAACTAAAAAACACAAAAGATCTTGGGTGGAAATAACGAAAATTCAAACTTGGATGAGTATCCCACAAGGAACACACAAAAGATCAAAGCGAAAAGAGAAATGAATAAACGATGTTTCGCCCTGGGTAACCAGCGTGGGCTCATCAGTAGTTTCACTGGTCACCCTCCACTACACTATAGTTGCCTTAGGAGCATATCAAAATCTTGCTTGTGGCAAACTTCTTTATTTTTGGGTTTAGAAAGTTCAAATAAAAAGCATTCGATATAAGAGTACTTTTTCCATGTCCCTTAACGTCCGACAAAAATTACGTGATTAGTTTATAAGGAAAGCCGATTTAAATGACTTTAAATTGAACACCCTATATATTTCCAAATTTTTCATATTCTAAAAAAATATGTTTTTAACAATATCGTTTGCCATGGACAAAGTACTCTTATATCAAATTGTTTTTATCTCAGCTTTCTAGAACCAATAATAAAAAGTTTGCCAAGCTACAAACCAATTTAATCACAGAAAGTTTAGACACCTTCTATAAACCTTTTTAGCCTCCAATTTATTATAAAATTATGAATAAATCTTTTATAAATGAGCTAGCAAAATTTAACTGAAATTTGATAGACATTAAGAAAAAAAAAACGATTTTTTTTAGTTCTTAAATTTTCTACTCCAATATATGATCATGTAACATGATGCCAAAAATACTTATACAACTTCGAAAGTCGCAAATAGACGCAAACTATATTTTACTGCATTAAAGAAGAGAGTGTCGGCTTTGATTTTACAAAAAATACCTTTTTTACCTTTTTTTCTAAATGCCTTGTTCGACAATATAAAATATTTCTTCTTATTTTGTAGCATTTTTTAAACGTCCCAAAAAAATGAGTTAATTGAAATAAATTAAATAAATTAATATGTTAAGATTATGTTAAATTAACCAACACACACCTCTATGTCTCCCGACCATAACATTACAGTTAATTTTTGTACTGAAAATCTCAAACTTCATAGAATTTTACAGAAAAAAACGACTCATTGATGCAATTTAAGTTGACTTGCAAGTTTGCGCTTTTTTTCGTCTCGCCATGACCTACTATGAGAATAATAATATAATTGTTGAACAACAGGAACATATCTATTTAAAAAAATAATAAAAAAAAATTTTTTATTTAAATTTTTTTAGGGATTTTGTCCTCCCAGTTTTGTCATTTCGCCCTCTGTGCAAGTTAAAAATACTTTTTTTTTGTAATTATGTTTTTTTGCTTTTGTTGTTTCGAAACCGTAAAAGGCGGTTAGTGCCAGTACTTGCGCGATCGAACTTTTTACTCGAACGGATCCAAAAGGTTTATGCGTTCAAATGTAAAAATAGTTGTGATAGAGACAATCGGATATGCAACTTGTAGTGCTTGTTTGTGTATTGTAGTTTTCAGAAATAAAGATATGGCTATCTTTGTTGTTATTTATTATGTGTAGCCTATCTTTGTCATATGGAATTAGTTAGGATGAGTTGTACTAGTTAGGATTAAGGTCTAATATATACAAAACATCAATAAAAGGTGTTTATAGATATGCTTTATATACTTTATTAAAAAACATAAAAAAAAATTATTTCTTTAAATGAAACCAAAATCAACACACAACGACCATTTGTGAGCTGCAAATTTTGCTGCTTCCTTTTCCCTAATTAAACGATGTTTCGCCCTGGGCAACCAGCGTGAGCTCATCAGTGGGTTTACTAGTTTTGAATTGAAAAAAAACTAGTCACCCTCCCCATTTAGCACCATCATACCCTTTGATTTCCAACTTCGAATCACTCACAAATAGGCATCGTTCCGCACTTGTACTTATTATAAGTCACCTGATACGGGTTCGTCCTATCGTGTTAATATTTCCGATAGGAATATGCTCCTAAGGAAATTCAAACAAAAGAGAAAGAAGAAAAAGAAGTTAAAAAACCTCCGAATCAGTTACTTCCACCGAAAAGAATGTAAAAAGAAAAGATCAAAAGATCTTGGGTGGAAAAACGAAATTAAAGACTGGATGAGTATACATTTTTGAGACTATTTGGTAGGCTGTTGTTTAATACCTTTGAAGAATATTAAGTTTATATACCTCCATATTGTTTTTTTATTTAAGATTTCTATTGTGTCACAATTTCTAGTGTTGTGAGTATGCAAGAATTTATTACTTATTTAGACCTTCTAATAAAGTTGGGAATGTTTTTAGCCACGGAATTGGTTTTTTTAATTGTTTTCTCAAGTATTATTTTTCAATCGTCTTTGATTCTTTCTTCAAGAATATCAAATGATTGTTATTATCCAGCTCCATTTCAGTTAACAAACTGTTTGATAGAGTTAGTCATTCAGTTATTTTGAATAGTAAAGTCTTTGCTATTTTTGGTATAATTTAATGGGGTTTTGGTCCAAAGTTCACGTCGGATTATTATCTTTTGCTGATGATCTTAACCTTTTTGAAATTGTTTCAGTTGAAGAGTGCATTGTTCTTCAAAAGGAACTTAATGACATAGCAGACTGGTGCTCTGATTGAAAACTATATCATTTGATTACACTTTAAAAAATAAAACACTTAATCGAGTATCTCAGCAAAAGGATCTTGGAATCACTTTTGATGCTACATTGCGTTCTCAAGACAAATAATTAATAAAATAAAGAGTGCTCAAAAAATTTACGTTTCATTGTGTAAATTACCAAAAATTTAAGTGTTGATGTCAGCCTTCATCTTTTTGATACTTTGGTACTGCCAATATTGGAATATGGTAGTGAGATCTGGTCATATCATCGAGGGAGCGCACAGAAAATTTTTAAAAGTTATGTATTTTAGAAAGCTTGGTGTTTATCCTCAGCGAAGATTCAACAATAATTATTTATTAGGTGTTTTTAATAGGTTGTCCTTAAGAAAAAGACAGATAAAAATATTTTTGGGTAATATAGATTGTCCAAGTTTTCTTAAGCAACTGCCATTTGCTGTACATAGGACATTCTAGAAGTAAAAATAAATTTAATCTATAGCCTACCCTAGAACAAACATCTATAAGGCCTCTCCTGTTCACAACTTGTGTGACTTATTTAATTTGTATGTTTCAGATATAGATGCTGACATAACAAGTTTTAAAGATTTAAAAAAACTTATTGTTCTTAAATTGATAGAGTTTATTGTAGTCAACATAGGTACTGTTTGTTATTATTTTTTAGGTATAGTGTCTATGTTGGCTTTGCTGTTGATACTTTGAAATAAATAAATATAGAAAGAGGGGAATAGATTTGTTGGACGACCCTCTTAACTTTTTTATTTTTATGGTCACACTGCATTTAATTTTTTTCTTTTCTTGACAGGAATATGCAGACCAACTAGGCATCCCCTTCCTCGAAACGTCGGCCAAGAACGCCACGAACGTCGAGCAGGCTTTCATGACCATGGCGGCGGAAATCAAAAATCGGGTAGGACCTCCATCGTCGGCGGCGGACCAGTCGGGCAGCGTCAAGTTCGATCAAAGTCGTCCCATCGAGAACACCAAGTCCGGTTGCTGCTGAGACGGTACCGGAGTATGAGATATGGTGAGTTGCAGTCAAATAGTTGGGTCCGCATCCGTATCGAAATGCGCATTTGCAAACACGATACGTTATATTTAGCAAAACAATACAATGTAAAAACGAACTTTCCTAAAGTTTACAATAACAAATCGGTACTGGTCAAAAATTTCAAAATATACATTTAAATATTTCAATGCATCGCTATCGGTATACCTAACGCGTTCGAAATAGAGTCATAATACACTACTTTTTGGACTTGTTGTTGTTGTTTTTTGAAGGATGCGATGACACAACTGCTGATTGAAATTGTTGCGTTCGTTCGTAGGTCTGTAACGTTATGTACATCCCTTCGTACGCAACGAGTGGAATCAGAGGTTCTGCCATCGCACCTGTCAAAAAAGCCGACATCGTTAGAAACATGGCATGAACAAGTAGTAGTAGAAAAGGGCCGACGCGAAGCCTAGCAAGTAGGCCTCCCTGGGCCCTTTCTGCCTTACCCCGAGCCTGCCCCTAATCCACTGCCTGCACCACTGGTCTGGCAGTCTGCTTTTCTGGTTTTACTGTTTTTTTTGCAAAGTCCAGTATTTTATCCCATTTGAGCGTGTGCAGGTCCTCCTCATCCAGGGTCGGGGAACCGAATACCTAGTATCTCGTCCTCTGGTATGCCTCGCAGTTCGCTATAATATGTCGAGATGTCTCTTCTGCCCTCCCGCAGGCTCGGCAGGTCGAGTCATTTTCCACCGCGATCCGGGTGATGTGGTTCCTTAGTCGGTTGTGGCCTGTTATGATTCCTGTCAGCAGACCAGCGTCCCTTCGTAATCCCCCCAGAAGCCATTTTTGTCTGGCTACATCCGGACCCTTCACGGAGTCCCTGGTCTGTCTGCATCCTGTTCCACCTCTCCAAGCGGTCGCCATGGCATCGTTGGCCCATTTATTGAGTCGACTTTGCAATGGCCTCTTGGTTGTTCCTAGGAGTGGTTCCGGTCTTACATACTGGGTGCTTGCCCCGATCCTGGCGAGCTCGTCGACCTTCTCGTTTCTCGGCACCCCCATATGTCCCGGTACCCACCTAAGTGTCACTTGTTCGCCCTCTCCCAAGGATTCTAGTCCATCCGCACATTCCTCCACCAGGGTGTTGTTGATCTTGGGCGCCCTAAGTGCCTTTAGGGCCGATTGGCTGTCGAAGCATATATAAACATGCTCCTCCGTACCGTTCTTTATTTCCTCCATGTTTGCAGCCATTATTATGGCATACACCTCTGCTTGCAAGACCGTGGCTTGCTCTCCGAGCGGATAGCTCTTTCGAACCTCCTGGTCTTCTATGTAAACCCCTGATCTTGTGGTTTGCTCCTCCGACAGTTTGGACCCGTCGGTGTAGCAAATAGCAGCGTTCTCCTCGAACTGTTCGCGGAGGTTTTCACTCTGCCCAAGGGCGTCGATAAAGGGGGGGGAGGGGGTAATGGGGTAATTACCCCCCCCCCAAGATAGACTATTGACAAAAAAAAAGTTTTTTGCCTACACTTGACGAAAGAAAACAAAAGTGTATTATCACCAATTTTATTAATTAATTAAAAGTACGTAATTATAATATTTATATATATATAAAATATATATTATTTTCTAGTTCAAAGCTTTTTTAAAAAAGGTTATTTTAGGAAGAATACAAGAATTAGATTTATTTTTATTAAATATTACCTAAGTTTTGTTACCTTATAATTCTTTTCCTCAATATGCCAAGGGGCAAAGGCATACAAACAATAAAAGTGTTTTGAAAATTTATCTTATTAATTTGTTACCCCCCCCCCCCCAACAAAAAAAAAATAATTATCGACGCCCTTGGCTTGACGCTGCCATAGTTCCCTGTCTGGGATGACTACTTTGTACCTCTTGTTGAATCTCCAGGGGTTTTTTGGTCTTTGTGTTTTGATCGCTCCCATTGGAATTTCTCTCTCGGCGATTTGGGCAATCCTAAGATGCCCCGCAGCTTCCCGTGGATCGCCATCGCTTCTTTTCTGATCCAGATCGGAAGCTTCCAGAATCGTTTCGAGTGCCTGTATAGGTGCCGTCCTCATAGCGCCGGTGAACAAGTCAAGAATGTAGTGTATTTTGGCTTTGTTTCGAACTATGTAGCGGCAAAACAGAAATTGGTGTGTGGAATAAAAATGTAGGGATAAAAAGTACAAAAACTATTAATTAGCTACCAGACCGTTTTTATTTATGTAAATTTAAAGTGCGAAAAATAGTTAAAATATAAATAAGTCGAGGATGAAGGTTGTCAATTAAGACATTAGTATAATAATAATAATACAAAAACTTGAAACTAATTTCATAAAGTTAATTTTATATTTTATTTATGGCACTAAAACACAAACCCCTGGACTAAAACCTCTTTTTATGCCTCGACGAATTGTAGGCCTCCTAAACTTCGCCTCCGGATAAAAAGTGACACTTTAGGTTTATAATATACTATTTAGTTCGCAGTTCAAATCTTGAACTTGAATCCCTAATTAAACTATTATTTTTATGAGAATTTTTTGTTAAAAGATTTTTCGCTTTTGACTTGTTTTTAATTAAAAATAACATGAAAATGTCGCACGTTTGAAAGCTGTCAGAATTGACAAAATTATTATTATTATTATTATTATTATTATTATTATTATTATTATTATTATTATTATTATTATTATTATTATTATTATCAGCCGCTAACCGCGAACTGATTTTATAAATGCTAAAATTGGCCAATTGCGAAATTCAAATAAAGCGAACGGCGTAAACTGCGAACTGAATGTAAGCGTAGAGTTTATAAGTCCAGCTTAATGCTTTAAAATCACTGTTATTGTAGCCTGAGATGTTTTCTCACGTTGAACCAGTTTTGAAAAACTTTCAATTATTACCTCATTGATTAGCAGGGTGTCCACAACCTGGAAAGTCAGGGAATTTGAAAATGGTCGGAGAAAGTTTCGATGGGTCAGGGAATTTTCCCTAATGAGATTAATTTGAGGGGGTTTTTCAGTGCTCTAGTGAATAAACTATACAAAAGCAAACATGAAAATATATCTTATTTTTATGTTTGCTTCCTACTTATTCAGAAGCAAAGTGTTCAAAAACCTTGGCCATTTGTCTCGCAAATATTTGTAATTTTTAGTTAGGGGTGGTGGAGGCTAATTTTCTTTCTTTTTTTTTTAATAAATACGCACCTAATATGAGTTAAGTGGAAGTTTAAGTAAAATCATTCCAATTTATAGTAAAATCAACAATCTAAAAAAAATGGTTTCCTTTTTTGAGACTGATGAAAATATCAGTCAGGGAATGTTTTAATCTCGTCAGGGGAAAGTCAGGGAATTTTTTCTCGAAAAATTCGTGGACACCCTGATTAGTGACGTCACAACTACGAAATGTCGTGTTTTTAATGCTCAAAAGCCAATTACAACCTAGTAAATTATGTATTTCTTCCCAACACTTTAGTAAAAATCCGCATAAAGTTGAAAGTATCAATTTGTCCCGCTCGTTATCAATGACTTTTTGTTCGTCTTGAACTAGCGCATGCGTCTTTCGCCTAGACTCCACGTTGAAAATTATTGATGCTGCCTTCTATTGCTTCTCACTCTTTTCGACAAAGAGAGAAATAGAAATCAGTGGCAAGACGTCGGACTGTGGATTAGGCATTAGTTACGTTAAATACTGTGGCTAACTTCTCGTCAACCCTTAGTATAATACTCTCGTCTGGCGTCTGCTTATAAAACATTTCCCCAAGGTTTTCTCGAAAGGACAACTATGAATACAGCTCTCTAAAAATAGGGTAGTGAGTAGCAAAAAAGGCCATTTCTTTTTTGATCTGACAAAAATACCATCACATTACAAATATTTTTGAAGATTTAGGGCAAATACATATTCTATTCCATGATTCTCTATCTATTTTTTTTTTTGTTTCAGGTTTAGTTGGTCGTGACTCTCATTACTTTTCTTTTGTACAGTAGCCCTTCCCCCTGCTACAAGATTATATTAGTAAATATCCGTCTACATGTATAGTTATTATGTTCTTTTCATCTAGTTCATAAATTATACCTAAATTTTCATAATTATATAATGAGTAAGATTTGTAAAATAAAATTTTTGGTAAAACCCAGGAACATTAAACTAATAATTCATATGCATACATACAACGTAGAAGATTTTTTTATATTAATATTATTTATTAACTCTTTTTGAGATATAAAAGTATATATCTGTCTATAGGAAATTTTTAGGATAAAAGGGTTTCAGGATGAAGTTATCTCTGCACCAGTTTCACTTACGTACAGTTTGGGCTATGTAAAGATTAAGTGACACTTGTGCAAACGACATTTTAGAGGCAAAATTATGGCTTGTTTTTTTCACCTGATTTTTAAAGTTTTTTTGATTCGTGCTTTAACAAAACTGTAACAACAGGAGCGAAAAATACGGAAACTCCACCCGTCGCTTTCTCACTCGTTGGTAAGTTTTTTAGTTGAATGAAGCATAAAAAAAGTTGCTGCAAACATGGTGGCTAAGATCTATGTTACTCTGAAAAGGAATATTAACAATATTTTGCTAACAAGATAGGCCAAAAAGTAGTACTTTTTGTGATTTTTTTTTCAATCAGCAAGTTGGTGCGTACTTATTTGGTTAGCAACTTTTTTAACATAATACATACGGGGTGTCCCAAAATTGGCTTTTGTTGAGTTCTTAAGTTTCAAGAAAATACTGGCATGGTAGAAAATCATACAATTTGGCATATCGAAAGATTATCTTCTATTTTCATTTAAGTATGGTTCATACAAGGTATAGTCTTTGGTTTAGTTTTTATTAGTCTTAATCATAAAAAAGTTAAAACCACTGTTTCTTATGAAAGTGTTCATGCAATGTTTTTTGATTATGTTTAGTCACAGTCCTAAGGAAAAGTTGACAACTTTCAATTTTTATAACTAAAATTACGACTATTACTATAACAAATATAAGTGTTTTTTTAATTTTAAGTATGGCGCCCAACTATGTTTACAGAAATGAAGTCAATAATTTCAAAAATTTTATTCATGCAAATGAAAAGCAAAAAACAGGTTGCTAAGTCTTTTGTAGGTTTCAAAATAAAAAAACTGATTCTATTAAACCTTATTTAAGAAAGAAACTACAAAAAATAAAAGTAAATAAAACAAAACATCAAAAACTATAACAAAGACAAGTATGAACAGTGAGCAATTTTTAAGACTAAAACTAACACTATAAAATCTATGCCTTGTATGAACGACCCTTTATAAACCACGGTTTCCTTAATTACGGTTCTCATCTATGCGTGAGCATGACTTTTTAAAGGTGTGTACTCCCAGTGACGTATGATGAAAAAATCCTGTGTGTGTAAGGGGGGGGGGGGGTAAAGCCTTGAAAACTGCCTTTAATATCATATTTATTGTCAATTTTTAAAATGAATATAACGATGAGCCGAATGCCCTTCTTTGGGTCTGGAGTTCGAAATACGACCCAACCCGCCATCAGTTCGAAAACTGAAAACTTATCAAATTGAAGCATGCATTAAAAAAGTCGAGAGTGCGTAAGCATTCATAAATGGAAACCGGGCTCATTCCAAATTCTCCGGACAAGGACGAACGCGAACTTTTATTTTAAATGGAATTACATGTTTCAATTAAATCCCGTGTAATAATGTGCAACGGCGCTAACTAGGGGGTCAAAATATAGCCGAACACCCTGTACGTACGTAAGATGTAAGTGTTAAGAGTAGAGATTCTTTTTTTTCTGTCAGCCAATTCTGGTGTTTATTCAATTCTAAAAAATTATGGATATCACATGACCCGTTTTGAACTTCACTGCGTCATTTCCCGAGCTAAGGTCACTGACAGAAAAAAATCTCTACTCTTAATTATCTATAATATGCAAATTATGGGACACCCTGCATATCATTTTTCTACTCGAGTCAAAGGTAAAAAAATCACTAATTATTAAATTTAAATTAAGTAAAATTAAGGTTATTATATTCCCTTTAATGTGATGATTTTGGTCTTTTGTTTTAAACATTATTTTTGTTAATCTGTATGTTTATTTTGATTAAATATACTTCACCTTATTAACCCTTGCATTTTATTTTTTAGAGTAAATAAGTGGTATTTTAGTATTTTAAAACCCATCCTTTGTTAGGAACGCCATCCTCGAGAATCGACAATCAGAGTTATGATGTTGGAGTGGTTTTGACAAAACTGTCCACTGAATGTATAAATCCAATGTACTAAGAAATTTAGACCAACGGATATACATTGGAATATTTTTTTTCCAACAGTGAGCCATGATAGCCAATGGATAACTTTTGGACAGTCAAAATATTGAAACTTTTGGACTTTTTTTGGGATATCCAAGAGCCGTCCAACATTTTGACAATTGTATTATCCAATGGATATGCTTTGGACAAAATTTCTTACAGATCCTTGGGACATAGTTGTGCTGTCCGAGAATCAAAGTCGGAATAAATTGAACGTATTTTTTTAAGACGATTCTTATTTTTGTTTTCTTACATTCAAATATGTTTTTATATAAATTCTTAAATTCATAAGTTTTACAAAAATAATAATTTAACACAATTTTTGGAAGGCTTTCTATACACAACTAATTTTTGTTAACTATTCCTAAGAATGTTATAAATTATTCTAAAATTAATTTGGCCTTAAAATGCATCATCTACTGACTGTTATCATTTACTACGTTTATACGCACATAAAAGCGCTTTCATATAAGGATGGTTTTAAATAAAATCGCTTTTTCCGCGGGTTTATACGTCCTTCATTAAATATGTCAGTTTAAAGCTTAGATTAAAAAGAGACAAGATATCTGATCCAACGAAAACTCCTTGGCAAATAATAACCACTGTTTATTTACAAATTAAATCAAAACAAAGCTGAGAAATATCGATTACTTTTCTATCCTTTTAAACGACGTTAGAATGATCGGGACAGAGAATTCTCAACCACTTTGAGTCGTGATTGGCTTGTGGGTGGGGAAAGTCGGCAGAGCGCAGACGGTCGGATGATATTTTTATTGACATAAGCTTTTTCGTGTTATTTATTTGAAAATTGCAGGATATTTTAAGCAGTTTATAAGTCGTTTTAAAACCACATTTTTGTCAAAAAACGTTTATAGTGTTTTTTTTACCAGTAGGAGAATATTTCAGTGCTTTTAAAGTGATATTTTGGAAAAAATCGTCCAATGTTTTGAAAACAAAGGGAGAGCAAGTGAAATCAGTCAGTGGGGCTACATGCCGGTAGGTACACAGAAAATAAAAAAAAAGTTTATGAAATATACTTAAATTAGTAAATCCTTTAATTAAAATATCAACAAACACGTTTTTTTGTTTTTTTGATGAAGTAGTTAATTCCCAATGCGTGAAATGAGATATTTTATAATGTTTTTTTCGAGGTTTTTTTTTTATAAAGACGATAAAATAAAGCATACTTTTGATGAAGTAGTTAATGCGCAAATAAGATATTTTACAAGGTTTTTTTTTATAAAGACTATAAAATAAAGGTAGGTAAGTTCTTAAACCAACTTGCAAACCAATAAAAAAACAATAAAAGTTAATTCACATGTGTTCAGGTTTGTGAGAATATTGAATTCCTACCTCTTATCAGAATATTAAGGTTGATTTATACTGCCGCCGTTGCCATCTGCGTTCGCCCTTCGAATTGATATTTAAATCTTTTTGTCTGTCCTAGATGTCTCTATATACCCTAAGCATTATTGACTTTATTGTGTACTGAAGAAGTCAGTATAAGTAAGTTTCTGCTAATGACCAGAAAAAATAGCAAAATTAACAAACATAATAACATAACTTTTAGCTAGTGGGTAATATTTTTTTTTATTGATGTTCCAGGTGCTATGAACTGTGTTTCTTTGTTTTAATGTTTGGCATAATTTTATCGTATACAAACTTTGTAATACATTTATTGCTAGAAAGCTTCCAAAGCTCAAATTGGCAGAATTATTTTTTGCATGTTTTTTAAATTATTTGGCAGATTTCATATTGTAGTAAAATTTTAATAATATAATCCATGTGTAAATTTATATTTAGTAGGTACGCCACTGATGTGTTTACTGTAAACAACAGAAAGGTGAACATTGTTCCATATAATAATGTAACCAAAGTCTCCCTAAGTGTCAGGTATCTTGTCTCTTTTTAATCTAAGGTTTAAAGACAAAAAACAATTAATAAAACAACTTAGTTAACAACAGATTTTTCGGAAAACCATGGGTAAATATTTCTTTAGGTTGGAAGAAATACCCTAAATCGTTTTTGAAGTGTTTATAACGACCCTAAAATGGGTTTTGAAGCGATAAATCGCTTTGTTAAAACGATTTAGTGGTTAAAACGGTTTTATTGGTGTTTGTACGACAACATTTTCAAACCATCCTTATATAAAAGCGCTTTAAGAGGCCCGTATAAACAAAGTAATTGTCTAATTTTTGTGTAATTTTAATAATGTCATGTCAAGCTAAATGATACTGTCATTGTCAGTGTCAAAAAATTGATCCAATTGAATTTTGGAATGAAGTGTACAAAATTGCCCATAACCAGTTGCAGAGGACTTGTAGAAAATCTCTCTTCTTGAAAACAACAGTTGCATGTTGTCAGTCAGTACTTGGCTGAGGGCCGTTTTATCAATATTGGATAACCCACGAGTTATGATAACCCCAGAAAATGTTTGGTACCTGTTTAACTCAAAGGTTATCTTAACTCGGAACTTTCAGAGCATGTTATTGGACGAATTCAACAAGAGATATTTTACTGCTATCAGGGCCGGTTTATCAATTTTTAAACCTGAGTCAAGTTAACCTTGAATAAAAAATGGTAAAAAAAAGTCCCATTCGATGCAGTTAATTAATAATTATTTCGCCTATAAAACAAATTTTTAAACAAGGAGTTTTTAAATTGTATAAAATGCTTGACCCATGGTTAAAATAGATAAACGGCCCTCGATCGATTACTATTACATCGATTACATCCATCGACGTATTATTAAATTACATCATACGAATCGTGAGGCAGAAGATTTCATGGAGTTTCTATTTAAAACAATGTTACCTGACGTTTCCTACTTTACTATTTGCTTTTATTGCATTCTGTGAAGAATTGGTACACATAAACATGGGTAAACAATTTAGTTTTAGCCAGATTTCTAGATTCGTCGTTTTTGAATTTCTATAAAGAAGTCAGGACAACAAATGGTTTTCCCTAATCTAAAAAACTCAATTATCAAAATCTCGTCTTGCGATTATTTTTAATTTCACATTTTATTCCTAGAGGGAGCAAGCATGGGAAAAATTGCCAAACGATCCGCCCAGCGAAAGTTGTCCTATCTCACACATAATGCAGACAAAAATGCTGAGCTTGAATAGAATCTTCACAATCCAGCGATTTAAAGATACCAGTAGTAGTACAGAAGCGACCCGCAGGCCTGGCATACCCCGTTCCACACCCTCATCCTTCTAATTCTGCTGCGCGCGCTACTAATTTCTTTTCAGACAATCCAGGCTGTTTCTCAACCTTCTTCCCTCTTCTAATCACATTCTCCTACCAGGGGCCTAATTTTTTTTTTATATTTGGAGAGAGATCAATCGCTTGACAGCCAATGAAAGTCAGACGATTGTTCACAGGCTGGACAGAAGCCACTCTAATGCGTGCCAAGTGGTTAAGTCAGTAAGTAAGTCAGCAGTCCTGTCTTCAAGTTTAAGTTGGTTGCCTACCTGTTTTATTTATAACTAAACAAAAACCTAGTCAAACATGGCGCAGTTATAATCGAATTTACGTTTCAATTTTAAAAATATTAATGTAGAAAAAAAGCTTAAGCAATGCTTTTTCGTTTTGTTTTTCAAAGAAATCTTTTTTTTTTTAATTTTAATTGCAAAAGTCTTTGATATTTCAGTGGTCCAACGCAGATGCTGTTTGGATTGGATTTGGATCGACCGGATTTTATGCAATTTTAGAATAGAACATAATCTCACTTTAACCTCATTGTTTAAGAAGATATTTTTTTTTATTTTTAAACGATTTTACCACATTTCTCGCCCATGTGCATGTCCGGACACCGGGAACTTCTGGAGACAAAAATTTACCAATTATTTAAAGGCGACTGACCTCATCAAAAAGGATGATTCAACAAAAATTGCACAGTTGTTAACATTGATTGGAGATGAAGGACTACGTATTTACAACACGTTTCAAGCTGATGGAACTGAGACTTTGGACAAGACTTTGGATAAGTTTGAAATTCATTTTAACCCACAGAAGAATTTGAAATATGAAAGGTTTAAGTTTTTAACATGCCGTCAAAAAGATGGCCAAAGTACAGACCAACTTACCACCGAGTTGAATCTGTCTAAGTTCTGAGTTTGACAAAATGAGAGAATCGCTAATAAGATGTCTATTGATTATTGGGTTAAAGAAATCAGTCATTACGAGAAAAATTAATGCAGACCGATGGAACATTGGACGAAGCAATAAAGCTATGTATGTATCAGTTCAGAGTCTACCAGAGAACAAAACCGACAAATCACCAATGGTTCAGGGCATTCAGGGGTTGATGCATTGACGAAGAGAGGCGGTAATAGCCGACACCACTACAATCCACAATTTACTCGGTGAGTCAACATGTTTTATTTATAACTAAACCAAAACCTAGTCAAACACTACCTGATTAAGCTCAGTCAGGATTCCCCTTAGCACACCTATGTCATTGCAAGTTTTTTCCCAGGAGCCATTTAGTTCTGGCTGCATCCGGGGCATTCACGAATTGTTTTTGGACAGTCTGCACCCTAGCTGTGGTTTCCAGGACGACTTCAGTAAGGAGCTATTTAGTTCTGGCTGCATGCGGGGTATTGGCGAATTGTTTGGACTATCTGCACCACACTAGTTGTGGCCTCCAGGACGACTTCAATAAGGAGCCATTTAGTTCTGGCTGCATCCGTGGCATTTACGAATTGTTTGGACTTTACACCCTAGGTGCGAGCTCCAAGACGACTTCAGTAAGAATCCATATAGTTTTGGCTGCCTCACGGCCATTGACTACATGTTTGGACTGTCTGCGCTCTATTTATTGCCTTGACGGATTGTTTAAACCAACTTCACCTTAGTTTTAACCTCCAGGACTACTTCAATAAGGATCCATTTAGTCATGACTGCATCTGGGGTATTTACGAATTGTTTGGACTGTTTGCAACCTAGCTGTGGCCCCCAGGCGAATTGTTTAGAGTATCTGCACCTTAGTTGTAGCCTCCAGGGCGACTTCAGTAAGGAGCCATTTAGTTCTGGCGGCATCCGCTCCATCGATGAATTGTTTAAGACTGTCTGCACCCTAGCTGTAGCCTTCAAGACGACATATTACATCGTTCGGTCCCTTTATACCTTGTTATTGTGATCGAGCAAGTTCGTCCGCTTTCTCGTTCCCACATCAGTGTCAACCTGGCTATCGAAGCACATGTAGGTAAATGTTTTTCCTGCCATTTTTGACTTTCGAATTCAAAAATACCTTTGATTTATCGATTATAAATGAAATATCGAGATATCGACTCAAATCTTATCTGATTTCCAATTAGATATTGGCGTTTGCACTACTAGAGGTATATTTTCAAAAGCAAATCGCAAACGATAATATACTAGTAGGTATAGCATCGTTAGGATTATTAACATTCTCTTTTTTTAATATGTAATCTTGAAAGGGAAATTGATAATAAAACATAAGAGTTTTGGTAATTTCTCCATTTTAATCTGGAGTTTTCATATTCTTTTTCGATAGATGTGTATTTTGTTGCCTCAACTTAACAGTGAGTAGATAGCAGTGTTAGTTAGTGCAATTAAGGGACATGTAATAAAAACAGGAAAAAGTCTTAAATATGACTTTATGCAAAATATATTTAGTTTTTCAATAATAATACTTTTTTAACCTATCTTTGAATTCTGCTAAATATTCTGGAAATCATTTTGGACAATCGCTCTGATGGGAACCCTGCCAACCACTAAGCTACCTCTCTCCACTTCATAGAGAGAGAGAAGTGACTGCAGTAATGGGGTTCTTGTATTTTGAGGTCCCTAAAATTACTGAAAAGTTTCTTACAACAAATTCTTTTCACCACTTTAAAACTTGGGGCCCTTAAAAATGATGAGACAAAATGATCTGTGAGCAAAACACTGTTTTAAACGAACCTAAAATGAACTATCTGGGTAGGCACTAAGTAATAGTGTACAATCTTTTTTTCTGTGTCGAGTACAAAAACTGTTTTTCTTTTCAAAGCCTAATTTTTAAATTTTGCTCAGGTCATATTTAGACTTGTTGCGCAATGTTCTTCTGCACTTTTCCAACAATTAATAGGTAAACTGGTCCTTTTTTATATGATTTTAGTCTGGTATTTGTCTAGGCATTTGTTAACTTTATCTATAAGGTAAACCCTTGTTTATAAGATTGTAATCTTAAAAAAAAAAAATCAAAAGCAGTAGCGGTCCCAGGGGGGGGGGGGCTCCAGAAAAAAGTAGACCAAAAAGATCCTGCTGGTAAACCTGAAGTCTTTGGAGAAAAAACGAGAAATTGCAGAACGTTCCCTTAAAGACATTCTAGAATCCCTCCACAGTATTTTGGGACAGTTTTAAACGGGCGAAAACCACGATATTAAAAATACAGGACAGTATTATAGAGTTTCAAGTTTTAAACAAGTTTTACACAAAATCATTTCGGACATAAAATCAAGGTTCACTAACGAGACTCTTAAGTATTTTTGATCTGAACATATTCAAATCAAGTTTTATACAATGTGAAGCCAAAATTAGGGCAAAATTAACTAATGTCATTTTCAAATACTATAAACTGTTTGATTAATCCAAAACACAAATTCTTGAACTTTTAATGGGAGAAATTAGTGTTTGGAAATGATATTGGTCAGAAGTAGGCAAAAGCTTAAATCAAAACATATATGATAACGTTTTCGAGGCAATGAACAAGTGTGGCGATATTTTTCCGTTGATAAGAACATTCTTGGATGTTTGTCAGTAAGTAATGCATCGTTAGAAAGAAGCTTCTCCTGCCTTAGAAGATTAAAAACATAAGTAGTTAAAAACACTATGAACGAAATTCGTCTGACGGGCTTAGCTTTGCTGCATATCAACATATTGAAATTGACATTGGAGCGAATCATTGACCGGTTTACCCAAAAAAACCGGAAACTAATTTTTTTTCAGATAGGTATCTAATGTTTGAGATATGCCATATAAAAGGTAAAGTTTCAACTTAAAAAGCTTTTTAGACCTCCAAAAAAAGTATTTAGCTATTAGGTTTTGATTGGTGGTTTGTTTGTTATCTGTTTTTATAACTGAAAAAATTATATGTATAGTTACTCAAGCGTGGATTTCAGGGGATAGGGGGGTAGTTAACCCCCCTACCTTGGCTTGAAATTTTTGATGAAAACATTTAGAAAATCAAAAGTAGGGCAACGGTAGAGCATAAATTGCGGCGTTATAATACCTTTGATATTTACGGTATTATTTAATTTTAGTTTATTTCGACTCAAAAATTGCATTTTTAACGTAATTTTCTCAAAAATTTTCGGTGCATTTTAACATATTTTCAAATAAAAAATGTATGAAATACATGACTTAAAATCTGAGTACCTCCCTCCCTAGATTTGATACCAAATCCGCGCTTGTAGTTACTAACTTTTGTTTGCATATATTGTTATGTTCCTCATAAAAGCTATGCATTAGTTCTATTTTTTTTCCGTATCGAAACCGTCCCTCCCACCCTTTCAAATGTCTGGGACCGCCACTGTCAAAAGTAAATAAGTAAATGCACTTAGATGCCGATGCCGTGTCACCTGCGTGTACGTCTGCGGTTCATGTATTATTGGCGAATGCGCAATCAATTTAGCAAAAATTTTCTGATTGACGGTTTGACAAATTCCGGGTTCTATTAAAAATGGATTTTACAAATTACGAGTTTGATATTGAATGAGTTTGATGAACAATGGTTCGATTAAAAACGGGTCTTATAAATTTCGAATTTGTTATTGAATGGGTTTGAAGAAATAAATTTCGGGTAAAAAATTGATTTAACAAATTGCAGTTTTTATGGTGAATCGTTCTTACGATGAATTCCTGGTTTGATAAACCATAAACGATTACTGTTTATAATTTTCAAATGTCGTTGAAAAATGCGCAAGAACCCCGTTACGAAAAGAGAATGCTATTAACCCATAGATAGTTCAGAAAGGAAATATACCTTCGAACGACAAAATTTATAAAATTTAAAAAAAAACAATTTAAACAGAAAAAGCTCCCCTGGCAGCACATTCGGGGTCGTCCCCATCCCATTTTCACTAACAAAACTAAAAACAATTAAAACAAAATTAGACCCCCTATCACATGGGCGTGTAATCTAACTGCACGTAAATCTGTTTCACTCCCACCGAGGCGAAAATCATCTGCGTGTGTTGCACCACGTACCGAGGATCGACGTTTTTCGATACCTCCAATTTGATAGCACCTACGTACACGTCACTGCACAGTGTCCAGAAGTGGGGCTCTTGTACCGAGTACACGCCCGCCAAACTCACTAGTTTTTGGTAGCACTGCGGCAGGACGTTATCCAGTGCGACCGGTTGCCGCTGCATCAGAACGGCCACGGAATCTTTTAGGAGGGCCAAGACGCTGAGAGCGATCAAGATGGCGATGAACATCGAGCAGATGGGGTCGGCGATCATCCAGCCGAAGGTCTGCATCAGGATGGTGGAGATGATAACGCCTACGCTGCCTGTGTAAGAAGAAAAATTGTTTTATATAGGTGTGGTTTTGTTTTGTGAAGAAGCTGGAAACCTAGTTCCTATGAATCCGTCACAAACAGATTTTATCAAACGACACATCTTGAGTATGCCTAAAATTTTCTGAATAGTGTTAAAAGCCCGCCCCTTGACAATTACTTAGTAGGCATACGTAGAAAATTTGGCTTCCGTGGACCTTTTGATGAAGATTTTACGAAACTTATTTCACTGCCTAACCTGTTAGTAGGGTCAGGTTATCAATTTTTTTTCTTAAATTCAGACGGTTTGAGCTAAAGCAATGGAATGTGTTGGCCTTCCAGCAACGTACCCTCGTGTCATAACAAATTGAAACTGGGCATTAATCCTATGATGAATGGAAAGTCCCAGTACAAAAAAAAAGCCAGCCGACGTAGCGCAGTGGGAAGATTCCTGGTTCGAATCCCGGCTAGGTGCATGGATATTTTGTGTTTGTCTTTAACTTTGCAAAAACTTGGCTGAAAATGGGCATTAATCCTATGATGGATAGAAAGTCCCAGAAAAAAAAAAAGCTATCCCTCATACCTTCTATACTAATGCACCTGAATCTCAGTCAATTACTATTACCTACCAGTCTACTTTACCCATAAAATTTGCATAGCTGTTAACCAGCCCCTAGTTTAGGGGCTAAAAATTGTCGATTTCAATTTAAAAATTATGTTTCACTTATCTTTCACCCTATGTCAACAAAAATGCACCACTAGGGGCGCAGTGGACCATTTCTTAATTGTGAATACCCGCAAATTTGTCCCAGCCCCTAGGGGTTGGGGCAAAGTTGGATTCAAAAAATATAGGCTCTTCAAATGTAAGTGTTGACTCGAACTTGTAATTACCAAAAAATTTTTGAATTTGGTAGAGTAAATTTTGAACAAATTGTTCGAGATTTAAAATTTTTAGTCCCTATTTAGGTGGCGCCCCTGGGGTTCGAAATTTTTACATTTCATAATATTTGTTACACCAAATTCATGAGTTTTAAATATGCATATGGAGTGTTTGCCATTATTGTGAGCAATCAAGCGATGTTGCCGAAGCTGAATAAAACCAAACAAATTCAATCATCAATGCCATTTTCGCTAATTAAATTTTTATTTTATGATGTTTTAAAACAAAACCCAATTTATGAATAGAATTTGAGCCAGTGCGCAGTCTATGTGTAAAAGTGAATGGTTCTATTACAAAAAGCTATATTCAATCTATAACAACTCCAAGACACAGACTCCCAATTTAATCCCACTAAAAGGATAATACCGAGGGGGATTTCACTGCCTGCACTATATGCACAAATTTTGGGCACAGTATTGCGCAATAGCCTGCCCTTGGCTTGCAATAGCCCGCAGTAATAGTCTTACAGTAGTTGCTTGCAATAGTCATGAAATAGTGTGGCAATATTCCGCAATTGAATTTGTTTGGTTTTATATGCACAAATTTTGGGCACAATATTGCGCAATAACCTGCCCTTGACTTGCAATAGCCCGCAGTAATAGTCTTACAGTAGTTGTTTGCAATAGTCATGCAATATTTGGCAATAGTAGACTGCCTGATTGTTTTATTTTTTCTAACAACAAATGTTCCGCAAAACATCCTATAAATTTGGCGTCCCTCAGGGCTCAGTCCCGGGACCTATTCTGTTTCTCAAGGCACAAGAAGGATGCAAACAACCTACTGAAATTACACCTCATGACATATGTTTGATTAAACAGTGGTGTTATGCAAATGGTCTATTGTTTAACTTTAGTAAGACCCAGGTTGTTGGATTTCGTTGCAACATTGACGAAATTGTCTGCGATCAATTTTCAATCAAAAGCTCCACTGGAACCAAACATCTTGGACTTCAAATAGATGTTAATTTAAAATTTCAAAATCATATCCTTGCACTAAATAAAAAACTAGCCTCAGGATGTTATTGTATTAAAGTAGTTTCTGCAAATCTAGATATTTCCATAGCAAAATTTGCCGTTATACAATAACATCTTTGCTATGGACTACCTTTTTGGGGCTGTTGTAGCCAATACCTTTTTGATTCCGTTTTTAAACTTCAAAAACGTGCACTTAGGTCCTTTGCTAAATTACTACCTAGAACATCATAAAATCTATATGCTTGTGGCGGATTCATAATGTCGAAACTACTTTTTTGGGTTTTTCGCCACTAAGTTAAAGACATTTTTTCAAAAATATGTTAAAACCGTCTGCGTAAATTCCTAGAGAATTTTTTTTTTGTTTTTCAATGGTTTTTAAATAAGATAAAAAAATATGCCTACACACACCCAAATCCTAACTAGAATCTAAGTACTTATCTGAGGTTTCGGCAGAAACTCTACTGCCGTTATCAAAGGAATTATTGTTTTCAAAATTTTTCTCTATTATTTTTTTAAAATATCTGTCTGTAATCATACAACTGACTGATGTATATTTTAAATATTAACTTGACAGTTTGTTTGGTGTGTCGATAGTAGCCAAGGGTATTGGGTGAGTTTAATAAAATTTAAAATAAAAATTATATTTGTTTGAGTGTTTTCGATTTTAGATTACATTATAAAAATATAAAATTTAAGGTGAAATCAAAAATAAAGTTTAATATTTTCTTTTTTATTTTAAAATATCCAGTCTAAAGATTATCTTTTGACTGACTTTAAGAAAACATACATTAGAAACCCAAAAAACATCAATGCTATTTTTTAATTTATTTAAAAAAAAACCTTTTTGAAAATCTTGTTTTAAAATTGGAAGCCAAACTGTATGTATATCAACTGATATGCTAGCTATGCATTCATCTTCATTTAGATAGATGCAAGCTCTTTTTGTAATATACTGGTTTCTCCCCACATTACTCTATAAACATTTTCAAAAGAATGTTGGAAAATTTTAGACCTCATCCAATCTCCCCTTCTGAGGTACCCATTATGGTAATTTATTCTAACTTCAAGGGGCCTTGAAGTTTCTCCAATATAAAATTTACCACACTCGCAAGGAATCCTATAAACGATATTTTTTGAGTTTTGTTCAGCATTTAATGGTTTTGTTTTGGTTAGAATTGTAAAAATTGTTCTAATATTATAACTATAAGCGATTCGTTTAATTTTTTCAGAAATACCTGGTATGAAAGGAATTATTAAATTTGTTGGTTGTACATTATTATGTCTACGTTCGCGCTGTCTTGGAAATTCGATTTGTCTAAAAGAATTGTCGATGAAGTTATTTGGATACGAATTTTTAATTAAGACCTCTTTTATTGTTTGTTTTTCTTGTGAAAATATGTTATTGTCCGAACAAATTATTTTAGCTCTATCGTATAGACTTTTTATTACTGCTTTTTTAAGCGATAAGGAATGATTTGAGTTAAAATTTAGATTTTTATTTGTATGTGTTGGTTTTCTATAAACTGATGTTTGTAATGTATTTTGTTTGTTTATTAAAACGTCTAAAAATAAAATTTTGTTATCTTTTTCTACTTCTAAAGTAAATTTTATTGTTGGTTCTTTACAGTTTATAAAATTAAGAAAATCATTAAGTATATTTAAATCGTGTGGCCAAATACTAAAAATATCATCTATCTAAATTCTAAAATTTTATTTTCAAAATCTTCCATAAAAATATTACTCATTCGAGGAGAAAGTGGAGGCCCCATTACAATCCTGTTGAATAAAATCACTGCCACTGAAAATACGTGGTTTTTTAATGTGAGAAGCTCCAGAATAACATTGACGCTCAGTGTAGTTCTTTCGCCAAAATTTTGATCATTTTCTAATCGATGTCTTACTATAGAAAGCTTTTATCTACAGGTACATTTGTGAAAAGGCTTACCACATCAAAACTCACCATCAAGTGATTGTTATTAAAATTGACCTCGGATAATTTTTCTAAAGTGTTGAGAATTTTTTATAAATGAATTTGTATTTCCTACTAAGACATTTAAAATTTTAAGTAAATATTTTGCGAGTTTATGAAACGGAGAATTAATGCTACTAACTATTGGTCTAAAAGGAATATTTGGTTTATGAATTTTGGGCAAGACGTAAAAATGGGGAGGTTTACTATAATGTGGAGCTCCGAACGTTCTAGATCATTAAAAAATCTTTTATGTTTATATAAAGTTGAATAAATTTTCAATTGTTTTCGTTGGGTCTTTATTTAATTTTGAATGAGCCTTCATTAGAAACTTGTAAATTTTCGGTTTTATTAGGATTCGTATCCTTATCTCTATCGAGTCGACCTATCGAGTACTTTTAAACTAATGGCGAATGCGTGACAGCTCCAGCTGATCAAATGCGTGAAAACATCGTTTCGTACGCAGGGGTGGTCGTAACGATACGACTCCCTTATCGTACCTAACGAGTTATTCGTGCATTTGATCAGCTGGAGATGTCACGCATTCGCCATCATGTTAAAAGTGCACCTGCTTGATTGGTCGACTCGATAAAGATAAGGATACGAATGCTGATTAAACGAAAAAATAACTTTAAGTGTCTAATGTTTCATATATTTATACTTGTTCTAGACAGACATTACACATTTCAAAAATGGCAGAAGGCCTAGACTTACCCAAAGTGTCAGCCAGAATATGCAGAAACACACCCTTCATAATCTGTGACGTTCCGCCGCCTTCGCCCATATCCATATTGAAGTCGTGGTGGGCGTGGTTGTTGTGGGAGTGTGCGTGCGCCCCACCGTGGTTGTTGGCCGTCCCGGCGCTGCCGTGGGACTGACCGCCGTGGCTATGGCCGTGGCCACCCCCGCCCCCGTGGGAGTGCCCGTGCTGGAAGGCAAATATGCCCACTATGTTGACCAATAGGCCTAGGATGGATACAATTAACAGCCTCTCGTGTTTCACCTAAAAATAAATTCAATCAATTATTTTTTTATATATTCTTAAAGGGTCCTTTTAGCGCCATCAGTATTATTAAAAATAACCTAAACATGTTACAGAAACATATCTGTACCAATATAATAAGGTTTCCGCATACACAAGGTTGATCTCTTTATGCCAAAAATATAATAATGATTAGTTAAGATTACTTTTGTGTTTCTATAAAATAATTAAAAATAAATCTAACATTTATAGATTAAGCTAAATTAATTAATTGCCTAACCTAAGAATACCTACAGGTTAATCACAAAGGTAATTGAATTTGATTTTTTTAGAAAATAAATTATAATTTTGGTTTTTTATATTATTTTCTAACGCTTCAAAAGATTTTAGACATTGATTGAATGGATTGTTAATGGCTATATTTGTTCTCTTAAATTTATTGTAAATAAGTCCACGTCTAGTGTTATAGCTATGTATGTCAGTTTTGTAAGTTATTTTTGAGTTGGTTTTGTGTATATTGTTCATTATTTTATCTGAGTATTTTGATTGTTCAATTTTTAGTAGTGAGTTAAGGTCGTGAAGTTTTAGAGTTTTGTAAAGAGTTTTTGAATTGTTCATGTAATCAAATTGAAAGAGTATTTTAAAAACTTTGTTTTGTAAAATTTTGTTAAACTGGGTAGCAAATATGTAATATTGATAAAAAATAGGCATTATATAGGGTGGGCCACAAAATTCCGCACTTTTTGGATTGGCTATAACTTTTGACATGATTACTCGATTTTCAAATATATTGGCTTTTCGAAAAGATAAAACGTTAGGGTTTTTTGATTCAGTTAAAAATTTACAACTTTCAAAAAATTCAAGATGGCGGACAGTTTTAGAAAATGTGTAATTTTCACCCCCCCTGAAAAAATTTTATGTGCGACACTGAACAAACTCTAAAGCTTTCACTACAAACGCTCATTGTTTCTGTGTATATTGAAGCATCATTTAATTAAATCAGTTGGGAAATAAAAAAGTTATAAGTTTTTTGACTACGAGTGTTTTGGCTTCGCATTGAAAAAAAATCACAAAATTACATACATTTTCCATTTGCTATATCTTTTGACCTAATTATTTAATTAATTACTTTTTTATTTCTTATCCGATTTAATTAGGCGATATCTCGATATACGAAGAAAAAAAGGATATTTGAAAATACTAATTTTTATTTTGTCCAGTGTCTTACTTAAAAAAAAATAAGGCGTATAAAAGCTAACAATTTTTAAAACTATCCGCCATCCTGATTTTTTTTTTAATGTCAAATTTTGAACAATCAGACGCAACTCTCATGTTTTGTCTCTTTAAACAATTTTTTTTTAAAATTAACTAATCAGGCCAAAAGTTACAGCAAATTAAAAAAATATGTAATTTTGTGATTTTTTCCAATGTTAAGCCCAAACACTCATAACCTAGAAGCTTATAACTTTTTCATTTCTTAACCGATTTAAGTAAGTGATACGTTAATATACACATGAACAACGACTATTTGTAGTGAAAGCTTTAAAGTATGTTCATTGTCGCACATACATTTTTTTCAGGGGGGGGGTGAAAATTACACATTTTATCATACTTAGTGTTTTATTTTTGATGTGCTCTACATGTTTTTTCCAAGTTAGTATCTCATCAATTTGTAATCCCAAATATTTTATTGATGTTATTTTTTCAATCTGGATATTATTTATTTCTATGTTGAGGTTATGTATATTTTTCTTTCTTTGTGAGAATAATATAAATTTAGTTTTATCTGAATAAATTTTTCAATTGTCATTTACGAGCCAGTTAAAAAATATTTTAAGATCTTTATTTATCTGTTCTTCCAACTGATTTAAGTCTTTACCGCTATAAATTAAGATTGTATCATGTAGTGCACAGCAGAAAGGCCAGCATTTTGTATACTTAATACATATAAAATATAAAGTAGTGGCCCCAAGACGGATCCTTGTGGTACACCACATTTTTATTTTAGTAGTTTGGATTTCGTTCTACCTATTGTAACATATTGTTGCCTTGGGTTAAGATAAGACTTAATAGTATTATATGAATTTTCACAAAAACCTAAGTCTTTAAGTTTTTCAAGCAATTTTTCATGGGACACCACATCAAATGCTTTCCTGAGGTCCACAAACACAGCTACTACTTGTTCCCCTTTCTCTAACTTTGTCGATACAAGGTTTATCACATCTATTGTAGCATTTATATACTACCACCCTTTATAAATCCATACTGATGTTTATCCATACTCATGTTTTTGTTTGCGAATTCAAGTATTCTATTTTTTATTACTCATTCTACTATTTGAGAAAATGTGCTGATGAGGGATATTGGTCTATAGTTATTCATGCTTATTTTTTGACCAAATTTAAAGACTGATTTGATTTTTGATGTTTTTAATTCATTTGTAAACTTGCCTTTAACTATTATTGGTCTAATTTCAGAACTAAGATTTTGCATGTCTCTTATTGTGATTTTGTCATTTCCAGGAGCACTGTTTTTTTTTTCATATTTTTCATAATTTCTTTAATTTCCTGATCGGTTGTTGCTTTCAATATTAGTTTGTTTTTTCCGAGTATTTCTTGAAATTGTTGATCTTCTTTTTTTATTTATTTTTTTTTTTCATCTTCAATAATTTGAGGCCCAATATTCACAAAGTATCTATTAAAGTTTTCTTCAATTTCTCTTTCATTACTATTTTTTTTATTGTTGATTTCAATTTCTGTTATGGTTTGTTCTTTTGATTGGGCTTTTATTATATTATTTATTATTTTCCATTGTTTTTTTATATTGGTGCCAACATCTATCCATTTTTGTTTAAAGTATTTATTCTTTTGTGATCTTATCTTATTGTTTACTTGATTTTTGAGGTGCTTGAATCGTCTTTTAAGCGGAGTTGAGGTTGGAAATAGGTTATAATTATTATATGCTGTATCTCTTTGTTTCATAAGTTTAGTAATTTCTGCTGTTAATGTTGTTGTTATTTTTCTTTTGCTTTTTAGTCCTTTTCTTTGTTGCATTTAGTTTGGCTTTTTGAATAATTTCAGTTAATTATTTGAATGTTTTTATCTCTTTGTGTAAAATTGAGTTTTTAAAATTTTGTTGAAAGTTTTTTACATTAAGTATTTCTTCAAAAATTTTCTCTTTTGGCTTGTAACTGCTAAGTTTGTGCTTCAATGAAATTGTTTGAAATGAAAATGTTTTGGCTTTAATTTTGTGTCACATTGTTCAAATATACCTTGACTGCATATAATATAAGCTATTATTGCAACAGAAACTAACAGGGTTTCTAAGGTGACAACAAAGGACGTTCACGGTTATCAGAATGTGCTAAATCAAACCCGTTAAATAAAAGAAAGTTCAATCATAAAATCATTCATTATAGAAACTGCCATTCGTTACACCAATTTTTTATCCGAACCTTATTTCTTCAAACCCATTCAATAAGAAATTCGAAATTTATAAGACCCGTTTTTAATCGAACCACTGTCCTTCAAACTCATTCAATATCAAACTCGTAATTTGTAAAACCTATTTTTAATAAAACCCGGAATTTTTCAAACCATTATTTCTCAAAAACCGGAATTCGTAAAACCCGTTGTTGAAAATTTTTGCTTAACTGATTGAGCATTTGCCAATAATACATGAACCGGAGGTGTACACGCAGGTGGCGACATCTATACACAAAGTATTGAACACTACCTGTGAATAATTTTAGCCAAGTGTGCGCAAATAGAACGACAAATGCATCGGAACGCCGCGCCGGCGCGCCGCTCCGCCGCACCACTAGCTTGTACGCTGCCGGTTCATGTATTATTGGCGAATGCGCAATCAATTTAGAAAAAAATTTCTGATTAACACCAGGTTTTACGAATTCCGGTTTTGGGTCATTCCATATCAAATCAACCAAAAAATCACAAAAATTTTACGCGACCAATTCCAATTTTGATGATTTTTGGTATATATTTTCTTCTTACCATAAAAGTTGAAAATGCAAATTTTTAGATTTTTTTGATTCGTAGTTTTTTTTTTTTTAATTTTTCAAAATAAAAAAGTCAGCATTTTGACCTTAACAAGAATGTACAAAACTAGCAATATCTCGAGAACCACTTACACTAGGAAAGTAATAAATGGCTCATTTTAAAGTCATTTTGAAGCTCTTTTTTATGAAATATCACAACATAATTTTAACAAAAAAAAAAATTGAAAATAAAAAATTGAAAAAAAAAAATTGAAAAATTCAAAAAGGCCATTTTTTATTTTTTTGAAAAAAATATATAATTTTGGTCAAAGTGTTACTTAATTATCCACAAAATTTTATGATGGAGAAATGATGGGTTCAATGTCAAAAAAAATATCAAAAATATTAAGTACATTAAAAATCATGCATTTAAAAAAATAAACATATTTTAGGAGCACCAATAGTGCACTGGATATTAAAATAAATAAATTTGTTCGATGGATACAGGTTTTAAAAAATACCCAGAGGCTTTATCTACAAATTATTTTATTTTAAACTCGCAAAAGAAATAAACAAACTTTTCTACTTCGTTGATAAAAATTAGACAGAAAACACTAAGACTAACTATATACCTTAAATTTATTTTTTTAACTTTCTTTTAAGAATTTCTGATGAATCTGACATTTCTTTTTTGCTGACATTGTAAGTTCTGCCAGTAGCAGTGTTGGGTTCAACTTTTTTTATAAGACTTTCTGGTTTAATAATTAAAATATCTTGAGGTGTTGGGTCAAAAAATGATGAGGCAGGTCCTCGTGGATGAAGAAAGCTTACTTTCAGTTCTCCGCTCTCATTATTTTTCCCCAAGACACAAGCCAGCCACCAAGCACTGTCATATTCTACAGTGACAAACCCTGACTCGATATTTTGCAAAATAATGCTTCCACCTTTAAAAAGATTATGTGTTTCGACCTCTAAGCATGTAGAAAACTGTTTTGCCAAAAACGTGCTTTCTGTAAGAGGAATTACAGCATGAATTTTTTGTGTCCCCGGTATTGTTAAGACTTCCGCAAATCTTTTATTCAAAATTATTTCATGATTTGTATAATCTGCTTCTGTGCAATATTTAAAATCAATGCCAGATATGTTTTCTTCACACCAAGTAAACAATTGTAGAGGTGTCATTATTTGATTGTCATAGGGCCTCTGCAAACTGGCTTTGGCAGTCTTTTAACAGTTCCTCCCAAGCCATCGCAGGCACTTTTGCCATGCGAGGTGGCAAAATAATGCCACTCTGCTTCAACACCAAAATCTTTTTTATGCAGGCATATATTCAGAAAATTCTTTTTGTTTTTGTACTGCGCAGCACATCCATCCGAAAAATAAAAAATTTTGTTAAGTCCTGGTATTTTGATTTTTAAATCAGGCATTAATTTTTTTAAAAATAAATGAAATGCAATTGTATTATGTGTCAAGCTTTCCGAAATAAACACATAATTCAGGTTGTGCAGTTTACCATCACTTAGAAAATAAATGGCAAAAGGGTGGAGGGTTACCTGGCTGTTATTCCAATGATAAGACTGGACTTCATCTTGCATAACAAAGGAATAATTTTCCGCAAAGTCGCAAGTGATCAAAGACTCTCCAGGTTTAAGGTTAATTTTTATTTCATTGTATCTATCTTTTTGCATTTTTGCAATAAAAGAATGTGATTTAAGTTTTACAAGATCATCAGTAAATTCCTGGACAAAATCATCACTTTTCTTAACAACGGTTTCCATAGTACACCTATCTACTGAGACCCACTTTTTAAATGAGACCTCATCAATTAATTCTTCCTCAAATTTTTCTATTAACGTATTTTTAAACTGTTCTACTCCAGGACATTGCTTGCATCTATGGCTTAAAAAACAGTCCACTGAAGGTGGATTACACATTAGTTTATAAAGGCAATCATGATAAGATATTGCAAGAGGCCTGTTATTTTCATCATATAGCTTATTTAATTTGGAGCCATTGAGCATTAGTTTTATATTTTGATGTATAGTACATACACATACAGTATGAGTCCCACTTTTTCCTGCCAGTATACAGTTTTTGGGTCGCAGTTCACAAAATTTTGAAAACCCAATTTTTTCATTGGGGTACTCAGTTTTAAACAATGCATAAATTTCTTTTAAATTAGCTAAGACTAATTTTTTTTGTACATATTCTTTTTCAGCTCCATATTTTCTGATAACAACATAATCTTTTTTACCTGGCATGGTCCTGCTAATGTCATCCCTTTGGTAAAAATCTACCACTATTTGGGCCACTCTATCACTAAGGGTCTTTCCCGGTTTGGGGTTAGGAGAACATAATATCCCATTGTCCTTAACTAACTGTTTTACAGCTCTGGCCAAATATTGAGAAACTCCAAATTCTTCTTCAATCTTCTTTCTACTCCAACTTTGAGGTAAACATGATAAAACTAGTATTTTCTCACTCCTCTTTTCGGTTTTTAAAAATTTGTCCTTTAACTGCTTAATCATTTCACTTTCGTCACTCTGGCATTCCTTTACTAGCGTTGAATCTGATTCCTTTGTAAATGCTTTCGCAATTGTATGCTGTACAATATCAATTTTTTCTTTGTATACATTTTTTCTTTTAATCGGCGACACACCAAGAAGCTCCAATGACTTGTTTAAAAGAGTAAATGATTCAGCAGGATCTTGAAAATCTGGATCATTTTCTGGAACTTGACTGGGTCTAAAAAAATTTAAAAAGTTAGTTTTTTATAAGAACTTAAAAAGGGGGTAACAGCTGACCCAAAATGTGTACATAATGCCAAGAAATTTGTACATAATGTCTGTATTCTCAAAATGCCATGCAAAATAATGCCATGCAAAATAATGCCATGAGATTTTTCCACTCCGTACTTGACGCAATTGGTTTAGTTTATTAATTTTATATTAAAAAATACTATTTGTTACTTACCCTGCCTCATCTTCTTCAGATGCCTTAAACTCCTTTGAAAGCTTTAGTCTACAACCATCACAGATTTTCATTCCCATTTTGACATTTTTGTAACTGCACATCCACTTGGTCACATTTCTTAATTTCCCAAAATGCTTGATTTTTAACTCTAGTGGATCACAGCACTTTACTTTATATTTAGTCCATCCACTTGCCTCACCCATAGTTGAAACTTTTAAAATTACACAGAGATGACTTCTGATAAACCTTCAGTCGAACTATTATGTATCGATTATTTGGAGCTGTATCAGGAAGATACTTGCCAAAAATTTAAAATCAATTTATGCAGGAATTTTCATGTCAGCAAATCCCCACAATGTACCTAAACAGACCAATAAAATGAAGGAGGTGTGTCCTTAATGTTAAACAGGAATAAACAGGCAGTATTTCACAAAAGTATTGGCAGGTTTATAAAGGCATATTTTCCTAAGAATTGGAACATCCAATAGTACGTCTCCGGTGGAAAAGAGGTTTTGTAAGTAAATATTACAATGGGGGGCAATGTTAATCTGATTACTGATACAGAATGAAACGTAGGATATAATTTTTTATTAAATAAAATATTGTTAAATATTTTTATAATATCGCTTTAAACCCCATTATATTCTTCTAATTACCAAAATGCATTGTCTATTTATAGGCGATTTTTCATGCATGTGACATTTTTAATAAATTTTTTCACATTGAACCCATGATTTGTCCATCTCAAAATTTTGTGAATAGTTTAATAACACTTTAAAGAAAATAATATAATTTTTTGAAAAAAATTAAAAATGGCCTTTTTGAAATTTTTCAAAAAAAAATAAAATTTTTTTTTTTTTATTTTTTTTTTCAATATATGTTATGCAATATTCTCATATGAAAGGTCTTTATAAGAGCTTTAAAATGAACCTTCACCTACTTTTCTATTATAAGTGGTTCTTTGGATATCCCTAATTTTGTGCGCACATGTTAAGGACAAATAAGTGACTTTTTCGATTTTCAAAAATTAATTCAAAATAAACAACTGGTCAAAAAAGTCTGAAATTTTGGATTTTCCAGTTTTTTAGTAGGAAAAACATGTATACTAAAAATCATCAACATCGGAGATGGTGTGGTAAAATACCCTGGTTGACTTGATATGGACTGACCCTTTTCAAAAATAATGGTTTGACAAATTCCGGGTTTCATTAAAAATGGGTTTTACAAAAAACGGGTCTTATAAATTTAGAATTTGTTATTCACTGGGTTTGAAGAAATAAGGTTCAGATAAAAAATTGCTTTAACAAATTTCAGTTTTTATGGTGAATCGTTCTTACGATGAAAATTTTTATTAAATACGGTCTGATAAATTCCTGCTTTAATAAACCATAGGCGTTCACAACAAATACCACTTACTTTGAATGTACCAATAGTTACCCATACATTTGTTATCCCAACTATTTTGAAATATAAACAAACTGATGTTTTATCAGTAACTACAAATCTTTGAACATTTAATTATATAAAAATAAAAAGTATTTAGTTGTTTGCCCAACACATTGTTATACATTAAAAATATTTTTTGATAAAAAGTACCTTTATCACATAATAATTTTAGGTGTTGAACAGCAATAAAGAGAAAAAAAAGAAGAAAACCGAAAAGAATCTAAAAACAAAAGATCAAAAGATCTTGGGTGGAAATAACGAAAATTCAAACCTGGATGAGCATCCCACAAGGAACACACAAAGATTAAAAGATATTTCGCCTTGGGCGACCCGCGTAGGCTCGTCAGTGGTTCCACTGGTCACCCTCCCCATACATCATTAAACATCATCATACACTTTGATTTCCAACTTTGAATCACTCACAAATAGGCATAGTTCCGTACTGGTACTTATCCAAGTTACCTGATACGGATTCGTCCTGACGTTAATATTTCCAATAGGATTATGCTCCTAAGGCAATCAAAAACAAAAAAAAGAAGTTAAAAAACCTCCATTACAAACAAAAAAAGAAGGTAAAAAAAACCTCTATTAAAAACAACAAAAGAAGTTAAAAAACCTCCTGGAGATTTTGATGGAGAAATAGAGACTAAGGAGACTCTGTGACCTGATAAACTCAATAAATTCTATATTGATGGCATCGATAATATTATCTCTAGTATTGATAGTCCCGTAAATTCTGAAGTTAATACGTCATCTAACAACACTTCAACAATGAATCAGTTTTCAGAATTCAGATTGATCGATAAATCTACTTTAAAGAATGTTGTATTCCATTTGAAAAACAAAGGTCGCTGATGTCATTTTTTTCAAAATTGTTTATTTTGCTATTGAGGACCCATTGTTGAATTTAATAAATACTTCTTTGGAGCAGGGTGTTTTCCCTATAGTTCAACTATAGTACCAGTTGAGAAAAAAGCTAATAATATCAAAGCAAAGAACTTTCGGCCAATTAATACTCTGTCAGTACTTAAAAAGATCCTCAAAACGGTGGTTTATGGACAATTTGTAGAATTTATTGAGCAGTGTAACATAATAACCAATAATAACTGAAGTCCAGGCTATAGCTGTGAGACAGCAATACAATTTGTCTTGGATAACTGGAAAACTGCATATGACAATAATAAATGCACCATAAAAGTTTTTGTAGACCTACAGCAGGCATTTGAGACCATAAATCAAGAAAAGTTGTTGCAGAAACTAGATGAGAACTGAGTCTCCTTCAGAAAATGCAAAATAGGGCAATGCGGATTATTCTCTATTGTAACAGATACACTCAGATAAAAAACATGCAAAAAAAGCTACAATGGTTGCCGGTTGTAGAATATTTAAGGTTTAATGTGCTAGTTTTTATTTTTAAAATCAAAGTTGGGAAAGTTCCTTCCTATCTTTGCAGGTTCATACACTTAATAACTGGCAACAGAATGATTTTACATTCCACGATGACATAAAAAACTTGCAGCAAACTCAGTGTTTTTCAGAGGCCTTAATGACTTCAATAATCTTCCTACTGAACTGAAAACTGTTCCACAGTCGAGACATTTAAATTTAAATTAAAAATGTTTTTATTGAGGGAATGTGGTATTTTTGATGAGTAGAATACATAAAATTATAGCGTTAATTTTTTAAAAATTTTGTTAATTTTTTTTATTCTTTTGTTTGTTCATTTTATTGATTTTTTACCTCTTTGTTGTGTTATAAAACTATAAACTGTTTAATGTTTAGTTTTTATCCTGTGAGTTTTAGCTTTGTTGTTTAACTTTGAAAAAATTTCAATTCCTAATGTTTTTTATATGGTTTTTATTTATTTATTTATTTATTTGTGTATTTTACAAGACTATAAGTATAAGTATATATATATATATATATATATATATATATATAGAATGCTCTACAATATTTTTAACTACAGAATGAAAAATTAATTCCTAAATTTATAATACTAGCTATAGGTACTATTATTATAGATTAGTATTTTTTTTGTAATGTTGCAAACTAGCTTTTAGCTAAATAAACGGATTATATATAATGCATCATGTTATTTGTTAGATATTTAATTAATAGAGTTTTTTTCTTTTATATTTTTAAAGTAATTAGGGAGATTATATTAGTTTTGCTATTTTTTTTACGCTATTTGCTGAAATATATACAAAATTTTATGCACATAAAGAAATACTCTACTCTACTCTATTATTCAGGTAAATTTATCCCGAAATTTATTATTATATATTATTTATCAAAAAATATTTGAGAAATCTGTGAGATCTGGGATATCTTTAAGAAATCTGTGAAATCCTTTTAAGAAATCTGTGAAATCTTATGTTTTTGTGAAATCTGGTGTACCAATTTTGGCTTGTGATTAACCCATTGGGTTCACATGGTCTGTGCAGGAGAGTGTGTAATAATAAGGGACACATGATCATTAACATGTTAAAAAAAAAGGAACACTGAATTACTAATTGTTAAATTAGTACCTAATTATACACTGCTCACCTTGCTCTGGTAGTTTCAGGGATGTAACAATTTTTAAGGTAAAGTAAATCATTGCATTGACAGACTCACCAAAACAACTAAAAATCATAAGCTTTGTCCTGAATCAAAATAAAGGATTGCTTGATAAATCATTACCCTGTCATCATTAAAAAATAGTAATTTGCTCTCCACATTTAATCTATAATTTATAGGTAATATTTGAATTTGAATATTTGAATTTTTTAGCAGTTTTAATTTTTCATTTTTACTAAAACAGAAAAAATATCAAATTTCTTACCTCTGGTGGTTCTATAGCCCTTTCCACAGCCTCTGACATTATAAAGAATGAGATAAACAGTAAAAACAACCCGTTCACAAATCCTGCTATAATTTCAGCTCTTACATAACCATAAGAGTATCTGTCATTAGCTTTCCACTTAGTTATAACTGATGCAACCAGACCAGCTAACAGTCCTGTGCAGTCGAAGAACATGTGAAAGGAGTCAGAAATTAGTCCTAAAATCAAATTTTTGCTCTTTACATAAAGCAAAAGGTTTTTATAACTTTTGGGTGTTTTTTTATTACTTACTTAATTATTCAGATTTTCTGCATTGGTCAAAATTTGTTGAGAAACTTGTGGAAAATGCATGGCCAAAATAATTAACCAAAGTAAAATGTTACTTACCTAAACTATTGTTCCATACTCCATAAATTAGTTCAACAAAAGCAAACGAGAAGTTTAGCAACAAAAACAGGAACAAATTCCGAGAATTTCTGTCTGAAAAAATTAGTCTTATCCAACCATTGACTTTTTCTTTTATTCTTGAGCCAAAACCCCTGTAACAAAATTAATGTTGTCCCTTTTTAACTTTCCTTGTCAAATTTTACACTATAAAACAAACTCAAAAGCAAAAAACAGCTTCAATATTGTAGATACTTGTGGAAAGTCCATTGGTAATTTTATACACCCACATTAGACCTTATTTCTTACCTGTGGTAGAGGTTATCCTTATGGGATAAGGGCAACATCTTCTTCTATTATAATTAACTAGAAGAGAAGCAATTTTTAAATGAAAATCTCCATTTTTTATATAAAAACAAGATGTTAATCCAAAAGGTAGTCGTTTATTTACTTTATCTACAAAAACAGAATTTTTTGATAAGAAATATTTTTTCGCTATTGCAGCATTATTTAATAATATAAAAACCAAGCTTAATTTTTTACTTTTTAAAAAGAAATTTGCGTAAAATTTGATATAGGACTACCATAAAAACCGGCCCAAAACTGCCTTGTTGTCATTTTTTTGACAGCTGCCAACATATGATCTTAATATAATTTATCTATGATATGATCCATAGGTCCAAATTTTAGTCGGAGCAAAAGGCCTTTTTAAGCGAATTTCCGAGTTGCTTACTACATATATCAACTCCTTGGATTAAGGGCCGGTTTCTCCATAGCGGGTTACCATCGAGTTAAATTAACTAAAGTTACCAAAGCTTTAAATCTTGATACTGTATGTTATATGTCAGACTTCTTTCGCCTTTAATAGGAAATCGAAAGTTAAATGATTAATCGCTTGTCGCGCCATTTAGTTTTAACCGGAGTTGAACGTTAAACGCTGTCTATATGGTAAATTGCTCCATTTTTTAACAGGAGTTTAAGCGGTCGATGACCGACGTTTAACTTAAACGCCCAATTTTATTTGGAAAAAAAATTATGTATAGGCTGCTTTAGACTAAAAAATAAACAAGGCAATAACGCATCTTTATTTTGTATCTAACCAAAATCTCAATTTCAATCGAGAGTTAAAATAAAGAGATCACTTTATAGGCTTTATTTTATAATTATAATATTTATCAATTAACATTGCAACACAATAACCTGTTTGTTTAAGTACATATGAAACTCAAAAGAAATCTAAAATTACGTTAAATATAACAACAATATAAAAATTGAATTGGAAATCTACAAAAATAACAATAATTTTAAACATAAAACATTTCTTCCATAACTTTTTGGCAAGATAAAGCAGTGGCGGTCCCAGCCATTTGAAAAGGGGGGGGGGGTTCGATACGAAAAAAACTAGAATAAAAGCATAGCTTTTATGAGGAACATATCAATATATGCAAACAAAACTTAGTAACTAGAAGCGCGGATTTTGTCTCAAATCTAGGGGGGGGATACTCAAATTTTAAGTCGTTTATTTCATACATTTTGTATTTTAAAAAATATTTAAATCCGCCGAAAAAGACACTACAAATGCCATTTTTAACACAAAATTAAACTAATACCGTAATCAAAGGTGTTATAGCGCTGCAATCTATTCCGTACTTTTGATTTTCTAAATATTTTCATTATTTAATGCATGGGAAGGGGGGGGGTTAACTACCTCCTATCACCCTGAAAACCGCGCCTAAAAACTACGTCTAATTTTTCCAGTTATAAAAACATAGATAACAAATAAATCACAAACAAAACCTAATAGCTAAGTACTTTTTTTTTGAGGTCTAAAAAACTTTTAAAGTTTTTTTTTACATTGCATATCTTAAACATAAGATGCCTATCTCAAAAAAAAATCGGTCAATGACTCGCTCAATGTCAATTTGAATATGTTTGATGATATGCAGCAAAGCTAAGCCCGTCAGACGAATTTCCGTCATAATAGTGTTTTTAAGTACCTACTTTTGTTTTCAATCTTCTGAGGCATGAGAAGCTTCTTTCTGACGAAGCATTACATACTGGCAATCATCCAAGGATGTTTTCATCAACGGAAAAATATCGGCACATTTGTTCATTGCCTTGAAAACGTTATCAGGTATTTTTATTTGAAGCTTTTGCCTACTTCTGACCAATATTATTTCCAAATACTGACTTTTTCAAATAAAAGTTCAAGAATTTGTGTTTTGGATTAATCAAACAGTATTTAGAAACGACTTTATAGTTAATTTTGCTTTAATTTTGGCTTCAGGTTGTATAAAACTCGGTATGATTTTGTCTAAAACTTGTTTATAAATAGAAACGCTATAATACTGTCCTGTATTTCCAATGGTTTAAAGAATTGAAGGTCAAACTATCTCAAAATACTGTGGAGGGATTCTAGAATGTCTATAAACGAACTTTCTACAATTTCATCATCATCTTTGTTATCTACTTTTTTGTTTTTCTTTTTTTTCTGGAGCAACGATCGCCCCTCCCCCCCCCCCCCGCTCCCACTCTGGGACCGTCACTGGATAAAGTCCTGAGAACTGATGCCGCGTTTTGAACTATTAAATTTTTAACTATAAGAACGTAACATATAAAATCTTTTCCTCCGGGGATGAAGGTAATGGAGACCAATTTTAAAAATCTCATGCTTTCGTTCGGCTTGACTTTTTTCTTTTTTTTTGTAACAACTGTTTCAACCTTAAAAGTCGCGTTGATGGGAGCGACAGGTTATCTCTTTTAATATTCTTCACTTGAGTGTTTTCAAAAATCTTTTTGTAGAAGTTTTGCTGCACTAGTTTTTTTTATATTTTATATCAATTAAAATGGCAAACTCAAAATAATCGAAAAAACTGTAAAAAAAAAGAAGTAGAAGTTTTGCTGCACTAGTTGTTTTTTTATATTTTATATCAATTAAAAGGGCAAACTTAAAATAATCGAAAAAATGTCAAAAAACGGGTTAGGAATAACAATAAAAAATTTTGATATCCGCTGATATGTTTAAAACCGTAAAGTTTCTCACTATTGATAAATCGGTCCTAAGATTCAATGGTCCTAAGCCAATATTTTTTCAGTGTAACCCTGAGGTAAAAATACAAGAATATACTATAAAAATCAAAGGGGAATAGAATAATTTTTGACGAAATTCTCCTTTGGGTGCAGAGATATAAACTGAGGACCAATTGCACCAACGAGTTAGATCGTCTCTTAGTTAAATCACGCTATTAGTATGTGACTTGCCGCAACACTGTAAAATTCGACAAGTCACATTCTATTCTGCCCGACTTAAGTACTGTTTGATAGCGATTAACTAAGGGCGATATTTATAAACATCCTTCAAAGGGAGCCTTGAAGTATCTATAGAGATTTTCCTTGTCAAAGGCGGTCTTCGAGGCGTCCCTCGATTTTCTATTCCTTAGAAAAAGAAGGCCTTAAGGTAACCTGGCGAGACCATAGATAGTTTTTGGTCGTGCCCAAAACGCCCGGCCACTAACGCAATTTCACCCTGTTGACATGTGAACGTCATATATGGTTAAGTCCTGCTATGAAACACCGATAACGTACGGAGGGTTAACGTAACAATGTTTACGTACGAAGGACATGCGCATTTGTGTATAGGCGAGCTTCTATAAATTCCGCGCTGTTTCTGACAGCATGGCGCTGCGCTCAGTACCCCAGACCAATACCAACTCCACGGAAGGCCAATTCAATATGACCGCGGAAGTCGAGGAACATATAAATCGCGTAAATTTTGCTATAGGGGCCATTTGTAAGTTATGTAAAGCAGCAATGGGGGGGGGGAAGTAGATAAAAGTGTAATCATGGAGGGAGGGGGGTGTCCAACTGTATTACATCACAATTTTTTTCAGGTTTTTAGATTAAGTGTGTAAAAATAATTTTACATAATTTATGGACCTTCATAAAGGTATATTTTAGTGAATGTCTTTGTGGACGCCCCTAGAGGAATATTTTCATCCTAGTTTTCTTTTAAACATTTTCTTCCATTAATCTGATTTTTTTCAAAGCTTTATTTTAAATTTGAGTGAAAACTAGCAAAGCCATTTTGCTAAAAAAAATAACAATTAGTTGAAAAGTATTTGGGTAAAGCTGATTATGCAACAGATAAAGTAAAAGAAAAATAAATATTGCTGAAATGAGGAGTAATGAAAAATTCTCGATTTTTAAAACAGTTCACGAAAAGATTTTCCCAACTAAAAAGTATAAAAAATGTTCATCCTAATAGAGTTTGCAATAAAGTAAAGTTCAGGTTTTTCCACAATATGTGTAAAACAAATATATACAATTCCAAAAACCGAAAACTATAGCATTAGATAATTACACAAACTCTTGAATTAAGTGATTTAAAGATTTTACAGAACGTTTTTAGGGGTTGTCAGAAGTGCATCCCAGATTTGCATTTCTGACGAACCCTGAAAACGTATAGTACCTTTCGAACATTAGATTATTTAAAGTGACCAGTGCAGAAAATCAATTTTACATACCGGCGACAAAAAGTTTTGAGCATATTCTCAAAAAAATTAACTTTTTTTGTTAAATCTTCCCTTTTCAATGCCTGAATCCATTTCTGACATATTCTTGTAGCATAGCGTAGCCAGAAATCGTCTCTGGGGGGGGGCTTTCATTTTTTACTACCTACCTATGACAAATTCTTAAAAATTAGATAGGTGCCTATTAATTGTTTGAGCTCTTGACCAGAACGGAGGGGAGAGGGGCGGTTTAATAGATTTTTTAAAAAGTAACCCTTAAATGCGCCGCAGGAAAATTAAAAAAAAAATACACTAAAATGCTATTTTTTGACAAAAAAATGGTTTAAAATTAAATAAAATTGTAATAATATTTAATATTGGTATACCGGCGCAGGCGAAAACTTTGACAAAAAAAAAACAAAATATTTTTTTAACCCCAAACCCCCCCTGGCTACGCCACTGCTTTTAGATTAGGTATTTTTTATGTTCAGAACGTAAAACAGTGGGTTAATTCTATAAAAATTAACTTCGTCTCTTGGCCAGCGATTGCGGCATCTCACCACCCCGCAAAAATTTGGCATTTTAATTCGTTCGACAGTTTGTTAGACTGCCCCTATTCATTTATTCTGACACAAAGGCAGGAATTTAAGCTATAAATTAACCTTTAGGATATCTAATCTGTTCTTTGCAGAAAATACTTACTTTTTGTGGAATTTTTATACAATCCGCGAAGCAGGACAACTCTAGAAGTTGAAATGGAGCAATTTATTAGATATTTTAAAGAAAAGACTCAAAAAAGGCCAAGAAATTCCAACTTTAAAAAGTAAACAAATAAAAGAAAAAGTAAACCAAAAAGTAGGGTTATACGTCAAGTCGGACCGGAGATCAAATTTACTCAGGGAATATAAATTTACCTAACCGCGGCGCCCCTCAACGGCTCCTTCAAAATTTGCCACTTTTTCTTTGCTGATAACCATTCCCTATATGTTCTATTTTCCCTGTCATCGGGTCGAAGAGTGGGGCAAAATTATTAGACCGTATCTATTCTAGGGACCGTGGCCTTGGTCCGGCCAATGAAATCGTGGAACGCAAAGTGGGTTTTAGTCACCATATTGAAATTCTTTGTTTCCCAACAACCACAACGTCGGCAGTGTGACGGCACCGGGACTACACGCTGGCCCGATGTTGGACAGATTGCGATTTTCAGTTTTCGGTCAATATCGGCAACTGACGTACAGAGGTTCAAATTACTACAGTCGACTTTATCCCGACACCACTTTAGGACTGACGTTTGTCCGATTGGAACTTTGTTTAATCGGTCGAAAATCGGCAACTGACGATGGCCCGATTTACTATAGTCGACATTATGCTAACGCAAACCTTATCTGCTTTAGGGCCGATGATGGTCCGCTTGGAACTTTGTTTAATCGGACGAGAATCGGCAACTGACGATGGCCCGATTTACTATAGTCGACATTATGCTAACGCAAACCTTATCTGCTTTAGGGCCGATGAAGGTCCGCTTGGACCTTTGTTTAATCGGACGAGAATCGGCAACTGACGATGGCCCGATTTACTATAGTCAACATTATGCTAACGCAAACCTTATCTGCTTTAGGGCCGATGATGGTCCGCTTGGAACTTTGTTTAATCGGACGAGAATCGGAAACTGACGATGGCCCGATTTACTATAATCGACATTATGCTAACGCAAACCTTATCTGCTTTAGGGCCGATGATGGTCCGCTTGGACCTTTGTTTAATCGGACGAGAATCGGCAACTGACGATGGCCCGATTTACTATAGTCGACATTATGCTAACGCAAACCTTATCTGCTTTAGGGCCGATGATGGTCCGCTTGGAACTTTGTTTAATCGGACGAGAATCGGAAACTGACGATGGCCCGATTTACTATAGTCGACATTATGCTAACGCAAACCTTATCTGCTTTAGGGCCGATGATGGTCCGCTTGGAACTTTATTTAATCGGACGTGAATCGGCAACTGACGATGGCCCGATTTACTATAGTCCACATTATGCCAACGCAAACCTTATCTGCTTTAGGGCCAATGATGGTCCGATTGGAACTTTGTTTAATCGGACGAGAATCGACAACTGACGATGGCCCGATTTACTATAATTTGTAAACTGCTTAATAGTTTCTTTCTAGTATTTAGAGATGGCGCTAATGTCACTATGTTCCCTGTACAGTGAAAGATAATATTATATAATAAGCAAACTAGAATGCGGACTGGACAAGATGGTCGTGGTACTTCGACCCTGATAATTTGATACCCCTAAAGTATCGATACCTATTTATATAAATATACTCGCAAACATTTTTCGATACTACTCATATGAGTACCTTTGAAGTATCGATACTTATTAATATCGTTTTTTTTTATTTTTTATTAGACCTTGTTACGAAACAAAGTAAACACATTAATAAAAAGTAAGACATATTTTTGTAAATTATTTATTAATTATTCTTAAAATAAAAACTTAACAAAAAATTATTTCGCCTCCAAATTGCCCAAAAATAATACTTGCTCAGGTTTCGAAAATCAGCACTCGCTTGGAATTGATGTTGCGACGACAATTAAATATTTTAGGGCATATTTGGATAGGCCACTTAAAGACTGCAACGACCATCCGCTCTGATGTGTGTGTCTTTCTTTTTCTTGAATATTGACCAAGAGAGAGCTGCAATAACCCGGTTGAAAATTTGAAAATAGAATGCGAACTGATCGCTCTAAAGAACACTGCCCAAGGAAGACGTGGTCTATGCCAAAAAAGCAAGGGAGACAGAAAGCAGATTCGATTCGATACCGAGTAGATATCGCTTAGAAAGTATCGATACCAAAAGTACTTGGTATCGAAACAAAAGTATCGATACCTACTCGGTAGTTACTAGTATCGGAATAACCCTACCTACAAGAATCACCTCTTCTACCACTTAAACCAGCCCGACTGGTTAAGCACCCGCATTATCGAAACTTTGTAGTTTGCCAATGTTGGATCGTGTCAAGCAACCACCGATGGACCTTCGTCAATCACCGACGTCGGGCCGCTTCGAGAGGCTGATGTGGGACCTTATTATCCACCCATTATCGGACCTTTGTGGTTTCCCATTGTCGGACCGCTTTAAGCTACCACCCACGGACCTTCGTCAATCGCCGACGTTGGACCGCTTTAGGAAACCAATATCGGACTTGAATAGTTTACCGATGTCGGGCCGAGACCAGCTTGCCTACGTTAGACCGACCAAATTAAGCAGCTTTATGGGCAGATGGTCGGTACCATATGGTTAAACAATATCGGACCTTAATCGTACGGCGACGGTATGCCGATGTCAGCAAAAAGTAAAATTTACCATTGGTCCGACGGCGGACTACAGTCTAACGCTGCGTCGGCAAACATACATTGGGCCTACATCGCAAAGCGGACAAAAAAATACTGATGACGGCAAATTCGGCAATCGACATCGGGCCGACGAAGGCCCGAGGGAACCGTGTTTGTCAGAAATGACGATTTTTAAACATAAAAATCTATATAGAAAAGTTTACAGAACTGTTTTTTTTTGTTAGGAATCATTTGCAAATATTTCTTAAAATTTAGTTTCTTAATCAATACTGTCTTCCAGTAAATAAAAAATGTGTCAATTTTAATTTTTAAGGACAGTTTTTGTGAAAATCCCTTTTTTGTCTTATATAAATTATTAAGCTTATTTTTGTGTTTAACCAAACCTTTAAAACTTTTAACATATAAAACTATAGATATAGCCATGAATTATGTCACATGCTGTTCAGAAGTCACACAAATTCTGTCATTCCTTTTAAATGATGAGAATTTTCCACATTTATCGACGTTTATTGGTACGCTTATTAGTAATCATAAGACTAGTCCTGCAGAATTTCTTTATTATTATTACCAAAAGTTATAAAATTGACACAGTTTTCTTATATACAACCTTAGGAAGAATATTAAGAACCCAGTGTTTTTATTTTAAATAAGGCAATAAGTAAAAATCGCCACTTTTCAGATTTGTGACCAGTCACATTTTTTTCTATCTTTTAAAAAAGGCCATCGTAGGCACTGGGTGCTGGGTTAGATACGATGGCCCTTTTAAAAAAGTGTATATTATTATACAATTTATTTTAAGAATGTTAAAACACAACATTATTAACCTATATATTTATTTATTTCAGTAATAGCATTTTACAATCTCAACTTAAACTAAATAGGTAACAATTTTTACAGCCAACCAGCTATTACATATTTTAAACTCACAATGATACTCTAAGTTATTGTGTGTGACCTAATAACGTAAATATAAACACTTGAGGTTATAATATCATAAAAAAACTATAACTTAGTATCTCAATTAATACTGAAAGTTTTATATAACTAAATTAAGTATATGCAAGGAACAAAAAAAAAATGAAATAAAATAACATTATTCCAGAAATACAATACTGTAATTAGTTTCTAAGATCCAAATTACAATATCTTTTTTTATTTTTTTATAAGGCTTTATTCTTAAGTTATGTGGTAGATCATTATAGACCTTTGGACCAGTAAGATGAATTCAGCATGAATCTAATAATTGACTTTACGTAAAACTGTTCGATTGTAAGTATTTTACTATTTTTGTAAACCAGCTTTGTTGGAAACCGTCTCTTTTCAAATAGCATAATTTTGATAACCAATTTTTGAGCTACATGCAATTTTATGAGGTGGGTTTTACAAGCACTCCCCCACACTATTAACCTATAATTAATTACCGATTCAACAAGAGCGTAGTAAACCATCTTCAGAGTTTTATAAGGTAAACAATTTCGAAGTTCGTAGAACTTGTATATAGGCTTTCGTACTTTTTCTGTGACATAATTTATGTGATTTTTCCAAGTTAGATTCTCATCCAACCGAACTCCCAAATACTTTATACATTGTACTTTTTCAATTTTGTTTCTACATTGGCATTTTGATATATCTAGATTACAATTAAAATTATGTAGTTTAAAATGTTGTACAAGAGTTCTAGTTGACAGAGTAAAGGTAATAAATTTGGTTTTCTCAACATTTAGGGAAAGCAGATGATGATCTAAAAAATTTTTAATTTTTTGCATGGCTCTTTCAGCTTTATCAAATGCAAGTTCCCATGAGGTGTCAGTGATAATTATTACAGTGTCCTCAGCGAAACAGAAAGTTGCAGAATCACCCACTGTAGTCAAGATGGCATTTATGTAAAGGTTGAAAAGAATCGGCCCAAGAACTGTGCCCTGTGGCACACCATATCCTACTTTGAGTTTTTCACTAAGGGTGTTTCCCACTCTAGTGCTTTGACTACGGTTACTTATATAAAATTTAAATAGGTTATTTGGTATACCCCGTATCCCAATGTCATTAAGAATTTTTAGTAGAATATGGTGCGCCACAGTATCAAAAGCTTTTACCAGATCCAAGAACACGCCAATAACCTTTTTTCCTCTGTCCAACGGTTGCAGAATTTCTTCAGTAACCCGAGACAGCGCGCTTTCTGTATTGGAGCCCTCCCTGAAGGCGAATTGGTTTTCCCCAAATATTTTGTGTTTTTTTTAGACACAAGGATAACTTATATTTTATGCATTTTTCAATAATTTTACTAATTGAACTAATTAAGGCAATAGGCCTGTAATTTTTTGCCAATTTTTTATTACCCTGTTTATAAAGAGGAACAATAACAGCATGTTTCAAAATTTCTGGGAAGACCCCACTACAGAAAACCCTATTAATTATATGACCTAATGGTTTCAATAATGACAAATGATTTGCTCTTATAATCTCAGATGTGATACCATCCTGACCAGCTGAGACACCATTCTTTAGACTTTTTACTTGAATTATTAGTTCCTCATTTGTTATAGGGGAGAAATAAAAAGATGATTCAGGGCTAACATTTGATTTTCTTTTAGGGCAATTTTGTGAAACATGCTTTTGAATTTTTTCAGCAAGTCGCTGGCCAATGGTGCTAAAGTGCTTATTGAATTCTTGTGCAATGCTTTTTGTATCAGTTATTTCAACTTTTGTTTCATTTATAAGACTTTTTATTTCAAATCTACTCACATGGTCATTGGTGGTCTCTCTTATGGTTTTCCAAACCTTTTTAGGATCATTTATATTTTGTTTAACTATAGTAGGAATGTTTAGCTTTTGTTATTAATTTTGATAATTAATTTCTATATATTCCTTATATTTATTTAGAATTACTATGTTATTTTTATTTAAGGTACAAAGCTTTTTTAGTTTATTTCTGTTGTGAATTGACGCAAGGAGACCACCAGTGATCCAAGGCTTGATCCTGAATGATTTGTTCTTAATTTTTATAGTTGGAGTAGACCTCTCAATAAAAGATTTTATTTGTTCTATAAAATTATTTGTGGCTATGTTAACATTATTATTCTGCAGAACACTATCCCATCGTGCATTAGAGATAACTTTAGTAAGCTTGTTAAAGTTTTTTCCATATAATTAGTTTTTTTTTGTTTACAGTTAAAATTTTTACATGTTTAGCAGAATGGGATAGTGATCTGTGAAGTCAATTAACATTATTAAGGGGTCGATACCAGAATGTAATTTATTCTTAGTTTTAATAAAAATATGGTCCATACATGTCTTTGATGTTTCCGTCTCTCTTGTTACTTTATTTATTGCACTGAAAAAACCATTTCCTTGAAGAACTGTCATATAATCATTTGTTTCTGGTGAAGCCTGATCAAGCAGATCAGTGTTTATATCCCCAATAAAGATATATTCTCTACAGGCCTCCCTAGTTGATCTGTGTAAAACAATGTTTAAATCCTCAATAAATTCTCTCTTATCTAATACGTGACTTCTATAGTAAGCAATAATATCGAATGTCACCAAGTTTTTGCATAGAGTAACCTTTAAAAATCTAACATTGTTTTCCACCAGTATACAGTGGTCCTGGTAGGATTGCTCTTTCACATATACCAAACAGCCATCATACTTATTAAGAGTGTTGTTATAAGAAAAAACAATATAGCCCGGAATGTTGATGTCTCTGATATTATGCACAGTATGTGATTCTGACATAACTATTATGTCAAACTGCTTACCTGTAGACTCCAGCATTACAACGAAATAATCTAAATTTATGTAAATACCCCTAATGTTTACATGTATAATATTTAGGTCCCGCACATGTCAAAAAAAAAACAGTTTCCGACAGATCACTACATGTGTTACATTCAAAAGTTTTATACTCATCGAATAAATTATTTAACTCTGTGAATGTTATTTATTTTAATTTAAGTGCTTATTAAGAATGCATCTATTTTTATAAATCCTTTTCGGAATTTATTCTAATAAGGGAGTCCCCTTCATTCCTTTTGAGAAAAATTTTTCCATTTAGGCAAAACACTGCCTTATAACCCTTTTGTTTTTGTACTTCTCTGGCTCGCTTGAATAGGTTCCTCTTACAGCTGGTCAGGTCTTCATTCAAATATATCTTGTTATTTTCACCTTGTAGGCCGCATTTTTTAACTATTGTACCCTTTGTTTGTTTTATTTTCATTAAATATTGTTTTTTCAACATAAAGGTATTTTTTCTTACGCTAAACCCCAAATTATACCTTTATGGTAAACTCAAACCTAAACAAACTTTTGTTTTCTATAGTAGAAAAAAAAACAAAACAAAATAGGATTTAAACATAACATTAGTATTTTTTGGATTTTCAGCACAATCTATGTGGCACCAGGTCACCTAAGGATATTAAAGGATTATTTGAAAAAGCCATAAGATCGTATAATTATTTTTGCAAATTAGATATTTTTTTATCCCCAAACCTGTAGCATTTGCAAATCTCGGGCAAAATTGTTAAACACCAAAAATATAAACTAAACCCTCCACTATGTTTAAACCTTTCCACCATATTTGCAACGTTTGGTGGAATTACGTCAAAATTTCCATCACAACGTTGCGGAAAAAAACGCAAATAATAATTGTCATCAAAAGTCATGTTATTTTATTACTATACTGTCATTTTCTGGTGAATCTGCAGCGTTTTATAATTTCCCCAGACAGTTTTTGAAAGATTGATTTTTTTTGCTTAGTAAAATACGTCAAGTTTTGACAAAAAAACAAACAATGAATATACACGCGGAGATATTAAAAATGTAAATAATAGGTAAAATATAAAGACTCCTGCCAGTAAACACAAAAATATTGGAATATTCTTAGAATATTCCGTAAAAGTTCGACGCACATTCATATAATGTGAAAGGAATAGCTTACAGCAAGGTGTTTTCACTTGATTAGAACATTCTTAGAATGTGAAATAAATATTCTTCAAACATGAAAATAATATTCTTTGGAAAAATTACTGGAATATTCCTCAAATTTTTTCTAAAGAGTATAATGGAAGATTCTTAGAATAATTCGTAAAAGTTAGACGCAAATTCATAGAATGTGAAAGGAATAGCTTACAGCAAGGTGTTTTCACGTGATTAGAACATTCTTAGAATAATCCGTACGCACATTCATAGAATATGAAAGGAATAGCTTTCAGCAAGGTGTTTTCACGTGATTAGAACATTCTTATGTTCTTTAAATTAAGGTTTTATTTTTGGCATATTTATTAAAAGATTATTGAAGACAATTTTTATAAAATAAAATATATAAAAATAATTGCTGAATGAAATTATAAAATAATTTTATTATAATCTGTTTCACTATCAGGACATTTAGAAAGCATTCGTAGAATATTATTACCAAGAACATTCTAAGAATATTTTTCCGGGATATTCCACGAATATGCTATTTATCTTCCTTTAGAGAAGATATAATTTTTGATATATTATTGAAGAAAATTTTTATAAAATAAAACAACTAAAAGAAAAACAATTGCTAAATTAACATAAAATGTTAATTCTTATAATCTTCAAACATATGTATTTTATGAATATCTATATATATATTTATATATTTGAAATTTCTCTAATTAAGAATATATGTTATTAAAATTAAATATGGCTCGCGAAAATGTCTATATAGAATCTGTTTAACATTTAGAGTAGATTCATGGAATATTACCCAAGGGCATATTCTAAGAATATATTGGCGGGACATTCAATGAATATGATATTTATGTTCTTTTAAAGAAGTCAGAATTTTTGAATATCCTTAAGGATTATTAAACATTATTTTGGCTTAATGTAAAATTTTATGGATTGAATGTAATATAGGGATAAAATCATTAAAAAATATTTATTTATAAAAACATTCTTAGAATAATTTGTAAGAGGAATATTCTTTTTAAAATATACTTAGAATATTCTTTAAAAAAAGGATATACGATAATATTCTTAGAATATGCTTACTCAAATATTCTTAGAATATGCCTGAAGAATATTCCATGAATGTAAGTATACCGCTTGTGTTTACTGGCCTATTGATCTATATTTTTGTTAATTTTTTTCTTACAATAAAACACGGAAACATAATGTGTTATTTATTAACAAAATACATGCTAAATGAGTATGTTTGTACCTATATACTGCTTATAGCTCACTTACCTCACAAATTCGGCTATTTTTATTATTTTTCCAGCTTGGTATATGCATAAAGTAAAATTATTTACTTTATGGTAAATGCATGTTTTCTTTCCTCTTTTCTTGAGTTTCTTCCTCCGTTGGACAACGGAACAATACAAATTCGTCGAGGCAAGTGTTTTTTGATACACCAAAATTCCATTTTTAAACCGGACGTTTCTTAATAAAAAATGTGACAGTGACAAAATTATTTATTGTCGGGGGTTACCAACCATCATTGCCAACACACAATTTCAAACATTTTCCTAATAAACTGTTAAATCCAGTTGCTCACCTCTGGTCAACACCTGCTTAACTAAAAAGCCAGTTAACTCTTTTGCAGTTTAATCCTTTAGCCTACTATAGCGGCCATATTGACACCCATCTGACAGAAAATCCATGTTTTACCTGTCAATTTGGTTATCAAAATGACGGAAATTTTTGGCTAAACTATCAAAAATGGTATATAGGGCCTCTAGGGTAAACTAGAGGCCCTCTATACATTTGACAGTTGTTTTTTTACCAGAGGTGGACAACTGAATGATGATGACTTTTTTGGTTACTACAATATGTCAAGCTTGGCAATAAAAATGTTAATAGTGGGTAAAATAGAAAAAAATATTATTGATCTATCTTTTTATTCCTCTTTTTCTTAAAATAATAACAATATATAATATTATACTTCGATTAGTCCCATCCTATTAGATATACCTGGTAGTGATACCACAAAGGAAATACCTTCCTTTGTGATATCAGGAAATACCATATTATCTTCTTCATCTTTAAGGTGATCCGTGGTAGAAATTCACTGATCTATTACAATACTAAGTGCGTCCCTGCTTCCATTCGAACACTCGTTGAGTCGCAATAAATGCTTATCGGCCATGAATAATAATGAGTCTCCTAGATCGATGGTGAGACTATACATGACATGGCCTCTTTAAACTGCGAATTTTGAGTTTATTTCTAACATTTCGACAAAATGCTCGTTTCTTCCCGATTCAGAAAGGATTACTCTATATAAAATAGTCACTTTGTTTAATCTGCATCTTTTTCCACTTTCCCAAAATTTCATTTTTATTACATTGGCGCACCGAGGGGGTTAACCCCCCCCCCCCCGAGAAGTCTTGTTATGGTCACATTTTTACTTCAAATTAAGGATTTTTTTATTATTTATCCTTAACACCCCCCCCCCCCCGGAAGTCAATTCCTGGGTGCGCCAGTATTTATTAGCATTACGTCTTATGGAAAATCACTTTGTTTACCCTACACCCACCATTTTTAAAGGGCCATCACGTTATTAATGGCGGACTTTAACAATTTGTTGGACACCCCTATAGGGGAATAATTGTTTTCTCATGTTTCACTAGAGCGTTAATAGACTATCAAAATTGTTGATACCGTAGGCAAAATCGGTTATTTTTCTCCCATATCCAAAAATAACCGAACCGAAATACGTTACTTGCGGTGGCTTAACGGGGCCCGCTCGTTTATTTTTTGCAACTAACCAAATTTATTTCTGAGCAAAAGCTGCAGCTGGTAGGTGATAATTCGTTTTATTGTTTAGTAAGGTTTTTAATTTTTTTGTGAAAGTGAATTTGCAAAAACAGGAATTGTTTTCTGTTCTATTCTATTTACATTGGCAGTTTTTATGTCGGCAAAAAAATACGGTTACGGTCTTAGAACATTGAACTACTAAAAGGAACTTTTTTTCAGACCTAGGGCAGGGTGTTTGAGTTCAACATCTTCATCCCATTGTTGTCATGTTAACCTAATACGTTTTCCCCTGTTTTTTATATTATTTAAAATACCTTCAATCATTTTTAGTTCCGTTTAATTAAATGGTCTATATATAGTAATAAAAATCTATGTTTCTATAAAAAAAAACCTAAAACAACTATAAAAATAAGAAAAAGGTGCTATGGAAATCCCTATTTACACTAAAATTACCAAGAATGGCCAAATATGACGAATTCTAACCTAATATTTAGTTAATATCTTAATTTAACGTACCTGTGAAACGAAATACTGCGGTCTCCCGGCTTCTGTTTCAACTTGCATATAATAATACACTTCGGCACCATTTTTCGCCACAACCTTTTCACAAAAATATCAAAAAAACACTATTGACAAGTGCTGAAACTTTCACTTTCAAAACAATAATGACATTCCAGGAAAAATCGAGAAACCGCAACAAACAATCAATGTTGCCACGTTGACTACAAAAGAAGATGTTTAAGGAAAACACATGTTAAATTTTTTTCAAAAAACGTCGAAAGTTTTAAATAGGTTGTGAGTATTATATATTGTGTACATTAGCTTTTTCAACATAATTAAACATCATTAATTAATTAATAAATAAGCCTCAAAACTTAATCCAAATTTAATAAGTTTTTTGTTGCATAATTCTGTTATTAAAATTGGCAACACAGATTTCTTTCCCTTTCTCCTTTCCCCACTGTAGATGTTGCACTCAAACAACCAGTGTAACCAGACAGACCAGACTCCTTCTAGTAGTTCAATGTTCTAAGGTTACGGTAATATGGATTTGTGGTTTAAAAACTCTTTTTAGCATCTCAGTTACGGTGGTACGGTAAGCAAATAAGGTGACGATAAATTAGTGGTCTATTAACTCTCTACTGTGTGGACCCCGTTATATTTCGCACATGTGGTATGGTTGGCAGCACGTGCATACAAGGAAGTGGTCCTGATTTTTTTCCATTTAATTAAAACTGTAAAACGAGTCTAATTTAAATTTCGCAAAGCTATAGTTGGCAGCACGTGCACACAAGGAAGTGGATATAGTGCAGGCACACTCGCATAACCGCCAAATATCGAAAACTTTCCGTCTTTAGCTTCACCCCTTTATTAACTTTGTTACCTACTATTATACAATTAATAGAGTTTATTATTTTTTTTAAAAAGTAAGTATGCAAAGTTTTTTTGTCGGTTTATGCGTTTACCTCCGCAACATATAAGATGCTAAAAACAAAAGATCAAAAGATCTTGGGTGGACTTAACGAAAATTCAAACCTGGATGAGCATCCCACAAGGAACACACAAAGAACCAACGCGAAAAGAGAAATGATTAAACGATGTTTCGCTCTGGGTAACCAGCGTGAGCTCGTCAGTGATTCCACTGGTCCCCCTTCCCATACACCAGTTTGCGTCTTCAGGACCGGTATTCTCGTAACTAAATACGCTCGGCGTTTCGTACTCGCTGACCGTATGATAACGTAATATTCGCATACCACGTGGCCAAAGTAACAAAGATGGTATTCACGTATATTGAACGCAAGGCGTCGACGAAGTGCGCTCAGCGCGTGGCGACCGTTTGAGAAACACCTACCATTTACCAGCTGTTTTGCCCTCCGCGCGTACGATTTTCCTACCCTACAATACTTTGTAGAGTGCTGCAGAAAATATAGTAGTTTTTTCAGTTTGCGTTTTTATTAATAATTAGAAAAATAAAAATCTCTTATTAGTAGCTTGGGGACGGGTGACAAACACGTACACATCAACCTTACTATTTGATACTCGATGTAAGACCACTTTTTTTTCCAAAAAATTGCAACAAAAACGTTTCTTATCAAAATCGACATCGAAATAATTGAGCATCCGTATAATACTAGAAATAGAAGCAATCAAAATTCTGTAAAATCAAGGGTAAAAAAAGCCATTGATCAGCGGTGCTTTTTGTATCTTTCATCGGATGTGTACCAAAACATATCTGGTTTGGTTAGGCTCCTGCCCACATTAATTGTTTTCTTTCAAAAATAAACTAAAAGCTTTCATCAAATATGAAATTAGCAAACATGAAATAAATAGCTTAATTGATATAAAAAATAATTAGTAAACAATATAGGTAACTACCTTTATTTCTGTGTTTTCGTCTGTATTTTCTTTACTTTTCTGAAATATCACATTTTTCACACTAATTACCATTTTTATGTTTTTTATCTTTTGTCATTTTATTTATTCATAAATGTACTAAAAATTACTATATTCTTTTTTTAATTCAACAGTTCCATGAAAACATACATTTTTCCACGCGCGAGGTTTCTCTTGTGGATGTATGAATTCTGTGTTTGTTGTTGAATTGGTTAGGTTATTTTTTGGGTAATAAATACCTTAGAGTTTTATTTTCCGTTTCTTAAAATGTAGAATACGCATGTTCACTATAATTAAAAGGTATAACTTACTAGATATATAAGTAACTATTGTGAAACCATTTTAACCATAAATACTACATAATAAAGTATCAATATCAATATACGACCGTGCCGGAAACACCACTTTCCCTGACTGAGTGCCGGAATAAATTTAAACTTTCCCGCACTGAGTGCGGAATTTTTTTGTAGGTGTGCGGTTAAGTCTCCGGGTAAACATTTTCCCGGACACTGTGCGGGAACGTGCTACTACTTTATATCACAGTGTCAAAGGGCGGGTTTAACTGAGCTAAACCAAACCATCAAGTAATTTTTTAAAGGATCAACATGCACTTGTGCAAGTCACCATTTGATTTACCCTTTCTGAACTACGGATCGAAATCGATCACGTAATGGCCTCTTTCTTACACATAGAAAAAGAAAAGGAGCGACAAGACTAACAAGAAATAAAAATGCAAAATTCGGTGATGCCAAGATGTGCTAAGCGAATTTGATTCTGTCTGCTCGCAGGGCAGCGCGTTCGGCAGAGCGAATACGAAAAGTCGTCGGTCAGCGTGCCGCTGAGCGCGCTGTTCGCTATTCGTTTCGCTTAGCGACTTCAAAACATTACGTATTACGAGAATACCGGTCCAGGTGCAAACTGGTTTGCACTTGAAGACGATCAGAAATTGTACTGATCGAAACGTCGTGTATAAATAAAAATATAGACAATGGAAGTCCGAAACACAGAGTTAATTTCGAAGAAGGGTTTATTTCAAATGCCAGTGTAATATTTTCATCAACAAAAAAAAATGACGATTATCACGGCAATATCGATGCTAAAATTTTTGAGCATTGGTTTGAGAAAAAACTTTTAAAAATTTTAGAAAACCCTGCCTTAACTGTTTTGGACAATGCGTCTTACCATACGAGACTCGAAGAGAAATTTCCTACAAGCAGCTGGAAAAAAGAGGAAATAAGAGAAAATTTGACTCGTACTGAAAAATTTTCAACTTTGCTGGCACCTATGTTGCCAAACAACCTTTTTAGAACAGCAGTGGAAAGTACTTAAGGAGTTAATGCTCGTGTGCACCACTTCCCCTTACTTCTTCCACTTGTTCAAGTGCCGCTTGAACTGAGGGTGACCCTTGAGATTTACTTGGTTTGCAAAAGTTCCGAATATGTTCCTCTTGGAAAAAGTAAGGAAATTATTGGCAACGTGGCAGTTATCTGCATTTTTTGTGTGGTGATCATGATTATTACCTGTCAGCTGTCAAAAAATCACGTAAAATTTGAGGTTTTTTAAAAAACAAATTTTATTGATGATTTATGATTGTATGGATGAAAAGACAAATAAAATATAATTGGTTAACTATAAAACCTGACTATTTATTTAGTATGTTTTCACATCGTACTCAATACTTATTGAAAAGATTGTCTTCTTTCTTTCATAGAGCATGATCTCTGTTCCGATAAAGACCGTGACATACGAAGAACAACATGCTTGATTTTCGATACATATTGGATACGATGTGAAAACATCCCCACAAACAATGCCGTCATGGCAACGTGCCTTACAAATATTGGCATCTATTGGCAATAAGAATTTGACGCACGGCAATCTGTACGTTATACATGATTTAAACACACCTGTGTGAGCCACCGGCCGAGCGACGGCAACGAATACGTTTAAACTGATGGCAAATACACACTTAGCATGGTTTAAATGTAGAGGAGCACCGCATACTAAATACCGGCATTGCAGGCAATATTGGCAAAAAATGTATGGGGTGATTCACCATATTTTTCCCACTACATAGCTCATTTATTATTAGAGATAGAAAAATAGTTTAAATACAAAAGTTGATTAGTTCTTCACGAATTTTAAGAAAATTCAATAAAAATTTTCAAAATGTCAAATTTAGACTTAGACATCAACTTTTTTATTTTAAATTGAACACCCTGTATATTTTTAAAAATTTCGGTAGATCTTATAGGGTTTATCTTTAGCAGTTCTCGAGTGAAATAAAAAATTAATTTGCCATAAGGGCGATGTGTTAGCCAAGGAAAAAGAGTCTAGGTGGTTCTTTGTTCAACACATTGCTCTTAAGTCAACGTTTTTCTTTAAAAATATACAGGGTGTTCCATTTGAAATAAGAAAGTTGATGTCGAAATTTGACATTTTGAAAATTTTGGTTAAATTTTCTTAAAATTTGTGAAAAACTAAGCAACTTTTGTATTTTTTTTTCTATCTTTAAGAATAAATAAGTTATGTAGTTGGGAAAATATGGTGAATCACCCCGTACCACTAAGTGCCAAACCCACGCAAAAATTAAAAGTTTAAAAGTGCACCACCTTGATTGGTCGGCTCAATAGGGATACAGATGCAAATTCCGATACCACTGATAATTGGCTTTTTCTCCCTATTTAAAGTATTTATGCATAAAATAAAAATTGTATTGATTGTGGATTAAAAATAAAATAATGTACATAATTTACGAACGCACATTTATTTTATTTTATCCTTAAACGAACAAAAATTCCTAGAAAAACCAATATGTAATAAATAAATAAATGTTACTATAAACAAAAACTTAGGCACTTATATTTATATCCTAACATGAAGACAGCAATGGAAACCATACGAATAATATTTGTCGTCTTGGTCATGCCAAAGATAGAGGAAAATTCTTTCATAAATTGTTTTAAATATTTATTAAGAGTAGGTTTTCCATACCACAGTAAATTACAACAGGGAAAATTTTATTTAGAATCTCATTGATTGTGAATCAAAACAATAAGGTTTGCTTCAGTTGCTTTATATAAAAATTCCTTGGCCAAAAATTTAAAAACTTAGTACTTCCTTCTTCTTGTTATAAGATAAGATGAAGATTTATTCAGCATCTTTTTTCCTGGATGTTTTGCCCCCTTTCCAGTCACAGGCACACCGTAACCAAGCCTTAGTAACATCTTCAATGACAGAATGAGGAAAAGTTGGTTGACTTCTTAAAGGATTTTTTACAGAATCTAAAAAAGTTTAAATTGTGGTAAGTATAGCTGTAAATAATTTTTTTTGGATAAACCAGTATTTTGTTTTAGGAAAAAGTAGCCCTTTTTGCTTAAAAAGTGACAAAATATCGGTTTCTCAAAAACCAAAAAAATTAAAAACTTCAATCTAGTTGTTTTATTGGCAAATTTACGTTAAAATAAAAAAATAGTACAAGACGAGTTTTTTCAAATTAATTTTAAAAAAGATTTTAAGATATTAACTAAAGACAGCTCGGTTTCACAAGAAATTTAAGGGTCATCATTCTCTGGGTCAGCAAGAGAAATTTCAGTGTTAGAAAATGACTTGGACGTAGACTGAATTGATGAATCTTTAGATGGCTCGATCCAACACTTCAACTAAAATGCCAGTTAACTCTTTTTTGATATAGTATCCTTTAGCCTACTATATAGGCCCTAGTGACAGCAAACTGAGAGAAAATTCATGTTTTACCTGTCAATTTGGTTATAAAAATGGCGGCAACAGTAGGCTAAATGGCACTGAAGGCTGAACACAGGTAGGAGTTAACTGGCTTTTAAGTTGAGAACGGTTTTGCTCGATTACAAAAGAAATTTGTAAATTATTAGTGTCAGTATCGCTTAAGCATTGTAGATCATGATGTGACCTTTGTTTTTCTTGTAAAGTGGCGTCTAGATCACGATTTAATGCTGGGTTCATACAGGCAAATCAAAATAAAAATTAAAAAAAAATAATAATTAAAATTAAAATAAAAGTTGCTTATGGGGAACAGTGTAGGCATTTATACAGCATAAATAAAAAGATGAGTAACTTAACATTTATTTTTATCTTAAAACGGATTTGAGCATGCCCCTTTGACACACATAACCTCACTTTCATTTGTTTTTGTAATTTAAATGGGGGTTTTTTGCAGTTTTTGGTTTGTTTTTAACAGATATTAGTAAGGAAATCAGCATGATGGAGTTTAGTTTAATTATTTCAACTATTGGTGTCATTCACTTTTGTATACATGTGCAGAAGCTGTGTGCTGTTCGGTTCAAAGTTATTATTTTTTATTTTAATTATTATATGCCTGTATAAACATTTTTAAGTCCACTCTAGGCCGACCTTATTTAAGAACAAAAGAATATTAGTACTTACGCAGTATCGGCTTCCACATCCATGGTGACTTGAAACTCAAACTAAATTTAAGCCAATTTTAAAAGAAAACTTGCAAAACACAAAAAGGAACCCACATAGGAAGAATCCGCAGAATATTATTAAAATGGCGTCGGCAAGTACGTCAAGTTGTCAACCGCACGACAGATGTCAATCGCGCGGGAAATTTAAAAAATGCGTTTGATCGGACCGGAAAGTTGGTTTAGAAATGCATGCAATTTTTAAAGGAACGATTGCATTGCACTTGGTATGTAAAACACGTTTTTCAGTTATTGGCAAAATAACATAAATTTGCCAATACATCAGCACTAGTAAATAATCATTGGCAAAATAGCGCAATTTTGCCAATAATACTACTGTAGTAAATAACCAATGGCATTCACTTACCAATATTGCCAATAAAGCAAATACACCTTACCACCTTTCATTGTTTGTGGGATACTAGTTATTACACCACCAGACCAAACCAACCCATTTTTCAGTTTCTTTGCAACGAATTTGCGAAAAAAAGGTGAATTATTTGCTTAGCGAAAAAAACATGATTTTTTTGGACATTCTAAACATTTTGTAATGTTCATCTCATTCTTTGAAAAATCCTTCTTGGTATTCCATTAATTACAAAGCCTAATTCTTCATCTTCTTCGTCGTCCCAAAGAACAGTTTTATAATCTGATTAAATTAATGGCTTTTGTTTAAAAACATAATCAAAAATACCTCACATAACCTCAAAATGCGCTTAAGCCGAAGTTATTCTACGGATTATCTTAACTGCAGCTTAAGTGCCACTTACATGATATTCCACACCATTGCACACCAAAACTAAAGCTTAAGCTCGGCTTACATGTCAAGCCAAACCCGTGCACACGGGCATAAGTGGCTCAAAAAATAAAACTGAAATCAGCCTAAAAAAATTAAAATCAAACAACTCAACACTTTATTCCAAAGCTGATATATCTGAATGCTTTAATGACTTTTTTACAATTATACTTCGATTGGGCACATCCTATTAGATAACCAGGTAGTGATACTTCGTAGCACGTCATACGCAAGTTTTAGAGATAAGAAAAACATACCGCCATGACAGCCTGCCTGATCTCTGCTAGGTAATTCAGTATACTTCTTGCGCGCGCTGTCACGCGACAAGTGAAGACGGTATCGCGCGCGCGAATTGTGAAAATACGTTTTTAAAGAAATAATCTAACAAAATAAATTACCTAAAGAAGAAAAGGAGGAACCTGGAAAAGGAAATAAAAAGGGCACCAAACTGTCAGTTTTTAAACAATGGAGTGAGACAATATTATGCTTTTGGCTAATATTTTTTGGCATGGGTTTGTTTATTCTGTAAACACACATTTGTTTTTATTACGCATAAAAACTTAAACCCTGTTAGTTTCTGACTTATGCCCGCTAAATTAGTCTCAATAAAAAATTCCAAATGTTTACTTACTAGCACGTCGTTTTTCATATATTATATGTAACGACGAATCTGAAAAATGCCAAAAAAATTTAACAAAAGAAAACGTGAAAAGAAAATGGATTACCCAAAGAAGAAAATAAGGAAACTGGGAAAGGAAGGGAAAAGGAATCGTCGTGATTCAAGTAAATAAGGCGCATTGTCAGTTTTAAACAGTGAAGTGAGACAAATATTAGGCTATTGGCTAATATTTTTTGGCATGGGTTTGTTTATTCTATAAACACACATTTGTTTTTATGATTCATAGAAACTTAAACCCTGCATAGTTTTTGACTTATGCGCGCCATATTAGTCTCAATAAAAAACTTCATAATGTTAACTATGTTGGGAATTTGGAACCTTAGTTTGCACTAAAACAAAGTTATGATTGTTTCCATAATGTTAATAAAATCCGTTTCCAAAATATCACATTTTAATTTCCAGAATAATTATTATAACAAAAACCCTTCACCCGTCGTAATTTAACAAAAATTCTCAACCGAATTTTCCATGTAGACGGAGCATGACTCTATATATCCTATATGCTGCACGTAAAAACAAATAAAATCATATCTCACCCATGCTCCCGATGCATGGTTTACTCTACCGGGTGTCCAATTTGCTAAGAAGATTGTAATATGTTTACTTAAAAAAGTATTATTATATGTGACGACGAATCTGACAGTTCCTCAACTCGTTAGACACTAGTAGTTCCTTGAACTCTAGCATAGAGAGGCACCGCTTAGAAAGTATATCAGGGGGGACAGATGATAGTACATTGAGTCCAGATATATCAGCAGAGCTAGCTTGCAGATGGAAGAAGCATCTTTCTATGGGAATATATAGATAAGGAAACTAAAAATAATCTCCTCGAAAAATACAAAATTCCTGGAAAAATTGCCAAATTCTTCAAGGACCCAAATTAAATCCAGGATCCACAGAGCAAAAAAGAGATACGTAACTCTTGAAATTGTAAATTATTTTGGGAAAAGGTTTAACAGCCTTAGAGCGGGTTTTCTCTAATTTGGCCTAAACAAAAAAGGGAGAGACGAAGCACTTGATGAAGATCTTTTGGGTCTTGCCGAACCAGCGCAGTTGTTTTCCATTGGCCACAATATTGTTCCATGCAAAAATATAATAAATTGCTACTGCGCAAAATCCAGATCTTTTATTTTTTAGCGAAGGTTTTGCCGAAAATTGCAAAAATATAAAAAAAAGCGCGAGAGGAAATATTAGAGCTAAACAGTGAAAGAACGTATTCCTGTCGAAAAATGTTTTTTCAGAAGAGTGGAATCAAATAATTCAAAATAAATTAGCTTTGAGTTGGACAAAAGGTTACAAAATTCTCTTTGTGGACAAACCTTTTCAAGTTTTCAGCCCCAAAACCTCAAAATTTACCAAAAATGAGTTAAAAATTTATTCGAAAAGCATACAATATTTATAAGTAGGAGCAGTTAAAACTGTTAATAACTGTCAAGATCAGTTTTTGTTAAGCTATTTTTTAAGACAGAACGATAACAGAGGATTTTAGGTTTATCTTTAATCCTAGAAACCTACAGAAAGTTCTTTCGCCCACCTCATTTTCAACTGGAAGATATTAGAGAACTTAATTACTAAAAACTGCTTCCTTGGGACATTAGATCTTAAAGATGCATATTTTTTAGTTCCAATGTTTGATGAATATAAAAAATATTTAAGATTCTCTTTTCAACACAAAAGTTGAATTCCAATGTTTACCATTCGGTCTAGCCAATGCACTTTTTTGTTCCACCCTTTCAGGCTTGTTTCTCTTATCTAAAAGATTAGGTTTTTTTATTAACAATTAAAAAACCATACACAACCGACTCAAGAGATACAATTTTTAGCATTTATCCTTAATACAAAAAAGAATAACAAAAATAAAAACAGCCATTAAGATTATTCAAAGAAAAAAAAACAATTAAAGAGGTTTCGCAAATTATAGGAAGGCTAGCCTCGGGTACAGAGTACGGCTTGTTGTAAAAACCTTTGAGCGAGAAAAATATCGTGCCTTAAAGGCTAACAGGAACAACTATAATAAAAAGATGCTTGTTAGGTTCTTAGTTAAAAATGAACTTGAGTGGTGGTTAAAGCACATACTATTTTACACATTACATACATTAATTATAACATTAAAATTTTCTCCGATACAAATCGGGATGGGGGCGTGTTGCAATGGAAAAGAACCAAAAGGGGGTTTTTGGGCAACAAGCTTAACAGGAGAAACACATAAACATTCTTGAAATGAAGGCAGCTTTTTATGGCTTAACAAGCTTTGTAAAAGACTTTAAAAAATTGCCATATTTTACTAAGAATTGATTGCTATTGAGAGAATGATGTGGCAGTGAGCTTAGGTATAATTTTTTTGTATTTGCCACGTACATAAATACGTTGGATAATCATATAGTGGACAAGAAATCTGGTATAAAAATTGTATATTTATTTGCAAGCTACCTGAACAAAAAATGCCACCGGTTTGTGTCGTGGTTTCCAGTGAATGCATTCACAATGAATTAGAAAAACCTTAATTCTTATATATTTCCTTCTTCCTCACTGTTTCCAAAAATGTAAAAAAGAAAAAATGGAAAACGATAATGCGATATGTCTGGTGGTTTATTCTATCTGGAGAACTCAAGCATGGTATCCAAAATTAGAATCCGTGATTCGCTTAAAAGTTATCGTTTTAAATCCGAAAGGTGATTTACTCTTATCCTCTTTTAGATAACCCCACCCACTATGAAAGAATCTTTCCCTGGGGGTAGCAATCTTATCAAGGTGGCCTATAGTAAAAGGGGCGTTTTGGAGGATGCAATTTATTTTTTCCAAATGATGGAAGTTTTGCGACAATAATATTGAGACCATCTTGCAGCCTAATGTAAATCAAGTTGTATCCGTTTTAGAAACAGAATCTCAAAATACTGGGAAATATTGAACTCTTAACACACATAGGCCAAGGCTAAATTCTTCTGGGTCCAGATATTTTAAAAATATCTTTAAGTATTATTTCTATGCCCTCTTCGTTAGCCTTGACGTTACTTAACTTATAGAAAATGTCTGAACTCTTTGAGCAGAATAGAGAGTTAAAAGAAGTACCATTTTTATAGTTAATAACCCGAATGTTAAATTTACCAAAGGGTACAAGTTACCTATATAAGGTAACACTGGTTCCGGATAACAAGTTTATATTTCGGAAACTGAGGGCGCAGCTTAAAAATGCGTCTCATAAACCTATCTACCATTTCTGATTTTTCTGCTCGCAAATTAAATTTAAGGCAGACCTATGTGTGTTAAGAGTTGAATATTTCTCAGTATTTTGAGATTCTGTTTCTAAAAAGGACACAACTTGATTTACATTAGGCTGCAACATCGATGTTAGTTAGTACGTCGATGGGCTGCAAGATGGTCTCAACATTATTGTCGCAAAACTTCCATCATTTGGAAAAAATAAATTGCATCCTCCCAGGGAAAGATTCTTTCATAGTGGGTGGGGTTCCCTAAACGAGGATAAGAGTAAATCACCTTTTGGATTTAAAACGATAACTTTTAAGCGAATCATGGATCTAATTGTGGATAACATGCTTGAGTTTTATCGCATTATCATTGTGAATGCATCCACTGGAAGCTACGACACAAACCGGTGGCATTTTTTGTTCAGATAGCTTGCAAATTATACAATTTTTATAGGAGATTTTTGTCCGCTATATGATTATCCAACGTATTTATGTATGTGGCAAATACAAAAAATATACCTAATCTCACTGCCACATCATTCTCCCAATAGCAATCAATTCTTACTAAAATATGACAATTTTTAAAAATTTTTTACAAAGCTTGTTAAGCCATAAAAAGCTGCCTTCATTTCAAAAATGTTTATGGGTTTCTCCTGTTGACCTTGTTGCCAAAAAACCCCTTTTCCTTCCTTTCCGTTGCAACACGCCTCCATCCCGATTTGTATGCATCGGAGAAAATTTTAATGTTATAATTAGGCTGTAAAATAGTATGTTTGGCTTGGTCTATGTGCTTTAACCACCACTCAAGTTCATTTTTAACTAAGAACCTAACAAGCATCTTTTTGTTATAGTTGTTCCTGTTAGCCTTTAAGGCACAACAAGCTGTACTCTGTTGAGTAACAAACCGAGACTAGTCTTCCTATAATTAGCGAAACCTCTTTAATTGTTATTTTATTTCCTTTTTTTTTTCTTTAAATAATCTTAATCTTTCTTGCATTAAGGATAAATCCTAAAAATTGTATCTCTTGAGTCGGTTGTGTATGGCTTTTTAATTGTTAATAAAAAACCTAATCTTTTAGATAAGAGAAACATGTCTGAGTAATTTGTTGAAACCTTAGATTAAAAAGGGTGGAAAAAAAGTGCAGTGGCTAGACCGAATGGTAAAGATTGGAATTCAACTTTTGTTTGGAAAAGAAAATCTTAAATATTTTTTATATTCATCCAACATTGGAACTAAAAAATATGCATCTTTAAGATCTAATTCGCAATAATTAAGTTCTCTAATATCTTCCAGTTGAAAATGAGGTGGGCGAAAGAAATTTATTTAGGTTTCTAGGATTAAAGATAAACCTAAAATCCCCTGTTATCGTTCTGTCTTAAAAGATAGCTTAACAAAAACTGATATTGACAGTTATTAACAGTTTTAACTTCTCCTACTTATAAATGTTTTTAACTCATTTTTGGTAAATTTTGAGGTTTTGGGGCTGAAAACTTGAAAGGGTTTGTCCACAAAGGGAATTTTGTAACCTTTTCTCCAACTCAAAGTTAATTTATTTTGAGTTATTTGATTCCACTCTTCTGAAAAAAAAAATTTATTCGACAGGAATACGTTATTTCACTGTTTAGCTCTAATATTTCCTCTCGGCGCCTTTTTATATTTTTGCAATTTTCGACAAAATATTCGCTAAAAAATAAAAGATCTGGATGTTGCGCAGTAGCAATTTTTTTATATTTTTGCATCAAACAATATTGTGGCCAGTGCAAAACAACTGCGCCGATTCGGCAAGACCCAAAAGATCTTCATCAAGTGCTTCGTCTCTCCCTTTTTTGTTTAGGCCAAATTAGAGAAAACCCGCTCTAAGGCTGTCAAACCTTTTCCCAAAATGGTTTACAATTTCAAGAGTTACGTATCTCTTTTATGCTCTGTGGATGCTAGAATCCTGGATTTAATTTGGGTCCTTGAAGAATTTGGCAATTTTTCCAAGAATTTTGTATTTTTAGAGGAGATTATTTTTGGTTTCCTTATCTGTTCCCATAGAAAGGTGCTTCTTCCATCTGCAAGCTAGCTCTGCTGATATGCCTGGACCCAATGTACTATCATCTTTCTTCCCTAATATACTCTCTAAGGGATGCTAGAGTTCGAGGAACTACTAGTGCCTGACGAGTTGAGGAACTGTCAGATTCGTTATCACATCTAATTATTGTGAACAACGGCCCTTAAGGGTTATTTCTAAAGTTCGAGCGGAAAACTTTTAACTCCTTAAGAGACGCCACATATTTTTCTTACACTGTTTTGGACATGAGCGTTTTAGTGTGCATAGTAATATTTAATTTTTGGGGATGTATGTACAAACAGACAATTCGATTTTTCAGAAATATAATAGGTATTTTATTGCCATTGCTAAAGTTCAAATCCATTGTGATATAATATTCGGTTAAACAAACAGTCCTACACTAATGCAAGTATTTTGCATGAAAATTTACCATTACACAAAGTCTGACCGATACAGTAGTCCAGGAAATCTCCGACTTACATCTTGCATCCTGGCTAATCACTATACTACACTTTTTAACATTTTTACATTATTTGTTTGATTCTTAACTTCCACACGACAGTTCTTATACCGGGCTTCCAAAATTTTAACATTTTAAAATACTTTTACAAACCAAACTTCACTTTTTACATTCTAACTATTTTCTTTTGAAGAAGAGAACGAGTTAAGATGCGATTTTAATACTGACTTCGTTATACCCAAATCTCGGCTTTTATATTAAAAATGTGACCCGATTTTTTGGTGGAATGTTCGACGTAAGCGCCGAATTTCCAGGAAATTAAGTGTATTCTTGAACAGATAACGGCGTAAACCGCTATAGCGAATGACCACATATCGTATGACTTTCAAGAATACACATCCTATCAACACGGTTCTAGACTGATCTCGCGGGCATGTGATGCAAAATTCTAGTTAACTGACCAAATAAGGTGAAGCGCAGGTATGATGTTTCGGAGCGCTGCAAATTGAATTTAGTTTTTAACAATTTGTTGCCGGAGCAACATTTCGGTAGTGCGCGCTATGCCTATAGACATAGAACACAGTGGGTGTTTAGACTTAGTTATTTTTTTGTGATTGTTGGTTTTATTAAATTTAAATATTGTTTTTTATTTTGGGTAAGAAATATTTCTTTAGAATAAATTTCCCGTTTGAAGAAAAAATTTTATTAAAAATTTTTTTGATGAAAATTATTTTGGAAAACTTATGAAACAAAGGAAAAAATATTTTGAATATTTAAATTTTCAAAATCATTAACTAAAATTTTTATAACAATCGTTGAGGTTGGCTGCTAAAAAGAAAATATTTTTCAAAAAAATATCGAAAGAAAACAAAAATATTTTCAAATTTATCATACCTAGTTTTTTTTTCAACTTATTTTTAATTTATTTTACTACTTCTGAAACAAAAAAACATTTAATATATAAATTTATAATCACTTTTGTGGAAAGAAAATATTTTGGCAGTTATTAAAACACAATAATTTTTAAATTTGGGTTATAAGTTTTTGTTTTTTTTTTTTTAACGACTTTTTTTTTAAACAAAAAGTACTAACTTTTTTTTTAAATTAAATAATTTGCCTTGAAATTTTCGACCTTTCACATTATGAAAAACGATGTGCTAATAATAATTTTTTAAGTAAACATGTTATAATCTACTTGGAAAATTGGACACCCTGTAGAGTAAACCATGCATCGAGAGCATGGGTGAGATATGATAGTATTGGTTTTTACGTGCAGCATATAGGATATAGCGTGCTAGGAAAAAAAAATCTGAGTCGGGCTCCGGCTACATGAAAAATTCGGTTGAGAGTTTTTGTTAAATTGCGACGGGTGAAGGGTTTTTGTTATAATAATTATTCTGGAAATTAAAACGTCATATTTTGGAAAGGGATTTTATTAACATTATGAAGTTTTTTATTGAGACTAATATGGCGGGCATAATGCAGGGTTTAAATTTTTATGAGTCATAAAAACAAATGTGTGTTTACAGAATAAACAAACCCATGCCAAAAAATTAGCCAATAGCCTAATATTTGTCTCACTCCACTGTTTAAAACTGACAATGCGCCTTAGTTACTTGAATCACGACGCTCCATTTTCCTTTCCTTTTCCAGTTTCCTCTTTTTCTTCTTTGCTTTTTACGTTTTCTTTTGTTAGATTTTTCCGGCATTTTATTCGTTTAACTGTCAGATTCGTCGTCACATATAATATATGAAAAACGACGTGCTAATAGTAATTCTATGGAGTTTTTTTTTTGAGACTAATTTAGCGGGCATAAGTCAGAAACTATGCAGGGTTTAAGTTTTTATGAGTAATAAAAACAAATGAGTGTTTACAGAATAAACAAACCCATGCCAAAAAATATTAGCCAAAAGCATAATATTTGTCTCAGTCCATTGTTTAAAAACTGACAGTTTGCCTATATCTTTCTTACATAGAAACACGACTCCCCCTTTTAATTTCCTTTTTCAGTTCCTCATTTTCTTCTTTAGGTAATCTATTTGCTTTTCACGTTTTCTTTTGTTAGATTTTTTCTTTAAAAGCGTATTTTCACAATTCGCACGCGCGATACCGTCTTCACTTGTCGCGTGACAGCGCGCGCAAGAAGTATACTGAATTACCTAGCAGAGATCAGGCAGGCTGCAGAGGCGGTATGTTTTTTTTCTTATCTCTAAAAGTTGTATATGACGTGCTACGAAGTTTCACTACTTGGTATATCTAATAGGATGTGCCCAATCGAAGTATAATTAATCAATCAATGCAGTGGCTATACCTATCACAAATCAAGAAGTATACATGGCTTCTTTGGTTACCGATGCAAAATTTTTTTTTTTTGATCACGGGCGCAAAAAAAGATTTCTGTTCGTTTTTTACCCAAAATTAAAGAGAAATAGCGGAAAATATTAATATTAAAAAAATCTACTTATTCTTGCCTAAAAATTAACCTAAAAATTAAGCCATTTCCGCCAGTTTTCACCAAGTATTTACGAAAAAATCATTTAAAAATATCGTCAAAATATCAAACTGTCAAAGAGTAAAAAGGCGTGAGAAGTTCTCTTCGTTCGAGATTTTTAAAAGTATTTTCCTGTTTTTCTTGGATTTTATGATAAAGGTATTAAAAAAATAGTGTTAACAACTCGCGGCTAAACTGTGCCTTTTTAAATACCTCGCTGCGCTCGTTTTTCAAACTAACGCTTGTAAAAAAAGCACTATCTGTCATTATTAACGTCATTATTAATGTAAGGACGGATTTAATAACGGATGGCACTATTCCAATTTTCTTCATCGGTAAAACGAAGTCTTTGAGCCCTGCAGGTTTTTTCATTTTCTTCCGCTGTTACCAGATTTAATAAAAAAATTACTATTTTGTGCCCAATTTTTGCTTTTTTGGCCGTCACAACACAAAAAATTCCTGAAAGTACGGTTAAGGTAAAAAAATGGCGAATATAGTTATGTTGGGAATTTGGAATCTTTGGTTGCACTATAACAAAGTTATTATTGTTTTCCACAAACCAAAACTACACTTTTTTGCACTCGACGCGCGTTTCGCTAACAACGTTAGCATCATCAGGAGACGATAAACATTGTTTATGTTTATAAACATTGTGCGTTTCGCTAACAACGTTAGCATCATCAGGACACGATAAACAATGTTTATAAACATACCAATGTTTATAAACATAAACAATGTTTATCGTCTCCTGATGATGCTAACGTTGTTAGCGAAACGCGCGTCGAGTGCAAAAAAGTGTAGTTTCGGTTTGTGGAAAACAATCATAACTTTGTTGCGAATATAGTTGTCAAATACGGTCAAACACAGCCACGATAAGGCCCAGTATAATTCCTCCATAAATAAGGGCAGATTCTAACCTTATTAGTGTCGGAACTAAATGTGAACAACAGTGCCAAAATATAGTGCCGGGCCCTGCCTGCGTTTCAAAAGCTATTTGTAACTCATCGCGGTATACGTATCCGCATCTAGCGAGAACCAAGCACATTAATTGGTCAGAAACTTGTACCACGTTCGAAAAGAGCAGATATATGCTAATTTAAGGTGTTCTTGAACGCGATAGGTGTTGAGATGCGTTAGGTATCACGTATCGTTACGGCACACGTATCATATCTCAGCACCTATTGCGTTCAGAAACCTTAAATTAGCATATATCTGGTCTTTTCGAACGTGCTACAAGTTTTAACCAATCAATGTTCTTGGTTCTCGCTAGATGCGGATACGTATGCCGCGATAAGTTACAAATATCTTAATGTCCCTAAGGTGTTCTATACTTTACCTATAACCAATGAAAATGTCATCATAAATATCAGAAATTATTACTTCTTTCTTCATAAACTGAAGTTTCAATGACGTTCTATCCAAAACGTCAAAAAAAAATAAGGTTACTAAGGGACTTTTCATATATCTTTTTAAAAAGGTTTTTTTTCTTAAAAATGCGTAATATGTCAATTTAACGGGAGTTATTTTTGGTTAAATACTAAAAATATATTGGATTTTTTTACGTTTAATAAATATTTATTGTCTTAAAAATATAGAAGAATAATTCACATTTTTGTGTCAATTAGTGCTCTTATAAAATAAAGTTTCATCGCTTGTCACGCCATCTTGTGGTTTACGTCTAAGCTTCATTATTATCCTAGGAGCGTAAATGGTGCATTACAGTCGTGTTGGGATGCTCGTTAAATTAGTATTATGGGTTGGTCGTAAGTAATATTTTAATGCCAACAAATCCAAAATACACTACTTTTTTTACTTGTTCATACTATGTTTCGAACGATGCCTGCTTCTTTGCCGGGTGCGATGATAGAACAGCTGCTTCCACTCATTGCGTACGGAGAGATGTACGTTTCGTTACGGACCCACGAACGTACGCAACGATTTCAATCAGCAGTTCTGTCATTGCACCCTACAAAAAAGCGGGCATTGTTCGAAACATCGCATAAATAAGTCAAAAATGTGTCTAGTAGACACTTAAAGTAAATATTTTAACGCATCGGTATCGGTATACCTAACGCGTTCGATATAAAGCCAAAATACACTACATTGGTGACTTGTTTATGCGTGGGTCCGTAAGGTTACGTATATCCCTCCATACGCAACGAGTGGAATCAGCTGTTCTATCATCGCTCCCGTCAAAAAAGCAGGCATCGTTCGAAACATGGCATGAACTAGTCAAAAATCTAGTGCATTTTGGCTTTGTTTCGAACGCGTTAGGTATACCGATAGATATTTACGAATTTCTTTCTCTGCACTTGTTAGGGGCGAAGTTTTTTCAAAACAGATATTATTGCGACGGGACCTACATAAGTATACGAAATTTCATTTAAACCGGCTGTGGGAAAGTTGTTAAATTAGGCATAGATCTGCCGGAAAAGTGCCTTGTTGATAGGTAATTCTGTTTAATCTCACTTTCGTCAAATTAGAAAATATTTAGCAGCTTTGGATCAGAAGATATCAAATTTTAAATATTATATCCACCCCCTCTTAGCCCTTCAACCATTCCCTAATGTACCACATAGTTTTTTCATAAAAAGTTAATTTGCCTATGTTTCACCAACCAACACCATTCTCAACCAACATAGAGAAAGTAATAGCTACGCGAGAGTGACCGATACTGTGTTATATTTGGGAAACATTGTTTGACGGCGACACGAGCGCAACCGGTGGCTACAGGAAGGAACTATTTGTACAGCCAGACGCATACTAAAATACATATATTTTTCTTTTCGTTAATTTTTTACAGACACTTACTTATTTAATAATAAAAAGATATGAAAAAAACTTAACAACAGGCGCCGTTTTTCCTTACTTTTTAAGTGTTAAAAAAGCAATGCATTCGCGAAAGGTTTGAGCTCTATACAAACCAACTTTGTACTGTTCCATGCTGCTAAAAAACTTTCTTTAGCTTACAAAAAGTTTTTTGGACCCTTTAAAAATCTAAAATAGGAGGATGGGGTTATAACTATGTTGAGGAAAATTATCAAATATTAAAGGTAACAACATTTTATTATTTTATTTACTTTTATTAATTGGGAAAAAATGCCAGTCTAAAAGTCTTACAGATTTTATAAATGTTTTAACCTATATCTCTTTTCTTTGGTTGTATTTTAACCTATTATCTTCTTGCTTAACTCTGTATAAATCATCACAATATTTTCTTCAGGGATTTGGTTCGCAAAAATCTGAACTCCAATTTTCGGTAATCTTCAAATAGTTCCATGCTATCTAGCTTTAATGGTAGTGATCCAGCCTGATTTGAATGGCATTTTAGACTTTAAAATAAGTTGTTAATCCACTATATATATATGGCTAATTTCATAAACTCGCGCGATTTCCATGCAAAAATGATTAAAATAACTCACTTTTGAAAATCTAAAAAACCTCTTGCCAGGCTTGACAGACTTTGACAAGCGGTGGCAAAAACCGGCAGATACAAAATTAAATTTTGTGAAATATATTGCGACATTTAAAAATGTTCTTTCTTTCTTTTATGTTCATATAGAAAGAGATGGACGAGGCAAGGTAGGTGTTTACTTAATACAAGCGTTACTTTCACTCTCCGCCGCAATGCGCTATGCGCTACACACTGAGGAAAATTTTTAGCAAAATGATTCTGCCTGGCGCCTATTTAGCCAAATAATCTTGCTAGAACAAAAAAGTTTTTTGCTAAAATAACACTTTTTGCTAGTCTCAGTACTTTCTTTGCTACTATTACTAAACATTCTTGTTGTATTGGAGCTACTTTTTTATTCTAGCAAGATTGTTTGGCTAAATAAGCGCCAGGCAGAATCACTTTGCTAAAAATTTTCCTCAGTGCACAAACGTAGTTCGATATTGAATCGACGAAGAAGAATCTTCATCTTAAATACAACGGACTTTGTTGTTGAGCCATTGAAGAAAAAACTACATCTCTCCGATACTGGAGCATACATTATTGGCTCACTGAATAACTCAGTTGGCGTGCCAACACAGTTGTTTTGCCAATACCAATTCGATGTTGAATCGATAGAGAAGAATCTTCATCTTAAATACAACGGACTTTGTTGTTGAGCCATTGAAGAAAAAACTACGTCTTTCCGATATTCCTTCCCTTGATATTGATTCACTAAGGAATTATTGAAACGCAGTTAGGGCCCGGCACTAATAAGGCCAGGCACTATTTTGACGCTGTTGACAGATACGCATGCGCAAGAACGACCACATTTAGTGCCGACACTAATAAGATTAGGACCTGCCCTTATTTGTGGAGTAATAATACTGGGGCGCATCTTGGCTGTGTCTAGCCGTATTTGACAACTATTCGCCATTTTTTTACCTTAACCCTACTTTCGGGAATTTTTTGTGTTGTTACAAAAAAGTAAAAATTTGGACAAAATAGTTATATTTTTATGAAATCGGATGACCTAGCACAAGAAAATTAAAAAAAGCAAGGCTCAAATACTTCGTTTTACCGATGAAGACAATATTTGTTTGCTATGAGAAGTAGTTCAACAAAATCCCTTCAGAACTCTAAATGTTCCTTCTCTCCACCCTCCACAAAGACCTCGGCTTCCAACACATCATCCATGCTTTTGATCACTCAGAATATAAAAAAAAACAACACAGAATTTCGAAAACAGGCAACATATATTTGTAGGTTAGAAATAAAGTCGTATCGTCACCGTTTTGCTAGAGGCGCGTTCAATAATTCTATAATTTGCACCTTTTTTAAAAGTTTTACAATGGTCATCTATATATCGCCGCCCTAGATGAGAATGGAACTAATCCACATGTAACACTACTTTTGAGTAAAATAAGATTAAACATTTTTTGTAGCATAAAAATGGTTTTTGTTCGCTATCATAAAAAAGTAATATGTAAAAAGTGAACGAAGGTTAGAGGTTTGGTTAACATAAAATTTGGACATTTTTAAAGTATTTGCTATCATTAACTCAAAATTGAATATTTTGTGGATTAGGACCATTCACATCTAGGGCTATCTATCTTTTAAACTCCAAACTTTCCCATTTTTTATCCTCACCACATTAATTTTTTCCCCAAACCTCAAACTTCATTAAATATGCACGTCGTTTAATATCTTACGCAGCCATTTTAACCGCACTTTCCAATAAAAATATAGTAATTTAAAACCAAGGAGTTTGAAAAGGGAAAAAATAGGGCTCATCGATGGAAACACTTTTTTGTGGAAACTGAAAATGTAAACAGTTCACCATATTCTTTTGTTCCACCGGCAGTAAAAATGTTTAAGCGTGCATTTGCGACTGCTGTTGGTATTCTCAAATTTTTAATAAATCTCATTTTAATTTTCTTATACGTAATTTGGAAACTGCAGATTTCTGAAAATATCTTTCAACTCTTCGACAACTATAAGTTTGAAGCGGTCGTTAGTGAAGTGACTCTAAAATTATTATGGAGGATGGTACAAAAAAAATCATTTTGAAGGTAATAAAGCAAGGTACGTAAAAATGGCGAGTCGTTACATTTAATTAACAACCGAGATTTTCCAGCAGACAGCACCATTACGTACCATGTACGTACAATGTACGTATCACCTCGAGTATATGACGTTTTCTTAACAATGCACTACCAATTTTTGTTCGTTGTGGAAATCTTTCAACAACGTCGGTATTTAACGGAGGTCGCACACATAGTTATAGGTATATTTTGGAACGCTTATTTGACACTTTGTAGTGGCTGTGGTAATTACTACGTCTGCGCAATAGCTAAACGTAATTCCTAACCACTACCAGTGCCGTAAGCTACGAATCCATTTCGTTGTGGTTATTTTTATGGTTAATTTTAGAGAATTTTGGCATAATTAATTTTAGAAATAATAAAATATTACCAAGTTCTAACATGTAAAACACTTACGCCCACTTGCAGCCACTTTTTTTTATGCGTCCATTAAGTTAAAGTACCGTTAAAGTGCCATTAGCAGATTTTGCTTGTTGCACCGATTTTAATGGTCCTTTAACGGATTTTTAAATCGGCATTAGCCAAGCGGCAAAATTCCTCCATTTAAATTAATATTAAACCACCTTTAAGCCGTTCTACCCTAAAAATATGCGTTCTTTTCTAAAAAGTTATTTTTTTTTGTTGAAAAAATGGAATATATCGACTTTATGGATAACGTTTTGGTAAATGATTTCGAAGATGATGACTTGGATCTGATAGACTTCGCTGATATGGGTTATCCAAGAGGACTATTCTTCCAGAGACCGAATCACTATGAAGAGATATCCGAAATGAACTTCTTCAGAAGGTTCCGGCTCACAAAGCCTACTGTAATGAATTTTTTACAGTCTTGAGTCTATATAACCTAACCAAGGGATTCCCACGAACCAAAATTTTTTTAAACTTGACAAAAACAAAAAATATCACAAACTTTTTTTGAGGTTAGATCAGAATCTGGCTGTCAAATAACAAAAATTTTCAGTGTTACCAAATAAAAATGAAAATATCGGGTAAAATCCGACGTTGCCAGATTGTAATAAAGATAAATAGCCAGTAATACGACCATAGCTAAAACGCCGTCGGAACTTTGCGATGCAATCCAATTTAATTTAAATGGAACATATATTTTAAAGGCCGCATTGTTAATGGACGCATAAGAAAAAGTCGCTGCAAGTGGGCGTTATTTTGTAAAATAAAACCCAATTTTGTGTTTTTTTCATCTCTATAAATTTTTACGAGTGACAGTTTCTAATGTGTTCCAAAAACTCATCGATGCGTGGTAGTGGTAGTGGTTGTTAAACACTACCACAGCTGCTGTCAAATTTGTCAAAATTTTAGGCGTTCCAAAAGTTCCCTAAGCGAAATAAAACTCGTCGTTGCCAAAATGACTAAGGGCCGGTTTCTCATTAGCGATTTAGGGTTAACTCGAGCAACATAACCTTTTAAAATCTTTAAAATGCGGGTTAAATTTACCTCCGGGGTAGCCATGGCTTCAAGGTGAGGGTAAATTATCTTACCGTAGGTTTAATCAAAACAGTTATTGGCTTACCCCCAGATGCACCGTAAAAATATTCGGATTAGTTTAGCTAATCCATGCTTCCTCTTTGTCCATTTATGTGTAATCAAGAAAGAAAAAGGATGGATTAGATAGCCAATCGCGATTAGGTGCCTACGGTGTATTTAGGGGTTAAAACAGCATAAAACCGTGTGTTATAACCCGAGTTAATTTAACACGCTGGTTACCAGCTATTGAAAAACCGACCCTAACACTTGGAAGAATGTGGTTAGAAGCGGAAAAACGTTACTTGGGATGTCCAGCCCAGTATTTATCGTTAACCTTTGGTTTAAACTAAAGATTAACTTGAAGTTAATCTATAAAATCGAACCTAAAAATTAATCACCGTCCGTTTTTCTCATAGAAATATCTCTGGTTTTTCTGCTCAGTGCTCATCATTGAATTAATTCAATGGTGCTCATCAAAGAATTTAGAGGAAACATCCTCTAACATCTTTGGTGCTCATGCAAGCAAGTTTGATGATACTTTATTGATCAACTACAATTTTTGTTACAAACTTCATGAGATCAAAACGTCATCGAACTGTGGTGCACGAATATTCAATTCGATAAATTCTATGGTAAAAAGCGACAGGAGGTGGGTTCGTGAGTACTTTTTATGTGCATTTTTCGTTGGTTTTTAATTGTATTTGTGAATTTTCCTTGTGTGTTTCCTTTACGTGTCGCCTAAATACATTACCATTCGTTTGAATCTCAATGTGTAAATTTCCCGGTAGTTTTTAGCAGTAAAAAGGTAAGCGGCTTTTTGTATCACTTCCCTTTTGCTACGTGGCCCCTAGAATTCTATTTCTAGAATTCGTTTCATTTATAAAAATCTTTTGTAATGAAGGTTGGATGAAGAAGCAGAAAAGCGGTGTTAAAGACACTTTCATACCGAAAATTTTAAGTTTGATACTTTGTTAGGTACATTCTTTGAAAACTTACTAAGTAAATCTGACAGGTGGCCCTAGCTAAAGTTACGACAGTCCCCATCTTTTTTTGGCTTTTGTAGCTTTAGTACAAATGCGGAAGTTATGATAGTCATCTAAAACCAAATTTTTTTCATTTTCACAAGAAAAGCAACAAAACTGAAGGCAAGCATACTTGGTCTATTGAATTTAAAGATGAGTTCTAGCAGTACTGAAGTTAATTTAATATAACTTCAAATATAACTAATACCTAATTTAATTTACGAGAAAAACTCAAGAACCTTGTAAATTTTACAAACTTCAGTGGATTTAGCTTTGTGGTTTTTAGAACTTAGTTAATTTTTGTTTTAATAATTTAATGTATGAACGCAATCATTACATCTTAGCAAAGCAACTCTCAGGTTAAATTGGAGATTTTTATGAGGCCAAGTTACTTGTATTACCAGGTATTCTCCATGTTTTATCAGCCAAATGTGTACAAGTATTCCCTTCAGGTTAAATGAGATTAGGTGCTGTTAGAATTCAGCTTAACTTAACAATGTTTACTGACACTGCTTTTCTTCTGTAGGCTCTTCAATTATATTATCCCAAATAATGAAAAAATTAGTGGAGCACATGCAGTAGAATGGTCAATGTGTTTTTTTATGAGAAATAATTACCTAATTCCATAATTTTTAGAAAATGGAACTAATAACCCCCCTAATCTTCATTGGCATCTTTGTGGTTGCATCCCTGTCCTTGTTTGTTGTCTACAAATATGGCATGCGAAAGAAGAGCTTTGAGGAAGCTCTTGCCGAGCACAGGCAGCAAGCCAGTGCTATTTTGGGTCCCAAACCCAAGCCCAAAGATAATAAGAAGAGCAAGAAAATTGCTAAGAAGGTAGGTTAGGTACAATATAATTTGTAATAACTATTTTTATTTTAATCTTTCTCACATTACACAGTTTTTTTGAAAAGTCTATTTTTTAACCCAAAATATCTCTGTTTTACTGTACTCCACTTGTAATACTTTATTCTCACTTAATTAAATATTTTTTATTATCAACATACCTACTAAGAAAATTTTAACTTAAATGTGAGCTTCCTCGCTTCTGGCACTGTGCTAAGTTTTATTGCAAAACCCAAAATGCGTTAAATAATTATTATTATCTTACTATGTTCAGGAGAAGAAAGAAAAACCCTCCCCAAATCTATCTGAAGAAGCTGACCATGTAGAAAATGTCACAAATGAATCAACTGAACCTCATGTCGAGTTCAAAGAAGAGCCTGAGGTTGTGGAAGTGATTTCTGCCAAAAAAGAACTTGCCATTGCCAACAAGGTAAAATATTTTATTGAATGTGTTGATTTGAGATAATATTAAGTCAGTAAGCTCTGTTCAAAACTTGCTGAAACCACATAAAGAAAATGATAATTTTCCTAGAAAAATTAATATCAGAAAAATAATACAGTATTAATATGTTATTGGAGTGTTACCATATTGATATTCTGTTCTAAGCAGAATGTTGCAGGTGTTGATATTAGTAATCATTTTTATTACCAAACTAGTTAAACTAGAAAAATATATTTCTTTGCAAAAAAAATTTAAGAGTGAAAAGAGTAAAATTTCAGGTATTTCCAGAGGAGATGGAAAAAAACTGAACCCCCACTTGTGGGCTTAATTTTTAAGGAAAGCTTAAAGGTGAAAACCACATCTTGATATGTAAAGCCATTTTCAAGCTATGGAGGGGTCATTTCATATGAAATCACCCAAAAAAAAGGGAGTTTTGGCAGACCATCTCCTCAATTTCAATAATTTTTGAGACATTTATTCTACCCATAAAGGGGATGAAAAATCCAAAATTTGAAATTTTTTTGACCATTACTTTTTTTTTTAATTAATTTTTGAAAATCACAAAAATACCAATTTTGCTCAAACATTTAATTAAAGCAATTGAAATATCTTGATAACTACTTAAACTTGGACAGTGGTTTATAGCTTGTTTTAAAGGTATTTTAAATACCTTTCGAATGATGTATCACATAATATACTTTTTGTTGCAAAATTGCAATTAAAAAAAAAACTTTTTAAAATTTTTGAAAAACAACATTTTTATTATTTTATAAAAATATATTTTGTTCATCAAAAAAAAAAATTTGAAATTTAAAAAAAAATGAGGTCATGTGATACAAGCTGTCACTCGCTTTTGTAAAGACAGTCAATTTTAACCAATTGTGCAGGTACACAAGAGTAATATCTTGAAAACTGTATGCCATAAAAAAGCGAGTAATACCTTGTTTTATAGGTATTTTAAAGCCCATTTTAACCTAATTTTTTTTGAAAAATTATTTTCTAAATTTTTAAAATAATTTTTTTTTGATGAGCCCATCAAGTTTCCATCTTGAAATTTTGTAAATAGTTCGGCAAAATATCCAGAAACTAAATATTAAAAAAAAAATGCTGTTTCAAAAATATGTTTTTTTTTATTTAATTTTTTTTAAAACAAAAAGTACATTATGCTATTCATCATTCGAAAGGTATTTAAAATACCTTTAAAACGAGCTATAAACCACTGTCCTAGTTTAAGTAGTTAGTGAGATATTTTCATTTCTTTAAGTACATGTTTGAGAATTAATTTAAAAAAAACTAATGGCCAAAACATTTTAAATTTGGGATTTTTCATTCCCTTTATTATAAAAATTATCAAAATCGGGGAGATGGTCTGCCAAACCTCTGGTTGATTTGTTTTGAAATGACCCGGGGGCTTTTTGAAAACTTTGCATTTTAGGATCGGGTCTATTAACTAATTGAAAGAAATTGTTTTACAGGAAATTTTTAGCTTTGCGTGTTGATAAAATCTTAATTTTAGAAAATTGCAATGAGATGCTATGCTGTCTGTCAAACTTTTTGGGGTTTAGGTCAACAAATGGCAAAAACAACATACTTTGTATCAGTGGCATTTCCCTTGTGCTATGGAATAACCTTTTGGGCAAATTGTTTCACCTCCATAAACCTTGCGAGCCCACCTCACAAAATCCAAATTTTAATAATTCCAGAATTATGTGCTTTTTATGTGCTAATTTTGTCGCCATTTAAAAACGTTTTTGCTCTTTAAGTTTTTAAGAAAATTTAAAAAAAGGTGGGCTCGCTAGCTTTGTATAAACCAAGCAAGCCCAACCTTAAATAAAGGATAAAAATATCCTTTAAATATCTCAGAATTATGTGCTTTCTCTATGGAAATAGAAAAAAAAACTTGGAAAAAACTGAAGATTTTTTACCTTTTTAGTGGTTTAAAAAAAATGTTATGTGTTCGCTAGCTTTATATAAACCTAGCAGACCCAACCTTAGATAAAGGTTGACAATATCCCTTAAATATCTCAGAATTATGCTCTTTTTATGTTCTCCATGGAGAGAAAACTAAAGATTTTTGACTTTTTTAGTGAGTTTAAAAAAAAGTAAAAAATCCTATTTTTTTTTCTATTTTCATGGAGCATATAAAACGCACATCATTCTGAGATATTTAACAAATACTTTTAACCTTTATTTAAGGTTGGACCTGCTAGGTTTGTACAAAGCTAGCATGTCCACAACATTTAAAAAAAAAATAAAAAAGTTGGTAGAGCATTAGACTGGTATTCTAGAGGTCCCAGGTTCAAATCCTGGTTGAGGAAAAACTTTTTTCCGATTTATTCCCTCACCCTTTGCCGTCTACTCCACAAATCTTTTCTGTACCTTGTTTTAGTATAGCTTGAATTTTCAGGCAAGCCATTATATTATAAGAGCTGTATTCAAGTTAATGTTTTATTCTAAAGTGATATTTTACTGCAAATATTACTTTGAACTTCTTAGTTTAGTATTATTTGCTTTAATTTATTACTATAAATCCCATTTTGATTTTTGGGTCAGGGATTACATCTTGCATGGGATGGCTGCTTACAAAAATCCAAAAAAACATTACCTACTCGCGTGCGATAAAGTGCACTTTACTGCACGCGACCTAACACATACATAAACAACAACTATTTTAAAAAACACAAAAAGTACTGTACGTGACCATGGACTGGCCCAAGTTAAAAAGTCACATGCAGGCACTTTACTAAAAAAATTGTGCAGAAAAGTAAAAAACTTTTCTACACTAGTGCTGAAAACGCACGATTTTTGTATTGTTAAAAATAAAGATATTTAGGACTAATTAAATAATTTATTTAACTATTCTATCTTATGTGTCTTTTTGTAGCATTAGTATAAAATATTTGCATATTAAAACATTTTTTTTGATAAATAAGATGGACAAAAACACTGTACCTAACTCTTGCGGAAAATGCCTTTTCAACCCTTGATGGCTTGCCCGAACTCCGCTCTGCGTTGTTAGTGCAACTGCCGACGCATGCGGAAAAGTACTACTTTCCGCACTTGTTATAACTAGTTACGCACTTGTTAGGTAAATAACTATTTATGCACGCATTTGCGTGCGGCAATGGATTTGCCCTTTGTCTTTTATGCATGGCGTGCGGAAAAACTTTTTTCCGCACGCATTTTTTTAATTATTTAAAATAAAATTTAAATATGCTAAATATCTTCATTTTTAGTAATACAAAAATCGTGCCGATAGTAACTTTTCAGCACTAGTGCGGAAAAGTTACTTTTCAGCACGATTTTACTTTTCCGCACGATTTTTTGATTATTGTGCCTGCATTGTACCCATAGATAGTAATTTGATTTAAAGTATATCTTGAATTAAAATATTTTCATTTAAAGTGAAAATCGTGCATTACCTAAGTCGTGATAAATCGTGCGCAAAAGTAACTTTTCCGCACGCTCGTAGGAAAATAACTATTTTAACTTTGTGCTTCCAACAGACCAGTTTTATGACATTGACAATAATAGCTGCCCTTTTTAAAATTGATCTGGAGAATTTAGAATGAAGAGTAGCGCTTTTTTGTGAAACATAAACATTTTTGGCAGTAAAGAAAAAATATTAATATATATACAACCCATTGTATCCCAAAGATTCTTAAAAATTAATTTTTATTTCTTAGGTTTGATATAATAAAAAGGGCATTTTACCAGCACTAGTTGATCTTAAATAAGGTACCTATTTTGTCCTCGATTTTGTCTTTTAAGTTATTTTGCCTACAACCAATGAATAATACTAATTTTATCCCAGGATAATAATAAAGCTTAGATGTAAAGCACAAGACAAAGTTCACTTTTTGATTGATTTTAAGAAAAAAAATATACTCTTTTCGAAAGTTATATTTATGTCATACTGTCAGAACCTGTCAAAAATTGTCATTTTTACCCAAAATGTAAAAAAAAATATTTTTAAATAAAAAATTTGGGATTATACAGCATTCCATTCTAGAGAAAAAAAGTCACATAAGCATTTTTGTACTACTAACCATTTTTTATAAATGTCATTTAAATATTTTAAAAATGGAAAAATTGTCACATTTTGAATTTTAATGCTGTTAGTTAAAAAAATATATTTTCCCGAAAAAGCGATGGGGAACCTGAGAGTTAAAAAAACTTTACAACTTTTTTTTGCATCACTTATAGTTTCTATATAAAAATAAAATAAGTTGAAGAAAATGGTAAAATCATGTCAATTGTATTGAACTTTTTTGCACCAAGATTTTTCTATAAAACTAAACTCTAAAAAAAACAATTATTTGCTAAATAGTTACTCTTATCACCTATCAAACGACAGTAAAAAAGTTTCGACTAAATTTGAAAAGGTAACCTCTGGCGGAATTAAATAAGAGGAGTTCTCTGAAAGGCATTTTTTTATATAAAATAAACTAACAACAAATATTGACTATATAAGGTACTTGCCTTATTCCTGCTTCTATCTTGCCCCCTTAATCCCGGTAAGTTCAAAGAGTTTTTCTTATGTTGCAGAAATTTGGTTATTTCTTATTTTTACTTAATAAACATAAGAAAGTCAAATTTTTTTAGTGTCGTTGCCCTACCTACTTAGCACATAATTGTATTTTTTTTTAGAAGTTTAGGTTTATAGAAAAATCTTGGTGCAAAGACGTTCAATACAATCGACATGATTTTAGCATTTTCTTCAACTAATTTTATTTTTATATAGATACTATAAGTGATGTAAAAAACAATGTAACGTTTTTTTAGCGAAAATATGTTCTCTCTTAGGTTCCCCATCGCTTTTTCGGAAAATTATTTCACATCGCTTTTTATTTTATTTTTATTATTTTTCAACATGACGTTTATAAAAAAACGGTTAGTACTATGCTTATTTCACTTTTTTTGTCTAAAATGAAATGCATAAGCTCTAATTTTTATTTTTTTTAAATATTTTTTTTTTACATTTTGGGAAAAAATTACATATTTTTGACAGTAAGACGTATATAGAAGATTTTAATTTTTATCAGAATAACTATTTAGGGACGGCACCTACACAAAATATAACTTTCGAAAAGAGTTTTTTTTTCTTAAAAAGTGAACTGTGAAGATGGCGATGAAACTTTATTTTAGTACCTAATCATGGGGTGGCAGTTATTGTTCACACTGCATTGCCTTCCTAGGCATGGTGGTGCGGGTCGGGATGCAGTGGATATTGCTATCTCCTAGAAAGGGTTTTTGGTGTGGCCCTACTGGAAGATGACTGTGGCGTCTGCCTCCACGTGGCACGCCTGGATGTGGCGGTGCCAATTAGTTTGTCTCCTTGTGACATCTGTGGCAACACCTAACCAAAAACGTCTGACAAGTGTTATTGAGAGTTTCGCAGTTGGTTTGGGGGTTATTGTAAGACCTCCAGTTGTACTTGGATGGCAAACAAATGAGGCTTCAAGTGGAATAACTTGATGCAGGATTTTGAAGCCTATATGATATTTTTGTGATGTGCAGGAGTTTTGAGCTCTAGAATAGTACCATTTTAATTAACTTAGTAGATAACGTGGACACAAAATTTCAATAGCTTAGGCGCAGGAAGCAGTGCAAGGCCGACTCCCAAAAGGGTTCTGGCCGCCACTTATGCAATCTAACATCTAGTACCTAACCAAAATTAGGTCCCGTTACATTGACATATTACGCATTTTTAAGAAAAAAAACACCGTTTTTAAAAAGATATGAAAAATCCCTTAGTAACCTTATTTGTTTTGACGTTTTAGATAGAACGTCATTGAAACTTCATGTTATGATATTTTAATTAGCCGTAGTTAAAGTATAGTACACTAACTCGCATGTTATGGTCATTACACGCTCAGATAAATTAAGACACTCGCCTGCGGCTCGAGTCTCAAATTTCATCTTCGCGTTTAATGACATCATAACATGCTTGTTATGTAAACTACTATTACATGGGGGCTTTAGCTGTTTTAATGAGTGCTTCACGGTAGAAAAAAAATCATTTATATTTCGTAGAATGTCAACGAGTAATACCTACACCCAAGTATAACAACCAATTAACAAAACCTAAATTTAAACCTATTAGTAAATTAACGCCTAACTCCCGGCCTACTACGCTAGTTTTCTGTTCGACTGCTAGAAAATAAAGAAAGTCATCAACTCACAGACCAAATAGAGGAGATTTTATTGAACTTTATTTCGCACAAGGCCACCAGAAAGTGTACCCAATCTGTCGCTACTATGTGGTTTGTTATAGTTACTGTGCCTACACTTGAAAATCTTATGTGACCCAAGAAAATGTCATTATTTCGCTTGAAACCTCAGTTTTGCGATTTAGTTGTTAACAAGGTCTGACTGTCAGTCACAAATTTCCTGTTAATCATTTTCAATAAGGTTGGGTTTGGTACTTATGTAGGTCCAATAACTTACTTTTATGGTGACTACGCTGGTGGGGTGTTTGGTTGAAGCGATGAGAGGGGGTTAATAAGAAATTCATAACCATAACTTTTGATGAAAAGCTGATAAAAGAATATGCAGTTTTCAGGTTTGAGTTCTACTAAACATGGATGACTTTAGGGTGGATAAATTTTAAAATTCATGTATTATGGACGAAAGCTACTACAAATATGCAGCTTTCAGATCATCATTAACAGTGTTTCACAACGACGGCGACGGGTAGCTCCCTGCATCTGTCGTTGGATAAGAGCAAGCCTAGAAGAAACGATAATAATGTCCACTTTAGGCAGCAAGACTATAGAGGTCAAAGCAGGAGGAGGATGCTCGCAAGGTGGGGTGTTGTCACCTCTGCTCTGGGCGAACCTAGTGGATGACATCCTGAACAAACTCACCAACGAAGGCTTTATATGTCTTGGTTACTTAGATAACTTAGTAGTCATCATCAAGGGGAAGTTTGGTGAGGTAATATCTGAACGAACTCAGAGAGCACTAAATTTAGTGAATAACTCGTGCAAAAACGATCATCTGTCCATAAATGCCCAAAAGGCGCAAATAGTCCCATTTACAAAGAAAAGAGTACTACAAAGCGTAAAACCACCATTACTAAATGGAACAGAAATTCCATACACCAAGGAGGTGAAATATCTAGGGGCATCTTTGACCAAAAGCTAACATGGAAACCTCACATAGTCAAGGCAGCCCAAAAAGTATCGATTGCATTGGGCAGATGCAGGAAATTGTGTGGGAAAAACTGGGGGCTAAATCCCAAGATGACTTTATGGTTATATACAAAGGTGGTAAGGCCCATAATAACCTATGGTTCGGTGGCTTGTTGGACGAGAACCAAACAGGCCGGAGCCATAGCACTCCTGAATAGCATACAAAGACAAGCCTGCTTAAGCATCACGGAGGCTATGAGGACTACCCCAACGGCAGCTTTGGATGTTCTACTGAATTTTCCACCTCTGCATCTCTTCATTAAGGCAGAAGTACGAGAGGTAGCCTATAGGCTAACGCGGGGTCAAGCACCCATTATCAGTTCACATGGAACTGCAGGGCCCGTATTCGACGCATATTTTCATAATTTTTTCATATTTTTGACTTCATAAAATGTTCATATTTTTGACAAAAATTGGAAAATATTCATATTTTATTCATAAAGTAGGGTGCACTCCTTTTTGGTATTAACATTTTTGAGTCGGCCGAGTTTTGGGGTTCTGACCTGTGGCCTTGACTATTTTTTATATTTCGACTCCTTGACTGTTTTACTTTAGATTTGAAGTTGTTTTTTTGTTAAAGATACCTAATAATTTTTTAGTGAAACTTAAGTACCTTATATTTATTTCGTTTTTTAGTTTTTTATTGTTCATTTGGTGCAATAAACCCCTATAATAATTCATATATATGTTAAAGTAACACCTCCTTTGATCAAGAAAATAAATAAAAAACCACTCCCTGTACACCATAGGTTCTTAAATGAATTATATATTTATTTACAGGTTTTTAAATCCAAAAATTTGTTGTAATTGTCTACCCAAGGAGATCTGGCTTTCGGGATGTATCCGGACTTCCAGGTTGTATCCATACTTTTCTAGGGTGTATGCATTCTTTTCCAAGATGTATCCAGTATTTCCAGGTTATATTCGGACTTTTGCAGGTCGTATCCAGACATTTCCAGGGTGTATTCAGACTTCCCTGGTCAGACTTTTCCGAGGCGTATCCAGGATTTTTCAGAGTGCATCCAGACTTTTCCAGGGTGTATCCAGACTTCCGTGGTATATCTAGACTTCTAGGGTCTATCCAGGCTTTTTGAGGGTGTATCCAGAGCTTTCCAGGGTGTATCCAGACCTTTTCAAGGTGTATTCGGACTTTTCTGGGTGTATCCAGACTTTTTCATATCCACGGATCCACTTTGACTTTTACAGGGTATACCCGGACTTCCGGGGTATATTGTGGCTTTTTCAGAGTATATTCTGGCTTTTTCAGAGTGTATTAAGACTTCCTGGGTAGGGTGTATCCAGACTTTTCCGGGGTGTACCCAGACTATATATATATGTTGTCAAAAATTTTAGCGCCAATAAACTAAGGTTCTTATAAGTTTTCCAACGAGGTTTTACAATATAGGAAAGAAAATATTTTATTTTTTATTTATGCGGTACTTTCGAATTTAGGAAAAACAGTTTTATTGTAACACCTCTGGAAAAATTACAAGGATTTTTCATTAATATTTGGATGTAATTTGCATATTTTTTCCATAAAAAAGACAAATTTTTCATATTTCCTTTCGGAGCGGAATCCATCTGGTACACAGACGCCTCACAAGACTGCCGAGGGTGTAGGAGCTGGCATATACGGGCAAAAATACGAGACTTTAGTCTCTACAAACGGTTGCACGTTGTTCCAAGCTGAAGTGTGCCGAAAAAATACGAAGAGTAGAGGAAAACTCTCATGCGGTAGTTATATATTCAGATTGTCAAGCTGCACTTAAAGCTCTAGAAGCAGTGCAAGTGACGTCCAAACTGGTTTGGGTCTGCAGAACAGCTCTAAATAGGCTGGCAAGCACCAAAAGGGTGACACTAGCCTGGGTCCCAGGACATCGGGGACACTCTGGAAACGAAAAAGCCGACGAATTGGCCAGACAAGGCTCGGCAATAAAGTCCACAGGGCCCGAACCATTTTGTGGGATCGCTAAGGCCAGAGCCAAGCAATCTATTAAAGAGTGGCTCACCAAAGGAACGAACGGTGTGTGGGAGCAAACGCCTGGACAAAGAGGCCAAACAGTTCATTAAAGAACATTCACCAAAGCTGACTGCAGAACTTCTTAGTAAGGAAAGGAAGCTTGTCAGACAAATACTGGGGCTCCTAACAGGTCACTGCAAACTCAATAAGCGCTTGCCGCTTCTGCAAGAAAGAGGAAGAAATCTCGTTACATGTCCCTATGTCAATGTGAAGGCGTAGTTAGACCCAGGGCCTTACTAGGGGACCTAGAATGTCCGCGGCCAGAAAGCTATATACAGGGCACACTGGCAAAGCTTCTGGGTTACATGACAAAGACGGGGCTGCGACTTGGTTTGTAGTTTTAGCAAAGCTAGAAGAAGAAAGGGGAACCGCAATAGATCTGAGAAGGTCGAGGTGGACAGGTGTCTACACCACCCAATTCTAATCTAATTATATTATTGGTGCGATTTTTTTGGACAATATGCTCTTAGATCAAATGAATTTCGTTTAAAACAGTTTGTTATTGGTATCTTTATCTTGCCTTTGCAGAAACGAGTGAAAAAACAAGAAAAACCAGCACGTCCTATTCTTTCAAAAAAATCGTCCAACGTTCAGGAAAATGTTGACATTGATATTGAGAAACCGGTAGCTTCTGCCAACCATTTTGAAGAAATCCATCCCAAAGACGACGTCGAACTTAAGAGGTTCTCTAGCGTAAGTAACACCATCAAATTTGTGTCAAGGAGTTAACCCAAACAAATTAAAATAAACTAGAAGGCGCACTCCATGTATTAAAAGCAAATTTTCCAAATCGGTAACCAAAGAAAATGCCGGGGACTCTTCATGGCAACATTTTAAAATCGTGTTCTGATTGGTTCTAAAGCAATATCTAAAAATCTAAAACACACACTTCTTATGCATTTTTATAAGTTTAAAAAAAACATATATAAGTATAGTAAATAACAATTGCATAAAACAAAAAACAAACAAAAACCCGTCTGATCGGTCCGACCTAAGATTGCAAACCGTGCCACAATAATTTAATAACTTTTTTGCCCTGGTTGTCAGATTGTCCTAACCATTAATATTTAATTAATTTAATTAAACATGCTTTATTGTCCGAGTAAAATAATTGTACGATACAATTATTCTTTATTGACAAAGCTTACTTAAAAAATTAACAGAAAAGGACTCAAACCAGATATTCACTATCAGTAGCTTATTGTACTTTCATTCTCCTACAAACTTCAAACTATTTTTTATCTTTTTTCCCAGAGTTGGGAATTCTTTATCCTTATTGTTGAAATTAACAGATAAAAAGTGACACTGGTCTCTATAGAAGTACACTTTTTATCGCCAAAGCACTAATCTATCAGAGTAGTTTCCTTATCATATTTTTTCTAGAAATACCATTCTAGCAAATTTTGTTATTGTTTGGGAAATTTTTATGATTTGGTGCTCAATAAGTAAAATTGATTATTTTTAAAAAGTGATGATCTTGCAGTTTTGGCGGATATGATATGTAATTCGGTACTGATAAATGCATTTATTGCCTAAAATTTAAATGAAATTCAAATTATACTTTCTAAATATGTATAGAATTAAAAACATTTCTTATTTTTATCTGCTTGAGCAATAATTAATAAAACAAAGTATTTAAACTATTTTAATCTTTCATTTATTTGACTTTGTACAGGGTGTTCTTTTTTAAACAACGCAGACCCTCTTGTGTATTTGGAATAATTTCTTTTTATAACTTGTGAGCCATTTTTTTTTACAAACTTGAAGAACGACATATTAAATTAAATGGCGTCTATTAAAAATAATCAGGACTGACCAATTTAAATAAATTCCAAGATAATGTACTTGTACTTACTAAATGATTTGTATAAGCAAAATTATAAAAACTACTGTTGTGTCTGGGTGAGATGCGAGGTGACATACCTGAAATTAAAAGAGTAATCTGAGCATTCAATTTACCTTTATTATGAATTTATTCAGTATAACGCTAATAAACAAGCGTTAATATCAATTTTTAAGATTAAAAAGTAATAAACTGGTTGTATACATGAAAGTACTAAAATAGTACTGAAGTCAGACAATTAATTAATCACTATTATTGATACTTCTATTTAATTTAATTAAACCAAACCGCATTGTGTCTGTCAACCACAAGCGTAACAAAATTGTGCTAGTGCTGAAATACTCCTATATGGAGTAATAATGGGATAGTGGTTAAGGTTAGGCTATGTACTATACCAATAGTACGGAAAAAGGTCATCTGCAAGTGGCTCAAGCACTCCACAATACAGGTAGGATAAGAATATTTTACCTAGTGGCTCAAGCACTCCACATCAGTAATAGATTCAGGTGAAAACGTGTCTATTTTGCACTGTGCACACTGGTACAAAGACGCGCTAGGTCAAGGGCAGTACTTCGTTAGAAGTACTAGGAGGTTGGGAAAAGGTATTAGAGGAACGTACTACGTGGCTCGTCCACTTCAGTAGTACAAAACAAAATATCTGCATATCTGCAGCGCACCCGACGGAACACATCCGTCGTTATAACAGTGCAAAAAAATGTAAGGACTCGGACAATGCCTGGTGGCTCAAGCACTCCACATCGGCAACTAAAATACACGCTAGACGGCCGTTTTCGCAAAAGAGGTAAGGTAATATGCAACTCAAGCACTTTGCAATATTCATAGGTGTATATGTCCATTCCTTTCGATATTTTAAATTAATAGCTTAACCACAAAAATATCCAAATTACTGTATTTTTATATATTGGTGAATAAATGCTTTAGGATGTAAAATTGGCAAAAAGAACATAAAACTAAATATAAAATAAGGAAAATCGAAATACTCCGTGAGAAAACTCAACTTTTGAAAATGTAATCCAAAAACAATTACACACACAAGCACAGTTAAAATGTATGTCTTAATACTTTTCACACCAGAGTTTTAAAACGTTCTGAAAAACTCAACGCTAGTAAAGTGTGGGTCACATGCTCTTGTTTATGTAACAGACCCATAAATATCAAATTATGCCTGGCTTTTTGTGAATATAATCTTTCTTTATCTTAATATGAGTTGTGTCGCCTTTTCAAATCAGGATAAATTTATTAGTCTACTTCGACGGAAAAAAACTGATTTCTTCGAACTCCTGGACGATTTTGCTTTCAACCTTTTGACTTCCTATATTGTAATTATTTTAAGACCAGGACTCCCTCCAATGGGGCGGGGTGAAGTGAATAATGTCTGGCTAGTCTAGGTTCATAAACTGTAATTTTTTTTTATTGATAATAATGTTCAATCCATGATGGTAATTTAAAGCTTAAAATATTTTAGCATAATTTAAGGGGTAACGTTTTTGATTAAGCAATTTTTACTATGTTTTCCACATTTTGATGCCATGATTTTGCTCACATTTTAAAGCTTTCTTTCCAAACTTTCGATTTCTAGAATAAATGTTTCAAGTTTTCACTGTTTTTTTAGCGTTCGAAAAAAGTACTGCCAAAAAACATTTTTTTCTCTGTTAAAATGAAAAATATTTAGAGAGAAAGGGCAGAATTTTAGAGGTAGATGGAGAGATATTTTAGTAAAGTGCAAAAATATTTAAGGTTGTTGAAGAGAGAGAGCAGGCTATAAAAAAGTATTTTAGAGAAAGATGGACATAATTTAAAGCAATTGTTTACTAAAAATTTCTGTTATGTCATCTGTCTGTCATCTTGAGTGGTGTCGTTCATATGATGATGAAAAAACAGCAAAAATTGTAATTTTTCAAAGTGTAAAGTGTGAAAAACATAAGGTGGTATTAATTTCTTTCAATCAAAGTTCTTGGCAGTCTTTAAATTTACCAAAAAACGTCTCCTACTAAAGTGTATTTTAGCACCTCTAAAAATAATTTAACAGGTATTTAACAAAATTATTTTAAGGTTCATCATGGCTTGACCATAATGTTTAATCAGAAATTTTTTTCAAAATTTTGATCCTTTCAACGTTTTTGTGAAATATTTGAAAACAAGTGGGTCGGATAAGTTGCTAAGACGCTGGGTTGGGGTGCGATCTAGGGTTTATTCAAGATTTTTTTGCTAAAAACCGTTATTAAATGCGCCGCCGGCGAAAATTTTGCAAAACTATGCCATTTTTTAAATGCTGTAAGTGCTGTTGACAAAAGCTGCTTAAATTTTTTTGGAATTTAAGCCAAAAATTCTTCAAAAATGTCTAATCTTGTTAATGTTTTTTTTTACGAAATATTACAAAAAAGAGTTAGCTGACCCGCCCCTGTGACCACCATTGTAATTAATAACATTACCAGAGCTACAATATGTTCTAGAAGATTTAGATGAAGGAGGTATTCAGGTTTAGTGTTCTTTGTTTGCCTAAACTTGGCAAAAACTTGTTGCGCCACTGGCGAAAATGTTTAGAACATTTAATTAAACGTGCCATTTTTTAACACTTTCAATGCTGACTGATGAATAAATGTCTAAAATTAAGCTCAAATTTAGGTGAAGGAGGTAATCAGATTTTGTGTTCTTTATTCACCTAAACTTGGCAAAAACTTGTTGCGCCACTGGCGAAAATTTTTAGAACATTTAATTAAACGTGCAATTTTTTAACACCTTTTCAATGCTGGCTGATGAATAAATGTCTAAAATTAAGCTAAAATCGTAAATAAAAGTCATTTCAAGCAGGATGTGTCTTGATATTAGTTAGTTTAGTTAGATAGTTTAGTAAATTACTGTTTCCAAGAGAATTAAGACAAATTTGTGACACTCCAGTTTTTGAAAATTTCATAAAATGTTGAAATTTGAAAATATTTAAAGTTTTAAAATTTTTGATTTTTTTTTTGAATTTCGAAAATTTTTAAAAATTTTGTGATTTTTTTTTTGAATTTTGAGAAATTCTGAGGTAATAGAGTAGCTTTGAAAAAGAGTACTTTACTCTCAAGAAGAGTATATGATATGGTCACACCATGTATATTATGTAAAGCTTGTTTTTTGCTATCTAGGCCGATATCTAGACCAGATGACATCGAATTTGTCTCAGTGAAAAGCCCGACTGGTTGATGGACTAAGTTCGGAACCAGTTAGTGGTATGATTAGTAGAGTAGGCCAAAAAGGTATTCTCTCTTAATTAAAAATCATTTTTCTTTTTGGCAAGATATTGAGCTTCGTCGAGCTGCACCCCCCATTTGGCCGATTCGAAAAAAAAACATTTTCAGATTTACGTGCTAATTATGTGCCCAAAACAAAATTGGGGGGGTTGGGTTCCGATGGCATAAAAAAAGGAAATAGCGCTATTTGCCGCCGATTTGAAGTGCGGACTGCCGGACTAGGAGCTTTCGAAAGATGTAAAGTGTTAATTTGTGGTGGGTGGTTCAATTAAAAAATACTTTCTGATTGACCAAAAACATTTTTGTGGCACATAATGAGTAGATAAAGAGCACGTAAATATGAAAATGTTTTTTTCGAATCGGTCAAATGGGGGGTGCAGGTCGACGCAAAGGACCTAAGATATTGACCTACTTTCCTTACTTTCCAATATTTTGGACACAAATTTACAAAAAAATTCATTGCAAAAAAGAGGTCTGCTAAAGAGAAACACCCTGTATAGAAAAAAGGCCTGACATAATATTTGTCTGTAAGATTAGATTTCCTTGAGACTTGACAAACAATAGGTGGTTTTTATTGTTTTTAGCATGCGTCTGTGACTTGTACTTTTGCATCTATTTGTTTTTTATGTGATGTTATCATTGTCTAGAAGGTATTTTTTACGCAAAATAAGCTTTATTTGTTTTAACAATCTTAAAATGATTTCTTTTAGATATTTTTTTGATTATTCAATTTTTACCTGTTTAAATCATATTCTTACATCATGTAAATTTTTTAATGCTGCAGTTAGATTAACGAAAAAAAATTGGTGCTAGAAAGCATGTATAGTCCACCACAAAAAACCAAAATCTTAAAACCTCTACTACTAAAGTTATGTTTTTTTTTATATATTTTAACGTTTTTTCAAATAACTCGGAAACTAAAGCTCCCACGGATTTTGACTTTATAACAAAATATGTAGTCCATATTCATGGAAACTTAAATCTGAAAACCGTAAAGCGCTACTTGCTTTTGTTCCAAAGTTACAATTTTTTTAAATATTTTGTCCCTCTTTTCCCCCCTTCAACCCCCTGCACCCTACCCAAAAGTTGATCAGTTCATGGTCACCCAATAGAGGATTTTTGTACCAAATTTCGTTAAAATCGATTAAGGCGTTCTTGAGTTATCGTGTATACAGACAGACAACAGACTGACAGACAACTTTTTATTCGTCGATGAAGGTGTTTTGGAACCTTGGTAACTCATTTTCAATTAAGAAAAGTCAAAATTTTACGATTTTAATAGTCCCCCATACCATATTGGTATGGTGGACTAAAAAAGGAAACATATGACATATTGTAGTTATAGAGGGGGCCATAAAAAATGAGATTTTTATGAGATTTTTTTGAATTGCCCATAAAGACCCATGCACAATTTAAATGGAAATGGGATTTGAACGCCGTTTAAGTATGTTATTGGGTCAGTCTCTAACAGCATTTTGTCTCATGGGCACAGTTGGCGATATCTACAGGGGGAGCCAATAATAGCTGCCAAAGTTTGGGATGACCGATATGGGCAAAAAAAGTATCATTTTATCACTTGTCAAACATTTAATGGGTTTATTGTAAGGGGAAAATATGTTGACATCATTTTTATACTGCTGCTGAATAAACAAGAAAGATATGTGAGCTTTATAAAGTTGCCTTACAGTAATGAGGAATCTTACTCCAAAAATCATTAAAAATTGTAAAATAAGAGTCTGAGTTGCTTTTAAAGATTTATATTTAGTGTACAGGGTGATCGTTTATAAAGTTCCGCTTGGGAAAACTTTTTTGTTATTTGTCACAAGAAGATATGAAATTAGGTAGATTTCTGTAACATTTTCAGTTTTTTCATTAATCATACTCTAGACGCAAAGTGGCCATGAGGTCCTGTTTTCTTAATTGAATACCCTGTATACTTTATAAAATTTTGATAGATCTTTTCTTTCTGATTCCAAAAATTTATCATATGTAGGATTTATCTTTGGCGATTCTCGAGTAAAATCAAAAATAATTTGGTATAAAGGCAATGTAGCCAAGGAAAAATAGTTTAGGTGGTTCTTTGTTCAACACATTACTCTTATGGCAACGTTTTTGTGAATTTGCTCAATGACCATTCAAGACAATGGTAACATATGGTATATTTTTGGAATCAGAAAAAAAGATCTATCGAAATTTTAAAAAATATACAGGGTGTTCCATTAAACAAAAGGACCTCATGGCCATCCTGTGTGTCTAATTCATGATATCTACATAATTTCATGAGTAATTTACTTTTTTATTTATTTTTTTGTGACGAATAATAAACAAGTTTTCCTAGGTGGAACTTTATAAACAGTCACACTCCACAGTACATAAAATGTAAGAGCATTGTTACGAGGGAGTATTAAAAATTCAAATACAAATCATGTTACTTCTGAGGCCAAGATTATAGATTTTTGAAAAAACGTTCTTATCTTTTAATAGGTATAATATGAAGGGTAAATTTTCTTTCCAAAATATCTTTTGAAAAAAATTTCAGCTTAGGGAGATACAGGCTGCCAAAAAACCTCCACAATAGGTAAAAATTTATCAATTTAATTTTCAGAAAAAATACCCTCATGTTTAGAAAAATCCTAGGATATAAAACGAAAGATTCGTGGCATCGGACGTACATTTTGCTTTTCAATTCATTACGACCAGGCCTCCAAGATCTAATGGATAGTCCAGAAACCTACAGACCTGTTTCATGCTTGTTAGGAAGCATCAGGGTAACATAGGACTGTACCTGGCGTATGAAGCATAACATAAGCAACCATTAAAGATAAGAACGTTTTTTCAAAAATCTATAATCTTGGCCTCAGAAGTAACATGATTTGTATTTGTATTTTTAATACTCCCTCGTAACAATGCTCTTACATTTTATGTACTGTAGAGTGTGACTGTTTATAAACTTTTCTTTTCATTTATTTTTCATGGACAAGATATCTACTTTTTTTTATACCTTCATCAAAAAAAAATTTACCGATGCAAAAAAACTTTTTGATCACGGGTGCAAAAAAAGATTTATGTCCGTTTTTTACCCAAAATTAAAGAGAAATAGTGGAAAATAGTAATATTGAAAAAATCTAATTATTCTTGCCTAAGAATTAAGCCATTTCCGCCAATTTAAATCAAGTATTTATGAAAAAATCATTTAAAAATTTCGTAAAAATATCAAATTGTCAAAGAGTAAAAAGACACATCGCTATGGAAACGATTGTTATTTCATTTACCAGCCGCCTTGATTTATAGTGTAAAGATGGTGTGTTGCGAGAAATTCTTTTCGTTCGAGATTTTTAAAAGTATTTTCCTGTTTTTTTTTGGATTTTTTGATCAAGGTTTGTAAAACGCTTGTAAAAAAAAACACTATTTTAGCCACTAGTTGTTAAAACTACTATTCTTAAATCCTAGGATATGTTTTTCGTGTGTATACCAACGAAACTTTTTTCAATACCAGACAAAAATTTTATCGCCATAGACATAAGAATTTAGTTTTAATCTTCTCCTGAAGATGCTATCTTGATTAGCAAAACACGTGTAGGGAGTGAAAAAAATATAAAGTTTTGTTGAAGTAACAAGACGTTTTTTGAATTAGTCGGTCACGTCAAAGATTCCAGTTTTACTAGTATTTCGTATTCTAATACTGAATATAAATTACCCATTAATCCGTCAGTGTGTTATTTTAAATAAAAAATTAAATCGAAATTTTAACATTTGCAGATAGAAGTGCTGAACAAGCCAGAAGCCAATCTTGACAAAGAAAAACCCTCTAAAAAGTCCAAGAACCAAAAACAAGAACAACAGGTAAGGCTAAACAAATAGTGATCAAATTGTCAACAATTATTTTTATTCTCTTTATTTTATTTATATTGTATAGCTAATTTTCTATTGAATTGATTACTTCTATTATTTAACTCATCCATTATCACGTAATTTCGGCGTTTATTTAGTGAGGAGTATTGTTTTCATTAATAAGTGAAGTGCAATTTTCGCACACTTGCAACGGTAATTGCATTGTTGAAAATAAAAATGCACCGCATGTTCCTATTGTTTCCATAACGTCAAAATATGTAATTTTTAGCAATAAAGACGTGATTTTTCAAAAACCGTCAGAAAATCTCGCCCTGACGATTTTTAAACACAAGTTTAGGCTGACTGCTTTTTTGTCAGGAGTAATTTGCTAATATTTCTTAAAATTTAGTTTCTTAATACTGTTCCGGTAAATAAAAAATGTCAATTTTAATTTTTATAAACAGTTTTTGTGAAGACCCCTTTTTTTATTTAAAAATGTATGTTATTAAGCTTATTTTTGTCTATAAACAAATCTTTAAAACTTTTAACATACAAAACCGTAGATAGCCATGGAATATATCACTTACTACGTTTATACGCACCTAAAAGCGCTTTTATACAGACCGCTTCAAGCTACTGCGAACATAGGCCGGAAGAAGTCCAATTTGCCAGTGTACGTACATGCAGGGACAGCGCACACCTATCAATGAAGCAACCAATACTCAGGCTTGCGATCACCACTTGAGTGACTTGCGTTTGGTATTTAGTACGCCTCTACGCACGGTGCCGTGTGGAGCGTAGTCAATGAAACCGGAATTTGGTCAATAAATACGCAAATTTTTATAACGTAATTTTCTTATTTTTTGTCACTGATAAATAAGAGCGTTTTATTGTCAACTGCTCAGATTTATCACTGACAACGTGTTACAATGAAAATAATAAGGAGAAACAAAATAAAAGCAAGTTCTCAAAATAAAATAATACATTCTAAAAACCACAAAGATTCTCCCAGTCAAAAAAAAATTAGAGCAAATGTTCGAAAAGTCCTCCTTGCTCGGCTAGGCAATATCCGAGCCTATTATAAAAACCCCTTCTAACGTTTCCAAGGATGCTTGAAAAGCTTCTTCAATTTTAATCCGAAGTTCTTCCAAATTATTAGCCCTTTCATGCCCGTAAACTTTATTTTTGATATAACTCCACAGATAGAAGTCATTAGGAGCAAGATCGGGTGATCGAGCTGACCATAAAATAGTTCCCCGTGTACTTATAACCCGATTAGGAAATACATTATCAAGATATTCCCTAACAAGGCCAACATTGTGAGCGGGACAACCATCTTGTTGAAACCATGTTTCACCAAATCTCACACCTAACAACTGCCTAGCAGTTGGAATAATATGCTGCTGCAGTAGATCCAAGTATCTAGGACCATTCAAAATGCCGTTAATAAAAAATGGCCCAATTACGTGTTCCCCTACAATACCCCCCAAACATTTAGTTTTTGGGGATACTGTGTTCTTACGTCAAAATACAAATGCAAATTTCCCCTCGACCAATATCGAACGTGTGTTGGGTTATGACGATTCAATAATGGAAAAGTGCTTGCATCTCTGAAAAGAATAGACCTCACAAAATTTTCATCACGATTAGCCCTTTCCATCATTGTTTCGCAAAATTCCATACGAAGAAAGTTGTCCTCCGGAAAAATTTGATGCGTTTTTGACGCTTTGTAAGAATGATAACCATTTTTTTTTGAGAACACGTAAGACAGTGGCTGAAGACGTATCAACTGCTTCGGCAATTTGGTGGCTAGTTAACTTTCAATTTTCCTCCACTGCAGCGCAAATCATCACATCTCGTACTTCCTGCTCGTCATTCAAAACAGTGGGTTTTTTATGGTTTCTTGGCGCTACACAACCAAACTTTTCAAAATTCTGCACAAACCTATAAATCGTTGATAAACTAGGTTCTGGGCGATTTACAAAATTCTCCAAAAAAAGTTCTTGAATAAGTCTCAATGGTCTGCCTAGATAGTACCGTTTGACCATCTGCACTTTTTCGGCAACTTCGTAGACATCCATTTTTAGTTTTAAAAATGTATTATTTCAATTAAGAGCTTACCAATCTGTTTCTCGAGCAAGGCAGAAATAAAACAAAATAATAAAAGCAAAATAAATTTCCAAAAGATAACACTGCAGCGTGCTTCGAATCCACCTCGGTCGTACGGCACGGAGAGTAAATTGGACTTGATTCCCCCTATGTTCGCAGTAGCCTGCAGCTCATTGTATAAGGACGGTTTTAAATAAAATCGCCTTCTCCGAGGGTTTATACGTCGTTCATTAAATGTCATTAAATATGTCAGTTTAAAGAAAAAACAAATAAATCAACTTAGTTAACAGCAGATTTTTCGGAAACCAGGGTTGAATATTTCTTTAGGTTGGAAGAAATGCGCTAAAGCGTTTTTAAAGTGTTTATAACTACCCTAAAATGGATTTTTAAGCGATAAACTGCTTTCTTAAATCGCTTTGAAATAAAATCGATTTAGTGCTTAAATCGGTTTTAATGGTGTTTATACGACAACATTTTCAAACCTTCCTTATATAAGAACGCTTTAAGAGGTCCATATAAACAAAGTAACTGTCATTGTTTTTTAACCAATTAAACACTTTTATTTTGACAAGTTGTATTGCCATGACACCTACTAAATCTTTTATTTAATACCACAAAGCATATACCTCCGTAGTTACATATTTTGTGTTTAATACCGAGTTTAATATCTAATCGTTCCTAACGTGAAAACTCTAGTATTTGAGAATACCCGTGGTTTCTAGCATATTTTATCCCGTTTAAAACAATTATCATTTTGCAGTTGCAAAAAAGCGCGCCACCTTTGGAACCACAACCAGTCCAGGAAACCCAAGCCATAGAAAAAGTTGATGAAAAATTAGTGGAAAAATCGGTCGCTCCCCAGGTTCAAGTACCTGTCGTAAATTCCGCGAAAGAGAAGAAGAAAAAGAAAAGCGAGAATAATGCTAGGCCGATAAGTAAGTTTTGTTTAAAATTTTATTGTATTTTCTTCCATTTACTTTAATAATAAATAATAAAACCATATAACTATGAGATACTATAAAAGGCTTTCCCGTGTGTTTCCCTATGACAAAAAGCGTAGCGGAAACCCCTGCAAAATATCAAGTTGGCCGAGGCCAACGGATTATTGACTGGCTCCAATGCGCATGCGTCTGGAACGAGAAATGAGGTGATTCGACGTCACGATCTCTAGAATAAACACGGTCTAGTGATTTTTTTGCCCACCTGATGATAACACAAAGATATCAGCCTGCTTTCTTTATTGATTTGTCTGATGGCTGACATTTGTGATTATATTTTGCATACATTTTTATAATAAAAATTGTATTTGTTCATCATTTCTTTTCTTCTGGCCCTAATTAAACACCCTGTGATATTACTTATATTATTTTCGTCATAGGTAGCTGCATTTATGCGTTTTTTTAGTGAAAATGCTCATCAATATGTGATGAAAAAACCAAAAAAACAAGGTACCTTATAGTTTTAAATCGGCAATCAGATTTATTTATTATAGTATGCACAACAAGTCTTTAATTCTAAATAACAAAATAATCTCCCAAAAATGCCTGGCAAAAATCAAGTACAACTTAAAATAGCTTCCAAAACAGGAAAAATAACAACTACATAACCTAACTTCTGAACTACGAACACGAACTAACTCCAACTCATCCGATGAGTTACTTGACGGAATCGATTACCAACTAATGATCTTATGTCCATATCCACCAACGTGAAAATTCTCCGATTAAGCTTTAATCATGATTAGCACTAATCGAAGTTTGGAATGAGTCTTGGTAAGCAAATTGCAATGTATAAGACCGCATTCTAAACTCTGATTAGTAACTAATCACGATTAAAGCCTAATCGGGGAATTCTTACGTTGGTGGATACGAGCATTAATTTCTATTTGGTGAAAGATTCACGCATGCAGGCCAAGAAAAAATTATATTTACTTATACACAGAAAGTTATAATAAAAGATACAAGCAAAAAATAGGTCTTCAATCATTTAAACAAAAAAAAAAGAAAAATCCGAAAACTTAATTCAATTTGTCAAGCCTTCATACCATTTTTAAATATCGGACAAAAATCAGTTGCTATCTTTGTGTCGTCATCGGGTCGAAGAGTGGGGCAAAATTACTAGACCATATCTATTCTAGGGACCGTGATTCGACGTTACAAATAGTGTTGGGCATAATCGATATGATCGAAATAATCGATTTCAATAATCGAATGATCATTCAAATAAACGATTATGAATGATGAGCTAAATAAAAATTACAAAATTAGTAATGCTAATATATCTTATTGTTATTTTAGATTATGAATTATACGATTATTTCGATTTTCAGAAGGAAGTTTGGGCAAAGAAATGAAAAGTATTATTTATTTTTTACAAATTTATTATTTTTATTAACCATCCACAAATTTGTATTTAAAAAGACGATTTGATCTAAATTTTCTGGCGAAAGTCTGTTTCTCCTGGAATTGGTGATGATGCCAGTTTCTGTAAATACCTTTTCAGAAGGCACAGATGTAGCAGGGCTACAGAGATATTTTTGATGCATTATGAATATTTCAGGCAGTAGATTTTTGTTTTCTGACCAAAAAACAAGTGGGTTTGACAAATACTGTTATGTTAATGATCTCTCGTTCGTAATAATCGAATGATCGATTATTTGGCCATAATCGAAATATCTCGATTATATCATTCATAATCGCCCATCACTAGTTACAAACTCGCTCAGTCTACAAACTCGCGTAGTCATGTCATGGCAATCTAGATTTTGATCATTGCCGCTACGATTCTCGCATTCTGGGCTTTTATATACCTAATAGTTATATGAATAAAACCTTTCTTTAGGTATGCATTTTTATTTTAATGCTACCTCATCGTTAAAAAACATAAATAACCCAAAGAATGCGATTTTCTCTTGCTTATAATTTGAAAATTCACTACTAATATCTTTGTTAATTGTTTTCTAGTTAAACTGGAAAAACTCACAGGTATTTAGTATTTAAGTAAAATTTTGAATTTTGTACAAGCTTTTTGCATTTATTTGTTATAGATATTAGCATGTATCAAGTGTTTTTTAAAGCTGGTCTGTTCTTAGGAAAAAACAACTGGGTAAATTTTATAATTACCCTATTATATTTTTTATCCCCGGGTGTCTGTATGTGTCTGTGCCCATTAGGCAGGTCTCGAAACAGTGATATCAGTGCGGTTTTTATGTCTAGAACCTTAAAAAATATCACTTTAAAGGCGAAGCAAATGAGGGTAGTTCTTAAAAAAATCTGCGTGGTTGTCGCGGGTTTTAATTTTTTTTCAGTTTAGCTGTTAGTGTTTCACTTTGATGAATTTCTGGTTATTTCACAGGATTTATACAGCACTGGAAAACCGGGAAATGGCAGGGAATTTCAAGCAAACATTTTAGTGGGTCTGTCCTTATTCTGAGAATGGCATTTTCAGTATAAATTGCTTCAAATTTTCGCCTGCGACGCATGCAAGGCATGATTTTAGCAGCAAATATATAAAGTATTACAAAAAACTTGAAATATCGGAATTTGTTAATAATTTTCTGCTTGAATCTCGGCTTAAGCTGTTCAATTTTCTCGAAATTTTCGCTTGCGGCGCATTTAAAGCTTGATTTTAGCAACAAATAAATCTATATAGAATTGAGACTAGATTCGTCCAAGTATTGCACCATTGCTTTGAAATATTTTTTTTTCATTAAGACTTATTTAACCCAACATTTACTAAATGTTTAATATGTGGATTTTATACTAAAATTAAAGTTATCTGAAGTGTCCAAGCAATCCATCAAATTATTGAAACATTTTTGACCGATATTTTCATTATTTTTGACTTGGAAAATATCAGCAAAAAATTAAAGCTTTTGTCAGGGAAAACCGGGAAATAACCCTGTTTCAAAAAATTAGAGGTTACATAAAGGGGGGGGGGAGTGTTAAAAACGTAAAAAGTAACACAAAAAAAATGGGAAAAATGTGTCTTTATTTAAGTGATCTAACCGTTTTAGCTTCTTAAAACATACTCAAATGAAGGTGATTTGCTAACGTTTTTTCTTTAAAATTTTTGTTTAGCGGCAGAAAGAGACGAACTCCTTAATTCGGTACGAAAAGCTGAACTGTCCCGCACCGAGGTGCAATTGCTTATTGATCTGTTGCTCAACAAGCAGCTGGAGGCCCCTGATGTCTTTGATGAGTGGAGCGAGGTAACATACATCTTATCACTTTATTTTGTCGCAAAAATGTCGGGAATGTCTTTAAAAATAAATTTTGTGCTCTAGTGGTCGAACTATTATTGTTACTGTTTAATTAAATCTGAAAACGTATTATTTGTTTATCTTGCTTGTTTATTCGTATTTATTTTTTTAATTTTGTGTGAAATTATCGAGGGGGTAACCACCCACAGTACTTTTGCAGTACTTTAAAGTACATGATAGTTCACAACTTTTTGGCACATTTATGTACTCTTGTTTAAAAAAAACGCATATATATATATGCATTTTTCCCTATATCTCAAACATTGACTTTTTATTATTGATTACTCAAACACACCACCAGCTTGTGATGTCTGACATCATTAAATTCATTAAACATATAAACAAGCCTTAATTCTAAAATCAATGTTTAATTCTCGGATATAATTATTTAATAATACCAAAATCGCTATTTAAACAGCAAATAAATATATTTAAAAACAATCTTTATTGCAAAAGAGTAATTATCACTCGTTATAGAAGACGGCTGAAAAAAAGCGATGGATTCAAAATATCAACCGATTGGAAACAACTTAATATTAAATATTATTTAAAACAACAACAAAAATTAGTATTTAGTGGGCGCACCATTCTTTTCAATGACGCTCTGCAAACGCCCTGGGCATTGAAAAACATACATTTTGAAAATATTCATGATCTTCATCGTCGGCCCCATATATTTTCTATTGGGTTGAGATCAGGGCTGTTGGATGCCTAATGAAGAGTTTCAATTTTATTGTTTCAATGTTGTTGAATCTTCCCTCGATTTGCCAAAACATACCCAAACCTCTAGCGCTAAACCAGTCCCACATATTCAGTGAAAAATGTCCAGCTTTTTTAATTTGGTTGGTGTATGTTGGATCAAATCTAGAATTTGGTGGACGATACAGTAAAATTCTGCTGCTCGAAGATGACTGAAATATCTTCATCTGTAAAGACCACCCTCTCCCAGAAGTCATCATTATGAAGAACATTATTTAATGCAAAAATAATCCTGGCCTGTTTTTATGCTTCCGTTAAAAAAGGTTTTTATGCAGCACCTCAACAGGACATTTCAGATTCTTTAATCCTTCTGTTGATAAGGAACCTGGCAACATTGTTACAATAGATGCTTCAACGGATTTGGCAAAAGGATTTTGTCTGAGGTATCTCAGAACTTACAGGATTTCGTCATGATCCATGTTTTCTATTCATCGAATTATTTTGTATCCAGCGCTTTTTCCATTTTACTATCGTCATTTTATCAACACCAAAATGAGTGGCCGCTCTCCTTATAGAGCAGCCGTATTCTATAACTCGAGTGATAATTTGTGCTTTCGTAAATGTAATTTGCGGCATTTTTGACTTTGAAAATTATTGTTAAAATCAGTTCGACGCATACCGTCAGCTATTTTAAACTGTTAGGTTACTTATTTTGACTTTGCATTCCGCCAAAACAAGAGTACTTCACTTTACTTACTTATTAATTATATTATATGAATACCATTTTTGGGAATATGTGTACAGGGTGATCATTTATAAAATTTCCTTTAGGAAAAGTTTTTTGCGTTTGAAATTGGAGAGTTAATTTAAAAAGCAGTCAATAAGAGCAGAACATTCCTACCTTTTCAGGCACTGCTGTCAAATTTGACATTTGTATTTTCCGAAACATACAAAAATGATGGTTTTTTTTTTAATAGAACACCCTATATTTGTTTACAATTTCGCGGGCTTAAGACTATTTGGATAGAAAAATGTAGGGCCAAAAATACTTTTGCAACCGCAACGAAAGCTGCTAGTCAAGACTATACTCTTTAAATATTATATTGATTTAGGGAAAGTCGGATCCAGTTCAAAAACTAAAGAAACAACTCGCCGAGAAAGAGAAACTTCTCGAAGAAGAACAGCAAGCTCTGGCTGGTGTGCAGGCAAAACTGAAAGAAGTTCGAGGGGAACAGTTCGCTGAAAGGGCCCAATGGCAACAAAGAGTTAAGGTAATATTATACAGGCCGTACTAAAAACTATTATTTCTAAAGACATACACAAAATAAAAAATTTTCTGTGCTTTAATGTTCAAAATACAAGAGTTTAAAATTTTCCATAGATAATATTGTTCTATGTGATAGGCCCATAGAGTCTAGCGAAAATACAGAGTTTGATACAAACTGAACTTCAAAAACCTCATAACAATATGCTGTACATAAAACCTTTACCGAATTAGGTCAAAAGATTGCTAAGACCACCTATTTTGTTTTAATAGAATCCATGCTTAGATATGGTATAGCGTTCTGGGGTAACGTCAGTAAATTTATTTTTCATTCCGTTTTTACCTTGCAAAAGCGAGCTGTGAGATACCTTTGCGGTGTAAACCTCAGGGGACATTGTAAGCCTTTATTTTAGAAACACAAAATTTTAACAGTTGTAGGTCATTTTGTTTTTGAAATTGTATGCTTGATATTCAAAAAATATAAACATATAGCTGACAATCATTCATACAACACATGAAATAGAAATAATATTCCATTACCCATTCCATGTTCGTCACTCACAAAACACTTTTTAATATATGACACTATTAAAGTGTTCAGTAATTGCTGGTCGACAGAGCACACTATACATGATAGTGATAGATTTTTAGTAATGTTTGTATTATGTAAAGTTTTACTATGTAGTTAGTAGTAGTAGTAGAGAAGGGGCGGCGCGAAGCCTGGCAAGTAGGCATCCCAGGGCCCTTTCTGCCTTACCCCAAACTATGTAGTTAAATATAACCCCCAAAATAAAATTCCTTTTTTTTTTTATACACTTGATCCAAGGGGTCAATAGCTGGCCAAAAATTTGTACACCTACTGTCAAGAACTGAAATATTGTAAAGTATTGTCCGGGATTGTTAAGTATTGTCCAGTATTGTTAAGTCTTGTCTAGTAAGTAAGTAAGTATTGTCTAGTATTGTTTAGTATTGCCCAGTATTTTCAAGTATTGTCCAGTATTTTCAGGTTGTTAAAGTATTGTCAACGATTTGTATACCTGCTGTCTGCATCTGATGAACCCTCGGGGTCAAGAGCTGGCCAAAAACTTGTACACATACTGTCAAGAACTGAAATATTGTCAAGTATTGTCCGGGATTGTTAAGTATTGTCCAGTATTGTTAAGTATTGTCCAGTATTGTCTCCACTATTATCTCCAGTATTGTCAGGTATTGTTAAAGTATTGTCAACGATTTGTACACCTAGTGTCTGCAGCTGATGACCCCTCGACTTGATCTTAAGATTATGTTTTGGATCATGACTGTTTGTGTTAATTTTTGTTCTAATCTGGTTTTGAAAGATGTCTTTAACAAATTATTGTTATTTTGTTTTTTATTAGTGTTGTTCGACTTTCATTCTTGTATTTTGTTTTTGTTTTATATATTTATTATTAATTTAAGGCTTTGTCTATAAAAACTCTTGTATTTTTTTGATAATAAAGCATATTTGAACTTGAACTTGAACAGTAAAAAATACGGTTTGTAGGCTTTCTAAATATTCAATATTCAAAAAAAATCGCACTGCCAATACCAAATTTTTCGGAGAGTTACTTTACTTTGCAGACATAAAAGCTTTTCATGGGACATTTTTAGTAATTTAATGTTTTTTTTCAACAGAATAATTTCTACTGAACTTTAATAAAAAAAACTCTTACGAATTGTGGTAGCTAGGGACAGAGATATTAAAAAAAAAAATGAAATATATTTATACAAATCTTAACTCACGAACTTAACAGTTTTTGAGAGATCAAACATAACAATTAAGAATATTAATTATTCCAGAAGATTTTTTGAAGGTTCTGTGGAGGGCTTTATGAGCTTGCTGACGCCATTTATTTGATGATTTAACCAATCTAATCCATTTTTGGTTTCAGGGTTTGGAAGAGTCGAAACTGGACATTGTATCAAACAACAACCGTTTGCAGCAAAAGCTGCAAGAAATCCAAGAACAACACAACAAAGACCTTATGAATTTCAAACAGCTCATCGATGAAAATAATGCCTTTAAAGTCAGGCTTATGGCTTTCCAAGAGGTAAGGAGCTGTTTATTTAGCACAAGTTTGTCCGACTAAGAGGTCGTAGATCATTGACATATAGGGTGTTTCACAACTTATGTATAAAAATGAAAGGTGATTCCTAATCGGTCGGTGTTTGAAATGACGATCCATTTCGCTTAAATTTGTTCAAAAGTTTTCCCATAAAAATAACCAGAAATCTTCTGCGCCTTCGACTGTACATTAAAGCTTATAAACAAAGAAGAAAAAGCAAAAGATCTTGGGTGGAAATAACAAAAATTCAAACTTGGATGAGCATCCCACAAGGAACACACAAAAGATCAAAGCGAAAAGAGAAATGATTAAACGATGTTTCGCCCTGGGTAACCAGCGTGGGCTCATCAGTAGTTTCACTGGTCACCATCCACTATACATCATTAAACACCATCATACACTTTGATTTCCAACCTTGAAACCACTCACAAATAGCCATCGTTCCACACTGGTTGAAGATCAAAGTGTATGATAGTGTTTAATGATGTATAGTGGAGGGTGACCAGTGAAACTACTGATGAGCCCACGCTGGTTACCCAGGGCGAAACATCATTTAAAAGTGCCATGATCTCTTCGAACATTGGCTATCATCAGCGCGATCTGTATCCTGTCCACTGCTTTCCGGAAAAGTGTTGTAGTGCTAACACCATACCATTGTCTTAAGATTTTAAAGCCATGGTATCCGTCTACGACCCGGACCTCTTCTGCCTTCAATTTTGCCTTTTTTTAAAATTTTTATTTGTCATTTCTCAAAATATAGCCAAAATATTCAAGTTTTCGTTTTTTGATGGTAAATAAAACTTCAAGATCTTTATTTATTCTAAGCCAAACATCTACATTAGTTACTCCATCCAAGATGTCCTTAGTATTCTTTGATAACACCACATTTCGAATGCCTCTAACTTTTTGCACATGGCCTCAGTCAGTGTCCATGCCATAATATAAGATGCTAAAAACATAACACCGAAGAACACGAATTCGGAGAGTGGTTTTAAGATCGCGACTACACAACACTGATTTCATTTTGATAAAAGATGATCTGGCCTGTTCAATTCTTGCACGAACTTCTTGCGTGTTGTCTCAGTTCTCATTGAGAAGGCAACCCAAATATTTGTATGAATCCACGCGTTCGACTTGCTGCTCATTTACTTCTAACATACCTCTTTAGATATGGCCATCCATTTTGTTTTTCTAACATTTAAGTTAAGCCCGAATTGCAAACTTTTGGCAGCAATTTGATTCAACAACTCTTGCAGGCCTTCCAGCGTCTGCTATTATGACAGTGTCGTCGGCATATCGTAGGTTGTTGATTTTTATGCCGTTTATGGTTAGACCCTCTTCAGAGTCATGAAGTGCATTCTCTATTATTTTGTTAGTATAGATATTAAACAAGAGCGGAGGCAATATATAACCTTGGCGCACAGCTCTTCTTATTTGGACCTCTTCGGACAGTTGGCCATCAACATTTATTTGATGATTTGATCTGATTCCAGTATAGATTAGCGATTATCTTTAGATCTCGGTTCTTTTAGCGATTCTATGAGCTTTTCGTGTTGGACTCGATCAAATGCTTTCTCATAATCTATGAAACAGGCATATACTGGCACCGACACATCCCTAGACTGCTGAACTAAAACTTGAATGCCAAACCCATCTTGAAATCCAAACTGCATGTCGCCCATAAAGGGTTCGCATTTTCCATAAATTCTTTTCATCCATCAGAAACGTGATTAATAGAACGTAAGATCATTTTTTAATAGAATCGTACTCTATCAGAAACCTTATTTATGAAAACTATCATATTCATTCATCTCCCTCGAGGTCATACCGATCAGTTATGCATGTGACCCTTCTATGTGTCTGCCTCAACGAGGTCACTTGGCTACTTCGACCCCCTCGCCCCCCACAGCGCTTAGCAATGGTGGTCCCAATTCAGAACACTTGCCGCTTATCGATGTATTCCGGTATTTCCAGTTAACGTTGGTGGCGATAGACACGGAACAGTTTCTTATGAATGAAACGGACTACTCATCGACCAGCAGTCGATTCATAAATCGCTATTTGTTTTGACTCCAGCAGCTCCCACATAGCCAGACAAAGAAAAAGAGAGTTTCAGGGTATATTAAAAATATATAATATTAAATTATAAAATATAAAAAATATTACATTATAAAAAGATTTTCTGCTTGACAAGGACGGTTTTTTTCCCAAGAAATATGTTTCGTGAGACAGCTTTGTTTATGTTGACGTCAACATATTTTGTACGTTCCCTATCTAAGGTTAGTATATCGATGGGATTTTCTTACTTACTTACTTAGTTTATTGCTCACAATACTTTACAATGTGTAAAACCTAACAACATGAAATGTTTTAAATTTGAAAAAAAATACAAAGAATATCCTTAAGCTAAATATTAAAATACATTGATTATTCACAGTTGGTCTAGAGAGGGGTTTTAAGAAAAAAAATATATATAATATTTAAAACATTGATTTTTGTTGTTGATCCATTGCCAACTACTATTTACCGTAAAAAGTAAAATCCCCTATGTAGCCCTTTTCTGGGAGGCTATTTTTGGAAAATGTTCTAAAAACCTTAAATAGTAACTCCCTATTTTAACTTCATATTTGAATTCCCGCTGAAATTCTCTTTCCATTGGTACCCCATATCATAAGGTTTGCTTTACTAATTTTTGAGATATTGGTTTTCAAAATGTCAAAAATTCAATTTTCAAAGGCCCATATCTTATAAACTAAACAAAATATCTGTTTATTATCGATTTTGAGGGTTTTATAAGAGCAAATAAAAAATGACAATAGTTTGGCGTTTGCACATTCCTATTTACAGTTTATTGATGTTCAATGATTTTGACGATATTATTCCAAAAATATGAAGTCAAACGGTTTTCATTTTTAATTTCCTCGTAAAAAAGCCTTTGAAAATTGAATTTTTGACATTTTGAAAGCCAATATCTCGAAAATTAGTAAAGTAAACAAATATGAAGTCAAAATAGGGGGTTGCTATTTAAGGTTCCCAGAATATTTTCCAAAAATAGCCCCCCAGAAAAGGGCTACATGGGGGATTTTACTTTTTATGGTAAATAGTAGTTGGCAATGGATCAAAAACAAAAGTGTATGTTTTAAAGATTATATATTTTTTTTCTTAAAACCCCTTTCTAGACCAACTGTGTATTATTATTAACTACTTAAATAAATTGGAAAGTATAAAAACAATTTTCAAGGGCATATCCCGTAACTGCTTTTTTAAAATTTGGAATGTTTTAAATACTTTTAATTTGCATTGGTAAGGATCTTTATGCTTTGATAGCCCGATAGAAGGCACCTTTCTCAAAGAAGGTAGAGGAGTGATGAGGTATAGCCAATTCTGATGCCTGCCTGATTCTTCGTCGTCGCTTTTGAACAATAAAAATATTTATTGCATAAGGTAAGGAGCCCCAGAACAGAATGCCATATGATATTCTGCTTTGTATAATAGAAAAATAATAAATTTTTAAGCATTCCAGGCTAATATCGTCCCGCAGTCTACGAAATAGAGCACAAGTACTCGAAATTTTAGAGTTTAGAAGTATTGTATGCTGCTTCCAGCTTAATATATCATCCAATTGAACATCTAAGAATTTGATGGGACTGGTTGTAGGGATAGGTTTTTGTTCCAGTTGGACATAAAGAGATGATGAAGTATTTTTTCGTTTGCTAAAAGGTACTAGTCCGGTTTTGTCTTTGTTCAAAATAAGCGAGTTATCGCTACACCATTAAGACATGAGATTGGCAACCTCCCTAGATCTTTTTGTTTCCTTAACATTTTTTTTGTGAAAAACCTATTTCCGTTAACTTTCATTTTATGCTGTAAAACAGAGGACAGAGTCACGTTTAACTCACCCATATCATCTTGAGGCTGTGAATCATTTCATTCTGATTATGTAAAACCCTTCTCAGTAAGAATCCCATATTCTAAAAGATAAGGTTTTTACGTTTTGATTGGACAAAATCTAATCAAGCTTATCCTAGTGGGGATATCGCTGAAAAGTATCTATGCCGATCCAATATTAGGGTTTATATGATGGACCGGGAATATCAATGCAAAAGTCAATAAAACAGGCAAAGACAGGGAAAATTTGGAGCGCCATTGAAAAATTGAAGAATAATGCACAACCTAGATTATTAAAAATGGCCAGGGAAACCGGGAAAAGTTGGGAAATTTAACAAAGGTTTTCTGTACGACCAAATATCCATTTGGTTTACATTTATTTTTTAGACAGAAGGACTAATGATTCAAATAAGAACCGAAAATGAACATCTAGGCAACGAACTGCAAAGATTGAACAGAGAGCTGCAAGAACAGCAGACCGCCTATGTGGTGCAAATCAACAATTTACAGCAAGAGCTTTTGGATAGGAAGGTTCGTATAACATATTTAATTTTAGTCCTCTCTTTACGACGAAAATTTTACGTTGCTTTCTTTTTTCTTTATACTGGGACTTTCAATCCATGGTAGGATCAATGCCCAGTGTTGCTAAAGTGAATGCCAAGTTTTTAGGACAAACACAAATTATCCATGCAACTAGCCGTGACTCGAACCCGAGACCTTCCGCGTCAGGCAGATAGGCTACCCACTGCGCTACGGAGGCCGGTTATTAAACGACATGTTAATTGACGCTGCTAAAAATGTCATCGTCTGATAATTATTTTCGTTCAAAGGTCTGGAACCGTTTTCGAGAAAACACGCGAAAATATGCGCATACAAGTACCTTCGTTTGCTAAGTAATAGGCAATTTTTACGTCTCTGTCTATATCGTGTAAAATGAGAGAAGACTTGCTCAAAAATTCGTCTGAAGTATGGTATGTAGTAGTAGACATGCTTTATTGTCGAACACACACAAAATAGTAAATAGAAAAATAGATTTCTTAAAAGCAAGAAGTAGAAGATGGTGTATGGAGAAGTTTGTAATTTAATGTTAATTTGATCAGTTTTGTAAGTATTTAAGTTATGTATGTTTTATATTTCTAGATTTAAAGGTAATTTTTAAGTTTAAGTATAAGTGGTTTTTAAAAGTTAAAATAAATGTATATATACAATCTAGCAAATATAGCAAATTCTAAGGAAAAAAACAGCCAAAGGGTAAACAAAACAGTTAACAAACAAAAAGACATTCAAAATAAAAACAAATTAGGTTAAAATCTACCAGTAGATAAAAAGTAAATAATTTTATCACAGGCATACACAATTACTAAAGAATATCTATGAGTAATTTTGATTAATGGTTAACAGAATATATAAAAAAAAATTATAAATGAAATTTCATTTATTTTGAAATTTTAGCATTTAGATATTAATTTAAAAATTAATTGACACGAGGTTTTTATGTTAAAGCAGAGCAGCACAAAGTAAAATACGCGGATCAATAGTTACATACCGCCATATCTTTTGCCTTTCATTTTACATGGTATAGAAAGAGATAGACGTGAGAGTTGCCTGCCAGTTTGCACCAGAAAGTACTCGTGTAAAGCACATTTTTTTTGCCTATGGCGAGGCTAGTTGGGTACTTACTTAGACTGGCCGGTCTCCACCACTTTTAGGAAAAAAATCAATTTTGAGAAATTGTATATTTTCTTAATAGGAATCTTATATAGTGGTAGATCTATTTTAAGTTACAATATCATTTAGGTATCCACAAATCAAACTATAATCAATACATTGAAAAAATTTCAAAATAAAGCCATTTAAAATCAACAATAAACATTTACAAACCTATTGGTTATCTTGATCTTAAAAATCTTCACCCAATTCAAACCAGGTATCTTACACTTTAATCCATTGATAAAAATTAAAAACAATCAAACATAACCCCATACATGACGTTTCACACACACGCAACAAGCAACAACAACAATTCCTAATAGAGCAATTCTTTGTGAATGGTATTAAGATCTATAACCAACAACCAGAAACAATTAAAAATTAAAACATGATTAAATTTAAAGAATAATTTAAAAAGCCACTGCTCACTCAATAGATTCAAAAAAAAGGTTTAAAATTTGGCCAAAATTTGAACCAAACATGACAGACACATTTTTAATTTACAATAATATTGCTTAAAAATAGCTTCTATTTGTTTTTTATTTTAATATATTATTTCACCTTTGTACCAATTAAAATTTTTTATTTATAGTGATTTTTATCTTACCTAGTTATTCTCTGTAATGAACTGTAAAATATTCAGTTCAGTAATAATTAAATGTGAAAAGTAAACATCCGTTCCCTAACCTGAAATTTTTGATCAGCAGTTAAATTCTTATTACTTAGTAATCATATATCGTCACCCTATATGTGAATGGAACTAATCCACATAACACTACTTTTGAGTAAAATAAGATTAAACATTTTTTGTAGCATAAAAATGGTTATTTTTTGTTTGCTATCATAAAAAACGTAATAAGTTCACATCTAGGGCGACGATATATCTATATAAAAACCACTGAATAGTTTTGCTTTTTCAGTAACAGGGTTTGTACACTACTGGAAAACCTTTAAAACCTGGAAAACACCATGAACCAGGCAAAAAAAACCTGGAAAATGACGAAAAAAGTAAAAAACCTGGAAAAACTACTATTATGTGAAATTATCATCTGGAAAAATAATTGGAATAAATAATTCATCTCAAAATCTTTAAGTAAAATTTTATTTTTAAATTTTTGACCTCCTTGCTTCAGTTTCAAAATATCAATCAAAAGAACCTAATTTCTTGTGCTTTATATAGACGGCCAAGCTTTGTTTTTAAACTTTCCACAAAAAAACATATTTCAATATTTCACACAAAAAACTTGAAAGTGATCGCTTAAAATGGAAAAAAAAACTTTTTCATACTAGCTTTTTTAATAGATATTAAAATTTATTACTTATTTTTCCGGTTTCTCCTTTTCATCCTTTTTTTACACCTCTAAAATGAAGATCGTTTTTGCGTACGAACCCTGAGTAATATCTGCATGTTTTTTCCTCAACCAGGTGGCGAAAAACTCACAATAATGTATGTTTATAATTTAATATCATAATATAATCATATAAAATGATAAAATACATCTACAAACATGCTTTCATTCTTCCAGGGTGTACACTTCTAATTTTTGTTTAGGAATTTTGTAGCTTTTTTCCTCCCTTCCTAATGTCCCCTAAAAATTCCTGCCCGATTGAATTTTGCACAATCGAAAATATTAACCGGCCAACTTCAAATACAGTTGCATGCAAGGCTTTCATATACAGTTTTAATGCTCTGAATAGTATTTTATTTAGAGTTAAAAAACTAAAATTTGGCCATAGTTCTTTCAAAATGTCTAATATTTTCTCTGAGGGGGTAACCACTGTTGGCAATCATGTCACAAATCTTATCCGTTCGCAGTCCCTTGAGTCTTTAGAAATTACTCGGCAGTCCCCTGCAATCACTGACAATTCAACAAAATTGGCAATCATGTCACATTTTCTGAACTAGTGGTTACCCCATCGAATTTCTCCTAAAACTCCTACCTAAAATTAAAAAAAAAAAAGGAGTGACCGGCCTGGTAGGTATCTCATTTGCAATTATTTTAGGTTAATTTTGACGCATTTTCAATGAAGCAAATTGAAGAAACTCAGCTGATATCTAACGAACTTCACGCTCTCAAACAGAAAATGGCGGGTAGTCAAAAAGACAAAGAAGATTTACTTGGAATTATCGCAGAGGTATACTTTTTACATACTAAACTTATAATAATGCTTGTTCTCGAAAAATTTTAGAGAATATAATTATTCATCTGTTTTATGCAACAATAATATTTTCTTAAATTTCAAAACTTGGCAAAACTCATATTTTAATGGGGCATTAGAGAATATAATTGTCCATCTATTTTAAAACCACGTGCTTCATGTCATGTCAAATTTAACGACTTAGTATATCAAAAAACAAAATTATGATTGTTTTCCACAAACCAAAACTACACTTTTTTGCACTCGACGCGCGTTTCGCTAACAACGTTAGCATCATCAGGAGACGATAAACAATGAACTAAATTAATCTACGCTCTATCTTATATACAATCCTTTAGTGGGCGGAGATAAGACTAATGAATTGTGATTGATCACGATTTTTAATCCTACCTCCCCTCAACCAAAGAATAAAGTGTACTAAACGGGATAGGTCCTCTATCTTTATTTAAACTATTTCTGGATTTAATGATTTCCATACTTTCATATGCATTCAAAAGTCTTTTGTTTGGTACACTTTTTAGAAGTTTTAGGTTATCTAATGTGAATCTATGATTGTTTTCAAAAGCATGCTCGGCCACACTTGACTTTTCTGTTCTTCCGTATTTTAAGTGTGCTAAGTGTTCTTTAAAACGTGTTTGAATAGAGCGTCTCGTTTGGCCAACATATTTTTTATCACAATCCATGCAACTAATTTCGTAAATTCCACTTTTTTCTAGAACTGTAGTTTTATCCTTGGGATTTCCTAGTAAGCTTCTTATTGTGTTACCGGATTGATATACTAATTTAAGACCGGTGTTATTAAATACTTTCTGTAATCCTTTCGTATAATTAGGATTATACGGAATTGATACAAATTTTGAGTCGCAGGTATCTTTTTGTCTGAAAAAGGTAGAATTCCGAAAGGTCTTTTGACTATCTTTCTTACCAAATTTGGTCCTCTTCGCTTTAATAGTTGAAGAATAGCGCCCTTTAGTATGTTATTTTTGCAATATCTTAATTTTACTGGGATATTTTTCAAGGTCATGAAGCTTCAAACTGAATCAAACTCTAACGATCGAATTTGGCGTACATGCCTAATAGTTTGAGGTACATTTGAAGTTGAGCTGACAAAACGTCGAATTATTAAGATTATTTGAAGAGAAAATGGCAAAAATCTTATTTTTTTGCGATTTTTAAGATCATTTGAAAGTATTTTTTTTTTCGAATCCTCGTCCTCGAGTTATATGGAATCGAGTATAATCATGCCCCGGTTGCGAAAGTTGTATTTTTTATTATTTTTGGCCGCCATCTTGAAAGATGTCGTCATATCAACCCCTTCTACACGAATGCGACCAAAACACCCGGTAACACTTGATTGTGTGATTAAAGAGCTATTGTCTGGCCAGTTTAAAAAAAGGGGGAACGAGATAGCTTTAGTTAGCACTATCTCTCTCTTATCAGTGGCGTACTGCTATAATTTTAAAAAAAGAGAATTTATTACGAATAATTTTTTTCCACCTGGAACCAAAAAAGTAATATCGTGTAAATTTTTTTGTTTCAAAAATACCGGTTTCCTACCTAGGTTTATTTGCACTAGGTACTATTGATTTAAACTAAAATAGATTCTATTTAGATATTTTAGAATTTCTGAATTTGCATAGGTACTACGTTTTAGGTAAAAGTAAATTATAAGCTTTAGATAATTTTTTCTCGGTAAAATATTACACAATTTCAAAATGGTCATTAATATCTTACCAAGAAAAAATATTAAATATTTAGTGTAAAGCCCGTTTAATATGACGCAATAAATCGTCAATTGCGGTCCTAATTACACGATGACTTGGTAAGATACTTAATACCTTTTAAAATATTTATTGTTTTCTGGAATTATTCTTAATTTCCTATCTAGGTAGCTTTGGGCAATAGCAAAAAATACCAAAACACGTTATAAATATTTAAATTAAAATAAGCTATACTTACCTACCACAAACAGATTTTAAGAACTAGGAAGATTATAAGCGAATAACTGTTTATATCTTATTCAGCCCTTAGTAAATACCGATCTCCAAAACACAATAGAAGGTGTGAATGGTGAACGGGCCGGGTTCTTTAATAACAATAGAGACTCGAGCAAAAGAGTACCTGTTGAACGGGCTGGGGTCGATTTAAAAGATGAGCCCCGCTAAATTTTAAAATATAAAATTTTGCTAATGATAAATTGACGAGAAATTGACTAAAAGTGTAACCCGGTAAGGAAAAAAGACGGAGAAAGATAGAGACTAGTTGTCTCTTTTGTCCTTTTTTTAAACTGGCCATACAGTATCAATCCCATATAGTCACAAAACTCCTTCATAAAAAATCCAACGGACTTACACATGTCCCTTCACTAAAACGTGCCTTATATCTCATTAGCGAGGCTCCGTAGAAAAAAAAACGAATATAACCATTCCTCGTAAAAAATGCTTTTTTTTAGACAAAACCATGTAACTATGAGATACTATAATGGCCCATATGTTTAAATATTTTGAATTGGCGGCCTTACAAAGAAATTTTAGCTTATTCGGTAAAAAAATCAAAAAAGTGCTTCGAGTCTTGTCTTAGTTTTTACAAAATGTGCCTTCCATTCAAAGTTCAGCCAATTCTGGTGTTTATGTGACTCCAAACATGACCCGTTTTGAACGTCACATTAATATTTTCGGAGCTAAGATCACTGACAGAAAAAAAATTTACAAATTTTATTTATATCTAGTTAAAATTGGAAAACGAAAGACTCAAAAAGGAACAGGAAGTTCAACTCAACGGTTCGTCAGAAGAACACCAGGCTCATGAAGTTAAAGTTAAGAATTTGACAAACGAATTGTCGTCTGTGAGAAACGAGCTTACGTCGGTTATTAGGAAGTTTCAGGTATTTTTACGTCCCTAATGTTCGTATGCACCAAAGTGAAAATTTTCCGATTAAGCTCTCTGTCGAATAAGTCGTGGCAAACAAAGTTTCAATGTAAAACACCACATTCTAAACACCGATTAGTAACTAATCACGATTAATGCCTAATCGGGGAATTTTTGGTGGATACGAGCATAATAGTTATTTATGTACTTGGTCTTAAGTGCACTTACACATTCCGCGGGCGTTAAACGTTACGCCCGCGGAATGTGAAACTGCACTTTATGACCGAAATGCACGCAATATTTTATACACGAAATCATGTTTTTACTTTGAGTTAAAAAAAAATTGATATATAATTTTATAAATTGACATTGTAATAATAACAAACCCATACTTTTTGTACTTTATTACAATATCCGTTTTTTGTAGTCCAGTTTTTGATAAATTATACGCACCCATACGCTTTGCTTAAATTTTAGTACTTTAAGGTCCGCGGGCAAAAAAGTGGCCTTAGGGCGTTAATGTACCAAGTTAACGCCAAAACGTATCGAAATCGTAAAATTTGATACATAAAATTTTTTTTAAATATATTATTTTTATTTTTCAGGATGCTGAACAAAAATACAAAGTTGACCTACATTCCACGAATATTAAAATAGACACATTAAACGCAGAGCTGGAAGAACAAAAAAATAAAAACAATGTAAGTACTAAGAACACTAAAAAAATAGTGGTTAATAGTATCTTGTAGTATTTTTGGTTGTCCAAACTAACAAATGTTTTTTGTACTTGAAAAAAAAATCGTTAAAAAACAAGTTTTACCAACAATTAAAACTTTGCAGTCGGTAGGTCAAACTTACTTTCATCTTGTTCATGCATATGTTGATAAAATTCATTTTCTTTTTACAAATAGTTTATAAAAAAAAACTCCTTGCAATATTTGTACAAATTTCCCTTACCTTACATTAGCATGACTCAAAATGATTCTCGCGTTACGCATAATAATCTAGAAATGTCTGTCTGTTAGTAGGCACTCTTTTTCTTGGTTCTCGACTGTTCACATAGAGGGCGCTTGGGGTTCCTGGTAACATCACCAAGACCTCGGGCGGACATTTCGCTTACATTTACCATATTAGCACATAACCAAGACTTAAGAAACTATTTGTGAAACAAATTCGCTCACCTAAATAAAATAGGAGGTGCATTTCTTAATACCGATCCTTTATAAAACTTACCTATTAAGGTATTGGTAAATCTTAATGCTGAATTGGCAATAATTTGATTGTCTAGTTGAAGTCGGAAAAGATATAGGATAGGCAATTTAGATATAAATTTTCTGAGTAGAGGAAAAAATTAGAACCCAAAATTGTTTTTCATTAACAAGCTTAGGAAGGTCCACCGCTCATACTAAAAGTCCCCATTCCTACCTCCTCGGTAACTGTCATTTCTAACCTCTAAAAAAGAGTTTGTATTTGGATAACTCTTAAACGGTGACAGATTGTCAAAAGTGACAAACTCTATCAATAAGTAAATACTGATAGTCCAGCTTCAACCACTTCTTCTACCAGAAAAATTGAAAAAAACCCAAGCAAAAATGATGCCAATTTGAACAATTTCTTGCATATTCCTTTTTATTTAGCATTTTCATCAAGATTTTTTAACCTACGAATACCAAACTTGGCAGAGTTGATCTAGAGGCCCTCTATACATTTGACATTTATTGTTTTACCAGAGGTGGGCAACTCATGCCCTCTCTTTCTAGTTTTTTTCATATTTGCATGTACAGGCGATTTTGTGAAATGGACTGATGTTTTGTTGTCTCTTTTTATAATTTCCCCAGACAGTTTTTGAAAGATTAATTTTTTTTGGTTAGTAAAATATGTTTTGACAAAAACAAACAGTCAATATACACGCGGTAGATATTAAAAATGTAAATAATAGGTAAAATATAAAGACTCCTATTGATCTATGGGTTTGTTACTCTTTATTATTTTATTTATTAACAAAGTACACTTGATTTCAAAAAAAAACTCACGTGCATTTTTTCCTATGCCACAAAATTTAGGTTTCCATTAGTGTATACTATTATAAGGCACCACCAGCTTAGTATGCCTGACAGCTTAAAATTCAGTGTGACATCCTTAAAAATGCCACAGATATCAACATTTACAAAAGTTCAAATTATCACTCGAGTTATAGAAGACGGCTGGTCTATAACCCTGGATTTATAAACTGGACTATATCGGCGAACGACGACGTTGTCGGCAGCGGTGTCGGTGTGGTTAAGCTTTCCATTCATAAACTGGTCGACGACGGCAGAATCAGACAGAGATAGGGACAAAAAAGAGGACAATTGTACCTAACCTAAAATTGGTTTTCATTCAGTGTTTGTTTTTTTTTAAATTTTTTTGGAAAAAAGAGAAAATATGGATACTGAAAGCCAGATGTTGGGTTTAATGAGTGTTTTTTTGTGTTTATCCATGGCTTACATGCTAACAAAGAAAAAAAGAAGATTTAAAACCAGCCCTATTAACAGAGAAAGAATTAAAAAAAAAAACAAAAATAGCAGAAAACCGTTTAAATAATTACCAAAGAAAGTAACCAAAGTACTTACAAATGGGAAAAAAAATCGGAAAAAATTTATTGAAAAACAAACCAAAAACAAACAAAGCCCTTGTCAAAATGAAACGTCAAAACAGGCGACGCCATAGTATGATATCACGTGGTAAAAACCGCGACGTTTCATTGGTCGAATATCTGAACGCGCTCCCGACGTTGTCGGCGAAGATAAAGTTGGTTCATCTCGGCCTACCGATACCGTCGTACCGATAACGGCAAAAACTTTATGAATGGTATGATGGCATTTCCATTGTTGATCTTCTAGCGATAACAGTAACGTCACCGTTCGCCGATATAGTCCAGTTTATAAATCCAGGGTAAGAAGAGCGGCCACCCATTTTGGAGTTGATAAAATGACGATAATGCGATGGAAAAAGGGCTGGATTGAAAATAATTCTACGGATAGGAAAGATGGATCAGGACGACCAAAAGTAAGTTCTGAAGTGCAAGATGAGAGACTTATTGATTTGATCATCTCAGGCAAAATCCTTTTTTAACGCCGGTTGAAGCAGCTAATGTAACATTATTTCCGGGTTCTTTATGTAATATATTTGAATTTCCCGCGCTGTTGCGCGGAAATGCGGCCGAAATATGTCAAGGTCAAGGACGACCTCTTTGTTCCTGGCTTACCGATTGGCACGTTTCTAAATGGCTGAAGCTCCTCCATTTCGTGGATATACCACTAATACTGTAAGTAATATTGCCTTAATTACTCGACATTTCACTTTAGCAACAGTAAATAGAAGAGTAACGAAATCAGAAGTCTCTTGTCGAGTTGCTGCAAACTAAGTTGCTAACAAGAACAAAAACAGGCCAGAGTGATTTTTGCACTGCACAACGTTCTTCGTGATAATGACTTCTGGGAGAGGGTGGTTTTCACTGACGAAAAAATTTTTCAATCATCTTCAAGCAGCAGGAGAATTTTAGTTTATCGTCCACCAAATTCTAGATTTGAACCCGAATATACAAACCAAATTAAAAAAGCTGGACATTTTTCCGTAAACATGTGGGGCTGGTTTAGTGCTAGAGGTTTGGTTTTTTTTTGGAGAATCGAAGGAAGATTCAATAGTGAACGATATATTGAAATCCTTGAAAACGTTATGCTGCCATCTGTACAGGCTTTACATGAAAATAATGAATTCGTTTATCAGCAGGACAACTGTCCAGTACACACAGCTAATGTTGTTCGCCAATGGTTTCAGAATAATAATATAGAAACATTTCCTTGGCCAGCCAACAGCCCTGACCTTAACCCAATGGAAAATATATGGGGTCGAATCGTTAAAATAATATACCCAAGGAATTAGAGACCACGAAATGCTGAAGAGTTAAGCGATGCTATTTATCGCGCATTGGATCAGCTCTCAGAATACCATCAGTATTTTGAAAATTTAACCTTTCCAATGCCCAGACGTTTGCAGCTTGTAAAAGAGAAAAATGGTGATCCTATTAAATACTAAATTATTTATTTTAGTTCTTTTTTAAGTTAAAATAATTAATATTAAGTTTACCATCGTTTTTGTCCTAATCCAAGTTTCCTATTCGTCGAATTGTTTTCAATCCAGCGCTGTTTCCATCGTATTATTGTTATTTTATCAACAAAATCGGTTACCGCCCTCTTTATAGAACAGCCTTCGTCCCTTACTCGAGTGATAATTTGATATTGTTCAATAAAGACTTTACTAAAACATTATTTTTGCTAATTTTTTTGTATTATGCAAAATTTAATATAAAAATAAGGTTGCCTTTAATTTAAGTAAAAAAATTTTTTTCATCATTTTAGTCCGTATATATTATACACTTTTAGAAAGGTCAATTTTGTGACTGCATCTATGCGTTTTTTTTGAAATCACTTGATTATATGTTTTTGATACAGCAAAATTCCATTTTTAAATCATAATTTTTTTTAGTAAATTTCTTAAATGGAAGAGGCAAGGTCCTCCACTCTTCCAATACCAATTATGACTTTAAAAAGTCCTTATTTTATTACTAGAAGCAGCAAATACAAGCGAGAGGTGTCGTTAGAAATGCAATTTTATCTATTATAAGATCCAGTGAAAGGCGGGGACTTTTTTGTACATGACAGTAACAGTGGCGTATCAAAGAGTTTTGGCACATTTTGAAATTTTCTAGTAATGAAAGTCGGACTACGCCACTGGAAAATTTTAATTTTCTGATATAATTTAGGTCATTGTTCTTAGATCAACCCTGCCAAGTTTGGTACTCGTAGGTTGCGAAATCTTGGAAGAAAATGCTAAAAAGGAATATGCAAGAAATTTTTTTTTCAATTTTTCTGGCAGAAGAAATTATTTAAGCTACACTATCACTACTTACTTATTCATAGAGAATTAAATTGCAACATTTTTCCTATTTGTCACTTTTGACCACCGTTTAGGAGTTATCCAAGGAAAACGCTTTTTGTTAAACGGTGGACCTTCCTAAGCTTGTTAATAAAAAAAATTTGGGTTCTAATTTTTTCCTCTATTTTTCCCATGTAGCTTAGCCTAATAGATGATTTCTTCGGTTTATCTTAGTTTTGGTGCCTTTTCAACAAGACCTTCTATGCACCCACTATTATTCCCATTTGTTAATAATTGTATTGTATTCATTCATCTTTTATAAATGTTCTCAAAAGTTTGAAATCTACCAAATACCAAAATTGCGAGGAATTTAGCTCTGGATCAAGAATAAACAACGCATACATAACTTAAAAAAATCGATTTTTTTTTATTTCTTGTACAAATTGAACACTAAAATGGCATGGTTTTTGTTTTTTTTTTCGTGCCGAATTTAGGAATTGCGCCAAAAGAACTGGAAAGTGATGGAAGCTCTAAACGCTGCCGAGAGCCGGGCTAGCCGGACAGCTGAAAAAAGTCCACAAATTGACGCAAATGTAAGTTTATACTGTCATCTATACTGGTAAACAAAATCCAGAAATATTTTATTGGAATTTATCAAACATTCCCCTCACTTTCCAATTCAAAGCGGTTTTTTTTTCGCGTTTTGCTATTAATCGTATCCTTTCAGAGTGTTTTCTAAATTTCAGAGTTGGCAATTGACGATATCTTTTTACTAATGTGCCATAAAATCAAATATCAAAAATGTAATAGAAATCAAATACTGGCCCCATCGTATACCCCTGCAAAAAAATATAGGTCCGGAGATTTTCACTTTTGATTCACGTTTTTGGATCATTGTAGCAGTAATTTATCTTGGGTAGACATTGAACACCCGGGCCAAACTATTTTAGTGACCACCCTGTAATTTTGTATTAAAAAGCTTAAAATTTGCATTTTTGTGTGTCTTTCCCTTGTGGAAAAAGGCTAAATATCAAAAAGTACTTGGCCAATCCAAAAAAGAAAACCACGGATAGAAAGATAATTTCTTTCTGCGGTTTATGTATTATGTTCTATGTATATTAAAGATTAGGGTTGCCATGGAAACCGAAATGAACAGGATGGTTACATCAAATTATGTGTGTTACTCCCATATAACTATGAGATACTATAACGGCTCAAGTGCCGCAAAATGTGTAACGAAAATAACTTTGAAAATTCAAAATCGCGGTTGGCTTTGAAACTGTTTGGGCCATAAACCAAAAATCTACTGCGCATGCACTAAAAAATCCATGCCTGATCTCGTAGTGGCCTTACGATAATTTAATGACAGGTATTAATTTGAGTGACAGTGACAACGACATCATCTGTCCGAAGACTTTGATTTTATTTAATTGAATTTATGGATAAAACATCTCCAACCGCAAGTTTAACCTTACTCGAGGGTTTCAATCCACAAGGTAAACCCGTTACACGAGGACATGGCCCCAAGTGCCGAACCCACTTTCTGAGAAAACTGGGCATTGTCGAAAAGTTTACGTTTACGCACGCGTTAGTTACAACATTTTGTTTATATTATTGTGGAGTTTTTGTGTTGTAAAATTTTGTAGCGGTATTTTCTGTGATTGCGTGCGTTATTATTACGGAAAAACTGGACAACACTTACAATTTTTTTTTACGGTAGTGTCCACTCTTTTAATAGATTTCCCAAAAGTAAACAAAAATATTAAACATAAACCTACATTTTTGCTGTCAGATGGTTGTCAGTTGCTTTCTCTACTGACGCAATCGACGGACCTGCCTATTAGACTCCTCGTCTATGGGTTTTTTCCTGGCCAACTTGATTGGGAGAGTTACTATCGGTACGCATTTTTCTCGGGAAAAGCAAGGGGAGGACCGTTATATTATCTCATAGTTATATGGTTACTCCACTTTGAAAAATCCATTTTAGAGGGTGCGATTAAGGGTATTTTCAAAGGTTTTTTTTGGATCACCTTGAATATATACAAAGATAAGTGCCAAATAAAAATTGTTGATAATGGCATGTACAATCATATTTCGAAAGGAATTTTTTTATAAACCTTATAGTTCATCATCATCATTCAACCTCATAAACCAAGGTCCAAAACGGCCATTTTTGGAGCTTTACCCTTCACTGCTGGCTCACCCTGTACAATTACATACATATTAAAAAATTACTTTGCCCAATATTTTAAAAACTTCCATTTAAAGTCGTTTTTCGGACACCCTGTATAAAAAAAAATTTAAAGCAGAAAAGCAATCCTGAATCTACGAATTTTTTTGGAAAACGTGCGTAATTTTGTTTATCTCGGTTTCCATGGCAACCCTCATCTTTAATAGACATAGAACATAATACATAAACCGCAGAAAGAAATAAATTATCTTCCGATCAGTGGTTTTCTTTTTTTGATTGGCCAGGTATTTTTTGATATTTAGCCTTTTTGTACAAGGAAAACACACAAAAAATGCAAATTTTAAGCTTTTTAATACAATACAAAATAGTTCGGCCCGGGCGATCAATGTCTACCCAAAATAAATTACTTTTACAATGATCCAAAAACATGAATGCAAATTCAAAATCTCCGGACCTAGATTTTTTGCGGGGGTATACGATAGGGCCTGGACTAAAACGGAAGATGGCTGTGACACTGTAAATCTAACGAAAAAACAAGAGTTTTATGTACTTCAGTGCAAAATGAACCTCGTGCATTTGCTCACACAGAGCGTGTGGAACCTAGGATGACGCCGTTTTGTCCTAATTTTTTTTACCTAGTTTCCAAATATGCGATTACTGCAAAATGTGGCAGAACCCCATTGAGTAAAATTCCACGCAGCTTTAAAAAACAAATCATAATCATATAGATTTGACATTTGCCAATGTTTGTGTGTGTGCCTTTTCGCACGCATTAGGTACAACATTTTTCCTATGAACGTGAGAAAAATTGAAAAATTGTCTATCAAAAAAAAAATTTGCCTGCGGGAAATTTGTTTTGCTTGCGTGAAAATACTTTTTCCTACTAGCGTGCGGAAAATTCACTTTTCCACAATGTTTTGCGTGCGGAAAAGTTTACTTTATGGTACTTTTCCGCACTCAACCAAAAATAAAAAATAAATATATTGCTATATTTTTAAAAATTTTCGTTTTTGTGTTACGTAAACATTTTAGTCGCGATAAATAAAGAGCAAAATTTTAAAAATACCTTTTATTGCGTTAAATGAATACTTAAGTCAAGCGAGTAGAAAAAATATTGTGCCTAAGTCGCGCGTAAAGTGAGTTTTCCGCACTTAATTGCTGCGTGCGGAAAAGTGACACTTTCCGCACTAGTTAGGTAAACTGCTATTTCCTACGAGCGTGCGAAAAAACGCTTTTCTCGCACTCATTTTCGGGCGGAAAATGCCACTTTTCCGCACGCCGTGCGTGAAAAAAATTTCCGCACGCCGTGCGCGAAAAAAAATGTTCACGCACGCTGTCGAGCAAAAAAAAAAATTTCACGCATGCTGTTGAGCAAAAAAAAAATTTTCACGGACGCTCCTGAGCACGCTGTTGCTCAGTGATGAATCAGGAAGACTTGAAGTCGACGATGGCATTAAGCAACATGAGCAGTGGTACTTTCAATGTTACCGTGATTAATAATTACCATAAAAATTAATTTTTTAAGCTTGTTAAAGTTTAGTTCTGAATAAAACATAAAATTCGTAGTTTTTGACTTTTTTTTCATTTTTGTCTGCTAGGTTTAACTAAAATAATGACAAAATATTTTGATATTCCGCACGCTCGTAGGAAAAATGTTGTACCTAACGCGTGCGGAAAGTATTTTCCGCACTTACGCCGGTGTTAATCTTTTTTTTCTCACGTACGCTGTGCGGAAAAGTGGCACTTTCCGCACTCTCGTAGGAAAATATTATCACAAAAAGTGTCATAAAGTTGCCATAAAATTTTTCGAAAATTGTCATAAAATCATAAAAATATGAGTTTTTTCCCTGTGGCCACCCTGCTCTGTCTTTATGTTATCTATTGAATGGGCACACAATATTCAGTATAAATATATAAATCGTTTTACTTAAGTTTTTTTATTTATTTTATTTAAGCCGTAGAAAAACTTCTAATTATTTACTTGTATACTTGCCAACACAACATTAGATATCACGCTCGCTCCTCCCCATTTGAGGTGTCGGGTTTTGGTTGCCCAAATTACGTATCGGGATAATTACGTTTTGTTCAATGTATTTTCGGCTTTTTTATTTTCGTACATTTTTAGTTTCGCGTGTTTTTTTTTCGTCAATATTATGGATCGGTCAAATATTACAATTCGGGATTTGTTGTTATATTAATTGCTGATTAATTTTTTTCTGGGGTTTGGTTGCGGGTGGTTTTGGTTCGTATTTTCATATTTAAACAGAATTCTACATTGACGTTCCGCGCTTTTCTTGCAGAAAATTTCAAAAGAAATCCTATCGAAAGAACAGAAAGCTCAAAAAGAATTCTTGCAAAGGCTATTTCCTGAAATTGAAGGTTTAAAAACCACGTCAGGTGATTGGCAGGAAGAATTTGGTAAGTATTATTCCATAATTAACATAATTTTTTTTGTTTGGAAGTTTGAGACAATGATGTGTTTGAAATTAACTCGGTGTTTCGGACTTCCATTGTCTATATTTTATTTATACACGACGTGTCGATCAGTACAATCTCTGATCGTCTTCAGGTGCAAACTAGCAGGTTGCACATAAATTTTTTTGTTATAACCTACTTAGAGTCTCTGAATCAACTGATTTTCTCTTACCAAGCTAAAGATTTGTTTTTGGTAAATACTAAGAATTTTATAAATTCGATTTGCAAGCCTACTTTAATGTATGTCTCTTGTTTTTATTTAACACTGCAAAGGATAGAAAAAGCCAATAACTATAAAGTTAAATTTTTATCTCACCCACTGTGTCCAGATTCTGGAAAGCCAAGGAAAAAAAAAGTGGTCATGGAACTTACTCAAAAGTCTGGAAAGTCATAGAAATTCCCCGATAAGAGTATCGGAATTGATATTCATATGCTCTTTCTGGGTATTAAAAATGCCCATGTACTGAATATTTAGATTCAGATGTTTAATAAGGCTTTATTAGAACTAGTCCCCTTTTTCTTCTAAAAAATGCGAAACAACTAGAAAACTTGGCTGAGAAAATATTTGTTTTATAGGTAACCTTATCAAGCAATACGTTTCGGAGCTAAGGCAAAAAGCTGAGAAGCCTGTGGTAGCTGTAGCCGAAGTAAAAAGCAACGAAGTGGCCGAGCTACACGCCCAAATCAATCATTATAAACTAGTTATAGATAATACGGTAAGCAATTTTACGTTTAGAGAAAAAATACTTGCTTGACAGGTTCAGTGTTGCCAACCTAAGTGCGGATCGGAAAGAAGTCTGATGCTGATACATCGTAGTTTGATCATTTATACTCGTTTTGAAAGTACAGTTTACTGTAAGTACTCTTTCAAAGCTTTATGCTCTATACTCTTGTTACAAGAGAACTGTAGTGTTGTTCCTGTTTAAATTTTAGTTTAATTTTGTTCAATTTTTGTCAGCCAGAGCGTTAAAAATATGTTAAACAATGCGCCCCCTCCCCTTGCGACTAAACCAAAACACCACATATTAAAATATATATTTTTAGAAGAATTTTTGATTTGAGAATTGATTGTTTCAATTTTGTATAAAATTTAATCAATTTTTTTCAACAGCGCAAATTTAACATAATCTAGAATTAAGCCTAACTTCCTCCCCAACCCAGGAACTTTCCTTGGCAGCCAACCCAACCCACTTTTTAAAAAATATTTCACAAAAAAGTACTATTTTTGTTGGAAAAAATTATGTTCACTCTACATAACGTCTACCCTTGATACATATTTACATATTCAATACAAGCTTTTCAGCTAGTCCATAAAATTTGGCTGGCCTATTTTCGTAACTTCTAACACCACTCACTGGCATAATATAGATCGGTTTTAAAAAAGCAAACACTATCTCTTTTTTAATTGTGTTTTCAATAAAACATAGTATATATCCAGATATATTAGATATATTAGTGTTGGTCTATCGCTTTTAAAAAAAGTGAATTAACTTTTTTCTATCGCTTTTATTACTTTTTTTGATTAGGATTTTCTGGACATTCCGAATGGCTTCTTGCAAATTTCAGCTCCATATTTATTCAATCTCTTTGCCCGTCTATTTTTCTGCCCGGCGGAGCTTGGTCCAAATATTATACGCAGTAAATCAAACATGAATAGTAAAGACACAAACACCGAAGCGACACTGCCTGTTAATTAACGCTTTCAAGTACGGATGGAAATAACTAGTTTTCTTTTTATTCTATCTAACACACCTTTGCATCTCCACCTTGCTTCAACAACGCAACGGCAGTTGTTTTAAGTGCGGAGGCTCGTCATTCGTGTCAAATTGATAAGATGGGTACGCACACACACATTCATTTGTAGTTTATGGATTTCTAATTTAAAGAAAAGTTATTGTAAAACTAAAGATTTCCTTATTTTTTAGGATCGAGTTTTAAACAGTCTTCAGTCACAGACAGAAAGGGAAGAGAGGAGGTGGAGAGAAAGACTTTTAGAAAAGGACGTAGAAATAAAAGAATTGCATAATAGTACTTTAAAACAGGTAAGTCTTACTTTGACACCATTTTTACCAAATATTATCAAATAAACTTGGGTTAAATGGTTTATAAAACGCTCATTTTCTTCTTTCTTAATTTCTTAATTTCTGGCTCGTCTTGTCCAAATTTAAAAGAACCGACCACGACAAAAATTACTTTTTGTTCGTCCCCTACAGAATAGTAATTAAAAGAGTTGAAACTTTACTTTACCTCAACCTGTATGAATTGGGAAAGTAGTTATAACAACTAATGTTTTTTTATTATCGCCCTTCCTCCCTCCAAAACCAATGCAACAACACAACGTGAATGAAACGTGAAAACCCTTTATCGTTTTAAAAATCAAATTGCTTTTGACTATACTGGAATTGACATAAAAATTAAAAAAAAAAACAATATGTAGTATACCTAGTTATACAATGAGCTTCAGGCTACTGCGAACATAGGGGGAATCAAGTCCAATTTACTCTCCGTGCCGTACGACCGAGCTGGATTCGAAGCACGCTGCAGTGTTATCTTTTGGAAATTTATTTTGTTTTATTTCTGCCTTGCTCGAGAAACAGAACTAAAAATGGATGTCTACGAAGTTGCCGAATAAGTACAGATAGTCAAATGGTACTATCAAGGCAGACCGACAGAAGGAAGACCGACAGAATTTTGTAAATCGCCCAGAACCTAGTTATCAACGATTCATAGGTTTGTGCAGAATTTTGAAAAGTTTGGTTGTGTAGCGCTAAGAAACCATAAAAAACCCACTGTTTTGAATGACGAGCAGGAAGTACGAGGTGTGATGATTTAGGCTGCAGTGGAGGAAAATCGAAAGTTAACTAGCCACCAAACTGCCGAAGCAGTTGATACGTCTTCAGCCACTGTCTTACGTGTTCTCAAAAACAATGGTTATCATTCTTACAAAGCGACAACTATCGTCGTATGAAATTTTGCAAAACAATGATGGAAAGGGCTAATCGTGCTGGAAACTTTCTGAGATCTATTCTTTTCACAGATGAAAGCACTTTTCCATTATTGAATCGTCATAACCCAACACACGTTCGATATTGGTCGAGGGAAAATTTGCATTTGTATTTTTTTTTAAATGTTTGGGGGGTATTGTAGGGGAACACGTAATTGGGCCATTTTTTATTTATGGCAACTTGAATGGTCCTAGATACTTGGATCTACTACTACTAACATGCTTGGAAACGTTAGAAGGGGTTTTTATAATAGGCTCGGATATTGTCTAGCCGAGCAAGGAGGACTTTTCGAACATTTGCTCTAAATTTTTTTTGACTGGGAGAATCTTTTTGGTTTTTAGAATGTATTATTTATTTTATTTTGAGAACTTTTATTCTACGTTGTTAGTGATAAATCTGAGCAGTTGAAAATAAAACATTCTAATTTATCAGTGACAAAAAACAAGAAAATTACGTTATAAAAATTTGCGTATTCATTGACTACGCTCCACATAGCACCGTGGTTAGAGGCGTACTAAATACAAGCCGCGAACGGCGGCGAACGGCGATCGGAAGCCTGAGTGTTGGTTGCTCCACTGATAGGTGTGCGGTGTCCCTGCATGTACGTACACTGGCAAATTGGACTTCTTCCAGCCTATGTTCGCAGTAGCATGAAGCGGTCTGTATAAATATGTATAAACTTAGTTTTTAAAGGTTTATAAAGTATAATTTTATTTTTCTTTCTGATAAGAATATTATAAATTTTTATTTGGTAACCCATTTTGCGGAAACAAATCAAACATTTTGGGCAAACAAGCCATTGAGGCTTTAAAATGCCTTTAAAATGTTTATTTGTGGCTAAAAAATGGAATAGTATTAAGAATTTTTTGTAATTAGTTTTTATTTTTTTTTGCTATAAATAAACATTATTCTATTCTATTCTATAGGCGTTTTCAGGCGTAATTAATAGGGTCACCCCGTTTCTAAAAGAGTGTATTTGTACTAACATATAAAAAAAACTTTATTATGTAATTTGTCAGTTTGACTCATGAATGAAAAAAAATAATTTTTCGAATTTTGCCCTTAATTTCTGACACACGAGAAGCGAATCGTCTGTAGTGGCCAACAGAAAATATATTTGTTGATAAAATTATTTAAAAAATTGCCAGTTTTCATTTCCCACAAAAAAATGGCAACGTTCTTAATAGAAAAATGTATTCTCTGAAGCGAGTACTTTGACTAACTAAATTAGTAACCAGTCGTATTTATTGTTGGCACTTTTAAATTAAAAATTTGATGCATTTCAGCTTGAAGCTAAAATCTCCTCCCTAGAAAACCAACTATCGGAAGAGAGGCTAGAGAAAGAGCGTTTAGCGGAAGAGCGTCTTCAGTTGGCGAACAGGCCCGAACCTATAGATACGGCCACCGTGGAGCGCCTATCCGAGGTATGTCATAACATTTTTTTACAAGATAACAGAAAGTTCACACTTCCCGTACAATTTTTTGTACGAAAGTGTAACTTTAGAAAGATGGGGCCGGAAAATAAAACATAGACCAGAGAACGAAGAATAGATCAGAAAATGACCATTTTCCGGTCTATGTTTTATTTTCCGGTCCCATTTTTAGTCAAGTAATTTGTGTTGACAGTTTTAAAACTTTTTTTTTATTTTTAATTTTTTTTTGGGTCGCAAGTCTTGGAAATCAGAGAATTTTTACAGTATGGTTTTTATCTTTTATGCTTTCCTCACTCTGTTCCTCATATAAACATTTTTCTTTTGTTCTTAAATGTTTCTTTTTTTTTTGATTTTGCAAAAAACGTGAAAAATATCAAAACTTAAGAAACTTTCTTCTTAAATTAAAATAGTTTAATTCAACCTCCTTCCAAGTTCGTCACATTTATGGCATAATATTAGCAACATAAAAAAAGTTGCGACTGCCCCTGAATAATATTTTGCAAAACCGTGAAAAATATCAACATTTTTGAAGAATTTACTGCTGTATTGCAAAAAAATTTTGCCTGCGGCGCGATTATATCGTTGAAAACGTGTCAAAAATAACATTTAAAACATACTTTTCTCAAAATATATTTGCCTACAATTTGCTGAGGGATAAAAAGACAATTTAGTCACATGGTATATATACTATTTTTTGCACTTTTGGGCACCGTTTTTATTAAATTTTTATAATTTTTGTTCAAAAAAAAAACCAGATTTTCATCATACTGACCTATAAAAATGTGACAACCAAACTACTATTCACTCTCTGACGTTAAGTTAATTCATATTTATCTGATAATACTTAGTTGCCAGGGTGTAGCCAAGGTACTAGAAAACAAATGGTAAGATACAAACCAAGCCTATAGTTGTCAAGATTTTTTTACCAAACCTTCATTCGTTCTGACGTTAAGTTAATTTATATAGAGTGATAATAAGGAGCGGGACTAAAATATTTTAGTCCCGGGGATAAAAAGTACCATTTTAGTCTGAAATGAGCGATCGTTTTTAGTCCAGGGTTCCCACTGACCTAGAAAATCTGGAAAAGTCAGGGAATGACCAAAAAATCCTCAAGAGTCAGGGAATTGGCACACAAAACCTGGAATTTCTCTTTAATTTTTTAAACCAACTTTGTAAAAAATATTATATGAGTTCTCTGCTCACCTCGTATCGTATCGTAAACTCAACATCTGTTTCTCGCTCAATTAGTTCCAGTCCACCTAAAATCCAATCTAAAATCCGCGCTATTTTCTGTTACAATTTTCAAGTGTAGGCTAGCGCGTTTTTTCTAATCCGACAATATTTGTCATGTAATGTATTTATTCCTAACCTTAAAATGGCGTTGGGTGCAACTGCAATGCCAAATTTCGAGAATTTTCAATTTTTTTTAAGAGCAAGAATCCAAAATGTCGAAAAAAACAGTTTCTAACTTAGACTGGATAATTCCTTCCACCAGAGTGGCAGTGTCTACAGGCTGGTGAAAACCAATAAATATCAAGCATACCGTAAGCTTTGTTTAAAAAATATTTACTTCATTAATATGAGGCGCCAGGCAATCTTGAACCATTTTAAGAGCAGTGGTTATGTAAAGTAAGTGAAGGCTGAAAAAAATTCAAGATTGCCTTTGTTGATCAAGAAAACTATCAGTCTTGTCCCAAAATGACAATGGACCTACATCTACACCAACTACTGGAAGTGAAGGAACCTCCACAGCAACTGCTTCCACTGCCAAAAAGGGTTCAACTCCTTTTTTGTAAACTTTTCTTATTAAGTAATCAGTTATGCATGAAGAAATATTGTGGTGCAAGGAGTATTTAAGATTAATCCTGATGTTGCCCTGCGAAGGTCAGTAGTAGGTTGGGTTCTTCCTGGTGGAATATAGCCGTTGAAGAGTTGGGATGAAAGAGAGTCAGCCTGCTTAAGCCCATTGTTGATACCAAAGAAATCAGAGTAGCTCTGTCCCAGCCTTATCTTGCAGCTTGTATCCTCCGTACACATTTTTACCAGGGATATCAGCTTTTTTGGAAAGCCCAGTTCCTGCATTGTTTCCCACAACTTTGCTTTACATAATCTGTCAAATGGCTGTTTGAAATCAATAAATATCTGGTGAAGGTCTCTTGTCAAATTCGCAGCATTTTTCCATTATTTGTCTAACGGTCTATAGTGGGCCTTTTAGGTCTAAACCCGCACTGGTATTCCCCGACTATCTCTTTCTTATATGGTTCAATTCTCTCGCAGGATACTGGAGAGGACCTTATAGCATGTATTTAGCAGAGTTATTCCACGATAATTTGAGCATTTATTTTTATCTCCTTTTTTATGGATGGGGTCTATCGCGCCTGCCTTCCATGGATCCGGTAGCATTTCGGTGTTCCAAATATTTTGGATGAGCTTCTGGAGGATACCAACCTCTTTTGTGCTTTGTTATTCTCTGAAAGTATTCTTTTATTCTGTTGTTTCGTATGTTTTCCTCCATTTCTCTTATTATATTTAGATGGTGGTCTCTCTTTTTCCTTTATATCATTCTGCATGCTTCAGATCTTTGTTGTTTATTTATACTCTTCTATATTAGATTCCGTCGCTCTACTACAGTCGTCATGAAACTACTTCCTTCTTTGTTTTCTCTTTTTGTCGAGCACTTAACTAGCAACCATATTTACTGTTTCTTGGATGTTCTTCCAGAGCTCCTTTACATTGTAGTCCCATTGCAGTTCTTTTATTTTCTTCTTTATTTTTTCTGTCTTGAGTTTTTCCGTATTCCAGCTTATAATATGCTGGTCTTCTTTTTCGTGTGCATGTGCACGTGTGCATATATAGTAACACTTCATGCAATTTAGTTTTATAACTTGCTAGATGAACCAAAAAAACCTTGGTAGAACTAGGCAAATTAGTCTTTTATTTTTAATGTCGAAAATATGAATACCTGTTAAATTTTCAAAAATGTTCATGGTAAAAGTCTACATTTACTTGGTATCCACGCCACGTAGACAAGCAATTTATATCCAAAAAATACCTGCAATTTTTAAAAAAATGGTCAGTGAAAACCTGGAAAAGTCAGGGAATTTGGAAATCAGAACTTGGTGGGAACCCTGTAGTCCCTGAAGTGCAAAAAAAATATTTTATTAATGTGCTTATTGAAACTTGTAAAATAACCTGGATTTTTTTTTGGTCAGAGAAAACCTGCAAAAGTCAGGGAACTCAAAGATTAAAAATCAGTTTCAACCCTGTTTAAGAATAAATGTTTTATTTTTATTTGCCTTATTAAATTTCAAAATTGTGACCATTTTGAGATAAGTTTGTTTGTATTAGCTTTAAAACGTAATTTGAATCATCAAAATCAGATAACGAGTATAAAAGTACAAGGCTTAGGGGCAGTTCATTATTATGACAGGTTGGGTTTAATTCATTAAACTACGATTCTATGAAGCCTCGTTAGTGAGATATAAGCACGTTTGTATCACGTGCTTGGTATATTTAATGAATTCCATATAAAACACATTTTTAAAAAAAGGAAAACTAAAGATAAAGGCGAACACAAAAAAAAATAATGTACTTTTTGATGGTGTATAAAATTGTTCTGCTATCATATAAAAATACTTTGGATTGGTTTCCGATAGACAGACATAAAATGAAAAAAGTTTTAGTTTCATACTTCTTTAGTGCTTCACGCCCATTATGAAATAAGAGTAATCATTATTTTCAGTTTTTATTCAATATTGAACTTAGTTATAAAATGCATCTATTACCAGAGTCCAATATTAAAATACAACTGTTAATCAGAATTTAAGGTAGGTAAGTTAGTTTGATGATCATTTTTGTTTATTTAGAGTTCAAAAGCGCCCGAAACGCCAACTGATGGAATTCAGTTTGCCTACGAGTGCATTGAAAAGTCCCTACCTGTGATTATAAATGAGGTATAACTGTACAATCAAGCCAATTAAAAGTTGCGTTTTTTTCCGCAACGTTGCGATGGAAATTTGGACGTCATTGCACCAAACCAACACTAAACGTTGCAAATATGATGAAAAGGTTTAAAAATACGTTGATATATGCAGCTTGAGCAAGTTAAAAATATATTCGAATTTTTATAAAAAAATGCGGTTTTTTGCTTTTGTTCTTGCGCTCTCGGAACCACAAATAGCGGTTAGGTCGTGACAGTACTTGCTAGATCAAACTTTTTACTCGAACGGATCCAAAAGGTTTAGTCATTCAAATGTAAACGTAGTTGTGATCGAGACGAATGGATATGCAACTTGTAGTGCTTGTTTGTGTATTTTTGGTTTAAGAAATAAAGGTATGGCTGTCTTTGTTTGACTTGTTGTTTGTTATAAGTAGCTATCTTTGTCATATGGAATTAGTTAGGACGAGTTGTACCAAAGATATATGAAATATTTCATATCTTTGGTTTTACTTAGTTATAGGATCAACCTGCTCCACCGGAGCCTTGGAGATACTGCTACATAATGCCAGAGGCAATTAGTAGTGCTCGTAGGCTATTTCCGATAGGTAGTTTCAAGCCTGAAGATCTGAGGGATCACCTCCGCATCCTCAGAGAAATAAAACTGAAAAATGCCAGCAAACCAACCGACCAAATGACGGCCGTGTTAGACTTAAAGATTCCATTCGAAGTTGTTATAAACGACCGCCAATCGTGGAAAAATAAACAACTACCACAAGCTGAGAACGCCTCGCTCTGGTACACTGACGGCTCGAAACTTGAGAATTGAGCCGGATGGGGCATTTCCGGCCCTAACTTTAAGCTATCTAAGTCACTTGGAAAATATCCCACCATATTCCAAGCTGAACTGCTTGCAATCAACATGTGTGCACAAGAGTGTCTCAACCAAATCCTCAAAAAAAAAAAACACATCTTTATATTCTCAGACAGTCAAGGGGCTTTAAAAGCCCTAAACAAATATAAATGTGTGTCAAAACTAGTCTGGGAATGCAAACAAACCCTAAAAGCGCTCGCAACCCACAGCCAGGTAACCTTGATGTGGGTACCAGGACACCGAGGCACAGCGGGCAACGAGGAAGCAGATACCCTCGCAAAACAAGGTGCTGAAACGCCATATTATGGCCCAGCGCCCTACTGTGAACTGGAGAAAAAGAACTCAATAATTGGGAAAAGGACTCCAGGACTAAGAAAGGCAAAAAGGTTCGTCGCCACATAAAAAAAAGAGCAGAAATCTCAGAAACAGGAAAGACATCAGAAGAGTCGTCTGACGGTAAAATATCACCTAAAGGTAATAGGAAGAGCAGAAGATGACCACTGCAGATTTTGCGAAACCGCAACAGAGACCGCAGAAAACTTGACTCTGTGAATGCCGTGCCCAACTCTGGAAGAGGCTTAAGCACCTCGAGGAGGTAATGCTATGCGCCTATGAAGTGTGCCTATTGGGGGAAGTGGGACTTTTCCCCAAGAAAATAGCTTCCTTTGGAAGAAGCCTTAAATTCTTGGACACGAACTAAGATGCAGAGTCATGCACAAAATTTCTGCAAAGGAAGTAGTGCCGTGCGGCTAAAAAAGCCGAAACGACTCCCTCTGCAATCTACAATCGAGTTATAGGATTAAGGTCTAATACTTTTACAATACAAAAAAAAAGTCAATCAACACACAAAGCCCATTTCTGAGCTGCAATTTGACTGCTTCCTTTTCCCTTTGTGATGTGTTACTTTTTCCACTTTTTAAACGTCGGCGATTCTTATCTTTTAATAAAAATTCAATTTCCCGTCAGACGACGTCGAGTCTTGTTCACGAGTTACCAGCCACCGCAACGCCAAAAAATTTGAGAGCTGGTGGAAATAAACAACGATAGAGTGTCCGCAAATTTAAAGTTAACAGCAAGACAAAAAACAGACAACCACGATTTTCCGTAGTTCTTGGTCATATCTCTTTTTGACATCGATACATAGAATTTAATGACTTCTGATAATTTTGACAATATTTGTCCTATTTCTATTACAGTCTCAGAAATGATTTTAAGAATAACCTTGAAAACTGTTTAAAAATACGTTTTTTAGTCGCGTGTAAACACATCTTAATCAGTGGCGGTCCCAGGGAGGGCGGTTGGGGCGATCGCCCCCCCCCCCCATTTTTTTCGAGAATTTATTTTAAAAATGGCCAGTTTTTTCACAAAAACGGTAAAAAATTTTATAGTCTTTTTCCTGCGGCGCCCTATTAGGTCGAAAGTTACATTAATTTTACGGCCCCCCCCCCTTTTGGGAAGGCTGCGACCGCCACTGTCTTAATTCCACGGAACAATAAAACATTCGCGTTGTCCGACGCCAACGCAACGTTGCGGAAAAAACGCAAGTAAACTTAACACTTTTGAGCTATTGTCCACAGGTTTCATGGTGAATCAACGCTTCTGTCTACTAAAAAATTTGATCGGGCTGTCTCGGAGATCAGAGTTTCTACGTCACGGATACGATATTTCGATTTTCATGAAGCGGTTTGAACGCTTTTTGAATACGATTGAGTTTTAAACATAATAAGGAATAAACTGTCAAATTCAGTCTGGTTAAAACAGGTAGAATAGAACATATAGGGAATGGATATCCGAACCGACCAATCTAAAAAACTAGGGATTGAGAGTTTCATAGTTAAAAAGGCACAATGGTTGGGGAAACTTCACTTTTTCTATGCTTTGACACAAGCAATAACTTCATAGCAATAATTATTTTTTTTAAATTTTGAGTGGTTTATGCTAGCCAGTGAGTTTAGAATTAAAAATAAAGACAATATTGAAACCCTATCTGTTCTTTGCAGAAAATACTAATACTTTGCCCGTGTGCACCACTTCCCCTTACTTCTTCCACTTGTTCAAGTGCCGCTTGAGCTGAGGGTGACCCTTGAGATTTACTTGGTTTGCAAAGGTTCCGAATATGTTCCACTTGGAAAAAGTAAGGAAATTATTGGCAACGTGGCAGTTATCTGCATTTTTTTGTGTTTTTTGTGTCAGCTGTCAAAAAAAAAACACGTAAAATTTTAGTTTGTTTTAAAAAAATAAATTTTATTGATGATTTATGATTGTATGGAGGAAAAGGCAAATAAAACTACTATAATTGGTTAACTATAAAACCTCACTATTTATTTAGTATATGTTTTCACATCGTAATCGATACGTATTGAAAATATTGTCTTCTTTTTCTTTCATAGAGCATGTTCTCTGTTCCGACAAAGAGCGTGACATATGAAGAACAATTTCGATACGTATTGAATACGATGTGAAAACATACTAATTATTACACCACCAGACCAACCCAACCCATTTTTCAGTTTCTTTACGACGAATTTGCAAAAAAGGTGAATTATTCGCTTAGAGAAAAAAACATGATAAGTCTAATTCTTCATCTTCTTCGTAATCCCAAAGAAGTTCCATTTTAAGCACAGACCACTATTACAATCACAGAAATATTTTAAGGCAACGCAACAGTTTTATAATCTGATTAAATTAATGGCTTTTGTTTAAAAACATAATAAAAATGCGCTTAAGCCGAAGTAACTCTACGGCTTATCTTAACTGAAGTTTAAGTGTCACTTATATGATATGCTACACCTTTGCAAAACAAAACTAAAGCATAAGCTCGGCTTACATGTCAAGCCGAACCCGTGCACACGGGCATTAGTTTTTGTTTTTATACAATCCGCGAAGCAGGATAACTCTTCTATTAGATATTTTAGAGAAAAGACTCAAAAAAAGGCCAAGAAATTAAAACTTTAAAAAAAGTAAACAACAAAAAGGTAGGGTTATACGTCAAGTCGGACCAGGGAATCAAATTCTCTCGCTACTATGCATCTCATTGGTCCATATCTCCAAATCGGTTTCTCTCACTTTTGCCCGATATTGATCGGAAGTAATTCTCTTAGTCAAGACAACAATTACTTTAAAAAGGGATTTAGTGAGGGTGAATAAATAACAAAATCAATGAATAGCGAGCTTTCCCTCAAAAAAGGTAATGGTAACCGTAGATCCGGATTTCGCACTTGTGGTGCTCATCAGTACTGTGCTAGGAATTAGGAGATGAAATGATGATGGAAAAATATGACACAGGATTCATGTAAAAGACAACCATCTGTCAAATTGCAGAATCGGCAGATGTACCTTTATTTTGAAGGAAAATTAAGCGTCTCTACGGAGACAGATATAATTATCTTTACAGATATCCTAAGCTCTGGAGTTAATAAATTTAAAAAGGGATTTAGTGAGGGTGAATAAATAACAAAATCAATGAATAGCGAGCTTTCCCTCAAAAAAGGTAATGGTAACCGTAGATTCGGATTTCGCACTTGTGGTGCTCATCAGTACGGTGCTAGGAATTAGGAGATGAAATGATGATGGAAAAATATGACACAGGATTCATGTAAAAGACAACCATCTGTCAAATTGCAGAATCGGCAGATGTACCTTTATTTTGAAGGAAAATTAAGCGTCTCTACGGAGACAGATATAATTATCTTTACAGTTATCCTAAGCTCTGGAATTAATAAATTTAAAAAGGGATTTAGTGAGGGTGAATAAATAACAAAATCAATGAATAGCGAGCTTTCCCTCAAAAAAGGTAATGGTAACCGTAGATCCGGATTTCGCACTTGTGGTGCTCATCAGTACGGTGCTAGGAATTAGGAGATGAAATGATGATGGAAAAATATGACACAGGATTCATGTAAAAGACAACCATCTGTCAAATTACAGAATCGGTAGATGTACCTTCATTTTGAAGGAAAATTAAGCGTCTCTACGGAGACAGATATAATTATCTTTACAGATATCCTAAGCTCTGGAGTTAATAAATTTAAAAAGGGATTTAGTGAGGGTGAATAAATAACAAAATCAATGAATAGCGAGCTTTCCCTCAAAAAAGGTAATGGTAACCTTAGATCCGGATTTCGCACTTGTGGTGCTCATCAGTACGGTGCTAGGAATTAGGAGATGAAATGATGATGGAAAAATATGACACAGGATTCATGTAAAAGACAACCATCTGTCAAATTGCAGAATCGGCAGATGTACCTTTATTTTGAAGGAAAATTAAGCGTCTCTACGGAGACAGATATAATTATCTTTACAGATATCCTAAGCTCTGGAGTTAATAAATTTAAAAAGGGATTTAGTGAGGGTGAATAAATAACAAAATCAATGAATGTGAAAATGAAGGTACATCTGCCGATTCTGTGTCATATTTTTCCATCATCATTTCATCTCCTAATTCCTAGCACCGTACTGATGAGCACCACAAGTGCGAAATCCGGATCTACGGTTACCATTACCTTTTTTGAGGGAAAGCTCGCTATTCATTGATTTTGACAACAATTACTTTCTATCAATATCGGGCAAAAGTGAGAGAAACCGATTTAAGCCGAAGATTTGGAATAATGAGAAGCAGCATAGTATCGAGAGAATTTGACTCCCTTGGAGCAGAATTTCTATGAGTTCGAGGATAAGAGCTCAGGGATCAAATTTACCCAGAGAATATAAATTTACCTAACCGTTATGCCTCTCAGATTGCTTCATCCACTCATTCAAAATTCTCCACTTTTTCTTTGGTGATGTCCATTCCCTAGATGTTCTATTTTCCCTGGGTTAAAACTTCCATTCGTTTTCGATACTGAGGCAGGACCAACGAAAAAAAAACTTCGCTTATAGTTACTTAGACTTGGATAGTTTTGAAAGTAAATCGTATTGAAAACGCATTCGGTGCCACATGAAAACATAATAAATATGTCGATGAGAGACGATTAAACTTTCTTAAAAAAACTCGAAACGAACTTCGTATTTGAAGGGTACACGGAGAAAACGTTTAAAACACCGGATTTCTGAGATAAGCAGCGAAAAAACGAGTGCCCCGGTTACTTTATCCGGTTTTCTGCAACCAAGAAATTATTAAGCTATGGTTGAAGATCGCGGATGTTCGGTCTTTTATGTGAGATATTTTATATTTATATAGCCGCTATATAGTACGTTGGGTGCATTTTTTGATTAAGGTATGCAACTTTCTGGGGTACTAGTTGATACCAAAAGAAAACTTTTCAAATGCAGAGCCATCTCTGGATCCGTGTAGAACACCAACCTTTTCTATCTTTCCTTCTAGTGGTCCAATTTCAATGATTTTTTTTTGTTTGAAAGATCTTCTAAAAAGGTCATTGCTTGCTTAGCTTGGCATCCACAGAATTATGGGTAATTGAAAAATTTATATTGTTTTGATTTTTTTTTAAATTCATATTCATTTAAAAAATTAAATTTGAATGAATGAATGATTTGTCAGCTGAAAAAAAAGTCAAAAGTCAAGTTAGGTAAGTTTTAATCAGACCTTAATTGATTTGAATTGAGTCAGAACAAAATTTGGCAGGTATTTCTTATTATCAATGGAACATTGCTTGCTTCAGTGAACTGAAGCCTAGCGCTCACCGTGTCGTTGGCTACTTCCGTTGGCTAGGTACAAATATTTATCATGTACGCATGCTTTTGCCATAGAAAAAAAAGTATTACAGAAGCTTCCAAAACAATACTTGTCAAACACAAAAATTCTTGTAATATATATAGTTTTTTGTCGTCTTTTTAATAATACATATGATTTAAACCGCCATGTTTGTTTAAAAAATGATATTTTTTTTAATGCGATAAAAAATTATTCAATTATTCACCATTATTCAATAAAATCGGTCTTAAACTGAAAAGGCTGCAGCTGTTAAAATTTATTATTCCGGTTTTTTGAGACACCAGGTATTTACTTGCTGGTCATCTTCATAAGATCACCCTGTAAATATAAAAATATAAAAATCGGTCTTAAACTGAAAAAGATGCAGCTCTTTAAATTTATTATTCCGGTTATTTGAGATACCCGGTATTTATTTGGTCATCTCCATGAGATCACCCTGTAAAGATAAAAATATATTATTTTCATAAAAAGATTTCGAACAAAAAAAAATCATTGAAATCGGACCACTAGAAGGAAAGATGGAAAATTTTCCAAAGATTCTAATGGCAGCCATCTTTAATGGCCACCATTTTGATGTTCTACACGGATTCAGAGGTGTCTCTGGATCTAAAAAGTTTTCTTTTGTTGTCAACTTCCATCACTGAATTTTTACTTACGAATAGTACTATAGCCTTAGCAAAATTTTAGAAAGATACAATTTACCCTTTGGGGCTAGTGGCACTTAAGCTTGAAAGCGCCCCCAGATATTCTAGGTCTTGTTGATTGAAAAAATCGAGTTCTTATGGTTCAGCTATTTTATATGACAGTTTCCAGACTATTTTTACGTGTACCCTTTACTTTTTAAAAATAAAAAACAGGTGGAGACTCAGTCATAATTTATTGTAAAAAAGGCCTGCTTACAGTGTTATAGCTTTTAAAATGAGCATTTTATACCAGAAAAATTATTTGGGCAAATGACCATAAAACGACAATAGCCTGAAACCAAAGTTTGACGTACCCATTTTTTTTTCGGCTACCGTTTATTTGTAACCTAGAAACTCGGCATTAGAATTGCTTCCGTCACGTCATAGTTCGCAAAACTCTTTACAAAAAACCTTAAATCTTGAACGACTTATTTTTAAATTCGACATGTTCCTAGATTTAAGTTAATAAATAAAAAATAAGAATTTTTTGTGTAGCACGGTTTTTGGGGGCAATCTTAACCATGGGACTTACTTACGCTAAACCCGTTCTAAGTCTAATTTAAACATTTTCCTTTAACAGCTTCAAAAAATTACAGGTATAGGTTTAAAGTAGACTTAGGATGGATTTACAAAATTCGTGTCAAAATAACACAGTAAATTTATGTATGTAAAATAAAGTAATACCTATACATCGTCGCACTAGATGTGAATGGAACTAATCCACATAACACTACTTTTGAGTAAAATAAGATTGAACATATTTTGTAGCATAAAAATGGTTATTTTTTTGTTCGCTCTCATAGAAAAATAATAAGTAAAAAAGTAAACGAAGTTTAGAGCTTTTGTCAGCATAAAATTTGGAGATTTTTAAACTGGGTGAGATCATTTACTCAAAATTTAATATTTTGTGGATTAGGACCATTCACATCTAGGGCGACGACATATAATACTCTAGATACACCATTCCTGTACATTGAATTTTTTTTAATTTTTGATGTTGGCTTCTAAACAAACCATATGGATACCAAAAATCCAATTTTTGGAATTTTTGTCTGTTTGTCTGCTTCTTTGTTTGTTTGTACCATCATCACGCAAAAACTTAAACGGATTTTGATGGGAGTTTCGCTACTGGATTTCTTGAAGCAGGACATAGGCTTTATTTTATCAAAATCGGTTGACCTGAACAAAAGTTATGACCATTTAAAGCATGGATAAAATGGATACGAAGAAAAATTCGAGTGATTCAAGGATTGGGTCCCAGAGTGCAAGATTATTATATAGTATTTATTTAAAGCTAGGAGTATGAGTAATTCCGAAATATTATGGTATAAGGGTTGTTTTTTTATATGAACTTTTTGCCAACTGTGCAGTAGTACTCAAATAAATGTTGCTTTGCTTTTGTGTAATACTGACTGAATTTATAAATCGTGCGCAGGAAGGTCTTTGGATGACTGATGAGTTAATTAACAGTATAAGAATATTAAATGACTTACGATTTGACTGGAATTTAGCACTCACATTTAGATTTAGTTAACAATGCCGAAATTGTACATAGGTCACTTAATTAATAACTAACTGATTAACTCAGCTTATAAATGATTTTAGCAAAATTGGTTAAATCTCTAGTTTTTATGTCTCGAATTTTCTGTTTGATTGACGCAAGAAACATATATTTCATATTGTCCAATATGAGTTACTTAACATCACCAACTTTTGTCCGGAATATAAAACATTACAGCTGTAGTCGATAAAGAGTTGCCTACGGATATTTTTGGACGGCGCTGGCACGAAAGATTGCAGTACAAAAACACGCACGTACAAAATCGCGCACGGACAAAGAGCACATGGACAAAAGCGAGCAGGTACAAAAGAATACGGAAAAAGGGACGCATGGAAAAAAGAGCGCACAGAACAAATGCGTAAAACGGCAAAAACTATAAGAAGTATAAGTAGGCATAGGTGAAGCAAAGTCCACACAAGTAGCTTTAGACCACACCAAGATAAAGGATTATAGATGTAAATGCTGAAAGAAAGGCAACACCTATAATTCTATTAATAACCCAAGTAACATTTTTGGTTAAAATTTGGTAAAATATTCCCGAGTTACGCTAGTAATTTTTTCTTATGAAAAACTGGGAGGTCAAAAAAGAGGGAAATTTCCCGCCTTTTTACCAAAGTAAACCAAGGTAATTTGGTGGGACAAAATAGGTAATTATTTTTTTTCCTGAAGGTGAATTTGCCCAGAGGACACTTTTTACCAACTTTTGGGACACATGTACACATCTGCATAAATGCTCAACCTAATTTGTGTCCTACTGTACACAATGCCCTCTCAGTGCCCTCTTGTTTGTCTGTGACTGAAGCGCCCTCTACGCGTAAAATAAAAAAAGAGAAAAATTATAATTATGTCCATGGCCTACAACAACTTTGGAAATAAAAAATGGTGATGAAAAATCACAGTTATATTTTAATCATCGGGGTTAAACTACTATTTTAAAATATTAATGGGAGGAATCCGACATGCAGTTTTAACAAAAAAATCACCAAAATTATTCTTCGGGAAAACACTCATTAAATATTATTTCCAATTTGTAATCATAATCTAATATTAGGGTATGAAACAAGTGTAAGCAAATCATTTCCATAAAGATTTTGTATTTTTTTTTTCAATAAAAATAATAAAAACTTGTTAAAAAAGAGAAAAAACATGGCGTCTTACCTTTTTTTGGCGACCGTGCCCTAAAAGTCGGGTTGACCATGTTTTTTCCCTCAAACACAAAATTTCCAATGTTGTGGCCAAAATTTATTATTAATTTTGCATCAAGGACGGTTTATCCATTTTTGGAATTCATTGCCAATTGTTCCCCGCACACCCCCTGCCCATTGTTCGGTTATCACTTGTCATGTTGATTTTATTATATTAAGCAAGCCAACAATTCGAAAAAGTTCAATCATATGGGAATAAACACAATCGTTTACACTCGCAAATGTCTTAACTTGACGTATGACATTTGCGAGCTTAAACGATTGTGTGTATTCCCATTGGTTGTGTTCGGCACTTGTAGAGATCCACTAGAACTGGGTCCCCACTATCACTTTTAATTTCTTTAACTTTTCTGTAAAAACTGCTTGATGCTGGAAAAGGTTTGTTTCTTTTTTCTTTTGGCATGTTAAAACACAAAACTGTCAGGATCACCACTACTAGGTAGGTACTTTTAACACAGAGTATCCTTTTTGACGCCTCAAACCCAAATTTTACCTAAACATCTACCTTATTTGTTTGAATTTTGAGCTTCCATCTGGTTTTTCCTGACCCTTTTTATGATAGGAGGGTAGGTATCTAATAGCCCAAAGTCCAAACAATCCAATAGTAATTAAGGAAATATCTTATAATTTGGAAATACCGAGAAGGAACATGAAAGTTGATCTTGACAGTTCGTTAGAGGGCACGTGACGCTAAGGAGTTTTCTTGTTTTTTACCAGAACTACTTTCTTCCCATCAAGAAAAACAAAACTGAAGTTTTAACCTAATCAAATCTTAATAGTCCATATGGTTAAATAAAATAAAATAATTTTCCATAAAGTTCGTACATATTTTTAGGTTGTACTTATTTGGTCAAAAAACCAAATTTTTGTCCTAAAAATTATTAAAAAAAAAATTTTAACTTTGAGGAATAACTGTAGGTCAAAAATAAGTAACTTTGAGTTCAGTTTTAAACCAAAAAAGTTCTTAACATTGAGAGAAATGCCCAAACAAGGCGGGGACCTCAGAGTAGAATCTCAAGTCAAGTTTACCATCAATTTACCTTCTCTTTTAACTTTATATTCAAAACAACTTTAAAGACATGATACGAGGAAAATAATTCGAAACATATCCTAAAAGAAAACCTTTAAAATGTGTATATAATGACCGTTTCTTAAGGGTATTTGTTCCAATTTAAAACTTATTTTCTAACTTCAAACTACAGAAAAATTTTCTGAAGGAAAACGAGGGATGTTTTGACGTATGATTGGTTATCTTAACCTTCCAACTTCCTAAGTTGCCCTGAAATATTATTTGGGAAAAGGGATCTCAGGAAAGATAATATCATATCACTAAGATTTCTTATAAATAAGTTAAAAAAGGACCAATATGCGATCCTTGTGGAACACCAGAAAGAACCTCAATTTCATTAGAGACATAATTGCCGACCCGAACCAACTGAGTCCGGCCAGTTAAAAGAGAGAGAAAAATTCACTAGTCTCACCCAATCCGATAGCCTTAAGCTTACCCTCCATATGTCTATGACTTACTCTATCAAACGCCCTTGAGAGGTCAGTATAGACACTGTCAATTTTCTTCCAAAGTTACAACAGATCTTGCTGATAGGTGAAAAAATAAACGTGCTTTGTCCTTGAGCGTATTTGTCTGCGCTCTTATAACCTGCGCCAATTGGTCCGCATGGTTTTGGTCCTGCGCTTTTTTGATATGTACGCCTTTGTCCGCGCTCTTTTTGATCTGCTCTCTCGTACCAGCGTTTCCCGATACTTATTTATATTTCATCCCGCCGATATGGCTTTGAAAAAATTCCACTTTTTGCATGAACCCTACGCCTTTTTCACTGTACAGGATATTTTAGGATCACGTTTACGCTGTGATGCTTCGCGTTTCAATTGGACGTATAAATCTACTACTAATAGCAGACTTGTTGCCGTATTTAACTTAAAACTGAAAAAAATGTGACATTTCGCCTCTCTTCAATACAATTTGTGCTACTGCTAGCTTTTTCTGTGGGACGAGGACTTTGTGACATTCCATGTTTCTTGAGTAACTAGTAACTAGTGGTATCGTATTTATTTTTTAACAATTTAAAATTTCTTTCATTGCAGCTTCAAGCTAAAGTCTCGTCCCTAGAAAGCCAATTATCGGGAGAGAGGCTGGAGAAAGAGCGTTTAGCGGAGGAGCGTCTTCAGTTGGCGAAGAGGCCCGAACCCAAAACGATCCACGCAGACGCGACGGCTACCATCGAACGCCTGTCAGAAGTATGTTATAAAATTTTACTGTTTTAGGTACATACTTAGAAAACTTCTCAAAAATGATAAAATTGTCAGAGAATCACAAATCTGAACTTTAGTTCTGGTTTTAAAATGGAAAGGCAAGGCCAACAAAAATGCGTGGCATTTATATTTTGGTGGCATTGTCGTAGTAGTGTGGGGAGGGGGTATCGTCCGAAGTTTTGAAGCTGACATTGTAGTAACATTTCCAGCGAGACGTGTCGAAGTAGCCTAATTTTTGCATGTTTAAATGTCATAAAATTTCCTAATATTTTCATCAAATTTGTCCGTTATATCGATACTAATAAAAAAAACGGTAGTCATCATCAACTATAAACGCACAGGTCAAACCACTCGACCTGCAGTTATGAAAATTTAAGGGCATATACGCTAAGACAGGATTTTTTAAAATATTACCCCTAAGTGGGTAAAAATAGGGCTTGAAATTTTAAGGAGGTTTTATATATCTCGGAAACGAAAAGCCACAAATGTCTGAAAATTGGTACGTAAATTCTACTAATAAAATAAGGAAACACATTTTTTGGCGTTTTTCGAAATTTAAACTAGGGGTAGAGAAATAGGACTAATTCGATTTCGAAGGGGGTAAAGGAATCTTCTGTAATTCAGACGAAAAAAGTCACAGAGGTTTAGAAATTGGTATTATAGACTCTACTAATAAAATAGATGTACACGTGTTTCAGCGTTTTTTTACCAACTCAATAGGGGGATCTGTTAAAATATGGGTTGTTGGGTATCAAATTGAAGAAAATAAAGCCCGGAATCGAGAAAAAGTGTTTTTCTATTACCTTTGCAATTTTTATTACCCGTCCCCCCTCCCAACCCCATATTTTTGCACAAACTATCTAATTTACACGTTTTATTTTGTAGGAGGTGGATCGCTTGAAAGAGCAACTTAGAATAGAACAGTCAAAAAGTGCAGAAGTCAACGGCTGTCCAAAAGTAAGTGATCCTGTTCCGTATTTCCATATTCATTGTCACCTTTTCACCAAAAAGTATAGGAACCTAAAAAATTATGTGCTTAAACAAGGCAATTTTTACAAAAAGATTGTGTTTGAAACATACAGTTTTAGCGAATTTTTTTTGATAAACAAACAAACCCAAACAGTGCACATTTTTTCGTACGAGTTGCAGGAGGTCGTATTGCACTCAATTCTTAAATTTTTATAAAAATATCAACAAAGGTAATTTGACGGGCACCGAGGGAGAAGATAAAGAGTTTTGTGCTTTGTGGGCACGAAGACTCACCCAAAATATTTTTTTTATTGAAGGTGTCATTTATAGATAATTACATGGTGTTTTTATTTGTTTTTTAATAGTTGTAACACAAGTTGGGTGAATTTTTTGTTGATAAAAAATAAATCTCCCTTTATAAAAAATTTGTGGGTGATATTTATTAGAATGCAACTTAACTTATCGTTGATATTTTTTTATTGCGTATTCATGTGGGAATATCAGTGAGGCATTCATACAGCTCAGTCAAGCTACACCCTCCCCCCTCTCAACGAAACTCAATTTGGATATTGTAAAAACTATGTATTAATTTAGTACCCTTTTAAAAAAATTAATGAATAACGGAGTTATTTGTACGTAAAAGGGGGATGTGGCTTGTCACTAAGCTGCACACCCCCCCCCCCATGCTCAGGAGATAGATTTAACGAAAGTTGATATGTCATAATCTTGTACTAATTATGGACTCTTAAAGAAAGGTACTTTTAGTTTACAAAACCCATCGGTTCCTAAGATTTTTGTTTGTTTGTTATGTGGCATACAAATGTGAAAAACATAGTAAAAAGTTGCTTTATCAAAAACGTTACCCCTTAATTATGCTAAAATATTTTAAACCTTAATTACCATCATGGCTTGACCAATAAGATAAGGAAATTTCTTAAAAAATATGTCACAAACTACTACGTAAATTCCTAAAAAAATTTGTTCGATTGTCAGTGGTTTTTTAATAAAAATAAATAAAGTCCTACAAACTCTACTGCCGTTATCAAAGAAATTATTATTTCCAAAGTTTTTTCATACAACTGACTGACATTGACTGATAAAATAGTTCAAAAAATTAACACCTGATAGTTTGGTGCGTCGATAGTAGCCAACAAGGTATTGGGTGAGGATAATAAAATTTAAAATCAAAAAATATATTCGTTTGAGTTGTTTCAATTTTAGATTACCCTCTAAAAATAAAAAATTTAAAGTAAAATAAAAAATTAAGTTTCATATTTTGTTTCTTGTTTTAAAATATCAAGTATAAAGTTATATTTTGACTGACGAAAAAATACATTAGAGGCGTTTTCTCGCGTTGAAATTGTTTAATTTTTTTTTAAAAAGTTTGAAACATTAATTTCCTCGCGATGCAACGGTGACGTCACATTTAAACTGGTTAAAAATATTTCGAAACACAATCCATTCTCGTTTCAAAACCGACGCGTGCGCTGAAGTTACGTCGAAATTTTGCCCTTTTAGATTTTTTTATTTTTCTAAAGCACTGTTTATACTTTTGTACCAGCGATTAGACTGGAAGACAATCAACGGAATGTTATTTAAAAAATGTGTGGACCGTGATTGAGAAGTTAGTTTAGTTAAATAAACAATAATTTGATCCATCTAAACATGCACAAAAGTAATAAAAATAAAAATTCTAAAACAGAAAAAAGTGAGGTTACAGGGAAAGAAGTGTCAGCGACGTCACTGTTTATTTCAAAACAATTCCAACGCGAGAATACGCCTTAGAGAAACACAACTAACATCAATGCTATTTTTGTTAATTAATTAAAATCTTGTTTAAAAATTTGAAGACAAACTGTATTCATATCATCTGATATGCTAGGCTATGCATTCATCTTCATTAAGATAGATGCAAGCTGCTTTTTTTATTTATCGTTTAATTTTATGGGGTTCCTTTTGTCATATACTGGTTTCTCCCCACATTACTCTATGATCATTCTCAAAAGAATGTCGGCAAATTTTAGACCTCTCCCAATCTCCCCTTCTGAGGTACCCCTGATGGTCATTTATTCTAACTCCAAGAGGCCTTGAAGTTTCTGAATATAAAATTTACTCACAAGGAATTTTATAAACTATATTTTTGAAGTTTTGTGGAGCATTTAATAGTTTTGTTTTTGTTGGAATTGATCTAAGAGTATTTGATTTTTTTTTATTGTTCTAATATTATAATTCTTAGCGATTCGTTTAGTTTTATCTGAAATACCTGGTATAAAAGGAATTATTATATTTGTTGGTTGTACATTATTATTTCTACGGTTGCGCTGTCTTGGAAATTCGATTTGTTTAAAAGTTTTCGATAAAGTTATTTGGATACAAATTTTTAATTAAGACCTCTTTTATTGTGTGTTTTTCTTGTTATAAAACGAAATGTTTTTATAAAAAATATAACTACCTATTTTAACGCTCCTTTTTCTAATTTTTAGGCACAAAACCTGCATGTCAACTCAACGAATGGACCTGCTCTTACAACTGAGGTAACTTTTTCTAAAATAATTTGAATACATAGTTAAGACGACTTTCTCGACAATGGGGGTTTTGCAAAAAATTGCTGTAAATTTGAAAAATCGTATTTTCAAAAAATGTGCAACGTGGCTTTTAATATACATAATTAAATTTATTATTTAAAATTTTTCATTGCAGACTTGATTTAAAATGGGTCCTGGTTCTGGTTGTCATTATTTTGACAGAATTTTTTTTGGCGGTTCTAAAACACTGGCGTCATGTACAGGGTGGATTTATTAAATGGAACGGTGCTTCTAGCTGATTTAGGGAAGAGTTTAAAAAAAAAAACCATTTTACGGACTTTCCGACCAAGGAAAGCTTGTGAAAATAAATTTAACGCACTAGTTTTTTTTGACATCTTTCAACCAATATTTCAAAAATGTATAGAAAACTTATTTTTTCCAATTATTTTAGCTTCAAAATAAACTACATATTTCTCTATCTTCTAAGCGGAATAAAGGGGGCCCTTGCTTGTTAAAAAATAAATTCGATTAAATAAATTTTTTTGATATCTGTCAACCCATGTGTTAATTTTTTTTTTTAATCTATTTTTTGTCAATTGTTTTAGCTTCAAAATAAAGTACATATTTCTTTATTTACTAAGTGGAATAAAGAAACTAACCACAAGGATACTGTTGGCGCCCCATTTGGGGGAGCAGCCTAATTACCTTTTTTTGAATTTACCAGATATTAGAATAAATGCACGTCGATTTTCTTTTTCACTAAACCGTTCTTAACGACAAAAAAATCTAATTTCGTTTTTAAGAAGCTTTCCAAAAAGATGCCACACATGGTACCTCCTCATGAAAAAAATGTTTGTTGGCCCTGGGCTTTCAGTGAGAGCCCCCAAATGAGCCGCCAATAATGTCCTTGTATGGTATTTTCTTTATTCCGCTTAGTAAATAGAGAAATATGTAGTTTATTTTGAAGCTAAAACAATTTATCAGTGATTCTGATTGACAAAAAAATGTTTTTTTTTTTAATTTTTGACACATTGTTTGACAGATGTCAAAAAAACTAGTGCGTTAAATTTCTTTTTTACCAAGCTTTCCAAAAAGGTGCCATAAGTGGTACCTTCTAATTGAAAAAAAAATAGTTGGTAGAGCCTGGGCCTTCAGACGGGGTCCCCAATTTTTTTTTCATAGGCGGAAAGTCCGAAAAAAATCATTATAGATTCGCTTTTAGCTTTTTTTAAAACCTCTTCCCTAAAGCCGCTAGAAGCACTGTTCCATTTAAAGAATTCACCCTGTATAATTTTGTCAAGATATAGTCTGTTCCATTTCTACCACCAGGTTTGAAAGTTGACGGAAATACAAATGCCCTAGATTGTTGTGATGATGATGTGAAAGCCAGTTAACTAATTTTCGTTTTAGTATCCTTTGGCCTACTATTGGTGCCATATTGACACCTGACAGAAAATCCATGTTTTAGGAGTTAACTGGCTTTTTAGTTGAGACGGTGTTGACTCGTGAAAATAAAATTAGTTTAAAAATACAATTGTGCCATCAGTAAACATAGCAGGTTTATTTTCATTAGATAGTTTTTGGTGCTGCCAATTTACAGCTCGAAGACAACGATAACTTTAACACTATGGTCGCGATTATTTAGAAACGACAGAAAATCTCACCCGTCACAATTCTGGAAATTGACGATTTTTACTTATTGCCTCATTTAAAATAAAGACACAGCATCCTTAATATTTATCTTAACGTTGCCGTTGTAAAAGAAACTGCGTCATTTTTTTAATAACATGTTGTAAATTTAATATTTTAAAAGTATTCTGCAGATCTAGTTTTACTGCGGAGCTAAATTGCTACTACGCGTACCAATAAACGTTAAAAAGTGTCGAAAATTCTCACCATGTAAAAGAAAAGACAGAATTTGTGTGACTTTTCTGAACAGTGACAGCGACATATTCCATGGCTATCTATGGTTTTGTATGTTAAAAGTTTCAAAGGTTTGTTTACATATAAAAATAAGCTTAATAACATACATTTTTAAATAAAAAACAGGGATTTCAGAAAAACAGCCTACAAAAATTAAAACTGACATATTATTTACTAGAACAGTATTAAGAAACTAAATTTTAAGAAATATTAGCAAATAGTCCTGACAAAAAAGCATTCAAAAGTGTAAGTGTGTTTAAAAATCGTGAGATTCAGATTTTTTGTAAGGGCGAGATTTTCTGACGGTTTTTGAAGAATCGCGACCAAAGTGTCGAAAATTCTCACCATGTAAAAGGAAAGACAAAATTTGTGTGACTTTTCTGAACAGTGACACACAAAAATAAGGCTTGATAAAAATACATTTTTAAATGGAAAAAAAAGAGTTTTTCCGCAAAAACTGTCTACAAAAATTAAAATTGACATATTTTTTGTTTACTGGAACAGTATTAAGAAAATAAATTTTAAGGAATATTAGTCCTGTCAGAAAAGCAGTTAGTGCACTGGCGGTCACAGAGGGGGGTGACCCTTTTTTGAGGAATTATTTAAAAAATTGCCGGTTTTTCATAAAAACAGTAACATTTTTATAGTTTTTCAAAAATTATCGCGGACGGAAAATTAACTTTAAGTGTCTAATACCTATAATTTTGCAAAATTTTAGGGGTTCTGTTTACAGCCAAAGTGCTAAACCTTGACTGGTTCGAAAATTTCATAACCGGGTTGCAACTGTGACGTCATTGTTTTAAATCGATTCAACCACAATCAGGACCAATTGTAAATGTTGTTAAATGTATTGTTGACTTGAAATAATCCGTTGTTTTATCTTTCTGGAATGAATATCAAAAAAGTTAAGATGAGTACCTATGCGTTCATAAAAAAATACTCTTTAAAATTTGACCTGTACGTATTTTTTAGTCATCCGTATTAAAAGAGTTTTTTTATTTCCACTAAAAATAAGTTATTTGAGTCAAAAAAGACCTAATAACACGATTACTCAAAAACCGGTTAACCACAAAGCTGATTCGTTTTTGATGGGGGTGGGGGGTTGCCAAGAGGATAGGAGGGGGATTAAACTTTTTTTAAAATTGTAACTCACGAACCGTAGCAGCTAGCGACACGCAGGCATTTTCAACCAAAAAAAAAATTGTAGTTTTTTTTTAAATTTTATGGATGACTACGTCCCTGCTGGCGCCATTTTTGAGAAATGTATTTATGAATATAATTTTGTTTCAGGGTGGCAACAGCTAATAATGCAGTAAAATTTACCCACCCACGGAGATGCCTAAAGAATTAAAAAGTTATATTTATAGAAAATAACGATCTATAACCGTGTACAACAAAAATGCTAGACTTTTTCGCTTTGCGGTTTCGACAAGAATCCGAGTTTGCCAAGAACCGTTCGATAGTGCAGATTGCAGGTAAAGTGTTGAATTCGTTTCCTCCTTTATTATAATTTTAGAATTTTCAGAGAGTTTTCCTACAAGTCCCCTCCACTGGGGTGCGTTTGAAAATAAAAGGTGATGGTGAGGCGACGGTAGGATAAGCTAGAGGCCACAGTTGTTGTTTTACCAGAGGTGGGCAACTTATATTACCCTCTTTTTCTAGTTTTTTTTTTCATATTTGCATATAAAACGGATTTTATGAATGTTTGAAAGTGACAGTTTTTGAAAGATTGATTTTTTTTGGTTAGTAAAATATGTCAAGCTTTGACAAAAAAACAAAAACAAACAGTGAATACGCACGGTAGATATTAAAAATGTAAATAATAGGGAAAATATAAAGACCCCTATGACCTATATTTTTGTTACTCTCTATTCTTACAATAAAACATGGAAACATAATGTGTTATTTATTAACGAAGTTAAAATGCGTATGTTTGTACCTACTGCTTTTTTACAGTTTTTGATACAGCAATATTCCATTTTTAAACCTGACGTTTCTTAATCAAAAATCTGACAGTGACAAAGTTATTTATTGTCAGGGGTTACCAACTATCATTGCCAACACACAATTTCAAATATTTCCCTAACAACTGTCAAATCGAGTTGCTTACCTCTGGTAAAACAATAACTGTCAAAAATCGTATACATGGCCTCTAGGGTAAGCTAATGTTTATGACATCATCAAAAATCAGGAAGTGACCCTGGGGAGAATCTTCGCTGGTGTTGAATTTGTTTTAAAAACTAATTTTGTGTCAGTTTATGGGAAGGTTCCAATAGCCATAAGGACTCCCACAATTTATCAGAATGTGCAAAATCAAACCAGTTAAATAAAAGAAAGCTCAATCATAAAATCATTCACCAATGAAACTGCAATTCATTAAACCAATTTTTTTATCCGAAACTTATTCCTTCAAACCCATTCAATAACAAACTCGAAATTTATAAGAATTGATTGCGCATTCGCCAATAATACATAACCCGGTGGCGTACACGCAGGTTGCGCGGCGTTTCGTTTGTTCGGTACTCTGTAGTTTCGATGCAGTTAAGAACAATAGAGTGACATCTATACATAAAGTATTGAACACTACCTGTAATATCTTTGAATATTGTTTAAATTTACAGATAATTGTTTATGTTTACATGTGTGTATAATCAAAAGATTTTAATTTTTATGAATTTGCTATATACTGAATACTATGTATTAGCTGACATGAACAGAAAAAATCGATGTAGACAGCGCATCCTGTCATGTTCGATGCCTTGAGAATCGGAACCAGCGTATTTTGCCGGTTCAGAATAGTTGCGGTTCTCAAGGTATGGATCTTCACAGGATGTGCTATTACGTCCATTTGTTCTGTTCATGCCAGCTAATAGATGACGTCATAGCATTTTTTATGTGAAAATTTAAGTATAATTCGGAAATTCATAAAAATTAAAAACTTTTTGTAAACATAAACAATTATCTGTAAATTTAAACAATATTTAAAGATGTTACACAATCGAGGTCTCCTTCTTTTGCTTATACTTCTGGGAAATTTTAGGACCGAGGTTAACCGTAACCGCGACAAAAAGAAAACGGCACTGCGTGTACGCCTCCGGTTCATGTATTATTGGCAATTTAGCCAAAATTCTCTGATAAACAACGAGTTTTACGAATTCCGGTTTTGAAAAATAATGGTTTGATAAATTACGAGTTTGATATTGAATGAGTTTGATGAACAATGCTTCAATTAAAAACGGGTCTTATAAATTTAAGAAATAAGGTTCGAATAAACAAATTGCAGTTTTTATGTTGAATCGTTCTTATGATGAACATTTTTATTAAATATGGTCTGATAAATTCCTGGTTTGATAAACCATAGGCGTTCCATTGGAATTGCTCCAAATATCATTATTTTTGTGTAAAATACAGTTTTTGTTCACACCAAAACAGACAAGAAAAACACTTTTTTTAGGTTAAAACGCTATTGCGCAGACGCGGTTAACTTTTACCCAGAGGCGTTTTCTTACATTAAACCCGTTTTGAAAAACTTTTTCAATAAATACGTCATTGATTAGTGACGTCACGTGCTTAAAAACCATTTACATCCTAGAAAATTATGTATTTCTTCCCAACAATTTAGTAAAATCCGCATAAAATTATATAGAATCAATTTAAATGTCAATTTTTCCCGCTCGTTATCAATGACGTTACTTTTCCAGCAATTGAATGGTTTCGAAACGAGCTTTTTGTTAGTTTCGAACTAGCGCATGCGTCTTTTGCCTAGACTCCACATTGAAATTTTGTGCCGCTGCCATCTATTGCTTCTCACTCTTTTCGACAAAGAGAGAAATAGAAATCATTGGTAAGACGTTGGACTGTAGACTAGGCATTAGTTAACTGTCAAATACTGTGGCTAACTTCTCGTCAACTCGGCGTCTTTATTTTTGTTTTTCCACCTTTTCCACAAAGGTTTTTTATATAAATAGATTTGTGAAAAGATTCCTTCTATATTTTTGGTTTATTATTATTATTAGTTTATTCGAGCCACAAGCGCCTTGTCAAACTAGGACGTAGTATGTGACGTCATTGTTTTGAAACTTTTTTGAAATAGTTGCATATGAGAAAACGCCTCAGCTCACCACCGCGGCGATTCTGGCGTACCCCGGGCGATCATCTTGATTTTCAAACGGAGGTATATGACGTCATTTCTTTTTTGGGCTAGCCGAAGTATACCCTCGGTATAATCTTTACCCTTCGCTAATAACTTTCAAACGCACCTCTGGTTATGGGCAAGCGAACGGCTTCTCCTAAAAAGCGGTTTTCGCGTCAGCTCTGCACTTGCTCCATAAAAGCTTGACAACTCTTTGGTCGTCTAGTGACGGCTCTTGGGTGTTTATTGACTGAAACCACCTCACTTCTTTATTAAAATATGGCGGCTATTTGTTTCCCAGTTGTTGCCTGGCGGCAACTTTACTCTTCTGTCGATCAAATCGAAGTAAAACCGCAACGTAAACAATCGAAGTGGAAAAATCTTCATTTTTCTTGTATGTGATTATTGGCCCTGAACATATAACTATGAGATAATATAACGACCCTCCCCTTGCTTTTCCCGAGAAAAATGCGTACCGATAATAACTCTCCCAATCAAGTTGGCCTGGAAAAAACCTATAGACGAGGAGTGTAATAGGCAGCCGCGTCGATTGCGTCAGTAGTTTTTCAATTTTTTTTTCTTACACATTTTGCGGCACTTGTGCCGTTATAGTATCTCATAGTTATATGGCCCTGAAGAATTATAACCAATGCAATTAAAATAAACTAAAAGACGCACTACATATATTAAGTTTCGTCGACTTTTCAGGACTACACTAAGCAGTGTGTGTTAGGTGACAAAAATATAAAAAATGTATGCGATCTATGCAATATTAGAGACCATTTGCACCTATATGTGATGCCTTTTTACTTTATCGCTGATTTTGGGCATGCGCAGTTACGAGGTAATAACGGAATTTTACTAACCAATAGAGTTTGCCGGCGGGTGAATACCGTATCCCTTATAACTGACATGGTTGCCGACAGTAAAACGTTAAGTAGAAAAACAAAATATTTAAATTGATTTTTGAATGCAAATATGTTCTGTATTCTTTTTAGTTGTAAAGATAAGTGTCAATTTTTGTTTAATCATTTTCTTTGGCTATAAGTTCGTAAGAAATGTAAAAGATTAGGGGTTTTCTCGCGTTGAAATGGTTTAAAATGTTTTTAAAAAGTTGGAAACATTTGTTTTCTCGCGTCGCAGCGGTGACGTCACATCTAAACGGGTTAAAAATATTTTGAAACGGAATCCACTCTAGTTTCAAAACTGATGCGCGCGGAGAAGATACGTCAAAATTCTACGTTTTTGTTTTAATCTAAAAATTTTTTTTGGTTTTTGCGTGAAAATGGATGAAAAATCGTATTCTAGATATCTTCATGGTATCCCTGTGGTCTTATGTGATTTTCGGGGCTTAAAAGAACAGTAAATAAAAAAACTTCACTATCCCTGTAGCTTCCATTGCTTGCCATCCATGCTACTAAAACTGGCCGTACACTCGAAGGTTTTGTTAAATAAACCAGTAGTTAATCCATTTAAAAAAATAAACAGAAAAACAAAAAAGTAAGGTTACACTAAACTACGTCAGCGTTTTGAACTACTCATTTTTTCTCGGTTCTAAATGATGACGTCACATCTAAATAGTTTCAAATATTTCAAAATAATTTCAACGCGAGAAAACGCCTATTGACTTGCACTGGCAACTGTGGCAAGTGATTCCGATCTGTCTATCATAACCTGCCTTTTCTCTGTTGTGTTTTCGAGTTTTTACAGATGATTAATAGGGACTTATTGGGCGTTAAGGTGGATTCTAACAGCACTTAGCGTAGTTTAATTTAGCGTAAGAGTTGCTCTTTTGAGATTTAATGATAGCGTTCATACATGCGTAATTTAACGTAATTTAGCGCAATTTAACTTAAGAGATGACCAACTTTTATCTTTTCTGTATTTGTAAACAAATACAAGAACAGGAAGAATTTGACTGGCCAGCTAACAAAATTTTTGAAAAAAAAACATCAAAAATTGGCAGCTACTTAAGGAATCTGTATGAACACACTAAATTTTCCTTAAGTTAGGTTAAATTACGTTACGCTAAATTAAATTATGTTAGGTGCTGTTAGAATCCAACTTTAGTCTATAATAAGGGAAAACCGTATTTTATTTAGGCTGAATCTTAACCATACTTAAAAAAAAGTGTTAACTGGAAGTCGCATTATTTTCCCTTATTTCTAACCTAAAATTTCTAACCTAGGGATTTTCACTGATAAATTCTCGCAAAACAATTATATATCGTAAGTGTAGCTGAACCTCAACCTTGTAGGTTTCTCCAATTTATTCATTTTTTCACATAAATTTCCAAAAACCACAAGACTGTTTTGGTTTATAAACAAAAAACTAAAAATGCAAAGAATATTAAAAAGTCGTGTCGAAAAATAAACCAACCATCACTATTATCCGTGCTAATTGAGGTTATGTTTAAAGATAAGGGACGTACGGTAACTGTACCGAATTAAGGGAACGCCGTATTTTATTACGGTTCCCTTAATAAAAACGCAGGTCACGTGCATGCTCAGATGTCAAATGTCTACTTTCCTTAATAAGGGAACGCGAAAATGTACGCCCAATAAGTCCCTAATTAAGCGATAAAGTCACCTAACGGGGATTTTTTATAAGAGGTGCAAAAGGTTTCTATTTATAAGAAATAAAATACGGTATAATTATGAAAACTCGGCAACCCTGCTGGATCGCACATGTATTGCCTCGGGATTTTTATGCGGTTTTCAATTTATTTTAATTTCTTTGATTACAATCTATATCCTTTATTAATACAAACCTAATATGGAAAAGAAAGGCCGACGAGTTCTTCTTGAAAAATATTATTAACCTATTTTTAACGAATTTCGTACGTAGAATTCCATAATTTTTTAAAAACCATTCCTTTGTGTTATTTGTTTTTCTGTGCAATTATACGCAAAATCTCGTACTAGAGAAGATATTCTGCTTATTAAAAAAATAAAACTTGACTGTCAAAAAAGACAAAAATTTTGAAATTATATTTATTTTTTCTTTAAAATACAATTTATACCTGTACCAATGTCAAATTCAACAGGAATAGAAAAAACTGAATGACCCGCGCTTCAACGCAGTATCGCCATTTATTCCTTTGGATTTGGCTTTTGTCCAGTCAATTTAATAATGTTATTGTCTAGTGGAATTTTTGTTTAAGTAGTTGTTTTTGTTCTTAAGATTACAGGAGCTTTTAATGGATCAAAAAATATATATTATTCTATTTTTTCTTTTAGATATATAGCTCATAACTAAAAGAATCTTAATCAATTTTATTCTATTTTTAGTAAAGTATTATAAAAAGCAATAATAGTCTATGTATAACCATTAAGAGCTCAAAATGGGGTGTTTGAAAATTCAGTATTAATATTTGAACGGCGTGTTTTTCCATTCAAAAAAATACTAGTGTTCTATAAAGCCACAGGGGGGGGGGTCCGAATAACTTTTAGAAATATGTCCCCCCCTCCACGCCACTTCTTTACACTTAATTTTAAAACACCTTGTATATTTGGTTAACTCATGCCTACTAACTAAACATGTACTGTTACTTAAGTATAAAATTTTATTTTTATGTTTGTATTCTTTTCCTTTATAAAATTATCGCAAAGCATAATCCTAGTTTAATTTTGCTACCTTTTAAGTTTATAATAAATTTTCATAATAAAGTTACCCGGTTGTATTCTTTACATATTTGTCCCAAAACCAACCAAGCTTCATTCGATATTTGAGGGGGGGGGGAATTGGTCTGGGGATCGTTTAGTAGGTGTTTAATAAGGTTAGTCAGTTAGTGTGTAAGAAAAAAAATACCAATTTATATTTAATATAAAGGCGGATTTGGGTGGTTCTAGTCTTAACTCAGGGTTGCCACAATCCTTGAAAACCGGGAAATCCGGGAAAAAGTCGGGAATTCGTTGGGGTCGGGAAATTTGCTAAGAATCCTTGAATTTTTCAGATATTTTTTGACCTGGTTGAGATTCCCTTGTACCTATATGAAATTTACATATAACTTTTTTGCGGGCCTCCGTAGCGCAGTGGGAGCGTATTTACCTTCCGCACGGTAAGCTCCGGGTTTAAATCCCGGATAGGATGGATATTTTGTGTTTGTTTTTAACTCTGTAAAAATACTTTGCTGCATACTTTGGGTATTGATTCTACTATGGATGAAAAATCCCAGTATCAAAAAAAAAACATAAATTTAAATGAAATTTTCTCTGCTGCACTACGTTTCGATTTATAAATGATAGAAAAGATATTTTTATAAAATATTTAAAATTGTACGTGTTTTTTAACTTTAAATATACGATTTATTAGGTCCACAAATGGTTGCGGGGAGTCATCAACGGTCATTACAAATACGGGCATAGCTCAGGGCAGCGTCCTTGGACCTCTACTCTTTATTGGTTATATTTTCGACCTGTCTTTAGTATCTAGCTCAGATAAAGTCTCGTTTTATAACTATTGTGATGACTCGAATCTAGAACTAAGAGCATCAAGTTTCCAGAACCTCGAATGCATGGCAGGGGAACTGTGGCAGGATATAGGTGACTGGTTTTACATAAATGACTTAGTACTAAATGAAAATAAAACAAAATGTGCACTATTTAAAACCTGCCAGGCTGCCGACCATCCTGCATCAGTTACTCTTGGTTCCAATACTTTTCAATTTTCGGATAGCGTCCCCGTCTTGGGTGTGTCACTGGATGCAAATTGTAAATGGGATAGCCAAATTCAAAAACTAAGTGACAAACTAAACAGTATGTGCTATGTCCTAAGAATCCTGTCAAAATCCTTTAACAGCACAGTACTCAAAAGCATATACTATGCTAATTTTTATAGTCGGGTGAAATATGGTATAGTAATATGGGGAAGCTCAAATCGACTCAATGAAATATTTGTAATTCAAAAAAAAGCAATAAGGGTCATCTTTGGGATGCATTATCAAGAATCATGCAAGGGTGTATTTAGAAAGAACCATCTACTCACTGTGTTTGGCATTTATATATATTCTTGCTTGGTTTTCATTTTTAAACACAAAAACGATTTTGCAAAATTTGAACAGAAACATCAATACCACACCCGGCGCAAAAATGAATATGCATTACCAAAACATAGATTAACTCTGTTTGAAAACTCTCCGCACTATCAATGCATGAGATTTAAAAACGCATTACCAACCCATATACAAAACATGATGGTTAGCCAAAAGAGGCTTCAGAAGGTACTGTTCGATTATGTTTGTGAAATTGAACCCTACTCAGTAGAGGAATTTATGAATAAAAGATAAAGGTTTATTTTTGCTAGTCTGGGTGTCTTTCGAATCTACTTCTGTGTTGATTTTGTTTCATTTATGTTTGATTATTACATTACTGATGTGAAATTATTTAGTTTTTAGTGTGACAACATTTTACTAAAATTGTCTGCGTTATTTACATATTCGAAGATTTTAACCTAGATATATAATTAGTATTTCGATGTTTTAAGGGATTATTTATTTATAAAAAAAAATTAGTTTAGATCTAGATGTAAAAGTGTGTCAGTATTGTATTAAAATTGTCTGCGTCATTTACAATTTTAAATGTTTTATCGAAATTTTAACAAAGAGTTTTATGCTATTCAATTGGATGGCTGGTTAGGTATATTTTTGGATTTTTTTATGTTGACATGTCTTAACCTGTATACTTATGTAATCAGCTTATGGGATTAATAAATTGAATTGAATTGAATTGAATTGAATTTTACGCACTACTTCTTGTAAAATTTAGCACGCTGTGGTATTTGTTTTGATCACAATATCAGATATTTTTTTTAGTGGGCAATCGTCCCTTCCCCCTTTGCAGCTCACGAAACCCAAAAGTTTCAACAAAATTTGCTTTTTGTTACAATTTTAGTTAACAGCTTTTATCAATAGCATTCAAAACGTGTAAAAAATAACTTTTTTGCTATAACTTTTAAAAAATTTTGCCTGCGGCCATTTATAACATTTCACCAACATATACTGGAGAACCAAAAAAATGCAACACCATGTATATTTATAATTATTTGTGTGTATATCTTATCTCAAAAGAAATATTTGATAATTTTCTTTGTCTTCTAATCTTTCCTTTTTTCACAGATTTTTTTCTATTCATTTTCGAAAACAACCAACACATAAAAGACCTTTTCTGAAAATTTTAAATCATTTTTCTCCTAGTTTTTGGTCTTTTTGGATTACTTACAGTTTACTTGAAAAATAAAAATGCCAAGAGTTCGCGCTCGCCAACAATTTCATCATTTAAACGAGAAAGGACGCATCTCAGGCCTCTTGCTCTCAGAAATCGACGGGACAGTGTACGCCAAGTAAGAGATGTTCTAGTTGCAGCCACAGGACAAGTGTTTTCAAGGATGACAGTTAATCGAAGATTGCTTGGTATGGGGCTGAAGCGGCTGAAGGCTTACCGTCCGCTTTTGGTGCTACCTTTGACCCCACAACATACGGCTCGTCGGATGGAGTGGTGCAGAGACGAATCCAGGTTTTGTTTAGGCGGCCATCTGACTGCTCGGCGATATATCGATTAAGTGCTGCAAGCTTCAACCAGTTTTACGTCCCTACCTACAAACTATCCCAAATGCGATCTTTCAACAAGATAATGCCAAACCGCACATTGCTTGGTAACTTGGTATAGAGACTTCGAACACGTATGGGATATCATAGGGCATAATTTTAGTCGATTACCACGTCCCCCTGGATCATCTTATTTTGTCAATGCCCAATACATTGAATTATAAAGGTTTATAATTTAATGGCCCAATAGAACAAACGAGTGCATAAATAACCATGGAGAAGCCACTCATTATTAATTTTTTGATGATTATCATGGAGGAATCTTCTTGGAAATGTAATCAATTATTATGAGTATATATCCTAATGTATTAATATATAAATAAATTACTTTAAAAATATTTCTCCTTTCTGGTGTTGATTTTTTTTGTTCTCCAGTATATATATAGAACTGAGACTAGATCCCATCCCAACTTAGCGTCTCCTAACAAAATTTTTAAAAATAATTACGAAAAACTTGTAAGACTTCTTGTAGGTAGGTTCTGAAAAAATTTTTGTCTGCAGCACTATAACATCATTGATTGTTACAATTTTAATTTAATTTTAAGAATACTTATGACAGGATTTTAGCAACCAATCTAGAATTGAGACCAGATTCCACACCAACGTAGCATTTTCTGCTTAAACTGTAAAAAATTGACTGCAGCGCCATGACCACAGAGTACGATCCGTGCCATGACATCGGGATTTTTTTTAAATAATTCCTGAAAAAGTCGGGAATTTTATCTAGGGAATCTTGTGGCAACCCTGTAACTATAGGAAGATTTTAGATTGTTTGCTTATCCGTTGTTAGCTGATCAAACAATGGTTTGCCTTGGATTTATTGCGAGAATGATTTTAATGCTCCTGACAAAAATTAATGATGTAGAAACAATTTCTGCAATTTAAGCAGAAAGTTCTTCCAAAATTTTAATCTCTTTTAAACTGGTTCTTGCGTAAAAGTAAACAGGAACGCACTTGTTATCCAAAGTTTAAACTAAAGCCTAATTATGATTTTTTTTTAAAATCATTCAAAAATATATTTTTAGGAGGCCTCCATCGTAGATAGAGAATACCCTTCTCTCTCTACTGCACCAAAAAGTTGTTGCGTACTTGTGTTGTGAGAAAATAACCCCTATTATATCATTGCAAAAGGTTTTGTTTTGTTAAACCAAATTTAATGCATCTTGGGAACTGCAGTATTCTTGGGTACTTGAGGAAATGAATGTTTTTTTGCTTGCTGTAAACTTGGTAAAAAAACTGCATAAGATCTCATGAAAGTTGGTGAGTTTTTATGCTTTTTGATAGGGTTTTATAAGATTCTACGAGTCATGCTGTTTTGCTCATAAAAACTGATAGAAAAAATCTATACTTTATGAGATTTGTCTTGCTTTTTACAAGTTTGTTTCACATACCGCATAGAAAACATATCAAAGCTGATAAAATATAAAATCTCGTCAAACTTTTCTAACGCCTGATCCACAGTTTCACTTCTTTTGGCTCACTTGTATTTCCCTCTTCGTCGTTTAGAGAAAAAGGGAAATATATTTTCTATTGCCATCTCCGTTTTTTCGATAAAGAGAGAAATAGAAGTAGCGGCTAGGCGTTAGAGATCTGACGCGGCTTTTTTGGCAGGGAATATTCAGAATGGATGCATGTGGAATTAGGCTATCTACGCAGCTTTCGAAAAAACACATGAAACTGGAAAAATCCTCTAACCGTTTAAATTTTCATAATAGATTTCTTTTTATATATTTGTATTAGTAAACGTTTTTAATTTTAATGATAAATGAACAAATTAAAAAATAAGGTGGATTTATTATTTCACCCAATTACAGGTACCTACTACGAATTTAACTTTTAAAATATATTTATCAATATATACACAGACCGGTTTTTAGGTCTGTGATTATACAGACCGCTTCAAGCTACTGCGAACATAGGGCGGAAGAAGTCTAATTTGCCAGTGTACGTACATGCAGAGACACCGCACGCCTATCAGTGAAGCAACCAATACTCAGGCTTACGATCACCACTTGCATGACTTTCCTTTGGTATTTAGTACGCCTCTAACCACGGTGCTGTGTGGAGCGTAGTCAATGAAACCGGAATTTGGTCAATAAATACGCAAATTTTTATAACGTAATTTTCTTATTTTTTGTCACTGATAAATAAGAGCGTTTTATTGTCAACTGCTCAGATTTATCAGTGACGACGTGTGACAATGAAAATAATAAGGAGAAACAAAATAAAAGCAAGTTCTCAAAATAAAATAATACATTCTAAAAATCAAAAAGATTCTCCCAGTCAAAAAAAAATTAAAGCAAATGTTCGAAAAGTCCTCCTTGCTCGGCTAGACAATATCCGAGCCTACTATAAAAACCCCTTCTAACGTTTCCAAGCATGTTAGGGGCGATAATTTGAAAAGCTTCTTCAAAAACAGATAGAAGTCATTAGGAGCAAGATCGGGAGATCAAGCTGGCCATAAAATAGTTCCCCGTATACTTATAACCCGATTAGGAAATACATTATCAAGATATTCCCTAACAAGGCCAACATTGTGAGCGGAACAACCATCTTGTTGAAACTATGTTTCACCAAATCTTACACCTAACAACTGCCTAGCAGTATCTAGGACCATTCAAATTGCAATTGCCGTTAATAAAAAATGGCCCAATTACGTGTTCCCCTACAATACCCCCCCCCCCTCAAACATTTAGTTTTTGGGGATACTGTGTTCTTACGTCAAAATACAAATTTTCCCTCGACCAATATCGAACGTGTGTTGGGTTATGACGATTTGACCATCTGCACTTTTTCGGCAACTTCGTAGACATCCATTTTTAGTTTTAAAAATGTATTATTTCAAATAAGAACTTACCCATCTGTTTCTCGAGCAAGGCAGAAATAAAACAAAATGAATTTCCGAAAGATAACACTGCAGCGTGCTTCGAATCCACCTCGGTCGTACCGCACGGAGAGTAAATTGGACTTGATTCCCCCTATGTTCGTAGTAGCTTGAAGCGGTCTGTATATGATGAAAATGATACTCTACCTCACGCACCGACGTGCAGAGTTCGCACAAGCCGTAAATTGGAAAACGCCTTCCACGCGCGTACAATAGTGAGGAAAATTTTTAACAAATTGCGTGCGTGACAAAGCGTTTTCAACCCGGCGTGCGGCAATTTATTTTTTCATGCATGCTGTGCAGAAGTGATACTTTCGGCACGCACATAGGAAAATATTAAAATGTCACAAAATTAATAAATTTTTCAAAAACTGTCATAAAATCATTAAAAAAATAGTTTTTTTCCCAGTGACCACCCTGTAATTCAAGTCAATTTTAACGGTGTAATTCTAGACAATTTTAACAGACCTGTTCCCCCTCTATACAATTCAACTTTCGCTTGCCATTTGATATTGAGCAATAAAACTTGCAAGATTCATGAGTCTTACATGTTAAATTCTGTTGAAAGGAAGGGAGAAGAGGATCATTTTCACACAAATGAAAAAGCACAGATTGATTTTTGTAACTTATATTAAAAAGATATAACTATCCTAAGACTTATGCACCGTCATCGCCCTTTGTGGTCCTAGTGTAGATCAACTGTGCCCTGTGTTGGATTACTTGTTTGATCAAACCTAAAACAATAAATTATATCAGAGAATATTTTATTAGAAAGAAAAAAAAAGCATCATTAACTTGTAAAATCAGACTCATTAAATCAGTTTGTGCTCTCACAAATTTTCAAGATATATTGGTTGATCATCACATACAAAAACTGTAGTTTATAGAATTAAAGTAGATTAAAGCTTGATTTATACTGGCCGCCCGCCGTCTGCGTTCGCGTCGGCGCTGGGAAACATCAATATATGGGAACCCTTTACTTCTATTTATACCTTGCCGTAGTTGCGTCGACCCGCCGCTGGCTGGCACCCAAGATGAGCCAAGTTTATCTTTTTCTGTTTGCCATCCATAGTCAGGCGTAGTTCGGCCAATAGAAAAGCATGTTGAGTGGTCACGTGATTTTTATTGTTGTTTTTGTTTTGTTTGTCAAGAATTCTAACCTAACTTACGTACGTGTTTTGATTGTTTTCTCTTTATGAACTAAATTTTGTATTTTTTAAAATGAGTGATACAGAAGAAAGCCAGCTGTATGAAGAACTAATATTCGAGAAAATATCAACAAAAACGACGTTTACGAAGTTAAAACCACGCGCCGACGCAACAGCAGTATAAATTGCCACGAACGGTAGACAGCGGGACACGGCGGCGACGGCAACGGCAAAATTATTTTTTAAAGAAGCCAAATAATAATTACTTAATAGAGCCCCACTAAAATGTTTTAATTTTAAACTGATTTTTTTTTAATGCCATACATAAACCATTTTAAGACATCCATATTTTAAATATAGGAACCAAAGTAACTTGTGAATTATTTTTGTACAGTAAAACTCCTTTCGTAGTTTGAAAAACTTACCTTTCTGTTGCAATTCAATAAGTGCCCTCCTGGCAAGGGAGCCCCTGACCTTCAGCCTTTCAGAGACAACTGACGGAGTAATCAGTTTATATTGTGGTACTTCTTTGTATAATTTGTCATAAGTTGCTTGGTCAAACAAAACTTGGTTGTTAAGCTTGTCACGAACTTTTCCTTTGGACCACTTCTGCAATAAATAACAAAAAATTACTATGAAATTTACTAAAAAATTTTCATCATTTGTTTTTTTTTGTTTTCCTCAGAAAGAGCCTCTAAAAATGTACTTCATTTTCGTCAGAAGTAGTTAATTTAGAATTCATCATGTTTTTGCAAGCCAAAAAATATTACATTATATACCTACATAGGGCCAGGACTAAAATGACACTTTTTATTTTGAGATTAAAAACTTGTAGCCTGAGCAAGCAAGGAATAAGAAAGACCACTTTAGTCATGTGGTATGTATTCTATTTTTTACATATTAGAATGTTTTTTATGAAAATTTTTAACAAAATAGATCAAACAAAAAATCAATTTGTCAATTTTTATTTTTTCACTGAATTTAATTTTTTTCTCCAGATACAGAGTTCCAAAAGTTTAAGATAGGTTATGGTCAGGTAGAGTCTATGGAAGCATAGCTGAAATCACTTCAATACACAATATACCCAATCAACAGGCTTCCAAAAATGAGAAAATGTGACACTTTTTCTTTTAACAATACTGATCCCGGGTTAAGGCAGGATTACCCAGCAACATAACACACAATTTTTAAATTGAGTGCTTAATTTTACATCTTTTTCCAACATAGTAAAGAAGAAAAAGAGAGAGCTAAAAAAATTAAGCACTTAAGTATTGTGCATTAAGTTGCACCCACCCATAATTAACCAACACTAGTGCTTTAATGAAAAGACAAGATCTGAAATTAAAACCTTAGCCATTGTACTTGCCTTCTTTTTGGCCTTGCCACCTCCAGACCCTTCTTTCTTCTTTTGGGTCTTCTGGGGCTGTTTTGCTCCACCTTTTGCGTCCTTCTTTGGAGGCTAAAAACAACCAAAAATTTTGTAAAATAGGAATTAACCACTGGACTTTAATATTAAGTAATGGACGAAAATCAGACTCATTAAATCAGTTTTTGCAACCACAAAAAACGTCTTGCAATAAGTTTTTCATCACCAGAAGAAGGGCAAAGCATGAAGTGAATTAACCAAACATTTCTGTTTGGATTTTTCTAGTCTTTTCCATTACTCTCACAAACTCAATTTTATTTCATGCTTAAAATTAAATGTTGTATAATTATTAAACAAACATTTCTCCAATGAAAATCTTTTTCGAAACTATAAAAAATGAAAATGTAAAAATTTAAAAACACCACTCACCATCTTGCTCTCGTCGAAAAGAACGGAAACGTGGAAGCTGTCGGAAATTTGGTGTAAAAATGTTGCCAACGTAAACTTTGTCTCACCAGATATTTAACCTACAAAAAAAAAATACGTAAATTTTCGAACGGTCCTGGTCGGAAGTTAGAGGCGAAAACATTATTATTTTGGGGGCCGGAAATTTTAAATATATACCAACTAAAAAAAAACGAAAACAGCTGGAACAGGGCAATTTAAAGGTAAGTTTATATAATTTCTTTTTTTGTCATTTTTTTATGTAACGCACTAATCTCTTTTTATAATCCAAGCAAGAACGTAAAAGAAGTTCAAAATATAAAGTACTTAGGAGTAATTATTGATAAAAATCTTAAATATGATGCACACATAGAATACATAACTAAAAAAATTAGAAAAACAATATATCGATTTTATCTTCTGCGTGAATTCTTATCTAAAAAACTTTTAAAAATAATCTACCAAGCATTGGTAGAATCAGTCCTAAATTATGGTATCAGAGTCTGGGGTAGTGCTTGTAATACAACCCTTGCAAATCTAATAATAACTCAAAAGTACATTCTTAAAATCATAAACAAAAAACCAAAAAGATACCCTACAAATGAGCTATTTAGTGTGAGCAAGGTATTAAAAATAAGAGAACTTTATATAAAAAATGTTCTTAAATACATGAAAAATAATACAAAATATAAAAATCAACCTATCTATACTATAAATACAAGATCAGCTGCACAGGAGCAATTACTTGTGGAAAGGGTCAATTTCACAGCTTGTCAAAGACATATTTCATATATTGGCCCAAGACTTTTCAACTTAATTCCAAACCCAGTAAAACACATCTCTAATAAAAAAACCTATGCACTCACTGTGACCAGATGGATTCTTGAAAACACTGATAAAATCATACATAAAGTACCTTTTCTAAACTAAACTATTAAACTAAACTTATAAAAAAAACAAAATATTAACTTTTCATTTTAAATTTAGATAAATAATAATGTACCTATTAAAAAAAAAATAATAATAAAAACATAAAAACATAAACAGGCTCAGTTGAAACTGCACGACCAGCTGCTGGGGTGGTCGAGGCCACGGACACATTTTTGATAAAATGAATTAATGTTGTGTGTTTAAATGTGATCGTCTGTGCATTATTTTAACTAGAAAAAAAATAATAAGTAGATAAGTAAATAAATAAATTAGTAATTAATTTAGTAGGTATTGAAATGTAATTTATAAGTATTTAAGACTGACAAGGACCAATTTCCCGACGAGCCAATCAATGGCTCAGGGAAAATGTTCCAACTAAAATGTAAACAAATGTACCTGAACGATGTTAATAATAATAAATTAAAATAAAAAAAAATAAAAATAAAAGCATGCAGCTAAAAAGCAATCTTAAATTAAGGTGACCAACTCCTAAAGGGGGCAAAACCGGAACACTCCGGCCATTAAATGTATTGTATATCATGTATTTTTTCCTATATGCACCCCTAATAATATTAAGATGTATTTTCCAAAATACTTATTAAAGAAAAATAATTTAAGTAAGGTTTCAATTCAAATTTATAGATGGCAGAGAACATCCGCTTTTTTAATTGCAGTGATTTTAAAGTTACAAAATACAGTTGTATCAAAACCGGGGCGAACCAGAACTTTTTCTGAAAAATTGGGACTATCCGGGACAGATTTTTTCCCCGGGACAAATAGTTAAAAATCGGGACTGTCCCGGCTAAACCGGGACGGTTGGTCACCTTATTTAAATCCTTAATTATAAACTCGAAGTTGATGTACAAGGCGGATTAGTTCCGTCCATAAGTTAAGCGTACATGTACAGTGTCCGTAAGTTGAACTACTGGTAAGAACAGCATGCATTTGCTATTGTTTATTTTCCTTACTGATCTTATGGAAGTCTGAATCCGCCTATACTTTGCGCATCTGTTTTTTACCTCTAGTTAAGAGTCCCTGTATATGACAGATATCAGTGACTTTGAAAACCTTTTTGTCACTGATATCTGTCACAGGGGCTCTAGTTAAGGTCAATTCATGATCCAACGTAGATCAATTTAAGACATCATTCCCAGTTTTTTTACAGGGTAAAAAAAGCATAAATTGACTCTTAAGTACTCTGTTAGAATTTAGCTTTTCCTAGTAAAAGATGAATGACACACTACTAAAAACTTCATAGCTGACAGATGCCAAGTTTATACCTTGTCACTGCTTTCTGCATATGCATATCTATTTTGTAAAATAATGAAACTCCTGCCAATTTTAAAACTTTATCAGGGTGTCCACAACCTGGAAAATCAGGGAAATCAAAAGTGATTTCCCCAATCAGATTGAGAGATATTTTTGAACGCTTGAGTTTCCAAACTATTTAGTACCAATTTAACTAAAAATAACATTTTGTTATAGTTTGTTATAAATGTCAATTACAAAATATTCACATTTTTTTTTTACTTCCATTGGTGGGTCAAGAATTTTTTTATTTAATACTTTGTCTTCAATTTATTCCAGTTAAAGTTTTAATGAAAGGCAAATATTTTATACTGAATTATATGAATATTATATATAACCATATTACTTTAAAACAATGATTTCATGATCGAAAAGTTTTGTAAAGCACTTCAAAACTCTTGTTTATTTTTTTTTAAAAAAGCTCTGCCTTAAGTGCTGCTAAGGAAAAGTATAATTTTACTTAAACAAAAATTAGCACCTACATTTACAAATAGCTAAATTTTCAAAAAATGTCAGTAAATTTCTCAGAACTACGATTTTTTTTTTAATGCAAGGAGAGCTTCTAGTGACAAATACGTAGGTATTATTATTATAGAGAAACTATGGTCAAATCGAAAAGGTATAACAAATTTAAGAGAATTTTGTTTGCAAGGAGGAGAGTTATAACAACTTTCAGAGGACTTTGACTGCTGCATGGTGCACCTCTTCCAAAGTTTATTATGTCAGAAATTCCTAGATAGAATTTAACTAGGGAAGCGAGTATATGTAGTGTGACCATTTATACTCTTTTTGAGAGTACAGTACTCTTTTTCAAAGCTTTGTACTCTATACTCTATTACATTAGAACTCCAAATTCTCGGCGACCGCCCTTGTTAATAGTAAAAAACGTTGAAAAGATCCAAATTTGAATAGAATTTTCTGCACTGCAAAATATTTTGCTTTCGGCGGTATAACATCATTAATTGGTTACAATTTTAGTCTACTTTCTAGTTTTAAGGAATTTTTGTCAACATTTAAAACGTAAAAAAAGGCATTCGTTTGGCACACTTTTCTAAAAATTTTTGCCTATGGCGCATACCTAGCTTTTACTTACGCCCACTGTTTTTCAGAATGTGCAAAATAAAACCCGTTAAATAAAAGAAAGTTCAATCATAAAATCATTCACTATGGAAACTGCAATTCGTTAAACCAATTTTTTATCCGAACCTTACTTCTTCAAACTCATTCCATAACAAATTTGAAATTTATAAGACCCGTTTTTCATCGAACCGATTGCTATGTTTTCATGGGAATTGAGTTCGTTCTGAAAACGATTTTAATCCGATACCGTCCATGAAAACGCCTGTTTTTCCAGTATTAAAATCGATTTCAATCTAGATCCGACCCTGAAAATTTTTAGGTTTGGATCAAGATCATATTGAGATCGAAATACCAAAACTAAAAGAAATATTTGGCTCGAAAGTGTATGTGCTATGCACATATGCCAGTCCAGTATTTCTTTCTTCACTTTCACTTGCAAACAGAGTAGTAATTAAAATTAAAAAAAAATGTGTGGCAAGGGCCAACATCATCTTTTGACTAAAATACATTTTTTTTTTTAAAAAGTACCAAAACTCAAAAATTAATATTTGGCAGCTGACATATGTCATAGTTGTCACATGTTCATTTTTGAGTTTTGGTGCTTTTTTTTTAAATGTATTTTATTCAAAAGATGATGTTGGCCAGCCACACATTTTTCCTCCTTAGGGGGCCAAGCAGCCGTGTATAAGACGCAGACAAACGGAAAAGCACATTAGGCAGAAAAGGATGGGCATGGGGCGATGTTGTCACTACATCTTACACGTAGTAAATCCATTCCAGGTTGTTGTTTTCCATTTTCATACCTTTAGGACTGGAATAAAAATTGTTTTTGCTCGACTTTAATACCAAACTGATGAAAGATATCGTAAAAAAAAATATTTTTCGGCTTTTCATTTTGTAACCATTGTCCTTACGCACGGTTTACAGGCTGGGGACTGAGAGAGAGCAAATAGGACGAGTTGACGCCTTCGAACGTCCAACCGGGGTTTTGCACTTTGATTCGAAATCAAAAAGGAGGAACAGTCAGATGTGGGGCCGTGCACAAATTACGTAACGGTGATTTTACGAATTTTTGACCCCCTCCCTATGTAATGTTTTGTAACGGTTTGGCACGCCACTCCCCTAATATTACGTAACGATTTCAAGACCACTACCACCCCCCCCCCAAAAAAAAAACTTTTCACTTATTTTCATTCCAAATTTTCTTAGTTTCACACAAATGCAAACTCTGTCGAAAACCCCCCCTACGTAACGTTTTGTAACCCCCCTTCCCCCTATGACCATTACGTAATTTGTGCACGGCCCCTGTAGTCCCAGTGGAGGAGGGCGAGAAAATTGATATTTTTTTCTTAAAAATTATACTCTTTAGACCTATTTCTTTGCGTTTCCGAAATTACGTAATTTTTGCCTGTGGCGCCCTTTATCTTCTCACTCGAAACCAAGATCCCCCGTTTTAGGAAAACTGATCCCGTCTCTGTTTCTAAATTTTTTCGAATAAAAGTAGAGTATGACCATGGGGGAAATAATTTTTTTCTACGGTATGACGAAAATTTCGAGAAAGTTGAAGAAAAAAATAAAAAAAGTGGCAGAGCTCAAGTTTTTCGTAAAAAAACGTTTTTTGTAAAGAAACAGAGCAAAATAAATCTTTTCACCCCTTTTTGGGTGTTACAAATATTGGCAGCCCCTTATTTTTCGCTTTTACCCTCCCGCTAGTTTTGAAGAATTGGTTCGCTACATGTCATAAAACACCTTGAAAATATCAAATGTAGTGTAGGGCCAGCTTTATTTAAAATCAATAATATCGCAAGCAAAAAGCTCTGCAGGAAAAACAGCGCCGTTTATTGATTTCTTTGGCTGCTAGTGCTAGCTGCATGGTTTGACCGTTTCCGGATAGATGTCACTAGTAGAACAGAATGGAAAGAAATTTAATTAAAAGCGAAGATATTTCTTTTCTTCTCGAGTATACGGCATTTTAAAAACACAAAATTTACGAAACTGAAGCGACTCGAAAGGAAATAAAAATGCAATGCCTGTGAATCCGTTTTTCCTCGATCATCTCATGGTGTGGCCGCCATCTAGCGGAATTTGCAGACATCTTGTCAACGGTTATTATTGCAACTATGATTTATGCTCACAATGAAAGAGTGGCGACAATTTTTTCTCAAGAAAGCAGTCCGGAGATAATAAGAAACTGGCACCATTGCTCAATATATCTGTTTCTTTTGTGCGCGCAGAACTTTCTACGCCATTTCTGTTTCTGAAAATCTTAGGAACCCTTTATAATAAATGGTTTAATTTTTGACCTTTCCTCCTTTTTGCAGAAAAATAATTGTACTTATTTAAGAGGATGACGTACAGGTGTAAAACGCGGAACAAAACTGAGCCGCTCCTATTAACTTAATCAAAAAATGCTTCAAATAAATTTTGTGGAAAATTACTTAACATTTATTGGAGAGTCATTAATTTTTTGACATTTCAAGTTTTAAGAAAAAATTTCGCTATTTCACAATTTTTTGAAAAAATGTCTCATTTTTTCTCAAAACTGTTTCTAGTTTTCAGCCTTCTGCCTGTCTTTTCCATGCATTTCCCGTTCGTCACCTGTTGACTACGAATTCATCTTAACAATATTTTTTAAACAATGGAAACATAAATAAAATCAGATTACAGCGTGATCAACAGATAATATGATTATGATGATGATTAAACACAAAAAAACTTACCTACTGTAATATAAATAATTTTTGAGTAGGAATAGATTGAAAGTTAAAAAACGCCTTTTCTAAAATAATTTGAAAATGGACATTCACTCCTTTTCCCGTGTAACCTCTATGTATTAATATTTAAATTTACTTTTTTTTTGAATGGATATTAGACTAACTATATGCGCATGCGCATTATTTATGTATAATGTTACTGTTAAAATAGTTAAAAATAATAATAAATTAAATAATTAATAAAAAATTTAAATAATTAAAAAAGGGGTGCTTTATTTAAAAAGAGATATTTATTTATAAAATAGTAAAATCAATAACATGCTTTGGAAAATTAAGTGCAATTAACACATTATAACGTCTACGCCTATGACTCCATACGGCAAACCAATCGCGAGCTAAGTAGGCGGGCTTCAGACGAAAATGGGTTTCTACGCACATTCCTTAGCTGGCCCATTTACTTCTTAACCGGACTCTACCTGTGAATGCTTTTAGCCAAGTGTGCACACATAGAACGATAAATGCATCGACACGCCGCGCCGAGTTTGATATTGAATGAGTTTGATGAACAGTGGTTCAATTAAAAACGGGTCTTATAAATTTTGAATGTGTTATAGGGGTGATGCCCTTTTAAAAATGGTGGCTGTAGGGTAAACAAAGCGATTTTCCATAAGACGTAATGTTAATAAAAATTTAAATTTTGGGAAGGTGGAAAAGGATTCAGATTAAACAAAATTAATGATTTTTTATAGACTAATCCTTTCTGAATCGGGGAGAAATTAGCATTTTGCCGATGTGTTAGAAATAAACTAAAAATTAGCATTTTAAAGAGGCAATGTCAAGTACTTTTATCTCTCTCGCACTTGCACAGTGTGGATAGGCATTGTCTCTCTCGATTCAGCCTGAAGATCGCGCCAGATCGGCTTGAAGAGAGACAGTTGCGCTGTCTGATTTGAGAGAGATGACGTTATCTGTAGTAACACGGGCGCGACAGAGATAGGTAGAGGGACATTTCCACGTTTAATTGCGCATTTTGAGTTTATTGTTAAAATTTCGGCAAAATGCTTGTTATTTCCTGATTCAGGAAGGATTACTCTATAAAAAAAAATCAATTTGCTTAATCTGCGTCTTTTTCCACTTCGCAAAACTTTTGATTTAAGTTCGCATTACGTCTACAGAAGCCATATTGGATCGGCCATATTATTTTTGGTAGACTGCCCTATAGTAGGGTTGCCATCCCTCCCGATTTAGGCGGGAGTCTCCCGCTTTTTTGAATTTCCTCCCGCCTCCCGCCTAATGCAAAAAGTCTCCCGATTTTTAAATAATGCGAGATGGTTTTCCATTTTTCAACATTCCCCAGCATTCTTGCACAGTTTTTTAATAACCACACACACCCTCTTCTTGCATTATAAATTTGGAACGTAGTCTTTTTCACTGTCTTTGATTTCTGAGTCGTTTTCAGATTTTTGCCTTAAATAATGGTTTATCTTAACAAGATATCACATTTTATTTTTTTTAAATGGTGAAGAAGAATGTTTTTAACACTTTGCCTTTGGTCGAGTCTCAGTTTTTTTTATTGTCGTTTAAAACTGCAAAACACGAAGTATAAAAGGCTAAAAAAAGCAAGTTGCGCCATCTGAAAATCATAACTAAGATATAAATTTTCAAAACTCCCGCTTTTTGAAAATAAAAATATGTTAACCCTAATTGAATGGGTTTGAAGAAATAAGGTTCGGGGTTTAACAAATTGCAGTTTTTATGGTGAATCGTTCTTACGATAAAAATTTTGATTAAATATGGTCTTATAAATTCCTGTTTTTATAAACCATAGGCGTTCTTTATATTGGTGAACTTTTACAAGATTTTTTTTTTATTTTCTTGGGAATTGTAATATCACTTTATTGTAAAGTTTTTCAATTATATCTTTAAAGTGAGATACCGATTTGGTTTTGATACCTTACTTCCTACCACAAAGCAAAAACAAATCGAGTAAAGGTTTACTCTAAAACTTCCCTCGATCAGAAGAACATTTATAAAAATCCACTACTCATATACACATGGGTTAGATTGGGTCGGTCAGACTTTTCCAGGGTATATCCAGACTTTTCTTGGGTTGTATCCACACTGTTCAGGGGTGTATTCAGACTTTTCCATGATGTACTCGGCCATTTTCACAGACGTTTCCAGAGTGTATCCAGAATTTTACAGGGTCTTACCAGACTTTTCCAGAGTGTATCCAGACTTTTACAGGGTCTTTCCAGACTTTTCCAGCATGTTTCCAGACTTTTCAAGAGTGTATCCAGACTTACAGTGTCTTTCCAGACTTTTCCAGAGTGTATCCAGACTTTTCCAGAGTGTATCCAGACTTTTCTAGAGTATATCCAAACTTTTCCAGGGTCTTTCCAGACTTTTCCAGAGTGTATCCAGACTTTTCCAGGGTCTTTCCAGATTTTTCCAGCGTGTTTCCAGACTTTTCTAGCGTATTTCCAGACTTTTCCAAGGTCTTCCCAGACTTTTCCAGAGTGTATTCACACTTTTCGAGGGTCTTAAATCGGTTAAGAAATTAAAAATCGATCATCAAGTATGATGACATAAACTAAATGCCCCTTTATTGGGGAGATTTAGAAAAAGAAGTGTATAGAAATGGCCTCCCTGTGTCAAGGCATCACAGAGGCCCATCGAAATTTACCCCAAAGAAACGTTACCAAGCCTTTTAATAAGTGGCTTAACGATTTGCGTACTGTCTTAAGAACACATGGGGATCAGCTTAGAAAATCTGAGTAGCCCGATCTAGATTGTTATATGTTAACTAATGGTAATTTTTATTTAAAAGTGTAATTGTGCAAAACAATTTATACAAAATATGAGTGTTACATACATGCCACTCTAGCTAAAAAATCAGTAGTTTAAAACCACAACAATTTTTAAATTTTATTACAAGTCACAATTTTTATTAAAAATACTGGAAATTATGAGACTAACTTGTTTACTTCTTAACTGATTTAAGCAAGTGATACCTCCATATACCTAGTAGAGATGGGAGGTAGAATGGCCTTGATTTTGTTTTGTTACTTTTTTAGGGGATTGAAACTACCCAAACGTTAAAACGTGTTAAAGCTGTCCGCCATCTTGGATGTTCCAAAAATGTCAAAGCCGCAAGCTTTGTTCACCCAAAAATGTAAAAATGTTTAAAATCAAGTAATCTAATCAAAAGTTAAAGCAAATGCGAGTCCAAAACCACTTATTTCAGAGGTTTATAGTTTTCTTATCTCTCAACCGATTTAATTAAGTAATGCCGTGGTATAGAAAGCATATATAGACCTTTTTTGAAAATGTTTTAAATAATTTAGAGAAACAACAACCTGCTGTCAACAATTAACACATTTTTTATAACATTTACTAGAATTTTGACTAAACACTTAAATATTTGGGGAATAAAATGTAATATTTTTTGGTCGTTCCAGTTTCAGGCTTGTTCAGTGTATTCTTTGCCTGGAGAAACACCATTGCTAACATTGCTGCCTCTACCTGTACCAAAGTTATGATTTTGCCGGAAGAAATAGCGTACAAAATACTCTCTTACTTGCCATACCACGACTTAGTCCAACTAAATCTAAACAATAAACAGTACTGGAATGTCTACCGGACAAGAAAAACCAATTGTCCGTGGAACAGTAAAACATCATGGTTAGAAAAATTATCAGGCACCAGTGAAATGTTGTTAAAAGGCGAATTATACATTCATTCATTTGTCAGTTTAACTGAGGGATACCCCCTTACATTTGTACCAAAAATTTCTTGTGAAACTAGACTGGTCAGTTTTCAACAATATCTAGATGGTTATATTTGGCATCCGGAAGGGAAAGTGGATATAACAAAAATGAAACAAATCCTAAATGAAAGGGATAAGTCCCTCACTTTCTTTAAGGTTGACAGTTTCTGTAGTGACAAAATTCTAGAACTATTCAATAAATATATTCTAAGGCATGTCTGGGACAAAATTCCAGAAGATATTTTGGAATATTGTTGTAAAGAACATCCTTTAGACGGTGAATCTAACAACAGTCAGCATTCAAGTGAGTCAGAAGAATCAACATCAGAAAACAAAAAATCACAAAAACTATTTAGATTTCCAGCTGATGATGAAATTGATGTATTTTTAGTTTTCTATTTAACTGAACAATCAGTTGATATAAATTCCATCGACTTTGCAGATGAAATTAAGATGGATGGTTACATAATATGGAGGGTGTTAAAAATTCTTGACAATAATGGAGAAAAGATTGACGTAGGAAGAGCTGTTCTATCACAAGAATTACACAACATGATGAATGATAATGTAGGGATCGCCGTTTTTGGTGGTAGAGAAAATAAAGTTTTTGGGTTAGGTAATTTCAATTATAGGAAAGCAAAAAAGGATATGTTACAACTAGTTCCAAAAGGTGTTTTTGAAACATATAATTTTGTAATTGTTAAGAAAAATTAAATTTTTGCATCATTATTTTCTCTGACTTTTAATTTTTAATAAACAAAATTGTAGTAGAGTGATTGGCAAAAATGAATTTGTTTTTATCTGTTTCGAAAGTCACATCACAAATTCAATTAACTCAAATCAACCTATATTAGGTTTTACCTGGGTCTTTATTCTTGAACCGCCGGCAGGAGAACTTGCTATGGAAGCGGGCGTGGTTTACAAAAAAGTGAGATGGAGATATGCTAACGTATAAAAGTGTGAAGAGGAAAAGGATATTCCTGCGGGAGCATTCCCGTTCCACACTTTCAAGAATACAGCCCCAGGGCCCAATTCTTGAAAAAAATCCGTGCACGGATTTCGCAGAACGTATACGGATTTCGAAAATCCCAATTCTACTTTTTTTTAATGTATTTTAAACGGATCCCCGGCTAACAGACGCGAACACGCCTCAATTTTATCCAGTGAAAACACGGGTGAAAATTGAGACAGGAGAGTGGTCCGAAATTGGTTAGTTGCAAATATAACATAAAAATTGGCTAGATAAAAACAGTCGCGCCCGCTTCTACAACAACCCGGCCAGAAAATGTCGCCTTCACAACTAAGAAACCTGTTTTCATTTAAACCAAACTTATAGTGACATATTTCAAAGATCTAGGTAGTATGCAATTTTTTCAGATTTCATTTTTAAAAATCAAATCTGTCAAAACGCATACATTGACTACAAAAAAACTAGGTTCTAAAGTGTACCTACTTGTTTCAGGAATACCCGCTTACATTTGGCCAAAAGTTTATGTTTAAATTTTCGATTTTTTTTTTATTTCCTGCAAAAATTGTCTAGATATACCAGTTCATTACAACTTTTGAGGACCACATTCAAGGGGGCTACCAGAGATCGGGATAACAGAATATATAGGTTGGCTAAAATCAAATGTTTAGCAAGTCTAGACTGCATTTATTAACAAATTAGAAATGATTTTAAACTTATTTCTTCAAGGAAACCAAAGACCAAATTTGATCCCGTTTAATTTAGAAATGAAGATAATTTCAGTTATTTGTAAAATATTTTATTCCTTTTGATTATCACGGTTCAATATTTTATTTGTATGTAATAGGGACATTTTGGACCACTTAAAATAACATTTTTTGTGGTTATTGTTATTTGTGCGGCTGCGCAGTAAGGAAAAAGAGGGGAGGCTAAAAATTACTAATTGTAATAGAAAAAATCCACAAAATTCATACCACGCATTGACCTGCAAATTTTACGTTATCCACTTTTACATTCGAAAAACTCTTTGAAATTTGACAGTTGTTATTATTATCGTTAATTATTATAACCACAAAAGTAGTTATTTTTGCTGTTATTTTAGATGGTCCAAAATGTCCCTAATATCAGTAAGAGAGACAATAGGCGCGTTTCTGCAAGCTTAACATAAAGGATTTTCGTTTTACAATTGGTCCTGGTTCTGGTTGAACCAGAACCGCAACCGGTCCTTTCGATTTAAAACAATGACGGTTGCAACCCGGTTATGAAATTTTAGAACCAGCCTGGGAGGTTGGTTCGGCCCTTTGGTTGTAAACATAAAACCCTAAAATTTTGAAAAAGTATAGAAGTCTTTTTTTGAGTAAAATTAAAGATATCTTCATAATATTTTAAATGACGTCATTATTTTAGAACCGCTGTCAAAATTTATGTCAAAATAACCAGAACCAGGACCAATTCTTAAATCGAAAATCCTTATAGTTACTAATATTCTCTTTTTCTAAATGCATCCGTCTGAGAGAGACCCGGCATACCAGGAACATGCCTGTATACCCTTCGACCCCGATGTCTAACTACCTTTTTGAGATAGTTATCCCCTGACAGATATGCGGGGTCGAATGGTGTAAAGGCGCTAAATGCTGGATCTCTCTTTAGAGGAATGCATTTAGAAAGAGAAAATAATAGTAACTATGTTAAGCTCGCAGAAACGCGCCTAATGACTGGTATGAAAGGTTGTTGCTTGGTAATTTTCGCGAATGAAATTTTGAGAGTAATAGCGGTTTCCATTGGTAAAACTGGTACGCCGCCAGTGCACAACTGAGTCGGCGCTGCTGTTCCATTGGGGTGCAATTTTTCAGTTTCCATGTTCCATTGGAAAACTGATAGTTCGGAGTGCAACTTTTTATATAGATTCTTTATTTAGCATTGATAATGTATACAGTTACTTTACAATGTCTTTAGAGAATAAACTAATCCTAATACTAAAAAAATTAAATTGGATTCCTAGGGAAAAATATCCAGATGTTAGTAGTGCTCAGCTGGAGTCAATGATAAATTAGTCAACAAGAACAATTCCAAAAGCTTTTAAATTAAAAAAAAAACACCAAAAAAGAAAAATACATAAATTCAATCAAAAAAGTAAAATTTATAATAAATAACAAAGTATAAAAAAAGTATAAATAAATAACTATAAAGATAACACAGACAAAAACAGCAAGTCAGTGGCAAATTCTCATTATTAAAAAGACAAAAATCAAGTAAAAATTAAATAATAAAAAAATAAATAAACCAATTAAATATATAGAACAACAAATACAAAATACAAACTTTTAAGATAAAACGAAACAACAAGAAATATAAAAAGGGTTAAAATAAAAATAAATAAAATTTTGATGACTAGACTGTTACATAAATACCACATATTTTTTAGCAGGTACTCTTTTAGTTTTTGTTTAAAAGTGTTAACAGAAACTGATAACTTTATTTCATCAGGTAATTGATTAAATAAGTTAAATCCTTTATAAAATACAGAATTTTGAGCACCAACAGTATTTCTTCTTTCTATGTAAAAATTTCTTTGGTGTCTGGTATTATAATGATGCACCTGTGCGCTATAAACAATTTTATCAGTGAGGTATTCTGGTGCTTTTCCCGATTTTATTTTAGAAATAAAAACTAAACAGAATACTCAAAAAAACATTCCTTAGACATTACATAATTTGCGTGTTCATAAATTCAAGCTTTCTATCTACTATAATCCCTAAATATTTTATTTTAACGACTTGCTCAATAGGCTCATTTCCTATTTTAATTTCTAATTTCCTTGTTGAAAACTCATTGAGCTGTTTATTTTTACAAATTAACATAAATTTACTTTTGCTCTGATTAATCTTCAGTTGATTTCTACATGAATAAATGTATATTTGTTCCAAAACACGGTTTGCACTGGCCACAACAGCGTCCATATTTTCACCTGTTATCGTACACAGCCCATCGTCTGCAAACAAGTGTATAATATCAGGGTTATATAAAGTATGAAGAGAAGAGGCCCCAGAATACTGCCCTGTGGTACGCCATAGTTAATCTGTCGATTATCTGACTGAGCGCCATTAACTTTAACATTTTGTTGACGATACTAAAGATAGTCTTCAAACCACTTAAAAACAGTACCCCGAAAACCTATCCTCTTCAACTTGGCCAAAAGCTTCCCACGTTCGATGGTCTCAAAAGCCCTTTTTAGATCTAAAAAAAATGCTAATGTAATCAATCCTGAATCTTTATTACATTTCCACTGATCCAGGATGAACTGAACTGCAGTCTCACAGCTGTGTGCCTTTCTAAATCCAGACTGCTGCCCAACCAGTACACCATGCTCCCGAAAAAACTCTAGAATCTGGTTGTACACACATCTTTCAATTATTTTTTCAGTTGCTGCCAACATATTCACCGGCCGCCAGTTTTTTTTGAAATTGGTATAATGGATGAAATTTTAAGTGCTGTAGGAAGTAACCCTTGTTCCAATGAGGAGTTTACTAGGTTTATTAATGGATCTTCAATTGCATCATATATGCCTTTAATAACTTCCATACTTATTTCATCCGGACTGTTATCTGTTACCAGTTCTTTAAAAGATTCTTTATCAAGCAACCTAAACTCAGAAAATGTATTGACAGGTTCTTCGGTATTACTATTATGAATATCAACAATCATATTATTATCTAATTCTATTTCATTTATGATATATTTTTCTGTGGAAGCAACTGCTTTGCCCACATTTGAACACTATTACCTTTATGAGAAACGATTTCCTGTTATTATAATATTTAATTTTTTCTTCTCTTATAACTTTAACAACCTTATTTCTTTCTTTCTTATATAATTCTCTATTAGCCTGCGTTCTGTTTAATTTATATTCCCTGTAACACTTATCCCTATGGTATACAATATCCTTAACTCTTTGATTCCACCATGGCTTAAACCTAGATATGATCTTAATATGTCTTTTTGGCGCCACTTTATTAAACGTATTTACTATACTTTCAAAAAGGAAATTTTATATTAATGTCATAGTTATTATAATTCCAATTCTTTTTGCCCAATTCCTGCTTCATTAACTCAAAATCAATATTTTTACCTCGAGTTTCAATCAAAAGTGGTTCGTCATCAAGCCTAATTTTATTAATTTTGATAGAGATTATATAGTGGTCTCCTATTCTTGGAGCTTTCAAAATAAAATACTGTAAGTTTTCAATATTGGTTATAACATAATCTATTAAACTCCCTCCGTGCAAAAATGTTACACCTCGTTCTTCTTCTATAGAAGGTCGAGTTACCTCATTAACTACTTGATTTAGATTAAAATCACTGAAGAATTTTTTTACACACCTTGAATATGTAAAATCATCAAATAAGTTTATAAAGTAAATATTTCAACGCATCGGTATCGGTATACGTATCGCGTTCGAAATAAAGCTAAAATACTTGTTTATGAGATGTTTCGAACGATGCACGCTTTTTTGAAAGGTGCGATGACAGAACTGCTAACAGCAATTAATGCGTGCGTTGGGATGGACGTAACGATACGCTCTTCACCCGTCAAGAAAGCGGGCATCGTTCGAAACATGGCATGAGCAAGTCAAAAATGTAGTGTATTTTGGCTTTATTTCGAACGCGATACGTACTCCGATACCGATGCGTTGAAATATTTACTTTAAGTGTCCAGTGAATACGCTATAATAGCATATTCCTTTGGTAAAATTAGTGCACAACTGATTCGGTGCACCTATTCCATTGGGGTACACTTTCTCAGTTTTATTATTCCATTGGACAAAACTTTTTCCCGCCTTTTATTTTAAAAAATCATAATTAAAAAAAAATAGCCAGAAATGCAAAAAGTAATATTGCCGAAGATTTTTTTTAATTTTCTAGTTTTTTATCGGGTAGTAGTGATGATGACTATGATGAGGAGTTTTATGCGTTATTACATATGTTCGTGAGGCAACCCCCAAAATCAAAAACCTTATTGAAAATGTGATACATAAGTACAATAACAAGAAGGTTGGTAGGAATACTATAGGACTACTATATAAAACTACTATAAAATAAAAAAACAGAACGAGTAACAATAAGGCAACAACTACAAAAGAAATAAGTTCTAGCAGGTCGCAGAACCCAATAACCCCTCTTCTGTGTCTGCATGGAAAGATATGCAATATAGTTTATTAGTCACATTTAGGGTCTGTTTATGCTACCTTTAAGCCTAAGCTCTTATGTATTATGCATTCACCTAATATTCGTAGCAACAATAAAGGCTTTGGCATAGGGAAAAATGTATGTTCCATTCAAACTGCGCCGATGCACTTTTTGACAGCACCGGACGAGTGTTAGTGCACAACTGGCTGTGCACCGGTGGTGCACTCGTTTTTACCAAAGAAATACGCTATTAGTGCACTACGAGTGGCGCACCAATTTTACCAATAGTCACTCCAACACCGTCTAAATAAAAAGCCAGTTAACTGCCACCGCCTCAGTGCTCTTTACCCTACTGTTTTTTATAAACAAATTGACGGGCAAAACTGGCTTTTTAGTTGAGAACGGTGTTGGTCAGTCAAGCGATTCTGTCAAAAATTTCATAAGCGAAAATTTCCAAAAAGCTACAAACTTAAATAAAACCAAGAGAAAATTTTGCTATTACAAAATTTTACGAGGGTAGTAACGATATCTACGTTTAAAAAAAAATATGCTTTTTCTACCTAACTGCATGCGTACTTGACACATAAGAAAAAATAGTTACATAAATTATTTAATTAGTCCTAAATAATATCTTCATTTTTAACAATACAAAAGGAAAAGTTGCCTTTGCATGAGACTTTTTAAGTTAATGCTTAAGGCTATGAATTTTCTGAATGAAAAATAGTACCGATAGATAGTAATTTGATTTAAAGTAAGTATATCGTGAATTAAAATATTGACCTTTGAAGTGAAAATCGTGCGTTACATTAAAAATCGTGCGGAAGAGTAAAAATCGTGCGGAACAGTAAAATCTTGCGGAAAAAAACAACTTTCAACACGAAAAATTGTGCGGAAAAGAAACTTTTCCTGTGAATTGATTTTAGAGAGACAAATAGCAATTTTTTGTCAGCTTAATAGAGTTACTATTGTTCTGTTTCTTTAATTGCATCGGTCTGAGAGAGATCAAGCTTACCAGAAAATGCCCGCCCTACAGACCTCTGCTCATAAAACATAATTTTTTCCTTATATTCATCAGATCAGATATAGTCATCTTTGACAGATATACGGTGTCGAAGGGTGTACAGGCGGGTCTGACAGGCCATTTTCCTGGACGTGTATTCTTGAAAGTCGTACGATCCTGTCTTTCTTTCGTGCGATGGGATCTATCGCACTCCCACGAACTAAAAGTATTTTATGAAGCAAAACATTTAAAAAAAAACCTCTTTATTGCGCAAGCGTCACTAGATTCGAAGCTGTTCTTCGGTTTCGGACCATGCGATCGGGAAAATATGATTTTTTATGAGATCCGTAAGATCGGATCATCGCTCAAGAATATAACGTTTTCGTCCCATGTGATCATTCGCCATAGATCTATACCGTTACAATGTATGTTGTAGTATGCTGGATTTCTCTCAGCCGAATGCATTTACAAAAAGAGAACAATAGTAACTATAGTATTTATGCGCAATTTTACAACTCATAGTTAAACGTCAAACCTCAGTTTAAACCACAGATGTGGACTTTTTTACGTTTTATAGGTGCAGTTTACCAACAAACTTCGGTTTAACCGTTACCGGCGGTCTGGGTGTTTGTTAAACTTCAGTTTAATAGTTACCGAAAGATTCTAACCTCAAAAAAGTTATTAAAAATTTGTTTTTGGTAAAAAGACTGTAAGTATTTAGTGAAATCGATATGATCAATGACTTAAAATTTATTTTTGATCAACTGGATGAAGTATTACGAAAAGCACGAAGGCCAAATATTATTTGTCCTAGAACAAATCCTTTGGAGGAGTCCGACGATATGTAGATTTTAAAAAGAGGTTTGAATTATCTAAAGAGATATGCGAAATTGTGAACAAGGAAATTCGACAAGAGTTGGAACAGCTCACAGACCAGCAAGTTTTATTCTCACATCGAGCTCACACGTATATATATATATATATATATATATAATGTATAACTTCTTGACAAATCTGAACGTTTTTGTTGTGTCGTCTGGCTGTATGTCTGGCTGTATGTCTGTCTGTAACCAACACTGATATCTCAAAAACTACTTGAGTCATTTTTATCAAGTTTGGCTCTAGTTGGTGCCATTTTCGTTAAAATAATCAACCCTATATATGTAAAGAAAATTTAGTCTTTCTTCATGGCCGTGGTTTAACGCCGACTTATAAAATTGAGCAACTTGTTTACCGATGGATTAATCCAAAGATTAAACTGAAGTTTAAACTATGGTTTAATCTGGAGTTTTACCTTTGGTTGTAAAATTAGCCCTAAGCTCACAAAAATTTGCTAAAGCAGTATCTCCATGAATGAACCAAGCATTGAATTAATCTATGGAACCAAGTGTGCGTTCGCGTAGAAACCCCAAGCGCCACTTTTCCGTTCTAGTTGACGTTCGGGGCGCGCCCTGTTTCACCTGAGCTTGGAGACGAAGAACAGCGGGCATCTTACAACTAACCCTACTTTTTTGTTAACATTTTTTTCGGTAATTATGCAGGATATGGTTTTCTGTCATTTTTGATTTTTTTTGAAAAATTCTTTATGGGGGCACCTTCTAGGGTCCCTAGGACCCCAAATCCGCCTGCGCCCGATTTTTTTTTTTTAACGAGAAAAAAGGGTGCCCAGGGGGGGGGGTTGTAAAGTGTTTTTTTAATTGTTTTGGGTTGGTTTGGATTAGGTTGGGTTGGACTGTGCTGGTTTGGTTTGTTTTAGTGAAAAAAAATAAAAAAAAACAAACAAAATTAAAAAAAAAAAACAACCGGCGCAGACGGATTTGGGGTCCTAGGGACCCTAGAAGGTGCCCCCATAAAGAATTTTTTTAAAAAAATCAAAAATGGCAGAAAACCGTATACTGCATAATTACCTTTTTTTATACATATGAATAGATTATGGCCCATTCTCATTTCGCAAAAATATTTTTTCAAGACTCGGACGAAGGCAACAAAATACGTCTACCGGAGTAAAAAATGTGTAAGTTTGTTGAAGTATAACCGTTTTCTGCACTATGCAAGTAGACATTTTTCCGGCGAAAAACAGAAGAAAATTGACAACAAAATGACATCAACTAGCGAATGCCGTTTCCGTTCGAGCAGAACCGCAAAAACCAAGGAGTTCAGGTCGTGACGTCACTACGCTCTGCGAGCTTAAGGGCCGGTTTCTCAATAGCGAGTTAACTCGAGCAACATAACCTTGCAAATTTTTTTAAAAAGCAGGTTAAAATTAACTCCAGGTTAACCAGGGCTTCAAGGTGAGGGTAAAAGTGACCGTACCTCAAGGTTAACCTAAAAAAACAACTGCGATTTATAGCTCGAGTTAATTTAACTCTAGTAACCCTCTATTGAGAAACCGGCCCTAAGATACATACTATTGTTCTCTTGTTCTGCAGAGAGAGACGTTACCTCGACCCCGTATATCTGTCAACGATCACTATTTCAAGGAGATAGTTCAGATGGTTACATTTTAGCCATTTATTAGCCACTAAAATACTAATAACCATTAAATTTCCTAATATGAATTGGTTATTTGCGTTTTTAAGGTCACGGTTTTAATTCAACCCAATCGCACAAATTACCAAAAATATGAGTATAAAAACAAGCCATTAAACCTACGCGAAAAAAAATTAAAAATATATATAATATCTCACGACACTATCGGAAATGCACCCACGGCAGTAAACAGTTTTCGCTAGCAATATTTATTAAAAAATTAATAACTACGCTTACACACCTTTTTTTGTTTCCCACAGACAAGTCGGTTAAAAAAATCTAACCTCAAATAACACTGTGCTGTCAAGTTAACCAAAGGTAACCCAGCTCTGGAGCAGGGTTATTTTTGGTCTGAAACAAAAGTGAAACAGTTGATTATGGATAGCAAAATTTCCCCTAATTTGCTCTGGGCCCATATTCTTGACGGCCTGTGAGGTAAGTAGTCACCGGTGAATATAATTGCCTCTTACTTTTCAGATAGTTCAAAGCAGGTGAGTGAGAGAGGCATATACTCACCTCACAGGCCGTCAAGAATACGGTCCCAAGTCAAAATTGGTTATCCGCTAATAAATGGCTTTTAAATGGCAGAGGGATGCAGGGGGAGCGTTTTGTGGCATTTTTGTGGTAAGCTTGATCCATATAACTATGAGATACTATAATGGCCCAAATGCTCCAAAATGTGTAACGAAAATAACTTTGAAAAACAAAGGAGAAAATTCAAGATCGCGGTTGGCTTTGAAACTGTTTGGGTCACCAGGCCATAAACCAAAAATCTACTGCGCATGCACTTACAAATCCATGCCTGGCGTCGTAGTGACCTTACGATAATTTAATGACACTTTCACTGCTGGCGCAATCGACGCGCCTGCCCGTTTACACTCTGCGTTTATCGGATTTTTTCCAGGCCAACTTGATTGGGAGAGTTATTATCGGTACACAATTTTCTCTCAAAAAGCAAGGGTAGGGCCGTTATAGTATCTCATAATTATATGGCTTGATAAAAGAAGAGAACAATGGTAACCTCACAAAAAATGCTAGATTGGTGTGTACGAGTGGTATTTCCCTGGTATGCTGGATCTCTCTCGGACGAATGTATTTAGAAAAAGAGAGCAATGGTTACTATGTTAAGCTCGCAGAAACGAACCTAAAAATTGCGAACTTTGACAGATTTTTGACAGCTGACAAGTTATTGGCGTCACTTTTTTCCCGCGCTTTTTAGCCTAAGCAGTTTTCATAGAAAAGATACTTGGGTGTTTGTCTTTATGGCAGTTTTTTTAGGCTGTCTTGAGGTCTGTTTTTGTGAAAAATATATAGTGTAGTGAAGGATTATCAAATGGCGACAAAGCTGGAGATATTGCAAGAGTTTAAAGCCCTAAATTTAACGCCTGAGGATAAAATTTTAGATAAATGTAAGTGTAGGCTTGCCTCGCTTTGGCTATTTTATTGAAACTTAAATAAATACCTATTTTTGAATGGATTAAAAGAAAACAAAATTTCCAAAATACGAGAGACATTGTAAATTTGCAAAGCTTCATTTAAGCTGGAATGGTTTCTCCCTACTGCTAGGTTTAAGACAGATTCAGAGTTCCATGATGTAAGTGGTATGAGGTATATGGTAAGAGGCATGGAACATAAATAATAGCAAACACATGATGCTCTTGCACTTGCAGAACACTACAAACAAAAATTGTCACCCAAGGGTAAAGGTTATACTTTGGCTAACTCAAAACCTTTAAAAAATTACTGAGCTGTAAGGAATGACATCATACAGCTTTGAAAATTATGAAAAAGTCTCGCCGGTTGTTTTTTTTTTAATTTTTTTTGTTTTTTTTTAAATTTTTTTCACTAAAACAACCCAATCCAACACAGACCAACCCAACCCAAAACAATAAAAAAAACACATTACAACTGCCCCCGGGCACCCTTTTACCCTTTTCTCTTAAAAAAAAAAAAAAAATCAGGCGCAGGTGGATTTGGGGTCCTAGGGACCCTAGTAGGTGCCCTCATAAAGAAGTTTTCAAAAAAAATCAAAAATGGCAGAAAATCGTATACTGCATAATTACCAAATAATGGTATTTGCAGCAATTCGCATTGCTAATGGGAATTCAAGGGGATATTCACCCCAGGTTCACCCACTGATTTTTGAGAACATAAACATTACCTTACCCTACCGTTGCCTTAACCCAGCAGCATGCTTTTGCTATAGTTTATATTCCTTGCATCATACTGCTTACTTTATGGAATTCTGAATCTGCCTTTACTGAACTGATACATAATTATGCTTAAGCATATTAATGAGTTTGTTAAACCTCCCATAAAAGACACAGATGCCCAAACTCTGTAACTGAATGTCAACAAGTTAAAACTTCCAATATATAAGTTTGACATTGCTGTAACAGCAGCAACAGTAACATTAAATCATTATATTACTACACTGTTACTGGGTGTAAATCTAACTTACTGTTGCAATTCAAGTTGAGTTTTTTTAAAGAGTGGATTGATGGAGTAATTTAATATACACCTAATGCATTTCTTCATGCCATAGCACCATGGGCAACTTGGGGTATAAAAGTATAAAACAACCCCTCTGTATTATCTAGTCATTGTAGAATGTTTTCTGTCAATGATGTAATGTTACGGCCATGATGAACCTTAATTTACTTAAACATCTCTTAAAATATTTAAGTAGGACATGTTTTTTGGTGATTTTAAAGACTGTAAAGAACTTTGATTAAAATAAATCAATACTACCTTATGTCCTACACACTTTACACTTTAAAAAATTACCATTTTTTTGGATAAAAATGATGAAATAAAAATCATATGCATGACAGCACTCAAGATGACAAAACAGAAAAAAATTATTTTTTGGCAGTTTATGAGTCAACATTTTCAAAAGAAGACTATAAAATGTGACTAAAATTATGACTTAAAAATGAGAAAAACCTACCAAAAAATCTGATAAACAAAACCGTTAACACTTAAATTACACTAAAATAATTTCAACTTGAACTGTAAATACTTTTAAATAAAGAGTGCGCGCCTATTTATGAGGGTTTGTGTTTGTCTTTTTAAAAAATGATGGAGTAGATTGAAATTTCCTTTTCACAAGGTATGCAATTGTGCTTAAGTTACAACCTAAGTGCTGAAGAAATTGTTGACCAATGGAGTGCTTATTCTTTGACCCATTTGAAGGGAGAAGGTCTGACGTTGGAACATCTAGAAAGAATGGAAAGGAAGGAGTTTCAAAAAGCAAACAAAGATGCTGCTTCAAAAAGAAATATAACTGAGGAAATGTATCCTTTCTAAATATTTTTTGACATGCATGCTTATGCTTATAATACTAGTAATTTTTTATTGAATTTTTTCCTTAACACTTGTTAGATATCACCAACCACAAGTTAATCCATTGGTAACTCCAAAAGTAAGTAGCAAATTCAAGAAAAAATTATAATTTCAATAACTTGCAAACTGTTGGCAATTTTATTTATTGTTTCCAAAATTTTACCAAAGTCCTAAAATCAGTTTTTTTGTTGATGCACCATTGTTTTTGGGCATTAATGACTAGAAGTAATAAGGGTAAGTAATATTTTAAAAATTTAAATGTAACAAAGAAAAGCTGAGACATCATTTATTAATTCCCAAAAGTGGTATCATTGAATTTTAGTTCATGTTCCACTTGAATGATTTCACAAGACTTGAAGTTGTTTGTCTGTCTCTTTTGTTTATGTATGAGTGCAAGAAAAAGGAAGAAATAACATGTGTCTATTATTATTTAAATTTGATATTTTCTGAGAAGTTTCAAGGCCTTTCTCATCCTTGGCAGCCATTGCTAATTTTGTATAAAGAGTCTTTTGTTTTGTTTTTGTGAATTTAGGTGGTGATTTTTTGTGGTTTTGGGTATGTTTTTTTAATTTAACTAGGATCCGGCATCTTTTTACCTGTTGCTCTAGTTTTTTCCCTTTGCACATGTGCAGGAAAGCTGTGCCAAAATCACTTGTTGAGCCTATAAATTAAAATTAGTGTAAACAACCTTTTTGAGGAACTGTTTGGAATGTACCTAATGCTTTGTTTGCTGACTGCTTGTCTGGTCAATTTATATTTTTATAAACTCTGATTTAAAATATTTTATTGGTGCCAGCAAATGTTAAAATTAATAAAATAAAGTAAATGATTTTTATTAAATATTCAAGTAGAGAGAGATAAATCCAGTACACATATATATCATAACCACCCCCTGATCCCTCCCCCCCTACTCTCCTGTTGACTGAAATGAAAACAGTCACAATTTTTTTATTGAAATAAAGTAATTAAAAATAGTAATACTTACCTACTATTTCAGTATTTAACTTGACACTTAAAGCACCCTCAACCAAGAACAACAAAAAATAAACAAAAACAAGCTAAACTTCTATGAAAAACTTCAACATGCCAGCTACACTTAAAAGTTAAAAATTCCTACCATTGTCCCAAGCAATGTACCAACCTTATAGTGATTGATTGATTGATTCATTTATTCTATACAGCAAGGTAAGGTTTAGGGACTCCCTGACACTACCGCTGATTGCTTATTGTATCCATTGCTGTATGCCCTTAGTGATTTCTTATTGGATCTAAGTGAATTTTTTATTTGTGATTAATATTTATCCACTTAATTTGTTGTATCTATATGTGGTAAACAAGTAACTATAACAAGTAACTCTATAACCACAAGTGGTCAAAATATTAATCAACTAACCATTAGCCCATAACAATTTTTCTATTTACCGAAAAAGGATTTTCCTTTTGATACAAATAGGTATAAGTAATTTAATAAATTTAATAAAATTGTAAAATATTTCTGAGTACTTATTCTGTGTGAGAAGACGAGAATCCGTGATAACATTTACATACTGGGAATTTGGCATTTTTCAAACAGAAGCTGCAGTGGTTTAGTCACTTTAGTGTCTGGTGTAGTGGTACAAGCTTGGCCTGGCAACCTGTAGGTTAAAATTTTGAAACTTGGTGCTGTCTTCCACTTTTTTAAAAATGTTTTGTTTTTATTTTTTTTCATATGGTGTATTGTGATGGTTTTAAGAACACAAAAATATATTTTGTATTGTATTTGAAGCCAGAAAATCTTATTAACACCAAATTAAGTTTCTATTTATCATAAGTAGTTGTTTTTTTAACCATAAATAGGTTTTCATTAACCAAAAATAGGTTTTCATTAACCAAAAATAGGTTTTCATTAACCAAAAATAGGCTTTCATTAACCATAAATAGATCGGTCCTTTTGCCCTAAATAGATAAATCATTTGTCTCATATTTAAGTGAACTATCTATTTGGGGTAAGCTAATTCTTATTAATGGTAAGTAGGAATTTTTCTGAGTGTTACAAGTGTCCTCTGAGAGCCTCCCTGCTGAGAAGATACCTCAACCTCATAGTGAGCTCTCTTTCTCATTTGACCTGCAGGCATAGCTCTCTTTACTCAAATAGTTATCTGGGGCAGCCAGCAGAAACTTAAACTAACAGAATTCAGGCAGTGTGTTAGTGCCATGAAAGTGACACAAAATAAAAAAAGAACATCTAGAAATGTAACTTAATCTTTCAGAGCTTAAATAATGAAAGAAATATAGTCCAAGTTTTTGATGAGTGGACTGTCGTCATTTTTGCCTCTGGAAACTTATTTCTTTGTTGTTAACAGTTCGCATGTCAAATAATTTGTTGTTGTCAGTTTGAAGTAACAGTTGAAACAATCAACGACATGACTTTTTTTTTACATATTTATTGTCGCTGTCTAAAACAATTGCTATGTTTTCATGGGTATTGAGTTCATTTTCAAAACTCATTGTATCTTTTTCTTTTTTATAGCGTGTTCTTGCTCTTGACAAAGAACACACTCTATAAAAGAGGAAGATACAATGAGTTTTGAAAACGAACTCAATACCCATGAAAACATAGCAAATGACACAATACAGATCCAAAAAAAATGATGTCAGTCTGCTCATCAAAAAATTGGACTATTCATACTGAATGAAGTGTTGGATTATTGACCAAAAAAATTATAATTTATAGTTAAGGAAAATTTCTTAAAAAATATATAAAAAACTACTTTGTAAATTCCTAAAAATATTTTTTTTTTGTATTAGTTTGTTAGTGGTTTTTAAATAAAAATAAATAATGTATACTCAAGTGCAATTTCTAACTAGAATCTAAATACTTATCTGACGTTTCGGCAGAAACTCTACTGCTGTCTTTCCAAACTTTTTTAGATTTTCTAAAAATATATCTCTGTTGTCTTACAGCTGACTAACTTTGACTGATCGATAGTTTATCAATAGCCAACAAGGTATTTATTGAGTATAATAATATTTTAAATCAAAATACAAAATTTACAGTGATATCAAAAATAAATGTAAATAAAATGATTTTCGGCTTTTTGGACAGTTTTTATTAACAATAGGCAACGTTTCAACACCATAGGTATCATTATCAAGGTCAGATTATTACCTCCATTAATCCAGCGACCCCACACCAAGAAAATGAAGATTTAGTTATGCCATAATTATGTGCTAATTTTCTCCCCAATCAAAAAATTTTGTGCTCCTTTGGTTTCTGAGATAATCAAAAAAGAAAATGGTGTAGCTTGGTTAATATTAACTTAACAACACCACCAGGAAAAATGGAGCCAAACTAAAAAAAATTTTTGGTTTTAAAATTATGTACTAATTATGTGCTCGTTGAATATATAAAAAAAAATCAAATTTTTCATTTTAAATTATGTTTTTTAAAAATAAATGGTGGGGTAGCTAGGTTAATATTAACTTAGCGACCCCACATGTCTAGGTATCACGGAATTTAAAAATTTCAAAAACCAGTATGACCTGCAAATTATGTGCTAATTTAATCCATGATCAGAAAATTTTGTACTTGTCGGGTTTCCAAGAAAATCAATATAAAGGATATTACATTACATTATTTGTAATAACCTAGCATTCGCAATCTGAAGTATGATTCCAAAGTAAAAATATATTATTACAAAATTATGTGCTCTATGTGCATATAATTTTAAAACCAATAATTTTTAGCTTGGCGCCATATTTCCTGGTGGGGTTCCTAAGTTAATATTAAACTAGCTAATTAACCCACTTTCTTTTTCGATTTTCTCTGAAACCAGACAAGTACAAAATTTTCTAATTATGGACGAAATTAGCACATAATATGCAGAGATAATGCTGGTTTTTGAAATTTTTAAATTCCATGATACATAAATATGTGGGGTCACTAAGTTAATATTAACTTAGCTAGCCCATCCTTTTTTTAAAAAAAAACATAATTTAAAATAAAAACTTCAATTTTTTTCTTATATATTCATCGAGCACATAATTAGCACATAATTTTAAAACCAAAAATTTTTAGTTTGGCTACATTTTTCCTGGTGGGGTTGCTAAGTTAATATTAACCTAGCTACCCCATTTTCTTTTTCGATTATCTCAGAAACCAAAGGAGCACAAAATTTTTTGATTGGGGACAAAATTAGCACATAATTATGGTGTGACTAAATTTTGATTTTCTTTAGGTGGGGTCGCTAGGTTAATGAAGGTCAGATTATTAGTTTTTGTAAGATTGCATATTTTGCAATCTAATACTTTGAAATTTTTTGAATAATAATTTTTTTTATTAATTAAAAATATATTTTTTAATTGTTGATGTTGGCTTTTAACCAAATGGTATAGATTCCAATTTTTTTTTCTGTTTGTCTGTTTTTCCCAAATCTCTCAAAAACTTTTGAAACCATTTTGATGAAAGTTTCATTGCTGCTTTTACATGATTCCATATACTTGGACTTTATTACATCAAATTGGGTTGGGTCAGAAACAAAAGTTATGACCATTTTAAACAAAAGGTTTTGTTAAGTTATACAACCTACAGTAACCAAATCACATCTAGAGCTTTGAAGGTTCATATTGTTCTCCTCTCTTGTTTGCAACATTCTGGAATACTGTTCAGTTATTTGGTCTCCTTCTTACAACTGCTATGTTCAGAAGATTGCAAGCGTCCTGAACAAATTTTTAAGGATACCCGCTTTTAGATTGGGCAATCGCGAATGTGAGAATGACATCACAGGAACTGCTTATTACAAATCAATCTTAAAGAAAAAGTTAGGTACTAGGCTAAGAATAACTACATCTAACAAGCAAACAATTTAGGTATTAGTGTGTAGTACATTTAATATTAATAAAAATAATTAGCTTTAATCCTTTATACCAATGATCACATTCTCTTCAGGTACATTTTTAACTGACTTGGAGTCACAGCGGTCACAGCAAATATGTCAATATTTAAATTATTTATTAATGGCATCAAAAAATATACAATAACTATTTTTTGATGGCATATATATCTGGACCTGAGTTTTAAAAGGGCCAAACTCCATTTTTCGTGTTTTGAGTAATTGTTATTTTGTGTTCTTATGGGAGATAGGCCAAAATTAATTGAACTAGATCGGCAACCATTCATACAAGGAGTATGGCCTTTTTTCAATCTGTAGTTTTGAATGTGCTTATTTCAGTGATGGTATTAACTCCATATGGGCAAAAATGGAGATTGGCCCTTTTTATACTCAGGTCCAGATATATATCTTACTATAGGACGATTTTCACCATATGTGGTTGTATGAAATGGAATGAAGAAAGCTGGGTGTTGTTGTAAACTCCTAGAGGTTACACTAAAGTTAAGTAAAGCTAGGAGATTTGGACAGAGGAGGCAATTAAAAAAGCTGTTCTTTTACTGTGTAGTTATGGTCAATGGATCACATTACCACTTTTAAAAGAACAAACTCAAAAATGTATGCTGTATCCTCTCCAAAGAATGCATATGGATATGAAAATAAGCTGACCAAACCAAAGAGCAATACTGAAAAGTGGATCTTACCAAGGAACGGTAGCCTCTACACAGAAATATTGACATGAGCTTTTTGCATATCAATGCTGCTATTGACTGTCCTCAATTGTTGACTTTGGTAAAGTTAAGGATCTCCTCAGGAATTAGAAAATCTGACAATTTATCCAACCTGCATAATGCAGTTAATATCTTAGAAAAGCAAATTAGTTTTTCTGATTCAAAAATTGCCACATTTAAAAGTCTTAAAGAAACTTTGGTAGATTTTACAGAAAAGCTATAGACTGGAAGAAATACAAAGCACAAAACGTAGATTTACTTGCGTTTTATCAATAAAATGAATCGTTGTTCAGGTTGTCCATGCAGACATATGCATTCTTTGCATACCATGGTAAAATGTTTATGTTGGGTCAGATTTTGCAGAAGAGCTAAAGGTAGATGACATAAATAGTGGTAGAAAGAATGCGCCATATTTTCCAATGAAAAGTTCCATTTGGACCAGCATGTTGGTCTTACATAGCAAAAGTGTAACACGAGAATGTCCAAAACACGTCCAATGACTAATTTTTGGACATCTCATCAATTAAAAATGGATGTAATCTGAACATTATATTTTTTAATTTATATGCAAAAATACAATGTTCAGATTACATCCAATTTTTACATTCATGGGATGCCCAAAAAATAGTCATTGGACATTCACAAGATGTGTCTTGTACATTCCCGTATGTTCCTAGATTATTTACGCAATATAACAACATTTATGCTATATATGTGGGATTGTTCGTTAGGGCTTTGTGAAATTATTTTAAGTATGTACAGCTGGGTCCTTTAAATTTTAGGACGACCTCAGAAAGTGTTTGATTATTGTGAGCAGATTATACTATTAAGTTGAGATTAAAAATTTTGTAGGTTATTTACAACTACAGGATGATCTATGTTTCTTTAAGGGAACTGCTTATACTTCTTCCACTAAGGTCTTCTTTATTTTGTTTATTTTATTTATAAATATAAAAGAAATTTTCTTGGCCTTCAAGGTCTTCCCATATTGTTGTGATTTCTTCCCAGAAATGTTCCGCATTTTGTGGCAAGAGCCTGCATTGTTGGAGTCTGTATACAATAACACTCCAAACATTTTATATTGGGTTCATATCTGGGCTGTAACTTGCCCAAGGAAGAAATTCAAAGTTGTTTTCTTGTAACCACCTTGTTATGATGTTCGCAGTATGAACCGGATAATTATCTTGTTGATATATTAAATTGTTTTCTGGAAAAACCTGTTCCACACTTGGCAGCATGACATTGTCCAATATCTCTAAATAGGTTTGTCCCACAAATCTTCAGTCAATTCTCCATATCACCCCCAATCCTCTTGCTGACATCCATCCCCATACATTCACACTAAAATGACCAGTTGCTCGGTAGTGACTTACATACTGTGGATTGAATCTGGCGTTAACTGGCCTATATACTCTAATTTTGCCTTTCTTTGATGACTGAAAGGTTTTTTCATCCGTAAAAATCACGCGGTTCCAAAAATGTTAATCTCTGTTGATATAATTCAGAGCAAAAAGTAAGCGAGATTGTTTCTGTTGTGGTGTGAGCTCAGTTTTAGTAGCTGCAACACGGCAATTTAAGTGTGATCTCTTTATCCTCCTGAAAGCAGTTGTCTTGCATCCTGGGAACTGAGACAAAATCCTTGCTTGTTTTGCTGTTAAAAAAGGGTCCTCTTCGAGTCTTTGAATGAGAGCTGCATCTTCATCCTGGCTGGAAACTGCGGGTCTGCCTGATCCTCCTCTCCTCTCTAGCGTTCTTTCTTCCCTACACCTTTTGTTAATCAAGAATACAGTATTCCGATTGAGATTGAAATGTTCTGCCACAATTGCAAGATACCATCCGTCCTCCAGCTTCGTTACAATCCGTGCTCTCAATTCCTTCGTCGTGTGTGGGGCTATGATCTGAGTTTCTTGACTAAATTTAAGAATTGTGATTGGATTTTGACGTTGAAAATAAATTTTTGAAGTGGAATGACACTATAATTTGACTGACATTAAATTGAAATAAAATAAAAGACACTGCTCAAATTCAAGAAAAAACTGCTTTAAGAGTCGTCCTAAAATTTAAAGGATCCAGCTGTACATAAATAAAATATCACAATCACAATGAAAAAAGCTTTGTTTAATGACTAAATGATTTTTATAATTTGCCAATAATTTAATTTGTAAACCAAAAAGTGTGAATTGAAATAGGACACCCTGTATATTTTGGCAAAATTTAATGGAGCTTTTCGTTCTGATTCTGAAGATACCTAATATGTCACCTTTTTATAACAGTCAAATCATCTTCATAAGACCAATGAGTTAAACAAGAATAATTACATTTGGTGATTTTGAAAAGTTTTTGCCGTTTTATTTAAAAACCGTTGAAGAAAAAGATAACATACTGGGTATTTTTTAAATCAGGAGATATTTAGGGAGATTGTTATGTTACTTTTTGGACACATTGTATATTTTTTCTGAATTTTTGAAGTTGCATGCTAACTTTATGCACATGGACTCTCTCTAGTTAATTTGTTTTCAAATTTAGGGTGTGATTTCAACATGCAGTTAAAATGGATTTTGAGGACCAAAAAAAATTTATGGATGTTTTCTAATGGGTTTGGGTCTGGTGCCTGTTTTTTTAAATAATCATGACTAGATCCACACTCATTAAGAAGTGCCCATTTTCGTTATCGAGTCTTCAAAAAAGGTTTTATTGAAAATTGAACAACTATTTGGTCCAAAAAAGTGTCAGTAGTTTTGTCGACAAGGTTGTGTAACTTTCCTATGTATTAAACAATGCTTAGACGAACCTAGACTTACAAAATTCCAGAGGATAAGGGATCCAACCTTGCAAAAAATGATTAAATACTTAAATTTGGCAAGCATACTAAGTGGGCCCTTAGGTAATTTTTGACCTATGTAGCCACTATGAAGACCCCTACAGAAGACCCCTATTTTCGAAAAGAAAACGCAAAATTCGTAAAATTTTAAGAAATCATGGTCTCAACAATATTTTCTCTATCATATTTTAAAAACTTTACGACTTTTACGGTTGATTTTCAGAGAGTACTTTGAAATGAAAAAAAAAAGTTACTGTGATGTGATTTACTGGTTTTTTCTCGTTTTTTTTTGTGTTAAAAGTGCGTTCTTGTTAATTAACTGCACCAAATTTGACATATTCAGTGTCAATTTTTTATATACCGGGTGTCCCAAGGTGAGTAAACTATTAGAATATTTTGGGAACTATAAAATGGAAACTTCAAACTTTCTATTCTAACATAAGTCCATGTACACTATCTTTATGAAATACTTTCATATTTGCAGTGTTGCCATTTGCGGGAAAACTTGGCAACAACTTTCTTATTTTAAATTGAACACCCTGTATATTTTTGCATTTTTGGATTCTACAAAATATTTTAGGTACATTTTATGTATAATGTCCTATACCTATGTTCAACTGTTTTTAAAATATTGACAGGTGAAAGTTGACATTTTTTAACTTTGACAGCCAGTAACATCGGATAGAAAGTTTGAAAAGTCTCCATTGTATGGTTTCCAAAATATTCTAATAGGTTACTCACCTTGGGACACCCGGTATAACTTTGGGAATTGGTGCACCCTGCATAACATTTTTTGATTGCTACATGTGCATATCTTAAACATTCGTCGTCAAATATTTGTGCAAAATCTAATAGCTTGGTTTTTTTCCTTTTTTTTTACTTCGGGAGGGAGTGGGGGGTTAGGGATAAATAATAACTAAATAATTAACAATCTTTAAATTTATCAGTAGAAAAAATTACAGAAATTGAAATCCCTGAATGAATAGATCTGTTTAGCCTATCTTATAACATTGGGTTTCTAAGAAAGTTTCAAAAACTTTAATGAGGAAAAAGATCTTTAGCAAGGACAAGTGGTAACTCATTGATACAAGAAAGCAGGTGCTTACAAGCGCTGACCTGGTTTCTAATCTAGGGGGCGTAACCAAATTCAAATTGTTTATTTATCCAAAACTTGTTGTCAAAATCATGCTTAAATGCGTCGGGGGCCGAAAATGTTTGATTTAAAATTAAACTAAAATCGAAAATATTAATGGTGTGATAGTGCCGCAGGTGAAACTTTTGGAAAAAATTACACTACAAATGCCATTTTTGACAAAAAATTAAACTAAAATTTTGAGTATCAATGGTGTTATAGCGACGCATCTAATAATTTTTACAACTTATTTTTTATTAAAATGTTTTCTAAAAAATTTATCTTGGCGGTAATTACTTCCCTACCCCCCCCCCCTTCTCCCGAAATCCGCGTTTGGGTGTTTATTACACATCTAATAGCAAGGCTTTTTTCTTGTTTTCCAATAAATCCGAACCAACTATGTATATAATTTTATCGCTCCAGATAAATAAATTGTGTTTTACTTTCGGGAATAGGGGTTCTCTGCATTGGACTTCATGGTTGCTACATATCTCAAAAATTACCTATGTATGCGTGCCAAGTTTCATTGCTTAATCATTCTTGCAATTTTGGCTTAATTTTTGCCTGACTTTGTTCTTTATCCTCCATACTAAAGTCTAATATCTCGCATTTTTGAGATTAATTGGAAAGTATTTTTTTATTTTTATTTTTGTTTTAAATGGGTTCAATGTGGGTAAGTATGTTAAATGTAGCAGAAAATATAAATTTAAAGCACAGAAGAAAAAAAAAACATTATTTCGGTGGTTAACAAGCTACAAAATAAATTCTAAAATCAACAATGCGACTTACTACACACAAGGGAATATAATATACCAATGGATCAGCTGACATGAATAGAATCATCCCTATATAGGCGAGTGTAGGTTTAGTGGACGTGATTTTAAATCGTGACTAGATCCATACTCGTCTATAGAGGTATCACCTGCCAAGGACAAGAAAATACCACCAGTGGTCGTGTTTTACAAGGAAGTGAAATGGATACCCAAGTATATGCAAAATGAAAGTGTGAAGTGCATATAGGCGATATATTTTGCTCGTATTCTCCGCACTGGCACCTCAGTTAAGCTACCCCTCCCTCCTCCTCGACGAAACTCAGTTTAGATTGAGTTTTTTAAGCAATGATGTACTCAAAAGATAACAAAGTTCGGTATTTTAAAGACGGAGGGGCGGAGGAGGGATGTGGATTGGCGACGTACTACCACAGAAATAGAAGAAGTGCTATGTCAAAATTTTATACTAGGTATGTACACTCCATTCCAAATTGCTGCAGACCAGTTTTTTGACACTGTTCCATATTGAAATTGGTCTGGAGAATTTGGAATGAGGTGGAGGTACTTATAATAAAGGGTACTTTTAATTTATAAAAAGCATGGTTCCTAAGATAATTAACCATGTTTTTTTTGTTTGTATGTGGGATGTGTGGGCTTAATGTACTCTAATGATGTACAATTAGGTTTTGACAAAAAGTAACTGCCAAAATTTGCTACTAATTTTATGTACCAATATTTTCCCCATTTAAAAAATTTGCTACTCAAGATAACTGGAAATAATTTTTTAGTGGCGGTCGGACCCAATTTTTTTTTTGTTGGTTAGATACTCAAAAACGAAAGGAAAAGACTAAACGTTGCTTTTTAGAATTTCTGCTGCTTTAGGAGAATCGCGGGAAAAAAAGTAAGAACTTTAAAACTTGAACCATGAATTTTGTTTAAAAACATTGCCAGTCACTGAAAAATAATCAAAAAACTGCCTGAAAGGAGGGTTAGGAGTTAACTAGAGTTTCGAACTTCCATTGTCTCTATCTTTACTTTTTCACAACGTTTCGAATGCTTATGTATCTGTAATCTTCATCAGGTGAATACTAATAAAAAATAAGACTACCTAATCTTATACAGGGTGCTCCAAATTCGAGGCTCACCATGGGGATCTCCTCCTCCAAACTTGCGCAATTTGATGCTTTGCTCAAAACCAAAAAAAAAGCTAACAAATTCCGGGTAGTTGCGGAGACAGGCGAAAAAAAACGAAATCTTTATTTTTAGTTTTTATTTTTTTGCGTCCTTATTGTTAAAGCTGTCAAAAAACGCTTAAAACTTTCTACAGGCACTTTTTTAAGATCTACCCAATGAGAGGTCCGTTTTCGAGATTTCTCCTGCCGTTTGATTCACAAAGGATGACAGATATTTTGCAATCTCATTTTGACAAGTACCTGACGTTTTGAGTTAATTGACCATCATCAGCCCAAATTCAAAGATTAAAAAACAAAACAAAAAACGTATTTTTAAAATATTCGGTAAAGCTATTTTGTTATTACAAAATGTCAAAAAAAACTGTCATTTTTAAAATGTTAAAAAAGTACTGCGATCGGGTTTCCAAAATATCTTGAGTCAGTTAATAATAAGGTTGCAAAATGTTATCTGTCATCCTTTAAGAACCAAACGGCAGGAGAAAAAAAGGATGTGTTCATAAGAAAAAATGAACTTGACAGTGCTCCTAAGGGCGCAGAAAAATAAAAACTAAAAATAAAGATTTCGGTTTTTTCCGCCTATCTCCGGAACTATCCGGAATTTTTAAACTTTTTTTTAGGTTTGAGCAAAGCATGAAATTGCGCAATTTTGCCCTAATTTAGACCTTTTCGTATCTCCTACCGTTTAGGAGATCCCGATGGTGAATATCGAATTTGAAACACCCTGTATACTAGCATGTGTTCAGTGACTTGTGAACCTTAAAGTTTACACTTAGTTGGTTCTGCTGTTTTGCAATTGAAATCTGTTACCTCCCTCCGAAAAGTGTGGGTGTCCAAATATCTTTGATGATGACGCTTCTTTGAGAAAATACATTTTCTTTGAATTTCTGCTTGAATAGATTTTCGTTGTTCAACATTGTCTACCACCTTCAAACAACAACTGAAAGGGGTTAAGTTTAGTTTCTAAGACACCTTAAGTTGGTCATAGGACGTACGTGCAAACGTATAGTGCAATATTCTGTCTTCCTTTTATCTGTACAAAAGCAAAGGTTTCCGCTCGAATAGAGATATCAAAGTCCAATCTCTGCGGTCCATCGTTGAGCTTTTTCATCAAGGTCACGTCTTTGGCATGTATAACGTTCAGACATGACTACGTAGTATAGCGTCTGCGGCATATTGCTAACGTGAAGATGTGAAAGGTCGAAAATGTCAAATCAAATAATTTAATTAAAAAAAAAAGTTATTACTTTTTGTTTAAAAAAAAATAATATTTCAAAAGTCGTTAAAAAAAACAAACTAAACTTAAAACAGAATTTTTCTTAAAATCCCAAAGTTATAAACAAATTTAAAAATTATTTTGTTTTAATAACTGGCAAAATATTTTCTTTCCACAAAAGTGATTATAAATTAATATTTTAAGTGGTTTCTTTTTTTGTTTCAGAAGTAGTAAAATAAATTAAAAAAAAGGTTAAAAAAAGAACTAGGTATGATTAATTTGAAAATATTTTTGTTTTCTTTCGATATTTTTTGAAAAATATTTTCTTTTTAGCAGCCAACCTAAAAGATTGTCATAATAATTTTAGTTAATGATTTTGAAAATTTTAATATTCAAAATATTTTTTTCTTTGTATCATAATTTTTCCAAAATAATTTTCGTAAAAGTTTTAATAAAGTTTTCCAAAATAATTTTCATAAAAATTTTATTAAATTTTTTCTTCAACATTTTTTGTAAAAAACGGGAAATTTATTCTAAAGAAATATTTCTTACCCAAAATAAAAAACAATATATAAATTTAAAAAACCAACAATCACAAAAAAGTCAAGTCCAAACACACACTGTGTTCTATGTCTACAGGCATAGCGCGCACTATCGAGTTGTTGCTCCGTCAAAAAATTGTTAAAAACTAAATTCAATTTGCAGAGCTCCGAAAAACCATACCTACGTCGCGTCAGTTAACAAGAATTTTTCATCACATGACCGCGAGATCACTGTAGGACCGTGTTGATAGGACGTGTATTCTTAAAAGTCGTACGATATGTAATCATTCTCTATAGCGATTTATGCCGCTCCCTGTTCAGAAATAGACTTCCAGCACGAAAGCGCGTTTTTCTGAGAATTTCGGCGCTTACGTCGAACATTCCACGCAAACATTTTACTATAAAAGCAAAATTTAGCTTAAACAGAACACAGTTCAAAATAAATTATCAAAGAGATGAGTTCTCAATAAATTCTCAAAAAGAAGAGTTCAAAATAAATCCTCCACCAAGAAAGTTCAAAATACCCAATAAAATAGTTAGAATGTAAAAAGTGAAGTTTGTTTGTTAAAAGTATTTCAACATGCTAAAATTGCGGTATTGCCTGGTAAAAAACTGTCGTGTGGAAGTTAAGAATCAAACGAATAATGTAAAAAATGTAAAATAGTGTAGTGTAGTGATTAGGCAGGATGTATGATGATGAAATGGTAAATTTTCATGCAAAATACTTGTATTAGTGTAGGACTGTTAAACAGAATATTATTCACAATGGATTTGAACTTTAACAATTGCAATAAAATACCTTTATATTTTTCTTAAGGAGAAAGTTATCCGCTCGAACTTTAGAAATAACCTTTAAGGGAGGTTGTTCACAAAGATATGATAATATACGCAGTGAGTTTTTCCGACGGGAGCAAGATAGAAATATATGGTAATAAAATGTAAAAGACAGAAACTTTCGAGCCGAAAAATTTCATGTATACCGCTGGGCACGTCGTACGTGTCATGACCAACTTAAGAAGTGTCTAATGTGTACCGTTTTTAGCGAAACCATGCTCCTGTCTCCAGAGTTCGAACTCCTGTACAGACGAAAGGGTTTGCAGATGAAAATACAATTAGCAGTCCTGGGTAAGAAACACTAGTTTATTGTCATGATGATTTCTTTTAATGGGGTCTCTATACAAATCACGAATTGTACTTCGGCCGACCCCGAATGTTGCCGAAAATTAAACGGCGGAATTAAATCGGACCGAAAATAAAACGCCCGAAACTAAAGACACCCGAAACTAAAAATATACGGAAATAAAAAAGCCGAAAATAATTTAGCCCAAACGTAATTATCCCGACAAATCCGACCGCTCAAATGGCAGAAGCACGGCGCGAGCCGAGAATAGATATATATTTTCTGAATAGAGGAAAAAATTAGAACCCAAATTTTTTTTTCATTAACAAGCTTAGGAAGAACCTACTAAAAGTTCCCATTCCCACCGAAGGAACTTATTTCTAACCTCTAGTTTTTCTTGGATAACTCCTAAACGGTGACAGACTGCCGAAGTGAAAAATAGGAAAAATGTTGCAAATTTATTCTCTCAAAAATCTCTAAATAGTGATAGTTTTGCTTAAACCACTCCTTCTACCAGAAAAATTGAAAAAACCTAAGCAAAAACTTGGCACGATTGCTCTAAGAACAATGCCCTAAATTATATCAGAAAATTAAATTTTTCCAGTGGCGTAGTCCGATTTTCTTAACTAGAAAATGTAGCAAAACGCCAATGCTACTGCTACTGACATGACAATGTGGGTTAGATTGAGTCGGTCAAACTTCTCCAGGGTATATCCAGACTTTTCTATCCACACTGTTCAGGGGTGTATTCAGACTTTTCCATGGTGTACCCGGACATTTTCAAAACGTATCCAGAGTTTTCCAAAGTGTATCCAGACTTTTACAGGGTCTTTCCAGACTTTTCCAGAGTGTATCCAGACTTTTACAGAGTGTACTCAGAGTTTCAAGGTCTTCTCAGACTTTTCTAGAGTGTATCCAGACTTCCAGGGTCTTTCCAGACTTTTACAGGGTCTTTTCACACTTTTCTGGAGTGTATCCAGACTTTCAGAGTGTATCCAGACTTTTCCAAGGTCTTTCCGGACTTTTCCAGAGTCTTTCCAGACTTTTCTAGGGTGTGTCTAGACTTCCTGGATGTATCCAGACTTTTCAGGGTGTGTCCTGACTTCCAGGATCTTTCCAGACTTTTCCAGAGTGTATCCAGACTTTTACAGACTTTTCCATACTTCCAGACTTTTTCATGGTGTATCCAGACTTTTCTAGGGTATATCCAGACTTTTCCTGGAAGTATGCAGACTTTCCAGGGTGTGTCTAGACTTTTATAGAGTGTATCCTGACTTTTCCTGGGTGTTTCCAGAGTTTTACCAGTTTTTCCAGACCTTTACGGGGTTTATCCAGACTTTTCCAGGGAGTATCCAGAATTTCTTTTGAGTAGGCGGATTTTTCCAATACATTATATATGTGCTCTATATATATATATATATATATATATATATATAGATTCAGACTTTAGCGTTTCTAAAAACATTTCGTTTTATGTTTGCAATATATACTCGTATACGTTGTCAAAAATTTTAGTTTGGATAAGACAATAGGGTGTGACCTGGATCTTAACTTAAGCTACTTTTTATTTAACATTTCGTTCCATAACTTGAGATATATGGCACAGAAAATTGAAATTTTCAAGAGTTTTTTGCATTTTTTATGTGATATATATATATGTAGTCAAAAATTTTGGCGCCATTACACCACGATTTTTATAAGTTTTCCAAAGAATATCACATGGTAAGAAAAAAATTATTTTTTTTAGAGATGAAGTTTTTTGGGGGTAGCTCCGAAGGGTGTAATAGCGGAACGTTCAAAAACAATAGGGGTCTGCGCGTCAACACAAGTAATCACGATGTAAAATTATGTTACGATTGGTGCAGGGGTATTTGAGTGGCTACAAACTAGGCGACAGACAGACCAACCGACAGACAGAGCGACGATGTCTGGATTCGTGTTTATCACTATTCGGAACCTCAAAATTCGTGGAGGATCATGAAAATCTCGAAGTGTGATTTTTAGATGATTATATTACTTCCCTTAGCGAGGGAAGTAAAAATTCTTATTTTATTACTAGAAGCAGCAAAGGGCCAGCGAAAGGTGTCGTTGGAAATGTTATCTAGTATGAGATCCAGTGAAAAGCGGGGCCTTTTTTGTATGTCAGTAACAGTGGCGTATCAAAGAGTTTTGCTAATTTTGAAATTTTCTGGTTAAGAAAATCGGACTATGCCATTGGAAAAACTTAAATTTTTTTCCTATTTATCACTTTGACGGCACCGTTTAGGAATTATCCAAAAAAAATGCCTTTTTGGAGGTTAGGAGTGACAGTTCCCGAGGGGGTAGGAATGGGGATTTTTAGTATGTTAAACGGTGGACCTTCCTAAGCTTGTTAATACAAAAAAAAATTGCATTCTAATTTTTCCTCTATTTTTCCTATGTAGCTTAGCCTATTAATGTCTAATGCTGCGTTGCCAAGTGAATAAGTTATCTAATTAGAAGTTCTCCTGTGGCTAAATTATATAGGATGTGGCAAAAATATATATTTTTTTGGTAATGCTTTGTGAAATCCTGACGTTTTAACAACCCCAACTCCACCAAAACAATGGAGCGATCACTTGCTAACCCGGCTATAAAAAAGCATTTATAATTGAAGACCACAAGGGAAAAAGGATGAGGGTCACAAATCCAAAGTTTTGTGTAAAGCTGATTTTTAAATTTAACCGTCATCCTGTTTCCCCTGTATGGCATATATTAAAACCCATTTTCACTGAGTACTCTCATCTGTTTTGCTCTTTATAGTATAGTATAGTAACGGTCTTTGACCATGATTTTTGCCTATTTGTGAGTGATTCAAAGTTGGAAATCAAAGTGTATGATGGTGTTTAATGATGTATGGTAAAGAGTTACCAGTGAAACCACTGATGAGCCCACGCTGGTTACCCAGGGCGAAACATACTTTAATCATTTCTCTTTTCGCTTTGGTCTTTTGTGTGTTCCTTGTGGGATGCTTATCCAAGTTTGAATTTTCGTTATTTCCACCCAAGATCTCTGGATCTTTTCTTTGTTTTTTTTTCATGATTTGACGTGTTTCCCCTGTGGTCTTCAAATTAACCTAGCGACCCCACCTCAAGAAAATAAAAATTTAGTCACACCATAATTATGTGCTAATTTCATCCCCAATTTCTGAGAAAATCAAAAAAGAAAATGGGGTAGCTAGGTTAATATTAACTTAGCAACCTCATCAGGAAATATGGTGCCAAACTAAAAATTTTTGATTTTAAAATTATGTGCTAATTATTTGCTCCACGAATATATAAGAAAAAATCGAATTTTTCATTTAATGTTTTTTTTTTTCAAATAATGTTTTTTAAGCTACCCCACATGTTTAGGTATCACGGATTTTAAAATATTCAAAAACTAGTATTATCTGCATATTATGTACTAATTTCATCCATGATCAGAAAATTTTTTGCTCGTCTGGTTTCCGAGAAAATCGAAAAAGAAAGTGGGTTGGTTAGGTTAATATTAACTTAGCAACCCCACCCTTTTTTAAAAATATTATTTAAAATGAAGAATTCGATTTTTTTCTATATAATCGTAGAGCACATAATTTTGGTAAATACTTTTTAAAATTTTACAACCGCATTTTAGGGTGGGGTCGCTAGGTTAATATTAAACTAATTACCCCACTAAAAAACTGCACTGAAAACAAAAAAATCGGATTTTTCTTGTACATATTCATGGAGCACACAATTTTGGAATCATAAATTGTCACTTTGGAATCGCACTTCAGATTGGGAATGTTAGGTTATTAATAATAACATAATATGATATCCTTTTTATCGATTTTCTCGGAAACCAGACGAGTACAAAATTTTCTGATCGTAGACGAAATTAGTACATAATATGCAGATAATACTGGTTTTTCAAATTTTTAAATTCCGTAATATCTAAACATTTGCGGTCGCTAAGTTAATATTAACCTAGCTACTCAACCCTTTTTTTAAAAATAAATTCGATTTTTTCTTATATATTCGTGGAGCACATACTTAGCACATAATTTTAAAACCAAAAATTTTTAGTTTGGCGCCATATTTACTGGTCGGGTTGCTAAGTTAATATTAATCTATAACTACCCCAAAATTTTCTCAAACCAGAGGAGAACAAAATTTTTTGAATTTTGATTTTCTTGGGGTGGGGTCGCTAGGTTAATGGGGGTTTTATAATTGACAACTTTGCACCTTTGAGCAACGCGATATTCCAACATGCAGCTTGATGCAAGCAAATTTTCGATCAAGTCGGGATTTGCTCAGTCGGAATTTGTTCGGTCGGCGAAATTACAGGTAGGATAAATTCCGTTTCGGCCAAATATTTTCGAGCTGTTTTAATTTCGGCAGAAATACATTTTGAGTTGGACCCCAATGTATTATGATGAAATTTGGTGTGTAATCATGCAATGGGGTTAGTTTGTAGCAAAATACGCATGTTTATCTGTTTTAATTTAGCTGGTCCTTTTAGGTCAGAGTCGGGCAGCTATTCAAAACGGCTCGACGCCAGATCCGTCCGCTGCACTTACGGGCCCACCTCTCAATTCAAAAAAGACAAAAACGTGGACCTTAAAATATCGTCCGCCCAAGAACAATGTCTCACGTCCAAGAACTCCTACATGTACGAAATTTTGAGAGTGAAAAAGGACGTTTTAAACGATGTCACCGAATTTTTGGCCGAAGATATAATTAACAAGTACAATTTGACTGTGCATCAGGATTATTTGAGGAATCAAATTGTAAGTTGGGTATTTAGGTCGCGATTCTTCAAAAACCGTCAGAAAATCTCGCCTTTACAAAAAAATCTGAAGTTTTTTAAACACAAGTTTACACGACTGTTTTTTTTGTTAAGAGTAATTTGCTAATATTTCTTAAAATTTAATTACTCAATACCAGTAAATTAAAATATGTCAATTTTAGTTTCTGTAGACAGTTTTTGTGAAAAACCCTTTTTTATTTAAAAATTTATGTTATTAAGAGTAAATTTGAATCCTAAAAACAGTTAATTTATTTAACCAGATAAACCGCACATCAAAAATTAACAGAATTTTGCACAGCGGAGGCTTCTGTTATCCCCCACAGACCATTCGCGTGGTTTTGAAAAAAATATATATCTTGTTTTTATTTAGTTTTTTAAAATAATCGATAATTTTTACCGTGAATTAAACATTTTTAGGATACGTAACATGAAATGGTGCCGGGATAATGCTTTAAACTTTCACAGTACAAAATTTTATACAAATTTGATTAACAGTTTTTTAGATTAAGTAATTGGAAGAAGCGGATTTTATATTTAAGTTCACCCTTACGAGTGAATTTTAATCCTAAAATCAGTTCATTTAGTAAAACAGATAAACCGTACATAAAAAATTAACAAAATTTTGTACAGCGGAGGGTTCTGATATCCCCCACAGACCATTCGCGTGGTTTTAAAAAAATATATATATCTTGTTTTTATTTAGTTTTTTAAAATAATTGATCATTTTTACCGTGAATTAAATATATAAAATATAAATGATTCCGGCATAATAATTTAAACTTTCACCATACTAAATTTGATTACCAATTTTTTAGATTAGCTATTTGGGACAAGGCATATTTCATTCAAATTCGCCCTTAAGCTTATTTTTGTGTGGAAAAAAACCTTTAACATACAAAACCATAGATAGCCATGGAATATGTCACTGTTACTGTTCAGAAAGTCACACAAATTCTGCCATTCCTTTTGCATGGTGAGAATTTTGTCACTTTTGAATGTTTATTGGTACGCGAAGTAGCAGTCACGTAGCAGTTTGGTTCCGTCGTAAAAAATTGTCACTGTTAATATAATGTGCGTCCCTACAAATATCTAGTTTTTTTTCTGGTGATTCTAAACAAGATATAATAAAAAAAAAGAACAAAATCGCGTACTCTCTAAACAAAGGAGTTTTGACCAATGTGACTTTTTTCTTGTTTTGGCTTCTTAATCACCAGTTAAAATTTTGCACTCGTATAGCTTTTACACCCTGTATAATGAAGACTATTTGTCGAATCTTTATAGAGTCGAGAAGTAACCACATACGGAAGAATAGTGAGCGACTGTGATGGAAAGCTGAACAGCCAGTCAGTTCTTCTTGAAGGAACGAAACAAACCAATCTAGGACACTCTACACTCTTGAACTTAACAAAAGTGCCCAGGTACATTATTGTAATTCTGTAGCCTAGATGTATTCAAGGTTGAAGGAAAGAGGTTTTTTTGTACTAAGCACGTAAATTTATTTATCTACCAGCAATGCCTGAGATCTTTCGTCTTACAACATCATCAAAGCCATTTTTGCAATAAGGAACAAGGTGTGTTTGAAAGTTTGAGACAATGATGTGTTTGAAATTAATTCTGTGTTTCGGACTTCCCTTGTCTATATTTTATTTATACACGAAGTTTCGATCAGTACAATTTCTGATCGTCTTCAGGTGCAAACTACAATCAATCACTCAACCGTAAAGTTTAAGAAGTTGGCTCCGCCCAATGGGGGACTTGCAAATATTTGGAATTTCAACACTTGGTTTACTGAAAATACCCTGATTCTGCCCAATAAAGGCAGCTTTAAGGAATTTTCGTTTCTTCCAGTGTGACTTCTTGTGCACAGCCTTCGCTTCTGTCCACTTTATTCGGTGTTGTTTTGACCATGCATGTTCGGCGATTCCTGATTTCGTTGTTTCTCCTCTTTGGGTATTCGTCTGATGTTCCTTAAGCCTAACAGATAGTGGTCTTTTTGTTTCTCCTATGTATGATTCACCACACAAGGAACTTGGTAAATGCATTCCTTATTTTGTTTGTTCTCCGGTTTTGTTTTACTAAGAAGGCTTCGAATTGTATTACTAGATTTAAAAGCTGTTTTAATATTAAAGTTGTTCGCTACTCTTTGAATTTTCTCTGATACTCCTTTAGCGTATGGAATTGTAAGGAATGCATTTGCCTGGTTTTGGTCTTGTAATCTCTGTCCTGTTTGGTGAAATTTAGAAATAGTATCTGTTATAAGTTTAAGGCTGTAACCATTCTGCTGCAGATCCTTCTTAATGTTTCTTATTTCGATTTCCAAGTCATGAGAATTGAGTTACAAATTTGAACGGCTCTGTTATACAAAGTTCTTATTATGCCTCGTTTGGTTGTAGCAGAATGATTTGAACGTTGATTTAAATATTGTCCTGTGTGAGTGGGTTTACGATAGATTGCTGATGTCGTTTTCTACTCGTTTGACAAGTACATCAAGAAAATGAATTTGACAATTTTGCTTCACCTCCATTGTGAATTTAATGGTGGGTCTTATTTTATTTAGGTGTTGAAGAAATTCTGAAAGTTGTTGGTTATTCCCGGCCCAGACAATAAAAGTATCATCAACATATCTCAGCCAGAGCTTAGGTTTATATGTTGCGGTATCAACCGCGTGTGATTCGAACGACAAATCTATCCTTGGGTCCTAAAACAAAAGATTTAAGAATATTAACAAAATGGTTGAAATTTTCAAAAGGAATTTAGAGAGATTGCTTGTAGGAGAATTTCTGGAACTTGTAATTGGGCGTAAGGACATTGCATCTTTGTGAATTTTGGGAAGTCCGCATAGATGAGGAGGCTTGCTATAATGTGGTGTAAGTTGAGACCTTTTGTTGTCTGGAATATATCTGGAATACTTTTTTAAATTCTATAAACCTTACTTTCAATTGGTTTCGTCTGGTCTTTTGGGAGAAGTTTGTAGTTTCCTTTGGAAAGTACCTCTTCAACTTTCGGGTCACAGGTTTCCGTGTCCAAAATCACTGTTGCATTGCCCTTCTCTACCTGTAAGATTTGAACTGATTGGTCCTTTTGAAGATTCTTCAACGCGATTTCATCTGTCTTGCTTATATTAGACGTATGCTTAATAGGTTTGTCAATAATGGTTACTTGATGTCTGAACTCGTCGGCGCCCATCAACAGCCACAAAGCCAATCGACCACCGACACCGTAAGAACCATCATTAATGGGTCAAAGAAGAAAGAACAAAACTTACTTTCCAAAGCACTTAACTTTACCATCGCTTCTAAGAAGATACTCACCATCGATATCATCACCACCATACAAAGCGGCCGACGAGTTCAGACATCGAGTAAGGACCATTATTGACAAACCTATTAAGCATACCTCTAATATAAGCCAGACAGAGGAAATTGCGTTGAAGAATCTTCAAAGGGACCAATTAGTTAAAATCTTACCGGCAGACAAGGGCAATGCAACCATGACCAGAAAGTTGAAGACGTATTTGCCAAAGGAAACTATAAACTTCTCGCAAAAGACCCGACGCAATCAATCGAAAGTAAGGTTTATCGAATTATTCGAGATGTATTCTGGACAACTACAATTACAAGTTCCAGAAATTCTCCTACAAGCAATCTGTCTAAATTCCTTTTGAGAATTATTCAACCTCTTGTAGGCAAGACCGTCTCATTTGTAGAAAATTCCAACCATTTTGTTAATATTCTTAAACATTTTGTTTTAGAACCCAAGGATAGATTTTTCAGTTTTGATGTCGAATGTCTATACACCAATGTCCCGATAAAGGAATCGCTGGATATTATTAGACAGGTTGATGACGAATCCCTTTATGAACGTACCGGCCTACCGCTGGAGGGTGTGATGGAGTAGTTGGAGTGCTGTCTACATAACTCTTATTTTCAAGTGAACTATAGGTTTAATGCTCAGGATGACGGTCTGCCAATGGGTTCATCGCTTTCGCCAGTGGTGGCCAATATTTGCATGGAGTGGTTCGAATCACACGCGGTTCATACCGCAACATATAAACCTAAGCTCTGGCTGAGATATGTTGATGATATTTTTATTGTCTGGAACGGGAATGACCAACAACTTTCAGAATTTCTTCACAACCTAAATAAAATAAGACCCACCATTAAATTCACAATAGAGTTGGAGCAAAATTGTCAAATTCTTTTTCTTGATGTACTTGTCAAACGAGTAGAAAGCGACATTAGAACAACAGTATCGTAAACCCACTAACACAAGACAATATTTAAATCAAGGTTCAAATCATTCTGCTACAAGCAAACGAGGCATAATAAGAACTTTGTATAACAGAGCCGTTCAAATTTGTAACAATTCTCATGACTTGGGAATCGAAATAAGAAAATTAAGAAGGATCCATGCGTTAAAAGAGTATCAAAGAAAATTCGAAGAGTAGCGAACCACTTTAATATTAAAACAGTTTTTAAATCAAGTAATACAATTCGAAGCCTTCTTAGTAAAACAAAACCGGAAAACAAACGAAATAAGGAATGCATTTACCAAGTTCCTTGTGAGTGTGGTGAATCATACATAGGCGAAACAAAAAGACCACTATCTGTTAGGCTTAACTTCTTTAACTTCACGGTTGAGTGATATCCCATATTATATAAGTACATAGCTTTAGGAATTGATTGTAGTTTGCACCTGAAGACGATCAGAGATTGTACTGATCGAAACGTCGTGTATAAATAAAATATAGACAATGGAAGTCCGAAACACAGAGTTAATTTCAAGGAACAAGTTGTTAGAAATTAATCTACATAAAAGGAGTTTTTTTCTATAACTCGCTGTCTGAAGGGTCTTTCGAGGACTCGTTGAAGTTTTCTTTACATATCAACAAGGTTAAAACAACATCAATTAAAAGATTAAAATAAAATATTAATCGTACAATTTAACAACACGAGACTTGAGAGTAAACTAGAGTTTTGAACTGTCTTTATTTTTTTTCACAACGTTTCGAATGCTTATGTATCTGTAATCATCATCAGGTGAATACTCCGCTAGCACCGCCCTTTCACAGTTGAAATCTGTTACCTCCGAAAAGTATTGGTTTCCAAATATCCTTGATCGTGACGCCTTGTTGAGAAAATTCATTCTGGTTCCTCTGTATGAATGCTGTTTCTTTGAATTTCCGCTTGAATAGAATTTTCTCCTTGGCAACGATCTTTGCCTCTTTTGCGTTGGTGGTATATTTACCAAATACTCTTTCTGTCAAAATTTTGGTCTGAAAATGTTTAAAATGTTAAACGCGAATATCTCGAAAACCGTAAAAGATAAGATGCAGTATGCAGTATTTTTGAAAAGTAGATTTTTGGGAGAATTAAAAAATGCCAAAATATATGTGGTGTCTGATTTAAAGAATACATGTTTTTTGTTACACTCTGCATATGAAAAAATTTAAGTAAACTATCAGAAAAAACTTTAAAAAATAGTTCCTTTAGCCAGTTTTTCTTTGAATCTTGATATTTCTTGCATGTAACGCCCATAGCCGTTTTTTTTCGGAAGCCTCCAGACAATACCAAAAATGAGTCAAATATTTTTTCTTACTTAGGTTAAAATAGAACGTTAAAAGTATTTCCAATTTTATTGTTTCTTAATTTTAATGAATTGATTTAATGTTAGGTACTCCCTGTTTCCCGGACAAATCGCCGTGGTCAAAGGAACGTATTTGCATGGGAACAAGATGGTAGTGGACGAGATTTTTACTGATACAAACTTGATGCTTCCCGAAGAACCACCTTTAATCCAGGGTAAGTGGATCTTAAAGTTAGTTTAAAATTTCGTTGGTCTGCGTCAAGGCAATTCAATTTTTTGAGAATGTAACCCTATGGGAAGAAAGATGAGAGTACAGGGTGATTCAAATTGGGCACTTTTATATGGGTACAGGTACTTCTAGCAGAAATAAAATTTCAAGACAATATTTTGAGCTACGGGGGGGCTTTTTGGAAAGTCTGCATATTGGGATAGGGCCTGTAAATTTTTTATTTATGAATATTTATTTTTGGTGTGAATTGCTTTTTTGTAGGTCTTTTAAAGCAGAATCCAGATCTCAAACTGGATTTTATCCGCCACTTTTGGTTTTCAAGGTATAATGCACAGTTCCTTTTTTTCTTATGGAATATCAAAATGATGTATCATATGTGATATTTTGGTTAAGTAGTTTTTGAGATGTTCAACATTTTCTTTTCACAACAAGGTGGGCATGGCCAGATATGGATATGACAATAAAAATTGAGTTGGCTATGCACCAAAGACATGAACTTGACATGAACTTATAAGGTCATGTCAAATATGTCATGTCCTACTACATTTTTCATTTTGAACAAGGCTTCTACCAATTTCAATTTAAAGTTTATATTTATATTTTTAAATATTTATATTATTCGACTATTAAACTTTATATTCTAATTAATAACACAACTAAATAGATAAAAAAATTCCGGACTCTTTAATCTAAAAATAATAACTAATAAAAAAAAGTACCACTACCCTAATCCATTTGAAATAACTTCATCTCAAAAAAATTAATTAAAAAAAAACTAAACAAAACTATAAAAGGTGCTCAAAATGTCTGCCATTTTGTCCAATACATAAGCGGGGACACTTATAGCAGCATTAAGAATTTCTACATTTCTTAAAGCATTAACGCAATCCATAAAATTATTTTCCAGGTCTTGTTTGTTGCTGAACGTTTTATCCGTTAATGTGCCCCATAAGTAATAGTCGCACAGGGTCATGTCCGGACACCAACCTAACTACCTACCTGACTATGAGTCTTGAAGAATTAATTTCAAACCATTAGAGTTTCTTATGAAAAAGACTCAATTTCCGCGTGCTACAAATATTTAAAAGCTCTTCTTTCACGAAAAATCTTGTCTTGAAATTTTAGCCTCGCAAAGGGGAGTTGGTTTTATCTCCGCTAGAAGTTCCCGTACCCATATGAAAGTGCCCAATTTGAATCACCCTGTACAATTTGCCAGAAGAAAAACTACAGTCTTCATCGCCTCCTTTTTTTGAACCAATAAACATCACAAACCTGCTTAACATATCTGTTATTATATGATGCTCAAACCTAAACTTCTCGTATTTTGAAGGAGAAGAGGAGGTGTCACACTTAGTAGTAGTAGTAGTAGTAGTAGTAGTAGTAGTAATTTTTCATGCTAATAAATACATCATTTTTGCACAAAATATCCTCTAAAAATTGGAGGTAAATAAGAAAATAAATTTAAAATCTAAAACACTATAAAACACATACTTTGAACATTTTAGTAGGTAGGTAGGTAGGTTAAAAAAAAAGAAAAAAAAATCCCTGGGATGTGTCACTGTAAAGCACAAGAATGACTATTTTTTTACTTTGTTAAAAATAATTTTTGTTGACTGATTTTTTAATTCGGTTGGTAATAGGTTGAACAGTTTTTCAATGGATTATTTTTAAAATTTTAATTAGCAACACATTTGCTTAAATAGTCAACCAGGTATTTAAGTTAGTTAGTTTGGTCTTTCTTACCTCTATTTTTGAAAAAGTACGCGAACTATTTTGCATGCGGAAAGTAGCATAAATTTTCGCCCTAGTGCGAAAAAGTGTAAAATGCTTGATTGCGTAAAATAAAAAATCTTTTATAAAACGCGCTTTTTTTTACTCGCGTGACCCAAAAAGTGTTGATTTTTAATTTAGCTTAATTTTTTTCATTGATTTTGTTTTTTTTTGTTACTAGTCCCGTATAAATATGATGTCACTTGCTAATTTAAAAAATTTCCCCCAATGACATTCTCAAAAATTATTACAATCAAATAACTAGAGACGCAAATGGACATATAACTATGAAATACTATAATCAGTGGCGTAGCCAGGGGGCGGTCTGGGGGTTTAAGCCTCCCCCCCCCATGAGGTCCAACCCAATCTTAAATAAATTAATCATGATCAGGGGCTATAGCTCCCCACTTTTTTGACCCTTTACTCCGGATTGTGACGTGCGTTTAGTGTGATGTCTTAAATTTTAAAAATTTTGACTGCGGTGCTATGACGTCATTAATTGTTACAATTTTTCAAAATGTGTAATAAATGGCATTCTTAGTATAATTTTTCATAAAATTTTCATCTGCGCCGCATTTATGATTTGGCAACAAATCTATTATACACCACCGCAACCCACCCCTTGGCATCTAATCCAATCCAATCTAATTTAAAAAAAATATTTTGCAAAAAACCTAAGAGATCAAAATTTTTAAAGAATTTTTTGTTTTTTTCTCAAAATTTTTTCCTGCGGCGCTATACCAATATTAAATATTGTTACAATTTTGCTTAATTTTTTAAAAATTTCTCCTTTCGGCGCATTTAAGGGTTAATTTTGAGAAAAATCTGCGAATGAGACTAGAAGAGATTTGCTTTTAAAACCAAATATTTTTGTTTCGTATCCCCTCTCCCCTCGCTTCAGTTCAAGAGCTCAAGCAATAGGCAACTATCTAATTTTTAAAAATTTGCCATAGGTAGGTACTTGATTTTTATTAAATGAAGAAACCCCCCCCCTCCAGAGTCGATTTCTGGATACGCCACTGCAGTATAATGGCCCAAAGAAAATGTGTAGTAGTAGTAGTATATCATGTATTTTTTCTTATATGCACCTTTAATAATATTAAGATGTATTTTCCAAAATACTTATTAAAATAATTTAAGTAAGGTTTCAATACATTGGTATCAAAACCGGGGCGAACCGGAACTTTTGCTGAAAAATCGGGACTATCCGGGACGGATTTTTTCCCCGGGATAAATGGTTAAAAATCGAGACTGTCCCGGCCAAACCGGGATGGTTGGTCACCTTACCTAAGAGCCAATAATAACTTTGAAAAATAATGTAACAATCAGGGTTGGCTCTGAGCAAGGTCAAAAGCGAAAAATACACTGCGCTTGCTCGATGCACTCTACTCGCGCTCAATAGTAGTTTTAACAACTAGTGGCTAAAATAGTGCTTTTTTTTACAAGCGTTGGTTTAAATAACGAGCGCAGCGAGGTATTTAAAAACGCGAGTAAAAAAAACCACAGTTTAGGCGCGAGTTGTTAACACTATTTTTTTTAATACCTTTATTAAAAAATCCAAGAAAAACAGGAAAATTCTTTTAAAAATCTCGAAGGAATTTCTAGCAACACCCCATCTTTACACTATAAATCAAGGCGGCTGGGAAATGAAATAACAATCGCTTCCATAGCGATGTGTCTTTTTACTCGGTGATGTTCATTGTTGCGACATTTTAATCTTTGAAATTTTGACGAAATTTTTAAATGATTTTTTCGTAAATACTTGGTGAAAACTGGCGGAAATGGCTTAATTCTTAGGCAAGAATAATTAGATTTTTTCAATATTACTATTTTCCGCGATTTCCCTTTAACTAAAAAAACGTACAGAAATCTTTTTTTGCACCCGTGATCAAAAAAAAAGTTTTTTTGCATCGGTAACCAAAAAAACGATGCTTTAGTTATCTGCAGACAGTTACTAAAATCATGTTTTTGATGAAGGTATTAAAAAAAAGAGTTTTACAATTTTTTCCAGGCTAACTTGATTAGGAGAGTTATTAGAGAAATTTTGGAACACTTAAAATTGTTATTAGAGAAATTTTGGAACACTTAAAATTTTGACAACGTTCACAGCCGCTGTGGTAGTGTTTAACAACTACTACCACTACCACGCATCGATTTTACCAAAGTTTTTGGAACACATTAGAAAATGTCACTCGTAAAAAAATTTAGAGATGAGAAAAAACACAAAATTGGGCTTTATTTTACAAAATAAGTGTTTTATATGTTGGAACCTGGTAATATTTTATTATTTTTAAAATTAATTGTGCCAAAATTCTCTAAAATTAACCAGAAAAATAACCACAACCACAACGAAATGGATTCGTAGCTTACAGCAGTTAATTACCACAACGGAATGACGTTTAGCTATTGCGCAGGCGCAGTAATTACGACAACCACTACGAAGTGTCAAAAAAGCGTTTCAAAATATCCCTATTATCGCTACGGCTTTCTTTTTCGAAAAATAAAAGGGCAGAGCCGTTAAAAATTCTAACCCGCTGGTGCAATTTTTTTTTTAATTTCATTTAAATATTAAATACATAGTAGTAAGAATTTTATACATTTATTTTTGATTAGCGACAAATATAATTGTTAACAGTTGTGTGGAAAATATATATTGTTTAACAATTATGTGAAAAATATATTTTTTAACATTTATTTAATCAACTTATATAATTACTTAAGCCTACTGGTGATTTCGATTAAAAGGGATAAATAATAAATAAGTTGCTTTCTTTCTCAGGATTTGTGCTCAATAAGCTAGCGACGAGATCACCAAAAAACTCTTCAGAAGATTTACTTTTTTTGCCACTGTTTTCAGCTTTAATTCTCTTTTCAGAAATTTGTTTACGGCTCACGCCTTCGCATCTCGGTCGTTTTTGATAACTACTTTCCCCCATAATAGAACTATATATAGGAACTATTGAGCGTGAAAGTGGTTTGAACCATCGCAGGGTAGCCACTGGGAAAAAACTAATTTTTTTATGATTTTATGACAATTTTTGAAAAATTTGATGAAATTTTTTGTGATACTATTTTCTTACAAGCGTGCGAAAAGTGCCAATTTCCTGCACAGCGTGCGGAAAAAGCCTTTCGCCGCTAAATATTTTGAATTTTCCTCAAGCTCGTAGGAAAAATGTTATACCTAATGCGTGCGGAAAGCGTCTTTTCCTAATTTACGGCTTGCCCAAACTCTGCTGGCGCGTTGTTCAGGCAAAGCCAGTCCGAGCGGAAAAGTGTCACTTTTCGCGCTTGTTAGGTAAATATCTATTATCCACCCATTTTCTTAGTTTTCCAATAGGTGGATGTCAATTAAACTTAAAATGGAATTAAATATATTTTAAAAATTGAATTCCAATTAGGTACCTGTAATTATGTGAAATAAATAATAAATAAACGTTTATTAATACCAATATATAGAAAGAAAGAACCCCGCACGGAATACATGGCATTTTAGTTGATTGCAGGATTTAATGAAATTTTGGTATGTTGTAGATCTCGACCTACTGATCACACTTTAAATGGACCATAATCAAATCGTATGATTAGTTTCAAAGATACAGGGGGATTTCTAAAGTAGCTAACAAGTGAAAACATCGTCATTTTTTATTATTAAGATTTTTGGGAGTTTTCTAACAATAGTCAGTTGAGTAGTATTGGCATCAGTATGTATGCGCACAATCGTTTTTATTTAGAGGTGATATTTAGTGTACCGGGGTCATCACAAAAATATTCACTTTAGAGAATTTACGTATATTTTTTATGTGCATATTTTTATGTCTTAATGACAGATTATTGATAAAACTAACCATCAGGCAGGTTATCAAGAACATTCTATTCGTAATTTGAGTTACAGGAGAAATACCGAAAGTACTGAACTCTCAGATCAAAAAAATACATTTTCACAGATTAATGTTTGGCGTGGAAGTTAAGTAACGGCTAGAATTTTAATTAAACTTGTTGCTTGCTTTACCTGAGACGTCTTTAAAATAAAAAGAATAAAGGAGCTGGTTTCTATCAATCATTATTACGTGTTTTAATATGTGATCAGTATCAGCAAATTAAAATCTAAATATCTACCAAACTTTTATTGGTAATTACACCTAATCATTTTTCTGTACTTACAAAAGTGGGTATTATACACTTTTGGTTGTTCCGCTGTAACTAAAAGTACAAATCTAGTACTTAGGATAAGCCGTAAATATATGGGATAAACACATAACAAATAAACATAAATTCTCTAAAGAGAATACTTTTGCAATGACCTCGGTACACCAAAATATATATACATACTGATGCCAACACTCAACTGAATCTTGTTAGAAAACTCACAAAAATCTTATTATTAAAATATGTACGATTTTTTTACTTTTTAGTAACTACTTTCGAAATCTCAATGTATCTTTGTAACTAATCATACGATTTGTTTATGGTCCATTTAGAGTGTGAATAGTAGGTCGAGATCTACAACATACCAAAATTTAATTAAATTCTACAATCAACCAAAATGTCATCCATGTATTTCGTGCGGGGTTCTTTGTTATGAAAATTTAAACGGTAAGAGGGTTTTTCCAGTTTCATGTGTTTTCCTAAAGCTGCGTGGGATTTAACTTGGCCAATTCCACATCCATCAATTTTGAATATTTTCTTAGAAAGTTTGCATTAAGCAGAAAAACTTATTTCGTCAAGTAGCCAAGAATACTACAGCTTCCAAGCTGCATTAAATTTGGTTTATTAAACAAAACAAAACCTTTCGTAAGGATATAATAAGGGTTATTTTTTCACAACACAAGTACGCACACAACTGATGGGTGCAGTAAATACTTGATTTGTCCTTTATTTTCCTATATGGGTCGTTCTTGAAAAAAGGTAACATTTCAAGTGGTAATCAAAAAAAAACAAATTAGTGTTCTTTGAATTTTGGTAATTATTAAATGTTGCTGTAGTTGGTTGGACTAAAATGTGCTATATGGCCGAGATAACATTTCACTAGTTCTTGAATTATTTTTGAGTTTGTGAATTCATCTGATAGTCAGCTAACACCAGTTATACCTATTTTACCAAAATCAAGAATCTTTATAGCTGGGTTGTTCTTGAAAAATGGTAACATTTGGTGTAATAGTTTTAAAAAAAAACAAAAATTGATTTACTACTTTTTAATATAATATTTGATTTTTTCTTTTCTCTCTTTTTTTCTATTTCCTTTTTCGTTTCTGGTGCTTTTCCCATAGACTTTCTAGTTTTTGCCATTTTTTTTTCTAAAAATTATTGAGTTTTTTTAATTACAAGCGAAAAATTTCACAGGTGTTATCAATACACTGTCTAAATAACAAAAAAATAAAAAAGTTACTACTTTTGTATTTTAATGTTAGTAAAATGCCTACTTTTCATACTTAAATCACATTTTTGAAAGAAAATATCTTACCATTTACTCCTTATATATATATAGAAACACGTGTGACATTTATCTCGGCCAAAACGTTAATACTGTTTTAAAACCACCAAAATTTCACAAAAACTGAATTATGTAACACATTTCAGGTTACCCTCCTAAACTGTGTCTTCCGTGCTTCTCCATTTTCAGGTAAATCAGTTGGGTGTTGTATGCAGTGATGACAGATTTAAAAAAAAAATCTGTTACTGCATGTGATGAGACGAGTGACACCAAAATCAATTACACGTGTTTTTTTTTGTTTTTTGATGAAGACAAAAACCATATATCAAGGTATTTTTTTTTAGGATTTAAAATTTTGAGTTTTTATCTATCTAAATCATTATCTAAATAAATTTTATGATTCTAAAGTGTTTTTTTGTTATATCTGAATCTATTAACTTTGAACGTTTCTTCCATGGAGACATTTCTTGGAGAGTTCACTACTGCTGGATAATGTTAGCCTTTGAGTACACTAACTATCCTCCTACTTTGTTTTCAAAAGTATAAGTGGTTTTAAATTTACAAACCAATTAAATGCAATGTTACCTTTTTTCAAGAACGACCTATATATTCCTGCACTAATTTACTAGGTGTGAGTTGCGTAACTTTCCCATGAGAAAATGTACAGGTTAAATATCAACAGTTCGTTTACACTAAACTTAAAATAGTCAGTATTTTGTGCAAATTTTATGAATTTGGGCATATTTTATGATAATTTTGAAATTTGATTGATTTGTGTGTACTGTCTTGTTGAGAAAAATGATGATATCGTCCAACTCCCATTTGTGGTCGCCTTCGTGGAATTTCGTTTTTGTCTGGGACACATCTTTCTTAAGCTTTTGAAATGGACATCTAAAGTTGATTTTTCAGTAGGTGTAACTATTGATTTTAAAGTCTGTCAGAGTCGTAGTTTTTGAGATACAAGAAAAATGAAAATATATTTAAACAAATTCTAACTCACAAATCGTAGCAGCTACCGAAACATGGCTTTGACATTTAGAATTTTATACATGTTTTATGTTTTTGTAATATAGTTTTTAACATTTATGAGGAAAATATATTTCTTAATTGTACTATTGATTTAGCTTAAGAGATCAACTTTTATCATATTTCTGTGTATCACTTCGACAAGACCTGCATGATTTCAATCATGTAAAGGTTCCTGTCTTTCTCGGGCTTTCTGCTTAATAAGCTAGCGACGAGGTCACCAAAAAGCTGTTCCGCAGATTTAGTTTTTTCGCCACTGTCTTCACCTTTAAATCTCTTTTCAGAAATTTGTTCACTGCTCACACTTTCGGATCTCGGTCGTTTTGGGTAACTACTTTCCCCCATAAAAGAACTGTCAGGTATTTGTTGGGGGTTTTCCGTTTTTTCCTGTTTAATAGGAGAGTGAAAGTCGTTTGAAGAATCGTAGTGTGACGTATCTTCGAAGGTATATCCGAAATGATCGCTTTGTGTACTATCTTGGTGAGAAAAATTGTGTTCTGAGCTGCCACCAGAATCGTTGCGAAAGTAAAATTCGTCTTTTTTCCTTCGATACTGGATAACGTTGTCTAAAAACGTCATATCATCCAAAAACTCCCATTTGTGGTCGCCTTCTTGAAACTTGGTTTTCTGTCTGATATACTTCTCTCTCAAGGCTTTCCATCTTAAACTGCACGAGGCGACATCCTTCCTTAAAGCGTTCGAAATGGACATCCAAAGTTGATTTTTCAGTCCCTTGTTAGGATAGGTGTTCGAGCTTCTATCCCAGATAGGCGTGGCGTTTTTGACCAACTCTATTAGTTTTCTATCAAATTCCACAGGATCGATAACGTCCTGTAACATCCGTGCAGTTAGTTCGTCCATGTTTTTGTTAGCAGAGTGTCTAGGCAGTATGTGAGGGTCCAAGAACTTTAGGTCTTGGAGGAGGTTCCATTCTCTGTCGGGGTCCAGGATGTTTTGGGCCTTTTCTCGTTCTCGGATGTATTTTTCTCTTAGGCCTTTGAAAGTGTCTTTGCAGATGTCGACTGAAAAAAAATAAAAAAGTACTATTTATAAATTTAAAAACAATAATTATATAACAACCACGTTTTTTTTTCACTTTTCAACTTAGTACGTATGTATGTATTGTTACATTTTCCACAAATAAATAAATTACTGAAAGTAGATTTGTTTTCCGTGAAAAATAAATAAAAAGAAAGGTTCGTGGCATATCGGACACACATTTTGCTTGTCAATTCATTCAGAAACCTACAGGTCTGTTTCATCCTTGTTAGGAATCATCAGGGTAACATAGGACTGTACCTGTCGTATGAAGCATAACAAAATCAACCAAACCCACAGAATTTAAACAACTTTCGTCGTTCAAGTAACGCGGGATGTTGATATGGATATATGCAGCGCGCCGCCTGTTGAAATAAAGCGAAAAGGAAAATGTTAAAGGATGCAAATATCGATAAGAATGAAATTTGCGAGCAGGACAAAAAAGTCGAAACCTGCGAAAATGTAGCGGTTACTGAAAGAAGACCGTTCAAAATACAACGTTAGCAGCAACTCCGCCCCCAATTGCATCACTCCGGAGAAGGCTTGTTGCGCAAAACAAAGTCAAGTAACTAAGATACTTGACCTGCTCAGATTAAAAAGAGACAAGATAACTGCTCCAACGAAAACTCCTTGGCAAATAATAACCACTGCTTATTTACAAATAAAATCACAACAAAACGATGTTAGAACGATATGGACAGAGAATTCTATCCCAACCACTTTAGGTCGTGATTGGCTTGTGGGTGGGGCGCAGACGGTCGGATGATATTTTTATTGACATAAGCTTTTTCGTGTTATTTATTTTAAAATTTCAGTATGTTTTAACCAGTTTGTAAGTCGTTTTAAAAAAAATTAAAGTGATATTTTGGAAAAAATCGTCCAATGTTTTAAAAACAAAAGGAGAGCAAGAGAAATCAGTCAGTGGCGGTACATGCCGGTAGGTATACAGAAAATAAAAAGTTTATGAAATATATTTAAATTAGTAGATCCTTAGATTAAAATATCAACAAACACGTTTTTTTGAAGTAGTTAATGCCCAATGCGTCAAATGAGATTTTCGAACGTTTTTTTCGAGGTTTTTTTTTATAAAAACGATAAAATAAAGCATAATTTTGATGAAGTAGTTAATGCACAAATGAGATATTTTCGAAGGGTTTTTTTATAATGACTATAAAATAAAGGTAGGTAAAGTCCTTAAATCAACTTACAAACAACCATAAAAGTTAATTCACATGTGTTCTTCGAATTGATATTTGAATCTTTTTGTCTGTCCTAGATGTCTCTATATACCATAAGCATTATTGACTTTATTGTGTACTGAAGAAGCCAGTATAAGTAAGATTCTGCTAATGACCAGAAAAAAGAACAAAATTAACAAACACAATAACATAATTTTTAGCTAGTAGGTAATTTTTTTTTTTCTTGATGTTCCAAGTGTGAACTATGTTTGGTTTAATGTTTGGCATAATTTTATTGTGTTGAAAATTGAAATTACTATAAATTATATACAAACTCTGTAATAAATTTATTTTGTATAAAATTATACTACAAACATTTATTGTTAGGAAGCTTCCAAAGCTCAAACTGGCAGAATTATTTTTTATATGTTTTTTTAAATTATTTTGCAGATTTCCTATTATAGTAAAATTTGAATAATATAATCCATGAGTAAATTTATATTTAAGTATGTACGCCACTGTGCTTTCTGTAAACAACAGAAAGGTAAACATTGTTCCATATAATATTATAACCAAAGTCAAGTGTGTGTTAAGTGTCAGATATCTTGTCTCTTTTTAATCTAAGTTGACCTGAAAAACAAAATGTGTGTCCGATATGCCACGAACGTTTCTTTTTAAATAAATTATTATTTTTTGACCAAGATGGATGCTAAAAATTAAAAAAATATAGTTTTTTGAAAATATATAATAATTAGTATGTTTCATATCCTACTCAATACGTATCGAAAATCAAGCATCTTGTTCTTTCATATATCACGCTCTTTGTCAGAACAGACAATCTTTTCATTCCGTATTGAATACGGTGTAAAAACCTACTAAATGTGTTGATTGTCAAAAATTACAGTTGTATTTATGGACAAAGCTGTGGTAAATTAAAAGAATAAAATTAAGTCATTACAAAAAAATAAAATTGAATAAGTTTTTAAATTATTTGAAAGAAAGTACCTAAATATATTATATAAATACTATGACACGTTGATATTAACCTTAATTTAAAAACAAACATAATAAAAACATATATATATATCAAAATGCCAGATGAGTAATAAAATAATAAAAACATAACACCAATAATGAAAACATTTTGTAGTATACACAATAAAAGAATACATTGTACTGCAATAAAACAGGGAATAAAAAAGATAACTACCCAGAGTTAACTATAACCTATCCTCTAAAAATTCATTTGTACTATAGTAAGCTTTCTCAATCAACATTTTTTGAACCTCTCTTTTTGCATTATTAATTTTTCTAATATGTAGCGGTAATTTATTAAAAAGTTGACGACCATTAAAAACAATAGATTTTTGCACAAGCATACTTTTGGGAATGGGCAACTTAAGAAGAAAATTTTGCCTTGTATTTGATCCTTGTTCTATAATTTCATTTTTATGTTTTTAGAAGAAAATTTTGCCTTGTATTTGATCTTTGTTCTATAATTTCATTTTTATGTTTTTTGTGAAGCAGACATACTGTTTCCAATATAAAGAGGGAGGCTAAAATAAGTATTTTCTCTCTTATAAATAGAGGTTTACATGAATCTCTTGCTTTTGCCTTGCATATACAGACCGCTTCAAGCTACTGCGAACATAGGGGGAATCAAGTCCAATTTACTCTCCGTGCCGTACGACCGAGGTGGATTCGAAGCACGCTGCAGTGTTATCTTTTGGAAATTCATTTTGTTTTTATTATTTTGTTTTATTTCAGCCTTGCTCGAGAAACAGATGGGTAAGTTCTTAATTGAAATAATACATTTTTAAAACCAAAAATGGATGTCTACGAAGTTGCCGAAAAAGTGCAGATGGTCAAATGGTCAAATCGTCATAACCCAACACACGTTCGATATTGGTCGAGGGAAAATTTGCATTTGTATTTTGACGTAAGAACACAGTATCCCCAAAAACTAAATGTTTGGGGGGGGGTATTATAGGGGAACACGTAATTGGGCCATTTTTTATTAACGGCAATTGCAATTTGAATGGTCCTAGATACTTGGATCTACTGCAGCAGCACATTATTCCAACTGCTAGGCAGTTGTTAGGTGTAAGATTTGGTGAAACATGGTTTCAACAAGATGGTTGTTCCGCTCACAATGTTGGCCTTGTTAGGGAATATCTTGATAATGTATTTCCTAATCGGGTTATAAGTACACGGGGAACTATTTTATGGCCAGCTCGATCTCCCGATCTTGCTCCTAATGACTTCTATCTGTTTTTGAAGAAGCTTTTCAAATTATCACCCCTAACATGCTTGGAAAGGTTAGAAGGGGTTTTTATTGTAGGCTCGAATATTGTCTAGCCGAGCAAGGAGGACTTTTCGAACATTTGCTTTAATTTTTTTTTTGACTGGGAGAATCTTTTTGGTTTTTAGAATGTATTATTTTATTTTGAAAACTTGCTTTTATTTTGTTTCTCCTTATTATTTTCATTGTAACACGTCGTCACTGATAAATCTGAGCAGTTGACAATAAAACGCTCTTATTTATCAGTGACAAAAAATAAGAAAATTACGTTATAAAAATTTGCGTATTTATTGACCAAATTCCGGTTTCATTGACTACGCTCCACACAGCACCGTGGTTAGAGGCGTACTAAATACCAAAGGAAAGTCATGCAAGTGGTGATCGCAAGCCTGAGTATTGGTTGCTTCACTGATAGGCGTGCGGTGTCTCTGCATGTACGTACACTGGCAAATTAGACTTCTTCCGCCCTATGTTCGCAGTAGCTTGAAGCGGTCTGTATATCGCAGTGCTCGCTTTTGTAGGACAAACACAGAATGAAACAACAAAAGAGAACAGGTACCCCAAAAACATAAACCATATCGTAGGTGGGATTCTATTAAAGCAAAGTAAGCATTTCTGGAGGCGCACATATCAAGTTCATTTGATATCACCCTAATAGCATAACAGTTTTTGGAGAGTTTATTTTTAAGTTGGATTATGTGAGTTTCAAATTTAAGTTTTTCATCAATGTAAATACCTAGAAATTTATTTTCTGATGGGTTACTAAGTTGTACATTGTCTAAATAAATATTTTGTAAAGTGCACTTAAATGACATAACATGGGTTTTTGAAATGTTAAGACATAATTTATTTGAGTTGCACCAATCTTTAATTACCTTAATGTCAGTATTTAATGTAAATAAATGTTAAGACATAATTTATTTGAGTTGCACCAATCTTTAATTACCTTAATGTCAGTATTTATCTGACTAGTCAAGTCAGTTTTGCCAGTCCATAATATAGTTGCATCATCAGCAAACCACACAAAAGTTCCCAAAATACTGACATCTGCTAAGTCATTTATAAATAAAAGAAATAAGATGGGACCCAAAACTGAGCCTTGTGGAATGCCAAACTCATTTTGTTGCGTCTCTGAATTTGAATTATTAAAACTCACTGACTGCACCCTACCCTCTAAGTAAGACTTTAACCACTGATAGGCTTTCCCTCTAAAGCCGTACCTTTCAAGTTTCTGCAGCAGAATTTCATGACTTACGCAGTCAAATGCCTTTGATAAGTCACAAAAGACTGCTGCCGCCACTTCCCCGTCATTTAACCCTAAATACAGATCCCCTGTGCTTTTTTTGACTGAAAACCGAACTGTTTTATATTCAGAATGTTGTTTTTTTTTTTAAATTAATTAACCTTTTTTTAGCTAATTTTTCTACGAACTTAGAAAGTGTAGGTAACAATGCTACTGGTCTATAATTTGTTGGATCATCTTCATCTCCTCCCTTGCTCAGTGGAATAATTTGAGTCATTTTTAAACAATCGGGGAATATACCATCCAGAAAAGATTTATTTATGGCATCAACCAAAACATTTAAAATATTTTCGTTCAAACTTCTAAAAATCCTTATCGAAACGCCATCCCAACCTGAAGCTTTATTTAGTTTTATTTCAGAAAAAAATTTCCCTTAGTTCAGTTGTACTTGTCGGTAAAAAGAAAAATGATTCTGGAATGGATACATGTTTCATATGATCAGAGAATTTTACCCTACTTTTAAGATTTTTGGTCAAAATTGGAGCAATATTGTAATAGTGGTTATTAAGTTCATCAGCAGTTAATTTTGAACCTGATTGCACTTTAGTAGTTTTTTACCTCTTAATTCATTTACAATGTGCCAAGTTTCCTTTTGCTTATTATTTGAAAAATCTATACGATTTTTGTAATACAAATTTTTTGCTCTTCTAATAAGTGCTCTATAAATAGCTCTATATTTACAAAAATATGTATAAAACCTGTAATAACTAATAAAAAACTTTCTTAAATAGTGAAGTGCCCGCATATTATTCGATGACATTTTTAGGCCTTTTGTAAACCATGGTTTTTTTTGTTTTTTGCTTTATGAGTCTTAAGGGAAAAGAAGCATTAAATATATTACAAAGTTCATCATTCCAATTTTCTGTGATACATAGTTGTAAAAACTTATTATAATTTCTTCTTGTAAATAATCTACCCAGTTTCTTTGTTTTTTTATGGTCATCACCCTTAACGGAAAAACTCGCTACGATGGCTTCGTGATCCGAAAGCCCGGCATTTAATACTTTACAGTAATTTACAGATTCAGGAAAATTTGTGCATAAATAATCTATTAGAGTAGCTGAGTGCTTTGTAATACGAGTAGGTAAGTCTACATGCGTAATTAAATTAAAAGATTGTAATAAGTTGCATAAAGCTTGCATTTGTACACTTGTTTTTTCCACGAAATTTATATTAAAGTCTCCAGTTAAAATTATTAGAGACTTTGGAGAGTCGTAGTAGAGCCTCTTCCAAAGATATAAGAAAATCATCAAAAATGCCGGACGGTGCTCTATAAATGCCTAATATATACAAATTGACTTTCTTGCAGTACACTGCACACATTTCAAATGATTTTTCTTTTTTTTAATTTTCAAAAATTTCAACTTTTTTAAAACTGTACTTTTTTAATATTTCTTCGTGAATTAGAATAGCAGAGCCTCCGTGAAGCATTGTTGATCTACTGTAGATATTAGAAATTAAAACTAAAATTGTTCTCTCGGTTTAGCGCATATAGGGTGTTTTTTTTATCTTTTTCTTGCAGGGAAATCTAAAAGCACTCAGAAAACTTGCATTCAAAGTTTTCTTCGATCTCTCGTATTAAACGCGTTCAAAATATAATGAGACAGCCGCTATGAATAACTTTTTGAAGGGGACAAACAACGCGTAAGGTAAATCTTCTTCAAATTCTAATTTAAAAAAATATTTTTTAAGGAAGACCCGAGGGAAAACCGCAAAACAAAAGAAATGCTTACCACCGCGCCAAGTTGCTTTATCCAGACGAATTTCTAAATATTCTTCAAATTCTTATTTAAAAATGGCGCCAGGAGGCACGTATAGCCATTAATAAAATCTTTAAAAAAAAATTTTTTTTGTCAATTTTTTTTTGCAAAAATTAAAAACAATTTTTTTTTAATTCAATTATCTATCTTAATGTGAAAACCGCGTATCGCTAGCTGCTACTGTTCGTAAGTTACAATTTTTTAAAAGTTTAATCCCCCTTCTACCCTTTTGCCATGCCTTCTCCATCAAAAACTAATCACCTCTGTGTCTGCTGACAAATAATTTTTGTGCCAAATTTGATAAAAATCGGTTTAGTGGTTTTTGAGTAATCGTGTTACAGACAGACAGACAGACAGACAGACACCATGACAAAAAATTTTAATTAATTATTTTTAATGGAAATAAATAAAATAATAAAAAAACTTTTTTTGACGATCCCAATAGCCTCCATACTATGTATGGATGGCTAAAAAAATACTTTTTAAAGAAAACAACAAAACAAAAGAAATGCTTACAATCCGGCCAAGTTGCATTATTTAGACGAATTTCTTAAATTCTGTAATTAATTCTCTAATAAACACTTAAACAATCTGCCAATTTATCCTAACTGTACTTTCTTCTTCTGGGTAGCACTACAACCCTTGGTGGGTCTTGGCTGCGTTAACGATTTGCCTCCATCGGTCCCGGTCCATCATGGCCTCCTCCCAGTCATATACCTGCATAGTCTGGAGATCTTTTAAAATGTTGTCTCTCCATCTGAGTCTCGGCCGCCCCAGTGGTCTCTTTCTTGCTGGGTTTCCTTCCCATACTATCTTGATCAGTCGGTCGTCAGGTGCTCTTTGGACATGTCCAGCCCATCTCAGACGCTGGGATTTTATTGATTTGACTATGTCCGGCTTTTGGTATAGGTCCTGGAGTTCTGCATTCGTCCTTTTTTGACGGGGCCAAATATTCTTCTAAGGATCTTCCTTTCAGCCCGCTTTAGTAGAAGCTCATTGTGTTTCGTAAGGGTCCAGGTCTCACAGCCATAGCAGATGATCGGTTTGATTACAGCCTGGTACACCCTCAGCTTTGACACTCGACACCGTTTTGGATTGCATGAGGGTTCGCATGGCAAACAAACACCTATTGCCACTGTGTATTCGTGCTTTAATCTCTTCGTTGCTGTCATTGTCTGAGCATATCGTGGCTCCAAGGTACTTAAACTGTCTGACGCATTCGAAGTTATATGTGTCCATCGTTATATTCTGACCGATTCTGTCCCTGGTTGGTTGTCGGGTAATGTGCATGTATTTGGTTTTCTCCTCGTTGATGTTGAGGCCCATTTTCTTACATTCCTTCTCGATTTTCAGGAAGTTTTCCTTGACTCTGACAGTACTTCCTCATACCGCGTCAATGTCGTCCGCGAAGGCCAGGATCATCTGTGGCCCCTGGTTTGTAAATACTTCCGTGGTGATGTTCGTCTTCTTGATAGCCATATCTAGGACTATGTTAAAGAGTAGGGGCGACAGTCCATCTCCCTGTCTCAATCCACTCATGACCGAAAATTCCTCTGTTATATGGTTTCCTACTTTAACGCGACACCTGGTATTGTTTATGCATAACTTCGTGAGAGTGATGATTTTCTGTGGTATACCTATACTTGCCATGGCTATCCAGACACTGTCGCGTATAATGGTGTCGTAAGCTTGTCTGAAGTCCATGAACAGCTGGTGCACGTCTTTCGTGCACGTGTTTCTCCAGTATTTGTCTGATTGTGAATATCTGGTCCACTGTTGACCTCTTTGGTCTGAATCCACACTGGTAGTCGCCAATTTGTTCCTCCGCATACGGTGATATGCGGCTCAATAGCACATTGGAGAGTATCTTGTATGCAGCGTTCAGTAGCGATATTCCCCTGTAGTTGACACATTTCATGCGGTCTCCCTTCTTATGGATGGGGATGATAGTACCTTCGTTCCATTCGTCTGGCAAGGCTTCCCATTTCCATATGGCTAGTACTAGTTTATGTAGTTCTTTGTGGAGTTGTGTTCCTCCATATTTTAAGCATTCTGCTGGTATTGTGTCGCATCCAGGGGTTTTGTTATTTTTGAGTTTGTTGATTGCCACTATTATTTCTTGGAAGCTTGGCTCCTCTACGTCTATTTCCGCTGTCTGGTATGTTGTGGTCTCTGTAGTTATGCCGTTATCTGCATTGAGAAGGTTGTTGAAATACTCTTTCCATGTTTTAAGTATTTCCGACGTGTCTGTTATTAGTTCGTCCCCATCGCTTTTTAGAATACTGCTTGTTATGGGTTTATATCCTTCTTTCATCTGCGATATTTCTTAAAAGAATCTCCTACTATTGTTGCTTTTGGCATCCTCCTCTAGTTGCTGTAGTACTTTATTCTGGGCCGCTCTTTTCTTGTTCCTTATAAGTTTCCTTGCCTCCTTCCTGCTTCTCTATGTTGGCGTTGTTATTGTCTTGTAACATGCGTAATCTGGCTTTATTTTTTGCGTTTTGGATTTGTTCGCATTCCGCATCATACCATTCTTTCTTCTTTGTCTTGCTTTTCTCTCCCAGTGTTTTCTTCGTGACCGCAACTATAGTTGATTTGAGGGTGTCCCAGGCTGTTTCTATGTCTTCTATTTCAGGGGTGTTTTGTCGTAGTTGGTTTTCCATTTCGGTTTGGTACTTGGTTCGTATTTCAGCGTTTCCAAGTGTGCTTACTTCCCATCTTGCTGTATTTGTGGCTTGCTGTTCTTTTGTTTTTATGTTCTTGATTCTCAGGCGCATTTTTGTCTGTACTAGGAAATGGTCGGAGTCCGCGTCTGCACCCCTTCGGCTTCTCACATCCTTGACATTTTTTGCATACCTAGCATTGACCAGCACATGGTCTATTTGATTTCGTGTTCTGTGGTCATTCGAGACCCACGTCTCTTTGTGTATGTTTTTATGTTCGAACATCGTTGATACAACCATTAGATTATTGGTCGCTGCTAGTCCTGCCAATCGTTGTCCGTTGTCATTTGAAATAACGTGGAGACTGTGATTTCCGATATGCGGCCTGAGTGCAGGTTCTCTTCCCAATTTGGCGTTGAAGTCCCCTAGTAGGATGAGCATATCTTGTTTTGGTATAGTGCTAATCGTATCCTCTAGCTGCTCGTAAAAGGAGTCTTTGTCAGTCTCATCTCTTTCTTCTGTCGGGGCATGGGCTGATATTAATGAATAGTTTTGCCATTTTCCTTTCATCCTAAGATAGCAGATTCGCTCACTTATTAGCTTGAATGATATTATCTGTCCCACCAACCGCTCTCTCACTGCAAAGCCTGTCCCGAATTCATGTCGCCCGTCCTGGTTGCCGTTATAGAATATTACTGATTGACTGATATTGAGGTTCCCATTGTTGGGCCACCGGATCTCCTGTAGTGCCGTGATGTCGATGTTATATTTCTCTATCTGTTCTATGGCTCTCTTTGCTGCCCCTGGTCTAAACCAGCTAAGCACATTCCAGGTTCCAATAATCATATTCCTTGGTTGTTGCTTGAGTCGTCTCCGGATATCCGTCCTTTTCCGAGGCTGGTCGAAACGTTTCGTAACAGTTTGTTTTTTACAAGGTAGGGTTGTTAGCCCTACGCTTAACCCTCCTCCTTTGCCCGGGCTTGGGACCGGCAGTGACAACTGTACTTTGGTAATTTATTATTGATGTATATATATGGTAATTTAGTTTGTATTTTAATTTTTCCCTCTGCTTATTTTTCTGTGTATGCAAATAGTTTTTGATAGGAATTTGCTTATATATAACAATGCAGGAATATCCCTTTTTTAAAATAGATTAATTGTAAAAAGGCGCTGTTAAAATTTCTTTGTAGATTTTTATACGGCGCCGTTAAGATTATTTTCTTTTTTTGTAACTGTTTTTCTATTAGACTTAGAAAACAGAAACAATGTTTTTATCATCGATGTTGGTACGTCGATGGTTTTTATACATAAATCGATGGTGTAGAATAATGTGTTTTTTATAACTTATAACCAGAGGTGGGCAACTCATATTGCCCTATCTTTCTAGTTTTTTTCATATTTGCATGTAAAACGGATTTTATGAAATGGACTCTTGCCTCTTTTTATAATTTCCCCAGACAGTTTTTGAAAGATTGATTTGTTTTGGTTAGTAAAATATGTCAAGCTTTGACAAAAAAAACCAAAAACAAACAGTGAATACACACGGTAGATATTAAAAGTGTAAATAATTGGTAAAATATAAAGACTCCCATGATCTATATTTTTGTTACTCTTTTTCTTACAATAAAACATGGAAACATATTGTGTTATTTATTAACGAAGTACACTTGATTTCAAAAAAAGTCATAAATGCATTTTTTCCCATGCCACAAAATTTAGCTTTCCATTAGTGTATACTATTATAAGGCACCACCAGCTTAGTATGCCTGACAGCTTAAAATTCAGTGTGACATCCTTAAAAATGCCACAGATATCAACATTTACAAAAGTTCAAATTATCACTCGAGATATAGAAGACGGCTGGTCTATAAGAAGAGCGGCCACCCATTTTGGAGTTGATAAAATGACGATAATGCGATGGAAAAAGCGCTGGATTGAAAATAATTCTACGGATAGGAAAGATGGATCAGGACGACCAAAAGTAAGTTCTGAAGTGCAAGATCAGAGACTTATTGACCATCTCAGACAAAATCCTTTTTCAACGTCGGTTGAAGCAGCTCCGGGTTCTTTAGCAACAGTAAATAGAAGAGTAACGAAATCAGAAGTCTCTTGTCGAGTTGCTGCAAAGAAGCCTTTTCAAACAGAAGAACAAAAACAGAGTGATTTTTGCACTGAACAACGTTCTTCGTGATAATGACTTCTGGGAGAGGGTGGTTTTCACTGACGAAAAAATTTTTCAATCATCTTCAAGCAGCAGGAGAATTTTAGTTTATCGTCCACCAAATTCTAGATTTAAACCCGATTATATAAACCAAATTAAAAAAGCTGGACATTTTTGGTTTTAGAGGTTTGGGTTTTTTTTGGAGAATCGAAGGAAGATTCAATAGTGAACGATATATTGAAATCCTTGAAAATGTTATGCTGCCATCTCTATAGGTTTTACATTAAAATAATGACTTCGTTTATCAGCATGACAACTGTCCAGTACACACGGCTAATGTTGTTCGCCAATGGTTTCAGAATCATAATATAGAAACACTTCCTTGGCCAGCCAACAGCCCTGACCTTAACCCAATGGAACATATATGGGGTCGAATCCTTAAAATAATATACCAAAGGAATTGGAGACCACGAAATGCTGAAGAGTCAAGCGATGTTATTTATCGAAAGAAATTGGATCAGCTCTCAGAAGACCATCAGTGTTTTCAAAATTTAATTTAAGTTTGCAGCTTGTAATAGAGAAAAATGGTGATCCTATTAAATACTAAATTATTTATTTTAGTTCTTTTAAGGTTAAAATAATTAGTATTAAGTTTACCATCGTTTTTGTCCTAATCCAAGTTTCCTATTCGTCGAATTGTTTTCAATCCAGCGCTGTTTATTGTTATTTTATCAACTCCAAAATGGGTTACCGCCCTCTTTATAGAACAGCATCCGTCCGTTACTCGAGTGATAATTTGATATTGTTCAATAAAGACTTTACTAAAACATTATTTTTGCTGATTTTTTAGTATTATGTAAAATTTAATATAAAAATAAAGTTGCTTTTAATTTAAGTAAAAAAATATTTTCAGTTTTAGAGACCTTTTTTAAACAATATGACAAATTGTCGTACTTTTGAAGTTTTTAGGCATTTTAGCTGGTAGTCCGTATATATTATACACTTTTAGAAAAGTCAATTTTGTGACTGCATGTATGCGTTTTTTTTTTAAATCAAGTGTACATGCTAAATGCGTATGTTTGTAACTACTGCTTGCAGCTTACTTACCTCGCAAATTCGGTTAATTTTAATAATTTTTCAGCTTGGTAAATGCATGTTTTCTTTTCACTGTTCCCGAGTTTCTTTCTCCGTTGGACAACGGAACAATACAAATTCGTCGAGGCACGTATTTTTACAGTTTCTTAATAAAAAATCTGACAGTGACAAAGTTATTTATTGTCAGGGATTACCAACTATCATTTCCAACACACAATTTCAAACATTTCCCTATCAACTGTCAATTTGCTCACCTCTGGTAAAACAATAACTGTTAAAAATCGTATACAGGGCCTCTAGACCAAGGTTGAGGCCCTGTATACGATTTTTGACAGTTATTGTTTTACCAGAGGTGAGCAACTGGATTTGACAGTTTGTTAGGGAAATGTTTGAAATTGTCTGTTGGCAATGATGGTTGGTAACCTCTGACAATAAATAACTTTGTTGATTAATAAACGTGAGGTTTAAAAATAGAATTTTGCTGTATCAAAAACTGTAAAAATACGTGCCTCGACGAATTTATATTGTTCCTTTGACAAAGAAACTCAGAAAAAGTGAAAAGAAAACATGCATTTACCAAGCTGGAAAATTAATAAAAATAGCCGAATTTGCGAGATGAGTGAGCTACAAGCAGTAGGTACAAACATACGCATTTAGCATGTACACTATTGGCATCATAAAAGTGGTACACAATACTTTTTATTGTAATACCTTCGTCTAGTTTTACAAACAAAGTCACCCATTATTGTATTTTTCTTAAACTGTCAAAGTATGTCATTCTGTATTTCAGTCTGACAAATAAATAAAAAATGCCTCCACAAATTTCTTTATTTGATAAAGCCCAACTCCTGGCAAAACTACAACTAGGATGGTCAATTAGGGACGTGGCTATATATTATGGACGCAGTAAAACCACGATTATAAAAATTAAAAAAAGATGGGAAGAAGATCAGACAATAGAGAGAAAACAAGGGACTGATTTATTGAAACTTTCAACTTTATGGAAGAAAACCCTTTTGCATCTGTCGCCCAGGCAAAGAGATTAACCCAATTTCCAGAATTTGTAAGAGTGGCACGAAATCGCGTAAGGAAAGGCTCTAATTTAAGATGTCGTGTAGCCGCTAAAAAAATTAAACTTACGAATTAAGAAAAAACAGGCCAGGTTACTTTTTGCCCTTAATTACTCTCTAAAGGAACCAGACTTTTGGCGAAAGTTAATATTTTTCGATGAAAAAGTTTTCCAGTCCTGTAGTGACAGAAAACAAATTCGGGTGTATCGTCCACCAAGAACGCGCTATGAGATCGCGCTGGAAGATTTTCGGTAAATATGTGGGGTTGGATTTCTGCTAGAGGTCATGGTGCTCTATTTCAGCACAGCTTTACGTGGACATTTTAGAGAACATCATGCTTCCAGGCGTCACAGATCTTTATCAAGACCAGCTTATTTTTCAACAAGACAACTGCCCTGCTCATACGGCCAGAATTTTCCAAACTTGGTTTCGGAAGCAAAATATTGAAGTTCTTCCTTGGCCTGCGATAACCCCAGACGCCAATCCTATGGACAATATCTGGGGTTTAATTTCAAAAAAGCTGGAAAGCTTTAATATTGTGCCGGGAAATCAACATCACTTGGTGATTGGTGAAAATGAAAACCTTTTTGAAATTTTGGCTGATTCTCTACCAAGAAGGTTAAACGGTATAATTGAGGTGAATGGCGCAATGACTAGATATTAAAATTTATATACCTAATAATTTGTTTCTATTGTTTTATAATTTTCGTTAGAGTGGTGTTTTTTAATTTTTGTTACAGTTGTTTTATGCGTTAGCGTATTATTGTAATATAAAAATTATTTTTGAAAGCAATCTTTGATGTCAATATTTTCACATTTTAGTACCAGTCTGTCACAAAATATAATCCGGTAGTTAACCATACAATTTAAAAAATACCTATGTTTATCACGTACCACTTTTATGATGCCGATAGTGTACTTCGTTAATAAATAACACATTATGTTTCCATATTTTATTGTAAGAAAAAGATAAACAAAAATGTAGATCATAGAAGCCTGTATATTTTACCTATTATTTAAATTTTTAATATCTACGGTGTGTATTCACTGTTTGTTTTTGTTGTTTTTTGTCAAAGCTTGACTGATGAGCCCACGCCGGTTACCCAGGGCGAAACATCGTTTATTCATTTCTCTTTTCGCTTTGATCTTTTGTGTGTTCCTTGTGGAATACTCATCCAAGTTTGAATTTTCTTTATTTCCACCCAAGATCTTTTGATCTTTTGTTTTTTTAATTTCTTTTCGGTTGAAGTAACTGATTTGGAGGTTTTTTAACTTCTTCTTTATTTTAATTGCCTTAGGAGCATAATCCTACTGGAAATATTAACACGCCAGGACGAATTCGTATTAGGTAACTTGGATAAGTAAGTACCAGTGCGGAACGATGCCTATTTGTGAGTGGTTCAAGGTTGGAAATCTAAGTGTATGATGGTGTTTAATGATGTATAGTGGAGGGTGATCAGTGAAACTACTGATGAGCCCACGCTGGTTACCCAGGGCGAAACATCGTTTATTCATTTCTCTTTTCGCTTTGATCTTTTGTGTGTTCCTTGTGGAATACTCATCCAAGTTTGAATTTTCTTTATTTCCACCCAAGATCTTTTGATCTTTTGTTTTTTTTAATTTCTTTTCGGTTGAAGTAACTGATTTGGAGGTTTTTTAACTTCTTCTTTATTTTAATTGCCTTAGGAGCATAATCCTACTGGAAATATTAACACGCCAGGACGAATTCGTATTAGGTAACTTGGATAAGTAAGTACCAGTGTGGAACGATGCCTATTTGTGAGTGGTTCAAGGTTGGAAATCTAAGTGTATGATGGTGTTTAATGATGTATAGTGGAGGGTGACGAGTGAAACTACTGATGAGCCCACGCTGGTTACCCAGGGCGAAACATCGTTTATTTATTTCTCTTTTCGCTTTGATATTTTGTGTGTTCCTTGTGGAATACTCATCCAAGTTTGAATTTTCTTTATTTCCACCCAAGATCTTTTGATCTTTTGTTTTTTAAAGCTTGACATATTTTACTAACCAAAAAAAAAAAATCTTTCAAAAACTGACTGGGGAAATTTTACATGCAAATATGAAAAAAAAAATAAAAAGAGAGGGCATAATGAGTTGCCCACCTCTGGTAAAACAATAACTGTCAAATGTATAGAGGGCCTCTGGACCAAGAGAAGCCTGGTCTTGCGTACAAGGGTCAAAACATGAAAAAAAGTCGTATGACATGGGGGCTAAAAGTCTTTTGAAGGTATCAAAAGTGCGCGATTTTTGTTTGGTGTTTTGTTATATATCTTGTTTAGAAATCACGAAAAAAAAACGAAATTTTGTAGTAATAAATAATAAAAAATAATTTCTTGATGTCTACATTTTAAAGAAAATACCTACTTGTTTTTTTGAAGAAAAGTACAAGGGGCTTTTTTACAATGTTTTTTTCTGGTAAATTAAAAAGAGATCCCCAGGTATACATAACATAAACATATCCTGGTATTGTACCTTCGATAAACCTAGCGGGTTCACCTCACAAAATCCAAATTATTCCAGAATTATGTGCTTTTTATGTGCTCCATAAAAATAGAAAAAAAAGCCAAAAAAAATACTTTTTAGCTGTTAAAAAAAAAATAGTGTGGGCTGTTAGGTTTATATTTAGCTGTTAAAAAAAATAGTGTGGGCTCTCTAGCTTTATGTGCTAGAATTATGTGCTTTTATGTGATCATGAAAATAGAAAAAAAAATTCTAGCTATTTACAAAAAATAGTGTGTGCTCGCTAGCTTTATATAAACCTAGCGAGCCCAACCTTAAATATAAAGGTTAAAAATATCTGTTATATCTCAGAATTATGTGCTCCATAAAAATAGAAAGAAACTAAAGATTTTACTTTTCTGTTATTTAAAAAAAAAAATGGTGTGGGCTCGCTCCGTTTCTATAAACCTAGCAGATCCAACCTTAAATAAAGGTTGACAGTATCCCTTAAATATCTCAGAATTATGTGCTTTTTATGTGTTCCATGTAAATAGAAAAAATCAGCACAAGCACATAATTCTGAGATATTTAAGGGATACTGCTAGGTTTATAAAAACGGAGCGAGCCCACACCATTTTTTTTAAATAACAGTAACAGTAAAAAATCTTTAGTTTCTTTCTATTTTTATGGAGCACATAATTCTGAGATAAAACAGATATTTTTAAACTTTATATTCAAGGTTGGGCTCGCTAGGTTTATATAAAGCTAGCGAGCACACACTATTTTTTGTAAATAGCTAGAATTTTTTTGGTTGGTGTTGGGTGTCTGTTAGGTTTATATAAAGCTAGCGAGCCTACAACATTTAAAAAAAAATAACTAAAGTTAAAAATGTTTAGTTTTTTTTTTCTATTTTCAAGGAGCACATAAAAAGAACATAATTCTGAGATATTTAAGGTTGGGCTCGCTAGGTTTATATAAAGCTATCGAGCACACGCTATATTTTGTAAAGAGCTAAAAAGTATTTTTTTTTTAGTTTTTTTTTCTATTTTTATGGATCACATAAAAAGCACATAATTCTGAGATATTTAACAAATATTTTTAAGCTTTATTTAAGAGTGGACCTGCTAGGTTTATGTAAAGCTAGGGAGCTCACCTTAAAAGAGCACAAAATTTTTTAAAAGAGAACGAAATTAGCACATAATTCTGGAATAATTAAAATTTGGATTTTGTGAGGGGGGCCCGCTAGGTTTATGCAGGTTGGTATTATTCTAAATTCAATTCAATTTTCTAGAAATTAAATTAATAAGAATGTTTTTTTTTTTTAAAATGAATAAGGCATTTTTATATTCTAATTAAGTAATTGAAAAATCATTTGGCGCCTTTAATTTTTGTAATGTGTTTTTCTGCCACTCCTCGAACTTTAAAAACCAAATATTTTGATATTTAAACCCTTGCATTATAAGAATTTAATTAAATATTCGCACAACCTCCATAATTAATTAACTATTAATAATTTAGGCGTAAATCATCTGTTGTTTCCTTTCCACTAATTAATAAGAAAGTATAAAAAATTTTCTTTGTTAACGAATTCGATTTTGTTCGGAGATTCCAATTTACCTACGCTACGTTACAATACTACCGACTGTAAAGGCTACAAAGTAATTAATTAATTCCCCCTATACAGCATAATATAATTTAAAAAATCGATAACGACGCAAAACTACAGCAAATCAAGTCGATTCCTACCTGGCATATTTAATTCGGCAGCGATTTTTATCCACGCTCTGTCCTTAAATCCTTTATCTCGAAAATGGCAATTGTTTCTGTCCCACAAAGGCCGCGTTTCTCTCACGCATCGCACCAACTTTCTGTGATCCATTTTTTTTCCTATCACTTAATTTTTCAGGTTATGTTACCTCATATCGTTACCTATACAGAGAGATAATTAAGCGGTGTTCGTGTAAATTGAAATGTTGTTTTTGGCGCGAAACTGTCGAAACACTGTTAAAAATGCGAGAATGTGATATTGTAACAATTTTGCTTCGATTTTTACTGCCCTACAACACGTTGCCTTGCGTACTGAACGCCGGAATTTAATTAAAGTTGATTGAATTCCAAGCCAAGATGGCCGCCTAAGCATCGTGGCGTCTCCATCTCTGTCTGACACGCGCTAAATTGTATCTTGTCTCTTTTTCTTTTGGGTCGTTAACTGCGAGGATTATGATTAATTGATTTAATTAGGTGTAATTACGTTCTCGTTTATTTAGAAACTTTCCCATTGCAAATGAGTTATTTTTACTTAGTTCGAGCTAATTGAATGGAAGTAAATATACTTACAATTTCAAATGAGTAATTAAAAATTAAATTAATAATTTTGTTTACTTGTTTTTGTTTTGGGAAGTAGATATTAAAAATAAATGTTGTTAACTAAATTTGTATTTATGCCAGGAATACTTTAATTAATAATTTCTTTGGAACCAGTCGAATTTTTAAATTTAACTGGTTTTTTTAGTACAAATTTCAAACAATTTTAAATTTTGGCCGTTTTTTACTAGACTTAACCTTCGTTAAGACAAAACTAAAGATACGATAATAATGGTTTCTGCAAATCTAATTCAACACATAACGACCTACATTTTTGATATTAGTACTAATGTTCTATACAATATTTTTTTCTACTCGCTTGATTTAAGTATTAAATTAACTAAATAAAAGGAATTTTGAAAATGTTACCCTTTATTTATCGTGACTAAAATGTTTACCTAACACAATTTTTTTTTTTAAATATAGCAATATATTAATTTTTTTTATTTTTGGTCGAGTGCGGAAAATTACCATAAAGTTAATTTTTGCGCACTAGTGCGGAAAAGTGAATTTTCCGCACGCTAGTAAAAAAAATAAAGAATGCACAAAAAATGACCGATAAACATTTAAATATCTACAGAGTACGCCAACACATACGAAATACGCTTTTTTTTTCAAATTGTCCTTCAAAGAAACTACCAATTACGCAACACTTATTTTATTCATTATTTTTTCTAATCTTAGCCTACAGACCACAACAAACACATTTTACCTTAATTCCGGATATCGTATATTTACATGGCGAGTCAAAAAATATTTTTGAAATTGCGCCAAATCCCTTGGTTTTAAACTTGATTTAACGTTTTAATAAGCGGGTAACTAAGGACAGTTAATTTTTATTGCTTAATAATTCTAGAACCACAGAATAGTAGTTTACCTAACTAGTGCGGAAAGTGCCACTTTTCCGCACGCGATTGCGGAGTTCGGCCAGCAATTAAGTGCGGAAAAGTCACTTTACGCGCGAGTTAGGTACAATATTTTTTCTACTCGCTTGACTTAAGTATTCATTTAACCGAATAAAAAGAATTTTAAAAATGTTGCTCTTTATTTATCATGACTAAAATGTTTACCTAACACAAAAAAGATAATTTTTAAAAATATAGCAATATATTTATTTTTTATTTTTTATTGAGTGCGGAAAAGTACCATAAAGTTATCTTTTCCGCAGTAGTGCGGAAAAGCGCAATTTTCGGCACGCAAAACAGTGCGGAAAAGTGAATTTTCCGCAAGCTAGTAGAAAAAATATTTTTCACTGATCGAATATGTATAGATTAAGTCAAGAAAAACGCCTGAAATTATAATAAATATAAAATATAAAACTCGACTATTAAAGTAGTAGCAATATATTTATTTTTTATTTTTGATTGAGTGCGGAAAAGTACCATAAAGTTATCTTTTCCGCAGTAGTGCGGAAAAGCGCAATTTTCGGCACGCAAAACAGTGCGGAAAAGTGAATTTTCCGCAAGCTAGTAGAAAAAATATTTTTCACTGTGATACCCCTGATCGAATATGTATAGATTAAGTCAAGAAAAACGCCTGAAATTATAATAAATATGAAATATAAAACTCGACTATTAAAGTAGTAGCAAAACGAAAAATAATTTTTATTTCTCAAACAGGATTTTGAAAAAATTATGGTTTTGTTAACCAAACTTTTGAATTTATACAGAGTACGCCAAAAGGAGGTTAAGCAACTCCCGAAATACACCTTAGGCCTTTAAAATATGATAGAGTGAGCAAAGAAAGGTACTTTTTAGGGTATCAAAAAGCATTTTTTTTTCACTGCTTCTACAAGCGTCAAATATGATTCTAAAATAAGGGATTTTGAGCAATTTCAGGCGTATATTTTGGCCTACCCTGTACACATACGGACGTTAGTACTAATATCAAAAATGTAGGTATTTATGTGTTGAATCAGATCTGCAGAAACCATCATTATCTTATCTTTAGTTTTGTCGTAAACGAAGGTTAAGTTTAGTAGTCCCTTAGTTCTTTTAAAAAACTTGAAAAATGTGTAACTTTTATGAAAGTCCCAGGGTTGTTTGCAACTATGATGAGGAATACTTGTGCAAAATATTAAAGGACTGCGCCCCCCTTGAGGGCCCCACGGACCCATTCTCTATATTTTTAATACGGTAACGCATATGTTTTTTAACTCCTGTACTACTTACTTTTAACATATGAAAAGTATGTCATTATAAAGAGGACAGATTGCCCTATCTAGTGAAATAAATGCAATTTAACAGGTTAATTATTGGGGCACCAGTGGCGTTCGTAATTAAAAAAAGACAATTTTATTTTTTTTTGCACTTTGGATTTTTACTTATTTTTACATTTTCTTAAAATCAGGTAGCGTGCGAGGTAACCTAAAATAACTTAAAAACATCTTCAAACCTTGTTGTTTCTAAAAATGCAAATGTTTTAAAAATTGGATTCAAACTAAAAGCACAAGCTGAGTTTAAATTAGTATTAGTTGTGTAAATTCGTTTTTTTTTTAGTTTTTGCCATGGACATGTCATTTTTGCTCGGAAATACAGAAAGATTATTTTTTTTTCCGTTTTTTCTTTTTAATTATAAATAAAAAAGACATTTACCGTCGCTGTTGGATGTACTACCAGTCTATATATGATGGAGTTTGCGAGACGCTCAAACGTAAATAATTTGATTCAGACAAAAATTATGTTTTTTCTTAGATTTTGGATTTGCGACGTTTCTTATCAATATGAGTAGAAGATCTAGGCTGATTTTGATCTTACCTACCTCATTTTGTTTTTTCATCTTTTTTCTTTATTTTAAGACCTTCCAAGTTAAAATCCTTCGTTTACAACTTTTGCTATATGCGAAATTTGGTATAGCCTTGCAACACGAATTGTTGGATTTTTACGGTTGAAAGATGTTTCTGGTCACCGAAAAATATATTCTATTACTGAAATATGCAGTTTTTACTCAAAGTTACCCCCCCCCCCTTCCCTCGTTCTCGCCGTTACGTAAGAATTTTCAGCAAGTTTTTGCACATTTGTGTATACGTACATATTATTACACATATTTAACAAAATAAATTTTACAGTCGTACCCCGCCCCCTTTACAGTCGTACCTCCCCCTCTTCACTACGCTCGGTTTTTGGCACATGACAGTTTTACGATTAATTACATTTTAATGCATTATAATTATTATAATGCACGCTGAAAAATATCTTCTGTTGACGAAATATACAGTTTTTTATTTATGGAATTAACCCAAAATAAAATTGTAAATAAAAAAAATTACCCTCCCCCTCCATCCCTCGTTACCGCCGTTACCTAATGATTTTTAGCAAAGTTTTGCACATTTGTGTACACGTACATATTATTACACATTATTTAAAAGTCGTACCCCCCCCTTACAGTCGTACTTCCCCTCTTCACTACGCTCAGTTTTTGGCACATGACAGTTTTAGAATTAAGGCGGTTTTACCCAACTTTTCATATTGATAATTTATAACCTAAGCACAATTTTATTCATAATCATAATGTTAAATACATTATTCTTAATAGAAGTGTTTACCCAAGTTTTCATAGTGATAATTCACAATTCATAAGCACAGTGCATAATTTAAAAGTTCGTTAATTTTAACTTTATGCACTATTAATATGAAAAAAGCAAAGAAAACATTTTGGTTGGTTGATTTCAAAATGGGAGTGATTGATTTTGGCTGATATTAAGCTAGGAACAGACGATGCTTTTTCATGCCTCAAATTTTCTAATAACAGGTTAAAAGGAGACACAATTCTGTTCGTCTTTTTTTATCTTGTGAAAGCAAAATTTGATGCATGGAAAAGTTGCATCGTCTGTTCCTAGCTTTAGAAAACAGAAATTTAGCAAGAAGGAAGAATACCTAATCTGTTGAGGTTAGGTAAAGAAAAACATTTTTTTTGTTCTTTTTTTTTGTCAATTTAATGTGTTAACTTTCAAAATTTATCCTAATGCACTATGCTTATAAACTCTTGGATAAACAGGTGCTGTTAAATTATGAATTAACACTAAAATTGTGCTTATACACTATGAATTAAAGTTATGAATTATCAATATGAAAAGTTGGGTAAAGCCCCCTTTACTATTTAGTTACAAGTAAGTTATTAAACCTGTCCCTACGCCTCGCTCATTTTTTTTTACATTTTGCAATTCAGATGTACTTAAGTAAAGGACATATTTATTACTGGCACACCGAAAAACTGTACAGGGTGCACCCTATAGTTTTGTTATACTATACTGTTTTACTAGGGTAGTACCCAGTGTTTAAGTACAATAATTAAAATCAAAAAGTTGCTATAAACTTCACAGTTATAATAGTATATTTATAATTTTGTTGTAAAAAAATACCAATTACAATTTAGTATTAATCTTACTTACATTTATGAAAAACCATCACCTGTGTGAAAAGTTGAAAAATCAAAGATCAGGATGTTCATTTTGCACAAAAAACTCCTGTTTTTTTGTTAGATTTAAAGTGCACGCAACCACACCCATTCGTTTTTCGAAATTTATCAATGCCATCATATCAATTATATATGCACTTGAATTTCCTACGTACACTTCATTTTCATCGGGAGATTCAATGTCTTTCTTAAGACATTCTGTCAAAATTGATTTGGTGTTCTGGCGCAGCGATCCGTTTAAATCAAATAAAGGAGAAACCATTGGTAATTCATATTTTAAATACTTAGAGAAAACTGAAGGAAGTGGCTTAACTTTTAGGCAAGAACAATTAGATTTTTTCTGTATTACTATTTCCCCTTAATTAAAAAGTATTAAAAAAAAGTTTATTGTCATAGTAAGATTAATACTAAATTGTAATTGTTATTTTGTTACAACAACATTATAAATATACTATTATAACTGTGGAGTTGATAACAACTTTTTGATTTTAATTATTATACTAAACACTGGGTATTACCCCAGTATAACAAGTATACACAACTATAAGGGTGTACCCTGCAAAGTTTTCGGTATGCGAGTGATAGTGATAAATATGTCCTTTCTTTAAGTACATCTGAATTGCCAAATGTAACACCCGGTTTCCACCTACTACTTTTCCGTGAGTGCGTTCACGCGTCACATGATGTCAATATGAAATGTTATGAGTCATGTGACGCGTGCGCGGGCACGCACGAAAAAGTCGGTGGGAACCGGTTTAAAAAAAAAATGAGCGAGAGGCGTAGGGACAGGCCATGTGTCAAAAACCGAGCGTAGTGAGGAGGGGAAGTACGACTGTAAAGGAGGGTATGACTGTAAAATTTATTTTGTTAAATAATGTGTAATAATACGTATAGACAAATGTGCAAAACTTTGCTGAAAATTATTAAGTAACGGCGAGAACGAGTGATGGGAGGGGGGGGGAGTTTCGGCAATAGAATATATTTTTCGGCGTGCATTATAATAATTATAATGCATTCATGTGCCAAAAACCGATCGTAGTGAAGAGGGGGAGGTACGACTCTAAGGGGGGGGGGGGTACGACTGTAAAATTTATTTTGTTAAATATTATGTAATAATATGTACGTATACACAAATGGCGAGAAGGAGGGAGGGGATGGGGGTAATTTTTTTTTAATTTACAATTTAATTTTCGGTAAATTCCATAATTCAAAAACTGTATATTTCGGCAATAGAATATATTTTTCGGTGTGGATTATAATAATTATATATAATGCATTAAAATGTAATTAATCGTAAAACTGTCATCTGCCAAAAACGAAGCGTAGTGGAGGGGGAAGTAACTGCATATTTCGGCAATAGAATATATTTTTCGGTGACCAGACACATCTTTCACGTGTAAAAATCCAATAAATAGTGCTGCAAGGCTATACTAAAAGTCATATAGCAAAAATTGTAAACGAAGGATTTTAACTTGGAAGGTCTTAAAATAAAAGTATGACAAAACAAAATGAGTTAGGTCAGATTAAAATCTTCTACTAGATCTTCTACTCACATTGATAATGAATGTCGCAAATCCAAAATCTAAGCAAAAACATCATTTTTTTCTGAATCCAATTATTTACGTTTGAGCGTCTCGCAAACTCTTAAGTTTCCATCATATACAGACTAGTAGTACATCCAACAGCGACGGTAAGTATCTTTTGTATAAATGAAAAAGAAAAAACGGAAAAAACTAAAAAAAAGCAAATTTTCATAACTAAGAATAATTTAAACTCTGCTTGTGCTTTTAGTTTTAATCTGATTTTTAAAAATTTTACATTTCTAGAAAGGGCAAAGTTTGAAGATGTTTTTAAGTTATTTTGTGTTACCCCGCACGCTACCCGATTTTAAAAAAATGTAAAAATAAGAGAAAATCTAAAGTGCAAAAAAAAAGAAAATTGTATTTTTTTTTTAATTACGAACGCCACTGATGCCACAATAATTAACCTGGTAAAATAGCATTTATTTTAATAGATAGGGCAATCTGTCCTCTTTATAATGACATACTTTTCATATGTCAAAAGTAAATAGTACAGGAGACATTTGCAAAATTCCAAACATGCGTAAACGCATTAAAAAAATAGAAAATGGGTCTGTGGGGCCCTCAAGGGGGGCGCAGTCCTATAATATTTTGCGCAAGTATTCCTCATCATAATTGCAAACAACCCTGGGACTTTCATAAAAGTTACACATTGTTCAAGTTTTTTAAAAAAACTAAGGAAGTCCAATTTAATAACCCCCTCTATAACATATTCTTATAGATTTAATTAACGTCAGCTGTCCACAAGAATTTTCGATGTGACGTTTTGGTGATTTTATTTCTCCTTAAAGAGGCAGTTGGTTACATTTGAGCCAGTGCTGCATTGTTTTCTTTATTCTTACTTTTATCATGGGTGTTGATAATATTGAAGATTTCATAAAACCTTTTTTTAATACCTTCATGAAAAACATGATTTAAGTAACTATCTGCAGATAACTAAAGCATGGCTTTTTTGGTTACCGATGCAAAAAAACTTTTTTTTGATCACGGGTGCAAAAAAAGATTTCTGTCCGTTTTTTACTCAAAGTTAAAGAGAAATAGCGGAAAATAGTAATATTGAAAAAATATAATTATTCTTGCCTAATAATTAAGCCATTTCCGCCAGTTTTTACCAAGTATTTACGAAAAAATCATTTAAAAAATAACGTTAAAATATCAAATTGTCAAAGATTAAAATGTCGCAACAATGAACGTCACCGAGTAAAAAGACACATCGCTATGGAAACGATTGTTATTCCATTTCCCAGCCGCCTTAATTTATAGTGTAAAGATGGTGTGTTGCTAGAAGTTCTCTTCGCTTGAGACTTTTAAAAGAATTTTCCTGTTTTTCCTGGATTTTTTAATAAAGGTATTTAAAAAAATAGTGTTAACAACTCGTGGCTAAACTGTGCTTGTTTTACTCGCGTTTTTAAATAACTCGCTGCGCTCGTATTTAAACCAACGCTTGTAAAAAAAGCACTATTTTAGCCACTAGTTGTTAAAACTACTATTTTGCACAGTTTTTATCTACAATTTTGGAGATCAAAACATCACTTTCATAAACACAACATTTCGAATTGTTTGCCCTTATTTCAAAAAGCACAAACCTAAGTTTACTTGTGGCACAATCGTAAGGAATTTTTAAATAATTTTATTAACAACCGGTCGTTAACATGCCTTTTACTGCCCGCGTTTTAGAGCGATAAGTGTTATTTTAACGCCCAAGAGCTCACTTAACGCCCGACGGTATTAAAGTGATTTTTGCTAAAATTTGATAGTAATTTTGCTTTTTCTGTTTGGTTTTCATTTTGTTCGTTCAAAACAAAGTGATTTTTTACCTAGATGTTTTTTTTTCAGTTTTTTCATAGATGTAACAGCATTGAAAAGCAAGCTTTTGTTTTATTTTTTCAATTTTTATTTCAAGAACAACAATAAACAAATTACATAATTATAGGTACAAAAATCATTCTTTCGCTTCAAAAAAGCTATGAGCTTTGAGAATTTACTAATGTCGTCAATCCAATCAATCCAACTTAAAATTAAATCGTTCTTCCGGTTCAAAAAAGCTCTACTGTAATTAAGGACACTAATCCTAGAGCAAGCTCTAAAGGAAGCGAAGTGTGACATTACTTTGAAAGTTTGAGTTGTCATTTTTGATTTGTTTGCCTCGCTTTTGTCATGGGCGGCTCGTTCCTATTTTAAATATTTTAATGAATGATAAATACGATAAGAAATTATTTCTCGAAAGCACGACTAGTCCATTATCATACATTCGCGAGTTACTAAAGTAAAAAATATACGCAAAAATTATGTATCTAACAGATTTTACTCTTAGTCCGGATTCTCAGTATTTTGATAAAGAAGTAAAACGACAGGCATTTAGAATTACTAAAGTTATGAGTAAATTATCAATACGAAAAGTTGGGTAAACCCTCTGTAAAACCGGACATGTGTGCAGACCGACAGAAAATCCTTTTTTTGTAGATGTAAGTATTTTAGGACCCAAATAGCAACTAAATTTTTGATGAACTACCGTACCATACGTTGGTATGTTGATGGTGTACTAATAACACATTTTGTGTTACTGTGTTTCAGGTAAGAATTGAAACAGTTTTTTTGTTTCTTTACGACTAATACTAAAATAATTATTCCGTAATAATTACAGAAAACTGATTAAAGTTATCTAAATTATTCAAATGAACTCAAAACTGCATTAGATTTATAATGTTTAAAATCTTTTACCAATACAACGCATTCTTATCACAGTACCTATATATTACCGTTAAAACCCGGTTTTTACTAGTAAAAACTAGTTATAACTGTTAACTCTATATTAGATTAGATTAGACTAAATTATATAAGTTTAGATTAGATTTTAATCTGACCTAATGCAACTGACCTAATCTAAATTAGTTTTTCCTAGGAAAACCAGGTTGTAACTGAAACCGGGGTTTTACGGTAACATATATACAGGCGAATACTTGCCCCAAAAGAAGTACTTAAATTCTTACCACAAACTAAATAAGTATATACCTATATCTTTAAAAAATGATTTTTTTTACCAACAATAGCTAAACTCGATTAAAGATCAACTTTCACAACGCCGTAATAATTTTTTTACTCATTTCGGATATAAAATGGGACACACAAGTTCACACACCATCAGGCACGAAAATACACAAGGAATCGAATTTATACTTCCACTCTATTAAGAACTATCGTCGGGGCAAAAATAGGTACTGTTATAAAACCTGCCTCACAAATCCTTAAATTTTCGTGCTGCTTAAAGCCTTGTCCGAAGGCTTCTAGCCAGGCTCTCCTTCTATTGCTGTTTGATTTTCCTAAAAAAATACTTCTTCACTCATTATAGCTTACCTTTAATAGGTACCTGAAAGAACTGAACTCCGTCGCAGAACTATTTTTTGCAGCCTGGCACACAACAGGAATGAATAATAAAATTAAATCGTTTGATAAAAAAACTATTTACAATAATAACGAGCCGCCGATGACAAAAGCGAAGGAAACAAATCAAAAATGACAACGCAAGTGTCAAAATAAATGACAGGCTTCGCTTCCTTTAGAGCTTGCTCTAGTATTAGTGTCCTTAACTGTAATAGCTTTAAAGGGAAGACAGCTTCGCTAAAGGCGAATTTTTCATAGTAAACTACTTATACCATGGTTATGGTTATCGAAACCACTCATATTTTCGCGTGTGTAGTTTGCAAACCACAATCAATTGTATTTGAATCATGTGTGACGTCATACTTAACTAAACCATAAACCATGTCATTTTTGCGAGTGGGTTTTCTTACCATGACGTCAGACCAAACTAACCTGGCAAACTACCTCTTGCAGTTGGTTTGCGATTGTAGTTTGAAAATGAGGTTAGGGGGTCTTCGCTTGGTGAGGTCTGTGTTTGCTCATAAATTTTTGCACTTTGAAAATACATTTTTTGTGCATTTTCATTCTATTTATAAATTATTCTTTAAAGTGAGCCACGGGCTATCGAAAATTTTAAAAATCCGACAAAAAAAGTTTTATATATATATCTAAGAGTCCTCCCAGTTTTATTTTTTTCGCATTTTACCCACCATTTATAAACCCGACGTTACCGTTCGACGTTGACCCTGATCTGGGATTCCAACGTCGAGTTTATAAGTGGGGGTTTGCCTTCTCCATATCTCTGATTTTTTCACATCAATGGATATACAGATTTATGTCGGTGTAAGTAATAATGCTGGAGTATGCAGTGGTCGTTAACAAAGAACTTTTTATTATCAAAACAGATGACCCATTGGTGTTTAAAAATATAAGAAAAGGTACCTTACATAGCATATATCATGGTACACTTGGATTGCTTTCGATACTTACCTATTTAAAAAATGCAATTTCAGTGTGCTTGAAGGTGTATAAGAGTGTTTGAATAACTATGAATTGGCGAAAGGCTGATGGTGTTACTTTATTTTTCACGTGAAATTGCCACAATAAAAATCTGTAAAGCATATCGAGTTTTTTTGGAGAGACTAATTTTTGGTAATCATGCAGTATACGGTTTTCTGCCATTTTTGATTTTTTATGGAAAATTCTTTATGGGGGCACCTACTAGGGTCCATAGGACTCCAAATCCGCCGGCGCCGGTTGTTTTTTTTATTTTATTTTTTTCTGTTTTTTTTTTTTCATTTTTTTTTTCACTAAAACAACCCAATCCAACACAGCCCAACCCAAAACAATTAAAAAACACATTACAACCCTCCCCCCGGCACCCTTTTTTCTCTTAAAAAAAAAACCGGCGCCGGCGGATTTGTGGTCCTAGGGACCCTAGTAGGTGCCTCTATAAAGAATTTTTCATAAAAAAATCAAAAATGGCAGAAAACCGTATACTGCATAATTACCTAATTTTTTTACTCGTTTTCGGTCTCTTTGTTTTTTTTCTGGCCCACGCGCCTCTAAATGCTGTTGAAATTGTACTTCTAAATTTTAATAGGGAAACCTAGAGTCCATGTGGGTATGCATTTTTAACATATTTGCATAACTTTCTCTAGGTTGGTAACGCAGCACCATATAGTAGTACCTAGTAGTAGTTCTGGTATGTCCAACCTTTTATTTACATAAAAATGAGCTAGTTTAGAAGAAGACAAAATTACAGAACGTAAATTGGTATACTGTATTTGTCAACCAAATCAGCTGTTAACCAGTGAGTTAACCGTGACGTCATTATCCTAACAAACCACAGAGTGGTTAGGGTCATGAAAAATTTGCCTTAAAGTACGCCAGCAAAGTGTTTTCGTTTAGGTTTAGGCATCCACTTTCAGCAATATTCTTCTCTGAACACCACAAAATATGGTCCTTATACAGGGTGTTTCAAATTCGATGCTCACCATGGGGATCTCGTAAACGGTAGGAGATACGAAAATATTTAAATTAGGGCAAAGTTGCGCAATTTGATGCTTTACCCAAAACTAAAAATAAAGTTTACAAAATCCGAGTAGTTCCGGCGAAAAAAACCGAAATTTTTAATTTTAGTTTTTATTTTTTTCCGCCTTTATTATTAGAGTTGTGAAAAAATGCTTAAAACTTTCTACAGGCACCTTTTTAAGAGCTACCAGACGAGCTATTCATTTTTAAGATTTGACATTTCAGTTTGACAGGAGCGCTGTCAAGTTTTTTTTGTCTTATGGACACATCCTTTTTTTTCTGGTCGTTTTGTTTCGGAAGCAAGGAAAATATCATTTTGAAACATTATATTAACAGTGAGCTTGTTGTTTCGGGCTTAATGACCATCATCAGTCAAAAAAATCCCATTATACAAGACAACTTAAAAAGCGCTTATAGTAGTTTCAAAAATGGCGCCAGCAGGCACGTATAGCCATCCATAAAATCTTAAAAAAATGTCAAAATTTTTTGAAAGTTTAAAAAAAATTTTTTTCTATATTTTCCATTTTTTTTTGGTTTAAATGTCGTCTAAAAATTTCCCGTGTAAAAAGATTTAAAAAAAAATTCCTTCAGTTTTTTTTTTTTTTTTTTTGTTTAAAATGTAATTATCTACCTAAATCTCAAAACCGCGTGTCGATAGCTGCTACGGTTCGTGACTTATAATTTTTTTATCAAAAAAAGAACAATTTTTGTGCCAAATTTGATAAAAATCGGTTTAGCGGTTTTTGAGTAATCTTGTCCCAGACAGACAGACAGACAGAGAGACACCATCCCAAAATTTTGTAGATAAAAATTTTGTAGATACTACAACAAGCGCTTTTTAAGTTGTCTTGAATAACGGTATTTTTTTAAACTGATGATGGTCACTAAGCCCGCAATTTGACGCCTTGCTCAAAACAAAGAAATCTTTATTTTTAGTTTTTATTTTTCTGCGCCCTTATTCTTAAAGCTGTCAAAAAACGCTTAAAACTTGCTACAAGCACTTTTTTAAGATCTACCTAATGAGAGGTCCGTTTTCGAGATTTGACATTTCAGTGTGACAGGAGTAATGTCAAGTTCATTTTTTTTTATGGACACATGCTTTTTTCTCCTTCCGTTTGGTTCATAAGGGATGACAGATATTTTACAACCTCATTTTGACAAGTACCTGACGTTTTGAGTTATTTGCCCATCATCAGCGCAAATTCAAAGAATAAAAAACAAAGAAAAAATGTAAAGTTATTTTGTTATAACAAAATGTCAAAAAAACTGTATTTTTAAAATGTCAAAAAAAGTACTGCAATCGGGTTTCCAAAATATCTTAAGTAAGTTAAAGGCAAAAATTAAATTTTTGGGCTGATGATGGTCAATAAACCTAAAACGTCAGGTGACTTGTCAAAATAAGCATGCAAAATTTTATCTGTCATCCTTTATGAACCAAATGGCAGGAAAAAAAAGGATGTGTCCATAAGAAAAAATGAACTTGACAGTGCTCCTGTCACACTGAAATGTCAATTCCCAAAAACGAACCTCCAACTAGATAGATCCTAAAAAAGTGCATGTAGAAAGTTTTAAGCGTTTAAGGGTGCAGAAAAATAAAAACTAAAAATGAAGATTTCGGTTTTTTCTATCCGGAATTTTTAATTTTTTTTTTTTTTTGAGCAATGTATAAAATTGCGCAAGTTTGCCCTAATTTAAACCATTTCGTATCTCCTACCGTTTAGGTGAGCATCGAATTAGAAACACTCTGTAGACATAAATGTGCGAATTTTTCGTTAGTACTTTAATTTGCCTGAATTCTCGCAGCTGTGCCTGCGTACTTTAAATCTGGATCTGAGGTTGATAAAATATGCTCAGGAATCCAAGGAATGCAATAACTAGTGAAAGTCATCAAAATCGGTTCAGTAGTTTTTGCGTAAAGCTGAAAGAAGCTAACAGACAAATTCAAAAAAATGGGGTTTTGATATTTATATCGTTCAGGCAAAAGCCAACACCATCAATTAGATTTCTCATAAATTGCAAAATGCTGGAATACGTAAACCGAAGACTTGCTCAATGTTAATAATCAAGTGGTTTTCTGTAGTCCTAATGTTAAAGCCACGATGGCCAACTTAAGGCTTAAAATATTTTAGCATAATTTAAGGGATAACGTATTTGTTTAAGCATTTTTTACTATGTTTTTCACATTTTTATGCCATGACTTTGCTCAGATTTTCCAAACTTTCGATTTCTAGAATAAAACACTCAGTTTTTTCAAGTTTTTACTGTTTTTTTTTTGCGTTAAAAAAACTGCCAAAAACATTTTTTTTTCTGTTAAAATGAAAAATATTTAGAGAGAGAGCGCAAAATTTTAGAATTAGATGAAGAGATAGTTTAGTGAAGTGCAAAAATATTTAAGGTTTTTGAAGAGAGAAAGCAGGCTATAAAAAAGTATTTTAGAGAAAGATGGAAATAACTTAAGGCAATTGTTTAATAAAAATTTCTGTTTTCTCATCTATCTGTTATCTTGAGTGGTGTCGTGCATATGATTTTTATTTTGCCATTTTTATACAAAAAACAGCAAAAATTGTAATTTTTCAAAGCATAAAGTGTATGAGACAAGGTGGTATTAATTTCTTTCAATCAAAGTTTTTGACACTTCTTTAAATTGACCAAAAAACTTCTACTATAAATGTATTTAAGCACATTACGGGTATTTAACTAAATTATTTTAAGGTTCATCATGAAAACTAGCAAAGAAAACCTTATGACTGGGAATTAAAAAAAAAGTATTAGGAATTAAAATTGGATCATCAAAATAGGGATATTCCAATTAAAATTTTAACATTGCTCCCTAGAAAAAGCTTCGTTCAATAATTTAATTTAATTTTAATTTATTGCTAGGACTCTGTAGTTTTTGCTTAGTATGAATGTGGAAACCCCATGTCTCTAAAATCCCATTGAAAATGGGCACCCAAATAAAGTTCGAACCAGTGCAACTGGTAAAACGACCCTATGTAATTTAACTAGCCTTCTAGTGCAATTATTTTTTTTTATTTACTAAGTCTGTTTTTTTTTTCGTTTAAAGATTCTTTACAAATGGTAATAGCTTGCGGACCGTTTACTACACAAGACAATTTAAAGTTCGAGCCTTTGACAGACTTACTGGCTTATGTCAACGAGTACAGGCCACATGTCTTGATGCTATTGGGTCCATTCTATGAGAAAAATAATGAAGGCATAATGAATGGTAAGCTTTTTAAATGATTATTTAAGGTCCACATCCAGAATTTTTACATTAAAGACTGTTCTAACACATGGTGGTGGTAACTATTTTGACTAGTAGTAGTAGCAGTAGATGCGCGATGGTCGGCTGGCAATTAGGCCGCATATAGGACCCTTTCTGCCATACCCTCCCGTGCACCACCGAATGATGCACGTACCCATTAGGATGCAAGTTTTCTTTCTCTAAGAGGACTTAATTTTTTGCCTGACACCTTTTTGTCGAGGGCAGGGATCTTTAGACTGCGTAGCAAGTATGCACAGTGGACCGCCGGCTTTACACCGCTTCCGAAAGTCACATCACATCCGAAGTGCTCGAAGTCTTAGCCTTCTTCTCCTGCCCGAGAACACAGGTCATATCTTTGGCATCTACGCTGTAGAGAACTTAGACTTGGCGGAATTCCGGCTACCTTCTGCCGAAGTCTCAACCTTCTTCCTTGGAATATTCCCGCTGCACGAAAGCGCGGGTCAAATCTTTTGGCATCTTCGCTGTAAAGACCTCAAATTTTTGCGGGATCCCTGGCCGTCCACCATATGAATCCGACAATTTCTCCGGTAAACCGTACTTGCTTCTGCCTCGTTGTTTTTACTCTATGCACAACGTCGACCACATCAAGGATTTTCGCTTTAGAATTGATTCTGTTTTTGACAGCGGTTCTAAAATAATGACGTCATTTATAATATTGTGAGAATATCTTTGATTTTACTCGAAAAGAGAATATCTATAATTTTGCTAAATTTTAGGGGATATGTTTACAATCGAAAGTACCGAACCAACCTCCCGGGCTGGTTCAAAAAAAAAAATCATAATTAGGTTGCATAATGAATGGAAAGGACCGGTTCCGGTTCAACTCTTAGATAAAAAAGAGACGGTTCAACCAGAACCAGGACCAATTGTAAATGGAAAATCCTTATAGCTGCTGAGAAGTGGGGACCGCTAACCGCCTCGTGGAATTTCCTTCGGTGTTGCGTGAAGCAAAGCAATGTGTACTTGCCGAGATGCGATCCCACAATGTTCTGTTCTGCAGGCCAAGACGATGTTCACTAGTCTACGGCGGGCCCCCTATTTTGACTATGGTGACGCAAATTGCAAACCTTTGAAGGTTTTTTTAACTGCCCGAAGTTTGAACTAGGAAACGGGAAAATAATAGCGGTTTCCATTGGTAAATTCGGTGCACCACTCGTAGTGGTGCACCGAATTTACCAGGCATGGCCCCCTGACTCAAAAAACTCCATCACTCGGTGTGACATGCATTTGCCTATCGTCGTCTGTGTCGCACCACGCGATGCGAATTTTAGGTCAGGGTGGCCACGCATGAGAAACGCGTGGATGGGACCGGATGTAACACTGGCTTGGTGATTTAAAAAAAAAACTGCGGCAGTGCAGTTTGAATGGAATTATATATGAGAGCAAAGTTGCCCACACGGAAAAACATTTAGACGAACGACGCGAAGGGAAGTTCGGGTAAACTTTAACTGCAAGCTTTACGCACGTTTTAGGAACAATATTTTTTCTTCGAGTGCAAAAACTACATTGTTTTTTAATTTTTATTAAAATCTCGAACAAAATTTATTTTAGTTTCTTTTCGGTTGAAGTACCTGATTTGGAGGTTTTTTAACTTCTTTTTTGTTTTAATTGCCTTAGGAGCATAATCCTACTGGAAATATTAACACGCCAGGATGAATCCGTATCTGGTAACTTGGATAAGTATCAGTGCGGAACGATGCCTATTTGTGAGTGATTCAAAGTTGGAAATCAAAGTGTATGATGGTGTTTAATGAAGTATGGTAGAGGGTGACCAGTGAAACCACTGATGAGCCCACGCTGGTTACCCAGGGCGAAACATCGTTTAATCATTTCTCTTTTCGCTTTGGTCTTTTGTGTGTTCCTTGTGGGATGCTCATCCAAGTTTGAATTTCCACCCAAGATCTCTTGATCTTTTATTTTTTAGTTTCTTTTCGGTTGAAGTAACTGATTTGGAGGTTTTTTAACCTCTTTTTGTTTTTTAAAATTTATTTTATTGTGATTATTTTTATTGAAATCGCAAACAAAATTTATATCTCTAAATTATTCCAACACTTTTTAAAACATTATTACCATAATCTAGAGACATAATAATAAATATTTAATTTTTGTTTGTGGTTTTTTAATAAAAATTAAAAAAAAATAGTTTATGCACTTAAAAAAAAATATTGTTCATCTCATCATCTCCGTCGTTTTCCCGCATTAAAGCTTAGGAAAACTACTATTTAAGGCTGGGTAGTGTGTTTTGACTTAAAATCTCAAAAAGTCTCAACTTTTCACGTGATTTTTTTTCAGGTGAGCTAAGCCAATCGTTCGACGAATTTTTCCAGCAACTCTTAGACACCATAATGGAAACGGTAGATGGCGACACGCACGTGATAGTGGTGTCTTCCCAACGAGAGCCGCACCATCATCCCATCTATCCCACCTTACCATATTCTGTGATCGAAGAACGCCCAAACTTGATCCTTTTGCCCGATCCTTGTCTTGTCAATATCAACGGCTTGGTGGTGGGGGCTACAAGTGCCGATGTTTTGTTTCACGTGAGCAATTTTGAAATTCATCAGTAAGTTTTTTGACTGTATTTTGTTTGTTTATGAAACATCCCGTGATTGCCACCAACCTGAAAAACAGGTAGGCATTTAAAAAACAAAAAATGCCATTTTTAGAGTTATTTTCCCAAACTTTTCGCCTGTGGTGCTGTAATATCACTAATTCTTACTGTTTTAGTTAAATTCAATAAAAACTTGCCACGAGCATGTAAAACATGTGAAGAATGCCATTTTTTAGCACAATATGTTTTCAAAATTTTTGCCTGCGGCGCGGCGGTACAACATTACTCATTACTAATTGTAACGATTTTAGTTCAATTTTAAAGAATTTTTGCTAAGAGCAATTAAAGCCTGTTGAAAATGTCATGTCGGGTAGAACATCACTGGTTGTTACACTGTTAATTTCTAGGATTTTTGGCCAAAAGCAAAAAAAAAATGGATGTGTTACTATTTATGTTTAATGCAACTTCAAAATTTTTGCTTTCGGCGCTAGAATAGAATATCACTGATTGTTATTATTTTAGTTTAATTTTGAGGAATTTTTGTCTAATCCAAGTCTCAACCCACTCCGATGACCGTCGGACGATCCCGACTAACCGAATTTCCTAACTATTTAGTAAGTGTGTAAGTGAAAAAAATCCCCAAAAAGTTGATTCAAGGCTAGCAACTAAAGTCCACTTTTTGGAAAATTTTGTACTGCCAACTTTGTAAACTGTTAAAAGGAATTTGGTTAGAGAAGGTTGAGAACTCTTTTACAATTGCTAAACATTTTTTTCTGTTTAGAGACAAGAATTCCACCGCAGACAGGCTAGGCAGAATAGCGTCGCATCTGTTCAAGCAGCACTCTTTCTACCCGTTAGATCCCCCGTTTAAAGATGTGTCTCTGGATCATATCATGTTGGAAAAGTACGGTATGCTAGATGTCAAACCGCATGTTATGGTTTTGCCGTCGAATTTCAGGTATTTTGTTAAGGTACGTAAAGTCCAGCATTCTGTGTAAAACTTCACTTTTCATAGGCGTTTTCTAGCCTTGAAATTATTTTTTTTTTAAATGAAAAGCCTGGAAAGATTATTTTTTTCGCGTTGTAACGGTAAAAAATATTATAAAACAAAATTAATTATTTGGTTTGAAAGTGTGTTTCAAACTTCCATTGTTTATTTTTATTTATAAACGACGTTTCGATCAGTACAATCTCTAATCGTCTTCAGGTGCAGACTACAATCCATTCCTAAGGCTACGTACTATAACAGATACTATTTCTAAATTTCAGCAAACAGGACAGAGATTAAAAGACCAAAACCAGGCAAATGCATTCCTTACAATTCTATACATTAAAGGAGTATCAGAGAAAATTCGAAGAGTAGCGAACAACTTTAATATTAAAACAGCTTTTAAATCTAATAATACAATTCGAAGCCTTCTTAGTAAAACAATACCTAAGAACAAACAAAATAAGGAATGCATTTACCAAGTTCATTGTACATAGGCGAAACAAAAAGACCACTATCTGTTAGCCTTAAGGAACATCAGACGAATACTCAAAGAGGTGAAACAACAAAATCAGGAATCGTCGAACATGTATGGTCAAAACAACACCGAATGAAGAGGACAGAAGCAACGGTTTTGCACAAGGAGTCACACTGGAAGAAACGGAAATTCCTTGAAGCTGCCTTTATTGGGCAGAATCAGGGTATTTTCAGTAAACCAAGTCTTGAAATTCCAAATATTTGGAAGCCCTTCCTTGGGCGGAGCCAACTTCTTTAACTTTTCCTATAGAATATAAAACGTAGCCTTAGGAATAGATTGTAGTTTGCACCTGAAGACAATCAGAGATTGTACTGATCGAAACGTCGTGTATAAATAAAATATAGACAATGGAAGTTCGAAACAGAAATTAATTCCTATTTTAAACCCAAAGCATGCGAAGTAGTTGCGTCAAAAGTTTGCCTTTTAGGTGAGTTAATCCATAACAAACATAAAAGTTCCATCAAAAAAGTGAGGTTACACCGAAGTCAGTGTTTTGAACTCTTATTTTGAAGCGTTTCAAATTAATGACGTCGTGGTAACTCAACGCGAGAAAACAATGTTGAGTAAAACAGGGACAGAAATACCACCGAGGTCATTTGGCACTGAATACAAATTGCGGTCTAGGATGAAATGAGCGCGTACGTTTGCCCTTCGATTATTATAACCTATCGGCATATAACACTAAGGACCAAAATAGCAAAACCTTACTTTTTTTATTATTATACTAATTAACAATCTGCCTTTTAAAAGTCTCAGTTAGCTCCGGTTTTATAGAACCATGCTAATTATGATAATTACCTATCTGCCCTTAATGTAAGGAAAAATTGAACCAATAAATGGGAAATACCTGAATTTATTTAAATATTTATAACATAAATTGTAAATTGTTAGCAATTTAAAATTCTTACTGACGACCATACAATATGAAAGATATAAATGGCAAATTTGTGAGGATTTAAAAGTTATGGCAATTTTGCTTGAAATGCAGCTAGGTTATACCAAATACTGTTGCTTTCTCTGCGAATGGAACAGTCAAGCACGATCCGATCACTATAAAAAGAAAATTTGGCCATGAAGAGAGCCTTTTGAGCCAGGGAAAAAGAAGACCATGCTCTTAGTTATTTAAAAGAAAAGTTCCCTAAAATCAGTGATGCTAAAATGAAAGAAGGAATATTTGTGGGAAAAAAGGGAAGATCAAAAGATCATGGGAGGAAAGAACGAAAATTCAGAATTGGATGAGTGTCCCACAAGGAACACGCAAAAGAACAAAGCGAGTGGAGAAACAATTAAACGATATTTCGCCTGGGGTGACCAGCGTGGGCTCGTCAGTGGATTCACTAACACCATCGCACACTCTGACTTCCAACTCTGAATCACTCACAAATAGGCATCGTTCCGCATGGTACTTATTATAAGTCACCTGATACGTCCTGGAGTGTTAATCTTTCCAATAGGAATATGCTCCTAAGACAATTAAAACAAAAAGTTAAATTTCCAAATCAGTTACATCAACCGAAAAGAATCTAAAAAAGAGAAGATCAAAAGATCATGGGAGGAAAGAATGAAAATTCAAAATTGGATGAGTGTCCCACAATGAACGATGAACGATGCCTATTTGTGAGTGATTCAGAGTTGGAAGTCAGAGTGTGGGTGACTATTGAATCCACTGACGAGCCCACGCTGGTCACCCCGAGCGAAACATCGTTTAATTGTTTCTTCTTTCGCTTTGGTCTTTTGTGTGTTCCTTGTGGGACACTCATCCAATTTTTAATTTTCGTTCTTTCCTCCCATGATCTTCCCTTTTTTAGATTATTTTCGGTTGATGTAACTGATTTGGAAGTTTAACTTCTTGTTATATTTGTGGGACCCCAGATTAGGAAAATTTGCGCAATTCGATTTCATACTTCAAGGCAATGGTTGCAAAAATTTTTTGGGAAACACTAGAACAGAAAACTATCAAGACCTGGTTGCCCAACTTCTTTTGTAATAACAAAACCAAAAATAGGTCGTTAAAAATTAATTTCGTGGACTATCATCGTGATTACTTTCCGAAAAATTGTGGTGCTGTAAGTGACGAGCACGGTGAGAGTTTCCACCTAGATGTGTTTAACATGGAAAGAAGGGATCAGAGAATATGGAGCTGCGTTTGAGGTGCAATAGGCAGGCTAAGATGCGCAAAATGACTGTCTAAACTCTAGACTCAATAATAAAAGTGTGCTGTTTAATTGCTTTTGTTAAATTAAAAATATATAGTTGTATGTATTTTATATATTCATTGTATGCCTATAAATTTTGTAACAAATAATATAGTTTTTTTTTGCGAGCCATATCTTAAATCTTTAATTGGGATTTTTTCGTTATTTGGGTGTAATTAAACCCAAAAAAAAAGTTTTTGTTCTGGAAACAAAAAAAAAGTTTGAATATGTTCCCTAGTCATAAAGGTTTAACTTAAGTTAAACGTCTTTGTCCCTAATGAATCAAAGGTTCGTCGGTAGCACGTGACTTTTTTCAGGCTTATGTATGCGCTATTTTGCCTCTCTTTGAGGGAGAATTTTTTTGTTCTCTTCGAAAATTTCCTGAGTGAAAAAAAGTGAATTTCTCGTCCGCAATTAAAATAAAAATAACTGTTCGTGGCGAATCCGATATGCCACGATCAGAACCATTTGAAGAGCATTTTTTTAATTGATTTGTTAGAAGTATAGATGAGGCGTCATAACTCTTAAGCCTGGCAAGTAAACCTTATAGACTCTTTTTACTAAACTTTCATGCACCGTCGACTACACGTGTTCCTTAAAGAGTACTTTAAGGAGAAGTTAATTTAAATTGACATCTCTTTGTCAAGGTCAGTGATTTTTAGACTGCTTAGCAAGTATGTACATTAACCGGCCGCTTTACATATTTCTTCGAAGCGTGATGCCTGATCCACAGTTTCACTTCTTGGAGCTCACTTCTATTTCCCTCTTCGTCGTTTAGAGAAAAATGGAAATATATTTTCTATTACCGTATCACTCTTTTCAATAAAGAGAGAAATAGAAATAGCGGCTAGAAGTGAAACTGTGGATCAGGTATAATTCTGCTAGCACTGCCCAGCCGAATTTGTTTCACTGATCGGGGTCACCCGCGCTCACATTTAAGGCGATCATGTTGTCGTCTCCTGTATCAAAATTGGTATTGAAAACGTAATCAGTTCTACATAAAAACGTAGTAAATTAAAATAAATACAAAATATTAGCATCCTTACAGGATTTTGTTTACGTTGTTATAAAAGTATTAACCTAAAAATAAACAAAAAGCAGCGAATTTGAAAAATCTTACCGGTAGCAGAAATTCTGTTTTACGACACGTCTTTGTTGGTATTTGACGGTTTTTTGGCAAGTTTTTGACCAGTGTCAATATTTATATTTATACAGGCAATTTTACCCAGATTTTTTTATTGTATAACATGGAAAACATTTACAAAGTAGCTAAGTAAAAGTGAAATGTCCCAAGAAAAGCATGTTAAGATTCCGGAGGGTTTGTACGTTAACAAAGGGGTTTGTGTTAACTCCATATGCCCTAAAAAAAGCCAGCGTTCCTCAACAAATTCAGAATCTGGTAGTTGGCGCACCCCCAGCAAACTCAAACAAGAAGTGCAAACTATTATTGATATAATGGGACCTCCTATACGGCAATTAAGTACATTTAATACGAGTAGTGAAGCTGACAACGAAGAATCTGTTTTTACTAACTCCAAAGCTTCTACCTCACATAAATTGAAAGAATGTGACTGCGACATGGATTTTTCTGAAAAAACTGATGAATTGAATGAAATCAACATGTCGGTGATATCTGCTGCTGCGGATAATAACACTTCTAGAATGTCCGATTTGGAAGTTTTGCCTTGTGATGAGATGAGATGTCAGTATCAGTTTGCCGACCCCTCAAATTTACCGCAATACATTTGCCCCCCACCTCTTCTTCCGGCAAATATCTGCATCAATTCGGAGTGCTTGTGCCCTCAAATGGCCTCAATGCTACATTCCGGAGGTATACCAACCACACACATGCCACCTTATGGTATGTCCGTACCAATGTCCCAGCATGTTATCGCTAATGATGCTGAACAGGGAAAAAGAGAGTCGAGGAGGGATGTGAACGGAAATACCGCTAACAATTATGATATGTATGCCAATATGGATAATATCTCACACAAAAATAATAAAACATGTGCAAAAGGTTCTATGTTTAATTGGTTAAGATCAAAAATCGAGAGTCTAGGTGGTAAAAGCAATTTTAATTATGTTGAATGTGAAAATAACCACTGCGAAGAATATTACAAAATGAACGTTAAAAGAAGTAGAAAAAACGATAAAAGTCCACCCAGACGTGTAGTTTTCGAACTTGTACCCAACGGCGGAATTCCGAGAGGAACGTCGTGTGATCCCTGCGCTCTAAAAACTGAGCCAAAGTGCTCCCAAAAATTTTACGTTAAAGCAAAGAGTACAACAGCGGACGGAACTGTTTATCAGGAAGAGGATTTGCAGAAAACACCCGGAAAAGAAGACGATTTTCAGGGACTAGAGCAGATCGACACCTGTCAAATCAGTAACGATTGTTGCGCAAGCATAAACCTGAAAGACATTCGAAAAACTGTTGGACGGACGACTTATTTCGATCATGCAGAAAACACAAGAATAGACGTTTATTATTTTGATCATGGAAATTCTACGCATTTTAAGACGACCGATGCACCGCCCATAGTAACAACCGAAGAGCTATCGGAAAGAATTGACAGAAAAGCGACAAAATATTGGGCTGAATTTTTCGGTGGCGCTCACATAGCCTTTTCGTTTTTTACGTCGTTTGTTCTTCAATTATTTAGGTTTATAATGTACAGCATCCTTAGACCGCTCACCATAGGCATCGTTCAACTGGGCTCCGATTACTTTTTCAAGCCATTACTAACGACTCTTTTCAACGGCATCGTCCAACCGATTTTAATATTTTGTTATAACATAGCTACATCTTTAAGAGACTTGTTAGATCCGCTAGCGGAGGGCTTGGGCTACTTTTTAAGGGAATTGGCGGTGCTTGTGGGAGCTTTCCGGATATTTCATAAAATTGAAAGTAATTGTAATTGTGAAACGGCATCTTGTAAGTTTGGTAGGAAAAGGTCGGATAAAAAATGTTCAGCTACGAATTGCTAATACCGTGATTGTTTTGTCAAAATTGAATTATGCTAGATTTAGTATTTAGGTCTATACAGCATGTCGTACAATATTTTTTATTTATATAAGTACATATAAAAATAAAACAATAAAATATATGATATATTATAAAAATATAAAAAAAATTTGGCAACCACTCTCGGGTTTGAAAGTTCCTAGATTGGTAGCTGGGGACATGAGGATATAAAGTTTTTGACCTTTATGTTTAATTTCATGCATTTAAGTTCTTAGCCTCCTCTTCGCAAGCACCTAAAATCTCAACTCACGGCACAAATTTAAAACCTTCTTTTAATTATTTGTACTTTTCCTCCTTCTGGACTTTTCCCACTGATGTCTTAACTAAGTTAACACATCCGTGCTTTTCGCCGCTTCCCTAGATTGTATATAAAACTTGAAGTTTCTTTTTACCAAATACAACATTTAAAAGTATGCATGCGGTTTAGGTAGGGTATGTTATCGAGAATATTTGGGGTGTGTGACCGGGTAATAGCTGTCAAAGTTTGAAATGTAATATCCTAAAGGGGGCTAACTGTGACTAATTTTGATAAACTAGGTGTCAATTCCTATCCACCCAGCTGGGTGTTTTTTACCGCAACTTTGCGTTGAAGTTGGATAACGCGAATTTTTTTTTGTTTGATGGAACTAAGATGTTTTCACGCGCTAGTATTTTTAAAGAGTTTTAACTTTATTTCTAAAATCATTTGTGAGACTGTAATAGAACTTATTACTTTTATTAATTTTAATTGTTTTCGTGCGTTAAATAGGGCAAAAATTGTCAAATTTATCAGAATTCATTAAATTTCATGTACACTTCCGGTCACATGAAATGCGTACAGCAGAAGTTAGCTGCAGGTCTGTTGAATTTAAGTTTTGCTAATTGCGTTGCTTATTGAAACTTACTTTGACGTTTTCGAATTACAGGTTAGATCTTTTGACATTGTAAACACAAAAATAAGGAGACTGGCCACACTTTACTATAAGACTAACATACTAATAATGAATAAAACAATTTGTTTAAATTATTCAACATTTTATTATAAAAACTTATTTAAAGCCAAGGATGTAAAAAAGAAAGGGATTGAAATACCCTTGTGGGAAAATCACTGCCGTGTGTCTTCCGCCATTTTCGCCGCCTGTTGTGGAGATTTAGGTTGGCGACATTGGTTCCTTAATTTTAAATAGTAGGGTGGGAACACTGACTATCAACAGTGTTACAAAATGACGTTTCTAGAAAGGTTATTTTTGTTGTTGTTTTTTAATAACAAAAACGAAAAAGTGAAGAACCAAGCAATGAAAACCATTTAAAAGACAGACAAATGCTTGAACGGCCACGCCATGATCATCTCTCTCATTTGGTCTGGGGAATGTGCAAGTTTTGAACAAATAAATTACAACATGGAAACATTACCCCCAATTTATAAACTCAAAGGGTTCTGTCAACCATTGCTGCTGGCTCTCCCGCTTAAGATAAACCTTCATAAGTTGATCTGAATCTGAAACAGGAACTAAAATGTCTAGAGACAGATATGCGCCAACAGTTTATAAATCTGAGGTTGTTATAGGTCTAGAAGACAAGAAAAATAAATGAATAGAGGGAAATACGAAGTTTGATAATAGCACATATGGATCAGCGGAAAACCAGAGCGATGGCAAGCGATCACAAAAAAGTACATCTTTGGCACATCGAGTTTTACAAAATTAGAACAATACTTCATGAGTTTTAAAAAGAACATTAAAAAAATTAATTTTTTTAATATTCTTTTTTTAATTTAGTATATTTTTTTCTTTTTCTTGTTGTCATTTCCATATGTTTGTAACTTTCTATATGTAATTTTAAGTAAGTAGTTTAAGATTCCATTGTCAATTTTTGTGATATTGTTTTTTTATTTGAAGACCAGTAATTATAAGATGTTTTACTAGTTTACTAGAAATAAAGAAAAATCAATATTTATTTTTTAATCTTTATTAACAAAACCTTAATGTTAACATTGTTCAATATCTAAATGACATTTTGAAGACATTCTTAGGTTAAATTTACCTTAATGTTAATTTTTGACGGTTATTTATTCAATTGTGAGAACGTTTTTTGTTAACAATTTTTGTAATAAAAGTTTTCTGATTCTGAAGAACTAAGCAGAAAAAGTTATTACTAAGATATCCTTAAGTTTTGATAAGTTTTCAGCATTTGACATTTTTTTTTGTAGATTCGTTTTTTAAGGATAATGCTCTTTCCTTATGGAAACTGGCTTTCTGTGTGATTTTGCTTATCTGGATGAAAATCTATCATTGCCCCATAGCAACAAATCACAAAAATGGCTAAAAATTTTACAAAAGTTTTTGTTTTGAAGCATGTTTGTTAAATACTAAGAAATTTGCCTTTTGTTAAAAAAGTAATTTCTTGGTCATATGAATTTAATATTTTTTATGTTTGTGATGCCAGTACGACGCAACCTATATTTTTCTGCTACTTATTCTAATACTACAATTTACATTTTCACAAAAAGTGCAACAAACTGATTTTAGGGAAAAGCCAGAATACCAAAATGTTTAACTGTGAACGCAGTATCTCAAAAACCACATACCAGATCACTGTGGAGCAATGATAGATTTTTATCAGGACAATGAAACCTACAACATATGCAGTTTTGAGCAAAATCCCACATCCTTTATAAAAGATAGAGCTACAAAAAAAATGTTGAATGCTGAAAACTTACCAAAACTCAAGAATATCTTAGTAATAACTTGTTAACTTGGGGAAGGTATGGTCGACACAGTTGTTAGTTAATAGGTTTTTCCGCCAAGGTCTTCAAATATTGTAAAACTCCATGCTCGACTCCATGTGCCAAAGATGTACTTTTTTTGTAATCCACTAAATGTTGCTTGACTTGCCATGGCTCTGGCTTTCAGCTGAGAGATATATGCTATTATCAAAGTCAGTATCTCCCTCTATTCATTGATTTTTGATTACTGTATCACATTGGTGCATCTGTTATTAGCTGTTTTAGTCCCTGTGCAGATTCAGATCAACTTAATCAAGGCGTATCTTCAGCGGGAGAGCCAGCAGCAATGATTGAAACGAGCGTTTATTACAATTTATAACGTGTGGCTTAACAGTACCCTTGTTTATAAATTGGGGGGCAATGTTTCCATGTTGAGATTTATTTGTTCGAAACCAGCACATACTCCAGACCAAATGAGAGAGATAAATGGCATGAACGTAGGAGCATTTTTTGTAGCTCTATCTTTTATAAAGGATGTGGGATTTTGCTCAAAACTGCATATGTTGTAGGTTTCTTTACTTTTTTGTTTTTGTATTAAAAAACAACAACAACAATAACCTTTCAAAAAAATGTCAAATTCAATCATATTTTGACACTGTTGACAGTCAGTTTTCCCACACTACTATTTAAAATTAAGGAAACCAATGTCGCCAACCCAAATCTCTACAACATGGCGGCGAAAATGGCGGAAGACACGCGGCAGTGATTTTCAAGAAAATTTCCCATAGGTATTAGCAATCCAAGGTTTCTACATCCGTGTTTAAAGCTCATTATAGACGAAACAAGACCACAATTGTGCGAATAAGAAAAAAGTATCAAGAAGAAGGAACTGTTTGGCATTAAGTGGTTGGAATTTCTGGGAAAAATATTTATGTGTTAACTTTTTTGCTATAAGGCCCAACACTTTTTCCGTGAGATTGGCATCAGGTCGATGTTGTTTTGCTGCAACCACTGTTTAGAAATGCGTGCGGTATGGATAGGACAGTTATCCTGTTAATACACAAAACCTGGATAAATAATGGTTGCTGGAACCAAAAAAGCTCTGCCGTAAATCTTCCATGGATTGTAAAAAGAGCCCCATGTCCTCTCTCTAATATCCAACTCCACACATTCACGGAAAATCTTCCAGCCCGGTCTTCGTTCCCAGCAATATATTTTTCGAGATAGTTTGCTGTCATTGTGGGACTGAAAGATATTTTTATCCGTGAAGATCATCTGTTGCTCAAATTATTCTTCTTGCAGTGAATAGTTTAGTGCAAAAATTAACCTGCCTTGCTTCTTTTCCGCACTAAGTAAGATCTTATTGGCAGCAACGCGACATCTTAGCCTAGAACAGCTAGCTTATCCGTCTGCGCGTCGTTCTTGTGGATCCAGGAAAATGTGCCTCAATTTTCGCCTCTGGGGCCATCGCAAATGGGTGGTCTTCAAGAAACCGACCAACCACCGTCGAATTTTCGAATTCGTTTAGTTGTATATACAGACCGCTTCAAGCTACTGCGAACATAGGGGGAATCAAGTCCAATTTACTCTCCGTGCCGTACGACCGAGGTGGATTCGAAGCACGCTGCAGTGTTATCTTTTGGAAATTCATTTTGTTTTTATTATTTTGTTTTATTTCTGCCTTGCTCGAGAAACAGATGGGTAAGTTCTTAATTGAAATAATACATTTTTAAAACCAAAAATGGATGTCTACGAAGTTGCCGAAAAAGTGCAGATGGTCAAATGGTCAAATCGTCATAACCCAACACACGTTCGATATTGGTCGAGGGAAAATTTGCATTTGTATTTTGACGTAAGAACACAGTATCCCCAAAAACTAAATGTTTGGGGGGGGGGTATTATAGCGGAACGCGTAATTGGGCCATTTTTTATTAACGGCAATTGCAATTTGAATGGTCCTAGATACTTGGATCTACTGCAGCAGCACATTATTCCAACTGCTAGGCAGTTGTTAGGTGTAAGATTTGGTGAAACATGGTTTCAACAAGATGGTTGTTCCGCTCACAATGTTGGCCTTGTTAGGGAATATCTTGATAATGTATTTCCTAATCGGGTTATAAGTACACGGGGAACTATTTTATGGCCAGCTCGATCTCCCGATCTTGCTCCTAATGACTTCTATCTGTTTTTGAAGAAGCTTTTCAAATTATCACCCCTAACATGCTTGGAAACGTTAGAAGGGGTTTTTATAGTAGGCTCGGATATTGTCTAGCCGAGCAAGAAGGACTTTTCGAACATTTGCTTTAATTTTTTTTTGACTGGGAGAATCTTTTTGGTTTTTAGAATGTATTATTTTATTTTGAGAACTTGCTTTTATTTTGTTTCTCCTTATTATTTTCATTGTAACACGTCGTCACTGATAAATCTGAGCAGTTGACAATAAAACGCTCTTATTTATCAGTGACAAAAAATAAGAAAGTTACTTTATAAAAATTTGCGTATTTATTGACCAAATTCCGGTTTCATTGACTACGCTCCACACAGCACCGTGGTTAGAGGCGTACTAAATACCAAAGGAAAGTCATGCAAGTGGTGATCGCAAGCCTGAGTATTGGTTGCTTCACTGATAGGCGTGCGGTGTCTCTGCATATACGTACACTGGCAAATTAGACTTCTTCCGCCCTATGTTCGCAGTAGCTTGAAGCGGTCTGTATATATAAGCCAATACTTTCTCCACGATACTGTATAATAATACACTATATAAAATCGGCGTACGCATTTTATGTGGCCGGAAGTATAGATCAGCCTTTATTAATATAGGTGCCGATGTCAAAAAGAAGTATGTCCTAGAATTACGGAAAATCGTCGTTCTTTTTATTCTGTCTCTTCTTTGTCATGCTATCGGTAAAGGAAAGAAGCATTTCCTAACCAAAAATTTAAATTTACGGACATACTCTAGCGTTAATTATTTCCACCAGATCTCAAAGTCGTTGGCGTTGCGGTGGCTGATAAAGTTTTTGGTTAGAATTTTTTGTTTTTAATTTAACAAAAGCAGTGGATTTTGGATCCGTTTGAGCATATACAATGGTTTGAGTAAAAGCATTGTATAAAGACAATGGTAAAAGCATTAAAGGTTCGATCGCACAAGTACTGTTATGACTCAACACTGCCTTTTGCAGTTTCGAGGGCGCATCCACAAAAGCAAAAAATTTGTATCTATTTTCAACTTGCTGAAACTGCATATATAAACCTATTTTTAAAACTTTCACCATATTTGCAACTTTTGGTGTTGACTTGGTGGAATTAGAGGCCCAAACTTATTATAAGAGAGGTACAGGCCCTCTATACATTTGACGTTTGTTGTTTCACCAGAGGTGGGCAACTCATATTGCCCTCTCTTTCTAGTTTTTTTCATATTTGCATATAAAACCGATTTTATGAAATAGACTGGTGTTTTGTTGTCTCTTTTTATAATTTTCCCAGACAGTTTATGAATGAAGATGACTTTTTTGGTTAGTAAAATATGTCAAACTTTCACAAGAAAACATGAGGTAGATACACATTTTTGCCTTAGAAAACGTGTTTCTTTGTCGTCAACAGTTCGCATGTCAAACAATTTGTTGTTGTCAATTTGAAGTAACAGTTGAAACAATCAACGACATGACTTTTTTGACATACTTATTGTCGCTGTATCAAATAGAGATCCAAAAAAATGACGTCAGTCGGCTCATCAAAAAATTGGACTATAGTAAGTAGTAGGTAAAATATCAAAATTTTGTTGATTTATCTTTTTGTTACTCATTTTCTTAAAATAATAATAATATGTAATATTATTTAAAAATAACTAATCTAACTTCCCGACTTACTTGCTCGACTATTTTTATTAATTTTCCAAATTGGTAAATGAAAGATCTCTTGCCATTTTTCTTGCGTTTCTTATACCGCAATATTCAATTTTTAAACCGCATGTAACTAATGAAATTTAAAATTTTATGTACACTTCCCGACACATAAAATGCATACAGCAGAAGTTAGGCACATGTCTATATATTAAAAATTTTACTTGCTTATTGTTACCGACTTTTGTAAGTTAACGCTCTTAGACAACATAAACAAATTTTGTTAAGGAGACTGAAAGCATTTTTACCAATATTTACTGGTTCTATAGTTTTAAGGTTGTTGTTACGAAATATTTAAAAAAAATAAAACGCTTTTAAAACAAAATTTTTATTATAAATAAAGCAATTCAATAAAATTTTGGCAGAACTAGAAGAAGATTGACCTCTTCGTCAAATAGTAGATCAAAATGGACGAAACAAGTCCACTCTAAGCGACTGAAAGGAAAATAAAAAGAAAGAACTGGAAAGCTTTGGGTTAAGAAAGGTCAGTTTTCTAAACAAAAAAGTATTAAAAAACAAATAGAAATAAAAAATCGATGGTTAAACAAAAATCAAAAATAATAACTTTAGTATCTGGTCATTGCACCATTTGCATGAATAATTTTTTCTATACGCCTTGGCATGGAGCCTGCTAAATTTTCAAATAAATTTTCTTCAACGATCTCTTCATAAGCTCTAACTATTAGCTCCATCAAAGGGTCAGCATTCCCTGGAAGAATATTAAATTTTGATAATTTTTTTGCAATGAGCCCCCACACGTTCTCGATCGGATTAAAAATTTTTTCATCGGTAAAAGCTACTTGTCGCAAAAATTCGTTTTCCTGTCTCGAAAAAGTAATCTGGCCTGCTTTTTTTCTTCACTTAGCCTTATCGTTTTAGCTGCAACACGACATCTCAGCCTCGACTTCTTTATCCGTCTTAGTGCTGTTTTTACCGTACCAGAAAAATGAACTGTTAATTTTGCTTTTCTGGACGTGGAAAATGGGTGTTCTTCCAGGAAATTAGTGACTTGCTGATCCTGTTGGGGTGTGCTGACTTTAGTCAAGCCAGTTCCTTCCGTTTGTCGTACAGTTCCTTCCAACCTCCAGCTAATTTTGATAAAATTTAGTTATCGAATTCCGATAGCTGTCGTGACATTTTTGAGTTGGACAAGACTGTGACAACAAAACATGACAATTTGTGGACTCTGACACTTTGTGACAGAAAAGGTTGCTAAATGGTAAAGGACATATTGCATATAAAATCGGCGTATGCGTTTTATTGTACACTTCTGGCCACATAAAATGCGTACAGCAGAAATTAGCTGCAGGTTTGTTGAATTTAAGTTTTGCTAATTGCGTTGCTTATTGTAACTGACTTTGACGTTTTCGAATTACAGGTTAGATCTTTTGACACTGTAAACACAAAAATAAGAAGACTGGCCACACTTTACTAAAAGACTATAGATAAACTAATGAATAAAACATTTTTTAAAAATTATTCAACATTTTATTATAAAAACGTATTCTTAAAGATCATTTAAGAAGAACGTATCAAGAAGAAGGAACTGTTTGGTGAAAGGAAAGCAATAACTTAATCATAGTCAGCGCACCTCTGCAGGATTCTCCGATTAAGCTTTAATCATGATTAACACTAATCGGAGTTTGAAATGAGTCTTGACAAACAAAGGATCAATATAAAAAAAACACATTCTAAACACTAATTAGTATCTAATTATGATTAAAGCCTAGTCGGGGAAGTTTTGCGTTGATGGATACGAGCGTAAGTCTTTGCAGACAACCAAAAATATTCAAAATCCAAAATAAATTATTAAAAAAACACTACGTAAATCACAAAAAAACAAGAAAACGTTTCTTCATTAGCGTTCATTGCCCCGTAGTCTCGATAATGTTTGCCAGTCTTCGTCGCAAGGAATCTGCTAAATTTTGAAATAAATTTGGATTTGAAACAGTGGCTTCGTCGTACCCTCTGACTATGAGCTCCATTAAGTGGTTGGAATTTCTGGGAACAATATTCATTCGTGTTAACTTTTTTGCTATAAGATCCAGACATTTTCCATGGGATTGGCATCAGGAATTTTTGCCGGCCATCGCAAAACCTCGATGTTGTTTTATGGATATGGTATGGATAGGACAGTTATCCTGTTGATACTCAAAACCTTCTGGATAAAGAATGGTTGCTTCTGGAAGCATAATATTTCTGATCATATTAACATAAACCTCAGCCATAAATCTTCCATGGATTCTAAAAAGAGCTCCATATGTCCTCTCGCCGATATAAAACTCTACACAATCACGGAAAATCTTCCAGCCCGGTCTTCGTTCCCAGCAATATATTTTTCGAGATAGCGTGTTCGTGGCGGGCGATATACCAAAATTTGTTGCTGTCATTGTGGGACTGAAAGATTTTTTCATCTGTGAAGACCACTTGTTGCCAAAATCTTCTTCTTGTAGTGAATAGTTTAGTGCAAAAATTAACCTGGCTTGCTTCTTTTCCGCACTAAGTAAGATTATCTTGGCAGCAACGCGACATCTAGCCTAGGACGGCTTATCCGTCTGCGCGTCATTCTTATGGATTCAGGAAAATGTGCCTCAATTATCGCCTCTGAGGCCATCGCAAATGGGTGGTCTTCACGAAAGTGTTCCTTCTTCTTAATAGTGTCTTCTTATTCTTACAATTGTAACCTTGTTTCTTCCATAATGGACCGCTACTCTTCGAACCGACTAACCACAATTTGGGCCTTTTCGAATTTGAGAACGGTGTTGTTCGAATTCGTTTAGTTCGGGTATTTTTAAATATAAGCGTATGACAACAACAAAATCTGACGGTGACATTTTTTGTTAATTTGAAATACCTAAAAGGTTACTGAGTTGCGAGGCCCATAATACACTTTATAAAATCGGAGTACGCTTTTTATGTGACCGGAAGTGTACCTACGGTTATTAATCCAAAGTGTAACACTGAAAAAATTATCTATTTCCAATGGTGCCAACGCAAAAAAAATTATTTCCCTAACAACTGCCAAATCGAGTTGCTTACCTCTGGTAAAACAATAACTGTCATAAATTGTATACAGGTTCTCTACTTTTGACTAAATCATCTCTTTTTTTTCCAGAGTGTCGATAGCTGCCTAGTCATAAACCCCGAGCGACTAACCAAAGGAGTAGGAGGCGGCACGTTTGCGCATCTTGAAATCAAGGCTGGTGATGCGCGGTCGGTGTGTGAAAGATCGTCTTGTCAGGTTTTAAAAATCTAAACAATTGGAGAATTGCTATTTCTAGAAAAAAAGAAATAATTCGAAAAATGCAGCCAAGTAATCAACATCTAGCTTATCTGCTCGATTAGAAATGTTATCAGGCAGGGCGAACTTAAAATAATAAAAATCCGTTCATAACCAATTCATAAACATTGCTGAAGGTTTCCTTGTTCCTTCCGCCGAACGTGGGCCAAAGGATTCCTTACGAATTTTGCGCTAAAAACTGTCACACAGATAATATTTTTTTGACTATATGGTCGCGATTCTTCAGAAACGACAGAAAATCTCACCCGTCAGAATTCTGGAAAATGGCGATTTTTACTTATCGCCTCATTTAAAATAAAAACACAGCGTTCTTCATATTTATCCTAAAGTTGTAAGAGAAACTGCGTCATTTTTTTAATAACATCTTGTAAATTTAATATTTTAAAAATATTCTGCAGGACTAGTTTATGGTGGAGCTAAATTGTTACTACGAGTATCAATAAACGTCAAAAAGTGTCGAAAATTCTCACCATGTAAAAGGAAAGACAGAATTTGTGTGACTTTTCTGAACAGTGACAGCAAAATATTCCATGGCTATCTATGGTTTTTTACGTTAAAAGTTTTAAAGGTTTGTTTACACATAAAAATAAGCTTAATAACATACATTTTTAAATCAAAAACAAGGTTTTCAGAAAAACAGCCTACAAAAATTAAAACTGACATATTGTTTATTTACTAGGACAGTATTAAACTAAATTTTAAGAAATATTAGCAAATAATCCTGACAAAAAAGCATTCAAAAGTGTAAACTTGTATTTAAAAATCGTCAGATTTTTTGTAAGGGTGAGATTTTCTGACGGTTTTTGAAGAATCGCGATCTTTGTACCGATGGAAAAGTGTTGTGCGCAAGCGTCGCGTCGATGGGTATCAATCTCCGGACTTATCAGATAAATAACTACCTGTTTATAATTTTGTCATGTATCGTTAGATTTCTCATTAATATCAATAAAAAGGTTAATTACCTGCTGGGTTTACATTAGTTTTTACAATTTTCTTTGTTCTGTATTTATCTTTACTGTTTATTAAACAAAAAATAAAATGTTGTGATTTTTTTATACTGGAAGTTCTAAGCCTACCCTGACTAACTAAGAGCGACAATATTTTTAGTGAGTTCTTAACAAAAAAAAAAGAGTTCAGTTTTCTAACACCTTTGTGACGTCAACATGCCTCCGATTTTGTATTCCACCTGTGTAGTGTATCGGCCATTGGGCAGACCTAAACTTATACATTGCTTGTTTGTTGTTTCAAGAGTCTCCTGACAAAATTCCCTAATTGGTTGAACTAAAGCTGAAATCATAAATGTTATAAACTCGTCACTCGCGATCAGTTCGATCTGTCTTTGTCTTCCAAACGGAAAAAAGGACAGAGATACGTACACTGCGAGCGTACAATTAAGAATAGGAAGTGAACGTCCCCAGATGATCGTGCGACCATAGTTAGGGCATACTGTAAAGCGGCCCCCTTACTGCATTTATATCGACAAATTTTGTAAATATCAGCGCTCACTCGATATATTAGTTGTTGGGATATTTTTAATAACGGTTAACTTATTTTTTTTCTCTGTCGGGAATCCATCAATATATTAGATAGTTTTTGGTCTTGCCTAACGCTATTTGACACTGGAACGTCATATATCGTTAAGCCGTGAAACGCCGCAAACGTACGGACTGTTAACATAAGAATTTTGACGTACGAAGGACATGCGCATTTGGGTTTTGGCGAGCTTCTATTAGATTCCGCGTCATTTCGGAAAGGGTGTCGCTGAGCTCAGTACACAAAGCGTGCTTTCTGTTTGGTAGCTCTTTCATCAGTAATTAAATAGGTGTACCTATTATATATTTGTCAAAAATAATGTCAAAATCATGGTTGGCCCTGATACACAACACCATCTGGACCCGTATTCGTCAATTTCGGGGAAGGGAGTACTCCCGGCAATTAGAAACGCACCTGATTGGCCGAATTCTCATTTTTTTGTCAAATTTCTGGCAGTTTTGGCACTAATGGCATTAGTTGCGAGCGATTTTGCTCTCCAGGGGCCCAATTCTTGAATCACTCGAATTTCAGTCGTATACGGATCACATTTTCGCAAAAATTTCACGAAAAAAGGGTTAGTTTTCACTGATTAAGATACCAAATACAAAAACAAATTTGAACTTGTATGCATTAAAATTTTGCGTTTCTGACGGGCAAAATAGAACGATTGCTGACGCTTAGATGTCATTTCCACTCGACTTTGCATCGAGTGGGTAAAAGCAACCGCCGCAGATCCGAACGATTATGACAGAGGAATGTCAAAACTTTCTAATATTAGCAAGATAAACATGTTAAATTTTAATTTTACGGCGAATTTAACTAAATATTATACAATTTCAGTACAAGTTTGATATTGTGCGGGCGTTAATAGTGGATTAAAGAATATTTAACCCTTTTTTCGTGAAATTTTGCCAAAAGGTGATCCGTATACGACTGAAATTCGAGTGATTCAAGAATTGGGCACCTGCCTTATCCGAGGAGAACAAACTGACGAAAAACAAAGTCATTAGTACCAAAACAGACAGAGTAGTGCCAGTAAAAAGTATAGTATTTTTGGAAAACATTCTGAATTAAATAGCAACTCCTTATTTTGACTTCATATTTGAATTCTCGCTGAAATTCTCTTTCCAATGATACCCCATACCATAAGATTACTTTGCTAGTTTTCGAGTTATATTTGCTTTTAAAATGTCAAAAATTCAATTTTTAAAGGACCATATCTTAGAAACTAAAGAAAATATCTATGTTTTCAATAACGATTTTAGAGGTTTTATACGAGGAGATAAAAAATGACAACAGTTTGACAATTTGACCTTCTACTTTATATTTTTGGAATAATATCGTCAAAATCACTGAAACTCAAAAAATTGTAAATAGGAATGTGCAAATTTCAAACTCTTGTCATTTTTTAGTTCCTCTTAAAAAATCCTTAAAATCGATAATAAACACAATACAGATATTTTCTTTAGTTTCTAAGATATGGGCCTTAAGTCAAAACAAGTAGTTCCTATTTAAGGTTTTCAGAATATTTTTCAAAAATAGCCCCCCAGAAAAGGGCTACACAGGAGATTTTACTTTTTACGGTAAATGATAGTTGGCGATGTATGAAAAGCAAAAATCTATGTTTTAAAGAACATATATTTTTTTTCTTAAAACCCCTCTCTAGGCAAACTGGAGTGTGCTGACTTTGGTCAAGCCAGTTCCTTTCTTTCGTCGAACAGTTCCTTCTTCTTCGTATTTTCTTTTTAGTCGTAATGTCTTGTCTCGTCCATAATGATCGGCGACCCGACGAACAGACCAACCTCAATCTAATTTTGCTAACATTTGAGATTTTTAAGTTGGACAAGACTGTGACACAGAGACGACATAATAACTTACACCCACCTACGACTTTTTCGTGCCTACCCACTCACAGATGACATGACTGTCATAACATATGTGACGCGTGAGTGAGCACTCACGAGAAAGTCGTACGTGGGAACCGGGCGTCACGCGTAGCTATTACTTTCTCTATGCTGTGACAGCAAAACATGACAATGAGTGAACTTTGACACAATGGTCGCGATTCTTCAGAAACGACAGAAAATGTCACCCGTCACAATTCTGGAAAGTAGCGATTTTTACTTATTGCCTCATTTAAAATAAAAACATCCTTAATATTTATAGTAACGTTGTAAGAGAAACAACGTCACTTTTTTAATAAGAGAAACAGCGTCACTTTTTTAATAACACTTTGTAAATTTAATATTTTAAAGATATTCTGCAGGACTAGTTTACGGCGGAGCTAAATTGCTACTACGCGTACCAATAAACGTTAAAAAGTGTCGAAAATTCTCACCATGTAAAAGAAAAAACAGAATTTGTGTGACTTTTCTGAACAGTGACAGCGACATATTCCATGGCTATCTATGGTTCTGTATGTTAAAAGTGTTGGAATCAAAAAATTCTGATTAATACTTGTTGCGCCACCTACTTGTGTTAACTTACCATCAAAAAAAGCTCACAGAAAATTATGTGTGTAGTGAGATCAATACCTACAAACTTGCGGGAACTAAAGGTTTCTGTGTAGTGTAGTAATATACGACATGATTTAGTTTTTCCGTTTCACTCTGTTACACTATAGATTGTATTTTGTTGTCTTTGTCAAGAATATAATAAATCAGTCTTGCAGAAATCTTCAAACGTGCCGTTATTTTTCTCACAGTTTTTCACAGCTTTTTCTAGTTTCTAAACGTTTTTCAACAAAAAGTTTTAAAGGTTTGTTTACACACAAAAATAAGCTTTAAAAAAAAACTGCCTACAAAAATTAAAATTGACATTTTTCATTTACTGTATAACAGTATTAAAAACTAAATTTTAATGAGAAAAAGCAGTTAGTGTGTTTAAAAATCGTCAGATTTTTTTGTAAGGGTGAGATTTTATGACGGTTTTTGACAGAAAAGGTTGCTAAATCGTAAAGGGAAAATAAAACATATACAGTGAGATTTACAAAGATCTAAAATAGTACCCCCTACAGGTCTACATATTTACACCTGTGGGGAGTACTAAATTTTAAAACCAATTTTCAAAAATCACTTACCCATACCGAAAAGACAAAAAGTTATTGATTATTTTGTATTGTTATTGCAAAATACCACTGAAAAACTGCTTGTTTTCTCAAAATACACCATATTTTAGGAGAGCCCTAAAACTATTTTTTCTTGACAGATTTCAAAATGGCAAATGGTGAATACGCCAAAAATTTAGCACATAATAGCTTCATTATTTGTTTTGAGGTTATAAAGTTCGTGATTTTTTAGACACGTCATGGGGGTGGTTTAAATTTACAGCCCCTATTATGCACGAAAACAAAAACCAACTATTAATTTATTTACAAACTGAAACTAAAACATTGAGGTTATCTAAAAGCTCAGTCAAAAAAACTTTCCTTACTCAAAGCCCACTCATTTCAAAGCTGTAGCTTTTATCAGTAGAGGTTGGTGCAAGCCAAGGTGCAAGCAGAGGTAAAAGATCCGAACTCGCTGTTTGTGATTGAACGCAGCGGTAATATTTTTAAACTGACATTTCGACAGTGACAGAAATGTAAAAAAAATCGCATTTAAGTTTTTTTAATATATTTCATAAATAAAAACACCTTTTAAATAAATACAAAATTAATCTACTCCTTATTTTCTCATTACCCATCTAAATCGTTGTGTGACATCAAGTATTAATTTGAAAAATTAATTAACAAGGGTAAGTTTTAATTAGAGTGATATATAACCTCAATGTTAATTTATTCTACAGAGTGTTTACTATTTAAACCCCGCGTGGGTTTCAATTTTTTAATTTTCTCTTTTTTTAAATTGAAAATTTCCTCTTAAATCCAACAAAAGATTGTGGTAAGATGATTATTCTATAAACAAATTTATTAAAATTCTTGTTATAAATCAAGCTATATCCAAAACACAAGGAGGGTTGGTTTAAAATGCTTAAAACCAAAAATTTCACTTAAACTTAGGACCGTTCTAAAATAGACTAAACCTTTTTAGTAAATCCCAACGTTAGGGACTGGATATCACCAAAGAAAAAGTGGCAAATTTTGAACGAGCGGATGGAACAATCGGAGAGGCATAACGGTCAGGTAAATTTGATCTCTGGGGTGTGATTTTTGAATCCATACGAGAATATCCGCATACGTGTACTGAATAATCGACAATTTTTATGTCAGTCTCTTTCTATACCGTGTGTAATGAGAGGCGAAGATAAGCCGGTATGTATGGACCGCGTTCGAATTCGACTGGTTTAACGCAATATTGAACGATTGGGTGGAGGGCATTCGTGTTGTTTCGCATGAAAAACCGGTTATTCTTTCACGTATTACCCATGAATCAGCATATCGGCATGTTTTTTGCCTGCTTTTCTATACGGTATAGGTAGAGACGGAAGTAGACGCATGCGAATAATTTCGTATGGTTTCGAAAATAGGACCCCAGGTCCGACTTGACGTTTAACTCTACTCTTTTGTTTACTTTTTCTTTTGTGTTGTTTACTTTTTAAAGTTGAAATTTCTTGACCTTTTTTTGAGTTTGAGCTTTGCGGATTGTATAAATATTCCACAAAAAGTCATTATTTTCTGCAAAGAACAGATGAGGTATCAATATTGTCTTTATTTTTAATTCTAAACTCACTGGCTAGAGTAAATCAGTCAAAATTTAAAAAAATGTAATAGTTATTTACCTAACAAGTGCGGAACGAACGACGCGCCAGCGGAGTTCGGGCAAGCCGTAAGTGCGGAAAATACTTTCCGCACGAGTTAGGTACATCATTTTTCCTACAAGCGTGCGGAAGATCAAAATATTTTGTCAGTATTTTAGTTAAACCTAAAAAAAACTATGAATTTTATGTTTTATTCAGAAGTAAACTCTAACAAGCTTAAAAAATTAATTTATATGGTAATTATTAATCACGGTAACATTGAAAGTACCACTGAGCAACAGCGTGCTCAACAACAAGCGTGCGTGAAATTTTTTTTTGCTTAACAGCGTGCGTGAAAAACTTTTCGCGTACGGCGTGCGGAAATTTTTTTTCACGCACGGCGTGGGGAATGTGGCACTTTTCGCACGGAAATGAGTGCGAGAAAAGCGTTTTTCCGCACGCTCGTAGGAAAGAAATTATTGCCATGAAAACAACAATAAAATGCGATATTTTGAAAAGCCGTTGTCAACTCCTTGTGTCAAAGCATAGAAAAAGTGACGTTGCCCCAACCGTTATGCCTTTTTAGCTATGAAACTGTCAATCGCATCGTTACCCCCTTTTGTTGGTCGGTTGGGATATATCCATTCCCTATAATCCTATATGTTCTATTTTCCCTGGTTTTATCATAGAAATCAGATGATTTCTATGGGTTTTATGTGTCGCGAAGTGTATACTTCTCTCCACATAAAACTGGTACAGCAGAAGTTAGCAGCCTATTTAATTTTTAAAATTTTTATAGTACACTTCCGGCCACATAAAATGCGTACAGCAGAAGTTAGCTGCAGGTCTGTTGAATTTAAGTTTTGCTAATTGCGTTGCTTATTGTAACTGACTTTGACGTTTTCGAATTATAGGTTAGATCTTTCGACATTTTAAACACAAAAATAAGGAGACTTACCACACTTTACTATAAGACTAATATATAATGAATAAAACAATTTTTTTAAATTATTCAACATTTTATTACTAAAATTTTTATTAAAGCTCATTATGAACGAAACAAGACCACAATTAGGCGAATAAGAAAAAAGTATCAAGAACACAAGAAGTCTTATCCGTCTGCGCGTTGTTCTTATGGATCCAGGAAAATTGCCTCAATTTTCGCCTCTGGGACCATCGCAAATGGGTGGTCTTCAAGAAAGTCAGTGCCTCGTCTTCGTCGAACAGTTCCTTCTTCTTAATAGTTTCTTCCTATTCTTACAATTGTAGCCTTGTTTCGTCCATAATGGGCCCGCTACTCTTCGATCCGACCAACCAGCGTCTAATTTTTCCAAAATTTGAGCTTTTTCGAATTCGTTTACTTAGGGCATTTTTAAATATAAGCGTATGACAACAACAAAACCTGACGTTGACATTTTTTGTCAATTTGAAATACCTACCTAAAAGGTTACTGAGTTGCGAGGCCCATAGTTTCTACATCCGTGCCCATAATACACTATATAAAATCGGCGTACGGCATTCTGTTCCTATAATTGACAATGTCACAAACTCCTGACAACATCATGTTTTGCATGTCAGTGTCATCCAAATTTAAAAAAATGCCGCCGCATCTTTCCAAATTTGATAAAGCTCAAATCTTGGCAAAACCAGACGGTGGTTGGTCTATTCGTTCATTATGGGAGAAGCAACTCTACGATAGTAAACATAAACCACCGATTTCAAGAGAAGGGAACTATGCGCCGAAAGGAACGCACCGGTTTGACGAAAGTTACTAGCCCAGAGAAAGACCAGGAAGCAATCAATTTTTTGTAAAATTATCCGTTTACCAAAGCGAAAGAAGTAAAAATTGAATCAAATTTTCTAGGATCTATAACAACATTAGGCAGGTGTCGCATTGCGGCAAAAAAATTAAACTAAGTGAGAAAAAAAAGCAGTCTCGATTAATTTTTGCGTTGAATTATTCTCCGAGGGACGAAGAATTTTGGCAGCAGGTGGTTTTCACAGATGAGAAGATATTTAAGTCCAACAGCGATAAAAAACAAATTCTGGTTTATCGGCCGCCAAGAACCCGATACGAAGAACGATATATTGCTGGAAACGAAGACCGGGCGGGAAGATTTTCGGTAAATATTTGTAGCTGGATATCGGCTAGAGGAAATGGCGCTCTATTTAGAATTAATGGGCGATTTACAGCCAAAGTTTACGTTAATTTGCTGGAAAATGTAATAATTCCAGAGGTGAGAGTCCCTTATCCAGATTATTTTGTATTCCAAAAAGATAACTGTCCAGTTCATACGGCCAGAATTGCGCAGCGATGGTTCCAGGATAATAATATCGAAGTTTTGCCCTGGCCTGCAAAATGCCCTTAATGCAAATCCAATAGAGAACGTTTGAAAACTTATCGCAAAGAAATTAGCAAGTTTTAAATAACTCCCGGGAATTCAAAATATCTCATGGAACTCATCGTAAACTGCCCAGAAGACTTCCAACACATTATTGCAGCCAACGGTGCAATGACGAACTATTAAAAATAAGTATTTTTTTTTGTATGTTTTTAATTTTATTTATTTCGTTAACTTGCTCGGGCCTTTTAATTGTTTTGGGCTACTAACTTTCGTCAAACCGGTGCCGTCCTTTCGAGGGACAGTTCCTTCTTAAAATCGAGTTATTATGGTTACTATCGTAGACTTGCTTCTTTAATAATCAGCTAGTCGAATAGACCAATTACTGTGTAGCTTGTGTTTAGTTAATAAAACATTTTTGCTCTTTTGAAATGTAGTTTTTATTTTTAGTAGCCTTATATTTTGAATAAGTAAAAAAATAAACAAGCCGTCTCCTTATAAAAAGCTTTAAATATATGCCAAAAATATAACCTAAAATGACAAAGTAAAAAAGTCAGTGTCAAAAAATCGTATTTGCAGCTACCTTCTGCTGTACCAGTTTTATGTGTCGCGAAGTGTACACTCTATTGTGTCAGTGTCAAATGACTTGAGTTTTGTCATGAATTTTTTTGCATGTTTGTTATTTTCGTCGGTCCTGCTAAACCATTCCGCTTGCGATGAAGACGATTACAGTGATATACCGTTCAAGTTTAAAAGCCGCGGCAATCGCAACTGCAAATTTCAGCCACTAGGAGAAGGGGAACCGTTTTACAGGAAGAGCATTTTTGAAAGCGGAGTATATTTGTTTTTCATCATAATTTTGGGTATAATTTTTGCTCAACTATTGTTTGGTAAGTGCTATGTGTAAAGTCGCGTTTATGGAAATCTTTTCATAGTTATGGTACGGCCATGATGGTATTTTAAGGCCTAAAATATTTTCGCGTATTTTAAGCGGTTGCGTTTTTATTTATCGGATTTTTTTGTCGATTTTATAGTTTTCTTTTTAAAATTTCAATATATATATTAAAAACTAACTTTTTTCAAAATTTTCACCTTTTTTATCGTGTAAAAAAATATATTGTCAAAACTCGATAGAAAGTAACTTTCTTATATTCGCGTGTTGTGTCACTCGGCTGGCGCCTCGTCCACAACATTCACGCTCGTGTGAAATATGTCACTTTTTTCTCTCGTTATGTAATATACTATTTATTCTTTTTTTTTTCAGTGAACGGGTCATGTGATATATGGATATTAGTCAAATACACATTAGAATTTTCTGGCACAAAATCTTTATTTTATCAATACACATGCGCATAAAATTATACAGAGCGCTTCAGGCTACTGCGAACATAGGCCGGAAGAAGTCCAATTTGCCAGTGTACGTACATGCAGGGACACCGCACACCTATCAGTGGAGCAACCAACACTCAGGCTTGCGATCACTATTCACGACTTGCGTTTAGTATTTAGTACGCCTCTAACTACGGTGCTATGTGGAGCGTAGTCAATGAAACCGGAATTTGGTCAATAAATACGCCAATTTTTATAACTAAAATAAATTAGAGCGTTTTATTGTCAACTGCTCAGATTTATCACTGACAACGTGTTACAATGAAAATAATAAGGAGAAACAAAATAAAAGCAAGTTCTCAAAATAAAATAATACATTCTAAAAACCAAAAAGATTCTCCCAGTCAAAAAAAAATTAGAGCAAATGTTCGAAAAGTCCTCCTTGCTCGGCTAGACAATATCCGAGCCTATTATAAAAACCCCTTCTAACGTTTCCAAGCATGTTAGGGGTGATAGTTTGAAAAGCTTCTTCAATTTTAATCCGAAGTTCTTCCAAATTATTAGCCCTTTCATGCCCGTAAACTTTATTTTTGATAAAACTGCCTAGCAGTTGGAATAATATGCTGCTGCAGAAGATTCAAGTATCTAGGACCATTCAAATTGCCGTCAATAAAAAATGACCCAATTACGTGTTCCCCTACAATACCCCCCCCACCCCAAACATTTAGTTTTTGGGGATACTGTGTTCTTACGTCAAAATACAAATGCAAATTTTCCCTTGACCAATATCGAACGTGCGTTGGGTTATGTTATTCAATAATGGAAAAGTGCTTTCATCTGTGAAAAGAATAGATTTCAGAAAGTTTTCATCACGATTAGCCCTTTCCATCATTGTTTCGCAAAATTCCATACGACGATAGTTGTCCTCCGGAAAAATTTGATGCGTTTTTGACGCTTTGTAAGAATGATAATCATTCTTTTTGAGAAAACGTAAGACAGTGGCTGAAGACGTATCGACTGCTTCGGCAATTTGGTGGCTAGTTAACTTTCGATTTTCCTCCACTGCAACGCAAATCATCACATCTCGTACTTCCTACGCGTCATTCAAAATAGTGGGTTTTTATGGTTTCTTGGTGCTACACAACCAAACTTTTAAAAATTCTGCACAGACCTATAAATCGTTGATAAACTAGGTTCTGGGCGATTTACAAAATTCTCCAAAAAAAGTTCTTTAATAAGTCTCAATGGTCTGCCTTGATAGTACCATTTGACCATCTGCACTTTTTCGACAACTTCGTAGACATCCATTTTTAGATTTAAAAATGTATTATTTCACTTAAGAACTTACCAATCTATTTCTCGAGCAAGGCAGAATCAAACAAAATAAATTTCCAAAATATAACACTGCAGCGTGTTTCGAATCCACCCCGGTCGTACGGCACGGAGAGTAAATTGGACTTGATTCCCCCTATGTTCGCAGTAGCTCATTGTATATATTATAATATAATAGGATTTTCCAGCAATACTGTTCACTTTTTACGCAAAATTCGAATAACTTAAATTTCCCTGTTTTAAAGGGCTCAACACCATTTGTTCCTCACTAACAGGGCTCTTCGTCAACAAAGAAATAATAGAATGAAACCCACACTAAATGAGTTTGCTTCCAGGTTTAATTAAGGGCCTAATAGGACTCTTCGCAAACAGAAAAGTAGGAGAATGCGGTCTATACTTACTAATAGACCTTCCCAAACCATTGGACGAATACCAAGAAAAAGAGCTGAAAGACAGAGTAGTGTGTTATGACGTAGTCGGTTGGCCTGTCCATCCTGACACTGGCGAAAGAACTGTGAGGACGCTTCCAGTGTAAGAGTATAAACTGTTAATTAAGAGGTCACTGTAACTGAAGTGGATAAAAGCATTTTAATATCGGTGTTTTTGTTAGTCGTTGTTTGCTAATATATTTTTTTTTTTTAAACGGTGTACAAAGGAAGTCAAAATAAGATAAAACTTCATATATGACTTTGTTCAAAACTTCTTTTACTTAAAATTTTAAAGTTGTTTAAGTTTAGAAGACAGTTGGGTATCAAGTTACATCTTATCATATAGCAGGAGAAAAAATAAATTTCACGGGAGAAAAGCGAAATGACACATTTTTTCAGTTTTGAGTTAAACACGGCAACAAGTCTGCTATTACCTGCTATTAGTAGTAGATTTATATACCGAATTAGACATCTCGACACGTTATAGCGAACTGCGAGGCATACCAGAGGACGAGATATCAGGTATTCGGTTTCCCTGGATGAGGAAGACCTGCACATGCTCAAATGGGACAAAATACTGGACTTTGCAAAAAGAACAGTGAAACCAAATGAGCAGACTGCCAGACTAGTGGTGCAGGCAGTGGATTAGGGGCAGGCTCGGGGTAGGGCAGAAAGGGCCCAGGGAGGTCTACTTGCCAGGCTTCGCGCCGCCCCTTCTCTACTACTACTACTACTATATACCGAATTGAAAAAGGAAAGAAACGCGAAGCATCGCAGCGTAAACGTTATCTGAAATATATCCTGTACAGTGAAAAAAGACGCAAAAAGTTGAATTTTCTCAAAACAATGTCGAATGGACATTTCGCCTTTCTCCCGTGGGCTCTTCATTTCTAAAAAACGCAAAAGGAAAAACCACGTAGTATATCTTGCTTTGGACATCAAACTATCTGCAGGAGGAAAAGTATTACGTTCCTTCCTTGTTAAGTAAAAAGATTCTCCTTAAGGGTGAATTTGAATAAAAAATGCGCTTCTTCCAATTAGTTAATCTAAAAAACTGTTAATCAAATTTGTATCAAATTTTGTGCGGTTAAAGTTTTTCAAATTTTAAGTTTTTTACATAATTTTACGTATCCTAAAAATGTTTAATTCACGGTAAAAATAATCGATTATTTTAAAAAACTAAATAAAAACAAGATATATATATTTTTTTGAAAAACCACGCGAATAGTCTGTGGGGGATACCAGAAGCCTCCGCTGTGCAAAATTTAGGAAATTTTTGATGTGCGGTTTATTTGTTTAACTAACCGAACTGTTTTTAGAATTCAAATTCACTCTTAAGTGTCCTTAATCTTGATTCTGTAAAAAAAGACATTCATGGAAAAATAAAGGCTCTGATATTAATTGAGTGTGGAATTCTCAAAGATTTCGGATTCTTTTGCAATTGCCGTCGAGTTAAAAATCTATTTTTTTTAAAAAATATTCCCCGTAAACACTTGTAGGAAAACGGAATTTTGTCTGAACCTCATATTTTTCCTGGCTTACCCTCTTGCCGTATGCATGCAATGGTGCTCTTTGTGTTGCTGTATAAGAGAATATAAAGAGGAAGACGACGGACAATTTAAAGAGGTGAATGTAATCAAAGTGAGTGGCAGTGGCGGGTTCTGCAAGAAGGTAAATATGAAAAACCTGCATTGATGTTTTGTTTATGTATTGCGCCATGAAAGAACCTGGTGTTGGCCAAGACGATGTATTTCCGTGTACGCTTCTCTTTCCAAACCGCTTTTGCTTCTGTTGTTACGTCTATGCCTTGACTATAATTCCTCTGGATGTTCGCCATCATCGCTAAAGACATTTTCTAACACCATTCCTTTAATTTTTCTTCGGTATCGGGCAGGATGTTGCCTGACTAAATAATTTGGCAGCTTCCTTCATGCGTTTGTGCAGATTGTTTAGATCTTATTTCTTGACATTGCTGTGTTGTCCATTCAATTTAATAAGCTTGATTTTTTATTTCGTCTTTTATCCATCATATCCAAGCATTTATCGATCATCCAAACTTCCTTTGTTTTTGGTTCATTATTGCACAAAGACCAAGCAATAGCTGAAATTTTCCATTAATTTTTAGGCCAAGAAGAAATCGTCAGGTCCAAAACTGGACACGTACAAGGAGAATGACAGTCGAGAATCCAGAGACACCAAGTATGTCGTCAACATTATGCGGCAGAGCCAGTTGTCCATTGAACGATTCAGATAGTGAAAGGTGGACCAACATAAGATCTTAACCTAGTGGCGACCTAAACTACGTTTGTACGATTCTAAAACGATTTTATAACCACCAATTTTTTTCTGTCTGGTTTAGTAGGGGCAAAATTTGTGTAGTAAAACAGTAGGGGAGAGAGCGGGGATTGGCGTGATTCGGGGAATAGCGTATGAGGAAACTAACATAGATGGCAGCACTGTTTCGGCGACAGTCGATGTATAATATGACTCCCTAAAAGTTTTTTTAGTGTGGACACATGCTTTTAAAATCGATCAGTGATTTTCGCTTTTTTTTGGAGGCATTAAAACTTAAAAGCCAGAAAACAAAACTGCATAACTTTGTTAGAAATATAAGTAAATGTGATTTTATTTTATATTACCATACACGCACTTGTTGTTGGGTTTGTAGTTATTTTGATTATCCTAACCTATTTTTTTAAATCTTCTCCAAGTCTTTCAAAGGAGCAACAGCGTGATTTGGCATATCATTTATAAGCTTCTGTTTTATGTTTAATGAGCACTTTATGTTTATTAAAAAAAGAGCTCTGACCAAAACAAAACAAATATAAATCTAGTTTTAAGTTTAGTTTATCAAAAATCAAAAAAGTTATTAATCCATTTTCACAGTAGTCTTAATATTTCTGTTTACGTTTTTAATGAAACAAATTGTTTATTTTCCTTAATTACTTTCCTTTTCTTAAATATTCACGCTATTATTACTTACTTAGGGCAATAGCGTGATTGCAAGCTTTATTTTTAAAAACAATTGTTAAAAGTGTTCCTTGAATAATAAAAAACCAAAATATGGCATACAAATAAAAAAATTAAGAACAACGGAGCTGCATTCATTTTAAAAATAGTGACGCTAATGCCCCACTCTCCCCTACATATTAAAATGATGGAATTTGACATAAGACACAATACTGTAATTGTAAGACGAATAAAACCTGAGCAGGAATTAAATGAAATATAAACGTAAGATTTATCTAAAAAAATGACATTTTATTTTTCAGATCTATAAAAAAATAATAAACGAACACAAATCTATAACATTCTAAAAGTATGTTAAAAAAAAATAAAGTACTTAGTTAGTACTTCGGTGTCTTTTCGACAACTAAAAATAAAGTATTGTCGATTTTTTTTGACAATGCTTACTTTATTCCATAATAATAGGGACATTTTGGAAGGCGTATTTGACACATAGTGGTCGTGGTAATTACTGCGTCTGCGCAATAGCTAAACGTCATGCCTTTGTGGTAATTATGGGTTATAAGCCACGGCTTGACGTAAACGCAACGTACGTTACGCAGAAAGGATACGTCGCCTAGTTACGACGAGCTAAAAAAGGCTAAAAGCAGCGCTTTTTGCGTATCTTGTAAATTATTTAAGTTGTCGAGCAGAGGGCGCTCTCATTTGCTTTGTTTTTTATAAGATAACCTATTTTTTTTATATTTGAAAAATGGAAGACATTCTTATGCCTGTATCCACCAACGCATTTTTTCTCCGATTAACTTTTAATTGCGGTTAGCGAGTAAATTCGGTATCCAGCAACAAAATTTTTGCGTTAATCGCGCCGTTTACCAACCCGGCCGCTGTCTTGTTGGTTATGTTTTCTGTTTATTCTGATTTGTTGAATTGTTTTTTTTTTTAATATGGAAGATATATTGTATCATGACGATTTGGATGTGTTGGACATAATCAATGATGGATTTCCAAACCATGTCCCATAGGCTGGTAACATAGTCTGGTTACTCGTGACGTCATGACTTGTACGAAGAAAAATTGAAAACAAGCAACTGGGTTACCTGGTAACTTGTGGTTACTTTGAGGAAAAACTCTTTTTGACACTGTCAATCACCAGTCATCATAAAAAGTCTGCCCTACCTAAAATTTTAAAGTAATTAAAAAACCATAAAAAATCGGTAAACCGCACTTTGAACCTTACATTTTTTAAGTAACCATGTCCCATAGGCTGGTAACATAGTCTGGTTACTCGTGACGTCATGATTTGGATTACTGTACGAAGAAAAATTGAAAACAAGCAACTGGTTTACCTGGTAACTTGTGGTTACTTTGAGGAAAAACTCTTTTTGACACTGTCAATCACCAGTCATCATAAAAAGTCTGCACTACCTAAAATTTTAAAGTAATGAGAATGAAAGAAAATAAATTAAAGATCCTGAAACATTTTATTTTAAAACTTTTAGGTTTGTTTTTCTCTTTGTAATATAAAAAAAACATTTTTTTGAAAGACAAGAAATTTTTAAGCAGAGAAATAGAAAATTAAATACAGAAATCTGCAACCAGTGTGTACAAAACTTCATTGCTGCAAGCTTTAAGTCGAGGTCCTATAAAACTTGATTTTTCTAAATTCATATTTTATTATTTTTCTTCTTTAATTATTATAACTTTAAAACCTCTTTTTTTCTTAGAGTGGTTCTGTCACCTAGGGCATAATTTTTGGTGATAACAGTTTCGAAATAAAACTGTTAAAAAATGTAGAATTTAAATAATTTCAGTAAAATTTGAAAGAGCAACATGTTTTTCTTGATATAAAAAATATCTCAACCTTGTGAACTACTTTCTTAATTATAAGGTACTCAATATATCTAAAAATTAACAAACATCCTAAATAAATCACTTTTAAGCTGAGAAGATTATTACCCACAGACCTTCTAGGTCGGTGATAACTGGAAACAAACTTTTTTGACATTTTATTAACAAAAGTGGGTTGTGCTCCTTCTCAAGTAAAAAGCCCCATTGCAGCACCTACCATAATGTCGTTGTTGCAGTAAACAGTGATGTGGTGCCTCAGATAGATTTAATTTTGGCAGTCTTGCTTTATTAAACATTTTTTAAGTAGATTTTGCAATGGGGACCTGTCAAGTAATACAAGGGAATAAGTATCCTATCCTAAAACTATACAAATACTGAAAGTGACTTTTAAAAAAATTAAAAAATAAACATAACAAATATTTTCAAACATCTAATCCAGTCACAAGATGGCTAATAGTTTTTCCTCCTGATAATTCTCACATACATATCATATCACCTAAAAATTCACATTAACAAACCGTCTAAACTATTTTTTTTTGGGTTGATAAAATTTAAGGCACTTTTACTTTAACTTAACCCTCTTATCTGAACGCATGTGAGTTACAAAAAGTCACTATGTTGACTTCGTTGCAAAGGATTTATTTTTGAAAAGGCCATTTATATATAATTTTGCAATCCTTGGGCCATTATAGTATTTCATAGTTATATGCACCCAGCATACTGTTCAATGCCTACTTTTGTTTACCACACACTGTATTAAAAAACAAACTTTAGGCAAATCCACTTTTTTACACTACACGAATGAAAATGAGCAGTTAATTATTGGAAATAATGCTGGCGACAACAAACTGATCAGCTCCAAACAGCACCGATTCGGCCATCCCCGTTTAAATTGAGTTACAGTCGCAACAGCTGGGGAACGTATTTTCTCATAGGTTTTAAAAATAAATAAACAAAAACTGAAAGAAAATTAAAAAGTAAACAGAAAAGATAACCTTTTACATCAAAAATTTTTTGACATATCCAGTGTTACCAATAGATACACACCAAATATGCTGCGTTGCCAGCTCTTTTTTTTAAATCGAGTTACTTAACCCTGATTAGGTAATTATTTCATAAAAAAAGTTGGTGGATAGGTAAACTTGTTTAGCCGCGATTAGCAAGTTAATTCCAATTAGCTAGCCCTGATTAGAGTGTTTAATGGTGAATATGGGCAATAATTGCTCAATTAAGCTTTAATCGCCCAACATACACCGCGCGTAAAGCGTATCGTACGTTTTGAGTTTACTGCACATGCGCACTTGATCAAAACTAACGCTACGTCGAGTTAAGTGCTGTGGCTTATAACTCCTATTAACCACAACCACTGCCGTAAGTTATCCATTTCGTTGTGGTTGTGGTTATTGTTATTTTATAAAATTTTGGCGCAATTAATTTTAAACCTAATAAAGCCCAATTTTGTGTATTTTCTTAACTCTAAATTTTTTTACAAGTTTTTAGTGTGTTCCAAAAACTCTGGTGAAATCGGCGCGTGGTAGTGGTTGTTAAATACTACCATAACGACTGTCAAAGTTATTAGAATTTTAAGCGTTCCAAAATTTCCCTAATAAAATCTCTCTAAAATTATTATCATTTGTACTAAAATATAAATACCTTTATTAATCTACAAACAAAATAGTGGATTGGCAAAGATCTCCTTGTTACTGAACCAGAAATTATAGGCCTTTACAATTTCTTCATTGATTGATTTTGGGCGGGAAATTATGTTGGAAAGTGACAGCGAGTAGCAATGTGATTGATTATTTAAGATAAAAAGTTAGGTTGACAACAAGTTAATGAAGTGAAAAGTTTTATATCTCCGTCAATATCAGTAAATAATAGTATATAATTAACTAGGATTTTACTAAAAACTCGTTTCATCAATCTAAAAAACAAAATCGTTAAATGAATCAAAACAAAATCAAGAGACTTGCTACAATATTGTTCCTGCTGGTTAGTTTCTAAAAAAACTTACTTTGCTGAATTATAATGTTATGTCGCCTACTCAAATTCTTGGTAATTGGTTAAAAAAAGATGCTAGAAAAACGCCTTTTTATTAAGATATGACGCCAATCTAATTCCTATTATAATTTTCACTAACAGAGAGATCCAGGATAATTTTAATTCCTTCAGTGGCCCCGCAATTTATCTTCTTTTCACTTTCATGTATGCATACAGAATCATTAGAGAAAAAAATCACATTTTTGGGCTTTTAAAGGAAATTAAAGAAGTTAAATATAGCATTCTACGCTAACAAAATACATCACGTATATCCACTGCCAATGTTTACATATAGCCTGCTCATAGACTGAATTACAACACCGGTTTTAGGTGTGTATAAACGGTTCTTTTCAAAATTGTTGTTTCGTTATTTTCCGCTTTTTTTGTTAAAATCTGCCAAAAATGGATTGTGCTTTTCAATGTAGAAGCATAATTTAAAAAATATTCAAATTTCCCAGGAAAGTAGCCAGAAAAGTAAGAGAAAAATGTAAACGTTAGTTCATACCTTTGAATTAAAATAAAGCAGCCAGAAAAATAAGAGAAAAATTGCTAGTTTAGCGAAAGGACTTATTTTGTTTGTTGTTTTATATAATAAACTAACGAACTATAACATTTTCTTTAGAATCTATACAAGTCAGAACTATTTTAGGAATATTACCTACAAAAATATTTTTTCCATTCCAATCTTTGATTTGAACCACTATAAATGCAAAATTGTGTTTTAAATAATTAATACATACGTCTTTTTTAAAGAATCAATTAATAAAAAATATATTTTTACTAAAATAAACTTCAATCATTCACTTTTTGTAATAAGTACACCAAATAAAAAACATCTTTATTTTATTTTCGTTTTAGTCACCTTAAATATCGTGGGCTGAAAAATCGCTGTTGAAAATTGTTAGGAGCAGGCTATACTTAGTAGTGCCATTGCCAATCTGCATATATAGTTTGCTCCTAATTCAACAGCGCTTTTTCTGCCCTCGACATGTTAATAATTATGAAAATATTTATTTATTATTTAATCTAAAAAAAACTTATTATTATAAACACATCTTTACATACATATAGTGGCTCAAATCAGAGATTGCGACAGACAAAATATTTTTGTAGGCAATATTCCTAAAATAGTTCTGACTTGTATAGATTCCAAAGATAAGATTATGGTTCCTTAGTTAGTTGTTATACCATACTTTATCATGTAAAACCAGAAATAAAAGCATTCCTTCCTCTAGGATTTGAATCCCGACGCACTGTCTATAATCGTGCATTATAACTAATTTAAACCAATGAATAAAGCCCTTTAATGTAGCAATTCTTCTCTTATTTTTTGGCAGCTTTCTTGGAAAATTTGACGTTTTTGGCCGAATTTTCGGCTTCTTTGTTTCTTAAATTTACAGCATACCTTTATAAATCTTAAATGATTAATATCCTTTTTGAATTATATGCATCTACGTTACCAGCACAGCATTTTCAATTAATTTATAGAAAATTCTAACAACATAAAAATAATCTTGACAAGAACTGTCGGAGGCTGACATATTTTGATATCTGATCACTGTCGGGAGCCGATACAATGTTGCAATTCAATCCTTGAGCAGGCTAGATTTGAGAACGGTGTTGGCTAGATATGAAGATTGGCAGTGATATATCTTAATAACCTACTGATCACAAGATAAGGGATCACAGTGTACAAAAAGACCTTACCTACCACCGGTCACGTCTGCCACCGCCTCCGCCAAACCCTCCTCTGCCATAGCCCCCTCCTCCTCCACCACCAAAACCTCCACCTCCTCCTCCACCACCAAAACCTCCACCTCCTCCAAAGCCACCACCTCCGCCTCTACCTCCACCAAAACCTCCCCCACCGCGGCCTCCTCTCCTGCCGCCACCTCTGCCGCTAAAACCTGCTCGTTCGTCCTGTTCTTTACGGGCCTCCCACCTCTCGGACATTTGGACAAGTTCTTCTGGAACGAACTAAAAAACGGAGAGATATATTTTTAAAATAAGTCTAAATGTAAACTGCTACTGCAAACTATGTACAGGGTGTTCCTCAGCTGGACCCCTTAATTAAAATATAGAACACTGTATGACAAGTATCAATTTGCAGGAAAGTTAAAAAAATTAAAATCGGTTACGGTAATAGACACTAAGTTGCCCAGCGGTATACATGAAATTTTCCGGCTCGGATGTTTCTGTCTTTTACATTTTATTACCATGTATTTCTATCTTACTTTCTTTGGTTCGACCGCTCGTGTATTGATCGGCAAAAGTCGCTGCGTATATTATCATATTTTCACATTAGCAACACGCCGCAGACGATATACTACTTAGGTTAGCGTCATGTCTGAAAGTTATACATGCTAAAGACGTGACCTTGATGAAAAAGCTCAACGATATACCGCAGAGATTGGACTTTTGCGCTATATTCTACGTTTGCGCGTACGTCCTATGGCGAACTTAAAGTGTCTAATGTCATCTCGTATGCAAGTTCCATTCATTATGGTTTTGGTTTGGTTCTGTAATAACAACGTCAAAAATCCATTAAAGGTAGTTTGCTTTATCGAGTCCTTGAGATGCGCGATGTAAGGAGATTTTAGTTAAATTGGCTTGTTGTTTTTGTGATTTTGTTAAGGTCGCGTCCATCAAAGCATAATCTTATTTCCCTATCGGTCTTAAGTACACTTGATTTCAAAAAAAACTCATACATGCATTTTTTCCTATGCCACAAAATTTAGATTTCCATTAGTGTATACTATTATAAGGCACCACCAGCTTAGTATGCCTGACAGCTTAAAATTCAGTGTGACATCCTTAAAAATGCCACAGATATCACCATTTACAAAAGTTCAAATTATCACTCGAGTTATAGAAGACTGGTCTATAAGAAGAGCGGCCACCCATTTTGGAGTTGATAAAATGACGATAACACTACCAAAAGTAAGTTCTGAAGTGCAAGATGAGAAACTTATTGACCATCTCAGACAAAATCCTTCTTCAACGTCGTTTGAAGCAGCTAATGTAACATTATTTCCGGGTTCTTTAGCAACAGTAAATAGAAGAGTAACGAAATCAGAAGTCTCTTGTCGAGTTGCTGCAAAGAAGCCTTTTCTACCAGAAGAACAAAAACAGGCCAGAGTGATTTTTGCACTGAACAACGTTCTTCGTGATAATGACTTCTGGAAGAGGGTGGTTTTCACTGACGAAAAAATTTTTCAATCATCTTCAAGCAGCAGGAGAATTTTAGTTTATCGTCCACCAAAATCTAGATTTGAACCCGAGTATACAAACCAAATTAAAAAAACTGGACATTTTTCTGTAAACATGTGGGGTTGGTTTAGTGCTAGAGGTTTGGGTTTTTTTTGGAGAATCGAAGCAAGATTCAATAGTGAACGATATCTTGAAATCCTTGAAAACGTTATGCTGCCATCTGTATGTACAGGCGTTACATGAAAATAATGACTTCGTTTATCAGCAGGACAACTGTCCAGTACACACGGCTAATGTTGTTCGACAATGGTTTCAGAATAATGATATAGAAACACTTCCTTGGCGAGCCAACAGCCCTGACCTTAACCCAATGGAAAATATATGGGGTCGAATAGTTGTAATAGAGATAAATGGTGATGATAAATACTAAATTATTTATTTTAGTTATTTTTTAAGTTAAAATAATTAGTATTAAGTTTACCATCGTTTTTGTCCTAATCCAAGTTTCCTATTCGTCGAATTGTTTTCAATCCAGCGCTGTTTCCATCGTATTATTGTTATTTTATCACCTCCTAAATGGTTAATCGAGTGATAATTTGATATTGTTCAATAAAGTCTTTACTAAAACATTATTTTCGCTGATTTTTTCGTATTATGCAAAATTTAATACAAAAATAAGGTTGCCTATAATTTAAGTAAAAAAAATATTTTCAGTTTTGGAGACCTTTTTTAAACAATATGACACATTGTCGTACTTTTGAAGTTTTTAGGCATTTTAGCTGGTAGTCCGTATATATTATACACTTTTAGAAAGGTCAATGTTGTGACTGCATGTATGCGTTTTTTTTAAATCAAGTGTACAAGTAATGGTTATTACCTGATCAGCTTCTTCCAATATTTTAATCAACTCTCCAGCCTGAGTCCAATCTTTTCTCGTGAAAAAACTGATGGACTCGCCGGATTTGCCGGCTCTGCCCGTCCTGCCCACTCTGTGGACGTATTCCTCGATATTTCTGGGGAAGTCGTAGTTCAATACGTGCCTAAAAATACGTTGGCGTGGTAATCCTACAAAAATTATTCGCAAACGAGTATCTAGTACTTTTGTGTGCTAATTAACGGCATTTTTCACGTCTGCCTCTTTCCCTAACTTAAAAAAAGAGTTAAAAGACATTCGGGGATGATGTGAACCGCGTTCGAATAAAAATGGTTTCGATCAAGATGCATCGAATGGGTCTAAAGCCCACAAATTGTTTTGCTCGTAAATCCATACTATGCACAATTAGGCTGCCTTGCGACGGCATATCTTCTTGCTCTCATTCTGCCCGGTATAGAGACAGAGGTGAAAATGAAACTCGTGTGCGAATACTATTTGTGTAATTTCGAAATTACAAGTAAAATACCTGGGTTGATTTAGACCCATCCGATGAATCTTGACCGAAACTATTCGTATTCGAACGCGCCTCAAACATGCCGGCATGTCGATGTCTATCGTCTTCCACTCTACACAGTATAGAAAGAGACGTGAAAACTGCAGTTAGTTACTACTCGTGTGCAAACACATTTCGTGCGACTTTGAATCTGCAGGCAAACAAAAAAAAAACAAAATGGAACCTTTTAATGGGTGATTCAAAAGTTGTATAAACATATGACAAAACTATTATACATATCTTAATTCGACAATAAATTCATCCATTCATCGATTATAAAATAAATAACTAAATCACCGCTAGAGATCCTTTTTCTTAATATGGCGCAGTTTTGTTCTAACGCAAGTCATTAAAATTCAACATCATTATCTGTCTTTCACTTAAATATACAATCTATCCGGTCATAAATATTGGAACTGTAGACACTAGTCAAAAATTATGACATTTTATGCTTTACCGAACATTGGCTAAAAGATCCGAGATGGAAGTAGAATCTTTCCAAATTGATGGGTACCAGACTAAAAGTGATTTTACAAGACAGCTTCATGAACATGGTGGAGTGATGATCTGTCTAAAAAATAATATTAATCACAAGTTTACACCCCGCTCTGACAACACAGGGGTCTATTGAATTCCACTTTGAAGTAACAGCAGTGGAATCAAAATCTCTGGATCTACTCATTGTGACTTTCTACCGTTCCTCACTAATGGAAATCTGAACACATTTCTCAAAAATCTTGGTGATCTCCTTGAAAATATATGTAAAAAGGAAACAAAAATCATCCTAGCAGGTGGTTTCAAAATATTTTTTAACAAACCAAAGGATTCAGACACAATAAGACTTATTGACTTATTAATGTCATACAGCTTGGTTCCACAGATTGACCATCTAACAAATGGCATAAACTGTATTGATAACTTTGCTACAAATATGCCAAATATTTTGAACAAAAGCGTGGTTGAAAGCATAGGCATATCTGATCATAGCTACATAACGATGACTTTCCAGTTAGCCATGAAGTCAGAGGTGAAAGAAATTATTAAATACCGACCCATTACACGGTAAGGTTTGACAAGTTTTCAGGAATATGTTGGGTCAGTTGACTGGTCTTTTGTGAGTGACAGCAACATTACATTAAATTTCAAATTTGACCATCTCTTCAAGATTCTCTGCTACGGATTAGAAAATTGTTTTCCAGAAAAGAAAGAAAACGGTTAAATCGAAGAAATCTCCTGTTAGTTGGTACACAGAAGAACTCAGGCAGATGAGAGAAACATTAAATTTTCTCTATGGTATATCAAAAGTAAACAACACAGCAGAAATATATTGTTTAACAGTATTTAATAGTATCAAGCAGAGGCGCAGGGAATACCGCCAAGCACTAGCTGCTGCTGCTACAAAAAAAGGGCAAATGACAATTTTATTTTAACTGCTTCAAATGCACAGAAAGCAATGTGGAATCTTATAAAAAAAACTCTGAAACCAAACAGAAAATCCTAGACACAGACCTGTGTCCTGATGTTTTCAAGAATTTTTTCTGCAACGTAGCACAAAATGTGAGAAACACCATTCCTCCCGATGTTCTTGGAAACGAAACAGACATTCCAAATGATCCGGTGACTGATGCCGTTTTTTCTTTTGAATTGGTGAGTTGCAATACTGTGAAAAACATCATTTTAAATTTAAAAAATAAAAATTATCTTGATCATTATCTAATGAATGCTAAAATACTGAAATATATCTCTCCTGTCTTTTCAATCAATGTATATTAAAATCAACCTAACCAAATAGCCTAAAACTCTCCTGAGTTATACCAGTTTATACTCGAGTTTATAAGAAAGACCCAAAAAATGACCCTTCCAACTACAGGCCAATATCAATAATGCCTGTAGTTGGCAAGGTGCTGGAAAAGATCTTGCTACATCAGTTCTCTGCTCATTTTGAATCAAATAATTTATTGAACAAATTTCAGTTCGGTTTTAGACCAGCCAAAAGCACAGTTGATGCTACAAACGCCTTAATAAAAATCATAAACCAAAGTTTTGAAAATAAGGAATACACTGGAGTCCTCTTCTGTGACTTAACAAAGACCTTCGACTGCATCTCACCCAAGTTACTCATACATAAACTTAATAAGTACGGTTTTGATACTGCAAGAAAATCCATATTAGATTCTTATCTTACTGAGAGATATCAATATGTCAACATAGATGGCAAAAATCTTCTTCTCTTGAAATGTCACTGGGGGTGCCTCAGGGCTCGGTGCCATTGTTGTTTGTTATTTATATAAATGACATAGATGGTTTGAGTCTCAGGTGTTCTTAAATTTTGCAGACGATACTAATGGTGGTGATGTGTCTCAGAATTTGTATAATTTAGTGAGAGACCTGGATGAGATGCAGATGGGAACTAAAGACTGGTTTGGACAAAACCATCTTAGTCTGAATGCAAACAAAACTAAAAAATGTATTTTTCTCTAAAACAAATAGAAGTACCCAATCTTGAGACTATCAGACATCTGGGAGTTAGCCTTGATCCCAAACTATCCTGGGACAGTCATACTGGACAACTTGCAAAGCGGTTGTGTTCTGGTGTGTACCTACTTTTTAATCTGTCTAAAAAGCTGTCAAAAAAGGTACTTCTTAACGTATTCCATGCACAAGGGAAAATTGCATATGCAATTTTAGCCTGGGGACATACAACATCCAGTGACAGAATCTTTCAGCTCCAACGCAGATGTGTAAGAATTGTGGATGGAAAGGGGTACAGGGATGATTCTAGAGAAAGTTTCACAAGATTGGGTATATTAACTTTTTAATCCTTATATATATTATACATGCTCTAAATTATGTTATTACAAATAGGGCGGAATATACAACGCATACAGATATACATGGTATGGCACGTACACATACTATGGTCCTACAATTTTTACCAAATTACCCTCTAAAATAAGGGATCTGCCACCTAAGGCTGCCAACACACAAATAAAAAAATATCTTAAATCAAAGGCATTCTTTTCAATGGAGGAGATTCTTAACAACAATTTTAATTACATGTCTTTAGATTGCTCAACTACTCACAGTAATGCAACGTATTTTTCCATATATATATATACTATTTTATCTATATTTTGTTAAATGTGTTAACTTACTATTTTTATGAATTTTATAAGTAACTTTTTAAATTTTTAAGTCTTTGTATAAGTGACGAATGCAAAAAATCTTTGTATTTTAGTAGCATGAATAAACTACTCTACTTTACTCTACATTAGGGTTTGGCACTCTTCCCAACAATTCGCTACGTTTTTGGAAGAGCCTAACGCCATTGGTGCTTTGTACTTCCCAACCATTCCGGTAAACTTTACTAGCCAGTCTAGCCCAAGATGTTTCGACTGGTCTGACTGGATACTTGAGGGGGTTTTCCTACCTAGCAGAAGCTGGTGTGTCTATGCCCTACGTGGAACGTGTTAGGAGCCCTGCGGTGGACCAGAATACTTATATGTAGAGATTATGAACAAGCATCATACCAACGAAAACATAATGTTTTGGCGAGACTTGGCGTGCGAATGTTTAGAGGCTCACAAATGGACCTCCAGCAGTGATTTAGTTATTTATATTTACTGTTCATGAATGACCTAATAACCAGTTTTAATTAAGATATATATGTATTTTTAATACAACGGAAGTTTTGAAGCTCATAAAAACGAAGACTGGTCTGACTGGTTGAAATCAACATTTATTACACTGCCTAAAAAGCATTTAGCAAACACGTGTGGAGATTACAAACGTACGTAATGTCGTTTATATATAACCCTCTCAAAGCGACATCGGTGGCAGAGAACATGGTACACTTCTCTCCACATAAAACTAGTACAGCAGAAGTTACCAGCCTGTTTAATTTTTAAAATTTTTATAGTACGGCCGGTACGGCCTTGTCTTCCCATAAGTGACAATGACACAGACTCCTGATAACATCATGTTTTGCATGTCAGTGGTTGGTCTATTCGTCAAGTAGCTGTTCATTATGGGAGAAGTAAGGCTACGAAAGTAAACATAAAAAACCGATTTTAAGAGGAGGGAACTATCCACCGAAAGGAAGGCACCGGTTTGACGAATGTTACTGGCCCAGAGGAAGACCAAGAAGCAATCAATTTTCTGGAAAATCATCCGTTTTCCAAACAACAATAGGCAGGAGGATTAATCGTTCGAGGCTAAGGTGTCGCATTGCGGCCAAAAAATTAAACTAAGTGAGGAAAAGAAGCAGTCTCAAATAATTTTTGCGTTGAATTATTCTCTGAGGGACGAAGAGTTTTGGCAGTAGGTGGTTTTCACAGATGTCCAACAGAGACAAAAAACAAATTCTTGTTTATCTACCGCCAAGAACCCGAGATAAAGAACGATATATTGCTGGAAACGAAGACCGTGCGGGAAGATTTTCAGTAAATGTTATCTTGATCTACCCTTTTAATTGTTTTGGGCTAGTAATGAGGAGAATTTTTTCTCTTGTACTAGCCTGGGCACTTCCGTTTGACAGTGAATCCACTCTTCACAGCTGATCGATGTCAAAATCGAAATCTAAACAATGCCAGTCAGTTCAATATTTTCGTTTGGATTTTTTATTTAAAAATTCGTGTTTTCGATTTGGTTTTTGCCTCGTCCCTTTCCAAAAATGTTTGTGCCCTGTTTTATGTGTATGTATCATTGCCGACAAGTTCTCTTCCATGCATCTTGAGTCCGTGTATCTTTTTAAGGCTCCTTAAGATGCATGGAAAAAATCCATAGTGAGAACAGGGCTTAAATACACCTTATGGCCTTTTTATACATAGATATATTGCTCTAATTGCTCAATATTTTAAAGTGCCAAAAATAATATGGTTAATTTAAGTATAAATTTTCTTTTTTTCTTTTTACCGCTATTTAGCCAACTTTTCGGTGAATGGTAACTAATATATATATCCATGTTTTAGACACTATAACCCATAAAATAGGGCACAAACATTTTTGGAATGGGACGAGGCAAAAATCATCTCGAAAAAGTTCTTAAAACTGTCGAAAAAACGAATTTTTAAATAAAATATCCAAACGAAAACATTGAATTGACACTGGCATTGTTTGGATTTCGATTTTGACATCGATCAGCTGTGAAGAGTGGATTCACTGTCAAACGAGAGTGCCCAGGCTAGTACAAGAGAAAAATTTCTCCTCTAGGTGGCGCTGCCGGTGCCTTTCTTTAGAGGGATAGTTCCTTCTTCTTGAAATCGATTTATTCTAGTTACTATCGTAGACTTGCTTCTTTCATAATCAGCTAATCGAATAGACCAATTACTGTGTAGTTAATAAAACATTTTTGCTTTTTTGAAATGTGGTTTTTATTTTTAGTGGCCTTATATTTTAAATTAGTAAAGAATAAACAAGCTATCTGCTTATAAAAAGCATATATGCCAAAAAATATAACCTAAAATGACAAAGTCAAAAAGTCAGTGTTGCACATAGGAAAATATAAAAAATCGTATTTGCAGCTACCTTCTGCTGTACCAGTTTTATGTGGAGAGAAGTGTACTAAAGAAGAAGCAGGCTACTTACGTAATATCATTTATGTCCAACCCCCTCGAAGCTACATCGGTGGCAATCAAAATCCTAACCGTGCCGTCGCCGATGTCTTGAACAGCCTGTTCTCTGTCGCTCTGATCCCTGTCGCCGTGCAACGCTTGGCAAGGGATGCTCTTGAACGCCAGCTCTACCGAAAGGTAGTCCGCTTTGGCCTTGCTGCCGCAGAACACTATGATCTTGTCGTCTGGGCCTAGGTTTTGGATAAAATCGTAGAACTAAAAGAAAATAAACGAAATTTTAAATGAAGTAGTGTAAATAGTGTTTTTGGTGTATCACCATCAACGTTAATGTCTTTATAGTTGTGATTAATAACCATAACTTAATAACGCGAAACAAAGAGTTTTAGACGCGTCAAACTTTATTAATAGATCGGAATATTAGGTAAGTTTTTGTATGATGTGTGAAAAAGGACATTGTAAAATCAATCTGTTCACTAATTCGTCATTTAACATAACGGGACAAAATAAAAGCAGGAAAACCATTTGGAAACTAGCATAAAAGATCACCCGAACTCACTCTATCAATTACTACGTTTATAAGCACCTAAAAGCGCTTTTATATAAGGACGGTTTTAAATAAAATCGCTTTCTCCGACTGTTAATACGTCCTTCGGGTCAGTCCATATCAAGTCAACCAGGGTATTTTACCACACCATCTCCGATGTTGATGATTTTTAGTATACATGTTTTTCCTACCAAAAAACTGGAAAATCCAAAATTTCAGACTTTTTTGACCAGTTGTTTATTTTGAATTAATTTTTGAAAATCGAAAAAGTCACTTATTTGTCCTTAACATGTGCGCACAAAATTAGGAATATCCAAAGAACCACTTATAATAGAAAAGTAGGTGAAGGTTCATTTTAAAGCTCTTATAAAGACCTTTCATATGAGAATATTGCATAACATATATTGAAAAAAAAAATTAAAAAAAAAATTTTTGATTTTTTTTTTTTTGAAAAATTTCAAAAAGGCCATTTTTAATTTTTTTCAAAAAATTATATTATTTTCTTTAAAGTGTTATTAAACTATTCACAAAATTTTGAGATGGACAAATCATGGGTTCAATGTGAAAAAATTTATTAAAAATGTCACATGCATGAAAAATCGCCTATAAATAGACAATGCATTTTGGTAATTAGAAGAATATAATGGGGTTTAAAGCGATATTACAAAAATATTTAACAATATTTTATTTAATAAAAAATTATATCCTACGTTTCATTCTGTATCAGTAATCAGATTAACATTGCCCCCCATTGTAATATTTACTTACAAAACCTCTTTTCCACCGGAGACGTACTATTGGATGTTCCAATTCTTAGGAAAATATGCCTGTATAAACCTGCCAATACTTTTGTGAAATACTGCCTGTTTATTCCTGTTTAACATTAAGGACACACCTCCTTCATTTTATTGGTCTGTTTAGGTACATTGTGGGGATTTGCTGACATGAAAATTCCTGCATAAATTGATTTTCAATTTTTGGCAAGTATCTTCCTGATACAGCTCCAAATAATCGATACATAATAGTTCGACTGAAGGTTTATCAGAAGTCATCTCTGTGTAATTTTAAAAGTTTCAACTATGGGTGAGGCAAGTGGATGGACTAAATATAAAGTAAAGTGCTGTGATCCACTAGAGTTAAAAATTTAAAAAAGCATTTTGGGAAATGGGAAATGGGAATGAAAATCTGTGATGGTTGTAGACTAAAGCTTTCAAAGGAGTTTAAGGCATCTGAAGAAGATGAGGCAGGGTAAGTAACAAATAGTATTTTTTAATATAAAATTAATAAACTAAACCAATTGCGTCAAGTACGGAGTGGAAAAATCTCATGGCATTATTTTGCATGGCATTATTTTGCATGGCATTTTGAGAATACAGACATTATGTACAAATTTCTTGGCATTATGTACACATTTTGGGTCAGCTGTTACCCCCTTTTTAAGTTCTTATAAAAAACTAACTTTTTAAATTTTTTTAGACCCAGTCAAGTTCCAGAAAATGATCCAGATTTTCAAGATCCTGCTGAATCATTTACTCTTTTAAACAAGTCATTGGAGCTTCTTGGTGTGTCGCCAATTAAAAGAAAAAATGTATACAAAGAAAAAATTGATATTGTACAGCATACAATTGCGAAAGCATTTACAAAGGAATCAGATTCAACGCTAGTAAAGGAATGCCAGAGTGACGAAAGTGAAATGATTAAGCAGTTAAAGGACAAATTTTTAAAAACCGAAAAGAGGAGTGAGAAAATACTAGTTTTATCATGTTTACCTCAAAGTTGGAGTAGAAAGAAGATTGAAGAAGAATTTGGAGTTTCTTAATATTTGGCCAGAGCTGTAAAACAGTTAGTTAAGGACAATGGGATATTATGTTCTCCTAACCCCAAACCGGGAAAGACCCTTAGTGATAGAGTGACCCAAATAGTGGTAGATTTTTACCAAAGGGATGACATTAGCAGGACCATGCCAGGTAAAAAAAATTATGTTGTTATCAGAAAATATGGAGCTGAAAAAGAATATGTACAAAAAAAATTAGTCTTAGCTAATTTAAAAGAAATTTATGCATTGTTTAAAACTGAGTACCCCAATGAAAAAATTGGGTTTTCAAAATTTTGTGAACTGCGACCCAAAAACTGTATACTGGCAGGAAAAAGTGGGACTCATACTGTATGTGTATGTACTATACATCAAAATATAAAACTAATGCTCAATGGCTCCAAATTAAATAAGCTATATGATGAAAATAACAGGCCTCTTGCAATATCTTATCATGATTGCCTTTATAAACTAATGTGTAATCCACCTTCAGTGGACTGTTTTTTAAGCAATAGATGCAAGCAATGTCCTGGAGTAGAACAGTTTAAAAATACGTTAATAGAAAAATTTGAGGAAGAATTAATTGATGAGGTCTCATTTAAAAAGTGGGTCTCAGTAGATAGGTGTACTATGGAAACCGTTGTTAAGAAAAGTGATGATTTTGTCCAGGAATTTACTGATGATCTTGTAAAACTTAAATCACATTCTTTTATTGCAAAAATACAAAAAGATAGATACAATGAAATAAAAATTAACCTTAAACCTGGAGAGTCTTTGATCACTTGCGACTTTGCGGAAAATTATTCCTTTGTTATGCAAGATGAAGTCCAGTCTTATCATTGGAATAACAGCCAGGCAACCCTCCACCCTTTTGCCATTTATTTTCTAAGTGATGGTAAACTGCACAACCTGAATTATGTGTTTATTTCGGAAAGCTTGACACATAATACAATTGCATTTCATTTATTTTTAAAAAAATTAATGCCTGATTTAAAAATCAAAATACCAGGACTTAACAAAATTTTTTATTTTTCGGATGGATGTGCTGCGCAGTACAAAAACAAAAAGAATTTTCTGAATATATGCCTGCATAAAAAAGATTTTGGTGTTGAAGCAGAGTGGCATTATTTTGCCACCTCGCATGGCAAAAGTGCCTGCGATGGCTTGGGAGGAACTGTTAAAAGACTTGCTGCCAAAGCCAGTTTGCAGAGACAATCAAATAATGACACCTCTACAATTGTTTACTTGGTGTGAAGAAAACATATCTGGCATTGATTTTAAATATTGCACAGAAGCAGATTATACAAATCATGAAATAATTTTGAATAAAAGATTTGCGGAAGTCTTAACAATACCGGGGACACAAAAAATTCATGCAGTAATTCCTCTTACAGAAAGCACGTTTTTGGCAAAACAGTTTTCTACATGCTTAGAGGTCGAAACACATAATCTTTTTAAAGGTGGAAGCATTATTTTGCAAAATATCGAGTCAGGGTTTGTCACTGTAGAATATGACAGTGCTTGGTGGCTGGCTTGTGTCTTGGGGAAAAATAATGAGAGCGGAGAACTGAAAGTAAGCTTTCTTCATCCACGAGGACCTGCCTCATCATTTTTTTACCCAACACCTCAAGATATTTTAATTATTAAACCAGAAAGTCTTATAAAAAAAGTTGAACCCAACACCGCTACTGGCAGAACTTACAATGTCAGCAAAAAAGAAATGTCAGATTCATCAGAAATTCTTAAAAGAAAGTTAAAAAAATAAATTTAAGGTATATAGTTAGTCTTAGTGTTTTCTGTCTAATTTTTATCAACGAAGTAGAAAAGTTTGTTTATTTCTTTTGCGAGTTTAAAATAAAATAATTTGTAGATAAAGCCTCTGGGTATTTTTTAAAACCTGTATCCATCCAACAAATTTATTTATTTTAATATCCAGTGCACTATTGGTGCTCCTAAAATATGTTTATTTTTTTAAATGCATGATTTTTAATGTACTTAATATTTTTGATATTTTTTTTGACATTGAACCCATCATTTCTCCATCATAAAATTTTGTGGATAATTAAGTAACACTTTGACCAAAATTATATATTTTTTTCAAAAAAATTAAAAATTGCCTTTTTGAATTTTTCAATTTTTTTTTTTTCAATTTTTTATTTTCAATTTTTTTTTTTGTTAAAATTATGTTGTGATATTTCATAAAAAAGAGCTTCAAAATGACTTTAAAATGAGCCATTTATTACTTTCCTAGTGTAAGTGGTTCTCGAGATATTGCTAGTTTTGTACATTCTTGTTAAGGTCAAAATGCTGACTTTTTTATTTTGAAAAATTAAAAAAAAAAAACTACGAATCAAAAAAATCTAAAAATTTGCATTTTCAACTTTTATGGTAAGAAGAAAATATATACCAAAAATCATCAAAATTGGAATTGGTCGCGTAAAATGTTTGTGATTTTTTGGTTGATTTGATATGGAATGACCCCTTCATTAAATGCCATTAAATATATCAGTTTAAAGAAAAAAACAAATAAAACAACTTAACAACAGATTTTTCGGAAAACCAGGGTTGAGTATTTCTTTAGCTTGGAAGAAATGCGCTAAAGCGTTTTTAAAGTGTTTATAACGATCGTAAAATAGGTTTTAAAGCGATAAAACACTTTCTTAAATCGCTTTAAAACAAAGTCGATTTAGTGCTTAAAACGGTTTTAGTGGTGTTTATACGACAACATTTTTAAACCGTCCTTATATAAAAGCGCTTTAAGAGGCCTGTAAAAACAAACTAAATTACTTTATTTATACGGGCCTCTTGAAGTGCTTTTATAGGACGGTTTGAAAATGTCAAACCGTTTTAAGCACGAAATCGATTTTATTTTAAAGATAATTAAGAAAGCTGTTTATCGCTTCAAACCGATTTTAGGGACGGTATAAACACTTTAAAAACGCTTTAACGCATTGTTTCCAACTAAAAGAAATACTCAACCCTGGCTTTACCGAAAAATCTGTTGTTAACTTAGTCGTTTTATTTATTTTCTTTTTAAAGTGAAATTTAAAACGAAAGAGCGAGAGAAAGAGCGATTTTATTTAAACGTCCTTATATAAAACCTGTTTTAAGCGCGTATAAACATCGTAAACAATCAGAATTACCAGTTAGTAGGGAGTTAATAGACCACTAATTTATCGTCACCTTATTGGCTTACCGTAATTGAGATGCTAAAAAGAGTTCTTAAATCACAAACACAAATTACCCTAACCGTATTTGTTTACCCACATACAAACTGCCAATGTAAATAGAATAGAAAAGAGAACAACAATTCCTGTTTTCGCAAATTCACTTTTACAAAAAAATTCAAAACCTAACTAAACAAAAAAACGAATCACCCATCAGCTGCAGCTTTTGCACAGAAATAAATCTGGTTGGTTGCCAAAAATAACCGAGCGGGTTATTTTTGGCTACGAGAGAAAAATAACCGATTTTGCGTACGGTATCACCAATAACGCTCTAATATGTCAATATCCTTTTAAAAAACTAAAACGAAACCACGAAATTTGTAGTAAAAACAATCATACATTAAATTAGAAAACTTAAGTAAGTTTTTGCTAGCTATCAGATCAAATGAATATTGCATAAAAATTTAGACAAAAAATAATTCACTGAGCTTTTATTCGATTTTTAAAAGCACCATTATTTAAACTAAAAATATCCACATGTGACCACTTGACATTTTAGAGTTTTAACATTTGTGATAAAAGTGCGTTAACACCAAAATTTGTTCTGCAAAATGGTTCATAAACGTTACTCGATCTCGTAATAATAATAATAATAATAATAATACATTTATTTGCATTAAATTGTTAGGGGTGCAGTACAGATGACACAAAAGTAGAAAAATATTTGTGATAGTATATTTGAGTCAAAAATTGAGGACAATCAATTAAATTGTTTATAATTCTAAATAATAATGGTACGCTTTAACGCATTGTTTCCAACTTAAAGAAATACTCAACCCTGGCTTTACCGAAAATTTTAAAGTGAAATTTAAAACGAAAGAGCGAGAGAAAGAGCGATTTTATTTAAACGTCCTTATATAAAACCTGTTTTAAGCGCGTATAAACATCGTAAACAATCAGAATTACCAGTTAGTAGGGAGTTAATAGACCACTAATTTATCGTCACCTTATTGGCTTACCGTAATTGAGATGCTTCTATGTTCAAGCAAAATAAGGTTGTAATTGAGTCTTAACCAGTCGCACTCATATAGAAATTTGTTTATTTGTAATTTAGGTACCTTAAGAATTTATTTTGAATTACTTCTAATCTACTTTTGTTAACTTCTCTCTCTCTCTCTCTTTAAAGTTTTTATTCTGCCTAATAATAAAAGCGTCACTAACTTTATCTTCTTATTTTAAAATGAGACAGTTTATGTTATAATCAAAAGCAAAAAGGATATAGTTTCTCGCTGATATATTTATCGATATTCAGTTTTAATTTATTGATTTTACAATATTCGCTAAACCGATTTAAATCACTTTGAAGAAGGGAACAGTCTAAGAGGGATTTGCTAGCGAAAAAGATTTAAATCGTGAACATACAGAAGGAACTTTGAAAATTTCAAACATGAGGAAATGGATTATACCCATTTACTTCAACAGATTGAGGTCAATTATGAACGTATAAAGCAAGAAGCCTCAAAATATCTCCAGTAACACCAATGTCAGCTATTCTTTTTATAACTATATTTATGTTTATTTTGTCAAACGCTTTACTCAAATCAGTGTATATGGCGTCCACTTGAGCATGAACAGGTTACTTTCTACATACCTTTTTGGAAAGGATCCATGCTGCTCAAGTGAAAGCTCGTTTTTTAGTAGGTTTAATGTTTTGCCCTTTAATTCTCTTCGTCAGGTTAGCGTAAAGTGACCAATTTGCTTTTTTCCTATTATAGCGTTTCCTTTAATTACGATTTCGACGATGCAATGCACTGATTTTACAAGGTAGTAACTTTTTAATTTTTGAAGTGTTAAAGAAAAAAACAACATTTCATGCACGCAAAATGCCGCCAACATTCGAAGAGGGCATGACACTTAGTGAAAAAGATTGGGTGTTGTCAAAGTTTTCTTTTTCACTGAGCATTGGATGGAAAAACCGGGAAAAGCCTGAGTATTAAAAGTTAAAAAAAAAGTATGGATACTTTGTCTTCAACTTATTTCAATTGAAGCTTTAGTGGATCTACCAAGTCGATTTTAAGTCTTACTTACCAGGCTTTCTTTATCATTTTCATCTATAATTTGTATAGTTTGCGTCACGGTGTGCGTTGCGGCTAAGTCTAGAGATCCGACATACACCTACAAGAAAAATTATTTACTCGTTATTGAATTAAGGGCGGAATAATGCAATATCGATTTATAAAATGAATTAGCATGCTAGAGAAATGTTTTTAACACATGGTGATTTATAAGTTATTCATGAACTGAAGACTTCTCCACATTTTCTGTTTTAAAATGAAAAATCTTGCTTTTTTGAAATTTTCTTCGAATTTTTCTTAATTAAAATGGTAAAATAGTAAGGCCCTGTCGGCAGTGCCTGTGTTTACAGGAAGTTTTCAAAGTTTAGACAGTACTTTCCTTCCCATGTTCTTTGTTGGTGTACATCAAAGATGTTAAAACACCAAAAACCTTCCCTTTAGCAGTTCTAGTAGGGGAATTAAGGAGAGATTTCTTGCGGTCACCCATCCGAAAAATAATTGCGACCAGCGTTGCTTAGGTAATGACACCGATAAAATAACACAAAGAATGTGTACCTGGATAGGATCGTTCATATACGTTTTAGCCAAGGCCCGGACTCCCGGAGGCCACGTGGCGCTGGTCATGATACACTGTCTTGTAGGCCTAAGAGCGTACATAACTTTCCGGATTTGGGGCTCGAAACCCATGTCTAACATTCTGTCCGCTTCGTCGAGCACCACATAGCTGACTGACTTTATGTTGAGATGACCTAGGAATAAAAATAATATATATAATATGAGTTTAACTTTAAATAATATCAAATTTCAGTGTAATATCTACTTAACTAAAAAAGACACAAACACAAACAAACATACGAATATCTATGTAAGGCTTTTCTAAGAATGTATGCTTAAGATTATTTTTAAATTTTAATAAGCTAGGAAGTTAAACTTCCAAATCAGTTACATCAACCGAAAAGAATCTAAAAAAGAGAAGATCAAAAGATCTTGTGAGGAAAGAACGAAAATTCAAAATTGGACGAGTATCCCACAAGGAACACACAAAAGACCAAAGCGAAAGAAGAAACAATTAAACGATGTTTCGCCCGGGGTGACCAGCGTGGGCTCGTCAGTGGATTCACTAGTCACCTTCAATCCAAACATCATTTAACACCATCGCACACTCTCCGCGAGAAAATAATAAAACAAAACATTCTCAAAGTTCGAAAATAATTGATTTTCGTTGATAAATTTAAGAAAAATTTTGAGGTAATCAGTGTAGCAAAGAAACAGGGTGTACTTAAAGCACAGTTCTACGTTATTGATGTAAATTATCAACAAAAGTGGGCCAAGATGGGAAACATGTGTGACTCCGGAGGATGGAGATAATCTTTCAGAGCAGAACTCTAAAAGGGCCACGAACATTAATCTATTGATTGATAATATTATGACAAATTTCATCGAACGCCTTGCTAAAATCTGTGTATAGTGATTTATTTTTATCTGGACCGTAACTTTTATTTTTCTTTCTTGTAGGTGACTTTGGAACAAATACACTGTGAAAAAATCTGGGAACAACTTACTGATTCCTACGCCACCCTCTGCCACCTCATTTCCGAGCCTCATCTCCCCAGGAGTTAGGAATTTCTGGAACTTTTAGAAAAACCAGTCAGAAATCACTATTATTATGGGGGATATTAACTCAAAACTCGGAAATGTCCCAAGAGAAGACATTGTTGGAAGGGACGGTCTTGTTATACCAAATGATAGTGAACGGGGCCTTTTCCAATTTTTTCAGGAGAGATTTTGTTGTTAAAAACTTCCAAATCAGTTACATCAACCGAAAAGAATCTAAAAAAGAGAAGATCAAAAGATCTTGAGAGGAAAGAACGAAAATTCAAAATTGGATGAGTGTCCCACAACACACAAACGACCAAAGCGAAAAGAGAAACAATTAAACAATGATGGGTGATCGTCAGTGGATTCACTAGTCACTAGTGAATCCACTGACGAGCCCACGCTGGTCACCCCGGGCGAAACATCGTTTAATTGTTTCTCTTTTCGCTTTGGTCGTTTGTGTGTTGCTTGTGGTACACTCATCCAATTTTGAATTTTCGTTCCTTCCTCCCAAGATTTTTTGATCTTCTCTTTTTTAGATTGTTTTCGGTTGATGTAACTGATTTGGAAGAGTGTGCGATGGTGTTAAATGATGTCTGGATTGGGGGTGACTCGTGAATCCACTGACGAGCCCACTCTGGTCACCCGAAACATCGTTTAATTGTTTCTCTTTTCGCTTTGGTCGTTTGTGTGCTCCTTGCGGGATCCAATTTTGAATTTTCGTTCTTTCCTCCCAAGCTCTTTTGATCTTCTCTTTTTTTAGAGATTTTGTGTTTCGAATACTTTCTTTAAACTACCAGCTGCAGCAGCAGAAATAAATGTTTTACACTAATTTAATTTTAGTAATTAACCCTCGAATTAACCACAAAGACAGACGTCAATAGTTGTTGTTTTTAACGCTTTAACAACACTCCACCCCCACCAAAAACCACGTTTTACTCCTCTAATCCTTGTTGCAGAGAACGCGTTCAAAACAAAACCAAAAGACACTGCATTTTTGACTTGTTTATGCAATGTTTCGAACGAGGCCCGATTTACAGCTGACTGCAGTCGATGCATAAGTTCCTGTGGCAGCAACTTTACGGATACATCAACGTACGTACGCATCTATTGCGATCAGCTGCATAACGCGTTAGGTATATGGATCTCGGTATGTTGTGGGCTACATCAAAAATTGTTTATTTACCTGCTGCATATAAATCGTTCATTCTTCCTGGAGTAGCAATGACAATGTCAACTCCACTTGTTACGACTTGAACTTGAGCTTTACGGTCACCTCCACCGTATACACAGACCCTAGAAAAGTTAAGAAATGTGTTGTGTAAATTGTGTGGCCTATTTCTGATACACAATATTGTGGGCTTAGTATAAAAACTATGGTACAAATTGTCATTTAGGGTCGAAAAGAATCCGGGCAGGCTGAGTCAGGGCCTTCATAACGAACCTGAGCCAACACCGACCTCAACTAAACCCTGGCGCAGACGTAGGCTCGGATCACAATTCAGTTGTGGCGAAAATTAAATTTACCCTCAAGAAAAATCGTCCCGCAAATAACAAACCCAGACCCAGGTTGGACAAAATTCAAGATAACATGATAGCAACTAAACTTAAAGTCGAACTTAACAAAAAAAGCTTAAAGATGAGTCTAACGAACAAGATGCAGAAATGATCTGGACAAAGTTTAAAAGTGCCACAGTCGAAAGCACAACACTCTTAGGCAAGGATGAAAAAATAAATAAAAAGAAAGTTTGGATGACCAATGAAATCCTGGAGTTAATGGATAAAAGACGCAGTAAAAAAGGCAGCGATCAGTATCATGAAATCAATAGAGCAATAAAAAACAAGATAACGTCAGCAAAACGAGACTCGATAATGCAGCAATGTCAAGAAATAGAAGATCTAGATGCTAAACATGACACTTTCAATTTACACAAGCGCATAAAGGAAGCGGCCGGATTGTTTAATAAAAGAAAAGCTGGAAGCCTTGTAGACAATCAGGACAAAATCATACCGGATACCAAAGAAAAACTAAAAGAATGGTGTAGCTACATAGAACATCTCTTTACCGATAACCGATCCGAACAGCCAGAAGAATTCTCAAACCAAGGCATAGATATAACACCAAAAGAAGTAAAACACGCAATATCTTCAGCTAAAAACAGGAAAGCAGTAGGGCAAGACGAAGTATACACTGAGGTTTTAAAGCTAATAAAAACTGAAGATTCGCTAAATACGCTGGTAAAACGTTTTAACTTGATTTATCGTAGCGGTAAAATCCCTGCTGACTGCCTAAAATCAACCTTTGTTAAGCTGCCTAAAAAACATTCAGCAAAGAAGTGTAGTGATTACCGCCTAATCAGCCTAATGAGCCATATGTTAATAATATTTCTAAAGATTATCCACAAAAGAATTTATGGGAAATGCGAATCCTTTATGGGCGGCACGCAGTTTGGATTTCGTGGTGGGTTCGGGACAAGAGAGGCCTTGTTTGGCATTCAAGTCTTAATTCAGCGGTCTAGGGATGTGTCGGTGCCAGTATATGCCTGCTTCATAGATTATGAGAAAGGATTTGATCGAGTCCAAAACGAAAAGCTAAAAGTTGTTGGTCTAGATGTCCGAGATCTAAAGATAATCATTAATCTATACTGGAATCAGACTGTCCAAATAAAGTTTGATGGCTAACTGTCCGAAGAAGTCCAAATAAGAAGAGGAGTACGCCAAGGTTAATTAATAATATTAATATCTATAGTAACATATATATATAACGTATATAATAGAGAATGCACTTCATAACCTCGAAGAGGGTATGACCATAAACGGCATAAAAATCAATAACACACGATATGCCGACGACACTGTCATAATAGCAGACACGCTGCAACGCCTGCAAGAGTGTTGAATCAAATTGCTGCCAAAAGTTCGCAATTCGGGCTTAACTTAAATGTTGAAAAAACAAAATCGATGGTCATATCCAAGGAAAAGAACATCCGAGGCATGTTAGAAGTAAATGGGCAGCAAGTCGAACGCGTGGATTTATACAAATACTTGGGTTGCCTCCTCAATGAGAACTGGGACAACATGCAAGAAGTTCGTGCAAGAAATGAACAGGCCAGATCATCTTTTATCAAAATGAAATCAGTGTTGTGTAATCGCGATCTTAATACCACTCTCCGAATTCGTGTGCTTCGGTGTTATGTTTTTAGCATCTTATATTATGGCATGGAAGCGTGGACACTGACTGAGGCCATGTGAAAAAAGTTGGAAGCATTCGAGATGTGGTGTCATCGTAGAATACTAAGGATATCTTGGATGGACCGAGTAACTAATGTGGATGTTCTGCTTAGAATAAATAAAGATCTTGAAGTTTTATTTACCATCAGAAAACGAAAACTTGAATATTTTGGCCATATTTTGAGAAATGACAAATATAAACTTTTAATATCGATAATAGAAGGTAAAATTGAAGGCAGAAGAGGTCCGGGTCGTAGACGGATATCATGGCTTTAAAATATTGCATGGCACTTGAATACGAAATATGTTTTGTCTTCAAACTCTTGTCCTTTGACCAATAGAAATCCGGAAAAATCGGTTTTTAAGTTTTTTCAATTACCATTCAAATAACTTAGTAGATAAGTGGGCACAAAATATCTAGCTTAGGCACAAAAAGCAGTGCAAGGCTAACACCCGCAAGGGTGCTTACTACCACTTCTGCGATCTAACATCTAACAATTTATTCCAATGCGTTCCGATAATTCCCTATTATTCAAAGTTACTTACGACTTAATGCCCCGGTACTGGTACTTCTTGACTTCCTTATCGATCTGCAGCGCCAGTTCTCGGGTGGGCGCCATAACGATGACCGTAGGGCCGAACCGATCGTTTCGCGGCACGGTTTGTCCCTCGATGTGAATCAAGGCGGGTAGCAAAAAGGCTAGCGTTTTTCCTAAGAAAATAACAGATAATTTAACGACGTTTTTTCCTCGCCTAACTTACACAAAAAACTCAAGATTTTTTTAAATCAAAATCCTAAATCCAACCTGTGATTCATAGGAGTGCGCATAATTTATCAAAGTGCAGAGTGTCCACAGAAATCTTTCCATGACCAACTTGTTAAAGTTTCCCTGACTATTACTTTTTTTAAAAATCAGCCTACTATTTCACTACTATTTCAAACAGCGATACGAAAATAATGAGTAAAATGCGCCGCAGGCAAAAATCTTGAGGACATTATTCTAAAAATTATGCAGAAATTATTAGAAAATGATTTTTGTAAAATAAATTTTGGATTGGCATCTACGTCACGATTCTTTAGAAACGACAGAAAATCTCAACCGTCACAATTATGGAATGAAGCGATTTTTACTTATCGCCTCATTTAAAATAAAAACACAGCGTCCTTAATACTTATCTTAACGTTGTAAGAGATACTGCATAATTTTTTTAATAACATTTTGTAAATTTAATATTATAAAGATATTCTGCGGGATTAGTTTTACGGCGGAGCTAAATTGCTACTACGCGTACCAATAAACGTCAAAAAGTGTCGGAAATTCTCACCATGTAAAAGGAAAGACAGAATTTGTGTGACTTCTGAACAGTGATATATTCCATGCCTAGCAAAAGTTTTAAAGGTTTGTTTACACACAAAAATAAGCTTCATAACATACATTTGTAAATAAAAAAAGAGTTTTTTGCAAAAACTGCCCACAAAAATTTAAATATACATATTTTTTATTTACTGGAATCGTCAGATTTTTTATAAGAGATAAGGGATAGGGGATTTTTTTTTTGAAAATTTGACTGAAAAAATAATTTTCTATATGTTTTGAACGGTGTTAAGAAAGGTTGCTAAAATTAAATTTTCACATTTTGATGAAATAGTAGAAAAGTGTGTTGCGTTAGCTTCAAAGGGCATTTTTAATACCCTAAAAGGGCATATGAATAGCAATTCTGATACTCTTACCGGGGAATTTCCATGACTTTCCATAAGCATTTTTTCAACCTGACTTTCCAGATTTTTCCAGAATGTGAACACCCTGATTACAAAAAACCAAAATTTTAATAAAGTAGGTACATAACTGTACTACAGGGTTCCCACCAAATTCTGATTTCCAAATTCCCTGACTTTTCCAGGTTTTCCCTGACCATTTTTTAAGAAATTACGGGTATTTTTTGGATATAAATTGCTCGTCTACGTGGATTATCCGATACCAAGTAAATGTAGACTTTTACCATGACAATTTTTGAAAGCTCAAATTTAGCAGGTTTTTATATTATCGAGACAAAAAGGTAAAAAGCAGATAAATAAGACGAGAAACTTTGTTCGAAACTATTTGAAGACAAAAATCACAGAAACCAAATTCGTTAAATCCTAAAAACACATCAGGTACTTAACAGTATTAAAAATAAAAGACTAATTTGCCTAGTTCTATCAACGTTTTTTTGGTTCATCTAGCAAGTTATAAAACTAAATTGCACGAAGTGTTAATATATATGCACATGTGCACATGCACAAGAAAAAGAAGACCAGCATAAGCTGAAATATGGAAAAACTCAAGACAGAACAAACCCAGAAAATATACCAGAAACCAATTACTGAAGAAATAAAAGAACCGCAATGTAGCTACAATATAAACGAGCTCTGGAAGAACATCCAAAAAACAGTAACTAGGGTGGCTAGTCAAGTGCTCGACAAAAAGAGAAAACAAAGAAGGAAGTAGAATATAGAATAGTATAAACAACAAATATCTGAAGCAAGCAAAATGATATAAAGGAAAAAGAGAGATCACCATTTAAATATAATAAGAGATGGAGGAAAGCAGAAAAAACAACAATAAAAGAATACTTTCAGGGAATAACAAAGCACAAAACATGATACCAACCCAGAACCCAAAACTTCCTCTCAACAAACAACGGAGAACTGATAACCAACGAAAGAGAGATCCTAACCACATGGAAGAACTACTTTTGCGAACTACTCAACGAAGAGGTAAATAGAGTAAAGTTGTGCGAAGCAATGCAGGAACTGGGCTTTTAAAAGCTGATATCCCTGGTAAAATGTGTACGGAGGATACAAGGTGCAAGATAAGGGTGGAACAGAGCTACTCTGATTTATTTGGTATCAACAATGGGCTTAAGCATGGTCGTGACTATCTTTCACTCCAACTCTTCAACATAGCATAAGAATATGCAATTAGGAAAGCCAAGATTGAGACACCAACGGTTATTTCCACCAGGAAGGACCCAACCTACTACTGGCCTTCGCAGATGATGTGGACATAATTGGCAACAGCAGGATTAATCTTAAAGATTACAAAAAAGGAGTAGAACCCTTTTTGGCAGTGGAAGCAGTTGCTGTGGACGTTCCTTCACTTTCAGTTGTTGGTGACGATGTAGATTTTGGGTCAAGACTGATAGTGTATCAGTTTTCTTGATTAACAAAGACAATTTCCTTAATTTTTTTTCAACCTTCACATACTTTACATGATTCCTGCTCTTAAAATGGCTCAAGATGACCTGACGCTCAATTCAATATTTTTTAAACAATATGTTTGATATTTATTGGTGTTCACAGCCTGTAGACACTGCCACTCTGGTGGATTTATGGAAGGACTTATCCAGTCTAAATTAGAAACTGTTTTTTTTTGACATTTTGGATTCTTGCTCTTAAAAAAATTGGAAATTCTCGAAATCTCGTCGATTAGAAAAAACGCGCTAGACTACACTTGAAAGTTGTAACAAAAGATAGCGCGATGTGTGGTTAGAACAAGGAGAAATAATACCAGGTGATATTTATTATTTCGAAACGAAAACGAAATATGTTCAATAAACACAATCTGCCACCCTGGGTAATGATGCGGTTCTTGTCCTATACGTTTTAAAAAGCTTTCCTCTCTCTTTTCTCTTGCTCTTGGATTTTAGATGGACTGGAACTGATTGAACGCGAAACAGATGTTGAGCTTATATACGAGGTGAGCAGAGAAGAACTCACATCATAATTTTGACAAAGTTGGTTTAAAAAATAGGATGAGAAAGAGAAATTCCAGGTTTTGTGTGCCAATTCCCTGACTTTTGAGGATTTTTTGACTGACTGACTTTTCCAGGTAGCTCTCAAAATTCCCTGACTTTTCCAGATTTTCCAGGTCAGTGGGAACCCTGTACTATCACAAAATCGAAATAGATCAAAACGGACTGGCCTAAAACGTTACAAGAGCAAAACCGTAAAAACGTAAAATAGTGTAACATATACCCGCTAGATGGTGACACAGTATGCAGCCGACAACAACTGGACAGGAAAACCTGTGTAATATATTGCCGTTAGATAGCAGTACATAGCCGACAAATAAGATAAGGACAAGCTTTTCGTGACGGCTTTTACCGGGGATGTTTTTTTATTGTACAGAAACAGTTGGGTTGGGTTGGATCCCTCCAAGGAAGGACTATGAATACGGCCCTTAGATAGGTACTACCTAATTTTATATGGCCGACTGTGGGCGAAGCCAGCGCCCTCTGTACCTAAAATACAGAAGGCGCTGTCAGGCTAACAAATCAAACGGTGTCCGTCACGCCGCAGCACCATCTAGCGGCAATATGTCACACTATTTTACGTTGATACGGTTTTGCCCCTGTAACTTTTTAGTACTGTAAGGTTTTAGGCCAGTCCGTTTCGACCAATTTCTGTTCGCCGCTACATAGTTTTGTAATTTTAAAATTTTTGCCCAGTACTGATTTGTTATTGTCAATTTTGGGAAAGTACGTTTTTACATTGTATTGTTCATAGTAGTAGTAGTAGTAGTAGAAGTATTAGAAGAAAGAGGGGGGGGACTCTCGGCCAGGCAACTAGGGTCTACGCGAGCCCTTTTCGACACTTCTACTCTCCCACGATCGAACCTTCTTGTCCTTTAGATAACGGTTATTCCATTATTATTGTTGTTTTTGTTGGTTTGCGATCAAATGCAAAGTGGTTTAATTTTAGTGTTTTAACAAGATTGATTTTAGTGAACTTATAATAATAATTCCAGATGTTTTTACGAGGTTTTTTAGTTTGCTGTGAAGTTTTGAAATGTGCGATAAAGTTGTTAAAATAGTATTTTTAGGATGCATTTAAACATCAAAGTGACTACAGATTCGTACATTGAATGTTTTAAAATTTGGTTAAAAGCGCTTCAGCTGGTGACTGGTAAAAAAAATAATTAAAATCGACTCTTGGGAACCTAGTTCGTTGCTGATTCCCAATCTTCAGTTTTTTAAAGAATTTTTCTGACCTGTTCCGGTTTGAGCAATTCCAATCAAATCCTCTCCGTTAAGCAGAACTGGCCAAGCCTGACACTGAATCGGCGACGGCTTCTCGAAGCCTTGCTTTCGTATTTCCTCCATAATCTCCGGATAATTGAAAAATGCTTGGTGGAATGCTACGACCGGTTTAGGAATCGGTCTGCTATTTTCATTCTGTATTTTAGAAAATTGTCAAATTACTCAACTAGATTCTGCTTAAATTATGTGTAACAAAAAAAAAGTTTTGGAACAGGTCTGCTCTTGTTATTCCATAAAAGCTGAGGACCTGCACCTTTGCATGAGGTATTACCCGTTTTTCTTGCTTTAAATTCCCCTTAACCGATTTTGATGAAATACGTCATTCCCAGGAGTCCAAGGAATGCAGTAGTAAAAGTCCCATCAAAATCGGTCCAGTAGTTATTGCGTGATGCTAGAACAAACAAACAGAACGACAAACGGACAAAAAATATAAAAATTGTATTTTTGGTATCTGGTAAAATATCTAGAGATTTATTATATGTAGAAAAGGGAATTCAAAAAATTAGGTTTGGAAACCACTTAATCTTTTGAAAACAACGTAGAAGGATAGTTAGTGTACCCAAAGGCTAACTTTATCCAGCAGTAATGAACTCTCCAAGAAATTCCTTCACGGAAGTAAAGTTGTTCACACTATGTGACATGTCATGTGGTGTGATCTGTAATTTTCAAAGTTAATATTTAGATAGATAAAAACTCAAAAAATTAAATTCTAAAGAAAATACCTTGATATAAGTTTTTGTCTTCATCAAAAAATAAAAAAAAAAACATGTATTTATTTTCAAAAGTGTGATTTAAGTATAAAAAGTAGATACAATAAAATACAAAAGTCACAAAAGTAGTAACTTTTTTATTTTTTTTTGTTATTTAGACATTTTTCTAAATATATCACTAGTGTGAGAATATTTTATTGAAAACACCTGTGAGATTTTTCGTTTGTAATTAAAAAACTCAATAATTTTTAGAAATCAAATGGTACAAAGTAGAAGGTCTTTGGCAAAACTATCAGAAACGAAAAAGGAAATAGAAAAAAAGAGAGAAAATAAAATTACGAGGAAGGGTTGCTGTGTGAAAATTGAGGCAAAAGGTATATGAATCAAAAATGACTCAAAAACTAGAGATTTGTTATCTCGGTTGCATATCACATTATTATAGTATGCTCGACCATGGAAACATATTATATTCACTTAAAAAGTGGTAAATCAATTTTTCTTTTTTCAAAAACTATTACACCAAATGTTAGCATTTTTCAAGAACAACCCTAAATCTTTTTAATGATGACATTGTCAACGAATCGACACAACAAGTAAAGAAAGAAAGGCAAAAAGAAAAATAAAAAATTGAAAAAATCCAAACAAAACCACAACCTGAACCTAATTTTTTAACTTTTTAAAGATTTTAAACTAAACTGAAAAAGTAATTTAAACACAATAAAACAATCTTTTGTATGTAATATACCATATTTTATAAAATAAATATTTTATAAAATATGGTATATTACACTGTAAAATATTTCATCAAACATCTTTTACAAGACATCTCTGACAAAAAAATTTTATAGTGTAATACCGGCCTAATATACCATATTTTATAAAATAAAACAAATATTTTATAAAATATGGTATATTACACTATAAAATGTTTCATCAAATATCTGTTATGAAAGATCTTTAACAAATAAGTTTTTTAGTTTAATACCGGCATAACTTAGTCTCTCCTTGAGTGTTCTAAAAATAAAACCTAGCAATTTGAGTGCTTGCTAAAAATAAGGTACTTAATACATACCTCAAAAGTCCTATTGACGACAATATTATTATTGTTTTCGCGGATCTCGGCAACCTGTTCTTCAGTCAAGGCTGTGACGTCTGGATGTTCTTCATAGAAATGTTTGATTATTGGAGGTTGTCTGTTCCATTCTTCTTCTACAGCGGCGTCCTATAGAAAAAAATTAACTATTTGAGATTGATTCTATTGACAGGGAGTTTTTAAATGAATAAACAGGATGTCCACAGAATTTTTCGAAAAAGAATCCTTAACTTTCCATGATTTTCCATGACCAACTTTTTAAAATTTGCCTATTACTTTTTAAAAAATCAGCCTACTACAACTTTACTGATCAAACCTCTCGTTTAATATTTTTTATTCCTTTATTGAAGGTACTTCGTTACACTCAGATTTTTTTGTCTATTTCAAACAGCGATGAAAAAATAATGATTAAAATATGCCGCAGGCAAAAATCTTGAGGACATTATTCTAGAAATTATACAGAAAATTCTTTAAAAATGATTTTTTGATGTTTTTTGTTAAATATATTTTGGCTTGGCATCTAGGTCGCGATTCTTCAGAAACGACAGAAAATCTTACCCGTCAGAATTCTGGAAAGTGGCGATTTTTACTTATCGCCTCATTTAAAATAACAACACAGCGTCCTTCATATTTATCCTAACGTTGTAAGAAAAACTGCGTCATTTTTTAAATAACATTTTGTAAATTTAATATTTTAAAGATATTCTGCAGGACTAGTTTATGGCGGAGCTAAATTGTTACTACGGTTTACACAAAACAATAAGCTTAATAACATACATTTTTAAATAAAAAGCAGGGTTTTCAGAAAAACAGTCTACAAATATTAAAACTGACATATTGTTTATTTACTAGAACAGTATTAAGAAACATAGTCCTGACAAAAAAGCATTAAGTGTAAACTTGTGTTTAAAAATTGTCAATTTTTTTGTAAGGGCGAGATTTTCTGACGGTTTTTGAAGAATCGCGACCCCAGTGTCAATTAATTAGAGACTGATTGCCAAAATCATGTTATAAATGTCGGATAAAAGCAATTTTTTTTAGAAAATTTGACTAAAAACTGAATTTATACGTTTTGAACGGTGTTAAGAAAGGTTGCTAAAATTAAATTTTAAAAAAATAATATTTTTCACGTTTTGATGAAATAGTAGAAAAAAGTGTGTGGGGTTAGCTGCAAAGGACATTTTTAATACTCTAAAAGAGCATATGAATAGCAATTCCGATACTTTTATTGAAGAATTTCCATTTTAAGTAAGTTCCATGACTTTCCATGACCACTTTTTTTCCCCGACTTTCCAGGTTTTTCCAGAATGGGGACACCCTGATAAAAATTAAAAAAAAAAAAACAACAAAAATTTTGGGAGAAAAGAGTACTGTTGAATACTTTTTATTGATAAAAACACTCCCGAACCCCCCCCCCCCCCCCCCCCGCGCGCTTGTTTACGAAAATGCCCTCCTTTAGTGGAGTCGGACTTTTTCGTGAAACTATGAAATGAAACTCTTGCAATTATAAAAATAAGATTTAAGCAAAGGTTATCGTTAATTTTGAGGCACTTATGCCCTAATCATTTGTGCTTGCTTTCGTGGCATAATAGGGGACTATACCACTTCAAAATTAACCACATAATTTTTGAAGCTCGTGTGGTATTATCCTCGATTATTTTGCAAGTAATATGTTTTTTTAACAAATTGCATTAATTGGTTTTCATATTTTACGAAAATATGAAACCAAACTTTTACAATGATAGAGAACAAGTCCTAATTAAGAATTACAATAGTCAAAACAAAAAAAAAGGTCGGCAATAAAAATCGACGCAAATCATTTGCTTAAAATATTTTCCGACGTCTGCATGCTGTTAACGTATTGTCACGGATTACTGAGCGTGATTTTTGTGTGTGTATTTGAATTTAGTTAATGAGAGGTATTGTTCTTCTATATTTAGTTACTAGGTATTGTTAATCGACTTATATGGAAGAAACATATCCCAATATGAAGCTATTATTGGAAACTGTGCAATATAACAAATATGGTTGGTGCAGATTGGAACGTAGCTGTTTTACTTGGCATGCAGTTGTGGTATACAAAATACTGATGTTTTCTATGCGAATCGGATGGCCGAGTTAAAAAGGATCACTATAAAAGAAGAAATTGGCCACAAAGACAATCTTTTATACCGCGCGTGAAAAAAGAAAAAAATGTGAGTAAGGGATAGTGATGCGAATATAATGTAACCTTCATATTTGCTCGGAACAGTTGAAGACCGTGCTTACACCCACTAAGCGTGGGACCAGAGGTTTTCGATCGGTATGATGCGAATGCATCTAGCCTCTCTTATCCAAATGCCAACCTCACCTTCTCGTTGTGCTCCCTGTCTAAAACAGACGAGGCTCTGGCGACCGAATACGGACGGTATAGCCTTATGGGGAAGTTGAACTAGACCCAATAACCTCTAGGAACTGCTTCATTAAGGACCTGTACAAACTCATACGGGGGTTAAATCTAATGGGGTGGTTAAACAAGAATCAATACTGTACAAACTCGTACAGGGGATAAATTTAATGGAGTGGTTAAACTAGGATCAAAGGGTGCACAATAAGCCAGTAATGGCTGCAGTGTAGTGACTCTGGCCAAGCCATTAGGCTGGTCGGAGCCACAATCGGGAGGTTTTAGTCGGTAGGAATCCGCTACCCGATCTCTCCTGGTAGAGGAGAAATGACTCTGGCAGGAAAGTAGTTCGGGCGTCTTATGCAAGATTTCCCCTTGAGACCCTTAAAAAAAAAACCGCGAGTGAAAAATGCTACAAACAATCCTTTACTTTTCAAATAAAATATTACTTCCGCCGTTACATATCAAACTTGGCTTATTTAAAAACTCCATTAAAGCTATGAATAGAGATCTTCCTGCCTTCAATCACATAAAAAAAAATTTCCCACAATAAGTGAAGTCAAGATTAAAGAGGGAGTTTTTGTGGGACCCCAAATAAGAAAGCTTTCTCATGGATTCGGGAATTCACGCTGTGCTTGAGGGAAAAAAAAGGAAGCCTTTAGAATGGACCAAATTCTTAGGAAATAAAAGAGCAGAAATTATCCAGAGATTGTAAACAAACTTCTACAATCATATGAAAATATGGGATGTAATATGTCCTTAAAAATACACTTTCTACATTCTCATTTAGACTACTTCCCCGAAAACTCTGGAGATGTGAGTGTCTAACATGGAGATCGATTCTCGAGTCTAACAAGGGAAAAATGTTTCAATGTTAGCGGATTACTGTTGGACGCTTTGTCGAGAGGAACCAGAGGTTGTGTATAAGAGAAACTTAAATAGACATAAGAAAAGTGATTGATTTTATTTGTCATTAAACCCGAATTATTAGTTAAAAACAATTTCATACTAAAATTCTCAAATGGCGTGTCTATGCAATAAATGGTACTAAAATATTGTGATCAATTTTTTATTTACAACCCAAGAAAATTTTTCAAAAAACATTTTGGCCCTATTTCAATAATAAACAATTGCAGAAAAACTCAATTTTGACCCACGAAAAAAAAGAAAAATTTGTTGCTAGAGATATCAAAAAATGCCTTTATTCAGACAGAAAAATCTTGAGCCAAATGCACCTCTGAGTCATTTTTTGTAGAAGACTATACTCCCAAATATAAATTACAATGCCGCTTACACTCTCTTTTAGAACGGCTTCCCAGTCCAATTCTTTTCCGAGGTATTTACTCGGGGCGAAATTCCACGGATTGTCCGGTTGATTTGGATCGTTATTTGCGGGAACAGTACTGTAGTCGACAATTTTAACAGGCTCACGTCTAGGCTTCTCTTCTATCGTCTGTTGAAAAAAAAACTAAGTTAAAAAATACTACTTATAAAAAGATCCCAAGATCGATTGTATGGTTGATCCTTTAAGAAAATTACCTCAACTATATATTTTTTTACAAGTTGTTTAAAATAAAATAAAAAATTTTGTGCTTTTACATTCACATTCATTTGTATAAATTCATACAAAGACTGGCTTCCCAATTACATGGACTATGTTGAACACAGTAATTAACTTTGATACTTTTTAGTATTTATTATCTGCCAAGGCTTATTGTTTACTTTGTATAAGTTTAACATTTACCGTCCATTTTTTAAAAGCTTTGTCAACAAGAGAACATGTTGTGTACAATTTATTTATCTTGGACTTCCCTGTCACTACTAAGTAAATATGTTCTTTCAACCATACTTGATGTCTAAAACTTTATATCGATGGTGTAAATCCTTATGTATTCCATGCAGGGAAAGTTAACAGTAAAATACTTGCCAAGTCAATAAGTTCCTTAGCCTTAGCAATCTCTTCTGGGCTACCAAAAATTTTTATGATTGTATCATCTCCATCAGTCTCCTTTGTCACTTGAATGTTGGCAGATGACTCAAATTGTAGATCCTGTATTTTGCTCCCAGCACGACCTATTGTAAAATAATAACCGTACATAATAATAAACTTAACTTAGTTAACGTACTTATTTTTTTTTAACTTGAAATTTTGTTGAATGGGATGAAATAAAGAGAAACCAGGTTTCCTTCCAATTTCGACGTTTCGACTCGTTTATTGAGTCATCCTCACGACATGAAAATTATTTGGTTTCCTCTGTTATGACTAAAACTACACAAAAGGACACTACATTTAAAAACATTCTAAAATAGTAATATTACATTTTTTGGTTTTTTTATATATCACAGATTAGATGGTGTATACCTTATGTAGGTTCCTGCCGTATGAAAAGAAAACTGTATACAGACTATACATTTTACCTATAACTCTTCCTATCAATCTTGAAGGGACTTTGATGATGTCATGTTCTCCACCACTACCATTTCTAGCGTCATTTCTGCTGGGTTGGTCTCTGGAACGCCAATTTCCATCATGTCCTTGATCATTCCTAAGTAACATTTAGTAAAATATAATCCTGGGTCTGGTGTTAAGAGACTTTAAGTCCCTGTTGTAATACTGAGATAAGGTTGAATAAGGTGAACCTAAGGCGAAGTTAAGCCTTACAAATCTTTTATGCCAGAGTGGGGAACAGCCAGTAAGAGTGATAAAGAGATTCTTTTTTCTTGACTCAGTGACCTTAGTTCAGGAAATTTCCATACTTTTTGGAGTCAAATAAACATCAAAATTCGTTCGAAATTTTCAAACATTTGAATCGGTGACCTTAAAAAAACATTTTTCCTTGACCAACCAACTTTTTCTGACCGCTTTTGAATTCCCTGATTTTTGAGGTTGTGAATACCTTAGTTTTTAAAGTATTTATTTGTAGGCTATTAAAATCAGAATATCTCTATTTTTAAAAAAAGCATTTAACAAACAAAAAAGTTATTCAACTGTTGTTTAAATAAATGCCGTCAAAGAACTTTAAAAAAGAAAAATACAAAGATTGAAGCTAATTAATTTGTAAAATTAACTTATCAAGTTATCAGCTATACAAACCATTTTCCTACTAACAATTGTTTAGTTTTAAATTTTTTAAATATTGCACATATTTTTTAGATTTTAGTTACTAAAAAAAATACGTAATAAAATAAGTTAAGCCTATATAAACAAAAAGAGGTGTTTTAGAACAGTTCAAAAACAATTAACAAAAGGGTTTAACAAAATAGTTTTAAATGGTCTATAGTTTAAAATCGATGCAGAAACACTGCAGAAACCAAAGACTCTTGTGTAGGGTTCAGTATTGCAACAATATTGAAAAAGAGACTTTTTGAATTTTGGTTGTGTTTTTTCCGGTTTTTTCTCATTTGTTAGGTTGTTGTAAAATTTAATTGTTGCATAGTCTGGACTCGACTCTGTTAGAGTTAGTCTGTGTTTTGGATAGTTTAGTTGCTTGCCCTTGTATTGTGTTCATGTTGAGGGAGATATTGAATAAATTTTCTAGAATTTCTGTGCATAAAAATAAGACATTTGAAAATATAAATTTCAGGTAATGTAAGTATGCTTATTTTTATATATTGTCCTCTGCAAGTTTCTCTGTAAGCTAACCCAAGAATCAAGCTCAGCACACCTTTTTGCATGACAAACGGGTCATTTTGACATACTGATTTCAATGATTTCTGATCAAGGAAGTGTCTAATTGCTCAAGTAAAATTCAGTATATTTATACTAAACTGTAGTTACCTGTCATCTCGCCTATCTTCCCATCTACCCCCACCACGGCCTCTGTCACTTCCTCCCCGAGCCCTAAATCCACGTCCACCTCTTCCACGGCCCCTGGGTCGATCGGAATTCTGGAATGTTTGTGAAGAAATACTGGGGCTCTGGGTAACTCCAGAATCCCAGCTGTCATTCCACTCATCAGCCATATCACTGCTGTGCAAACTGAATCTGTGAAAAGTTTCACATAGGAGACTGTATCGACACATACTTGTATTTTTATGACTTTCAACACATTTATTAACAGGTGTCTGGCAATAAGTTTTATCCTCACTGCTAACTGAATACAATTTTAGCTCTGATTCAGTTTCACTAATAAAGTCGTACCTGGGGGGGGGGGGGAACAGACGTCAGTACACTAAACATCAGAATGTAATTTCCAACAACAAAACTCTAACTTATGGGATTCCTCAAGGCTGAAACAGCTGAAAATGTATCCTCTGACTTTGATGTTCTATGTGAAACAGTAAGGGAAACACAGTCAGATGTAAAAAATTACTATAGAAATAAATGATAAAGAGCATTTTTTAGAACCAGGACTAGCAGAGAAAATAGTTCTTATATAACTAATGATCAATGTGTTAAAAACAAAATTAGCAACCACCAATATTCTACTTTACAATATTCTACTTTACTATTAAACATTCAATCATTACGAAACAAAACAAATGAACTGTATTTATTTTTAAATGAATATGACACTCTAAACATAGTTCTTATAACAGAACATTGGCTAAAAACATGTGAATTACTTAATATACCCAACTATGTTATACAGTCAAAATTCTGTCGTAGTAGCTCTGAACATGGTGGTTGTATGATTTTGGTTAAAAAAGCTTTTCTGGAACTAAACATGTTTGAACCGATCAACAAATTCAATATTTTGTTGAAAGTAATAACTTTTGAATTTAGTGTAATTTTTTCAAAGAAACTTAACTTGTATGTGGTTTGTGTTTATCATTCACCTAGATCTGTTACTGCTAAATTTTTAACGGGCCTTGATTGCCTTTTGGCCCAAATATCTTCTTCTTCCAGGGTTTTGTTAACTGGGGACTTTAACATTGATTACAATGACGGAAATGCAATTTCGACTCTTACATTAAAAAATATTTTAATTTCTAATGCCCTAAATATGCCTGTTACAATTCCCACAACTAACTAAAACATCATCTACTTTAATCGACTATGTATGTTCAAACTATAAAAAAGAAGAGATAAAATGTAGAGTCGTGAATGCAGCTTTGTCAGATCACGAAGCAATAATTTGTGATATTCTGGAGCCAAAATTAATTTTTAGGCAAAAGTCTAGGCTAGGTAGAGTGTTTGATAGAAATAGCTTTAATAGGTTTAGTCAATCATGCATTAGGGAGTCGTGGAGTTCAGTGGCTACATCGGAGGATCAGCTTAGTTCTTTTCATCAAAAAGTAACGAAGATTTTTAATCAATCCTTTCGTTTAAAAAAAATAAAAATTAAACAAGAGAGACCATGGTTTACTAAAGGTTTAAAAACATCATCCAAAAATCTTCGTTATCTGCGTAAAATTAGAAAGTTTACAGATAGCTTGGTCTTTAATACATATTTTAGCTCATACAGGTCCTTGTTTCGTAGACTTATTGCAGCTGCAAAAAAACGATACGATACAATGACAGGCTAAATAACTCTTCCAACAAACAAAAAGAATGTTGGCAAATAATAAACAATATTCGATCCAACAATTGTCGAACATTACTATCTAACCCTGAAGTTACTTCTGATAATCTTAACCAGTACTATTGCAGTATTGGAAAAAATTTAACACAAAACATTAAATCTAATAAAAATCCTGTGTCATATATGTCAGAGGTTTCAGTACTCAACTCCTTTGCGTTTACACCAACAAATCTACATGAAGATAAATTGACTTTAAATAGCATTAAAAACAAAAACGCATCTGGTGAAGATGGACTCTGCAAAGATTTTGCTTAACATGCCAGACATAGTTTTGTCTGATGTTCTAGTTAATGCTATAAACTTTTCATGGTCAACAGGTATATTTCCTACGAGTTTAAAATCTGCATTGGTACTTCCCTTGCATAAGGGTGGAGATAAAACCAACCCTGCTAACTACAGACCAATTTCTCTAGTGTCCACCTTATCTAAACTAATAGAAAAACTAACCAAGACTCGTGTTACATCACTTCTGGAACGCAATAAAATATTGAGCAATGCCCAATTTGGCTTTCGAAAAAACACAGGCACTAACAACGCAATATTTAATCTGCTAACGCAGCTATTTTCCACATTAAACCAATCAAATGTAGCTGCTGCTATCTTTTGTGGCCTAGCAAAAGCATTTAATTGCGTCAACCATTCCATCCTTCTTCAAAAACTTTACCATTATAGATTTAGAGGTGTCGTGTTATCATGGTTTGAATCTTACTTAAAGGGCAGAACTCAAAGGGTGTTAATAAATTCTAAAACATCAAAACCTGGTAACATTGAATGGGGTGTGCCCCAGGGCTCAGTTTTGGGTCCCCTTTTATTTCTGCTGTTTTTTAATCACCTTGCACGACTTGAAATAAGTGGAAAGTTTACTATTTTTGCAGATGACACAACAATCTTATGGAGTTGTAGTAATGTACACACATTAAAAACTATGATTGCACGTGACTTGGACCGTATTAAGAAATGGTTTGATGCGAATCTTCTAACTTTAAATGTTAATAAAACTAATTTAGTTTGCTTCAAATGTAACATAGAAGATCTTAAAGTTGGTAATGATTTTTTGATAGGCAGTAATCATAGCAAATTCCTAGGTTTAACAATAGACTCTAATTTAAAATTTGATAGCCATATTTGCTCTTTGAGTAAAAAAATTGCTTCTGGATGCTATGCAGTAAAGACAATAATCAGTGAACTTGGGACTGGCTTTGGTAGGTCAGTTTATTATGCATTGATAGAATCACACCTTCGATATGGCATTGCCTTTTGGGGTTCAACCAACAATCAACTTCTGGACATGATTTTTGCTTTGCAAAAGAGGGCAGTGAGACATTTTTGTAGTGCAAACTTTCGAGAATCATGCAAACCATTATTCATGTCTATAAAGATACTGACTCTACCATGTTTATATATTTTGGAGTCGGTATCACTAATTTTCACATATCGTAATGACTTTCTTCATTCACCTAGTGGTTACAGTACACGATCTTCTATGCAACAAGATTTACAATTTCCCATACCAAGGTCTGCCCTTGTTCACAAATCAATCTATTACAATGGCATAAAAATGTTCAATCATTTACCACAAGATATTAAAATATCATCCACCTTAAAAAATTTTTAAAAAAGTGTAAGGAATTTTCTTGTTGAAAAAGCCTATTACAGCCTTTTGAAATTTTATCAAGATAGAATTAAATAGGATTTGGTTGGCCTGGTTTAAACATAATCCACACAGAACTTTGTTTTGCAATATTAACACTTAAATTTTATAATACTGATATTTTTAATCTTGTCTGTGATACTTATAACTCTTTTACTATTTACTATTTGTTGTTGATAATCCACACAGAACTTTGTTTTGCAATATTAGCACTTAAATTTTATAATACTGATATTGTTAATCTTGTCTGTGATACTTATAACTCTTTTACTATTTACTATTTGTTGTTGATTTGTGTTCTATTTTTAATGTTTCTTTTGTAACTGTTTAGTATTATTTTTTTCATTTCTTTTATAGCCTATTCTATTAACAACTTTTTACCAAAATAATGTTAAATTTAATACTTATCTTTTATTAGCTAATTTAAATAATCCAAGACGTGACTATATAAAAACCAATTACTGTTCAATATTTATTTTTAGTTATTACTTTTTAACTTTTTATATACTAATATTTTTGTAGTTATAGTAAGCTTTGTCCATAAAACGACTTGTACTGTTTTTTATGACAATAAAGCACATTATCTATCTATCTATCTTTAGTAACTGTCTTAGCCTTAACGACAAAACACATTACACACAATAAAAAGCCTGTTACATTCCTAGGGTTAACACTAGATAAAGGGCTAACATGGGAAAACTATTCGCTTAAACTTAAAAAAACCCTTAGCAGAAACTATTATTTAATAAGAACATTCTTATGGCAAAAAATACTTCGCACATGTCATATTCCATTTTAAAAGGGGTCACTCAGCTCACGTAGATTTGGAATTTTTGCTGCACAGAGAAAGTTTATAAGAGTCATTGGTGGGCTTGGGTATTGAGATTGTTGTCAAGTTAAATTTCCTGAACTCGGAATACTAACTTTTTGATCTATATATATTTTGGCTTGCTTGTTGCATCTAAAGGCATCCAAATAACCTCTTGTCTGATTTCTCTAGATTGGAGCGTTCAAAAAATGGTGTAATTACTACAGCTTAAAAATGTTTAATGTTCTTCCAGATTGTATTGTATTAATACAAAAATGTTCAAAATCAATATTAAATTATACCTGAAACAAAAATCTTTTTACTGAATTGATGAATATTTGACAAACAACTGTGATGATATAAAGAATCCCATATGAAACAACAACACTGTTATTATTATTATTACTTTTTAGTATTTGTGAAATGACTGATAAATGTGAATTTGTCATTTGTCGCAATTTTTTGTTGATGGGTGTGTGTTTTTACTGTTTACAATTTAAATAATAATCCTTATAATAGGTATTTGTTTATAGTGCATAGAACTCTTCTTTTTAAATTAATGTTTTGTTAAATTATATAATCATTTGCCCATGAACATAAGACTGAACAACTCTCAGGAACTATTTAAAGCACAGGTTAAAAGTGCCTTGGTTGGTAAAGCTTACTATACTTTGGAGGAGTACTACCAGGACAAATGGATAGTGTAGACAGATAATTATTCGTTTAGAGGTTGGCTGCTTTTTCTCTGACCATTGGTTTGAATAATTTTTTTTTTGTTTTTAATTTTATTCATATTTGACCATATTGAAAAAAAATTAAAATGGTTATCCCAATTTAATTATATATCTAAATTTGTTAATTTAACTTTAATTATATGAATTATTTAATTATATACGTGATGTTTTTACCTATTTAATTAGAAATTAGATTATCTAAAAGCTGTAAATTACCAAATATTGCTTTATAAATAAGAATTAGTTCTTTGTACAATAAAGTATATTCTGATTCTGATTCTTTGTGAGGTTTAATAAAATTTTAATGTATTGTGTATACTATCCTTATCACAGACCAAGTTCAAACCTGTTAACTTTTTCCCCATAACTTTAGTTCATATTTTTCCTCTAGGAGGTGCTTTTTTTTAAAATGAGAGAAGGAAATGATTCTGGGGACCATATTAGGGAGTGACAAAAAAAGGATTTATTGATTTTGACCACTCCCTAACTTCTTCCTGGGAGAATTAAATTCCCTTGTACTCTCTGACTATCAAGAATAGAGTGTGGTCCATTAGAAGAAGCCTTATGAGCTTACTACCAGCGGTTTGGTATAAAAGAGTAGATAACCAGAAGGATTTAGGAATAATATTTGATTCAACTCTTTCTTTTTCTGACCATATTGTTTCTAAAATTGGAAGTGTCCAAACGTGTCAGGTTTAATTAATAGAAATTCAAAAAGCTTGGACATTGATGTCAGCTTATCTATAGAGATAGAGATGTATGGCTCTGCCCATTTTGGAATATGCAACCATAAGTATACCATTTGGATTGACATTATCGAGAGGATACAAAGTATTTTAAGAAATTTGGCACATATCCTCCAAGAAGTTGTGATAATGATTATCTCTTAGGTGTGTTTGGTAGGCTCTCATTAAATAAGAGGAGGATTAAAATATTTATTTTATATTTATTTATTTCAACTGCAGGGCCACTTTACAAAATATTTTATAATAGAATTTTAAATTAAAAATTAACAAGATGCAGACATTAAATTATTACTAGGTAACTAAAATAACAAATTAATAGAAGTAGTACCGATAATTAACAACAAAATAATGCACAACAAAAGCTCACAAAAATCACAAAATTTTTATCACAAAAATGAAATCAGTCTTGTAGTATCTTCCTAATTTTAGTACGAGGATTGCCAGAGAATGGATCAAGCTCATGATTATTATAGAATCTTAAAGTACGTGTAAGGGGAGAAAAATAACCATAATTGCTATGATGGAAAGGGATGCGAAACATTGGGGAATTATTTCTTCTTTGAATGGTATTAAATTCAATTGACTGAAGAACAGAAGGGCAAAAGTATACCCCATTAAGGATCTTATAGAAGGTTAAGGCATCAGCACAAATCCTTCTGTTCTCCAAGCTGTCAATATTAAAAATATTGGTGATTATAGTATAGTCTATTTCGAAGTTGTTTACAATATTGATATTAGCTCTAAAGTTCTCAGAAACCTTTTTTGAACAGATTCCAATTTATTTATGTGACATGCATAGTATGGAGACCATATGACTGATGCATACTCCAACAACGAACGAACTAGAGAACAATAAAGCGTTTTTAAACAATCAGGTGACAATTGATCAGTATTACAGTCAGTCATAAAACCAAGGTTTCGCGTACTCCTGTTTATAATGTCATCAATATGAGGCAAGAAGGTCAGTTTACCCTCAAATAGAACACCCAGGTCCCTAAAAGTGTTTACTCTTTTTAAAGTGGTTTCATTTATAGAATATTGACTTTCTATTTCTAAGTTGTTCAATCTACCAAAAGATATACACATACATTTTTTTACATTTAACTCGAGACCATTAACAACACACCATAAACTAACATTGTCAAGATCTCTTTGCAGCATAAGGGTATCTAGGTAAGACTCAATAATTCTATAAAGTTTGAAATCGTCGGCAAATGCCAAGTGGGACGAGTCCACAATTACATCACTAAGATCTCTAATGAATAAATTAAAAAAGACAGGGCCAATATGCGTTCCTTGTGGAACACCAAACAGCACCTCAATTTCACCAGAGACATAATTGCCGACCCGAACCAACTGAGTCCAGTTAAAAGACTGTGGGAAAAATTTACTAGAGTCTCACCCAATCTCATAGCCTCAAGTTTACTAACCATATGCCTATGACTCATTCTGTCAAACGCCTTTGAGAAGTCAGTGTAGACACTGTCCACCTGCTTAGACCCCTCAAAGGCACTCAACAGATCCGTCTGTACAATGTTCAGAATTCTTAAAGGGGATAAGTACGGACTGCCCTAATATTTTAAATCAACTATCCTTTGCAGTTAACAATATAAACTCAAGAAATTCTAAAATATTTTATGTTACATTCCCCAGAACAAATCTTTACAAAAGTTCACCAGTCTATCAACTGTGTAATTGATACAATTTGTATGCTTCTGACATAGATATTGATAATATTAATGTAAAACATTTTAAAAAACTATTAGATGATAAGTTGAAGTCTAATGTTTCACACAACTTACAACTAAAAAGACTGATTTTATTAATTTAAAGTCTAGACTGTATTATTTAAGGTTTTTACTATAATTTTAATCCTTTAAAGTGTATCTTTAATTGGCCACTGGCTGTCAATACCTGATTAATAAATAATGAACATATTGAAACCCTTTTGACATATCAAGAATCAATCCTCACTCATAGATTAAAAATACTGGGTAAAAGAGCCCTAAAAGTAGGGTTGCCATATTTTCATTTTTAAAAAGTGGGAGTTTTGAAAATTTTTGTATACATAATTACGATTTCAAGAAGTACCTACCACGCAATTTGTTTTTTTTAACCTTTTTTATTTTGTGTTTTACAGTGTTAACCCAGAATAAAAAAGAAACCGAGTCTTCTTTACTATTTTTAAGATATTAAATGAGGAACCATGTTAAAATAACTTATGTTTTCACAATTATTTAAGGTAAAAATCTGAAACCTGTGTCGGACTTTAGTGAAAGTGAAATACATTACAAAGATAAATTAAACTAAAATCGTAAACAAAAATTAAATAGCGTCGCAAGCGAAAATATAATGTTTAAATCTCGGTTTAAATAGTTTCCAAGCCGGACTGATAAATATTGTATAAAATTAAACTGAAATTTATCATGCCACAAGTGAAAATTTTGGAAAGTTCTTTAAAATATTTTTTTTTTATTTTATTTTTAGACTTAGATGTCCCCTTGATATTAGTTTGGTTGGCTGCGAATTTTTTAGTTTGGTTTGTGATTAAAAAAAAATTATTGGAATAATATAAAGGCTTTGGCTGTAACTTTTTCCATTAGGAATTATTAAATCTCATGTATTCAGATGTAGGTGTTCATGCTTGTTCCTTTTCCATATCTTTTTCCTTTAGCCTTAAGGAATGACCTTGAAAGCTAACCAATATTTAACTTTATGGAAAAATAAACTGAAAAGTCATCTTGCACAAGTGCAGCTGGCAAAATATTTGTTGACCTTTATTAAATTTCAAAATTGATTGTTTTTTTTTAAATATTTTAAGCAGTAGTTATTACAGAAATGTATATAACTGAACATTTAATAGATTTAGTGAAATACTTTCCATATTTATGGGAGAAAAAGAACCCCAACTTTTGTAAACAAAATGCCAAAATTGTCATTAGCATCAACATCAATGACTAAAATAAAAGCAACTATTTGCTTAAGGAAAAAGAAAAGGTTAAAGTTAAAGGAAAAAGTTACAGAAAAAGAAAACTAATTTAACCATGAGCCTTAACAAAATGGATTATTGAATTATATTGTTGTGATATGAAAAAAGAGTACAGTGTAACTTTTAATGCTTAATGGGTAATTGATAAATGTAATGGATAGTGTTTAATGCATAATGTGACATGCCCAATTATTAGGGGCGTTTACTCAAGTTTTTAGGCATAATTACAATTAATCACAATTTTATACAAGGAATAATGTTTTAGTTGTTTGGATATTATCTTTTTGCTGCTTTGTTTTTTATACAATGTTTACTACTATAGTGCGCAAAAAAATGCAAAAACAGTAAAAAAAGAGACAAGTTACAGATCATGGGCATTTTATTATTTTGATTAAATTTAATACACACAGTTAACAGTTGTCCAACTTTATCAATTATCCATTAAATTTAAGAATAATGCATTAAACAATGAGTTAGAATCCGCCTTAATACTGTACTCTTAAAGAGTATAAATGGTCACAATAGCTTAGCTTAGATAAACGAAGTAGATAATAATTTATATGCTATTTATTGCTTTATACAACTTAAGGGCTTATCTTTATGTATAAGAATACTTACCTAACCGATTTCTCTTAAAAATTCACACAAAAAATAGAAATTGTCGGCACACCAAATCAAAAAACAATGCCAAAGAGAAAAAAAAGTTGGGTTATGACCGGTTTTGTGTTTTTTTTCTGGACTGTAGCGGTATGAACAGTTTCGTTCCTACCTTCACGGAGTTGTCAGGATCGAATGCGACATCTAGCGAAAAACATTCTAACCTCTTTCTGTGAATGTTAGTTTTAGGCCTTGTGCCCACCAACGCGTGCTCACCCTGCTTCAAAAAACGCACCATGTGACTGGACATATATTTCCAATGGTTTTAAATGCAGAGTCACGTGATGCCATGCGTGGGCATGCAAGGACATGCGTTGGTGGGCATCGGGTATTACACATTAGTCGCTAGGTGTCGCATAATCGCAGCTATTCCTGCCCACCCACGGAAGCAAAAACAGTTTTTACTTCCGTGTGCCCACGACACTACGGTTGCTATTTATTTCAAACAACTTTTTACAGATGACTCCACCGGATACGTCAAATAAAGGTCAAAATCATCTGTTGTAAACATTTTTTATTGTGCATTTAGAATGGATTTTTCATAATAATTTGAAAATTAAACTGCTTACAATACACGGGGTAGTTTTTTGTTTATGTTATCAAGATATTTAAAACCTTGAAATGCATTCTGGGGATCCCAATGTAAACTACAGAGGTCAAGGAAACCCTGAATCTAATGTACATACTCCTTTGGATATTTGTAAGTTAATTTATCTTTTGTCTATTTCAGGTCAATTCATGCTTGCAACTTAGGTCAATCTCAAGTCAATCAATCAAAAAAAGCTTTGGTAATTATGCAGTATACGGTTTTCAAATCAAAATCAAAAAAATCAAAAATGGCAGAAAACCATATACTGCATAATTACCAAAGCTTTACAGTCGAAATTTTACAAAAAAATTGTTGACAAAGCAAACTTAGCTAAGCTAAACATATTTTAAATTTATCAATTTTTGACCTTATACTTATTAAAAGAAACAGTGTTCATATATCTTTACCTCAAAAACACTTTTTTGTTTTGTTACATAGTTCCCACTAAAACTAAGGCTGGTTACAGTAGTGAAATTGTTAAAAATTAATAACGAAAAGCAACTAAAAGTGGCTTCAATAAAATTATACATTATAAGATCACAGTTCACCAAGTTAAAATTACATAAAATCATAAAAGTGACAATAATTAAAATAAGGATAAACTCACAATAAAATAAAAATTAAAACAAAATCACAAGGTTATAAAATCACAATATTAGGAACAAAAAGTAGTGATACAGAGGCATCTAATTTGCAGAAATTCTTTTGTACTCTCACGAAAAGTAGAATATTCTGCAATCTTCTTTATGTTACTTGGCAAATTATTATATACCTTAATACTTTCATAGATTACCGAGTTTTTTGTTAGTGTAAATCTGGGTATGGGTAAGGTCAGGTTATTATGTCTCAAGTTGTATTGCCTTTCTCTTTCAAGCACTTTGAACTTTTTGAATATCAAGCAGTCTCCAAGATAAAGATAGATGGAACAGTAAGAATTGCATGCTTGATAAAAAGGGGCTTGCAGCTTTCCCTGCACTCAGCTTGGCATAGATATCTTATTGCTCTTTTTTGCAAAACAAAAACCAACAAGAGATTTGTATTGAGTAACCCCAGAATGCTGTGTCATATCTTAAATGCATTCAATTAAAGCATGGTATGAAGTTTTAGCTGAATGCTTCCTTAGTTCATGGGTAAAGGTTTTTATAAGGTAACAACCCTTTGCTAATTTTATATTCAGTTGATCTATGTGACCCTCAAATTTGAGTTTAGAGTCTATGTTGAGTCCGAGAAATTTCACTATACCTTTTCCTTCCACCTTGTCATCAAGAGTAACACTGTCAATTGAACACTTAAAAGATAGAATACTTGTTTTTGAAGCGTTAAAGACAAGACCATTGGCACTGCACCATTCCTTAACCCTACCCAAATCCTGTTCAATCATATTTGCCAAGACTTTGTCGTCCCCATGTTTCCAAAGAATAGTATTATCGTCAGCAACAATTATGAACACCCCCACTCAACAACAACAAAGATAAAGAGGCAAAAATGCAACAACAAACTGGGGATAGGCAGAAGTTTTAAATTTACTAGTTTACATAAATTTGAATGTAAGCTGCAAAAAATTTACCCTATGATGCAATTTTAAACATTGAACATTGATTTGAAAATTATTTTGGATGGACTATAATGCACACACATAATATACACTTATTTTGTTAAAAATCTTGAAATAACTCCAAATCATAAAACCCCTGCAACACTTTTTCTTGGTATGTAAAAAACCTAAAATACACAAACAGGTTCGGACCAAAAGCAAATAATATTTTTTCAATTATTGTATTTTTTGTCCCGTCCAACCCAAAAGAAAAGCTGGTTCATGGTTCACAATAATTTTTAACATAACTGTTAACAACATACTTTGTCCTTTAATTCCAATGCCTTTTGTTTAGTTTGGAAAAGCCATAATAAAGCATTTTTTCTAAAATAATTAAATATATAAAAGTAAGAATTTACTAAAATTAAGTTTTGTTTTTTCTTATCCCGTCCAACCCAAAGTTTAAAGGTTTACCCTATAAGCTCTGGTTACAACTTATTGTTTTAAACTATTTTAATGCATAACCTATGGTGTAGGAAATTATTTATTAGAAAATATAGTCATAATTTTAATCATATAGGAGTCACAGCTGGTTTTTCTATTAAAGGCTTACTTTTTTGTCCCGTCCGACAGCTTGAAATAGCCGTATTATTTATGTGAAGATTAATCTTGAAGGATGGTAGTTATCGGGTGGTAGAAGACTTTGTCATTTTATTTTGTTCACATGAATCAGTCAATGTAAAACACAACTTAACCAACTTCAATTTAAACATGAAAGAAAATATTTAAAAAGTTTTAATTATTATTCACACAGTATTATATTCTGAAGACAAAAAATTGCCATGGAATTTGTGTAAAATGTCCTGGAATTGTCCTGGAAAATGATTGCCCCAGTTTTGAATTTTTTAGAAATGATTTTATATTGGTGGTGGTGTGTGACATATAAGGTCTGTTTAAGTGTGATTTTGTATACTTACTGAATTGAAATCAAAATGAAACAACAATTTACTGGGACCTTCAAAAAGAGTGAGGTATGCCAACCTAAATTTTGAAAAAATTGTTTTAAAATGGGACGAGAGGGTAATGTGCAGAGATTGTGCTCCATCCTACTAATATTATAAATGTGAAAGTTTGGCCCTTAATTGCCCCAAAACGGCTAAACCGATTTGGATGAAATTTTGTAAGAAGATAGGTTGTGACCTGAATTGAAACATATGCTAGATTTTTTTTGACATTTGGACTGGACCCAAATTTTTTACAAAAACATTTAAAAAATAAAAAAGTTTTAAGACTTTTTGGATAAATTCAAAACATTTTTGCATGCAGAGTTATAGCATCATTGATTTTTACCATAATAGTTTAATTTTGTATCAAAAATTACATTTTTAGGGTAATTTTCTCAAAAGCTTTCGCCTGCAGTGCAGTAACACCATTAATATCTGCGATTTTAGTTTAATTTTACGTCAAAAATTCTAAAAAATTACATTTTTTGGGTAATTTACTTAAAAAATTTTGCCTAAGCATTTATAAATGTATTTGTCAACAAATGTGTCAAAATCCTGCGTTATACTTTATTATTAACAAAAATATTTTCCTATATATTCAAAAGTTTTAATGTTGAACAATGCAAATAACCTTATTTTATAGTCAAGAAGACCTAAAATAATAGCTGATATAATGTCCCTAAAGTTAGCATTGCAAAGATTTTTTGATTGGAAAAATTAGTGCTAATTGAGTGCCAAGTTACCAGATTTTGAGGTCTGGTACTTTCCAAGCGGTCTCGTAGCCATGACGTCTGTTAAAGTGTGACTAAAGTGAACTGTCTGTAATTACGGGTTGATGAAAAAACAAAAAACCTACTAAATTAAAGTCAAAAAACCCCTAAAAGTTTTATTTTTAAGTAATTTTACAGAATTGGGTACGATTTCGAGTTTTTCTGATGATTTAGCGTTTTCCTTAAGGATTACCTATGCAATTTTAAAGGGATTTCGCCGAATTTCGTAAAGGATTTTGTGATTTTACAACAATGGTTACCCCGCATTACCCCCTCGGACTTTTTAAAAAGTTGCATTTTACATTGTTTCACAAGCACAGAAGTCGAAAACTAAAGTGCCGGAATCCGTAGCACAGTGGGTAGCGTATCGACCTGCCGCACGAGAGGTCTCGGGTTCAAATCCTGGCTCGGTGCATGGATATTTTGTGTTTGTCTGTAACTCTACAGAAACACGTGGCTTCACTGGGCATTCCTACTGTGGATGAAAAAGTCCCATTATTTAAAAAAAGTAAATTTTGGGTAAACATTAATAAAAAAAACTTGGGTACAGGGTAATTCACTATATTTTGAACCTATGTTAGCGCCTTTATTATTGATGACAAAAAAAAAATAAATAGAAAAGTTTTATTGTTTTTAAAAGGCTTCTAACCACCGGCGTATGCAAGACCCCAGGTATTAGATTAAAAATCGCATCGCTAAATACCCAAAATAAAAATGTACACCTAAAACTTTTAAAGAGCTTCTAAAAGCTCAATTTAATATTGGACAAATGAGTAATGATTTAAAATTTTATCCTATGTAAAACTTATTAGAGACACAAAGCTATTTGTAACTCATCGCGGTATACGTATCCGCATCTAGAGAGAATCAAGCACATTAATTGGTCAGAAACTTGTACCACGTTCGAAAAGAGCAGATATATGCTAATCTAAGGTGTTCTTGAACGCGATAGGTGTTAAGATGCGTTAGGTATCACGTATCGTTACGGCACACGTATCGTATCTCAGCACCTATTGCGTTCAGAAACACCTTAAATTAGCATATATCTGCTCTTTTCGAACGTGCCTTAAGTTTCTGACCAATCAATGTGCTTGGTTCTCGCTAGATGCGGATAAGTATACCGCGATGAGTTACAAATAGCTTTATGTCTCTAGTGAGTGGAGAAGGGTTTGGCAACATCACTGATGGTTGCGGATCAGTTGCCCAAGACTGAGAGGGAAATAAAAATAGTGTAGGGTCAAGTGGTGGAAAAATGAGACACTATAAAACTTGCACTTTTGTCGGTTTTTTCTCATATTTAAAATTTCAAAAAAGTACTATTCTATAAAGGCTTTGATGATTAATAAATCACGGACGTTAAATCTAATTAAATCATTAAGCAGTCTGAAAAAAAAATTAAAACCTTGTCTTATTTTAAAATTTTAAAAATTAAAAATAAGGGTTGGGGAAATATGAGATAATGCAATTTCTTCAGGTTTTTGCTCGGGTTTTTGTATGCGAAAGCGAAAGAAAAATTAATTAATAAAAAAAAAAAATAGTAGTTTTCACAACTAGTGGCTAAAATAGTGCCTTTTTTACAAGCGTTGGTTTAAATAACGAGCGCAGCGAGGTATTTAAAAACGCGAGTAAAAAAAAGTAAGTTTAGGCGCGAGTTGTTAACACTATTTTTTTAATGCCTTTATCAAAAAATCCAAGAAAAACAGGAAAATACTTTAAAAATCTCGGACGAAGAGCACTTCTCCCAACACACCATCTTTACACTATAAATCAAGGCGGCTGGTAAATGAAATAACCATGGTTTCCATAGCGATGTGCCTTTTTACTCGGTGACGTTCATTGTTGCGACATTTTAATCTTTGACAGTTTGATATTTTGACGTTGTTTTTAAATGATGAAAACTGGCGGAAAGAATAATTAGATTATTTCAATATTACTATTTTCCGCTATTTCTCTTTAATTTTGGGTAAAAAACGAACAGAAATCTTTTTTTGCACCCTTGATAAAACAAAATTTTTTGCATCAGTCACAAAAAAAAACATGCTTTAGTTATCTGCAGACAGTTACTATAATCATGTTTTTGATGAAGGTATAAAAAAATATTTTTTCAACTCACTTTTTGGATCATTTTTACCCCTTCCTAAATATTTTACACAAAGAATGTAATTGAACAAGAAAGAAATAAATCAAATTTTTACCTAAATAAACTATAAAGCATAAACCAGTACGAAGTGGGGAAGAGTAAAAAAAGCCTATTGACGAATGATTTAACACCATTACAACAAAAAAACTGAAAGAATTGTGGTGATGAAAATAGGTCAAATAAATGGCATTCACAAAATTATAAGAAAAACTAACAAAATTCAAATAAAAAACAGTCTACTTAATGCCAGTGGGGCACAAAGAGCATAGAACATTGACCCATTAACAGCATACTTTCATAATATGGGGTGAGGGGGGACTAAGAACAAATTTTCGGCTGAGTGACGAGTTTTCTGAACACGAAACACTTACCGCCGTGATCGAAATGAAGCCGCAAGTTTCAAAAAACTATGTTGTATAACATTAAAGAAGTGCAGCGCATCGCACTAAATCACTTAATTTATTATTTTTTTAGCTCACTCACACAGCATCAACGCCATCTCTTCCATGCCTCACTATATCACATCCGAAGATGTTCATGCGGGGGAGCGATTTCAAGGCAAGATGTCAAATGTCAGACGATTTTTCTGTCTGTTTGTCACTTTTGATTTTTTGCTGATCTCACTTATGTGGCTCATATGTGTTGTGGTTAGTTTTTTATTAATTTTTAGTATCTTGTTTCCCAAATAAAAAAAGTTCCAAATGCCCCAAGTAAACTCGAAAAAGTCATAAGACATAATCCTGCTTATGAAAATATTCACCTACAGTACCACTTCTTTTATGATATTTTTAGAAATTCGCGTTATATCGAAATTGTTTTTTTGACTGTGTGTGTATATAGAATTTGATCAAAATAGTTAACAGCCATTCCAGCATAACGGACTGGACACTTTGCATTGTTTTTTAAAATTTTAAATTAAATATTGCCATTAAGCGCTGCAAATATGTTAACGCTGTTACCAAAAAATAAATACATTATTTGTACTCATACAATTCAAATTTAAACTTATTTTTTATCTAAGTATTAAGTTGTATTTTTGTATTATTTATCTGCCAAAAGGACGTCAAAAGATGCCAAAACTTAATATAACCGTAAATTTAAAATCACACTTAAATAGTATTTGTTACTATCTTACAAAAAACCGACTGAGTTAAAAATTTTACTAACAAAATCTTGCGTAATGGACGGAACGTAAACAATTTTTAAATTACAAGAAAAGTGCTTTACGCAAAATGAATAACTCTTGGTAGTACTAGCAAACCTACTTTATTTATTTTTTAAACAATTTTTTCATGAATATTCTGCAACGGTGCGCATAATTTATCAAAAAGTACTTTACAAAAAAGGTAAATTATGAAAATCATAAACCACATAAAAACAATAAATACGCAAAACTATACTATCACAAAATCGAAATAGATCATAACAGACTGGCCTAAAATGTTACAAAGTCAAAAGTGTACAAAACCAAATTGGTGTAACATATTCCCCCTAGATGGCGATACAGTACACAGCCGGCCGAAAACAGCTGGACAGTAAAACCTGTGTAATATATTGCCGTTAGCTGGCCGTAAATAGCCGACAAATAAGAAATGCCATTGGCTATAGGGGTCAGGTGTTTGACCAATATGCATCAGCTGTCGTTTTTTTTTTTCGAATTTCATCGAAATGAGCCAATAAAACTAGAAAATTGCATTGGTGTTACAAAGCAAGCAAGAATTCCCTTATTGTTTTAAGCTTCAAAAAAAAAGGGTTTAGGTTGGCGCCTGTTTGCTTACTTGCTTCTCACGACAGCGCCATCTAGCGGCAATATATTACACTATTTTAGGTTTGTACGGATTTGCCCTTGTAACCTTTAGTATTGTAAGGTTTTAGGCCAGTACACTGACGACCAATTACTGTTTTGCCGCTACATAGTTTTGTCATTTTAAAAAATTTTTGCTCAGTACTGATTTGTTATTGTAAATTTTAGGAAAGTACGTTTTTACATTGTATTGTTTTGCTAAATTATAGGCATTCATGTGCAATAATATTTGAGGGTAGAAAGTAAAATCTTTCAATACAAACAAACACCCGATTTCATGTTTTTGACACAAAGAAACATTTTAAATTACTTTTTTAATAGAAACAGTTTTAGCCTCTGGAGGCAATTTAAAAAATATATAAGTGGTCACAAAGAGTAGGTTAATGCCTTCGGTAATTCGTTTTTTCTGATATTACCCGTGTTGGACTTTTAGCTGGAATGGTTGTTAACTAAAATATGTTTGAAAAATGCTCACCATTTAGGTAAAGTCAGGGGAGTCAGAAAAAGGGAAGGGAAGGGGGAACAAAAAAAGACAAAAAAATCAAGGTTGTAAAATATTACACGATAGAAAAGGCCCTCATATAAATAAAAGCAAAGCAAATTAGAAATCACTTTCAATATCAAGACAGAGGTAAAGGTTAAAAAAAACATAAAAGGTAAATATAATATTCAACAAGGGTAGTCAGGAAACGTCGGCAGTTTTTACTTTAAAAACACTAAAATCCAGGATAATTAAAGTACCAAACGAATCATTTGTATCAAAAAATGAATATTAAAAATATGTCACTTATGCTTATTAAACTGCTCCCGGTTTTCTTACCTTGTGAATGAAATTAACTCTGTGTTTCGGACTTCCATTGTCTATATTTTATTTATACACGACGTTTCGATCCGTACAATCTCTGATCGTCTTCGGGTGCAAACTACAATCTATTCCTAAGGCTAAGCTTCAAGGAATTTTCGTTTCTTCCAGTGTGACTCCTTGTGCAAAACCTTTTCTTCTGTCCACTTTATTCGGTGTTGTTTTGACCATGCATGTTCGGCGATTCCTGATTTCGTTGTTTCACCTATTTGGGTATTCGTCTGATGTTCCTTAAGCCTAACATATAGTGCAGTCCTTTTGTTTCGCCTATGTATGATTCACCACACTCACAAGGAACTTGGTAAATGCATTCCTTATTTTGTTTGTTCTTCGGTATTGTTTTACTAAGAAGGCTTCGAATTGTATTATTAGATTTAAAAGCTGTTTTAAGATTAAAGTTGTTTGCTCATCAGACGAATACCCAAACAACGAAATCAGGAATCGCCGAACATGCATGGTCAAAACAACACCGAATAAAACAAAATTATGATTGTTTTCCACAAACCAAAACTACACTTTTTTGCACTCGACGCGCGTTTCGCTAACAATGTTAGCATCATCAGGAGACGATAAACAATGAACTAAATTAATCTACGCTCTATCTTATATACAATCCTTTAGTGGGCGGAGATAAGACTAATAATTTGTGATTGATCACGATTTTTAATCCTATCTCCCCTCAACCAAAGAATAAAGTGTACTAAACGGGATGGGTCCTCTATCTTTATTTAAACTATTTCTGGATTTAATGATTTCCATACTTTCATATGCATTCAAAAGTCTTTTGTTTGGTACACTTTTTAGAAGTTTTAGGTTATCTAATGTGAATCTATGATTGTTTTCAAAAGCATGCTCGGCCACACTTGACTTTTCTGTTCTTCCGTATTTTAAGTGTGCTAAGTGTTCTTTAAAACGTGTTGAATGCATATGAAAGTATGGAAATCATTAAATCCAGAAATAGTTTAAATAAAGATAGAGGACGCATCCCCTTTAGTACACTTCATTCTTTGGTTGAGGGGAGATAGGATTAAAAATCGTGATCAATCACAAATTATTAGTCTTATCTCCGCCCACTAAAGGATTGTATATAAGATAGAGCGTAGATTAATTTAGTTCATTGTTTATCGTCTCCTGATGATGCTAACATTGTTAGCGAAACGCGCGTCGTGTGCAAAAAAGTGTAGTTTTGGTTTGTGGAAAACAATCATAATTTTGTTTTAGTGCAACCAAAGGTTCCAAATTTCCAACATAACACCGAATAAAGTGGACAGAAGCAAAGGTTTTGCACAAGGAGTCACACTGGAAGAAACGAAAATTCCTTGAAGCTTCTTTTATTGGGCAGAATCAGGTTATTTTCAGTAAACCAAGTGTAGAAATTCCAAATATTTAGCAGCATTTTCTTGGGCGGAGCCTTAGAAATAGATTGTAGTTTGCACCTGAAGGCGATCAGAGATTGTACTGATCGAAACGTCGTGTATAAATAAAATATAGACAATGGAAGTCCAAAACACAGAGTGAATTTCAAACGTTGTGAAGTTATTATATGGTCTTTTGACCAAAACATATCCAAAAAGAGTCAGGATTTTTTTAGTTTGGTTAGGAAAAGTCAGGGGAATCAGGCCTTTCGATTTTGGTTTGAAAACTACTCTTACGCACGACAGTTTGAAAGATCGAGCCGAAGGCCAGGTCCATAAGTTAAGTGAGTGTGCAAAGATACTTAACACGCTTACTGTATTTTTTATAGAATGTAAATAAAACGAAAATAAGTGTTTTCAAAGATCAAAATAAAGTACTATCTTTTGTTAATTTTTGACAAATCTCTAGTAACGAATGAATATTTTTTGTTTCACTTTTAGTTGAAAGGCGAAAACATAATGGACGCCCTAAGGGACCAAATTTTTCATTATGACGTCCATAAGTCTCTTTTCGACATAGTGTTAGTGGCCGCCTTCAGGTTTATAGTTCTGATTGTGTTCTATGCAATATTCTATTTTAATCATTGCATATTTATTTCGGTAAGTACTCATTTTTAATCAATATTTGTTGTAAGGTGGGTTTACCCCGGAAGTTAATGGTTAATTCAGATTTCTTGTTCAGCCTTTCCATGAATATTTCATGTTAATTTATTTCAAATAAAAACTCACTATAGTAGTGTCAAGTTTATATATTATCCACAAAAAACCTTGCTTCTTAATTATGTAACTCATAAAAGTCCTTTTAATTTGTCCAACAAAGGCGAAAAATGAAGATTGGCAGTCGAAAAAAATCGGACGCCCACGGTTTATCAGAGTGTGCAAAATCAAACCCGTTAAGTAAAAGTGCTGCAATTCGTTAAATTAATTTTTTATCCGAACCTTATTTCTTCAAACCCATTCAATAACAAATTCGAAATTTATAAAACCCGTTTTTAATCGAACCATTGTTCATCAAACTCATTCAATATCAAACTCGTAGTTTGTAAAACCCATTTTTAATAAAACCCGGAATTTGTCAAACCATTATTTTTCAAAACCGGAATTCGTAAAACCCGTTGTTTATCACAAAATTTTTGCTAAATTGATTCCGCATTTGCCAATAATACATAAACCGGAGGCGTACACGCAGTATTAGGAACAATAGAGTGACATCTATACACAAAGTATTGAACACTACCTGTGAATACTTTTAGCCAAGTGTCCGCACATAGAACGACAAATGCAACGAAACGCAGCGCCGGGCCGCCGCGCCACCTGCGTGTACGCTTCCGGTTCATGTATTATTGGCAAATGCGGAATCAATTTAGCAAAAGTTTTCTGATAAACAACGGGTTTTACGAATTCCGGTTTTGAAACCTAATGATTTGACAAATTCTCGGTATTATTAAAAATGGGTTTTACAAATTAAGAGTTTTATATTGAGTGAGTTTGATGAACATTGGTTCGATTAAAAACGGGTCTTATAAATTTCGAATTTGTATTGAATGGGTTTGAAGAAATAAGGTTCGGATAAAAAATTGGTTTAACAAATTGGAGTTTTTATGGTGAATCGTTATTTCGATGACATTTTTTATTAAATATTCATAAATCCCTGGTTTGATAAACCATAGGCATTCGAAAAAATCATAAAAAAACAATTAATTTTAAGAACCCCGATTTGACAGTTGCCCTTGTTTCCTGTAAAATTTTAATGGTTTCAATCAAAAGACGACAATATAACATTTTAAAAGAAATTTTGTAACCTCCGTTATACTATTTAGTTTATTATTAAATCATAGAGGCTGCATTTAACAATTATCAGAGATTTGGTACAAATCGGAAAAATACAAAAAGCTCTTCTGTTTGGTGTAACCTCCCCCTAACTATAATTTAACAATGACAGAATAAACGTAATTTTATTTCGCACTTGTGGTACTCATCAGTACCGCGCTAGAAATTAGGAGATAAAAAAAAATCTGAAACAGGGTTATGTAAAAGACAACCATCTGCCACAATGCAGAATCGGCAGATGTACCTTCAGTTTGAAGGAAAATTAATGGTATTAAAGTAATCCTGTTTGAGATTTTTTCATTATCATTTTTTTTTCCTAATTCCTAGCACCGTACTGATGAGCACCACAAGTGCGAAACCTGGGTCTACGGTTACCATTACCTTTTGAAGGAAAGCTAGGTCATTTGCTTTTGGTTATTATAATAATGATAGATATATGGAAAAGTCTTGTGTGTTACATGTCCTAAGCACTTTAAAGTGTTCATTTTATCTTTGGATGGCAATCAGCACTTAACTTTGCCTTGGTCTGATTTTACTTCTATTCTGGGGCTCAATTCTTGAATCACTCAACTTTTAGTAGTATCCGAATCACATTTTAGCAAAAAATTTTCGAAAAAATAGTCAATTTTTACTAATTTAGATACCAAATATGCCCACAAATTATAACTCGTATGCACAGTGCACAATATTTTATTAAAATAGTCCCAAAATTTAAATATTTCATTTTTGGCGGAAAAAATAGAAGGGTTTTTGACGCTTAGATGTCGTTTTCGCTCGAATTCGATGCAAATCCGAGCGAATATGGCATACGAATGTCAAAACTTTCGAAAAAAAGCGCATCACAAACGTAAAACGTAAAATTTACCCCTTTTTTGTCAATTTTTTGCTAAAATGTGGTATACGAATGAAACTCGAGTTTCCCAGAATAGAAGTAAAATCAAACCAATGCAACGCTAAGTGTCTATCGCCATCCAAAGAGAAAACGCACACACAAAAATCCTGACTCTTTGCTTAGGACATGTAACACACAAGTTTTTTCCATATATGTATCATTATTATAATAACCATTAATTTTAATATATGTAGTAGTAGCAGTAGGTTTTAAAGATTACCCCACTACTTACAAATGAATCGGACGAAAGGATTTCCGAATAGCCAGTCAAAACTCAATATCCTCGGTAGATCAGTTGGTAGAGCATTAGACTGGTATTCTGGACGTCCGGAGTTCAAATCCTGGTCGAGGAAAAAACTTTTTCCGATTTATTCCCTTACCCTTTGCCCTCTACGCCACAAATATTTTCTGTAAATTTGTAAGGGCGCTAAAATTTTCCCTTCATTTTGTAAATGTGTTTGGCTGAAATTATTAATTGGAAAATTCGCCATCTGATACCTCCAATAAAACGCTATATGTTGTTTATCGTTGGTTGATAGATAAATAGAAATAACGTACAACTAATAATCGTGAATGTGTACCTTCTTGTCTTTCTAACATCTCTAGGTTTTTAAAGCCGCAATAGGCTTTAAAGACCACCCCACTACTAACAAAAGAATCGGACGAAAGGATTTTCAAATAGCCAGTAAAAACCCAATGCCTCGGGTCCAAATCCTGGTCGAGAAAAATCTTTTTCCAACCCTCACCCTTTGCCCTCTACGCCACAAATATTTTCTTGTAAATTTGTAAGGGCGCTAAAATTTTCCCTTCATTTTGTAAATGTGTTTGGCTGAAATTATTAGTTGGAACCTCCAATAAAACGCTATATGTTGTGTATCGTTGGTTGATAGATAAAGAGAAATAACGTACAACTAATAATCGTGAATGTGTACCTTCTTGTCTTTCTAACATCTCTAGGTTTTTAAAGCCGCAATAGGCTTTAAAGACCACTCCACTACTAACAAAAGAATCGGACGAAAGGATTTCCAAATAGCCAGTAAAAACCCAATGCCTCGGGTCCAAATCCTGGTCGCCCTCTACGCCACAAATCTTTTCTGTAAATTTGTAAGGGCGCTAAAATTTTCCCTTCATTTTGTAAATGTGTTTGGCTGAAATTATTAGTTGGAACCTCCAATAAAACGCTATATGTTGTGTATCGTTGGTTGATAGATAAAGAGAAATAACGTACAACTAATAATCGTGAATGTGTACCTTCTTGTCTTTCTAACATCTCTAGGTTTTTAAAGCCGCAATAGGCTTTAAAGACCACCCCACTACTAACAAAAGAATCGGACGAAAGGATTTCCAAATAGCCAGTGAAAACCCAATGCCTCGGGTCCAAATCCTGGTCGAGAAAAATCTTTTTCCAACCCTCACCCTTTGCCCTCTACGCCACAAATCTTTTCTGTAAATTTGTAAGGGCGCTAAAATTTTCCCTTCATTTTGTAAATGTGTTTGGCTGAAATTATTAGTTGGAACCTCCAATAAAACGCTATATGTTGTGTATCGTTGGTTGATAGATAAAGAGAAATAACGTACAACTAATAATCGTGAATGTGTACCTTCTTGTCTTTCTAACATCTCTAGGTTTTTAAAGCCGCAATAGGCTTTAAAGACCACCCCACTACTAACAAAAGAATCGGACGAAAGGATTTTCAAATAGCCAGTAAAAACCCAATGCCTCGGGTCCAAATCCTGGTCGAGAAAAATCTTTTTCCAACCCTCACCCTTTGCCCTCTACGCCACAAATATTTTCTTGTAAATTTGTAAGGGCGCTAAAATTTTCCCTTCATTTTGTAAATGTGTTTGGCTGAAATTATTAGTTGGAACCTCCAATAAAACGCTATATGTTGTGTATCGTTGGTTGATAGATAAAGAGAAATAACGTACAACTAATAATCGTGAATGTGTACCTTCTTGTCTTTCTAACATCTCTAGGTTTTTAAAGCCGCAATAGGCTTTAAAGACCACTCCACTACTAACAAAAGAATCGGACGAAAGGATTTCCAAATAGCCAGTAAAAACCCAATGCCTCGGGTCCAAATCCTGGTCGCCCTCTACGCCACAAATCTTTTCTGTAAATTTGTAAGGGCGCTAAAATTTTCCCTTCATTTTGTAAATGTGTTTGGCTGAAATTATTAGTTGGAACCTCCAATAAAACGCTATATGTTGTGTATCGTTGGTTGATAGATAAAGAGAAATAACGTACAACTAATAATCGTGAATGTGTACCTTCTTGTCTTTCTAACATCTCTAGGTTTTTAAAGCCGCAATAGGCTTTAAAGACCACCCCACTACTAACAAAAGAATCGGACGAAAGGATTTCCAAATAGCCAGTGAAAACCCAATGCCTCGGGTCCAAATCCTGGTCGAGAAAAATCTTTTTCCAACCCTCACCCTTTGCCCTCTACGCCACAAATCTTTTCTGTAAATTTGTAAGGGCGCTAAAATTTTCCCTTCATTTTGTAAATGTGTTTGGCTGAAATTATTAGTTGGAACCTCCAATAAAACGCTATATGTTGTGTATCGTTGGTTGATAGATAAAGAGAAATAACGTACAACTAATAATCGTGAATGTGTACCTTCTTGTCTTTCTAACATCTCTAGGTTTTTAAAGCCGCAATAGGCTTTAAAGACCACCCCACTACTAACAAAAGAATCGGACGAAAGGATTTCCAAATAGCCAGTGAAAACCCAATGCCTCGGGTCCAAATCCTGGTCGAGAAAAATCTTTTTCCAACCCTCACCCTTTGCCCTCTACGCCACAAATCTTTTCTGTAAATTTGTAAGGGCGCTAAAATTTTCCCTTCATTTTGTAAATGTGTTTGGCTGAAATTATTAGTTGGAACCTCCAATAAAACGCTATATGTTGTGTATCGTTGGTTGTTAGATAAAGAGAAATAACGTACAACTAATAATCGTGAATGTGTACCTTCTTGTCTTTCTAACATCTCTAGGTTTTTAAAGCCGCAATAGGCTTTAAAGACCACCCCACTACTAACAAAAGAATCGGACGAAAGGATTTCCAAATAGCCAGTGAAAACCCAATGCCTCGGGTCCAAATCCTGGTCGAGAAAAATCTTTTTCCAACCCTCACCCTTTGCCTTCTACGCCACAAATCTTTTCTGTAAATTTGTAAGGGCGCTAAAATTTTCCCTTCATTTTGTAAATGTGTTTGGCTGAAATTATTAGTTGGAACCTCCAATAAAACGCTATATGTTGTGTATCGTTGGTTGATAGATAAATAGAAATAACGTACAACTAATAATCGTGAATGTGTACCTTCTTGTCTTTCTAACATCTCTAGGTTTTTAAAGCCGCAATAGGCTTTAAAGACCACCCCACTACTAACAAAAGAATCGGACGAAAGGATTTCCAAATAGCCAGTAAAAACCCAATGCCTCGGGTCCAAATCCTGGTCGAGAAAAATCTTTTTCCAACCCTCACCCTTTGCCTTCTACGCCACAAATCTTTTCTGTAAATTTGTAAGGGCGCTAAAATTTTCCCTTCATTTTGTAAATGTGTTTGGCTGAAATTATTAATTGGAAAATTCGCCATCTGATACCTCCAATAAAACGCTATATGTTGTGTATCGTTGGTTGATAGATAAATAGATTTAACGTACAACTAATAATCGTGAATGTGTACCTTCTTGTCTTTCTAACATCTCTAGGTTTTTAAAGCCGCAATAGGCTTTAAAGACCACCCCACTACTAACAAAAGAATCGGACGAAAGGATTTCCAAATAGCCAGTAAAAACCCAATGCCTCGGGTCCAAATCCTGGTCGAGAAAAATCTTTTTCCAACCCTCACCCTTTGCCCTCTACGCCACAAATCTTTTCTTGTAAATTTGTAAGGGCGCTAAAATTTTCCCTTCATTTTGTAAATGTGTTTGGCTGAAATTATTAGTTGGAACCTCCAATAAAACGCTATATGTTGTGTATCGTTGGTTGATAGATAAAGAGAAATAACGTACAACTAATAATCGTGAATGTGTACCTTCTTGTCTTTCTAACATCTCTAGGTTTTTAAAGCCGCAATAGGCTTTAAAGACCACCCCACTACTAACAAAAGAATCGGACGAAAGAATTTCCAAATAGCCAGTAAAAACCCAATGCCTCGGGTCCAAATCCTGGTCGAGAAAAATCTTTTTCCAACCCTCACCCTTTGCCCTCTACGCCACAAATCTTTTCTTGTAAATTTGTAAGGGCGCTAAAATTTTCCCTTCATTTTGTAAATGTGTTTGGCTGAAATTATTAGTTGGAACCTCCAATAAAACGCTATATGTTGTGTATCGTTGGTTGATAGATAAAGAGAAATAACGTACAACTAATAATCGTGAATGTGTACCTTCTTGTCTTTCTAACATCTCTAGGTTTTTAAAGCCGCAATAGGCTTTAAAGACCACCCCACTACTAACAAAAGAATCGGACGAAAGGATTTCCAAATATCCAGTGAAAACCCAATGCCTCGGGTCCAAATCCTGGTCGAGAAAAATCTTTTTCCAACCCTCACCCTTTGCCCTCTACGCCACAAATCTTTTCTGTAAATTTGTAAGGGCAATAAAACGCTATATATTGTGTATCGTTGGTTGATAGATAAATAGAAATAACGTACAACTAATAATCGTAAATGTGTACCTCCTTCTCTTTCCAACATCTCTAGGTTTTTAAAGCCGCAGTAGGCTTTAAAGATCACCTCACTACTAACAAATGAATCGGACGAAAGGATTTCCGAATAGCCAGTCAAAATCCAATGTCCTCGGTAGGTGAGTTGGTAGTGCATTAGAGGGGTATTCTAGAGGTCCCTGGTTCAAATCTTAGTCGAGGAAAATCTTTTTCCGATTTATTCCCTCACCCTTTGCTCTCTACGCCACAAATCTTTTCTGTAAATTTATAAGGTCCCTAAAATTTTTCCTACAAAATATTATGTTAAAATTAAGTGTTCTTTTACACAATACTACACTTTAAGCTTATTAAAGTTTCCATTTTTCTTTTTAGATAACAACTACTCTAAGCTGTGCCGCTCTGATTGGCAAGGTATTTGTTTACGATGTAAGTAGACAATAGACTTTATTCCTTCTAAAGTATTACAGGTACAGGGTGACCGTTCTTAAGTTCCACTTAAGAAAACTTTTTTGTTATTTGGGCAACTCCATGATAACTGACGGGACAAATCTTAAATAATTAATTTTTTAATCTCATCCCTCTTTTAGAGATATTCCAGTATGATTACATCTTAATGCATTATGTAGAGGGTTTGTCAGAATAATTTAAAAATAAAGGCAATTTAATTTTTTATTTAGGATCCAAGATATGACAAAAAATTAGTGATAACTGACGGGACATCAAAAACGGAGTGATTTCCATTTTTAAAGGTATTCCCAATGATTCCAAACTGATTACCACTGATTCCGAGTGATTGTCCAATGATTCCCAAAGATTCCGAGTGATTACCAGGTGATTTCCAGTTATTCCTAGGTGATTCCCAGGCGATTACCACCCGAAAATTTGTTGGTGTTACCAAAATTTCGATTTTATAAGTAAAAGGTCAATTAATTTTTTTTAAATCTAAAATAAGAAAAAACGGTTACTAAAAACGCAAAACCAAAACTTCTCTATCATTAATTCAAAAATGTTTCATAATATAATATAATTAATAAACTTACCTAAACATTTAATCGTGCTATCTTGGATTTTGTCTGTCATTTAGTTTACGAGGTATGGCAATTTTTTATTTTTTTTAAAATAGGAGACCCTGTATATTTTGCCATTTTTTAAATCTGCAAACAATTCTCTCTTCAGCAATACCACACAGTAGAATCTATCTTTTACGATAATCAAGATATTTTTATCTAAATTTATATGGAAAACTTCGATATTCATTCAAATATCCCCTGTAAAACAGGGCATAGACAACTTTCATGAAAGTTTAAATGCCTCTATCTTGGTAACCATAAGAGATAGAGTATTAGTGTGTGGTATTGTCAAAAAGATATTTTTTTTTAGAATTCAAAAATGTCAAACTATACAGGGTGTCCTATTTAAAAAAAATATATTTTTTTGTCATACCTCGCAAACAAAACGACATAAAAAAAATCGAAGATAGCACGATTAAAGAAAATTAAAAATCTCAGTTGACGTGTTAGATAGATAGATGAGATGCAAGCTGCTTGCTTTTTATATTGGAGAAACTTCAAGGCCTCTTGAAATTAGAATAAATGACCATAAGGGGTATCTCAGAAGGGGAGACTGGGAGAGGTCTAAAATTTGCCAACATTCTTTTGAAAATGATCATAGAGTAATGTGGGGAGAAACCAGTATATTACAAAAAGAACCAGACAAAATTAAACGAAAAATCAAAGAAGCAGCTATCTTAATGAAGATGAATGCATAGCTAGCATATCAGTTGATATAAATACAGTTTGGCTTCCAATTTTAAAACAAGATTTTCAAAAAGGTTTTTTTAAAAAAAATTGAAAAATAGCATTGATGTTCTTTGGGTTTCTATGTTTTTTTTCTTAAAGTCAGTCAAAAGATAATCTTTATACTTGATATTTTAAAATAAAAATTTGGTATTTTTATAATGTAATCTAAAATCGAAAACACTCAAAGAAATATAATTTTGATTTTAAATTTTACTAAATTCACCCAATACCTTGTTGGCTACTATCGACGCACCAAACTGTCAAGTTAATATTTAAAATATATATCAGTCAAAGTCAGTCAGTTGTATGACAACAGACAGATATTTAAAAAAGAATCGAAAAAAGTTTTTGAAAAGAATAAACTTCTTTGATAACGGCAGTAGAATTTCTGCCGAAACGTCAGATAAGTTAGATTCTAGTAAAGATTTGTGTGTGTGTAGGCAAATTTTTTATCTTATTTAAAAACCACTCACAAACGAAAAAATTTTTTTCTCTAGGAATTTACGCAGTGGGTTTTAACATATTTTTGAAAAAATTTCCTTAACTTAGTGGCGAAAAACCCAAAAAAAGTAGTTTCGACATGTTCTCTTTAAGTATAACACGATCTTTATGTTCGCCGTCACTATCTATTTTTTCTACATATTCATCCAAAATAATATTCACTCTCGCTTTCAGTTTCTGTGTCGCTTTCCTCTTTGTTTATTATTTCTGTTTATATTTAAATCTTTCGAAACCTTATTTTTATTATTTTTTCTCTCCTTATTTTTGTCCTCTCATTTCCCTCACCCATATCGGCCTGTCGCTTGACAGGTGTCCCTTTTGGTTGACAACAAAGAGTGGGTTTTTTTTTACTTTGACAATTTTTACATTAGCTAATTGAACAGGCATAATTTTCTGGAAATAATAATGTAATAACAATCTTTTGAATTTAACGAATTTAATTTCGAAATTTGGCAAGAGTATTGGGTAATACATCGCATTGAGGCTCATTTTCTGGATGTACTTCATTTGATAAGTCTTTAGCTCGGTCTTCCTTAGTTTCATCTTCCTCTTTAGCTCTATCTTCATTTCTCGAATTGTGTCTTGTTGTTTATTTTTCGTATCACTTGCTGCTGAATATGTTCTAAACATTTTTTGTGCCCCAATGGAAGCCTAAACAACGAGGGCTGATTAGAAAATATTCCAAATAATTCTCTTTTTTCATCTTCGCATTCGAACTTTGCTTAAAGTGTTCCTCCTGTATGTTTTGATCTATTGACAATTTGTATCAAACCCATTATAAAAAAGTAATGGCCCCTATATATTTAGGAATTTCTCAACCTTTTTGGTTTATTGACTCTATAAAAGACTAGATTGCTGTCCGAATAACTCATATTCAAAAAATATTATAATGCCACACAGACAGATGCAAACTATAATTGGAGGGGGGGGGCTGATTTGTCAAAAACTCCTTGCTAATAGACACGCATTTTTTTTCTTGGTTATTTGCATTACTTACCTTTCAGAAAACATTTCATAAACACTAAAACATTTATAGCTTCAACATTGCGCATGTAGACCAGAAGAAGGTGTGACACATGAACTAACGTGTTTATAACCTCAAAGTCTTTTGCAATTCCCCAGTGATTCCCAGGCGATTCACAGCGATTCCCAGTGATCCCCAAGCGATTCTCAGGCGATTCCCAGGTGATTTCCATGTGATTCCCAGAAAAATGTACTGTGATTACCACCCGCGAATTTCCCCTCGGAGAAAAATCATGGATTTTAAAGTGCTTTTCCTCTTAATCTGAAAGTAGTTTTAAATTAGTTGTTTCATAATATAGTTTTGTTCCCTGCTTGCCTTGATTTTAAGTTAAATGTAATTTTGTGATAACTGACGAGAAAAGTTATTACGTTATAATGATTGTACACGTTTAATGATACCCCAGGCACTTCTTTGGTGTTTATAGTTATTTAAATACAAAAATCGAGAAAATGCCAAAAACCTTTATCGCGCGGGGACTTGCCGATTTTTCCTTAATCACACTCTACACGCGGAGTGGACATAAGGTTCTGTTTTTAGTCCACCATACCAATATGGTGTGGTTAGTCGACTACACCAATATGGTATGGGGGACTATTAAAATCGTGAAATTTTGACTTTCATTAATTTTATCAAAAATGAGTTACTAAGGTTCCAAAACACCTTAATCGACGTCTGTCTGTTGTCTGTCTGTATACACGATAACTCAAGAACGTCTTAATCGATTTGAACGAAATTTGGTACAAAAATCCTCTATCTATTGGTCGAAATTTTAAAAAATACAGAGGGTATTCCGTTAAAAAAAGGACCTCATCGCCATCCTGCGTGTAACGGGTGATTTTTTTTTAAAAAGTGAAACTGTTTTTTATTTATTTAAACGGTACTTCTTACAAACATCAATCAATTGATAATAACAGGTAAGAGAAAGCCTAATCCTAAACTACCACAAAAAACAGTGTACACACAAAACAACTTAAAATGGAAATTATATTTCCTTGATAAATTATAATTAACATACCTATTAGACTTAGTACAATTCAAAATAGGACTTTAATTTTTTAACATCCACATTGTGCATGTCAATATTATGCTTATTAATAAATATATTGCACTCATGTTGCATATAGGTCAGTGGAGACCAATTTTTCATATCGCAATGAAAAAGACTAGCATTTTGTATTCTTAAATTTTAGGAACGTGAAAATTAATATTATTAATGAAAAAACATGATTTATATTTTATGTTATTAATTATGTAATATATGAATAGAACAGAGTTAATTTTACGTCTTATTTCTAAAGATTGAACATTAAAATCATTAAGCATACTCTTATATGATACAAGGTTGGGATAAACCGGATAAATATAAAATTTTTTATAGTAGAGATATCTCAGGAACCTCTTTTGTACCTTTTCAATGAAATCAGTGTTATTATCATTGAAAGGTGACCAGACGACAGACGTGTATTCGAGGTGCGACCTGACTAAAGAGTTATACAGTCTTATGATAGTTTCAATATTTTTAAAATGTTTAGAGTTTCTTATGATAAAACCTAATGCTTTTTAGGCTTTGTTTGTTATATACTGATAATGGTCAGTAAACCTCATGTTAGCTTGAAAGTTAACTCTAAGGTCCTTGCATTTATCTTTCCTTTGTAGAGGTTCTCCATTAATGGTATATGTATTAACTATATGATTGATTTTCCGGGTTTAAGTAATTGTTAAACACTTATCAATATTTAAATGCATTTTATGGTTCTCGAACCAATGCGCAACAGAATCCAGGTCCTCCTGCAGGTTCCTGCAATCCTCAATTCCAGTTATTAGCTTAAAGACCTTAAAATCGTCAGCGAAAGTTAAACTTTCTGAGTGCTTAATACAATCGGGCAGATCATTAATGAAGATGGCAAATAGCAGGGGTCCCAGATTACTGCCCTGTGGTACCCCTGATGGTACCAGGTACAATTTTGAGAAACAGTTACCTATTTTTACTCTCTGATCCCAATCCTCTATGTAAGACTGCATTAGATTACAGGCATCCTCAGAGAATCCAAAGTTAACTAATTTATTTAGTAAGACAGAATGGTCGAGTTTATCAAATGCCTTTGCACAGTCTGTCATGATAACATCAAGTTGTTTTTTTTCGTTTATTGCTCCATGGCATGTGTGGTAAATGTACAGAGATTTGATGTTGTTGATCTATCCGGCAGGAAACCATGCTGTTGGATAGAAAAGCAGTTGCTAAAATTAACCATTATATCATTGTAAAGAACTCTTTCAAGGATTTTCGCTAATGTATTTAAAATACTGATGGGTCTATAGTTTTCAACTTTATTGTAGGAACCAGATTTAAATACTGGTGTAATTAAAGATTTTTTAAGTTTTGAGGGAAAAGTATTTGTTTGTATGGAAAGATTGAATAAATAACTTAAGGGCTTCAGAAACACATCGATGCAGCCTTTAAAGATAAAAGAAGGAACATTGTCTGTTCCCACATACTTTTTTGGTTTTAATGATTCTATGCTTGTCTTAACATTTTCTTCTGTAACCCTAGAGAAAGAAAAATTGCCAAATGTATTACTTTGATTTATTTTAGATGACTTCTCATAGACAGATGAGAAGAACTGTGCGAAGGCATCTGCTATCTCCTGTTGCTCAACAAAGGCTTTTTCATTGTAAAATACTTCTGAAGGTATTCCTTTGTTTTTCTCTTTTGATCCGAAAAATGACCAAAAACTCTTGTGATCATTATTTATATTATTTTCCAAATATTGGTGGTACTGAGCATACTCATGCCTTGTCTGCACTCTAATGCAGTTCCTCAGACTTTTATACTCCTCAGTAATAAGAGCTATGCTACCCTTCCCAGTTTTTATCTGCCTATGCAACCTATTTTTCTTTCTTATTTTTCTTACAAGATCTACCGAAAAATCTACCGAAAAATAATCAGGAAATTGTCGCTTTTTAGAGGTTTTGATTTGCTTTAATGGTATAGCTTGATCAACACAGTGAAAAAGTACATTATAAAATTTGTCTATGCAATCATCTACATTTTTACTTTTACAACAATCTGTCCAATTAGCTGAACTTAGAAGGTGATAAAGTAAGACATAGTCACCCTTTGCATAATCGTGCATATAGCTTTTTTGTATATATATTTGCTTTTACTATCGGCACCTCTTCCTAAATCTAAAGACATGCACAATACTGGATGGTTATGATCTTTAGCTACAAGAGGGTACTCACACTCACTCACAACTCTCATATTTGTTAATATTAGATCAAGCAGTCTTTGTTTATAATTTAAAAATGTATTACATTGGGTAAGACAGCCTTTCGATACAAACAATCATTAATTAAAATTTGTTCAATACTATCTAACACCTGCTCATGCATACTTATTGTTTGAGAAGGGGGAATATAGAGACATATGACATAAAAAAAAGTTTTTTTAAACTTAACTAATACTATTAGGCACTGAAATACATTTGTTTTATATACTACATTTACCAGTTCCAGGGCAAATTTCTTTTTGGATGCTATTAAAACTCCTCCGCCAAGAGTCTTTTCATTGTTTTGATCTTGCCTTATCACATTGTAACGATCATCAAAGAGCTCTGAATCATTTATTCCGTCTGTCAACCATGTCTCTGATACAGCAATAATGTCATAGTCCTCCTCAAGAATGTTGCAGTAAAACTCATGGGTTTTTGTGCGAAGACCACGAGTATTTTGGTAATATACACTAAGTTGTATTTCTTTAGGACTTATGTAACTTTTTGAGGATCTGGCTGGTTGATCAGCACCCTCTTGTTCCGGAAAAATGATGTTTATCTTTTTGTGACGAATAAAAAAAAAGCTTTCCCAGGTGGAACTTTATTATAAACAGTCACCCTGTACTCTTATAGCATTTGAGTTACGGCATTGCAATATAATAACTTAACAGGTAAAAACTGTTTATAAATAAATAATACTAGCTTTTGTAGAAACCCGAATATAAAAGGTTAAAAAAATTTAAAAAAATCAATCACCAAACCTATTAGAAGAAACAAACTCCTTTTTTAACAAGGGATTTAGTGAGCTTTCCCTCAAAAAAGTTAATTCCTTTTTAAATTTGTCAACTCCAGAGCGTAGGATATCTGTAAAGATAATTATATCTGTCTCCGTAGAGTCGCTTAATTTTCCTTCAAATTGAAGGTACATCTGCCGTTTCTGCAATTTGACAGATGGTTGTCTTTTACATGAATCCTGTGTCAGATTTTTTCATCATCATTTCATCTCCTAATTCCTAGCACCGTGCTGATGAGCACCACAAGTGCGAAATCCGGATCTACGGTTACCATTACCTTTTTTGAGGGAAAGCCGCTATTCATTGATGTTGTCCTTTTTTAACACTTACGTAGTAGTAGTAGCGTACAACTGTAAAAAATACTATTCGTCGAAGATTTAAAAAATAATGCACAACCGGTTTTATATTAGTTGGAGATATATTATTTAGAAAGAAAATTAAGTTTTCAACCCTAGCAACTATTTCATTATCAGCAAAAAAACCTTGACGAAGTGGGACGCACTGAAAAAATATATGTTGAAAATATACTATTCTTGCTGTTACAGGCAGTTCCTTACTTACTATTTTTAATTCAAAATTGAAATTCAAAATATTTATTCATTACTTCGGCCTACAAATAATAGGATGTAATATGTCAAAAAAAAATTAATTGCGATTGGTACCTACATAGATATAAACATAAAATGGTTGGTCCTAACGAACGCTAGAACAGGTCGAAAAAAGAAAAAGTTAAAAAAAAAATAAATAAATACATAAAGACGAGAAATAAATAACATACAGGCTTAATGTATTTACACGTAACCTAACAAACTAACACTTATTTATGGTTTTACCAAAAAAGACATAATTTCATTTAAACTATAAAATGCTTCTGTACAGAGTATTTTTTTAGAGCTTTTTTAAACCTGTTTAAGGATAATTGTAGTGTAAGTTGGACTTTTTTTGAAAAATTCATGCTTATGTAAAGGTAAGCAGAATTTGTTGCCGTGTCCAGTGCGATAGTGATGAGAAAAGTAATTTTTAGCACAAGAATCTTTAGTTTTATGCACATGTATTAGTAGTTTATAAGCATACAAGGACACAACAGTAAGGATATCTTTTTTTTTGAAAATTTCACGACATGAGTCTAAAGGCCTCAAGTCAAAGATTATTCGTAAAGCTCGCTTCTGTGAAATCAGGACTCTTTCCAAATCTGAGGACTGACCCCATAATATGATACCATAGCCAATAATGGAATAAATGTTTGAAAAATAGGACGTTAATAGTGCTGATCTCCCTAGGGAGTTTTTAAGACATGTAATAGCATATATGTTCTTATTAATTTTTGAGCAAAGCTGGTCGATGTGATTACTGAAATCTAGGTGAGTGTCAAAGGTTATTCCCAGCAATTTAGCAGTGGCAGAGAACATAATAGGGGCGCCTTGGAAATTTGCCTGGATATTTAAAGGCTTAATTTGTTTGGTTTTGAATTCCAAACACACCCTTTTATTGTAATTAATAATAAGATTATTAGAGGAACAACACTTGGAGAATTCATTAAAAATTATATTCAGTTTCTGTAATATTTCATGATCGTTTCTTCCAAAGATCAAAATTGTGGTATCATCAGCGTACATTAAAATTATTCCATTTTTTATATGTTCAGGAAGATCATTTACGAAAATCAAAAAAATAAGTGGCCCGAGAATACTGCCTTGGGGTGTGCCCATCTCAGAATTGTAAGTATTTGATAGTGTGTTGCCAATCTTTACTTAAGCATAGCATGCTAAAGATAATCTTGAATTAGGTTGTAAGATATGTTCTTTAAAGGTTTGGTTTTGGTCTAGTGTAGGGCCTAAAAAATTTACTAGTGGTGTCAAGCCCATACAGTGTGAAAAAATTATTTGGATTGCACGTAATATATTTTTCGTAAAGTACTAAATGGGTTCTAACAGAGAGCATGCAAATCTAAATAGAGAGGACACCTAAATTTGAAGTAACCTTAGGTAGCAAAATATTTTTTCCTTAATTATTACAAGTAATAAAGGCTTGAAAAATATATACAATAAAAACTTTCTGCCAGCTCACTTAGCAACAAGTTCATTTCAAATTGTATTAAATATAAGTATGTACGCCAGTAATAAATCGATATTCATTTTTTGCCATTGCCATTTTGATTTTGAATAAATATTACCCCGGTTCATCCTGGCGCATTCAGCTAAGTTGCGCTGCTAGCTTCTTGTACATCTAAAAGTGCCCAATTTGAAACACCCTGTACTTAACCTTTTGCAATTTTTAGGTAAACAAAAATATCAACCATAACTTCTTTGTTTTTCCATTGCTTGTGAAAATAAATAAAATGGGCTTACACAGGTTACCTCTTACAAAAATATTTATGCTCTTTGAAAGATTATTTATTACGTTTTTCCTCCTTTTTTTAGTGGGCCCACTCATCCCAGCAAGTATTCGAAGTCCTCCTTATTCTAGCTTCATTTATTATATCCTGGGGCGAGACATGGTTCCTAGATTTCAGAGTGATGCCACAAGAGACGTATGCTGCCACTTATTTTTGTAAGTTAAAAACAACAGTTTTACTTTTTCCACTACCTTTACGAAAAATTGTATGTAATTAATTTTTGCAACACATATGTGTCATCTTTGCATACGGATACGTCATCTTTGTACTTGGATTTGTCAAATGTGCGCACACAGAAACAAGAAAATTCTTAAAACAAGCAAACGAAAATGCCTGATAAAATATGCTTCCGCCATAAATATTATTCTTGGATCAAGAATATATTCTTCAAATAAAAATTTTCATTTTCTAAGCAAAACAAATTTATATTCCTAAAATGTTTAATTGAATTAAAAACATACGCTTGAATCAAAAATTCTCTGATTCTTCGGTAGAGAATATTGAATTCTTGATTTATTTAGAATATGTAGTTTTGAATCAAAATAAAAAATACTTGAATTAAGAATATAAATATTTTTGAAAAGAAAGTTTTGTGGCATCGGACACACATTTTGCTCTTAAATTCATTACGACCAGGGCTCCATGATCTAATGGATATTCCAGAAACCCACAGGCCTGTTTCATCCTTGTTAGGAATCATGATTCCACTGTTTCAGGCCTGTAGGTTTCTGGACGTTCTAGTCGCCAAAAATAATTCATCCATAACCACTTCCTAAAATCGCAAACCAACTCATACTAGACAATATAAGAGTGAATCGTATTGAAAACGAATTCAGTTACACGTGAAAACATAGTAATTATTAAACAACATAGACATATAAGACCTCCGCACTGTAACGCTTTGTTACCTTCCCAAGAGATGTTTCAACCGATCTCGTATTTATTTTTGATAAATTTTAATTTTAATATTTTTGTCTAGCCTCCGCAGATTCAGAACGTGCCCCGATTTTACCGGGAGGATACCGTAGAAATAACTTCTCTGTGCCCGTAGGCTCGGAAACAGGTGAACCAACCTTGTTTTACAGCCCGGACGTTTCGCCTGAAGGTTCTCAACATAGGCTACTGAATTATTCCTGTTTGTATCCGGCTGTCAATTTTAGAAAAGAACAGGTATAATTTCGTTTCGTTCGACCGTTCTTATCTAGGGTGCCGAAATAGCGTGTATACAACTTAAGAAACCGATACGCTGTTGCCGATGTCACCCACAATTAACTAAAAGATGCCAAGTAAGACTCCATCGAATTTCACGATAAATGTTGCCTTTAAAGGGCGTAAAACTGTGATTATGACTATTTTCTTATTTTACTTTGAAATTAGAATCCGCTAAATTAAGTAAAATGCCCATTTATCTATAAAATTTTACTACCGATTGACTTTGCTCTTTCAATAAAGCTGCGAAATGTCTGAGTCTGACCTCCCATAACCAGTTACGCTAAAGTCTCGACTCTACGAAACAATTTATCGTAGCAGTCTCGCGTTCTCGCGAAATATTTTATTGAAATAAATTTGAAACAAAATTATACTTTTTTAAAATAATAAAAAAATTAAAACAACAACAACAACAAAAACAAGTCTTTAAATCTGCTACCTTCTACTCTTTCTGCTTAGAACACTTTTTGTAACCGGGTTCACGTCTTGTTTAACTTTAAAACGAATTTAAAGCTGTTATTAAATTTAATAACAGAGTGCTATTTTTTTTTGAATTCTGATTCTTGTAGACTCCTTTTTTTTACAAAAATTGCCGAGGAAACGGGACTCCACTCCCTCCTTAGATGTACAGAGTCGCGAAGGGACGCTTACTCTTCATAAAAATTATTTTGTGGTATTTTAGTTGCATCATTTAAGATCCTCTGAGTGATTAACTGAGAAAAATTACGTCTACGATCTAAAGGAGATCGCCCGCGTCTTCAAATAAAACAGACTAAAGCGCTGGCTGGCACTACTAAACGGATTTCGGACAGAATTATCGATCGATACCTATCGATTGTTGCACCTGATGGTTGCATCGATGCTGGAACGATGGCGCTGCAAGTTCAAAAAATTTGCGATATGCAGAACCTTCCGAGTCCTCTCTTTCAGTTAAAAAAATTTGGCTACTTTTATTCAAAAGAGAGACGCTTTTAACTGCAATTTCACTCTGAATGATGGTGACGCTAATAAAACCTAGAAAGTGCAGCAGCTTTCCTAAACTGTTTGCTTAACAACGTTATCTAGCCGGCATCTCTCTTCAGTGCATCTGAATTGAATAGCGTTCTTACTGAGACACATGCATTTCGACACCCTACGCCAGAACTGTCAAACCCTGTATAGCCAGATTAGTACAGTAAAATTATCATAAATAAGGGGCTACCTCGAAAATAATCCGGTGAAGCTAAAATTTTTATATGTTGTTGGACGGGGTTTAAAAGTAAGATCTTCAAGTTTGTGTTTCCCCCACTCCTCGGGAACCATCCGCCATTTTGAAAAAACATTGTAATTGACTTTTCACCATTTCTATTGGTCGGAGGCGAAAAAAATCTGAAAACAAAAATATTCGGCATAAAATTTTCAACATTTTTGTCCTAGTGCTCAACTTTCTGTAGTTAGTTTCCAAAAAGTTAGATGGCGCCGAAGTTACAAGAAATCAGTTTTGCCAACAAAAAGTGATTTTTTTATAAAACTTTAAATGAAAAAGTTGTAGATCTCGCAAAAATCCAATAAAAATATGTATATTGTTTATAATTAATTAAACAGTCTCTGAGCTACAACGACTGAAAGTGGGTAAAAATCTTTGAGAAACGCTTTCTGGTCATGCATGAAATCGCGTGTTGTGGATTATATATTATCTATAGTAAGAGCAGTACAAGTAAGGTATCAAATTAAAGCTTGTGACGTGCGCTGCACAAATGACCCGATCTGTCGGTATAAAAATCGTCGAAAGTATCTGACAGACTGACATTTAGTCGTTAAACTGATTTTTCGTAACTTCAACGCCCGCTATCTTTTTAAAAACTAAGTACAGAGAGTTGAACCTGTAACAAAAAATATTGTAAATTTTATGCCAAAGATTTTTGTTTCTACGCTTTTTTGCCTTCGAGACTAAGAGAAATGGAGAAAAGCGGTTCCAAAGTTTTTTCAAAATGGCGGATAGTTCCCGAGGAGTGGGGGAAACAAAAACTTGCGAATTTGACTTTCAGACCTCTCAAAGAACATACAAAAAACTCAGCCTATCCGGTTTTTTTTTGGACTTCAAATGACATTTTTGTAACCTCTTTCCCCTCTTTTTTAGCACTTAATAATACTTCTACCTACCCCTCCAAACCCTCTTATCGCGTTTATGTAAGCGATGCATGGAAGGCCCGTTAACCAAAAGGACTCGACTATCGGTACCCGACTAAATGTCAGTCACTCAGATACTTTTGGCAATTTTCATGCCGACAGACCGGGTCATTTGTGTAGCGCACGTCACAAGCTTTAATTTGATACCTCATATGTACCGCTCCTACTACAAAATTCCCCTGACTTTAACTGTAGGTAGAATTTGTTGTTCTGAACAAGAATTGTTAATATTTTCTGAGAAGCACCTTTTACTACGTGGTACAAGCATACATTTTTGAAAACAAAACTTTTACAACAAAATGCTTGACAAAGACCGTAAAACATGACATTGTCAGCACACGTATACTTGCTTAGTAAATTATTTTACAGGCGATTTAGATTAATGATATCTAACCACTGTTCAAATCTTTCTAGGGAATTTTGACCTAAAAACCACAGACCCTGAATCCCATTCATAAATTCTTATTTGTTTTGCCCCCAAGTTAGCCTGTGTGCCAAAAAAGGACAGAATGATTTTTAGAACGTTGCTCGGCAACACTGCGGTAAAACATGTATATGTTTGTAGACGTATGTCCTAGATACATCCATTTGTTTTACATATTCTACCAGTAGCGGCGAAAAATTAATAAATATGTAAAAAATAGGAGTAAAGGACGACACTGATCGGTAATTATCACAACAAAACTACAGCTGATTATGACATTTACCTTTGAAACGAAATCCCTTGGTTTGAATGTTCCAATCGTTTAAACACGATGCACTCCCGCACCATCCTATAGTTTTTAACTTCACAAGTTTATAAAAAAACACAAAAACCACACAAAACGTTTCGAAATCAGAAATATTTGGACACGGTCGGTATGTAACGCTGCAAAACATATATAATGAATGCAAACCACCAGGTAGTGCGCAGAAGACGGCAAGGTATTGCGACTTGCCAGTTCTTGTTTAGGGATTGTTGGGAGTATTGGAAAAAATATGGGCTTTTATAGTTTATTTTTTTATCTTTTGTTTTGTAATTATAGTTTTTAAATAAATAAACATTGTTTACTTTAAATAAATAAACATTGTTTACATGATATTTTTGAATACAGCTGCTTATAGTGGTAAAAAAGCACCAAGATTTTCATGAAATTTCAGAACCAACAAGAAAGTGACCTCAAGTTGGCAACAAGGCTTCATCCTACTATTCTATCATAGCTTATATACTACATATATGTAATCATTTTCACATCGCATACTGGCTCAGATACATTGTATCTTTTTTTCTCCTGCACTTTGAGGAAAAGATATGGTATAAAGTGCGAGTTAGGATGACTACAAATATTTTTTTGAATTTATATAAAGAGAACACCTAATTCCGGCGATACGTTTTGCGAGATACATTGTTATTGTAGGAGCCAGGGCATTAGCATAGCATTCAGGGTCTAATGGTGTAGGTCTGTGTATAATCCACAACACGCGACTCCATTGCATGCCCAGAAAGCGGTTCTCAAAGAATTTTACCGACTTTCAGTCACTATAGTTCAGAGACTGTTTAATTAATTATAAACAATATATATATATTTTTATAGGACTTTTTCAAGATCTACAACTTTCTTATTTAAAGTTTAAAAAAAAAATTAATTTTTGTTGGTCAAAATACGTTGAAACTGATTTTTTGTAACTTTGGCGCCCTCTATCTTTTTGAAAACTAACTACAGAAAGTTGAGCACTTGGACAAAAATGTTGCAAATTTTTTGCCGAATATTTTTGTTCTCAGACTTTTTCGCCTCCGACCAATAGAAATGGACAAAAGTCGGTTACAAAGATTTTTCAAAATGGCGGATGGTTCCCGAGGAGTGGGGGAAACACAAACTTGGGAGGTTTACTTTCAGACCCTCCGAAAGAACATACCAAAAACTCAGCCTTGCCGGATTTTTTTCGCCCACAGATGACAATTTTACTGTACTAGATATAAAATGTATACGATTATTTTTAATAAAATACAGGATTTTTCCTTGGTAAATTATTTAAAATACGGGGGTAAAAATTTTTGTTTGGTTCCCAGAAAAAATGATTCAAAACCTCTAAAGATGTTAACGAAATTATATGCAGTTTTAAAATTTCAAGATCAAATATACTGAAATACATTTCAGTAGTAGTACGTAAATTTATTTAATCTTTTATGGATTTCATGCAAATGAAAATTATTTTACTTTAAAATGAGAGTTTGACAAGACTTTTATCCTTTTAGATGATATTATCTAGTAGAGAACGTACCACTGTGAATATTTCCAACTAAAATGGTAAAAATATTTTCTTTAACATCCATACTTTTTTGTCATGCCATAATTTTCGACAAATTATTTACTTATAGCGAATTCTTTCGATAAAAAAGTGCATCACTGGTGCGCCACTCGTGCACTTTTTGTGTTCTTTAGGGATAACTAATGCAAGTTTTTGTGTTCTTTTGAGCAACTGACCAACGCAGTGTTGCCCTCGGTGCATAAGAAGCTCGTTGTGCACTCAATTTTTAAATTTTGATAAAAATGGCGACGATGCAGTTTGGCGGAATTTTAAGTGGCAGTGACGAGGAAGAATTTATGTACAAGAAGCTAGCAGCGCAAAATTAGTTCTACTTATGGAGGTGTCTTCTGTTTTCTGAATTCTCTTAATTAGGATGCAATCACATGCGCTGCTGGCTTCTCACGGAACCTAGCAACGCATGCGCTCTTTTAAAAAACGCAAGCTCAAAATTTTTTTTTGCGGAACAAAATTAGCACTAGATTAATAAAAAAATCGCAAGTTGGGCTGCTAGCTTCTTGTACATAAGAATTTTGTGCTTTTGTTGCATGAAAAAGACATGCCCAAAAATTTTTTTTTTTTGAAGATGTCGTAAGATTAGATGTTTTCTTATTTTTATTTAACTTGTTGTATACACAAGTTCCTTGAGTTTTCGGTTAGTAAAAAATAATATATCCTTCCTTGTATTTATTAAAACTTAACCTAACCTATACTGCACATTTTTTAATTGCCTATTATCTTGGCAATATCAGTGCGCCAGTTGAATTCTATTGAAGCTGCCAAAATAATGTCAGTGCAACACGAGTGGCGCACGGCGCACTAATTTTCACAAAAAAAATCGCTATATACAGGGTGTTCCAAATTCCATGCTCATCATGGGGATCTCCTAAACGGTAAGAGATACGAAAAAGTTTAAATTAGGCAAAGTTGCGCAATTCGACGCTTTGCTCAAAACCAAAAAAGAAGTTTACAAATTCCGGGCAATTCCGAAATCTTTATTTTTAGTTTTAATTTTTTTAGTTTTTATTTTTGTACGCCCTTATTCTTAAAGCTGTCAAAAAACGCTTAAAACTTTCTACAGGTACTTTTTCGAGATTTGACATTTCAGTGTGACAGGAGCACTGTAAAGTTCATTTTTTCTTATACACACATGCTTTTTTTCTCCTGCCGTTTGGTTCATAAAGGATGACAGATATTTTACGACCTCATTTTGACAAGAACCTGACGTTTTGAATTATTGACTATCATCAGCACAAATTTATAGATTAAAAAACAAAGAAAAAAACGTATTTTTAAAATGTTAACTTATTTTATTATAACAAAATGTCAAAAAAACTGTAATTTTTAAAATGTTAAAAAAGTACTGCAATCGGGTTTCCAAAATATCTTGAGTAAGTTAAAAGCAAAACTTAAATTTGGGCTGATGATGGTCAAAAAACCCATAACGTCAGGTGACTTGTCAAAATAAGGTTGCAAAATGTTATCTTTCATCCTTTATGAACCAAATGGCAGCAGAAAAAAGGATGTGGCCATAAGAAAAAATGAACTTGACAGTGCACCTGTCACACTGAAATGTCAAGTCTGAAAAAAAGACCTCTCACCAGGTAGATCTTAAAAAAGTCCCTGTAGAAAATTTTAAGCGTTTTTTGACACCTTTAAGAATAAGAGCGCAGAAAAATAAAAACTAAAAATGTAGATTTCGATTTTTTCTGCATATCTCCGGAACTATCCGAAATTTGTAAACTTTGCCCTAATTCAAACCTTTTCGTATCTCTTACCGTTTAGGAGATCCCCATGGTGAGCATCGAAATTGAAACACCCTGTATAGCGTGTGCCAAAAAAACCGCTATTTTTTAAATGATTATAACTTAGCGGTACATTGTCCTATTTTAATAATATTTAGCTTTTTAGAAAGCTTGACATTTCCTAAAAATCCAAGATGGCGGACCTATTTTATAGAACTAATGATAAAACTGATATTTACTAAAAATCACACACTGTATTCAATATCAAACATCGGTTACAAAGCCACATCGTGACCAAGCACACCAATGAAATATTTTAAAAATTCGGAAAAGAAATAAGGAAGTTTTAATTCTTCATATAGACCAGAGTTTGCCTGCAAAATCAAGAAATTTTTTCTCTGGTCTGTATAAAGATTTAAAACTTCTTTATTTCTTGTACGAATTTTTTAAATGTTACATTGATGTGCTTGGAAGGGATGTGGCTTTGTAACCGATGTTTGAGATTGAATACAGTGTGTGATTTTTAGTAAATATCAGTTTTATCATTAGTTCTATAAATTTTAAAGCATTAGCTCTCCAAAAAGCTAAATATTATTAAAATCGGACAATTTCCCACTAAGTCATAATCATTTAAAAAAGTGAGTTTTTTTAGGCACACCCTATATTTGATTTTTAAAAGCCTTATTTTTATTGCTGTTTTTGGGCCAATCTTTACCGGGCAGAAAATCGGAAACGAGAAAACGGAATTTGTTGAAATTTATTATTTATTTTTGAATTCCTCACAACCGTATCCAGACAGTTTTTTGCTGGACTCTTAATTCCCGAAATAAAATAAACACGGCTAATAATAGTCAAAAATCTTACCTGGCTTTTTCTTTAGCCTCGTCGATAATACAGAAATCTGTAACAACAATTTTTGGATTTTTTTATTTTTTGAAAAAAATACACCAAATTTTGAAAAATCCTTTGGATACGGTTGTAGATGTTTATAAATCCTATTATCTGCTAACAAAAAAGTTATGTTTTTTTTTTATAAGCGAGATTCTGCCGGAATTCTGAAAACGCCAAGGTCACGTAATTTGGTAGGCCCAGGGAAACCGACTGAGTTCGATTGATTCAGGTTCTGCATAGCCACCGGCCACTTATCTAATTGAACATTCGGCCAATAAATTGACGCATTTCAAGTGGTAAAAATAAGAATACGGAAATTTGTTACTTTCCTAATAAGTTCTTTTTTCCTCACATATGGTGTTCTGAACACTGCACGATCTCACTCGAAATGGCATTAGTGATGCCACCTATTGTTGATTTTTCAAAAAAATACCACAGCAGTGTTGTCAAATCTATGCCACTTTTGTGGTCTTAATCCTTTGAAATTTATCTATAGGAAGACAATTATAAAGAATTGGCGGCCAAAACTCTTGAATCTGCATGGGATTTGGTACACAAAACCGATTGGAAGGAAGTTAAGCGGCAAGGTCAAGATGTGGTGTACAGTAGAAAACATCCCAAGGCAGGGAAGATGTTTAAACTTGTGGTAAGTATCGGAATTTTTTAAATTTAAAAAAATAATTGCCGAAAATGTATTTGTGTTTTTATTGTATTCTATTTATCAAAAGTGAAAACAAAAACAACCCAAGTACAAAGTCCGCTAATCATATTTTTCGCCAACGTCGCGCCGTCATTCTTTTTAGGAGGTTAAAAATATAAAAACGTGGAATATTTTGTTTGGTAACCAGTGTTAAGGATAAAAGATGATGTATGTCATTGCATTTGTTTTCTATGGTAACCAGAATTTCTTATTTACTTCACTGCCTAGTAGGGCAGAAGAGTTTTTTTAACATTTTAAGCAAATTTTTTGTGAAGGAAGAAATTTAATTCTAAAGTTTCGAGGTACAGTCGACCTTAACCCTTAAAAATAGCGAGGTTCCGTAGTTGTTTTGATGTTCACGTGTCAAAATAGGATAGTCCCGGTTTTTCAGCAAAAGTTCGGTTCGCCGCGGTTTTGATACCACTGTATTTTGTAACTTTAAAATCACTGCAATTAAAAAAGTGGATGTTCTCTGCCATCTATAAATTTGAATTGAAACCTTACTTAAATTATTTTTCTTTAATAAGTATTTTGGAAAAAAATACTTATTAATATCTTAATATTATTAGGGGTGCATATAAGAAAAAATACATGATATACAATACATTGAATGGCCGGAGTGTCCCGGTTTTGCCCCTTTAGGAGTTGGTCACCTTACAGTATTACGATTAACTTCCATAAAAATATAAAAAAGCTAAGAATAGCCCAAGAAGTCTGAAAGATCTTATAAAATTTTACTAATTCTAAGAGATGGAAACTATGGAAAGTTTAGTAAACCAAAAAATTTACAAAAAATATATTTTAAAGTGGTTTTGTATTCATTAGAGGGATCCTGACCTAGTAAACCAAAAAATTTACAAAAAATATATTTTAAAGTTGTTTTGTATTCATTAGAGGGATCCTGACCTAGTACAGAGTGTCTTAAACCTCATTTACGCGTTTCGCTAACAACGTTAGCATCATCAGGAGACGATAACAATGTTTATCGTCTCCTGATGATGCTAACGTTGTTAGCGAAACGCGCGTCGAGTGCAAAAAAGTGTAGTTTTGGTTTGTGAAAAACAATCATAACTTTGTTTTAGTGCAACCAAAGGTTCCAAATTCCCAACATAGTTTGTACCACTTTGATTTGAGCTATTTTTATTTTAAAAAAAATGATAATTTAAAGATTGGTTCGCGTTATTTTTTCTTTTTAAAATACAAAAAAAAATTACTTAGGCGTCTCTATACGCCCCATCGGCGGGTGGATAGAGACAACACACAAAAAAAAATAAAAAAATACAGAAGGAATTTTTTGATCAATTTATTTTTTTTGTATAAATTTAGTACTAAACACCAAGGCAGTTTTTTTAAACATTCAACTATGAAAATGCCTTTAGTTTCAAAGATATACAGGTTCAAACCTACCAGGGTGTCTAATCACCCGGTTTTACGGTATATTTTTTCTTAATGTTTTTAAAAACACATTTTTGTAGGTAAACATAACCTCGAACGTTTTCCTGTCAGAAAACGTAAAAATACTCTTTTGTCCCACTGCGGCCCGATTCCAGGTTTGTTGACTATCACCATAGAAACGGGGGCTTTAGGATAGTTGGGGGCTTTTCATTAGAGGGCGCTTTTCTTATTTTAATTTCCCAAAATATAGTTACCGATTAAGTAAAAAATAGCGCAAAATGGTCATATTGACAAAAACTAATTATTAGGACCAAAAACTTCTTAAGGGGTTTATCTTATGTCTCCATAGAACTTAAAAATTTGGATAATTGTGCTCATTGTCATATTGAAAGAGATGAATAAGTGAGGTACCTATAACCCAACATATGCACAAATGTGAGATGATATAATACATCGCGACATACAATAGATAGTTTTTGGTCGTGACAAAAACGCCCTATGAATAACATAAGAATTTTGACGTAGGTGTACGTAGGACATGCGGATTAGTATTTTGGCGAGCTTCCAATAAATTGGGGTGGCGTTGCGCTCAGTATACCCAAGACATACCCAAGCGTGTTTTTCTGTTTGAGCGTTCGTTCATGATCAATTGAATAGGTACCTCCTTTAAAACACATTTAAATAAAAGCAATAATTTTGGGTAGTTTTTATTCTCTACCTTCTCGGCACTTAATTAATAAGGTATAAATTTGGACTTGGAATGGAAAATTAAAAACAAAAACTAATAAAATATCCCCAACGTCAAATAATGTTAAAGTTATCGATATTTTTTAATTGTCCGCAACGAGGGGGTAATCACTGTTGGCAATCATGTCACAAATCTTACCAGTTCGCAGTCCCTTGAAGTCCCTGAAACTGCCTAAACTTCACCAAACGCCGCCAAACTTGGCTTGCAGAACCTAAGAGACCCTTTGGAAATCCTCGGCAGTCTCCGGCAATCACTGACCATTCAACAACATTGGCAATCATGTCACATTTTTTGAACTAGTGGTTACCCCCTCGGTCCGCAAGTACTCGGAGCGCTGTGAAAAAATTATTACTATCCGTAATCTCTGTAAAGATTTGTATGTATAATCTGGATATTCCTGTAACTTTATTATTTCGAATCATTTCTAACGTTGGCACCTTATTTTCCGGCAATAAGCTTCTTGAGGATTTGGCCAACTCTTTTATGCTTTACAGAATGATCGATCACATCGGCTGCTCTAATAATCCTGTAACTAACTTTCAGTTCACAAATTCTATTTACAATTTGAGTTATAATTTTCTTCTTTTAAACGTGTGTAAATGTTCAAAATAAGTCTTTGAGTCTGTACATGTATGTCTTTATTTGCAAATTCGGGAGATTCCACTTCCACAGACTCTTCAACAAGACTCACTGCGGGCCCCTCAAAAACCTGAAAGTCATCACTCCAAGGTCTCCACATCGCCATGTTTAATCGCCAAATAATTCAGGAACGCTTTTACTAAAATTTATTTCAATTCACTTGTCATAGCACTGACTAAAAATATACGTAAATAAACGTCCATCCAATCAGAACCCTGTACACCCTTTCGGTGACCAATAAGCCTTTTTCGTCGACCTAAATGTGTTTGACGTGAGATGTGCAATCCACGTGGAGTGCCATAAAATGCCATAAAAATATACGGGGAAGGTCACATGAATTTTAAACGTTTATTTCAATGGAAATTTTTGCGAAATTCTATAATTTTACAGTAACACTGTAAAACGAGATGTGCCAACTGACATTGGAAGCACTATAACAAAAAGGCTATTTTGAATTGTCATATAGTAATAAAAGTTATCGTTGTCGGCGATCGAAGTTATCGGAATGTAAGTTGGCACGACCAAAAACTATCTAATACCAAAAACTTTTCAGAGTGTTAAAAAACTGTTTTCTAGGATTCTTAAAATCTGTGACTTCAAAGTTGCCAAATTCCGACAAGCAAGGTTTGGAAAAGTTATAGTAAATAACGTAATTACTAAATTGATGTTCCTCGGAGATAACGGTTTCCTCAAAAAGGCCAGCGAAAAAAAGTTTTTTTCTATTTCGTATTCAATTTTAAGAAGTAGATTTAAATGACATTAGTTTTTTTTTTAAATTTGAAGTTCTCCCTTTTTAAAAACTTAAACTAAATGTACTGAGTTTTCTCTCGCTAGGCTCAATTAGACGCCTCGGCTCGTTTTATTTTGGACGAGCTGTACTACAACGTGGGAGACTTGCCCAAATGGAATCCTGCCATTAGAGAGTCCCACAAGATTCAAAGTTTCGATGAAAAAACGGATATTTGTTATCAGGTAAGCGATACAATTAAAAAGCAAATGGGGTTCGTGCGTTAAAAAAAATGTCGATTTTATTATTTTATTATATTTTTGGGTCCATTGAAAAACCTCCGTAAGTCCTCGTGATATCACTGGTGCTTAACGTTGTAAACTTCAGAGTAAATACGACCGGTTTTTTTTCGCTAGTCGCGGCCAACCAACCAAGTGATAGTTTGGGCGAGTTTGTAAATTCAACATTTTTTTAACAGCGGTGGAACATCGGTGCCAACATTCGGTTGACAGATGGGTTTGACATTCATCTGACATTTAGCAGTGATGTACACTTCGCGAACAGTCCTGAGCACCGATGGACCAGGAGAGTCATTCCAGATTATTGCGCCCACCCTATTCTCTATATTTTTAGGTGCCATGCTTCACCTTGTTGAGGAACATCTACCGCCGGGAGTGGAAATTCTATATAGATTCGACGGTGGCCTACTTAACCTAGGCAGACTGCGAGCAAAAACTAAGGTCTCGATAACCTCGGTAATCGAACTGCAGTACGCCGATGACAACGTCGTAATGGCCGATACAGAGGAAGGTCTACAACTGGTAATCAACGCATTTAACCAAGCCTACAAAAGCATTGGCCTAGAGGTCAATCTTGCCAAAACGTAAATTCTTCACCAACCAGAACCAGGTACGAATCTCCAAGCTCCAAATATTTCCATAAATGGCCATCCTCTGCAGAACGTGGAACATTACCCATACCTTGGGAGCCACCTATCATCAAATGCAACTATTGACGCAGAAACAAAGCATCGCCTAAAATGTGCTAGCGCAGCGTTCGGGCGGCTTTCGGAGAGAGTCTTCAACAATCACGACATCAATGCGGAGACCAAGCTTCGTGTCTACAACACAGTTTTAATACCAACTAACATACGGATGCGAAACGTGGACCGCCTACAGAAGGCATATCAAACGACTAGAAAAATATCACCAACGTTGTTTAAGACGAATACTGAGAATCAAATGGCAAGACCGACGAACAAACATAAGTAGAAGAAGCCAGAACAACTAGTATAGAAGCCCTTATCTTCAAGCACCAGCTTCGTTGGACTGATCACATTATTCGCATGCCTGAAACACGTCTCCCAAAGCAGATATTTTATGGACAACTGAAGGAGGGAAAGAGAAATCAAGGAGGTCAACAAAAAAGGTACAAGGACGTTCTCAAAAGCAATATGATGAAGGGTCACATCGATATAAACAACTTCGAGACCACGGCAAACGATAGGGCTACATGGCGCCGAACAGTCCATGAGGAAGCACAAACTTTTGAAGAGCAACGACGTAGACTAGAAACGGAAAAGAGAACGTAGAAAGGAGCGACAAAATGGAAGAATAGATGACCAACAACAACCGGCTGCTGCCGGAGACTGGGTGTGCCAGGACTGTGGTAGGGTGTGCGGCTCGAGAATTGGCTTACATAGCCATCAAAAAAACGCACAACAGATAGCGACGATACAGAATAGAGGAAAATCATACTCGGTATCGAGTGATTGCCTATGATGATGATGACACTTCGCGATACATAAAACGCATATGCCGATTTTATGTGCAATATGTCCTTTACGATTTAGCAACCTGTTCTGTCCCAAAGTGTCAGAGTCCACTCATTGTCATGTTTTGTTGTCACAGTCTTGTTCAACTCAAAAATGTCACGACAGCTATCGGAATTCGATAACTTAATTTTATCAAAATTAGATGGGGGTTGGTCTGTTCGTCGGGTTAAGTAAGACTAAAAAGAAAATGCAAAGAATAAGGAACTATACGACGAAAGGAAGTAACTGACTTGACCAAAGTCAGCACACCCCAACAGGATCAGCAATTCACTAATTTCCTGGAAGAACATCCATTTTCCATGGCCAGAGAAGTAAAATTAACAGTTCATTTTTCTGGTACGGTAAGAACTGCACTAAGACGAATAAAGAAGTCGAGGCTGAGATGTTTTGCAGCTAAAAAGATACGGCTAATTAAAGAAAAAAAGCAAGCAAGATTACTTTTTCGAGACAGAAAAACGAATTTTGGTGACAGGTAGCTTTTACCGATGAAAAAATTTTTAATCCCATTGAATTGAGTATTCGTCCACGGAATGCTAACCATTTGATGGAGCTAATAGTTAGAGTTTATGCTGAGATCGTTGAAGAAAATCCAAATTTATTTGAAAAGTTAGCAGCAGACTCCATGCCAAAGCCTTTAGAAAAAGTTATTCAAGCAAATGGTGCAATGACCAGATACTGAAGTTAATATTTTTGATTTTTTTTATCGATAGGTTTTTTATTTCTATTTGTTTTTTAATATTTTGTTGTTTATAAAACTGATCCTGTTTATGTGTATTGACCTTTCTTAACCCAAATCCTCCCAGTTCTTTCTTCTTTGTATTTTCCTTTTAGTCGCACTATAGTGGACTTGTTTAGTCCATTTTGACCGGCTATTTGACGAAGGGGCCAACCTTCTTCTAGTTCTGCCAAAATATGATTGAATTGCTTTATTTATAATAAAAATTTTGTTTTAAAAGTATTTTATCTTTTTTTTATATTTCGTAACAGCAACCTTAAAACTATAGAACCAGTAAATATCGGTAAAAATGCTTTCAGTCTCCTTAACAAAAATTTTTTATGCAACACCTGCTTAACTAAAAAGCCAGGTAACTCTTTTTCGATTTAGTATCCTTTAGCCTACAATAGCGGTCATATTGACACCTAACTGACAAAAAATATATGTTTTACCTGTCAATTTGGTTATAAAAATGGCGGCAATCTTTGGCTAAAGGACACTGAAGAGATAAGAGTTAACTGGCTTTTTAGTTGAGAACGGTGTTATGTTGTCTAAAAGCGTTAACCTACAAAAATCGGTAACAATAAGCAAGCAAAATTTTTAATGCATAGACATGTGTGTTCCAGTTTTGTATAAATCCAGTATTTTTGAAATTAAAATGTCAAATTTTACTGTTGATAACTAAAGTGTGCAAAATTTCGTGCCTCTAGCACTTCATCGCTAAACTCTTTTTACAAGCGCTGGCCTTCCGTCTTAAGCCCAACTTGTCATTTTGGGAAACTGCCTCTATAAAGGCTGGAAGTATAAAAAAAAATATTTTTAAAGGTTACTCTGTTGTCTTTCCAGATATCTAGCGACGGGGCCGGAGGACTAGTCTGCAGTAGGGATTTTGTAACGCTAAGGAGGTGGGCATATAAAGATGACAGTTATATCATTGCCTCAGTAGGCACTGAGCACCCATCGCTGGCTGTCAACAAAAAGCTTATAAGGTCAGCTAAGTTTAAATAAATATAACAAAATCACAATGAAATGTTTACCAATTTTATACTGTTTTGCTAAAAATTACAAAAAATTAAACTTTAATTAGAAAAATTGCTCTTCTTCAGACACGACAGAAAATCTCACCCGTCACAATTCTGGCAAGTGGCGATTTTTTACCTATTGCCTTATTTAAAATAATATTTATCCCAACGTTCTAAGAAAAAACTGCGTCATTTTTTTTATATCATTTTGTAAATTTAATGTTTTAAAGATGGTACACTTACAGTGGGATTTACTAAAAGGGTTTAGCCAATTTTAGACAGGTTCTAAGTTTAAGTGAAATTGTTGGTTTTAAGCATTTTATACCAACTTCCTTGAGTTTTGGACATAGTTTGATTTATAAGAATAATTTTAATTATTTTTTTAGTGAAGAATCATTTTAACATATCCTTTTGTTGGATTTAAATGGTTAACACTGTTGAGCAAATTATTATTGACGTTATATGTCACTCTTATCAAAACTTACCCTTGTTTATTGATTTTCGCGATTAATACTTACTGTTACAAAACCATTTCGATATCTCATCATAAAATAAGGATTAGATTAACTTTGTATTTATTTAAAAGGGGTTTTTATCTATCGAAAGTATGAAAAAACTTTATAAACACAAACCCATCGCAATCTCAAACCACAAAAACAAAGTTATGATTGTTTTCCACAAACCAAAACTACACTTTTTTGCACTCGACGCGCGTTTCGCTAACAACGTTAGCATCATCAGGAGACGATAAACAATGAACTAAATTAATGTACACTCTATCTTATATACAATCCTTTAGTGGGCGGAGATAAGACTAATAATTTGTGATTGATCACGATTTTTAATCCTATCTCCCCTCAACCAAAGAATAAAGTGTACTAAACGGGATGGGTCCTCTATCTTTATTTAAACTATTTCTGGATTTAAGGATTTCAATACTTTCATATGCATTCAAAAGTCTTTTGTTTGGTACACTTTTTAGAAGTTTTAGGTTATCTAATCTATCTATCTAACACTTGACTTTTCGGTTCTTCCGTATTTTAAGTGTGCTAAGTGTTCTTTAAAACATGTTTGAATAGAGCGTCTCGTTTGGCCAACATATTTTTTGTCACAATCCATGCAACTAATCTCGTAAATTCCACTTTTTCCAGACCTGTACTTTTATCCTTGGGATTTCCTAGTAAACTTTTTATTGTGTTACCGGATTGATATACTAATTTAAGACCGGTATTATTAAATACTTTTTGTAATCCTTTCGTATAATTAGGATTATAAGGATTTGATACAAATTTTGAGTCGCAGGTATCTTTTTGTCTGAAAAAAGTGGATTTCCGAAAGGTCTTTTGAAAAAAATGTCTATTTATTTATTAAGCCTTCGTCGTAACCGTTTTCGCCAGCTATATTCCTAATCCTATTCTTTTCTGCTTCAAATCTTTCTTTGTTTAAGGGGAAATTTACTAATCTATATGTTAAAAAGTGCAAACTTGCAAGCTTATGTTGTAAGCAATGAAAAGAGTCATTTGGAATATACCTGTTGGTGGCCGTTCCAAATTTTTATTTCTTATAACTAAAGTGTGTAGAAATGGCAGTGTACCGTTGTTCTCTGTTTCATAAGTAAATTTAATTGTGGGAAATTTATTATTTATTTTTTCCATAAAGAACACTTAGCGCACTTAAAATACGGAAGAACAGAAAAGTCAAGCATGCTTTTATAAACAATCACAGATTCTCATTAGATAACCTAAAACTTCTAAAAAGTGTACCAAACAAAAGACTTTTGAATGCATATGAAAGTATGGAAATCATTAAATCCAGAAATAGTTTAAATAAAGATAGAGGACCCATCCCGTTTATTACACTTTATTCTTTGGTTGAGTGGAGATAGGATTAAAAATCGTGATCAATCACAAATTATTAGTCTTATCTCCGCCCACTAAAGGATTGTATATAAGATAGAGCGTACATTAATTTAGTTCATTGTTTATCGTCTCCTGATGATGCTAACGTTGTTAGCGAAACGCGCGTCGAGTGCAAAAAAGTGTAGTTTTGGTTTGTGGAAAACAATCATAACTTTGTTTTAGTGCAACCAAAGGTTCCAAATTCCCAACATAACTCAAACCACAAATAAAAATATTTCATCAAAGCAGGTCATGTAAACAAATGCGGCTAAAAACAGACCTGAATCCAACTGATGCGTTCACAAAAGAATCATGTCGGGTCAACGAACTGGACCGTGCCCGGTTCTTTGGTAGAACATGAGAAAATTGCCATTAGTGAAGTACCGATGAAAACTGCTGAGCTTTGAGACTTTTGAGTGTGATCTTTCAGTGGAAAGTTTTATTTGATGATTAAGCTTTTAGATAAACTCTGTTTTAATTTCAGTTTGTAAATAAATGCATAGGTTCAGTTGTTTTGAATGTTTTTCATTGGAAACAGTTATCGTGCATATTCAGTGACCTTCACTTATATTTGTTTTGCCTCCTAGTGCCCTCAGAAATATATTTTTTGTGCAGAAAACGGGTTAAAAATATTGCGTTTTTCTGGACAAAATTGGAGGTGTTTTATTGATTAATGAACATAATGAAGCTATTTTGCGCCAAATTTTTGGCGGATGCACCATTTTCCATTTTGAAACCTGACAAAGATTTAGTTTTAGGGCATTTTTTCCTAAAATATGGTATATTTTGAGAAAAAAGCAGTTTTTTATTTATATTTTGCAATAACAATACAAAATAATCAATAACTTTGTGTCTTTTCTGTATGGGTAAGTGTTTTTTAAAAATTGGTTTTAAAATTTAGTACCCCCTTCAAGTGTCTATTCTGTAGGACTAGTTTTACGGCGGAACCAAATTGCTATTACGCGTAACGTCAAAAAGTGTCGAAAATTCTTTACATGTAAAAGGAAAGACAGAATTTGTGTTACTTTTCTGAACCGTGACAGCGACATATTCCATGGCTATCTTAGGATTTTGTATGTTAAAATTTTTAAAGGTTTGTTTAGACACAGAAATAAGCTTAATAACATATATTTTTAAATAAAAAAAAGGGTTTTTCACAAAAACTGCCTACAAAAATTAAAATTAAATATTTTTTATTTACTGGAGCAGAAAGTAAATTTTAAGGAATATTAGCAAATAAGTCCTGACAAAAAAGCAGTTGGTGTAAACTTGTGTTTAAAAATCGTCAGACTTTTTGTAAGGGCAAGATTTTCTGACAGTTTTTGAAGAATGCGCATGCGCTTGAAAAATTACTCAATAATATAAAATATTGCAACTAATTTCACAATATACTTACTTGCTTTCATGGAATTTTAAGTAAAAACACACGAAAATTAAATTTAGTTAAAACATATTAGGCGTTTTCTAGTGCCGCTTTATGACCGAGTTTATTTTCAGAGGAGAGCCAGACGTCAGCTGCTTCCTAATGACACCATTGCCGCACCGGCCAAACATATGTCAGTTCCAATGGGTGTTCAACACCAACCTAAAACTAAGCATTCCACGATTCGTCTACGAACGCGAATTGGCCAAGACGATGTTCAAATATGTCGACGACTTGAGAAGACATCTGTTCACTACCAAGACTGTCTGACAGATAAGTATTGTACTCTTTTGGTAAAGAACTGCTATGGTAGGCAGAAATAAAGAGGCTAGCTGAATTTAATTCAGTTAAAACTGCTCAACGAAAACCAAGTCAGCTCATGCAACGCAAAATCGACGGAGGGGTCAACACTGAGAGAAATTCCGAAATCTTTTCAAATAAAAAAAGTCATGAAAACTCAATGCCATAGATAAATATGACAAAAACATGCTCCTTACGTCAACTAAAACGTCTTCTTCTTCAAGTGCCATGCTCTCTATCATCAGCGCGATCTGCACCCTGTCCACTCCTTTTCGGAAAAGTGTCGTAGTATTAACACCATAGCATTGTCTAAGATTTTTAAGCCATGATATCCGTCTACGACCCGGACCTCTTCGCCTTCAATATTGCCTTCTATTATCAATTTTAAAAGTTTATATTTGTCATTTCTCAAAATATGGCCAAAATATTCAAGTTTTCGTTTTTTGATGATAAATAAAAACTTCCAGATCTTTATTCTAAGCAGAACAACACCACATCTCGAATGCCTTTTTGCATATGGCCTCAGTGAGTGTCCATGCTTCCATGCCATAATATAAGATGCTAAAAACATAACACCGAAGCACTCGAATTCGGAGAGTGGTATTAAGATTGCGACTACACAACACATTTCATTTTGATAAAAGATGATCTGGCCTGTTCAATTCTTGCACGAACTTCTTGCATGTTGTTCTCATTGAGGAGGCAACCCAAGTATTTGTATGAATCCACGCGTTCGACTTGCTGCCCACTTACTTCTAACATGCCTCGGATGTTGTTTTCCTTGGATATGACCATCCATTTTGTTTTTTCAACATTTAAGTTAAGCCCGAATTGCGAACTTTTGTCAACAATTTGATTCAACAACTCTTGTAGGCCTTCCAGCGTGTCTGCTACCATGACAGTGTCATCGACATATCGTATGTTGTTGATTTTTATGAAATTTATGGTCAGACCCCCTTCGCAGTTATTAAGTGCATTCTCTATTATTTTGTTACTATAGATATTAAACAACAGCGGAGGCAATATACAACCTTGGCGAACTCCTCTTCTTATTTGGACCTCTTCGGACAGTTGGCCATTAACCTTTATTTGAGCAGTCTGATTCCAGTATAGATTAGCGATTATCTTTAGATCTCGGTCATCTAGACCAACTTCTTTTAGCGGTTCTATGACCTTTTCGTGTTGGATTCGATCAATGCTTTCTCATAATCTATGAATATATAATAATAATATAATCTAGACCGCTGAACTAAGGCTTGAATGAAATTAACTCTGTGTTTCGGACTTCCATTGTCTATATTTTATTTATACACGACGTTTCGATCAGTACAATCTCTGATCGTCTTCAGGTGCAAAACTACAATCAATTCCTAAGGCTACGTACTTATATACTCTGTACGTAGCATTAGGAATTGATTGTAGTTTGCACCTGAAGACGATCAGAGATTGTACTGATCGAAACGTCGTGTATAAATAAAATATAGACAATGGAAGTCCGAAACACAGAGTTAATTTCAAACACATCATTGTCTCAAACTTTCAAACTAAGACTTGAATGCCAAACAAGGCCGAACCCACCACGAAATCCAAACTGCCTGTCGCCGATGTAAGGATTTGCATTTCCCATAAACTAAAACGTCAGGTAACTTTTATCGTTTTAGTGCCCTTTGGCGTACTATAGGTGCCAAATGGAAGACCAAATTACAACAATCCCATAGTGACACTAAAACGAAGAGTTAACCTACATTTTTCTATCAAAAATTTTAAGAAATTATAGTCTCATTATAAAGATCTAGGGTTCTCTAATAATAATTTTTTAACTTTGACTTTCATTTTTAATATAGCAAATTTTGTCTGCTGATATCTGCAAGACTAGACAAAAATTGCCAAAGGTACCACTAGAGAACCCTAGATTTAAGCTTTATCTTTAGAATGATGCTAAAATGTTTGAAAATCTTCTGTATTTGGATAGAAACATGCATGCCATGCATGCATGAGTAAGACAAGCAGAGCGGCCAGCGAAGACTATATTTAACGCCTGATCCACAGTTTCACTTCTAGTCGCCACTTCTATTTCTCTCTTTATCGAAAAAAGTGAGATGGCAATAGAAAATATATTTTCCTCTTTCTCTAAACGACGAAGAGGGAAATAGAAGTGAGCTCAAGGAAGTGAAACTGTCAGGCGTAAGACGGTATTGACGTGCTTTCAAATAAAAAGAGTGGATTCCTTTTTTAAGCCATCTCATCATTCGCAGCGGTGTGGAAAAAGTAAAAAACACACAGTTTACATGTGAAACTGAATAAGTTTGCACTACGAATCTTTCAAAACTTAAAAAAAAAAAACGCGAATCGAACTTTTTTTTCGTTCACCCTGCCAGAGAGCATATAAATCTAAATGGAGAGGACACGTAATGGTAATATCCGACCAGCAAGTCAACGCGATTCACAGCAAGTTTTTTATTGTTAGCTGAATGCGCCAGGATGAACCGGGATAATATTTATTTAAAATTTAAACGGCAATAATCCCGCGCGTTGAATGAATATCGATCTATCACTGGCGTACATACTTATATTAAATCAAATTTTAAATGAGTTGTTGCTGAGTGAGCTGGCAGAAAGTTTTTATTGTATATCTTTCAAGCCTTTATTACTCGTAATAATTAAGGAAAAAGCAGAGAGCATAGCATAATTTAGATTTTCTCCGGTAAAAAATAAGTGTTTATTTTTTAAATATTTTGCTGTCTAAGGTTACTTCAAATTTTAATAACCCCGTCATTTTCGAATGTTTGAAAAATACATGAAAACTGATGGTCTCATAAGATGTTTCCTGTGGTTCTGTTCTCCTAATCCAGTTGTGACGTAACCGTGTCAATTCCCATTTTGAGGAGTCTTCTCCAAAATTGTTTTTATGATTTTTTTTTTAAATTTGACCGCCGAAGAAGAAACCTTGTAAAAGAGTAATGTTTAATTTAAAATAAAAGAAAAAAACTGGCGCCGCAGGGCAACATTTTTGGAGAAGTTGGTACGTAATTTCGTCGGGAGAGGGGGTCGATCGCCTCGCTCTGTATTCGCCACCTGTGACTGTACCGGTCTGTTGTCTGCAGCGCAACGCGGGCGACCGATATTATGGATAGTTCCCAACGCGGAACTCGTCCAAAAAATACGATTTTCCTGTGCGCCGCTTTGGATCGATAAAAATAAGCAAGAGCGAACGCGAAAGTGACGCACCAAGTTTCGAAGGCAAGAACCAAAAAAGCGATAGCTGCGCCACTTGGTTTTCAAGTCACTTGAGCGGAGTCGAAAATTTACCATTAGGTGTCCTCTCTATTTAGATTTATATGCTCTCTGACCCTGCCCACACTCAATACCGCTTTTTTAAACTGAGTAACTTACTACGTTTATACGCTCCTAAAAGCACTTTTATATAAGGACGGTTTTGAATAAAATCCCTTTCTCCGAGAGTTTATACGTCCTTCATTAAATGTCATTAAATGTGTCAGTTTAAAGAAAAAACAAATAAAACAACTTACTTAACAACAGATTTTTCGGAAAACCGGGGTTGAGTATTCCTTTAGGTTGGAAGAAATACCCTAAAGCGTTCTTAAAAGTGTTTATAACGACCCTAAAATGTTTTTTTAAGCGATAAACCACTTTTTTAAATCGCTTTAAAATAAAATCGATTTAGTGCTTAAATCGGTTTTAGTGGTGTTTATACGACAACATTTTCGAACCGTCCTTATATAAAAGCGCTTTAAGAGGTCCGTATAAACAAAGTAACTGATCGATGATACCTGCAAAAAGCGATTAGCAGTTTCAATATTACTGCAAAAACAATATAGTAGTGGTGAGGGGGGGGGGGGGCGTGAGCCTGGATATTCGACCGCCTTATGGGCTATTTCTGCCTTCTTTCGAATGCCTATCCTCTTAAATACGCTTACGAAGTTCAAAATATCCTTCTCTATCGTGAGTGAGCCCCACGTCAGGGGCTATATTCTTGACACCTGTGCCCGTGAGTGTGAACAAACTTCTCATTTCTCACCTGCTTTGAACCATGTGAAAAGTGAGAGAGGCTTATACTCACCGGTGACTGACTACTCACCTCACAGGCCGTCATCTTGTCATGCCCCTCCTGCAGTGCGTCGGTGCACTCCCCCATTAGGCTGCTGACCAAGATCCCACGGGTCCATCTTCTTGTACTACTAAAAAGACCGTAGCGTGTTCGCCAAGCTGCCTGTATGGCTGTCAGTTTAGAGCCATCCGTATAGCAGACCGTCGCGTCGCCTCTCCACTAAATTCCGTTCAAAATTCGTCACTCTGCCACATATTCTCTCTGCACTCTCTGCCTTTCAAAAGACCCTGGTCCTCCAGTCATAGGTGCGCCGCCATCGCCTCTTTCTTGATTCAAGTTGAAAGCAGCGGGGGGGGGGGAGGCTAAGATAGTTTCTAGGGCTCGAATGGGGGCAATCCTTATTGCGCCGGTTATTTCTTTGCAGGCGCTTGAGCTTATTGGTGTCAGTTTCTGTAAGATCCTGGGGTTAATCCTCTAGATTCGACCTACCCCTCGGCGCAACGTGAGTCTTATCCAGTGTAACTCCAAAATACTTAAACTGTTTTACTAAAGTTAGGGGTCTACCGTACATCATGAGAACTCTAAATTCCTCCAGTTTCCTCTTTCTAGTTAATAAGATCACCTCGTTCTTTTCAGGGTTGACTGATAGACCGTTCTTCCTGCACCAGTCTTCATGATTCTGATCTCCTTTTGCATTCTTGCGGCAAAAATCATATTCTTGTGCTGTAAATTCATTAACTTAAAAACAACAAGTAAAGAAGTAAAATTTTGCAAAAAACTAACCTCAAAATGTCGCAGGCAAATTTCAAAATTTTAAAACGCGTTCAATTCGCTTAATGGAAAGAGAATCGTATTGAATCTTTTGTATTCGGTGCCATGAAAAAGTAGTAATTGTATATGACCCTGCCAGCGCCCTCTATAGATCTATTTAAGAAACGCTTATAGGAATGTTTGTTTCTCTCTCTTTTTACGTTTTTCTCCTATCTCTTTCTCTTTTTTCCTACAACTCCACAGCTGTTTGACAAGCTTGACAGACAGTCCTCAAGATAGAAAGATGTATAGAGGGCGCTGAGCGTGTTCTTTCCAGTTCATTGGCTGAATGCTGCTAGTAAAACACTGACTTTAAAAATGTTTTAAGCCGAATCTGCCGTTTTGTAAATTTAAATATTTGCGTATCCCAAATTTAAAATTCAATTTAATTTAAATTATTGACCTTAATTTGCCATTTTGTTTTGTATATAGATAGGTACTCAAAAAGTTTTTATAAGATTTTACATTGTATTTTGAAAAAGATTATTTATATTAGTATTTATTTTCGGTTGCAATACATATTTTTTTCAATGTATGGAAAATCAGAGGGTTGTAGTTTAATTATGTATTAGTAAGTATAGGTTTGTGATTTTTTCGTGCGTTTTGGGAAACTACTACAGAATATTTCAGAATACATTTACAAGTATAAGGTGTCGTTGTCCTCACCCAAAACTCGCGAAATTAACTCTAATTTTTATAATTAAGACGTAAAAAGAGATAAAAATTTTAGGACACTAGATTTGGTAGATTTTTTTACTTTATGAAATACTATTTTATATAAGAAAAAAACAGTAGTCTCTGATAAGGAATTTATTTATTATCAGTGATATATTTGTATATTATTCACGATCCGGATATACTTATATAATAAAAAATACATCCAAGTAGAAACTATAGATATATATATAATAAAGAATAAGTTAGTTATTTAATTTAAGTTTATTTAATAGTAAATATATCTCTCTATTTTAAATTATTACACCCGGGGTTTCTTGAGAACTACTACGGTAGGTACAAAATGATCAAACGAATTGAAAACCCAAGTTTTTTAGAATAAGTGTTTTCTGATACACTGGTAAAATTCATTTGCATTTGCTTCCGAGTTTGCTTCTCTATGAATCAATGAATGTAGAAATGCGGCCTTGCTGGGCCCGTTGCGCACCCACTATCCATGGTTTAGCCCTAGAACCCTGCCTCTTTCTCAAAAGAACCTTCTTGAATCGCCTAAGGCCATAGTTCCCAAGGTGCGACTCTCTTGACCTGGCCAGAGCCGGACAGTCCAGCTTGCTTCCCTATCTTAAACCGTTTTTGAGATATACATTTCAATTTTTAAATTATATATTTTTGAAATTTATAAAAAAAATACCTCATATACACATTTTCTTTTATATACCTTTCCATACGGGACTCATACCTATCTATACAATAACTCAACCCCGCCGATTTCAAATGTGAAATAGAAATTTTCCTGACTTTAATAGTTTTTGAGATTTTTGTAAAAATATGGCAAAACAAAATCTCGAAAACTATTAAACTTATATATATATATAGCACATTCAAAATGTAATGGAAAAGTCGGGATACACCAAGGAAAAGTCTGGATACACCCTACTCAGAAAATCTTAATACACTCTGAAAAAGCCAGGCTACACCCCAGAAGTCCGGGTATACCCTGTAAAAGTCTCGATACACTCTGAAAAAGCCTGGATGCACCCTCGAAAAGCCCGGATACATTCGGAAGTCTGGATACACCTTGAAAAAGTCTGGATATACAATGGAATAGTGCGGATTCACCCTGAAAAGTCGGATACACCCAGGAGGTCTAAATACACCCTGAAAAAGTCTGGATGGTATACCCTGTTAAAGTCCGGATACTCTTTGAGAAAGCCTGGATGCACTTTGGAAACATCCGAATAAACTCGGAAGTCTGGATACACCCGAAAAATATTAATACCTCTTAGAAAAGTCTGGATCAACCATGGAATAGTCTGGATTCGCCCTGGAAAAGTCTGGATACAACCTGGAAGTCTGGATACACCATGGAAAAGCCTGTATGCACCCTGGAAAAGTCTGGATATAACCTGGAAAGCTCTGGATACACCCTGGAATGCTCTGGATGTACCCTGAAAAAGCCTGCTTGCACCATGGAAGTCTAGATATAACCCACAAAAGTCTGGATACAATCAGGAGGTCTGGATGCACTCTGAAAAATTCTGGATACACTCCGGAAGTCTGAATACAACCAGGAAAGTCTAGATACACCCTGGAAATGTCTGGATACACCCCGGAAAACTTAGAATATATCCTGGTAAATACTGGATACATTCTAGAAAAGTGCATACACCCTAAGAAAAGTATGGAAATTTTTGGATTTAATTTTATACATATGCCGAAAAGTTTTGGGTTTTGACGGATTATAGTCAGATATTTCAGTCAGTGGTTTTTTATTTATTTTCTTGATCAAGGAAAGTGTTACTTTAACTGGATACACCCACCATAATATTATTATAAGGGTTTCTTGCACCAAATTAACAATAAAAAACTTAAAACTAAAATAAATATAAGGTAGCTAAGTTTCATTAAAAAAAGTATTAGGTACCTTTAACAAAAAACATATACGAAGCTAAAGTAAAACAGTGAAGAAGTAGAAATATAAAAATAGTCAAGGCCACAGAGCAGAACCCCGAAACTCGGCCGACTTAAAAAGGAGTGAACCCTACTTTATGAATAAAATATGATTTTTTTCCAATTTTTGTCAAAAATATGAACATTTTATCAAGTAAGTAAAAAATATGAAAAAATTTGGACAATATGCATCGAATACGGGCCCTGCAATTAAGGGTAAAGATTCTTTTTTTTCCATCAGTGACTTCAGCTCAGGAAATGTCGAAGTGACGTTGAAAAAACCGGACAAAATGTTTTCCATTATAACTTTCAAACCATATATTTTAATGCAACAAGATGTTCTTTGCAGGGAATTGAGCAAGACTTTGATTAGAAATACTTTTTTTTCCGCCATCTTAAAATCTAAGATGGCGGACAGAAACAAACTTTACCTTTGAAAGAGTCTCGTTTATTCTTATGTTACGGAAATTTTTTGGATTTTTTATAAAATCGTAAAAAAGCTTTTTTTCTGCCACGCAGAACGTAATGCGAGTCATTAAAATCGGTTAAGTGGTTCCTAAAAAAAATAAAAAATTTCAATCAGTGTTTTACGGATTATGCGATTTCCGTCTCAATTCTGTCTGCATACATTTTCTCGTAAATTCATTATTATTAAACCGATTTTGATGAAATAAAAAGACTCATGGCGAAAATCGATTGTTCTTTAACTACTGCTCTTGAAATTTGTTGCCATCTTGAAATCCAAGATGACGGATAAAATCAAACGTGTTCCTTTAAAGCGGCTCGTTTATTTATATGTTCTGTAAACTTTTAAATATTTTTTTAATTTGTACAAAAGTTCTGCTTTTGCCACGCATAATGAGGTATAAATCATCAAAATCGGTTTGGCACTTCTTTAAAAATTCATTTTTGTTTCCATCACTGCTTTCCAGATTATAAGATTGCCTTCTCAGATTGATACTCAACCGATTTCAATAAAATAAAAAGCATCATGGCAAAGATCTCTTAAAAGATTCTATCGAAATTTGTCGCTATTTTGAAACCCAAGATGGCGCGGACACAATTAAATTTATCTTTTCAAAGAACCTTTCTCACAGCATAAAAAGAAACGATTCTTATGGAGATCTTGGATTTTAAGCGGCATTTTTCTTTCGTGATTTTCGTGAGCGCTCGGTTATTACCATGATGCTTTGTATTTCATTAAAATCGGTTCAGTAATAATGATTTTATAAAGAAATCAATGCAGAGATGCAAGAGTCTAAAATGCAAACAATCGCAAACTACTAAGGCGATTTTCGTTACACATGGCGTGACAAACCTGAAAAATTAGTATAAATTCAAAAAAGGGTCAAAAAATTACTCTCAACAAAAAAAAGAGCGGCTTTTTTAATTTAAAATTTCAATGGCGATCTTTAAAGAGAAATCGATTTTTACCATGAAATTTTTTATTTTATCAAAATCTGTTCTGTAATAATGAGTTTATGAGGAAACAATGGTTAAAAAAAAAAATTTTTTGAGAACCACTAAACCGATTTTAATGATTCGTACCTAGCTATGCGCGTTGGAGAAAGCAAATTTTTAGGTTCTTGAAATCTAAGATTAAACGAGCTTATTTGAATTGTGTCCGCCATCTTGGGTTTCAAAATGGCGACAAATTTCGATAGTGATCTTTTAAGACTTTTTGATCTTCGCCATGATGCTTTTTATTTTATAGAAATCGGTTGAGTATCAATTTGAGAAGGCAATCCTATAATCTGGAAAGCAGTGATGGAAACAAAAATGAATTTTTAAAGAAGTGCCAAACCGATTTTGATGATTTATACCTCATTATGCGTGGCAAAAGCCGAACTTTTGTACAAATTTAAAAAAATATTTAAAAGTTTACAGAACATATAAATAAACGAGCCTCTTTAAAGGGATAAGTTTGATTTTGACCGTCATCTTGGATTTCAAGATGGCGACAAATTCCAACAGCAGTAGTTAAAGAACATTCGATTTTCGCTATGAGGCTTTTTATTTCATCAAAATCGGTTTAGTAATAATGAATTGATGAGAAAATGTATGCAGACAGAATTGAGACGGCAATCGCATATCTTCTTTTGGGAACCACTTAACCGATTTTAATGATTCGTATCTCGTTCTGCGTGGCAGAAACAAAGCTTTTTTACGACATCATAAAAAATCCAAAAAAATTCCGCAACATAAGAGTAAACGAGGCTCTTTGAAGGGTAAAGTTTGTTTCTGTCCGCCATCTTAGATTTTAAGATGGCGGAAAAAAAAATTATTCCAATCAAAGTCTTGCTCAATTCCCTGCAAAGAACATTTTGTTGCATTAAAATCGGTGGTATGGTTTAAAAGTTATAACGGAAAACATTTTGTCCGGTTTTTTATGGCCCACCCGGTATACTTTTTGGAGTCAAATAAACATCAGAATTGGCTTAACTTTGAATGGAAGGCACATTTTGTAAAAACTAAGACTCTTTTTGATTTTTTTGCCGAATAAGCTATTTGACTCCAAAAAGTATCACATAACCGGTTTTGAACGTCACTTCGGCACTTTCTGAGCTAAGGTCACTGACGGAAAAACTACTCTTAATTCAATTTTTGCCTAATCTTTCTACGACAAACGTTAAAATTATGGCGAGGTACGGTTATTAAAAATCACCCTGTACCCGATGAGGGGGTGGGCCACCGGTCTAATATCACAAATACAAAACTGCTGCTTTACATGCTTTTATTTAAATAAAATTCCCAGTACTAGATATAAATATTGTCCTCCAATATCAGTCCGTTGTTCCATGCCTGGTCATTTGTTTTTTGTTTGGTATATTTTTTTTCCACATGAAATGCTTATGATATAAATTTTACTTCTTCTCTTGTCCTGGAAACCAGACCTGGCAAGCTTCATTGGCTATTTCGCACATTGCCGAGAGTGCTTTCGTGGCTGTCTCATAATCTGAAAAAAAAAACATTGAGGAGCTTTTATAAAAGCTGATTCAGTTTTGTAGAAACCGAGAGATGTATCCTAAATTAAAAGTATAGTCTTTGGAAAAATTGTGCAGGGAATATGTCCATCCAAAGCGCAGATTTCGGTCATCTGTCCTTTCCTTTTTTCAGCACTAGAATGATTTAGTAGTGAAAAGGGCGTTGCGTAATAGTAGATTCTAGAATTTTTATTTAAAAAAATAGTAGACTACAAAAACAACTTTTATTAATAAAAAAACTGAAAAAAAATTAGTAAATATTATAATTTCGCTTTAGTTTAAAACCATAAAAAGGATAGGATTAATGAGACCCACGTTCCTTTTGAAACATCTCTTTTGCTGGTGAGCAGCGGGAGCTTTTAATCCCATTAGAAATTTCCTGTGTTGTGAACAACGGCCCTTAAGGGTTATTTCTAAAGTTCGAGCGGAAAACTTTTAAATCCTTAAGAGACGCCATATATTTTTCTTACACTGTTTTGGACATGAGCGTTTAAGTGTGCATAGTAATATTTAATTTTTGGGGATGTACAAACAGACAATTCGATTTTTCAGAAATATAATAGGTATTTTATTGCCATTGCTAAAGTTCAAATCCATTGTGATATTCGGTTAAACAAACAGTCCTACACTAATACGTATTATATATAATAAGTATTTTGCATGAAAATTTACCATTACACAAAGTCTGACCGATACAGTAGTCCAGGAAATCTCCGACTTACATCTTGCATCCTGCCTAATCACTATACTACACTTTTTAACATTTTTACAGCATTCGTTTGATTCTTAACTTCCACACGACAGTTCTTATACCGAGCTTCCAAAATTTTCACATTTTGAAATACTTTCACAAAACAAAGTTCCCTTTTTACATTCTAACTATTTTCTTTCGAACTGCCTTGTACTGTTTTAAGATGAGTATTGGAACTCGTTTGGATTTCAACTGTGTTCTGTGTAAGCCAATTTTTGCTTTTATAGCAAAATGTGACGTAAGCACCGAATTCCCAGAAAAAAACGGGCTTACGTGCTGGAAGTCTATTCCTGAACAGGGAGCGGTATAAATCGCTTTAGAGAATGATCACATATCGTACGACTTTTAAGAATGCACGTCCTATCAACACGGTCTTAGAGTGATCTCGCGGTCATGTGATGAAAAATTCTTGTTAAGTGACGCGACGTAGGTATGGTTTTTCAGAGCTCTGCAAATTAATTTAGTTTTTAACAATTTTTTAACGGAACAACACCTCGGTAGTGCGTGCTATGCCTACAGACATAGAACACAGTGGGTGTTTGAACTTAGAGACTTTTTTGTGATTGCTGGTTTTTTTAACTTAAATTTTGATTTTTATTTTGGGTAAGAAATATTTCTTTAGAATAAATTTCCCGTTTTTTACAACAGAAAATGTTAAAGAGTGGGTGTTTGAACTTAGAGACTTTTTTGTGATCGCTGGTTTTTTGAACTTAAATGTTGTTTTTTATTTTTGCTAAGAAATATTTCTTTAGAATAGATTTCCCGTTTTTTACAATGGAAAATGTTGAAGAAAAAATTTATTAAAATTTTTATGAAAATTATTTTGGAAAACTCTATTAAAACTTTTATCAAAATTATTTTGGAAAACTTATGAAACAAAGAAAAAAAATATTTTGAATATCGTTGAGTTTGGCTGCTAAAAAGAAAATATTTTTCAAAAAATATCGAAAGAAAACAAAAATATTTTCAAATTTATCATACCTAGTTTTTTTTCAACTTATTTTTTATTTATTTTACTACTTCTGAAACAAAAAAAAAACCATTTAATATATAAATTTATAATCACTTTTGTGGAAAGAAAATATTTTGCCACTTATTAAAAAAAAAATAATTTTTAAATTTGTTTATAACTTTGGGATTTTAAGAAAAATTCATTTTAAGTTTTTGTTTTTTTTTTAACGACTTTTTTTTTAAACAAGAAGTAATAATTTTTTTTTTTGATTAAATAATTTGACTTGAAATGTTCGACCTTTCACAGTGTGATGTGTTCTGAACTAGTAGCTGTGATTTTGGAACGAACTCCGCTCCTATACTTTCTGATTCCGTGCATTACTGTGGTAGACTTTCACTCACAGAAAAGTATAATAGTAGATCTACTATTAAAATAGTAGACCTGGCAACACTGGCTGCGACGCGAGGTAGAGAAATTTACATGTTTTGGGTAAACTAATAAAGAAAGTAATAGCTACGCGAGAGTGATCGATACTGTGTTATACTTGGGGAATATTGTTTGTCGGCTTCACGAGCGCAGCCAGTGGCTACAGGAAGGAACTACTTGTACAGCCAGACGCATAATAAAATACATATATTCTTTTGGTTAATTTTTTACAGACACTTACTTATTTAATAATAAAAAGATAGGAAAAAACTTAACAGGCGCAGTTTTTCCATACTTTTTAGTGTTAAAAAGGCAATGCATTCGCGAAAGGTTTTAGCTCTATACAAACATTAAGCAACTTTGTACTGTTCTATGCAGCTAAAAATCGTTCTTTAGCTTACAAAAAGTTTTGTGGACCCTTTAAAAATCTAAAATAGGAGGAGGGGGTTTTAACTGTGTTGAGGAATATTATCAAATGTTAAAGGTGACAACATTTTATTATGTTATTTTCTTTTATTAATTGGGAAAAAATCTTAGTATAAAAGTCTTGAAGATTTTATAAATGTTTTAACCTATCTCTTTTTTTGTTGTATTTTAACCTATTATGTTCTTGCTTAACTCTGTATAAATCATCACAATATTTTCTTGAGGGATTTGGTTCGCAAAAAATCTGAACTCCAATTTTCGGCACTCTTCATTCCGAATGCACTCTAGCTTTAATGGTAGCGATCCAGCCTGATTTGATGGTATTTTAGACTTTACAAAAAGTACTATATATATATATAAACTCGCGCGATTTCCAACCAAAACTGATTAAAATAACTCACTTTTGAAAATCTAAAAAACCCGCTTGCCAGGCTTGACAGACTTTGACAAGCGGTGGCAAAAACCGGCAGGTACTAAATTAAAATTGTGTGAAATATATTTCGACATTGAAAAATGTTCTGTCTTTCTTTCATGATCATATAGGAAGAGATGGACGGGGCAAGGTAGGGGTTTACTTAATACCAGTGTTACCAATAGCTTTGAGTAAAACTATGCTTCGCATCTGCGAAAATTATGCGATTTTGTTCTAAATTATGCTCCGTTGATTTTCGCGGCGGCGCGGCTCGGGTCACTGCAAAATAAAACCAAACACACCCCTTTTTTTTCTGGATTTTACACCCGCGATACACTATGCGTAATATGCCGTCTCTTTCTATTACACGGGTAAAGAACAAGACAGCCAGTCATCAGGTTGTTGGAGTCGCCGCTCGAGCGCGCGAGAATTCGTTCGGCTCGTTTCCCACACAAAATCAGTAGATTATGAAAACTGTGAGCGGCGCATTCACCGACAGATATGTTGCTATGGGTGTGATTATATGCTCGTATTATGCGATTTGTCCTATATTATGCCCAATTATGGTTTTTACCCATTATGCTATCATTCGGCTCCCGCTTGTGAAATTATGCCCAATCGCATAATTATGCTTCGATTGGTAACACTGCTTAATACAAGCATTACTTTCACTCTCCGCCGCAATGCGCTACATGAACTGCTCCAAAAAATCAGTGCTCTTTGTCACCGTGACACAACTGGAGCAGTCACGGCTTCACTAAAATCGCTGGTTGGCCCATCCCTACATTGCATGGGCAGATAGTCCAATTTTTTGATGAGCGGACTGACGTCATTTTTTGTATCTCGATTTGATACATTGTTTTAGACAGCGACAATTAATATATAAAATAAAGTCATGTTGTTGATGGTTTCAACTGTTACAGTCCAATTTTCTGATAAGCGAACTGACGTCATTTTTGCCTCTGAAAACGTATTTCTTTGTTGTCAACATTTCGATTGTCAAATAATTTGTTGTTGTCAATTTGAAGTAACATTTGAAACAATCAAGGACATTACTTTTTTTTACATGTTTAATGTCGCTGTCTAAAACAATGTAATAAATAGAGATCCAAAAAAATGACGCCAGTCTGCTCATCAAAAAATTGGACTATACTTACAAATTATTTGACATGCCAACTGTTGACAACAAAGAAATACGTTTTCAGAGGTAAAAATGACGTCAGTCCCCTCATCAAAAAAATTGGACTATAGTAGCACCGAACAAGAAAACTGTTCACTGGTAGTAGCATGGCGTGTAGAATCGATTCTGCGAGAGACATTAAAATGCCATCTGTATGGAAGTTTCGTCTAGAGGCTAAAGCAAAAACAACCGAGGGCGCCGTGGTCGGTACTTAACAGGAATTCTCTCCGCTGTAATTATTCGACACATAAGCGCGAGCAAGTCGTGGTACACCTAGCTGATGAGTCCCTAATAAGGACGAAACGACATCGTCCTAGGTCTAGGAAAAGTCGAAGATCAGGATGGTTCATTTTGCACTAAGAACAAAAAACTCCTTCAGTGGCTTTTATCCATTGTTCGTGATGTTTCAAGTATCAAAACCCTGACATTAGGTTTTTGTCAATAGTAGAAAAACACGAAGATATACTAAGTGGCCAATTTCAAAAATTGTTGAATGAATGAAGCGTGCAGTGCGCATGCCACAAACGTGCTTATTGTATCCACGAAAGTAAAAACAAAAGTGGAATGATAATATCCTGTAAATAAAATGACCGCTAAATGTACTTGACATTTGTGAGCCTAAATTAGTTGGTATTGACAAAATTCCCCTAACTCTGAGCTTATGGAAGGCAAAAAACTAGTCATTCCGGTTGTATAACAGCACTGAATAAATCAAAACACTATATTTTTAGCGAAAACACGCAAAAAAAAAACAAAACACTTTATTTTGACTAGAAAAACAACGAAGTAACATCCTAGTAACTTTTGTTTTTGTTCAAACAAGTGTGTGGCTAATAAAAAAAGTAGGCAAATATATATCATGTTTACAGGGGGACTTGAAACCCATCTAAAAATGATATAACTTTACTTTTTCTTTAAAAAAAAACAAAATTTTAATATATTATGAAAAATCATGGTAAAAAATACCAATTACTGATTGTGGAAAAGACACACCAAAAACAAAAAAGAATGTCAAATCGATTCGATTGATGTGACTACGTTCTTTTAGGCTCATAACTGTCACCTGCATAAGGCGGTCATTTTTGTGAAACTTCTCAGGGGGTATTATCATTCCACTTTTGTTTTTACTTTCGTGATTGTATCTTATTAGCGAGGCATCTTAGAAAAGAACAAAGATCACCGTTTATTGTAGTTTTTTTTGCCATCGATTAAACCCAACTTGTCATTTTCGTGAACTGCCCCTTTAATTTATTATCTTTAAGAATTTACCAGAATTTGATCCAGTCCTTTTTCCAAAAATTGACCCGTTAAAGGGTGGTTTTTTGAAGGACGCCTCGGTTACCATAAACATGTACGCAAAAACTCCATAAACAAGTAGGAAGGCTGCGAGACTAGTTCCGGAGAAATGCATCTTCTAAAAAGAAATCAGTAGACCTGGTTTAAGCAGACAAAATATTGTTTTTTGTAAAAAAGTAAAAAATACCTACAGAAGTTGCAATAACAGTAGCTAATTTTAAGATTTGTAAATTAAAAGTTTATAGAAAATTATGCAACTTCTATATTTCAAACTATTTTCTAGCCCCAATAATAGTGGCATGATCTAAAAAACCGGTAAAAGTCAGAGAACAAAAAAACAGCAAAGTCGGGGAAAATCTGGAACGCCATCTGGAAAAAATTTAAAAACAATGCACAACCAAAAAGAAGTTGATTAAAACAAATGGTCAAAATTCACTTTTGGTCAAGAAAAAATGAGAAAAATCAAGGAATTTAATAAAGGTTTAGGGAGAATACATAAAACTTCGGGCTAACTTCATCCACAGAAATTTCTAGTTTTCTGCGAATGTTACTATTTTCATTTAAATAACTTTACAAACTTTTTCCTATACGATTCTGCGGAAAATGTTGCTTTTCCGCAAAGCGTGCGTAAAAAATTTTAACCGAACGCTGGGCGGCAAGTTTTTTTTTATACCTTCATCAAAAACATGATTTTAGTAACTGTCTGCAGATAACTAAAGCATGACTTTTTTGTTTAAAAAAAAACTTTTTTTTGACCCGTGCTTTCTAGATGCAAAAAAGATTTCTGTCTGTTTTTTATCCAAAATTAAAGAGAAATAGCGGAAAATTTTCGCCACTTTTCACCAAGTATTTACGAAAAAATTATTTAAAAACATCGTCCAAATATCAAACTGTCAAAGATTAAATGTTGCAACAATGAACGTCACCTAGTAAAAAGACACATTGCTATGGAAACCATTGTTATTTCATTTACCAACCGCCTTGATTTATAGTGAAAAGATGGTGTGTTGCGAGTACTGCTCTTCGTTCGAGATTTTTAATAGTAGTTTACCTAATACCTCGCTGCGCTCATTATTTAAACCAACGGTTCTAAAAAAAAAGCACTATTTTAGACACTAGTTGTGAAAACTACTGTTTCACGCACGCAAAAAATTTTCGAATCCAAAAATGTTTTCACGCACGCAATCTTCCTCACGAGCGTAGAAAAAACGTTGTACCTAACGTTTCGGGAAAGCGCCGGGGCGTGCGAACAAGTGACATTCCGCTCTTGTTAGGTAACAGTTATTTACCTAACAAGTTCCGAAAGTGATGCTTTTCCGTACGCGACGACACTTGCACGAACGACGCGGTGCGGAGTTCAGGCAAGAAGGGCGGAAAAGACACTTTTCGCACGTGTCAGGTACAAAATTTCTCCAACTTGCGTAAAAACCGTCTAGACAACATTATATTTTCATTTTTTTGGGTACTGAAATAGCAAAAAAATGTTTTTTTGCATTTTCCTTACATTTGACTTGAAAAATATATCTAAAAAGTCGAACTGGACCTAAAATTCGATAAAAAAAAGCGTGCGTTCATTATAAATTCAATCTTTCTGGACAATAGCAGTGACAGTTTCTGTGTTAAGATGTTAGACTCCATATTGAAATTGCCCTGGGGAATTTGGAGTAAGTACGATTTTCTTTGGCAAACCTAGATAGATTTTTTGTTTTAAAAAAAATCAAAATGCGTTATTTTAACTCCTTTCAGTCTTAAAAAATAAATATTCTCCTTCTAGCCGGCTTAAAAAAAAAAATAAAAACGAATAAATGAATTTCACACACGTTTTCGTATACGTTAAATTCATACAAAATCAAAAATATCTAACTTACCTTGTTTCCAAACCTTTTCCAGTTCAAACACGCAAAAATAACAACAACAGCACAGAGTGAACGTTTCGAGAAAATGTCAGCGCTTTTATGTCCTTCGGAGATGATTGGTTTGGAAAAGCAATTTGAGATCCATTTGCGGTCGAACGCGGGACGTTAATCCAATCATCTCGCCGGCATTTCCCTGTTGCCTTTTATACCCTGATTACTGAAAGGTCTCTAGTGGCTTTCAAGTCTTAGGACATAAACTATCAAATTTTTAAAGGAAAGTTTTATTACCGCCTTGGACCAGAGGTCTGCGCGGCAGATTCCGGGATCTAAGATTACTACAAATTACTTTTCGGGTAATTTTGTCCCATGATTTTTATTCAACCGTTAAAGCTTTATCGAAAGCTTGTTTTACTAGTAGATACTTTTTAAAAAAACTCCAAATCAGTTACTTCAGCCGAAAAGAAACTAAAAACCTAAAGATCAAAAGATCTTGGGTGGAAAATTCAAACTTGGATGAGCATCCCACAAGGAACACACAAAGAACCAAACCGAAAAGAGAAATTATTAAATGATGTTTCGCCCTGGGTAACCAGCGTGGGCTCGTCAGTGGTTTCATTAGTCACTCTTCACCATACATCATTAAACACTTTGATTTCCAACTTTGAATCACTCACAAATAGGCATCGTTCCGCACTGTTACTTATCCAAGTTACCTGATACAGATTCGTCCTGGCGTGTTAATATTTCCAGGAGGATTATGGGTCATTCCATATCAAATCAACCAAAAAATCACAAAAATTTTACGCGACCAATTCCAATTTTGATGATTTTTGGTATATATTTTCTTCTTACCATAAAAGTTGAAAATGCAAATTTTTAGATTTTTTTGATTCGTAGTTTTTTTTTTTTAATTTTTCAAAATAAAAAAGTCAGCATTTTGACCTTAACAAGAATGTACAAAACTAGCAATATCTCGAGAACCACTTACACTAGGAAAGTAATAAATGGCTCATTTTAAAGTCATTTTGAAGCTCTTTTTTATGAAATATCACAACATAATTTTAACAAAAAAAAAAATTGAAAATAAAAAATTGAAAAATTCAAAAAGGCCATTTTTAATTTTTTTGAAAAAATATATAATTTTGGTCAAAGTGTTACTTAATTATCCACAAAATTTTATGATGGAGAAATGATGGGTTCAATGTCAAAAAAAATATCAAAAATATTAAGTACATTAAAAATCATGCATTTAAAAAAATAAACATATTTTAGGAGCACCAATAGTGCACTGGATATTAAAATAAATAAATTTGTTGGATGGATACAGGTTTTAAAAAATACCCAGAGGCTTTATCTACAAATTATTTTATTTTAAACTCGCAAAAGAAATAAACAAACTTTTCTACTTCGTTGATAAAAATTAGACAGAAAACACTAAGACTAACTATATACCTTAAATTTATTTTTTTAACTTTCTTTTAAGAATTTCTGATGAATCTGACATTTATTTTTTGCTGACATTGTAAGTTCTGCCAGTAGCAGTGTTGGGTTCAACTTTTTTTATAAGACTTTCTGGTTTAATAATTAAAATATCTTGAGGTGTTGGGTAAAAAAATGATGAGGCAGGTCCTCGTGGATGAAGAAAGCTTACTTTCAGTTCTCCGCTCTCATTATTTTTCCCCAAGACACAAGCCAGCCACCAAGCACTGTCATATTCTACAGTGACAAACCCTGACTCGATATTTTGCAAAATAATGCTTCCACCTTTAAAAAGATTATGTGTTTCGACCTCTAAGCATGTAGAAAACTGTTTTGCCAAAAACGTGCTTTCTGTAAGAGGAATTACAGCATGAATTTTTTGTGTCCCCGGTATTGTTAAGACTTCCGCAAATCTTTTATTCAAAATTATTTCATGATTTGTATAATCTGCTTCTGTGCAATATTTAAAATCAATGCCAGATATGTTTTCTTCACACCAAGTAAACAATTGTAGAGGTGTCATTATTTGATTGTCATAAGGCCTCTGCAAACTGGCTTTGGCAGCAAGTCTTTTAACAGTTCCTCCCAAGCCATCGCAGGCACTTTTGCCATGCGAGGTGGCAAAATAATGCCACTCTGCTTCAACACCAAAATCTTTTTTATGCAGGCATATATTCAGAAAATTCTTTTTGTTTTTGTACTGCGCAGCACATCCATCCGAAAAATAAAAAAATTTGTTAAGTCCTGGTATTTTGATTTTTAAATCAGGCATTAATTTTTTTTAAAATAAATGAAATGCAATTGTATTATGTGTCAAGCTTTCCGAAATAAACACATAATTCAGGTTGTGTAGTTTACCATCACTTAGAAAATAAATGGCAAAAGGGTGGAGGGTTGCCTGGCTGTTATTCCAATGATAAGACTGGACTTCATCTTGCATAACAAAGGAATAATTTTCCGCAAAGTCGCAAGTGATCAAAGACTCTCCAGGTTTAAGGTTAATTTTTATTTCATTGTATCTATCTTTTTGCATTTTTGCAATAAAAGAATGTGATTTAAGTTTTACAAGATCATCAGTAAATTCCTGGACAAAATCATCACTTTTCTTAACAACGGTTTCCATAGTACACCTATCTACTGAGACCCACTTTTTAAATGAGACCTCATCAATTAATTCTTCCTCAAATTTTTCTATTAACGTATTTTTAAACTGTTCTACTCCAGGACATTGCTTGCATCTATTGCTTAAAAAACAGTCCACTGAAGGTGGATTACACATTAGTTTATAAAGGCAATCATGATAAGATATTGCAAGAGGCCTGTTATTTTCATCATATAGCTTATTTAATTTGGAGCCATTGGATTTATATTTTGATGTATAGTACATACACATACAGTATGAGTCCCACTTTTTCCTGCCAGTATACAGTTTTTGGGTCGCAGTTCACAAAATTTTGAAAACCCAATTTTTTCATTGGGGTACTCAGTTTTAAACAATGCATAAATTTCTTTTAAATTAGCTAAGACTAATTTTTTTTGTACATATTCTTTTTCAGCTCCATATTTTCTGATAACAACATAATCTTTTTTACCTGGCATGGTCCTGCTAATGTCATCCCTTTGGTAAAAATCTACCACTATTTGGGCCACTCTATCACTAAGGGTCTTTCCCGGTTTGGGGTTAGGAGAACATAATATCCCATTGTCCTTAACTAACTGTTTTACAGCTCTGGCCAAATATTGAGAAACTCCAAATTCTTCTTCAATCTTCTTTCTACTCCAACTTTGAGGTAAACATGATAAAACTAGTATTTTCTCACTCCTCTTTTCGGTTTTTAAAAATTTGTCCTTTAACTGCTTAATCATTTCACTTTCGTCACTCTGGCATTCCTTTACTAGCGTTGAATCTGATTCCTTTGTAAATGCTTTCGCAATTGTATGCTGTACAATATCAATTTTTTCTTTGTATACATTTTTTCTTTTAATCAGCGACACACCAAGAAGCTCCAATGACTTGTTTAAAAGAGTAAATGATTCAGCAGGATCTTGAAAATCTGGATCATTTTCTGGAACTTGACTGGGTCTAAAAAAATTTAAAAAGTTAGTTTTTTATAAGAACTTAAAAAGGGGGTAACAGCTGACCCAAAATGTGTACATAATGCCAAGAAATTTGTACATAATGTCTGTATTCTCAAAATGCCATGCAAAATAATGCCATGCAAAATAATGCCATGAGATTTTTCCACTCCGTACTTGACGCAATTGGTTTAGTTTATTAATTTTATATTAAAAAATACTATTTGTTACTTACCCTGCCTCATCTTCTTCAGATGCCTTAAACTCCTTTGAAAGCTTTAGTCTACAACCATCACAGATTTTCATTCCCATTTTGACATTTTTGTAACTGCACATCCACTTGGTCACATTTCTTAATTTCCCAAAATGCTTGATTTTTAACTCTAGTGGATCACAGCACTTTACTTTATATTTAGTCCATCCACTTGCCTCACCCATAGTTGAAACTTTTAAAATTACACAGAGATGACTTCTGATAAACCTTCGGTCGAACTATTATGTATCGATTATTTGGAGCTGTATCAGGAAGATACTTGCCAAAAATTTAAAATCAATTTATGCAGGAATTTTCATGTCAGCAAATCCCCACAATGTACCTAAACAGACCAATAAAATGAAGGAGGTGTGTCCTTAATGTTAAACAGGAATAAACAGGCAGTATTTCACAAAAGTATTGGCAGGTTTATACAGGCATATTTTCCTAAGAATTGGAACATCCACTAGTACGTCTCCGGTGGAAAAGAGGTTTTGTAAGTAAATATTACAATGGGGGGCAATGTTAATCTGATTACTGATACAGAATGAAACGTAGGATATAATTTTTTATTAAATAAAATATTGTTAAATATTTTTATAATATCGCTTTAAACCCCATTATATTCTTCTAATTACCAAAATGCATTGTCTATTTATAGGCGATTTTTTCACATTGAACCCATGATTTGTCCATCTCAAAATTTTGTGAATAGTTTAATAACACTTTAAAGAAAATAATATAATTTTTTGAAAAAAATTAAAAATGGCCTTTTTGAAATTTTTCAAAAAAAAAATCAAAAATTTTTTTTTTTATTTTTTTTTTCAATATATGTTATGCAATATTCTCATATGAAAGGTCTTTATAAGAGCTTTAAAATGAACCTTCACCTACTTTTCTATTATAAGTGGTTCTTTGGATATTCCTAATTTTGTGCGCACATGTTAAGGACAAATAAGTGACTTTTTCGATTTTCAAAAATTAATTCAAAATAAACAACTGGTCAAAAAAGTCTGAAATTTTGGATTTTCCAGTTTTTTGGTAGGAAAAACATGTATACTAAAAATCATCAACATCGGAGATGGTGTGGTAAAATACCCTGGTTGACTTGATATGGACTGACCCTTATGCCCCTAAGGCAATTTAAAAAAAAAGAAGTTAAAAAACCTCCAAATCAGTTACTTCAACCGAAAAGAAACTAAAAACCAAAAAATCAAAAGATCTTGGGTGGAAATAACGAAAATTCAAACTTGGATGAGCATCCCACAAGGAACACACAAAGGACCAAACCGAAAAGAGAAATGATTAAACGATGTTTCGCCCTGGGTAACCAGCGTTAAACACCATCGTACACTTTGATTTCCAACTTTGAATCACTCACAAATAGGCATCGTTCCGCACTGTTATTTATCCAAGTTACTGGAAATATTAACACGCCAGGAAGAATCCATATCATGTAACTTGGATAAGTACCAGTGCGGAACAATGCCTATTTGTGAGTGATTCACAGTTGGAAATCAAAGTGTATGACGGTGTTTAATGATGTGTGGTGAGGGTGACCAGTGAAACCACTGATGAGCCCACGCTGATTGCCCAGGGCGAAACATCGTTTAATCATTTCCTGTTTTCGCTTTGGTCCTTTGTGTGTTCCTTTGTGGGATGCGCATCCAAGTTTGAATTTTCGTTATTTCCACCCAAGATCTTTTGGTTTTGAACGTCATTTATGTTAAGGGCTGCCGTGAAACATCGCGCAAAGGTTCGGACGATTAACAAAAGAATAGGATGCGCATTGGTTTTGGCGAGCTTCTTAAATTCCGCGCCATTTCGAACAGGGTGGCGTTGCGCTCAGTTCTGTCACAGTGTAATATAATCTAAAAATATATAGCATTATTAGACTGTGGTTTTGTTTGAGAATTCTTTCATGAATAATAATTAGATATAGGTATAGTTCTTCCAATTCCAATTGTCAGTTAGCACACCTCGTTTTACAGTGTTCCTCTAAAATTATAGAATTTCGCAAAAATTTCTATTGAAATAAACGTTTAAAATTCATATGACGTTCCCTGTATATTTTTATGGCACTCCATGTGGATTAGACATCTCACGTCAAACACATTCAGGTCGAAGAAAAAGACTTATTGGTCACCGAAAGGGTGTACGGGGTTCTGATTGGGTGGGTGATAGGCAGGTACAGGGTGATTCATTATATTTGGAGAGCCCTGTTATAGCCGTTAATATTAGAGATAAAAAAAATGTTTTAAGGTGAGATTTAATTAATTTTGTCTAAATTTTTTGAAAACTTTGACAAATGCTGTCATATGTCATTCAATATGTTCAATTTTGACATCAACTTTCTTATTTTAAATTTTTTTATTTTTTAAAGTTTTGTTTTCCTTTCTAATTTCAAAAATATATAAATTGTCGAGATGCGGTAAACAGTTTTCGAGATATTAAAGATAGAAAAAAAGTTTAAAGGTTGTCCAGTTTTTTATGGACTTTATATATATTTTGCCAGAAAATGTCAAATGTCATTTTTATGTCAAATGTATAAATAGCTATACTAAATTAGGATTACTCTATTTTTAAATACGAACGACAACAAAAAATTTACTTATCTAATAAATGCTCGAACACAGCACCATTTACTTCAACACAAAGTTCATAACGCCTTCTTAGGCCAGAAATCGTGTTGATTATTTGATGTCTCAGGTTTCTATTAATATCAATTGATATTAATAGATTATTTCCTCGATTTTCAATTTCTTCTAAGGTGTTCGGACGATTTGAGTAAATAGTCTCCTTTCAATCGTCCCACAACCATATATCCGGAGGTGTTAAATCTGGCGAGTGTGGTAGCCATGATATGGTCCCATTTGAACCAAGCCATATGGGATAATTTTGATTTAGACAATTTGTTATTGCTCCAGTATTGTGAATTGATGCCCCGCCCTGCTGCCATATTATTGGGTGCTCTGCGTAATTTTTTTACTGAGGAAATTTTAACGGAATAAGATATTTAGCATTTTGGAAGGTGAAATTCCATCAATAACCTTCAGCAGTAACAAATTTTCTAAATCAGAATACCATACCATGGCCACCAAAGTTCCGAGGTTTAACACCTCCGGATATTTGGTTGTGGGATCATTTAAAGGAGACTATTATTTATTATTACCTTAGAAGAAATTGAAAATAAAATAATCAACACGCTTTCTGGCCTAAGAAGGCATTATGAACTTTGTGCTGAAGTAAGTTCGTCGTTGTTGTTGTCGTCCGTATTTAAAAATATAGTAGTCCTAATTTAGTCTAGTTATTTATACATTTGACATAAAAATGACATTTGACATTTTCTGGCAAAATATGTGTAGTCCTTAAAAAACTCAAAACTTTTGTTTTTAAATTTTTTGTCTATCTTTAATATTAACGGCACTAACGGAAGTGCAAAAATGCACCAAAAATATGCAATATCTCAAAAACTGTTTACCGCACCTAGACAATTGATATATTTTTGAAATATGAAAGGGAAATGAAACTTGACAAAATAAGAAAATACAGAGTGATAAGAAAATTATTGTCAAAATATGACATATGGAATGACAGCTTTTGTCAGTTTTCAAAAAATTTGGATGAAATTATTAAAATCCCTTATTAAAACATTTTTTTTTATCTCTAATATTAACGGCTATAACCGGGGTGTCCAAATATAATGAATCACCCGGCCTGTACTTAATCCCTATGCTAATGGGGTCGTATTACGTTTATTTACATCTTAGTCAGTGCCGTGAGTTTTTGGTGAATTGAAATAAATTTTAAAAAGTTTTTTTACACAGCGAGTATGTGACAACAAAATCAAAAATAAGGTTGAGGGTGTATGTGACTGAAGGTTCAGCTGCACCCCGATAATTACTTTCTGCCCAGCTAACTAATAAGGGATGTTGAAAATTCAGCTGCACCCCGCATTTTGAACCTTTAAAAAATCAGATAAGTTCATTAGCATAATTTTTTGTCGGTAGATAATTCTGTAATTCTTGGTTTAAGTGCCACCAAAGGTACGAAAAATATACGATTAAAAAAATAATTTATTTATTTTTCCTCGACTTCTCAAGCTGCTCTAAAATTTCAGGCACAAGCTCTAACAACTGATCTGCCGTCATTTTAAAATCACTATCTGCCCATCTACTCCTCAACTCTTGCAAGACAAGACCCATGGCTCTTCCCGGGGACACGCCTTTTTCCGTTAAATCCTTTCCTCCAACGAGAAAAGGTGGCAGCTCCCATTTTTCGAAATCTCGTATGTACGGAGAATTGTTGTATTTCAACACTTCAATGATGTAGTCTTTCGCTAGGTTTTTCTTTATTTTGGTTGTGGCTAGTAGGTACTGATATGGCCATAATGGTTTACTATGCGTTGGTGTATCTCTGTGTTCGATTACGAATTTTACCAAATCCCTATCTAGACTTGAATATTTTAAACGTAAATTAAGTTCATCTGCCTCTTTATCTGTTCTTAACAGAGTGGCTATAATAGTTCCAGGGCTAAGGTGCAGGTGTCCGCTTCTCATCCAGACTGTTTTTAATTCCTCTACATTGGGATCTTTGGGAAAACCTAAAAAAAAAATAAGGAGCCATGTAAGGTATTATCTTAGATTAAAAAGAGACAAGATACCTGACAATTACGGAGACTTTGGTTATATTATTATATGGAACAATGTTTACCTTTCTCTAGTTTACAGTAAACACACCAGTGGTGTACCTACATAAATATAAATTTACACATCATTAATATTATTAAAATTTTACTATAATACGAAATCTGCAAAATAATTTAAATAACATGCAGAAAATAATCCTGCCAATTTGAGCTTTGGAAGCTGTCTAATAATAAATGTTTGTAGTGGTTTTACACAAAATATATTTATTACAAAGTTTGTATTTGATTTATTCAAATTTCAATTTTCACACCATCATGAAAAAAAAATAATATAATATTATCTACTAGCTAAAAATTATGTTATTTTAAAATCTCCTATATGGCGCAGAGGACATCTATGGTTATAGGGGCCTTTTTTACATGGGAAACATGTATGTAAAACTATATGATTTTATGATTTTTTAATTCGACAAAAGCGATATTTTATTTAAAATAGAAAATTTATGTAGGTACTTATAAAAAAGGATTGTAATGTTTCCTCTCGTGATCCATGACTTAATTCAATTCAATTTATTTATTTTGTATGAATGCCTATTGATACATAGGATATACACGTCAATATACTTTTAAATATTACAAAATTTACTTTACTAGCTAACACTAATATGGCTATTTGTCAAAATTTAAAAATTAGATTTGTAAAACTCAAAAGACACAACACGATAATAAACAAGCAAATAAACATATTTTACGTTACATTTAAATAATGCTAAAATACATAAAAAATAACAATACAATATAAATAAACACAGTTTACCTTACATTTAAATAATGATAAAATTTTACGTTATTAAGCTAAAACACATTTTTTAAAAATAACAAAACAATTAAAAAAATTTTAAATTGGAAAGAACAACACTCGGAACAACACGATAAATAAACAAGTAAATAAACATATTTTACGTTACATTTAAATAATGAAAAAATCTTACATTATTAAGCTAAAATACATTAATAAAAAATAACAAAATAATTTTAAAAAATTATTTGTAGAATGCCTTGCAGAAATTTAATTTTAATTTAAAAACTAACTATAGGAATAAAACGCTTTTTGTATTAAATATATTTTTAAAGTCTTAAAGAAGATGCTTTGGTTTTTTTTATAGTGTTTAATTCAATAGACAACGCATTGTAAAACTTTATTGCACTATAATCTGGAGATATTTCATAAAAAGCATTGTGATGTTTTGGCAAGCGCAAAATATCGCCATTACGGGTGTTATATAAATGGGACTGTGAAATTTTAGGAAAATTATTTATGTGTAATTTAGCATGTTTTATAACCTTGTAGATATAGACACTGGGGATTGTTAATACGTTATTTTTAATAAAATAGCTTTTGCAGGACGTTTTGGTATTGATGTTAAATATAATTCTTAACATCCTTTTTTGTAAAATAAAAACTCTGTTTATAGTGGCACAATTTCCCCAGGCTATTATATTGTAGCTGAAATGAGAATACCCTAGAGAATAGTAGACTGTTAGTAAATCTTTTGTTGCTACAAATTGTTTCAGTTGTCTTAAAGCATAGCATGCACTTACAAGTTTTCTACAGACATACTCAGTTTGAGTTTCCCAGGAAAACCTTTCATCCACATAAGGAATTTCACAGATTTTGCAAAGTTCATATCTTGTGGTAAGTGTAGATTTGGACATTCGCGCCTTTTTGAGAAATACATTATTTCTGTTTTGCCGGCATTTAAAATTAGCGTGTTTTTAAAGCACCAATCTGTAAATCCTGACACAATTTGATTTATCGATCGTTCAAGTTCAGTTAGGGATTCAGCTGAAATAAGCAATGTTGTGTCATCAGCGAAAATCGTACAGTAACCCAGCTTGTTATGTTGAACAAGATCATTTGTGTACAACAAAAAAAGAAGAGGGCCTAGAACCGATCCCTGCGGAACTCCTCTGTCACTTTTACATTCAGTTGAAAATGTTTCACCTAGTTTTACTGTCAGATGCCTATCTTTTAGGAATGTACCTATAAACTCCAACATTTTGCCCCTGATACCCAAATTGTAGAGTTTATTTAATAAAAAGTCAATATTTAGAGTGTCAAAAGCCCTACTTAAATCAAAAAATATGCCAGCAACATGTTTTCCCTTGTCCCGTTCCCTAAAGAGTTCCGTTAAAAAATCATTTGTTGCAGATTCGGTTGATTTATTTTTCCTAAAACCGTGCTGATTTGGAACAAGAATATTGAATTTATCTAGAAAGCTATATAACCTGTTTGTAATAATTTTTTCAAAAACTGTTGAAAATGGCGACAGAACTGATATTGGTCTATAATTTGAAATTTCGCTAATAACCTACAATAATATAGTAATACATCTAAAAACACAGCTTGTTCTAAAGAGCTAAGTTTTAACTAAAGTTTACTGCTATTGACAGAACAAACCCAAAACATATCAAGAGGGACTAAACTGGTGCATCTTATGCTAATAATAATAAATTAAGGCATATAATGTAGGTATGTATCTATATTACATACTGTCACGAGTCAAAAAACTTGTAACCTGAGCAAAGCGAGGCACCAACTGTGATTTTCGTTTAAATTTTTGACTAGCATTAAAATTATTTCAAAAACTCTTAGAATTGCTTAAAATAAAGAAAAATTTTAAAAAATATGCAAAGCATTTTTGTATCATCAACGTCTATAAAAATGTATGCTAAATTTTAGACGAATCAGATTCTTATTATGCCAGACCTAGTGCAATTTCCCAAAGTATTCCATACTAAAAGTTAAAATATAAATATGAACAAAATAAAGAACAACTTAACCTATATATATGTACTTATTATTTCGCTTAATATGGTTTGATATTTATTGAATAACATAACAGAGGTAAACATACCATTTTTCACACTTATCTTTGTATAACAAAGATATATACTGTCGCCGTCAAGTTCGCCGTTGGAGATGACTTAAGTTTTGTTATTTTTTCTGGTCATTAGCAGAAACTTACTTAGACTGACTTCTTCGGTACACAATAAAAAATCAATAATGCTTAGGGTATATAGAGACATCTAGAGCAGACGAAAAGATTCTATCAATTCGAACGGCGAGCGCAGATGGCAGCGTTGCGGCGGCAGTACAAATCAACCTTAATATTCTGATAACAGATAGGAATTCAATATTCTTACAAACCTGAAGGACTTTAAGGACTTTACCTACCTTCGAAATATATTTCATTTGACGCAGCATTAACTTCATCAAAAGTATTTTAAATTTTGAAAATTAAAGAAAAAAATGTGTTGGTTGATACCTTAATCTAAGGATCTACTATTTTAAGTATATTTCATAAACTTTTTTTTATTTTCTGTTTACCTATCGGCATGTACCGCCACTGGCTGATTTTACTTGCTCCTCCTTTGTTTTTAAAACATTGGATGATTTCTTCCAAAATATCACTTTAAATGCACTGATATTTTCTCCTACTGGTAAAAACACATCCTAAAAAACGTTTTTTGACAAAATGTGGTTTTAAAAAGACTTCCAAACTGCTTAAAACATCCTGAAATTTTAAAATAAATAACACGAAAAAACTTATGTCAATAAAAATTTCATCGGACCGTCTGCGCTCTGCCGGACTTTCCCACATCACAACCAAAAGTGGTTGACACAGAATTATCTCTCCCTATCGTTCTAACGTCGTTTAAAAGAATAGAAAGTTAATCGATATTTCTCACCTTTGTTTTGGTTTGATTTTATTTGTAAATAAACAGTGGTTATTATTAGCCAAGGAGTTTTCGTTGGACCAGATATCTTGTCTCTTTTTAATCTAAGGGTATTATTATATATATATAGTATGTTTTCATTTTGGTTTTGTACAGAAATACCTAATGAATAACCCAAAATGTAAAAAAATAGACTCTCTTACCTACATATGGACTTAATCCACACTCCACTATTTTCAATAAAAGATCTCCTGCGAAATTTCCTTCTAAAGTTTTTTTCAATTCCACCCATATTCTTTCCCCAGATACTTTCGATATACCTGAAATAACATAAATAAAGAACGCAAAATTAGTAAAATAATGGACAGAAAAATGGGTATTAGCCATAATATACCCTAAGATGTATATTTTTTGCTATTTGAAATCAGGACAAAAATAGTTATTTGGGTGATTAATCTAAAAATTCATTTTGCAGGAAATCCTATTTCAGTAAAATTCCAAAATTATATATTTTTTTTTGACAAACACTTAGGTGTATTCAACAGTCAGTAAACCTACAAAATTTAAAATAATAGAAATTTTATAACTTGATAATAACTTTTGCAACAATTCCAAAAAATATCCAAATTTTTAAAGTTGTAATTGTTCCCACTACGAAATAATTTTTAGTTCTTCCCATCACTAAAAATCTAACAACTCTGTAATTAGAATTATGCATGTTGTTTTATTTTAAATAAATATTTAAAAATTATGTCAGTTTGTTAAACTTTTGATCCAGTAGGGAAACTTTTTGTACAAAATTCTTAAAAAATAAATATTAATCAATAATTAAAGTAGTCAGTTTTCGCACTGACTCTCTTTTATACCCAAAAGAATGTAAGACTTTAATACTTTTTAGCTTCAAAAAAAATTACCTTCTGCATTTTCTTTTATTGCTTGTATGGTCTGTTCATCGTGGTTATCTTTTTCTTTTGCTATTTTGCCATAAAATCTAAAAAATATAAATATGATTTAAAACCTTTTAAAACCGGAAGAGGCAGAGAATTTGGTGCCAAAATAGCCACACAAAAAATTGTCCAATTCAGAATTTGCTCGAATTTAAACCTTGAGAACTTTCAAACATTTTTAATGTACTTTTTGTTATCGAATGCATCAGCAAGTGCTTAAAATGACATATTGTATAAAAATTAACAAATTAATTTTTGAGAAAATTTATAAATTAATTTTTGAGAAAATTTATAATCAGGAAAAAAAATATTTATATTCAGGATTTCTCAAAAAAAGTCGATTTTTGCTCAACTTTTCAGATCAGCGAGATTACATCTACAAAAGAAATATTTTCACAGCCAGTTTCGATTTTTTATTTTCTCCCTAGTTTCTGTTCTGTTCGAAATATGCTTTTTCTCATACTTTGCACCCCACTAAACTGACGTTTTTTAATTGACTTCCTTTAAATGGGGCTCCCATATCACGACAGAAATATATTTTTTACTGGAGAACAAAAAAAAAAATGCAACACAACAATGGATAATTATTTGAATGAAAATTATTTGTCGTCTAATGTTTCCTTTTTTCACAGATTTTTTCTATTCATTTTCAAAAACAACCAACACATAAAAGACCTTTTCTGAAAATTTTAAATCATTTTTTTCGTAGGTTTTGGTCTTTTTGGATTGCTTACAGTTCACTTAAAAAATAAAAATGTCAAGAGTTCTCGGTCGTCAACAATTTCATCATTTAAATGACTTCGAGAAAGAACGCATCGTGGGCATGAAAGAGGCTGGTTTTGGATTACGGGAAATTGCAAGAAGGGTTAATACCAATCCATCAGCAGTGTTAAGAGTTTGGAGAAGGTGGTCCAATGATGAAACTTACAGACGTCGTGCGGGTTCTGAACGCCCTAGATTATTACAAGGTCAGTATAGGTCAAGTAAGAGATGTTCTAGTTGCAGCTACAGGACGAGTGTTTTCAAGGATGACAGTTAATCGAGGATTGCTTGGTATGGGGCTGAGGGCTTACCGCCGGCTTTTGATGCTACCTTTGACCCCACAACATAAGGCTCGCCGCTTGGAGTGGTGCAGAGCTCTGCAGAGGTGCAGAGATTCAGTGACGAATCCAGGTTTTGTTTAGGCGGCCATGATGGACGCATGAGGATAGCAGCAAACTATCATGGTTTGGGGTGCAATATGTTTAGGGAGCAAATCACCTCTAGACCTCATCAACGGCAATCTAACTGCTCGGCAATATATCGATGAAGTGCTGCTACATGAACTTGGCATAGAGACTTTGGAATGGCCAGCAAGATCGCCTGACTTGTCGCCTATCGAACACGTATGGGATATAATAGGGCGCAATCTTAGTCGATTACCGCGTCCCCCTGGAAACTTAGATGAACTCTGGCATGCCGAAAGGAGGATTAGGATAGATATAGACCATCTGTTTTTGTCAATGCCCAATAGAACAAACGACTGCATAAATAACCATAGAGGAGTCACTCATTATTAATTTTTTGATGATTATCATGGAGGAATCTTCTTGGAAATGTAATCAATTACTAAGAGCATGCTAATGTATTAATATATAAATAAATTACATTAAAAATATTTGTCCTTTCTGGTGTTGCATTTTTTTTGTTCTTAGGCTTTGTATATCAATATTTATACAATAAAGTTCCGAAAATTTTAAAATTTTATGTTTTTTGAAAAGATTTGTGGTATGTTCTCTATGATTACATCCTTCTATCATTCTGATTAATGATTTTTGAATAATTTTTATGCTCTATATATTTTCATTGTAAATTCCACCCCAAATAGTGTTCCCATGATCAAACGATGTTTCGCCCTTATTTCTTCTTTCGCTTTGGTCCTTTGTGTGTTCCTTGTAGGATGCTCATCCAAGTTTGAATTTTCGTTCTTTCCACAAACGATCTTTTGATCTTTTGTTTTTTAAGAAATACCATATTAAGAAGGATTGAAATCTCTTTAATTACAGTAGGCCATGGCAGTAATGAAATAAGCCATTGTCAGGATGGTTTGATTATGTCATGCAAAATATTAAATATCTCAAAAACGGCTCCACGAAACAATCACATATGGTATATTAATTAAAAGGACATTTCATCACAAATTCAAAAATTTAATAAAATATGGGGTTTTCCATTAGAAAAATACCAACTTTGGCTTATATCTTGGAAACTAAAGACGGTGGAAAAAATCTGGAAAGGTAGTTAATTTATTTTTCAAAAAGTCTATAAAAAAGCTCTTTATATCAAAACTAAATTTTCAGTAATAATGAAGTTATAGACTGTCCTAAAATGCAGACTTTTCAAAAACCCCCCGTAGCTGGTAAACGGTTTGACATATCAAGATGCGGTTTTCACTTTCTATCTTCTCTTGAAAATCGAGCCTCGCAAGTGGGGGTCAGTTTTTTTCTATCTCGCCTGGAAGTACCTTAAACCCCCCAAAAGTGCCCAATTTGGGACACCCTGTACACAAAATTGAATAATCGGAAATTTTTAGGCGATAACTTTGGATGCTGGGAGAACTACATCGAAAAGTTCAGTTTCACATTGGCAAGCTCATGCTTTCTAGTCGGAAGGCCAAGAAAAATAGTTTCGCTTTAAAGTTTACTATTTTGCGCACATAAAGAGCATAATTAGTTGCACGATAAAGTTTTGGGGCGCACCTAAATGTGCAAATAGATTTTCCAGTGCTAAATCTTGCACCAAGAACATCATGAAAAACATATTTGTTAAACCTATGCTTGCTAATTAACCGCCGCTGCTGTATATACTTCTTAAATTTAGTTTTTGCTAAAAACAACAACAATATTTATAAAAAACAGTGATTTATACGCAAATTTAAACATATAGTACGTTTTCATGTAGAACTGAACACGTTTTCAATACGATTCACCGAGCGATTCAATTTCAAACCTTCCAGAAATCGCAGCGAATCGAACTTTTTTTTCGGTGGCCCTGCCCAAGTTCATTACCGCTTTTTTGGCATCGTATCGAGATCCAACTGCATGAAAACAAAAAAATTGACAAAAAATAACCCCAAAAAGCATCAGGCAAGTGTCAAAAACTCAAATCGTGTTCAAATCGTTTCGTTAAAACCAAAAAGTGAATCTTATTGAAAACTTACTCAGTTCCACGTGAAAACGTAGTAATAGTAACTTTACTATTAGGTTAAATTTTATGTTTTTACGTAATTTTTTAATTGTTGTGCAATTTTTTTGCAGTCAATAGTGCTTTAAGCACAACCCTTCTTTTGATTTTACTTGTGTCCGTAATGCAACAGAATTTCGAATCAGAACATTGAGGAAAGTGGAGCCGAATTTGTTGCCAATAAATTACATTTCAATTTCTATAAATAACCACCCAGCAAACACAGAAGGTCGGCGGAAAATCGAACCGATGTCAACATCGTCGGCGGTACGTCGTCAGCGGTAATTTTATATCGGTCTGATGTCGGACCTCTGAAAGTTTAACCTTATAGACAAAAAATGGATACTTGCCATTGGGCCGACTTCGATTATCGATCATTCGCCATCACGTGAGCGACCATCCTGATGTAACTAAACAAAAATTTGTGCTAAAATTTTGTTTGCTCTTTTTTCCAATGAAAAGGGGGTTGATTTTATTTTTGACATCACTGGAAGGTGGTGGTCATCAAAAAACGTGACAAATTGTGGCGGGCAGGGGGGGAGGGGTCATGCAGGTGACCCCCAACTCCCCATTGGTGTGACATCACAGCAAACAAGGAACGTCGGTAATTAATCAGACAAACGCGACGCGACGTCGTCAAGGTCGGCATCGGCAGTTAAACGTGGACCGATGTCGGACCAACTACCGACTTACATCACCGATCATTCACCATGCACATGAAAAATAATCTGCCCCACGAAAGTCCGATGTAGTATCCTCACGTTGGTAAATTGCAATTATGACGTTTCGGCCCTACCCTCTCATACAGGAATAATACCGACGATTCAAAGCGAACGCTCCGCGCGCTCTATGTGCCACACATGCAAGCTAACTCATATATCTGTCCCGTGCAAAATATCTACTTATACCAGTATAATTTTCTATTATATATATATATTTATTTATTTATTTATTTATTTATTTCTTTCTTTCAACGGACATGCCATGTACAAAATTAAAAAATATAAAATATATAGACATATAAGAATAACAATAACAACTTTGCCTATCTATCTGTTAGAACTACAGAATTGTTTTACGAGACGATTAAACTGACTGAGTGAAACATTAAAAGTATCAAAGTCTAACTTATTCATAGAAGAAGCCATTCTATTTATAGTTCTGTGAAATTCAATGTAAAACAAAGAAAAATGTCTAGTTGTTCTTTGAGGCACATCCAAGGATACAAGCTCCAGTAATCTGGGACTATCAACATTATTATTAAGTATTTTGTACAAAATTCGTACATCAAACATAAATCTTCGGTTTTCCAAAGAGTCAATATTTAATAATTTTTGAAGAGAGTTATAGTCAATTTGTTCTTTTGGAATTTTCATTTTATAATTTATTGTCCTCAAAAATCTGCGCTGGATTTTTTCAAGTAAATTTTTATATTTATAATAATGTGGATTCCAGACTGGAGTGGCATATTCCACCATTGAACGTACCAGAGAACAATATAATAATTTAAAACAATAAATGTTGTTGACTTCTTCTAAAGTGTGTGACAAAAATCCTAACAATCTTAGACATTTATTGTAGCTTTTTTCAATATGCATTCTAAAATCAATTTTCTGATCAAATATGACCCCTAGGTCTTTAATTTTATCTAGACTTAAGAGATCTGTATTATTAATTGAGTAATTAAATATTATAGGATTGTGCAACCTAAAAAATCGCATTATATTGCACTTATTTGTGTTGAGATGTAGACAATTATTAGAACACCATAAACTAAATCGATCAAGGTCTTGCTGAATTTTAAGACAATCTGAAATATCTATAATTTTAAAAAACAATTTAAGGTCGTCTGCAAAAAGCAGAAAAAAGACATTCTCAATGCATTGAGATAAATCATTAATGAATAAATTAAAAAGTAATGGGGAAAGGTGTCCTCCTTGTGGCACTCCAGAATAAACTTTTATAGGAAAAGATTGACAGTTATTGATAGCCACTATCTGGTATCTTTCTGAGAGGTGGCTTTCTAACCACTGAAGAAAAGAACCAAAAAAGCCATACTGCGACATTTTATGGAAAATAATTTTATGGTTAACTCTATCAAAGGCCTTGGAAAAGTCTGTGTAGATTGCATCAACCTGACACCGACCCTCCAAAGCCCTTGATATATATTCTGTATATTCCAGCAAATTACTAAGGGTGGATCTTCCACTAAGGAAGCCATGTTGGTTTTGGCAAATTACAGGTTTAAGAAGAGGAGTTATTTTATTAGAAACAATTTGTTCAAATATTTTGCTGAATAAACTTATTTTTGAAATCGCTCGGTAGTTGTCTATTCTAGTTCTATCCCCACTCTTAAAAATTGGAGTGACAAAACTGACTTTCCACTTCTGTGGAAATATTCCAGAGCTTAAAGATTTTGAGTATATTTCATACAAAATTGGAGAAAGAATAAATCTGCAGTTGAATATAAGATCTCTTGGAATGCCATCTGGACCCTTACCTAATGATGATTTTAATTTTTCAATGGTGCAAAATACATCCATTAGATTAATTTCCAAGTAACCCAAATTAAGATCAGACTTGATATTTAATGGTTGAAATTTTAGATTTTCATTTTCATCCGAGATATAGACTTGCCCAAGAAAGGTGGCAAATAAGTTAACTATATCTTTTGTGTTAGACGCAAGATGATTTTCATACATCATGCTATTTGGCAAAGAATTTGTATTATTATAACTTTTTGCAAACTTCCAAAATTCATTTGGGTTACTTTCAATTGATGATTCTACATTTTTTATATAATCAGACCTAGATTTATTATATAAATTCTTACATTCTCGCCGAGCAACAGCAAACCTATTGTAGTCATCACTTAAACCACTATTTTTATAAATTTTGTGTAATACCTTTTTAAAAACGATTGAGTTTTTTAGGTCTCTAGGCATCCAGCTTGGAAAATTGGAGTTTTTTACCCTAAAAACTGGTACAAAAAGATCTATTGCTTGCTGCAGGTATACATAAAATAAATCGACCATTGCATTCAAATCAAGACTGGACAGTTTATCCCAGTCGCAGCCACCTAAGAATCTATTTATTGCATTATATTCAGCATATTTATAGTTGTAATAGTAGTTATCAAAGGAAAGAGGGCAGATATTAGTTTTAGTCTCAAAAATTACCTCCAAAGCTGGATGCTTTAGATCCAATTTTATGAAAGGCTCTCCTACTGGGTGAACAATAACATCATTCATGTTGCTAAAAATCAAATCTAGCGTATTACCATAAATGTTTGCTATATTATTATGTTGGAAAAAGTTTAAAAATGAAAAATAATCTGAGATATGATCCACCTTGGAAGTTAACTGACCACTCAAAACTCTATCAAATTTTTTGTTTTCTAAAATGCTTTCCACAGATAAACAATATTGTTCATACACACAGCCAATGAGAATTGAAATCTTATTAACTGTAACTACTACAAATAAGTTTTCCAGTGATTGATCTGCCGATAAAACCACTGAATTATAACATTTTTTTATTGCGACCAAGACACCACCACCACGTTCACATTCGCTTGTCAATATATGGCTAGGTCATAGAAGTTGACGATTAGGTGTGGTTTAAATTTAGTTTCTGAATACAAATACATATAACTACGACTACTGCGGCTATTATAATTGTGTGCACAAATTTGGTATTTTTCGTACTTCCCGGAGATGAACTTTGCCAAGTCGGCAGTTCATCTGCGGCCGCACGTCATCCGGCGGCCAAAAATGCTGACATCAGCCCGCGTCCACTGTGTTTGCTGGGCACCCTGTTTCTCAATACTTGCCTAAAATATCTAAGTATCCTCAAATAGTCTTCTTGTATTCTATCACTGGCGTCCCCCACAAAAGCGACCCTCCTCTTCTGTAAATCGTCGTAACCAAAGAAGTAGTCGTAAACGGACCCGTCCAATCCCAGGTACATTGAGTTTATGGTAAGGTCTCGCCTTAAAGAGTCTAAAAGCCAATCTTTGGTGAATTCTACTTCCGCACGGCGGCCGTCAGTTACCACGTCCACTCTAAAAATATTTAGCTTTAATCAGTGGTGTCAGAAGCGTGTCAGATTTTTCTGAGGCCCCCCGGAAAATTTTTTAGGGTGCCCCCTGTTCTACTCGATATTTTTGCTTCGACGAAAAAATCGAACAACAACTATTGTTTTTAGCCTATATTTTATTATTACAAATATTTATAAAGAATAACTATAAATAAAACCTAAAAAAAAGAATGGTGCGCCCACTAAATACTTATTTTTGTTGTGGTTTTAAGTCATATTTAATATTTACTTGTTTCTAATCCGTTTGTGTTATTTTGAATCCATCGCTTTTTTCATTTTATTATCATCATTTTATTAGTGGCGTAACGGGGGGGGGGTTGGGGCGACCCAGGAGGTTCAACCCAATCTACAATAAATTAATCATGATCAAGGGCTCCAGGGATTCCTATAGCTCCCCCACTTTTTTGACCCTTTACTCCGGTTTGTGACGTGTGTTTGGTGTGAAATCTTAGTAAATTTTAAAAATTTTACCGGCGGTGCTATGACGTCATTAATTTTAACAACAATTAGTTTAATTCTACGGATTTTTTCTCACCAGCATTCAAAACGTGTAAAAAATGGCATTCTTAGTATAATTTTTCTTAAAATTTTCATCTGCGGCGCATTGATGATTTGGCAATAAATATGTATATACTACCGCAACCCACCTCTTCTTGGCATCTAACCCAATCTACTTTTCCAAAAATATTTTACAAAAAACCTAAGAGATCAAAATTTTTAAAGAATTTTTTGTTTTTTCGCCATTTATGCCTTCTGTAACTCGTGATAATTACTCTTTTGCAATAAAGACGGTTTTTACATATATTTATTTGCTGTTTAAATAATAACGATATTTGGTATCATTGAATAATTATATCCGAGATTAAAACATTGATTTTTAGAAACAAGAAACTAAACCCAAAACCTTCCTTTGCGTTGCGTAATCGGGTAATAAGGTTATTTGTTTTAAATTAAGACATTTTTTTTATTTAGGGGTCTTTTTATTTTTGATTTTATCAATATTACTCCATTCCAAATTGCTGCGGACCAGTTTTTGAGCACTGACAATGACATTCAGCTTCTGTGTTTAATTGCCAGCCGCCATATTGAAATTGGTCCGGAGAGTTTGGAATGAGGTGTAATATCGAATTTAATGCAGACATTACAAGCTGGTAGTGTTTTTAAGTATAGACTAATGAAAAGTCAAAGTTTGAGATATAGGGAAAAATACTAGTTACGTTTTTTTTTGGAAACAAGAATACATATACATTAATGAGTTTGGGTCTCATGTACCCTCTGTATATTAGTATTCAAAATGTATGCAATTTTAAAAAGGCCCTCAATATGCCGTGGCCTCCCGCCTTGCGGAGGCGTTTGACACGCCTCTGAGTGGTGTATAGAAGTGCGTTTTGGGGTTAACCCCCCCCCCCAGACCTTGTTATAAGAGTAAATTCGAAAAAATAAATTTTTGAAACGTGCAGGCAAAGACAGTGAATAAGCGGTCGCGTCTTTCTTTTACGACTGCTCCTGTAAAAATCTTCAAATTGTCATTAAAAAAATTTAAAATTAAAATAACATTTCTTTTTCCGGCGGCGCTACTATTCAAATTTTTTAAACCATAATATACTTTTTTTTTCACCTTCATTAAAAACATGATTTTAGTAACTGTTTGCAGTTAACTAAAGCATGCCTTTTTGGTTACCGATGCAAAAAAAAACTTTGTTTTTTGATCACGGGCGAAAAAAAATATTTCTGTCCGTTTTTACCCAAAATTAAAGAGAAATAGCGGAAAATAGTAATATTGAAAAAATCTAATTATTCTTGCCCAAAATATAAGCCATTTCCGTCAGTTTTCAGCAAGTATTTACGAAAAAATCATTTAAAAACATCGTCAAAATATCAAACTGTTAAATGTTAAAATGTCGCAACAATAAACGTCACCGAGCAAAAAGGCACATCGCTATGGAATCCATTGTTATTTCATTTACCAGCCGCCTTGATTTATAATGTAAAGATGGTGTGTTGCGAGAAGTGCTCTTCGTTCGAGATTTTTAAAAGTATTTTCCTGCTTTTCTTGGATTGTTTGATAAAAATATTTTAAAAAATAGTGTTAACAACTCGCACCTAACTGTGCTTTTTTTACTCGCGTTTTTAAATACCTCGCTGTGCTCGTTATTTAAACCAACGCTTGTAAAAAAGAGTACTATTTTAGCCACTAGTTGTTAAAACTACTATTTTATTATGTAGGGACTTCACCTTCCAAAAGAGTAATTGACCAAGTAACTATCCCTCCTAGACTTAGATTTTTTCACAAATCATACCATTTAAAAATTAAACAAATTTTAAAGAACTTTCTGTAGACGTTTCAAAAATTTTCGTCTGCTGCACTATATAGCACCGTTCGTCGTTACGAATTTTGTTTAATTTAAACAATAATGTTTTTGCCAACAGTTTATCAGAATGGGCAAAATCAAACCCGTTAAATAAAAGAAAGTTCAATCAAAAAATCATTCACTATAGAAACTGCAATTCGTTAAACCAATTTTTTATTTGAACCTTATTTCTTCAAACCCATTCAATATCAAATTCGAAATTTATAAGACTCGTTTGTAATCGAACTATTGATCGATCTCATTTGATATCTAACTCGTAATTTTTCAAATCCATTTTTAATAAAACCTGGAATTTGTCAAACCGTGATTTTTCAAAACTGGAATTTGTAAGACTCATTTTTTATCAAAATTTCTGCTAAATTGATTGCGCATTTTTCGATGCATTTGTCGCTGCTATGCGCGCATACTTGTACAGGTAGCGTTCAATAGTTTGTGTATAGATGTCACTTGCATTCCAGTTAAGAACACTATTTAGATTTTTTTACAAACAAAAAAAGTAACGAAAAAAAATCCAGTATTTTCAATAACTGAAATCTGGCAATACCGCCATTTTCACCAAACATGATAACTTCCCGTAACACAAATGCATCTTATGTACTTAAGTTTTTAATACTCGCCTACTTATACATATTACCAAAAGTACAACCTTTCAACTACAATAATAGTTAATTTGCCTTGGTTAACTTCCTGACCGAATTAAATACGAAAAAAAATCATCCTGCAAAATTATTAAATTCAAGTTTATCACTCACCGTGAAAACTTTCTCTTACACTTTCTGGTCAGTAAAGAACATTGAGGACTGAACCTGTTATACTCGGACTGAACATTGATAAAAAAAAAATTATTTGACGATGTGTCTTTGAAACTAAGGATTTTTTATTTATTTATTTTTATTTATTTATTAATCTTAATTAATTAAAAGGAATAGCCCATGAAAAAACATCATAAATCATTCAACAATTTCTTATCCATATTATATTACATGTTAATGAGGTGACAGAGGTGCAATAAATAGGAGCTGATCATTGAGTTTAGAAAAACCACCCATGCCCCACTACTAGCATACATTTTCTTGTGGTAATTTTACAAAATAAAAAGGATCCCAATAAAGTTGAATAATATAGCACATAGCCATATTTTTTCTTTTTTTCTAATTGAACCCCTTCTACGCTTCCTCCACCCCCCCAGAAATCTCAAAATCTGTATGTTCAACCTTTTCTTTGTGCACCTTTAACCTCTCTCCGGGAGTTTTTGTTACATTACCGCTCTGTACTGCCTATGGATCCTGTACTGTTACTGTACGGATTATTAGGTAGTAGATAAAATCAGATACATTACTCTGAAGTAAAGTACATTTCCCACCTTTTTTTTTCTGCCGTCCTGACATGGGGTATCAAACAAACCGCCGAGAGAAAAGTGACACTTTCCTCTGTTGGTATGTATATAACTAATTTTGGTTTACAAATACATACCTATTCCTAGGTTTAATATTGAAACCTTGTACCTAGCTAGCCTTTTCTTGGGGAAAATTTGATATCAAACTAAATCAATTTTTTTTAAATATGTCAATTTTTATAACATTTGATTTAGTTTCAAGATATATGTCCTGAGAAAATTTCAAGTTTAAAATGTTGATTATATATTATAAGGAATGTTATTGAAGTGAAAGAAACATCTTCCTTTGTAAAGGGATTTTTAATTTATTTTTAAACTGGAGCAGCATGTCTGGTATCTAAAGGCTAATAAAAAATTAAAGCATAAACTGAGTACTTTGTACTTATTTTTTTTTTACTAATTTTAAAGCTTTTTTAGAGAAGAGAGACTTTCTTGTAAATTTTAAATCAGTTCACATCATTTTTGGATTTTTAAAAAATGTCAAATTTGAGACAGGGTCTCATGTTTTATCTCTTTACAAAAAATGGATTTTTTAAATCAACCCTCATATTCAAAAAATGTATAACTTTTAAATTTAGTAACCAATTTAATTAAATAATATCTTGGTATACACGCAGAAAGTATGAGCTTTCCTCATGAAAGCTTCAGTTTGTTCATTGTGGTATTTATATTTTATTAATATTTTTATGTCTTAATATTGCATAGTTGTATAAACATTGAACTTGTTATAGATAGATTGCGTGTTAAACCTTATAGACTTTTTAAATCTTGTATATTTTATTTAAAATTTTTCTTACATTGTAGACTGTAGACTGTATGTAATTATGAATTAGCAATGCTAAATACCGGATTTATATATATATATATATTGTTGCACATAAAAAAATTTCAGGGACGGTGAAAATACACCTTTTTTTAACAGAATCAGTAGTCTCATATTTTGTCTATCAAAAAAGCGATAATTTTCGATCGAACAAAAGTGCAGAATTTTGTGGCCCACTCTATATTACCTACCTCAATGTTGTAATTTCAAAATTTTCTTTGTCATTTATCCTGGGAGTTATGGTACCATGTTTTTCACCATTTGCATTTATTAGCCTTATTTGTTCCTTGGTGAACATCTCTTTCATTTCAGTAGGGGTTGCAGTGGTGGCAAAATCAATGTCTTTTGGTTTTATACCCATCAGCATGTCTCTCACTGCACCTCCTGCTATACGGATTTCATGTTGATACCTGGGGATGGATTTTTAAAAAATTAATCAAAGAATCTTTGAAGAAAAAAAGTCACGTACTTGCTTTTCATAATTTTTTTTAATGTTGCTTACAAGTTAAACATCTCGACAAGGTTCATCAACTCTTTGCTAAAAATTGATTTAAACTCAGGACTATCCAGCTTCATAATGACAGGATTTTCCCTGTGTTCGGGCATCGTTTGGCGCATATAAGCGATTTTATCGCACATAGTGAACTGAAAGAATAATAATTTCAGTAGAATCATGCCTTAAAAAAATAATTTTTTAACACTAACTTTACAACGACAATGTGAGGCTGGCACTAAAATAAACCTACGAAATAAAAACATCCTCTTACTTAACGCCTTGCACTATTTTTTTTTTTAATATACTTCCAAATTTATTTTCGAATTTTTATTCTTCCCAAAAATTTTTACTGCACACAAATGTTTACCTTTTTGACGTTTTAAAAAATGTGAGGTTATACCTGTGTGACCAACGACATTAGCCGTTTTTGGCGGTTAAAAGCCGGTAGCTGCCTGAGATAATAGTAAGGTCGGCGCTCAGTAGGCACTATCCAGTGCAGCCGTATTCAATAATTCCCTAATGAAACCCTCGGAGGTGACTTAATTTAAAACCGTCCCATCATTCAGCAATTTTTTGTGAGCTTGCTATAGTTACTAGACACAGTTGGCAGACAAATTTGACCGTTATCCCGTTAAAGTATTGTCGATACGTCAACGGAATCAAACTGAAAAAAAATACTTAAAGTAAACCAGCATGTGACGTTACTTAAACCGTAGTCAAACTAATTTTATATAAATAAATATGACATTTTAACGGATAACTACCTCCACTAAACTTAACAAAGCAAAAACAAAAAAACTCCATGCAAAAAATTCTAGATGACTCCACAGAATATATAACTTAAGTTTGGTCGATGACTCAACCAAAATCTTTATTATTTGCAGCGTTAGGCCTCAGATTAGAGAGAGAATTGACTTCTATTGGCCTCAGCTACTAGGGCTATTTGGTCAGAATTTGTTACTCGGCAATCTTTGACTAATAGATAATAGATTACTGTGTAATAATATAATATAATAATTAAAAATAATTATCAAGATAAGAAATTAAGAGAAAGAAAGAGATAGTTTTTAGAAGAAATAATATTAAAGTTCCAAATTACAAGAATGTAAAAATTTAGAGATAGATTTAGCTATGAATTCCAGTTTATGATCAATAAAAAGTAAGGAATTAATATCGATAGGGGACGGAATATTTTCTTTGGTGGGTCCTTGATAGAGAATATGGGAATTATTCGAGAAGCGGGGGCAGTCAAAGATAATATGTTGAATTACATTCGTAATTTTTTTTTCCTTTATTTACTGATTCTACTTTTCATTTAACGCACCATAGATTCCAAATGATGTTATTAAGATTAGGTAAATATTCACAATAACTAAGACGGTTATCTATAGCAGGGATTTCTCTTGCATTATTTGCAATTTGATCAGCAATGTCGTTGTATTTGATGTCCGAATGACTAGGAATCCATTAGAGGGATACGTGACTATTGATTGAGTGACCATTAATTTCGAAGAGCTTATTTGTAGTTTCCAAGTACAAATAAAAGACCAATCAGGGCTGATTGGTCTTGAGATAGATTCCAGTGCACTTTGAGAGTCCACGAAAATAACTGCTCTTCTAATTTGACGGATTAAGATGATGTCTAGGGCTTTATTAATCGCTTGGAACTCAGCTCCGGAGAAAACACACCTATTCCCACTTGCCCCTCTCTATCCTTAGAAGCTTCAGTAAAAAAGGAAACATAATCAGGGTTCCACTTCTTAAAGCAAAAACATCTGAATTTGTTTTCGTTCTGGTAAGTTTAGAATCCACATATCCAAAGCTCTTAAACAACATAACATGGAAGAAGGTTAGACGATTGGATGTTTTCTCTCATTGGTTCAGTAATTCTCCATGCCTCCACAAGGGGAGGAATTGGTTTGTTACGAAAAAAATTATAATTGTTTGCATTACGGGTTACGGATAGAGAATTGAGAGGGCTCTTATTTCAGGTTACGGGCAGCGTGTCTGACGGGTTTTAGGTTAGAGGAACGCTAGGGGACCAAAAACGGGCCCCTAGATTTAGGGATCACCTAGGGTAGTTTAGGGGAGTTCCAAATACAAACGAAACTCTTCTCTAACCTAAGCCACCTTATTCTAGGTGACCCCTAAATATGTTGATGCAAATGGCTGATATAACAGCGGTTTAAGGCGCGTATAAACGTAGTAACGTCGTAACTGTCTGTTGGTTACGAATATTGCCCTTAGTGCGCACCGTCGATCAAAAGGAAAACGCTATCAAATCCATAGAAAAAAAATTGGGTTCGGTCCACGTAGTTCGGTCTGCCTGGCAGATCTCAGCTGCTAAAAAGTGAGGTTATGTTTTTGTTTTTAATTTTTTTTATTAGATAATTTTGTTATCTATTGAATTTTAACTCCATATTAATAAAAAGCTCGTTTTATAGAATACCGTTATATATATTTTTTTTAATTTGTTACATAAATGATGAGTTCGACAAAAATTGAATTTATAGTGCAAATGACCTGCAACTCCTGCGTTGAGGAAGTTCAAAAGAGCCTCAAAGACATTAGTGGCGTGAAAAGTATTGAAGTGGATTTACAGAACAATTCTGTAGTGGTTGACAGTTCCTTGCCAATATTAACAGTGCAGGAAAAGTTGGAATCAACAGGTACTTAAAGCAGGACATTCCAGAGTACACCTATAGGTATATGGGGAGCATTAATGGATGTTTAAAAAAACATAAATATTTTTATTTAACTAATTGATTTTAACAGATTTTTGTTTTCAACTTTAATTAATTATGAGTGTTTTCAATCTACACTCAAAAACTGCTTCTGAGCAATCCAAGATCAATCCAAAAAAGATTTGCGTCCTAAAAACGGATTACTTTCCCGCTGTACTTGCATGTTCAACTCGTGCACCAGATCTGGTGGACTGGTTTTTCTTGCCATGCAAATTTTGAGGGATTAAGGGGTTAGTTCAAAACAAGACATAATCTTACTTTGTTCATTTTTATTTTTAAATGGAATCAATTTTTACGGCCCTAAATTGTTTAACTATCTTCCAGGTAATTATGCAGTATATGTTTTTCTGCTATTTTTGATTTTTTATAAGAAATTCTTTATGGGGGCACCTACTAGGGTCCCTAGGACCTCAAATCCGCCTGCGCCAGTTCGTTTTTTTAATTTTTTTTGTTTTTTTTAAATTTTTTTTCACTAAAACAACCCAATCCAACACAGTCCAACCCAACCTAATCCAACTCAACCCAAAACAATCAAAAAAACACATTACATCCCCCCCCTGGGCGCCCTTTTTTCTCTTTTTAAAAAAAAAACAAATCGGGCGCAGGCGGATTTGGGGTCCTAGGAATCCTAGTAGGTGCCCCCACAAAGAATTTTTCATAAAAAATCAAAAATGGCAGAAAACCTGCATACTGCATAATTACCATCTTCCAAACCATATCAAACCTTTACCTCTAATAAACTTTAAAAAAACCCTAAAACAGTATTTGCATTTTATAACATTCAAGAGTACTACCAAAAAAACTTTTATTGTATTAATCTTTATTGTATAAATAGATTGTTAGGAACTTGTTGATCTTTAAATTGTTGTAATTTTGACTGTGTAAATTGTGTTTATTCGTTGTTTGTTTTTTTTTGTAGGACACTAAATTTTAAGTTTTATCTTTAAATTATTTTTAATTAAATTTTTGTATTTTGACATATGTCAACAATTTATATTGTATTAAGATCAATAGTAAAATAAATAAATTATGTATAAATTTTGAGCATAGTATTTTACAAAAATCTGATAGTGGTCTGCAATAGCCTGCAGTGGCCCACAATAGTCTAACAGTAGCTTGCAGTACTTGCTGCATTAGTCATGCATGAAATAGTTGAGAATACTCTTGCAATAGTTAGCAATACTGTTGCAATAATCTTGCAATACTTTCACAACGGTTGGCAATAATGATGCAGTAGTCTGCGATGCTGTCAGTTTTCTACCAGTCTAAGTTTAATTTTTTGTTTTTTTTTCCTTTTTTTCTGTGATAGTACTTCTGCAATAATCTTGCAATACTCTGCAATAATCTTCCAATACTCTGAAATAATTTTGCAATAGTTTTGTAATAACCTACAATAATTTTAAACGACCAGCAATACTTCACAGTATACATTCCTGCAATAGTTTGCAAAAATCTGCAATAGTACACAATAGTCTGCAATAGGCCACAATATAGGGTTATATTGTGCACTATATGTACTAAAATCAGGTCAGTGAAATCCTCCTTGACCCCTATTGTATATCTTGGATTAAAAATGGCCGAGAGGGTTATTATTCTAACCGATTTTTCTCAAACAAATTTTGAGCAATTTGTGTCGTATGGAGGGATGGTCTCTAAAAAACTGCCAATTAACTGTGGGGTTCCACAGGGTTCTGTGTTGGGACCAGTGTTATTTTTGATTTATGTAAATGACCTTGCTCAAGTTAAACCCTCAATCGATTTCATACAATTTTGTGACGACTCCACAGTGATTCAATTTGTTTTGCATGCCAACGAGCTTGAAAGAATTTCCTCAGAGTCCTTGTCATTAATTAAGGACTGGTTCCTGTCTAATAAATTAAGTTTAAATGAAAACAAAACTGAACACATGACTTTTACATTGAAAAACATTCATAAATCTGGTGAGACAGATCCAGAAAAACTTGTCCGTTTTTTAGGAGTTTACTTGGATGACAAACTTCGGTGGGAGGGCCATATAAATCTTTTGGTTGACAGGCTGGCAAAAAACACTTATCTTTTGAGATCATTGTCACATATTGTCACCCAGGGGACGCTTCTGGCCTGTTACTATGGAGTGATTCATTCATTGTTAATGTATGCTTTGTTGGCATGGGGTCATTCCACACATGCGGAATTGGCGTTTAGGTTACAACGCAGAGCGGTGAGAATCCTTTCTAATCTGTCATATCATGCTGATTGTGTGGAGGCATTTAAAACACTAAATATTTTGACTCTTCCATGTCAATACATTTTATTGTGCTTGCTGTACATTAAGGAAAATATGCCAAAGTTCACAACACATAGTGATATTCACACAATAAAAACAAGAGGGCATAATAATGTTGTTTTACCACAACTTTGCCTGGAGAAAACCAGAAACGAGACTGGGTACTATTGTATTAAATTTGTTTAATGTGTTGCCAGTTAGAATTAGAGAACTAAATCATAAGCAATTCAAAAAAACAATTAAATTATTTTTGATTCGAAATGCTTTCTATGATTTCCGTTCATTTTTAAATGCTGACTTCTCCGAAATATAATTTTCTTCTCTCTTTTATTTGAATTGTTTTATTGGTTACATTTAATCTTTGAGTTCTAAAATTTTAACATGTTTTATATCAGTATGTGCTTTTTTTTATATTATTTACAAGTGCTTGTCTTAAAATTTATTTTTTTTTTATAGTAGGTAATTTTTAAGTATTATATAAATATTTTTTACTTACTATGTAGGAGTTTTTAGTTTTTAAATGATATTTATAAGCGTGTGTCTTAAAATTTGTCTATGTTTTCTTATAGTATATATTAGGTTTATATATTGTATTTCTTTTGACTTGTGTAAGAGTGTTACCACTCAATTAACACCAATAAAGAATCTGAATCTGAATCTGAATCTGATATGTTTATCATATAGCATTCTTTAAAAATATATTTCTTTAATCATTACTTTTTTTACGCGTTTTTTGAGGTTTTCCACCAAACCATGTACTTTATAAAAAACCTTCAAATTAAAAGAAAATGCGCACTTTTTAAACACTTTTAGAATGGGTACTACCTTTTTGCTTTGTAGTTCCTAAAATAATATTTAAAAAACCATGGCATATAAGTATCCCTAGACACAAAAATTTTACTTTTTCACTAAAGTCATCAAAGTTCCTAACAAACTATGAAAATCGAAACATGATGTCATGTTGAATAAAATAAGATTAGCCTAAATAACATTTAAGTAAAGTTTCACCTTAAATGTTAGTTAAAATTGGTTAAAGATAGGTGACACGCGATTTACGAAATTTATCTTGGGGCGTGAATTTTTGACATAAAAACAACCCCTATGTGGTTAATATGAGGGTCATCAGCTGCAGACAGTCGTTGACAATACTTTAACAATACTTGAAAATACCTGACAATACTGAAAAATACATCACAATACTGGAAAATACTTGACAATACTGGAAAATACTGGAGACAATACTTAACCATACTGGACAATACTTAACAATCACAGACAATACTTGACAATATTTCAATTCTTGACAATAGGTGTACAAATTTTTGACCAGCTGTTGACCCCTCGCGTTAAGAGTTTTCACTCAGTCTTTACACTCCAAAAACAAGCAAGCAGTCCGATTTATTGCCGGTGTTTCTGCAAGAGATCATTGTAAACCGTTATTTATAAATTACAACATCCTAACCCTACCATGTCTTTTCATTCTAGAATCAGTTGTCTTATTTAAAAACACAATCTTCTTTTCCTGAACATCAAACTATTCATGTTACACGTCAAAGGCAAAATACCTCTTCCCATTCCTCACTTGGCGCTTGTTCAAAATTCCAAATGTATAATACCATAAAACTCTATAACCATATTCCTATAGCTTTTAAAATTATTCCAGATGTATCAAAATTCCGCAAAGAAATTAAAAACATCTTAGTAAAACAAGCTTTTGATATAGTGCCATGGATGAATTTTTTACCTTTTCAGCGTCCAGACTAGGTTCATAAAAAAGTTTATAATTTCGTCCAGGTTCATAAAAAGTTCATATTTTCTTTAAAAAAGCGCAAAAGTTCATTTTTTTCAAAATATTTTTACTGTTTTTTTTTAGAATTATTTTGTCTCTAACAGATATATAAAATGTTAAATGAAGCAGAAGGGCGGTTGAAGCTGGCCCTTAAAAATAATTACTTTGTTGAAGCAACTGCTGCACAGGCTATGATTAAGGCAGCCAAAGATCTGATAAAAGGTCAACAAGAAAAAGTCTGACTTGTTGGATTCCTTTAAAAAAAAAAGTCAGACTTAATTTTTTTAAACAAAGTAGATTCAGAGAGATTGAGGTTTGATATTTCCTCCAGTAGAATCAGGCGACTGAGGAACAACTAGTTTCCTGGCTAATGCATCGACAGGTATTGAATTACAAACAGCACTTCGGTCACGTTCTGGTCACAATTTAATATCTGGGCGCACAGAACCCTGATACCTCACTGTAAAACAAATCTAGAAAATGTTCAGAACAATCCAATAATCTTTTCTTTTTTTCTGTCTCCCAATTTGTCGACCAATTTCGATCTTATTTGGTCTCCTCAGGACAACGTGGGGTTCCAGAATTCTCCAACTTCTCCAACAATTCGAAGATTTTTGAAAACTACGTTGACCTGAGGAGTCCCAATAAGGTCGAAACTAGTAAACAAACTGAAAGACATAAGGAGTGAGGTATCAGGGTTCTGTGTGCTGAGAGATTAAATTTTGACCAGCACCTGACAGGCGTGATGTTTGTAATTCAATACATGTTGAAAAATTAGCCCGAGGAGTAGTGGTTTAGCAGTGGTATGATTATATTTGAGAAAAATGGAGTTACTTTGTGCTTATTATCTTTCGTAAGGTATTTAAGTGCAAAGTTTTTTAAGAGTTTCTAATGTTGCAAAAGTATTCTAATAAATAACATTAGAAAAAAGTTCATAAAAGGTTAATTTAAAAAAAAAAGTTTATAAAGTTCATAATATATCAGTCGTTACCCCGTCCGGAAGCTGCTTTTACTTTTATTAGCATTTTTTTTCCTAAAGCTTTAAAAATTAAATTACTTAGCAGAGAGGTAAAAAACTAATTCAAAAACTACAAACAAGGTAAGTAAAAAACTAAAATAAATATATAGATAACAAGAACTACCATTTACTTAATTAATATTAAGTAAGTGAAATATGTGTCACAACAACCTTAATGCAAAAACAATTACCATTATAAAATTGTCTGTGATCCCAGATTAAAACTAAGTATTTATGATTTTAATTCTAGAAAAATGTTGACAAAAAACTGGTCTCACTTTTTTGATAACAATTAAATAGGTAGCTTATTTGAATTACTTAATATTAATTAAATGGTAGTACTTGTTATCTATATATTTATTTTAGTTTTTTACTTAACTTGTTTGTAGTTTTTACATTAGTTTTTTACCTCCCTGCTAATTAATTTAATTTTTAAAGCTTTAGGAAATAAAAATGGTAAAAAGTACGTAATTGAACAAGAGTTAAAATAAATTTAAAAAATCAGACAACTAATATGTTTAAAAGGATGAGGTAAAAAATTCATCCACTGAATCAAAAGGTTGTTTCACTAAGATGGTTATAGAGTCTTTGCGGAATTTTTATAGAGTTTTAAGGTATTATAGATATTGTGAATAGGAAGTTTCTGCCTTTGATTGGTAACATGAATAGTTTGACGTTCAGGGAAAGAAGATTGGGTTTTTGAAAAAGACTAACCTATTCTATGATGAAAAGACATGGCGGGGTTAGGATATTGTAGTTTATAAATAAAGGTTTACAATTATCTCTAGCAGAGACATCGGCAATAAATCGGACTGCTCGCTTTTGGACTTTCAAGACTGACTGAAAAAGATACTGGGTAACCTCGTTGAAAAGCCTATAAAAATCTTAGTTTAATGCCGTCAAAACTTTTGACAACATATATACGTATATCACATAAAAAATACGAAAACCGAGGCAAGAACCTTTTGAAGAATTCAGTTTTGTGTGCCATAGAATTCAAGTAATTGAAAAATGTGGTTTGTGTCGCTATCTGCACTATCTTGAAAAAATGTGGTCGAGTGGAAAAAATATCTATTTAGTGCAAAAATCTTTCAGGGTCAGGGTAGGCTGCTACAAAAGGAGGAATTTGACCAATAATCATGTCTGATTGACAACTAGCCTGGCTGAAGAAAGAATTTAACAAATGTAAATTTAAAATCAATTTAGTATTTATGTGTTTTTTAACCATTTTAAACTGTTGTAACGGCCTAATTTATGCTTAACAGAGACTCTTCTATGTCGTTTGGACGTCCAATGGTCAAATTCCTCGTTTTGTAGCAGCCTACCCTGACGACGATGCTGAAGATGCCTGAGAAAAAGATTTTTGCACGAAATAGATATTTTTTCCACTCCTCCCCATTTTTTAAATAAAAAGTAGCCTATGTGTAGATCGACGTTACACCATATTTTTTTTTATAAAATTTCATCCAAATCGGTTCAGCCGTTTTTGCGTGATTGATGGAAAAAAATTTTAGTGTATTGGCGCTGAAATTATGTAAATATAATATGTAAAATAAAAGTCAAGATGCACTGGAAAAGTCTAGATATACACTAAAAAAAGCCTGGATATCAGTGCCGTAGCCAGGGCGGGTTTTGGGGGTTAACCTTCCCCCCAGGAGGTCCAACCCAATCTACAATAAATTAATTGATTTGTAATGTGTGTTTGAAGTGATGCCTTAAATTTTAAAAATTATAATAATATTAGTTTCATTCTAAGGAATTTTCATCACCAGCATTCAAAATGTGTACCGAATAAATGGCATTCTTAGTATTAATTTTCTTAAAATTTTCATCTGAGCGGCACATTTATGTTTTAGCAAAAAATCTATATAAGTAAGAGACAAAACTTAAAGAATTTTTTTTGTCAAAATTTTCGCCTGCGGCGCTATACCAGTATTAAATATTGTTACAATTTTGTTTAATTTTAAGCATTTTTTTTTGTCAACAACATTTAAAGCTCGTAAAAAATACCATTTTATTGTGTTGAGAGAGTCGATTTCTGGCTACGTCACTGCAAAATACACACCCAGAAAAGGTTTTGGTACATCCAGGAAACGTCCGGAGAGACCCTAGAAAAGTCTGGATAAACTCTAGAAAAACCTGGATAGACCCTGGAAAAGTCCGGATACACACCGGAAAAGTCTGGATACGCCCTAGAAAGTCTGGCCGATGTAATCCAACTCAACCCAAGCTATGTGTATATGATTAGTGCTTTTTCATGTATCTTGAGCGAGGAAAGCTTTGGAGTAAATCCGTTTACCGTTGTGCGCACGGCAATCTTCAATACTCGTCGAGTTTGATAGTTATAATATATTTCGGGATTTATTTATAGGCAGAAAAGTGGGTGTAAAAGGCTATGCAGGCAGCATAGCGGCAGTTTCTATCTTGGAAGCAGGCGACAAAAATATCCAGGGGGTTGTAAGGTTTGTCCAAGTCACTCCTGAAACATGTGTCGTTGATGGAACCATTGATGGCTTAAAACCAGGACCACATGAGCTCGCTATACATACTTGTGGAGATCTTTCACAAGGTAACTTCATAAGTTTAATTTTTCTGCAGAATAGGTACCCGCAATATAAAAGCCTAATTGACTGATTGATAACAAAATATTTCATAAGTTTCATATCTTTATAAAAACCATCATATTTGTACCCAATGAGGGAATTTTATAATGTTCCAGTCAACCTCCATTAACCTAGCGACCCGACTTGACTGAACTTGACAGTGCTCCTTTCACACTGAAATGTCAAATTTCAAAAGCGTCCTTTTGCTAATTTCATGCCCAGTAAAAAAATTTAGTGCTCCTCTGGTTTCTGAGAAAATCGAAAAAGAAAAAGGGGTAGCTAGGTTAATATTAACTTAGCGACCCCACATGTTTAGGTATCACGGAATTTAAAAATTTCAAAAACCATTATTATCTGCAAATTATGTGCTATCTGGTTTCGAAGAAAATCAATAAAAAGGATATTAGATTATACATCATTTGTAATAACCTAGCATTCGCAATCTGAAGTATGATTCCAAAGTCAAAATATATTGTTATAAAATTGTGTGCTCCATGAATATGTGTGAGAGTTATGATATAATTTTAAAACCAATAATGTTTAGTTTGGCGCCATATTTCCTGGTGGGGTTGCTAAGTGAATATTAACCTAGCTAACCCATTTTCTTTTTCGATTTTCTCTGAAACTAGACGAGTACAAAATTTGCAATAATATGCAGATAATACTGGTTTTTGAAATTTTTAAATTCTGTGATACCTAAACATGTGGGGTCGCTAAGTTAATATTAACCTAGCTACCCCATTTTCTTTTTCGATTTTCTCAAAAACCAGAGGAGCACAAAATTTTTTGATTAGGGACGAAATTAGCAAAAGGACGCTTTTGAAATTTGACATTGTCAAGTTCATAAAGAATGACAGATAATAGAGCGTTAATAGACCATCAAAATGGGTGATACCGTAGGCAAAATCGGTTATTTTCCTCCCGTATCCAAAAATAACCGATACGAAGGCTTAATGGGACCCGCTCCGGTTATTTTTTGCAACCAACCAGATTTATTTCTGTGCTAAAGCTGCAAATTCCTTTTTAAATTGTTGTTTTATTTTCTATTCAATTTACATTGGCAGTTTGTATGCGGGCAAAAGAATACGGTTACCGTAATTTGTGTTTTGGTTTAAAAACTCTTTTTAGCATCTTAATTACGGTAATACGGTAAGTCAATAAGGTGACGATAAATTAGTGGTCTATTAACGTCCTATACTCTCTGATAGGCAACCCTCTTTTGGTAGGTCACCTGATGTTTTGGGTCAATGGTCAATTAGTCAAAATTTAATTTTTGCTCAGGATATTTTGAAAACCTGCTTGCTGTACAGCTGGATTAAAGCAGTTTTTTCTTGACTTTGAGCAGTGTATTTTATTTAATTTCAATTTAATGTCAGTCAAATTATAGTGTCATTCTACTTCAAAAATTTATTTTCAACGTCAAAATCCAGTCTCATAAAATTCTTAAATTTAGCCAAGAAACTCAGATCATGGCCCCACACACGACGAAATAATTGAGAGCACGAATTGTAACGAAGCTGGAGGACGGATGGTCTCTTGCAGCTGTGGCAGAACATTTCAATCTCAACCGGAATACTGTATTCTTGATTAACAAAAGGTGGAGGGAAGAAAGAACGCTAAAGAGGAGTTTCCAGCCAAGATGAAGATGCAGCTCTCATTCAAAGACTCGAAGAGGACCCTTTTTTAACAGCAAAACAAGCAAGGATTTTGTCTCAGTTCCCAGGATGCAACCGCTTTCAGGAGGATAAAGAGATCACACTTAAATTGCCGGGTTGCAGCTACTAAAACTGAGCTCACACCGCAACAGAAACAATTTCGCTTGCTGTTTGCTCTGAATTATATCAACAGTGATCAAGATTTTTGGAACCGCGTGATTTTTACTTATGAAAAAATCTTTCAGTCAACAAAGAAAGGCAAAATTAGATAGTGTATAGGCCAGCTAACAGCTAGCCATTTTAGTGTGGACGTATGGAGATGGATGTCAGCGAGAGGATTGGGGGTGATATGGAGAATTGACGGAAGATTTGTGGGACAAACGTATTTAGAGATATTGGACAATGTCATGCTGCCAAGTGTGGAACAGATTTTTGCAGAAAACAACTTTATATATCAACAAGATAACTGTCCGGTTCATACCGCGAACATCATAACAAGGTGGTTACAAGAAAACAACGTTGAATTACTTCCTTGGGCAAGTTACAGCCCAGATATGAACCCAATAGAAAATGTTTGGGAACATTTCTGGGAAGAAATCACAACGATATGGGAAGACCTTGCAGGCCAAGAAAATTTCACGGTGTCTTTCTATGAATCAATGTCTCGCAGATTACAAAAAGTTATCGACGTAAACGGGGACATGAGAAAATATTGATTTTTTGTAGTTTTTTGTTATTATTATAAAAACTACATAGACACGCACAAAATGTATTCATTATTTTTGGTATAAGTCTTAAAAAACAAGTAAACAAAATAAAAAAATAAAGAAGAGCGTAGTGTAAGAAGTATAAACAAGTTCCCTTAAAGAAACATAGATCATCCTGTAGTTATAAATAACCTACAAAATTTTTAATGTCAACTTAATAGTATAAACTGCTCACAATAATCAAACACTTTCTGAAGTCGTCCTAAAATTTAAAGGACCCAGCTGTACCTTTTTGAGATTTAAAATATGACTTTTTATTACTTTTTGTTTTAAAAATAGTAGTTTTCACAACTAGTGGCTAAAATAGTGCTTTTTTACAAGCGTTGGTTTAAATAACGAGCAGTACTTTCAATGAACGCAAATGTAAAACATTTTTAGTTGTTGTTGAGCTCTTGTACCTCAGAGCCATTATAAATAAATAGTAGCTTATGAAATTCAAGGTAATTTCAATTTAGATTAAAATTCGAAAAAGTGGTTAATGAGGTCATTTTTGTAGTGTAGTAGTACCAATTTGACAAGTTCAAGTTTAAGTTCAAAAGTAGCTTTATTGTCAAAAATTAATAAATTATAGACAAAGCCATGCTTAACTTAAATTAACATTAAAAATAAAACAGTAAAGTAAAACTACTTAACAGCTATTTGTTGTTGTGAAAATAATAATTTAATTTTTTTTTTATTTCAGATAATAAGATAATTTTCTGGATAACCGTAATTTGGATCCATCCAAAGTCAAACAATAAAAGAAAAATAAAAAAAACACAAAATAAATAGAGACTGTAAAAACAAGTTATCAATCACCTAACAGTTACAGAATTTTCCATAAAATTATTAAATTTGGCTGTTGCTTTTAGGCTGTCAAAGTGTTGGTCCCGTTTATAACCCCTCACAAACTGACAGTTCTAGATTATTGGGTGACTTGGGCTCAATAACTGCTGAAAAAAATGGCAGAGCTGACTTTAGATTTGAAGACCATGTTATCAAGCTTTCCGATTTGATTGGGAGATCGTTTGTTGTCAAATCAGAGGTAATTTTCTTTCTGAACCTTAAAAGCCAAGAGACTCCAATTACGCAGCAGGGGGGGATTAAGGGCTCAAGCCTCGCACCAGAGCCATTTAATCATCATATTGCAACAATGCATACAAGATGTTTAGAACTTCATTAAAAAAATTTCTATCAAAATCTTATCTCAAGCCTGAGAACGGTACAACTGTATGGTCTCCATATTTTGCTAACCTATTAGATAGAGAGGTGGTGGCAATTGAGGTGTATGATATCATCTACATTATAACTAGTATAAAACTGTAGTTTACGTCCATACGAATTAAGTAAAAATATTATGATGCTCAGGTGGTGGGACTTTTTACAGGGAGGCCCTAAAACTTGCAAAAAATAATAGCTCTATGAAGTCATTTCATCTCTTTTCTGATTAGTGCTAATGTGTTAGGGGCCACCCCAATATGCCAAAAAAATATATTGGACACCCCTAGGTGGGGGTTTTTCTTACAGGGGGCCTCAAAACTTGTAAAAAATACTAACTATATGAAGACATTTCGTCTTTTTTCTGATTAGTGCTAATATGTTAAGGACCACATCAAGATAACGAAAAAAATATTGCACCTCTCTAGGGGGGCTTTTTTTCAGGGAGGCCTCAAAAAGTGCAAAAAATCAAACCAAAAGTTTCAAAAAATAATTGCTATATGAAGTAATTTCTTCTCTATTCTGATTAGTGCTATTTACCAAACACATACACACGACTGTTAAACAACTACTCCTCTGATTTGACAGGTATAGAATTAACAGAACACCTGCCGCGTTTTGGTCACAGTTCAATCTCTGTGCACCCTTACACCCACTGTGAAGCAAATCCAAAAAATATTCACGACGATTCAAGAATATTCTCTTTCCTTGTTTTCCAGTTTACCGACCAGTTTTGATCTCGTAGGATCTCATCAGGACAATGTAGGTTTCTCAGAAATGACCTACTTCTTGTTTTGATTATCCGAAACACAATCCAGATTCCCTTTACAGTATAGGTAGAAAAAACCCGACCTCCCAATTCAATACCTGTCGAGGCATTAGCCGAAGGAGTAATTCTTTAACAGTCGTCTGTATGTGTTTGGTAAATAGCACTAATCAGAATAGAGAAGAAATTACTTCATATAGCTATTATTTTTTGCAAGTTTTGGGGCCTCCCTGTAAAAAACGCCCCCACCCTGAGGTGTGCAATACTTTTTTTGTTATCTTTGTGTGGCCCTTTACATAATAGCACAAATCAGAAAAGGGATATTAGGTATTAGAAGTAAATTTAATCCCTCAGGGATTAAAAAAAACTAATCCCTGGAAAATTATAATTAAATTTATGGCAAGTCAAGCCAAACAGCACTTGCTCTTGGCCAAGATTTCATTCTTAGCACCCTTTCTTGTAGTTGACGAACCATTTGTATATAAAACTAGGGACTAAAGTGTGGTTTAATCCCTTAGCGAATTATAGCCCTCCCTACGGGCGGGCTACCAACCTTAACACAATAACACTAATCAGAAAAGAGATGAAATTTCTTCATAGAGCTATTATTTCTTGCAAGTTTTGGGACCTCCCTGTAAAAAAATCACCCACCTCGAAGCGTGCAATATTTTTTTCTAATTATATAAATATTTGGAAAAATATTAACTACTCCTGGACCTGAGGTAAGTAGATTGTTTTAATATAAATTGCAGGTAGGATTTATTATATTTAATTAATTATATAAAATAAAAAACAACATTTAAGTTCAAAAAACCAACAATCACAAAAAAGTCTTTAAGTAAAAACACCCACTGTGTTCTATGTCTATAGGCATAGCGCGCACTACCGAGGTGTTGTACCGTTAAAAAAATGTTAAAAACTAAATTCAATTTGCAGAGCTCCGAAAAACCATACCTACGTCGCGTCACTTAACAAGAATTTTTCATCACATGACCGCGAGATCACAAGACCGTGTTGATAGGACGTGTATTCTTGAAAGTCGTACGATATGTGATCATTCTCTAAAACGATTTATACCGCTCCCTGTTCAGGAGTAGACTTCCAGCACGTAAGCCCGTTTTTTTCTGGGAATTCGGCGCTTACGTCACATTTTGCTATAAAAAGCAAAAATGGGCTTAAACAGAACACAGTTGAAATCCAAACGAGTTCCAATACTCATCTTAAAACAGTACAAGGCAGTTCGAAAGAAAATAGTTAGAATGTAAAAAGTGAAGTTTGGTTTGTGAAAGTATTTCAAAATGTTAAAATTTTGGAAGCCCGGTATAAGAACTGTCGTGTGGAAGTTAAGAATCAAACGAATGCTGTAAAAATGTTAAAAAGTGTAGTATAGTGATTGGGCAGGATGCAAGATGTAAGTCGGAGATTTCCTGGACTACTGTATCGGTCAGACTTTGTGTAATGGTAAATTTTCATGCAAAATACTTGTATTAGTGTAGGACTGTTTGTTTAACCGTATATTATATCACAATGGATTTGAACTTTAGCAATGACAATAAAATACCTATTATATTTCTGAAAAGTCGAATTGTCTGTTTGTACATACATCCCCAAAAATTAAATATTACTATTGCAGGTTGGCAGGTTAAGGAGTTAAATTAAGCTTATATTTTCTTAGTTTCATAACTTTTATTGCAAAAAATATAAAAATAAAGTAATTGCTTACATGGACGGCTTGGGAGCCATGATGGAAAGAGGAAGATCCCATCAGCTGACCAATGACATTCAGGCAAAATCGATATATTGATTGGCGGCAAATTTAAATTATTTAAAAAAATACTACAGCTTCGGCCTTCCTGACACATTGATCTCCTGATCAATTAGAAAAAAAACAAATAAGAATATTTTTTTTTTACAATGTAGAATACACATAAATACATAAGCATAATGTAACCATAAGCAAGTCATAAGCTATTTTATTATCCATAAACATAACATAAGCATATCACCATAAGCTATTAAACATAAGTCGTAAATATTTCAGAAATACATAAGCTTATTTACTTAAGTAAGTTTTCATAAAAAATATGTATTTTTTTTTAAATTAACATTTGTAACAAAAAAAAGTCAAATCTCATAAACCTCAACTACATACCAACTAAAAAACAAAATTAGTTAAAAAAAAACAAGTTTATTTAAAATAATAGTCTACTGTTCATAAGCTTTTAATCTTGAAGCTTCGAGGATTCCATCATAAGGCATTTGGGTATTTTGGAATCCAATTATGTCAGTTACGACATACCTGTCATTTGAAAGTACCTTTTTAATGACATATGGACCTCGATACTTCGGGATCAACTTTTTACTTACACCAACCGTGGTGTCAACATTAGCAACCATAACATAATCACCTTCTTTGTATACATGAGGGTGTTTATGCCTTTTGTCATATTGTTGTTTGTTTTCATTCTGTGTCTTTAAAATATGCTGTGCAGCTTTTTCCCGTATTTCTTCTAAATTTCTTTCATGGTCATTTAAATAATATTGATTTAAAATTTGTCGTAAATTATCTTTAACTTTACCAATTTGATTTCTTCCAAAAAGTAATTTAGAAGGAGTTTCTCCTGTTGCACGATTGACAGTATTGTTAAAACAATATTCAACATGTGATAAGGTTTTTTTCCCATGAAACTTGCTCTTCACCCGAGATCTTTGCAAGCATAGGAGTAAGTGTTTTATTGACTACTTCAATTTGACCATTCGCCTGTGGAGCTCCGGTGGCTACAGAGATGTGTTGTATATCATTTTCACTCAGATATTTGTTAAACTCAGCAGATGTGAAACCAGAACCACGGTCTGACACTAGAACTTTGGGGAAACTGTAAGATTCAAAATAATTCTGAACATTTTTGATGATTTCTTGACCTGATGTACTTTTACATGGATAAAACTTGACAAATTTTGTGAAGCCATCAATTATCTCACAAATATACTTATACTGCTGTCTACCTACTGACTCCAATGGGCCATAATGATCCACATGAACACATTCAAATGGCATTTTCCCTTTGGGTATACTATGCAAACTACCTTCTTTTTTTACCGTACTTTGGATTAAACTCTATACATTTCAAACAATTTTGAATATGTTTCTTGATCTTATCTTTAATAGTTGGAAACCAATATGTTCTTAAAATCAACTCTAATGTTTTATCAACGCCTACATGACCTGTCTGATTATGGTAAGTATGTAAAACCGTATATTCCATCTCTTTAGGTACATAAAACAAGATTTGATCACGCATCTTACGGTAGACTAAACCATTCCGTAGTTCAAATAAGGGTAACTCACGGGATTCTAATGTGTTTCTAATTTTTACAATATCATCATCAGTAGACTGCTTTAAAGCTAGTGTTTGGTCAACAGTATTGCCCTCTAAAACTAGAATATTGTGCACACGACTCAAGCAATCTACATGTTGCATCCTTTTATTTGTTCGATGTTCAATAGAATAATTATAATCTTGTAAGAACAAACACCATCTCATAATACGAGGGACAACATCTTTCTTTGCCAAAGTCAATCTAAAGCTATCGCAGTCAGTCACAATTTTGAACTCTATACCTTGCAAATAAGGATGAAATCTTTTCAAAGCATAAACTGCAGCTAAACATTCCAGCTCATAGCTGTGGTATTTCGATTCAGCCTCTGTCGTTCTCTTGCTAAAATAGAATACAGGGTGAAACTTTTGATCTTGTTGCTTTTGGAGCAAAATTGCACCAAAACCTAGGGAAGATGCATCGCAATGAAGCTCTGTCTCAAGATGAGGTGAATAAATAGCTAACACAGGCTGAGAAATCAATTTTGATCTTAAAGTTTCAAAAACTTCAAGCTGCTCTGGACCAAATTCAAACTTAGTATTTTTTTTAATCAAATCGTACAATGGTTTAGCAAGTATCGAAAAGTTCTGGATGTAACGTCTAAAAAAAGAAGTCAAACCTAAAAATGCATGAACTTGTCTGGCATTCTGGGGAATAGGAAAGTTTTTAATTGATTGGATGTTCTCATCATTTGGACTGATTCCATTAACATCAACTTTATAGCCCAACTTTTTAATAATACCCAGAAACAAAATGTTGTCTTCTATTTCGTATACATTTTGGATTTTTTCGAGTGTTTTCACCCATAAGTCGACATTTTCACCAGGGGATCCAGAAAACTGGGGTATCAAAATAGAGACGTCGTTGAGGGTTAGCTCGTGTCTTCTGGTTTCGGCGTTGGCATTTATTGCGGCAGCAATAACTTCCTCAATGTTGATAACCATAAACGGGTTGGTATTTCCCCGAGGCGTCGATTGATTATCCATAATTAGCAAAAATTATTGACCCTTAAAAATTTTCCAATGACCAATTTATATCGTAAATTATCTCGTCAATCCTGCTATTTTTTGGCTACTCCACACCTGACGCTGCAGGTTGGCAGGTTAAGGAGTTAAATTAAGCTTATATTTTCTTAGTTTCATAACTTTTATTGCAAAAAATATAAAAATAAAGTAATTTCTTACATGGACGGCTTGGGAGCCATGATGGAAAGAGGAAGATCCCATCAGCTGACCAATGACATTCAGGCAAAATCGATATATTGATTGGCGGCAAATTTAAATTATTTAAAAAAATACTACACTATGCACACTAAAACGCTCATGTCCAAAACAGTGTAAGAAAAATATGTGGCGTCTCTTTAGGAGTTAAAAGTTTTCCGCTCGAACTTTAGAAATAACCCTTAAGGGCCATTGTTTACACTTTATCCAAACTACATAAACCTTAAATGGTATGAAATGATTAATTTTTTACTGCCACCACCCCTCTATCTATATTTAGATGCGCTGGAACGCATTCACTTTTACAATAATATCAGGCCCGGCCCTAGAGTGTTGGCCGCCTGAGGCAATTTTTTTAAATGCCGCCCCTGACCAAAGCATTTTTTTAGTTACCCATTCAAAATAAATCTATACTATATACATAATAATTATCTGGATAGACTATTTCTGTACAATGAACATTTTTTTAAAATATTTGGTGTTGGCTTCTAACCAAACCATACAGATACCAAAAATCCAATTTTCAAAATTTTTCTCTGTCTGTTTGTCTGTTTATTCTAGAATCACGCAAAAACTATTACATGTATTTTGATTCCACTTGAGTCTTGGGCTTTATTTTATCAAAATCGGTTCACGAAAACAAAAGTTATAATTATTTAAAGCAAGAAAAACGGAAAAAACGGGTAAGACTGCAGGTGAAGATGCGGGGTCTTTAGCTAGTTAGTTGGGCGTCTGCCTCGTTGCCTCACCCCTAGATCCGGGCCTGATAATATATAGCTTTCAAACTACATATACTATGGGATTTGTGTAAACGTATTTTCGAAAAATGCGTGGGTTGCCATGGTGACCTGTCAAAAAAAACCCACTCTGATTGGTTAACAAGTACAGGGTGTCCCATTTTCTATAGGATTCAATGGGAAACTCCGTTGTAATGAAGATTTTCAGTTTCAACAGATTTATTCTGTCTCTTGTAGTTTTTGAGCTACAGGAGAAAGCTGAAAAATGATTAGAATTATCACTGGATGATATCTCCCTTAATTTAAGAGATAATTGAGTTCTTTAAAAACATGTCTGTGGCAACCTTTTTAGAAAAAAAACAATGGTCTCTTCGAAATTTTAATCCGACGTTTTATTTCTTAGATATCATCATCAGGATCAAAAAATTAAATACCGACCAAAATGTTTTACGTCATATTTTAGTTTCTTATTAAGTTTGTTTGATAATAAAATATAATTTTTTTAATTTTTAAGTTTCGATCCCGACAAAAATCCTCTTTAGTGCATTTTTTTTTCTGGTACTGTCCTGTCCCATATCAATTTATCTGTTTTGGTAATTACTATATAGTTGACCTGGACAACCGAGATCTATTATATGAATATACCGGGTGAACTAAAAAAAAACCGGACAAATTATTTTTTGCTATAACTTTACCAATTTCAATAAAAAAAACTATATTGATAAGATAAATAAGCCTTTAAAAAAAACACTCGCCTTGCCGCCATATTTAAATCCACGGTTTTTCAAACTTGTTTGTTATTTAGCTATAAATGTTTTTCGACATACAAAACAAAGTATTTCGAAAAAAAATGGCAACATATAACAACAAGGGGTTTAAAAAAGATAGGCATTTGATTTTATCGGCCATCTTGGATTTAATATGGCGGCAAAGCCAATGGTTTTTTTTTCACAAGGCTTATTTGTCTTATTAATATAGTTTTATTTTATTGAAATTGGTAAAGTTATAGCAAAAAATACAATTTGTCCGGTTTTTTCTTCATATAATATATCTTGGTTATCCAACTCTACTTTATAGTAGTTAAACATAAATAAAAATGGAACAGGGCCGTACCAGAAAAAAAATGCTGATGATGATTTTTTTCGGGATCGAAACATAAAAATAAAAGAAAATATATTTTATTATCAAACAAACTTAAAAATAAACTAAAATATGAAGTAAAACATTTTGGTCCGTATTTAACTTTTTGATCCTGATGATGGTATCTACGAAACGAAATGTCGGATTAAAATTTCGAAAAGACCATTGTGTTTTTATAAAAAGGTTGCCACAGACATGTTTTTATAGAACTCACTTATCTTTTAAATTAAGGGAGATATCATGAATTGGTAATTCCAACTATTTTTAAACTTTCCCGTGTAGCTCGAAAACTTAAAGGGAAAGAATAAATCTGATAATACCATTTTTTAAAGCTCAAAAAAGTAAGACAGTAACGCGGAAACCGCATGTCTCTATCTTCAATAACAACGGAGTTTCCCATTGAATCTCAACGAAAATGGGACACCCTGTACACTCTTGGTGTCCGATGACTTTGACTTGTTTTAAATGATACTTTAATTAATATTAACATATTATAAATCACAAGACTCAAAATATATCTTGTACGCATTTCTCTGCAACCGAGTGTACCTTAGAAATTTAATTCCTTATTTGGTTTTTTAATGAAACACTTTGTTGTTTTTTACTTATCATAACTTTTTTCTGTAGGTTGAAGGCTCTATTTTTCGACCAGTCGCATGCGGTATCATAGCAAGATCGGCTGGACTTTTTCAAAATCCAAAAACAATCTGCGCGTGTGATGGTGTCACCATATGGGACGAGTTGTCAAAACCCAAGTCAAAATCAAACTTGTAATGATACAATAATCCTAAGAGGTATACAGTGGTCACTTATAAATTCTGCTCCCCCCCCCCTTGAAGCTCAAATTGTCAAGATTTTGGTAAACCAAGCTTCTATTTAGGTTATTGTTTTGTGACATAAAGAATGATACTTTACGTTTTACATTTTTAAAAGATACTTGCTTCAAATTAATTTCTGTAGACAAAGCGTATTTTACAATATTTTTTTTTCTGGTATATCATATATTTAGTGCAAACCTCTTGGTCTTGCAGTCCAATATCTCTAAAATAAATAGATTGATTTTTTATGATATTTTTACCATTGAATAGAGTTTTTAAATGTCCTCTTCTTGTTCTGTTCTTCTTGTTCTGTTGAAAAATTGTTGTACTGTTTTAATTATAATTATTATATTATTATTATTATTAAAATTAATTATAATTATAATAGTTCGTAATAAGTTATAGTTTTGCCCCAAGTATTATTTGTGATATTACCGGTTTTTTCAAAGGAGTAGTACGCCAACCTCCTTGTAGTTGTGATTTTTGATGTATGTAAAATTAAAAAATTACGAAACAAATTCTTAAGTGCAGAAAAGCGTTAGATCAAGGATTATGAAAAAGGAAAGGTAAGTACTGTGTGTGTGGAGATCCGGACAATAGTTAAACTTTTACTTTTTTGGCTATTTAATTGTCATCTAGTGGATTTTCGAGACAAAGTATTCGCCCTTATTTTACATCAGTATGCTCGTAGATTTTTTTTTATAAAAATGTTAAAACATTTTCTAGGGCGCGCAATACTATTACTTTTTTTGAAGTGTAGAACAACCATCTAGATGTCTAGATAGTCTAGTCTAGATGGTGTTGTGTAGAATTTAGTAACATTGGCAGAAGTTTTTATCCTTTACTTCGGGGTATTCCCAATCTTACTGCCACGCCGGCACCGCGTCACTTGATGCTTAAAAGATATGGTGATATTTTGGAAAATTAACCTGACACATATTTTTGTAGAATTTATAGATTCCTCTTGTCAATTACTTTGTTTATACGAGCCTCTTAAAGCGCTTTTATATAAGGACGGTTTGAAAATTTTGTCTTATAAACACCACTAAAACCGTTTTAAGCACTAAATCGACTTTATTTTAAAGCGATTTAAGAAAGCGATTTATCGCTTTAAAACCCGTTTTAGGGTCGTTATAAACACTTTATCGCATCTCTTCTCCAACCTAAAGAAATACTCAACCATGGTTTTTCGAAAAATCTGCAGTTGTTTTGTTTGTTTTTTATGACATTTAATGAAGGACATATAAACCCTGGGCGAAAGCAATTTTATTTAAAACCGTCCTTATATAAAAGCGCTTTTAGGTGCGTATAAACGTAGAAAATTTAGCTTTAAATTTAATTTCCACGCACAAAATTAAGGGGCAAGACTTATTAGTGACAACTGTACAGTTTGTTTCAAATCGTGTCGATAAAAAATGACCTCAATTGCGTTTTCAAATTACAAAGGGTTTTGAAAAGGTTTGCATTTTGGAACGGGTCTATATATTTTGTAAAAATTTTGCTTTTGTTAGATTTTTTATAAAGAACATTCAAGCGTATACAGTTTTAACGTATATTTAAAAATATGGGTCTTCAGAAACATAAAATACAGGCAAAAATTGCACTATAAAATTCTTTTAAAATACTTTCTACCAGATGCAGATTTCTACTTATAACTTCTCTTAATATTAATCCTCTCAGTTTAGGGGTAGGAGTCAATTTTTTCTATCTTTCCTGGAAGTACCTCAATCTAGCCCAAAGTATCCAATTTAAAACACCCTGTAAATTCGTGGATAAAAAAAATAAGGTAAAAAAGCATTCCTTTTTTTCAAGTTATATTATTATTATGTACTAAAAGCCAAAAATTATTAGATTTTAGTATATTGGGTTGGTTAGACTGTTGCAGGGATATATTAGATAGGTTATTTTTTTTAATAAGTTATTTACGAAATTTGTGCATGTGTACTTTTTAAGTTGGGTATTTTTGTTAAAATAAAGCTAAACATAGAAAACAAAGAAATAGTATACGTTTCTATTACATTTTTTGACCAGTTTTTGCACACGAATATTAAAAATACCGGCAATAAATTTTGAATAAATTTAATAATTTCTATTGTGATTAAAATTAGATACCTAATTAAATCATAAAAATATTTTAATTAGCAATATTTTCAGATTTAAACCTTTTAACTGTAATTTGTCAGGGTCGTTCCACGTTTATTCTTAAAAAGTCCTAACAACACTATAATTCATTCATGGTACTTCTAGAAAAATATAATAATGAGGCCATGTTGGTTGAATTTATAATAATCATATTTTTAGCCCATTTTCTTCCAGTAGATAACGCTAGTACTAGTCATCTGGTCTAAAAATGTACTAAGAGTGTTTGTTATTATATACCTGTGAAAGCATTAGCCAGAGGAGTAGTTGTTCGACATTCGTCTGTATCCACTGAAGATAATTGGACTACATTTAATGTTTGTTAGTACTGGGCCCTGGGGAATAAGTTTCATCCTATTTTGGTTTTATTAATCTGGCGGTACATTAAAGTATTGGCATTCTTACTGCCATTTGGTGGTGCTTTAATGTCAAAAATCATGAATTAGGTACCTTTACAACGTAAGAAAGTTAATAACAAAAACAATATAAGATAAATATTTTTTTTAAAAGTTGAATGATTTTGTTAAAAAATAGCACTAAAAAGAAAAACATTATTTGGCAGATCTCTGTTTACTACAGTCTAGATTTAGCGATAGCGTTAATGGCACATTATATATTTGTAAGGTCGATATAAAATCGTGGCGCGTATACATCTCTATTTGATAAGTATCTTTAATAATTGCGCATGCGCCACGATTTTATGTCGAACTTAAAATCGATGGGTATGGGTTTTTAAAATTTTTTCTTTCTTTTTGAGAGTTTTGCTATTAAAATAAAATATGAATTTTTTTCACTTACTTTCCTTCCTCCCTCCTCGTTTTAGTTTTCGTTTTCGTTTTCGTTTTCGTTTTTTTTTTTATTTTTATTTTTATTTTTATTTTTATTTTTATTTTTATTTTTATTTTTATTTTTATTTTTATTTTTATTTTTATTTTTATTTTTATTTTTATTTTTATTTTTATTTTTATTTTTATTTTTATTTTTATTTTTATTTTTATTTTTATTTTTATTTTTATTTTTATTTTTATTTTTATTTTTATTTTTATTTTTATTTTTATTTTTATTTTTATTTTTATTTTTATTTTTATTTTTATTTTTATTTTTATTTTTATTTTTATTTTTATTTTTATTTTTATTTTTATTTTTATTTTTATTTTTATTTTTATTTTTATTTTTATTTTTATTTTTATTTTTATTTTTATTTTTATTTTTATTTTTATTTTTATTTTTATTTTTATTTTTATTTTTATTTTTATTTTTATTTTTATTTTTATTTTTATTTTTATTTTTATTTTTATTTTTATTTTTATTTTTATTTTTATTTTTATTTTTATTTTTATTTTTATTTTTATTTTTATTTTTATTTTTATTTTTATTTTTATTTTTATTTTTATTTTTATTTTTATTTTTATTTTTATTTTTATTTTTATTTTTATTTTTATTTTTATTTTTATTTTTATTTTTATTTTTATTTTTATTTTTATTTTTATTTTTATTTTTATTTTTATTTTTATTTTTATTTTTATTTTTTGCTTTTTATTATTTTTGTTTTATTATTTAGAGAATTAAACGAATATTATACGGGAAACTTAAATGGAAAATTTGCCTCTGCACGCGAGTTAAACTCTTGCAGGGCTTCGTTTTCTTTTATTGGGCTCGTTGGTATAGTTCATTTTTTGAGTATTGTCTCTTTTATAATTTTATGTATATATTGTGGGGTTAAATCCTGTATTTATTGTTAAGTTAAAAAATTGTATTTATATATTGGTTTCTTTAAAACAATAAATGCTATTTAATAATAATAATAATCTTTAATAATCGCGCCACTATTTTATATCGAACTTAAAAATATATAATGTGCCATTAACTGTATATACTGTAGTAAACCGAGATCTGCCAAATTACTTTTTTACTTTTTAGTGCAATTTTTTAATAAAATCGTTTAACTTTTAAAAAAATATTTATTTTATTTTTTACTTTTTAGTCTTAATCATTCCAGTCCTCTTTTTTTTGTGTTGACGTTTCTTTATTTTGACTTTTCATTGTTATTCCCACGAGTAGCGGACAAATATTCGGTCATTCCTTCCAGAGGTCCGTTTAGAATGGACAGGCTCTTGTATAACAGGGTGTGCCTGCGTCCCTAATATGTAACGCTCGCGACACCTCATTTTTAGCCACCCTAGTACCACACAGCCATCGGCGCGTTACAGACCTTCACTTGGGTGGATAACGCGCCATTTAACTTTTTTAATAGTGTATTGTTACTGGATCAGGTCATAAATATGACAACCGCATGTATGTGTCATGTATCTGCTTTGATTTTAAAGTTATGAATTTACCCTCTTTACACCTCAAGCACCCGGTTTTTTTTTAATAAAATTGTACTGTCACCAGAACAAGTCATAAATCTGAAAACCGCATGTTTTTGTAACTGTTTTCATTACAAAGTTCTGTTCCCTTTACACCCCTACCCTTCAAATGTTTTCATAATATTGTATTGTCATCGGACCTACATTACCGTGTCAAATTTGATTAAAATAGATTCACAGGAAGTGTGTAAAAAATGAATCGCAAGATTTGATAGACAGGCAGGCTCTATGAAGTTACATAAAATCGTTTAATAATATTGAGCATTTCCTCATAAATAGTAATGGTAACCGACCAATCATGTCAAATTCAAAATATTCTCTCCTTTTCTAACAGTGAATTTCTTACATTGTCTACTAATCGTACGCTTGGTATGATGATGTGTCACTCAGCAGGAACGATTTATTTATTCATATTATTCAAAATTATAGGTGTTGGCATTTAAAATTTGTGTCATCAAGTTGACAAGTGATCTTTTCTTAACAATATTAATGATAATTGTTACATTTAAACATACGCATAGGCGTTTCATTCAAGTATTAATGTGTATATTCTTCTTTATTATGATACATATTAACAGGGTTGCCACAACCCAAGTCGGGAATTCGGCGGCGTCGGGAAATATACGAGAAAAAGCCGGGAAATTTGCTAAGAATCCTTGAATTTTTCAGATGTTTTTTACCCCTGTAACTATATAAAATTTACATATAACTTTTTTTGCCGGCCTCGGTAGCGCAGTGGGTAGCACATTTGCCTGCCGCACGGAAAGCCCCGGGTTCGAATCTCGGATAGGATGGATATTTTGTGTTTGTTTTTAACTTTGCACTATAAAAAAAAACATGTAAATTTCAATGAAATTTTCTCATGCATTACTACCTTTCGATTTATGATAATAACAATATCAGATAATTTTTTCAATGGGCAATTGCCCCTCCCCCCTTTGCAGCTCATCAAACCCAAAATTTTCAACAAATTTTGCTTTTAGCGCTCGCTAGAAAGTCATAAATTGTTGCAATTTTAGTTAACATCAACAGCATTTAAAACGTGTAAAAAATAGTTTTTTGAGTATAACTTTTTCAAAATTTTTGCCTGCGAGCATTTATGACATTTTACGAACACATATAGAACTGAGACTAGATCCCACCCCAACTCAGCATCTCTGCAAAAATTTTGGTCTGCGGCAGTATAACATCATTGATTGTTACAACTTTAGTTTAATTTTAAGCATACTTATGACAGGATTTTGGCAACAAATCTATAATTGAGACCAGATCCCACACCAAACCAGCATTTTCTGCTTAAACTGAAAAAAATTGCCTGTAGTGTAATGACTAAAAAGTAATTCGGTAAAAACCGCGAAAAAGTCGGGAACTTTATTTACGGAATCTTGTGGTAACCCTGTATTTAGGATTGAAACTATCTAACGTGAAGAAGTCATGATAAAAAAATAAGGTTTAGAAAGTCTTGTAGTAGAAAAGTCATGGAGACTTTTAATATTTTTAATGAACACAATTTAGAGAAAAAATAAATGCTGCCAGCAAAAAATCTTACATATTATCTTTTTAATTATTTCAAAAACTAAAGCCAGTTTCTACTGTTTATGATCCCAAAAACGACTAGTGGAGGCCGGTGTCGCTATGTACTACGGTTTGTGAGTTAGGATTTTTTAAAAAGGTGACCCTCCTTCTTACCCTCTTTCAAAAATTAATTAGTTTATCGCCCGGTGCCAAAGAATGTTTGTGCTAAGTTTAATGAAAATCCGCTTAGCGGCTTTTGTGTTATTGTCTCACAGGTAGAAAGACAGCATCACAAAATTTTGTCTTTAAGTGTTTTTTGGCCCAAAATAACTTATTTTTAGTGGAAATAAAAAGATTAACTAAAATGACAGGAATTTTTTCTCCTGAAGAATCTAGAAAGGTTGGAGTTATGAATACTTCTACTACGAAAAATAAATAAAAGGACTTTAATAAATTAGTCCAAAACAAATGATGGACGAAAAACACATATTACATCGAACTTTGCTTTACCTAGCTTAGTCAAGCTACACCCCCCCCCCTCTCAACGAAACTCAATTTGGATATTGTAAAAATTATGTACTAACTTAGTCCCCTTTTAAAAAATATTCTACTTAACGAATAACGGAGTTATTCGCACTTAAAGGGGGGGGGGGGTGTGGCCTGGCGCTAAGCTGCACCCCCCCATGCTTTGAGATAGATTTAATAAAAGTTGATATGTCATAATTTTGTACTAATTATATACTCTTAAAGAAGGGTACTTTTTTTAGTTTACAAAAACCATCGGTTCCTAAGATTTTTGTTTGTTGTGGGGTGTGTATAGCTTGATATCAAGGCACACCCCCCTCTGCCTAGGAAAGAGATTTCAAAAAAGTAATTATACCATAATTTGCTACTAATTAAGTACTAATTTCGTCCCCTTCTAGAAAATTTCCCACTCTCAAGATAACTTTTTCTTTTGTTTTTATGGGGTGTGTAGCTTGATATCAAGGCACGCTCTCTTTCTACGAAAGAGATTTTAAAAAAAGTAATTATACCATCATTTGCTACTAATTATGTACTAATTTCGTTTCTTTCTAGAAAATTGCCTACTCTCAAGATAACTTCATTTTTTTTTGTTTTTATGGGGTGTGTAGTAGGTAATTTTTTAGAAGGGGACAAAATAAGTACATAATTACATTTTTTCAAATCTCTTTCCCAGGCAGAGGGGGGTGTGCCTTGATATCAAGCTACACACCCGATATAAACAAAAAAATCAAGTTATCTTGAGAGTCGGCAATTTTTTAGAAGGGGACGAAATTAGTACATAATTAGCAGCAAATTTGCCTACTCTCAATATAACTTAATTTTTTTTGTTTTTATGGGGTGTGTAGCAGGTAATTTTTTAGAAGGGGACAAAATTAATACATAATTATTTTTTTTCAAATCTGTTTCCCAGGCAGAGGGGGGTGTGCCTTGATAACAAGCTATACACCCCATAAAAACAAAAAAAATTAAGTTATCTTGAAAGTAGGCAATTTTTTAGAAGGAGGCGAAATTAGTAGCAAATTATGGCATAGTCACTCTTGGTCGAATCTCTTTCCTGAGCAGAGGAGGGTGTTCCTTGATATCAAGCTACACACCCCATAACAAACAAACAAAAATCTTAGGAATCGATGGTTTTTATAAACTAAGAGTACCCTTTTTTAAGAGTACATAACTAGTACAAAATTATGACCTCAATTTTCATTAAATCTATCTCCTAAGCGTGGAGGGGGGATGCAGCTTAGCGCCAAGCCACACCCTCCCCTAAATTAGTACATAATTAGTACATAATTTTTTCAATATCCAAATTGAGTTTCATTGAGGGGGTAGTGCAGTTTGACTGAACTGCTTTACCTAAAACTTAAAAATGCATCTTTTTTTATAACAATTTTCATCCACTGATTTGAGCTCCCAATATATCGTAGCAAAAAATACTATGATGAGAAGTTATCGAAATTAGATTGATTTAAAATTGAACTGACACACCACTGTTTTCTGATCAAACAGAGGTCGATATACTTTTGTATGTCTGTTTACCAGAAAATCAGCAGGTATCTCATCTCTTTCGATTCAATCTTAAAATATGCAAAAGGTTTATCTCTTCGACAAGTCATGAAGTGGTTACCTACCAGAAAGGAGACAATAATTATAACAGTATTCTCCATTTAGAATTTAAATATAAAAAGAAAATTACTTCACGTCTCTTAACAAGTTTTATCTTTAGGCAGAGTACATCCTTGTGTTCAATCAAACTGTTATTTGATTTATTTAAAAAAAACCTTTTTGCTTTTCTGAAAATATTTATTTTAACCTGAACAGATGCTAGTCCACGATTGTTATTATTCGATTTAAAAAGTAAAACTCCAATTAGAAAAAAATGTAACTTTGGAAACCAAAATGTCCAAATTCATATTGTTCCTCGTTTTTGTGACAAAAATAGCGTGTGAAAATCTTCATTATTTTTTGTCCAATGAAGAATTAGTGCATTATTTTAAAACGACCAATAAGAGTGAAGTGCCAGACTATGAAATTATTTATTTGCCAAGCTTTGATAGTGACAATTTTGAAAATGAAGTGCTCGGTGGCTTACAGGATACTAAAGAAATTAATTATGAGTTTTCCGTTTTTAAAAGGTAAATATTTTTGTTTTTACATTTTTGTTTTTGGAAATAAAAGGACCGAGATTAAATTGCAAAAAACTTTGAATCACCGCAATATAATATTTTTTTATACCTTCGTCAAAAACACTATTTTACTCACTCTCCACAAATAACAAAATAGTAGTTTTCAAACTAGTGGCTTAAATAATGTTTTTTTACAAGCGTAGGTTTAAATAACGAGCGCAGATAGGTATTTAAAAACGCGAGTAAAAAAAATACAGTTTAGCCGCGAGTTGTTAACACTATTTTTTTTTAATATCTTTATCAAAAAATCCAAAAAAAACAGGAAAATACTTTTAAAAATCTCGAACGAAGAGCACTTCTTGCAACACACCATCTTTACACTATAAATCAAGGCGGCTGGTAAATGAAATAACAATGGTTTCCATAGTATTGAGCCTCTTTTACTCGGTGATGTTGATTGTTGCGACATTTTATTCTTTGACAGTTCGACGATATTTTTAAATGATTTTTTCGTAAATACTTGGTGAAAACTGGCAGAAATGGCTTAATTTTTAGGCAAGAATAATTAGATTTTTTCAATATCACTATTCCGCTATTTTTCTTTAATTTTGGGTAAAAAACGGTCAGAAATCTTTTTTTGCACCCGTGATCAAAAAAAAAGTTTTTTTTTCATCGTTAACCAAAAAAGCCATGCTTTAATTTTCTGCAGACAGTTACTAAAATCATGTTTTTGATGAAGGTATAAAAAAAACTACTATTTTCACACGGATCTGTCACTTTTGTTTACCTATGTTTTAGATTTTTTTCTCAAACTTGCTTGACTTGTGGTCCTCGCCTACGGTTCGATCCAACAGACTTGCTATTCAATAAAAATACCGTTTTAGGTCTGATTGGAAGTGTCAAAAATATCAAATAAACCAACATCAAGTTTATACTTTCATAGTCGTATATTTCTGAATTCGTAGCCTCGTTTATGTTCGTACTAATAATGAAATATTTTTTGTAGGCCCATAAGTCTTAAACTAAGAAATCAAGATATTTTATCACCTAGTTTTAAGACGTACATCCACGACGAACATGGGCGGAAAACCTTGAACACGTGGCCTTCCAGCTGTCATTATATTCACAAAGATGAAAATTTCGTTGCCGCATTTAGCCTGTGTTCGCCAAATGCTACGGTAAGGATAAGGCTGGAAAAGCGTAATTTCAAGGCCGTGGCTAAAGTTGCGAGAGTCACGTGGCAGTCCATATCTTTTTTACACAGGCTGTCGTTGAGGGGAAACTGACTTCTCCAAAAAAATGTGCAGTGTTCCGATTTTTGAAGGGTAAATTCCCAATGCAGGGTGTCCAGCAACCGGAAGAACCGGGAATTTTATGGAGCCGGGAAAAAGTCGGGAATTTTATATCAAACCGGACATTAAGGCTATTAAAAAGGGATAAAACTTTAATAACCAGTATGCAAATTTTACTTTCGCTTCAATCATCAAATTGGCCCATTTAAAGTTTTAAAGTAGCTGTGCCATTAATAATAAGAGATGGTTTGACGATCTTATTTTTAATTTTTTTGAAGGTGTAGGTTTATGGGTTGAGGGATATTATTAATGAAACGTCCTTTTTTTTTAAATGCCAACGTTTCGCAAAATTTATTTGCTTCTTCAGGGCTATTCAAGACGACCGTTCCATATGTCGATTCTATTGCCAATAGACGTCATCCTTTAGTAAAAGGGCATTATTTTTATACAAGTACAGTATAGTTTTGATTAAAAACTTTTGAAAATACGTAAACAAACACATTGAAATATTATTACTACGGCGAGTATTTCGTTCACATTTTGATCCCTCAACCCATAAACCTACATCTTCAAAAAAATTATTTTCTTTGTTTTTCAAAGTTAATATTGTTACACATCTCATAGTTATATCATTTTATGCAACTTTTTTTGATTTGGTCACTAGTAATAAGTGGTTGAAATTTTCACCTTTAAAAACAAGTGTTGACCGATTGTTTTTTCTTTAATTCTCTTCTTAAAACCCCGACCCACTATGAATGCCTTAAATATAAGATAAATACATTTAGTGTGTTTCAAATTTGATGAATATCTTCTTAAAAGATGAAAGTACGACTGAAGTAAAAAGAAAATTGAAAAAAATCGAGATGTCAAAAAAAGGTTAAAACTTTCAGCAGAACCTCTCTGTTCTTATCTTATATTTTGAGAAATCCTTTATAATACACCATACTATGGAATAGAGACAAGAATTAGTTTTTTGGCATATATAATTTTTAAAATTAGGGTCTGCAGTCGTACCGTTCAGCGATTGGATGGCGAGCACTTTCTTAGTATTGCGTTAGATTAGATTAGGCCACGTTTTGTTTTCTTGTAAAAAATGTGAAAAAATCAGGTTTTTCGCGCCTTAAGCATTTGCGAGGGTGGCAATCACTTTAGGTACATTTTTTCTGTGAATCACATCAAAAATTCATTAACAAATTCCCGGGTTTTTCCCGGTCATTTCATACTATTTCCCGGTCCATTAGACTTTTTTCCAGCATTATTTTATTTTATTTAATATACACTTTATGACCTAGTTTCAAATACATAAAGGAAGTGTCCCCCTCAGATTTCGAGTTACTGATTTACCTTAAATTTTTTACCAATAATATGCTTTAAAAGCGCCGCTTCAAATAATATAGAAATCAAACACCATCAAGAGCCATCGCACATTTTTTTGAAGGGGTTATGGTAGAGCCATGATGGACCTTAAAATAATTTAGTTAAATACCTGTTAAATTATTTTTAGATGTGCGTTTTTTTGGTAAATTTAAAGATTGTAAAGAACTTTGATTGAAAGAAATTAATACCACTTTATGTCTTACACACTTTACGCTTTAACCAATTACAATTTTTACTGTTTTTCGGATAAAAATGGCAAAATAGAAATCATATGCACGACACCACTAAAGATGACAGACAGATGACAAAACAGAAACATATAAATACACAGTGGCGGTCCCAGGGGGGAGGGTGATCGTAGTTTTCGCGGTAAGTACGTCATCCGTTTGTTTTTTGTTCTGCAATTTCTCGTTTTTTCTCTAAAGACTTCAGGGTTACTACCAGCATTATTGTTGTCTACTTTTTTCTGAAGCAAAGGGGGGGGGCGATCGCCACGATATTGGAAATACAGAACAGTATCATAGACTTTCTATTTATAAACAAGTTTTATACAAAATCATTTCGGACATAAAATCAAGGATCAATAACGAGACTAAGTATTTTTGACCTGAACATATTCATACCAACATTTATAGAACGTGAAGCCAAAATCAAGGCAAAATTAACCAATGTCGTTTCCAAATACTATAAACTGTTTGATTAATCCAAAACACAAATTCTTGAACTTTTATTGGGAAAAGTCAGTACTTGGAAACAATATTGGTGAGAAGTAGGCAAAAGCTTAAATAAAAACATATATGATAAGGTTTTCGAGGCAATAAACAAATGTGGATGTTTGCCAGTAAAGCCAATCCACAAACGCTGCACTGCGGTGGCAAAGAGGTTTCAACCAATTAGCGCTCCATCTCAGGACGCCATGTTGAAAGTTCTCGAGCGCCGATTGGTTGAAACCTCTATGCCACCGCAGTGCACTCGGTATAGCGTTTGTGTGTGATCGGCTTAAGTAATGCTTCGTCAGAAAGAAGCTTCTCCTGTCTCAGAAGATTGAAACATAAGTACTTAAAAACACTATGACGCAAATTCGTCTGACGGGCTTAGCGTTGCTGCATATCAGCAGCATATTGAAATTAAAATTGAGCGAGTCATTGCCCGGTTTGCCCAAAAAAATTGGAAACGAATTTTTTTTTGAGATAGGCATCTTTTATTTGAGATATTTATGCAATAAAAAGGTAATGTTTCAACTTGATGCTTTTTAGACTTCAAAAAAAAGTATTTAGCTGTTACCCAAGCGCGGATTTCAGGGATGTAGGGGGTTAATTACCGCTCCCCGCCCTGGATTTAATTTTTTTACGAAAACATGTAGAAAATCAAAAGTAGGGCATAAATTGCGGCGCTGTAACTCCTTTGATATTTACGGTATTAGTTTAGTTTTTTGTTAAAAATGGAATTTGTAGTTGTTATTTTGTTAAAAATTTTCGCCTGCTGTGCTTTGAAACCATTGATATATTTGCAATTTTAGTTTAATTTTAAATAAAAAATGCATTTTTGAGAGCAATTTTCTTAAAAATTTTCGCCTGCGGTGCTATTATACGGTCGAAATTTACGATTTTAGTTTAATTTGACTCAAAAATTTCATTTTTAAAGTAATTTTCTTAAAAACTTTCGGAGCATTTAAACATTTTTTTAAATAAAAATGTATAAAATAAACCACTTAAAATCTGAGTACCCTCCCTAGATTTGAGGCCAAATCCGCGCTTGTAATTACTAAGTTTTATTTGCATATATTGGTATGTTCCTCATAAAAGCTATGCTTTTATTCTAGTTTTTTTTGTATCAAAACCGCCCTCCCCCTTTTCAAATGGCTGGGACCGCCACTGAAATACAGATTAAACAATTACCTTAAATTATTTCCATCTTTCTCTAAAATACTTTTTTGTAGCCTGCTGTCTCTCTTCAACAACCTTAAATATTAGATAATATTTAATATAATATAATATAGATATTTAAACTATAGTGGCTAAAATAGTACTTTTTCTTACAGGCGTTGTATTTAAAAACGCGAGTGGAAGACATTCTTAATGTCTTTATTTTTGATGATGACGATGAAGAAAATGATGACATCGAAATTCTCAGTGGAGAGGCTGCTCTCGGGAATAAAACAGCCCAGGGCTGATTCTTGAATTTCGTAGGAAAGATCGCACGGGAACGGTCCTGTCCCTGGGGTCGTATTTTCGAAACCATACGAAATTATTCGCATGCGACTACTTCCGTCTCTTCCTATACCGTATAGAAAAGGAGGCAAAAGATATGCCGATATGCTGATTCATGGGTAGTACGTGCAAGAATAACCGGTTTTTCATGCGAAACAACACGAATGCCTCCACCCACTCGTGCAATATTGCGTTAAACCAGTCGAATTCGAACGCGGTCCACACATACCGGCTTATCTTTCGCCTCTCATTTCACACGGTATAGAAAGAGACTGACATAAAAATTGTTGATTATTCAATATACGTATGCGGATATTTTCGTATGGATTCGAAAATCAGACCCCTGATATCGACCAATAATAGGTTTTGAAGCGATCACGAGTTATCCGAAACCTATCCGACCACGACCGAACCTCACCCGATTGCCGTGTATCGAAGGAACTTTCCTACACTTTCATACACCTGCCCCCGGACCAGGTGAACGAGCGCTCTTGAAAAACGACAATCCGGTCAGCTTTGCGGGTGCACCATGCAAGCTCGGAAGCTTCTGAGCCTTCTTATTGGTCGAAACGAAGGATTTGAACGTTCGCGTGCTACTTTTCCTAAAAAATTCAAGAATCAGCCCCATGGAAGATTCAACTTTGACGAGGTGGCGAAACCTGAGTGTCACTATTTAGGTTTGGAAAACACCACGTACATCAGCGCCTCGCTATATAAATGTCTGGGAATACCAGACATGCTTATAGTAAACAACTTTCTTTTGATCTGAGGTTACGCATTTATGTACGATACGCGGTTTCGATACACCGCGTATCGTACATAAATGTGGTTTTGGAAACGTTCGGGGAACTAGCGATGTTTTTGTTTGGTGTTGTATGGGTACCGCGCTAATGGGGGAACCTAGGATATGGCCCTATACGTTATGCCTGATCTACAGTTTCACTTCTTGTAGCTCACTTCTATTTCCCTCTTCGTCGTTTAGATAAAGGGAAATATATTTTCTATTGTCATTTCACTCTTTTCGATAAAGAGAGAAATAGAAGTAGCGGCTAGAAGTGAAACTGTGGATCAGGCCCAAATACCTTCAAATCAGGCCTTAGACCTCGAAAGAAGGCACATACTCCGACTACACCGAAAAAACTGCGCGAATTAGGGATTCTACATATATTTATATTTAAATTCTAAAGCGACAAAAAACTTCTTCTGCATTTTATTTTTCCTACAAACAGACGGATTTAAATTTTATGTTTACTTCTCTTAAAGTCCCCTTTTTCAGGATTTGGTCCATAAAGTTGCGTTTTTTAGATTTACTCGCAGTTTATTATAAATGTTTACACCTCTGTAAATTAAAGAATTCTGAGTTAAAGTAGACCTTGGAAGAGGCAGAGGAACATTATTATAGTTTCTTGTTTGATAAGGGTGTGCATGAGTTGTACCCTTATATTTTTTATGTACAAGGCATACAGTTTCTAAAATATAGAGAGATGTTAGGGTAAGTATACCTTCTCGTTGAAAAAGAGGTTTACAATGTCCTCTAAGATTTGCACCGCATAAATATCTGATACAACGTTTTTGTATAATAAAAACTGATTGAAACAGATAGTTATGGCAATTTCCCCAAAAGGCTATTCCATAGCGCAAGTGAGATTCTACTAATGCATAGTATGTTGTTTTAGCCATTTTATGACCAAGTTCACAAAAAGTCCTGCGTACTGCATAGCCTCCAGAAGTTATCTTTTTGCAGAGGTTTAAAATATGTAGCGAAAATTTAAGCTGATTGTCAATTTGTATCCCTAAGAATTTTTTACTGTCGCTGAACATAATTATATGGTCTGATAAATTTAGGTCATCATAGGTAAACCTAAAGCTAAGTATTTTAGTTTTCTGAAAATTTAAACATAAGAAATTGGCATCGCACCATTTTTTAATTAAACCTAAGTCCCGGGCAATGATTTGTTTTAAAATATTTTCATTTTTGTGATGCCAAAGTGGCGTTAAATCATCTGCAAAAGCAGTAAATTGGCCTTCAATAGATCCTCAATATAAAGCAGGAATAAGATAGGGCCAAGTACAGAGCCTTGAGGAACACCTGCGTTAATTGGTTTTAATGAAGATACACATTGATTATTTTTGACGGCTTGGTTCCTTCCAGAAATATAAGAATCAAAAAATTTAAGAGCCATTTCCCTTATTCCATAGAATTCGACTTTTTTTAGCAAAATATCATGCACTACACAATCAAAAGCTTTGCTCAAATCACAAAAAACTGCAGCTGCCACTTCTCTGCCATTTAATTTAAAATACAAACTTTCCAAAAAGGAAAACACCGCATCATTTGTGCCTTTACCGCTCTGAAAACCATATTGACATTGACTTAGAATATTATTTTGCTCAAGAAACCCGACTAACCTTTTTTTAAAGATTTTTTCAACAATTTTTGCTAAAATGTTGAGAAGAGATATAGGCCTAAAATTAGCTGGTTCCGTATATGATCCCGCTTTGTGCAATGGGATCACTAATGCTGTCTTTAAAAAATCAGGAAAATAACCCACAGAAAAGCACTTATTTATAGCATAAACTAAAGTAAAAAGAACCTTGTCATTTAAATTAAGATCAATTTTAATAGGGATTTCATCAATTCCCGTGGAGTTGCCTTTATTTATATCTTTAAGAATTTCCTTTAGTTCATAAATGTTAGTGTTTGCAAGAATAAAAGTTTCATTTACATAATTAGAATGATCAAGATAAGATAAGGGATCGGTTTCTGGATGTACATTTTCAGTAAGTTTTTCTGCTACAGTGCAATAATATTCATTCAGTGCATTAATATCTATGTCAGGTGGTAGTTAAGCATAACTATTTTTCCCTCTTAAGTCATTCACTATGGACCAGGCTTCTTTAGCAGTGTTTTTTGCATTTGAAATTCTTTTTTGATAATATAATTCCTTTGCCGCTCTGATAATCCGTTTGTATATTTTCCGATACGTACTAAAATATTTATTAAAATCTTCATTAATTATGTTTTTTTTTTGATGTAGTAGAGTATTCTTAAATTTCTTGAAGAATTTTTTATACCTTTAGTCATCCAAGATTTTTTTGATATTTTTGATCTCATCTTACGCAATGGAAAGCTCTTATCAAATGCGGTCCGCAAAAGTAATAAAGTTTTTTTTTTGAAAATATTCTTCCATATCTTGCAGCTTTTTTCTGACTAATTTTAAACAAAGAGAAATTTGCTAACAAGGCCTCATGATCAGAAATACAAGGGGTAGAAATAACGTTACACTCAACCTGTTCCCGATCTAAGTTAGTACAAAAATAATCTATGAGGCTCTCTGATTCAGTGGTAAGTCTTGTTGGAGAATTTACAAACATAGTAACACCATAGCATCTTAAAAAGTGTTTTAAAGCCAAGGTTATATTTGAATTATTATCAATAAAATTAATATTTAAATCACCAGACAAAATAATCTTACAATTAGCTGGTATATTTATTAAGATAGATTCTAAGTTTGTCAAAAAAAAGTTTAGCATTAGAGTTTGGTGGCCTGTATATACAAATTATATAAAGATTGCACTTCTTATTAAAGGCTATGGAGAACTCAAACTCTTTCTCAATGCACAAATGATCAAATTTATACACTGGTTCAAGGCAGTATTCTTGGGAAAATGACGTTTTCACTAATATTATGGTGCCACCATAACCCCTTTGCCGACAATAATTAGTGACAATGTAATAATCTGGAAAATGAATAGGCTCGAAATCCTTCAACCAATGCTCTGTCAGTAGGACTAGATCTGGATTTTTGTTGTTTGCTAGAAATACCTGAAGTTCACTTATTTTATTACGCACCGATTGTATGTTTAACGTGATAATTAATATGGTACTTAAATTAACATTATTTTTTACTACTCTACTGCTATTACTATCTGAGGACTGGCTAAAAAATCAGAGTTAACAATTTCTGTTTCACCACCTACCGCAGTTATATTTTTCTTAAAATGTTCTGTGTCTGAACAATAAATCTTTTCTGAATTTATAAAAATATTTTTTACCAAAGGAATTTGTCTTAAACATGATTTCGAGGCATTATTATGAAAAGTTAAAATACAATTATGCATCCATGAAGCCATTTTTGTTAATCCCTTTTTATTCAAGAAAACACTATTATTTACATAGTCAGAATAACTAAATTTGCTGCCAATGTCCAGATAAGTTATGTTTACAGAAAATTTTGTTAAATTGTTTTCACAGGTAGAAATTTTTTGGTTTATAAAATCAACATTTTTTAAATTAGCCGATAATGAACAAAATATCAGATTAGTATAAAAACATTTATTGGCAAGTGATGTTATGTCACTACTTTTAATGTCGTAATTGTTAAACCCAGCTAGAACTAAAACAAAGTCTTTGCTAGTCATTTTAGACAAAGAGCTATCAAATCCATTCACTACGTCTCTAAATACAGCCTTTGTCTTGCTTATGACTTGTATATTAAAGCTTTCGCAAAACATGTTTCTTAAATATGGAAAGAGGTGTTTTCCATACTCATCAGTTAATACAATAATCTTAGATTTAATAGGAGTGATTTTATTAATACCTAAATCGTTTCTGGTTTTTATAATTGATCCATCTTCTGAAGTCAGTTTTAACAGATTTGATTCTTTAATTTTTTTGCTGTGTGTTTTTAAACTTTCTAATTCTAATTGTAAAATATTGTTGTCTTTTTCCAAGATTCTTATAGTAGTGATGAGGTTTTTGTAGTCGTTTTGAAGGTCTTCTAGTTGCTTATTTATTTTTCAAACATTGCCACTTTCATTTAAACTGTTTTTAGAAAATTCAGCTATTAAAATATCATAGTTTAAAATTTTGTCCTTTAAGTTTTTTATTAAGTCTTCCTTTACCTCAATAACTGTCTCTAACTCCTTCACCTTTTTCCTAATTTCCTCTCCATATTTGCTCTCCTCTTTTTTTAAATGCCCTATTTCTTGCTTAGCCTGCAGTAGATTACTCTCAATTAAATCTTTTTCTTTTAATATGTTACCTATTTTATTTTTGAAAATATCCAGTTCAACTCTGATTTTCTCCATTTCAAGTTCTGCCATATTGGTTGATTCTACAATAAAGCATTTGTTTTCATCTTTAAGTTTTACTATCTCCTTCCTAAGATCTTCAATAAGTTGTTTGTAATTATTTATTTCCGATACAAAATATTTTTCAGACTCAATTGCTTCTACTTCAAAGTCGCTTGTATTTCTTTTAAGTCTCTTTATGTGATTATTTTTATTTTTAAGTTTTAAGTTATTAATTTCTGCAACGAATTGATCATTTATAGTTTCCATTATGATCTAAAAACTAAAAGGGTTTTCAGGTTTTTTGCAAGTTTAATAAATATAGTACGTTCTTTCTATACGAAATGATTCGATGAAATTACCAACGAAAGTAGCCAGAAATAATTGCAATCTGATGTTTATTTTCTGTATCTTATGGTTTCAGAGTAGAAATTCTTTGGTTTTGTCAGTGACCTTAGCTCAGAAAATTGTTGAAGTGAAATTCAAAAATATCTATACTTTTTGGAGTCAAATAAACATCGGAATTTGCTGAACTTTCAGTGGAGTAAATTCGTAAAAAGAAACCGCAAAAAGGGTATATTTTTTTATATTTGGCATAGTAATACCTAATACCAAAAGCTAAAATTCCAGTCGGGGATCCCCCATTTTCCGGCCCTAAAAACCAAGATGGCGCCTGTCAAAGTTAAGAAAAAAATGAGTTTTTTACGTTTTTAGAAAAATCAAATCGAAATCGATTGGGTAATAGGGAGGAGGTCCCATTTAATCCAAAAATATAAAAAAAAATTGACATATGCCACGTCAAAACAAAATGGCTCTCAGATTCAAAAGATCAGTTTTTCTTTGATTTTTTCTTTACTTTTTAAGTGGTGATCTTTTTTAACGTCTCGTATTAAATCTACTGACCGGCTTCTTGATCTCACAGTAAAAAAAGATTAGAGTTTATAAGCAGGTACAAAGATGGCGCTTGATATGTCAAAAATATAAGAGACCTTATTAACCTATAGACAACATTAAAAAAAAAAAAATTTTTTAGTAGATACTATTAGCGATGAGTTCGTCTCGGCTACAATTTTAAACAACATTTGATTTGACATTTAATATTCAAAATGGCGGCAAAACTATTGAGAAAAAAGTAATTTTCCCCTTCTGGTGCGCTATTTACGCTAACGCCAAGCAATTAATATATCAATTTGTACTAAATCGAGGACGCTTGTCTCAATAATTGCAAAAAAAATGACACATGTCATTTCCAAATCAAGATGGCCGCACCTAAAATTAAGAAACGTCATTATTTTTCTGCAAGTTAGCATTTTTGTGTCAAAAAAAAAAGAAATTTGAATGGCGGACGATTAAGTAAACAAAGTGTTTTTTTTTGTTTGTTCCTTAAGTTAAACACAAAGCACGTGGCAAAATATTGCGTTGCGCTAAGTAAGATATAGCCATTCTAAAAATAAAAAAAAGTGACATGTCATTCACAAATCAAAATGGCAGCGACTAAAATAAAAAACCACGTTATTTTTCTGTCCGTTTACATTTTTTCACAAACATAAGCAGTTTTAGGATGAGCTAAATTGGTTTTAAATTTTTGTGGCAAAAAAAAATAAATTTATATATTTTATAAAATAACGTTGGTCAAATCACGTTTTAAAGTCTCTCAAGAAAAGCAATTGAATTGATTTTTCCCAACCGAATAATATTGTAATATGTAAATAAGATTCAAAAATATTGTTTTTTCTTTAACCTCATTTGTTTTTTAATATTTTACCAAGTGTTTTTTGTTTATCTTACGAAAAAAACGAAAAAAAAAATATCTATTTTTAGTTAATTGTCCGCCATTTTACCTGAGGATTATTTTTTTTTTTGATAGAACAATTAAATATTAATTTAGCTGTTAAGTTAAAAAAAAATTCGTAAAATGACAAATGGTCTGTGGGGGATACCAGAAGCCTCCGCTGTGCAAAATTGTGTTAATTTTTGATGTGCGGTTTATCTGTTGTAAGTAAACGAACTGTTTTTAGGATTCAAATTCACTCTTCAAGAAAAATCATAAACCTAGAGATATTTTTTAAAAAAGTACGTTTTTTTAAACATTTCTCAACCGCCAAAAACTCCCTTTTTTAAAAAGTGGTTCCTTTTTTGCAACTTTAACTCGCTAAAAGCCATCTAAAAGCCCTGATACTGTTTTAGCAAGGCCTCATTTTCCTGAACAACACAACACTGGAAATTCACCCGCTGTCAAAAAACGTACAACGAAAAATCGCAAAAAGAAGTGCTGACTCGACCTCCCAAAGAAACATCCCTTACTTGGTCAAAAAGGCAACTTTTGAACACAGTGGTTTGTACAACGACTTTCTCTTTCCAACATCCGATTTGCCAATTAATGATGAATTCGACGATATTTTTGACAACGTCGAAGAGAATTGGACCTTTAGACGGGAAAAACAACTAACTCTGGAGGTGGCGCTATTTTTCGATGAAGCGGCGTACAGGATTTTCGCCCCTTATTTTAAGTACAATGATAACGAATTGAGGAATATGTTGTTGGCCTATTTAAATGGGGTAAGTATTTTTTTTACACTTTCATAAAAAACACGTTTTTAGTCCACCACACCAATATGGTATGGGAGACTATTAAAATCGTGTAATTTTGACTTTTCTTAATTTTATCAAAAATGAGTTAGTAGGGGGCGTACATTTTCACGTTCCCTTATTAAGGAAAATTGACATTTGACATCTGAGCATGCGCGTGACCTGCGTTTTTATTAAGGGAACCGTAATAAAATACGGTGTTCCCTTAATTCGGTACAGTTACCGTACGTCCCTTATCTTTAAACATAACCTCAATTAGCACGGATAATAGTGATGGTTGGTTTGTTTTTCTACACGACTTTTTAATATGTTTTGCATTTTTAGTTTTTTGCTTATAAACAAAAACAGTCTTGTAGATTTTTAAAATTTATGTGAAAAAATTAATAAAATGGAAAAACCTACAAGGTGGAGGTTCAGCTACACTGACGATATAATTCTTTTGCGAGAATTTATCAGGGAAAATCCCTACAAGGTTAGAAATTTTAGGTTAGGAATAAGAAAAAGTAATGCGACTTCCATTACACTTTTTTTTAAAGTATGGTTAAGGTTCAACCTAAATAAAATACGGTTTTCCCTTATTATGGTAAAACCTTATAGAGTAACGCCCAAATAAGTGCCTAATAAGGTTCCAAAACATCTTAATCGACAAAAAAAAAGTTGTCTGTCTGTATACACGGTAACTCAAGAACGCCTTAATCGATTTTAACGAAATTTGGTACAAAAATCCTCTATCGGCTGACCATGAACTGACTAACTTTTGGTTAGGGTGGGGGTGTTGAAGGGGGGAAAAGGGGGCTAAAATATTTTAAAAAATTGTAACTCTTGAACAAAATCAAGCAGCGATATATTTCAGATTTAAGTTTCCATGAATATGGACTACAAATTTTGTTATATGGTCCAAATTCGTGGGAGCTTTAGTTTCCGAGTTATTTGAAAAAACGTTAAAATATATAAGAAAAATCATAACTTTAGAAGTAAAGCAGCTATTGATATGCGTTTTTCAGATTTTGGTTTTCGTAAATATTACCCAAAAATTTTTGAAAGCTACATTTTTCAAGATATTTTCATTTCCTTTCAACATAAAATAATTGATTGTATGGTGGACTATCCGTGCTTTCTAGCACCAATTTTTTAGTCGAAAATAACAAAACAAGGGCTTTTTAAGGCTGGTTCATGGTTAAATTCCTTTTCCGTAAGTCATTAATATTGACACTAGTGACAGGCGTAGTAGAAGTTACAGAAAATGAATTTAAGCATGAACCAGCCGTTAGTAATCATTGTAATAACTTCGTCTCAACTATCTCTACGACCACCCTTGCAGTATTCGTACGCGTCTAGCATATCCTAACCATTTTGTTATCTGTGGGTTTTCATAAATGCATGATCTACAATTTCACTCTCGCCCTTTCACTTTTTTCGACAAGGAAGGAAATAGAAGCGAGCGGCATGAAGTAAAACTGTGCAACAGCTAGAAACATAGATTTTGACAAACCGGAATACCGAGATTTACGCAACAGCCTAACCGCGATCGAAACGCGAAGGCTTTTTTATTGAAGGGTTTTTTGTATATGCGGTAGAGGGCGCGACATTTTCAGCTGGTGTTTCGCATTGGTTTTATCTGTATAAGTTAAAAAAATGCTAAAATTTGTTCTTGTTTGGTCAGCTGAGATTTAGCTTTTATTTTAACATAAAACAAGCTGTAATAAATAGCGCGTTCCCATACAATTTTGCATTGGAAAAAATTTGGATGTGACAGTTGCCACTATTGTGACAGTTAAAAATACAGCTAGCTACTTTACAGCAAACACGTAGGTGTCACAACATATGTACAGCTATGGAGTAGCTGTAAAATCTGAAGTGTCTAGACTTTTACTTGGGACGTATTTTGACGTTCCTGGTTCTTGGATTTTAATATTTTTTGTGTATATTATAAGGCAGGTGAAGTTTTATATTTTTCATTTTAGCAAGCAAAAAAAATATTGTTTTTCAAACTTTGATCATGATTTCTAGCTCCCCTGTACATATTAAAACGTCTGACGCGAAGAAAAAATTGTGTATTTTTGCCACGCCAATAACATATTAAAGCTTTGTAAAAATCGACTAAAAATATTTTTTCTTACAAAACTGTGCGCAAAATTTTACAAACAGCTTCAGCTGAGATTTTAATAAATACGGTTTTGTGGTCATGAAAAAGTCCCTATTCAAAAAATACAATTAGTTTTTGGACTCAGTTTTACATAACCTATACCTCGTTCAAGAGCACTGTGCTTACCTAATAATTTAGCCATTTTATTGAGTGTTTCTCAAAAATACAACAAACTGTAAGAAATTAAGATGGCCGCAACAATGAAATTAAACTCTGTGTTTCGGACTTCCATTGTCTATATTTTATTTATACACGACGTTTCGATCAGTATAATCGCTGATCGTCTTCAGGTGCAAACTACAATCTATTCCTAATGCTATACATACTTATATACTATGGGAAATCATTCAACCGTAAAGTTTAAGAAGTTGACTCCGCCCAAGGAGGGGCTTCCAAATATTTGGAATTTCAACACTTGGTTTACTGAAAATACCCTGATTCTGCCCAATAAAAGCAGCTTCAAGGAATTTTCGTTTTTTCCAGTGTGACATCTTGTGCAAAACCTTTGCTTCTGTCTACATCATTTGGTGTTGTTTTGACCATGCATGTTCGGCGATTCCTGATTTTGTTGTTTCACCTCTTTGGGTATTCGTCTGATGTTCCTTAAGCCTAACAGATAGTGGTCTTTTTGTTTTGCCTATGTACAATGAACTTGGTAAATGCATTCTTTATTTTGTTTTTTCTCCGTTTTTGTTTTACTGTTTTTATATTAAAGTTGTTCGCTACTCTTCGAATTTTCTCTGATACTCCTTTAATGTATGGAATTATAAGGAACGCATTTGCCTGATTTTGGTCTTGTAATCTCTGTCCTGTTATAGTATCTGTTATAAGTTTAAGGCTGTAACCATTCTGCTGCAGCTCCTTCTTAATGTTTCTTATTTCGATTTCCAAGTCATGAGAATTGTTACAAATTTGAACGGCTCTGTTATACAAAGTTTTTATTATGCCTCGTTTGGTCGTAGCAGAATGATTTGAACCTTGATTTAAATATTGTCCTGTGTGAGTACATTCGTAGTACGTAGCCTTAGGAATAGATTGTAGTTTGCACCTGAAGACGTTCAGAGATTGTACTGATCGGTCGTGTATAAATAAAATATAGACAATGGAAGTCCGAAACACAGAGTTAATTTCAAACACATCAATGTCTCAAACTTTCAAACAAATATGCACAATGTATTAAGTTTTATTTTGTAAGTTTTTTCCCATTTTCGATGATTTTTTAATAAAGGCATAAAAAAAAACTCACGGCTGTTTTTTACTCGCGTTTTTAAATCATTCGCTGCGCTCATTATTTAAACTAGATGCAGGTGTATAAAAAAGTGTATCATTTATTATTATTTACCAATAACATACGCTGCATGCCGATATGCATTACATTAAAACCTGTTAAGAAAAGAAATATATTTTATAATTTTTATACATTTTCTAGTTTCGTGTATTCCAAAACTTTTACGTAGGATTTTTTCTTTCACATTGTTGAGGAAAGTTTTTAAGTTTTTTGAAGAAAAGAGTTATTAGTCTTTTTTACGCAGGTGCAAGCTCTTTACCACCACCCCAGCCTGGGGCGCTCTCTGAACATAATCTTAGTTCGTCTGGACATAATGAAAAGGCAGCCTAGAGGAATGCCTCACTATGAAGGAGAAAGGAGCAAACTTTTGGATAGTTTTTGCCTTTATCAAGCAAGTTTAAAGCCTGTGGGGGATTCGAATCCCGAACATTGGGATATGGGACTTTATGTTTCTGGGTGAGATTTTATAAACTATAAGTAACATTTTTAAAACCCACGACAATCACTCGAATTTTTCTAAAAGCTATCCCTATTGCTCTGCTCCAGAACTGATTTTTTTAACTTGACGGAACTAATCCAGATCTACACACTAAATTTTATCATAATCACATCAAGGGTCAGCAGTTAGACCCGATTATATTTGACATGATCGCGATTCTTCAGAAACGACAGAAAATCTTATTCGTCACAATTCTGAAAATTGGCGATTTTTACTTATTGCCTTATTTAAAATAGAAACACAGTGTCCTTAATATTTATCCTAACGTTGTAAGAGAAACTGCGTCAATTTTTTTTTAATGACATTTATTAAGTTATTTTAAAGATATTCTGCAGGACTAGTTTTACGGAGGAGCTAAATTGCTTCTACGCGAGCATACCAATAAACGTCAAAAAGTGTCGAAAATTCTCGCCATGTAAAAGGAAAGACAGAATTTGTGTGACTTTTCTGAACAATCGCATCGGGCGATTAATAAATTGAAGCCGACTCAGTATTGGATTCTTTATCAGTTTAGAGTGTCAGCTTTTCTTCAAAGTTATTTGTTATTTTATCATTATTTACGTCGCACATTCTAGATAGTTTTGGTACTACCATATAAATATGAGATAATATAATGGCTCAATTGTCGCAAAATGTGTAATGGTAATTATTTTTAGCAGGTTTTTTGGTAAATTTAAAGACTGTAAAGAACTCTGTTAATGGCATAATAAAAATCATATACAACGAAACGAAAAATTGCCTTAAATTATTTCCATCTTTCTCCAAAATCCTTTTTTATAGCCTGCTGTCTCTCTTCAACAACCTTAAATACTTTTCATTTTAACAGGGAAAAAATGTTTTTTGGCAGTACTTTTTTTGAACGGTTAAAAAATAGCGAAAAATGTGAGTGTTTTATACTAGAAATCGAAACTTTGGAAATAAAGCTTTAAAATGTGAGTAAAACCATGGCATAAAAATGTGAAAAACATAGTAAAAATTGCTTAATCAAAAACGTTACCCCTTAAATTATACTAAAATATTTTAACCCTTAAATTACCATCATGGCTTCGCAACAATAATAGCTTTGAAAAACAAAGAAAATAATGTTAAAATCAGGGTTGGCAATGGGCAAATCTAAAGGCAAAAAATCCACTGCGCATGCCTGACGAAGCCTGCTCGCGCCCAGAGGATTTTTTGGTTTTGCGTTTTTTCCAGGCTAACATAGTTGGGAGAGTTATTATGGCTACGGTTTTTTTTCGGAAAATGCAGGGGCCGTTATTTATATAAATAAATAATAAATAAATAAATAAGTATTTATTAAACCTGAGAAAGCCTTTACAATAAATCAGAAGATTAGGCGCACAATGAATTAATGAAATTTGTGCGTGCACCTATTGACTTGTACTGTACAAATTGTTTTTTAGCTTTAAGAGGAACTTCAATTTTTAAGTATACTACACTTGTATTTGCAAAATGTCTACATTTAGATTCAATAGCCACAAATTTAACATTTTTTAAATTTTATTATAACATTTGTTTCGATATTCTATAGGTAGGACATCTTTGAACTGCAGTAAAATTAACGTTTGGTGTGATCAGAAGCTGTTGTGCTGCAAATCTTGTATTACTTTCATGTCTTGCTGTATTTTTTTCAATTTTATTATTACAAAGGAGTCTTACTATTGTTTTTATATACAATTTATTGACTTTTAACACACCAGCCTCCTTATAAAGAGTTTTTGATGGATAATCTTTATTTTTAAATAGTGTTACCTTGAGGATCTTTTTTTGAGTTATTTCCAATGGAAGTAATACACTATCAGTCGAAGCACCCCAGATACATATTCCATATGTTAAAATTGATTCTACTAATGACTTATATATATTAAGAATACATTTTTTGGTTAAACTTTGACGCAAAATATAAAATTTGTACAAGAGCTTTCTTACTTTACTACACACATAGTCTATATGAGATTCCCATTTTAAGTGTTCATCTAGGAAAACACCAAGATATTTTATTTTAGTAACCGGGTTTATTATAAGGTTGCAGTCACAATTTTTATAGCTATTACAATCAGATTCATGCACTTTAATTGGTGCCACCTGGGGAGAGTTTGCGTTTGTCATAGAATAACAGATGAAGTTGGATTTTTCTATGTTTAAGGATAATAAACTAAAATCTAGCCATTTTTTTTACCAAACTTGAAATTTTTTCAGCTTTTTCGAAAACTGCTTCCCAGGTGCCATCTTCAATGATTATTACCGCATCATCAACATAGACAATCGCACTGTCGTTTGGTAATAGCGAAAACATGCCATCAAAGTGTAAAATAAGATAGGTTCTAAGACCGTACCCTGTGGCACACCATATTCTACCGGTCTAGGATCGCTTAGCGTTTCTCCGATTTTAACTTGTTGGTATCTTTTAGTCAAGTAGGATTTGAAGAGATGGCCTGCTATTCCTCTAATGCCTTTACTTTCGATTCGGTCCAGCAGAATGTGGTGGGACACAGTGTCAAAGGCCTTAGCTAGATCTATATGGTCATACATTTCGTTTTATTATTGAAACTGTGGACATCTTCTGTGCCAATATTCTGTTTAGAGCCAAATTGGTTTGGGTTTATTAAATTATATTTATTTATAAAATTGTTAAGTCTTAAGTTTATGCATTTCTCTACTACTTTACCAATGTTGTTGACCAAGGCTATGGGCCTATAATTTTCTACTATTCCCCGGTTACCAGTTTTGTGTATATTATATATTATCTTATAGTTATATGGGTACTACAAACAAAATGCCCAACCAATCCGACTTGCTAGGAGAATTACTTAAAGACGTGTTACAGTAAAACTAGTGTGCTCCAGAATTTATAAAAAGTTTAAAACATAAACAACTAGCACTTAAAACTAAATGCAGCCCTAAAGCGGTTGCTCACCCAATTAGTCAATCCGTACTGGTCACAGATCAGATATTCTTTCAAGAGTTACCGAATTTGTTTCAGATTTTTTTCCATCTACGCGAAAAAAATTTGCCAAAAAAAGAACTGAGATCAAAGTATAACCAAGTTCTCCAAAACTCATTCAACAATAAAATATGCTCTTTATTAGTTAGAAATTTTATTATTTTTTATTCCAATCTAGCCCATAGTTTCTAGCTGGCAATCTAAAATATGATATAGTCCTATTTTTTGATGAGCGGACCAACACCGTTCTCAACTAAAAAGCCAGTTAACTCTTATCTCTTCAGTGCCCTTTAGCCAAAGATTGCCGCCATTTTTATAACCAAATTGACAGGTAAAACATGTATTTTCTGTCAGTTGTATGTCAATATGACCGCTATAGTAGGCTAAAGGATACTAAATCGAAAAAGTGTTAACTGGCTTTTTAGTTAAGCAGGTGTTGAGCGGACTGACATCATTTTTTTGGATGGAACAATAAATATGTAAAAAAAGTCATGTCGTTGAACGTTTCAACTGTTACTTCAAAATGACAACAACAAATTATTTGATGTGCGAACTGTTGACAACAAAGAAATACGTTTTCAGAAGCAAAAATGACGTCATTCCGCTCATCAAAAAATTGGACTATAGAAGCTATTTCCTATAACAAGGAGACAGATGTAAAGTCGACTCATTAAATGGACTAACGATGCACTGGCACCTGGGAAAATGAAAGAGGATGCAGACAGTCCAAAGAATTCATCGACGGACTGGACGCGGCCCGACTCAAATGGCTCCTGGGAAGGACACGAAAAGATATTGGCTATACTGACCGACCATAACCGACTCAGTAAGCATCTGACTCTACTACCGTACAAGCGGTACAGGTGGTGAATTCGGGAGCTGGGCTGGGGTAAGGTAAAAAGGGACCGATTGGGCCTACTTGGCCGCCCCCTGTTTACTACCCCTACTACCCTAGTCTTATTGTGAAAATATGTCAATAAGGATAAACTTAACTTTTTTGGTAAGCAATAATGCTGAATGGTTACTGTTAACATCAACCCGTTTCTTTTAAGGTTGGATTTTCACGCTTACGAAAACGGCAGGAAAAGCGGAGCCACCATGGGACTGGCTACTGTGAGCGGAGTATGTCTGGACAAGTACGCTTGTGTGATAGCCGAGTTTGGAACGAACAATGTTTTTGGAAAGCCTTATCCCAGTGCAGGATTTACAAGCGTCTACATTTTGGCTCATGAGATCGGCCATAAGTAAGAATTTAGAATTTTAAGCCTAGAATATTACATAACTCCTAATCTACGTAGACCTTGAATTAACCACGATACACTTAACATTATGCGCATCTCGGCGTGACGTCACTTTGTGACTCCGATACCAACACATCTGCATGGAAAAGGTATTAATTTTCTTTAATGTAATTTTGGACCGCCGCGCGTTTAATGTGTTTTTTTCGGGGTCTTAAGGCTCCTAGTAGGTGGCTCCATAAAGAATTTTTTATAGAAAATCAAAAATGGCAGGAAACCGTATACTAAATAATTACCAAATATAATTAAAATGTGTTAAGTATATTTTTTATATACGGGGTCTTTTTAATCATGTACCTAGTGTCGCCAAGTGGTCTTTTTCGACCAAAATGAGATTGACTTTATTTTGTCGTTTATTTGGCAGGCAATTATCCATTTCACTTCTAAATCTCTTTCCCTTGGTAATCTGAAGTATTTAATGTTTTTTGTAATTCTGTCACAATTTTTACATCCAAAAACAGCGCACTTTGTCATTCTAAATAATTATAAATAAATTTTGACACTGAAATAATCATTATCAAACAACAAAGTGTTAATAACAAAAGATTAAAAGATCTTGGGTGGAAACAACGAAAATTCAAACTTGGACGAGCATCCCACAAGGGAAACCCAAAGGACGAAACGATGTTTCGCCCTGGGCAACCAGCGTGGGCTCATCAGTAGCTTCACTGGTCACCCTCCCCAAACATCATTCAACACCATCATACACTTTGATTTCCAACTTTATGATAGTGTTTAATGATGTTTGGGGAGGGTGTAAATAAAAAAACATGTCAATTTTAATTTTTGTAAGCAGTTTTTTTATTTAAAAATGTATATTATTAAGCCTATTTTTGGGCGCACCCTGTACAATACTTCTTCTTCTTGATTTAGTTTGGGAATGCACCATGACAGCACATCGAACCGGTGCCCAAAAGAAGGATACATCATGTCTCCGTCGAGAGGCACCAACGGTGAAACTCAATGGTCTACGTGCAGTGCTGAGGTTATGACAAATTTGGGGTAAGAATCCTTTTTGCAAAAAGGACAGTTTAATCTAATGACGACACAAAGATAGCAGGTGATATTTGTTCGCCATTTTTTGTTTAAATGATTGATGCAAGACCTGTTTTTTGCTTGTCTCTTTTATTATAACTTTATGTGTATAAGTAAATATAATTTATTTTTGACCTGCATTCATTGTTCTTCATTAGTTGGTAATTGATTCCGCCAAGAATTCATCAGATGAATTGAAGTTAGTTCGTCCTCGTAGTTCAGCCTGTTTTGGAAGCTATTTTATTTTGCACTTGATTTTTGTCAGGCATTTTTGGGAGAGTGATTATTTTGTTATTTAGAAGGAAAGACTTGTTGTGCATACTATATGAAATAAATCTGATTTAAAATTTAACTAAAAGGTGCCTTGTTTTTTTGGTTTGTTCATTATTTAATGATGAGTCTTTCCACTAAAAAAAACGCATAAATGCAGCTACCTATGACAAAAATAATGTAAGTAATATCATAGGGTTTTTAATTAGCTCCAGAAGAAAAGAAATGATGAACAAATACAATTTTTATTACAAAAATTTATGCAAAAATAATATAACCGCAAATGGCACCCATCAAAAAACTCAATAAAGAAAGCAGGCTGATAATTGTTAATTTTATTTATTTTAATCGTTTTCGTGTGTTAAATAGGGAAAACATTGTTAAATTTATGAAAATTAATTAAATTTTATGTAGATCAACCTTTATTATTATTATAAAAAAGGCATGTCTGAGAATTACAGAAAATCGTTGTTTTCATTCTGTCTCTTTTTGGTAAAGGAAAGAAACATTTCCCACCCAAAACTTTAAACTTGCGAACATACTCTAGCGTTGATTATTCTCACCAGCTCTAAAAGTCGTTGGCGTTGCGGTGGCTAGTAAATTTTTTGGTTAGAATTTTTTGTTTTTAATTTTACAAGAGCAATGCCTTATGTGGCCAAAATGGTTCAAGACTCGTCGTCGTCTTGCTTTTTAGAAGATTTTGATTCTGACGGGACATTAAATTTTTATTAAAGGAGCCCAATAAGAATCACCGAAGTTTAAAAAGTGAGAAAAGGAACACATCACAAAAGGAAAAGGAAGCAGTAAAAATGCAGCTCACAAATGGGCTTTGCGTGTTGATGTTGGTTGTATTTAAATAAATTATTTAATTTTTTTGTGTGTTTGCATGAAGTAAACTCATCTACACTTCTCGACACTTGTAGGTTAACGTTTTTAGACAACATAAGAAAATTTTGTTAAGGAGACTGAAAGCATTTTTACATATATTTACTGGTTCTATAGTTTTAAAATTTTTATTATAAATAAAGCAATTCAATCAAATTTTGGCAGAACTAGAAGAAGGTTGGCCCCTTCGTCAAATAGCCGGTCAAAATGGACCAAACAAGTCCACTATAGTGTGACTAAAAGGAAAATACAAAGAAAAAAGAAGTGGAAGGATTTGGGTTATGAAAGGTCAATACACATAAACAGGATCAGTTTTATAAACAACAAAATATTAAAAAACAAATAGAAATAAAAAACCTATCGATAAACAAAAATCAAAAATATTAACTTCAGTATCTGGGCATTGCACCATTTGCTTGAATAATTTTTTCTAAGGCCTTGGCAATCTTGGCATGGAGTCTGCTGCTAACTTTTCAAATAAATTTGGATTTTCTTCAACGATTCCGTGGACGAATATTAAATTTTGATAACTTTTTTCCAATGAGCCGCCATACGTTCTCGATGGGATTAAAAATGTTTTCATCGGTAAAAGCTACCTATCGCCAAAATTCGTTTTTCTGTCTCGAAAAACTAATCTGGCTTGATTTTTTTCTTTACTTAGCCGTATCTTTTTAGCTGCAACACGACATCTCAGCCTCGACTTCTTTATTCGTCTTAGTGCAGTTCTTACCGTACCACAAAAATGAACTCTTCATTTTACTTCTCTAGCCGTGGAAAATGGGTGTTCTTTCAGGAAATTAGTGACTTGCTGTTCATGTTGGGGTTTGCTGACTTTGGTCAAGCCAGATTCTTCCTTCCGTCGGACAGTTCCTTCTTCTTTGTATTTTCTTTTTAGTCTTACTATAGTGGACTTGTCTGGTCCATAATGATCGGCAACCCGACGAACAGACCAACCTCCATCTAATTTTGATAAAATTTAGTTATCGAATTCCGATAGCTGTCGTGACATTTTTGAGTTGGACAAGACTGTGACAACAAAACCTGACAATGTGGACTGACACTTTGTGACAGAACAGGTTGCTAAATCGTAAAGGACATATTGCATCGATACCTCCAACATATCGAAATATCCGAACATATCCGAAATATCGGAGGCATCGATTGCATATAAAATCGGCGTATGCGTTTTATGTGTCGCGAAGTGTACAAACAAACATCTTTTATTCAACTTTTTTAAATATGGGACTTTAATCCTAACTTAAGTACAGCTCCTCCTAACTAATGACAAAGATAGTTATACATAATAAACAACAAGTCGAACAAAGATACCCATATCTTTATTGCCGAAAACTACAAGTTGCATATCCAACCGTCTCGATTAGAACTACGTTTACATTTGAACGCATAAACCCTTTGGATCTGATCGAGTAAAAAATTCGATCGCGCAAGTACTGTTACGACTTAACCGCCTTTTGCGGTTTCAAAGGCGCCACAAAGCAAAAAAAACATCATTACAAACTACATCGATTATTGTGTTTTTAGATAAAAATTCAAATATATTTTCAATTTGCTGAAACTGCATGTACAATGAGCTTCAGGCTACTGCGAACATAGGGGGAATCAAGTCCAATTTATTCTCCGTGCCGCACGACCGAGGTGGATTCGAAGCACGCTGCAGTGTTATCTTTTGGAAATTTTTTATTATTTTGTTTTATTTCTGCCTTGCTCGAGAAACAGATTGGTAAGTTCTTAAGTGAAATAATACATTTTTAAAACTAAAAATGGATGTCTACGAAGTTGCCGAAAAAGTACAGATGGTCAAATGCTACTATCAAAGCAGACCATTGAGACTTATTCAAGAACTTTTTTTGGAGAATTTTGTGAATCGCCCAGAACCTAGTTTATCAACCATTCATATGTTTGTGCAGAATTTTGAAAAGTTTGGTTGTGTAGCGCCAAGAAACCATAAAAACCCCACTGTTTTGAATGACGAGCAGGAAGTATGAGATGTGTACGATTGCGCTGCAGTGGAGGAAAATCGAAAGTTAACTAGCCACCAAATTGCCGAAGCACTTGATACGTCTTCCGCCACTGTCTTACGTATTCTTACAAAGCGTCAAAAACGCATCAAATCAAGGACAACTATAGTTGTATGGAATTTTGCGAAACAATGATGGAAAGGGCTAATTGTGATGAAAACTTTCTGCGATCTATTCTTTTCACAGATGAAAGCACTTTTTCATTATTGAATCGTCATAACCCAACACACGTTCGATATTGATCGAGGGAAAATTTGTATTTTGACGTAAGAACACAGTATCCCCGAAAACTAAATGTTTGGGGGGGGGTATTGTAGGGGAACACGTAATTGGGCCATTTTTTATTTATGGAAATTTTAATGGTCCTAGATACTTGGATCTAATGCAGCAGTATATTATTCCAACTGCTAGGCAAGATGGTTGTCCCGCTTACAATGTTGGCCTTGTTAGGGAATATCTTGACAATGTATTTCCTAATCGGGTTATAAGTACACGGGGAACTATTTTATGTCCAGCTTGATCACCCGATCTTGCTCCTAATGACTTCTATCTGTGCAGTTATATCAAAAATAAAGTTTACGGGCATGAAAGGGCTAATAATTTGGAAGAACTTCGGATTAAAATTGAAGAAGCTTTTCAAACTATCACCCCTAACATGCTTGGAAACGTTAGAAGGGGTTTTTATAATAGGCTCGGATATTGTCTAGCCGAGCAAGGAGGCCTTTTCGAACATTTGCTCTAATTTTTTTTTACTGGCAGAATCTTTTTGTTTTTTAGAATGTATTATTTTATTTTGAGAACTTGTTTTTATTTTGTTTCTTATTTTCATTGTAACACGTTGTTAGTGATAAATCTGAGTTGTTGAAAATAAAACGCTCTAATTTATCAGTGACAAAAAACAAGAAAATTACGTTATAAAAATTTGCGTATTTATTGACGAAATTCCGGTTTCATTGACTACGCTCCACATGGCACCGTGGTTAGAGGCGTACTAAATGCAAGCCGCGAACGGTGATCGCAAGCCTGAGTGTTGGTTGCTTCACTAATAGGTGTGCAGTGTCCCTGCGTGTACGTATACTAGCAAATTGGACTTCTTCCGGCCTATGTTCGCAGTAGCCTGAAGCGCTCTGTATAAACATATTTTTAAACCTTTTCACCATATTTGCAACATTTGGTGTTGGTTTGGTGGAATGTCGTCAAAATTTCGGAAAAAACTCAACTTATGTGAAACGAAACAAACTGAAAGATGCGGAGGGTATTTGCACTCTCTAAAACGGCCTTAATGTAAGCGTAAAACCAAAACGTTTGGTTATTATGTCGAAAATGAGTATTCGCAATTATTTATTTAGCATGTGCACTAACGCGTAGTCTCCATTTATTTTCGTAGGTGGGCGAAATGCCTTCAAGATTCTTCCAAACACACACCATCCAAAGACCACACGCGCTTTTTGAACAGTCCAGGTCAGCAATACACTGCCAAAAAACAGTGCGAGATCTTACTGAGAGACAAAGACGCCGCCATGTCTCCCAGTCAGAAACTGTCTGATATTTGCTACAGTTTGCAGTGTAAAACACCGCATAGGAGCGGGTATTATTTCGCTGGGCCCGCGCTGGATGGAACCAAGTGTGGCACTGGAAAGGTATATACTTGAATGAGTCACTACAAATTTTGCTATCCCAATTTTGGGTGGCTGTTCCGGAAAAACTAAAGTGCCTAACGTGGCAACAGGGCATTTTTATTTAGAGTTTTATCCCTTAAGGTTTTCTATCGATTTTTTTATTTTTTTCTCTTCAATAAAAAGTCGTAAAAATTATAGTGTGACTTCTTCATTTACGTACTTGTGCTCAATAGACCCACACGCGCAGGACCTTTCTCAACTTATCGGTGCTAGAAAACTCCATCAACATTTCATATCAGGCTAAGACTAGCCAGAGGTACGTGTTATAAACTTATTTTGATCTAATAAATATGACACAAGTTTCAGTGGCATAACTTAAGAGTTGCAGCATTGCGCTCCTTTAATTTAGAACCTTCTTTTTTTTAACTGGGACTGCTATGAGGTAAACTTCGTAACCAACTCCCGCCTAAACCTCTCACTCTGATGGTGTTTGAAAACATTGGAATAAAGAACTTGCAACTCTGGTTGCATAGAAAAGTCTTGGGGTATCACCAGGAGTACCAGAGTCCCTTGTAAATAAATAATTGAAGAAGTAGTCATTCTTAGGTCATTCTCCGCACTGTTTATTAAAGATTCACCCAACATGTTTCAACAGTATAGACTGTCATCTTCAGAGTTTTACCAAAAGAACCCAAGCAGACTTATAATAATGATATTCTCTGAATATAGAGCAGTGCATCTGTCATCTTCCTATTGGTTGGCTGACGCCGGGCTTGTGCCTGATGGATGAGTAGACCAAGCACTGCTCCATATTCAGAGAATATGATTATTATAATTATAATAAGTCTTCTTGGGTTCTTTTAGTAAACCCCTTTTTTGAATTTATCTTTTTGCTTCACTGGGGGAGCATGTCACCCGATATTGCAGACAAATATGCAAATAAATAAAAAAAAAAGTTACTGGGATTTCCCTCCTTTAATTTAAAATCTCTTTTTTACTAGTACTGCTACGGGGGAAGCTGCGTAAACAAACTCCCGCCTAGACCTGTCACTGTGATCGAGGGCGGTTGGAGCGATTGGAAGAAAGGAACTTGCAACTCTGGTTGCATAGAAAATTCTTGGGGTATAACCAAGAGTACCAGAGAGTGTAACAACCCTGTTCCTGTGAATAGCGACCAGGGATGCGAAGGTAGCGGCATTAAGTTTGATTTTTGTCAAGATAACAAGGTAAGATACTAAATAAAACGTCTGTCAAAATTAAGATTTCGTTAATATCCAAGGTGACGCATGATTTTAAAATTTCACTATTTTTAACTTCGCCGCTAAAATTTTATGTGCGCCTCTATACTCGATATAAATCATTTGCCAGAAAGGCACGTTTTTGCCGAGCACAGAGAGGTATTAATCGTTAAAATTGGACAAGAACTAGTAATCCGAACGAAGAAGTTGCTATTGTAACCATTTCTAAAACATCGGTATCCACTCAGAAACTAAAATCATAAAAATCAAACTTAAGCTAACAAAACTATAGCCACAAAAAAATGTACGGGTTTTTTTCCCACAAAAAAAAGAAAAGAAATTATACTTTCAACACCGTTTTGTCAGAATAATAAATAAGCTAGAAAAGTAAAAGAGGGATCTTTTTTTTTCTGTTCTAGATTTGTAGTAAGAAGAAACCGAGCGCAGTTGATTATGCATCAAAGAAATGCAAGGAATTTTCCAAATTGATTAAAGATTTAGATCCAAAGGGAGTTGGGCTGCAGGCACCACACGAAGAGGGTAGGTAACTAAGACTAATTTTCTAAATGGCACCCAGATCCTTTTCTTGTCTTGTGCTTATAATCAAAAGGTACGATCGTCAATTTATTTAAACAGCTGGTACAGCGGCGCGGCGTGCGCTTCATGGAAGTAAGGAAAGCAATGCTTCTCCTAGAAAAACATTATCTCCTAAAATTGTAAAGGAAACAATTGCTTAAGATTTTATGGTGGGCGGAGCAAAAAAATACTAGACCGTGTTTATTCTAGAGACCGTGATTTCGCATAAATGTGTAGTTGCTCCCGGACAGTTATGGCGTATTCCATTGAGGCAGTCGGTGCAGCACTGGTTCGGTTTTTGTGTTCCATTGACAGGCACTTTTTCAGCTTTCCTGTTCCATTGTGTAACTGACACGTTCAGTGTGGCACCGAGTGCTGCGTTTTTGGCACCGGCTGTGAGGGCTCTTACCATACGAGACTCGAAGAGAAATTTCCTACAAGCAGCTGGAAAGAAGAGGAAATAAGAGTGTAAAGAGCAGCCATTAAAAAAAATATGTTGTTTGCCATTACAACGCAATTGAATTGGTATGTGGTATTAGCAAAAATTATTATGACAAACATGTCTGTAAAAATATCGGTGAGCCTAGCGTTATAAAGTTGTGGGAGGAGGCACTTAGTAAAGTGGGCAAAGAAGAATGGTGGAAATGCATTGAATACACGGAAAAAATTATTTTTGAATCTTATGAGACAGAACAGGTTATAGACGAAGTAAGACCGTTAATTATTACACATGATGATAATGATTCTGAAAGCATGGATGATATTTCAGAAGCAGAGGAAGTAAGTGCGTTGTATCGCAAGACTGCAATATCGATTATTTTTAGAACCAAAACTTTATAAAAAAGAATTCGTAAAACTAATTTGCCTAAATACTATAAAAGCTAAGAAATAATCTTTTTTTACCTAATGCAAAAAAAATAATTTTGTCTGCGCTTGTTATTTAAACCAACCCTTGTAAAAAAGCACTAGATGTAAAAACTACTATTATTTAGAAAATATAATTCGTCATGTTACAAAAATATAATTTATTGTTTGAGAACCACCGACTTACCTGCCCAAGAAGTTTTATTGTTTAGCAGACTTCTTACAACGAATGCACTTTACGTTGCCATGCCATACGTAGTAACTTGTGATATTGTATTAATTTATCTTCTTTACATTCTTCAACCACCCCCTACCACCAAATTTCTTCATAATATTGTATTATTGTATACATTACAAAAAATGAATCGCAAGATTTGTTAGACAGTTAGACAGCCAGAAACTTTGAAGTTAAAGAAAATCGTTTAATAAAGAAAAATCCCCGTAGCGATTCGGCTGGATTATGGTTCTGCTCATTTATGGATCGGGCATATTATTTTCTCTCAAAAAAGGTAATGGTAACCGTAGATCCGGATTTCGCACTTGTGGTGCTCATCAGTACGGTGCTAGGAAAAATATGACACAGGATTCATGTAAAAGACAACCATCTGTCAAATTGCAGAATCGGCAGATGTACCTTCATTTTGAACGATATCCTAAGCTCTGGAGTTAATAAATTTAAAAAGGGATTTAGTGAGCGTGAATAAATAACAAAATCAATGAATAGCGAGCTTTCCCTCAAAAAAGGTAATGGTAACCGTAGATCCGGATTTCGCACTTGTGGTGCTCATCAGTAAGATGCTAGGAATTAGGAGATGAAATGATGATGGAAAAATATGACACAGGATTCATGTAAAAAACAACCATCTGTCAAATTGCAGAATCGGCCGATGTACCTTCATTTTGAAGGAAAATTAAGCGTCTCTACGGAGACAGATATAATTATCTTTACAGATATCCTAAGCTCTGGAGTTAATAAATTTAAAAAGGGATTTAGTGAGGGTGAATAAATAACAAAATCAATGAATAGCGAGCTTTCCCTCAAAAAAGGAGGGAAAGCTCACTATTCATTGATTTCGTTATTTATTCACCCTCACTTAATCCCTTTTTAAATATTATTTTCTATCAATTTGTGGGTCGGGTGTTTTTTGTTTCTAGACAATTATTTTCGATACTTTTGTAATTCTGATATTTTAAGGTTCGGGAAAATTATAATCGGTTAAATTATATTCGTGTCTGTTAAGGATCGAGTAAATTAAAATTCTATTCGTATCCATTATTTTCTGGCTGTTTTACTTTCGTTCGTATTTAGTTTCGGACGTTTTATTTTCTGTTCAATTCTGTTTCGGTTTTTGTAAATTCGGCTTTTTTGTGGGTTCCCGTTGCAGTCAGTGCGAAACTGGAAACAGGCGGAAGAAACAATGGGATACGCTATTAGGCTTACAGATATTTGATTGATAGAAAAATCGAGAAATAAAAATCGTTATCTGACGGCATCCACTGGAATCTTCCTCCTGATTTTTTTAAAATGTCTTGTTTAATACCTAAAGTTATTAAAATATCATTTTTTTAAAGTCAAACAAAAGAACCGACAGTTTCGCTCAGTATTAAACAGATCTTTATTTTTAGCTCGACTTTGGTCTGGCTGCGCCATTTTCTGCAAACGAGCAGATTCCAAAGCGTTTTATACGCCCAGAGTGGAATTGAACGACCTAAAAGTATCTCCATATTTTCCCGATGGGACTTGGTGTCACAAAGATAAAAATGGCAAAAATTATTATTGTATGCAGCATCATTGTTTATCAGAGGTAAGACCATACTCAACTAGCAATTTGTCGACTTCTCAACGTTGTGCACCGCGTGCCGACGTTGCGTCGCAACGTTTACTTTTACTCAAACACCACCCACTTTTGCACCAATTTGGTGGATGATTTTTTGGTTGAGTCAACGTCGCCATCGCGACTACAGTTGAAGTAATAGTTCAATGGGTTTTGGAGTACAATTATTATTATTGGGTAAAGCTATGAGATAATTTAACGGCCCTGCCCTTGCATTTCTCGAGAAAAATGCGTATCCCAACTAGCAATTTTTAGTTGTGCAAGTTGTAAAAATTAGAGTTGCACTAATTTTAAACGTTGTTTTACGGATAAAGAATAGTTATCATGGCGACCGTCGACAACTTCGACTATTATACGACGCCTAAACGTTTATCACAACTTCAGTCACCATCACAACTATTTATGACCGTCTATTTTACTAACAGTCATTCCTTAGTTGTGAAGGCGTCGACTGCAAATCGGTGTGTGCTAAACCGAAAATTGATCAATTTGCCCACGTTTTCTGGCCCGTTTGTTGGAGACGCGGGCACGCCTGTTTTCATCTAACCAAGTTTTCTGTTACGTTTGCAACAAACCAATTTTGGAGCACTGCTGTCTGTCATAAAAACGTCAAAAGTGTTTTGTAGAGTTTCTATTAGTTTTGTTTCAACATTTTGCGCTATGAAAAGGAACAAATTGTATAAATATTCTTCGATATTTTATCGTCGCAGAAGGCTTTAGCCTAGCATTTAGCTGATATACTGGATCAAAATGTGTCATCTTCTGTGTGGCGGAAAAGAAAAAGGAAGGTCCTGTGTAAACAACAAGGACGGAAATTAAGTGAGCAGCAGATAGCCAAACTGTGGAACAATTTCGATTGGGTAAAAATTGAGGCGTGTTCGCGTCTTTTAAGTTAGGGGATCAGTTCAAAACAAAGTTAAGTAGTTACAGCGGTCGAGATACGGGACTCCTTTGGTTGTCATAGAAACTAATAGGTGCCGCCATGATTGATTGTAAAAACCACTGTATGCTAATATGTAAACAAACATAAAAAATTTTTTTACCTTTTTCTACAATAAACTACGATCTTTTTGCATGTAAAAATTCGTATTTTGTTCTTAGGAATCCTAAGCAACACCTTCAGAGGTTTTTCGAAGCTACTTTTAAGTCATGATTTTTTTTTTAGTTTCATAAAATCATCTTAATCGAGGGCGCGCTTGTTTTTTAAAGCTTTGACCTGCACATTTGACAGTAAACTACCGTCTGTTTATATATTTTGGCATTGATTCGCATGATATATGACATAGAATATCATTTTATTTTAATAATATTATGGTGTTAGAAATAGTTTAATTTGTAGTCGAATAGTTTAATTATCATTTTACGTAATGAACAATATTTTGAACAATTAATTGTACTCGCGATCGGGACGTTGACTCAACCAAAAAATCATCCACCAAATTGGTGCAAAAGTGGGTGGTGTTTGAGTAAAAGTAAACGCGGTGCACAACGTTGAGTCGTCGACAAATTGCTAGTTGGGTACCTATAATAACTCTCACAATCAAGTTAGCCTGGAAATAATACCTCTAATAACACATGGTTGTTTTAAAACCGTCTCAGTCGAACTTACCGGACGTCCCGGGGACGTACTCTTGGGAACCTATATGTCTTAAAGACGTCTCGGGGACGTTTTTGTGTAGTCCTAGGACGTCTCGGGGACGTCCATCCAGAACGTTTTTTGAAGGTTTAAATACTGTTTGTGGACTTCCCTTAATTTATTTATTAGGACGATCTCGGAAATTTTTAAGACGTACTCGCGACGTTCTCAGGACCTAAAAAGAATTTCCCAGGATACAAAAAAGACGTCCCTTGCACGTCCCTTAGGGACCTATTAAAGTTTTTAAAAGAGGTTTTTAAAACGTTTTAAAGTTCCAGTCGTACTTACCGGACGCCCCAGGGTCGAACTCTTGGGGACCTATATGTCTGAAAGATGTTTTAACGACGTCTCGAAGACATCCATCTTTCTTAGACCCTGTGACGTTCCCTGAGAACGTTTTTTCCACGTCTTAAAATGGTTTTAGACACGACATTAAGAAACGTTTTTGAAACTGTAACTTTCTGGTAATGCAATTTGATTCTAAATAAAAAACCTTTTTCAATTTACTTAAAAATGAGAAAATATCTTGCTACAAAAATGTCTTTAAAAAGATTGAAAATGGCCAGCTGCACCAAATCATATTTCTATTTTGTATCAAATTAAATAAAAACCCAACCTGCTAACTTCTCCACGCTGATTGAACTTGGAAGTTTATATATTATTATCTATATGACGAACTTTCTGGACAAAAAAGAACGTTTTTAAAACGTTCGAAAAAGTACGTTTTAAAAAAGTACTTTTAAGGTCCCGGAACGTCGGGACCTAATGGGACCTAAAAAGAACGTCCCGGGGACGTCATGTGTTATTAGGGACAGAGGCGAAGAGTCTAGCGGGCAGTGAAAGGAACTGACAACCATCTGACAGCGAAAGGTTATGTATACAAAGGAAGCCAACTGTTTCGCAGATTTATTTAAATAACGCACATATTACTAATCACAGAAAATAACGCCACAAAATTAAAACACGAAAACACCACAATAACTTAAACAAAATGGCGCGACCGCACCTTGTCAAAAATGTAAACTTTTCGACGATGCAAAGTTGTGCAAAAATTCCCAGAGCAAAAAATTGTTGTTTTTGTGCATTTTTCTACTAGTTTCTTTATCAAATTCGATAAATTTTACTTTTAAACGACCCCAATGCATTTAAAAAGGTCTAAAATGGAAATTATATTGTAGTTGAAGTATATTTAAAGTAACATAAGGTCCTTTCGGTCATATCGGGTAATGTTGATATTTTTTGTATTATCTGGCATGGCTTTGTTAGTTCTTGCGCAGTAGATTATTCGCCTTTCGCCTGGCCCAAACAGTGCCAAAGCCAACAGCGATTTCGAATTTTCTTCTTTGTTTTTCAAAGTTATTTTCGTTACATATTAGTATCTCATAGTTTTATAGGTAAGACATTACTTCCTACATAAAAGAACCATACCTACATTGTAAAAAAGTTACAGTAACTATTTAAAAAAAATTCGTTTCTCTAAGAAAGGAGGAACACAAAAACGGCATAGATTTGAAAACGCTGCTTTGCTATTTGGCCAATCTTTACCGGGCACAATATCGATAACGAGAAAGCGGAATCTGTTGAAATTTGGTAAGAATGTTTATTTTTGAATTCCTCACAACCGTATCCAGTCAGTTTTTTGCTGGACTCATTTTCGAAATAAAATAAACACGGCTAACAATAGTCAAAAATCTTACCAGACTTTTTCTTTAGCCTCGTCGATAATACAGAAATCTGTAACAGCAATTTTTGGATTTTTTTACACCAAATTTTGAAAAATCCTTTGGATACGGTTGTAGATTTTTATAAATCCTATTATATGATAACAAAAAAGTTATGGTTTTTTCTTTGTAAGCAATATTCTGCTGGAATTTTGAACGTCACGTAATTTAGTAGGCCCAAGGAAACTGAAGCAAATTCGATTGGAGTATTGGAATTCAGGTTCCGCATAGCCACCGGCCACTTGTCTAATGGAACATGCGGCCAATAAATTGATACATGTCAAGTGATAAAAATAATACGGAAATTTGTTATTTTTTTTAATTCTTTTTAATTTCGAGACATTGCAATTCATGAAGCATGAAGCCGAGCATCAAAACCTTTTAAAGAATCATTAATAAATGGTTACGTTCTTAATAAGTTATACTTTTCTCATATAAGGTTTTCGTACCGTTTTTTGAACACTGCACGATTTCACTCGAAATGGTATTAGTGTTGTTGATGTTTCAAAAAATATCAAAGCAGTGTTGTCAAATCTATGCCGTTTTTGTGGCCTTAAGTTGTGTGTTTACCTTAGAGTTGTTACCAAAATCATGCCTTACATCTTTTTTTGAATCTCCCTCAAAGAACGCCTAAATATTAATAATAAAATTATACACAATATGCATTTTTTTACGCTTTGAATGATGTAGACGAAAATCCTAAGTAATCAAAAAAAAACATAAACAATCATCCACATATTTGAAATACCTACTTTTTTTCTCCTGCCATGGACAATACTTTAAGTACTATTATGTGTTGAATTTGGCACTGAAATATTTTTGTAGGATTTCAAATTCAGCCACCGACTTCACTTGGACGACATACCGTTCTCGCAAAACGCCCGTCCTTGGCCTGTGCCGGCGTTTATCAAAAACTACTTTTCACTGAGTGAAAAGGGCAAGCCGATTCTGACGTCGTTCAAAAACGCCCCTACTTATTTCTTGGACGATCACCAGGAATGGGAGGATAAAGATTATGTCGAATTGCCAGATATAGAAAGGAGATCGCAAGTTTTTCAGCAAGAAGTAAACAGTGTTAATTTTTTGTAGTAAGCGAAATTTAATAAAGGTAAATTTTTACTTAAAATATGTGTTCTGTCGTCATAATAATTTCTTGTTAAATATTGTCTGGGTTTATATCAAAATGACTATTGGTCAAGCCATGATGACAGTTAAAATAATTTTCTTAAATACCTGTTAGATTATTTTTAGATGTGCTAAAATACACTTTAGTAGGACACGTTTTTTGGTAAATTTAAAGACTGTAAAGAACTTCGATTGAAAGAAATTAATACCACCTTATGTTTTACACACTTTACACTTTAAAAAATTACAATATTTGCTGTTTTTTGGATAAAAATTGCAAAATAAAAATCATAGGCACGACAGATGATAGACAGATGACATAACATACACTTTTAGTAAATATTTGCCTTAAATTATGTTCATTTTAACAGAGAAAAAATGTTTCTGCCTGTACTTTTTTGAACGCCTAAAAAACAGTCAAAACTAGAAAAATTTCAGTGTTTTATTCTAGAACTCGAAAGTTTGAAAGAAAGCTTTAAAATGTGAGCAATATCATGGCATACTAATGTGAAAAACATAGAAAAAAATTGCTTCATCAAAAACGTTACCCCTTAAATTATGCTAAAATATTTTAAGCCGTAAATTACCATCATGGCTTCAGCATATATAATATTTTAAAAATATGTTTGACTCTTTTCCAATTTTTATATTTTTTAAGAACTGTCTTGTCCATCCTCTGTCTAGTCATGTTAGATTTCATTATAAAGCAACTGGTTAAAACAGGTAAAATTAAAAGGGCACTTCAACATTCTCGAGCCCCTTGAAAAATTTAAGCAAATCTTCATTTCCTGGCGCCTTTCAAATTGGAACACAAATCTTCTTGACCAGAACAAAAATCTTCTTTAATAACGACTTCAAGACACTTTTTCTTAATGTCCAATAAGCATATCTTGGCAACTGGTCTTTTGAAATGTCCAAATTGGGTTTTGATGTCTATGACTCGGATTTTTTCATATTTTTCTTTATAGACTTTGGTAACAAGTCCTTTCTGCCACACGTTTCGGGGTAAGTTCTCATCAATGATAAAACCACGTCTCCCACTTTCACAGGTCTATTTGAGGATGTAAACCATTTTGTTCTTTTAGTAAGTACAGGAAGGCATTCCTTAACCCATCTCTTCCAAAAATGATTCGTGAGTTCTTGTGCTTGTCTCCACTGTTTTCGAGATATAAGGTCGTCTTGGCTAAAATTTCCTGGAACTTGAACCGAACTAGATATCCTCAAGAAAAAATTTTTAGGTGTAAGAACCTCTGCATCTCGATGGTCTAGAGATACATACAGACCGCTTCAAGCTACTGCGAACATAGGGCGAAAGAAGTCTAATTTGCCAGTGTACGTACATGCAGAGACACCGCACGCCTATCAGTGAAGCAACCAACACTCAGGCTTCCGATCGCCATTCGCCGCCGTTCGCCTTGTATTTAGTACGCCTCTAACCACGGTGCTGTGTGGAGCGTAGTCAATGAAACCGGAATTTGGTCAATAAATACGCAAATTTTTATAACGTAATTTTCTTATTTTTTATCACTGATAAATAAGAGCGTTTTATTGTCAAAAAGGAGAAACAAAATAAAAGCAAGTTCTCAAAATAAAATAATACATTCTAAAAACCAAAAAGATTCTCTCAGTCAAAAAAAAATTAAAGCAAATGTTCGAAAAGTCCTCCTTGCTCGGCTAGACAATATCCGAGCCTACTATAAAAACCCCTTCCAACGTTTCCAAGCATGTTAGGGGTGATAATTTGAAAAGCTTCTTCAAAAACAGATAGAAGTCATTAGGAGCAAGATCGGGAGATCGAGCTGGCCATAAAATAGTTCTCCGTGTACTTATAACCCGATTAGGAAATACATTATCAAGATATTCCCTAACAAGGCCAACATTGTGAGCGGAACAACCATCTTGTTGAAACCATGTTTCACCAAATCTTACACCTAACAACTGCCTAGCAGTTGGAATAATGTGCTGCTGCAGTAGATCCAAGTATCTAGGACCATTCAAATTGCAATTGCCGTTAATAAAAAATGGCCCAATTACGTGTTCCCCTACAATACCCCCCCCAAACATTTAGTTTTTGGGGATACTGTGTTCTTACGTCAAAATGCAAATTTTCCCTCGACCAATATCGAACGTGTGTTGGGTTATGACGATTTGACCTTTTGACCATCTGCACTTTTTCGGCAACTTCGTAGACATCCATTTTTAGTTTTAAAAATGTATTATTTCAATTAAGAACTTACCCATCTGTTTCTCGAGCAAGGCAGAAATAAAACAAAATAATAAAAACAAAATGAATTTCCAAAAGATAACACTGCAGCGTGCTTCGAATCCACCTCGGTCGTACGGCACGGAGAGTAAATTGGACTTGATTCCCCCTATGTTCGCAGTAGCTTGAAGCGGTCTGTATACTAAAGGTATAATATTTACTATATTTTTCTTGTTAAATATCCTTTGCGTTCATATCAAAATGACTAATATTTTAAAAATAAGTTTGACAGACTTTTTTCTAATTCTTATATCGTTGTAGCGCATGTAGTGCATTTTGGCTTTGTTTCGAACTTGTTATATATACCGCTACCGAAGCGTTGAAATATTAGATAGCGTTCGAAATATCGCATAAACAAGTAAAAAATGTAGTGTCTTTTGGCTTTCTTTTGAACGTGTTAGGTATACCGATACCGATTCGTTGAAATATTTACTTTAAGTGTCTATTGTCTAGTAAATATTTCAACGCATCGGTATCGGTATACCGAACGGGTTCGAAACAAAGCCAAAATACACTAAATTTTTGACTTGTTTATGCCATGTCTCGAATGATGCCCGTTTTTTTGACGGGTCCGATGACCGAACAGCTGATTCCACTCGTTGCATTGCACCCTTCAGAAAAGCGGCCATCGTTCGAAACATCGCATAAACAAGTAAAAAACTAGTATATTTTGACTTCATTGCAACAACAAATCCAAAAGACGCTACATTTCTCACTTGTATATGCTATGTTTTGAACGAGACCCGCTGTTATGGTGGACGCGAGGCCTGAACAGCTGATTCCAATCGTTACGTACGTTGGTAGGTTGGTAACCGTACATACATTCCTCCGTACGCAACAAGTGGATTCAGTTGTTCTCCCATCGCATCCACCATAAAAACAGGCCTCGATCGAAACATTAGGTATATCGATACCGATGCGTTAAAGTATTTACTTTAAGTGTCTACTATTGTTTATCAAAAACTACTTTTCACTCAGCGAAAAAAAAGTCGATTTTGACGTCGTCAAACTAGCACCCACTTATGTTTTGGTATCACCAAGAATGCAGGGTGTCCAGCAACCGGGAGAACCGGAAAATAGTCGGAAAAAAGCCGGCAATTTTATATCGAACCGGGAATTTGACCGATATAGTTTATCAAAATTTATTTTGACCAAAAAGAAAGGTTCGTGGCATATGGGACACACATTTTGCTTTTCAATTCATTACGACCATCCCTCTTAGGAATCATCAGGGTAACATAGGACTATTAACATAAGCAACCACACCCAGCGAATTGAATTGAATATTAAAATTTAAAGATTGAGTTTTTCCCAAAGATTGAAGCCTCCATCAGGAACTATTTATGCGTACGCCACTGCCCTGAATTCGATGTCGTCGATTGAACCCATTGTGCTGCGGTATAAATTGCGTTTTTTTCCGCAACGTTTCGGTTGAAATATATATCACAGGCCAACACACGTTTTGGTGCGGGCGATTTTTTAACTGTTCCTGAGTAATTTTTGGGTGGAGAATCCGAAATAGCCATCAGGTTTTGTCTATCGGATCTAGTTTTTAAGATGGGAATTATTTACTTTTTTAACCTCTATATATATATTTTACATTATAACTACGACTATTGCCAGTAACAAAAAGAAACACATATAATTTAATATTTATTTTAAAAAGTAGCTTAACATACATTCATACTCATATTAGTCTCTATAACCTACAAATTTTCTTTTATACGACTTTCTAGCATGGAGTTTACTGGTCTGGTCTCGCTGAAGGCTCCAACAGTAGTCGGCCATCATGTAGCTATCCCATCGTCCTTGATATTGATCTTCCATAGTTTTAATATCCTGATGGAATCTTTCTCCCTGTTCTTCACTATAGTCACCTAAATTTTCTGGAAAATGATCTAGGTGGTTGTGGAGCCAGTGAACTTTTATACTCATGTTACAAACGAGAATATGAAAATTTGAAAGCATAGTTTCCACTAATTCTATGTAATTGTCTGCTTTGTGATTTCCAAGAAAATTTTTCACTACTTGAACAAATGAACCCCAAGTGTTAGATTCAGTCTCATTCATTGATGTGGTGAACTGTAGATCTTTAATAAGTTGCCTTATTTGAGGACCATCAAATATACCAGCTTTTAGTTTTTCCGTGCTAATCCCAGGAAACTTACGTGACAAGTACCCAAAACAATTTCCATCTCAATCTAACGCTTTCACAAACTGCTTCATAAGCCCCAACTTGATATGCTAGGGTGTTAGTACGATTTTTTTCTCTCGTAACCAAAGGTTCATTCACTACGTTATGTTTTCCTTGAACCATAGTATCTCTTAAAGGCCAATTTCTCTTAACCCAGTGCTGATCTTTAGCTCTGCTGTCCCAAAGACAGGGGTATTTTGTATATCCACTTTGTTCTTCGTATTTAACTTGTGCTATTGTTTTATACTCCTCTTTCATGGTATTAGAATGTCCAATAGGAATTGAGGCATATTTGTTACCGTTATGTAAAAGGACACATTTTAAAATACGTTTTGAACTGTCAATGAAAAGGCGCCAATCGTCTGAAGTGTATTCTGGCAAACCCATTTTTTCTAAGAGTCCTTTTATATCGTTACAGAATACCAGCTTATTTTCCTGAGTGAAAAAAGCCAGCAGATCCTTTTCTCTCTTACGATAAAATGTAACATTAGTGCCTGGATAAAGAAGTTTCTTTTCTTTTAATCTGGATGCAAGTAATTCAGCACACTCCTTTGAGAGGGCTAGGTCTCTCACGAGATCGTTCAATTCTTGTTGATTAAAACACTGAGGAGTTGTTAAATCTGCTTCAAATTCACTCTGGTTTTCTGATTGCATTCTTTGAACTTCATCAGACGTTGATGTTTCTGTATCATCTTCCGGGATTTCAGGAAGACTGCTGAAGGTTGGAATGGGTATTTCCTTAAAGTGCGGTACAGGTCTTCTTGCAGAATCTATATCAGGATATGTCGATTGTTTCTATTAATGCCTTTAATATTAACGAGACAAAAATAGCAGTCATCATAATGGTTACGTGGTTCCCTCCAAACCATCGGAACACCAAATTTCAGGCACTTTCTGTTTCCAATTGTCCACTGTCGCAAATGTTGAACACATGTTTTACATACCACATGTGGAGCACAAGATTTATCTTGATCTCCCAAATGAACGCCAAAATAGGCAAGATGAGACCTTTTCACAAATTCATAAATAGTTTTTCTACTTTATTTCAAAATGTACAAAAAATTATGACACAACTTTATTTGCAAAAACTACACAATATACTAAGACAAAAGGTACTATGTTTCCAAAACCAATTAGACGAGGTTGAGCAGGTATGGGGAGATCGGATCATAGGGAATTCCAAATATAAAATAGCTAATAAAATTAATAGGATTAAGTAATGCGTGTTAACCAGGTCTAGGAATATTGGTTTACGGACAATTTCAGATATATTTGGCTAATTAGATCCTAGTTTTGAATACCAAATTTCTATTTTAAATTTTAAAGAGATTATGATTTATTTATTTTTGCCTTTTATTAAAACTAAATTCTCTATCTCAAAAACTAGAGCTGATAGAAAAAAAATCTGCTGCCAGTTTTAGAATCAGCACATTAAGTATATCTAAAATCAGTTCTTAGATCTCAGGCACCAACATTTTTTTTTATTTTGTTGGCCTGTACAATCGATATACTTTTTTTATAATTTTGGTGTTTTGCTTTTGTTGTTGCGCCCTTGAAACCGCAAAAGGCGGTTAGGTCGTGACAGTACTTGCTCGATCGAACTTTTCACTCCAACGGATCCAAAATATGTAAGGGTAGTTGTGATCTCGGAAATAAAGATATGGCTATCTTTGTCATATGGAATTAGTTGGGACGAGTTATACTTACATCTCATTCCAAATTCTCCGAACCAATTTCAATATGGCGGCCGACAATTAAACACAGAAGCTATATGGAACTGTCATGGTCGCGATTCTTCAAAAACCGTCAGAAAATCTCGGCCTTACAAGTTTACACTTAATGCTTTTTTGTCAGGACTATTTGCTTAAATATTTTTATGTGTAAACAAACCTTTAAAACTTTTAACATACAAAACCATAGATAGCCATGAAATATTTCGCTGTCACTGTTCAGAAAAGTCACACAAATTCTGTCTTTCCTTTTACATGGTGAGAATTTTTGACGATTATTGGTACGCGTAGTAACAATTTAGCTCCGCCATAAACTAGTCCTGCAGAATATCTTTAAAATATTAAATTTACAAAGTGTTAATAAAAAAATGACGCAGTTTCTCTTACAACGTTAGGATAAATATGAAGGTTGCTGTGTTTTTATTTTATATGAGGCCTTAAGTAAAAATCGCCACTTTCCAGAATTCTGACGGGTGAGATTTTCTGTCGTTTCTGAAGAATCGCGACCTTTGTGTCAAAAAACTGGTCCGCAGCAATTTGGAATGGAGTGTAGTTAGGATCAAGTTCTAATATTTCAAAAAAGTGAATAAAAGGTGTTTGTCTGTAGATATAAGAGTTTACTTTATTAAAAAACACAAAAAAATAAAGCGATTTATTTAAGTGAAAATCAAAATCAACACACAAATTTACTGTACTTTTTAAACGTCGGCGATTCTTATCGGGCTCCTTTAATAAAAATTCGATGTCTCGTCAAAATAAAAATCTTCTAAAGAGCAAGACGACGACGAGTCATTTAGGCCACATTGTAAAATTAAAAACAAAAAATTCTAACCAAAAAATTTACCAGCCAACGACATTGAGAGCTGGTGGAAATAATCAACGCTATAGTATGTCCGCCAAATTAAAGTTTTAGTCGGGAAATGTTCCTTTATTTTGCCAATAGCATGACAAAAAAGAGACAGACAGTAATTCTCGGACTTACTATGAAATTAGTTTTGATAAATTTGACAATATTTGCCCTATATAACGCACGAAAACTATTAAAATAAATAAAAGTAATAGTTCTCTCACAGTCTCACAAATGATTTTAGGAATAAACTTGAAAACTGTTTACACAATTCCAATCCAATTCCGCCCAACAAAAAAATCCTTCGCGTTGTCCGACGCCAACGCAAAGTTACGGAAAGAAGCGCAACTATATACTCTCAGCCTGTAACGTCCGGTATTATTAATTTTAGTTGGTCAAAGTCAGTTCGTGCAAACGCGCCTTTGGCTCTGCGTTGTTCGGTCAAAGGTATTTGCGAGCGTAAGCGTAAGTATCACTTTCGATAGTAGAATAGAATAGAAAATACTTTAAAAAAACAACAAAATGAATCTCGTGTCCGCAAATAAAAATGAAAGTAAAACTCGTGGCATATCGGACAAAAATTCTACAGGTGTGCATGGTCACGGTGTAGCTTCAACTGCCAGGTATAATCCTATGACTCCCTGATGATTCCTAATAAGGATGAAACAGGTCTGTAGGTGTCTGGATTCTCCATTAGACATTGGAGGCCTGGTCGTAATGAAGTGAGAAACAAAAACGCTTTGTCCGATATGCTACGAGTTTTACTTTCATTTTTATTTGCGGACCCGAGATTCATTTTGTTCTTTTTTAAATATTTTGGCTTTTTAGTTCTGCGCAGCAAGCCTCCTCCGGAGCGATTGCTTGCTGATGCCTTAAAATTAGGGCCACGTAGTATGAAGCTCCAATTGGGGGCGGTGCTGCTGCGAACGTTACCTCTTTTTAAGAGTCATGTTACAGTGACCTTATACTTTTACAGGTTTCTACTTTATAACCTGTTGAACGGTACAGGATTCTGTATTTACGGTGTCTTGCACTTTTCAATTTTGATGTTTTTGTTTCTCGGTTTATTCGACAGGTGGCGCACCCAGTTACTACGTCCCCAAGGATTACAAACTTTTTGTTTTAAATTCTAGAGGTGTGCATGGTCACGGTGTAGCTTCAACTGCCAGGTATAATCCTATGACTCCCTGATGATTCCCAATAAGGATGAAACAGGTCTGTAGGTGTCTGGATTCTCCATTAGACATTGGAGGCCTGGTCGTAATGAAGTGAGAAACAAAAACGCCTTGTCCGATATGCCACGAGTGTTACTTTCGAAAATACTTTATTGCCAACCAAATTCTTAGAAAGAGTTAATATAAAAAGAGTAACGTAATTTCTTTATACTGTTTGAAAAATTCAAAATCTGAGCCTGAGGATCTGTCAAACAGCTGCGCAGTTGTAGGAATAAAGAGAGAGAAAGATGCAATGTAAACAGAAGAGAGGGATAGTATGGTACACAGGCTAAATGTATTTTAGATTCGAAATCTAATAAAGAACTTTTTAAAAAAAACTATACTTTATTTTGGAACCGTTTACAATGGTACTTAACACTACAAAGACTAGCTATTGAATGCCTCTGAATTTCTTACTGTTGTTTACAACAAATCCTATTTATATTAAATTAGTGCTGACGCTTAATTCTAGAACAAAGTCAAATAAAAGTTAAACGTGACTAAAAGTGCTTACACATTTCCTTCTAGAAGATCTCTTGTTCAAAACAAATATATCAAATTACATTAAAACAATAGTGAATAACAAAAGTATCAAATTACATTAAGATAAGGAACTTAGAATAATAACACTTAAACCTACGTATTGTTTACTCATATAACAGCTCCCCCCTTATTTAAAAAGTTAGTGCTACTCATTGCAGTAACTTTTGAAAGTACATTTTTGTTTTCAAAGAAAAACAAAATTTTGAAAAGAAAATAATCTTTACACTATATTTTTCCGTAAAGAACTGTTAGTGTTTAATTCAAATTCCTCTTCAATATCTTCACCTGGTCTAATAGAAGGTCTTCGCTTTGGTAAAATTTTTGAAAATCTTTTCCCAAAAACTGAAACATTTGGTTTATAAGGCCTGTCGTCATTATTGCTATTTTCTATACCTATTTGTAACATCCTTTTTCGCTTTCTGCATTTACAATACAAATATGCACTAATTATGATTATAATTAAAGATAATGTAAAATAGGTAAACCAAGAATAATATTTTTGAACTGTTGGTTCCTTAATTAAATCATCTAATTCTATTGAGTATTGATCCAATTTGTGTTTGGCAATTTCCAAATCCTCCAAATTTAATTTATTGATTTTTAAAGGTTTTAATTTCGGAAAATTATTAACATTATCTGGATATTTATCACAACAATTAAAAGGAATTTGTACAGTATTGGAATAGTTATAATTATAAAAAACAGTTTTTAAACTGGTTGCTTGAATTTTTGATGTTCCAACAAAACCGGAACATCTTGAGGTTAAAGTTAAAACAGTATTTTTATTAACAATTTTCGATTTTGGATCTATACCCTCACATTTTATAGTTATTGGTAATTGATTGGTTACACTTATTAGCCAAGCATTATTTTCTAATAATTGAATATTGTAATCTTCAGCCAAAATCAAAACCATTTCACATGTTTTTGGTAAAGTAAGAATCTTTTGTGTTTTTAACAGTTGTGCTTCACAAATAGCATTTGAATCTATTGGTAAAGGATACAAATTTTTACAAAGATAAAGACGGTTCGTTAATTCTTTACATTTATTGATATCAGATAATGAGATATAAATTTCGTTATCATCGTCTTTAGCAATGTATTTGTTTCCAACAGGTAGAATATGATGTAGCATAGTTCTATTATCATAAATAGGTATTGGATACATTCTATAAACTGTATAGATTTCTGATTCGGTTAAAGGTACTTCCAAAACAAAAACTAATTTTTTATCGATTATAAAAGCATGTAAATCAATTATGTTAAGGTAGGTTGGGATTTGAGATTTTCGCGGAGTGTAAGGCAAATTGTTCTTATCCAGATTTTTACTTATTGATTCTAGAGCATCCAATAAATCATTGGGAAGAATTATTGAAGCATGAATAATATTTGATCTTGCAAAAGTTATTGAATTTAAAATGTCTTCAACCTGTGACTGAAGGTAAGTATAGGATTCGAGTAGTTGTTCACAAATATTGATTAAATAAAATTTAAGATCAACAAGTTCAATTTCATCCCGAATCATATAAATTGATTTTTCAATTTCTTTAATATTTGAATTGAAAGTTTCTTCGTCGATTTGAAGTTTTCTCAGTGTAGAATTAAATTGTTTAATAACGGATGTAGTCACGCTTATTTGTTTTTTCATTAATATTTCCAATTCTTTATCGTCTTTTTCAATTTTATTGATACATTCATTAAAATATTGACCGTCAGCAGCGTCTAAATTTCCCGTGATATATTTCCAAACCGTACCTACAGCATCAAATAGTCCTCTTTTAGGTCTAATTACTTGTTTAGTTGTGGTATCAGAATCGATTTCATCAAATTTATTACCAATATCTTTTGAAATTTGTTTTAACAAAGTTACATGAGATCTAATATCAAAGTGTACATTTTTCATAGTTCCTGTTTTTTGCGAAAGCGTAAGCTCTAAGTTATCTAAGATATGATTATTATTAATAAAAGCGTTTTGCAAAGCCTCTAGATTTTTATATACTAATATGGTCCACTTATCATTAGATACCTTAATACTGGCCTCTCTATGATAGTAAACACCTACTGTGTTATTGATTTCAGTTAGACTATACTGTTGACCATAACGTTCTTGTCCGAATCCGAGTAGCACGGACATAAATAATCTGAAACAATATGTTTTAATCATTTTCTTGTTCTTATTGTAGGTCATCATCTTGTTTAACATAACATGGTTTTAGTAAATCAAAATTAAATTTAGATGTTTGCTTAGTTATTGGATTATAAACAGAAGCTGAATTTTTGAAAATTTCTTTAATTTCAAATGGTCCGTTAAATTTCGGTGAAAGTTTTCCTTTTATTTGGGTTTCTTTAACGTATACCCTATCTCCAACTTTAAATTCATAGTTTGGAGTTACGTGTTTATCAAATCTTGCTTTTGCTTTTTGTTTAGAAAGAATTGTTCTGTTTCGTGCTATTTCATAAAAGTGTTTGATTTTTGCATTTAAATCGCGAACATATTTTGAGATTAACTCTTGCTCATTATAAAGAACTTCAACGGGTCGCGATGACGTATGTCCAAATATTAATTCATAAGGTGTGAAACCATGAGTTTTACATGTTGAGTTATTATAACATATAACCGTATATGGGAGAAGTTGATGAGGGTGTTCGTTAGGATTTTCTGTAGTACACACTCTTATCATTTCCAAAAGAGTTGCGTGAAATCGTTCTAAACTTCCATTGGATTGTGGATGACCTGTACTTGAAAAAGTTAACTTTATATCGTACATCTTACACAAATCTTTTAATAACTGATTATTAAATTCTTTGCCCCTATCAGTATGAATCCTTAAAGGTGTACCGTAATGCTGGAAAAATAGTAATAAAGTATTCACTATATTTTTTGAGGTTTTATCACTAAGAGGATAAGCTTGTATGAATTTTGTTAATTCATCTCTTATAGTCAAAACCAAATTTTTTTGTGGAATTTCCAAAATGTCTAAATTAATTCTTTCAAATGGTGTTTTTGGGGTTTCTGTAATTACGAGTGGGTTATCTAAATTTTTCCTTAAAATTTTGTTCTTTTGACATATCTCACATTCTTTTATAAATGTTTCAACCTCTTTACTTAAGTTTTTCCAATTATATTTTTCTTTGATTCTCCGTATAGTTTCATTGATTCCTCGATGAAAATTTCTCTTTCCTGAGTGATATTGATCAATTATTATTTGTTTCTGATCATCACTAGGTTCTGTGACAATATTTTCACAAACTACCAAATTTAAATCGTTTTCTGCAAAAATAAAGCATATCATCTCTAATATTGGTAAGTCAACTCTTGTCTCAACATAATATGTTTTTGAAGGATCGATATCATTTTGACATCTACAAAGAATTCCAAAAAGTATTGAAATTGCATCTTCTTGAAAATTTGGCAATGGAATAATATAATAATTTCTTTTCCTAATAGATTTTGAAGGTAAAATATTGATTCTTTTAATGTCAAACTTTGGACTTTCCTCGAAAAAATCTTCTATAATTTGATAATGTAAATCTTTCATATTATCTTGTTGAAAAATTGTTATGATATTTTTGTGATCTTTATTTAATAATTGTTCATTTGTATATCTGATTTTGGAATAATCAATCAATGATATTGTTTGATATAAATTTTGGAATCTATTAAATTCGTTTTCAAGTGTCTGCGGTGACATAAGGGATAAGTTTTCGTTTTGATCTTCTTCGGATGAACCTTCCTGTTCCGATAAAGCATTAATAATTGCCGTTCGTTTATCCATCAAAATATAGATATTGATTTGAATATCTGTTGATTGGAAAATTGATTTAATCATTGATAAAATTATATCCCAATTTAATGAATCTAAGCCACAAGCTATTTTTGGCATTGCTACGTATTTAATTTGATTCTCGAAACAATTTTGTTTTAATTTTTCTAAACATTTATAGACATTATCATAAGTGGGTTTTAAATTATACTTTTCTTTAGTGATTAAATAAAAAATATTTCTGTCTTTGATTTTCAAATTTATAATTTCACCAACTTGTTTATTCTGACTTTTAAGATATTCAACATGTCCATATTTTTGTTTAAACTGTAAAGCTATGCCTTTACCCATTTTTAAATCTTTTGATACACAATGAGCCAAAGCAAAGTGCAAAGGAGCATCAAATAAATTTTCTTCTAAAATTTTAATATTTTCTTGGTTAATTTGATTTTGAAAATTTACCGAATAATGTATTGTATTTATTTTTTCATCGATTTTAATTCTGGATAGAGCATCAGCGTTTTTGTTAATTTTTCCTGATTTGTAAATAAACTCAAATTCATATTCTTCTAGTTTAAGTCTCCATCTAGCCAAACGACTACCAGGATCTTTAATAGAACTTAGCCAAATTAAAGGACGATGGTCTGTTACTAAATAAAATTTTCGTCCATACAAATAGGGTCGAAAATGTTTAACTGACCATATTATAGCCAAAAGTTCACGCTCTATGGTTGAATATTTTTGTTCTGCAGGATTTAATGTCCTGGATGCATACGCAATGAGTAAGTCTTTGCCAATAGTTCCTTGTGATAAAACTGAGCCAATAGCATAACCGCTAGCATCAGTTGTTAAAATAAAAGGTTCCTTGAAATTTGGATATATTAAAATTGGACTTGTTGTTAAAGCATTTTTTAATAATTCAAATGCATTCTTGCAAGTTTGATCAAAAATAAAAGGTATATCTTTTTGTAATAGTTTAGTTAAGGGTTTTGAAATTTTTGCAAAATCTTTTATGAATCGTCTATAATATCCTGCTAATCCAAGAAAAGCTTTTATGTCTCTTTGAGTTTTTGATAGACTATTATATCGTCCATATAAACAAGACATCTTTCATTTTGAATTCCCACTAAAATATTGTCCATTACCCTTTGAAATGTTGAAGGAGCATTTTTGAGTCCGAATGGCATTCTAATATACTCATAATGTCCATTCTTAACTGAAAAAGCAGTTTTTTGTATATCTTTTGGATCTACCTCAATCTGATGAAAACCTGACGCTAAGTCTAACGTAGTAAAATATTCACAATTACCAAGTTGATCTAACAAGTCTGATATGTTGGGTAGAGGATATTTGTCATCTACTGTCACCTCGTTAAGTTTCCTATAGTCAATGACAACACGCCATTTTTGTTTTCCTGAGGCGTCTAATTTTTTTGGAACCACCCACACTGGGCTGGACCAGGGCGAAACAGATGGTTGTATGATACCTTGATCTAACATTTTTGAAATTTGATTTTTTACTTCTTGTTTATGGATTTGCGGATATCTATATGATTTTGTAAAAATTGGTTTACTTTCTTTAGTAGTAATCGAATGTTTAATTTCACTGGTAAATGTTAAATTATCCCCCTCTAAATAAAATATATCTGAAAAGTCAAGACATAACGACATAATCATTTCTTTTTCCTCTTCGTTTAAATGTGTCAAACGTAATTGTTCCATAATATCATTCTCACGATTTGCTGGATGTCTTTCCGTTAAATTAAAACAGACTTCTGAAGAAGAAGGATCAATAATCGGTTCAAATTCAAATTTTTCAAAATTAATTATTTTTGTAACTGGTCGCGCATTTATAACCGTTGTGCAAAATTCTCCATTATTATTTATTTTTACCAAGCAATTAGGGATGTAACACTTGTCTATCTGTTGTGCTAATAAAATAGCTTCAGTGTTTTTTAATTTATCCGTTCTAAATTTAAAAGCTCTTTCTGTACGACCTTCAATTTTTATCGTATTATTAATAGGTTTTATGTCAGCTGATTGTTGTTCTGACTGCATTGGATCATTTTCCGAATTACTCCGATAAAGTGGTACTGTTTTAAAATTTGTAATCAATTGATTATTTTTATAATCAATAACACAATCATAATGTTTTAAAAAGTCTGAACCTAGTAAACCGTCAAACTGTATATCCAAATTATAAACTAAAACTTTATGTGGGTCTTTAATATTAAAAGGAATTAATGCTGATTCTGTTATATTGATGGGTACGTTAGTGATACCCCTAATAGTAACATTTTCTGGAAATCTAATTTTATATTTTTCACATGTTTTAGGTTTAAAAACAGATTTACTTGCACCTGTATCTACTAATAATTTAAATTGTTTTGAAACATCGGTAATATAGTACAATTCTTCTGAACAGGTAAAAATTTCAAAATTTACATCAATTGATCTTGAGTTTGGATGAAGGGATTGTGATCGTCCTCTAAAGTTATTTCTGAAATTTGACTTATTAAATTTTGATCTGTTTCCGAGGCTGATATCTGAAAATTTACAGAATCTTGAGAATAATTTTCAAAATTACTTATTTCAAAGTCATTTCCAAAATTTTCATTTTCGTAATTGACATTTTCAAAATTTTGATCTGTGAAATTATAATTGTCAAAATTTTTACTAAAAAAAATTTCATTTGCAAAATTTTCATTATTTTCAAAATTTTTATTATTTTCAAAATTTTCAAATTTTTCTGAATTAATAAAATGCATTGGTTTGTATGTAGGGTTAGGCTGTATTACACTTGGCCTATTTTGATAGTTTTGATTTGGTCTAAAGTTGCCATTATTTTGTTGTGGACGCTGTATTACATTTGATCTTTGTTGGAAATTATTTGGTCTTGTATTTTGAAAATTCTGATTTTGATAGGATGTAGATGGTTGAGGATTTTGATTCCTATTTTGAAAATTGTTTGAGTTATAAAAATTTTGTGGTCTCGATTGCGACACTCGTCTAATTCTACACTCATTTATTAAGTGACCTTGTTTTTTACAAAATGTACATATTTTTGGTAGTTTTTGAATTGAATTTTGTGATTTAGAGAATTTTTGATTTTCAAAATAAAAAAGTTGAAGCTCACGTTTAATAAAAGAAATAGCTTCAATCATGTCTTTCGGATTGTTAGCACGAACTATATGCCCAATTTTTGATTCTAATCCGGTTAATAAAGTATTTAAAGCCATAGTCTCAATAAGTTTACCCTGAGCAAATTTTTGATCTCTTGTAAGGGTTTGCCTATTGATTGCTGAATTCATTTTCGCACAGTAAACTTGTAAACGCGAAATAAAAGTTAGTGGATTCTCAGATGGTAACTGATGTAACCTCTGGAGATCCTGAATTAAAGCAGTAAGGTCTCTTTGATCGCCAAAATGCGTATTTAGAAGTTGTGAAACTTCTGCCCAAGAACTTATATCTCTAGAATTAATAAGCTGAGAAGCTTTACCCTTTAACTGATTTTTGATTTTGACAAGCAAAAATTGTTTTTGATTTTGAACACACATGGCTTCTGCCAAGTCGCATGCATTACAAAATGTGTTGAGATTAATAGCATCTCCATCATATTCTGGAATTAATGAAAATATTTCAGAAAGTTTATAAGGTTCAACTTCTTGTTCTTCCGCCATAATTTACTTTTTTTTCAAAAAATTTTCTTAAAACTAAAACTTAAAATTTAAAAATTTCTGACTAGTGAAGAAATTCGGGCAAACAATAAATATTTAAAACTAACTTACAGTATTAAAATCTTCATATCTTGAAGCAAAGGAAGTTCGGAAGTTCTCTGTATCCTGAAGCAAAGGAAGTTCGGAAGTTCTCTGAAATCGCTTTTGAAATTAAGCGGCTGGATTCAGTTCCTCTTCAAAGCTGGATCGGATTTGGCCAGATGAATCTTCTTTCTTCTATAACTTTTCTTCTGTAACTTTTCTTCTATAGCTTTTTTTTTTATTTTTCGGTTCCTTTTTATTGCTAGTTTTAAGGCTAAAACTACTAAACCTGTTTTTATGCTGGTTTTAAGGCTTAAACCACTAAACCTGTAATTGTGCTGATTTTAAGGCAAAAACCACTAAACCTGTTTTTAAGAAGCAAGTAAGTTCTTCTTGTAAAACACTAACGTGTACCGTACTGACAAGTCTCTTGGGTGCACTACCGCGGACGGTGAACTACGAATAGCTTTTTTCGTACACTGGACCTCGAGCTGTAGTACGTCGAAGAAATCCTACCGACTGCGCCACTTTTTAGATTCGAAATCTAATAAAGAACTTTTTAAAAAAAACTATACTTTATTTTGGAACCGTTTACAATGGTACTTAACACTACAAAGACTAGCTATTGAATGCCTCTGAATTTCTTACTGCTGTTTACAACAAATCCTATTTATATTAAATTAGTGCTGACGCTTAATTCTAGAACAAAGTCAAATAAAAGTTAAACGTGACTAAAAGTGCTTACACATTTCCTTCTAGAAGATCTCTTGTTCAAAACAAATATATCAAATTACATTAAAACAATAGTGAATAACAAAAGTATCAAATTACATTAAGATAAGGAACTTAGAATAATAACACTTACACCTACGTATTGTTTACTCATATAACATGTATAGAGGGCGCTGGTTCTGCTTGCGTTAATTTCTTTGTGTTGTTGTTTCCGATGTGACTTGAATTTCTTATAGCGGACAGCATGAAATAAATAGACACTTAAAGTTGTCAAGCTATTTTTGATTCCTTGTTGTTAACGTATCTTTGATGCGTTTGTGAAAGCGTCTTTAGAAACAAGAGTTACGTCCATATCTACCAACGTGAAAATTTTCCGATTAAGTTTTAATCATGATTAACACTAATCGGAGTTTCGAATGACTCTTGGCAAAAAGTTTTAATCCATAACACCATATTCTAAACACCGATTAGTAAGTAATCACGATTAAAGGCTAATCGGGAAATTGGCCAAGGAGGTCAGGAAGCTCCAGGTCAAATTTAAATAGTGGTCAGCATCGCCGGTCCAACCGAAACAGAGCTGACTGAAGAGTACCTGCTCGAAGTCCTTGCTCCACCTAGTCAGGAAGGATGTGAGACTAGCAACAGGGCTCCTAACAGGACACTGTTGTTTTAACAAGCACCTAGAGATGCTGGGAATCACTCAGAGAGTCGATGGTACATGGAACACCTTGGAAACTATCTGTTGGTCCCAGGCGACGTAAGAAGGTTGCAGCCCAGAAAAATCTGTTCTTTTGCGAAAGAGGCAGGCTTCAAGGGCTAAACCATGGATAGTGGGCGTGTAACGGGCCCAGAAAGATGGCCTACCTACATGGGAATCGGGAAAACTCATGCAACAAAAAATGATTGGGATACGCTAGCTGCTTACGAATACTGCAAGGGTGGTCATAGAAATAGGGTGAGACGTAGTCGCTGTTGTACGACGTATTCGTTCTGAACATACGCATTTTGATACGATTACGACTAAGCACTCTCTATTTGTGCAACTGCAGCAACTTAAGTGTCTAATAACTATTTAAAAATAAAATGCAACTTATATATTTTTCATTCATGTATTTTTCTTTTCAAATAATATTCTACATTACGGTGCTAAATCTCAAAAAATTAAATTTTTATTTGTTTTGCAGGGACTTATCGGACATTATAGGCTGACTTAAATAAAGTCGGCACTATTTTTGGCAGTTCAACACAAAGGTAAACAATTACTACATATTTATGGTGCGGCCCTCTTCTTGGTTGCTGGGGCTATCTAAAATCTACGTTTGGGCTATCCATCCAGAGCTTTTTTGATCGCGGCGCTGTCAAAATAATGTTGACTTAACATAATGCTTGTGCCTATCTTTAATAAAGGACGACATTAACTTTAATTTGTCAACTTTATGGATGGCACAATATAAGCATGTTTAGATGACATGTTTATATGACAAAAATGTCAGAAACCTTTCAACCTTCGTGCGGAACTGTCAAAAATAGTACCAAGTCAGGCTATACCGGCTTTATTTACCGATAAGTCCCTAATATCTATGTTTTTTAACAAAATAGCGAAAAAACAAACTAAAAAGATATCACAATCTAAAATTTTATTCAATAACAAAAAAAATCCGCCGAGAATGGTAAAAATTCCAACTATATTAATATAATATTTTACGGGTTTCTGATACCGATTTTAGGATGACCCATACAAAAATTTCTGCACGATGAGTTGGCACAGACTTGTATATTTCTAGATGATGTTTGAGCACCAAAAATTTGACTTAAATCCTAAAGGAACCTTTAAACAAAACTATAACTCCTAGTGGCTCTATCAACTAATAATCACTTTACAAGTCTGTATTAACTGCAGATTCGTAACAGTAACATAAATTATTAAACGATAATTTGTAATTAAAAAAAACCTACCTACGCTAAACTTAAAATTCTAACTTGGAAATTTTTTAATGTCAATTTTGAACTTCATCATGGTAGGTCAATCAATATCACAATACCAGTATGAAACTCATTTTTGCTAAACAATAAATAATAAGTACGTAGAATGTCGAATTTTAACCTTTAGCATGATGTTAACGTTTACCTAATTTTGACTAATTTTTAAATAAATTCTACTGACCAAAAATAAATAATGATGACGTAAGCATTTTTTCGATCAAAAAGGACGCTCTAAAAATTCAATTCCTAACCTATCTGTGCGACCCAAAAAAATATAATTTTTTATGGAACAGTTGAAGTATCTGCCAAAAACTACTCTTATAAGGCAAGAAATGTCCAAAAATAGGTTTAATCGTGGAAGAGGCCATTTTTGTAGTATTCTCGAGGACTGTTAAAGGCGGTTTCGGGTGAGTGAGTTAAAATGACCCAAAATGGCTTTAGAGAAGAGGTTTTAAAAAAAGCTAAAAGAAAATCTTTAATGATTTTTTACGGACTTTGCGCCCATGATATCGATCGAGGCCCACCAACTATTTTTTTTTTTAATAAGAAGGTAAACTTGTGGCACCTTTTTGGAAAGCTTGTTAAAAAAGAAATTTAACGCACTAGTTTTTTTTGACATTTGGAAATTTTAATAGCTTCAAAACTATATATTTCTCTATTTAATAACCGAAATAACGAAAATACCACCCAAGGAAATTATTGGCGGCTCATTTGGGAGCCCTCACTGTTGGCCCAGGGCCTACCAAAATTTTTTTTATGAGGAGGTACCACTTGTGGCACCTTTTTGGAAAGCTTGTTAAAAAAGAAGTTCGATTAAATAAATTTTTTTGACATCTGTTAAAATTTAATCTAATCGAATTTATTTTTTAATAAGCTTTCCAAAAAGGTGCCACAAGTGGTACCTCCTCATGAAAAAAATGTTGGTAGGCCCTGGGCCAACAGCGAGGGCCCCCAAGTGGGCCGCCAATAATGTCCTTGTGTGGAATTTTATTTACTTCGCTTAGTTAATAGAAGCCTAAAGGATTGACAAAAAAATAAGTTTTTTTTAAATTTTTGACACATTGCTTGAAAGATGTCAAAAAATACTAGGCGTTGGGATTCTCTTTTAACAAGCTTTCCAAAAAGATGCCACAAGTGGCACCTTTTCATAAAAAAAAAACTTGGTAGGCCCTGAGCCTCCAGTTAGGAGCCCCAATTTTTTTTATCATGGGCATGTAAAAAATCATTAAAGGTTCGCTTTTAGCTTTTTTTAAAACCTCTTCCCTAAAGCCGCTAGAAGCACCGTTCCATTTAAAGAATCCACCCTGTATATTTTTTGAGTAACATATTTTAACAAATAGAATCTTAAAAAGAAGGTAAAAAAACTCCGAATCAGTTACTTCAACCGAAAGGATCTAAAAACAAAAGACCTTGTGGGATACTCATCCAAGTTTGAATTTTCGTTTTTTCCACCCAAGATCTTTTGATCTTCTGTTTTTAAATAAAATCTTGTACGTGGAGCTTTTTTTTTTGAGTTTTGGGCATTTTTTATTTTTAGCAGATTTTACTGGATTTAACAGTATGTAACTCAAAATCTAGAGGGAATAGAGGGTTCCACCCTTGACAACTTTTGGGAGAATATGCAATCAAAAGAACTTTTTTGGCAAAATTAAATTTAACATTGGGGCTTATGGGAGAAAATCGGAAAAATGCTCAAAACTCAAAAAGCTCCACAAACAAGATTTTAGAATGAGAAATAAATTCATGACTTGTTGATTAGATCGTTCATATTATTCGACTATAAAATCTTATGTCGCACTGATGATCTCTAACAAGAGTGAAACACGTGTCTGCGTCTAGTCTCCAGGTCGCACCCGGTATGTATTCTTGTGGTACTCCGGTGTATTTTATAAAGTTCGTTTTTTGCTATCGATTCGTCATAGTAGAAAGCCTGACTGATGGATGGACTGTGTCTGAAACCAGTCAGTGGTAGAACTGTTGGAGAAGGCGAAAAATCCAACAGTTTTCTGTTGGTAAAACTCTCTTTTTATTTAAGATTTTAATTGTTTTTGGGGGTAAAGATATGAAAAGTGGGGACTAAAAATCTGTACTTCTGACTATGAACAATTATTGATTTCTACAGGAAATCCAACAATGTTTGAGCTTTAATAATTTAAAATATACTATCTTGAGATTTGTTTAAGGCTATTTTACTATGAACAATTATTGATTTCTACAGGAAATCCAACAATTTTTGAGCTTTAATAATTTAAAATATACTATCTTGAGATTTGTTTAAGGCTATTTTAACTCACTATTGAGAAACCGAGCTTAAGGTTTAAATAATGGCCTGACCAAATTATTTGCAGTGTATGCTCCAATTTGAATATTAGTGGAGTGTGGGATTTTGAATGAAGGAGTTTTGTAAATATGTGGGATTGATAGCTCTTTAGTCACACAATCAAGTGTTAGGTATGAAAATTTGGGACTAAAAATCTGTACTTCTGACTATGAACAATTATTGAATTCAAAAGGAAATCCAACAATTTATTGAGCTTTAATAATTTAAAATATACTATTTTGAGATTTGTTTAAGGCTATTTTAACTCACGGGTCACTCACTATTGAGCCTAAGGTTTAAATAATGGCATGACAAAATTATTTCCTAAACAGCCATTTCTTATCGCGTTCAATGATCTTTGTAACCTTTTAAAATGCTTTTTAGGACGACGTTTTAGATCTCACTTTTTTCTAAACACCTAACCTACACAATAAAAAAAGAACTATGATAAAAATTGAATTAATTATTTAGCTAAAAATATGAAAATAAATTCCTTCAAACTCGATAGGAATAATTGAAAAAGATTTTTTTCGTAAAACATTCCCAATGAAAGAAACACTTCTTTAGGATAAATATCACAAAAGTATTGAATAATCTAATTCCGAAGCAATAAGCATTAAATACTGTGTGGTACGATATAAGAATATATTTAAGCTTGTTACTGATTGAAAGCGAAATAATTTTACTTTAAATTTCGATTATAAAAAACCAAGCTAAAAACACCCAAACTAATACCACGACTGCTACACTTTTCAACCTTAAAATGTACTGTGCTCCTCCATGACTACTTTTTTGTGTTTGTCACTTTTTTAAATTTTGCGGTAGATATTAATAAAAAAAAAAAATTGTGTAATTAAATGTTATTGATGATTTTTCAGTTGGGACTTTTTTTTTTGAAAAATTAAGGACAAAATTAAGTCTTATTTTTCAAAAAGCTTTTTAATTGATAGTTTCTATATATTTTATGATGTTGCAGTACGGTCCTCTTTATTTTTAAGCGCACTGGGCCCTAGTTCTATCAAAAATTGAGCGTTCGCGCTCCCCGACTCCAAAAGCCAGGGATCGGTCCCATTTCTCAGACAAACATGTGCGTAAAATGTATATTTTTCAGTCTAAAATTTCGAAGAGGTTTCAAGGAAAAGCATCTTTTTGCGAGTGATGGGATCATTCCCCGTGATTGATCCCTTCTCTTGAGGGATCGTTCCTGCTCTCGAGATTCATTAGGCCCCAGTGTGCCGATTCTTGAATTTCGGAAAAGTCGTACGGGAACGGTCACCTCCCTGATATCGACCAATAAAAGGCTTTGCTGTTATCACGAGTTATTCGAAACCCATCCGACCACGGCCGAACGTCACCCGATTGCCGTGTAGCGAAGGAATTTTTCTACACTTTCATAAACCTGCCTCAGAGCAGGAGAACGGGCGCTCTTGATGAACGATAATCGAGTCAGCTTTGCGCGTGCGCCATACAAACTTGGAAGCTTCGAAATTCAAGAATCGGCACCCAGGTGTCAAAAGTATCCCACCAAGCAATATTGTCAACAACTACAACTGAAAAGAGGGAGGGATTCCAAATTCTCCGGACCAAATTCAATATGGCAGAGACTGGCATTTAAACACAGAAAGTAATGGAGCTGTTCATTGTCAGTGTCAAAAAATTGGTACGATTATATTTTTATTCGAGTGTAAGTTGCATTCAGTTCGGGCGACAAAAATAAGTGAGGACATTTTGTTGTCATAATACTAGTGTACGGTAAGTACCGACTAAACTTTTAACAGGATCGTATCAAGATAAATTTTTAGTTGAGAAAAAAAAAACTGAAAAAAGGTAATAGTCGGTTTTACATCAGTTAAAAATAAAGTCAGAACTTATGAATAACCCTGTTGTGCTGCGTTGGATTCACAAAAATCGTATTTTTTAAATACCCCATTTAAGTGACATGAAACCCTAAGCTGAAGTGTTCCAATTACCACTAAATAAGACTAACAAAAACAAAAAATATTCTTTGGAGGAGATATCGTAGATATTAAATACATTTGAAAAGTGTTTGGAAAAAAAAGAAAGTATTTATACTTAGAGCTCCGGCAACGACTCCATAGGAGCGATAGGTTCTTTCCAATAGTTAAACTGCGAGTACTCGGTCGCCGCCTCGAGACGAGATGGGAACAGCTGGTCAACTATCACGCTCATGTTTGAGTAGCTGCAAAAAAAAAGAAAAAACAACTGGTAAACTATACCTATTTTAAAGAAAATAAAGATTCCTTTCAAGGGTGTGATAAACTTTTTAAATTAAACACCATTGGTTTGATAGACAGGTAAGTTAACACCCAACAGCATAGTTAGGTTAGGTCGGGTAAGGTGGTAGATCCGAGGTTAGATCACTATCAGATTAGGGCAGTTGATGTTACGCAGGAACTTTTGATGAAATTATCACCCTCTTAAAAATTTAATTGGTTCTTTCAAATCTTGGTAGAGCGGTTGCCCCAGAGCGTTGCAGGGGGCGGATTTTCAAAGCCAGACGAAAAGAAAGAGATAGACGGGGAGTGTCTCTTTCTTTACGGTCAAGATGCATCGGATGGGTCTAAAGCAACCGAGTTCGTCCGGTCCCTCCTATCCGCTGTTGGTGCTTACTTACGCCAACATACCGGCATATCTTTTAGTTGCCTTCCATTCTGCCCGCACAGTTGGTCTAGAGAGAGGTGTTTTAAAAAAATATAATATAAAAAGTAAAATCCTCTATGTACCCATTTTCTGGAAGGCTATTTTTGGAAAATATACTGAGAATCTTAAATAACAACCCCTTATTATGACTTCATATTTGAATTCTCGCTGAAATTCTCTTTCCAATGGTAACCCCTATCATAAGCTTTACTTTACTAATTTTCGACATATTGGCTTTCAAAATGTCAAAAATTTACTTTTTAAAGGCCCATATCTTAGAATATGCAATTTTCGCATGGGGTGCTGTTACGAATACGTTAGGGCCGGTTACTATCACGCAAAAATGGATAATAAAAATTTTATTACAAAAGGAAAGGCTGTATCCAACTCACTATTTAGCGAATCTAATATTTTTGATGCAAGACAACCGTATTTCCAAAAAATTGCAATAGGTCTGTTCCATAATAAGATTCGTGTCTCAAATGTTAACCACCCATATGCTATACTTAAGTCTCAAAAACCATAGGTCAAAGGTGCTTTCAGTTCATAGCCCCCAAAGTTTATGCAAAAATTGTAACATTTCTTCATACTCCATCCAAATTAGCTTTTAAACACAAATTAAAAGTATTTCTTAGACCCAGATATCTCGAGATGAGGTTCACAGCATAACAGATTTTTAAAATAATTAGTTTCAAACGTTTTTTTTTCTAAAAATTAAACCAGACTTAAATTTTTACTTTTTTCTACCTGTTTTCAAAAGTATTATCCTTCCTAACTGTACAAATTTCTATTCTTAGATAACTAACTTTTTATGTATTACTTATTTATTTAGAAAAAAAAAATATGCTGGTATATTTATTTATTTTCCTACATGAATGATCGGGTAAACTTATTTGACCCTACGCGCCTGTTGTCATTTTTTATTTCCTTGTACAAAATCCCTTAAATCGATATTTTTGACATTTTAAAAACCAACACAGCGAGAATTCAAATATCAAGTCAAAATAGGAAGTTGGTATTTAAGAGTTTCAGAATATTTTCCATAAATAGCCCCCCAGAAAAGTAGTTAGAGATGTGTCGAAAACAAAAATCTATGTTTCAAAGATTATATATTTTTTTTTTAAACCCTCTCTAGACCAACTACTGTACCCGGTATAGAAGGAGACAGGCGTAAAAATGAAACTCGTATACAAATGCTTTTCGTATAAGTTTGAAAATACAGCCCCACGGCATTCGCAGAGTAGATGGTTTGTTTATGCTTGCCTCAGTAGTCATATGGACGATAAACACTGAACTCACTCTCCTCAGTAAGTCCCGCTTAGTAATGTAGCTGTCCTCCTCATATCCTATCTTGGCCACAGCTGTCTTGAGATGCTGCAGGTATCCAAACCCGCCCCTCTTGCTTAAAATCTAACCTATCTAATCGCTGTCATCACTCCAGGGATTTTTTCAACCAAAGGTAAAACAGACTAGACCAGTAAGTATCTCCTGGTTGTCAAGCCGGCTACACCGTCTAGTTAAAGACTTCGTGTCGTGGAATTAAAAGGAAAACCAAATTCTACCTTCCCCCTACCGTCCTTAGGGATTGGGGATGCACAATAGTCCCAATATAGGCTTAAAACTACTACAAGCCGGGGAAAGTTAAGGTTGGGGAATAAGAAAAAAAAGAAAAATTTAGAAAAAATCGACCGGGACCAGAGCATTTCTATTCCTGGAAAGCAAAGGCATAAAGAGAAGCTACCCAACTAATAGTTTTCCAGGCCACACGGAAGGAAGACATCAGGATCAGGAGGATAAGTTTAATAAAATCACTCTACTCCAAGACTTTACAGGGGAACAGAGGCTTGAACCAGCCTACAGAAGAACTCGAACAGGAACCTTCCAAAAGGAAGAATTCGAACTGGACTATCTTCTGATGGTGGGACGTTCTAATCTGTATCCAAAGGACAAGAAGGTTCTACTGTGACAGGGTGGAAGTGTAAGGGGACGCCCTGTCGTATGGCAAAAAGGGCTCGCGTAGATCCTAGTCGTCGGGCCGACCCTCCTTCTATCCTTCTATGCTCGGGGTGGTTTAGATGTCGGTCAAGAATAAGAAAAGAAGCACACAATGATAATAAAAAGCTTCAGCATGCAATAATGACTACAATTAATATGACTTCTTAACCTTCAAACCAACACCAACACCCAAAAAGTTATTAAAAGTGAAAGAAAAAAATGGTTATTTTGATGATATGCACAAAGAACACCACTCCCAAGATGATTTTGAGTTGCCCACTGCTTACCGTTAATTTTGTTTTGCTGACTAGGTATGCCTCGAGACCAATGGTGACACAAGTTCAGGTACAATGAGGGAGAACAACTATTATCTTATCTCTACTATATACTAAGCTTGTATCTAGCTTTAAAACAAGCGACCGTCCACTTACTACACATAGAACAATTAAAACTGATAAAATGACTAGATTATTACAATAAAAGGCACAATGGAAAATGATAACACATTGGTAAAACCTAACTAAACTAAACTAAGTTAATACCGCCTAAATCACAGATTCTTTAAAATTATTACAACATTATTTGCTATGCCAACAAGGGGAACCACGCACACACTATTTACGAATTTTGCAGCAGCAAAAACCTAAAATAACGAAAGATCCGAAAAAAGTAATCGTTTGAAAAATAACAAAGTATGGCACAGAAAATGTGAACAAAAAAAAAATGATACAACACCATAAAGATGTTGCCAAAGTTTATCAAAAAATATGTTTATAATATCCCAAGACTTATATAATAAGACTTTGGAATGGTGTGTGTGTAGTTCTTTAAATTTTACAACAGTAAAAACTAGTTCGATTTAAGGACTATTCGTCAGTATCAGTAGAGCAAGGCTCATCTGTATCTGACTCATCCTCCCCCTCTTCCTCTTTAATTTTATACAAAATAGGGGGGAACACCTCATTCACCACCAGAGACTGGCCCATGTAACTGGAAAAAATTAACAAAAAAATGTTTAACTAAATAAAATTATAAAATTTTTCAAAATTAAAGAAAAAACACACAAAAAAATGCCTTGTCAATAACGTAATACGACATATTATGTATTCAAAGGCAGTCAAATTTAAACAAATATTGATAAGACATTTTTGTTACATCTACTACCAAAAAATCCAAACAATATATCAAAAGCATGCGCCAAAAGCATAGCACCTCCACCATTTTCGTTTGATTCCGACAATTTGTTTATTTGATAAAGCAAATTGTTCAAAACCAAACAAATTCTAAAAAAAATCTTAAAAACTAGACATACCTTGAAGTATAGGTGCGAGTCAGCTCGTGTTTCAACTCGCCCTTTGGATTGATGGTGAAAATGCGAACTATTGGGATACCGACTGCTGTATATGCCCAGACATCCTGAAAAATAATATAATTTATAAAAACATCTACAACTCCAGTCAGTATCTTTCCAATCAGCAGGGTTTTCACCAAAATCTTACATTCACATTCCAAGTATTATTTTCGACATTTTGACCCGCTTTTATGGTGAATGTGATGACAAAACAGCTGATTGCGATCTAACGGTGGTCGCAACGACTGCAATCAGTTGTTCTGTCATCGCTTCCACCATAAAAGCGGGTCTTGTTCAAAACATGGCATAAATAAGTAAAAAATGTGGTACCTCTTCATTTTTTCTGAACGCATCAGGTGCTGTTAGTTGAATTTTTTTTAGGGACCTAGATAAAGGTTTATAACTACAATTACTTACGTTAATTCTGTTGCCATATCCAGCATAGAACGGGTTGGAATCTACTGGGAAGAGAGCTTTTATGTCCGACATACAGGAGATTTTAAATGCCTCGGGTTTCTTCTCAATCACTTCCCTGTAAAAACATATTTTTTAGAACAATCAGTTTTGGTCTGTTTCACGCGCATTTCATCTTAATCCAACTTTTTTCTTTAACTAGGAGTTACATTAATTTTCCTTCGTGGAAAAAAAGTCCATAAGGATGAACTAATTACTGATAAAACCCAACTAAAAATCGATAGAAATGTTCTCTACATAAATGTACCAAATTAATTTATCCGCACGAAGTATACTTTTGAATTTTCCTACCTATGAAAAGCAGTGATCAAAGAAGTAGGATTCAACAAAATAGGTCCATCCGGCATATCCCAGCTGCCCTGTCTAATTGACTTCAAATATTCCCTAGTAATCCTGGCTTGACCAATCGCCCTCGCGCTGAGATAAAGAAGTTTGTAGCCGTTGTCTTTGATTTTGTTGAACAGTTGGGCTACGCCCGACTGGGCCCAGTCCTTTCCCACTATTGGAAGAATGTGTCCCAGCACGTCAGATCTACAAATAATAAAAATTAAATCAGTTCAAATTAATTTATTAATAACCACTATTATAGAGTGAGTTTGAGTAAAGTTCAAGTTCATTTTATTAGATATTTTCAGGTGTATAAAACAATGACATAAAGAGAGGTCGGAATAAGGATGGATGTTCGCCAAGGCTGCATATTGTCTCCGCTGCAATTTAATATCCATAGTAATGCACTTCAAGTGCGAAGAGGGACTCTTCGCACTTATGAAGTGCATTACTATGGAATATAAATGACACAAAATCTTACACTTATAACGATACGTCCGAAGGTCTGCAAGAGTTAAATCGAATTGCATTTGTTATATGAGAAAATGGTTGATCTTTTTTTTATATAACTCCATTTATTAAAATAGCACTTACCTTGTAATGGTTCCGTCGATATCTGAAATAACGATCTTGTCGTCCCACTTCCACTTGTATAAATTACATTTGCACCTGGTCGTACCCTGATAAGCTGTCGTTACGCTAAATTCTACTTCGTTTACGCCGTTTCTTAAATTTAAGGAAGCCTGAAACACAAAAGCGGCATATAAAAACTACCTATTAAATGTATGCAGTATGAGCTAGTTTACATAAGGCTAATAACATACAATACCTATTTCAGGTTAAATTTTAAAATAAGGTGAAAATATGTGTATTTTTTGTGCAAGTTTTTAGGTCACTTTCTACAACAAATACAAGTAGTCAAGTCCGTTCTTTTATGAAAATTATTTCTGCAAAGGTTTTTAAATGATGGATTTTCTACAAAATTGACACAGATATTTTAAAAATGGTGTATCACAGAAATTTTAAATTAAGGGAAACTTACTATCTGTTTAGAGCTCAGCCTCAGAGTTTTCCTACACTTATCCGATCCGGGAGAAGCTTTAGATTGACCAGACAAATTCGAGAGGCTCTGTTCCTTCTTGGGACTGTCTGTCTTCTCTTCTGGAATGTCAATTTTGGTGTCGGATATATGCTCTTCGATTTCTTGAGTTACGCTCAGCACTCTGCTTAGATCTTTGGCATCGGTAGATTTATTTGGGGCCGTTGAAGTATTGAGGGAGTCGTCATTTGCGGGAGTAGTTTCTCTTGATGATCTACTTCGGCGCCAGCTCCACCAGGAGTAGCTTTGTTGTTCTTGCTGTTTCGATGTCGAATCTTTTGGATTTTTCTAAACGAAAAATATTTAATATAATTAATACAAAAATTTAGGAAGTATGACAATTTTTAAGTTCTGTTTTGGTGGTTGAAAAAGTAATAACAAAGAATTTTTTCCTAAGCTGAATTTTTGTAAAATTTTTATTTGGAAGTTCGAGGGCCGTCGTCCCCTAAAATGAGTACTTCTACGGCCTCGTAAACATTATCGAATCTCTTACTGGGAAACGATAATTAATGCTGATAGTTGCTTACAGATTTTGACAAGAAATTGAACCCCATTACCCCATCTTTTTAAAATAATCAGTCTTGATAAAAACAACTATGTTTTTTTCCTTATAGTTGGATAAGAGACGTGAAACTATAAGTAAAGTGCTTAAAAATATGTAGTAGTTGTTTAACCTTCTTGTGAAACTGTCAAAAATAGTACCGACTTTATTAAAGTCAGGCTATGCCAACTTTATGCTCCGATAAGTCCCTAATGAGTCGATAAATGGAAATAAAGAAATCTATCGAAACAAAAGAATTTTGTCCTTGATTGAGCACTTTTCCGGCCTCATAAACATAAAACTCTTACTGAAAAACTGTTATAGGTTAGTAGATGACTACAGATTTTGATAGTTAAATTGACCCCCATTATCCCATTTTTTTAATGACGGGCAGCATTTTTATTAAGTTCTTCCCAAAATATTGGTATCTTGTTTTTAACTAAAAAGAAACTTTTTATACTTTAATGCATCTACAGAAGTTTAAATTTAGTAGCATTATGACGCTAAGATACCGGGATGAAAAAAATAGAAGACCGAATAGGGACTTAGTTACTTTTTCTGTTGTTTCTGTAATGTTGTCATAGATTGAGGACTTTTCCGGCCTCATAAACATTACCTAAAACTCTTACTGGAAAACTGTTATAGGGTGGTAGATGACTACAGATTTTGACAATTAAATTGATCCTCATTATCCCATTTTTTTTTACAGATTTCAGATTATCACATTTTTTTAAATGACTTGTACAGAGAATATTTTTAGTGAGCTCTTCGCAAAATATTGGCGCATCTCCATGAAGTTTAAATTCAGCAACATTCTGTAGTAACCTGTGAGTATTTGGCGGAAAACATCAATAAGAAAAAATAGAAGAAGGAATAGGGACAACGAACGGGCGCGAACAGTTACTGTTTCTGGATGGAGGAAGAAAGACAACACCTGAATTAAAACTAAGGTAACTAATCTCGTTAAGTGTCCTGAAATGTTTAGCAAAAATAACTGTGATTACTTACCAACACTGGCATATAAGCATTACAAAGCTGATCAACCGAAGATTGCAAAAGTGGCCTGCCGTAGATCATCATACTAACGATAATAGGCGCTGCCACCTTCCAACTGTAGTATTTGTCTTTAATTTGCACAACCAAGTTTGGATTTTCGAACAGAACTGGACTGTTGCAGAGATCACTGAAGTCGACCAAATTGGCTTCGAAACGTTCTTTGGTCGGCTGCGGTTCCCAGCCGCACAGAGAGAGCGAGATATCTTGGGTGTAGGTTTGTGTTCTGGAAAGTTAAAACATAAATATAATTATGATGCTAGTAATGAGTGACTGTTAAGGGCTGAAATGTCTAGTTCTGGAATCATCGAAAAGACGTGCAAAAACATCTCGGCATTTTTTGGATTTGTCTGAAATTGTGTGGATTACATTTTTCTCCATTTTTTGAAAAAAAAAAACCACTTGCCCTTTCTAATAGTGTTGAAAATGATTGGCACTTACACTTTGGTCTGCTCGTCGAAGTCCGAGTCGATGCTTTTGCAGCCTTCGGGGCTCTTCGGGCTCTCGGTCAGCGATGGTCCATTGCCTGATTCACAATCCATGTCGATATCTAAATTTTACACATCACGAATAACACAACCACTTAACGCAAAAAGACTGAAATAAGCAAAAATAGTAGTTTTTATAACTAGCGGCTCAAATAAGGTTTTTTACAAGCACAGTTTAGCCGCGGGTTGTAAACGCTATTTTTTATACCTTTTATCAATAAATCCTTTAAAAAAAAATTGAAAGGAATCGAACACAACAGCCGCTGGGAGCTTACGATTTTTACACTATAAATCAAGGAAGCCTTGGTGGCCAACAATTTAGGCCATTTTAATTTCGGAATTTGTTATTTTTTTCGTGTTAGAAATATTTTTTTTGTAAATACAGGGTTCAAAGTGATTTTCAATTGTGAAATTCCCTGACTTTTCCAGGTTTTCCCTGACCATTTTTTAAAAAATTTCCTGACATTTTTGTCCATGTTACACTTTTTCAAATTTAGTCTCATAGTCTGCTCTGTACATTAATTTTTTCCTTTATTAATTAAGAAGAAGAAAATGTTACCACCGCTTTCACCAAACTATAAATACTAGCAAATTTACTTTTTTTCAACAGATTCGCCAAATCTTTAAAATTGTTATAATGCCTTAATAATTCTATGAAAATGCAGTTATAGGCAACTAACGTCTCCACCAAACTATAAAACTCAAGCAAATCTACTTTTTTCCAATGCATTCGCCAAACCTTGCTAATTAATACAATATAAACCTTGCTTAACACAAAATATTGGGTTTAATAACAGTCACTACAGTATTTAAGCACCAAAATATCTTGGCATCTACAAAGTCTTGTTTTAGAATAAAATAATTACGCTCTTCTGAGTATCACAAATATTATTAGAATTTTTTGAGGTACTAGCTTCATTATTTCTGTTTGTCATCAAAGTCTCTTCATGGTTTTGCTGCTGATTTGTTGTCATATTTTTAACAATCCCTTTTAATTTTTTCGTTTTTTGAAAAAGTCCAACTTTATTTTTGTGTTTGGATCCTTCATTTACTTATTTTTATCACACAAAACACGCAAAAAATTGGTTTAAACCACTCAATCCAATCAGGTGGAGTTTTTGAATCAGGATCAATCCAATCCATACTAAAATTAGTTTTTCTATTTGACATTTTTAAAAGGATTTCACTAGCAGACAAAAAAACCACAAAAAATAGATTTCTGCAGGAAAACAGAACAAGCAAAAAAGAGTCTCTAACCCCCATTTGCACCGAATATTTTTTATCTGTCCTTTAGTAAAACTCTCTTTAACAACAAGTGCGGAAAAGACGTAAACTTTACCCATCTCTTTCTCTCTCGTTTGTTAATGGACACATAAAAATAAGTCAGTGAAAATGAGAGTAAGAGCCAGTGCAATAAGGGCGGAATTAAACAACAAATACACTGGCACTTTTTTACATCCTCACTGGTGCGGACAAAAATACGAATACAGCTCAGACAAACGTAGTGACTCTACTGTTTCTTGTTTTTGCACTATGCCGCACGATTGCGAAAGAATTTCGGTCACGAGGTGTTGACATACAAGGAAGAATTCAAACATACCAAATATTTTGGTTTTGCCAAGTTTATTTCTAAAATAATCATAAATAGTTGCACTCTATGGGTATCTTATTTCCTGACTTTTTCCTTACTTTTAGGTCATTTTTGGGTTTCTACTGACTTTTCCATGATCACTTTGAACCCTGAAATACTTGAAACTTAAGAATGCGGCTTAATTTATAGGTAAGAAAAACTAAATTTTCTTAATATTAACATTTTATTTATTTTAGATCCGTTATGAAAGTATTTTTTTGGTCATTTGACAGTTAGTAAAATCATGTTTTTGATAAAGGTATAAAAAACATGTTACGCACAAATCCAAGAACAGGGCTCCCAGCAGGTCACTCAGTCGAGGACTTATTCTATAGTCCAATTTTTTGATGAGCGGACTGACGTCATTTTTGCCTCTGAAAACGTATTTCTTTGATGTCAACAGTTTGCATATTATCATTATTATTTCTTTATTTCCAACTACTTAAGTTTATTGCAGGAGAACTATGTTTTTTTTTTCAAAAAAAACTTATATTGGATTATTTTAGGTAAAAAAAAGCAGTTTCGAAAAATGTATACAGGATGTTTAACAACTTAAAAATAAATAAAAAAAATAAAAAAAAAACGATTAGGGGGATTTTTCCAAGACATGACTGTACCACTAAAAGTATGCAAATAATTCGTTGAAGTATGATACATATAAAATGACCCTTAATCGCTTAATATTCTCATAACTATTTTTATTTAGTCAAATAATGACATACCTCTATTAATGTAAGGTGACACAGGAATAAATTCGATAAGCTTCTGCGGCAGGTTGTTGTGCTTCGTAATAAATTAAAACAATATCCACTAATTCGATGTTTAATTTCCCAAGAAATGAATAGTTATATGTAAGTTTTTACAACAAAAAGTGGTACGATACAGAGATAAGAGCCGGGCGAACAACGCACTTGCTTGCTTGATGATTTTTTTTTGTTAGGTACTTTGTTTATAAGCTTCAATGTACATTCGAAGGCGAAGAAAATGTTTTAGCACATTTTTGGTTGTTTTTTTTTTGGGAAAATTTAAGCGAAATGAATCGGCATTTTACACACCGACCAGTATTAGGAACTACGTCTTTTATTTGTACACATAAGTTGTGAAACACCCTTATGTATATCTACCTCTTCCATACAAATTTAAACTTGAATATCTTGGAGAAGATAAAAGATAGACCCAGTGTTTGGAATTTTTAAAAAGCTTACTTTTTAGGGATACAGACAAAGAGATAATATACAGGGTGTTTAATTTAAAAATAGATAAGTTTGTGTCAATTTTATTTTGGGGAAATACTGTATAAAACGGTATACATTTTTCAAAACCCCCCTTTTTAACTTCAAATGATCCTATATAAGTTTTTTTTTTTAAACCCATAGTTCTCCCAGACTTTTATGACACATTGTATACCTAAATAATAAAAGATAAAACTCAGTTAGTTAGTTTTCTATTATTTTTTAAGTTACTTGAATTTATCTTTAAATATTATTTTTTTTTAACCTCAAATGTAGTCAGAATCTTTTTTTTTATTATCGATTAGGATATCTAGCCAAAAATAATAACTAATTAAGGAATAGTTGAAATTTAAATATGAAAACAACTTTTTCGCAAGAAATTTCTTGGATTTGGGTATAACAAAAAATATTAAAAAAAGGCGGAAACTATGCAAATTAGAAGGAAAATACCAAAACCAATTACTCGTTTAAAGGCGCTGAAAATAGATTTTATAAAAAGACGGTTTTAAATAAAATCGCTTTCTGCGCTCTCTTTGTCATTAAATGTCAGTTAGTGTGTTAGTTAACAACAGATATTTCGCTAAAAGTAGGGTTGAGTATTTGTTTAGGTTGGAAGCAATGCACTTTAAAGCTATAAAACGCTTTCAAATAAAATCGATTAAGTGCTTAACCACGGTTTTAGAGGTGTTTATAGGACAAAATCTTCAAATTGTCCTTACAAAAAAGAGCTTTAAGAGGCCCGTAGAAACAAAGTAAATGTGTAAGTACTAACTACGACGTTCTTAGTCTTCGAGTACCAAATTTACATCAAGCTCATATCAATTAAAAAATGAAAAGCAGAAAAATATAAAAAGTTAGTTCAAGCTACCCTGGTTCACTCGCAAACCGGTCGACAGTTTATATTTTTGAAATTTCGGACTCTTATGGTTGAGCGACATCTATACGTCGAACCCGAAAACCAATAAATCTGTACACACTTAATATGTTTATACGCACCAAAAAGCACTTTATATAAGGACGTTTTTAAATAAAATCGATTTCTCCGAGGGTTTATACGTCCTTCATTAAACGTCATTGAATATCTCAGTTTAAAGAAAAAACAAATAAAACAACCTAGTTAACAACAGATTTTTCTTTTCTTGAATTTCTCTAGCTTGAAAGAAATGCGCTAAAGCGTTTGTAAAAGCGTTTTTAAATGTCGATTTAGTGCTTAAGTTGGTTTTAGTGGTGTTTGCACGACAACATTATAGGCCCGTATAAACAAAGTAACTGTTAAAATAATAAATAAAACCCTACGAATACCATTTTCAACTTATAATTCAAAAATCAAAATGTTTGATTTATACTCCAAAGGTTAAGGGATATTTGATCATGTTTTGCGTTTATCTTTATTTACTTTTTCTGACCGCGCTTTCATTAATAATGATAATGATAATCTTTTAAAGAAATATTTTATTCAGTTTTATACACAGCATTTTACACAAAAAAAACATCGTTTTAAGCGGTGTGACGTCGCAATCCCAACGTAACTTTTCTCAAGTAACTCAAGTTTTAATCTAAGAACTCAAGTTTAAATAATTAATTCATTCATTTCAAATTTACGTATTAAAAGTATATTTTTTAACAAGCAAAATTAAAACATTTTAAAACTCCCGACAACCTTCAACATAAAACGAGTTATCTCGGGAACTACTTAGCCTATTTTTATTGAACGTAGCTAAGAACATTCCCCGAAGGATTGGCTCTAAATTAAAAAAAAAACAGCGTCTAAATCGATTCACTGGTTTGAGAGCCAAGTCACACACACACACACACTACACACACAAAAGGGTCAAACTTAGAACACTACACTTTTTTCGCATTCACGGCGGGGGAGGGGGGTTAAAAAAAATAAGTAAGAAAAAACGTCAAAAATAAAAATTCTAAAAAAACTGGGTGAGAGCCAGGTATCCTAGCCACTAGACCATACCGGAGATACAGAAGCTGAATCGAAAATCGCATTATATCACAGCCGATATAGAAACGCGTGTAACCAATTATTTAATGCAAGTAATTTCGTCAGATAAATTAGGTTGGAAAATGACTATTGAAATTATCATAACGAATCCCCTTTTTCGTTTACACAAACTTAGGGTTGTCGTAAGGATGGTTCAAATTTAGCATTTATTTTCAAAAACTGTAAAAGACATTCCAAAACGGATTTAAACTCAGCGACCTCGATTTAGTATACTCCGATGCCGATACCCCTCATGTATATAGGTAAGGTATTTCAGAAAAAAAGGGCGTGAGGTATTAAACAAAGTTAAACAAAATGTCTTTTGGTTAATAAAAAGGCATGTTTCTAATTAACAGTTCAACGGTTCATATTTTTTATATTTTTAGTTTTAAGGGATCCGTCAATCTAGGTCCAATTTAGCGTACATTTGTAAATATCTCAAAAACTGTAAAAAATATATCAAAATAGACATCAGATTTAAACTACCCTACATAATTATATATGTATATCATTTCTGAAATAATCTGAGTTATAAGGTTTTCAAGATGCCGTCGAAAAAATGGGTTTCTTCAGGCACACCCCGTTTTATAAGAGCCTTTCCTTTCTACACGGACCTCAGAAGGTATGACCAAATATTTGTCGTGATTTAAAATTTTAAAACTCTGATAAAATCGGCGCGTGGGAGTCGTAGTGGTTGTTAAACACTACCATAACGGCTGTCAAAGTTGTCAAAATTTTGAAACGTTCCAAAATTTCCCTATTGTTAAATCTAGACTGTAGTAAACAGAGATCTGCCAAATTATTTTTTACTTTTTAGTGCAATTTTTTGATAACATCGTTTAACTAAAAAAAATATATATTTATTTTATTTCGCATTCATCTCGGTGGTTGAAAATGGTATCAATAAAGAAAATTGTCAATCAACTTAAAAAGCTGCGCAGAACATACACTCACCGTTTTGGTATTCCTCCTTTTTCTGATTAAAATAAATCTCGGCAACTTCTTGATCCAGCGCCCCTGAAGTTATATCTGACAAATAAACACCGCCTAAAATTAAATTAAGTTCCTACTCAGTAGCGAAAAAAAAATGCTTTAATCCAGTCAATTGAGAGTTAGTGTCAGATAAAAAGCTACTTAATCAATGACAAACGAAAATACTTGATTGGTGAGTGTACAAACACGCTTATATCTCATTAACACGGCATCGTAAAAAAAATTTAGCCATCGAGCCCAACTTGTCATTTTGCTGAACTACCCCTAAGTAAGTTCAAGTCTGGTTATTTTTTATTAGCATTTTGCCAACTTTACTGGAAAGGTAACCTCATGCTTGAAAAACGTCTTTCTCGACAAGGCTCAACAAAAGAGAGAAAACGAATCAAACGCTTCAGTGGTTATCACATGAAAAAGTACAGGGTGATTCATCAGATTCCCCCCCCCCTTACCTCCCTTATATTGAAGCTGGAAAAAAGTTCAGAAGGTGCATAGTTTTCTGTAAACTTTCAAATGTCGTCCTTAAAAGCAGCTGTCAAATTTCGACATTAACTTCTTTATTTTAAATAGAACGCCCTGTATATTTTTTAAATTTAGAGTGGCCTTTTTTCTCTTACTTCAAAAATATATAATATGTTGGATTTATCTTGGACAGTTCTCGAGTAAAAAGAAAAATACTTTCCCATAAGTACAATGTGTTAGATAAGTAAACATAGTTATGTGGTTCTTCGTTTAACACATTCCACTTACAGGAAAGCATTTTTTCTTTTAATTAGGAACCATCCAAGATATATCCAAAATATTATATATTTTTGGAATCACAAAAAAACATCTATTCTAAATCTTAAAAAATATACAGGGAGTCCTATTTAAAATAAAGACGTTAATGTCAAAATTTGACTGTTGATCCTAATTTTTACGGATGTGTAGTTAAGGTAAGTGTGGGGGGGGGGGGGTGGAAATATGATGAATCATGATACTAGTAAGTTGGAGATGATGATAGGCTCTCATGGATGGACCACATAGTCCATAAGGAACAACAAAATTTTTAAAGAAAATCTGCTAATTATGTAACTAAAATAAATATGTACCTTCCAAATGAGTTCCTGCCGCATGTTTTGACTTCATAAACGAAAACATGCTGCTCAGCATCGATTTATGTTCATCTTTGCTAGGCCCCTCAGTGGTGGGAGTGGTCGTTTCCGAAACGTTGGTCGGGAAGCCGCCCCATTCCCAGCTTTTGGCCGGCTCGTCTCCCTCTTCTAAAAGAAATCAGTTATACAGGATGACCGTTTATAAAGTTCCACTTGGAAAACTTTTTTGTTATTTGTCACAAGATAAATCAAAAAGTGAATGACTTATGAAATTAGGTAGATTTCTGTAACATTTTCGGTTTTTTCCTCAATCACACTCTACACGCAGAGTGGCCATGATAAACAAAAAAGTGAATAACTCATGAAATTAAGTAGATTTCTATTACAGTTTCATTTTTTTTTTTAAATCACCCCTTACACGCTGGATGGCCATGAGGACCTTTTTTTTAATGGTACACCATGTATATTTTATAAAATTTTGATAATCTTTTCTTTCTGATTCCAAATATATATCATATGTAGGATTTATCTTTGGCGGTGGAATCAAAAATAATTTTCCAAAAATAGAATAGGTGGTTCTTTGTTCAACACATTACTCTTATAGCAACATTTTTGTGAATTTACTCAATGACCATTCAAGACAATTAGAGAAAAAAGATGTATCGAAATAATAGTATAAATAAAAAATATACAGGGTGTTCCATTAAAAAAAAACGACCTGCGTGTAAAGTGAAACTGTAATAGAAATCTACATAATTTCATGAGTAATTAATTTACTTTTTGTCTATCTTTTTGTGATAAAAAAAAGCTTTCCCAGGTGGAACTTTATAAACAGTCACCCTGTAGATTAAATACACTTGGAAGTAATAATTCAATACAAATAAATAAGAAAGTATAGTTTAAACAAGGATAAATATAAACGCATAACCGGTTAAAAGTGAAAAAAAATCACATTTTTTTGAAATTACGATTTTTAAAATCAGAAACAAAAAAAAATAACCAGTGTTTTTTTTTATTTAGTTAACGGCTAATCAAAGCCAACTAGATCTAGCTATCGGAAAATGACAAGCCATTTTTGTTGTGTTTTTCGTTAGAGTTAGAGATAAAATTTTTGACAGTTATTATTTTACCAGAGGTGAGCAACTCGATTTGGAAATGTTGACAATTTTTTTGTGTGTTGGCAATGATAGTTGGCAAACACTAACAATAAATAATTTTGCCACTGTCGCATTTTTTATTAATAAACGAACATCAAATTTTAAGTTTGATTATTTACATGCGGTTTTAAAATCAAATATTGTGGTATAAGAAACTGTAAAAATACTTGTGCTTACGACTTTGTATTGTTCCATTTCCAGTGTGTGCAATGGAAAAAGAAACGCAAGACAAATGGAAAGAGATTATGCATTTGCCAAACTGAAAAATTATAAAAATAGTTGAATTTGCTATGTAAGTAAGATTATTTAATTTAAATAATATTATATATTATGATTATTTCAAGAAAACGAGTAACAAAGAGATAGATCAATAGGATTTTTTATATTTTACCTATTATATTATTATTACCTCATTGTTTTTTTTGTCAAAGCAAAACATCAGTCCATTTCATATAATCGCTTTTACATACAAATACATTACATACAAATTTGGTAAAACAGGAGTTAATAAAAATTTTAATCTACAATATTAAGGGTGCCCTTAAACACAAAAAAAATAAAATGGTGGCTACGGATCCGCTCGTCGAATGTTTGGGGTCGCGAAAGTTTTTTCGAAAACATATTTTTTATTTTTGAATTACTTTTTCAAATGTCCATTTTTTTCGAATTACTGTTTTTCGAATGCCAATTTTTTCGAATTCCTTTTTTTTAAACGCCATTTTTTTTGAATAGTGGGATTGGTAGGGGGGTTCGCGACGTGCTAGGGTAGGTAGGGGTTTCGTTTTAGTGTAAGAGTGGGGGACTGCTAGAGCTTGGTGCGGTTAGTAGGGGGGCGATTTTAGTGCGAAGGGGGGGTAGGGGCTCTCTACCTCCCCTTCACACTTAAACCAACCCCTGCCTACCCAGCACGCTGCGAACCCCCACCAAACCACAGCAGTTGCTTTACCCCACTCATCTCTCTTTTGTTAAAGGCCCTATTTTGCTAGACGCTATTTTTTTTTTAATTAAGATTCGTTCGAAGTCATTCGAAAAAATGTTTTTTGAAAAAATTACCGTTTAAATTTGAGACGAACCTTCCGATCTGACGATTTGAAACGAAATTTGGACCCCGACAACCGAATAAGAAGGAAAAAGGGAGTAAATTGTTTTCTCTTTGGGAAAACTCAGTTATTTGTCTTTTAACAGTTAATGTTAATCACATATTTAATTACCTTTAACTCGACATTTAGTCTCGATCTCGGAGTCGGACTGAATGTGTTCGATATGAACTGGAGAATTCGCCCTAGAATCTGAATTCCCGCCAGTTGTCAACTCCGTGTCACTGAAAAAGTGAAAATCTTCTATTTTCTTGTAGTTTGATAGACGCTCTTCTTTTTCCTTTTCGACTTTGGCTCTGAAAAAAATAATTGGAAACGAAAAATCATAACCTGAGTTTTTTTTTAACATAAGGAAATGGCATATCCGGCAACTTTGCATCTAGAACAATTTTTCCCATGCAAATTATAAATGTAAAGATCCTAATTAATAACTCAAAGACTTTAAGAAATAAAAACACCTCTTTTTTAACCGACGATAGTTGAATACGTTGGAAGAATGAACAAAAATTAAGCCTCGCCTGAAATTTTGGAACGACTGGGTTTTGTGGTTTTAACCGTCGCTTCGGGTAAAAACGTTAAAATAGAATGGCCCATTAGAATGGGGTACTGTCGGAAAGGTGTTTTAAGAAAAATTTAAAAAATGAGAAAATGAGAAATGTGAGAAGGGGTGTTATATGTAGGAAAACTAATCTCTATATTAATGGTTTTTGTTTGAATTTCTTGGGACCGTAGAGCAGGGTAGCTCATAGACAAGTAGGCTTTCATGGGCTCTGTTTACCCTATCCCGACCTTCCCCTATCTTTCACTAGCGCCACTTCGCTTACTCCCTCCTCTGTCCGTTCTTTACAAATTCTATCTGTCCATTTGAAAGAATACAGGTCGTTCCACTCGGGTCGTTATTCTTGAATTTGATAGAAAGGAGTGCTCCCGGGAAACATTTCACTTAAACAAATGTACCTGATTGGCCGAAATCTCTTTTTAGTCCACCATACCAATATGGTATGTGGGACTATTAAAATCGTGAAATTTTGACTTTTTTTAATTTTATCAAAAATGGTTACAACGGTTCCAAAACACCTTAATCGACGAAAAAAGTTGCCTGTCGGTCTGTCTGTATACACGATAACTCAAGAATGCCTTAATCGATTTTAACGATATTTGGTACAAAGATCCTCTATCGGCTGACCATGAACTGATTAACTTTTGGGTAGGGTAGTGGGGGGTTGAAGGGGGATAAAATATTTTAAAAAATTGTAACTTTGGAACGAAAGCAAGTAGCGCTATACGGTTTTCAGATTTAAGTTTCCATGAATATGAACTACAAATTTTTGTTATAAAGTCCAAATTGGTGGGACTTTAGTTTATAAGTTATTTGAAAAAAACGTTAAAATATATAAAATAATCATAACTTTTTTTTCAGATTTTGGTTTTCGTAAATATTACCCTGGATATTACCCAAAAATTTTGTTATAAGCTTCAAATCTTCCAAAGCCTTCGAGATATTTTCATTTCCTTGTATGATGGACTATCCGTGCTTTATAGCACTAATTTTTTTTTATTGCGTTTCTGTCAGTTTTGGCAGTTATGACCAATGATTTTAACTTTATATAGGGTACTTATAATAGTCAGATTTTTACCAATCAGGTACGTGCGTGTAAGAGAAATACTCCCCGGGAGCACTCCCTTCTCCCACACTAAAGAATACGGTTCTAGTGACTTCCAGCATTCAGTGCCTTCCAATTGAATAGCCGAATATTTTAAAGAGGGATCGAAAGTGTAAACTCTGCGCTGTTTTTAGGTATGCTTTAATCGGAAGCTTCTGAATCATCAAGCAAATAAAAAAGTTGTGTCACACCCTTATATTTACTTACTGCAATTCTTTCAATTCCGGCTCCGAACAGTTACTATCCAAGGAACTTCTATCCGTGTTGGACCTGTCTAACGTTTCCGTAGTTTGACTGCTTGCCATGATTGGCGCAAAAATATTACCCTGTGATTTTCTAGTCGCGTTCTTCTTGCGCATCTTTTTGCGTTTCTTCTTGCTGCTTTTGCTTTCTACTGGGTCGTCTTGGGATTTTAAAGGCGTCTGCAAAGATATAAAATAAAACATAGTTATGGTTTTTTGCTATTGTTGTTGCGCCCTCAAAACCGCAAAGGAGCGAGTCCATGATCGATAGAGATTTTTGGCATTTTTTCGTTTTTGTATCTAAAAAACTATTACCACCAATGAAGTGTGTGAGGTAACATTAAACGTGTAGCCTCATATGAATGTAATAATTGTTTTCAAAATCTTAAAATAATAACCACCAGCGAAAATATAGGCAAACAAAATCACAGTCTTTTAGAAGTAATGACCTGAGTAATCATAAACTTACAAATAACTTAATTTAATTAGATTTTAATATATCTAAGAAAAAAAAATGCATTGGATATCGTCTAAGATAAAACGACTTTTGTATTATGAGAAAAAGTACTTTGAAATCCTTTATTTTTCTCTTGCCGTTTTTGGTGTCCCGTGAGTAATCATCAATACTTTATTAGTTCTTGGAACTTAAATAAAAAAAATAAAAAAATTGTTTGCTTTCAACTTGAAATAATTTTAGTAAAAAGTTTAAATACACAAGATTTGTCGGTAAGGTCGTAACGGTACTTGCGCGAACGAACTTTTTACTCGAACGGATCCAAAAGGTTTATGCGTTCAAATGTAAACGTAGTTTTGATCGAAACGTGTGTATATGCAACTTGTAGTGCTTGTTTATGCATTGTAGGTTTCAGAAATAAAGATATGACTATCTTTGTTTGACTTATTTATTATGTATAGCATATGAGATACTATAAAGGCCCAAGTCGTGACCTTCGGTCACTAATCATAGCCTATCAATCAGCTGTTCATAGTGGTTTCTCCAGTCAATGTCAGACAAATTATCTCTTTTAAGTTACCCAATATTATTGCCATGTTCATTGGCGTTTCATGGAAAATAAGAAGCCCGTCATATAATTAAGGACACTATAGACATTTGCTTATAAGTGTGCTAATCGTTTTTACATTATTTACATTTAAGTAGGGATTTTTAAAATCTTTGTCTTTTAATCTAGTTAATAGTCATAAAGTAATTACATAGCTAATAACAATAAACAACTAATTCTTCTGTCTGATTCTTCTTAATGGTACTGATAAAACTTCTTCATCGATGTTATGAAGTCGCTTGCTTTGAAATTCAACTCACAGGTTAATCAGGATTTCTTCTACCTATATATTGTGATATAAAATAATAAAATAGGTAGTTACTATTGAAGGTAAATGTTAAAATTATATTATTAATTTTTTGTTCTAGTGTGTAGTGTTTATAAATTATTTTTACTATAGGAATGGATTTTGTTGTAATGTTTTAATTTTCATTACTAAAAAAGAATTATCTATCTATCTATAATAAGTATCATATAAAAATAAAAACTTACCCTAGAGTTTTTGCTCGGCACAAAATGTGGTCGCTCTATGGCATTGATCCATTTTCCACAGATATCGGGATCATTTGGAAAGCAAACGTTCGGCATGTTTTAAACAAATTTTAAGAAAAGATGGACTTGACAGTGACTTTGAAAAATGAAAAAGAATTTTGTTATTTTTTTATTTTTCCGACGGTAACGGTGACAGCGTCATACGTACAGGTTAAAAACTTCTATCCACAGCTGATCTATTCTGACAACCGAGTTCGTAGGCTATAATTAGTGACCGAAGGTCACGCCCAAGTGCCGCAAAATGTGTAACGAAAATAACTTTGAAAAACAAAGAAGAAAATTCAAAATCGCGGTTGGCTTTGAAACTGTTTGGGCCACCAGGCCATAAACCAAAATTCTACTGCGCATGCACTAACAAATCCATGCCTGGTGTCCTAGTGACCTTACGATAATTTAATGACAAGGTATTAATTTGAGTGACAGTGACAACGACATTATCTGTCCGAAAACTTTGATTTTATTTAATTAAATTTATTTATTATATTATGGATAAAACATCTCCAACCGGAAGTTTAACCTTACTCGAGGGTTTCAATCCACAAGGTAAACCCGTTACACGAGGACATGGCCCCCAAGTGCCGAACCCACTTCCTGAGAAAACTGGGCATTGTCGAAAATTTTCCAATTTTGACTAGGTATGGTTTTTGCCATTTTGTTTATGTTATTATTACGGGAAACACTAGACAACACTTTGTATATTTTTTTACGGTAGTGTCCACTCTTTTAATACCTTTTACAAAAGTAAACAAAAATATTAAACATAACCCTACATTTTTGCTGTCAGATGGTTGACAGTTGCTTGCACTACTGACGCAATCGACGCGCCTGCTCATTACAATCCTCGGCAAAGGGAGGGCCGTTATATTATCTCATAGTTATATGACATGGAATTAGTTAGGACAAGTTGTACTTAATTGGATATTTCAAAAGAGTAAATAAAAGGTGTTTGTTTGTTGATAAGAATTAACTTTATTAAAAAAACACAAAAAAAATAAACTGATTTATTTAAATAAAACCAAAATCAACACATTTGTGAGCTGAAATTTTACTGCTTTATTTTCCCTTTGTGATGCGTTCGTTTTTCCACTTTTAAAACTTCGGCGATTCTTCTTGGGCTCCTTTAATAAAAATTTAATGTCCCGTAAGAATAAAAATGTTCTAAGAAGCAAGACGACGATAAAACTTGAACCATTTTAAACACATAACGCACGGCTCTTGTAAAATTAAAAACAAAAAATTTACCAGCAACCGCAATGCCAACGACTTTGAGAGCTGGTGGAAATAATCAATGCTAGAGAATGTCTGCTAATTTAAAGTTTTGGTCGGAAAATGCTTCTTTCCTTTACCAATAGTATGACAAAAAGACTTAACCTCATTTTGACGTCGGCACCCATAATAATAAAGGCTGATCTACATAAAATTTAATGAATTCTGATAAATTTGATAATATTTGCCCTACTTAACATACGAAACCGATTAAAAAAAAATTATTACTTGTATCACAGGCTCACAAATGATTTTACAAAAACTGTTTAAAAATACGTTTATTTTTATACCTTCATCAAAAACATGATTTTAGTTCTGTCTGCAGATAACTAAAGCATGGCTTTTTTGGTTATCAAAGCAAAAAAACTTTTAAAGAGAAATAGCGGAAAACAGTAATATTGAAAAAATTTAATTATTCTTGCCTAAAAATGAAGCCATTTCCGCCAGTTTTCACCCCAAGTACTTACGAAAAAATCATAAAAAAAATCAGATTAAAATGTCGCAACAATGGCACATCGCTATGGAAACCATTGGTATTTCATTTACGAGCCGCCTTCATTTATAGTGTAAAGATGGTGTGTTGCGAGAAGTGCTCTTCGTTCGAGATTTTTAAAAGTATTTTTCTTTTTTCTTGGATTTTTTGATAAAGGTATTAAAAACGAGTGTTAACAACTCGCGGCTAAACTGTGCTTTTTTTACTCGCGATTTTAAATACCTCTTTGCGCTCGTTATTTAAACCAATTCTTGCAAAAAAGCACTATTTTAGCCACTAGTTGTGAAAACTACTATTTTAGTCGCGTGTGAAAACATCTTAATTCCACTAAATAAAAAAAAAAAAATTCGTTGTCCAACGCCAACTTAACTAAACAATCTATTTTTGTGCAATAATATGCGGAATTTTTGTACAATAATATGCGGATTTTTTTATGCAATAATATGAGGATTTTTTTGTGCAATAATATGCGGATTTTTTGTGCAATAATATGCGGATTTACTTTTCTAGTTACCAGCGAGCGCTTTCGGGAGTTTGCGCATCCTCAAGACTGCTGCTGTAACTTCTGCCGCTGACGATAACGGTAATTATTGCACAAAATTTCCTTCGCAAACCTACTTTATAAAAATAAGAGAAAAATGTCTATCTTATGGCGGAATTTTAAAAAGGACTTTGTGTAGATCTCAAAAAAGGGCCTGCAGAATTTTAATCGGTTTTTTAACAGCCTCAGCTTCTTCAAGTGCCATGCTCTCTTCGGACTTTGGCTATCATCAGCGCGATATGTACCCTGTCCACTGCATACCATGCACATTCCAAAAAGTTCATTACAGAACCCTGCAGGAAGAGGGCCGGGAAACTCATTGAGCTCACCAGGCAGGACATCCGGACAATGGTTGATCTATACACCGGACACTGCAGGCTGAAAGTAAAACTACACAGAATGGGTCTAAGTGAGGACACCGAATGTAGGCTCTGTATGGAGTATGATGAGACGACCAGACATGTGCTGTGTGAATGTCCGACCATTGCACGTCAGCGTCAACGTATCTTCGGTAAACCACAGATCAACGGAATGGATCTGAATGATGCTTCACCAAAGCAAGTTGCTAGCCTCTTTAAGGGGCTGAATATTGTAGCAACAAAAAATGTTATAAGTGAGCCACAATAGACCCAATAGTGGTCGCAGTGGACAGTGCCATACTGGGACACTCACAAACGAATCAATCAATCAATCGACACCATACCATTTTCTAAGATTTTTAAGCCATGATATCCGTCTACGACCCGGACCTCTTCTGCCTTGAATTTTGCCTTCTATTATCAATTTTAAAAGTTTATATTTGTCATTTCTCAAAATATGGTCAAAATATTCATGTTTTCGTTTTTTGATGGTAAATAAAACTGTCCATCCAAGATATCCTTAGTATTCTACGATAACACCACATCTCGAATGCCTCTAACTTTTTGCACCTGGTACACAACACCGATTTCATTTTGAGAAAAGATGATCTGGCTTGTTCAATTCTTGCACGAACTTCTCATTGAGGAGGCAACCCAAGTATTTGTATGAATCCACGCGTTCGACTTGCTGCCCATTTACTTCCAACATGCCTCTGATGTTCTTTTCCTTGGATATGACCATCAATTTTGTTTTTCCAACATTTAAGTTAAGCCCGAATTGCGAACTTTTGGCAACAATTTCATTCAACAACTCTTGCAGGCCTTTCAGCGTGTCTGCTATTATGACAGTGTCGTCGGCATATCGTAGGTTGTTATTTTTTATGCCGTTTATGGTCAGACCCTCTTCGCAGTTATGAAGTGCATTCTCCATTATTTTGTTACTATAGATATTAAACAACAGCGGAGATAATATACAACCTTGGCGCACACCTCTTCTTATTTGAACCTCTTCGGTCAGTTATCCATCAACATTTATTTGAGCACTCTGATTCCAGTATAGATTAGCGATTATCTTTAGATCTCGATCATCTAGACCAACTTTTTTTAGCAATTCTATGAACTTTTCGTGTTGGACTCGATCAAACACTTTCTCATAATCTATGAAACACGCATATACTGGCACCGACACATCCCCTAACAGCATAATAGAAAATCAAAATAAAAACTTAATATATTTCTTACAATTTCTTTTTAGTTTTTGACAAAACGTCTAAAACAAAATCGCGCCCCAATTTAAAATATTTGCTTCTTACTCTTTAGTAGACTATATTGCTATTAGTAAGCCCTAACAAAAATTAAAGCATTTTTATCGACAATAGAACTAATAAGGAAACATTCTGAGCCATCATTATAAATAAAATTAAATTCATAAAAGCCCTTTATGAACTTCACTGTCATTCTTTATGTCACAACAGACCTATCCTAAATAACAGCCTGGTTTACCAATATGTGATATTCGAGGGGAGAAAAATGTATTAGTGACCACTGTGATTAACGTACAGCATTATCCATTATAAACAACATTAATATAAATGTTGCCACGTCGATGCCACCACCTTTTAAAGCTGTGACCACAGGGTTTATATCAAAATTCGCTGACTTTTGCATGGGATAACCAATTTCCTGATTTTCCTCGGTTTTCCAGTTCCGCAGGAACCTGTGGCAACCTTTTTGCGACTCTTAAATATCAAAATGTAATTTGGGTGTAATTTCAATACACTTACGGTCACCAAATTTTGCGTTTTCTGTTCTTCGGCCTTGCTCGGCGACTCGTCCAAACTGTCCATCTTGAAGATAGTTTCCGAAACGTCATTCTGACTGCGACTGAAATCGTCCTCTTCGCTCCGTTTGGAAACTGTTGTTAGAGAGAGAGTCACGTCTTCGGCCGAAGGCCCCCCGTCGATGTTGCCTAGATTAATCTGTAAAGCCAGAACAAATGAATTTTAACCGTTTTGACCTTAGTTTAACTAATAAACGAATAAAAACAGGCCAAGGCACAGGCTAAATCTTTTATCTTTCTTTGGATGCCAAAAAAACAAAGGTTTTTTTTAACCATAAAATGATTTTTTTGAAACTTACTTATCGACAAGTTAATAAGAGTTTTAAAAAGGAAGTAATTTGTGCCAATATGTTCAGAAGACCTTCGATTTTAAGAAATCATGTGTTTTAGCTGCGCGTTGAGTACCTCATGAAATATGGGGGATAGGGGGACAAAATCAGACTTTTGCAAATATCTCAAAAATTGAGGAATTTAGTGAAAAAGCAAGAAACGACATTTGCTATAAAATCGGATTAAAATTAACAAAGTTATTTCAAAGCAATGTTTTAACCAATTTTGGTGAATACCTTGTATCCATTGTAATTGTAATCATTTCTTTCCTCCAGTCTTTCAGTTTGTCGACTAGTTTCGACCTTATTAGGACTCCTTAGGTCAAAGTAGTTTCCAGAAATCTTCGAGTTGTTGCACAAGTGAGAATTCTGGAACCCCACAAGTTGTCTTGAGGAGACCAAATAAGGTCGAGATTGGTCGACAAATTGGGAGACAGAAAAAAAGAAAAGTTTCTTGGATTGTTCTGAACATTTTTTAGACTTGTTTTACAGTGAGGTATTAGGGTTCTGTGGTGTGGTGTGGTGTTTGTAATTCAATACCTATCGATTCATTAGACAGGGGAGTAGTTTCTCTATGAATCTACTTCGTTTAAAAAAAATTAATTTTGACTTTTTTTGAAAGTAATCCAACAGCTCAGATTTTTTCTTGTTGACCTTTTATTTCCACATTTTTTGTTTCTTTTCAGATTTTTTTTTCTTTTATCCGATCTTTGGCTGCCTTAATCATAGCCTGTTCGGCAGTCGCTTTAAGGTAGTCATTATTTTTAAGGGCCAGCTTCAACCGCTCTTCTGCTACATTTAACATTTTATGTATCTGTTAGAAACAAAATAATTAAAAAAAAACACCAAAAATATTTTAAAAAAAGTCATTTGTGGGAAGTCTAAAAAAAATAAACTTTTTATGAACTTTTGCGCTTTTTTAAAGAAAATATGAACTTTTTATGAATCTGGATGAAATTATGAACTTTTATGAACTTTATGAAGCAAGTCCGGACCTTTTTTTAACTTAAATCTTTAGTTTTTGAGATAATTACCAAAGTTTAATTTGGTCCCCTTTACCCTTTCAATATTTTATGAAGTACTTAAGCCGCAGCTAAAGGCTTAACGTTTTCTTAAAAGAAAAGTTCCGACTATAAGTAGTACTAAAATTCTGGTACTGTCGTAGATGGAGCATTCCTAAAAATGTTTAGGTCCTTTGCTCCACACAGTGGAAATGTGATTAAAACAACATTTTAGGGAATGATTGTTTATTAATTACCTGTCCACGCGTTTCGACCTAACAAGATCATCTTCAAGGGCTAAGCTAAAAAATAAAGGTGCCTGGTTTTGGAAAATATTAGTATAGTTTGTTAAAGTTGTTACTTACAAAATTCAGAAAGTTAAGAGTTAGATAGAGCAAAACGCGTAGGCAGGTGATTATTAAACAGTCATTTTATTCCCTAAAACGTTGTTTTAATCACATTACCACTGTATGGATCAAAGGACCTAAACCCACCTAAACATTTATTAATAGTATTGCTTAAAATGAGGCAGTCAAAACATTAAAAAACAATGTAGAGGAATGTTGTTTGACATTTAGTTTGAAATTGTTTAGTCAGTGTGGTTTTCTGAAAAAAGAGCTATTGGTATTTCGCTTAATAATTACCTGTCTTTTAAGAAAGTCTCTTTCTAGCTGAGCTCTGTTGCCGGACAACTGGTTATCAGCTGTGTGTCTTCGTTTCGCGTACGTGTTAGTTTCATTTAGGGTCTCAATGTCTTCCAGTTGAAAACTGCGTCTCCTACCCTGAAATAATAAAAGAAAAATGATTTCCTGTCATTGCATTTATATAGAGTTGTAATCTCTAAAATAATAGAAAAAAAATTCTTCGAGTTTTGGTACGATAAAAAAATACGAGAATATTATACGAATTTTTCGAGGACCAACATCAAAAAATTTATCAGGCCATCATCAAATATCATTATATTATTATTATTAGACACTGTAAAATATTATCTTAATCTAAATCTAATAAAAAATGACTACCTAAACAAAGGAAAGTAAGTTTTATCACTGTTTCTATTAAAATTATCCAATTAAAAGATGTTTTCAACGAATTATATTGTAAAAAATGCAAGATCCAATTTAAAAAACAATAGACACTTAAAGTAAATATTTCAACGCATCGGTATCGGTATACGTAACACGTTCGAAATAAAGCCAAAATACACTACATGTTTGACTTGTGTATGTGATGTTTGGAACGATGTCCGGTTTTTTGAAGTGTGCGATGACAGAACTGCTGATACATCCCTCCGAATGCAACGAGTGGAATCAGCTGTTCTGTCATCGCACCCGTCAAAGAAGCAGGCATCGTTCGAAACATGGCATGAACAAGTCATAATGTAGTGTATTTTGGCTTTGTTTCGAACGCGTTAGGTGTATCGATACCTATGCGTTGAAATATTAGACACTTAAAGTAAATATTTCAATGCATGCATCGGTATCGGTATTCCTAACGCTTTCGAAATAAAGCCAAAATACACTACATTTTTTACTTGTTTATGCGATGTTTCGAACGATGCCCGCTTTTTTGAAGGGTGCGATACCACAACTTCTGATTGAAATCGTTGCGTACGTACGTGGGTCCGTAACGTTACGTACATCGCTTCGTACGCAACGAGTGGAATCAGGTGTTCTGTCTCGCACCCGTCAAAGAAGCTGGCATCGTTCGAAACATGGCATGTACAAGTCAAAAATGTAGTGTATTTTGGCTTTGTTTCGAACGCGTTAGGTACACCGATACCGATGCGTTGAAATATTTACTTTAAGTGTCTATTATAAGATTATAGAAATAATGTAATGTGTTATGGCATTAAACTTCCAAATCAGTTACATCAACGGAAAAGAATCTAAAAAAGAGAAGATCAAAAGATCTTGGGAGGAAAGAACGAAAAATTCAAAATTGGATGAGTGTCTGACAAGGAACACACAAAACACCAAAGCGAAAGGAGAAACAATCAAACGATGTTTTCGGTTGATGTAACTGATTTGGAAGTTTAACTTCTTGTTTTAATTGTCTTAGGAGCATATTCCTATTGGAAAGATTAACACGCCAGGACGAACCCGTATCAGGTGACTTTTAATAAGTACCACGATGCCTATTTGTGAGTGATTCAGAGTTGGAAGTCAGAGTGTGCGATGGTGTTAAATGATGTCTGGATTGATGGTGACTAGTGAATCCACTGCCGAGCCCACGCTGTTCACCCCGGGCGAAACATCGTTTAATTGTTTCTCCTTTCGCTTTCGTCTTTTGTGTGTTCCTTGTGGGACACTCATCCAATTTTGAATTTTTCGTTCTTTCCTTCCAAGATCTTTTGATCTTCTCTTTTTTAGATTCTTTTCGTTTGATGTAACTGATTTGGAAGTTTAACTTCCTGTTTTAATTGTCTTAGGAGCATATTCCTATTGGAACGATTAACACATCAGGACGAACCCGTATCAGGTGACTTTTAATAAGTACCATGCGGAACGATGCCTATTTGTGAGTGATTCAGAGTTGGAAGTCAGAGTGTGCGACGGTGTTAAATGATGTCTGGATTGAGGGTGACTAGTGAATCCACTGACGAGCCCAGGTTGGTCACCCCGGGCGAAACATCGTTTAATTGTTTCTCCTTCGCTTTGGTATTTTGTGTGTTCCTTGTGGGACACTCATCTAATTTTGAATTTTTCGTTCTTTCCTCCCAAGACCTTTTGATCTTCTCTTTTTTAGATTCTTTTCGGTTGATGTAACTGATTTGGAAGTTTAACTTCCTGTTTTAATTGTCTTAGGAGCATATTCCTATTGGAAAGATTAATACGCCAGGACGAACCCGTATCAGGTGACTTTTAATAAGTACCATGCGGAACGATGCCTATTTGTGAGTGATTCAAAGTTGGAAGTCAGAGTGTGCGATGGTGTTAAATGATGTCTGGATTGAGGGTGACTAGTGAATCCACTGACGAGCCCAAGCTGGTCACCCCGGGCGAAACATCGTTTAATTGTTTCTCCTTTCGCTTTGGTATTTTGTGTGTTTCTTGTGGGACACTCATCCAATTTTGAATTTTTCGTTCTTTCCTCCCAAGATCTTTTGATCTTCTCTTTTTTTTGTGTTGTGGCATGTTTAGTCAAGACGTGATGTAAAATTTAAGAGATAACTTATACTTCCATCTCCTTGTTTGCACAAAACCCGAAGCCTCGATAACTCAATTGGTAAAGCATTGGACCAGTATTCTAGAGGTTTCGAGTTCAAATCCCGGTCGAAAAAAAAACTTTATTACTTATTATTCTCGTCATCTACGCCACAAATCATGTTTACTGTAATGTTTTGATGCAGTTGGATTCCGATACTATACCAAAAAAAGCGGCATTGACCTTGACACTTGCTACGCAATCAATACTCATTTCCATTATGGTGCCCGGTGAATCTGTATTTAGCTGACCGTTAAAATGCAGTAAAAAATGCATTTCGACTTGACTAAACCGGCTATTAATTTTTAAATGACACAGAAAGTAATAAAGAAACAGGTTAATATTGTGGCTTGAGTCTAAAAAAATTAGAAAAACTTATATTTGGAATAGCCCGGCAACTCAAAAAATTATATTAAAACTTGCGTGTTTTTGGGAAAAAGAAAATAGAACATATAGGGAATGGATATCATCAAAGTTTCAATATATTTCAGAAAAAAAACTACAGTTTATACGATCGTCAAAGCTTACAATACAAATAAAATACATCAGTCTTATCAATTTCATTAAAAAAGGAAACACATACAATTTGATACCTACAAAAGTACTTAAAAATTAAATTTAACAGGTTAACACAAACTCGCTAATACATATTAAAAACACAAAAAAAAAATCTATTGGAAGTCTAGATCGGTCATGTAATGTTGTAAAAAGTCCTCTATTTAAAACACAAAAAATAAAAATCTATTGGAAGTCCAGATCGGTCATGTTATGTTGTAAAAAGTCCTCTTTTGAATAGAAGCATTGATTAATTAAAAACTGTAATTTTGTATTTAAATTGCTTAAAGGGCAAAACAGCAGTCTAAACACACGTTGTGCATGTGACGAGTGACCCCAGACAATCAGACTATAAACACAGGCTGAATGGAATATTCCGTGATATGCCACTAGGGAGGTTGCTTGGTCCACAATTTTGGAGAGGTTTCTGAGGACATATGTTGCCGAACTTAGCCTTTTAGAGATTGTAGGAACTTTATGTATTTGGTTTCATATAGGCAGTTTTTCTTTAGCGTCAGTCGATTTGATCCAAACCACTCATTTTCTCTCTCCGTATGCCTTGTATTCTCCATAACTGCTTCTTCGTAAGTTTTGGATTTGCTAGAGAGTCCGTTATCGTCAGTGTACACAACCAACTTGAGATCAGGAACTGCTGCGGCCAAATCCTTTATATAGATCAGGAACAGCAATGGACCCAATATTGACCCCTGAACAATTCCATGCCTCATCACTCTCTCCTCTGATCGGTTTTCATTAATCTCAGTCACCTGCCTTCTGTCTGACAGGTAATCACGGATCAGCTGAATGCTCAGGTCATCTAGCCCATAGTAGGACACACAGTCAAAGGCTTTGGAGAGGTCACAAAAGGTGGAAGCCACAATCTGCTCCTCCTCAAAGCCCTCGACTATGTGGTCACATAGGTCTAATAATGCTCCAGTTGTTAACCTCTATTCACGGAACCCAAACAGCTCTTCGATTAGAAGGTTGTTTACCTTAAAGTGCTCATACGGAAAAAGTGACAGATTTTGAACCAGCGGGTGGAGCAATTTGAAAGGCATAACGGTTAGGTAAGTTTATATTTCCTGGTTAAATTTGATCTCTGGTCCGACTTGACGTATAACCCTACTTTTTTGTTTACTTTTTCTTTTGTGTTGTTTACTTTTTCTTTTGTGTTGTTTACTTTTTAAAGTTAGAATTTATTGGCCTTTTTTGACTCTTTTCTCTAAAATATCTTATAAATTGCTCAATTTCAACCACTAGAGTTGTCTTGCTTAGCGGATTGTATAAAAATTCAACCAAAAGTAAGTATTTTCTGCAAATAACAGATAATTTGTAGCTTAAATTCATGTCTTTGTGTCAGAATACACGAATTGCAATATACTGTCTTTATTTTTAATTCTAAACTCACTGGCTAGCGTAAATCAATCAAAATTTAAAAAAATGTAAGAAAATTATTGCCATGGAAACAACAATAAAATATGCCATTTTGAAAAGCCGTTGTCAACTCCCACGGAAGTGAAAATAAAGGTGGAATGATAATATCCTATAAATAAAATGGCCGCTACATGTACTTGACATTTGAGAGCCTAAATCAGTTGGTATTGACAAAATTTCTCTAACTCTGAGGCTAATAATAAGCACAGCACTTATGAAAGGCAAAAAACTAGTCATTTCGGTTGTATAACAGCACTGAACAAATCAAAACACTAACAGTGAGATTTACTAAGATCTAAAATAGTACCCCCCCACAGGTCTAAATATTTACACCTGTGGGGGGTACTAAATTTTAAAATCAATTTTCAAAAAACACTTACCCATACAGAGAAGATACAAAGTTAAAAATTATTTTGTAATGTTATTGCAAAATACCACTGAAAAACTGCTTTTTTTTCAAAATACACCATATTTTAGAAAAAAATGCCTTAAAACTAATTTTTTTGACAGTTTTAAAATGGCAAATGGTAAATACGACAAAAATTTGGCGCATAATAGCTTCATTATTTGTGTTTGAGGTTATAAAGTTGGTGATTTTTTAAGAGTTTAAATTTATAGCCCCCAGAAAGGATTGTTTTGTGGCATTTGGTAATAAGTTCGTTTATAATTTCCCTAAGTAACCGTTTTTACAAGGATTAATTTACCTTATTTAATATCCCAAGTTGTTCATTACCCAATAAAACACCTGCTATTTTGTCCAGAAAAACGCCATATTTTGAACCCGTTTTCAGCACAAAAAATATATTTATGAGGGCACTACGAGGCAAAACAAACATAAGTGAAGGTCACTGATTATGCACGAAAAATATATCAAACAAAAAAATTCAAAACAAGTATATTAATTTATTTACAAACTGAAAGTAAAAAATTGGGGTTATCTAAAAGCCCAGTCAAAAAAACTTTCCTTACTCAAAGCCCACTCATTTTAAAGCTGTAGCTTTCATCAGTAGAGATTGGTGCAAGCCAAGGTGCAAGCAAAAGTAAAAGATCCGAACTCGCTGTTTGTGATTGAACGCAGCGCTAATATTTTTTAACTGACATTTCGACAATGACAGACATGTTACTCATCTAAATCGTTGTGTGACATCCAAGTATTAATTGGAAAAATTAAGTAAGAAGGGTGAGTTTTAATTAAAGTGTCATATAGCCTCAATGTTAATTTATTCTACAGAGTGTTTGTGTTAAGATTATTATTCAATAAACAAATTTATTAAAATTCTTATTATAAATCAAACTATATCCAAAACTCAAGGAGGGTTGGTTTAAAATGCTTAAAACCAAAAATTTCACTTAAACTTAGGACCGTTCTAAAATAGACTAAACCTTTTTAGTAAATCCCACCGTATATTTTTAGCAAAAACACGCGAAAACACTTTATGTTGAATAAAAACTTTTGGTTTGGTTCAAACAAGTGTGTGGTTAAGAAAAAAAGCAGGAAAATAAATATCTTGATTACAGGGGGACTTGAAACCCATCTAAAAATGATATAACTTTACTTTTTCTATTCCACCGGCCGCCGTAGCGCAGTGGGCAGCGTATCTGCCTGACGCACGGAAGGTCCCGGGTTCGAATCCCGGCTAGGTGCATGGATATTTTGTGTTTGTCTTTAACTTTGCAAAAACTTCGCTAATACTGGGCATTGATCCTGTAATGGATGGAAAGTTCCAGTATATATAAAAAAAAATATTACCAAAAATTTAAAAAAAAAAATTTAATATATTACGAAAAATCATGGTAAAAAATACCATTTACAGATTGTGGAAGACACATCAAAAAAACAAATAATGTCAAGTCGATTTGATTCATGTGACTGCATTCTTTTGGGCTCAACTGTCACCTACATAAGGCGGTCATTTTTGTGAAATTTCTCAGGGGGTATTATGATTCCACCTTTATTTTTACTTCCGTGTCAATTCCTTGTGTCAAAGCATAGAAAAGTGACGTTTCCCCAACCGTTATGCCTTTTTGGCTATGAAACTGTCAATCGCATCGTTACCCCAATTTTTTGGGATATATCCATTCCCTATGTGTTCTATTTTCCCTGTTTTACTAACTAACTAACTAAACCTATTAAACAATTTTTGAGCTGCCAATTTACTTGATGACAAACGAAATCAACATAAACTGCATTAAAATGACCTTCACCGTGCACTTGTGTGTTTTTGATTAAATATTTATTTACTAATGATGTGCAAAAAAATAAAAATGTATCGTATCAAATTATTGTAAAAAATTCATATTGATTCCGACATGCATGCTAGGGGTCTAAGGAGACCAAAGTCCAGAACGTTCAAAATTACGTAATGTTATCTAAAAGTGGCAATTGTATGTTAAAGAGTCTATATTTCCTCATACCTAAATATCGTTTTGGATTTTTTTTTACAAGTTTTTGTTTAAAAATTTCTCGAGTCGCATTATAACGTTAAAAAGGTCGCCAGGCGAATTAATAGCAACTTAATAAACACGGTCGTGCCTTAGTAAGAGAATGACGTACTTAATCAATCAAATTTGAACTGGATTTGAACGCGTTTTGAACACGATTTGAGCTGTTAACATTTTCCTGATGCATTTTGAGGTTAGTTTTTGCCAATTTTACTTCTTTGTTTGTTTTTTTAAAACCAGCACAATAATATAATTAAAATAAAGCTATATACCTACTTTTTGCAGAAATATTCAAATCAATCAAAATCAAACATTTATTTTTTTTAAATACCGACTTATAAGGTAATAAAAAATAAACAAAGAGAGAAGTACTAAGTGAAAAATTAATTATTTCTTCAATAATAATTAAAAAGTTTGTACCAAAACTTTAGATCACAAGTATTATTTAAGCAACATCTCTCAAAATCAAAATCTTGATTTATCTTTATTATTTCTGGCAGAATATGATCTCTGATTGGTTTATACATTGGGCATTCTAAAAATATGTGGTGTAGAGATTCTATAGTATTTAAATTACAAATTGTAAGGTATGGTAAGTCTATTGTTAATAATTTGGGTAAATAGCTCGGTAAATAGTTTTAAGTGGTTAATTAATGAAATCCTTCTGTAGTTTTCGGATAGTTCGCAACTTCCACTTTCATAAATGTGAAACATTTTAATTTGACACCATGCTTTGGGTACTTTTTCTTCATCTAAAATTTTGTTGAAAATATTAATTATTTTGTAAGTCCAGTCCAACTGTAGATTTTTTAAAAATTAATTAGTAATTGAATCCAGACCACAGGCTTTATTATCTTTTGATTTGTTTAGTGCATTAAATAATTCTTGTGCTGTTATAAATATGGATGTAGAACATCTAAAAAAACAAAATCTAATTTAGGGGTAGGTTTATACCTTTTTTGCAGAAATATTGGAAGTGCCATTGGTGTCATCAATCAGTTCGATACGATACCAGTTTCATGCAGATGGAAGCACATACGATACCAAAAAAAGCGGTATTGAACTTGGCAAAAACTTTAGATTCTCCGCGTTTTCATGAAAGGTTTGAAAGTGAAGGGTCATTTCAAATAAAATCAACCAGAGCTTTGGAATACCATTTCCTCGATTTCGCTAATTTTTGGTACATTTATTGTACGCATAAAGGGAATGAAAAATCCCAAATTTAATTTTTTTACCATTAGTTTTTTTTTATTAATTTTTTAAAATAAAAAAAAGTACCATTTTGCTTAAACATGTACCTAAAGAAATGAAAATATCTCGATAACTACTTAACCCATTAGTGCTTAGCGTTACTTTTATGTAACGATAAGATAGCGCCACCTAATCAGCTGCTGCGACGCACGTGGCGTGAGTGTCCGTTTGAGGACCAGTCAGATCCTCTCAGAAAGCATTAAGCTTAAGACTGGTAGAGTTTATAAGATATTACTACATAGTGAAAGTAAGTATATATATATATATATAATTATTACAAAATTAGGTGAACAAAAATATAAAAATTGAATGAGAAAATATAAACAAATATTGCTTTTCTACACTTGCCTTCATATTATTTTGTACAGAAAAAATATGAGGAATTTGACTGTTACTTATATGCAAAGCTAGACACTAATGTAAGCTTTTTTAGCATTTTTTATGTTATAATGCCAAAAAGGTATTGTAAAAAACGGAAAGGGGATATTTGGAAAACACCATTAGTAAGACGGATGGTGTTTTATTAACAAAATGGTTTGATAACTCTGTAGTCTCCATTGCTACCAACAAATATGGTGTCAATCCTGTGACAACTGTGAGCGTTATTCGCAAAAGGAAAAATCGCACATACAAGTTAACCGACCGGCTTTACTTGCAGAGTACCGATAGAATGGACCAAAATGTTGGACAATACAGGATTCAAATAAGAAACAAGAAATGGTACTGGGCATTGTTTACATGGCATGATATTTCAATCAAAAATGCCTGGTGTTTATATCGAAAATGGAATAATTCTCAAATTAGCCAAATATATTTTAGCGAGGCATTGTGCAAGTTTATTTTTAAAAATATGCGTCCGCTCTTAAAAGCATCGGCAAAAATCCATCGCCGTCTTCCAATGCGCAGACGATTCCAAACGACAAAAGAAGACGTTGTGGTGGAAGATCCTGTAAATCCTTAACACGTACCCAATGCAGAAAATGTGGTGTAGAACATCATTTTTATATATATATATATATTTTGCCAAACTATTTGCAAACTTTCAAGATGGAGACTTGGTGGGTTCATCAAAAAAAAATATTTTAAAAATTTTGAAAACAATTTTTTTGAAAACAAAAAAAAAAGGTTATGTGATATTGATATTGATACTTTATCAAAATAAAATGGGCTTTAAAATACCTATAAAACAAGGTATTACTCGCTTTTGCACGGTATACAGTTAAGATATTACTCTTTTTGTGTACATGCACATATCTTGAGAACTATATATACTACAAAAGCAAGTGGTAGCTTGTTTTAAAGGTATTTTAAAGGCCATTTTAATGAAGTATAACATGACCTATTTTTTTTAATGTTTAAATATTTTTTTTTATGAACCCATCAAGTCTTCATCTTGAAATTTTCTAAATAGTTTGGCCAAATACCTAGAAACAAAATATATTTTTATAAAAAAGAATAAAAATTGCTGTTTTTCAAACATTAAAAAAAACTTTTTTTAATTTCAATTTTAAAAAAAAAAACAAAAAGTATATCATGTGATACATCATTCGAAAGGTATTTAAAATACCTTTAAAACGAGCTATAAACCACTGTCCAAGTTTAATTAGTTATCGTGATATTTCGATTACTTTAAACACATGTTTGAGCAAAATTTGTAGTTTTTCTGATGTCCAAGAATTAATTTAAAAAAAACTAATGGTAAAAAAAATTTCAAATTTGGGATTTTTCATCCCCTTTATGGTTAGAATAAATGTAACAAAAACTATCGAAATCGGGGAGATGGTCTGCCAAACCTCCCTTTTTTTTGGTTGATTTCATATGAAATGACCTTGAATCGTATTGAATACGTGGTCAGTTCTACATGAAAACGTAGTAAATATTTACTACATTTTATTGATCATTACATTTTATTGATCATCACATTTTGTCGAAAACAGTCAGAAGCAGTTACACATCTTTCGCAATTGCTGTTCAAAACTCTATGGGTATGCATCATTTACATTGTGATAATTTATACGTTAAAACTAAAAACTCTTTCGGCTTAGCTGTCTTTAGTACTGCAAACCAAAAACTGGTACCCGATTATCGTCGCCCTAGATGTGAATGGAACTAATCCACATAACACTATTTTTGAGTAAAATAAGATTAAACATTTTGTGTATCATAAAAATGGTTATTTTTTGTTCGCTATCATAAAAAAACTAATAAGTAAAAAAGTAAACTAAGGTTAGAGCTTTTCTTAACATAAAATTTGGACATTTTTAAAGTAGTTGATATCACTAACTCAAAATTGAATATTTTGTGGATTAGGACCATTCACATCTAGGGCGACGTTATGCCCCACCAGGTCCAATTAAAACACATAAATTAAAATAAAAGTTGATTAGTTCCACCATTATATTATTTATAAGCACCAACAATACTTTGGATCAATATAGTGTAGTGAATACCGATTAAATAATTAGAGAAATTGCTTAAAAACAAAACTTGAGTATCTAAAAAATACAACGTTTTCGCGACGTGACGCAAGTATATTTTCGATTTTACCTGACTTAGAAAAATATTCTCTATCTCGGAAACTGGAATGGGCGAGGTTGCCAAATGTTCTGGAATGTCGTTCTCGTCATTTTCTAATTCTTCTACGAAAAAAGCTTCCCCGCTTTCTCCCAGTTTCATGTGAATGTCCAAAGGTTGTCCATTTACTTCGATGTCCACCTGAAAAGAAAAATAGATCAGATAAAATGACAAAAAAGAATAATTTGTTGGTATATAAAAATTATTGTGGTGGGACCAAGCGTTTACGGTATCCATATTCATAATCTCCCTGATACATCAACGTTTGCCGCTCTGTGTAATCGATTCTTCACTAAACGTTCACCAAATATTTAGGGTGGACCACAAAAAACCGGACTGTTTTGTTTTAACTGCCAATTTTTTATTTATTGTCAGATTTTAACGCAAAAAAGAGTTTAAAATATGTCAAAAAAACACATTTATCAAAAATTCAAAATGTCGGATGTCCAACAGTTTTATACATCTTAAAAAACCGTTGGCTTTTTTTTGAGACACATTATATATTTTTTTTGCAACCACATAAATCTTCTATCTATTGTCTGCAAACCGATGTATCACTTGATAAATTCTATTAAGAAATAAAAAAAAACTATGGTTTATTCGTATACCAACTATTTGCATAAAATAAAACTGAAACTGAATTAAGTGAACCGGACACTTTATAGATGCTAACAATAAGGCCTCGTTTTCTAAAGTTAAAAAATAACATTTCGTGACAATCCAAGATGGCGGATGCCTTACAATTTTATGCATTTTAAAAAACCCGTTGTCTTTTTTCTTAAACCACTTTGTATATTTTTTTGCTATAACAGAAAAGTACCAACTATTATCTGTTATTAAAAATCAATTCAGAAAAAATTTCCATTTTTGTCAAAAATTTTTCAGTTTACATACTATAATGTATTTAGATAGGGTACTATCCGAATTCGAGGCAATATTGGCGTTTCTTATTTCGTTTACTTTTTGTATTGTTCTGAGTTTTTAAAAAAAGAGTTGATCAAATGTCTTCATTTTAAAACGCTCTGTCTTGCTATTACCTTCCCAAATTCCTAAATTCATGCTGTCTTATTTTTGCATTTTCATGAAGGCAAAAATGAAAAGGGCACCTGGAATAGGTTAAATTTCCAAATTCTAAATTTCTACGACTTTTAGGTTGGGATGTAGAGTCGGAAATTCAAAAAAGTGTCTCACATTACATCGGCTAACCCTAGTAGGAGCATAGAGTTCCAATTTAAAAACAAGTTGAGTCACGTCAAAAAATGGTTGCGGCTACCTCTTGACATCAGAATCATTGAAATCAACACTGTGTTTCGGACTTCCATTGTCTATATTTGATTTATACAGGACGTTTCGATCAGTATAATCTCTGATCGTCTTCAGGTGCAAACTACAATCAATTCCTAAGGCTTTGGCAGACCGTCATCCTGAGCATAAAACCTATACTTCACTTGAAAATAAGAGTTATGTAGATAGCTCTCCAACAACTCCATCACTCCCTCCAGTGGTAGGCCATATTTACATGGAGTAGTTCGAATCACACGCGGTTGATACCGCTAAGCTCTGGCTGAGATATGTTTATGATACTTTTATTGTCTGGACCCGGAATGACCAACAACTTTCAGAATTTCTTCACCACCTAAATAATATAAGACCCGCCATCAAATTCCTTTTCTTGATGTACTTGTCAAACGATTCATTAAATCAAGATTCAAATCATTCTGCTACAACCAAACGAGGCATAATAAGAATTTTGTTTAACAGAGCCGTTCAAATTTGTAACAATTCTCATGACTCATGAGATCGAAATAAGAAACATTAAGAAGGATCTGCAGCAGAAGGGTTACAGCCTTAAACTTAAAACAGGGGGCCGATTTAGCGCAAGAAGACAACAAACAGGACAGAGATTACAAGACCAAAACCAGGCAAATGCTCCTTACAATTGCATGCGTTAAAGGAGTATCAGATAAAATTCGAAGAGTAGCGAACAACTTTAATATTAAAACAGCTTTTAAATCTAGTAGTATAATTCGAAGCCTTCTTAGTAAAACAAAAAAAATAAGGAAACCGAGTTACATTTCGTAAACTTCACGGTCGAGTGATTTATTTATTTATTTATTTATTTAAACAGGAGTCCTTCACAGCCTGTCTGACAAACAGCCCTATTACGAAGGACCTCAATTTTGTTAACCTTAAAAAATAGAATGTCGATACTTACAACCTACAACTATATGATTAGTTATTATTATCATAAATTATAAAGCCATAGTATATAAGTAACTGAAGACGATCAGATATTGTACTGATCGAAACGTCGTATTTAAATAAAATATAGACAATGGAAGTCCAAAACACAGTGTTAATTTCAAACACATCATAGTCTCAAACGAATAGTTATGAAGATATATACGTCCAAACATAGTCAAAATGGTTGAAGATGTTTTTTTAGGTTCTTAAAACGCAGAATCTCACCTGATTTGCTTAAAACTATTTATTGGCATTAGAAACCTAATAAAATAACCGCTTTCTACATTAATTACCATGAAAAAATCGTTGATGTAACCAAAGAGGTCACTTTGTTAAATGGCAAATAAAGTTATTGTTATTAACAAACAAAAATGAGGGTATTGACATCACTATAATGATTGTTATAATTTTATATCAAATTTGTGCCAGATTTTGAACTCTTCTTTATAAAAATTATTTAGTATTTATAATTCTTGAAACAAAGACTATGAAAATACTTGGAAAAAAAAATAAAATCCTTGTCGTCTCCAATGTCACGGAGAACATAACACTTTTGTAAATTTTATATTACAAGACAATTTTCAAATACCAGTGGGAGTTTTTAACGAAAAATATAAAACGTAACTATTCAAGGATGTAGGTGTTGTTTTATACCCAATTTTGTAATTGCTATTGCAACATGGGCTCATAAAAATGTGGTTTTTTAAAAATTGCGCAATACAACACCATCTTTGTACTTTAACACCAGCTGCCTAATAAGGCACAATGGTAAAAAAAAACGAGCAGCTGTGCAGACAAGCGACATATATTTATTTAATCAAAAAATTAAAGCAAACATTTAAAAATAAAAAATGTGTGCGACATTTGTGATCCAAAAAATTTCCGTTCATTAGCGTTTTATTTAGACAAGCGGAAACTGCAAAAAATTAGATCATGGAAAGTTTGCAATATACAGGGTGACTGAAATCAGATTAAAATTTAAAGAATCCCGCAAAAAATTATAAGAAACCACGATTCAGATGAAACTTTGAAACTTTAGTGCCCTTTAGAACCATTTTAGCTCAGGGTTACAGGCTGTGCCAATATTCGGGATCAAAATATGAGAAAAATCCGGGCTTGTATTTTTGGCAGTCAGGTAGTCAGGATGAAGAAGGCCCGGCCCGATGAGCGAATTAGTAGAGCATAGTATTTCTCCTAGTTCAATGTAGAACTTAGAAATTCACTATTTATTTTGATTTTACTAGTTTTTTTGTCAATTCCTAGTGTGTCCTCACTTTTAAAAATAAGCACCCTGTCGTCTAAAGGCAAGATTTTTTTTTGAGTCTCATCAGTCATTTAATATCAATCAAAAGTTAATAGAAGTCATTTTAATTTTATAATTTTTTTCTCTGGTTTCGGTAAAAGCTTATTAAAATATGCTTAGTAAGTGCTAAATCACCCAGCAGAATACGTCACTGTTTATTTTTAACCGTAGACAGTGATTTTCCCTTTTGTATGTTTGGCAACAGTACTTAAAAAAATAAAAAATGATGTCACAAGTATTATTTGGAATGTTTTAAAAATAAAATATTTACTTTTTACTTCAAATTCCTTTACTGCAGTTTTTGTGGGTAGGATTTGTAATAAATCTATTAAACTTCCCATAATTCGGTTTATTCCAAAATAATAATAATTCCTATGAAGCCTTAGGGACTTTTGTCGGTTCATTTCAGAAAGTTGTGGGAATATTTCATTAAATCTGCGGCATGTGCTCTCCACATTTCGGAAACATTGACCAAAAATTACAAATAAATTCATTATAACTTCATTATGGTAACGCCATGATGGTAATTTTAATTTAAGGGATAACGTTTTTGTTGCAATTTTTACTGTGTTTTTTACATTTTTATGCCATGATTTTGCTCACATTTTAAAGTTTTTTTACCGTTCAAAAAAAGTACTGTCAAAAAACATTTTTTCTCTCTTAAAATGAAAAATATTTAGAGAGAGAGATAATGTAGTAAAGTGTACTATTAAATAGTAGTTTTAACAACTAGTGGCTAAAATAGTGTTTTTTTTAAAGCGTTGGTTTAAACAACGAGCGCAGCGAGGTATTTAAAAACGCGAGTAAAAAAAGCATAGTTTAGCAGCGAGTTATTAACACTATTTTTTTAATACCTTTATCAAAAAATCCAAGAAAAACAGGAAAATACTTTTAAAAATCTCGAACGAAGAGCACTTCTCGCAACACACCATCTTTCCACTATAAATCAAGGCGGCTGGTAAATGAAATAACAATGCGGTTTCCATAGCGATGTGCCTTTTTACTCGGTGACGTTCATTGTTGCGACATTTTAATCTTTGACAGTTTGAAATTTTGACGATTTTTTTAAATGATTTTTTCGTAAATACTTGGTATACCGGCGGAAAAGAATAATTAGATTTTTTTAATAATACTATATTCCGCTATTTCCCCTTAATTTTGCTTGCTTTAGTTATCCGCAGACAGTTACTAAAATCATGTTTTTGATGAAGGTATAAAAAAAGTATTTTAAGGCAATTGTTTAATAAAAGTTTGGTCATCTGTCTGTCATCTTGAGTGATGTCGTGCATATTTTTGTTTTGCCATTGCAGTAAAAATTGTAATTTTCAAAGCATAAAGTGTGTGAGACATAAGGTGGTATTAATTTCGTCCAAAGTTCTTTAGTCTTTAAATTTACCAAAAAAACGTGTCCTACTAAAGTGCATTTAAGCACATCTAAAAATCATTTAACAGGTATTTAACTAAGCTTTACCATCAAAATTGTGTTTAAAATTTATTAAACTGTTTTAAATTGCTATGACAACTTGAGGCAATCTCTCCAGTGACAGCAGCTTACTTAAAAAAAATAACGAAAATTATAATAAAAGCACATGCTTGTAAAATTAAATAATAAGCCGTAGATATAACTCACAATTACTTTATAGCTACAGGGAAGTAAATAGAAAACTTGTAGATCACGTAATGGACAATCCAAAAATGTAGAAATATACAGGGTGTCTAATTTGAAAAAGAATAGTTTTTTCAAAGTTTGTAAATCGCAAAAGAAACATGTTTTTGCGCACTCTGTACAAGCAGGAGGAATATTTTACACATAATGGAACAGGCCAAAGCATTTTCCAGTAAAGTGCCTGTTAAATTTTACATTTTTGTGTCAACTATTAGGTGACATATCGCCATTTATCTAACAGTCAAATTAATAAATTAGGAATTTTATGTAGGATTAGAAAATAAAAAAAAATATACCTAGTGTTCAATTTAAAATAAGAGAGTTGTTGCCAAGTTTATGTGCAAATGGCAAGATTACAAATATAAAAGTATTTTAGAAATGTACCTTAGGTAGTAGGCTTATGTTATTATACAAAGTTTAAAAATTTTCTATTGTTTAGTTTCGAAAATAATCCAGTAGGTTGCTCACTTGGGACACCCGGTATTACTTGTTTTTGGTATTTAAAATAACAACAAGTGGTCTGACGATCACAAAAAATTTAAAGGGTTCCTCAGACAAAACAACAAAGGCTTAAGATAAACATTAATTATTATTTTTGTATGTATAGCATTATTTAATAATAAAAAAAATTAATAATGGTATTGTAACGTATATATATGTTTGTTTTGTTTGTGTGCATTATTCATGACGCATAACTTTTATATATTAGGGACTTATTGGGCGTTACTTTATAAGGTTTTACCATAATAAGGGAAACCGTATTTTATTTAGGTTGAACCTCAACCATACTTTTCCTTATTCCTAACCTTAAAATTGCCACTGTCTCAACAAGCAGCATTAAATGCTGCTTAACACTTCTCTGGGTATACTGCCTTCCGCTTAATATTTGAAGGTTTTTCCATATATTTTACCAGGCCGCTGGGTTGTAGGGATTTTCCCTGATAAATTCTCGCAAAAGAATTATATCGTCAGTGTAGCGGAACCTCAACCTTGTAGGTTTCGCGAATTTATTCATTTTTTCACATAAATTTTAAAAATCCACAAGACTGTTTTTGTTTATAAACAAAAACTAAAAATGTAAATAATATTAAAAAGTCGTGTCGAAAAACAAACCCACCATCACTATTATCCGTGCTAATTGAGGTTATGTTTAAAGATAAGGGACGTACGGTAACTCTACCGAATTAAGGAAACACCGTATTTTATTACGGTCAAATGTCAGTTTTCCTTAATAAGGGAACGCCAAAATGTACGCCCAATAAGTCCCTATTATTTACCAGTTAGTCTAGCTAACGAAAAAATAAGAACTTTTGTTCAAACAGAGGGTGGAACCTGATATGAAGCGGTTTCATCCTATTCGGTCTCATCAGCTAGGTGTACCACACAGACGACAACCATTAAACCATGCCGACCACGGCCACAGCCAGAGAATGTCGAAGTCAAATCTCAGCTGCGATCCTATTTATCAAATTTTGGTTACGGTTTATACAAAAATTCATGTTTAACAGATTTTATTAACAAATTGTTGGCGGGCCACCATTTTTCGATTTTTTGTTTAGGGTGTACTTTTGTTTGATTTCTACAGGGTGAGCCAGAAATAATCACCATAAATAATATCACTTGCCAAAATGGATAATGTAATTTACTTGCCTGATAACATACTCAAAAATTATAACAATACAATAACCAAATATATACATCGTGTCTCAAAAGTATGGGATAATGGGTTTTTTCAAAAAAAATTCATATATGATCATTTTATAAAAAAAAACCGGTTTCGAAAAATGTATATCCTTTTATACAGGGTATCCCAAAAATGAAATATGACACAAACTTATCTTTTTTGTAAATTCGACACCCTGAATATTATTTCATTTTCTGAATCTTTAAAAAATAAGCTTTTCAAAAATACCAAACACATGGGGTCTATCTTTTATCGAGTTTTTTATCTTTTCCAAGATATTAAAGTTTAAATTTGTGTGTAAGAGATAGGAAAATAAGTTGTATCTATTATATTATAGTGGACTAAATTAATTTATAGGGATTATCAAGAGAAACTACTATATACTAAAATTCCAGTCCATGATCCCCCATTTTCCGGTCCCAGAAACCAAGATGGCGGCTGTCAAAGTTAGGAAAAAATGTGTTTTCTACGTTTTCAAAAAAATCAAATCGAAATCAATTGGGTAATGGTGAGGAAGCCCCACTTAATCAAAAAATATAAAAAAAAGTTGACATATGTCAGTTCAAAACAAAATGGCGGCCAGATTTCAAAAATTTAGTTTTTTTTTAACTTTTTAGAGAGTCTCATATTAAAGCTACTGAATGGCGTCTTGAGCTCACAATTAAAAAAAGAGCTTATAAGCGGGTACAAAGAAGGCGCTTGATATGTCAAAAATATAAGAGACCTTATTAACCAATAGACACAATTTAAAAAAAAATTTAGCAGGTGCCCTTAGCGATGAGTTTGTCTCTGCTACAATTTAAAAAAAAAATTTGACATTTGATATTCAAAATGGGGGCCAAACTATCGAGAAAAGATTAATTTTCCGCTTTGGTGTGGTATTTATACTAAATCGAGGACGCTTAATTGTCTCAAAAATTGTAAAAAAAATGACAGGTCATTCTCAAATCAAGATGGCCGCGACTGAAATTAGGAAACGTCATTATTTCTCTGCACGATAGCAATTTTGCACAAACCAAAGCAGTTTTAGAAATTAATTTTAAATTTTTGTGTAAAAAAAACAAATGTTAATGCTTCATTTAAAATGGCCGACGATTAAGTAAGCAAAATATTGGGTTGCACTAAGTAAGACATAGCCATTCCAAAAATTAAAAAAAGTGATATATGTCATTCACTAATCAAGATGGCGCCGACTAAAATAAAAAAATATCATTATTTTTCTGTCCTCTTACATTTTTTCACAAACAATAGCAATTTTAGGATGAACTAAATTAACTTTAAATTTTTATAAAAAAAAATTAATGCCTCAGTTAAAATGACGAACGATTAAGTACTGCTCAACATGCTTGTAAAGGCATTTGAAAGACCTTCAAAATAAGGTATCCCTGCCAAAAAAAACCTAATAAAAGATCATAGCAAATAACAGATAAAACATCATAAGTTTTTATAATCTATGCTCATATAAACTTATATTTTATAATTTTTAATGTGACCATCTCATAAAGGTTTATAAGATTTTATAAGATCTACCTGTAACCTTCAAAAATAAAAAATTAAAGCTCAACTTTAGCAGTTGTATTAGTAGTAATAGTATTAGAAGTAATGTAAGTGATTAATATACAGTCAAACTAAACTATAACCTAACCTAGACTAGGAAACTACGACAACCTAACCCACTATAATACAATAAAACTCCTTGTGCTTGCACAATATCTACATATCTAATACAAAATTGTTCTCGTATAAGTACTTATTTATCGCCAAGAGCTGTGGGAGAGATGTTACTTTGATAAATTTTTATGAGATTTCATAAGACAAAAACCATTTTTTTTACAAGCTTTTATTTAATTGGCAAAGTATCTATCTAATGTAACGAACAAGATATGTTTGTTCGGATGGAATCTTGCGACTTAATTTTGACCAACTTCCCGACATCCGATCCGCTTCAAATTTGGCATGCTTATAAAGTTGCGGTGACAAAACAAGAATATAGTGTGATAAAATTGACAGCTTCCCACTACTCGAAGGGGGTGGAGGGGGTACAGTTGAAGTACGCCCGATTTCGTTGAAACTTCGTGTTTTGGGGAACTTGGGGATGGAGATTTCTGTTCAGATTTTGAAAATTCAATATGGCAGATTCAAGATGGACGATTTATGGTAATCTTTTGCTAACCAATTTTAACTAACTTATACACATCCGATTGCTTTCAAATTTGGCATGCATTTATAGTTCCGGTGACAATACAGTCAAACTTCCCCCCTACGAGGGGAGTGGAGGGGGGAGAACCCCTAAGTTTGTCCGATTTCAACCAAAATTGGTATACGGGTGCTTTTGGGGATAAGGAATACGAATTTTTGATCAGATTTTAGAAATTAAATATAGCGGATTCAAGATGCACGATTTTCGGTCATGTTTTACTAACCAATTTTGACTGACTTATCCACATCCAATTGTGTTCAAATCTGGTATGCGTTTATAGTTCCGGTGAAAATACAATAATATGGTATTCTCAGGTACCTAGTTCCCTCCTACGAGGGAAGTGGAGGGGGAAAATGATTTAGTTTGTTCGATTTCAATCAAAATTGGCACACAGGGGTTTTTAAGGAGGGGGATTATGAATTTATGATGTTTAATGAAGTTTTTTTAGCAGGGTGGACACATAAAAATCTATAAAATGTTGTAAGTTTATGTGACTATAAAATCTATTTAAAGACTTACAAAAAAAATTGTTTTTACCAACTCCTAGAGAATTATAAATGTTCATAGAAATCTGTCAAATTCTATGAGTTGGTCTGATCATAAAATATCACAAAATCTCATGAATAAACGTTTTTTTACAAACTATATTAAATTTTAAAAAAACAAGGGTGTTATCATAGAAACCCACAAAATGTTATGAGTTGGTTTGACTATAAAATCTGTCAGAAAACTATAAAAACATCGGTTTATTTAATCCCATAATAAAACAAAGTTTCCCAACATAATCCCATAATACATCATAAAAGAAAAATAATGTACTTATAGAAACCCATAATAGTTAATGTGTCAGTTTGATTACAAAATCTCTCGGTCTGCACTTACCAAATTTTATAAAAATTTATAAGCCTGTCTGATTATAGGATCAGATAAAAAACACACATATGAAACCACATAAATTGTTACCAAAATCAAAGATATACCTCATAAATTCTTAAAAACTTTTATGATTCTAAAATACAATAAAAGCTCATAGACCTTATAAAAACTGATAAAATTCAGGTGTGTTTTTTATGAGGTTTTATGCGGATTTTTTGGCAGGGATCACTTGACCCCTTTTTAAATTCTGGTGGTAAAATTTACCCATCGAAAGGGGTGTCCTATGAAAATTCCAATATTGCCAAAAACCGCCCCTCTGAAATAAAAATTCGACGTGTCCAAGGGTTTTTTTGAAATCGAATTATTGAACTCACCACTTTCTCTTTACTCCTAAGGACCCCCAACTTGCCAAATCTCACGTGAAAGGGCGAGCAGTTGTAGGAGCCATCGGGCTGCTCCACGGCAATGACATCTATAGCACCTGTCAGAGTGGCCCCGTTTATGTCGTTGTAGAAATCTTTGAAGTTGGAGAAAATTCGCATCATTCCGTGCATGGTGGCGATCTTTCAGAAAAGAATCTAACAGGAAAAAAAATTGTCAAATACTCTGACTTTGTTTCATTTGACACAAAGTCACCACACAATAAGTCTATTCTGTTTTTAATTATATATATAAATCATTTATTTAGTCAAGTCAATGTATATTTCACTTATTATTCACTCTGCAAACAAGTTAGTATCAGACACTGTACAAAGTTAAACAAAATTAAAAGTCTTGAATGAAAAAGAAGGGACCAATCTTTACAACAGTTTTATCAACAAGTTTAAATAGAAAAGCCCACATTTCGTGACATTACAACGCCGAAAAAACTTTTGACGTAACTTCCGCGCTTGTCAGTTATTCTTTAAAATCACCAAACACTCGATCCTTTTTGATCGTATTGCTTTAAACTACTACACCGGCTACTACTGAATGACGATAGTAATGATATCGCATATAAACTGTAGCGAATGTGTAAAATGAATCACAAAAAATCGAAAACCGCGCTTTAATATAACCGGGTGGGAGTGAGCCTGGCAGTCTCGCGCAGGATTTCGGTTTCGATCGCCAAGCACTTGCGAGTAATAGCGAAAACATGAATCGCGCTTCGGAGAAACGGGCAGTCTTACACAACAGGAATTTTGTTGATGTCGGTTAACCTGGGGGCTGGTTCTTGAATTTCGTAGGAAAATCGCACGGGAACGGTCCTCTCCCTGATATCGACCAATAATAGGCTTTGAAACGATCACGAGTTATCCGAAACCTATCCGACCACGACCGAACCTCACCCGATTTCCGTGTATCGAAGGAACTTTCCTACACTTTCATGCACCTGCCCCCGGATCAGGTGAATGAGCGCTCTTGAAAAACGAAAATCTGGTCAGCTTTGCGTATGCACCATGCAAGCTTGGCAGCTTCTCAGCCTTCTTATTGGTCGAAACGAAGGATGTGAACGTTTGCGTATGCACCATGCAAGCTTGGCAGCTTCTCAGCCTTCTTATTGGTCGAAACGAAGGATGTGACCGTTCCCGTGCGACCTTTTCTACGAAATTCAAGAATCAGCCCCCTGGAGAGACCATCATAAGGAAGGGACCCAAATATTTAAAATGCTACATTTTGTAGCCTTTTTGTAGCTAGTTTGTTACGGTTAAATTAATTTTGTAGCTGTAGCTGTTTTCGAGAAAACGCGACCCCCCTAGCTTAACCGTTAAGCTTAGGGGCCACTCTGCTAAAGCTATAAAGTTCAAATAAGCACCACATTTTGTAGCTCGGCTTGTTCGAGAGGATCACATATTAAAAGTTGTTGAAATATTATTCCTATAGGGTTGGTATTGGAAAAATATATCACATAGTACAATTGGCCTATATATTTTGGCTATTAAAACAAAATAAAAATATCTCAGCAACAGCTAAAAAATATATTAATACGTCAGATGAGAGCCAAAACTGTGCTCTAGGCAACAACCATTAACTATGGGGCCCCCTGGTAAATAAGAAAAAATATATCACAGTACATTTGGCCTATTTATTTAATTTAAGAAAAATCTACGAATATTTTGAAAACTTTTAATATGTGACACCCTCGAACAAGCTGAGCTACAAAATGTGGTATTCATTTGAACTTTCTAGGTTTAGCAGAACTGAAGTTATGAAGTGGCCCCTCAGCTTAAGGGTTAATCGTAACAAAATAGCTACAAAAAGGCTACAAAATGTAGCATTGAAAATATTTGGGCCCCTGATGATGGTCCCCCCAGGTTTTCACCCAAGATCTTAATCTTTTGTTTTTAGATTCTCTTCGGTTGAAGTTACTGATTTGGGGGGTTTTTAACTTCTTTTTTGTTTTAAGTGCCTTAGGAGCAAAACCCTATTGGAAATATTAACACGGCAGGATGAACCCGTATCAGGTAACTTAGATAAGTACCAGTGCGGAACGATGCCTATTTGTGAGTGATTCAAAGTTGGAAATCAAAGTGTATGGTGTTTCATGATGTTTGGGGAAGGTGACCAGTGAAACCACTGATGAGCCCACGCTGGTTGCCCAGGGCGAAACATCGTTTAATAATTTCTCTTTTCGCTTTGGTTCTTTGTGTGTTCCTTGTGGGATGCTCATCCAAGTTTAAATTTTCGTTTTTTCTCCACCCAAGATTTTTTAATCTTTTGTTTATAGATTCTTTTCGGTTGAAGTAACTGATTTTGAGGTTTTTTAACTTCTTTTTTGTTTTAATTGCCCTATGAGCATAACCCTATTGGAAATATTAACACGCCAGAATGAACCCATATCAGGTAACTTAGATAAGTACCAGTGCGGAACGATGCCTATTTATGAGTGATTCAAAGTTGGAAATCAAAGTGATATTTGGGGAGGGTGACCAGTGAAACTACTGATGAGCCCACGCTGGTTGCCCAGGGCGAAACATCGTTTAATAATTTCTCTTTTCGCTTTGGTCCTTTGTGTGTTCCTTGTGGGATGCTCATCCAAGTTTAAATTTTCGTTTTTTTTCCACTCAAGATCTTTTGTTTTTAGATTCTTTTCGGTTGAAGTAACTGATTTGGAGGGTTTTTAACTTCTTTTTTGTTTTAATTGCCTTAGGAGCATAACCCTATTGGAAATATTAACACGCCAGAATGAACCCATATCAGGTAACTTAGATAAGTACCAGTGCGGAACGATGCCTATTTGTGAGTGATTCAAAGTTGGAAATCAAAGTGTATGATGGTGTTTAATGATGTTTGGGGAGGGTGACCAGTGAAACCACTGATGAGCCCACGCTGGTTTCCCAGGGCGAAACATCGTTTAATCATTTCTCTTTTCGCTTTGGTCCTTTGTGTGTTCCTTGTGGGATGCTCATCCAAGTTTGAATTTTCCTTGAATTTAGATTCTTTTCGGTTGAAGTAACTGACTTGCTGGTTTTTTTTTTAACTTCTTTTTTGTAATACTTGACAATACTGACAAACACTCAACTATACATATTTTACGAAGGTAACAGATTTTAACAGCAGAACCAACCAAGTGTAAACTTTATCGTTTACTGATGCATGCCAGTATATAAGATTAGGTATTGTTAGTTTTTTTTAGTATTCACCTGATGACGATTGTAGATGCATAAGCATACGAAACGTTGTGAAAAAGTAAAAAATAAATACAATGGAAGTTCGAAACTCTACTTTACTCTCAAGTTCAACATTGCCTACCACCTTCAAAGAACAGTCATCTAGTATTGTTAGGTATTTAGCGATATTGTTAGGTATTGTCAGTTATTTATTGTCCGATATGGTTGAGTCTTAACGGCAAACAAGTTGAAGTAGTCTTCAAGACAAAGCTTAATGACCACAACACTTAAATACAAAATCTAAGAGCATGGACCACAAGACCTAAAGAGAATTAATACGAGACAAACAGAAACAGATACACAAGGAAGACATGTTGTTCAATTGTGCACTTTTTGAAAGAGAAAGAAGGGAATCGGGAAAAACTCACTACTCGTGAACTTGGGTCTGACCGTTTTTGTAAACCTTTTCGTTGTTTGACTAGTTCTTGAATCTAAACGCTGTAAAATTATTAGTGAATTTAACGAACTAAGTAATACTAACAAAATCTCTTAAGAATCTAAGAAGGAAGCAGGAAGAGAAACAGAAAAAAGAAGAGGAAACGTTAAGAAAACTTTACCAGGGCCCGATACCTAAGTACAGTAAAAAGCCAAATGGAAGGATTTGCAAGATTTGACAGCATTTCTTGAAAGAGCAGAAGCCAGAGCGTTTTATGAGCAATTAGCATATTCAGAGCAACACCAAAAGAGCTTTGACGAATTTATCGCTGATCCGCCAATATATTTTGTATAATGATGCAAGGGAAAAGTGGCATGAGTCCATCGTTACACTTTGATCTTTTTTTTTACGTCTCTAGTTCCGAATAAAAATTTACTTTTTCATTATATTCTTTAAAATAAACACACTATTTCTCATAAATACTTTGCGCGACTTTTTTATATCAATTTTACTTTCTATTTTCCCTAAATCCGTCTGGATGGAGTAAAGTCGTTCTTTCCCTATACTGTGAGAAATCACTCAACATTAAAGTTTAAGAAGTTGGCTCCGCCCAAGGAGGGGCTTCCAAATATTTTGAATTTCAACACTTGGTTTACTGAAAATACCCTGATTCTGCCCAATAAAAGCAGCTTCAAGGAATTTACGTTTCTTCCAGTGTGACTCCTTGTGCAAAAGCTTTGCTTCTGTCCACTTCATTCGGTGTTGTTTTGACCATGCATGTTCGGCGATTCCTGATTTCATTGTTTCATCTTTTTGGGTATTCGTCTGATATTCCTTTAAGCCTAACAGATAGTGGTCTTTTAGTTTCGCCTATGTATGATTCACGACACTCACAAGGAACTTGGTAAATGCATTCCTTATTTTGTTTGTTCTCCGGTTTTGTTTTACTAAGAAGGCTTCGAATTGTATTACTAGATTTAAAAGCTGTTTTAATATTAAAGTTTTTCGCTACTATTCGAATTTTCTCTGATACTCCTTTAACGTATGGAATTGTAAGGAATGCATTTGTCTGGTTTGGATCTTGTAATCTCTGTCCTGTTTCTTAAAATTTAGAAATAGTATCTGTTATACGTTTAAGGCTGTAACTATTCTGCTGCAGATACTTCTTAATGTTTCTTATTTCAAGTCATGAGAATTGTTACAAATTTGAACGGCTCTGTTATACAAAGTTCTGATTATGCCTCGTTTGGTTGTAGCAGAATTTGACACTCCATTGTGAATTTAATGGTGGGTCTTATGTTATTTAGGTGGTGAAGAAATTCTGAAAGTTGTTGGTAATTCCCGGTCCAGACAATAAAAATATCATCAACATATCTCAGCCAGAGATTAGGTTTATATGCTGCGGCATCAACCGCGTGTGATTCGAACTATTCCATGTAAATATTGGCCACCACTGGCGAAAGCGATGAACCCATTGGCAGACCGTCATCCTGAGCATAAAATCTTTGATTTGAAAATAAGAATTATGTAGGCAGCACTTCAACAACTCCATCACTCTCTCCAACGGTAGGCTGGTAAGTTCATAAAGGGATTCAGAGCCGTTCAAATTTGTAACCATTTCAACAAACAGGACAGAGATTACAAGACCAAAACCAGGCAAATGCATTCCTTACAATTCCATACGTTAAACGAGTATCAGAGAAAATTCGAAGAGTAGCGAAAAACTTTAATATTAAAACAGCTTTTGAATCTAGTAATACAATCCGAAGCCTTCTTAGTAAAACAAAACCGGAGAACAAACAAAATAAGGAATGCATTTCTCAAGTTCCTTGTGAGTGTGGTGAATCATAAAAAGGCGAAACAAAAAGACCACTACCTGTTAGGCTTAAGGAACATCAGAAGAATACCCAAAAAGGTGAAACAACGAAATCAGGAATCGCCGAACATGCATGGTCAAAATAACACCGAATGAAGTGGACAGAAGCAAAGGTTTTGCACAAGGAGTCACACTGGAAGAAACGTAAATTCCTTGAAGCTGCCTTTATTGGGCAGAATCAGGGTATTTGCAGTAAACCAAGTTTTGAAATTCCAAATATTTGGAAGCCCCTCGTTGGGCGGAGCCAACTTCTTAAACTTTAAGGTTGAGTGATTTCTCACAGTATATAAGTACGTAGCCTTAGGAATTGATTGTAGTTTGCACCTGAAGACGATCAGAGATTGTACTGATCGAAACGTCGTGTATAAATAAAATATAGACAATGGAACTCCGAAACACAGAGTTAATTTCAAAAACATCATTGTGTCAAACTTTCAAACAAGATATCTGCTATTAGATGTCATTTGATGCCATGTTATTGCTTACTTTGTAAATAAAATTTTACAAAATCTTTGTTCGTATACGAACTGCTTTATAGAATGACTTTGTTTATTTCTAAAGTATCTTTGTTATGAAGATAATGCGAATAGTTATGAACGGGGTTAAACCGCAGGTTAAGAATCGCTGGTAAACAAAAACTGATTTGTTGACGTTTATTGTCATGGTGTTTTTGATTATGAATTTTTAATACGTTTGTTCTTGTTACATAAAACGCTGACCTTTTCGAGGTTTCGTTGCGAAATTTTTTGCCATGTTGTAGTAATACCTAACTGAACATTACTGATCTTGAAATAAAAATCCCTGCTTCAAAATTAATATTGCCAATTTAAGTTATTAGGGTAATTCCACGAAAAAGGACATAATTTAAGAAAAGTAAACATTTTGTCTCCTCTTTTTTAAACAACTTTGAATTTTCACAAAAATTTAAAAATGTGGTCTGGCAAAAATAAAAGAAAATTTTCTTGGCTGCTTAGTTGAACCTTTCACATAAAATAAATACTACCGAATTTAAAGGCTTACTTTTTCTGTAGTAATATTACAAGGGCTGGGGATATTATTGATTATTCCACTCTTTCAAATCTATTTTAATGTTATAATTTTTTTAGTCCACCAAACCAATATGGTATGGGGGGGACTATTAAAATCGTAAAATTTTGACTTTGCTTAATTTTATCAAAAATGAGTTAATAAGGTTCCAAAACAACTTAATCGACGAAAAAAAAAATTGTCTGTCTGTATACAAGATAACTCAAGAACGCCTTAATCGATTTTAACAAAATTTGGTACAAAAATCCTCTATCGACTGACCATCAACTTTTGGGTAGGGTGGTGGGGGTTGTAGGGGGAAAAAGGGGGATAAAATATTTAAAAACATTGTAACTTTGTCCAAAAAAGTCCAAATTCGTGGGAGCTTTAGTTTCCGAGTTATTTGAAAAAACGTTAAAATATATTAAAAAAATCATCACTTTAGAAGTAAAGCAGCTATTGATATGCGGTTTTCAGATTTTGGTTTTCGTATATATTACCCAAAAATTTTGTTAGGTTCAAATCTTTCAAAGCTACAGTTTTCGAAATATTTTCATTTCCTTTCAACATAAAATAATTGATTGTATGGTGGACTATCCGTGCTTTCTAGCACCAAATTTTTTAGTTTTCTTTTGTGAAATAATTCCCTAAATACCACCCGAGCTTCAAAATTAAGCAAATAATTTTTCGCTCACGCATATTTTCTTTGAAAAATTATCAGTAATTTTAAAGCTCTCGAAATCTTCTTCGAAGGTTTGAATCCTAAAAACAGTTCGTTGACTTAAACAGATAAACCGCACATCAAAAATTCACAAAATTTTGCACAGCGGAGGCTTCTGTTATCCCCACAGACCATTCGCGTGTTTTTATTTAATTTTTAAAAATAATTGATAATTTTTACCGTGAATTAATCATTTTTAGGATACCTAAAAATAGGTAAAAAACTTAAAATTATGCAAAATCCGTGAAATGATTCCCGGATAATGCTTTAAACTTTCACCGTACCGTAGAGTGGGGCTATTTCAGACTTGTTTTGTACTTTTTTGATTATATCTCGGAAACAACTGCAAATTATTTTTCTCTAAAAACTAATTTTGATAGGTCCTCCCATAGGTATTACATTCCAAGACAGAAAGATGGACCTCCTTCCGTAGGAGACCCAAATTTTTTTTTTCAAAGGACCGTCCAAAATTAACCTCTAAGGTGGGGATATTTGGGAAACCGTGGAAATACAACGAATTACATTTTATAACCGCTTTTGGGATTATTGTAGATGAGAAAAATGTTTTTTTTTGGGGTTGTTTAGAAAAAATTCTTGTTTTTAGACACAAAATTATGTTTTTAAGAAAAAATGGACTATAAATATATGAACATAATTGAAAACTTCTATTTGAAAACAATACATTGCAGAAACAAATCTAAACTATTTAAATTTTGCAAAATAAAATATATTGGATCCCAGGGACTCACTAAACCCCAAACTAATTGTCTTGTCTAAAATAGCCCCACTTTACAAAATAGTCAGCAGAATTTTTGTTAATGGAAGTAGATGAACGATACGACATAACCACAGTACCAACCGTACCAACACATGTACCAATTTGCTAGCATGGCTATAAGAACATTCAGTTACCCAAGTACCAGTGTAGAACGGAAAGATTGACCGTTATATTTTTTAATCAATTTTTGACAGGATTTTGCACATTTGTCACAATTCAAGGACCTGCATGCAGCCCTTGAAATCCTTGCCAGCGGACTGATACAAGTCCCCACGATAACACCTAAACAAATAGCCCCATTTTACACAAAATTTGATACAAATTTGGTTAACAGTTTTTTAGATTAAGTCATTGGAAGAAGCGCATTTTTTATTAAAATACACACTTAAAAAAAAAGTTCCGGTGGCAAACGCTAAAATCTCCTTTTCTCGAAATAATATTTAAGCACTAATGCCGTTAAACAGTAATAGTAAAATTCAGAAAAACTCCAATAACAGAAGTGATTGGCACCAATCGGGATCCAAATTATCAGATATTAAAATTATTTCAATATTTGCCGATTTGTAACCCTTCACTCCCGATGACTGTTACCTAACGTATGTTCAAATTTTACCTAACTTTGTTTATTAAATTGGGATAATCCAACTTTAAACATTTTTTTTATACCTTCATGAAAAACATGATTTTGGTAACTGTCTGCAGATAACTAAAGCATGGCTTTTTTGGTTACCCATGCAAAAAAACTTTTTTTTATAATCACGGATGCAAAAAAAGATTTCGGTCCGTTTTTTACCCAAAATTAAAGAGAAATAGCTGAAAATAGTAATATTGAAAAAATCTAATTATTCTTGTCTAAAAATTAAGCCATTTCCGCCAGTTTTCACCAAGTAATTACGAAAAAATTATTTAAAAACATCGTCAAAATATCAAACTGTCAACGATTAAAATGTCGTAACAATGAACGTCACCGAATAAAAAGTCACATCACCATGGAAACCACCATTGTTATTTCATTTACCAGCCGCCTTGATTTATGGTGTAAAAATGGTGTGTTGCGAGAAGTGCTCTTCATTCGAGATTTTTAAAAGTATTTTCCTGTTTTTCTTGGATTTTTTGATTTGAGGTATTAAAAAAAATAGTGTTAAAAACTCGCGGCTAAACTGTCCTTTTTTTACTCGCGTTTTTAAATACCTCTTATTTAAACCAACGCTTTTAAAAAAAAGCACTATTTTAGAAACTAGTTGTTAAAACTATTATTGTAACAACGTCTTAAAACTTTTTTTTCTCTTACAATTTTCATCAATTTTTAATGCCGTCCAACACTTTTAGTATTCAAATTTTGTTTAAAAAAATCTAAGGATTTAGTAAAACTGTGGTTACATAAATAGCAATACAGGTCAAAACCAAATTATCTTGATTAAAGGAAATATTGCCCAATTTTCCAAACTGTTCGAAAACTTCGCTGAAAAGTTTATTGATATCAAAGACGTTTTATAACTTTATGATTGAGATATTGATCTGAAAACCAATCTATTTTCGTCTGAGCTATAGCAGTTTCATTGTCAATTAACCCATTTATTAAATTTAACTTTGCATCAACACTCTCGCGGTTACCTGGCAACAGCTCAAGAAAAGCGGAAATAATGAACGAGTTCAATGTTTCCTTTAAGTTCTGGAAAATTTTAAATCTTACAAAAACAAACACTACAGCCTTCTATAACTACTCAATCAACAATAATTTACTAGAACTATTATCAACTTTTAAAGATCTAGGGGTCTTCCTTGATCCAACTCTAAATTTCAAAGCTCATTACGAAATTATTTGTAATAAGACTTTCAAATTATTGGGTGTTGTTAAGAGAAGTCTGTCTGATTTTAATAACATCGATTGTTTTAAAAATGTTTACTGCTCCCTTGTCAGGTCAGTTTTAGAATACTCAAGCTGTGTATGGTCACCTTTCTATAAGTGTCATATTGACAATTTAGAAAGGGTGCAAAAGAGGACATTGTTTATTTTGACATTCTTAAATTATTGAACATTCCATCTCTGGAAAACCGTAGAGAAATTTTAGATTTGGTCTGTTTATTTAAGGTTGTAAATGGAATGATTGACTCACCTCAGCTTCTTGAAAAAATTGATTTTAAGGTGCCACATACAAATACAAGAAATAGAGATATTTTCTATTTAGAATCTCATAACAGAAAATATTCTTTGAATAAACCAATTCAAAGAATGTGCCATTCCGGGAAGACTTCTTTTTTTCCATGCCTTTGGATTCATTTAGAAATAAGCTTCAAAAAAAAATTCTGTGATTAGACTTATTTCTATACTTGGTACCTACTGTTTTTTATTTTATATTGGTTAATAATATTTGAAAAATTGTTTTTTTAAAATTAATATTTATAAGATTGTTTTATATTGTAAAATGGTAAATCCGTCAATAAATTCTAGTAATACTTTTACTAGGACAGGTTTCGGGATTACCAGATTCCCATCATCAGCTGAAACAATCAAAAACTTCAAATTTGTGACTTTAAGATCAAAAACATTACACGACATTAGGGACTTATTGACATTTTGAAAAATATTTTAGAAAAATATTACTCTAGCTTTAACTTTATTGCTTCTAGGAAAAAAATACATTTTTCATAGCAAGGACACAATATTACTTAAAAACAAAGCAGTAATTAAAGCTGAATTAATTTACACCTAAACAGTAAAAAATTTCAATTGATGCCCAAAATATTAACGGATTGATTTTAAAACTGATATAATTTTATTTTTTGTGTGTTTATGAAAATCGGCACAGCCTGAATTTAATAAAGTCGGCACTATTATTGACAGTTCCGCACGAAGTTTAAAAGGATTCTGACATTGTTGTCATGTGATTTCCATATCCACCAACGTAAAAATTTCCTAATCGGACTGGGAAATGAGTCTTGACAAACAAACAAAGTTTCAATATAAAACACCACGTTCTAATCATGATTAAAGCCTAATCGGGGAATTTTTGCGTTGGTGTATACGAGCATAAACATGTCATCTAGACATGCTCATACTGTACGATCTATAAACTTGACATAATTAAAGTTAATGCCGTTCTTTATATTAGGGACTTATCGGTACATAAAGTCGGCATAACCTGACTTTAATAAAGATGGCACTATTTTTGACAATTCCGCACGAAGTTTAAAAGGATTCTGACATTGTTGTTGTCTAAATATGTCATATTTGCTATCAAAATAATGGCAACTTTCATAAGGTTTGTGCCTGCCTTTAATAAAGGACGGCATTAACTTTAATTTGTCAACTTTAAGAATGGCACAATATGAGCATGTTTAGATAACATATTCATATGACAAAAATGTCAGAAACCTTTCAACCTTTGTACGGAACTGTCAGAAATAGTGCCGAGTCAGACTATGCCGACTTTATGTACCGATAAGTCCCTAATAGAGACTTATCGGACATTATATAATACTATACAGGATGTTCCAAATTCGATGCTCACCATGGGGATCTCCTAAACGGTAGGAGATACGAAAAGTTTTAAATTAGGGCAAAGTTGCGCAATTTGACGCTTTGCTCAAAACCAAAAAAAAATACAAATTTTGGGTAGTTCCGAAAAAACCGAATTCTTTATTTTTAGAAACGCTCAAAACTTTCTACAGGCACTTTTTTAAGATCTACTTAATGAGAGGTCCGTTTTTTCATTTCATTTTTTTCTTATGAAGACATGCTTTTTTTCTCCTACCGTTTGTACAAGAACCTAACGTTTTGAGTTAATTGACCATCATCAGCCCAAATTCAAACACTAAAAAAACAAAATAAAACGTATTTTTAAAATATTAGGTAAAGTTATTTTGTTATAACAAAATGTCAAAAAAAAACTGTCTTTTTTAAAATGTTAAAAAAGTACTGCAGTCGGATTTCCAAAATATCTTGAGTAAGTTAAAAGCAAAAATTAAATTTGGGCTGATGATGCTTAATAAACCCAAAACGTCAGGTGACTTGTCAAAATAAGGTTGCAAAATGTTATCTATCATTATTTATCAAAAAGTCAGTCAAAAAAAATTTTCAGTAATAACGAAGTCACAGACCCTCTCCCAAAATGCAAACTTTTCAAAACCCCCCTTCTTCTCTTGAAAATCGAGCCTCGCAAGTGGGGGTCAGTTTTGTCCTATCTCGCCTGGAAGTACCTTAAACCCCCCCAAAAGTGCCCAATTTGAGACACCCTGTAAAATTAACCATAACCATGTAAAAATACTCTTGAAATTGCTCAAAATTTGTAAGAAATAGTTAACGTTTTGGCGCACTGTGTATAGGGATTTTCGATTTAGGAATTGGTCCTGGTTCTGGTTGACATTATTTTGACATAAATTTTGACAGCGGTTATTTTACTCAAAAAAAGACTACCTATGTATAGAACCAAAGGGCCGAACCAACCTCCCAGGCTGGTTCTAAAATTTTATAACCATGTTGCAACTGTGACGTCATTGTTTTAAAACGAAAGGACCGGTTCCGGTTCTGGTTCAACCAGAACCAGGACCAATTGTAAATCGAAAAGCCTTTATGCATTCAAAAGTTTTTAACTAACAAAATTGTTTTTTTAAAATAAGCAATTGCGAGCAATTTCAGGCGTATTTTTTGGCCTACCCTGTACACATACGGACATTAGTACTAATATCAAAAATGTAGGTCGTTATGTGTTGAATTAGATCTGCACAAACCATTATTATCCTATCTTTAGTTTTGTCGTAAACGAAGGGTAAGTTTAGTAAAAAACGGCCATTTTTGTAACTTTAAGTCTACTTTCTAGCTCACCCTATAGGTATTGGAAGAAGTGCCCATAACGAAAATTGCTTATTGGAACTTCCTCTATAACATATTAAAAGCAAACACTATTCATACTAAACTTTCATTCTTCCTGTTAAAAGGCTCATTTAGAATAGCACTCAAAGTGTGCTTACGCTGACAGGTGTCAAATTTTTCATTTGTTAATTTACAGTGAACTTATAGCTGAACGATGCAAATTTTTGGAAGGACGGGCTCTAATTTTGAAGATACCTTGTAAATATGACTTTACTTTCGGTCGGTGATGGGCTTTATGTATGTACACTTAAAATACCAAAGTTAAATATTTGTAGGGTTGCCAACCCGTCCCGATTTGTCGGGACTGTCCCGATTTGGAGCAAAATGTCCCGATGAAAAGTTTTCAGCGAAATCGGCACTAAAAGTTTCCAATTAACATCAGAATCCCATATCTATTGGCCAGTGGTTAACTATAAATCCTTTCTTTTTTCTTAGCTGCGTTTGAAATATTTGGCTATTGGCAATGCAGTGTTAAAAAATCGACATCAGTTTGTTCAATCAGTTCATTACCGAGCCTACTGAGTCGGTTGATCGGGGCGTTAAAATCATAGTTAGTGCGATGATGTTGACTTGCAAATAATTTATAATTTCTTAATGTGTTCCGTGATGGCACATGAAATTTGAATATTGATAGTAACTCCATAGAGTCAATTTTATTATTTAATATTATCAACAGAGTGACAAGATCATAGTACTTAATAATCATATAGTCATAATCTCATAATATGGAGACCAAATAGTACAACCATATTCTAGAATTGACCTTACAATTGCAAAGTAAGCATTTGTCAATGTAAAAATGTTGTTTACGTCTTTCAATGTTCTAAACAAAAATCCTAGCAATTTCGTAGCTTTATTTGCAATAATATCTATGTGTTCAACAAAACTGAGTTTTCTATCAAAAAAGACACCCAAGTCACGCATGGTAATTGCAAGGTTTCTCCAAATTGGAGTTATTCAACTGATAAGTAAAATCTATAATGCAGGGTTCCTAAGCAAATCCTTAGGGGGCCAAGCAGCCGTGTGTGTATAAGACGCAGACAAACGGAAAAGCACATTAGGCAGAAAAGGATGGGCATGGTGCGATGTTGTCACTACATCTTACACGTAGTAAATCCATTCCAGGTTGTTGTTTTCTAATGTTTTCCATTTTCATACCTTTAGGACTGGAATAAAAATTGTTTTTGCTCGACTTTAATACCAAACTGATGAAAGATATCGTAAAAAAAAATATTTTTCGGCTTTTCATTTTGTAACCATTGTCCTTACGCACTGTTTACAAGCGTTCATACATGGCCGGAGAAACCGACTGAGATATTTCCGTAGAAACTTTATCAAGCAAATAGGACGGGTTGACGCCTTCGAACGTCCAACCCGGGTTTTGCACTTTGATTCGAAATCAAAAAGGAGGAACAGTCAAATGTGGGGCCGCGCACAAATTACGTAACGGTGATTTTACCAATTTTTGACCCCCTCCCTATGTAATGTTTTGTAACGGTTTGGCACGCCACTCCCCTAATATTACGTAACGATTTCGAGACCACTACCCCCCCCCCCCAAAAAATTTTAATTCCAAATTTTCTTAGTTTCACACAAATGCAAACGCTGTCGAAAACCTTCCTCCCCCCTACGTAACGTTTTGTAACCCCCCTCCCCCCTATGACCATTACGTAATTTGTGCACGGCCCCTGTAGTCCCAGTGGAGGAGGGCGAGAAAATTTATATTTTTTTTCTTAAAAATTATACTCTTTAGACCTATTTCTTTGCGTTCCCGAAATGACGTAATTTTTGAAAAAAAATTGTAAAAATTGTTCGGCTAATTTAATTGAAAAATTTTTGCCTGCGGCGCCCTTTATCTTCTCACTCGAAACCAAGATCCCCCGTTCTAGGAAAACTGATCCCGTCTCTGTTTCTAAATTTTTTCGAATAAAAGTAGAGTATGACCGTGGGGGAAATAATTTTTTTCTACGGTATGACGAAAATTTCGAGAAAGTTGAAGAAAAAAATAAAAAAAGTGGCATAGCTCAAGTTTTTCGTAAAAAAAACGTTTTTTGTAAAAAATAAATCTTTTCACCCCTTTTTGGGTGTTACAAATATTGGCAGCCCCTTATTTTTCGCTTTTACCCTCCCGCTAGTTTTGAAGAATTGGTTCGCTACATGTTTCGAGATCATGTCATAAAACACCTCGAAAATATCAAATTTAGTGTAGGGCCAGCTTTATTTATTTCTTTGGCTGCTAGTGCTAGCTGCATGGTTTGGCCGTTTCCGGATAGATGTCACTAGTAGAACAGAATGGAAAGAAATTTAATTAAAAGCGAAGATATTTCTTTCTAATGTTAACAACCTCACGAGTTTATCGCTCAGTATCGTAAATAATGGACACTGCCGCCTCCTTTAAGCAAGAAAAAGCTGTGGTTTGGACCTGAAAACATCTAATTTTTAATTAGATTAGATGTTCAAATCTGTCCCCTTCTTGAGCCTCACAATATCCCAATCTATTGTAAAACTCTTGGCGCGTAGCAGTCAACATTTCAGGGGTGATAGAGTTGCCCGCCTCCAAAATTTTCGCCCTCAACTCCTGTATAGTCGTAGGCTGTAAGTGAGGGTGTTGGAAAATTTTGTCGTGCCAACAACCCCATAGGAAAAAGTAATTTGGCGCAAGATCTGGTGAGGAGGCCATCGGATATTTCCATACGTGGAAATAATTCTATCACCAAATACCTGACGAAGGTAATTTGTAGCCTGGCGTGAATTGTGGGATGAACAGCCATCTTGCTGAAACCACAATTCGTCCAAATTTATGTTGAGTTCCCTCAACCGTAGTAAAACCTGGTGTTGGAGAAGATCAACATATTTTTGGCTATTCAAATTCCCTTCAATGAAAAAGGGTCCAATAATGTGATCCCCGACAATACCGCTCCAAACATTTAATTTTTGAGGATGTTGCGTTCTAACACTTGCGTGCAGATGTTTATTTTCGCGGGACCAATAGCGGCTATTTTGTGGATTGTGAGAGCTATGAAGTTCAAATGTCTTCTCGTCACTAAACAAAACTTTTGATAGGAAATTTTCGTTCCTGTTACATTTATCCCTCATAACCTCACAATATTCTAACCGGCGAAAATAATCACCTGGTTGCAATTCCTGCGACTTCCCAATCTTAAACGACTTGTAGCCGTATTTTTTTTAGGATCCATTGGCAAGTACTGTTGGGAATATCCAGTGCCTCCGCAATCGGTTTCGTCGAACATGGTTCATGTGCCTCAACGTAAGCGCATACCATTTCGTCTCGTTCCACCGTGTGGAAGAACTGGATGCTCTGGTATTTCGCCGTCGTGGTAACACTTTCTACAACCATTTATGCACCCGTACCTTTCAAAACGATGATAAATGTTGCAGACAGTTTGAGCCACAGGAACCGGTCGATCTGGAAACGCAAAAACAAAAAGCCCAATAACCTCGTCCACACTGTCACTTTTTATGTAGTTTTTAATAATAAAAATCTTTTCTTCTCGAGTATACGGCATTTTAAAAACACAAAATTTACGAAACTGAAGCGACTCGAAAGGAAATAAAAATGCAATGCCTGTGAATCCCAGTTTTTCCTCGATCATCTCATGGTGTGGCCGCCATCTAGCGGAATTTGCAGACATCTTGTCAACGGTTATTATTGCAACTATGATTTATGCTCACAATGAAAGAGTGGCGACAATTTTTTCTCATGAAAGCAGTCCGGAGATAATAACAAACTGGCACCATTGCTCAATATACCTGTTTCTTTTGTGCGCGCAGAACTTTCTATGCCATTTCTGTTTGATTTATTGAAATCCTATCCCTAAGGAAAATCTTAGAAACCCTGTATTCTATAAAAATATACAGTTTTACATTTGCCAACATTTAGAGATAAATTGTTATATTCACACCATGCTGAAAACCCATTCAACTCTTGTTGCAAAATATGGCAATTCTGCAAACTTATAATTTTAAAGAATTTTTAGATCATCAGTAAGAAGTACAAAGTTACAGTTTTCTAAAGCGAGATATCATTTATAAATGCTTTAAATAACAATGGAGACAAATGTCCGCCCTGGGGGACACCTGACAAAACGTTAAACTCGGCGGAGACAGCATTCTCTATTTTTATTGCCTGGCGTCTTTCAGTTAGATTAATCCGAAACCAGTTGAAAGATGAGCCATGGATACCCATGACTTTAAGTTTATCAACTATTAGGTTATGATCGACCCTGTCGAAAGCCTTTGAGAAATCGGTATAGATGACATCTACCTGATTTCCACTCTCCAAGGCTTCCAACAAAGTTTCTTCATACATCAAGAGATTAGTAATTGATGATTTACCTTTTGAAAACCCGTGTTATTGGTTTATAATTATGTTTTGAAAATATGGTGCAATTTTATCTGTGACTATTGATTCAGACGATTTAGGAAATCAAAAAATTTTTGAAATACCTCTGTAGTTTTTAATATTTGACTTATCTCCGATTTTGAATATTGGGGTAACATAACTCCTGTAGAAAATGATCTAATAAAAATTTTAGCCAAAATACTGGACAAGAAAAATTACAGTTTTCTATGAAAATTACTGGTAAACCATCTGGGCCACAGGTTTTTGTGTAGTTTAACTATTTTTTCCTACGACCACATATGAAAATAATGAATTTCACACGATTTGCATCCTTAGAAAACGTTAAATTTCACACGTGTGCAGAAATTTTTGGCGCACATGTGCGGAAAAGCAGTTTCATTTGATTTGCAAAAAATTAAAGACCAATTTTTACAAAAATTAGTGCAATTCAACATTTCTTACATTCGCGTGTTGTTTTCCTCGGCTAACGCCTCGCTCACAATATTCACGCTCGTGTGAAATTTTTCACTTTCTTTTCTCGTTATGTAATATACTATTACTTTGTTTTGTTTCGACTGAAATTTCTTAGCTAGCTTGTAAATTAAAATTAAAAAAACACTAATATTTATTGTTTTATTTCTTTTCTAAGCGTTTTTGAAAATGTCCCGATTTTGCATCAAATGTCCTGATAATTTAGAACAAATGTCCAGATAAATCAAAATTAAGGTGTCAAGTTTTGTGCTATTCTAAATGGCCCTTTAATAATTAATACACATTAGTATACGTTTTCTTAACGATTTATTGAACTTTTATTGAACCCTAAAACGTGCATACATAAACAATAGACTCTCAAATCAAAAATAAAAATATTTAGCACAAAAATGTTATACGTCAAAGCAAACAAACAATTTCTGCAAAACAAAACTTCAAAAAATGCGTATCTCAAAATGTTCGCACAAATATGCTTTTAACCTTTCGCGACGCAGAAAGTTCGCAAAAAACATGTTTTGATATTTAAAAACCACCTATCATGTTATCTAGGTACAGTTAGTCGAATCAATGAGTATAAAATATAAAAAGAGGCGCATCACTTAAGGTGTCAAATTTTTTATATAGATATGTATACAACACATCGTCGACCGAAAGTAAAGTTCTATTTACACGGCATCTTCAAAATCAGAGTCCATCCTCCCAAAAATTTGAACTTTTCACCTCAAAAATTACCAAATAAAAGATTTGACACCTGCCAGCTTAAGCTGTGGCATGCTATTCTAAATTAGCCTTTAATCATTAAAAGCTCAAAATTTAAATTAACCGCTGTTACACTTATACCAAATATTAAGATACTCTTGAGTTGAAAACTGCTGTGCCCATTTCGGATTTATCAGGATGTAATCAATCGATTGAGAAAAGCAGACCGAAAAGTACACACTTTCCATAGAATTTTACTACCACTTACACAGGACAATATTTAAATCAAGGCTCAAATCATTCTGCTACAACCAAACGAGGAATAATAAGAACTTTGTATAACAGAGCCGTTCAAATTTGTAACAATTCTCATGACTCAGGAATCGAAATAAGAAAAATTAAGAAGGATCTGCAGCAGAACGGTTACAGCCTTAAGCTTATAACAGATAATATTTCAAAATTTCAACAAACAGGACAGAGATTACAAGACCAAAACCAGGCAAATGCATTCCTTACAAAGCCATACGTTAAGAGTATCAGAGGAAATTCGAAGAGCAGCGAACAACTTTAATATTAAAACAGCTTTTAAATCTAATAATACATTTCGAAGCTTTGTTAGCAAAACCGGAGAACAAACAAAATAAGGAATGCATTTACCAAGTTCCTTGTGAGTGTGGTGAATCATACATAGGCGAAACAAAAAGACCACTATCTCTTAGGCTTAAGGAACATCAGACGAATACCCAAAGGTGTGAAACAACGAAATGAGGAATCGTCGAACATGCATGGTCAGAACAATACCGAATGAAGTGGACAGAAGCAAAGGTTTTGCACAAGGAGTCACACTGGAAGAAACGAAAATTCCTTGAAGCTTTCAGTAAACCAAATGTTGAAATTCCAAATATTTGGAAACCCCTCCTTGGGCGGAGCCAACTTCTTAAACTTTACGGTTGAGTGATTTCCCATAGTAGCCTTAGGAATTGATTGTAGTTTGCACCTGAAGACGATCAGAGATTGTACTGATCGAAACGTCGTGTATAAATAAAATATAGACAATATATACTACCTTCTTCTTTGGGAAATGTAAATTCTTGATAAACGACTATGAATACCGCCCTAAGGCACTGTACTTCTGGACAGTTTTTTCAACATGCAAGTACGTTTTTGCCTCAAATTTAGTATGATGTTTAGCTCATCATCAGAGTCAAAGTTAAAAAAAACTGAAAAAAATAAATAACTATAAAGTAGGGTTATGTTTAATCCAACGACGATTTTGGGAACTCTATTGTTGGACTGGTGAAATCCATCTAAAATTTATGAACTCTTTTCTTGGCACCGGTGGGATTACAAATTCGCCCACAATCTAAGGCGTTTGGATTTCTGTCAACTTTCAAAACTGGTTTTGTTCAGTGGGTTATCGAGATTAGGTTTTGCTAGAGGCCCTTTATACATTTGACAGTTGTTGTTTTACCAGAGGTGGGCAACTCATATTGCCCTTTCTTTCTAGTTTTTTTCATATTTGTATATAAAACGGACTTTATGAAATGGACTGATACTTTGTTGTCTCTTTTTATAATTTTCCCAGACAGTTTTTGAAAGATTGATTTTTTTTTGGTTAGTAAAAAATGTCAAACTTTGGCCAAAAAAAAACAAAAACAAACAAAAACAAAAAAGAAATAGGTAAAATATAAAGACTCCTATGACCTATATTTTTGTTACTCTTTCTGTTACAATAAAACATGGAAACATAATGTATTTATTAACGAAGTACATGCTAAATGCGTATGTTTTTACCTACTGCTTGTAGCTCACTTACCTCGCAAATTCGGCTATTTTTATTAATTTTCCAGCTTAGTAAATGCATGTTTTCTTTTCACTTTTCCTGAGTTTCTTTCTCCGTTAGACAACGGAAGAATACAAATTCGTCGAAGCACGTATTTTTACAGTTTTTGATACAGCAAAATTCCATTTTTAAACCTGACGTTTCTTAATCAAAAATCTGACATTGACAAAGTTATTTATTGTCAGGGGTTACCAACTATCATTGCCAACACACAACTGTCAAATCCAGTTTCTCACCTCTTGTAAAACAATAACTGTTTTGCCTAAATAAAAATGGACTGTCGAAACGACTTGTAGGAAAGGTCTCTTGAAAAACGTCACCATTATAGAGCCTGTTACCGAACCTCGAAATTTCGTTTCCTGGCTCAAAATTATTTACTGTTTTTTCCTCACGAAATTTTCACAGTAAAATAAATTTGGGCCTGTCAATTAATCTGGCTTGCGCCTCTTTAAAAGTTTGTAAACAGTGGAAGTGATCCCCGACAATACCGCTCCAAACATTTAATTTTTGAGGATGTTGCGTTCTAACACTTGCGTGCAGATGTTTATTTTCGCGGGACCAATAGCGGCTATTTTGTGGATTGTGAGAGCTATGAAGTTCAAATGTCTTCTCGTCACTAAACAAAACTTTTGATAGGAAATTTTCGTTCCTGTTACATTTATCCCTCATAACCTCACAATATTCTAACCGGCGAAAATAATCACCTGGTTGCAATTCCTGCGACTTCCCAATCTTAAACGACTTGTAGCCGTATTTTTTTAGGATCCATTGGCAAGTACTGTTGGGAATATCCAGTGCCTCCGCAATCGGTTTCGTCGAACATGGTTCATGTGCCTCAACGTAAGCGCATACCATTTCGTCTCGTTCCACCCTGTGTGGAAGAACTGGATGCTCTGGTATTTCGCCGTCGTGGTAACACTTTCTACAACCATTTATGCACCCGTACCTTTCAAAACGATGATAAATGTTGTAGACAGTTTGAGCCACAGGAACCGGTCGATCTGGAAACGCAAAAATAAAAAGCCCAATAACCTCGTCCACACTGTCACTTTTTATGTAGTTTTTAATAATAAAAATCTTTTCTTCTCGAGTATACGGCATTTTAAAAACACAAAATTTACGAAACTGAAGCGACTCGAAAGGAAATAAAAATGCAATGCCTGTGAATCCCAGTTTTTCCTCGATCATCTTATGGTGTGGCCGCCATCTAGCGGAATTTGCAGACATCTTGTCAACGGTTATTATTGCAACTATGATTTATGCTCACAATGAAAGAGTGGCGACAATTTTTTCTCATGAAAGCAGTTCGGAGATAATAACAAACTGGCACCATTGCTCAATATACCTGTTTCTTTTGTGCGCGCAGAACTTTCTATGCCATTTCTGTTTGATTTATTGAAATCCTATCCCTAAGGAAAATCTTAGAAACCCTGTATTCTATAAAAATATACAGTTTTACATTTGCCAACATTTCGAGATAAATTGTTATATTCACACCATGCTGAAAACCCATTCAACTCTTGTTGCAAAATATGGCAATCCTGCAAACTTATAATTTTAAAGAATTTTTAGATCATCAGTAAGAAGTACAAAGTTACAGTTTTCTAAAGCGGAAGATAAATCATTTATAAATGCTTTAAATAACAATGGAGACAAATGTCCGCCCTGGGGGACACCTGACAAAACGTTAAACTCGGCGGAGACAGTATTCTCTATTTTTATTGCCTGGCGTCTTTCAGTTAGATTAATCCGAAACCAGTTGGAAGATGAGCCATGGATACCCATAACTTTAAGTTTATCAACAATTAGGTTATGATCGACCCTGTCGAAAGCCTTGGAGAAATCGGTATAGATGACATCTACCTGATTTCCACTCTCCAAGGCTTCCAACAAAGTTTCTTCATACATCAAGAGATTAGTAATTGATGATTTACCTTTTGAAAACCCGTGTTGTTGGTTTATAATTATGTTTTGAAAATATGGTGCAATTTTATCTGTGACTATTGATTCAGACGATTTAGGAAATCAAGAAATTTTTAAAATACCTCTGTAGTTTTTAATGTTTGACTTATCTCCGCATAACTTAGCTGGAAAATCTCCTGTAGAAAATGATCTAATAAAAATTTTAGCCAAAATACTGGACAAGAAAAATTACAGTTTTTTATGAAAATTACTGGTAAACCATCTGGGCCACAGGTTTTTGTGTAGTTTAACTATTTTTTCCTACGACCACATATGAAAATAATGAATTTCACACGATTTGCATTCTTAGAAAACGTTAAATTTCACCCGTGTGCAGAAATTTTTGGCGCACATGTGCGGAAAAGCAGTTTCATTTGATTTGTACAAAATTAAAGACCAATTTTTACAAAAATTAGTGCAATTCAACAGTGTTCGCAGGAAAAATAGCGTACACAACTCGATAGAAAGTAACTTTCTTACATTCGCGTGTTCTTTTACTCGGCTAACGCCTCGCTCACAATATTCACGCTCGTGTGAAATTTTTCACTTTCTTTTCTCGTTATGTAATATACTATTACTTTGTTTTGTTTCGACTGAAATTTCTTAGCTAGCTTGTAAATTAAAATTAAAAAAACAATAATATTGGTCCCGATTTTGCATCAAATGTCCTGATAATTTAGAACAAATGTCCAGATAAATCAAAATTAAAAGTTGGCAACCCTAAATATTTGACACCTGTCAGCTGAGCAGGTGTCAAGTTTTGTGCTATTCTAAATGGCTCTTTAATAATTAATACACATTAGTATACGTTTTCTTAACGATTTATTGAACTTTTATTGAACCCTAAAACGTGCATACATAAACAATAGACTCTCAAATCAGAAATAAAAATATTTAGCACAAAAATGTTATACGTCAAAGCAAACAAACAATTTCTGCAAAACAAAACTTCAAAAAATGCGTATCTCAGAATGTTCGCACAAATATGCTTTTAACCTTTCGCGACGCAGAAAGTTCGCAAAAAACATGTTTTGATATTTAAAAACTACCTATCATGTTATCTAGGTACAGTTAGTCGAATCAATGAGTATAAAATATAAAAAGAGGCGCATCACTTTTTTATATTTTCAAATTTTTTATATAGATATGTGTACAACACATCGTCGACCGAAAGTAAAGTTCTATTTACACGGCATCTTCAAAATCAGAGTCCATCCTCCCAAAAATTTGCGTTTTTCACCTCAAAAATTACCAAATAAAAGATTTGACACCTGCCAGCTTAAGCTGTGGAGATTTGACACCTGCCAGCTTAAGCTGTGGCATGCTATTCTAAATTAGCCTCTAATCATTAAAAGCTCAAAATTTAAATTAACCGCTGTTACACTTATACCAAATATTAAGATACTCTTGAGTTGAAAACTGCTGTGCCCATTTCGGATTTATCAGGATGTAATCAATCGATTGAGAAAAGCAGACCGGAAAGTACACACTTTCCATAGAATTTTACTACCACTTACACAGGACAATATTTAAATCAAGGCTCAAATCATTCTGCTACAACCAAACGAGGAATAATAAGAACTTTGTATAACAGAGCCGTTCAAATTTGTAACAATTCTCATGACTCAGGAATCGAAATAAGAAAAATTAAGAAGGATCTGCAGCAGAACGGTTACAGCCTTAAGCTTATAACAGATAATATTTCAAAATTTCAACAAACAGGACAGAGATTACAAGACCAAAACCAGGCAAATGCATTCCTTACAAAGCCATACGTTAAGAGTATCAGAGGAAATTCGAAGAGCAGCGAACAACTTTAATATTAAAACAGCTTTTAAATCTAATAATACATTTCGAAGCTTTGTTAGCAAAACCGGAGAACAAACAAAATAAGGAATGCATTTACCAAGTTCCTTGTGAGTGTGGTGAATCATACATAGGCGAAACAAAAAGACCACTATCTCTTAGGCTTAAGGAACATCAGACGAATACCCAAAGGTGTGAAACAACGAAATGAGGAATCGTCGAACATGCATGGTCAAAACAACACCGAATGAAGTGGACAGAAGCAAAGGTTTTGCACAAGGAGTCACACTGGAAGAAACGAAAATTCCTTGAAGCTTTCAGTAAACTAAATGTTGAAATTCCAAATATTTGGAAGCCCCTCCTTGGGCGGAGCCAACTTCTTAAACTTTACGGTTGAGTGATTTCCAATAGTAGCCTTAGGAATTGATTGTAGTTTGCACCTGAAGACGATCAGAGATTGTACTGATCGAAACGTCGTGTATAAATAAAATATAGACAATATACACTACCTTCTTCTTTGGGAAATGTAAATTCTTATGGGCGAAGGAAGGAAGGAGCCTTGATAAACGACTATGAATACCGCCCTAAGGCACTGTACTTCTGGACAGTCTTTTCAACATGCAAGTACGTTTTTGCCTCAAATTTAGTATGATGTTTAGCTCATCATCAGAGTCTTCACTTGAACTGTCTTGCATTAATATTATGGCTCACCACTCCAAATAAGTATCCTGTACTGTACCTTGTGTTAACCAAAATGCATAAAAAATATCTGGGTTTGAATAAGTTATAAAAAAAACTGGAAAAAATAAATAACCATAAAGTAGGGTTATGTTTAATTTAATAAATTAATTTAATAAATAAAAATTTATGAACTCTTTTCTTGGCACCGGTGGGATTACAAATTCGCCCACAATCTAAGGCGTTTGGATTTCTGTCAACTTTCAAAACTGGTTTTGTTCAGTGGGTTATCGAGATTAGGTTTTGCTAGAGGCCCTTTATACATTTGACAGTTGTTGTTTTACCAGAGGTGGGCAACTCATATTGCCCTTTCTTTCTAGTTTTTTTCATATTTGTATATAAAACGGACTTTATGAAATGGACTGATACTTTGTTGTCTCTTTTTATAATTTTCCCAGACAGTTTTTGAAAGATTGATTTTTTTTTGGTTAGTAAAATATGTCAAACTTTGGACAAAAAAAACAAAAACAAACAAAAACAAAAAAGAAATAGGTAAAATATAAAGACTCCTATGACCTATATTTTTGTTACTCTTTCTGTTACAATAAAACATGGAAACATAATGTATTTATTAACTACTTTATACTGCTTGTAGCTCACCTCGCAAATTCGGCTATTTTTATTAATTTTCCAGCTTAGTAAATGCATATTTTCTTTTCACTTTTCCTGAGTTTCTTTCTCCGTTAGACAACGGAAGAATACAAATTCGTCGAAGCACGTATTTTTACAGTTTTTGATACAGCAAAATTCCATTTTTAAACCTGACGTTTCTTAATCAAAAATCTGACATTGACAAAGTTATTTATTGTCAGGGGTTACCAACTATCATTGCCAACACACAACTGTCAAATCCAGTTTCTCACCTCTTGTAAAACAATAACTGTTTTGCCTAAATAAAAATGGACTGTCGAAACGACTTGTAGGAAAGGTCTCTTGAAAAACGTCACCATTATAGAGCCTGTTACCGAACCTCGAAATTTCGTTTCCTGGTTCAAAATTATTTACTGTTTTTTCCTCACGAAATGTTCACAGTAAAATAAATTTGGGCCTGTCAATTAATCTGGCTTGCGCCTCTTTAAAAGTTTGTAAACAGTGGTAGAATTTTGTTTTTTAACCTTGAGATATTATTGCTTTTTATCACAAATTAACTAGTTTGTTGTTTGCCTAGTCTTATGATTTAAGTTGTATGGTCACGCCTCCAAAAATTACACCTTAAAATTTGGCGCTGGGAAACACCATACCCCACAACTGAAGCTCTAAGGAACTGGAGAATTAAAATTGCTTAGAAACTTTCTCTTAATCATAAATAGTACAGTAAAATTGTCATTTAAGGTCGAAAAAAATCCGGCGTAGCCGAGTTTTTAGCATGTTCTTTCGGGGGGTCTGAAAGTAATCCTCCCAAGTTTGTGCGTCTCCCACTCCTCGGGAAACCTCCGCCATTTTCAAAAATCTTTGTTACCGACTTTTCTCCACTTCTATTGGTCAAAGGCGAAAAAGTCTGAGAACAAAAATATTCGGCAAAAAATTTGCAATATTTTTGTCCAAGTACTCAACTTAAGATAGAGGGCCCCAAAGTTACAAAAAATCAGTTTTAACGTATTTTGATCAACAAAAAGCGATTTTTTTTTAAACTTTCAAAAAGAAAGTTGTAGATCTCGAAAAATCCTATAAAAATATGTATATTACTTATAATTAATTGAATTTTCTGAACTACAGCGACCGAAAATCGGAAAAAATTCTTTGAGAACCGCATTCTGGACATGCATGAAGTCGCGTGTTGTGCATTATATATTATTATTTATAGAAAGAGCAATACGAATGAGGTATCAATTTAAAACTTGTGATGTATGCTACACAAGTGACATAGTCTGTCGGCATGAAAATTGCCGAAAGTGTCTGTCAGACTCCCATGAATCCAATCCACTTTACTATTTCATAAAAAAAACCTGCAAAATATCATAATTTTGAAAGAATTTTCTCCCTAAACTGCAACCTGCATGGTTTTGTTGATTTTAAAAATTTTAGATTAATTTTTAGAAATTTCTGTCAACAACATTTGAAATGTGTAAAAATGGCCATTTTACGACAGGACACCCACTGAACCGCCCCGCCCCCTTCATTTCTAAACTGGAAACATCAAAGACTTACAAAAAAATCTTATGCCACGGTAAAATCCTTTGATCTCTCACGAGATGTTTACTTTTGTAGTCTCTAAATAAAAAGACTTGTATTTTGGTCAAATTTGTTGAATTAAATTATAGAAAATTTTGGATTATAGAAGGTGTTTTCTTCTTGTTTTAAAACTACAAACTTAAAATTTTAATATTTCCCATATTTTTTTAAATGCTTTACTGGAAAAATTTCATCTCGGTGATTGTTCACCACGGCAGTTAATAGACCTGTTTATTGAAATTAAGCAAAAATTCAATTTATTTTCTGATGCATTATCCTCAAAAGGGTTATATTTTACCAAAAATAAAGAAAATTTCTCTTAAAAATATCTGCCTAATTTGGTCTAATATTATTATGTTCCATTTTATATTTTCCATATCCGTGAATGTGACAGTAGATAGTTAAAGTCCTAATAGGCGTGGCTCGTCAGGAGCAATTTAGTTCTTCCTTCACTTAAGACATGTAAATAGCATGCCACTCTGGTTTTAGACAAAGGCAGAGAAATTTGATTGTTTTTCTTGATCAAATACTAACGTGTGTGATTTGGGCAATTGACTTTTTCATATCCGTGAAGCATTAAAAAGTTTTAAACATTTTTTTTTTTTTGTGTAGTAATAGTTCTTATGACCCAAGCCCAATTCTTGAAAAGTTTATAATTTGATAAAATTATTAAAAATTTCCCTGAATCTTATTTACGTATATTTTTTAAAATTCATACTCTATTTTTTATCTTTCTTTAATAAAATAACAAATATTCTCATCATCTAGAGTAGAAATTTCCTTTTAGTGCATGGGCTACGTGGGAAAAAGCAGCGATTTGTGATAAAAGCAACAAACTTTGCACAGTTGTTCTTTAGACCAGAACAGTCAATTTGACCCGCAGCTCTTCTCCCAAAACTTGTGCAGGCGCGGTGGGGAGGGGGAGTAAAAACTGGGGGGGTTTATATTTTCTTAAATTTGAGTTTGTTTGGCATAATCATCATTGATATCAATTGATAGATTTCCGATGATGGCCAAACCGAAAATTACCACCTCCATTCGTTTTAAGGTGCCCCTAAGGGCTTAAGGGGGTGTTAAAGCTGCTATTTGGGTATTTTAATAATAAAAATGTAGGATTTTGAAAAAAATTTAAAAACTTGCGTGGAATTGTTAATAGTTTTAATATTTTAACTTATATCACTTAATTTTTGATAAAAAATCTTCATTCTGTTGGGTAGGTGGAAAGGGATGGGGTAAAAATTAAAGGAACACATATTTAAAAAAAATAGTTTGCTGGATATTATCGACATGTGTATTGATTTGCAGGTTTTCAAGGATGACCAAACCGAAAATAACCACCTTCATTCGTTTTAGGGTCTCCTTAAGGGGTAAAAGCTCCAATTTGGGCATTTTAATAAAAAAAAGTAACATTTAAGTTAAGTATTGTTAATAATTTTAATATTTTAACTTAAATCACTCAATTTTTTACCAAAGATTTCCATCTTGTTGGGCAGGTGGAAAGAGAGGGGCGTAAAAATTAAAGAGGCATTTATTGTACAAAAAATATTTTGTGGGATATTATCGACATGGGTATTGATTTACAGCAAATTTTAAAAAGTTTGGAGACTACTTTAATAGTCAAATAAAGCCTTATATTCTAAAACTTAGCTCAAGTCTACAAGTTAAAAGAGTCGATTTTGCTTGGGATCTTTACGACCCTAATAGCCTAAAGGAGGCAACAAGAGACAGCAGGGGATCCGAAATCCGACGTCAGAATTTGTTGACAAAAGGTAAATATTTTTTCCTGGTATGTCCATTATTTTTACTATAACTCTTTGCTTTGCTACCTAGCGATTGGACAGATTATTTCCGAAACGCAGAAAACAAAAATGATTTATTTCATTATTTGGGGCCAACTGTTTGAATATACTGAAGCATTTCCTACAATTTCCTAAGTTTCTATGCAGACTGGAAAAATTTCTTGTCATGCTATATGGGGTTCAGGAAGTGATGTCAATGAGGCAAGAAACCCTTTATTTATGTCTCAAAGCAAGCCGTTGAATTTCTTGCCATCAGCTGAAGCTGCCATCCAACAGCATGCATTAAGGGCAGCATATCAGGCAGGACAGGTTTGGGATAGATCAGCTGATAAGTTTGAAACTGCCGAATTAACCTCACCTCACCTTGGAGGTGGTATAAAGAAAAGTGGAAACCGGTCTGCTCAACCAAATATATGGGAGACTTGTCGGGCATTGGATAGATGTGGGTGCACTAAACAATGCGACACTCTAAGATGTCTTTGCAAAAAGAACAAACTACCTTGCACGCCTGCATGCAAAAAATGTAGAGGGGCTTGTATAATTAACTATTTGATTATAAATTAAATAAAACTGATATAAAATAAAGTTAATTTTCTTAGCTTCGTAGCAATCCACCAACCTATAATTTCTTTCTTAGCCTATATTAACAGGAACCACATTTGCGAAATGACAGTGACGAAGATGGTAAAAACGACAATTTGGACAAATAAACTAGATATCTATTTATGTATATAGCTATTCTGTAAGTATTTTTATCATTTTCATATTCATATCTCCTTTTCTCCTATCACTATTAACCAACATAAAAATTTTAAGTAAAACACTGAGGGGATATGGATTAAAACATTAATTAACATTAAATTAACATAAAACAATCCTATGCCAATTTTTATTATTTTAATAAAATCTTACCCTTTGATTATTAAAAAGTCCAAATTGCAGCTTTTACCCCCTCCCATAACTCCTTAAGGATACCTTAAAATGAATGAAGGTTGTTATTTTCGGTTTGGTCATCATCGAAAACCTGTAAACCAATACCTATGTCGATAATATCCAGCAAAATATATCTTTTTAAATAAATGCCTCTTTAGTTTTTACGCCCCTCCCTTTCCACCTGCCCAACAGGATGGAAATCTTTGGTAAAAAATTGAGTGATATAAGTTAAAATATTAAAATTATTACCAATTCTACGCAAGTTTTTATTTTTTTTTAAATCCTACACTTTTATTATTAAAATGCCCAAATAGGAGCTTTAATACCCCCTTAACCCCTTAGGGGCACCTTAAAACGAACTGAATTGCTAATTTTCGGTTTGGCCAACAAACTAAAATTTAAGAAAATATAAACCCCTCCAATTTTTACCCCCCTCCCCTCTGCGCCAGCACAAGTTTTGGGAGAAGAGCTGCGGATCAAATCGACCGTTCTGGTCTAAAGAACAATTGTGCCAAGTTTGTTGCTTTTATCACAAAACGCCGCTTTTTCCCTTTTTACTCATCGTAGCCCATGCACTATTTTTGTCTCTTATCTGCAGCTATCGTCAAAATGTATGTAATGGATATTTCACAATTATCATTTTTGTGAATCTTTTCTCGCCATATCGGTTTGTACAGGTATTTAGAAATGTCAGTGTTGGCCCTTTTTAAGTAAAACAATAAAGTTCCCTACCTTTTAAACATTTTGTTTTAAATTATAATTCATAAATCTTTTCTGAACTCCGTGAATGATAAATTTTTGAAAAAATTAATTTTTTGCAGGTCTACATATGCAAAGATTTATCATTCTAAACACGTAACCTTAATTAATATCAAAAATTAACAAAAAAACTGTGATTTTTTTTTAAATTCCGTTTTATTAACGTTTATAAATATGTTTTCCTTCTAGATAAAATATTAGCAGGTAGCAAGGGAGGTGTGTGTGGTAAATACAAGACAATAATTCATATAGTCAGGACGTATTACAGAGAAAAGTTTATTGTTCAGCCTTGACATTTTTTCGATATTTTTCAAAGTGTTGTTGACTTCGAGTACTTCGCTTTTAATAAAGTTTAATTGTTATATAAGATATACGCCTTTGTTTTTCAGCCAATCAGATACCTTCAGTTGGCAAAACATATTGTGACTAAGGAATTGTAATAGCTGTTTTTCCGAGCTTTACTTTTAAAAATTAATTCATTAACGGGAAAAGGTATCAAGAATATTAAAGGCGCAACTATTATGCAGATTTGTTGATATGGGTGTACTTATTTGTTTTCTTCGAGCACCAGATATACACCAAGTACAAAATTTTATTTTAATTATTAGAAGGGCTCTTGTCGTATTTTTATGCCCACTCTAATATCTCGAAAACCAAAAGAGGCAGAGAAGTAACATTTCACATAATTAGATTGTTTACAAAAAAGTATCTTTTTGGTGGCGGAGCTAGGGCGGCGACAACACTTTTTTTAAATGAGATACCCTTAGGGTTGCCAACCGTTCCGATTTGTCGGGAATGTCTCGATTTGGAGCAAAATGTCCTGCGTACTGACAAGACCCTTGTCAGTACACCAATGTCCCGATGAAAAGTTTTTTTCCAATTAAAATCAGACTCCCATATTTATTGGCCATTGGTTAACTATAAATCCTTTCTTTTTCTTAACCGCGTTTGAAATATTTGGCTATTGGCAATGCAGTGTTAAAAAAAATCGACATCAGTTTGCTCAATCAGTTTATTACCGAGCCTACTGAGTCTGTTGATCGAGGAGTTAAAACCACACTTAGTGCGATGATGTTGAGTTGCAAATAACACTGTCCAACAATGAAAATGTTTCGGGTCAAAAATAGCTAATTCTTAAGTATTTTCATCCACTGAATTCAAAAATCACGAAAATTAGAGATTAGCTCTAGTTTTGGAGATAAGGTGATATTTTACATTTTATATCCTCTAAAAGCATCGAAAGAGAAAATAATAGAAAGAGCAGAGAACTGGATAGGATAAGGTGTTAGAAATAGTGGTACGCCACAATCGAAATTGACTATCGATAGAGATAAAACTACAGAACTATCGATAGTTTTAATTTAGCTATCGATATTTGCAATACAGCCCTAATATTCTCGATATATATAAGCGGGGACTCCCTCCTTTCCGAAATAATTGCGTATTTGCGTGTCTTTTTATTCAGGGCGACCGATACTTTACAGTTCAGTTTCATATTTCTAATCGAACGCACAGTTAATGTAGTGTGTATGGTATTGTTATAAAACTAGATACACGGAGACACAATATATCATCGCAAACTGACTATAGTGTTTATTATAATAATAAAATTTGTTGTTTTGAAGTGTTTTTAAAGTAAAACATATTGTATTAACATGTCTCGTAAATGTGTAAATTCATTTAAGAATTTTTGTTATATTTGTGGAGAAATAACGTTTCCTTCACAGAAACGCAATTTGACGCCTCTTGGGAAGACTGCTTACCAACATTATTTTGGAATAAAGGTAGGAGACCAGGATAAGTCATGGGCTCCACATATATGTTGCAACTCGTGTTCAGTTCTATTACTAGAATGGCTTAAAAATAAAAAACGATCGATGGCTTTTGGGGTGCCCATGGTTTGGCGGGAGCCTACAAACCACATAGATGACTGCCATTTTTGCTTGACTGCGCCTATCAATGCAGGATTGTCAATGAAAAAAAGAGGAACAGTTCAATATCCGAATCTCCCATCTGCTATTCGACCTATACCACATTCAGACAGTTTACCAATTCCTACTCCACCTCAAAACTATGAATTGGAAGTAGAGAGTGAAGACAATGTGGAAGATGAGGAATTAAACATGCCTTCAATATCACACGACCCTGATTTTGAAGAAAAAGATGATCAGCCACACAGATTGAGTCAGTCTGCTCAACTCAATCAAATATGCTGAACATAAGTGGAAAATCTGAAAGAAAATTTGGGTACACTAAATACTGTTGCTTTTTATGTATGTGGGATAGTAGAGATAGGAAATCACACTATATCCAAGTAGATTGGCCTGAAAGGAATCTTAAACCTAGTGAGAAAATGTCGTTGACGAGCCTCTCGTGAATCCAAAAGATGTTCTTCTTCCACCCCTACATATCAAGCTCGGTTTAATAAAGAATTTTGTCAAAGGCTTAAACCAAGATGGTCAGGCTCTTAAATATTTGAGAGAAAAATTTCCCAAACTAAGTGATGCAAAAGTCAAGGAAGGCATCTTCGTTGGGCCACAAATACGTGAACTCGTAAAGGATCCTGCTTTCGACCTAGTTCTGAAAGGAAAAGAAAAGGAAGCTTGGGAAGCTCTTAAGGGAGTTATGCATGGATTTTTAGGGAACAGAAGGGAGTAAAATTACACTCGATTGGTAAAAGTACTTCTAGAAAAGTACCATCAACTAGGATGTAATATGTCACTAAAAATACATTTTCTCCACTCCCATCTTGATTTTTCCCACCCAGTTGTGGAGCTGTCAGTGACGAGCATGGGGAAAGATTCCACCAGGATATTTCTCTCATGGAACGGAGATATCAGGGCCGCTGGAATAAAGCAATGCTCGCGGTTTATGTATAGGGATGCTCCAGAAATTACTTACAAGAGGAAAGCCAAAAGACAGCGATCTCAGGAAGCCCCCAATTAATTCTTCATATATTCAACCACCGGTGAGTATTCTTTTGTCATTTATTGTTAGCATACATAATTAATATTTTTCGTTACCTCATAATCCTTATTAAATGAAAAACTCATTATTTTTTATCACAGAAGCTAGAGCTAATAACAAATTTTCTTTGTCATATTCGTTTTTCGCAACCCAAAATTGGTAGAAATTAACTCATAAGTTGAAGGAAACAAAAAAAAAATTGTTGGACAGTGTAATTTATGATTTCTTGTGTTCCGTGATGGCACATGAAACTTGAATATTGATAGTAACTCTACAGAGTCAATTTCATTCATAAAGCGCAAGAACTTTCTTTGTATTTTTTCCAAACAATCTTTATGAATCTCAGAATATAGTACATATACAGAGTAAGCATTTCTCAATGTAAAAATGTTGTCTACGTCTTTTAATGTTCTAAACAAAAATCCTAGTAATTTCATAGCTTTATTTGCAATAATATCTATGTGTTCAACAAAACTGAGTTTTCTATTAAAAAAGACACCCAAGTCACGTATGATAATTGCAAGGTTTCTCCAAATTGGAGTTATCCAACTGATAAGTAAAATCTATATGGTTTAATTTTCTATAAAAATATGTCAACATTCAGGAATAAATTCTTATATTCACATCATGCTGAAGACCCATTCAACTCTGGTTGCAAAATATGGCAATCCTCTAAACTTCTTATAATTCTAAAGAATTTTAGATCATCAGCAAGAAGTACAAAGTTAGTTTCCTAAAGCGGAAGAAATATCATTTATAAATGCTTTAAATAACAATGGAGACAAATGTCCGCCCTGAGGGACAGCTGACAAAATGTTAAACTCGGCGGAGACAGCATTCTCTATTTTTATGACTGGCGGTTTTCAGTTAGATTAATCCGAAACCAGTTGAAAGCTGAGACATGGATACCCATGACTTTAAGTTTGTCAAGTATTAGGTTATGATCGACCCTGTCGAAAGCCTTGGAGAAATCGGTATAGATGACATCTAACTGATACCCACTATCCAAGGCTTCCAACAAAGTTTCTTCATATATCAAGAGATTAGTAATTGATTAGTAATTGAAAACCCGTGTTGTTGGTTTATAATTATGTTTTGAAAATATGGTGCAATTTTATCTGTGACTATTGATTCAAACAATTTAGGAAATCAAGAAATTTTTTTAATGTTTGACTTATCTCCGCTTTTAAATATTGGGGTAACATAATTTAGCTTCCAAGCTGTCGGAAAATCTCCTGTAGAAAATGATCTATTAAAAATTTTAGCCAAAATACTGGACAAGAAAAATTTACAGTTTTTTATGAAAATTACTGGTAAACCATCTGGGCCACAGGTTTTTGTGTAGTTTAACTATTTTTTCCTACGACCACATATGAAAATAATGGATTTCACACGATTTGCATCCTTAGAAAACGTTAAATTTCAACCGTGTGTAGAAATTTTTTGCGCACATGTGCGGAAAAGCAGTTTCATTTGATTTGTGCGAAATGAAAGACCCATTTTTACCAAAATTTGTGCAATTCAACAGTGTTCATAGGAAAAGTAGCTTAGAAAACTCGATAGAAAGTAACTTTCTTACACTCGCGTGTTGTTTTACTCGGCTAACGCCTCGTTCACAATATTTGTCACTTTCTTTTCTTGTTATGTAATATACTATTACTTTGTTTTGTTTCTATTGAAATTTTTTAGCTAGTTTGTAAATTAAAATTAAAAAACCATCAATATTTATTGTTTTATTTCATTTCTAAGCGTTTTTGAAAATGTCCCTATTTTGCATCAAATGTCCTGATAATTTAAAACAAATGTCCAGATAAATGAAAATTAAAAGTTGGCAACCCTAGATACCCTATATATTTGGAAAATTTAAATAGAGCGTTTCCTTCTGTTTCCAAAAACTTCTAATATGTTACTTTTTTCTCTAACTAACGGTTTTTAAATAAAATGAGAAAATCATCTCCACAAGACCAATGAGCTAAACAAGAAAACAGGTATTCGGTGATTCTTCGTCTAAATCATTGCGTTCGTTAGAGAAAAAGGTAACATATTAGGTATTTTTGGAAACAGAATTAAAAGGTCTATTTAAATTTTAGAAAATATACAAGGTGTCTCATTTAAAACAAAGTACTGTCTCCGCCTTAGCTTCGTCCCCTTAATGAATGGTGGCACAATTAGCATCCAAAAATAGACTTTTTTAACCCATCTAATTATGTGAAATGTTACTTCTCTGTCTCTTTTGGTTCCGGAGATATTAGGGTGGACTCAGATTTTTAGGACACCCTGTATATCACAGAGGAAGAATAAATAAATGGCGACATCAGGCCCGTATAGCCCTCCATACAATACATACTTGCACTTGTATGCTAATACAGGGTTCCCACAGAAATTCCAATATTTTTTCCAGGTATTTTTAAGGACAATTCCAGGACATTCTACAAAAATTCTAGCGCATTTTAGAGAAAGCAGAAATAAATTGATCAAACAACGATACTAGAAAGAACTACGTGAATAATATTTGTAAATAAAGTATCGATTGAAGCTTTTCTTAAAGAGGAAGGGTTTAGTAGATGTAAAGTTGAATTAGCATCTAGGAAAAAAAAATTATAAATCTAGCATTTTAGGGCAAGTTGATGGCAAAAAATTGCTTATAATTAAACCAAAATTGTATGAATTAGTAATGTTATGGCAGAGACAAATATAATAAAAGAAGTGGGTTGTTTTATCTGTCAGAAATTTGGTTGGGGTAGGATCTAGTCTTGAAACTTGTTGCCATAATAAAAAATTCCAGAAGATAAATCCATCGGCCCAGTATTTAAAATAACCAGCAAGGCTAAAAACAATCCAGGATACTTCAAAAAACTCCAGAATTATTTTTTTTTTCTGTAATTCCGGGTGAATTCCAGGCCTGAAATCTGCTGTTATAAAATTCCAGGTAGTCCAGCTTTCCAGGACGTGTGGGAACCCTGTAATATTATAATATCTACTTTATTTTTCTGGCTCGCAAGTTACCTACATATTATTATTGATTTTTTTTTAATATCTTGAACTTGACCTTGAACTTTATTGCTTTCAAAAATATACATTTCCATGAGAATCGAGTTTTGCTTGTTCTATTTGATATTAATAGTACAAATATACTTAAATCTTTTTTATTATCTCAAAAACTAAGGCCCTAAGGAACTTTGATGTTACAGATACAAATTTGAATTTGAAAACCTATGCGCTAGCTGTTGTTGTTGTTTATTTTTCTTGAACGGGCTTCTCAACAAAATTTCAAAATCGAACATCCTGCCTTCCCCTGAGTAAACTGTAACAAAAGAAAGAGAGACACACTCACAAAATTTTGTATTTCTCTTTAGTCCACCAGACCAATATGGTATGGGGCACTATTAAAATCGTGAAATTTTGACTTTTCTTCATTTTATCAAAAATAAGTTACTAAGGTTCCAAAACACCCTAATCGACGAAAAAAAAAGTTGTCTATTGGTCTGTTGTCTGTCTGTATACACGATAACTCAAGAACGCCTTAATCGATTTTAACGAAATTTGGTACAAAAATCCTCAATCGGCTGACCATGAACTGATTAACTTTTGGGTAGGGTGGTGGGGGGCTGAAGGGGGGAAAAGGAGGATAAAATATATTAAAAAATTGTAACTTTGGAACAAAAGCACGTAGCGATATAAGGTTTCCAGATTTAAGTTTCCATGAATATGGACAACAAATTTTGTTATGAAGTCCAAATTCGTAGGAGCTTTAGTTTCCGAGTTATTTGAAAAAACGTTAAAATATATTTAAAAAATCATAACTTTAGAAGTAAAGCAGCTATTGATATGCGGTTTTCAGATTTTGGTTTTCGTAAATATTACCCAAAAATGTTGTTATAAGATTCAAATCTTTCAAAGCTACAGTTTTCGAGATATTTTCCATAAAATAATTGATTGTATGGTGGCCTATCCGTGCTTTCTAGCACCAATTTTTTTACTCATATTGACTAAAAAACAAAATTCTTGCCAACATGGTGAAGACATAAAATCTTCTTAAACAATGGGTTATCTTTAAGTGAGGTGATTTGGGAGGACCTTTCTTTTTCTGAAAACTAATGATAAAAATATAGAACGTAATGACAATAAATTCATAATTAACAAATTTCTTCCAGGTTGGTTTCCACAGGTAAGATGCCAATGATTAATGCTGAATTTCCCTTTTGAACCGCAATAGGTCCTAATTTTTTGTATTACCTACCAGTGACATATATATTATATATAACTGTCCCTGGTATTACCTTAAAGCAACTAATTTATGGTATTACATAACTTTGTGACTTTTCTAAAAAAATTTGATGCTTTTGTCTTTTTATTCCGCCATACCAATATGGTATGGGGGACTATTAAAATCGTAAAATTTTGACTTTTCTTAAGTTTATCAATATCTTAATCGACGAAAAAAAAAGTTGTCCGTTGGTCTGTTGTCTGTCTGTATACACGATAACTCAAGAACGCCTTAACGATTTTAACGAAATTTGGTAAAAAAATCCTCTATCGGCTGACCATGAACTGATTAAATTTTGGGTAGGGGTTTGAAGGAGGGAAAAGGGGGATAAAATATTTTTAAAAAATTATTACTTTGGAAAAAAAGCAAGTAGCAAATACGGTTTTCAGATTTAAGATTCCATGAATCTCTCTCTCTCCATCAAAATTCGTGGGAGCTTTAGTTTCCCAGTTATTTGAAAAAACGTTAAAATATATAAAAAAATCATAACTTTAGAAGCAGAGCAGCTATTGATATGCGGTTTTCAGATTTTGGTTTTCGTAAATATTACCCAAATATTTTGTTATAAAGTTCAAATCTTTCCAAGCTACAGTTTTCGAGATATTTTAATTTCCTTTCAACATAAAATAATTGATTGTATGGTGGACTATCCGTGCTTTCTAGCACCAATTTTTTTCCGTTGTTTTTCTTTCATTTGGTTTTTTGATAAAATGTGCTGCACATATGCGCATAGATATTTAATTTCAAGTGTTAGTAAATTCCTGGAATAGCAAATTCAACAAGACCAAATATTTTTTGGCAGTGCTACAGATAACTTACGTTTCAGACAAAAATTTAAACAATCTGGCTTTTGCCAATTGGCACACCATTATTGGCAGAATTGCCAAAAATTTATATTATAAAAGTTCTTCAAAAAGACCAATTTATTTTATGAAGCCTTCAAATTTCAAAAATTCTTGCTTCATTTGCCGATATTTACGATTTTAGTTTAATTAATTTGTATGTACAGGGTGATCGGTTATAAATGTTCCCTGCGATAACTTTTTTTTTCAACAGCCGCAGAAGAACCAAACAAAAACTGGGTGGAAGGGTATTTTATAGGTACCTCAAAATCATTAATAAAAATTAATCAGTTGAAATAATATACAGGTTGTGCCAAAAATTAGCTTTTTAAAAATACCCTGCATGTAACCGTTTTCGAGATATTTCGACTTGAATTAGATATTCATTAATTCGTATTATTGTATTTATACAAAAGTAGTAGTAGAGAAGGGGCGGTGCAAAGCCTGGCAAGTAGACCACCGCCTGCACCACTGGTCTGGCAGTCTGCTCATCTGGTTTCGCTGTTATTTTTGCAAAGTCCAGTATTTTGTCCCATTTAGCGTGTGCAGGTACTCCTCATCCAGGGTCGGGAAACCGAATACCTGGTATCTCGTCCTCTGGTATGCCTCGCAGTTCGCTATAACGTATCGAGATGCCTCTTCTGCCCGCCCGCAAGCCCGGCAGGTCGAGTCATTCTCCACCGCGATCCGGGTCATGTGCTTCCTTAGTCGGTTGTGACCTGTTATGATTCCTGTCAGCAGACCAGTGTCCCTTCGCGATCTCACCAGAAGCCATTTTTGTCTGGCTACATCCGGGCCCATCACGAAGTCCTTGGTCTGTCTGCATCCTGTTCCTCCTCTCCAAGCGGTCGACATGGCATCGTTGGCCCATTTATTGGGGACTTTGCAATTGCCTCATACACATCCGCCTGAAAGACCGTGGCTTGCTCTCTGAGCGGGTAGCTCTTTCGAACCTCCTGGTCTTCCACGTAAACCCCCGATCCTGTGGTTTGCTTCTCCGATAGTTTGGACCCGTCGGTGTAGCAAATCACGGCGTTCTCCTCGAACTATTCGCGGAGGTTTTCACTCTGCCATAGTTCCCTGTTTGGGATGACTACTTTGTACCTCTTTTTGAATCTCCAGGGGTTTTTTGGTCTTTGTGTTTTAATCGCTGCCATATGAATTTCTCTCTCGGCGATTTGGGCAATCCAAAGATGCCCCGCAACTTCCCCTCTTCCTCTCCATTGACCTGTATCTCTCAGCCGGAGGTGGATCGCCATCGCTTCTTTTCTAATCCAGATCGGAAGCGGCGGCAGTCCCAGAATGGTTTCGAGTGCCTGTATAGGTGCCGTCCTCATAGCGCCGGTTATCCCTCTGCATATGGTTCTGTGTAGGCTCCTAAGCTTGAGGGTAGTAGTGACGTTCTCCAATGCTGGCCACCAGACTATGGATCCGTACTGGATCCTTGGTCTTAGTACTACTGTGTACATCCAGTGGAGGTTTCTGGGGCTCAAACCCCAGGTGCGGTCAACCACTCGACGCAGTTGCCAGATCGTTGCCTGCACCTTATTGGTCACTTTCGCAACGTGTGGTGTCCAGGTGAGCCCCTTGTCTATGGTGACCCCTAGGTACTTCAGTTCTGAAACCAAATTCAGGGGTCTCCCGTACATCTTGGGTGCTCTGAATCCCTCCATTTTCCTCTTTCTTGTGAACAGGATCATCTCTGTCTTTCCTGGATTGACAGAGACCGTTTTGTTGACACCAGTCTTCTATGATTCGTACCGCCCTTTGCATTCTGTTACAGACGGTGTTTAGGTGGTAGCCTCCACGACACCGTCGTCGGCGTATGCGTGGGCGTCGAATCCTTCCTCTGTTAGGCGTTGTAGGAGAGTATCCATGATTAGACACCACAGGTGTGGAGATAAGCAGCTACCCTGTGGGCAGCCTCCCGTTGCCCATATGTTGACCCTGGACTCCCCTAGATTGGCCTGGATCTTTCTCCCTGTTAGTGCAGATTCGGAGATAGGAGACTCGGCTCCCCTTCTCTGCAGGGCTGTTTTTATTACCTGCACTTTCGCCTTGTCGAAAGCTCCTTCGACATCAAAGAATACTGCCAGGGCGTATTGTTTGAATTGAAGGCCTTTTTCTGCCTTATGCACTACTGCGTGTAAGGCCGTGTCGGTAGACCTTCCCTCCACGTATGCATGTTGGTTTCTGTGGAAAGATTGGTTGGTTAGGACTCCCCCTAGTAGGTGTCTGTCCACCATTCTTTCCAATGCTTTCATCAAAAAAGATGTTAGACTTATAGGTCTGAAGGATTTGGCCGCCGTGTAGTCTTTCTTTCCGGCTTTCGGAATAAAGACGACGTTGGCTTTTTTTCACTCTTCGCTATGCTGGCCCTAAAGATTCTCTTTACAAAAGGAAGGACTATCTCTTGGCCTTTTTGCAGGAGCGCCGGGAATATGCCGTCAGGTATACAAAAACTAATGGTCAAAAAATTTCAAATTTGGGATTTTTCATCCCTTTTATGGGTAGAATAAATGTACCAAAAATTATCGACATTGGGGAGATGGTCTGCCAAACCTCCCTTTTTTTTTTGGTCGATTTCATATGAAATGACCCAATAATAAAAGTGTGCTATTTAACTGCTTTTGTTAAATTAAAAATATATGGTTATATGCTCGGTTATATTATTATGTATTTTGTGTATTTCATTGTATGCCTATAAATTTTGTAACGAATAACAGTTTTTTTTTTGCGAGCCCACTTAAACCTTTAATTGGTATTTCGTTACTTGGGTGTGGAAAGATGGAATTTCGAACCCCAGACCAGGTGTTTTTTATCTGATCTTTTTGTCCTTCAGTAGTCTACCGACTTGGCGAGTGTGTAACTAAGGCCGCCTCCACGGGATACTTAACCCATCCGGCCTGGTTACCGGCGTGAAGAATGGAGGGGTAGGACCAAGTTACCTTTTACGCTCTTCCCTGGGTTTTTTATCCTATTAAGTTTTATTCAAGGCCGAACACTTTTAGAAAAACCTCCATTAACCTAGCGACCCCACCTCAAGAAAATCAAAATTTAACCACACCATAATTATGTGCTAATTTCGGCCCTAATCAAAAAATTTTGTGCTCCTTAGTTTCTGAGAAAATCGAAAAAGAAAATGGGGTAGGTAGGTTAATATTAACTTCAACTGCTAGTTATGTGCTCCACGAATATGTAAGAAAAAAATCGAATTTTTATTTTAAATTACGTTTTTTTTTTAACAAAAAATGTGGGGTGGCTAGATTCATATTAACTTAGCGACCCCACATTTTTAGGTATCACGGAATTTAAAAATTTCAAAAACCAGTATTATCTGCATATTATGTGCTACTTTCGTCCATGATCAAAAAATTTTGTGCTCGTCTGGTTTCAGAGAAAATCAAAAAAGAAAGTGGGTTAGCTAGGTTAATATTAACTTAGCAACCCCACCAGGAAATATGGCGCCAAACTAAAAATTATTGGTTTTAAAATTATGTCATAAGTCTCACACATATTCATGGAGCACATAATTTTGTAATAATATATTTTTACTTTGGAATCATACTTCAGATTGCGAATGCTAGGTTATTACAAATGATGTAATCTAATATCCTTTTTATTGATTTTCTTGGAAATCAGACAAGTAGAAAATGTTCTGATCATGGACGAAATTAGCACATAATTTGCAGATAATAATGGTTTTTGAAATTTTTAAATTCCGTGATACCTAAACATGTGGGGTCGCTAAGTTAATATTAACCTAGCTACCCCACCTTTTTTTTAAAAAAAACCTAATTTAAAATGAAAAATTCACATAATTAGCACATAATTTTAAAACCAAAAATTTTTAGTTTGGCGCCATATTTCCTGCTAGGATTGCTAAATTAATATTAATCTCTACCCCATTTTCTTTTTCGATTTTCTCAGAAACCAGAGGAGCACAAAATTTTTTGATCGGGGACGAAATTAGCACATAATCAGCACATAGTTATGGCATAACTAAATTTTGATTGTCTTGGAGTCGGATCGCTAGGTTAATGGAGGTTTTAGAAAAAGTATTTTAGGATTGCGCGGGGTTTGAACCCACGACACACCAGCAACCAAGAAACCTTACTGTATTAATCGGCTAACTGACTTAATAAATTAAACAGTTTTTTATCAGCAGAAAAACTTCAAAAATGATACTTTTAGCGTTGTATTCACAACGCTTTTAAGCCCTGTTCTCACTATGCAACTTTTTCATGCTTCTCAGAAAGATGCATGCATCTTGTGTGTTCACACTATGAAATTGCGCTAAAATAGAACATGCTCCATTTTTTATCAGAAAGTTGCATGCATGCTGGGGAATTTCTAGTTAGCTTTTGATTACCAACCGTTTTTTTTTATGTTGTCAAGTTGCTGATCAGCTGTGAATTTTAGGTTATGAGTTTTATTTTCAATATTTTTTAATCACCTTAAAACTTTCTAAAATTCTTGTTTGCCAATGCTCACAATCTGCAAGTTCTAATTCCCACTCCAAGCCTGTCAATCCTATTTATTTAATATTTCTTATCCTAGAACAATCCAGAATTTTCGACTTTTCCTTTTTTCGAAGAATTCTTTATTTCTGGAATAATTATTTATTTCTGGAATAATTCTTTATTTCTAGAATTCTTCAAGAAGACCAAATATTCAGTCGTAAAAATATTGCTGGTTCCATACTTAAACTTTTAGCGAATGCGCTAGTAAAGGGTATAGGAAAAAAGTAAACAAAGCAGTTAAAAATCTAGGGCTTTTTTGATTTTTTTAATTAGTGATTTTGTTATGTTGGCTAAAAATGGCATTTCCTCTAAAAAAAAGATGCATAGTGTGAACACCCCCCACAGCTCCATGCTTCAAGAAAAAGATGCATGTGTTTGATGCATAGTGAGAACAGGGCTTTAGGAAAATTTTCGGACGCAGCGCAATTAAAACTTGCTTTTGCCAACAATTTTAATCAATCAATAAAACCACCGCAACCGCCCGTCCTGTTTTTTATAGATATCTATATAAAATAAAACATACTAAAGGCAACTAGAGCGTATCTTTAAAAAAATTATAGGCCCCCTACAGAATAATTTTCTGGGTGTGCCACTGCCAAGATCTGCTACAAACAGTTTAATGACTTCATTATTAACTTTATACTTACCTTCCCTGTTTCAAAATGTTTTTACTTCCTTGACTTTCTGTTTACCCTAAATTCACCATGAGGTGAGGATTGCGAATGACGTCAACCAATCGTATGCTAAGAAGCCGCAAACACGTCACTGTTCAGACCAATCAAAACGCGCAACCACTTTCGCATGATTATTTGAAATTGTGCGTGTTTTTTTACTGCGCATTAGCAAAATTATCACGTTATACTTTGTTTATAACGGCCTCTTAAAACGCTTTATAAAGATAAAGACGGTTTGAAAATGTTGTGTATAAATAAACACCATCTTTTACTAAAACCGTTTTAGGCACTAAATTGATTTTATTTTACAGCGATCTTTCTCTAAATGACAAAGAGGGAAATAGAAGTTTTTATAAGAAATTTTTGTCCCGATTTTAAAGTGTTTGTATACGTCCTGGACTGAAAATTTTTATGAAAATGACACTTAAAATGCCATTTTTGACATCAAATCGCAGGCAAAATGTTTTGATAAAATTACATTAAAAAGACCAGTTTGACACGAAATCGTAAAAATTACAGGTGTTATAGCGCCGCATGCGAAAAATTTAGCAATTTAGGATTTTTTAAAGATTTTTGTTCAGGCTTTTGTATTTTATATGTAAAATAAATACTTAATAAAATAAAAAATTGGTATTTTAAAAAATTAAAACATTTTCAAAATTTCAAAAAAAAACACAAAATTTTCAGTAATACTCAAAATTTAAAAAAAAGTTTTCAAAAATTTAGACATTTTCAAAAAATCCAAATATTTTCAAATTTCAAAATTTGATGAAATTTTCGAAAACTTGAGTGTCACAATTTTGTCTTAATTCTCTGAGAAACAGTAATGTTGCATAAATAATACAAAGTATGTACTTAGGAGTGTTCAGATGAATTAAGAAACTCGCCTTTGGCTCGCGTCTGAAAGTTCATCTCCTCATCTACTAAACTACTATTCTTTTAAACTGACATTTAACAGAAAGCAATTTTATACAAATAAAACCGTCCTTACATAAAACAAGTTTTAGACGCGTATAAACGTAGTAATTGAATAACATCAGGCAGTAAACCAAACAAGGTTGTTTTTCCATGATTAACATTTTATTCATATTATTTTTATTGAAATTAAAGTATTAATTTTTCTTCTATTTATTAAATAGGGGTAAATAAAGTATGTTATTAGGTAGGGTGCTGAAAGGTATAGTTTAAAATGTTCGAAAATTTGCACCACAGAAAATTGTATAAATCTTTATAAAAATATTACAGTGGAAAGTGACATAAAAAATAAATTTGGGAACCTTACTTATATGTAATTTAATTGAGAACAGTGGCATAGGCAGGGGGGGGGGGTTGGGGGTTAAAACCCCCATCAGGAGGCCCCACCCAATCTACAATAAATTAATCATGGTCAAGGGCCCCAAGGAGAGCTATAGCTCCCCCACTTTTTTTACCCTTTACTCCAGTTTGTGACATGTGTGGTGTTATCCTTAATTTTAAAATTTTTGCCTGTGGTGCTATAACGTCATTAATTGTTACGATTTTAATTTAATTTTAAGGAATTTTTATTACCAGTATTGAAAATGTGTAATAAATGGCATTCTTAGTATAATTTTTGTTAAATTTTTCATCTGTGGCACATTTATGATTTGGCAACAAATATATATATACCACCGCAACCCACCCTTTCTTGGCATCTAACCCACTCTATACTTTTTCAAAAATATTTTACAAAAAACCTAAGATATCATAATTTTTAAAGAATTTCTTGTTTTTTTTGTCAAAGTTTTTGCCGACAACATTTGAAATGCATAAAATTTTTGACTGTGGTGCATTTACGGGTTTTTTTGAAAAAAATCTGCAAATTAGACTAGATAAGACTTGCTTTTAAAAATAAGTATCTTTGTTTTGTATACACTAACTCAGTACCTATTAAACTCCCCCTCCCTTCAGTTCAAGAGCTCAAGCAATAGACCTAATTTTTAAAAATTTGTCATGGTAGGTGATTTTTATTAACTGATGAAACCCCCCCCAGAGTCGATTTCTGGCTACGCCACTGCCCTCGAATTTAATAAAAAATCTTGTCATTGACAAGAAGAAGGGAATTGCAGGTTATTTTTTTGAAATGTAATATATCACTTAATTTTTAAAAAATATCTAAGAATTGTTAATTAATGGTTTAAAATCGAGAAAGAATGAGTTTGAGTTGGGTTGGATTTTTTAAATACTATTTGCTTTAAATTTTGTGTTTTGGTGACAAAAATCAAAAATTGTGTGTAATAATATAATAAGATGATCAAATTTGGTAGAATTTACTTACAAAATTAGCATTTGCTTGAAGTGTACATAATCTCTGAAAATGTTAGTTTGTCATATCTCAAAAACTGTTTACTTTTTTACTAAATTGCATTTTCAATTTTTCTTAGAATTAATTTGCCAAGAATTATAACGCCTACTTAAATGTAATACTGGAAAATACATTACATTCTGAATGAAAGTAAGATGACCCACTTTATGCAAACAATTATATCATGTAGATATTGCATATTTTGTTCTTTATAGTAGGTATACTGTGTAAAGCATATTAAAATGTGGCTTCCACTAAAGCTTCAACTGGAATAAATTAGGTTTTCTAATCTGCAGAGATGTTATTATCCTGGTTTGAATTATGATATTCAAAATCTCAGCAGATTCCTGAGGACGATAGGCCCACTTGAGGCTGTATTGCATGGTAGTTTAGCTTTTTTAAGTTTTAAGGGTGCATTTTAACCATCTGTTTCAAATTTAACCTTGGTAAAATGTCTGAATCTAGGCCGGAATTAAATAGTATAATGGGATTTAATTTTCAGAGCAATTTTTTTTCATATAGTAAGATGATCTATACTTGAAAACCTGGTGCAACATTAACAAGATCTATAGTCACAGTGTAAAATCACACAGACTTCTTCAGTAATTTTGTTCTAGAGACGGTTTTCAAATTTTATTACTCACTTAGGATTACTTTAATTGCAGTTTTTTACTAATTTATTTATAAAAATTCCCCTAAGTTTCTGTCATATTTCACAAAGAAAATAAAATATTGTACAATAACTTACTCAAACACTGAAAATCTTATTCCTAAAGATTTACCTCAAGATTTATTAGTTGAACAGTCATTAATGGAAAAAGAAACTTCTCTAGGACACTGTCAACCCTTTTTGAAGATCCAGACCTTGCAAAAGGGTGAATCACTTGTCCTAAACCACCCTTTTATTGATTTATTAAGACATGGACAGAAAGGGGTGAAATTTTCCACTCTTAGCCAGAAAAAATACATTTACAGGTAAACTTACCTAAATTAGCGTCTTCTGCAATTAGTTGCACATTTTCCTACCAAAACTCTTTACAAAAATGTAAATTATTATCACTTTCCACGAGGACTTTTTTTTTCATTTAACAACAAAGGAAATTTTTTATAACTTCAAAAACAGCTGTTGGTTGTCATAAAAATAAATTGATTATAGGCAACCCATGTAGGCAATACCGACGGAGAGTGTAATGGTGGTTGCCGATATATTTCGAACAATGCGTGCAATCGAGAAGTATTTTCTATCTACGGTGCATTCATCGACGTATTTGGGTACAATTCATAACAAATTACTTATTATCCTAACTATTGCCGAAAGTTAATCTTTACCGCACTAGTTAGGATAAACTGAGGCGAATGACGCGTATCGGAGTTCGGGAAAACAGACAAGGACGGGAAAGATACTTTACTCGTGAGAAAAATATTTTTTCTATGACCACCTGAAAAGAAAAAAGTCGATAATAAAAAAATCCGAGTGCGGGAAAGTTACATTTTTTGAACTAAAATGCGTGCGGGTGTTTTCCGCACGGTCATGGAAAGTTTTTTTTTTTGTACCTTTATCGACGTATCGATGCAAAACATTTTTTTATTGTTCATCTGCAGGAATGCGATATTATTTTTGGCACACAAAACTAATGTCAAAAAATTTTATGGCCAAGACAAGGATAATGATATGGTGCGAAATATTAAATCGAAAGTAGCCGAGACGAAGTATTATATATTCTAGTTTTTTGCATGATTTTTCTTTGATCCTACTGATATTATAAATGCTAAAGTTGCTGTGTGCAATGTGTGTGTGTGTTTCTTCCTGAAGGGACTCCCTAATTTGCTGACCAGATAAGATTTTGCAGAAAATTTTTGAACTGGTGGTGTACACGCAGGTGGTGCGGCGCGGCGTTTGGATGCATTTGTCGTTCTATAGTCCAATAGTCGGACTGACGTCGTTTTTTTGGATTTCATTTGATGCATTGTTTTAGATAGCGACAATAAATATGTAAAAAAGTCATGTCGTTGATTTGTTATGCGAACTGTTGACAACAAAGAAATACGTTTTCAGAGGCAAAAATGACGTCAGTCCGTTCATAAAAAAATTAGACTATATGCAGAGATCTCTGCCTCCGGTTCATGTATTATTGACGAATGCGCAATCAATTTAGCAAAAATTATCTGATAAACAATGGGTTTTACGAATTCCGGTTTTGAAAAGTAATGGTTTGACAAATTCCGGGTTTTATTAAAAATGGGTTTTACAAATTACGAGTTTGATATTGAATGGTTCGATTAAAAACGGGTCTTATAAATTTCGAATTTGTTATTGAATGGATTTGAAGGTTGATAAGGTTCGGATAAAAAATTGGTTTAACGAATTGCAGTTTCTATAATGAATGATTTTATGATTGAACTTTCTTTTATTTAACGGGTTTGATTTTGCACATTCTGATAAACCGTGGGCGTCCCTTTTTCGCCCCCTTTAGTAAACCTCGAGAAGAGTTCTCTTAGTCAGAGGTTTCTCTTTTTGTCGATCTGTGACAGAACCGTACTCAATCAATCTTTTTTTAGCATTTTTGTTATTGTTCCATCACATACAATCGGTATATTATTATATTTTCTTAATTTTTAGTTTAATTTTTTATAATGGAATTTTTCGATTTATTTTTTATACAGGGTGATTTAAAAATTCCCTAGAAATATTTGAACAGTGGTTAGATATCGTTAATCTAAGAAAAGTTATGTGATTATTTTGTTTAAATTTCATATTTTTTTCTCTGAATTTAGAAAAATTTTCGTATTTTTTTGGGAATAGCCTTTAAAATAATTTAACAAGCAAGTCTATGTGTGCTGTGATGTTTTAGGGTTTTTGTTAAGCATTTTGAAGTTGTCAAAGTTTTGTTTTCAAAAATTGGTGTTTCCACCATGTAGTAAAGGTTCCTTCTCAGAAAATATTAACAACTTTAAATGCAAATATCTCTGAAACGAAAGAGTTTACAAAAATATATTTTACTAATTCATCTTCAGAACAACAATCTACAGAAGTCTTTCTAGGGAATTTGAATCAACCTGCATACGCGAATGTGTTATTTGGGTGACCCGCGCATGCACTGTTGAACATGCGATGTGCGTGTTCTACATTTCTAACGCGGTTTTCCATATTCAAAAATATTGTTTTGTGCAATTAATGGTTCCTGCGGCCACACAAAGATGATTCACTAGGTGATCATTGGAGAAAATGAAAGTAGGTGGAACCCAATAACTCTCCCGATCCTTTTCTTAGTTTATTTTCCAAGTTTCAATTTCTTTTCGTTCGTAACCGCCTTTCCTGATCAGCTGTTTTGTTTAAAATCAAAACAAAGTCCTATTATTGTCTATAATGTAACTCTTATTTATTCTTAGTTTTAAAATTTTAATAATAGCTTCTAAAATTATAATTATCAACGTTAATTAACTTATTATAAATACATAAAATATAAATTATATCGAAAAAAACATTAAAATAATAATAAATCTACAAATTTTTCAAACTTGTTCTAATTCAAAGCAGTTGAGGTTAACAGTGCTACTCCTCTCTCGTAGAAGCTGTGCGGGTCTTGTCCAGGGGCGATATTTAAATCCACGGTATATAGCAACTCGACCCTTGTAGAATTCAGGTAAATAGGCAACGACAGTTTACCGTTAGATATTTTTTCGTCGCCGCCTCGCACCCAACGGAGTAAGGTTATGGGCAACTCGGACATGATGCTGGACGTTAGCAGCAGTTGGTTGTTTTTGCATTGGGCGCCTTGTAACTTCAAACCTGAAACAAATAACGGCTTATAGTCCTCAAATCATGTTAGTACTAATGTAGCGTATTCCATAGAGCCGCATACGAGTGCTGCACTGATTTTCTCAGTGGACTACGCCAATGACAGGTACGCAAGCGCAGTAAGTACGGCAGGGTTGCCGATATGTAAAAAATAGTGCCTTCCTAAATAAACTTTGTTAACGTCGATTTTGTTTCTAACCCAACTTTTTGCTACATACTTTGATACTTCTTTATTTTTTTTAAACAAAAAGCGACAAGGGTTTGTGTTAAAAGAAATATGTTGTCATTTTATTTGGGTTGTTTTATGTTCACTTTCTTCTTCTTTCAGGGCCATGCACTTTCTGAGCATTGGCTATCTTTATTATAAAAATGGCACTGCCAATTGATTTGTTTGATTCAATCGTGAGTGTGCCACTTTTGTCTATTAGATTATGGATTAGACTAGTCAGAATATGAAAATATAGTAAGAAAAGAAATGTTACTAAACTAAGCACTAAAAATAGCATATTAAATATTATAAGTTACAGGATAATTATTTATCATATAAGAAACGTACAAACACTAATAACGGTTTCCATTGGTAAAACTGGTGCGGCAAGAGTGCAAAACTGAGTCGGTGCTGCTGTTCCATTATCCGTTTTCATGTTTTACACTAAGTGCAACTTTTTCCGCACCGGCTCTGAAGGCTCGTGGCGCACCGAAAACTTTTTCCCGCCTTTATATTTTAAGTCAAAGCCCACTAATCAACCTCAAAAAGAGTTTTTCAATGGTCCTAAGCTACTTTTATATACATTGAGTTAAGTGTTTGAATGAACAGACTGTACTGGTTTGGGTGCAGCAAGCCAGTGTTAGTGCACTATGCGTGGCGCACCAATTTTAGCAATGGAAGCCCCTATAAAGAACAAAAATGTTTGTCAATCATAAAGAATTAACATTCCTTAGAAAAATTACCATAAAAATAAGCCGGTGTTGACAAAAACATATTAACATTTTTTGATCTTAAAAAAATCAACATGACTCTGTAGAGTACATTGTTCAGCATAAAGATTTTCAGTTTTTTCTTGAAAGATTCCAAGCTGCATTGTCTTAATGCACTAGGCAATGTAGGTAGAGTAAGACAATTTTTTTGTTAACCGATTTTAACAGGTTGCAGATCATGTAACGCGCTGAAGCCAGTTTTTTCACAAGAAATTGAATGTGAGATTTGAAGTTACAGTCCACATATACTCCAAGAATGTGGTTGGGCGGAATCAGCGGTGCACCTGATAGGAGAGTGTGACGGATACGCCAGATTGAGGCAGCAGACGTGGGGTGCCCCCACAATAGAAGAGGAGGAGCTCCACTCTCTAAGATAGGCTTGTAAGCAAGGCAGGAAGGCCCGGAGAGATAGAGGCAGATAAGGGTGCGAGACGGGGTATGGCAGAAAGGGCCCATGAAGAGGCCTAATTGCCAGGCCTGCGGGCCGCCCCTGTAGATAAGATTTGTTTGGTTTTAACTATGGCTCCATAGTCACCAGCGAATTGAACTATGAGAGTAGTTACAGAAAAGAATAAACAGTAGTGGAGACAGCATCTCACCTTGGGGTAGGCCATACCGGACCTTTAACGAGGTTGACCTGAAATTCTGTAAGCCGTAAGATAGCTCCACTTCATGTGCAAAAAGATAAGAGAAAGTTTAGCCCCCCATAAAGACTATACATTAGGTGTCCTCACTAAGACCCATGCTGTGCAATGATACTCTCAGCCTACAATGTCCGCTATATAGATCTGGTGAGCTCAATGAATTTCCCGGCCCTCTTCCTGAACTTTTTGGAATGTGCCAGTCCTGGCAATTATCTTGAGTACTAGTGGAACCTATTCTATATGCTGTTTAAGAGTACAGTGTTAACCATGTTGTATGCTATTCTAAGAGCTGGTTCGGGACCAATGAAAGGGATGAAAGCCGCTTCGCGCACCATTTGGTCTGCGGCATATAACTATGAGATAATATAACGGTCCTGTCCTTGCATTCAATCAATCAATCAATCAAGTTAGCCTGGAAATAATCCAGAGGCGAAGAATCTACCGGACAGGCGCGTCGATTGCGTCAGTAGTGAAAGCAATTGGCAACCATCTGACATCGAAAATTTAGGTTAATTCAATTCAATTCAATTCAATTTATTCTGTACTTTGGCCTATAAATGTTATAGAATATACATGTCAAACTTATATTTTAAATTTTAAGCACAGGGTGCCCGTGTCATAATTGTAAATGAGTAAATAGACTAATACACTTTTTAAAGTCAGCACTAACAGTTACATGCTTAAGAAACATAATTATTTTTTCGTATAATTAAATACACATAACAAGAGTTTTTTTTTAATTACATAAACACTAACACAGTAATTATTTAAAAAAAAATACAAGAGAAGCAGAAGTGACGAAGAACGAAAATATTAGGGGAAAAAAAGCGCTATTGTTTTAAGTATTCATTATATGAATAAAAAGCTTTCGCCACTAAATATTTCTTAATTTCTTTATAAAACATACTGTCCTTAACTATAGATTTTAAATCATTTGGTAAGGTATTATTTAATGGCTATGTAGTAGACTTCTTAAAAAACGAATTTTGATGTTTTGGCAAGCGCAAAAGTTGACCATTTCGAGTATTGTGTTCGTGGATATCAGAGACTTTTGTAAACTGAGATGGAGAGTTGTTTATTTTTGACCTAGCATATTTTATTGCTTTATATATATATATATATACCGTAGATATTATTTTTAATAAAATAGTTTTTGCAGGATTCCCTAGGATTTATATTAAATATAGTTCTCACTAATCTCTTTTGTAGAATGAAGACCCTACTTACAGTTGAGGAATCTCCCCATGCAAGTATGTTATAACTTAAATATGAGTAGCCTAATGTGTAATAAACAGTGAGTAGGTCTTTGGTTGTAACAAAGTTTTTAAGTTGGGGTATTGCATAGCATGTACCTGCAAGTTTTTTACAAATATAATCAATCTGAAGATCCCAGCATAGATTCTCATCAGTATATGTACCCAAGAATTTAACAGACTTTGTAAATTTATTATTTTTTGCTAAATCAAATTCTGGTCTTGCTCGCCTTTTTGAAAAATAAACAATTTCTGTTTTACTTGCATTTAAAATAAGCTTGTTTTTGAAACACCAATCTGAAAAACCAGACACTACTTGACTTATTAGATTTTCAAGTTCTATTAAGGAAGTTGCTGATATAATTATAGTTGTGTCATCAGCAAAAATAGTGCAGAAACCCAGTTTATTATGTTGAGCAAGATCATTTATGTACAACAAAAATAACAGCGGTCCCAAAACACACCCCTGAGGTACACCCGTGTCGCATTTGTACTCCTTTGAAAATTTCCCTTCCATCTTTACTCTTAAATGTCTGTTTTTAAGAAACGTCGCTATAAAGTCTAAAAGTTCTCCTCTAACACCACAGTTATAAAGTTTACTTAATAAAAAATTAATATTTAAAGTGTCAAAAGCTCTACTTAGGTCAAAAAATATTCCAGCAACATGTTTACCTTTGTCAAGCTCAGAATAAACTATGTTTATATAACTATGTTATGTTTAATATTTTTGTTGACTTTTGGAAAATGTGTTGTGTAGTGTTTCCCGTAATTTCGTACAATAGAAAATTGGATTCCTCTAGATTTAAACATGAGGCTTAATTCTATCTAATCTATGGCTTTCTCCAAAGAAAACCTACTTGCTAGGTATTATTGTATTTTATTTTTCAAATTTTTGCATAAAAGTTGGACAAACAAGTGCTCTTGTAGGCATTCCGTGCTCTGGAATTTGTAAGCGAGAAATTTTGGGGATTAAGGGCCTACTTTATTTTAGGAGTAGAAATTTTAAAATACGAAAACACCACAATAACATAAATGTAAACTTTTCGACGATGCCGGCTGTACCAAAATTTTACTTTTAAACGACCCCATGGCTTTGTTAGTGTATGCGCAGTACATTTTTCGCCTTTGGCCTGGCCCAAACAGTGTCAAAGCCAACCGCGATTTTAAATTTTCTTATTTGTTTTTCAAAGTTATTTTCGTTACACATTTTGCACCCCTTGGGCCATTATTAGTATTTCATAGTTATATGGTCTGTGTAGTGTGTGTTAGTTATATCTTTAAAGTTACACATAAAAATAAAACAGAAACTATCAAGAGTATAAAAATTACTTGATTTTGATGCACACCGATTATTGCTAGATTCAACGGGGGCAGAGACGAGCTTTCCTTGGTATACCATTTGGTTAACCGATTGGTACTAAGGACACTAATCTTAGAGCAAGCTCTAATGCTCTAGGATTAGTGTCCTTAATTTGTACCTGTGACGTCATAGCAATGACGTAACATACCACTTTCTTCCGAATTCGTCCGGTAGGCCAAGAGAAACGAGCCTTAACCAAACTTTTTTGGTTTTTAACAAATGGCTAAAAGAAAAGCTGCTGTGGTTTTAAATCTATCTATTTAAGAATATTTGTCAGTTGGTGTACAAATTTTTCATCACCTGTTAACCCCTCTAACAAACGTAAACATTAGGCAGAAATATTCACCTTTAAGTAACCTCGGCGTTTTCGGCAAGTCTCTGTAAAAGTAAACGATAATCCATTCAGGAAAAAAGTTACCCCGTACAGGCCACAAAACAAAAATAGAGGGAGATAGCACTATGCAATTTGACATACCAAAAAGGATACCAGAGTCACGGTACCAAAGCTTGCCGAAATCGCCTAATAACGTGGCACGATACACACGATATGTCCATTTCGATTTAGTACTCTAGCCTTTGTACCCGGCATTTTTGACAGTTCACTAAACCGCCCTGGTTGGTGTCGGGGTACATTCCTCGACTTTCAAGCAGGGGGGTAGGAGGGAGACAAAAAGTCCCTTGTATGTTATGGATACAGTCCAGACATGATTCAGTCACGCCCTACATTATATATAACTGGTCGGGTGTCAAGTTACGCGAGACCATAACAAACCGCAGAGAGAGAGAGAGAGAGACAGTTCACTAAAACCAGACTTGATAAAAGGCCTTTTGTGTCGAAGGTATCTTTACTCACCTATAACCGCAAAACAATCATGCGGAATCGATGCCTTATCATGAGAGTCGCTAATTGTCACGTCCAAGTGAAGTTCTTCTAAAGACCAGCTATTAGCTTGGGCCACGCACTGTCTCGTAGCCGTAATATAAGCTTCGGGGTTCAGTAGGCCTCCTAGCCATACCGGAAAACTCTGCAAGAAAAAAATTAATTGAAATAAACGTCAAACGGAAACGAAACACAGCTCCGGTTGTTCAAAGATCAAGTGCTAGTTCAAAGTTAAACCTGGTTTTAACTATCCAATACTTCTTTTGAAGCCACAATAAACTGTCAACTGTAATATTTTTCGTAGAATACAACATAACCCTAATATTTTGTATTATTACAAATTATAGGCTACTTTTGGGGAATTTGTAATTCTCCTGAAAAATAGATCCGTGAAGCCTTTTTCAACTTTAGTTGCAAAAGAAATGGCAGTCTAAAAACAATACAATAATTTTTCTACAACCGAGCGAAAAGTTGCGCTTCAAGAAAAAAGCGCAAGGTTACATTTTTCCGAGGACCGAACAAAGTTATGATTGTTTTCCACAAACATGATTGCATGATTCTTTTCTAAATTCAAGAAAAAAATAATAAAGGTCCAAAGATGAAGATTCGTCAAGGGAGGCAAAATTTTGCAGGTAATTTATTAAAAAGGGGAAAGGGGGAATTTGAATGGAAACGGCATCATTTTTTTCAGTATTGCACAGTGAGGTCTAAACATTTTAATTAGTGTTACTTTACTTACAATTATTATTTTAGTTCTTGTTTTCTTTTACTTTCTACAAAAATTATTTTCATTAAGGTTTTTTTTTCAATTAAAAATTATTTGTACCATTTCTCAGATATTAAAAGTAGACTCCTCGGGTGAAAGATTTCAAGGAGATTTATTGTTTCTATTAACAAATTTTTTTCTCGAGAAGGGTACAATGGGTGTATTGATATTTACTATTCAAATCAAGAAAGCTGGTAACATTTTTGACAAAAGAGGGTGTATTGGTATGACCATAAACCAACCGCATTATGAATATTTTGTGTATGTTGGTGCGTGGCCGTGTTTTCGTTGGTATATTTTGTAAGCAAATAAATTTAGTAAAGCTTGCTAATGATAAAGCTGTGATCGAAGGTCAGGTAATTCGAAGTGTCTTGAACCATTTGCTTAACTAGCAGTCTTTATCACATGGCAAATTATCTTTTATATAACTATGTAACCCCTCTACGGACAGTTTACTTAGAGCGTACTGTAACAAAACAACTACTACATTTTTACCTATTTAATTTTTCTTTCATGTTTCCTAAATATTTTATAAAATACTACGATTTAAATTTGCCGCTCCTTAGTTCTTTCCTATTGGTACGGGGTATTTTTGTCTCTCTTTATTCTCTTGCCAACTTTTATTTTAGCAATTGCGCGCCATAAAGTTCGGGGCATTGGTACCATAGAGGGTCAATCGGTCACCCACGTTTTAAAGTTCTCAAATACTGTTTAAAAAAAAACGAACCCTTCGGTTTTAATTAGTGGATTTAGCTGTACGCTAAATCACCTGAAGTGCCTGGTTGTTTCTTTATAGGTAAGAATATATATATATTTTTGAAATTGTCTAAGATAAAATTAACATTTTTTATGAATCTAATTTTCCCTTCCTACCTTTAAGATATTGTTTTTTGTTGTTTCTTTATAGTATTTGAGAATACACGCATCAAGAGTAGTCTTGTGAATCTATTTTTACCGGCCACCAACCCCCTACCCTTCGCAAGTCACGGCGTTTCGTGGCAACTTGGCGCCCGAGCACGAGGCTGGATAGAATATCAAGACACCATGCCAATGACACACACACCATCATCAGCTCAAGGCCGAGGGCGAAGAAGCCTTGACAACAATGACCCAAACGTCACATCATCCCCTTTTCGTGGATTTCCCAGACAGGTTCCACCAAATTTTTACCAAGGTAATAATTTTCCATTAATTAACGTTAACCATCAAAATGGTGCCTCCAGAGTTGAACATTCACCACCGATCCTTAACAGCATCACCCAGAACCAGGGTGGATCCCCAACAAATACCAGTGGCAGCACTAGGGTGTCGCAGCAACAACAACCCCGCACAGTAAACACGGGGGTCTATAATCCAGGGGGACCATCACAGAACCTGGGTTTCAGTGGTTCTCAACAAGTACCGGTATACCCAGTTGGTATGCCACAAGTACCCCCGCAGCCAGTTTACCCGCTTTACACCGAGCAAGATGTCTCAAGAATTTTGAATCAAGCGTTTTTACAATTTTCTAATTTAAATTTACAAAATAATTTAGCTCAAAATTCACAAAATTTTGTAACAGGCACTTCTAGTGGTTCGAACTTACAGTTTAAAAGCAATTTTTTTATCGATGCAATCAAAATTTTACCCGCCTTTGAAAATGACGGTATTTTACACCCTATTGAATTCTTACACTCAATTGAAAATGTTATTGACGTCAGTTCTGTCCCCTATCAAAAAATTGTTTTTATCTTAAATAGTTTACTAAAAAAGTCAGTAAAAACCTGGTGGGACGCTTTTTATGACCAATTTTTCACGTATAACGAGTTTAAAAAAGCATTTATTGAAAACTACTGGAATGTCGAGAAACAAATCAAAATTAAGCTAAAGCTGGAGTCGGACAGGTACTATGAAAATCAGGGTCTTTTAGTTGACCATTTTAACAAATATGTTGCTCTTGCGAAATATTTAGAGCCACCCTATTCTACCCAAGAATTAATTTGTATAATAGCGAGGCATTTTCCCCCTAACATTTCTGCTATTTTAATAGGGATAAACACTTTAAATGAGGCTCTTGAACGATTAAGACAGGCCGATAGCTATTTTAGTAGAAGTTATAAAAAAGCTCCCCAATTTGAACAAAAAAATAATTATTTTTCCCAACAATCTAACCCACAAAAAACGCAATTTTCTAAAACTCCTAGGCCACATAACATTTCCTGTTTAGAGGTAAATTTGGAAAACTCGGAAAACGAGGACAGCCTTCAGAACTAACCCCCAATTTTGGAGAGGCTGCTCCTTCGGGGGGTCGTATTTTGTCAAATAATCCGCGAGAGGAGCTACTGGAAGAATGCGACTTTAATCACTCGAAAATAGACAATAGTACTCCTAGGATAATCGTAAGAATGTTTGATTTTTGTTTTACAGCATTAATAGATAGCGGTAGTCAGGTCTCTGCAATTTCTGAGGAAACCTGGTTACAGCTCTCCCCTTTTCACCCTCAAATACCGCACATGAAATGTACAAGTATAAGGGTGGTAGGTGCTTTTAAAGCTAAATATAAAAAAGAAAACAGAAATACCTATTATTATAGAAAATCAAGAATTTTTGACAGAGTTGTTAGTAATACCTAGTCTTTCTTATTCAGTGATTCTAGGGTGTGATTTTTTGCACTTTTTTAATGTTTCTATAAATTTACCTCAAAAACTTTTAACTATTAAATCAGATAACCGCATTTTAGTTATACACGAAAAAGAATTTTCACATGAGGAAAGCAATTTATCTTCATGCAGCATTAGTACTATGGTCAATAAATCGAATAATTGGTTAAGTTTTTTTTCGCAATTTTATTCTAAATCCGAAGTAAAAGAAAAGCAAAAATTCAAGTTTTCTTATCAAAATATAAAAACGTTGAACACCGTTAAAAATGCTAATTTTGAAATAAATAGCATTGAAGGTCAAAACCTTTTATTCAAGCAAAAGCAGTCTTTTTCAGATTTATTGGAAAAGTATAAAAATATATTTTCTAATATACCGGGACGCACAACTTTGTACGTTCATAGAATAAAACTTAAGGACACTTCGCCATTTTTTATAAAGCCGTACCCGATACCGGTAGCACACCGGCAAGCCGTCCAAGATACTTTGGAACAAATGTTGGAGTGGGGCGTTATTGAACGCGCGCCATCAAAATACATATCACCCCTTATGACCACCCTTAAACGAGATGGTACGGTACGGGTTTGTTTAGATGCGCGGAGAACTAATTCGGTAATGGAACCGGATTTTGAACTACCCAAACCCGTTGAACAAATTGTCCGAATGATGTCCGGTAAAAAGTTTCTGAGTAGTATTGACATCACACATGCGTACTGGCAAATTCCATTGCACCCGGACGATCGCCAATACACAGGATTTATGGTGGGTACGCAAACATACCGTTTTTGTGTTTTGCCTTTTGGTATTAAGACGGCCGTGTCCGCGTTCAGCCGCGCAATGGATGTAATATTTGGCGCGGAATTTGGCGACTTTTTAATAAATTATTTGGATGATCTACTTATAATGAGTGATTCATTTGAGGATCATTTATGTCACTTAGGGCGTGTTTTTAGCCGCTTACAATCTGCTGGTATGACAATAAAATTTTCAAAATGTTCGTTTTTTCAAAAAGAACTGAAATTTTTAGGTTACGTCATAACTGGCGAGTCTATTCGCCCGGACCCCGAAAGAATACAAGCGTTGAAAGACTATCAACAACCAAAAAATGTTAAACAATTACAGTCATTCCTCGGTCTTTGTCAGTATGACCGGATGTTTTCGCCAAAATTTTCAGAACTTTCTCAATCCTTAACCGTTTTATTAAAAAAGAAAACGCCGTGGGCGTGGTCGGAAAAGCAGGAAAAGGCTTTTCAAAATTTAAAATCTTTACTACAGGATGAGACTTTATTGTTCCACCCTGTACTGACTGAACCGTTCCAAATTGAAACGGACAGCAGCGACACCGCGATAGCTGGCGTTCTGTTCCAAAGTATCTCTGGCGAACGTCGAGTAGTCGCCTATGCATCAAGGTCTCTATTGGATCGAGAAAAACGATATTTTGCGACTGAAAAAGAATTACTGGCGGTAATTTTTGCGTTTTCAAAATGGCGTGTCTATCTTTTGGGTCGCAAATTTCATTTATATACGGACAATAAAGCCATAACCTACCTTAACCGTTGTCGCTTACTATCCGAGAGAATAGCACGATGGGCTCTTGTTATTCAGGAATACGATTTTGATATCCATTTCATCCCGGGTCGTACAAATTTGGCCGCTGACGCATTAAGCCGTTATACGGAGGCGCGTTTTCCCGTACCGGACGATAAATGTTTTCAAATAATGTCGTTTTTTAAAATGCCATCAGATGTTTGCGAAATACTAAAAAATATGTCAAATTTCCAAAGTCAAGATGACAAGTTACGGGCGATAAAAGAAAAATTACCCCTTGACTTAAATGTTCAGGGTAAGTTTGTGGTACGTAACGAAATTTTGTACAAAACGGGTAATACTGACGGCCGATATTTTCTCTGTGTTCCTCGTAGTTTAATACCTAAATTTATCGATGTTTATCATGACATTTTCGGTCATTTTGGAATATACAAGACATGGCAGCTTTTAAAAAACGAAGTTTGGTTTAATAACATGCACCGCGAGATTAAAAAAAGGGTTAAACAATGCGACATTTGTCAAAAAGCCAAAATAAGTGTTTTACCAAAACCTCCTCAGATGCAAATAATTCCGAATGGCAAAAATGACATTGTGGCGACTGACATTTTGGGTCCGTTAATACGAAGTCGTGGCGCAGCTATGTATTTATTTGTGGTGGTCAACCTTTTTACAAAACACGTTAAATTATTTCCGTTAAAAAAAGCCACCTCGCGATCCATGTTGAATCGTCTCCTTAATGACTATTTTCCTACTAACGGGAAGCCTCTACGTATGCTTAGTGATCAAGGTACCCAATATACCTCAAAAATTTGGAAAAAAACATTACAAGAAGAAAATAATATAAAATTGGTATATTCCTCGGTCCGTCATCCCGCTAGCAACCCCGCAGAACGAACGATGCGCGAGTTGGGTCGTCTTTTAAGAACGTATTGTTCAGAAAAACACTCTCGTTGGGCTTGGGAAGTAGCTCGTTTTGAACTGTTTTTAAACACGGTTGTACATGAATCAACTGGATTTTCGTCAAACGAGTTACAGTTTGGGGAAAGTCCGCCCACACTTTTGCCTGCGGAATACATAGGAGAAAACCGAAGCGCCGGGACGTACGGCGAAAAGTTGATTTTAGCCGACGCAACTTTGCGCGGGAAAGCACAACGTCGCGCCGTTTTGTTTCCGGGTCGCCCCTTTTTGGAGTTTTTACCGGGTGATTTCGTTTTATTGAAAGCAAACAATACATCTTCGGCTATAAAAGCGGAAACAAAAAAAATGCTACTTTTGTTTGAAGGACCTTACAGAATTAAAAAAAAGATAAGCGATGCCACTTTCGTGCTTACTGGTTTGAATAATAATATTGAGCGTGGTACTTTTCATGCTTCCCATTTAAAGAAATATTGTATGCCAACTTAACAACGACATCTTAAACAGGTTTACAGCTGTTTAGAGTCTATTTAAAGGGGGGGAAAAGATGTAACAAAACAACTACTACATTTTTACCTATTTAATTTTTCTTTCATGTTTCCTAAATATTTTATAAAATACTACGATTTAAATTTGCCGCTCCTTAGTTCTTTCCTATTGGTACGGGGTATTTTTGTCTCTCTTTATTCTCTTGCCAACTTTTATTTTAGCAATTGCGCGCCATAAAGTTCGGGGCATTGGTACCATAGAGGGTCAATCGGTCACCCACGTTTTAAAGTTCTCAAATACTGTTTAAAAAAAAACGAACCCTTCGGTTTTAATTAGTGGATTTAGCTGTACGCTAAATCACCTGAAGTGCCTGGTTGTTTCTTTATAGGTAAGAATATATATATATTTTTGAAATTGTCTAAGATAAAATTAACATTTTTTATGAATCTAATTTTCCCTTCCTACCTTTAAGATATTGTTTTTTGTTGTTTCTTTATAGTATTTGAGAATACACGCATCAAGAGTAGTCTTGTGAATCTATTTTTACCGGCCACCAACCCCCTACCCTTCGCAAGTCACGGCGTTTCGTGGCAGTACTTATTTTTATTCGTTCTAGAAAATAGCCAATAATGGAATGTTTTTTTTTTTATAATAGTGTGTTAGTCAAAGTACTGGGCTATTATAGGCATTTCAACTAAACAGCTCATTACTCACCTCTCTTGGAACTCAAAGCAGACATAGAATGGTGGGAACAATCATAAAGGGGAGCTTGGTTTACTCTCTTGATTTTTGGATGGTAAATAAACAATATGCTCAAGGTATCAAGAATTCCGTATCTAATTACGATTCACTGTTAATATTTTTATGACTCAATTATCGCATTTTTATCTTTAATCGTGTTACCTTTTATTTTTCAATGGTGGTATATTTTTCTATTTTCACTTTTTTGTATATTTCTTTTATTCATTATAACTGTAATGTTAATTTAAATGGTGTGGTTTTATTTGACTTACGGTGGGAAGTCAACTGTGTCAAACTCTTTAGAACCTTGGTAAGAAAAAAGAAGAAAGACAGAGGGAAATACTACAAACACAACGTAGCGTCCTTAAGAAAAAAATATTAAAATAAAGATCTGAAGGCCACACAAGGTAGTTAATGTATGAAAGAAGGAAGAAATATAAATCAGTTTGGGTTTCAATCTCGAAAAAAAACTACAGATGCAATATTCTCGTTTTTGTTGAGCCTCCTGAAAAATATTACCAACATGGAGATAAATGCAGAAGTATTTTGTGACTTGTCAAAAGCGTTTAACTTTGTGAGTCACAAAATACTGCTTCAGAAGCTCTACTGTTATGGTATAAGAGGGAAAGCTCTGGAATGGTTTCGTTCATATTATTATGCATGACCTTTGCTACATATAGTATTTTTTTTGTTTTATTATCTTTTTACTAGGTAATTATTTTACTGTATTAATATGTAGCAATAACAGCATTAATTATTATTATTATTATATTTCTATAAACGTCACCAGTGAGTTTCTGTAAATGGCGTGTCCTCGGAGAGAATGGAGAGAGGATCTTGTGGTGTTCCTCAAGAGTCTGTTCTTGGCCCAATTATTTTTATAATTTACCTGAATGATTTGCTCAGTTTGGATATAGCAGGAAAATTTACAAAATTTGCAGACGACAACATCATTTCTTGGACAACAAAAGATATTAATACATTCCCACAGTTAATTACAGATGACATTATAAACATAAAGATATGAATAAGTTTTAAATGCAACCTGGAAAATCTTTTTATCGATTCTGAGTTTATTGAAAGTCCAGAAAGTACTGAATTTTTGGGAATCAAAATTGATGATAATTTAAAATTTCATGACCATATTTTGTCCTTGAATAAAAGACTCTTCTGGTTGTTATACGGTAAAGGTTACTTCCATCGACTTACTTACTAACATTGATGGTTACTTCCCAAGAGTTGGGAAAACAAATATCTCGCTTAGTTTACTTTGCAGTTGTAGAATCCCACCTACGTTATGGGCTTCCTTTTTGGAGATTTTGCAGTGACTACATGTTTAATTCTGATTTTGTACTTAAAAAAAGAGCTGTTAGGTATTTACGCAAGTTACTACCCAAAACTCATTGCCAACCTTTGCTTATTCATAATAAAATATGAACTTGCTAGTGTGATACATATTTTCTAAAACATAAAAATCTTCAAATGACAAGGCAAGTAAATCCCATTTTGCACTCATAGATAATTCCTTCATATACAGGGGTTTTAAAATTTACAATAAGTTGTCTTGTGATGTTAGGAATAATCAAACAATTTCGTGTTGAAAACGCCTATTATTCAATTCAGTCAAAGAGTTTCTGCTTGATAATGAAACTGTTTAACCAATTTCAAACTTTTAACTTTACCTTTTTTTTAAATGGATGTTTATTTTTTATTTTACTTGTTATTTTCTATGTTACTTTGTAACATGTCCTATGCATTTTAGCGATATTTTTAGCTGTATGTATTATTTATTATATATTATCTAATTATTTTTATCATATGGCGAAAACTGTATTCATTTACTGATTTCCTTTTAGTACTTAGGTGAATTAATAATTCTGTATGTTTTTAGCTTTGTCAATAAGAAACCTATGCGTTTCATTATATATTCATTATTCATAATATATGCGCCTTCTAGTTAATTTTAATTTCATCGGTTTTTACCTGCAATTCCTTCGCGCCGGAACTCGACACGCACTGGGACAGTTGCTGAAGCTGTTTCACTCTTTGACTGAAGTCGGTGATCCACTGAATAACCGTGCAACCTTTAGGGATGGTATAACGATGCCAACTGGCCGGAATAATCCCTCTTACCAACTCGGCCAACATGGTGCGGTGGTAGTTGGTTTGTTTCTTTTCGCCCTGCAAAGAAAAGGAATATGTCTTTGACTTGACTTTTTTCTGGATTGTATTAACGATTTTTTCACATCCTACAAAATTTCGACGCAATCCGTTTTGCTCGAAAAAGATTAGGCCAAAACTGGGATAGCAGTGTTGTCAGATGGTCTCGTTAGTACGGAGTAGAGACCATGTACCATTACAGGTTAGATCTTTTGACATTCTAAACACAAAAATAAGGAGACTGGCCACACTTTACTATAAGACTAATAATATATTGTACTAATGAATAAAACCATTTTTTTTATTCAACATTTATTATAAAAACTTATTCTTGAAGCTCATTGTGGACGAAACAAGACCACAATTGTTCGAATAAGAAAAAAGTATTAAGAAGAAGGAACTGAAAAGACAAAAGATCAAAAGATCTCGGGTGGAAAACAACGAAAATTCAAACTTGGATGAGCATCCCACAAGGAACACACAAAGGACCAAAGCGAAAAGAGAAATGATCATTTGGCGAAAGGAAATCAATAACATCATAGTCAGCGCACCTCTGCAGGATCGGTAAATTTGAGTAATGTAAGTCTTTGCAGACAACAAAAAATGTTCAAAATCAAAAAGAAATTATTAAAAACACACTATGTAAATTAGAAAAAAACAGGAAAACGTTTCTTCAGTAGCCTTCGTCGAACAGTTCCTTCTTCTTGATACTTTCTTCTTATTCTTACAATTGTAGCCTTGTTTTGTGCATAATGGGCCGCTACTCTTAAAACCGACCAACCACCGTCTAATTTTTCCAAAATTTGGGCTTTTTCGAATTCGTTTAGTTGGGGCATTTTTAAATATAAGCGTATGACAACAACAAAACCTGACGGTGACCTTTTTTGTCAATTTGAAATACCTAAAAGGTTACTGAGTTGCGAGGGCTATAAAACCTCGCATAATACACTATATAAAATCGGCGTACGCATTTTATGTGGCCGGAAGTGTAAGTATGACATATTTTAATAAAAGAGAGACGCGACACCCCATCAAAGTCACGTTTATTAAAAAGGATGGAAATATCGGTCCTCTGTACCATAGCATTGTTTCGAGAGAGAGAGAGAGAGCGAGAGAGGATATTCTGTCCTTGTTTAATCACAAGCATTAGAAAATTTAAAAAAAAACGAAACTGTTTCCTCTTTTTGAAAATGTAATGTAATGTAATGTAAAACATAAAGTAATTTTTTAACATATTTTTTTCTTTATTTGCGAACTTTTGGGATCTAGGACTGAGATAAGCCTATTTATATAAGTGTTTTTTTGTAATACCATGCACTTTCGACATTTTGACAAGAAAATTATTTTTATTTAGACAAAACTTAACCTCAATGCCCACTGAACAAAACCAGGTTTGAAGTTGACAGAAATTCAAACGCCTTGGATTGTTGTTGTTGTGACATTTAAAGTTTCTAGGTTAAGTTTTTTCTGACAGAAATTTTAGCGGAAAGAGTATTTGTTTACATTTTGGTCAAGGAAGACTCGTGAAAATAAAATTATTTAAAAATACAGGAAAAGAAAAAAAAAACGTGCATTTACTAAGCTGGAAAATTAATAAAAATAGCCGAATTTGCGAGGTAAGTGAGCTACAAGCAGTAGGTAAAAACATGCGCATTTAGCATGTACTTCGTTAATAAATAACACATTATGTTTCCGTGTTTTATTGTAAGAAAAAGAATAACAAAAATATAGATCAATAGGAGTCTTTATATTTCACCTAATATCTACATTTTCAATATCTACCGCGTGTATATTCAGTGTTTGTTTTTGTTTTTTTTGTCAAAACCTGACATATTTTACTAACCAAAGAAAAAATCAATCTTTCAAAAACTGTCTGGGGAAATTATAAAAAGAGACAACAAAACATCAGTCCATTTTATAAAATCGCTTTTACATGCATAAATGAAAAAAACTAGAAAGAGAGGCAATATGAGTTGCCCACCTCTGGTAAAACAATAACTGTCAAATGTATAGAGGGCCTCTAGGCTAGACAAGGCTGGAAATGTGGACAAACATTTTGAATTCATACATTCATGAAAGAGATGCTTTTATCCCTAAAATTATAGGGGGACAGGGACAGGTAACTAAAGTAAAAAAGTGTGCTAAAAATTTTGACTTACCTGGCAAATTAACAGAACATCATTCAAATCGTGAATGATATCTTGCAAAAGCTTCGAAGCTGAGTTTACTTCTCTTTCGAAATATCTGTAAAGTGGATCCTAAAAACAGGCAAAAGATCAGATGTACAATTCCGCATGTTGGCAAAATTTGGTAGGATAAACGTATATACTGTTGGCTTAAATTTTTACCACACTACGCTTATAGTCCAATTTTTTTATGAGCGAAATGACGTTATTTTTTTGGATCTTTATTTGATACATTGTTTTAGACAGCGACAATAAATATGTAAAAAAGTCATGTCGTTGATTCTTTCAATTGTTACTTCAAATTGAAAACAACAAATTATTTGAAATGCGAACTGTTGACAACAAGGGCAAAAATTACGTCAGTCCTCATCAAAAAATTGGATTATACTTTAACCTGTTTAAACTTAATTGTCGTATGAATAAAAATAATAATATTTATATTTATCAATTTACCTTGATGTTTTCGACGGTTCGTCTAAGAATCTGCAGGGATTTCGGTAGCAATTGCAGCCAAGTGAGGGCGGTGTGGTGCAACGTTTTCATCCAAGATGGCCGACCGTCGATCTGGGCCGACGGGTCTGTTATTTGTTCGTCAACCTGCAAAATTCAATGCAAAAATTATTGACTTGACGGTCATATTATTTGTTTTGGAAAATTGGAAAAGAAACGGGTATAAATTCACCAATTATCGTAAAATTTTATTATTTAATGACCAACTGGTAACGGGATAAAAATCAACAGCCTAAGATATGCTGACAACACTTAATAATTGCAGATACCCAAGAGCTGTGCAAAAGTTCGCAATTGGTATTAACTTGAAAAAACCTCAGTAAAAACATTAGAGGTATACAAGAAGTAAATGGCCAATAACCTTTAGACGATATCTTACGTTATGCAGACGTAGCGAATGTCAGCAACGTCGCGTCGTCTCTACTTTCTGTCGACCCTTATTTATGCCGAAATGGGGAATACAGATTCACGTCGCCTCGAAGTCAGTACGACTTTAGTAAATGAACGTTATTAGGGATAAGCTTTCGCTAATTTCCTCCACTCAACGTAAATTGTACTTATAAAGTATATTACTTTGGAAAACGATAAACCAAATACCCAAAAATATAAGGTAAGATAATAAGAAACATTTTTAAAATGCAAGACGCAATTTTTGCACTAAAACAACTACTCTGAGGGCAAATACCCCTACCGGCATTGAATTACAAAGTTAGTTCAAAGCTTTCGTTGGCAAAGAAATTAAAACAATTGTGTTTTTCACGTATTAGCCAACGTATTTTGCAAAGACACGAGTGGTCTTTGTGAGGAACACGTCCTGACACGCTGCAGGCTCCGTAATCCATCGCCAATCCACGACCGGTTTCGATTTTATTGAATCTCATCAGGTGGATCCAGACAAGAGCCAAGGTCATCCCGGCAATATGGCGGCCAAAAAAAAGCAAACACAGAACCCCGTTCAACACGCCCTGATAAAGAGTTTTCTAGTTCTCCAAAGACTACATGGCGCCCTTCAACAGACGAAAATTTACGGAAAGTAACAGAAATTACTTCAAAGCTCTGGGATGAGCTGAAAATTTTAAAAGATCCAACAAAGAATGTTCAAGCCCCTGTTCCTAGATTTTCTGGTCTAGATTACGAATGTCCCAAAGCATTTTTGAAAAATTTAGAAGCATATTTCGCTGACTAGAAAGTACCGAAGACTGAATGGTGTCTAATGAGTAAACCTTTTTTAGAAGGAGAAACAGGTCTGGTTTTAGTCTATTTTTACAAAAATACGATAGTACAACAAAGCAGAGTTCGTTATTTGATAAATTTTACGGAGAAAAGCAAACCGATGAAACAGTATCTATTTTTTTAACTAAAAAGAGAGGCTCTTTTCAAACGTTTGGAACCTCAACTCTCAGAAACAGTAATCACCACACGCATGATAGTTAATCAAACCAAATATTCGTAGTATGTTGAGATGTCAACATTTTTCATCCATAGACAAATTAGTAACAATCGCATCAGCAATAGAACATGATTTAGAAGAGGATAGTTTTTTTGACTCAAAATTTGAAAACAGACGATATTTGGAAAATCATAATAGCGGATCTCGCATTGAAAATCGTCGTCGTGAGCTGGACACTACAAACCGAAGAACTCGTGACGACTGGCGTAATCACGGAAATTACCAAAACAGACATTTCAATACTGAATCCCATCCTCAGACATCGGAAAACTAGATGTGGGTCGGTGGAAAGCAGGACATACGACCCTCACTAGTATTGTACTGAATACAGAAAAATCCCTGCTACAAAACGCAGCTTTACTAGATTCGGGAGCAAGCCATTCGTTTATTAGTTTCGATCTAGTGGTACAGTTACTCTGAACGTAAAAGTACAAAACCTAGAAATATAGACGAATTTTTATGTTTTGAAAAATCTCAACGAACAAGGAATACTTGGACGAGACTGGCTGAATAAAAGTCAAAGCATCTTAGATTTTATGACATGCTGTATATATTTGGGTTCCAAGGAAAGAATAACTGTCTATTGGTCCAATTTTATCGATCAAAAAGAGAACAAAAAATTATTAAATCAAAAGCCTCTTCCTCCAGTCAAACCTGAACGGATGTCTATTGAAAATAAGATTGATTAGCAAAAACTACTCGCTACTTTTTCGGAAGTTTTCGAAGAACAACTAGTAAAACTAACAACTAAACCTGTTCAACACAAAATTACCTTAAAAGATGACACTCCATTCAAAATTCGGCGATATCAGTTTTCTCCTAAGAAAAGGGAAGTTATTTATGAAGAAGTTCAAAAGATGTTAGCTGCAGGAGTCAATCCAGTTATGGTTCACCTGTAGTGATCGTAGAGAAAAAAGACGGCACATCAAGATTTTGTGTTGACTATAGACAATTGAATAAACAATCTGAACCTGAAGTTGCACAACTAACACCAATACACGATGCAGTTAGAGATGTAGTTAATGCTAAAATTTTGACTTCACTTGACCTGAAAAGTGGCTATTGGGTAACATTAGTGTTGGAAAGACTCAAAATTCATAAACTAAAATGTTCTTTAAAGAAATGTGATTTTGGACTAGACCATCTAAATTATTTAGGATATGAGATATTAGATGATTTCAATAAACCACAAAATCAACATGTTCTACGTGTAAAAGATTTTCCAAAGGCTAAAATAATGAAAGAACTGCAATCTTTTATTGGAACTGCAAATTGGCTTAGAGAATATATCCCAAATTTTTTTGTATTGATTGCACCGTTAACTGACCTTACCGGAAAACAACGTTTTATTTGGAACCAAAATGCAGATAATGCCTTTATTAATCTTCAAAAAATCATAGGAAAACCACTCAAGTTACACAGACCTAATCCTGGCGTTCCCTTTGTGCTACAAACAGACGCTAGTCAACATTATATCTTACGCAAGTTCTCAATTTAATTGATCTGAGAAGAAATTCCATGTAAATGAACAAGAGGTATTAGCTGTAGTGTGGGCGTGCAAAAAGTTTCGACCTTATTTGGAAGATAGGCCATTTACTCTAATAACGGATAGCCGAGCACTGATTTGGTTAGACAAATGTAAAGATGAAAAAGAAAAAATTCACTAGATAGCCACTTTTATTGCAAGAATTTAATTTCACTGTCAAATATTGCCCTGGGAAAGAGAACCAGTTCAGATATTTTTTACCTAGATACCCTTGTAAAAACCTGAACGACGCAGAACGTGGAGTATTTGAGGAGAGATTATTACCACCAAATTTCCAAATTACTAATCAAGCAAGTGACGAGAATCATGTGAAATTAAATGTTGTTGAAACACCGGTTGACAATGACAAGATATAAGACAGTATGTTCGTATGTGTCTCATTTGCTCGTCGACGAAGAAGAAGGAATAGCACAGAAAGATATACCAGTTAAGCCAAAACCACCTACAAGACCATGGCAAAGTATCAGTTTGGATGTTATGGGTCCATATGAAAGAAGTTCTTTGGTGAAAAATATTTAGCAGTAGTCATGGATTTATGTACTAAATGGGTTGAAGTCGTTACTGTGTTTTCTGCCACAAACAACATAATTTTAAGATTTCTCCAAACAGTTTTTGGTCGTTTTGGTTATTCGGAACAAATAATTAGACAATGGTCCACAATTCAAAAGTCATAGTTGACATGATTTTTTAAATAATCTACACATTTCACATTATACTACACCAATTTTTCATCAACAAGCTAATTCAGTTGAAAGAAGAAATTAAGAAATAACAAAAGTATTAAGAGCTCAAGTTATGGACATGGAATGGCAAAGTGGGATGGCAATATCAACGATATGCTGTTCTCTCTTAATAACAGAACAAACAAAGCTATAGGTTTCCCACCAAGTGTTTTATTATTTGGTCACAAGTTGATGAAACCAGGTGAATGGGCTACTTCTTCACTTATAACTCCAACCAACAGAGCTAACGATGACCGATACGCTATTGCCAAATCAAATCAAATTAAATTTAATAATCAATGTTACAATTCCGAAGTAAAAACTGCTCCAAAATTTAGAAAAGGTGATTACTGCATGATTAGGTAATTCCGAAATGCAAATTCTGGACCATTATCAAAAACTTGGATGGGTCCTCATGTTGTTCAGTCAGTATTAGAAAACAGTACCTTCCGAGATTAAACGAGACAATCAAATTATCAAAGTTCATATCAAAGACCTAAAACCTTACATTGTTATTCTGGATCATCCATCCCGTAGGGGTCAAGAGAGTGTGGAGAATAGTAAAAATAGAAGACAAGACATAGAATCCTTTGTTGCTGGATGTAACGGTCCGTCGACTACGTGTGATAGTAGAAATCATCACGAAGAAAATAACGAGGATTTGGATAACCCAATAGCAAGACCAATGACAAGATATTTTTTCAGAGACATAGTTGATTCATATGTAGTTGTATTCATGTTTGATTTTCTTCAATAAATTTTGAATATTATTGTACATTTGGAAAGGTTAATGTCAATAAGAAGTTTGGGAAGTCAGTCGCGACATCTGATATGGAATTTATTCCAACTCATTGTTTTGGTTTTGTCGGGCGTTGGCAAATTTTGTAAAGAACCAGTGGTTATTATTTGCCAAGGAGTTTTCGTTGGACCAGATATCTTGTCATTTTTTTATTCTAAGCGCAGGACAACTAATTTAATGTCGTAGAAACCAACATAAGACCGGCGTTGGGAAATCAATAGAGTTACTTCGTAGTATACGATAGAGACCAACGTGAGCCCGATGTTGGGAAATCAGTATAAAGTCACGTCACAGTATGCGACGTCGACAAGTCGTTCAATACATTGACTTACGCTTAACAACGTTGGTTTCGATATAAAAGATATAAAACAACGTCGCAGTATGTCAAATTTAGTTGAAAATCAAATAAATACTTCACGGGAAGTCGAACACCTCGATTCGTACCAATACCTGGCTTGGCAGCACTGGGATAACATGTAAGAAGTCCGTGCAATAATTGAACAGCCAAGATTATTTTTATCAAAATGAAATCAGTGTGGTATAATCGTGATCTTAATACCACTCTCCAAATTCGTGTGCTTGGTTGTTATATATTTAGCATTGTTGCTGTTGTAGAATGCTCAGGATATCGTGGATGGACGAAGTATCTAACATGGACGTTCTACTCAGCTTAAATAAGGGTCTTTAAATTTTAGGCACATTCAAAAGAACGTAATTTTGAATATTTTGCCCATATTTTGAGAAATGCCAAACATGAACTGTTAAAATGAATAATAAAAGACAAAACTATAGTTAGAAGAGGTCCGTGTCCCATGGTTTAAGAATCAGACAATGGTATGCAGTTAGTACTACAACACTTTTCAAAAAGGAGCAGGAGCAAATTTCGCTAATTATAGCCAAAGATAGATAAGAGCATGGCATTTAAAGAAGAATGTCGTAAAGAAGGCTTTAGAAATTGTTTAAAATTCATTCGAGATCCAAACAAAAACAGTCAAAAACATTGAAACCATGAAACACATGGTTTTGGTCACTGTTCGCAAATTATAACACAATAGTTTTTTTTGGACACTGATGTAAAAAAATACCCTTTTTTACCAATTTAAGCCACCGTATCCTTGATATTGTAGGTATTTTGCTAACAAAAAGAAGCTACATAATAGCATCAAAATATCCCGTACAATTAAAGAAGTAAGTCGACCTTTTAGGAAATTGAAATTTCTACACCAACGTATTCTGCAAGAGAAGATATATCTGTTGCTATTTTCAGTTTGTTCATACCACAACTCGTTCCAAAGTTGTAATCCTGTCTTTTGAATTTTTTGATAAAGGTATAAAAAAATAGTGTTTAAAACTCACGACTAAGTTGTAAAAACTACCGTCTTTATACAAAGGGGAAAAAAATTTACGCTGTCTTTCAACCGTCCTTGATACTTTTTGTATATTATTATATATATAAAAAAATATAACAACTTGCGGCCACAGTGCTTTTTTTGACTCGCGTTTTTAAACCAGAGCACTATTTCATCGATAGCCACAAGTTGTGTAAACTATTATTTCTATTATTTATTATTATTGGTAAGCTCCAGAAGTGTCAGTCTAGTTCTGTTACTGCTTCAGAAAACCAGACTTTATATGTATCCATATATTTTAAAGAAAACTTACAGCATATGCGAGCTCGTCGTCATCCTCAAGTTGTTGCATCTTCAATAGTTTTCCAATTAAATCCGTACCTCTGGTTGTCAAAAGCACTTTTTCTGCGTTATTTGGCAGACCGAGCCATGCTGGAGTTTGTCTGTCAGCCAAGCCTTCGATCCACTTGAGAAAATGATCCCTTAAATAAAAGTTAGAAGCTGTCACACAAAAAAGATCTTAGCTAGTGCTTTTTATCAAAAAATGCCAGATTATAAGATATATTACATCAAAAACAATCTATTTTTAAGTAAGAATGTTTCTGTGAAAGTACCTAGTAGCATTGTCTGCACCAATTAAAAAGATTTTGGCGACTGCTTTAAAAACGGTCAGGGACCTATCATTAAATTACCTTCTGGTTCCGTCCGGCATTGTTATATGTCTGCTACCGTTAGGTCCGCTATCAACGTTGGCCACTAGAGCAAAGTCGCTTTCGAAACTCTTCGGAGTGAACAGCTTGCTCAAGAAAGATTGCAGAAGACGTTGGTCGAAATCGTTGTCGATTTTACCGCCGTAGATCGATTGCGAAAGAAGGGTAACTAAAGCGTCCCATGGAATTTTCTCTGGGGGCAGGTTGGTCCTTCCCTAAATCATTAAACACATGTACTGGCAACAGTGAAAGAAAATTAAAGTAAAAAATATCATAGGTAAAAAAGATTTATTGCAATATCAAACAATCCTTAATAATTTCATTTTACTCGGTGCATCAAAAAGCAATCTGCTTAGGGTTCCTAATGTTTGACTACAAATTTGCTCATTTAAGATGTTCCAGTTTATTTGTCAAAACTTTTAAATCATATTTAGATAAGAAATATCAAAATGTTGAGTTGAAGGGTTGTAAATCATCAAAGTATGTAAGTATATCGGGGGTGCCTCAGGGTTAAAATTTAGGACCTCTTCTTTTTAATATAAAAATAAACAAGTCAAAAACGCTTCAGGATTATTATTTGCAGATGATTTTAAATTGTTTTTGGTAAGTTGGTGTGATGGTTGTTGGCAAATTGTGTGATGAGCACTGAGAGGGCTACCAACTGTGGAGTCCCCCAGGGGTTCATATTGGGCCCCACACTTTTCCTAATATATATAAATTCAATTGCTAGTCTAGACCTCCATGGTCAAATTAAACTTTATGCAGACGAAATCCTGCCGGCGTACCATGGCGCATCTCATAAGGAAATAACTGAAACTTAAACAGTAATCTTATTCAAATAGAAAACTTAAGTTTGCTTTATTCCAAAGTTATAAAATATATAGGGGCTCAACAAAGATGAAAACCTGTCTTGGGAAAATCATACAAAAATTAGTGAAATTAATAAGTGCCTATAGGAATATTAAAGCGACAAGTCTACTTCAGTTTAATACACAGTAAATTGCAGTATTTAACTTTAGTGTGGCTTTCAGCTTGTCAAAAATAGACTCAAAAAGCTATGACCTTACAAAATAAAGCTATAAAAAACATTTACGTCTTACATCTAAGGTATTCAAGTAGGGAATTATATTTAAATTTTAGAATCCCTAGTATCTCAACGATATACGAAAAACAAACTTGTTTATTTATTAATGCACTCAACTTTGCAATTTACTGCATGAAACCAAATACATAATTATATGACTCGATCAATTAATAAATTAAATTTACCTCTTATAAGAACAAATCAATTTAAAAACTCAATTGCTTTCAAAGATATCAGTTTATATAATGATCTTCCACAAGAAATTAAAGATACAAATTTAAATATCTAAATTAAAAATTAAAAACATTTCGCTTTTATATAACCATAGCTTTCATGAAAAAAATAGTCTAATTTCTATCTAGAACATGGGGATGTGATTGCTAATAAAGGTAAAGGTACAAGTTAGGGTAAAATTATGTAAAAATTATATAATTAAGTAATTGTATAAGTTTAAAATAAGTTAAACATCTGTAAGTTTTGAATAAATAAGTAATAGATATAAGTAGTAGAGGAGGGGTCAGATTTGAAATGTACGTTTTCTATCTCGTGTGAAGACTGTAGATCTCTGCAGAACGATTTTGCAACATTTTATCTAGCTTTTCCCAGAACAAATCTGTACAAGAGCTCACCACTTCTCACACTCATTAAAAAGTAATTGATAACAAATTTCGCAATTTGTAGTTGATAATTGACATTGGTAATGATTAAATAATTTATAATATTAATTTAAGGCATTTATTCTGAAACACACTTTTTGATAGGTTAGAGTATGATGTATCTGTAATTGGCATTTGGCTGTAGATACTTTGCAAATAAATAAAAATAAATACAAATTATAACTTACCATAGCTGTAGCATCAATCCACGTATCCAATGTATCACAAGCCACTCTCAAATCGGACTCGCTAAACTCGTAGTGCTTTGCCCACCCCAAAGGAGCGTATCTTAGCCTTTCCTGCACAATGGCGTGGAACCAGGCCAGCAAGAAGTACAACCTTGCCCTCTCATTTGGAGCCTTCATCATTCTACTGGCTGGAACGGTGCTGAATGTTCTCAATAGGTTCGCTCTGATACCTGGAGGCGGTTCGAAAACGAAGATCCTTCCGGCTCTAAGTAGATTAACTGGTAGTTTGGGGTTGATCTCCATCGTGAGGAACAATCTGAAGCTGGTGTGCGGTTGAAGTGAATGTAGTTTCTTTTCGAGTTGAACAAGCCATTGAGGTGCCAAATGTACGTTCTTTAATATAACCCATCTTCCAGTCTTGCAAGCCATATTAATAGCCCGATCGGCTTGGTTGAAACCTTCGGCTGAACCAATAGCGATGCTTGAAATCTGTTTGTTGAGTTCTGCCGCTAAATCATCGACACGACCAGAGGCGTCAAAGCCTGGAACAGAGCAAAGCAAAACTGGTACGTTCGATTTAATGTCTTTTTCTACGATAGCTGGGAAGTCGAGCTCTCTTTCCGCCATGTCCATAAAGTCAGTTCCCAGGACTGCAGATACGAAGACGTGAGCAGCCGCGATCACTCTATCAGGACGGAATGCTTGGATGACCAATAGCTGATACATTGCAGTTCCGACAGGGCTTAGCTGTTTCTCTTCGATCCATAATCTTGGCACGGCTTGTTCTGGGGTACCTTGTTGCAACCAAGCGCCAAATTCCGGCATTTCTTTAATCTTTTCTGGAAGTTTCTTAAAAGTAGGCAACCTTGTTGCTAATCTGTGCATGGCTTCTTGTTGCTCGCTGCTTAAACCATCAACAATGGCACCGGTGGAAGCACTTAACAAACCTTCTTTAGCCCTTAGGAAGAAGTTAAATTCTTGATCGAGGTTGGGTTCAGCCAGAACACCTTTTAGGTGAATTCTACACAAAAGTATAGCAAAGGTTAACCTATCGTTGTGTAACATTCCTCTTGCAACTCCTTCATAAATAACTTGGAACAAATCTTTTGTTATAATTGTCAATCTCTGTTGGTAATCTGTTAAACCATCTAGTTTTGAATTGATTAAAAGTACTTTGTTAAACATATCCAAGAAGAATTGCAAGGAGTACTGATACAAGAAGTGTACTTGGTTCAATGTATCCATGGTGAAGTAGGTGTTGCTACAAGCTTGAGACAAAGGCAAGTACTGCTGCGATACTGTTTCGATTTCAGAGATGACTTTGTCCGTTTCCTCGACCTTTTGTCCAATTTCCGCAGCCTCTTTCTTGAGTGTTTCCAGAGTTGTAATGACACTATCGTCGTCTAGGATCTTTCCTTTAGCGTCGTTCAATGCTTGTAACAAAGATTTCTCGAGTTGTCTCAATCTCAAGTGGAATTCACCTTGTAGTTTTAACAGATCAGAACGTTTAGCGTCAATATCAGGTCTCTCGGCTTTCAAAACTTGGTTCAAGCACTGACTTTGAAGGGAGCTTCTAGTGACGGTGAAGTTGACAAACGTTACTCTCGAGCAGATATCTGGTGGGAATTCTACAGTTGGATCACGGGTAGATAAGAAGATTATAAACGATGGCGAAAGATCGATGTCCTGATCGCCAAGAGTGATCAAAACTCTACCACCTGTTCTTCTTAATTCTCTGTTCAAAACCGGGTTAAGAATAGCGTCGTAGTTTTCAACGTCTTGCACCAAAAGTGGGTTACCGAAACGTAAGGCAGACTCGAGGTTCTTTCTAAACGAATCGTCCAAGAAACTAGTCTTTGTAATCTTTTTATCTTTAAATTCGTTCATGATAAACTCTGTGGCCTGACCAGAAGGATCGATAATCAGTGGGTATCTATTGAATCTCTTTAACATAATAGCGTTTTCGGTACACAAATCATCTGACGGTAAGGCGTTCGCTTGCCATCTTAATCTCTCATCTGGGTTGGACAGATATTCCGTCCTAGCAATATCAGATCTGTACTGAATGTTAGCTTGAGTGAGATGTTGACACCATGTCGTAAACAGATTTTGACGGTAGTGCTGATCGAAGTAACCACCATAAGCGATAAAAGCTGCGGAGAGAAGAACGTCACCAATGATGGTTGACATTTGAGATCTAAAGGTTTCGCTTGTGGCTTCCCACCTTTCGCGTTCAATGACCAAAGATTTGAGTAGCGCAATAGATCTATCAACCTTTGCTTGAACATTTTCAAGATCAGTTTTGATTGCCTGAGCTTGGGCGATCAACTGCGCATACTCTTCTTTGTAAGAAGCGATACTTTGCTCCAATTGGCTAATAAGATTTTTTACTTCTTGGCCACGATGTTTGTTGGTTTCGGCCTGCCTTTCCAAGGAGCTAAGTTCTTCACGCAATGGTTCGACTCTTTTTAACATATCGGCATACTCAATTTGAGCCATAGCCCATTTCACCAAAGGACCGCAAGCATTACTAGCGTGGTTGACTTTTTCAAAGTTGTAGTCCGGGTTGCTTAGGTAACGGGATCTCATTTTGTCGCGTACATCATCGCTAAAAATATATAAAGAAAAATGTTTAATGGCGTTAAAAAAATACTGTTCAAAGATAAGCAAACCATATACATATACAACATTTTCTTCATGCCAAGCATTTTAAATTGGAATACTAATACTACATACCTGATATCTTCGGTGTTGAAATTATTAACGATAGTGTTAATAAAGTTGTCCCTCATTATCACTGAACGAATAGACTTCCAATCGCTCGCATTCTCGCCAAGCAACAGACAAATAGATTCTAAAGCAAGTTTTACAATCGCCGGCGGATTGGACATAGATCTGATTTCTACCAGTTGCTGCTTTTTGATAGATTTTACGGCTGTGTAAAGAAAAAAGAAAAAAATAAACAAAAATAAGCTAACTAAATTTAAGATGCATTTGTGTTGTATAATATGGAGCTTCTGTGTATTTGTATCATTCAATTCTTAATATTGAAATGGCGAAAAACGAACCTTTCTCTTTGGTTAAGTTCTGTTGTTTTAGTAAAATTTTTATTAACTTGGTGTCTATTAAAGATTATTTGTTTTAAATTGTGTATGTCAATGTTTCTCTTTATACATATCAAGGCAAACTCCAAACATGCTATTTCGTTACAAATAGCAGCCAGACAATAAAATAGTTATACTCATAAGGCTTCGGTGCAAAAAGCCTTACGTCAAATATTCCCCACTGAAGTTCACTATGGTCGTGATAAAGTTTTCCCTCATAATGACAGCGCGAATCGATCGCCAATCGCTGGCGTTCTCGTGAAGTAAAAGACAGACGGATTCTAAGGCCATTTTGACAGTTGCAGGTGGATTACCCATCGAACGGACTTCCACCAGGTGTTGTTTCTTGATAGATTTAACGGCTATAAAAATGCTTATATGATAACCGAATAGTATAATGTAAAGATATTAAATCATAGATATTTTTAGTGATTTTGAAACAATGTGCTCTAACGTTCAAAGCTTACCATTCTGGGCTTCAATTACGGCGGGTTCAACTTGCGCAAGATCTGCCATAACTTCGGTTCGCTTTTGATTGATGTGAACAGTTTGTTCGGCTAATTGTTGCTGAATTTCCTGACTCTGCACCTTTTTCTTCTCGGCCTCTTGTTGATCTTTCACCATTTGTTTTAGTTTGGCGTTGGCCGCGTCATTTTTGGCTTGGAGTTCTTGAGATTTTACAGCTAAGCTCTTTTGCATTTCCTCTACCTGAATAACAGATCATGATTTGAAAAAAAATCCCTAAGACCAAATAGTAGGAGTTTCCCCAAACAATCAAACCTATCTTTGGAAAGTAAGAAAAAATAAACCGGAAAACCGGGAATTTCTTGTTCACGAAAAATATACTTTTACTCAGTTTTATTCATGATTTAAATCATTTTACAGTTGAGGAAAACTTTAAAACTGCCATTAATGGTTTAAAACACGTAGTCATCTTGTAGACGTATTCAGTTATGTCTTACCTGCTCCACCGTTTCTGCAATCTTGTTAAGACCGACGTTCAAGTGAAGCTGCTGCTCCTCCAGGTCTGACCTCTTCTCGTTGTGTAACTTGACAAAGTGATGAATAAAGTCAAGATAGTGCCGGGGAGTGATGGCCATGGTTCTTCCACCTAAGCAAATATTAACTTTATTCCATCGTATTTATTACAGACGCAGAAAAAATGTTTCTCAAAAAGATTGTCTTAGCACTGAAGAGACCAAACAAAGTCAAAACAATCAAAATCGGAACATCAAAAAAAGTAAAGATTCTTATGAAGGTCGTCTCAGACATTGTTTGATTTTAGAGTGATACTTTTACTTACCTCTTTTAGCCAATCGAACATTGGCCTTGTGTAAAGTCTGATGAACATAGACGCAAGCGTTGATGACGCCTTCCCTGTGATTGGGCGTGGCGGGAACCAGCTTGCAGGCGGCGGGGAAGAAATCTGGCGATTTCCACATGGGTTTATCGAGGTCCAGTCGGTTGGTGAATTCTTTGCCAACCTAAGACAGAATCAAAAATAAATAATTGACCATAATAATAACAACCTCGATAACAACATTTTTTTTGAAAAGACACATTCAAGAATTAAGGGATAGTAGGGACTTTAGAGACCTAAATGTTAAAAATTAGGGACATTCCTTTAAAACAATAGACCAAATAAAAACGGGATATACAATATACAAAAAATCAAAAGATTGTTGCAAAACTTAAAGTAAAAAAAATACAAAAATCTGGGGTAAATTTTTTTTTATAAAATTTGAAACTCAAAAAAAATATATAAATTGATAAACAATAACAACAAAAATATATAAATTGATAAACAATAGCAACTCAAATTTAACATTTTTGGAAGGTATATAATTAAAACCTGGTAAAGATTTTAATGTATGAAAATAATGTATATTTTACTACATTTAAGTAATCAATTTTGAATATAGTCACTTTTTGGATTAAGTTTATTTCTTTATAAATGGAATATGGATTTTTTTAAATTATTTTTAGCTTAGTTTCTTGCCAATGTCTCTTAAATAGTATTATTTAGAAAAAAAATCCTTTATTTTCCGTAGAAATATTTTATATGGTAATTGGTAACTCTTTTAATGAGTCTGGAATAATATTAATAATCTTGGGTGTCAAGTATGTAAACATTCTCTGACTAATAGTTTTAATAAATCTGGAAATAAATAGTTTTTTGTTGTTATGTATTTTTGATAAATTGATTTCATTTTCATATTTTTTTACAAATTTTGATATATGTACAATACAGTTCTAAAATGGAACGTTTTTTAAAAATTTCAGTTGCTATTTTCTCTGTACATCTATATCCTTCTATACATCTTAAAAACGTTTTTTGTATGATTTTTATATCATATAAATTTTCTTTGTAATACCATCTCAAAGTATATTTCTATAGCTTAAAACTGATTGTACCATTTCAAAATAAAAGGTTCGTTTCAATGGTTTTGATACAAAATTTTTAATAAAGAAAAATTTCTTAAAATTAATTTGTTAATTATGTATTTAAAATGTTTTTTAAAATTTAGGTTTTCATCAAATATTACACCCAAATATTAATTTTATTTGTTTGCTCTAATATCTGACACTTACGTTCTTTACGTATTTCATAGGGTTAATAAATTTATAACTATTTCGAAACGTAAAATTCTTATTGGGTATTTGTTGAATTTATAAACATACTATTTTAGTTAAAAAGGAATAAATGACAAAATCAATTATAGCGAGCTTTCCTTCAGAAAAGGTAATGGTAACCGTAGATCCGGATTTCGCACTTGTGGTGCTCATCAGTACGGTGCTAGGAATTAGGAGATGAAATGATGATGAAAAATATATATCATTTTATGTATACTAAGTTTAAGGTAATTTTCCATATTGATTTTATTTGTATTCCATCCTAAAGCTTTATCACCCATAAACTTTTTTTTTACCTGATAGAGCGCTCCATCAGACCAGTCACCGAACCAGTTCAGTACGCATCTGTTGAACAAAGCCGGCGAGGTGGCAGCTCTGTCTTTCAAACCATCAGTGGACGGATTCATGGTGAACACTACGTGCAAATTGCGCATGACTTGTTGGGTGAACCATTTGTAGAGTTCGTCACTCGAGTCCAGCATTAAACCTAAAGAGGGTTATAAATTTCAAAAACAGTGAAAAAAAACTGTCGTATTTTTTAAAAAAATAATTGGAATTTTCTTATAAAAATTTAAAGAAATTTTTGTATTTAAGTATGTGGCAGTTGCGCCGAGTGGTCGGTCAAACCCAGGGCATTAGCCCGAGGATCCTACGCTGGATATACACAGCCATCATAAGACCAAGGATCCAATACGGATCAGTGGTCTGGTGGCCCGCTGTAGAGAAGCTGAACATATCCAAAAAGTTCACGAGCCTACAAGGGCTCTTCTGCAGAGGTATAAATCTTGGGTCTCTCCTCTCTTCCAACTTGGATCAAGAAGGAGGCGATGGCGACGCACCTGAGATTAACGGACCAGGGACTATGGAAAGGCAGGGAGGAAAGAGAGGACCATCTGGCGGTCGAGGGACTGGCGACGAAAGAGTTGCTCCTCCTAAGACTGCCAGTGAACGCACCGCTTAAACCATGGAGGTTCGATAAAAAGTAGCAGAACGGAATGAGTGGCAAAGGGAAGAATTCCGTACGGAATTAAGCAAAGTGGCGACGGTCTGCTACACGGATGGCTCTGTCAGCCAGGCAGACAACAGGCGCAGAAAGCCTAGAAGTTCAGAAATGTTATCTACTTGGAGAACACGCTACGATGTTTCAAGCGGAGGTATATGCCATTATCATGGCAGCAAGGAGGGACACATACATATGCTCCGACAGCCAGGCTGCCCTCAAGGCTCTAAGTGCACCCAAAATAATCAGTAGTCTGGTGGAGGAGTGCGCTGAAGCACTGCAAATACTGGCTCAAGACAAGAGGATAATACCAGTGAACGAGAAAGCGGACGAACTTGCCAGACTAGGGGCCGAAATCTAATACATTGGAACGGAACCTCTTCTGGGAATACCAAGGAAACAGGTACAGAGTGAGCTCAACAAATGGGCGAACAATGAACTGAAGACGATATGGACGCAAGAGTCAAAGTGCAGACAGCCAAGCTATTCGTGGATGGTCCGAAAGTCGCCAGAACTAAATGGCTCTTAGGCAAGACCCGAAAGGATATTGAACAGCTGACAGGGATGCTGACTGGGCACAATCGGCAGAACAAACATCTAACGCAAATAAGAGTAGCGCTTACGGGCTCGAAGAGCAATCGGCGTAGCATTTGATAGCAGAGTGCGATGCATATGCCAAATCAAGGCAGCTGAAGTGGGGATTTCCCACGATAGAGGAAGAAGAGCTGCACTCGCTCAAATGGGCAGACATACTGAACTTCGTAAAGAAGACAGGGAGGCCAGGAGAGAGAGTTCCAGTGAAAGTAGGGGCATAGGGGTAAGGAACGGGGTATGGCAGAAAAGGCTCATGAAGAGGCCTAATTGCCAGGCCCACTTAAAGACATTTTTGTGATAACCCACTTTACTTACGCCGTTTTGCAACTTGTCTACGTCATATACGTTTTTTATAGCAGTGCTGTCAGGTAGTTCCGTTGGTATTTAAAAAAACCACCAAAATTTGTAGAGTAAAAAAGAAACTTCACTCAAACAAAGCTTACCTTCTCTTTGAGCGCCCTCCTTGCACTGCGTCATCAAGGTGGTATACTCGTCACCTTCGAACAATCCGGGAACCTCGCCGTTAGCCAACAAGGTGTTCATTCTTTCCAAGAAACTTGAATCCAACATGTTCGATTCGTCCAAAATGAAGGCGATCTTTTCGTCTTTGCAGCCCGACCTGCGCAAAACCGATCTCAAGTCTTCGTCAAAATCTTCGGCGGTGTATTTGTTGTGAACCTAAATAAAATATAAATAAAAAATAGCTTTCATAAATTCATCTTTTATCAAGTTCAACTCCTGAACAACATCAGTCCAATGCTTTTCGGAATAAGACACGGAGAGCACAAGCACCTCATGACTTGGAAGTCTTACCAAGACTGATTTCACTATGGAACAAATTCCATTTTTTTTTGTTTCTTGAACAAAAACTATTGCATGACAGATTGTTAACTTGTATAATAAAATAAGTAGGATTTTGCTATTTTGGTCTCGGAAACACTTTTGCTGTTCCCCAGTGTTTCCTTTGTCAAGAATATTGGGCTGAGGAAATAGCAGCTTATAAGTTACCTTAATCTGGAATATGGAAAGGCCATTCATCCAGGCAACGAATCTTGACAACGTAGTTTTACCGGCACCGCTCACACCGATAAGCAAGAGATGGCCTTGAGGTTGTCTGAAAATTCTGTCGATTCTTAAAACGTGGTCCAGGACTTCATCGAAAAGTACCTAAAACATGAGTAATTGTAAGTTTAAAAACTAGGCTTTGAGACTGGAATAGTTTTCCCTGTCCAAATTAAAAAATTTCCTGACATGCCAATGCAAGTCACAAAAAATATGAATATTTGTGGGCTTGCAAATTGTTTCAATCGAACAGACACTTTTTTTGAACTTGAGTTTATGTCAGACCAAATACAAATATTCTACAATTTGAATTCATAATATACAATATATTAATATTTGCCTTTCCTCTGAAAGAAATATTTTCAATTAAAATCCCCCTCAAATTGCTATCGTGGGGGAAATTTTCTGACTTCCTGACTAACTTTGAATTTCCTTTTAGACTCACCAACGGCACATCTAACTCCTCCTCATAGAACACTTTCAATCTCGCTTTGACATACTCCCGTAGCTGCTCCCTATCGACAGGTATGTAATGTTTGGACAGCCAATTGCTGTACAAAATAGGTCTTTCCAAGGCTTTCTCGCAATTGGCCGAAGGGAAATGCTTGAGAGCGACCGAGTCGATGTTCTCATTGGTCCATTGTCGCTCGGAATTCTCGACCAGCCTGTCTTGAAACAGACGCAGCGCTTCGTGGGCCCAGAGACGGACGATTCCTTCGACGGTTAGGCCATCCAAAGGTCTAAAAGAACAGGTATAATAGGGTTTTAGTTTTTGCACATTTTTTGACACAACAAAATTAACTAGCGTTTTTTCTTTTCGCGTAAAACATCCGAAAGTGTGAAAATATGTGACTTCACATTTCATTTGGCTAACCCGCTATTCAGATCTAGATCGGCTATTATTTTCCCAAGGTTCCCACTCAAATTTTTATTTTAAATTTACTGACTTTCACTGACTATCCAGGTCCATATACAGGGTGCCGAAATAGCGTGTATTGAAAAAGAAGCGCAATAGCTAGTAAACGAGAGCGATAGAGATAATAAACTTGAGAAACCGATACAGTGTTGCCGATGTCACCAACAATTAACTTAACAAAAGATTCCCAAGTAAGATCCCGTCAAATTTAACGATAAATGTTGCCGTCAAAGCGCGTAAAACAGTGATTATGAGTTTCTCTTATTTTAGTTTGAAATTAGAATCCGCGAAATTAACTAAATGCCCATTTATCCACAAACTTTTACTACCGATTGACGTTGCTCTTTCAATAAAGTTACGAAAAGTCTGAGACTGAAATCCCATAAGTCTCGACTCAAAGGCCTGAATACCAAGCTCACGAAAGACCTGCTAAAGTATAGTAGGATGCAAGTGAGAACTATAATATGAATTATGACCGGCCATATGGCGGTTAAAGTTCACCTAAACATGGCCCTGTATCACGGAGAACCTGAGCTGCAGGCACTGGATCGCAAAAGGCATCTAATATTTGGGGTAGTTAAACTAGACCCAATATTGACTGGGGACTACTCCATTAAGGACCTGTACAAACTTGCGCAGGGGATAAAATTAATGAAGTGGTTAGCCTAGGAACTAAGAGGGTGCACAATAAGCCAGTAATGGCTGCAGTGCAGTGACTGTTGCTTGCCACCTGGCAGGTTGGAGTAACACTACCCGGGCTCTTCAGGTAGAGGAGAAATGACTCTGGCATGATGATACCCTGCAAAAAATAAAAAGTCCCGACTCTACGAGACAATTTATCGTAGCAGTCTGGCGTTCTCACGAAATATCTTGTTGAAATAAATTTAAAACAAAATTATACTTTTTTTAAAAGAATGAAAAAAATTAAAGCGCGGTCTCTTAATCTGCAACCCTCTACTCTTTCTACTTAGAACACTTTTTGTAATCGTGTTCATGTCTTGTTTAACAAACACGAATTAAATTTAATAACAGAGGGTTGCTTTTTTTTAAATTATGATTCTTGTTGAGTCTTTTATTTTACAAAAATTGCCGAGTTAACGAGGCTCCTCTCCCCTCCTTAGATGTACAGAGTCGCTGAAGTGCAGGCGTCCCGCTCTTCAGGTCTTACATAAAAAATATTTTGTGGTATTTTAGTTGCATAATTTCGGTATCAAATAAATAAAAGTAATCTTAAGATCTTCTAAGTGATTAATTGAGAAAAAATACGTCTACCATCTCCTTCACGCCCGCGTCTTCGAATCATGGAAGTAAAAATAAAAGTGGAAAGATAATATCCCATAAATAAAATGACCGCTACGTGTATTTGTCATTTGTGAGCCTAAAGCAGTTGGTATTGACCAAATTCCCCTAACTCTGAGGCTAATAATAAAAAGGGTCATCGAACAGCACTTATGAAAGATAAAAAACTAGTCATTCCGGTTGTATAACAGCACTGAACAAATCAAAACACTATCAGTGAGATTTACTAAGATCTAAAATAGTACCCCCATAGGTCTAAATATTTACACCTGTGAGAGGTACTAAATTTTAAAACCAGTTTTCAAAAAACACTTACCTATACAGAAAAGACACAAAGTTTTTGTATTGTTATTGCAAAATGCCACTGAAAAATTCCTTTTTTTTTCTCAAAATATACCATACTTTAGGAAAAAATGCCCTAAAACTAATTTTTTTTCACAGGTTTCAAATTGGAAAATGGTGAATACGCCAAAAATTTGGTACATAATAGCTTCATTATCTGTATTTGAGGTTATAAAATTGGTGATTTTTTAGACCACCTCTGGGGGGTGGTTTAAATTTAATAAGTTCGTTTATAATTTCCCTAAATACCGTTTTTACAAGGATTAATTTACCTTATTTAATATCCCAAGTTGTTCATTAACCAATAAAACACCTCCGATTTTGTCAAGAAAAAAAAAGTGCGCGATCGAATTGATAAGATAGGGGTATACCCACGGTAAATTTAATCAACAAAAAAAATAGGTTATAGTGGCCCATCGAATGTTTGGAGATTTTGTTATGTGCTACATCCAAGATAATCATGCTTTTCACTCTTAAAGCTGCGTTTGTAAAGGAAATAAAATAAAGAATGAACTGAATGATCATAAAACCAATTTGACACCTTTTGCGGGCCTCAATGCGTTTAACCAACCGTCCAACCAGGATATCGCGCTTTACTTTGGGTTTTTAAAACAAACCTTCCAATTGGACGATTTCAAGCAAAGAAAAAGGGTGTAATGTAGGGGGACAATTTAGCTCAAAACGGTCTCTAGGATAATATTCGGACTCTGAAAATCGAATAACCACACAAAATGTAAATTCTAAAGCCAAAATGTGGCCACCAAGGAATAGCAAAAAACCAGATTATTTAGTATTTAAAAAAAATAGAGCAAAAAACATTTTAAAAAAATTGGAAATTAACTCGGAAATTAATTGTCCTTGTCCAAAAAATTATAAATCTAAAGCGTATTGAAACAACACTTACCTAATAGCCTCACAAATACCCCTCACCCATCTGGTCATCTCACGAGGTGAATAAACGTAGTGAGGCTGCATGTCTTGCGTAAACCGATCCTGGGAGGCCAGATAAAACTCGACCATGGCGTTGGTCAACGGCTCGGCATAACCTTTCAATCCGGGGGTAAGTCTAAGCATGGCTCTGGTGAAAGTTCCGTAAATTTGTTTGAGCGAAGTCTCTCCTGGATAGTCGACATAGATGACCGGTACATGACGCAGGAACCTAAAGAGATTTTTTAAATTGCACTTTTGTTTTTATATTTTTGTTAAGGTAGAAAAAGCCTGACTCTACTTGTAAGGTTCGATGTTGAGAAAACGCAGAAATTTACGTGGAGGGCCTGAGTGTTCACCATGACCTTGATCCCTGGTTATCCCTTTTATCATGGGGGCATAGAGGACCTTTATAAATTCTCCGACACCCAAGGTTCTTGTGAGAACACAATAAGTGGACGAACGATTTATCAAAGTACTCCTAAAGGCAGACAGTCTGGTGACAGAAATGCTGGCTGGAGATAATCGACTGGGCCAAAACTTGACACACATTATAGTAGCATAGGACGTTGTTAGGTGTTAAAAAAAAATTACACTAGTAAAACATGACATACCTATGAGATAGCGGTTTTCTCCCAGGATCTGTCGGCGGGTTACAGGCGCCGACAAACTGAATCCGTTCCAAACTGACCCAGCTCTGGTCCGAGGCGCGATAAAAACCTTTTTGTTCGACGATCTGACGTAGGAACATGATCACCCTTTGAGTGCCGTAATTGTCCATGTCTGGCAAATTTATTTCGTCGCAGAAGAGCACCAGCCACTTGCCAAGCTACAAAAAGAAATTATAGTGAGAATTATTTGAATATAATTTATTAATGATTTAGTGACTTAAAATTTTGGAGCTGAGAAGCCTAAACCCGATTGTCTCCAGGGAAGAAGGTACCAATTAATTTTTAGCCATCCATACATAGTATGGAGGCTATTGGGATCGTAAAAAAACTTTTTTTTTAATAGGTATTTGGGTAAAAAAAGACCTAAATACAAAATTTTGAAATGGTGTCCGTCTGTAGATAGTTACTTAAAAACCTCTAAACTGATTCTTATCGAATTCGCCACATTGAGCTGATTAGTTTTTAAAGGAGGGTGGGTGGTTTAGAAAGAGGGTAGGATGGGGGGGGGGGTTAACTCTTAAACTCACTTGTACTGGAGCAAGCACCACACCGTTCGGGGTCTTCCGGTACTCGCAATAGTGGTCGAACGTTTTCAAAAGCAGTTCTGGGGTGGTGGCAGAAGAGAAATTCAAACCGACCACCTCCATGTCTGGCAGGGCTCTCAGAGCGGAGAAAAGTGTCATTGTTTTACCGGAGCCGGGAGGTCCACACAATACTGTAAAAAAAATCCTTATATTAAAAAAATAGAAACTACTAAATTTGGTAAATTTAAAAAAAACATAAAAAAATTAAAAATTCAAGCCGGATTTAAAAGAACGTTGAAGAATATAGAATATGACGCTGGCTCTCAATTTTAAATTTCTTTAAGATAACACAAGGTACAAAAAAAAATCGAAAGTTGGGTTGGGTCGGTATATATATTATAAAAATCCCACTAAACCTAACCAGAATTTTAAACTTGACTTACCAAGAGGCTTATGCTCAGCCAACCATGTATAGAGTAACGATTCGTGCCTAACTGTGTCCAATGTAGGGACGACAATATCCGGAGAAGCCACTTTATGGGTCTCCACTTCGATTTGGGGCACTTTGTTGGACCAGGGAGCCCATTCTCCTTCGATTGTCACCTAAAAATTAAATTTATTGGTAAACTGAAGATACTTTTATCTTGGACGACTCTTACGTCCAGTTTTTGACAACGTATATTTACACATAAACGGCATAAAAAAAAATTTCGGTTTGAATATGTACAAAATAAAATTAATGGTTAAGATGGGGTAACCACTGTTGGCAATCATGTCACAAATCTTATCCGTTCGCAGTCCCTTGCAGCCCCTGCAACCAAACCCTGGCTTGCAGACTCTAAGACTTTCTGAAAGTCTTTGGAAATCTCTTGACAGGCTCCTGCACTCACAATTCAACAAAATTGGCAATCTTTCCTTGGTATACTATTTGGTTAACCAATTGGTACCTGTGACGTCATAGTAATGACGTAACATATCACTTTCCTCCGAATTCGTTCAGTAGGCCAAGACAAACCAGCCTTAACCTGTTTTGTGTAGTTATATTTTCCTATTTAAGTGCGGTGTATTTTGCTAAAGAAGATTTAACAAATGGCTAAAATAAGAGATGCTGTAGCTCTCAAACAATCTTCCACAACCTTTAAATCTATTCTATTCAAGAATATTTGTCCGTTGGTGTACAAATTTTTCATCACCTGCTGACAGAAATATTCATCTTTGAGTAACCTATATTACTCAGCGTTTTCGGTAAAAGTAAACGATATTCCATTTAGGAAAAAAGTTACCCCGTATCGGTCGTTTAAATCCATTACAACCGGAAACAAGAAAAATTTCAAATCCAACTTCTTTGTTTACATTTCTAAAGCAGGACAAAACGAAAATAGAGGGAGATAGCACTATACCAAACCACAGAACCGTGATACATTCCACGGTATGCAATTTGACATACCAAAAAGGATACCAGAGTTACTGTGACGTAATCATTTTTGTATCCGAAATCCAAACAGAGGGTGCCAAACCACGTACCAAACCTTGCCGAAATCGTCTCATGTCACATTTTCTAAACTAGTGGTACCCCCTCGAGTGGTTATAATGCAGGAAAAAACCATTAGAGAGATATTAGAAGTAAATGGTCAACAAATCGAACGCGTTGTAAGGCTCAATGAGAATTGGGAGAACATGCAAGAGATCTTTACAAGAATTGAACAGCCGGATCATCTTTTATCAAAATTAAATCAGTGTTGTGCAGTGGCTCTCCAAATAATTGTGCTTCGTTGTTGTGTTAAGCATTTTATAGATGTAGAGATATGGACACTGACTGATGTCATGTGTAAAAAATTGGAGGTATACGATATGTGGTTCTATCGTAGAATGCTCAGGATATCTTAGATGGACGGAGAATAGAGGAGTGTTATTCAACTGTACAATTATTTAAGGATAAGATATTTTCAGACATAGAAAAATTACGTACACAAAAATTTCAACTCAATACATAATTTAGAAAATACTTCCTACAATACAAGAGCAAAAAGAAATCTCAACATTAATTCAACTCTCCCTAAACCTTTTTAATATCTTACCAGTAAACATAAAATCATTCTCAAAACATAACAAATTTCAAAAAGGGACAAAACAGTGTATTCTTCTAAAAAGTTTAAATTAATGTTAACTCCAATAGTTTGAAATGATAAGTCTTGTATTATAGTCTGGTCACACTTACTTAATTACCATCGATATACCAACCTACTGTAAATTACACATAAAATTACAGCTATTATTAGAAACATAACTTATTTAGGTATAAAGACTAGGTTAAGATACTACTTAAAAGTTCTTTTAAAAACACTCGACGGTTCAATATAAAGAAAATTATTTAATATTAAGAGTATTGTCTATTGTCTATTCACCATCAAAAAACGTAAACTTGAACAATATGAAATGTCGAAACGTTGGTCTTGCGTACCTCGTAATCAATAATTGGCATACTGTTATCGGGCGGCAGAGGCACCGTGGTGATAGACCTCGCGAAATCGCCCAACTCGGACCTAACTTTCAGTTTGGCGTCGCCGGCAAAACTCCACAACACGGCGTAGACCAAACATTTGGGTATGTAGCGTTCCAAGGTCTCGTAAGGCAGAGGAAAGTCGATGTGGGTGTGGTTGTACTGAAGAACGTTTCTAAAACAAATTTAACTAGGTAAGCAATATTTTCTTACCAGATTGGTGCCCAACTATAACTTGATTATTTGTTAACATATAAAACGTCTACAAGTAACAAGATAGAAAATAGATACAATATTGAATAAAGTATTGCCTTTAAAACTTTCTCGACTTACCTAACACTTTGGTTCAACATAGAAAACAGAGAACTTAAAGCTCTTAATCTCGTAAAGTCCATGATGTGCTCCTGCTCCATCGCGTGCTCTAAACATCTGACAACCAAGCCGTCAGGAGACAAGAATGGTTGGAGAAGGTTGGCAACGTCCAACTGAACCTACAATACCACAAAAAAAATTTTAGAACATTTTGAAATACAGTCAATAATAACACATAGTACAAATAATTTATTTTAAAAAAAACTGTTTTCTTACCTGCAAAGTTGGTGAAAGAGCATCCTCCTTATTTTCAGATTTCTTTCCAAAACTATCGTCTTCTCCTTCTTCTAGAGGAATGTTCTTTAGTCGAAGCATGTAATTTTCAAAGATCATTTCCGTAGAGAGAACGTCCTCCGAGAACCAAACCATGCCGCAACGGGATACTGTGGCAAGGGTTGCGTATTTTAGATCTTGAACCTTTAAAAAACAAGCCGAAATGTATTTGACGTTTAAACAACTCTTTCTAAGGCCTTTGAAAAACGTCAGTTATGATTTAATACAAATTTAAAAAGGAGAAAAGAAAAATCGCTTTTAAATAATATTTTTGGAAAAATAAATTACATTGCTGATCACTACTTACCTCAAACATAACTCTGACGTTTGGAGGCAAAGATAGACGTTCTCCATTGGGTAATGTCAACAACTTGTTGTCGTCCAGCACCGAATTTAAGTTTTCTACCCACTCAGGGTCAACGTCGCCGTCAAATATGATCCATTGACGTTTGTTGATTTCTCCCCTGACATTGTCGATGATTTTTCTACAAGAAGAGGAAAAAGTAAAAAAAATGGTGAGAACGCCTGCTAGTCTACAATTTTTATTTCTTGCATTTTAAAAATGATATTACGACATAACATAAATATTGTCTATGCGTACCTTAGAATATGCGTAAACAAACCATCGGTCCATTCTCTAGTGTTGGGATCCAGCACACCATATAGCGCTTCCTTGCTGATAGCTTTAGGGTCAATCACGTGCGCAACCCCTTCTACACCTTCAAATCGTTCTAAAGCCTTAAGCAGTACTCTCCAGGCCGTACTTTTACCGGATCCGCTCGGTCCGACCATCATCAGACCATGGTTCAGGGTGGAGATTTGATAGAGTTGAAGAACCTAAGAAATTCTCATTTAAAAAACGCAATTGTACTCATATAGATAGGTGATTTCAAATACGTAAAATTCCACAAAGTAACAAGATTTTTTTATATCACTCTTCTAAAATAAAATCTGAATGGTCGAAATCATAGGCGTGACATGGAATTCTATAGCCTAGAAGCCTTTAACTCGTACAAACATTATAATATGATAAAATAGTACCTTAGCAAGCCAGGTGTCCCTCTGTGCAGCATGAAATGCAAAAAGGTGCTTGCTAGTTTTTGTATTTACAAATAAAGTGGAAAAATTAGACAGTTTAAAATTATGGAAATCTTACGATACATACCTTTTCCATCCAGTGAGAGCCCGGTTCGTCCCCTTCGCCACAGACCAGGTATTCCTCGGCGCAAACTTTTCTAATTTCATCTTTTAAACCTACGTAAGAACCGTCAATGTCAATACAGAACATATAAATGTCAGGGGGAAGAGGGGAGCCCCTTCCAAAAATCTCAGAATTTTCAAAAAACTTTTATAATTTAGCATTGCTTTTTTAAGTTTTTAGTTAAAAAATGTTAATCAACTTAATAAAAATATTGACACTGACTAATAGACAACCCTCACCCTAAACCAGTGGATCTAGTATATATCTAGATCTAGAAGATTTATGATTTTGCTCATCATAGATTTTTTTTAAAGGGTGTGAAATGCCAAGTGTGAACTACACATATTGGACACAAATAAATAGTCAAAATTAACCTTTCATCTCGGCCCGAGTGTACTGCACGTTAGGGAATACATCATTCAGTAGACTGAATAGTAGTGGGATATCTTCTGCAACCAATTTGGGCACCATGGTCTCGCAGACTGACTGAATTAAGATCTCTTGTTCCGGGAGGTTTTCTGCGATGCTGGCTTCGTCGATGTTGGTTTCACCTTTGAAAAGAAAATTTATATGAACACTGAGAACTATGTAAAGGCCAAAATAAGAATTATAATAAACCGTACCACCAAGTGATAGATAATGATGAATAGTTGAACTATGGCGATGGACTAAAAAAACTGTTTGCTATCAGTTTTAATAGCCTGTGATAAATAACATATCAACAATTAAGAGTACCTCTTTGCTTCATGCCTTCCTTGATCTTCATGATTCTGTCTCTCTTGACATTACCAGCAGAAATCAAGACAGATTTTAGCGCTCTCAGACCGAAATCGTAGTGAGATTGGTTTGACAGTTGTTCGTCACATAACCTAGAAAAAACAATTAACATAAACTTTTCTCCACGACTAATTTTCACTTTTAAAAATGCGCTTTTACGTAGTATGCCAGTATGTGGACCTGAAACTACTTATAGATATAAATAGGAAACGAGTTCAAAGTCGACTCAAACAATGAAAAAATCTACTAATAATGCACCTCCTAGGAAAAAGAAAGAGGACGCGAGCACATTAAGGAATTGGTTAGACGAACCAGACACAGACAGACAAAAAGGATCAACCTTGCATCTACTATTATTGCCTTTAAAATTTTAAGTCTACTTATGAATCCGATTAAGGTAGTAAGAGTATGTAGAGGTTTCCAGACTACCCATTTACTTATAGACATAGAGATATCTTAATTCTAAATATACGTGACCATAACTTGCGCAGTCTACTTCTTTCTTTCACCCATAAGAATCAATGAAAACCTGTCATATTTGAGAACGTCATTAATAAGAGTATTGCAAATTATAATATGACTACAACTTATTCTAGCCTACATAGTAAGGACTTACTTAAAGAACGGCACAATCTTGCACGCCAGCTTCTCGGCGGTTCTGAACCCTTGCGAAAACAACATCACTTCGGCGATTAGCTGTCGATCGGGCGTGGTCATAGCCAGTGACCTGAAGAGTTTCTTTAGGTTATCAGGTAGATTGGACCTGCCCGCGTAGCCGGGGTTCATCGTGATGAAGATAGCCATGTCTGATGACACTCGCACTTGTTTGCCGACCAGTTCTACAGTAATGCCTAAAAAAATTGTTAAAAAATATAAATGAAAATGCTTCCTAAAGGTGCTATACTCTAAAAAGTAATTATTGTCACACCTAGCCATATAAAAAAAATATGTTGAGCCATTACCATTGGATCAACAAATTAGAGTACCATAAGGATAAGAACGGCCAAAAACAATGATAGTAAATATCGTAATTTAAACCAACAACATTCAACCCAGGAAAATAAAACTCCTTTGATTGTAAAATTTCACATAAATAAATGTAGCTCTACTTACTTCCCGGTCCAGTCTGCTGTTGTTCAGAAGCCTCTTTCAGGCTCTTGAGTGCTTCCTGGATAGTCTGAATTTGCTGGGAAACCGCTGATAACATCCTTTCTTCGAGACGATTGAATTCGTCGAAACAGCCCCAGGCTCCTACTTGACACAGGCCTAAAAGAAGACAGAAAAAATTTAGCATTAGAATCGAGATTAAGACGATAAATGTTCATCATAAGCAAAAATCTCAAGTTTATTGAATAAATTAGTTATTTTTATCAGAATAGTTTAGAAGTCAAAGGGTAAAAATGACAAATTCATAATTATATAAGAAAATCTTAATTATTCCAGCGATTAATAAATAGCCGTGATATATTATTTCCAGTTAAAAGGTTCAAAATCAAAATGGTTTAGGTTTACTTTGCCTTTTTGTGTTCAATTGCTTACCTACGAAAATTCTGCCCATAGCCTGGAAATCGAAGGTTTCGTCGCAATTAAATACCAGGACGAATCGACCCAGCTGGTTGCCTAAAGCTTTGACTGATTCGGTCTTACCAGTACCGGCGGGCCCTAAAAAAAAAATAAAAACAACATTTTAGAGCAATGGATTTCACCAAGGCATTCGATACAATACACCAGATATTTTGTTCTGTATTCTTCTGACTACAGTTTTAATCACAATAATGATTTATTTTCTTCTATGCAAGGAAGTTAACACTGTTTTACTATAAACAAAATCCGTGAACAATGTTAGTTTGAGCTAGAAACTTACCGAATGGAGAACCGCCAAGTTTGGCCTCCAGAGCCTGTGTCATTGTCAAATAACATCTATCTGTCAAAGGCGTTTGAACTAGCTTATCTTGCACACCAAGGTACTCGAAACCATAGTAAAATCTGGCATTAGCCATGTGAATTGTTAGCTGCTTGAGTACTTCAGTTTGACGGGGATCGAAGTAAAATCTGTAAAGTAAAACCAGAATGGAAAAATTGACAATCGAATGGCGCATCCACCATAAGTATTTTATTTCATTGAGACTAATGAAAGTCAACACGTCTCGTCGGATCAGGCCAAGTAAACAATCTTATTTATTTACTACAACGTCATAACATTTAAGTACTGCGCAAAGGAGTAATAACCACACCCACCAATAAAGTCTCAAATACACAACCTCTAACAAATAATTTAATATTTTTTCGTACCTCATTTGACACAGCCATTCAAAGGCTTTGTTGCTACAAACTCCGTTAGCTATCAGACGTCGGGTGACAGTTCTCTTGTGTACAAATTCGTTGATCAAGTGTTCGAGCTTCTTCCTTCGAAGGGCGGGTTGTTCTTGAAGTACCGAATCAGCCAGAACGTTCAGAGTGTTCTCCACTTGTTGGAGCACCTTTTCCAGGATGCCTTTTTGGGATTCACCGTTCATCTAAGAAATTTAAAACAAAGTAATTTTAAAACTCTTGATGAAAGAATCTTAGACTCAAAGCTACAATTAACAGTGTCTAATTTACTAGATGAGCAAGCCACAAAACATTTAAAAACTGGTCTATCTATTTTTTAAATCTCTGATACTTGGCTTAATTATTTCTTGTAAAACGGGTTGCCAAATTTTAACTAAATTTTGGAGATCTCCTAGAAAAAAGTTTGACATTCACTGGTTTTAAAATAATCTTAGGTATACCTTAGTAAGGGCAGCTTCGACATCTTCGCTCCAAAATATCTGCGCAGCCAGCACAACAATCTGCGCCTGATACTTGTCGCACCACTGCATGAAAGCCTTGGGATCGATGCCATCTTTGAATTGCTTGATATCTTGAACGGCTTGAGTTAGGCTCGAGGCTAGAGTGACACGCATCTCTTTCTCTACTAGGGTGAGCCACTCATTGATTTTTGGGTGCTCGACGGTTGACACAGGCGTTCTGAAGGTCACCTAAATCACAAATAAGTTTTTTAAATTAGTCGGATTCATTAGTTTCACGAGGAAAAGTGTTTTCTTTGATGTTAAAAAATATTTTAGAGTCATTTTGTAGATTATGACATTGTAAAAAGAAAAATAAAGCATTATGAGGTATAGAAGGGAGGAATTTTGCTTGTGAAGTAATTTTACCTACCTCTTCGCCTTCTCTGGATGCCATACCAGTAATAACGTTATTATCCTCGTTTAAAAGAATCGAAGCAACTCCAGCAAACATTTTCTTGAAGTGCTTTTGCAGCCTGGCGATGTTCTTGCTGTTACCAATGATCTCCAGCAAATCTTCATCTCCCACGAAATAAAATCTAAAAACAAAAAAGGGTGAAGATTGAATTCGTGCTGATATCACGCTGGGGGCTGTTTTTGAAAGGACCACTTGGAAATGTAAAAAAACCTATACATTAGCTTTATCTCCTGCAAGAAAAGACAAACGAACTTGATTTTCCCTGTACACCTTGACAACGCCTGTACCTAGCAAAACAAATGGTCAGATTTTTCATCCAGGAGACAGAACAGGGGAAAAACGAAGATACACTTTTTGGGACACTAAGTAATAATTTTAAAGTTGTGGCAACGTTGTGTTCCTGAAAGCATCATTACCTTGGGAAAGACGTTCTCTCCCTCTCCAAATACTCTCCCAAAGCTTTCTGGATCTTTCCCAACAAATCTGCCAATCTCTCCAAGGCCCTTTGCACACCGGGAATGTTTAAAACGTCCATGACCATGGGGGACTTGCTCACTTTCTTCATTAGGCCGAGGAATTCGGAGCTGATACTCTGGAAACGGGAAGTTTCCACCGGTAAGAGGGTCTTTATATCGGCGCTGCCGGAGAAAATACCTAAGAAACAAACATTTTCGAAATAAGTTATTTTTAAAATGTTTTATTGCTATTTTTCAGTTAAAGCAGTTTTCTAAAATAAATAAAAATGACCAGTAGTAGTATTAGTAGTAGTATAGGGGCGGCCCGTGGGCCTGGCAATTAGGACTCTTCATGGGCACTTTCTGCCATACCCCGTTCCTTACCCCCATACCCCTAGTTCCGCTGCAACTCTCTCCTCGGGGCTCCCTGTCTTCTTTACGAAGCTCTTCTTCCTCTATTATGGGAAACCTCCACTTCAGCTGACTTGATCTGGCATATACATCGCACTCTGCTATTAAGTGCTGTGTGATTCCTCTTCGAGCCCGCAAGCGGGACATGGGATATCATGCAACTCTCATTTGCGTCAGCAGTCCAATGTCCTTTCGGGTCTTGCCTAAGAGCCATTTAGTTCTGGCTACATTTGGACTATCCACGAATAGCTTGGACTATCTGCACCCTGAGTCTTGCCTCCAGGACGTCTTCAGTTCATCGTTCGCCCATTTGCTGAGCTCACTCTGTACCTGTTTCCTTGTTATTCCCAAATGACCAGTTACTACTCTTATAGTATAAATGATGGGGACCCATGGTTGGTCAAAATTTAAAAAATCAGAATCGTTAAATGCAAGAAAAATTTATCATAAGAACCGTAACTCGTTAAACACATTTTCCATAGGAATTGCAACTTTGCAAGACCGTTTTTTAACAGGACCGTAATCTATCAGAATAAAACGGTCATCACCCTCAAGGTGATATAGGTTAAACGTGAGTTCGTCCTTCTCTGTTTACTTATATAAAAATAATGTTAAGGAGACAAAAAAGATCAAAGGATCTGGGCTGAGTTGGATCAAGTTGGTTGGGTTGCCACATATAACTACAAAATACTATAACGGCCCTGCCCTTGTTAAATCCAGATGCGAAGAGTCTACCGAGCAGGCGCTTCGATTGCGTCAGATGTGAAAGCAACTGACCATGTGACAGCAAAAATTCACGTTATGTATAATATTTTTTTGGCTTTTGGAAAATTTATTAATAGAGTAGACTCTACCGTAAAAAAAAAATAAAAGTGTTGTCTAGTGTTTCCCGTAATTTCGTATCAATAGAAAATTGGATTCCTTGGAACAATAGAAAACAAAAATCAAGATGTTTGAGATTTAATTGGTGAGTATAATTATATAGTTTAGATCAATCTATGGCTTTCTCCAAAGAAAACCTACTTGCTAGGTATTATCGGCCTTTATTTTTTACCTTTTTGCATAAAAGGCAAACAAGTGCTCTTGTAGGCATTCCGTGCCCTGGACAAGTGAGGAGACATTTTGTGGATTAAGGGTCAGTTAAGACTACTAATCACAGAAAATAACGCCAGCAAATTTTAAAAGAGGAAAACACCACAACAACATACACAAAATGCAAAACCACACCTCGTCAAAAATGTAAACTTTTCGACGATGCCGATTGTGCAAAAATTCCCAGAGCAATAAATGTTGACGTTGTTTTTGTGCATTTTTCTATTAGTTTCTTCATCAAATCGGATACATTTTAATTTTAAACGACCCCAATGCGTTTAAAAAGCTCTAAAAGGAAAATTATATTGTAGTTGCGGTACATTTAAAGTAACATAAGATCCTTTCAATTATTTTTTATGATACATCGGGATACTTTCATATTTTTAGTTAGTGCATGCGCAGTAATCTTTCGCCTTTGGCCTGGCTCAAACAGTACCAAAGCCAACCGCGATTTTGGATTTTCTTCTTTTTTTTTCAAAGTTATTTTCGTTAAACATTTTGCACTCCTTGGGCCATTATAGTATCTCATAGTTATATGGGTTTCCATTTTTCTTTTTTATAAGAAACTTATGTATTTATCCACACCCACGTTAACTGAAAATATCCTGCACCCTAAACTTGCCGATAAACGGCAAGGATTCTGAATTGGCATCGCCTTTTCAGGGTCCGCAGCGACCTATCCCCCAAATATTATGAAAATATGCATTCGAATTTTCTTTTATGAATAAAATATGAAAAATTTGTCTTTTTTATGAGAAAAATATGCAACTTCCACTAAGCGCGAAAAATCTTTGTAATTTTTCCGTAGATGGTACAATAAAACTGTTTTTCCTGGATGCTGAAGGGGATATTAATTTTACTTAAATGACGAAAGCACTGTATAAATAAATATTTCCTTTCCTACATTGTAAAAAAGCTTATAAAAACCTTGGTTTATTGGCGCTAAAATTTTTGACAAGCACATTTAAAATGTAGTCGAAGTCTGGATACACCCCGAAAAAGTCTGGATACACCCTACCCAGGAAGCCTGGACTTTCAGGTATACACTGTAAAAGTATGGATACACTCTGAAAAAGCCTGGATGCACCCTGGAAAAGTCCTGATACACCCTGGAAAGCTCTGGATACACCCTAACAGTCTCGATATACCCCGGAAAAGTCTGGATACAATCCAGGAGGTCTGGATACACCCTGAAAAAGTCTGAATGCACTCTGAAACATCCAGAATACACCCCCGAAAATTCTAAATACAACCAGGAAAGTCTGAATACACCCTGGAAATGTCTGAATACACCCTGGATAAGTCCGAATATACCCTGGAAAATACAGGATATATCCTGGAAAATACTGGATATATCCAGAAAAAGTCTGCATACACCCTAGAAAAGTATGGGTACAACCTGGAAGTCTGGATACGCCCCGGAAGCCAGATTTCTTTGGGTAGACAATTACAACAAATTTTTGGATTTAATTTTATACATATGCCGAAAATGAAAACCTGTAAATAAATAAATAATTCATTTAAAGACCTATGTGTGTACTGATACTGGTTTTTTATTTATCTTCTTGACCAAGGGAAGTGTTACTTTAACATATATCAAACATATATATTAATTATTATAAGGGTTTATTGCCCCAAATGAACAATAAACAAGTAAAAAACAAAATAAATATAAGGTACTTAAGTTTCACTAATCTTTAACAAAAAAACATCTACAAAGCTAAAGTAAAACAGTCAAGGAGTAGAAATCTAAAAATTAGTCGAGCCAAAGGCCAGAACCAAAAACTCGGCCGACTTAAAAAAAGTGAACCCTACTTTATGAATGAAATATGAATTTTTTCCAATTTTTGTCAAAAATATGAACATTTTATGAAGTAAGTAAAAAACTCGGCAAAAAATATGAACAAATTATGAAAATATGCGTCGAATACGGGCCCTGCCTTTTCCATGAGCTGTGGGCGGGGTCAAAGTAACCACGTGACCTCGTTGAAGTAGACACATAAAAGGGTCACATGTGCAATTGTTCCATATGACGTATGATTACGATTCTATTTCTTTCGAAGAGCAGGCCAATTATGTTTCTTAAAGTGAATTGTTCTTAGGATGAAAATTTCCATAAAAAATTGTCTGATAAAGATGAATTCTGAAAGAACACTACAAATGACGTTAAATACTAGCTTTTAACAAAAAGTGCTTACCCTCCAGATAAACCCATCTTCTCTGGACATCAATCCAAACGTCAAATAGAGCGTTGATTCTGTTCAACTTCTCTTCCCATGTGAGGGCTTCTTCCTCGAACACTTTGTAATATGGCGAGAGTTTCATGGCCGCCACCGAGTTGATGTGTTCTTTGACCTAATAAAAAAATGTATTTTTAGACTACTCTTAATTTTTTGTGGGCCACTTTGTGAATTTAGCTTCTAATTTGTATTTGGAAAAGTTATTTTAGCTACGTTATAATAATTCTAGAAGTTTTTTTTAATATGCTGTGAGTTTTAAGAGCGCGATCAATTTGGTAAATTGGCGGTGAGTAAAAATTTTAGCTACATTTTTTTAGAGTGCGTTTAAACACGAAAATATACGGTGGTTGCTACGGATCCGCCCATCGAATGTTTAGAGATTTTGTTAACAGTGCCTATAAAGCTATGTTTATAACCGAGCGGCCAAGTGACGTAACTCGCTTTACTTTCGATTTTTAAAACTAAACTTCCGATTTGGCGATTTCAAACGAAAAAAAGGGATGATGTAGGGGCACAACAAAGCTCAAAACTGCTTTTAGGGTAATATTGGGACCGCGACAATCGAACAAGAAGAAAAGGAGTTTATTCAAAACGAGAACCCCATTGATAAATTATTTGCTTTTACACCTTTTGTTTTGATTTGTTGCTCAAATCATAATATTAGTAATTAATAATTATTTTTGTTTACACAGTTTGCGGTTAATCCTATTTTAAGGGCATTAAAGAAACAACCAAAATTGTTAGGTTTAATTCTGATGCAAATACCTTATTGAAAAGGTCATCCCATCCTCTGATAATCTTGCACTTGTTCTGGTAATTAATCAGGTCTAACTCGTACGTCTGCCACGATTCGCGGACTTGTTTCAAGAATTCCTCGAGGGCCATCTCGCCCTGAGCGATCAGAATAATGTCTTTGACGATCGACTCGTTTTTTTGCAAATTCACGTCCCATACTTGGCCTAGAGTCAGATCGCTCAGCACCCAGTTAACTCTTAACTGAAAGTAAAAATATGGTGTTATGATAAACTTACGCTTTACATTTATGCATCCGAGGGGTTATCAACTACAGAATATAATGTCAGAATGCAAGCATAATGCCAAACGTAGTTTCACGTCAAAAATAATTTTTCAACAACCACACACCCAAAAAAAAACAAAAGATCAAAAGATCTTGGGTGGAAATAACGAAAATTCAAACGTGGATGAGTATCCCACAAGGAACACACAAAAGATCAAAGCAAAAAAGAGAAAAGAGTAGTGTCACTGGTCACCCTTTTTTTTTTTCTACAAAGCACGGATATAATCAATTATTTTATGTTGAAAGTAAATGAAAATATCTCGAAAACTGTAGCTTTGAAGGATTTGAACAACAAACAACAACAAAATTTTTGGGTAATATTTACGAAAACCAGAATCTGAAAACCGCATATCAATAGATGCTTTACTTCTAAAGTTATGATTTTTTTTATATATTTTAACGTTTTTCCAAACTCGGAAGCTTCCACGAATTTGGACTTTATAACAAAATTTGTAGTCCTATTCATGGAACCTTAAATCTGAAAACCATCGCTAATTGCTTTTGTTTCAAAGTTATTTTTTTTTAAATATTATCCCCCTTTTCCCCCCTTCAACCCCCCACCCCCCTACCCAAAAGTTAATCAGTTCATGGTCAGCCGATAGAGGATTTTTGTACAAAATTTCGTTACAATCGAAAGATATTCTTGACTTATCGTGTATACAGACAGACATCAGAAAACATGATTTTTTCGTCGCTTAAGATGTTTTGGAACCTTAGTAACTCATTTTTGATAAAATTAAGAAAAGTCAAAATTTCACGATTTTTATAGTCCCGCATACCTGGCCTAAAAAGGAATCAATTTGTCAAAATGTGGTATCCTCAAGGATCAGTTATTGCGTCAATTTTATTTTTAATCTAAATGACAAAATGAAATTATTCGCGGATGATAGAACTATTATTTATTTTGCAAACACATTTAGAGAAATAAAACAACATTCAAAATGATTTAAACATCAATAGAAAAATGGCTAACGTTAAACAAGTTGACTATTAATTTTGGTAAATCATACATGTTTATAAAAAAAGCAACATTCAAAATGAAAATCATGATTCAATTATTTTTAGAACATATATATTAAGTATTTAAAAAACATTCACTATGCATTTTTTTATTCAAAAATCCAATACTTAATTTCAAACTGGGGCTCTGCTCATAAAATTATCTATTTAAGAAACATGCAAAATCATATTTGTAGAATGTAATGTCGCAATGCCAGCACTAATGTCGTAATTTCTACATAAATGCCTCACATTAAAAACAATTGGGCTCTACAACTGCACGCCTACTGCCGTGGTAAATTTTCAAAAGATGGACCAAATTAGCACCTAAATTGTTGCTTATTTTAAAATAATTAAAATTTGGTTTATCTGAATGAGTACCTGTGGGACCGTTAGGTTTATGTTAAACTAGTGCTCTCTACTTTTGCGAAAATAGCAAGAAATTTTCATTTAATATTCGGGGAGCACTTAAATAGCACATAATTTGGAAATAGTAACATTACATTTTTTTCCAAGAATTATTGATACTACCGCTAGCTTAACGTTAACCTAGCGGTCCTACCGGTTTTTTAATTTTTGCTAAAACTAGAGGAGCACTTAATTTTTAGTTTGAGGACCAAATTAGCACCCAAAGAGCACTATCATTTTTTGATTTTATTGAGGTGGGACCGCCTAGTATATATATTTTTAGATTGCATCTTCTTAAGTGAATTTATAACTAAACAAGAAGAAAAAACGTCGTATTTTAACTGTACTCTACCTGTTTCATAAGCTGTTTCCAGTGCCTTTCTTTCAAAGCATCCGACTTTAGCTCGACGATCATCATATTGACCTTGCTGTAGTTCTGCAGCGTCTTCTTGACGAACTCGTAAGAAGCGTACTGGCGCAATCTAGCGGGCAGTTCTTTAAGCTGCGTCGACATGGCGTCGAGTTGTTGACGCAACTTTCTCGGTTGTATTGACAGCCTGCAAACAAATATATTTGACAAGAAACAGATTTTTTTTATTGGTGTTGCCCTGTAATTTACAATCAGACAGATTACCCATTACAAGAGAATGAATAGGTTGGCTTTAAAAAAAAATCCAACATAGCTGAACAAAATGACGGTCATTTTATAATAATGTTATAATAAGCCTTAATTCCCACATGATGGAACCGGAACAGAGTAGTACACTTGTAGGGGAAGAATCAATGGTGTGACACGAAGTATGGGACAATGGGATAGTTTCCGAGTTATATATATCTTTAATAATCGCGCCACGATTTTATATCGAATTCGAGATCAAATTTAAAAATATACAGGGTGTCCCAAAAGTCCGAGTCCACCCAAATATCTTCTGAACTATAAGAGGTAACTAAACTATATTTGGCATTGATCTATAACATCAAAAGATATATTTTTTTAAGGGGCGGTTGTGCCGCCCCTGTCTTGGGGGGGCAGCATACGGGCGGCCATCATGAAAATTTTAAATGGAAGCCCTTATCGAGTGATAGCTTGTTCTGAAGGACCTTGAAAAATCAACATGTTGATGTAACTGTCACTTGTCTATGTCAAACGTGTCAAAAGTTATGGACTGTCAACCTTATTTTTCACAATTTTTGACAAATTTCAAAAATTTGTGTTAGCCAATGAAAACCCATTCGAATGATACCTTATTCAAAAGGTTTTTTCCAAACTAACATTTTGCCGTAACTGTCACTTGTCTATGTCAAAGGCGTTAAAATCTATCGTCTATGAAACTCATTGGTTTTGACAAATTTCACAAGTTTGTCAAATCCTATCGAGTGATACCTGGTTCGAAAGGTCTTTTGAAGAGTAACATTTGAACGCCACCGGCAGCTGTCTTAGACAAATCTGTCAAAATCTTTGCACCGTCAAACTATTTTTTCTCAAGTTTTTGGAACCCTAGATATTATTGAGTGATACCTTGTTTGAAAGGTCTTTTCAAGACTTACATTTTGATAGGTATAACAGTATGTACAGTAGTGTATCACTATGTCACCCAAAACTTTTTTTATAATAATCAGCTATCAATTTTATAATTAAAATAGAAACAATTAAATTAAAACTCTACTATTTATTCTTGAAAGCTATCGCAACAACATTGAACCTTATTGAACAGGGTTTTGAGAAAATGGAGAAAATTCAATTCAAAAACTGTTGAAAATGGCCACCAAGAACCTCCTGACAGTAAAAAAGCCTGTTTTCAAACTCACTACGAACGTTTCTTAAAATTTCTGGAGTTATTGATCGGCAGACCCAAACAATTTTTTCTCTTAGTTCCTGCAAGTTTCTGGGCTTAGTATAATAGATTCGTTCCTTGTAACCCCAAAGAAAAAAATCCAAAGGCGTCATATCAAGCGAACGAGCAGGCCATTCTAAAGTTCCTCGATGCTCAATCCAACGACGAAATTCATTATTGAGAAGTTGCCTCACAGGAAGATAGTAATGGGGCCAGCTGCTTCTCTAATTGCAGGAATGATCTGATTTTGTAGTAGCTCCAAATATCTTTCGCTTGTAAGGTTGCCATCAATAAAAATGGTCCTATTATTCGATTTCCCAAAATTTCCGCCCATACGTTTAATTTCAAGCGATTTTGGGTATGAGTTCTTCATACCAATGAGGATTCTGGTCCGACTAATATCGGCAGTTATGTCTTTTGACTATCCCATCCAAGAAAAAATTAGCTTCATCACTAAAGCAAATTTGATTCAACACATACGGTTCAGTTCTAATTAGTTCAGTCATTTCTTCGGAAAATTGCACGCGGCGATCAAAATCATCTTCGGTTAACTCTTGAACCAACTGCACCTTATAAGGATGGAATTTGAACCGACCATGCTCTTACTGATTCCAAGATCACCTGCTACAGTTCTCACAGACTGCTTGGGCTGTTCAATAACGGACCCCAGCACCTGCTCCTGGATCTCTTCGTTTTCTTCTCTTGGTCGCCCTTGACGTGGGTTATCTTTTACAGTGTAAAATCGTCCAAGCTTTAGAACAGTTTTTCTTACGTAGCTGTGAGACACAGGTCTGTCGGGAAACGCATTGTTGAAAAGGCGTCTAGCTTGTCTATAACATCTTGTTTGTCCGTAGAAAAAGATAATTTCAACTTTATCTTCATTTGATCGTGGCATCGTAAAAACTTATACCGAAAGCAGTTTTCACTTGACATTTTGCTGAATTTTATTTGTTTTTTTTTTAATTCAGACTTTCAAAGCCTTCTTGATTCTCTTATTATTTAACAATTAATGTGAGTCAGGTTTCATTATCGATAAATTTATTTATATTATACGTCTTTCCCTATTTTGACACGTTTTACATAGACAAGTGACAGTTTCATTAACATGTTGATTTTTTAAGGTCCTTTAAAACAAGCTATCACTCGATAGGGGTTTCCATTTAAAATTTTCATGATGGCCGCCCGTATGCCGCCCCCCAAGACAGGGGCGGCACAAACGCCCCTTAAAAAAATAGATCTTTTGATGTTATACCTCTAATAGTTCAGAAGATATTTGGGTGGACTCGGACTTTTGGGACACCCTGTATAATGTGCCATTAAAGCTATTGTTAAATCTAGACTGTAGTAAAGTAAGGCTAACAGTCACACGTATACCCCATTATCTTATAAATACCGTAATAAGCTACTTCAAAGAAACATATACATATGAATATCAGCAGGCATCCCCCAAGGATTGGTATTAGGGCCCCTACTCTGGAAAATATACTATGACCTCATACTTGGACTAAAACTCAGGGCTGACACAGCGATACATCTTATGCAAAGAGCAAACGAGGCAACAAGACTTATTAACGAATGGACAACAAACAACCAGCTAGAATTAGTACCAGAAAAAACCGAAGACGTTATACTAAGCGGAAAAAGAGACCGGCAAAACATTGAGTTCCGACTAAATGGAGTTCTCATAAAACCGCAAAAGAGCGTTCGATATCTTGGAATCCATATCGGTGAAAACCAGAAATTCGGAAAACATATAGAAGAAACCACTAAAAAGGCAACTAAAAAACTCGCTGAACTACAGACTTATGCCCAACATAAACGGGCCCAGTACGAGTAAGAGGAAGTTACTATACAGTGTAATCCATTCAATCGTGACATATGGTGCAGTGATATTGAGTCCAGTACTGCGCACAAGGAAGTACAGAAACATGCTGATAAGAATGCAATGGAAAGCCTTACTGAGTAGGCTGCGGCTACCGAACGATATCAACGGAAGCCATTCCGGTTATAACAGGAAACAAAGAAACTACAAAAGAGAAAACACTGGAATCATGGCAAGCAGTATGGGACCGAAGTACCGAAAAAGGACAATGGACGAAAATAATTATTCCCGACATTAAAACATGGATAGACTGCAAACACAAAAAATGGAATACTATATGACACAAGCTCTGATGAGATCTGGATCTTTTAGGACATACACAAAGCGCATAGGGAAAGCGGACGACATATGTCGGTACTGTTAAAGAATAGATGACGCAGAAGATACGTTAATTTACAGTCCAAGATTTGAGAACTATCGCGAAACAACAAGAAATTATCTACATATAGAAAATATGGTCATAGAGAACCTTTTCAAGGAAATGATGCAACACGTACATAAATGGAACCGTTATAAGAAAAAGACTTTAAACACAGATCCGCCAAATTATTTTTTTCTTTTCAGCGCAATTTTTCAATAAAATCGTGTAACTTAAAAAAAAGTATTTATTTTATTTCACATTCGCGTCGGAGGTTAATTGGAGGTTTAAAAGTCCTCTTACAGTAGACGGTAAATACGTAATAGGGTTATCTCGTATGATAGTATACAGATCACAGAATTAGCAGAAACTTCTACATACCATGGTTTCTCCCTGGTCTCGTCGATCTGCTGCCAAATCTTGGACAACTCGGACCACACCCCTCTCAAATCTTGGAGCTCTTCGTAAACGACATTCATGCGGTCTTCGCTGGTGCTGATGCCGCCCGGCTCTTGCAGTTCCAGCGCTTCTTTCGCCTTGGCCACGTTGTCCCGCTCTTCCTTGAGGCGCGCGTATTTGCTTTCGAACAGCTGGAGCTGAGACAGGGCTTCGTCGGGTCTGGAATGGACAAACAAATATAGTCCAGTTTGGTAAAATTATTATTTGACTTTTATTATTTTTTTTGTCCAAGCTTAGATTCACTATTTTTACTATGTAAATGAAATTCAAAAAGTATTTAATTTTACTTAACGATTTTTGAAAAAGTGGTTGTTTTATGCAAACGAACTGGCACGCAATGCAAAAGAAACGTAGCAATGGCCCCTGCCTTCATGTAGATTTATTAAAAACAGATCAACAAAATCGTAGAGACTCCATCTTTAATAATCTTGTTCATATGGTAAAACTACATAAAGGGGCTATTAAGAAAGCAGGGGGGGCAAAAAAAATTGAGGATTTAATGTGTAGTTTGACCAAACAAAATTTGAAAAATAATATAACCTTGTCTTAAAATGTTCACCTAAAATCTCGCCTAAAATAGTGCTGCAGTGGAAAATTTTAGAAAAGTAACATGTAATTTTAGAAGTTTTTATGAAAATAGGATATTTTTTGGAAAAACAAAAAAGGGCAGCAATGGCCTTTCCCTTATATCCATGCCTGTTGATTAATGATGAGATTTTTTCAGGGGGAAAATTATTTACCGATTAAATCTAATCTTTATTATCATATATATATATATATATATATATATATATATCATTTTTTATTTTGGGACTTTTGATTAAATAATGGCCAGCCTTCACACATCGCAGGACAAAAATGAGCTTTCTAACGTTTATACTCGGTTTTATCTTTTTAATTATGTAAATTAGTTATTCCACGAAAAGTGAAACAAGATGTCGGGTCTGTTACCCTACTTAAAATTTAAAAACACACGTCTTTTGAAAAAACAAACATCAGTGGTTTCAAGCGCATTAAGTGTGACAAAGTTATTTGGTTGAATTTTCCAGATTCGTACATTATATATTTTTGTTTGAATACGTTACTGGCTGAAATATGCAAATAAAATTCGAAAAACATGAATTTTTGGAAAAAGTAGGTGTATTTTGCAATGGTGTAGTCTCCGGTGTAGTGTTCTACCTAAATGCGGATCGTATCATGAGTGTGCTTATCACTAACTGTGCTTTGGCAAAATACTCTCACAAGAGCAGAGTGGCGCAGTGGAAGCGTGCTGGGCCCATAACCCAGAGGTCCGTGGATCGAAACCACGCTCTGCTAGAACTTTTTTTTATTTTTTTTTTTTGAGGAAATTTATAAACGTCATTTTCTTGGAAAAAATTATAAACGCAATTTTTTTAAAAACTATAACATTATGATATTTTTATTTTAACCTAATTACCTCAACCTAAAGGAAGGATTTGCAACGGGAAAAAAAATGAGTAATTTTAATAATTTACTCAATCAAAATTACGCAAGTATTATACTAATAAAAGAACGCTAGTCAACATCAACTATAAACGCACAGGTTAAACCACTTGACCTACTGCTATGAAAATTTAAGGACATATTGGATTTGTGACGTAAGCGCTCGCTAAGAAAGGATTTTTGAAAATTTTACCGCTAAGGGGGTAAAAATAGAGGTTGAAATTTTAAAGAGGTTTTCTACTACTACTAATAAAATAAGTTAAGGCGTTTTTAGAAAATCAACTGGGGGTGGAGAAATAGGGGTAATTTGATTTCGAAAGGGATAAAGGAATCATCTGTATCTCAGAAGAAAAAAGTCACAGAGGTTTAGAAACTGATTATTATTATTAATTATAGACTACTAATAAAATAGATGGACACGTGATTCAGCGTTTTTCTACCAACCCCCTATTTATAGGGGGGATTATCCCCAATTTTTATAAAAATTTTGATCTGGTAAAATCTGGGTTGTTTGGTATCAAACTGAAGGAACTAAAACCGGGAATCGAAAAAAATGTTTTTTCTATTAATTTTTGCAATTTTTTATCGGCCCCGCCTTGTATATTCGATAAAAATATTGACCTACTAAAATAGGAGTTGTGGGGTATCAAATCCCAGCCCTAGAATCAAAAAAAAAAAAAATATTTTTTTCAATAATTCATGCAATTTCTTTTATTATCTGCTCCCACACTCATATATTTGATAAAAATATTAACGCGTTAAAATATAGGTTTTATTAATTCCGCCGCTAGCAACGGGTGAAATGATAGTAATATATAATTCCTATCTTAAAATATTTTTTTAAAAAAAGATGCATTGTGTGTTCCTAGCTTAACGTTTAATTTTAGAAGTTTTTATGAAAATTTGGAGGAGCCAACACAAAGGAAGAGCAATCGCCTCCCTCCTCTATTTTCTATCCGCGCCCGTTTTTGAGAAGTTTTTAAATAATTGTATCAGTACAAATTGCACTTATTTCTTAGTTTATAGGTTAGTCACAAATATCATTTTTAATATATCTTTTGGGGGCACTAACCAAGAACTTCTACAAATATATTTGCGAGGGTATGCTACCACAGTAAAAATAATTTTTTTCCTAAGCTTTTATTATTTTAAATTTTTTAAAACCTATTTTAATGTATGCATTTGTTTGTGTTCTGAATCCCATCGGAATCAATTAAAATCTTGTCACTTTAAGAAAAACTTAATTTTTTTCAAAAATACGTAGGGAAAAGTAAATGGATGTATGAGTAAGGGAGCAAGAAAGTCAAATATGTGTTTTAAGTATACAGGCTGGGATAAACAAGGATAAATAGAGAACAAAAATTGTGGTCCTGACATAGAAAAATTGGCACTGTTTATTACAACTTACCATTATGAACAGGTATAGATTACCGGTAAGATATATAAGGTGTTCCAAATTGGATGCTCACCGTGGGGATCTCCTGAACGGTAGGAGGTACGAAAAGGTTTAAATTAGGGCAAAGTTGCGCAATTTGACGCTTTGCTCAAAACCAAAAAAAAGTTTACAAATTCCGGGTAGTTCCGGATATAGGCGAAAAAAACCGAAATCTTTATTTTTAGCTTTTATTTTTCTGCGCCCTTATTCTTAAAGCTGTCAAAAAACGCTTAAAACTTTCTACAGGCACTTTTTTAAGATCTACCTAATGAGAGGTCCGTTTTCGAGATTTGACATTTCAGTGTGACAGGAGCACTGTCAAGTTCAATTTTTCTTATGGAAACATGCTTTTTTTCCTGCCGTTTGGTTCATAAAGGATGACAGATATTTTACAACCTCATTCTGACAAGTACCTGACGTTTTGAGTTAATTGGTCATCATCAGCCCAAATTCAAAGAATAAAAAACAAAGAAAAAAACGTATTTTTAAAATATTAGGTAAAGTTATTTTCTTAAAAAAAGTACTGCAATCGGGTTTCCAAAATATCTTGAGTAAGTTACAAGCAAAAATTAAATTTGAGTTGATGATGGTCAATTAACTCAAAACGTCAGGTACTTGTCAGAATGAGGTTGTAAAATATCTGTCATCCTTTATGAACCAGCCGACAAGAAAAAATGAAATTGAAAGTTCTCCTGTCACACTGAAATGTCAAATCTCAAAAACGGACCTCTCACTAGGTAGATCCTAAAAAAGTGCCTGTAGAAAGTTTTAAGCGTTTTTTGACAGCTTTAAGAATAAGGGCGCAGAAAAATAAAAACTAAAAATCAACAGTGAGATTTACTAAGGTCTAAAATAGTATCCCCCACAGGTCTAAATATTTACATCTGTGGGGGGTACTAAATTTTAAAACCAAATTTCAGAAAACACTTACCCATACAGAAAAGACCCAAAGTTATTGATTATTTTGTATTGTTATTGCAAAATACCACTGAAAAACTGCTTTTTTTTCTCAAAATATGCCACATTTTTTTTTTGACAGGTTTCAAAATGGCAAATGGTGAATACGCCAAAAGTTTGGCACATAATAGCTTCATTATTTGTGTTTGAGGTTATAAAGTTGGTGATTTTTTAGACCACCTCAGGAGGGTGGTTTAAATTAGTAGCCCCCAGAAAGGATTGTTTTGGGGCATTTGGTAATAAGTTCGTTTATAATTTCCCTAAGTAACCGTTTTTACAAGGATTAATTCACCTTATTTAATATCCCAAGTTGTTCATTACCCAATAAAATACCTCCTATTTTGTCCAGAAAAACGCCATATTTTAAACCCGTTTTCAGCACTACGAGGCAAAACAAACATAAGTGAAGGTCACTGATTATGCACGAAAAATATACCAAACAAAAAAAACCCAAAACAACTGTATTCATTTATTTACAAACTAAAGCCAAGCCAAGGGGCATGCAGAGGTAAAAGACGTGACGGAAATGTAAAAAAAACTTGCATTTAAGTTTTTTAATACATTTCATAAATAAAAACACCTTTTAAATAAATGCAAAATTAATCTATTCCTTATTTTATAATTACTCATCTAAATCGTTGTGTGACATCAAGTAATAATTGGAAAAATTAATTAACAAGGGTATGTTAATTTATTCTACAGAGTGTTTCCTATTTAAACCCCGCGTACGTTTAAATTTTTTAATTTTATTTTCTTCTAAATTGGAAATTTTTTCTTAAATCCAACAAAAGATTGTGTTAAGATGATTATTCAATAAACAAATTTATTAAAATTCTTCTTATAAATCAAACTATGTCCAAAGCTCAAGGAGGGTTGGTTTTAAAATGCTTGAGCAAAGCATCAAATTGCGCAACTTTGCCCTAATTTAAATCCAGCATCGAATTTGAAACACCCTGTACATATAGGGTGGGTCAAAAAATTTGTCACTTTTTGTATGCGTTATAACTTTGTACCCAATCGGCCGATTTTCGAAATTTTTGGCGGTTTTTATAGAAAAAAGATGAAACTTTACCGACGCGACTCAAAATTTGACATATGTCAAAAATCCAAGATGGAGGAGAGCTATCAAACATGAGTAAATTTCACCCCCCACGCAAAAAATTTGTATTCAATCCCGGACTTGATTTTTGTCAATGAGGCAAAAGACCCATACTTTCTTCGCCTACCGAGGTATCACTTATCTAAATTGGTTATAAGATAAAAAAGTTATACAAATTTTAAATCAGGAGTATTTAGACCAAAAATTGTAATGTCTGTAGGAAGTTGCACTGTTTAGGGCAAAACAGCATTCCTAATATTTATCCTAACGTTGTAAGAGAAATTGCGTCATTTTTTTAATAATATATTGTAAATTTAGTATTTTAAAGATATTGTGCAGCTAGTTTTATGGCGAAGCGAATTGCTACTACGCGCACCAATAAACGTCAGAAAGTGTCGAAAATTCTCACCATGTAAAAGGAAAGACAGAATTTGTATCTTACAAGTTTTAAAGGTTAATAAAATACATTTTTAAATAAAAAAAGGTTTCTCAAAAAACTGCCTACCAAAATTCGTGTTAGAAAACAACTTTTGTCTATAAACACAAGCAAAAATATCGAAAATCGGTCGATAAATTCGTACATGAGTATGTCGCTCATCTTTTTTTCGTTGTCCAAAACTACGAATTATTTTTTAATGGACTAGGGCGTTTTTTTTTCTTTGCTTTTTTCATTTTTAAGTTCTACAAAAAATTACCTTTCTAAGAATATAAGAATATCAAACACTTTGGATCTGCCATTAATAGTTTTCGAGATATTTGCACTTTGCGCGAAGAGTTGGCGTTGGAATTCTTAAATTTTGAGCATAAATTTGTTTATTCAACTTTACGTTAAAACCTACCTACTTACCCATAATTGAATTAGAACTTAAAAATTCCAATGCCAACTCTGAATTTTCATTATTAATTTGTAAAATCCTTAAGTGCAAATATCTAGAAAACTACTAATGCCAGATCTAAAGTGTGTATTGGAAAGGTAATTTTCTATAAAACTTTAAAAAAAGCATTCAAGTTTCTCTATATTAGACCTAGTGGCAGCTGTCAAAAAAATTGTCATGTAAAAAATTGGACAATGATCTCACAATTAGAAACAAAGTTGTGGCGAGGTACGTTTATAAAAAATCACCCTTTACATCTGGGGGTATAGGTTGACAGAGAGTGCGGTAACATTTGAGTTTTATTTTGAAGTGCCTAAAATATTGTCAGAAAATTTTTTTTATCGAAAATTGCAATTCTTTTAATGCCTACCTCAAATGACCCTCAACAGGCTTGCTTTTCTCCCAATCGTTTAGGAAATCGTGAGTACGCCCTTCGACCGCCTTGTCTTCCGAGACGATCTTCTGCTGTAGCGTCGACACTTGAGTCTGAATTGAGGAGTCCTTGCGTTTGATGATTTCGTTAAAGGCGCCCCACTCTCCTTCGAGATTTTCTACGTGGAGCCAGTTGGTGGGAAACTGGAACCGTTGTCGTTCTAGGATGCGCTGACCTTCTCGGTAGATTTCGACCTATATACAAAATACTGGATAAAAAAATCGACGTATCACTCATTAATTTCAGTGAGTGATTACAAAGTACAGGAGAAGAGAATGCAACAGTCTAAAGATATGTCTGTGCCAGAATATGCCAGAGTTATAGATTATGAGAAAGTTTTTGATCGAGTTCAACAAGACAAAGATATATAGCTCCGTCTTATAGATTTTGAACTGCTCGACGCAAATCCATCGGTTAAAATATTTTCAGAGGTCTGGTCTACATGATACAGGCAGTATACCTGTCTATGAACCATAAATCTTTTGCGTTGGTGCATGCTGTTAACGTACTGTCTCTCTCTCTCTCTCTCTCTCTCTCCACCTCTGTCCCTCCCTCTCTCTCTCTCTCTCTCCTCTCTCTCTCTCTCTCCATTCCTCTCTCACCCCTCCCCCTCTCTCCTCTCTCAACCCCTCCCTCTCTCCCTTCTCTCTCACCCCTCCCTCCCTCCCCCTCTCCCTCCCTCCCTCCCTCTCACCCCTCCATCTCTCTCCCCCTATCTTTCTATCTCCCTCCCTCTCTCTCTCCCCCTCTCTCTATCTATCTCCCTCTCTCTCTCTCTTCCCCCTCTCTCTCTCCCCCAAACTCTCTATCCCTCTCTCTATCCCCCTCTCTCTCCCTCCATCTCGCTCTCACCCTCCCTCTTTCTCTCTCTCCCTCTCCTTTTTGTCTCTCTCTCTCTCTCTCTCTCTCCTTTGTCTCTTTCTCTTTCCCCTTTTTTTTCTCTTTATCCTTCCCCTTTTTCTCTCTCTCTCTCTTTCCCATTTCTCTCTCTCTCTCTCTCTCTCTTTCTCCTTTTTCTCTTTCTCTCTCTCTTTCCCCTTTTTCTCTCTCGCTCTCTCTCTTTTTCCACTTTTTGTCTGTCTCTCTCTTTCCCCTTTTTCTCTCCCTTTCTCTCTCTATAGAGATCTTCTGCCTTCACATTCACATAAAACAAAAATTTCCCAGAATAAGTGAAGCCAAGATTAAATAGGGAATATTTGTGGTATTCCAAACAAGAAAGCTTCTCGTGGATTCGGGATTTGACGCTGTGCTTGAGGGAAAAGAAAAAGAGGCATGGGAAGCCTTTAGAATGGTGGTGACCAAATTCTTAACAAATAAAGGAGCAGAAAATTATCCAGAGATTGTAAACAAACTTCAACAATCATATGAAAATATGGGATGTAATATGTCCTTAAAAATACACTTTATATATATATATATATAAATATATATATATATAAATCATTTAGACTACTTTCCCGAAAACTGTGGAGATGTGAGTGACGAACATGGAGAAAGATTCCATCGAGAAATTGCAAATATGGAAAAAAAGATACCAAGGGAAGTGTAATGTTTCAATGTGAGCGAATTACTGATGGACGCTTTGTTGAGAGAAAACAGAGGCTGTGTATAAAAGTGATTAGTTTAACGTTGCTTTGAAAGTGGGTCGCCATAAAAATAGTCGCCACTTATATCGTCCTCCAGCTATGCCGATCATTTTCAGCAAGTATGTTTCGGTCGATAGTCTCAAATAACTTCTTACGATCTAAAAATACGAGAACCGACTCATTACTTTAAAGGCGTTTTTGTCCGTAAATGAACATGCGTAAAGTATCAAATCTTACCTGTTTCTCCCACTTTTTCATGCTCCTCTTCAACTGTTGCACGTACGTGATAAAGGTCACCGCTTCCGAAGTGCTGGACGCTTCGATACTTTGCAACTCCAAGTCGGATCGAGATTTGGACACGTTCGAGTGGAAGGTGGCCATTTCGTTGCTGAGCAGCGCTCCAAACTTGCTCAGAGTGTCCTTGTGCCAGGAATCGTATTTGAGGGAGACTTTGCTCTGGACCTTGGCAAAGTCGATAACTAACGGGCCGAATTCTCGACGTGTATCAGAGGTGTCGAAGGTGGCTCTGGTTGTCCTATAAAAAAAACAATCAATGACTCCCTGCTTCTAATAAATAGATACAGTCGGACAGAAAGAGCCTCTATGTTTCAGAATTGTTCTTTATCAGACAGTTTTTTATTGTAAGAACAGTTCACTTTAAGAAACGTAATTCGTCAAATCCATTTTCAATCAGAATCGCAATTTGTAGAATCAATTCTTTGTAAGATCATTTTTTAAAAGAATCGTAATTAATCCGAATAAAATGAAGGTCATATCCCAAGCAGCATTTGGACGTTATCTTACGTTGCCCTTGAGAAATGCGACGTCGGATAGCGACGTTGTTTCGACTGCCTGATGACCCTTATTCGCACCTAAATAGATAATACAGATTCGGGTCTCCTCGACGACATTGATCCTTAACCCAATTGCCAAGGTTATTTTACATTTAATTTCCCTCACCTAAAATTAGTTGGCACGCTCTAATTTTAGACTAAATCTAAAAAGCAAAAAATTAATTTACAATGGCCGACAGACGCGATCCTGTTCAGAATGGAAAATTTTTGTGTCCTACTTAATCTGAACTAACATTATACCAAGTCGGACCTGGTCTCCAAGTTAAGTCGTCAAGCATGACTAAATTTACGAAACCCGTCGGTTAGCAAACGTGTTACGACGTATTAAAACCGTACGTCCGCCGTGATGTAACAATTTAATATTTCAAAACCCCTCGTGAAATTTGCCGTCGGCCTGAGTATGTAATATTAACCTAATCTACGTATTAGAATCTGAAGTCGTTTTTAGTAGGTCAATCTCACACCTAACTGTCAAATGTCGCCCTAACCTCACAGTTTTGGCGATTTATTTATTCTTATTTGTGGTCGTGCCTCGTTACCTCGACATAAGTGATTGCTTCAAAATTATTTACATCAAAAAATTAAAAGAGATGGAGCCCTTTCCCCACATGTGGATTTGTCATAGGTTTTTATCTGCAAAACTACTCGAATATTTGAATGTTCGTTTTGGCATGGCAAGCAGATCCTGGATCTAAAAAGGTCAAAAAAAAAGTCGTCTGTTGACGTCGGCCAGTTCCAACGAACTACACGTTTTAAATTTCAACGGCAAGCAGACGTCGGTATCCGGCGTTTAAATTTACTACGCACTGAAGACGTCGGCTTTGCAGTAAAACCGAACAACGTTGAACACAAACGTCTTTGATCACAACGTTAATTCTACCCGAAATTGACGTCATATTAAGACGCATTTGGTTGGAAGTCAGAATTTTGCTGCTTGGGTACGGATGGCCCTTAACATTTTTTTGTACAAGACATCTTTCCCTAAACTTTAATTCAATGCGTCGAATTAAGAGAAGGACGGAGTAACTTTTATACGACCCATATTACTACAAGGGTGATGATAGTTCATTCTGATAGATTAAAATACTGTTAAAAAACGGTCTTACAAGGAATGAACTCTACAAATTTTACAAAAATGTTCCTGCATTTTGAAAGTTCTGACAAACTATGAACCCAACCTATCAAAAAAATAAACGAAACTTACTTGATGTCATTCAAACATCTCATCCACTTATCGATGTCATCGCCTAATCTCCCATAGAGCTGATCTGCCTGCAAGTCCCATAATGATTGGTAAGTCAGCCACTGGTTGACGTACTTTTGAACCTCCTTGATCTTGCCAGAGATGGCGTCGTAGGCATTGTTTAGAGGCTGAGGACCTTTGGGCAGTTTGGTCAGGATGTTTCGGTAGGTTTCAGTTACTGGTTTGTCTATGCCAACTTGATATCTATAAAAAACCAGAAATTCCTATAGATAACTGCTTCTCTCCTACTAAGGAAGGTAAGAAAAAAAGTAGAATAAGAATTCAATTAAGTCATTGAAAAACGGGCACTTAAAAAGTTTACTTCCTACATTACCTGCTACTCTGTAGCCTCTGCTGAGAAGTAACGATAGCCTGCCAGGCGAACAGCTGCTGCATGATTTGGAATCTCGCCTCTTCGATGCTCGGATAAAGATACATGGTCTGATTTGTGATCCTCACTTCGTGGACCATCGTTTGAATTTGGGGATCGCCGCCTAAAAATAAAGGCAAAATAAGAAGTGCATTCACCATTATTAGACTCTGGACCAAGCAAAGCATTTAGAAAAAAAAATATAGACTGCAAACACTGAAAATCACAAACCTGGTTTATGGGTGGGTTGGGCAGGAGCGTCGGTATCCATACTATGGTCAACATCTTTATGAATGCCAGCCAAAGCCTCAGTCCATGCTTCCACACCGGCCTGAAGTCTTTTCGCCAAATTTTTCTCAACCTAATTTGAACAAATGTTAAATATTCATTAGGTACTTTTTTTAAGTTAGTGTAAATTAGTAATAGGAGTTGTAGAATGACAAGCCTTACCTCCTCATCCAGTCTATTCACCCAAATATGCAAGTTAGAATATTGCTTTAGTGACAAATCATCAACAGCATGCTGGATCTTCGAGAGAATGTCGGCAAACGTATTCGCTGAATAAGGACAAGTCTCCAATGACCTAACGTCAACTTCAAGCTGCTCTCCAATGATAACCAGCTCCTCGACCCTCTCTTGGAAGCTGACGATGGTTTCCGAGAACTTTTGTACGTAAGGATCCAACTTGTAGCTCTCCCAAACTAGCTGGGCACCTTCTAAAATGAGATTCTGGACTTCTTTACGCATACCGGCCACTAGAGGAATGATGCTGGCTTTGTCTTCGATCTAGATAATGAAAAGAGTAATATTAATTACGTGCTCATGCAGATGATGGATTCTATACTGTCAAGAAGTTAAAGCAAGGCGGGCAGACAGTATAAATAATATGCACCATCGCACAAGGAAAATTTTAGCACGCAAGGTTCGAGGCATTCTGATATGAGGTTCTGCAATAAGGTTAATTAATAATTGGTTGTAAATTGGGTGTGGGATTATGGATTCTAAGAAGCCAAAAAGTTAATTTTAAGCAGCTACAGGCAAACATTGGCATTTCAAATAATTTACAGCCTATTATATTTCTTCTCAAATGAGTATAAAGCCACCTATTTTGCAAAGATCCATGCAGTTTTATTACATCTTTATATAGTTCGTGATATAATTTGCCGATTTAATTTTTTTTATCATTCTTTGTTTTAATCAGGAGTTAGTCTAAAACTAGTTAATTAAAACAGTCAATCATTAAATTTCCATGCGATACAACACCTAGAAGACATTAATTCATATTTTATGTATTCTACCTTAGCCACACATTGATGCGGGGGATTATTCCTAGTTAGCTAACAAGAAAAAGTTATAACTAATGAAATAACACCTAATAACTAAGATTTTTTTTTATAAAAGCGCGTATTTTTTTACTCTGACAGCAAGTCTACATTAACATATAACTTAAATCACTACTGTGTTTTTTGCTACAGATTTGCCTTGTTTTTTCCCTTAAAAGTAATTTGTCCAAAGATTAATAAATATTGCCTGAAAACCTTAAACATCCGCTTAAATATTTTGTATTTGGGCTATTTAATTTTCTATTAGATTTACAACTGATCCAAAATTTGACGTTTTGCCACAAGCGCTCAGTCCAATTCAAAGTCGAATTCGAAGATAGAATATGTAGATAATTTCACAAAGATGAGTTACCTTTTCTAATGTCATTTCATACGTCCTAACACTTTCAATCAGAGAAATGGCAAACGGGTACAGTTGATTAGCTTGGTGCGCCTTGTTGACGATGGCTAAAGGTACCCTAAATCCTAGGCATTTTAAATTTCTAACTTCTTTGGCCAAAGTGATGATTTCTGGCAGAAAATTAACTTTGAGATGTAAGTTGTTGCCTCTTCCTACAAAAATACAAGGTTATTAGGTGTGATAAGTTGCCAGAAGTTTTCTTAATATGAAAAAATGTGAGTAATAAGTCGTCTATATTTACGTTTTTTTCTCGGTTAAGTTTTCACTTGAGATCCCATTTTCGCGGAACACATACGACCTAGTTTTTAAGAAAACTTACCATTTTTAGCCCTATGCGCTTCTATTGTAAAGATCCTCCCTGAAACTCCCAAATTGCGCTGCTGCACATTCCTGGCCCAATCGTCGAAAATTTCTTGAGTGTTTAACTTTAGTCGAAAGCTATCACCGTCTGCTTTAAGTTTTTGACCTTCGATGTGATTCTCCCATCCTTTACCTGAACAATAAAAACTTTTTTATTTAACTCTACACCAAAAGGTAATAATTCTATCCAATGTATTTTACTAAGAGTGCCTAGTTAGTAATACCTACTAACCTAGAACGTCCTCTACTCTTCTCAAATAAGTGGTAAGCTGATGGTCGATTTGCTTAGCCCACACTATAGATCCTGCCACTGGAGGCAAATCGCGACCTTTGCTGATCTTTGCGCTGTTACTTTGAGGATACTGAACCTAAAACCAGCAAAAAACTTTAATTTGGTTAATGCATTATTATGTAAAAAATGCTTGAAAAAGTGGAATTTACCAAGATTTAAAATAGTACCACCCCCCTCCCAAGGTCAAAATATTTAGACCTGTGTTGAGTACTAAATTTTAAAAACAATTTTCAAAAAACACTTACCCATACGGAAAAGACCCAAAGTTATTGATTATTGATACTAAAAAGCGACTTTTTTCCTCAAAATATATCATTTTTTAGGAGAAAATGCCTTAAAACTAATATTTTTTGACAGGTTTCAAAATCGCAAATGGTAAATACTCCACAAATTTTGCTCAGAATAGCTTCATTATCTGTATTTAAGGTTATAAAGTTGGTGTTTTTTTAAACCACCTCTGGGGGTTGCTTTACGTTATATAATTTCTGAAAGGAACCTTTTTTAGAAAGATTAATTTATCTTATTTAATATCCAAAATTTTCATTAACCAATATAACACCTCCAATTTTGTCCAGAAAAACGCCGTATATTGAACTCATTTTCAGAACAAAATATATAATTTTGAAGGCATTAAGAGGCAAAACAAACATAAATGAAGGTCACTGATTATGCACGAAAAAATTCCCAAAACAACTGTATTAGTTTATTTACAAACTAAAATTAATACATTGAGCTTATCTAAAAGCTCAATCAAGAAAACTTTCTTTACTGAAAGCCCACTCATTTCAAAGCTGCAGATTTCGATCGGTATCGGTTGGTGAGAGCAGAGGTAAGAGATCCAAACTCGCTGTTTTCGACAGGTTTGTGATCTGAACGCACCTAATATTTTGAAACTGACATTTCGACAGTGAAAGAAATGTAAACAAAACTTGCATTACACATCTAAGTTGTTGTTATGGAGTATTAACTGGGAAAATCAATTAACAAGGGTAAGTTTTGACTAGAGTGACATATAACCAGAATTTTAATTTGCTCTACAGTGTTTACAATTTAGACCCCGCATAGGTTTAATATTTTTTTTCCTCTAAATTAAAACTTTCTTTTTAAATCAACAAAAGATTGCGTTAAGATTAAAATTATTTTTATCCAAAAGTAAAGAAAAGTTGATATAAAATGCTTAAAACAAAAAATTTCACTCAGAACTTAGGAGCGTCCTAACATAGGCTAAACTCTTTTAGTAAATCCTACTGTTAATGTTTAATCCAGCCCACAGTAAAGGAAAAATTGAAATCCTTGATCTTACCTTAAATTTCTCATGCAAAGCTTCAATATCATCTTTCACTCTTTGTATCAAGTGGGTCTGGTATTCTCTGATAGCTCCCCTAATGTGCGGCCTGACAAAGAGGGCGTTGAAACGAGAGAAGATTCTGAACATTTCGTTTGCATTTTTAGCAGTACCTACAAATAAATGAAGCCAGCTGTAAGTAACACTACATAAAAATCGACTCTGACACCATTCTTGCCGATTCTTACAGTGGCGGTTCCTTCATAGGAGCACAAGAGCACCTGCACCCCCACACAGAATAATGAAGTAATAATATGTCTATTTATAATAATCTTTGTAATGTTTCCCAAACTTCCTATTATTATCACCGCTGGTTATTATGGCACCGCGTCAAAATTAGATGGATATTAGTATTTAAAATTTAACACATTGGGATCTCTTTCCGTCTCACGCGCTCTCATTGACGTGTCCGTCGTCCGTCTTTTCAACGCAGTTCCTACTATCAGCTGCTCGATTTCGCCGCCGAATGAAATGAACCTCTGCTTGATGACGCGGATCAGTCGCACATGCGATGAAGTAGGCGGAGCCTAGCAGGATATCTGTATGTTTTCAGTGGTCGAGTAGCGAGGGATATCGCGAATTTCAATAGAGAAAGGCGCACACATTTGGTGTGCTCGAGTCCGCTTGGTTTGCCTTGTTGCTGTGGTTCGTGATGCATTCGCGTGTTTAGCAATTTTACAAGGGCTTTTATTTATACTTTTTCTGTTGTATTATTTTAACAATTATTATAATGAACATTTTCACGGCAGAGTACTTGAAAAATAATTTTAGCTCTTTGAGTATGGAGCAAAAAATTTAAATAAAAAATGCCGCTAGACCTAAACCGTAAATTGACTTGGCGCAAACCACTAAGGGCAAATCTATAGGGACTTGAACAGGAGATTTTTACTCTTGCAACGTACAAAAAAAATTTCAAGTTTTCAAATTTGTGAACCTCCTCTTCATAGATCACCAGCCGCCACTGGATTCTTATGTAAATGACCCCCTGAATCTAAATATAACCTTCGTTTTCCCCCATTACCCCCCGTTTTAGGGAGAGACCCCCCCCCTACCTATTTTTACTGCTTTTCGATGGTTTGGTGGGAGTAAAAGGAGTATTTTTGCTTTTACATTATTATTTCTGAGGTACTAGAGGAGTTAAGTGTTTGGAAACATTTGTACTTTTTTTAGGGGCGGGGGTTCCCGCTCAAATTGTAAAAAAAATAATAAACATGATCGATTTTTCACTTGTTTTTCACATATTTCAGCTTTCAGTTGTTAAGCATTCTAAGTAGCTAATGAAAATTATAGCAAAGTGTATAGAAAAATATAAAACGCGCTTAAACTTGCATTGCTCTTCTCGCTGCAGACAGTACTACATTGTTTGCTTAATTGCTTGCTGTTTTTTTTTCTCAAGGGTCTCAAGGGGAAATCTTACATAAGACGCCCGAACTACTTTCCTGCTAGTCATTTCTCCTCTACCAGGAGAGCCCGGGTAGTGTCGGATTCTTCTACCGACTAAAACCCCTCGATTGTGACTCCAACCTGCCTGGTGGAAAGCCACAGTCACTGCATTGCAGACCCTACTGTCCTATTGTGCACCTTTATTGTGTCGGTGTTTTAAGCCTGGATTCTGTGTTTTCATATTTTATTCTGGCTTTTACCAAGTGCTTGAGTGTAATTTGTGCCTACAACTGGCGATTATTAACAAACACTTCCACGTGTCTCTTTTCATTTTAAAACTAATTATTTCTTTACAAATAGTTTTTAAAAATTTGACATTTTTCCTCATACAAATCCTTAATAAAATTAGTTTCACTTACCTAGTTGGTCTCTCAAATGAGCAGTAATCCGCGCCTCCACCCGATCAATCCTTTCCTCGTAACGCTGAACCGCCGCGTCCCAAGCATCTTGACCTTCTTTAGAAATGTCCAGACAGTCAACTTCTTTAACATTTTCGTAAGCCAAGTTGACTTCCTACATGAATTAAAATAATTATTTTTATGTTTAGTTGCTCACATAGGGGCATAAGCGAGGGTATATGTGCTTTCGCTACGTTAAAGGATTGAAAATGTACAAAATTTGATGATATCTATAAAAAGCTTGTATCAAATATATATAATCAAATACAGACCTTCCTAGACATAACAATCCTGATTTGTTTAAACAACTAACAAATTTATTTAACCAAACGATAACACGATGCAATCCTACTTGTCCGTCACTTTTATGCTTATTATTAAATATTAAAGAAGTGTATCAAAATACTGTAGATGCAGGACTCATAAATGTCCTTATTAATGTATAACTAACCTCAATCGCATTGGCATCCGCAGCGTCCAATGAAAACGTGGCCTTTGCCGGTTCCGCATCTTCTCCTTCAATGGTGACGGCCGTGTCCTTAATAGAAGGCCTCAACACTCGGACAATAACGGTTCTCAGCTGTTCGTGCTGTCTACGGAACTTGCGCATCTGCTCCATTCGACTCTGCAGCTTTTTGTGATGCGCGTTCATGCGCCATACCATTTTCATGTTTTCGTCGCGCTTTTTCTTCATGATGTCTCTTTAAATATTTAATGCAAAATGTAATTTGACAATATTCCATAATAACACCATAAACTGAAGAAGGCAGTGCTTTAAGATGATTAAATGACGTTAAAATATCATTTGTAATCATAACATAACATAACATAACGATAATGACCAAAAAAAAAAACTAGGAAGTGACGAATTAGAAGAATCTCTGGCTGTGAATTACTGAAGACGCAATAGGAAAATCTAGAGAAAACATTGGAAAGAAAAGGAAGCAGATTGAAGACGTCAAATATGCAACAAGAATAACCCGAATAATGTTTAAAAGTTCGATAAGTGTCGTTAACGAAACACACGATAAAGAAAATAGACATAAAGCAGTATTTAAAATCATCACTTATCGATCCGGTACACGAATCCAAACCAATTTACTAACTCTTTGGTCCCAATTTGTGATCTATGATCTCAATTCAAAATATTTGGTCGGTTGAATAAAGTAGATACGTTATTTGTGCATTTAGGCTGTGCTTTATAACTTTTTTTGATAGGTCACTTATCTTCTTCCGATATATATACGGTTAGGAGTAAGTGTTGAAATTTATGATGATGCTAAATGTATCTAATGTCTTGGTTTCAAAAATACGATTTGGATCAGATAATGCACCTCAATTTAGTTCATATAAAATGAAACAATTCCTAAAAAACTGAAACGTTAAATATTCTCCTACCACTTCTCATTATCAGTAAAGTAACGGACATGCAGATGTAGCTGAAATAGCAATAAAACACCTTATTGTAAAATTTATGAAAAACAAAAGAAGTATCGTTAACAAATCACACAATAAAGAAAAAATTTAGGGTTTTGAAAATACGATTTAGTTCTTATAATGGACCTCAATTTAGTTCATTAAAGTTTCCAAAATCAAGAAGAAAACTAGGAAAAGGGTCGAATCGGAAGCCTCTCTCACTGGAGAAGCAGATTAAGAATCTTAAAGATGCAAACTTTCATTTAGAAAACAAGAATAACCTGAGTAACCTGCCCGTGATATCCAAGAGCCCGTAAAATGCAAAAACTCCTAAAAAACTGAAACGTTAAATATTCTTCTTCCACTTTCCATTAACTGCAAAGTAATTTACCTGCACGAGATACCTAAGAGTTTGTTAAATATCGTTAACGAAATCAAGATGGTTTTTAAAATACGATGAAGATCTGATAATGGATCTCATTTTAGTTCTAAATAAATGAAATGTTAAACATTCTCCTTCCAGTTCTCATTAAAACAAGAATGACCCAAATAACCTGCTCGAGATATCTAAGTTTGATAAGTATCGTTAACGAAATCGAGATGGTTTGAAAATACAATTAAGATCTGATAATGGACCTTAATTTAGTTCATTTTAAATACAACAATCTCAAAAAAACTGAAACAATAAATATTATTATTCTTCTACTTCTCCTTATCTGCAAAGTAATTTACTAAACAAGAATGACCCGAATAACCTGCCCGGGATTCTAAGAGTATGATAAGTGTTTTCAACGAAATCGAGATGGTTTGAAAATATGATTAAGATCTGATAATGGACCTCAATTTAGTTCATTTGAAATGCAACAACTCCGAAAAAACTGAAACGTTAAATATTCTTCTTCGACTCCTCATTATCTTCAAAGTAATGTACTAAACATGAATAATCTGATAATGGATCCTGAAACGTTAAATATTTCCTTCCACTCCTCACTATCCGTAAAGTAACGGCCATGCAGAAGCAGCTGTAAAATCAATGAATCACCTCATTTTAAAATTGATGAAAAAAGAAAAAATGAACGACGATAATAAAGGATTGCTTGAATTTAAAACCCACCAAAAGCAGAGCAAGTTTACCGGACTAAAAGATGGAATATAACTGCTGAAGTCACCGAAATAGCTGAAAATAGAAAATATGATATAGCTAGTATAAGCTTTATTTATTTTGTTATTTTGGTACAATAAACGTATATTTATTTACTTATGTCTTGAAGCTTCTCAGCGGGATATATTATGTGAAAAATAGAAGTAAGGAACGGGAGAAAGATAGAGACGAGTTAAAAAAGGAAGATGTAGAAAGAACTGAATATTTGAGTTGTCATTGTGGTTGAATAATTATAGCTGAATACAAGTTAGAATATTATTTTAAATCATAACAGGAATCTCATCTTATGTTAATTGAAAATAACTCAGTAAAATTATAATTAAAAAAAAAGATGTACCATTTTTTTTAATTTTGGAGGCCCGTCAAAAATGCTTAAAAAAATAAGACTGCACTTTAAGGTATTTTTTTAATTTTTTCAATCAAAATATTAGATTGGTTATTCGGTTTGGAGTCTTACCTGAGCAATCCCTGCAACTTCTCGTACTCGTCCTCCCAAATACCGAAAACTTCAAAGCATTGAGTCATGACTTTTTCAAACTCGTCGAAAGGAATATGCATCAATCTTCTGGTGCCCAAGACTTTAAGGAGTTGCGCCCCCAAGTCTCGAGATATGGCTTCGACAAGCCTAAGGCAACGTTGAATCGGATATTTGGTTGACCTAAAGATTTAATACACAAAATTAGTTGGAAACATAGTAAATATGGTAAATATTTTAAATATTGTTTCAGGCCCAATCAGAATGCGGGTAAAGTAGCCTTTAACATGAAGTGCGCCATCTAGGTTATTTTAATTTTTTTGGTATCTAGGGCGATACAAAAGTTGAGATTGAAGAATTGGCTTCTTCTCATCGATCGAATGATTATCCATAATATCCTTAAGTGAAGAAACCAAAAGAAGAGCACAAAATGAGTGACTGACCTAACTTTTCTCAAATGGGCAAAAATTAGCTGAACAGCGGCCCTGATCCTTTCCAGCTCTGTTGCAGACAGTAAGTCGTTGATAGGAAAATCTTTCATCAAAGGATTGTAATCATTTACAGTGGCAATAGCTTGTTTTAAGCCAGTATCGGTATCGAAAGAGACCGTCGCATGAAAACGCTAAAAAAAATAGTATTTAAGTATTTGCTGGGGAAAAATAGCAGAATTTCGTTAAAAACTTTTCAAAATAAGTAATCTGTTCGTTTAATTTTTTATTTTAAATGAACTTTTCTTTATTACCTTGCCATGCTTCAAAATGTCCAAAGTTAAGGCCACTTCAATGCTTTCCCTTTTTTCTTGGATTCTATGCAAAGCTCTTTCCAAATTTAACCAGAAGCTGATTTCTTGTAGAGCTGTTCCTGAAGAGGGGTCTCTGTCTAACTTGGTCACCTACAGAACAAAAAAATTGTTCACTAGAAAAAAAAGAGATTTTACTTGGTCCCGACAAACTTTGGTATTTTTGACGTGAACATTGATTATATAAATTGAGATAATAAATTATTAAAAAAAACACTTACTTTCTGTATCTCCTTAATCCATCTATTAACTCCATGCTGCAACTGATTTAAAAAATTGGAATCCTCAACCTTATCGCTGAAGTCGGCGACTTTCGGCTTCCTACCTTCGTCGGCGCACTGCTTAATCAAACTCGCCACATAGGGGTGTACAGGTAGCGTTATTTCCGGTATGTCGATGTTTTGTTGCAAGTGCAGCAGTCCCATTTCAAGCTCCGCGATGGTTTTTTCTACTGAGGGAGCCATTTTATCGCCATCCCTAAAAAAATATAGTCTCAATATCAGTTTGACGGAAAACAGAGTACATGGTGTACTCTCGGGTGTACTGGTAGAATTATTTCCGGTACGTCGATGTTTTGTTGCAAGTGTGTCAAGCTCCGCAGAGGTTTTTCTACTGACGGGACCATTTTATCGATATCGCTAAAGTAGGAAAATGATTCGAGTATTTTCTGATCGTTGGTAAAAGAGAGAAACCCGAAACTTTAAGTGAGGCGGAGTACATAGGGCTGTACCGTGTTATTTTCGATTTTTCGATGCTTTGTTGCAAGTGCAGTAGACACATTTCAAGCTCGGCAATGGTTTTTCCACTGAGGGGACCATTTTTGGTAAAAGTCCGAAATTTTAAGGCAGGAGTGAAACGTAAGCGAATAATATAGTCTAAAATCGGTTTAACAGAAGAAAAATATTTCCTGTAAGTCGATGTTTTGTGCAGTACCCTTTTCCAGCTTGGCAATGGTTTTTCCTACTGAGGGCGGCATTTTATCACCATCTCTATAATTAGAATCCGGACTACTGCAATGATGGGCAAAAGCGACTTTAAGGCAGGAGAGAGAATTTTGTTTTGACTAAACTAAAAATCCCAAGAGTTACCCTCTCGACGCTAGGGATTTCCAAGCAGGGTTAAACGAGATCAGCATGGCGGTCAAACAAGACCAGGTAGGGGTCAGGCAAAGTTTAGAGGAGAATATCTACGACAGCCAAACGGCCCTTAACGCGTATAATTATAAATGAACTGGTAGAAGACTGTGACGCCAGAAACAAAAAGGTGAACATAAATAAACTTCAGGATTGGAGCCACTAGGATCCACAGGGTGCTCGTCACAATTCAAAATCGATAATTCTGACTTCCCATGACTTTTTCTGACTTTATTGTAAAAAAAATACTGACCCTTTCTGAATATGTTTGGTTAACATAATAAACCAAATAAAATTTACTAATTAAAGGCCCTATTCTCAATGTTTAGAATATGATAGAATTACTAAAAACTTGTAAATAATTCGCATTGCTAATTTTTTAAGGACGCGAGCAGTGTAGACCCGAGGAGTTGTCCACCTTGGCAGTATGTGTACAAATTTTTAGCAGTACTGGCAGTATTTGGCAGCACTCGCACTACTGCATAACATGGCAGTACTGGCAGTATGTAGAAATCCTGACAATAAATCCCTATAATTTTAGCAGTAGGTGTACATATTTTGAGGGGGTGTATAACCCCTCGTAGTGCAGACCATATCTCGAAAACCACAAGAGTCCTAAATTTGGGAATAGAACCTTTAATTAGCCTATAATTAGCTTTTAATGATAAGATAAAAAACCCTTGCACTGCTAACTAAGGATTTCAATATCCATTCTCAAATAAGATATCATATGGAATTGTTGCTAAGTTGTAGGGGCTCCTTCAAGAAATTTCGAAGCCCTAAAGTGGTGCGTGGTTTGCGTGATTGTTGTAAAAAATCTTAATTACTTTTCCAGTGAAAGAAATTCTCCCACAACACAAAACAACATTTTTGCAAAAGTTTTAAATTTGTTTTAAATTATATAATTCCAATAAAATATACTTCTTCTTTCCTCAAACAATAGAGCTTGAAGAGACAATTGTCTTGTATAAAAACTACTTAATAAATATGTATATTAGCATCTGTGACTTATTTATCTATTTTTGAAACTTTTTATTTGGCAATATTTGTTATCTAAATAATGAATTTTTTTTTATCTAAATTATGAATTTTTAAATCTTTAATCATGAACATCAGCAAACAGAAGCAGTTTTAAAATTGGGTTTATTATTTATAATACCTACTTGATTACTATTAAATAATACTATACCTGTCTGCTCTTCCCGATTCCTTGACATAGGACTTGAAAAACGGGGCCACAGTTTTACTGACATAGTCATGCAAAATTTCGTAGGGGGATCCATCGCTAAAGTTCAACATACGTATCTGTCGAGAAGGCTTATATCAGCATAAAATACAAAGAAAAAAGTACGTATGAGTAATCCAACTCCTTGTGCTTAAAAGTTCAAAATTAAAGGCTCTGTGTTTAAACAAAAACAAATATTTTTTTTTTGTAACACTGATGCAATTTTTTTATACTGCTAAGCTGAATATACTGGACCATTTTTAGATCAATACTAATAATAATGAGGAGTATCAATGTTAAATTTTATACTTCAAATTGAACCATTAATGTTGATACTTACTTTTATACCTTCATCAAAAACATGATTTTAGTAACTGTCTGCAGATAACTAAAGCATGGCTTTTTTGGTTATCAATGCAAAAAGAAATTTTTTTTGATCATGGGTGCAAAAAAAGATTTCTGTCCGTTCTTTACCCAAAATTAAAGAAAAATAGCGGAAAATAGTAATATTGAAAAAATCTAATTATTCTTGCCTAAAAATTGAGCCATTTCCGCCAGTTTTCACCAAGTATTTACGAAAAAATTATTTAAAAACATCGTCAAAATATCAAACTGTCAAAGATTAAAATGTCGCAACAATGAACGTCAGCGAGTAAAAAGGCACATCGCTATGGAAACAATTGTTATTTCGCTTTGATTTATAGTGTAAAGATGGAGTGTTGCAAGAAGTGCTCTTCGTTCGAGATTTTTAAAAGTATTTTCCTGTCTGTTGGTTTTTTTGATAAAGGTATTTTAAAAAATAGTGTTAACAACTCGCGGCTAAACTGCGCTTTTTTTACTCTCGTTTTTAAATACCTCGCTGCGCTCGTTATTTAAACCAATGCTTGTAAAAAGAAACATTATTTTAGCCACTAGTTCGTAACACACATTTTTTTCCGAATTTTTACCTGCGCTCTTATGCTCTTGTCAGCCTCGATAACCGCCCCTCTTTTGATACAAGCAAAGCTCGCCATTTTAGAGCTAGTATAATGAACCTCAGTAGTAATGTAGTAAGTGACAGGTTCCTTTTCTTCCTCGCCTTCTGGAGGTTGATCACTGTCATCATCTACATATTATAAAAGAAAAAGGAATCGAAATTATTGCTTAAGGTCGTAGTTACAATCGGGGGAATTGTTTTTAGCAACACTGTACGGGAAATCAATTTAACTATGTCGACCTGATTTTTTTTGCAAAATTTTACGTCATTGAATTTGTTTCCCATGGCAACGCGAAGACTTTATTTATGTTTATCCACAGTGGAACACCAGAGATATTTTAGCACCGGGTCAAAAATTTGGGGTTAGGTTACTTATTTCGATTTTTCGCGTTCTACGCCACTAAAAAACCAAGTAAAATACTAAAATAAAAGAAAACCATTTATTGCAGAATTACCTGCTAAAAAACGCTACCCAACTACGTATTAGCTGATACCAACAACAGGTTAACTTAAAAGCACGCAGATTTAAAAATCGGCTACTGGCGCTAGACGAAATAATCGTATTCTATTTTAAACAGGAGCGTCAACGACTAGCAAGAGTCTTTCCAACCTCTAAATGGAGCTTTACTGACCTTTTTTGTTAGTTCTCAAGAATCCGTGTGTTTTTAAAACTGAGGTCCTAAAATCTATCCTTTACACTCCAAGATTTCACTAGTACACTTGCACATAACTATGCCGCAATAATTTAAATTTAAAAAAAATGGTTTTATCAAAATAAAAACAAAATGATGTGGGGTTATGGGCGCCAAATGTTTCTATGCGAATTCCTAGTAATCCCAGCGAGCCAGTAAAGTTCTCTTGGTTCTTTGATAGACTCGGGGTAATGACCGCGCAGCGCTAGGTCTTTTTCGGCGGGCGACCGCACACGCGGAGTGTTTTCATATTTGTTTTAGAACAATGTTTTTGAAAACACATTTTTGAAAGATAAACATAACCTCGAATGGTTGTCTGTCAGAAAACGTAAAAATAATCTTCTATCCCACTGCGGCCCGATTTAATGTTTGTTGACAAAACACCTGCAGTTACCATGGAATCGTATACACACAACACTTGAAATACGTGTCACTCAAATTCAATGAAATGTGATTGATTGATCAGTCTTCTTTTACGGAGTGCACAGGCTTTTATAAAAAAGGAAACTTAGTTTTTATTTTCGCTAAAGCACGGAAATATAAATTTTTTAGTATTTCTCTATTTTTTTTTTTTGTAAATCGGGTTTGTTTTAACCCGCAATTATTTTGAGGCTTTTGGGATAGATGACAGCACCAGAGCTTTAATTTTGAAGAAAAAATAACTGAGAATTTTGAAAAATCCTTCAGATCTTTTTGTTAAGCATTTAAAAATGATCACCCCTGCAAAATTTCAGCTAATTCTGATGTTTAGTTTTCCCTGTGCACTCTGGCAAAAGATTAAAAAATTAAAGAACAAGGCGTTGCCAGTTGTACTTTTTTTACTTAAAATCTGGGGAGAAACTATAGCCTTAACTATAAAAACTAATATGGCAACAAATTTAACACTTTATTTTACGTTTTTAACTGCAGTTTGGATACACAGGGTTCGACAGTTCTTGTCTAGGATGCCGAAATGCCTATGTCTGAGTAAGAACGCTATTCAATTTATATGCACTGAAGAGAGATGCCGTCCAGGGTGTCTATTCTTGAATCGGGAGAAAATTTGCTCCCAGGGAGTAAATTCTCTCGTTACTATACATCTCATTGGTCCAAATCTTCGGTTTAAATCGGTTTCTCTCACTTTTGCCCGATATTGATCGAAAGTAATTTTATTGATTGATTGATTGATTCATTTGTGAGTGTGCCAGTATGACACTGTCCACTGCGACCACTATTGAGTCTATATTGGCTCACTTTTAACATTTTTTTGTTGCTTCAGAATATTCAGCCCCTTAAAGAGGCTCGCAACTTGCTTTGGTGAATCATTCAGATCCAGTCCGTCGATCTGTGGTTTACCGAAGATACGTTGACGCTAACGTGCAATGGCCTGACATTCACACAGCACATGTCTGGCCGTCTCATCATACTCCATACAGAGCCTCCTCACTTAGACCCATTCTGTGTAATGGTACTTTCAGCCTTAGTGTCTGGTGTATAGATCAACCATTGTCCGGATGTCCTGCCTGGTGAGTTCAATGAGTTTCCCGGCCGTCTTCCTGCAAGGTTCTGTAATGAACTCTTTGGAATGCGCCAGTCCCAGCAATTCTCTCCAGTATTGGTGGACCTTATTCTCCATCCAGCCTGAAAGAGAGCAGTGTTGATTGTGTTGTATGCTATTCCAAGGGCTGATTCGGGGCCAATAAAGACGGTAGAGGCCGCTTCGCGCGCCAGCTGGTCGGCAGTCTCATTTTCCCGATGCCCAGAATGTCCCGGAATCCATACCAGCGACACTAGTGTTTATTCGCCCTAGGGTATTAGGATTCAAGAGCCTTAAGGGCCGCTTGACTGTCGGAGAGTATCTTTATTGATCTGTTGCGCCAGTTATGATCTATCATCCAACGTGCGCTCATTTCAATGGCGAAGAGTTCCGCCTGGAAAATTGTAGCCATTCGTCCAAGACTATGTATAATCCTGATATTTTCCCGGCTGCAATAAGCTCCGGATCCAATGCCTGAAGGCATTTTAGATCCGTCAGTGTACCAGCAGCTATCTTCACTTGGGAAACTTATTCTGTTTGTCGTCCAGTCCTCTCTATCTGGGAGAATAGTGTTTTATAGCTTTTTGCTGTTTACTGTTGCGGGCAATAGATCCGATAGAGGCCCTAGAATGCAGTGGCTCTTAATTGCCCGCGTTTAAGGGTTTGGTACTACTTGACTTGCCCTGCCACCCCAATGGTTGGCTATGATTCTGTAGGTTGCCTTCATAGCCTCTTTCTCCAAGACAAGGGGTAGAGGACGAAGATTTAAGAGGCATTCAAGCGTGGTGATGGTGTGGTGCTCATAGCACTAAATATCACCATACTTGCTTGACGTTGGATGCTTGTTAGTTTGGCGCAAGCCAGCGTTTGCCTGCCCTTCGTGTACCAAACTATTGCCCTGTATGTAATCATTGGTCTAACAGCCAATACATTTGTTACTTACTGCAGATACGTTTGTACGTCCATAGAGACAGCGCTGCCTTTTGCTTTACTTTCTCCAAATGCGCATTCCATGTAAGTGTTTTATCGAGGGTCACCCCCAGGTATTTTACTTCAGATGCGAATGGGATTGTTTCACCGTTTAGTACCGGAGGAAAGAGGAAGTGAAGCTTCCTTTTTTTGGTGAACGGTATAATGATGGTTTTGGGTTTACAGACATTTGTTCCTTGTTGCACCAGTCATTTACTGTGTCTAGGACCTGTTGTGTTTTTCCGGAGATGGACCTGGAATTACGTCCATCAGTTGTAGACTCGCAAGAAGGTCGTCCACTAGGAGCGACCAGAGGAGGGGTGACGGAACACCCCCCTGAGGGCAGCCTCTTGCGGCCCTGAATCCAACAACTTCGTTGTTTATGGTGTCGATTACTCGATTGTCTAGCGTGCTTATGAATCCAGTGATAGTGAATTCAATCCCTCTAGCGAACGCTGCCCCAAAAAGGGATTGTGGTAGTGCGTTGTTAAACGCTCCTTCTAGGTCAAGGAAGATTCCCTGAGCGATGCTTTTGGCATCAAAGGCTTCGTTTATGTTACCTACTAGGTTGCTTTGTGCTAGTTCTGTCTATTTACCCGCCTGGTACGCATATTGGTGATTCTATTGGTCTTGACTAAGAGAATTACTTTCGATCAATGTCGGACAAAAGTGAGAGAAATCGATGTAAACCGAAGATTTGGACTAATGAGATGCATAATAGCGAGAGAATTTACTCCCTGGGAGCAAATTTTCTCTCGATTCAAGAATAGACCCACAGGCAACATTGTCAAGCAAACAGCACTTTAGTTTGTTTTTGTTTGAAAACGCGGCCGTGAAGGAGATCGTAAATGTATTTTTTCTCTTAGAAGATCTTAAGATTATATTTCTTTATTTGATACTCAAATGATGGAACTAAAATATTTTTTATGCAAGACCTGAAGAGCAGGCGCCCCTTTGCGACTTTGTAAATCTGAGGAGGGGAGAGGAGCCTCGTTTCCTCGGCAATTTTTGTAAAATAAAGGAGTGTACAAGAATCAATTTTTTTAAAAAAAAAAACAGCCTCTGTTATTAAATTTAATAACAGCTTTAAATTCGTTTTCAAGTTAAACAAGACGTGAACACAGTTAAAAAAGTATTCTAAGTAGAAAAAGTAGAGGGTTGCAGATTGAAAGACTTCTCTACGTTGTTTTATTTTTTTTATTCTTTTAAAAAAGTATAATTTTGTTTTAAATTTATTTCAACAAGATATTTCGTGACACCGCAAGACTACTAGGATAAATTGTCTCGTAGAGTCGGGACTTTAGCGTAACTGGTCATGGGAGGTCAGGCTCAGACTTTTCGCAGCTTTATTGAAAGAGCAACGTCAGTAGGTAGTAAAAGTTTGTGGATAAATGGGCATTTTAATTATTTTAGCGGATTCTAATTTCATACTAAAATAAGAAAATACTCACAATCACTGTTTTACGCCCTTTGAACGCCACATTTATCATTAAATTTGACGGAATCTTACTTGGGAATCTTTTAGTTAATTGTGGGTGACATCGGCAACAGCATATCGGTTTCTCAAGTTTATTATCTCTCTCTCACCCTAGACAAGATATATTGAACCCTGTATGTATTACAATTTCTCTGCACTTTCTTTACATTCTTACCCTTGGATGAGTTTCTTTGCACATACAGTGTGGTAACCTGCGGGTCCCCAATAAATTTTTTGATAGATTCTTGGATGGTTTTATCATCAAGAGCGGCAACAAGATTTTTTGGCTCAGCCTATATAAAAAAAGAGCTGTGTTACGTTGTACATTTTAACTTTGTGTACACAAAAAAGTAAAATGTTCACAGTTAACACAAAAAATAAGTGAATAGTGCTGAAAGGCTAAAAAGTAAATAAGTAGAACCTGGGTGTGTTTACATTCAATTTCTAGGCTTAAAATATATTTTTTTATAAAGATGCCTAAAATTTTTTGTTTTCTGGGTGTCCAAAATTTTATGGTTTTGGGGGTTATGGGTATTTCACTTTCAGAGGAGATGGAAAAAAATTGACCCCCACTTACTTCATTTTTAAGAAAAGTCTAAACGTGAAAACCGCAACTTTATATGTCATTATGTCAAGTCATTTTTGAACTACATGGGCATTTTGAAAAATCTGCATTTTGGGATGGAGTGTATAACTTTTTTTATTTTTCAAAATTTCTGTTTGGTGTAAATGACTTTTTTGTAGATTTTTTAAAGCAGAATTCGACTGTCAAACTGGATTTTATCTGTCACTTTTAGTTTTTGAGATATAAGACAAAGTTAGTAGTAGGGCGTTCGCCTTCCTCAGATATTGATTTTTTGATCTTATATTTTGTGTTTATTTCTTATGAAGTTTGTTTTAGGTTTTGGATTTCTTGGATTAGCTCTCTCCATAACTTTCTTTTTCATGCAGTCTGGAAAATAAAATTATAGACACCTCTGGATTAGGACTAAGCTGTCCACTACTCCTGTTGCAAGTTCCATGGAATCCTTGCAATAAGGCCATTTACAGCAACCACATTTTGGGCCGAAATTTTGGTCACTGTTTGGGTGACATTTGTAAATACAACCTTTCTTACACCTACTACAGGTTAACTGGCATGTTGCTGTTCTATAAGTTTTGTTTTTCTGACATATGCAAAAAATTGTTGATTTTTATGTTTTTGTCATTTAAACTTGTGAAATTCCCTATAACTTGCAAAAAACTAATTAGATAGAGTGAACACATACACACCTGAAAGAACTGTTATGTTTTATTTTTGAGTTTTCCGCAGATTTTTCTGTTTTACACATCACAACGACTATTGGGATGTTTTTCGGTCGAATGCAACCTCTCTATCTAAAGTAACTTAAATTTTCTAATGAATATTATAACGTATTTTCTAATGAACATTATAATGTTCAAATTTAATCTTAAAGGCAAGGTCCCACTTACCCAAAAAAAGTGACATTTGGGGTAAGAGGGACTTGACTAATCGTAAGAGTAGCTTTTAACAGTTGCCAATTTTCTGAAAGAAAAAAATAATTTTTACTTCCCTCGCTAAGGGAAGTAATGTAATCATGTAAAAATAGCACTTTAAGAATTTCATGATCCTCCACGAATTTTAAGGTTCCAAAGAGTAATAAGCACGAATCCAGGCGCCGCCGCTCTGTCCGTCGGTCGGTCTGTCTGTCGCCTACTTTGTAGCCACTCTAACTCAAAAACTCCTGCACCCCCAAAAAACTTCATCCCTAAAAATTTTTTTTTTTCTGACCGTGTGATACCAAAAAACTCTTGGCCACACCCTATTATCTTATCAAATTTCATACAAATCGGTTTAGTCGTTTTTGCGTGATTAATGGACAAAAATCTTAATTTATTGGCACTATACAGGATTTTTCAAATTCGATGCTCACCATGGGCATTAGAGTAAAGGAAAATTTTTTCCTTTAATCAATGCCATGGGGATCTCTTAAACGGTAGGAGATATGAAAAGTTTTGAATTAGAGCAGAGTTGCGCAATTTGATACTTTGATCAAAACTTTAAAAAAATGTTTACAAATTCCGGATAGTTCTGGAGATAGGCGGAAAAAATCGAAATCTCCATTTTTAGTTTTTATTTTTCTGCGCCCTTATTCTTAAAGCTGTCAAGAAACGCTTAAAACTTTCTGCAGGCACTTTTTTAAGATCTACCTAGTGAGAGGTCCGTTTCTGATACTTGACGTTTCAGTGTGCCAGGAACACTGTCAAGTTAATTTTTTCTTATGGACACATCCTTTTTTCTCCTGCCGTTTGGTTTATAAAGGATGACAGATAATATATTGCAACCTTATTTTAAAAAGTCACTTGACGTTTTGGGTTTATTGACCATCATCAGCACAAATTTATTTTTTGCTTTTAACTTATTCAAGATATTTTGTTATAACCAAATAACTTTACCTAATATTTTAAAAATACGTTTTTTTCTTTGTTTTTTAATCTTTGAATTTGGTCTGATGATGGTCAATGAACTCAAAACGTCAGGTACTTGTCAAAATGAGGTTATAAAATATCTGTCATCCTTCACGAACCAAACAACAGGAGAAAAAAGCATGTGTCCATAAGAAAAAATGAACTTGACAGTGCTCCTGTCACACTAAAATGTCAAATCTCGAAAATGGACATCCCATTAGGTAGATCTTAAAAAAGTGCCTGTAGAAAGTTTTAAGCGTTTTTTGACAGCTTTAAGAATAAGGGCGCAGAAAAATAAAAACTAAAAATGAAGATTTCGGTTTTTTCCGCCTATCTTCGGAGCTATCCGGAATTTGTACACTTTTTTTTTAGTTTTGAGCAAAGCATCAAATTGCGCAACTTTGCCCTAATTTAAACCTTTTCGTATCTCCTACCGTTTAAGAGATCCCCATGGTGAGCATAGAATTTGAAACACCCTGTATATATATAGTATATGTAAAATGAAATGATTTTAGAAACAATAGCCTGAATCTATATATACATATACAGGGTGTTTCAAATTCGATGCTCCCCATGGGGATCTCCTAAACGGTAGGAGATACGAAAAGGTTTAGATTAGGGCAAAGTTGCTTGCTTTGCTCAAAATAAAAAGAAAAGTTTACAAATTCCGGATAGTTCCGGAGATAGGCGGAAAAACCGAAATCTTCATTTTTAGTTTTTATTTTTCTGCGCCCTTATTCTTAAAGCTGTTAAAAAACGATTAAAACTTTCTACATGCACTTTTTTAGGATCAACCTAGCGAGAGGTCCATTTTTGAGACTTGACATTTCAGCATGACAGGAGAACTGCCAAGTTCATTTTTTCCTATGAACACATCCTTTTTTTCTCCCGCCGTTTGGTTCATAATTTTGACAAGTCACCTGACGTTTTGGGTTTATTGACCATCATCAGCTCAAATTTAATTTTTGCTTTTAACTTACTCAAGATATTTTGGAAATAACAAATTACTTTACCTAATATTTTAAAAATACTTTTTTTTCATTGGTTTTTAATCTTTGAATTTGGGCTGATGATAATCAATTAACTCAAAACGTCAGGTAGTTGTCAAAATGAGGTTGCAAAATATCTGTCATCCTTTGTGAACCAAACGGCAGGAGAAATCTCGAAAACGGACCTCTTATTAGATAGATCCTAAAAAAGTGCCTCTGGAAAGTTTTAAGCGTTTTTTAACAGCTTTAAGAATAAGCGCGCAGAAAAATAAAAACTAAAACTAAAGATTTCGGTTTTTTTCGCCTATCTCCGGAACTACCCGGAATTTGTAAACTTTTTTTTTTGGTTTTGAGCAAAACGCAACTTTGCCCTAATTTAAACCTTTTCGTATCTCTTACCGCTTAGGAGATCCCCATGGTGAGCATCGAATTTGGAACAGCCTGTATAGCACATATAAAGCGCATTGGAAAAGTCCGTCTACTCGAAAGAAATTCTGGATACACCCTGGAAAAGTCTTGATAAACCCCATAAAGGTCTGGATACACTCTGGAATGTCTGGAAACCCCAGGAAAAGTCAGGATACACACTTAAAAAGTCTGGAAATACCCTGGAAAAGTCTGGATACACTCTGCAAAGACCCTGAAAAAGTCCGGAAAGACCCTGGAAAAGTCTGGATAGACCCGGGAAGTCTGGATACACTCAGAAAAAGTCTGGAAAGACCCTGGAAAAGTCTAGATACACTCTGGAAAAGTCTGGAAACATGCTGGAAAAGTCTGGAAAGACCCTGGAAAAGTCTGGATACACACTGTAAAAGTCTGGAAAGACCCTGAAAAAGTCTCTGGAAAAGTCTGGAAAGACCCTGGAAAAGTCTGGAAATACCCTAAAAAAGTCAGGATACACTCTGGAAGTCTGGAAATACCCTGGAAGTCTGGAAAAGTCTGGAAAGACCCTGGAAAAGTCTGGAAAGACATTGGAAAAGTCTGCAAAGACATTGGAAAAGTCTGGAAAGACATTGGAAAAGTCTGGAAAGACATTGGAAAAGTCTGGAAAGACATTGGAAAAGTCTGGAAAGACATTAGAAAAGTCTGGAAAGACATTGGAAAAGTCTGGAAAGACATTGGAAAAGTCTGGAAAGACATTGGAAAAGTCTGGAAAGACATTGGAAAAGTCTGAAAAGACCCTGGAAGTCTGGAAAGACATCGGAAAAGTGTGTATAAGACATTGGAAAAGTCTGGAAAGACCCTGGAAAAGGCTGGAAAGACCCTGGAAAAGTCTGGATACACTCTGGAAAAGTCTGGATACACTCTGGAAAAGTCTGGTAAGGCCCTGGAAAAGTCTGGATACACTCTGAAAAAATCTGGATACAATTTGGAAAAGTATGGAAAGACCCTGGAAAAGTCTGGATATTCCCTGGAAAAGTCTGACCGACCCAATCTAACCCATGTGTATATGAGTAGTGGTTTTTTTAATATATATGGGTCATTCTTGAAAAAAGGTAACATTTCAAGTGGTAATTTTTAAAAAAAAACAAATTAGTGTTCTTTGAATTTTGGTAATTATTAAATGTGGCTGTAGTTGGTTGGACTAAAATGTGCTATATGACCGAGATAACAATTCACTAGTTCTTGATGAGTTATTTTTGAGTTTGCGAATTCAACTGTTAACACAGGTGATAGCCAGCTGACAGCAGTTATACCTATTTTACCAAAATCAGGAATCTTTATAGCTGGGTTGTTCTTGAAAAGTGGTAACATTTGGTGTAATAGTTTTAAAAAAAAACAAAAATGATTTACAGCTTTTGAAGTAAATATAATATGTTGCTATATATATATATATATATATAATATGCCCTTATTTGATTTCTTCTTTTCTCTCTTTTGTCTATTTCCTTTTTTGTTTCTGATGCTTTTGCCAAAGACTTTCTAGTTTTTGCCATTTTTTTTCTAAAAATTATTAAGTTTCTTTAATTACAAGCGAAAAATTTCACAGGTGTTATAAATAAATATCATATCAATAAAATATTCTGAAAGATCACACCAGTGGACTTTTGTATTTTAATGTTAGTAAAATGCCTACTTTTTATTTATTTATAACAGGTCCAAAATACCCAATTACAAAGCAGGAAAAAGTACACAATTCGCTAAAATTAATTACATTAAGGTACCTACTTAATCAAAGTTTACAAAAAATGTATATAAAAGTCATACAATCTATGAAACACTTACAAACAAAAAAAAAATAAAATCAAACAATAAAAAAAAGCTAATAAAATCACAGATTAGATAAAGGCAGGATAGGAGGGAAAAAAGTAATTTGTTTGTTCGAGATCTTGGAAGAGAAAAAGTAAGACTTTGACGTGATGATAGACGTGGAACAAGAAAGTTGACTTTGTTTAATATATCAGGTCAATCAATCTGGTTATGTATTATCTTGAATAGAAAGACTTCAGTATGTTCTTCTGTCAGCAAGGGATTGAAATTTGAACATTTCCTTGAATTGAATTGAACTCTTTCTAGATCTTCAATATGTGTGTTATATTCAGGTGACCAAACTACCGAGGCATATTCTAATTTCGACCTGATAAAAGAGTAAAATAGAGTTATAAGAGTGTTAATGTTTTGAAATTTACGACTTAGTCTAGCAATAAATCCGAAGGTTTTGGTAGTTTCGGAGGATAAGGTTTCATAGTGATTTGTGAATGAAAGTTTGCTGTCAAAGGTTATTACCAGATCTCGAAATGAGTCAGGCCTGGATAAGATTGTTTGGTTTTTAGTTTAGTTTACTTTTATTTACGGACTCGCCATTTACAGGTTTTACAAAATAATCTCTTAAAAATATAAGTTAACAATTTTAATAAACTTTTAGCAATAAATAATAGGTGCATCACTTATCTATTAAATTTTTAGATAATATTGATTATTTATATAAATGAGAAATATTATTTATATAAAAAGAAAGATCAACAATTTTTATATAATTTTAACAATTATAATTAATTAAATTAAGTGAATATTTTCTAGTAGAGAAAAAAAAATAAAATAAAAAAAAATACCTGAATAATTATATATAATGGGGGTTTGTTTTTAAACTGAAAGAGAGTACATGACTTATTATTAGTAATTTAGTATAAACATAACAAACTTTTCCAATTTGTTAGTAGGTTTAAAACCACTTATTAATGTAGACACAAATTTGACTTTTTATAAACTTACACATTCAAAATGTTGGACATTGTGCTTTTAACATTCAACCTAAAATAAGCTTCAATAATAATCCTCCCACTTATTTTACATTTTTTATTTCTTTTAGTTTTTAGCCTGCTTTGTTGACAGAAGTTTTGTTCTTGACAAGAATTTTTTGATTGATTGACATTTGCCGATGTTTATTACGGTTACACCAAGCAATGAGAGTGTCCAGGTCCTCTTGAAGCTTTAAACAGTCAGTTATTGAGTTTATACGGAACAGAAGCTTTAAATCATCAGCATATAAAAGAACCATTGACTTAAGCTTAAGACTCACATCGTTAATGAATATATCAAACAGTAAAGGGCCTAAAACGGACCCTTGAGGTACTGCTGAGGAAGAGACATATTCCTCAGAGTTAATTCCAATTACCGAGACAAACTGCAATCAATCAGAGAGCCATAATCTCAAAAGTTTTATAAGATTGTCAGAGAATCCAAATAATTCAAGTTTGGATAATAATATTTGATGATCTAACTTCTATTGTGCACCAGTATTTCAAGGTATTTTAAGAAGTTACTGATGATTGTAATTGGTCTATAATTAGCGATATTTGTTTTATCAGATTTCTTGTAGATGGGACTAGACTTCTTTTATTTTTTGTTCATAAATTAGTTAATAATCTTATTGATTGTGAAAATCTATTAGCTGCCATTCAATTTCATATTCCATCTAGGAATACTCATAATCGACAATTATTTTCTAAAAGAACTCATAGAACAAATTATGGTCAAAATTCTCTAGTTGATAGGCTTCTTAGGAATTTTAACAATTATTTTTCAGATATTGACCTATTTTTTGTAACACAATCAAAACTCAAATCAATTGTTTCATGATGTCAACTGAACTGTCGTTGTTGACAAGTTATGTACATAGTTTTAGTTACACTTATGTTTTGAGCTTATTGTGGTACCATTTAGGAAACTTTGTTTTCTGTAGTGTATGTATTTTTTTTAATTAATAAATAAATAAATAGGTATGACCTTAAAAGGCTGGTTCATGGTTAAATTTCTTTTCGTTTTCTGCAACTTTTTCATTTAACTTTAACCTTTTCTTTTTCCTTAAGTAAAAAGCTGGTTCATGCTAAAATTCCTTTTCTGTAACTTTAGTAATTAAAGGATCATTCATACAAGGCATAGGTTTAGTCACTTGATTAATGTTTGGTTTTGTTATAGTGTTAGTTATAGTTTTAGTCTTAAAAATTGCTCACTGTTCATACTTGTCTTTGTTATAGCCATAACAATCACTAAGCAACTGAGTAGTGATCGGCACAAACATCGATGTTTCAAAAACATCGATGTTTTTTTGTTCAACATCGATGTTTTTAACATCGATGTTTATAAAAAATCATCGATGTTAAAACATCGATACTTTTTTTAAACATCAGAACATCGAACATCGATACAAAAAAAATTATAGGAAATAGTGTGTCTAGAAGTTTAAACTTGTACCTCACCGCATCAGAGTGCTTGTTTTCAAAAGCTGACCAAACCCTCACCGAAAGAAGGAATCGATGGAATTATTGTTTCTACAAAGAGTATGAAAAAGCTTTTGGGACCTCTAAGGGTGTGCTTCAATAAGAACAACATTTTATAAAATATATAGTTTCTTTTGAATGTACTACTCATATTTTCTTGGTGGTTTTTTACCTAAGCCTTTGTATATCATGTATCGATTATTATGATGAATCCCTTATATGCATACTTATTATATGTATTGTGTAACATTAAGAACATTAACAATAGAGTATTTTTGGTCAGTATTTTTGACTCTTCTTCATAGTTATCGTTATTTCTGCGACTGCGCAGTTGTTAAACGTCATTCCGTAGTGGTTATTAAGCAAAACGGAGTCTGGTATTTAAGGAAGAATAACTTTACAGTTATCATTATTTTTATTTACTTATTTTCGCAATATTTTTGAAAAACCTATTTATAAAATTGCTAAATTTACTGAAAAGGTGCTTATAATCGCATTCATCTTCTTTAATTCGAATAAAATCTTTAAAAAAATACTATCATATAATGGGTGTTCCAAAAAAAACCGAACTTTTTGGATTGCCTACAACTTCCATAATGATCATTCAAAATTTAAAATTTAAAGTTTATTTAAAAAAGGAAGCTTTAGAATTGATGCGCTTAATGTCGAAACTGACATTTGTTTAAAATTCAAGATGGCGGACAGATTTAAAAAATGGGTATTTTTGACCCCCCCTGCAAAAAAATTGAGTGAGCCTCTGTAACAAAATTATGATGTGCTCTAAATAGCCTTATCCTTCAAAGGCATATACCCGTTTTGATTTTTTAAATCGGTTAAGAAATAAGAAAGTTCTGCAGTGTTACGTTTAATGCTGTTTGTGTGGTAAAAGACAGTTTCACTAAAAGTTATCGTCTTTTCGAAGGTATATGGTTTGGTCAAAAATAATCAGAATTTAAATATTTTAACTTTCTTAAAAGCTAAAAGTCCAAGTTTTATGTACTTTATGTCAAAACTGCCATTTCTTTAAAATTCAAGATGGCGGACAAATCTGAAAAGTGCTTTTTTTAGCTTCCTGAAAAAAAATTGGACAGCACTGTAACAAAATTAAATTGTGCGCTAAATAGCCTTATTCTTTTAACGTATACACGTTACGTTTATTTAAATCGGTTAAGAAATAAGAAAGTTATGCAGTTTCATTACTATGAGTCATCTTTTTAAGCTGGTAAACTAAAAGTCCAAATTTTATACGGCTAATGTCAAAATTGGCATTTCTTTAAAATTTATTTATTTATTTATTTATTTATTTATTTATTTATTTATTTATTTATTTATTTATTTATTTATTTATTTATTTATTTATTTATTTATTTATTTATTTATTTATTTATTTATTTATTTATTTATTTATTTATTTATTTATTTATTTATTTATTTATTTATTTATTTATTTATTTATTTATTTATTTATTTATTTATTTATTTATTTATTTATTTATTTATTTATTTATTTATTTATTTATTTATTTATTTATTTATTTATTTATTTATTTATTTATTTATTTATTTATTTATTTATTTATTTATTTATTTATTTATTTATTTATTTATTTATTTATTTATTTATTTATTTATTTATTTATTTATTTATTTATTTATTTATTTATTTATTTATTTATTTATTTATTTATTTATTTATTTATTTATTTATTTATTTATTTATTTATTTATTTATTTATTTATTTATTTATTTATTTATTTATTTATTTATTTATTTATTTATTTATTTATTTATTTATTTATTTATTTATTTATTTATTTATTTATTTATTTATTTATTTATTTATTTATTTATTTATTTATTTATTTATTTATTTATTTATTTATTTATTTATTTATTTATTTATTTATTTATTTATTTATTTATTTATTTATTTATTTATTTATTTATTTATTTATTTATTTATTTATTTATTTATTTATTTATTTATTTATTTATTTATTTATTTATTTATTTATTTATTTATTTATTTATTTATTTATTTATTTATTTATTTATTTATTTATTTATTTATTTATTTATTTATTTATTTATTTATTTATTTATTTATTTATTTATTTATTTATTTATTTATTTATTTATTTATTTATTTATTTATTTATTTATTTATTTATTTATTTATTTATTTATTTATTTATTTATTTATTTATTTATTTATTTATTTATTTATTTATTTATTTATTTATTTATTTATTTATTTATTTATTTATTTATTTATTTATTTATTTATTTATTTATTTATTTATTTATTTATTTATTTATTTATTTATTTATTTATTTATTTATTTATTTATTTATTTATTTATTTATTTATTTATTTATTTATTTATTTATTTATTTATTTATTTATTTATTTATTTATTTATTTATTTATTTATTTATTTATTTATTTATTTATTTATTTATTTATTTATTTATTTATTTATTTATTTATTTATTTATTTATTTATTTATTTATTTATTTATTTATTTATTTATTTATTTATTTATTTATTTATTTATTTATTTATTTATTTATTTATTTATTTATTTATTTATTTATTTATTTATTTATTTATTTATTTATTTATTTATTTATTTATTTATTTATTTATTTATTTATTTATTTATTTATTTATTTATTTATTTATTTATTTATTTATTTATTTATTTATTTATTTATTTATTTATTTATTTATTTATTTATTTATTTATTTATTTATTTATTTATTTATTTATTTATTTATTTATTTATTTATTTATTTATTTATTTATTTATTTATTTATTTATTTATTTATTTATTTATTTATTTATTTATTTATTTATTTATTTATTTATTTATTTATTTATTTATTTATTTATTTATTTATTTATTTATTTATTTATTTATTTATTTATTTATTTATTTATTTATTTATTTATTTATTTATTTATTTATTTATTTATTTATTTATTTATTTATTTATTTATTTATTTATTTATTTATTTATTTATTTATTTATTTATTTATTTATTTATTTATTTATTTATTTATTTATTTATTTATTTATTTATTTATTTATTTATTTATTTATTTATTTATTTATTTATTTATTTATTTATTTATTTATTTATTTATTTATTTATTTATTTATTTATTTATTTATTTATTTATTTATTTATTTATTTATTTATTTATTTATTTATTTATTTATTTATTTATTTATTTATTTATTTATTTATTTATTTATTTATTTATTTATTTATTTATTTATTTATTTATTTATTTATTTATTTATTTATTTATTTATTTATTTATTTATTTATTTATTTATTTATTTATTTATTTATTTATTTATTTATTTATTTATTTATTTATTTATTTATTTATTTATTTATTTATTTATTTATTTATTTATTTATTTATTTATTTATTTATTTATTTATTTATTTATTTATTTATTTATTTATTTATTTATTTATTTATTTATTTATTTAGGATACAAACGGATCAGGTCCAAAAGTAGTATCCTGATATTACAATGTTTATAAATATTTAAATTAACTAAAAAGAAAATTCCAAAAAAATTATTTATCACAAATTCTATGTCTATTCCAAGAATTTAAGCTTAAGGTTAAGCTTAATGCAAGTTAGAAGCTTTAACCATTCTTATTAAGGGTGCTCCCTGGTAATAATTTGTCCTACAATATGGAACACAAAATATTTCATGGTTTCTAAGTTTACGGGCAGGTACATTAAGCCTTATTTTAGGAAGAATATTTGAAGTGCTAGAGAAATTATTAACAATCTTAAATAAAGTTAAAATATCAGTCATAGTTCTTCTTTTTTCTAATTTTAAAATTTTAAAGTGAGATCGAGCCATTGCGTAATTATGATTTATAATATGAAAGTTTGTCTTATAGCACAGAAATCTTAAAAATTTATTTTGAATTTTTTCAAGCCAATGTTAATGTTATATATAGGGCTCCATATCACTGAGCCAAATTGTAGTTTGCTAAAAACATAAGAATAATAAAGAGTTAACTTTGTCTTATAATTCTGAAAATCAGCACACTGCCTTTTGATAAACCCTAGAATTCTGTTACAATCGTTAACCAATTTATCAATATGCAGATGGAACGTCATTTTGGAGTCAAATAAGACGCCCAGATCTTTTATATGAGAAACCCTATTCAAGAAAGTACTTCCAAGTTTGTAGTTATAATTAATTGTAGCAGATCCACGTGAAAATGATAAAACAGAACATTTGTCATATTTTAAAAATAATTGATTTTTTTTGCAAAATTGTATTAAATTATTGATACCAGTTTGAAGGGTCTCACAATCTAAAATAGAGTTAATTTTAGGAAAAATTTTAAGGTCATCAGCGTAGCAAAGGAACAGGCAGTAATTAAAGCACAAGCTTATGTTATTAATGTAAATTACAAACAACAGTGGGCCAAGATGAGAACCCTGTGGGACCCCCGAAGATGGTGAGAATTTGTTGGAACAGAACCCTAAAAGGGCCACGAACATTGATCAATTAAGTAAATAGGACTCAAACCATCTAAGAAGGTCACCACAGATCCCCATCTCCCCCAACCTATCAATCATAATACCATGAGAAATTTTATCGAATGCCTTACTAAAATCTGTATATATTACGTCTACTTGATGAAATGAATCAAATGATTCATATATGTATTGTGAGTATTCGACCAAATTTAGCTCCAAGTTCCTTTTTTTTAGAAAACCGTACTGTTCAGATATAATGTCATTTATTACAAAGTTAAAAATGTAAGGGTAAACTAGTTTTTCGAAAAGTTTAGAGAAAGTGCATAATTTGCTAATGGGTCTGTAATTTTTTACATTATTTTTTTGGCCATTTTTGTAGATTGGAGTAATGGCAGAAACTTAAGATAGTATATTTTTTTGGAAAAAGAACGTGTGCGCCACTGCCTTATTTTTTTAACGTAATCATCGATGTACTCGTCGATGAACGTAACGAATTAAAGTCGGTTAAAAAGTAAAAAAAAATTATTTTTATTTGTAACAATTACATACCTATTAATTTAAGTCATTAGGTGTTGCAAAGTAGAATTAGGACTTGAAAAAAAAAACAAAAAACTTTAATAACTGTCTTTGCCTGTCAGAATGTGCATCTCTACTTTCTATTATTAAATCAAAATGGTGTTCCAGGGAGAACATAAACACTTTGTAAAAAATCTGTTTGAAAGTGGATTTACAGTGTCTCAAATATTAAGACAAAGATAATTCATTACTATAGATGATGTAAAATAAGAAACACTGCAATTAAATTAAATTTAAAAAAAAAAACTTAACCCTGCATATATTGGCAAGACTGAGCGATTGATCCTTGTATGGATGGAAAGTCCCAAGATAATAAAAAACAATACTCAATTAAGACCAAAGTAATTGGGCTATTATCACATATCTAAATTTAATTACAGTGGTCCCGGATGGTATTTTTTTTAATATTTAACCTACTTTAGTAATCGTTATGTGAATATACGTTAAATGAACATTTTATTTTAGATGAGATAAAAAATACCCATTTTTCAAATCTGTCCGCCATCTTGAATTTTGGAGGAATGTCAATTTTGACATTAGGTGCATAAATTTTGTACTTTTAGCTATTCATAAAGCTTAAAATGTTTAGATTCTGATAATTTTTAACCAAACTGTACACCATCAAATAAAAAGATAATTTACAGTAAGAAAACTGCATAACTTTCTTATTTCTTAGCCGATTTAAATAAACGTAACGTGTGTTGACGTTAAAAGCATAAGGATATTTAGCACATAACTCAATTTTGTTACAGAGGCGCACACTTTTTTTTCAGGAGGGATTTTTTTTTTTAATTTGTCCACCATCTTGAATTTTAAAGAAATGTCAGTTTTTATGCTGGGCGTGTAAAATTTAGACTTGCTTTTAAGAAAACTTAAAATCTTGAAATTCTGATAAATTTTAATCAAATTGTATCACGTCGAATAAAAAGATGATTTATAGTAAGAAAGTTTTCTACCACACAAACACCATCAAATTTAACACTGCACAAATTTCTTATTTCTTAACCGATTTAAAAAAACATAACGGTTATACACCTTTAAATGATAAGGCTATTTACAGCGTATCTTAAATTTATTACAGTGGCGCACACAATTTTTTTGCAGGAGGGTCAAAAATACACATTTTTTAAATCTGTCCGCCATCTTGAATTTTAAAGAAATGTCAGTTTTGACATTGGGCGCATAAATTTTGAAGTTTCCTTTTTCAAATAAACTTTAAGTTTTAAAATTCTAAAAATTATTGTGGAAGTAGTAGGCAATCCAAAAAGTCCGGTTTTTTTTGGAACACCCTATATTTAACAGAAATAGTTAGGTTATATTTAACGTCAACTACAAGAGTGTATCTGACCAAACAACTCTTTCTGCGATTTTGTGAATAACGGACTACTCTCTAAAAAAAAGCAAAAAAAAACATTGATGTTCAGAAACATCGATGTTTTTATTCCGATGTTTTTTCACCATTGATGATGAGTTTCGATGTTGACATTGATGTTCAACATCGATGTTTTCTTTCGATGTGCCCATCACTACAACTGAGTAAGCAAGTGCATTTATCCTCACTTTTTTGATATTTTGTTTTATTTTCTTTTAATTTTTGTAGTTTGTTTTTAAAGAAAATTTTTTATTTTGGAACCTACAAAACACTTAGCAACATTTTTTTTGCTTTTAATTTACCTGTATAAAATTTTTCAAATTATTTATTTAATTCCTGTCAACATGGTTGAGTGCCATACTTAAAATTTGGACTTGCGCATGCACACTTATATTTGTTATAGTAATAGTTGTAATTTTAGTTATAAAAGTTAAAAGTTGCCAACTTTTCCTTAGGACTGACCATGTCTAAACTATGACAAAGTATAATCAAAAGCACTGCATGAACACTTTCATAAGAAACAGTGGTTTTAACTTTTTTATGATTAAGACTATAACAAAAACTAAACCAAAGACTAAGACTATGCCTTGTATGAACGATACTTAACTCTGTCACTAATGACAGGTTCACTCATGATTCTGGCCTTTTGTTTACAAAATTTGTGCACAAATATGGAAAATCTTTCACCAAATCTATTAAACATTCAATATCCATTTCTGTAATAACTACTGCTTGAAATATTTTAAAAAAACAATCAATTTTGAAGTAAAAAAAACATCAAAAAACATGATTTTTCCATAAAACATAACAACCACTAACTCTAAACATTTCAAATCAAAAGAAAAAAAAAACATTCAAAATTATTTAAAATTATTTGCTGGAGTTAGTAATCCTACCTTCTACAACTATTTATATTAATGCAATTATTAAGAATAAAGGTATAAAAACAATCAATAACACAAAAATAACAAACTACAAAATAAAAGGATGTGTCAGGCTATAAAATAAAATGTCAAAATCACAAAATTTTTAACAAGTAAAAAAACATATATATAGGAATAATAAGTTATGTAAAAAGACTTTGACAAAAAAGTGTAACATTTTAAAATCAATAAACAGTGTCAAGACAATGAGTTTAAACTAATACAATTTAAAAGAAACACAAACAGCAATGAAATATGAAATAATAACTAGTTACTCAATGTAGACATCACATTTCTTTAACAAATATTGCTTAAGCCTAGCTTTAAAACATTTAATAGAGGACGCTAGTCTTATTTCCTCCGGTAGCTGATTAAACTTTATGAAATACTGAATTTTGTGCACTTGTTTTATTTCTACTTTCAACATAAAAGTTACTTTGCTGTCTAGTATTGTAGGCGTGCACCTGTTCATTGTAAGTAATTTTGTTTTTTAAATAAAGTGGCAATTTTCCTATTTTTATTTTAAATACAAACACTAATTCAAAGGACTCTTTTAGAGGAAGCCATTGCAAATATAGGTTAACTTTCAGGGTCTTTCATTAAGGCTTAAGGAAAACGATATAGAAAAGGAACAAGGGAGGGAACAAGCATGAACACCCAACGATGACCCAGTCTTAAGGTGGATTCTAACAGCACCTAATGTAATTTAATTTAGCATAACATAATTTAACCTAACTTAAGGAAAATTTACGGTTTTCATACAGCTTCCATAAGTAGCTGCCAATTTTTGCTGTTTTTTGACAAAAATTTTGTCAGCTCGCCAATCAAATTCTTCCTGTTCTTGTATTTGTTTACAAGTTGTGAAAAATCAGAGTCCATCTTTGTTTGGGCATGCATAATTTTATTTCACTTAAGGAAATTTAAGAAAGGATAAAAGTTGGTCATCTTTCAAGTTAAATTGTGCTAAATAACTTTAAATTACGCCTGTATGAAGGCAATCATTAAATCTCATAAGAGCAACCCTTACACTAAATTAAATTAGGCAAGTGCTGTTAGAATCTACTTTTAATAGTCACCTTCTCTTGAAAGGTATTTTTTATTGACAGATTTATATTACAGATAAGACTAAGCAATAAAGTATGGAGTTTTACTTAGTCTTGGTTTTAGTTCTAATTTTAGTCATAATACTATCTCTGTCACTGTTTTTTTCTTAATAAGACAGTGACAGAGATAGCGTTATGACTAAAATTAGAACTAAAACTGGTAATTATGCAGTATACAGTTTTCTGCCATTTTTGATTTTTTTTGAAAAATTCTTTATGGGGGCACCTTCTAGGGTCCCTAGGACCCCAAATCCGTCTGCGCCGGTTGGTTTTTTTTTTGATTTTTTTTGTTTTTTTTTAATTTTTTTTCACTAAAACAAACCAAACTAACACAGTTCAACCCAACCTAATCCAAACCAACCCAAAACAATTAAAAAAACACTTTACAACCCCCTAAGCACCCTTTTTTCTCGTTAAAAAAAAAAAAAAAAAAAATCGGGCGCAGGCGGATTTGAGGTCCTAGGGACCCTAGAAGGTGCCCCCATAAAGAATTTTTCAAAAAAAATCAAAAATGGTAGAAAACCGTATACTGCATAATTACCCTAAAACTATAACTATGCCTTGTATGAACGATACTTGAGTTGCCAAAGGCACATGATCTAATAAAATCTTTAACTGAAAGAAACTAGGCCCTATTTTCCTATTTCTCAGTGCCCTAGGCATAACCGTCCTTACCTGTGACTCATCCTCAGGCAGCAGAATAGTCGCCGCCTTTAGCAGAAAATTGGTAAACGCCGTAAAGTCCACAAGAGCCACATTCTGTGGCTCCGGCACAGCCTCACTGCCCTCCAAAGAGTCTCCCATCTAGGGAAAGTTGCTTTATGCACTGTGGGAAAACAAGATATATTTTAACATGCACAAACGATTAAAACGGACATATGTATAACGGGACTCGTATAAAATGGGCGACGAAAATCGTTAAAAAATATTAAAAAAAATAAAAATTTGCGCAGCTGCCAACCCAGTGACAGAAAAAAGGAGAAGTTGGCATCGAATATATGCTGAAATTTTTCTGGCCTGACAAAGGCGCATTTACAACAAGAAATTTTCTTCAAATCGGGGTTCCATAGTTTTATACAACAGTTCTTCAGTTTTTGTGTCTACTGTATCAGGAAAAAACCTTTGTCCAATGGATGTCCCTATTTCTATGGGCGCGCCCGACTACGGATGTAGAAATTTTTGAACCCGTGGCCCGACGTTTACGCAATATGCAACTCATAGAACAATCATTTTTTGTCCAAAACCGTCCGCATTGTCGATGCAGCATTAGGGACATCCATTGGACAAAGGTTTTTTCCTGATACAGTAGACACAAAAACTGAAGAACTGTTGTACAAAACTATGGAACCCCGATTTGAAGAAAATTTCTTGTTGTAAATATTAGGGATATTTTGGAACGCTTATTTGACACTTCGTAGTGGTTGTGGTAATTCTGTGTCTGCGCAATAGCTAAACGTCATTCCGTTGTGTTAAATAACCACTACCACTGCCGTAACGAATCCATTTCGTAGTGGTTGTGGTTATTTTTCTGGTTAGTTTTAGAGAATTTTGGCGTAATTAATTTTAAAAATAATAAAATATTACCAGGTTCCAATATATAAAACACCTATTTTGTAAAATTAAGCCAATTTTTTTATTTTTTCTCATCTCTAAATATTTTTACAAGTCAGTTTTTAATGTGTTCCAAAAACTCTGGTAAAATCAATGCGTGGTAGTGGTAGTTGTTGTTAAACACTACCATAGCCACTGTCAAATTTTTAATCAAAATTTCCCTATTGTGTCTTTGTTTCCCTTGGTTGATAGGCAGAGACAGAAATATCACCCGACGACGTCCGACGTGTAATCTGAACGTAGCGCATCTATAAATTTCTCATGCGTGGCTACCACCGACCCCTTTCCCCTTTCTAGTTTAAGTCACACTTAAGGATAAGTGACAGCATCCTGCTATGGTGGCCGCCCTGACTCAAAAAACGCGAATACGAACGCTTATTCGACACTTCGTAGTAGTTGTGGTAATTACTGCGTCTGCGCAATAGCTAAACGTCATTCCGTTGTGGTATAACCACTACCACTGCCGTAAGCTACGAATTTATACGAATCCATTTCGTTGTGGTTGTGGTTATTTTTCTGGTTTATTTTAGAGAATTGTGGCGTAATTAATTTTAAAAATAATAAAATATTACCAAGTTCCAACATATAAAACACTTATTTTTTTAAATTAAGCTAAATCTTTTATTTTTCTCATCTCTAAATTTTCTTGCAAGTGACAGTTTTTAACATACATACATATACAAAAACTTGGTAAAATCGATGCGTGGTAGTGGTAGTGGTTGTTAAACACTACCACAGCGGCTGTTAAAGTTGGCAAAATTTTAATCGTTTCAAAATATCCCTAATGTTATTTCTCTATCAAAGTTCATGTCACAACACTTGATAAGTTTTTTGAGTCAATTTCCCTATCAAGCATATCGCATCACGTGATGCGTTTTTTGAGACAGAGCGGGTACGTATGGGAAATGCACCATGGTGCCCCAGGCTGTAAAAATGCAACACGTGTGTGTAAATGCGCGTAAAAAATTTCTGCATGCGCGTGAATCATCCTGCCCAATTTTATTGAGCGCCTGTATTTGATTTGCTAAAAGAATTTATATAAAAGGCGCGTTTCTGCGAGTTTAACATAGTTACTATTATTTTCTCTTTCTAAATGCATTCGTCTCAGAGAGATCCAGCATACTACACCATCACAAAAAATACCTGCCTTTACACCCTTCGACCCCGCATATCTGTAAGGGGATAACTATCTAAAAAAGGTAGATAGATAGCGGGGTCGAAGGGTATACAGGCGGTATGTTCCTGGTATGCTGGGTCTCTCTCAGACGAATGCATTTAGAAAAAGAGAATATTAGAAACTATTTTAAGCTCGCAGAAACGCGCCTAAGCTGATCAAAAGGTTCGTTTTTTCGAGCTTAACATAGTTACCGTTGGCCAGATATGTGGGGTTAGGGCTAATTTTACAACCAAAGGTAAAACTCCAAATTAAACCATAGTTTAAATTTCAGTTTAACCTTTGGATTAAACCATTGGTAAACAAGTTGCTCAATTTTATAAGTCGCAGTCAAACCACGGCCAGGAAGAAAAGAAGAGTTGTTGGATTGGCTGTAGGATTAGGAACACACCAAGTTTTTTTCTAGGTTATGCGCAATTTTACAACTCATAGTTAAACGTCAAACCTCAGTTTAAACCACAGATGTCAACTTTTTTACGTTTTATAGGTGCAGTTTACCAACAAACTTCGGTTTAACCGTTACCGGCGGTCTGGGTGGTTGTTAAACTTCAGTTTAATAGTTACCAAAAGATTCTAACCTCAAAAAAGTTATTATTTAGTGAAATCGCTGTGATCAATGACTTAGAATTTATTTTTGATCAACTGGATGAAGACAATTATTGACATTGTCGAAGCACGAAGACCAGATATTATTTGTCCTAGAACAAATCCTTTGGAGGAGTCCGGCGATATGTAGATTTTAAAAAGAGGATTGAATTATCTAAAGAGATATGAGAAATTGTTCACAAGAAAATTCGACAAGAGTTGGAACATCCTACAGACCAGCAAGTTTTATTCTCACACCGAGCTCACATGTATATATACTGTATATCTTTCTAACAAATCTGAACATTTTTGTTGTGTCGTCTGGCTGTATGTCTGTCTGTCTGTAACCAACGCTGATATCTCAAAAACTACTTGACTGATTTTTATCAAGTTTGGTTCTAGTTGGTGCCATTTTGGTTAAAATAATCAACCCTATATATGTAAAGAAAATGTAGTCTTTCTTCATGGTCGTGGTTTAACTCCGACTTATAAAATTGAGCAACTTTTTTACCGATGGATTAATCCAAAGATTAAACTAAAGTTTAATCTGGAGTTTTACCTTTGGTTGTAAAATTAGCCCTTAAAAATACTACATTTTCTTTTGATAATTTCATAAAAATCAGTGAAGTAGTTTTTGAGATATCAGTGTTGTTTACATACAGTCATACAGCCACACGCCACAAGAAAAAATGTTTGGAGTTGTCAAAAACGCAAAGTTATACAGTATGTATACGGGTGAGCTCGATGTGATAATATAAAATTTACTGGTCTGTGGGATGTTCCAACTCTTGTCGAATTTACTCGTGCACAATTCGCATGTCTCTTTAGATAATCTAGACCTATTTTTAAAATCTACATCGTCATACTTCCCCAAAGGATTTGTTCTAGTTCGAATAATTTTTGGTTTTCTTGGTGCTTCGACGATGTCAATAATTCCAGTTGATCAAAAATAAATTCTAAGTCATCTCTCATAGCGATTTCACTAAATTCAGTAACTATTAAACTGAAGTTTAACCCACACCCAGACCGCCGGTAACGGTTAAACCGAAGTTTGTTGGTAAACTGCACCTATAAAACGTAAAAAAGTCGACATCCGTAGCTGTTTTCTTTTTGTAGCGTTTACGGTTAACCTTGGTCCTAAAATTTCCCAGAAGTATAAGCAAAATAAGAAGACCTTGATTGTGTAATATCTTCGAATATTGTTTACTTAAATTTTCACATCAAAAATGCTATGACATCATCTACTAGCTGACATGAACAGAACAAATGGACGTAGATAGCACATCCTGTGAAGATCCATACCTTGAGAACCGAACCTTTCTGAACCGGCAAAATAGACTGGTTCCGATTCTCAAGGCATCGAACATGACAGGATGCGCTGTCTGCGTCGATTTTTTCTGTTCATGTCAGCTAATACATGATGTCATAGCATTTTTGATAAGAAAATTTAAGTATAATCCGGAAATTTATAAAAATTAAAAACTTTTGATTATATACACATGTAAACATAAACAATTATCTGTAAATTTAAACAATATTCAAAGATATTACACAATCGTGGTCTCCTTCGTTTGCTTATACTTCTGGGAAATTTTAGGACCAAGGTTAACCGTAACCGCGACAAAAAGAAAACCGCACGTGGTTTAAACTAAGGTTTGACGTTTAACTATGAGTTGTAAATTGCACCAAAAGGATGTACGCGGATATTTTTTCCGGGCATAGTGGATGCTGGATCTCTCTCAGACAAATGCATTTAGAAAGAGAAAACAATAGTGACCAAGCCCGCAAAAACAGGTGACACTGGTGACAGGAGTTGTTATGTTTATGGTGGTGAGAGATAGGATTTAGGTGTAGTTGAGGAAAATCCTTGTTTATTTTTTAATTTAATTTAAGGGCAAAACAGTTGTGGAGACACACGTTCACAACATCTAGACCAGAGCACCAACAATGTCCAAATTAGGTGACAGAGCCCCCAATCAGCAGACCTACAAACTGGTGATTGTTGGTGGAGGAGGAGTTGGAAAATCCGCAATCACTCTACAATTTATTCAGGTAATCTAATAATAACAATTTCGCTTTGACCTATTTTTAATTTAGCTGTAATAAGCTCACAAAAAGCACAGGTGGTTGTCCTTATTTAATTTATTAATATATTTGAGTCTTTAGGCTTTGTTGTGTGTTGTAATATCAGTTTCCATTTATGGACAGCTGTGTCTTTAACCTTGTGTTTCCCACACAAAAGTTTTTTTACCGAAATTCTTTTGTTACATACAAAATTTATTAATTTATAGGTTTTTGATGATGGCCAAACTGAAAATTACCACCTCAATTCGTTTTAAGGTGCCTCTAAGGGGTTAAGGGGGTGTTAAAGCTCCTATTTGGGCATTTTAATAATAAAAGTAGGATTTCAAAAAAATTTAAAAACTTTAGAATGAAATGAAATTTAGTAGAATTATTAATAATTTTAATATTTTAACTTATATCTCCTAATTTTTGATAAAAAATCTTCATCCTGTTGAGTAGGTGGAAAGGGAGGGGGTAAAAATTAAAGGAGTGCATATTTAAAAAAAAATAGTTTGCTGGATAATATTGACATGGGTATTGATTTACAGGTTTTCGAGGATGAACAAACCGAAAATAACCACTTTCATTCATTTTAAGGTTTCCTTAAGGGATGGTGATGGGGTAAAATCTCCAATTTGGGCATTTTAATAAAAAAAGTAAGAGATTAGTAAAAATTTGCATAGTGTTAATAATTTTAATATTTTAACTTATATCACTCAATTTTTTACCAAAGATTTCCATCCTGTTGGGCAGGTGGAAAGGGAGGACATAAAAACTAAAGAGGCATTTTTAAAAAGATATATTTTGCTGGATATTATCGACATGGGTATTGATTTACATTATAAGGTATCCTTAAGGAGTTATGGGAGGGGGTAAAAGCTGCAATTTGGACTTTTTAATAATCAAAGGGTAAGATTTTATTAAAATAATAAAAATTGGCATAGGATTGTTTTATGTTAATTAATGTTTTAACCCATATCCCCTCACTGTTTTACTTAAAATTCTTATCTTGGTTAATATTGATAGGAGAAAAGGAGATTTGAATATGAAAATTATAAAAATACTTTATTTATATTATATTTATAGTTTATTTGTCTAAATTGTAATTTTTACCATCATTGTCACTGTCATTTTGCAAATGTGGTTTCTGTTAATATAGGCTAAGAAAGAAATTTTAGGTTGCTGGATTGCTATGAAGCTAAGAAAATTAACTATATTTATATATTAGTTTTATTTAATTTATAATCAAATGGTTAATTATCTTATGTTGCTACAAGCCTCTCTACATTTTTTGCATGCATGCAAGGTAGTTTGTTCTTTTTGCAAAGACATCTTAGAGTGTCACATTGTGTAGTGCACCCATATCTACCCAATGCCCGACAAGTCTCGCATATATTTGGATGAGCAGACTGGTTTCCACTTTTCTTTATACCACCTGCAAGGTGAGGTGAGGTTAATTCGGCAGTTTCAAACTTATCAGCTGATCTACCCCAAACCTGTCCTGCCTGATATGCTGCCCTTAATGCATGCTGTTGGATGGCATCTTCAGTTGATGGCAAGAAATTCAACGGCTTGCTTTGAGACAAATAAATGTTTTCTTGCCTCATTGACACTGTCCATTTCCTGAACCCCATATAGCATGACAACAAATTTTTCCAGACTTTTTCGACATTTTGCCAGTCTGCATAGAAGCTTAGGAAATTGTAGTTAATCAGTTCAGAATTCAGTGTATTCAAACAGTTGTCCCCAAATACTGAAATAAATCATTTTTGTTTTCTGCATTTCAGAGATAATCTGCCCAATCGCTAGGTAGCAAAGCACAGTTTTTAAATAAGTAAGAGTTATAGTAAAAATAATGGAAATACCACGAAAAAATATTTACATTTTGTCAACAAATTCTGATGTCGGATTTCGGATCCCCTGCTGTCTCTTGTTGCCTCCTTTAGGCTATTAGGGTCATAAAGATCCCAAGCAAAATCAACTCTTTTAACTTGTAGACTTGAGCTAAGTTTTAGAATATAAGGCTTTAATTGACTATTTTGGGCAGTAAGGATCTTGGCAAATCTGGGTTTTAGAGACGATTGTAAATGTGCTTTTAAACAGTTAAAAATCCTTACTTTACCTTCTCAATATATACTGCTGTGTTTATTGCATGTAAAACATCACATTAAAGAGTTTAAAACTCATAGTAGCATTCATAATATTCCCATCAGAAATAATAACAAACTAATTATTCCATTTAGAAGACTAGAAAAAACAAGAATTGGCTCTGACTATGATGGTATTAAATTTTACAATCTTCTTCCAAGCAACATTATAAATCTCGATGCAAAACATTTTAAAGTTACATTAAAAAAGTTTTTGGTAAAACATGCATTTTATGATATCAATGACTTTCTTGATGCAGATCTCTCTAATATGTGTTAACAAGTAAATTTGTCATGTTTTTCTGTTATTTTCATTTTTTTGTTTGTTAATTACTGATTTTGTGTGTTTTTTTTTATAAGAATTAATGTTGCAAATTTTTATTATAAAGCGTGAGCCATGCAATATAATATGAAATTAGAACTTTTTTCAGTTGTGTTAAGTTAAGTCATATTATTTTTATAATACTTATTTTATGTGTGATAAACTTTTTATATTTATTTAAGTTTAATATTTACTTTATTGTATTTCTTGACTTGCATAAGTGCTTTAAGTATGATAATGCCAATAAAGAATTGAATTGAATTTGAATTGAATTATTAAAGTAGTCTCCAAACTTTTTAAAATTTGCTGTAAATCAATACCCATGTTGATAATATCCAGCAAAATATTTTTTATAAAATAAATGCCTCTTTAATAATTGAGTGATATAAGTTAAAATATTAAAATTATTAACAATACTAACCAAATTTTTACTAAAATGTTACTTTTTTTATTAAAATGCCCAAATTGGAACTTTTACCCCCTCACCATCCCTTGAGGAGACCCTAAAATGAATGAAGGTGGTTATTTTCGGTTTGGTCATCCGCAAAAACCTATAAATCAATACACATGTTGATAACATTCAGCAAACTATTTTTTTTAAATATGTGCTCATTTAATTTTTACCCTATCCCTTTCCACCTACCCAACAGGATGAAGATTTTTTATCAAAAATTAAGTGATATAAGTTAAAATATTAAAACTATTAACAATTTAACACCTCCTTAACCCCTTAGGGGCACCTTATTATACCAAACAAACCAATTTAAGAAAATATAAACCCCTCCATTTTTTACTCCCCCTCCCCACCGCGCCTGCACAAGTTTTGGGAGAAGAGCTGCGGGTCAAATTGACTGTTCTGGTCTAAAGAACAACTGTGCAAAGTTTGTTGCTTTTATGACAAAACGCCGCTTTTTCCCACGTAGCCCATGCACTATTTAATTTGTCAGGTCCAATGTGCACAGATGTTCTTATAGGGCAATAAACTTGCACATGTTGCTCTTTGTCTTAGTACTTTGGCACTGAGTTTTGACACCATGTATTGACCTTTATTAGGAGAAAACCCTTAAATTCCAAGACAAACACTTAAAAGTCAGAACATTTACATAAGTACTTGTTTTTGTTTTTAAATTAAGTGTTTTCCATACAGCCTTATTATAGGCTTAATCACATAAATAAATATACATGCATATAATATAAATACATCTTTCTTTTTTTTATGCACATTTGAAAAAATTTAGGGCTATGTTGATTTTATGCTTGTCAACATATATACAGTAAACCACAAAAAATTAGATTCTTTGAATTTTCCACAACTTAAAAACCAATTGATGAAACAATATACTTCATATTTTGCAGTGTGTCAAAAATGACATTTCTTAAAAATTTAAGATGGTGCGAAATTTTAAAAAATAGCAATTTTTCATCCCCCATGAATTTTTTTTCCCTAAAAGATGCATTATTCCTGATAACAAAAATGTATCACTTCCCAAAATCGGTAATCAATTTACTATGCAAGGGGTCTTTGATCTTGGAATATTTTTTCCATATCATTTTTACCAATCATTTTTGACACTTATTATGGAAAATATGAAGTATTGGTTCCAAAATTATAGGCAATCCAAAATGTCTAATTTTTTGTGGCCCACCCTATAATTGGGAGCCAAATTTTTGAAATTAGAAATGGCATGTTGGTTTTTTACAGTCCTAATGAAAAGTGGGGAACTAAAGTCATTTGTTTATTTGTAGTAATGTAACAATTAATATAACAATATATATAACAATATTTTACTAGTTTAAATTGTTAACAATATCTAATGCTAAACTGCTAACAAAATATTAGGTGCACAATGATATTAATAGTATTGTGTTGTGCACCTTTTATCTTTATAAGAGTAAACTTAAATAAAAGAAAGTTCAACCTTATTTCTGCAAACTCATTCAATAACAAATTCGAAATTTATAGGGCCTGTTTTTAATTGAACCATTGTCCATCAAACTCATTCAATATCAAACTCATAATTTTGAAAACCCATTTTTAATAAAACCTGGAACCATTATTTTTCAAAACTGGAATTCGTAAAACCCGTTGTTTATCAGAAAATGATAAAAATAATAAATGAACCGTTTACGCAGGTAGCGCGGCATTTATATACGCATATATACTTCTATGAGTAGCATTCAATATTTATAAAAATAGACATTGTCAAAATCAGTATTTATAAATTAGCAATTATATTAACTATAATTTTACTACTATAAAATAATAATTTCCTGTTTTACTTACACCTAAAATTTGTATGACATTTTGTTTTAAAAGTATACTGACACCTATAATTTTTACAGCTTATTATTAAACCCGTCAAGATCATAGTAATTGGCTATAGATATTATATACTGGCACATCATATTAATGTCGGTTAATCTGTAGTACCTATAATTAAAGATAAAATAAAATTTATGTCATATACATATAAATAAATTGTTAAAAAGTAAATAAATATAAAATAAGCAGTGTAAATAAAAACACAGTTTTGGACATGAATAGACATAGTACTTAGTTGCTAAGACAAATATAAAAATACTGTTATTAAATCATTAAAATTATTACAATGGGCATTTCAGGGAAAGACAATTTTCAAACATTTGTTAACTGTGTTAAACCTATAAAAGACGTTTATGCTTTTTAGTTCTAGGGGCAGATGATTGTAGGTGGCTGCACAGAAGTAGTAGGGACTCTTTTGGTACAATGAGAGATTGTAATTTTCTACCTGCATATTATTTCGAGCTCTTGTGTAATAATCATGATTTGCAGAGGGAAATCTGTCTAAGTGACTCCTGCAGTAGATTATTGCTTCCAATAATAACACACAGGGACGGTTAAAATGTTGTGTTTTCTAAAGATTTGTTGACATGAATCTAGTGGATTTAATTGATAGATGCAGCGTAATATTCTTTTCTTAGTTTGTGTATAGATGTCACTTCCATTCCAGTTAAAAACAATAGTATTGAACACTACCTGTGAATACTTTCATGTGTACGCCTCCGGTTCATGTATTATTGTCAAATGCGCAATCAATTTAGCAAAAATTTCAAATTCCGATTTTTACTAAAAATGGGTTATACAAATTACGTGTTTGATATTGAATGAGTTTGATGAACAATGGTTCCATTAAAAACGGATCTTATAAATTTCGAATTTGTTATTGAATGGGTTTCAAGAAATAAGGTTCGGATAAAAAAATTGGTTTAACAAATTGCAGTTTTTATGGCGAATTGTTCTTATGATGAAAATTTTTATTAAATACAGTCTGATAAATTCCTGGTTTAATAAACCATAGGCATTTGTTATGAATTTATGTTATCTATATATTTAGGATGTACACAATGTCAATTAATTAATAATTTAATAATAAATATGATAATCTTGCAATTTTTATTCTTTATCATATAATGGACTTTAAAATGGCTTTTTATGATGCATTTAATTATATTTTTCCTATATCTGTTGGTTCATTTGCTATCAGGCATATCATTAAAAATTTTAGGTCCTATGCAGTATATGTGATTTTGACAGGCTTGTGTGTTTGGAATTTTGCAGTTCAACTTTTACTTTTTTTGAAGCTCTAAAATGTTTTTGTCCTTAAAATAAAATAAGCAAAAAAAAATTTGTAAATCGATTATATCTAACTGGTTTTTTTTTTTAATTTTTAGAGCTATTTTGTAACAGATTATGACCCTACCATAGAAGATTCATACACAAAACAATGTGTAATTGATGACATACCTGCTAAATTAGATAGTAAGTATATTTTCATATTTTTCTTGATCAAACATTGGCCTAAGTGCAAATTTTCCAAAAATGAGTTAGTAGGCTCATCTTACAAATTGAAATGCATTCTTTTAAATAAAATTAGCCCCAAATAGAAAAATCTGGATTTGAAAATTATAATGTCAAAAACTTCACAAGTACCACAATTTGAAACCAAATAAAACATTTAAAATTTCGACCAAATCATTCCTTATTTTCTGCAGATAGGACCTTGTTCAACTAAGTCACATAATTTTTTGCTGGATCTTAAAAACTTGAGGGTTGATTTTTTTAGAACTATCTAGAGTGCTTTCTTTTAAATTTAACTAGTTATAATTTTAAATCATGCATTGAGTTGCACATTTTCTCATAAAAACAAAATTTAATTAGTATATCATAAATAAAATGTATTTCTTCCTTATTTACTTCTTGTAAAAACTAGAAAATATAAATTTTTAATGCACTTTTAGCTTCATATTCTATAGCGTAAACATAATTAAATAGAGTACAGTTTAATTGTGTTTATGCAAGAAAAGGAAAGACCACATTTTGAACTTGAACCAATAAACAGTTCTTAAGTAAACTAATTTTGAACTAAAATAGCTCGAGAGTAAAGTAATTTACGAACAAGTTTAACAGAAGACTAGATTGATACTAGTATCGGCTCGAGTATAGGCTTTTTAGCTATGTAATAAAGAAGAATTCTTTGAATTCAAAGAGTAGTGAAATTAATTGATCACTGTACAATAATGTTTCATTTTATTATTGTTCATTCTTAATTATGTATTAAAATGTATATTTTGAAATAAATTCTCTTTGACCCAAAAAATTATTTAGAGACACTAAGGAACTGAACTGTAAAATATTTTTTTAAATTAATTTTTCTTGCGCATTTGGACTGTGTTCTTCCCAATTTATCTTATTTTGTTATTTTTGTAACATTTTATTCATTTCTTTTTTTTCCAGTTTTGGATACAGCAGGTCAAGAAGAATTCAGCGCTATGCGAGAACAGTACATGCGATCAGGTGAAGGATTTTTATTAGTGTTTTCGGTGACTGAAAGGTCAAGCTTTGACGAAATGTACAGATTTCATAGACAAATTTTAAGGGTGAAAGATAGGGACGAGTTTCCAATGCTTATGGTTGGAAATAAGGTAGGTTCAGCACCTGAAGCTTTGTACATATTTAAATACAGGGTGTCCATTTTTTGGAAAACTGGGAAAAGTCAGGAAAATGTCAAGGAATTTTGACAAAATTCTTGAAATTTAAATTGCTTAGGCCCTAAAAAATTTATTGAACTTTAAAAACAACAGTACCATTTAAGAATGTCTCTAGATAGACTTAAAAATGCTGATTAAAATAAAAAAAAATGATTTAAAGGGCAAGAATGAAGCTCATTTTTAGGGAATACAAAACACACAACAAGCTCAAAAATTCCTGTCCGAGCCTTTCATGCATTTGCCACTGCATGCAGAAAAGGATTAGCCACTGTCGGCTACAGAGGGAGGTGATCATCATTGCTGGCTGCTTACACAATTCACGTTTCTAAAATATTTTAGAAAAAGCAAAAAGTAGATCAACAGTTTTGAAGGATGAACTTACAGGGGGTCTTTAGCGAAAATATATGTTGTGTTTATTTTGTTAAAGAAATTATCGTAAGACGCTGATTTTATTGATTTTTTTAAATTACTTTATAACCTAGATTTTTAATTTCAAAAATTAAAAAGTTTCACTATTTCTCACTATATCCTTAGACATAACTATCTGTCTATCCATTTTGAATCTATCATACACCCAGTGGCGCACCCAGGAAATGACTTGGGAGAGGATTTTAAGGATAACTAATAAAAAAAACTTAATTTGAAGTAAAAATGTGACCATAATTCTTAAATATACTACATCTTTAAACCTTGTTTTCCTTATCATATTTTTATGTTCTTCTAAATTTCTATGTTAAAGTAAATAAGCGATGTTACAAATAGTAATAGGTATATAATAGGTACGAATCCCGTCTTTTTTGTTTTGCAGTTTAGTTTGTAAAAAAAAGATTGATATTTTTTCCAAACCCTACTTTAAGAAAATTCTTGATCTATGCCCAAATTATAGTTGAACTTTGGCATTCTTTTATTTTATGCCGTTTATTTTCTACCACAAAACTCATATATCTATAATTTTTTATTGACGTTTTTATTTGTTCTGAAAATAGATGTTTTTAAAATATCAAATTTTAAAGACCGATTAGATATTTATTTTTAGAAACACAATTTTAATGATTACGGGTAAAATTGGGTCATCTTTATTTAACCATTTTATATTTTTAATGAGCCATTAAAAATGTTTCAATAGTTCAATTTATTAAATATGAGCAGCTGAGTATTCCACCTGTTATTTTAAATCTATATTTTCTCAAAATAATTCTTTAGATCGCAGATAAACTATGTTAGAAATACAGCCCTTTCTGTTTTTATTTCTTATTTTAAAACACTTGGACAAAGACTAACAACAACTTATTACATAGTTTTTCTGATTATATATTATATTGAAATATATCTGTTTCTAAAAATACCCAAACATCAGAGTGCCTAGCTTTTACGGTTTTCAAAAGAATATTGTTTTATACTTTTATCAAAAACACGATTTAGTCATTGTTCACAAATTACAAAACACCGATCGGTGTAAAAAATTGATCCGGTTTTTTACCCATTTATTGAATTGATTCTGGTTGGATCAAAAGCAATATAAAGAAAACCCCGTTTGTTAAAAGTTTGTCTTAATCTTATTAAAACCTTAGCAAAAAGTTAACTTCTATAACCTTATTTTAAATTTAAATTCATTTAGATTCTGGTGTAAACTCTCAGATATTGTCAAAAAATTATTGAAGATTAGCTTTTATTAAAACCACGCCATCTTTGCTGCATAATATCTTCAGGTAGATCTCCAACAGTAAAAAGAGGTGCTTATTAGAACCTTATTTGCTTATGAAATTGAGTAAAAAAATTAAACTTTTGTAGGCAATCTTATTTTGAATTTGAATTTTATGTCTAAATTAAGCTTTTGTAATTCTTCTAAATTGTTGTGCATAACTTCTTCTAGATCTTATAAAATCCTTATAGAATATGATGAAAATCATATCTGTTTTAACCAGGTGGAATGTGGGTTTTTTGGCGCAGGCTCTTTTATCTTCTAATATGTTATTACAGGTAGATCTCGAACAGCAAAGAGCAGTACTTATTAGAAACTTATTTGCTTATAAAATCGAGTAAGAAATGAAGCTTTTGTAGGTAATCTTATTTTAAATTTGAAATCTTCTAAATTTAACCTTATAAAATCCTTACAGAATGTGATGAAAATCCTATCTGTTTGAACGAGTTTGAATGCGTTTTTTTTGGCGAAAGCTCCTTCATGTCCTAATATATTAAATTATTACAGGTAGATCTCGAACAGTAAAGAGTAGTGCTTTTTAGAACCTTATTTGCTTATTAAATCGAGTAAAAAATTAAGCTTTCGTAGGTAATCTTATTTTAAATTTGAATTCTTCTAAATCTTTGTGTAAATCCTTGCATAATATCTTCTAGACCTTATAAAATCCTTATAGAATATGATGAAAATCGTATATATTTTGACGAGTTTGAATGTAGGTTTTTGGGCGAAGGCTTTGAAATGTTCTAATATATTATTACAGGTAGATATGGAACAGCAGTAGTAAGGGGCGGCCCGCAGGCCTGGCAATTAGGCCTCTTCATGGGCCCTTTCTGCCATAACCCGTGTCGCACCCTTATCCCTCCACTCTTTCTACATGTCCTGCCTCTCTCCGGGCCTGCCTGCCTTCCTTACGAAGGTCAGCACGTCAGCCATCTTAAAGAGTGTAGCTCCTCCTCTTCTATTGTGGGGGCACCCCACGTCTGCTGCCTCAATCTGGCGTAACCGTCACACTCTCCTATCAGGTGCACCGTTGATTCCTCCGCCTACCCACATGCTGGGCAGGCGGAGTCGTCCAACACTCTGATGCATGTCAAGTGCTTACGCAGCCGATTATGCCATGTCAGCATTCCTACTAACAGTCCAATGTCCTTGCGAGTTTTTCCCAGGAGCCATTTAGTTCTGGCTGCGTCTGGTCCACTCACGAACAGTTTGGACTGTCTGCAATCCCCTCCAGGAGGACTTCAGTTCATCGCTCGCCCATTTATTGAGTTCGCTCTGCCCCTGTTTTCTTCCCAAGAGCGGTTCCGGTCCAATATATTGGGTTTCGGCCCCAGCTCTGGCAAGTTCGTCCGCCTTCTCGTTCCCTGGCATAACTGTCACCCTCTTGTCTTCAGCTAATGTCTGTAGTGCGTTAACGCACTCCTCCACTAGGCTACTGACAATTTTTGATCAACTAAGAGCCTTGAGGGCAGCCTGACTGTCGGAACATATGCAAATGTCTCTCCTGCCATTTCTGATCTCTGGTAGGGTTGCCGCCATGATAATGGCGTCTACCTCCGCCTGAAAGACCGTAGCGTGCTCGCCAAGCGGGTAACTTTCTCGAACTTCTAGGTCTTCCACATGCACTCCTGCACCTGTTGTCTGCCTGGCTGACAGTTTTGATCCGTCAGTGTAGCAGACCGTCGCATCTCTGCTTAATTCGTTTCGGAATTCTTTCCTCTGCCATCCATCCTGTTCAGGTATTGTGACTTTGTACTTTTTGTCAAACCTCCATGGTTTCGAAGGAGTCACTACTGGCATCTTTAAAAGAGGCAACTCTTTTGTTACCAGTTCCTCGATTAATGGCGTATATCTCCGCCTGAAAGACCGTAGCGTGCTCGCCAAGCGGGTAGCTTTCTTGAACTTCTAGGTCTTCCATATGCACTCCTGCGCCTGTTGTCTGCCTGGCTGACAGTTTTGATCCGTCAGTGTAGCAGACCGTCGCATCTCTGCTTAATTCGTTTCGGAATTCTTCCCTCTGCCACCCACCCTGTTCAGGTATTGTGACTTTGTACTTTTTGTCAAACCTCCATGGTTTCGAAGGAGTCCCTACTGGCATCTTTAGAAGAAGCAACTCTTTTGTTACCAGTTCCTCGATTAATGAAATCGAGAAAAAAATTGAGCTTTTGTAGGTAATCTTATTTTAAATTTAAATTTTTGTGTAAATCCTTGCATAACTCTTCTAGACCTTATAAAATCCTTATAGAATGTGATGAAAATCGTATCTGTTTTAACGAGTTTGAATGCGGTTTTTTTGGCGAAAGCTCCTTCATGTTCTAATATGTTCTTACAGGTAGATCTCGAATAGCAAAGAGCAGAGCTTTTTAGAACCTTATTTGCTTATGAAATCGAGTAAAAAATTAAGCTTTTGTAGTTAATCTTATTTTAAATTTGAAATCTTCTAAATTTTTGTGTAAATCCTTGCATAGAATATAATGAAAATCGTATCTGTTTTAACAAGTCTTTTTCATATTCTAATATGTTATTACAGGTAGATCTCGAACAGCAAAGAGCCGTACTTATTAGAAACTTATTTGCTTATAAAATCGAGTAAAAAATGAAGCTTTTGTAGGTAATCTTATTTTAAATTTAAAATTTTCTAAATGTTTGTGTAAATCCTTGCATAACGTCTTCTAGACCTTATAAAATCCTTATAGAATGTGATGAAAATCGTATCTGTTTTAACGAGTTTGAATGCGGTTTTTTTGGCGAAAGCTCCTTCATGTTCTAATATGTTCTTACAGGTAGATCTCGAACAGCAAAGAGCAGAGCTTTTTAGAACCTTATTTGCTTATGAAATCGAGTAAAAAATTAAGCTTTTGTAGTTAATCTTATTTTAAATTTGAAATCTTCTAAATTTTTGTGTAAATCCTTGCATAACGTCTTCTAGACCAAAAAAATTCTCGTAAAAGCCTTACAGAATATGATGAAGTGCGGATTTTTTGGCGAAGGTTTCGTCATGTTCTAATATGTTATTATAGGTAGATCTTGAACAGCAAAGAGCAGTGCTTATTGGTACCTTATTTGCTTATGAAATCGAGTAAAAAATTATGCTTTTGTAGTTAATCTTATTTTAAATTTGAAATCTTCTAAATTGTTGTGTAAATCCTTGCATAGAATATAATGAAAATCGTATCTGTTTTAACAAGGCTTTTTCATATTCTAATATGTTATTACAGGTAGATCTCGAACAGCAAAGAGCAGTGTGGCAAGAAGAAGCGCAACAGCTCGCCCGGCAACTAAAAATCCCGTACATCGAATGCAGCGCGAAAATGCGCATGAACGTAGACAACGCGTTTTACGAACTCGTGCGAGTGGTGAGGAAATTCCAGGCTTCCGAACGGCCGCCTCTCAAACCGAATTACCTGAAAACCAAGAAAAGGTGCTGCTTACTTTAATAGAGGTTGTGAAAAAATTGGTTGTATTTTAGGTAGGTACAATTTTTTTTTATGGAATAACATTAAAATTGTCGAAAATTGCATTTTAACCAAAGCAAAACAGTAATCACAAAATGTTTTTCTCACTGAAATAGAATTTAATATTTGATTCCTGGTCGGTTAATAATAATAAATTATTATTATCGCCTCTTGGGTACACTCTTTTGGCTGCTCTCAAGTCTGCCTGAGGAACAAAGTTAAATCATCATGAGATATTAGACACTTAAAGTAAATATTTCAACGCATCCGTATCGTTATACGTAACGCGTTCGAAACAAAGTCAAAACACGCTACATTTTTGACTTGTTTATGCGATGTTTCGAACGATGCCCGCTTTTTTGAAGAGTGCGATGACAAGACTGCTGATTGAAATCGTTGCGTACGTTCGTGGGTCCCTAACGATACGTACATCCTTCTGTACGCAACAAGATTCTGTCATCGCACCCTTCCAAAAAGCGGGCATCGTTCGAAATATCGCATAAACAAGTCAAAAATGTAGCGTATTTTGACTTTGTTTCGAACGCGTTACGTATACCGATACGGATGCGTTGAAATATTTACTTTCAGTGTCTATTAATTAAACGTCTTTGATAAACTACTCAAAAATGCTTACGGCGAATTACGGAAAATATTAATGGGGCCTAGTTTTTGAAGCCGAAAGAATGATCGAACTGTAGACGTCCAATGTAAACGCATACATGCCCTTTTCCCTATATCTCAAACTTTGACTTTTTATTAGTGTATACTTAAACACACCATCAGCTTGTAATGTCTGACATCATTAAATTCGGTATGACGATGACGTTATGTCATATTGATCAAATCAAAAATAAAAAGGCCTCTAATCAAAAAAATGCCTTCATTTAAAACAAATAACCTTACTACCCGACTACGCAACGCAAAGGAGAGTTTTGCGTTTAGTTTCTTGTTTCTAAAATCAATGTTTTAATCTCGGATATAATTAGTTAATGATACCAGAAATCGCCAATTAAACAGCAGATAAATATATTTCAAAACAATCTTTATTGCAAAAGAGTAATTATCACTCGAGTTACAGAAGACGGCTGGTCTATAAGGAGAGCGGCCATTCATTTTAAGGTTGATAAAATGACGATAAAAAAATGAAAAAAGGGATAGATCTCGGGATGGATTCAAAATAACACAACGGATTGGAAACAACTAAATATTATTTAAAACACTGCAAACGCCTGGGCATTGTAAAACTTCAAAATATTCATGATCTTCTGAGAGCACCTCCAATGCGCGATGAATTGCATCGCTTACCTCTTCAGCATTTTGTGGTCTCCAGTTTCCCTGATAATTAATTTTGACGGGCATATATTTCCTATTGGGTTGAGATCAGGGCTGTTGGATGGCCAAAGAAGAGATTCAATATTATTTTCTTCAAACCACTGGCGAACAACATTAGCCGTGTGCACGGGGCAGTTGTCCTGCTGGTAAACGAAGTCGTTGTTTTCGTAAAACATCTGCACAGATGGCAACATAAAATCCTCAAAAATCTCAATAGATCTCCTGTTGAATCTTTCTTCGATTTGCCAAAACATACTCAAAACCTCTAATTTGGTTGGTGTATTTTGTATGAAACCTAAAATTACCTGTTTTTGTTCTTCCGTTAAAAAAGGTTTTTTTTTTGCAGAGAATCGACAGGAAATTTCAGATTTTTTTAATCCTTCTGTTAATAGTTGAGGAACCTGGGAAAATCGTTATATTAGATGCTTCAACGGATCTGGCAAAAGGATTTTGTCTGGGATGGTCGATAAGCCTTTCATCTTGTATCTCATAACTTACAGGCTTTCTTCCTGGGGCCCAATTCTTGAATCACTCGAATTTCAGTCGTATACGGATCAAATTTTGGCAAAAATTTCACGAAAAAAGGGTTAAATATTCTTTAATCCACTATTAACGCTCACACAAACTCAAACTTGTACTGAAATTGTATAATATTTAGTTAAATTCGCCACAAAATTAAAATTTTACATTTTTATTTTGCTAATATTCGAAAGTTTTGGCATTCCTCTGTCATAATCGTTCGGATCTCCGGCGATGCAAATTCGAGTGGAAATTTCCCTAGTGTCAATTTAACTGAACTGAAAAAATTTTCAAAAATTGATAAGTGGAAATTGCATCCTTTTTGAAAATTGCATCTGGAAATATCCCGGGGATAATTGTCAATTTTGACATTTATAGTTTCAAAACATCAAAACAGTCGATAAATTTAGTGTAGTAGGCTATTATAATTAGTTGCTATGGAGCTAAAACAAAATGGCTACAGTAAATAAAGTTTCGATTTGGTCGTCGTTTTCACAGTCATTTTGAACTTTTTAAATAAACAACAGAAATAGCCCGTTTTGGTAATTTTTCTTTAAACGATATCAACGAAATTGCGGAAAATAGTACTCCCGTCAGTTAGAAAAAAAATTAATTGTTATTAAAGTATGGTATTAGCAACTACCTAAATAAACTTTCATCAACTCGGGAAATTTCCGATCAAAAATATATTTCCTGATGGAAATTTTTCAAAATTTGGTCTTTAGCCAATTTTTTTTTTTTAAAGCATTCGTGCATTGCACCAAAGAAAAAATCCCTCACCCTGCGGGTTCGGGATTTTTTCCGGTGCAATGCACTCGTGCTTTTGTTAAAAAATTGGTTTCAGACAAAATTTTCAAAAATTTCCGGAACTATTTCATGCACTAGTTATATTTCTACTGGAAATTAATATTGTGCAATGTGCATACAAGTTCAAATTTAATTTTGTGTTTGGTATTTTAATTAGTGAAAATTAACCCTTTTTTTCGTGAAATTTTTGCAAAAATGTGATCCGTATACGACTGAAATTCGAGTTCAATTCGATTCAAGAATTGTGCCCCAGATCTATGTTTTCTATTCATCGAATTATTTTGTATCCAGCGCTTTTTCCATGGTACTATCGTCCCTTTATTAACCCCAAAATGAGTGACCGTTCTCCTTATAGATCAGTCCTCTTCTAAAACTCGAGTGATAATTTGTGGTTTCGTAAATGTTGTAATTTGCGGCATTTTTTACTTTGAAATTATTATTATTATATTATTGTCAACATCAGTTTGACGCTTACCGTCAGCTATTTTAAACTGGTGAATGGAATCAATATTAGAAAAGTGAATTTTGCGGGATAGGAAACGCATGTATGCGTTTTTTTACTTACTCGCGTGCGGTAAAGTGCACTTTACCGCACTCATTTGCGTGCGGAAAGTAGTACTTTGCCGCACTCAGTGCGGTTAAATTAATTTTATAGCTGCAGCCGTTTTCGAGAAAACGCGACCCCCCCTAGCTTAACCGTTAAGCTTAGAGGCCACCCCGTGACTTCAATTATGCTAAAACAAGAAAGTTCAAATAATATTCAAAGTTTTTAAAATATTCCTAAGTTTTTTTTTAATTACATAGTGTTTAACTTGTTTTGTGGGGTTTTATTTTGAACGGTATTGGTTTCAGCTTTTTTGTAGCTATTTTGTTACGATTAAAACATTTTTGTAGCTGCAGCCGTTTTCAAGAAAACCAGACTCCCCCTAGCTTAACGGTTAAGCTGAGGAGCCACCCTATAACTTTGGTTGGGTTGGGTTAAAGTCCATCGTTGGATTATAACCAAAATTTGCATTTCCGTCAATTTTTTGCTGCCGCATGCCGTTTGAAGGTTTGATTTTTTTTAAATAAAGCCCCACAACAAGTTACACACTAATACAAAAGTTTTGAATATTTTTAACATTTTTAATTTGTGATCCCCTCGAACAAACCGAGCTACAAATTGTGGTGTTTATTTGAACTTTCCGGCTTTAGCAGAACTGAAGCTATGGGGGCCCCTCTTAAGCTAGGTGAGTCGCATTTTCTCGAAAACGGCTACAGCAACAAAATTAATTTAACCGTAACAAAATAGTTACAAAAATGCTACAAAATGTACGGTAAACCGACGTTATAATAGATAAAACTAGAATTCCTTTATGCATTTTTGACATATAGTGTAGGGGCATATGTTGATAATTTCTATCCCGTGGGATTTTGAATGAAGGAGTTTTGTGACTATGTGGGATTGGGAGCTCTTTAGTCACACAATCGATTGTTACCGGGTGTTTTGTTTGCATCCGTGTAGAAGGGGTTGATATGACGTCATCTTTCAAGATGGCGGCCAAAAATCATAAAAAATACAGCGCTTTCGCAACCGGGGCACGAATATACTTAATTAACTTTTAAGTTCATCCGACCTTAAATGACCTTTAAAATCGCAAAAAACAAGATTTTTGCCATTTTCTCTTTAAAATTTTTTAATAATTCGACGTTTTGTCACACTAACTTCAAATATACCTCAAACTATTAGGCATATAACTTCGATCCATCGAGTTTGATGCAGCTTGAAGCTTTATGACCTTGAAAAATACCCCAGTAAAATTCACATATTGCAAAAATAACTAACTAAAGGGCGCTACTATTCAACTATTAAAGCGAAAAGGACCAAATTTGGTAGGAAAGATAAGAAGGTCGATTCCAGTAACATTGTTAAAAAAATTTGGTTCAGCTATGATGCGTTTCAATAAGGCGGCTGATATATCAAAATGGCGACCTACAACCACATTTTATTTTATCCAATTTCGAATAAAAACCAAACTGACAAGGTGGCCATCAATTATTGTTGACTTATCGCCGCTTACTATGAAAAAAAAAGTTTAGTTGATGTATGACCTTGATTGACCTTAGAAATACCATGTACAAGTAAAAAACCAGGTTTTTGTAGTGTTTTTTCCAATTAACCACTACGCAAAAACTTTAAGTGCCGGAGATGAAATTAACATCTTAGCCATAACTAAACACATAATTTTAAATCTCCCTATCATTTTTTTTTGATCTGACGTCTAAGGTGTGTATGCTATACCCCGGTAAAAATGAGCTATATGTCGTTTTTATTAAGTGTCGGAACTGTGAATTTTAGGTTCTAATCACTTGTCTAGCCAACAAAGTCATTTAAATTACCTATAAGAGAGTTAGCAGAAGTTAGATATACATTTCCATATATTGGACCAGGTGTTTTAGATGCTATTTTACAAAATGGCGGTCAAAAAAGCATAACAAATTCTAATTATGCCAGTACTGCATGTCTATACTTGTTTATTAACATTCATAATAAAATTCAAGAATGAGGTCACAGCTATTTATTCACACATTCATGTGCCACCGGGTGTTTGGTTCGCATCCGTGTAGGGTCATTCCATATCAAATCAACCAAAAAATCACAAAAATTTTACGCGACCAATTCCAATTTTGATGATTTTTGGTATATATTTTCTTCTTACCATAAAAGTTGAAAATGCAAATTTTTAGATTTTTTTGATTCGTAGTTTTTTTTTTTTAATTTTTCAAAATAAAAAAGTCAGCATTTTGACCTTAACAAGAATGTACAAAACTAGCAATATCTCGAGAACCACTTACACTAGGAAAGTAATAAATGGCTCATTTTAAAGTCATTTTGAAGCTCTTTTTTATGAAATATCACAACATAATTTTAACAAAAAAAAAATTGAAAATAAAAAATTGAAAAAAAAAATTCAAAAATTCAAAAAGGCCCTTTTTAATTTTTTTGAAAAAAATATATAATTTTGAAAATAAATAATTTTATGATGGAGAAATGATGGGTTCAATGTCAAAAAAAATATCAAAAATATTAAGTACATTAAAAATCATGCATTTAAAAAAATAAACATATTTTAGGAGCACCAATAGTGCACTGGATATTAAAATAAATAAATTTGTTGGATGGATACAGGTTTTAAAAAATACCCAGAGGCTTTATCTACAAATTATTTTATTTTAAACTCGCAAAAGAAATAAACAAACTTTTCTACTTCGTTGATAAAAATTAGACAGAAAACACTAAGACTAACTATATACCTTAAATTTATTTTTTTAACTTTCTTTTAAGAATTTCTGATGAATCTGACATTTCTTTTTTGCTGACATTGTAAGTTCTGCCAGTAGCAGTGTTGGGTTCAACTTTTTTTATAAGACTTTCTGGTTTAATAATTAAAATATCTTGAGGTGTTGGGTAAAAAAATGATGAGGCAGGTCCTCGTGGATGAAGAAAGCTTACTTTCAGTTCTCCGCTCTCATTATTTTTCCCCAAGACACAAGCCAGCCACCAAGCACTGTCATATTCTACAGTGACAAACCCTGACTCGATATTTTGCAAAATAATGCTTCCACCTTTAAAAAGATTATGTGTTTCGACCTCTAAGCATGTAGAAAACTGTTTTGCCAAAAACGTGCTTTCTGTAAGAGGAATTACAGCATGAATTTTTTGTGTCCCCGGTATTGTTAAGACTTCCGCAAATCTTTTATTCAAAATTATTTCATGATTTGTATAATCTGCTTCTGTGCAATATTTAAAATCAATGCCAGATATGTTTTCTTCACACCAAGTAAACAATTGTAGAGGTGTCATTATTTGATTGTCATAGGGCCTCTGCAAACTGGCTTTGGCAGCAAGTCTTTTAACAGTTCCTCCCAAGCCATCGCAGGCACTTTTGCCATGCGAGGTGGCAAAATAATGCCACTCTGCTTCAACACCAAAATCTTTTTTATGCAGGCATATATTCAGAAAATTCTTTTTGTTTTTGTACTGCGCAGCACATCCATCCGAAAAATAAAAAAATTTGTTAAGTCCTGGTATTTTGATTTTTAAATCAGGCATTAATTTTTTTAAAAATAAATGAAATGCAATTGTATTATGTGTCAAGCTTTCCGAAATAAACACATAATTCAGGTTGTGCAGTTTACCACCACTTAGAAAATAAATGGCAAAAGGGTGGAGGGTTGCCTGGCTGTTATTCCAATGATAAGACTGGACTTCATCTTGCATAACAAAGTGATCAAAGACTCTCCAGGTTTAAGGTTAATTTTTATTTCATTTTTTGCATTTTTGCAATAAAAGAATGTGATTTAAGTTTTACAAGATCATCAGTAAATTCCTGGACAAAATCATCACTTTTCTTAACAACGGTTTCCATAGTACACCTATCTACTGAGACCCACTTTTTAAATGAGACCTCATCAATTAATTCTTCCTCAAATTTTTCTATTAACGTATTTTTAAACTGTTCTACTCCAGGACATTGCTTGCATCTATTGCTTAAAAAACAGTCCACTGAAGGTGGATTACACATTAGTTTATAAAGGCAATCATGATAAGATATTGCAAGAGGCCTGTTATTTTCATCATATAGCTTATTTAATTTGGAGCCATTGAGCATTAGTTTTATATTTTGATGTATATTACATACACATACAGTATGAGTCCCACTTTTTCCTGCCAGTATACAGTTTTTGGGTCGCAGTTCACAAAATTTTGAAAACCCAATTTTTTCATTGGGGTACTCAGTTTTAAACAATGCATAAATTTCTTTTAAATTAGCTAAGACTAATTTTTTTTGTACATATTCTTTTTCAGCTCCATATTTTCTGATAACAACATAATCTTTTTTACCTGGCTAATGTCATCCACCACTATTTGGGCCACTCTATCACTAAGGGTCTTTCCCGGTTTGGGGTTAGGAGAACATAATATCCCATTGTCCTTAACTAACTGTTTTACAGCTCTGGCCAAATATTGAGAAACTCCAAATTCTTCTTCAATCTTCTTTCTACTCCAACTTTGAGGTAAACATGATAAAACTAGTATTTTCTCACTCCTCTTTTCGGTTTTTAAAAATTTGTCCTTTAACTGCTTAATCATTTCACTTTCGTCACTCTGGCATTCCTTTACTAGCGTTGAATCTGATTCCTTTGTAAATGCTTTCGCAATTGTATGCTGTACAATATCAATTTTTTCTTTGTATACATTTTTTCTTTTAATCGGCGACACACCAAGAAGCTCCAATGACTTGTTTAAAAGAGTAAATGATTCAGCAGGATCTTGAAAATCTGGATCATTTTCTGGAACTTGACTGGGTCTAAAAAAATTTAAAAAGTTAGTTTTTTATAAGAACTTAAAAAGGGGGTAACAGCTGACCCAAAATGTGTACATAATGCCAAGAAATTTGTACATAATGTCTGTATTCTCAAAATGCCATGCAAAATAATGCCATGCAAAATAATGCCATGAGATTTTTCCACTCCGTACTTGACGCAATTGGTTTAGTTTATTAATTTTATATTAAAAAATACTATTTGTTACTTACCCTGCCTCATCTTCTTCAGATGCCTTAAACTCCTTTGAAAGCTTTAGTCTACAACCATCACAGATTTTCATTCCCATTTTGACATTTTTGTAACTGCACATCCACTTGGTCACATTTCTTAATTTCCCAAAATGCTTGATTTTTAACTCTAGTGGATCACAGCACTTTACTTTATATTTAGTCCATCCACTTGCCTCACCCATAGTTGAAACTTTTAAAATTACACAGAGATGACTTCTGATAAACCTTCAGTCGAACTATTATGTATCGATTATTTGGAGCTGTATCAGGAAGATACTTGCCAAAAATTTAAAATCAATTTATGCAGGAATTTTCATGTCAGCAAATCCCCACAATGTACCTAAACAGACCAATAAAATGAAGGAGGTGTGTCCTTAATGTTAAACAGGAATAAACAGGCAGTATTTCACAAAAGTATTGGCAGGTTTATACAGGCATATTTTCCTAAGAATTGGAACATCCAATAGTACGTCTCCGGTGGAAAAGAGGTTTTGTAAGTAAATATTACAATGGGGGGCAATGTTAATCTGATTACTGATACAGAATGAAACGTAGGATATAATTTTTTATTAAATAAAATATTGTTAAATATTTTTATAATATCGCTTTAAACCCCATTATATTCTTCTAATTACCAAAATGCATTGTCTATTTATAGGCGATTTTTCATGCATGTGAAATTTTTAATAAATTTTTTCACATTGAACCCATGATTTGTCCATCTCAAAATTTTGTGAATAGTTTAATAACACTTTAAAGAAAATAATATAATTTTTTGAAAAAAATTAAAAATGGCCTTTTTGAAATTTTTCAAAAAAAAAAATCAAAAATTTTTTTTTTTATTTTTTTTTCAATATATGTTATGCAATATTCTCATAGGAAAGGTCTTTATAAGAGCTTTAAAATGAACCTTCACCTACTTTTCTATTATAAGTGGTTCTTTGGATATTCCTAATTTTGTGCGTACATGTTAAGGACAAATAAGTGACTTTTTCGATTTTCAAAAATTAATTCAAAATAAACAACTGGTCAAAAAAGTCTGAAATTTTGGATTTTCCAGTTTTTTGGTAGGAAAAACATGTATACTAAAAATCATCAACATCGGAGATGGTGTGGTAAAATACCCTGGTTGACTTGATATGGACTGACCCTGTAGAAAGTTCGTAACCTTAATGAAAACGACAGGCATATAGGTCATTTTTACCGGAGTATAGCATAAACATATTGGACGCCAGATCAAAAAAAAAATTTTCGTTATGGCTAAGATGTTAATTTCATTTCCGGCACTTAAAGTTTTTGCGTAGTGGTAAATTGGAAAATCTACAACAAAAAGCTGGTTTTTCACTTGTACATGGAATTTTCAAGGTCAATAAAGGTCATGCATCAACTAAACTTTTTTTCATAGTAAACAGCGATAAGCCAACAAGAATTGATGGCCACCTTGTCATTTTTGCTTTTTTATGAAATTGGATAAAATAAAATGTGGTTATAGGTCGCCATTTTGATATATCAGCCGCCATATTGAAACGCGTCATAGCTGAACCAAATTTTTTTAATAATATTGTTGGACGTGATCATCTTATCTTTCTTACCAAATTTGGTCCTCTTCCCTTTAATAGTTGATGAATAGCGCCTTTTAGTATGTTATTTTTGCAATATGTTAATTTTACTGGCGTATTTTTCACGGTCGTGAAGCTTCAAACTGCACAAAACGTCGAATTATTAAGATTTTTTTGTAGAGAAAATGTCAAAAATCTTGTTTTTTGCGATTTTCAAGGTCGTTTGAGCTCGGATGTCCCTGAAAATATTTTTTTTGGAATCCTCGTCGTCGAATTATATGAAATCGAGTATAATCATGCCCCAGTTGCAAAAGTTGTATTTTTTATGATTTTTGGCCGCCATCTTAAGAGATGACGTCATATCAACTCCTTCTACACGGATGCGAACAAAACACTCGGTAACACTTTATTATGTGACTAAAGAGCTATCAATCCCACATCGTCACAAAACTCCTTCATTCAAAATCCCACGAACTTACACATGCCCCTTCACTAATAATAAAACGTCTCTAGATGAAACAAGTTATAAAATGGTCGATAAAAGCTAGTCTCAATGATTCTTTATTAACGTTTATTTCTCTGTTTATTACTGGGAAACTATTAAACTCCAAAAAAGATTCTTAAAAAATAAAAATTGTAAAAAAATATGCATAAAATAAAATAATATATTTTTTTCTCATAATAATATGGTTGAAATTTTTTCGAAAGAGAATTATTGAGAAAATTAAGTCAAAATGAATTTTACTGGGTGTCACACAAGAAATGGAGCGACATGGCCCCATTCAAATTTTTTTAGTTAGTATCAACTTTTCACCTAACTATAAATTTGCAGGGTGGTAAAGAACGGTCCCTTCCATGTTTATTTAGACAAAACCTAACCTCAATGACCCACTGAACGCTAGATTGTTGTTGTTTCCACATTTGAAGTTTTTAGGTTTTTTTGGCGGAAAGAGTATTTGTTTACATTTTGGCCATGGAAGACTCTTGAAAATAAAATTATTTCAAAATATCTTACAATTGTGTTACCAGTAAAAATGTATCGTTATTTTTGGCTAGACAAGGCTGGAAATGTGGACCAACATTTTGAATCGATGCGTTCATGAAAGTAATGCTTTTATCCCTAAAGTTATAATTTTAATATCAGCACAGATGATAAAAGTAAAATTCAAGAAAACTATGCGGCATTGGCGCAACTGTCTTTTTTTTTAGGGAGACTCAAAATTACCAAACGTCATTAAATCTGTATAAACTTCGGGTGGAAAATACTGTATAAGCTGATGATGGGACTATTTAGTCCTGAAACATGTCTTCAGACTACATGTATAGAGGGCGCTGTACACATTAGTTTTAGTCATATTCTTATAAACTTAATATACATGGCATTGCAATGCATCCCCTTGAAAATTTTTGTAAGCCCCTCATTGCGATGGCATATGAATGTCACGTTGACAGAAGTAGTGTTTACGTTTTAAAAACCAAGCAGTTTTCGTTTTTTACGTAAAAATATATATAATAAGATGTGAAAGTGCCAAGGCAGATGTTTTCTCTGTATGATACCAAAATTTTTAGAGTGGGGTTATTCTTGAATCCAGAGAAAATTTGCTCCCGGGGGCTCTATTTTGGGCGTAATAGAACGATCATACCCTGAGAAGTGATCAATCGCACAAAAGTCATTCGAACGACGCACGGTTGTCGATTTTCCGGAAAACGCGGACATAAATATATGGTTGTCAAGATACTAGGCTAATAGTTGGCCAAAGAATAAACTATGCTTTTTACGAGTTTGACCCAGAGTATGACAGTATTTAACTGTTAATATCTCGAAAACAGTTGAAGATCGACATAGGGTATGTTATATAAAAAAATGCAAAAAATAAATGCAATAATATACTGGGTGTTTCATTTGAAAGTTTCGGTTTGCATTCTTTTTAATATACCCTATATACATAAAAATATTCTAGTATACTGTAACATCTATATAATGTTTCAATTACTTTTAAGTAAATTTGATTGTTCTAAACTAACATTTTTAGTTTAATTTTGTGAAGTGAGCTTAAAATTAAAATATGTGACTTTAAATGTAACCAAAATTATCACGTGACTGGACACTTTTAAATAGTCACGTGACCATCAGTGCTATATTCAAACTAAATAAAACCCATTCAAGCTCCAATCGTCTTTCAATCTACATGTCCCTCGTAGACCCCCCCTCACACCACCATTACAAATTTAGCTAATTAATAAATATATATCTTTTACCTCTTAAAAATGTCTTAAGATAAATGTGAAAATTCACACGATCATCCTGTATACCAGCTAAATAAGAATAAATTTATCTTTTTATGAAAACTAAATATTTTGTACGATTAAATTACAATGTGGAAGTTTTTTTAATATCCGCGTTTTTACAGAAATCGACTACTGTGCGAGTCCTACTCTAAAAGACGGTCAAGTTTGCCGTAGCATGCGCATTAGCGAGTTCGGTCACGTGATGGTTTCGTCCAATAGCGTGCTCTGAAATAATATGAGTGACTTTTTTCACACGAGCTTTCCTACAACTCCCAACTACTAGGTCTAGTCGAGAGAACGGCTTCGCTCAAAAATTGTTATTCGAGGCAGCTCTGCGCGTGCCCATAATAGTTTGGTGATTATTCGATCGTCTCGTCACTGCTTTTAAGCGCGTTTATTGGTTGAAACTACTTTTTTTCTTTCAGGCGAACGATCACTTCCTATGACTTCCAGAATCGGTACAAATTTTCTGTCGATTCAAGAATAGCCCTACTGGTATTTGCTTTTATCTGTATAAATATCTTTATTTTGCTTTCGGGTGACCGATTGCAGAAAGCCGCACCACAAACCAAATAAACACATGGGTGAAAGTATAAATGCCTGGCCTGGCATAAACATAGAAGATAAAGTAAAATCACAGTACACTATAGTGTGCGTACTGTGAGTAAAATTAAAAACCGAAAAAACACACCACCGGAATCAAAAATCAAAACAAACAAAAATGACGTCAGGAATAACATCACAACGCACTTGCGCAAAATGGCCGTATATCTTTATTTTCATGGCCTACTTGACGTGTTATATTACTTCCAGGGCGTGTTTATTAAGTTTATAAGTATATGGTTTTAGTTGCTGCTAAACCACTAGCCAAGACTATTTTTGGACATTGTTAGTAGGTGGCGCTAGTTCTATTCCATTCCAAATTCATTTGGACCGATATTTTGACACTGTCAATGACAGTTGCCATATGGATATTGGTCTGGACAATTCGGAATGATCAGTATGAGTCGCATATTCCTTATGTGACGACTTGTATATTAAAATGAATAATAGAGTGATGAAAAACATATACAAACAGAGAAATAGGGCTATTTTTGTAAAAATAAACTGTTTATATTTTTCTAGCAAAGTTTTCCTCTGTACAGGGTGTTTCAATTTGAGCATTTTTGGGTTGACCAAAAGTATCTTATTTGAAATACCCTGTATAGATGTATTTTCTGCAAATATGCGCAAAAATTAATGCTATAGTGAAATATTTTGGTCGAGGAAAACCTTTTTCCCGATTTATATATATATACATATACTTATTCTCACCCTCTACCCCACAAAAAAGTTTTTCGTTTTCGTTTATGCTATATTTAAAGGGAAAATTACAACGAAAGAATTTTTCTAAATATCAACATAAAAATTATTATCCAAAAAATCCTCTAGCAAAAAAAATTCTTACTGTTTTTGATTTTTATCACTGCCAAATTATAATTTTTGTGATCATTTAGAAAAAAAATAGACCGATGAAGTAATTATTAATGGTTTTTATGCCAGTCGGAATATCAAGCAACTAAAAGGTCAGACTTAAATAATAATTAGTTTTTATATATATGGTGGACATTGTGTGCAATATGTATAAAAAATACGCTTTTTTAGGCATCACACGATATTTTTTTAAGTGTCGCGACAATAACATATTTTTATGTTGCACGAATTGTCAATGTTTATGATGCTTTAGGTGTAAACTCAGCTTGTCCCAATATTAGCGCCCACAGACAGCACTCGTCACCCTTGACGCTTTTGGGGGGTACTTTTAGAACCCACTTTTTAGCGTTTGCAGGCGCCATGTTTGACACTGCTGACATTCAAAATGGCCGCCACAAACGCCAAAAGCGCACTGAAACGGGAGTCAATAAAAGCGTCAAGGATTCGTCCCAGGTTGTTCAATCAAGATTCAACTGATTTTGAAGAATGAACCTAGTCCAGTTAAATTTTCAAATTCTTCAATTAAAATTTGAACCGAATTCGTAACTGTTTAAATGTATAGGGAAGAAAAAAAGTGTGAGTGGAGATCAGAAATTTGTAGTACAAGGTTGTTACGTAGTTAGGATGGGATCATTCCCCGGGATTGATTCCTTCTTTAATCGTAATCATTTCCTCTCTTGAGACTCAAGAGTTTGGTTATTATCCTGCAGATCATTGTTATTCCTTTTCTATAATATTATTTTTCATCTACCCCATGGGTATTCTTTCTACTTTTTCATGAAATTTTTTTTTTGTTGGATCTAATCATATTCCGCTTGTTGGAAAGATAAGATCCTTCAAAGTTCTGATGCCCACTTCATTAGTAACATTTGCCTATTCTTTGTTTTTGTCTGCCTAGTAGTACACCAGTATGTATGTTTGACATGAATCTGATTCTACCTCCAAATGGTCGCATTTTCTGCTGTCGAGAGGCTGTACAGGTATTCCTTTTGTTTTTGAACTTGTGAACTGTTCTCGTGATTAATAACAAGTCAAAAAAACGCATTTAAGATTTTTTCTGCGTATGCAAGTCCTGGACAGCGAGAGTTTTACCTAATAATCGTAATTAAAGTCGCTTAAGATCTCTTCTGATAGTTTCAAGGAAATGTGCGACATTTGTTCTTATATACTGAGGTAGGCGTTTACTTCCCCAACATAGGGATTTTATAAATTGATAAACAGTAAAACCAGTCAGAATGGAAACCTCTTGTCAATATTCTAATCTGACCTCTCGAGAGCTTCAGTATCTCCTCGGCCAGTGATACCAATGCACATTTCGCCATTGTTTTGCTGTGTTGTTGTCCTGGTATCTGGTTCCAATGGTCTTTGTGTCCGTTTCTGGCCCACCGTTCTAGGAGGCCACGTACTGAGGTTTTTGGTATACCAGGACTTCTGAAGTGTTTTTCAGATCCTCTCCTAGCTAGGATATCAGCATTTTCATTGCCAGCCACCCCCGTGTGCCCCGGCACCCACGCAAGTGTTACCTTGTGGTTGACTAGGGTTATTAGGAGCTGTAGGCAGTATTGTTAGATTTCGTCCATTTTGATTCTGACTGGTTTTATTGTTTATTAATTACGAATATTTTTTCAAACGCATAACCCGGTATATCGACTTCTTTATTTTCGATGGAAGATAAAGATCCTAAGTACTCTCTTATGGTGTTGTATTGAGTAAATGTTGAGTTCGCACACATGCAGCTATCAGTGCCTTTGAACCAACTACCGCTAGTTCTTTAGTGCCTGTCCAACAAGGGTACTGCCGGTTGCGATTTACTGTTGTTACATCTTCCTTTTCGGCTAGACATACAATGGATTTAATTTCTCAATTTCCTGAATATAAGAAGTTTCAAAGAAATTCAGTGGTCTTTATGAAGATATTTCGTCTGTGATAACTGACAACTAGCCACCAAAGAACATTTGAGGATGGTAGAATCCCTGGTTTTGGATCGCTTTCATTCATAATCTCGTCCGCTTTTTCTGCTCTATATGCATAGACAGTTTTTTTCTGTAGTATCGAAGATACAGCTGTGCGTTCGCTTCCGCGTAAATAAACTTTTCCGCATACATTGTTATTAGTGGAGTTCAGTGCGATGTGGCAATTTAAAGCCACAACATTATTCTCGTCTCTGTTGATATTAACCTGGAGTTGCGGTTAAAGATTAATTCTCCAATATCTTTGGTTGCAAACTACAATCCAGGCTCCTTGGATTCGACCGCTTCATTTCCCATTATAGTTAAAACTGAGTATTCACAACTTAAGTCTTGAGAAAATTTTCTCATTCATCCAGTTTGTCCATTTCCCTGAAAAATAGAAATCATAGTCCTCTGCGGGCTGTTGTTGGCTATCAATGTCCTTTGGTGAACATCGAATAATTTTTCTTCCTCCTCGGCAACCTTGTTCATGCTCGGATCCACCAACACAAAATACTAATCGATGTTTAAAATGTGGTGTTTTATATTAAAACTTTGTCTGCCAACACTCATTTCAAACTCCGCTTAATCGGAGAATTTTCACGTTGGTGGATGTGGACGTCAGTCTTGTCTTAATTTTAAATCGGTTTGTTACATATAGGGTTCTATGATCACTAGTAATACTGTTTATTTTCTGGGTCTTTCGTATTTGATATATTCTTAGACACATTGCCCTCGCTTCAAGTGGAGTGATCTTCACAATTGCAACATTTGTGCTACTTTTCACAATCCTTATACTATTCGGCGCATTTATTACATCTTGGCTTTTGCAAGTAAGCTCGTAGTGCTCATATCTCAGACATATTCTACATTGTGGCACAGGGGGTATATAAACGTGAACAGTAGTAGCAGTCAATTGTAATGCTCAAAGGCAATTTTTTGCCCTCAAAAGTCGCAAGTCATATTCTACAGTGTAATCCACTTAAGTCTTTTTTTATGATGAATGGATCAGTTTCTGTAACCCTTTGCGATCTTTCCCATCTTGTAATCTCGTCTCTATTTTCTGTTGCTTAACAAACTCCGACACAAGTGTTAATGTTTCTTTCTTAGTTAAGCCCTCACTATGCAGGGCGCACACTTTGAGATATTCAGTAAGGTCTTTTACGTCTTTGTCACTACCCACTTTCACATCACCTGCTTATTTAAAACGTTCAGCCGCAGCACCTAGTATTAAACCTCTGCGAATTGCAGATGCTGCTTCGGCCATACGTTGAGGATCATAGGTGACCCGTTTGCTCTTTTTTTATACTTTCTTCTCACTCAACTAAATCAATCTGCAACAAAGAAGAATATGCTTACCCCATCATAATGTTTTTAATATCCCATCAAATTGAACAATTGGGAAGAAGCCAGTGTGGCGCTTGTATTTATGATAGGGACAATTAAAAAATAATACATAAAAGGTCTTCTAATCGTGTACCAGAACAGATATCAAAACTCCAAAAGAAGCAAATTTCTGGTACCAAAAATGGACGTTTAGAAGGGCCAGTTCTGTCATTGAACAATTGGGCTTGCATTTAAATTCGACTATGAGAACGTTCTGTGGGGGCAAATTTTGGAATACGTTGTTTACGATTTATAAAAATGAATGTAAATTTATTACTCTGTGCAAAAGAACATTGTTAAATTTACTGTTATTTAGGTGGCATTACGCAAAAAATTGCGTGCAATATATCTTGCAACATTGATAGCGAATTCTATTGAGAAAAAGGTGCACAACCAGTGTGCCACTAGGACAATACTTGTACTCTATTGGTAAAACTGGTGCACGTTTGCGTGCTCTACTGGGCAACGTACATACCGAGTTTTCGAGTTTTGCACTCGGTGCACATTTTTATGCACGAGCTTCTCGAGTCGGTGCGACACTCGATTTATTGTTTACAAATGGCAGTAAAATCAGTAACATAATTTCGTAATACTTTCGAAATATTTATAAATCCGTACTTAGTGTCCTTAAATCAATGAAGTCTTCTCAGATAAAAAAAAAACCTTGCAAATACTGAAGGTTATTTCGATTTGTATGCAATTTTAAGTGTTCTATTGAAATTGCGCTGAGCTACGAACGGCATGGCGCACGAATTTTCCCAATGGAATTCGCTATGACCAAAAGGACCCCGCTCACTTAGCATTGCCACTGGCTTTCGGTTGGAATGGGCTGGGCGTTTGATATGTTGTAGATCTATTCTCCCTGATCAACGTTTAAATGGACCTCTTTTTGATCCGACCCACGGTTTCAGAGATATAGTTGTTGAAAGTTGGAGGTTTCAGATTTTAGGGATTTTTCACTAAAATCAGTTTTTTCCCTATTTTGTTGCATTCGAGTAGCTAACTTGCTACTTCCGTTACATCAGTTTTTAGGTAGACAGCCAGGCTATTGAATGCAGTTAAAAAAATTGACATATTTCATTTACGTCACCCTCAGCGGCGGCTGCTTGAAAAATGTAAAAAACTTTTTTCAAAATGCAGTTTTTGGTAAAATCGCTGATAAAAAAGAACAAACGGTGAAATATTTTCTATTTTTTCAGAGAAAAAAAGATAAGCTACATATGAATAAGCTCATCACACTTTGTGAAAAACGCCCGTATTTTTGTAAGTTATATCTCAAAAGTATAAAAAAAATGACAGAATGGCGGCTCGCATCCGCCATATTGTTTTTCTTCTTGAACAATACACAGACTCAGAACACTCCAGCGGGAACACTTTTGTCAAAATCGGCTGAGCCTTCTGGTCTCTATAATGGCATACACATACACTGAGCTTCAGGCTACTCAGGGACCGAGGTGGGGTCGAAGCATGCTGCAGTGTTGTCTTTTTGAAATTTATTTTGTTTTATTTCTGCCTTGCTCGAGAAACAGTTTCGTAAGTTCTTAAGTGAAATAATATATTTTTAAAACTAAAAATGGATGTCTACGAAGTTGCCAAAAAAGTGCAGATGGTCAAATGGTACTATCAAGGCAGACCATTGAGACTTATTTAAGAACTTTTTTTGGAGAATTTTGTAAATCACCCAGAACCTAGTTTATCAACGATTCATAGGTATGTGCAGAATTTTGGAAAGTTTGGTTTTGTAGCGCCAAGAAACCATAAAAAACTCACTATTTTGAATGACGAGCAGGGAGTACGAGATGTGATGATTTTCGTTGCAGTGGAGGAACATCGAAAGTTAACTAGCCACCAAATTGCTGAAATAGTTGATACGTCTTCAACCACTGTCTTACGTGTTCTCAAAAAGAATGGTTATCATTCTTACAAAGCGTCAAAAACGGAGGACAACACCAGGTCTAATCGTGATGAAAACTTTCTGAGATATATTCTTTTCACAGATGAAAGCACTTTTCCATTATTAAATCGTCATAAACCAACACACGTTCGATATTGGTCGAGGGAAAATTTGCATTTGTATTTTGACGTAAGAACACAGTACCCCCAAAAACTAAATGTTTGGGAGGGTATTGTAGGGAAACACGTAATTGGGCCATTTTTTATTGGCGGCAATTTGAATGGTCCTAGATACTTGGATCTACTATAGCAGCATATTATCGCAACTGCTAGGCAGTTGTTAGGTGTAAGATTTGGTAAAACATGGTTTCAACAAGATGGTTGTCCCGCTCACAATGTTGCCTTGTTAGGGAATAACTTGATAATGTATTTCCTAATCGGGTTATAAGTACATGGGAACTATTTTATTGCCAGCTCGATCACCCGATCTTGCTCCTAATGACTTCTATCTGTGGAAGAGCCCTAACATGCTTGGAAACGTTAGAGGGGTTTTTATAATAGGCTCGAATATTGTCTAGCCGAGCAAGGAGGACTTTTCGAACATTTGCTCTATTTTTTTTTTTGACTGGGAGAATCTTTTTGGTTTTTAGAATGTATTATTTTATTTTGAGAACTTGCTTTGATTTTGTTTCTCCTTATTATTTTCATTGTAATACGTTGTTAATGATAAATCTGAGCAGCTGAAAATAAAAACGCTCTAATTTATCAGTGACAAAAAACAAGAAAATTACGTTATCAAAATTTGCGTATTTATTGACCAAATTCCGGTTTCATGGACTACACTTCACATTGCACCGTGGTTAGAGGCGTACTAAACGCAAGCCGCGAACGGTGATCGCAAGCCTGAGTGTTGGTTGCTCCACTGATAGGTGTACGGTGTCCCTGCGTGTACATACAGTGGCAAATTTGACTTCTTCCGGCCTATGTTCGCAGTACCCTGAAGCGCTCTGTATACATAGTAGAAATGGGGACAATAACCCGAGCATTTTCCAGGTTCACGGGCATTTTTCACAAAGTGTGATGAGCTTATACATATGTAGCTTATCTTTTTTTTTCTCTGAAGATTTTTCTATAACAAATTAAAAAAAGTTTTTTACGTTTTTCAAGTTTGTGCCGCCACTGAGAGTGACGTAAATGAAATTTTTTGGACTGCATTCAATACCCTGGTTCCCTACCTAAAAACTGGTGTAGTGGTGTGTGGGTCGGATCAAAAAGAAGTCCATTTAAACTTTGATTATGGAAAACAGACGTACAACATATCAAACGCCCAACCCATTCCAACCGAAAGCCAGTGGCAATGCAGTGAGCGGTGTCCTTTGCTTCTGTGCTAATTATTTGCAATCTGTGACTAAAATTAAAAAGGGAGGTTTTTGCAGTACAACTAAATTAAAAAAAAAATCTCTGGTGCTATTTTATGTAGAGCGTTAACAATTTTATTATGTTTAATATCATCACATATGTAGGATTTATTTTATTTCAAAAAATATTACGCTGAATTTTACAAATTTTATTTTAATTCATTATTTTATGTTCTGACTTGATTGGCGGCCATATTGTCTGAGAGGCAATTAAAAGCTTATCTTTGCTGGTTAAGTCAAAAAATGGGCGGATGGATTCATCTTCTGGAATTTTTTTGAATAATTTTCTCAAAATTTTCGCCTACTGCGCATTTATGGCAACGAGTTTTAAGACTACCCCAACCCAATCCCTCTTGACAGATAAAACATAAAATATTTTTTTGTCATTGTCATCGGACCGGAGGACACAAAATAATAATTAAACGCGTGTTTCGGCATTTTTTTAAATTTTGACCGGTGCTGGTGGTTGAGAAATAGGGGTTACTTGGATTTCCAAATCAATGTAGAGCTGAGTATTTGACTTCCTTTTTAAAAGTTAGTCGATAGGGTATTATGTGTTTTTTTGGGAAAAAACGAGGAGTATAAAACCAACTCCCCCCCCCCCTATATGCGATAAGTATACTATATGGGTTGTAGGGTATCAAACCAAAGGAAATGTTTTAAATAATAATTTAGGGCGAGGGAAGGGGGTCGGAGGTTCGTCAAAATATCGGTTGTGTGGTACCAAACCAAAGGAAATAGAGTTTGGAATATGCAACATTGCTTTTTTGAAAAGTAATAATTTAGGGTGAAGAAAGGGGGTTGGAGGTAAGTCCGTAAAAATATAAGTTGTAGGGTATCGAGCCAAAGGAAATAAGGTCTGGAATCTAAAAATGTTTTTTTTTTTATTTTTCTAAAAGTAATAATTTAGGGTGTGGGAATGGGGTCGGAGGTATGTCCGTTAAAATATGGGTTGTGTGGTACCAAACCAAAGAAAATAAAGTCTGGAATGTGAAACATTGCTTTTTCGTCGCTAGCAACGCCTTGGGTAAACTGCTAGTATTATATATATATGTAAATAGGTAGTTAAATAAAAGGTGGCAATTTTTTTGATATTCACCGATGTACTTCAAATCCTCCTAATATTAGAAATGCGAAAGTGTGTGTTTGGATAAAATTTGGTAAGAAGATAGGGTGATACTTGGATTGAAACATAAGCAACTCTTTATTTGACATTTCGCTCAATGACATCTGTCAAATGACTTTATTTTTGGATATTGCGGGCAACGCCGCGGTTCGTTCCTTGTTTTAAAAGACTGGCAACACTTTATACTCTTTTCGAGCATCCGACCACCGAACAAAACAGCAGTTTTCCATTGTTTACAATGGCAGCTACAGTTTGTATGCCCCTCAGACAATATGACCGACTCTCAATGACGTCGTCCTAAAATGGTCAATATGACACCTGTTTGTAGCGACTTGTTTAAAGGCTAACTTAAGATTCATTGACAATTGGAGAAAAAAGAGATGAGCAGTTTTCTTTTTTTTGCTCTTATTGTTAATGAGATTTAATATAAAAGGATGCATACAAAAAAGTTGCTGCAAACGGGGGTTAGGTTAATTATATGCTTTGTAGTAATAAAATAGCTTAAAACTTAAATCATTGTTGAATATTCTTTGAAATAAACAAAACTTTAAGGGCTGAAAAATTGTATGCCTTATGATAATATTATTATTAATTAGAATGTATATTATTGTGTTTTTATTAATATTTTAATTTTATAAGTAACAATCCTATTTTAATAAATGTTTAATGTATTTTTAACTTATATTTTTTATTGGAAACTTACGTGCTTTGGTTTATTATTAATTTTACCGAGAATTTTATTTATAATTTCAACCCCCATAAAAACTCCTGTGAAATGAAAACTATTAATGTTACATTACTTGTTTCCCCAAGGGGCTAAATTTTTACATTACGGAGGGCATGAGGGAATCCCTAAATGTAAAACTCCTTGAATTTTTCAATGATCAGCGTCCGGACTAGGTTCATAAAGTTCATGAAAGTTCAGAATTTCGTCCAGATTCATAAAAAGATATTTTTTTTCAGGCTTCGCACGGATGACTTTAAAAAAAATATATATATTTTTACTGTTTTTTAGTTTGTTTTTAACAGATATATAAAATGATAAATGTAGCAGAAGAGCGTTCGAAGTTGGCCCTTAAAAATAATGACTTTGTTAAAGCAACTGCTGCACAGGCTATGTTTAAAACAGCCAAAGATCTGATAAAAGAAAAATAATTTTCTGAAAAAGAAACAAAAAATGTGGACAAAAAGGTCAACAAGAAAAAGTCTGACCTGTTCGATTACTCTCAAAAAAAGTCAGACCTAATTTTTTTTAAAAAAAAGTAGATTCGTAGAGATTGAGGTTTGATATTCCCTCCAGTAGAATCAGACGACAGAGCACTTCGATCGCGTTCTGGTCACAATTTAATCTCTGGGCGGACAGAACCCTGATACCTCCTGTAAAACAAATCTGAAAAATGTTCAGTGCAATCCAAGAATCTTTTCTTTCTTTCTGTCTCCCAATTTGGCGACCAATTTCGACCTTATTTGGTCTTCTCAGGACAACGTGGGGTTCCAGAATTCTCCAACAACTCGAAGATTTCTGGAAACTACAAACTAGTCGACAAACTGAAAGACAGAGGGAAAGAAAGGATTCTTGGATCGTTCTGGATTTATTTCACAGTGAGGTATCAAGGTTGTGTGCGCAGAGAGATTAAATTTGGTCCAGCACGCGACAGACGTGCTGTTTGTAATTCAATACCTATCGAGAAATTAGCCAGAGGAGTAGTGGTTTAGCAGTGGTCTGATTATATTTTAGAAAAATGGAGTTACTTTGTGTTTATTATCTTTTGTTATTATTAAACTTTCAATATTTAATTCATAACATTAGAAAAAAAGTTAATTTTTTTGAAAAAAGTTCATAAAGTTCATAATATATCAGTCGTTACCCTGTCCGAACGCTAAATGATCAATAATGCTTTAACTGAATGTACTAAATGCTCAATATTCCACTTATCCCAAAGTGACAATTTAATAAGTGCATATTTACCGAAATATTCTTTTTTTTTAAACAATTAATACAAAAATCTTATCCTAAAAACCAACTAATTATATACAAAATTAATATGGTTTAAATTTTTTTTACAAAGTGGTTGAATTGAAAAAAAAACATTAATTTAAAGTAATTAAATTTATAAATTTCTCCTAAATAGTTTCAAAGGGATTAATTAAAAAAAAAACTTCACTTATACTTATTTATTCATATTTTAATATTACTAGGTAAGTGAAGTGATTTATATACAGATTTTTTTTGTTTTAAATAGAGCTTATAAATTATGTAAAATATTAACAAAAAATAATTTTTTTATCACCCTGTCAGAAAACTGTCCCCTTCAATAAATGCGCCCTCAAAAGGTTGAGTGAAAGAGCGCCGCTTCTTTCAATCAGCCTTTATTGTTTAAATAAATAAATTTTACTGTTTTCTTTTAAAGAGCATTCTAACTGTATCAAAGAGAAAATAAAAGCATATTAACTAAATAAAGATAGACCTGGATGTGTGTTTAGCTCATGGACGGGCTTTACCAACAAAATACTAAAAGCTACCCGGGTTTTTTTATGTGCCCCCTTTATTTCAGATAATTTGTCTACCCCCTACTAACAGATTAAAGAAAACCTAAAATTTGTTCCTATTTAATTAACCTAAGTACCTTATGTCATTCCTACATGTTTAGTGGTGTGGAACAACCCTGCCATGGCCTCTTGCAAAGCCCTAAGACAGGCGATTTTAGTTGTAAAGCCTCCCGCCCTCTCCGCTTCGGTCTCGTCTCTGATATGATGAATGAAGCCCTTGTTTAGGACGTCCTCCTCCGAGGGAGGCGTGGGGCCCTCAGTGGGGAACTCCATCGGCGTGTATTGGTAGAGAGGACCTTCCTCGATTTTAGGTATCGGGAGGAAGGTGGTGTGGGATTGACGGCCAAATTGGATACCTATCACAAATAAAGAAAAATAGATAATACAACTAGTGTCTCAAGCAAGCCACTAAATCTAATATAATTCTTTATTAACGCATGTAGCAGTTACAAGTAAAAAGTAGGTCATAATCAATAAAAGCACTTTTTCAAGATGACGATTTAGCACACAAAAATAATAATTACTCAACAGTACATAAAAACAAACCATAAATCACAGAAGTAAAAAGGTAACAAGTTAGGCAAATTGAATTTTTTTAACTTGTTTGCAAGATACATTATAACTACAGTCAATGTTATTATTCTCTTGCATTAGAGATTTTGCAATTTTACACAATCGATTTATAGGAATATTAGTGCCATCATTTGTTCTATGAAATTTTTGGCTAAATAAATCTTTACTTCTGGAATTCCTAGGTGGAATGTGGAAGCCAACCTCTGAAAGACGCTCTGGGGCTTCAGAATTTTAAACAGAGTGCAAGCATCGAAAAATGTTCTTCGATTTTCTAATGTAGTAATATTTAAAAGTTTCATTAGAGTTCATTTGTTCATAGGGAATAACCATCTTAAGTCATACTCTTCTTAGAAATTTTCCCTACACTCTCTCTAAGCTCTCTTTATGAACACCATAAAAAGGCTGCCAAACCGAACTGGCATATTCGAGCACAGAGCGAACAAGTGCACAATAAATATCCTTTACTTTACTTTTTACTTACGACCAACCCATAATACTAATTTAACGAGCGTCCCAACACGACTGTAATGGACTATTTACGCTCCTAGGATAATAATGAAGCTTAGATGTAAACCATAAGATGGCGTGACAAGCGATGAAACTTTATTTTATAAATAATAAAAATGTGAATTATTTTTCTATATTTTTAAGACAATAAATATTTATTAAACGTAAATAAATCCAATATAATTTTAGTACCTAACCAAAAATAAGTCCCGTTAAATTGACATATTACGCATTTTTAAGAAAAAAAAACCTTGGTTTTTAAAAGATACATGAAAAGTCCCTTAATAACCTTATTTGTTTTGACGTTTTGGATAAAACGTCATTGAAACTTCAGGTTATGAAAGTTGTTGGCTTAAGAGTGTTCACGTTTGATATTTTTAATAATTTTTGATATTTATCATGACATTTTCATTGGTCGTAGGTAAAGTATAGTACACTAACTCGCATGTTATGGTCATTACACGCTCAGATAAATTAGGACACTCGCCTGAGGCTCGCGTCTCAAAATTCGTCTTCAAATTCTCGTTTAATGACCATCATAACATGTTTGTTACGTAAACTACTATTAATACATAAACGTTAACTATATCTCTCAGGCAATTTCATAGCTTTATTGGTGATTGGTGAAGGATAGATCGCTTTCTATCTAAACTCTTAGATCTTTAACTAAAGTTTCTCTCCCTAACTCCTAAAGTCAATAGACTATTTAAACAGAATTGTTTTTTTTTTTATTTTACCAAAAGTAATCATATTGCACTTGTTAATATTGAAGGTAAGACTATTATCTGTGCACCAAGAAGAAAACAGAGTCAATTGTTCTTGCAAGGATTGGTAGGCAGTTAAATTAACAATAATTTTATACATTTTAAAGTCATCTGCAAAAGCCGTAAATTTACATCGTGTACTCGTGTACAAATATATTGAACAATTTCAGAAGATATATAATTTTTTAATTTTTACAGCTTACTTCCAGTCAGTTAGATTACTCCCAAACCAATTAATGATAGAGCCATGAAGTCCCACTGCCTTTAATTTAGATAATAAAATGTTTTGATCAACTCTGTCGAATGCTCTTGAAAAATGTGTATAGATAGCATCAACCTGGGGTCTGTACTAAATAATAGCCAATTTTTATGTCAGTCTCTTTCTATACCATGTGAAATGAGAGGCGAAAGATAAGCCGGTATGTGTGGACCGACTGCTTTAAATCAATATTGCACGAGTGGGTGGAGGGCATTCATGTTGTTTTGCATGAAAAACCCGTTATTCTTTCACGTACTACCCATGAATAAGCATATCGGCATATCTTTTGCCACCTATTCTATACGGCATAGGAGGAGACGGAAGTAGTCGCATGCGAATAATTTCGTATGGTTTTGAAAATAGGACTCCTGATACCTATTCCAGCACTGCCTATTCGGAGTTCATGCGACACGATTAAAACGACTAACGAACGACTACCTACCGTCGTAATTGCAGGGACGAAAAGGAATCTAAGAGCATAAGCATCTATTTTTTTTAATTGTAGTAACGCGCCTGCAAGGAAAACCCTAGGACGCATAAGATGCTCGAGTACGCGGAAATAACGCGGGATATTGTTCTTAGGTCGGTGTTGATTGTAATCTAGAGGAAAAACTTGCAAGAAGTTTTTCTCCATAGATATAGGAGTTTTAATACAAGGGTCGCGCTTCTTCAAAAACCATCAAAAAATCTAGCCCTTACAAAAAATTTTACCATTTTTAAACACAAGTTTACACTAACTGCTTTTTTGATAGAACTTATTTGCTAATATTCCTTAAAATTAAGTTTCTTAATACTGTTCCAGTAAATTTTTGTAGGCAGTTTTTGTGAAACCCCCTATTTTTATTCAAAAATGTATTTTATTAAGCTTATTTTGTTGTGTAAACACACCTTTAAAACTTTTAACATACAAAACCATAGATAGTCATGAAATATGTCATGCCGCTGTCACTGTACATGGTTAGAATTTTCGACACGTTTTGACGTTTATTGGTACGCGTAGTAGCAATTTAGCTCCGCCGTAAAACTAGTTCTACAGAATATCTTTAAAATAATAAATTGACGCGCCATTTTGATGCGCGCTTTTTTGTAAAGCGTTATTTTATAAAACGCTATTTTGTATTTTGTAGCAGCGCCATTTTCACAGCGCGATGCACGCTTTTTTGTAGCAGGCTATTTTGTAGCTGAAAACTGCATGTTTGTAGCAGCTTTTGTTCAAAAGTAATGAATTTTCACAGTACTTGTTTTCTATAAAATTGAGAAATATTCATTTAAACTTAAATCTGAAAACTCCATATACATAGCAGCTTTGGTTCAAAAGTTATAAATTTTAAAACATTTAGCCCCTCTCACCCTCTTAACCACCCCCACCAACGTAGTTTTTTCCTCCAGAATTAGGAAATATTTAACGAACGTAAAATCTGAAAACTGTTTGTTCGTAGAAGCTTTGGTCCAAAAGTAAAGAAGTTTTAAACATATAAACCTCCTCTTAACCCCTCAACCACTTCCCCACCAATGTTGCTTTTTTTGGTAGGATTAGAAAATCTGAAAACTTCATAATCGTACCATCTTTGTCAATAGTGATAAATTTTTGAAAATCAAATATATTAAACCTCTGTTACCCCTTCAACAATCCCCCCACCAGCATAGCTTTTTCATAATTTTGTATTGTCATTGGGCCTACATAAGTAAACCAAATTTCATTGAAATCGAATAACAGAAAGTTAGTTTAAAATCAATTCCAAGATTTGTACCAAATAGACAGACAAAGAAGAAAACGAGCTAATAAATATGTGATAAGTCTTGACACTGAATTTTGAAACACCTTGTATAATAAAGTCATTCTTACCTGTAGAAAATTTGGCCAATTTAGAAGGCGGAGGCTTTTTAGCCTCCTCTTCCTTGGCTTCTTTGGCCTGCTGAGCAAAAGTCTTAACGATATTTTTGGCATCAGTATTAGAGAACATCAGCTCGTCTATCAAGGCTTCTTTTTCTCGTATTCTCTTCTTCTTCGTTTCGACCTCTTCCATTTTTATCTCTTGTTTTCTCATTTCATTCATTTGTTTTTCGAGTTCCAGCAGTTCCTCTATTTCATATTCGTCCCTACCTATAAAATATTCAAATTTAAGTAAAGTTACAAAACTTTGTTTTATTAAAACCGATTTGATTGAGGCTTTATTAATTAAAAGTAGCATTTTATAACTTTCTTTCCAAAATTTCAATTTGTTAGTTGTTGGAAGAAGAGAAGATTTCGGGGAAGAAATAAATAAGTATTTTAGAGAAGAAAAAAATGCATAATTACAAAAAAAATATACAGTTTATTGTATATTTTTTTAATTATAATAATGTGCTAAATCAAAAAGTTCAGGACAACTTCAGTTATTGAGAGTACACTAGAGTTTCGAACTTTCGTTGTCTTTATTTTTTACTTTTTTACAACGTTTCGAATGCTTATGTATCTTCAATTGTCATCAGGTGAATACTGACAGTATTCAACAACAACAAAAAATTGTAGAATATTTTTTCTACTACCCTCTCAGAAAATGATATTGACCCGCGAACCTGGAATGAAAATAGCACTTTACCTCCCTGGGGAATTTTGCTTACTTTACCTCGCACCGGGGGTTTTGTTTACTCTACCTGCCTTTACCCTGAAGATATAATGATTTGTCGACATGGCATGTCCGTAAATACACAATTCTACTCTATTCTACCAAATTTGTTTTGTTGCAAATATGTGTGTCTTTAAAACTTTATTAATATATTTCATTTATTCCACGGGAGGGAAGTAACACCTCCTTTGGTATGTAAATACCTAACTAAAAATTAGATATATTCCTTTGGAGTAAAGCAATTTTCTTCCTCGGATTTTTAATTAAATCATCCGCGGGAAGAAAATAACACTTTCCTGCCTTGGAACGTAAATAACTATTTAGATTTGTCATGGCGGCACCATTATGTCAACAAAATTCCTAAAAATATTTTTTGGTATATTTTACCAATAATGTACACCTAGATCCCCAAATGAAGTTGTTGACCAACCAAAATCACCATCATATTTTTTTGATTCCTGCAGGACTTACCCAGACGATTTTTATTCTTCTGAATCTGCTCCTTATTATCTTTTTTAAACTGCTCAATCTTCTTGTTAGTATTAATTATGTCAATGTTATTAACCAAATTATAAATGATGGTTTCCACTTCTTCCAAATAATCGTTGTACTCTTTCAAAGTGGGAAAATCTTCCTCTTTTTTATTGTAGTCTCGTAAGACTCGCTTTCGGATATCTACCTCTTTTTCGACTGTTGCATCTTCAAAGAGTTGCACTCGAAAATTTCCTCTACGCAGCGGGATTTTGCATTGTGGACATTGACCAGAGCCTGCATGAAAACAACAAAAGTTTTAAGGATCTCTAAATATTTATTTATTATCTATATTTGATTAAATTTTTCACTAGAGTCCGTAATTTTACTGAAATAAAATAACTGATTTACAAGAAAAACTCGTGGACCTTTTTCCACTTGGTGTTACCCAAGCCACAGGCAGGTTAGCTAATCTGACTTGTGCCACATAGATAAGATCAAAATAAGTTCGAACACGTTTTTGTGGCTAGTCCTAAGGTTTTTTCAATTTTCAAGGTATGATTTTGAGTACATGGGCGAAGCCCGGTATGTTGATGGGGCTTTCTAGCCCTGATGCATATCCTTGGGTAATGCCAAGTAGAAATTGGCCTATGAGTTTTTCTTGTATATTTTACAAGCTTCAGTGAACTTTGTTGCTTATAAAAATTAGTTGATTTTTTTATTTTCAAAATAATTAACACCCAATTAAGATTTTTTAAGTGTTTCACGTTCCTTATTATTGTTGTTACAATCACGACGTCAATGCGGAGACAAAGCTTCGTGTCTACAAGACAGTTATAATACCAACTCTAACATACGGATGCGAAACGTGGATCACCTACAGAAGGCATATTCAAACGACTAGAAAAATATCATCATCATATCAAGTTGTTTAAGACGAATCCTGAGAATCAAATGGCAAGACCGACGAACAAACATAAATGTGCAGAACAACTAGTATAGAAGCCCTTATCTTCAAGCACCAGCTTCGTTGGTACGTTGTCCGCATGCCCGAAACACGTCTCCCAAAGCAGATATTTTATGGACAACTGAAGGAGGGAAAGAGAAATCAAGGAGGTTAACAAAAATGGTACAAGGACGTTCTCAAAGGCAATATGATGGTCTCGAAGTTGTTTATATCGATGTGACCCTTACATCGATATAAACAACTTCGAGACCACGGCAAACGATAGGGCTTCATGGCGCCGAACAGTCCATGAGGGAGCACAAACTTTTGAAGAGCAACGACGTAGACTAGAGACGGAAAATAGAGAACGTCGAAAGGAGCGACAAAATGGAAGAATGGATGACCCGGCTGCTGCCGGAGACTGGGTGTGCCAGGACTGTGGAAGGCTGTGCGGCTCGAGAGTTGGCTTACATAGCCATCAAAAAACGCACAACAGATAGCGACGATACACAATAGAGGAAAATCATACTCGGTATCGAGTGATTACCTATGATGATCCATTGAAAATTGATTATTGAGTAATTGGTTCTTGTAATTGACCTGCACTGCTAGCTACCTGTTAAAGATAGCAGTGCACCATGCTAGAATGGTCCAGAAAAGTGGTAGAGTGGTCTAAATCGTCCAGAAAATTAAATGCTTATTAAATGCTGCCATTAAACTAAAAAAAATATATTTTTAACTTTTTTCTGCATATTTTTTAAAATCAATGTGGTGCGGTACGCATATTTGAGTTCTTATGAAAGAAGACCTTGGTGCTTGCTATTTCGGTGCTACCTGTTAAAGATAGCAGTGCAAAAAGTTATAATTTTAATAAATATGCAGGAAAAAGGAAAAAATATATTGAACTTTCTTATTAGAATGGCCTGGAGTTAATTAGCAATTAATATTCTAGACCATTCAGACCACCCTACCACTTTTCTGGATCATTCTAGCATGGTGCACTGCTATCTTTAACTGGTAGCTAGCAGTGCAGGCCATATCTGGGAAACTACAAGAGCAAAAAGTTTGGTTAAGCACCGAATTTATCCCAATATCAAAAACACCACCAACGTCTTCTTTCACGAGAACTATGTGTATGACCTCTAAAGTTAGCAGTGCACCAAGTTAATTTTAAAAAATATGCAGGAAAAAGGAAAAAATATAGAATTTTCTTATTGAAATGGCAGCATTTAATTTTCTGGACGATTCACACCACTCTACCACTTTTCTGGAACGTTCTAGCATGGTGCACTGATATCTTTAACAGGTAGCTAGCACAAAATTTGGTTACTAATTAGCACCTAAATATGACTAATTTACAGCCATTTGCACCAACATATTTACTTATTTAGGGGTCACCTAGAATAAGGTGGCCTAGGTTAGAGAAGAGTTTCGTTTGTATTTAGAACTCCCCTAAACTACCTTAGGTGATCACTAAATCTAGGGGCCCGTTTTTGGTCCCCTGGCGCTCCCCTAACCTAAAACTAAACTAGATTTAGGTGCCACCTAATGTTAGGTTACCCCTAAATATGTTGGTGCAAATGGCAGTTATTGCAATATTAAAATCACCACCAACAACTTCTTTTATGAGAACTAAAATATGCGTACTGCACCACATTGATTTTAAAAAACATGCAGAAAAAAAGTAAAAAATACATTCTTTTAATTGAAATGGCATCATTTAATTAGAATTTAATTTTCTGGACCATTTAGACCCCTCTACCACTTTTCGAGACCCTTCTATCATGGTGCACTGCTATCTTTAATGGGTAGCTAGCAGTGCATGTCATATCTCGGAAACTACAAGATCACAAAATTTTTTGACTGATTTAATTAGCAATAATTTTTCCAATCATAAATTATTTGCACTGCTACCTTTAGGGACGTAAAAGAAGTGCGTTTTGAAAGATCGATCTGCAAATTCATAATCTGAAAAAATCAGAATGTATGAGCTGCATAATTAAAATTATCTACAATTTCGGACACTCTGAATTCAGAAAGACGTTCTGGCTGTATGAGGTCAGCCTTATTGTCAATAAAAAATACGATACGAAAATAGGTTTTAACAGATGCGATAAAAATAAAAAAGTGCAAATTTTTGCACGGCTAGTACTTTTCTTGTTTTTGATCAGTAGTTTAGTAAAAAAAAATATCTCAAGGACGTAAGTGGACCATTGCAACTGTTTCTCGTTGCAGAGGAAAAAAACAGGCGAAATTTTTAACTGATTTTTTACACAAAAATTACTGACTTTAAATTTTTTTTTATCTACGGGTCAATTCATATGAAATCAACTGAAAACAAAGATCTTTCAGACCACCTCACCGATTTTAATAGTAATTTTGTACTAGTATTCTAATAGAGGGGATCTTAAATTCCATTTATTTTTATTAGTCCTCACAGATTAAGCAAATTCTGGCAGAAATACTTTGTGTCAAATCTCTTTCCTGAGCAGAGAGGGGCGTATCTTAACATTAAGCCACACACCTCATATTGTACAAAAAAAGGCAAAAGTTTAAACAGAAAAAGATGTTAATATAAAAAGACCTGTGAGTTCTTCGTTTTTGAAATTTGACCGAGTAGGAAATATTGAGCGCAAATAAGGCAAAATTACCAAAATTTAGGCAAAGTTTTTTAAATGAGATACCCTTTATATTTTGGAAAATATAAATAGAACTTTTCCTTCTGTCTCCAAAAACACCTAATATGTTACTTTTCTCTCTAACGGTTTTTAAATAAAATGGGAAAATCATCTCCATAAGACCAATGAGTTAAACAAGAAAACAGATATTCGGTGATTCTTTGTCATTTTTATTTAAAAACCGTTAGAGAAAAGGGTAACATATATCAGGTATTTTGGGAAACAGAATGAAAAGCTCTATTATAATATAACAAAACTATTGTCTCCGTCCCCTTAATGAATGGGGACAAAATCCAAAAATTATACTTTTTTGTAAACCATCTAATTATGTGAAATTTTACTTCTCTGTCTCTTTTGGTTCGGGAGATATTAGGGTGGACTCGGATTTTTAGGTCACCCTGTGTACTAAAATACCAATTGACAGGGTTAAACATTTATTGCTTTTATATTATGACATAAATATGATATTTATTCTTTTAACCTTACAGAGAGATAAATCATTTATCCTATCATTGAAGATTGAAGAGTTTTTACCCAATCTGAGCTTTCAGGTTCTTAAAGGGTCAATGAACGGGCCTTGTCAGTAGTAAGATTTGGAGTTTGATAACATTGTTTTGACAAAAATTTAACAAAAGTTTGTCCAAATCTTTCCAGAGTCAAACTACTCCTCTCAAAGGGTACAAAAATTTCATGTACAAGAAGCTAGCAGCGCAACTTGAGATTTTTTATTAGAACCTATATAACTAATTAGAGCTAATTTAGTGTTGCCTTTTCTAAAAGTTACTGCATGCACTGCTAGGTTCCGTGAGAAGCTTAATCTAAGGTGAGAAGTCAGCAGCGCATGCGATTACAGCCTAATTAAGAGAATTTAAAAAAAAAAGATTCCTACATAATGGGCCCAATATACTCCCTTGAGGAAAGCCTATGTTTTAACTTATCCGAGTATGTATGTTTTACTTTTGTTTTTTTTTCTTCTTTTACTTAAAAGATCTATATGTAATTCTAATGCTGAGTTACAAACACCTACTTGATTAAGTTTATAGCAATAAATAGTTTACTATCTATAGTTTCAAAAGCTTTTTTCTAATCTAAAAAGATGACTAATACAAATTTCTTATTATTGATATCAGTTTTAAAAAATGCAGGTTCCCCCAAAAAACGAACGTCTTTTATTAGTTTTGTTTATATTTTAACAACAGAAAAAAATTAAAAAAATATAGGTAAATATTTTTTTCCCTTATTATTCTAATATTGTTTAGTAGTTTTAGTTATAACTATTTAAAATTATAAGTTGTGAGAAATATTTCTATTTTATTTTCATTTTGTAAATCACGATTTTTCTTATTTCTAGCACTCCTAAAATAAAAAGACCATTCCAAATTGAACCCCTGGATCAACTTATTTCTTCTGCCCAAAAAAGAACTCCCTTGAGCAACTGTTTTTAGGTAAATACTAAATATAAAATACATTAAGGCATAAAAGCTTCTTTAAAGTAAAATACTTAATATATAGGCAACATACAGTACATCAGAAAGACAAAAAATTGAGGATTAAAACAGGTAGTACCTATACAGTGAAAACTCTCTTTACAGACAGCTCTTATAAGCACACAACTTTCATAACCGGACAATATTTCTAGAAACAAATTATAAATTCCTGTGTAAAATAACCTCTCATAAGTGGACACCTACCATAGGCGGACAAAAAAGTTGGAACCGTCAATGCCTGCTCATGGGAGAATTCACTGTATATCAAAATTAAAGTCACTAACTAGATACTCCTTAAGATAATGGACGGCGTTTTTTATTAGATATCTTCTGACTCTAGATTTAAAGTGATCTAAATTTAGATTTTTGATCTCTGTTTGTACCGCATTACAGAATTTTATGCAGTGGTAGTCAGTGCCCCTTCTGGTATACTGCAGTCTGTGGTAGCTGGGAACTAAATCATCTGTTCCTAGTTGGATAGGAGTTAATATCACTATGTGCTCTAAATTTTTCTTTGTTCTGTTTCATGTATACAAGACAGTGAAAAATAAAAGAGCCAGGGAAGGTAAGCAGATTCAACTGTATGAAACTATTTCTACAACAATCACAATATTTTAAGATGGCATAGGACAAATTGGAGTTAAAGTTTCCATTCCATCTTTCAGGAAAGTGATTTTTGTTAGTTTGGAGCTTAGATGGTTAACATATGCCTACCAAGTCATCTGTAGATCCAAATGAACCCCCAAGAATTTCACTGATGCCTGACTTTCTAAGATCGATAGAGAAGTTTGCTCAAATCAAAGTGATCTGGCCAGACAGTGTTAACTAGTGTATGGTGTCCTCCAAAAAATAAATCTTGGCAAAATTCTTAAATTTATTTTTATTTTATTAATTTTAAGAGATCACTCCATTACAAAATATATTATAAATTCAAATAAAGCTAGCTGTAACTACAGAAATAAAAACTTATAACTTTTATAGCATGAGTATAATGTGTAATAAATTGAAAAAGTTGGACAACTTTTAACTTTCTGCACTAAATTTAAGAAGAATAATAAAATGCACATGCATGATACCTCACTTGTCCCTTTTTCAAACATTTTTGCATTTTTTTTAGCACTGTAGTAGTAAACATTGTATAACAAAGTAAAGCCATTTCAAATATTTTATTTATTGTTTATTTATTTAAAAAAAAAAAAACAGATAAAACTCAACCAATTCCTTGTATAAAATTGTAATTAATTATTGTTACATAAAACAACATAAAAACTTAAGTAAACCCCCCTATTAATTAAACATTACACATAACTCATTAAACACTATCAACACACAATTACGCATTACTGCTGAATTACACAAAAATCCAATTTTCCCAAAAATTGAAATTTAATTATCATTTTGATTGAAATTTAAATATCATTTTCTATAATAACCAGTTTCTAATTTTAGTATTATTTCCGCATAATTAATATATTTGTTAAAAAGAGAACAAGTAATACTTATAACATTTTATCTAAGATGATTGATTGAATAAGTAAATTAAATTATATTTTTTTAGATTTTTTAAAAATATTTTGGTTATGTTGTAAATCTATAACTTATTGTAAATTGCAAATTATAAGAGCTTACTTTTTTTTAGCTAATAAAGTTTGAATACAAATATACAAATATATAATTAAATTTAATGTACAAAGTCAGAAGTTGCCCACCTTTATCAATAATCTATTACACATTAAATTTAAGAATAAAGAATAAAACAATGAGTAAACAGCAACATTGGTTTCGATAGATTTACTTATAAAAATTTACAATTAAGCAATATCCAATGTTTAAACTTGCAATAGTTGTATGCACAAAAATTTACATTTATATTTTTTTTGTGAACATGTTTTTGGCCTCCAAGCCATCATCAGACAACAATCTAAAAGGAGAAAGGATCTTCTCCTAGATGTATAAGCTAAACTTAAGTTACTCAAAAAATTACATGCTAATATGTTAGTGAACTTACTCCTTGCTGAGACAACACTAACTACTTAATTAGGTTTACATTTTCTTGTTAATTTTAGTGCCAATAGTTTTTTTGGTTGGTTGATAATGAGGTTGATAAACTTTCTCTATTTACTCTATTTAGTAATAAAGTTTCTGGCCCGGTTCCTGGTAATTATGCAGTATACGGTTTTCTGCCATTTTTGATTTTTTATGAAAAATTCTTTATTGAGGCACCTACTAGTCCCTAGGTCCCCAAATCCGCTGGCGCCGGCTTTTATTTTTAAAAAGAAAAAAGAGTGTGGGAGGGGAGGTTGTAATGTGTTCTTTTGATTGTTTTGGATTCGGTTAGAATAGGTTGGGTTGGGCTGTGTTGAATTGGGTTATTTTAGTGAAAAAAAAAATAAAAAAAAAACAACCGGCGCACAGTGGGCAAAATCCCGAAACTATGTTGCAATAATGTTCTTTTTGTCCGATTTAATTTAAATTTGACTCAAATATTTTATATCAGCAACCTGTTAACCCATATAGTTGTAAAATGGTTTAGGTATAGCTTAGAGGCCGAAACGGCAAAATTATTATACAGTGCGTCCAAATATACATAGAATAACAAAGTTAAAGAAATACAAAATCCGCTAAATAAAGAAAATGCGTCTATGTCTGCTTAAAAATATTTCAGATATAGGTTATTCAAAATTAATACCATTGCGTAGGTGTAGAATACAAAAGATCTTAATATTTTCAATTTATTTAAGCCTACTGCTTACAAAGCATATTTTTCTAATTTGTCACTTTTTGATACTTTTAAGCTACACTGGAAGTTATTATTTTATTATACCTTTAAAACTAGAACAGTTTTAAATAATTTTTATAAATTTTTTACATGAAAATAAAAAAATTCCTATAAATTATATTTTATTATATTTATAATAAATGATTTATACGGGTTTACAATTATATTTCTCATCACTAAAGCCTTTTATTCAATAAACAAATTTCTTGTTCAAAAAATTATTATTGTACAGTCAAAAGTACTTATTTTTTTTGAGTAATATTAAAAAAATGATTATAAATTATTATTAACTTACTAAACTAAATAATTTCTACTCTGTTTTCTTTTACAGCACTACACCATAATTCCAGGAATGCCTTCCTCAACAGTTCAAACATGCTGAAAGTATAAAAATTATGTAAAAAATCATACTTTGCAAAAATATTAGGAAAAATTAGCAGCGCCCCCTATCGACAAAACATATTTTCGTCTCTATCATCAATATTATACATGTTTATTCAATTAAAAGTAAAAAAAACAAAAAAATACTAAATCATCTTTATGTTATTCATATAAATGGTTGTGCAAATACATTTATTTAACAGGAACACTACCCTAAACTTGAATCTCTAACAAATTTTGCGTTTTTTTGCGATTTTTTCGATATGTTTCCTAATAAAGCATACTTGCCGCTATTAAAAAAAACTATAAGTAATGTTGGCATCCATTGGCATTCACCTAGTTTTTATCTAACTAAATTGGAACAAAAACTGTTTTTTCACTTACTTTGTCAATATATTTTTGGCACAAAATATTTCGCTCAAAACATATTTGAAAAATGTCACAAAATTGTTGATTATGAAACTGAAAACATCTGTTTCAAGTTTGTTTATAATATGTCACTTGGAGTCAATGCCTACTATTCGAGAAAAATATTCAAAAATAGGCATATTCTTGAAAAGATTATACTGACATATTATGAGTTATACAAATGTTCATTTCAGGACCCCAGGAAAACCTATCTAGTTGGTTTTTTTGTAAACTTTATGTGACTTTTTCTTAACTCACCTTTTCTCAAGTCAATGTTGTTTTCAGAAATGCCTAACATAAACCTACTTAGTTTTGAAATTTTGCCTACAGTGCGGCGCCGGCGAATTTGGGGTCCTAGAGACCCTAGTAGGTGTCACCATAAAGAATTTTTCATATCAAAAATGGCAGAAAACCGTACAAGTTTCTTTATTGTTGTTCAAAAACTTGGTAATTATGCAGTATACGGTTTTCTGTCATTTTTGTTTTTTTTTGAAAAATTCTTTATGGGGGCACCTCCCAGGGTCCCTAGGACCCCAAATCGGTCTGCGCCGGTTGGTTTTTTTTTTGTTTTTTTTAAATTTTTTTTCACTAAAACAACCCAAACCAACACAGTCCAATCCAACCTAATTCAAACCAACCCAAAACAATCAAAAAAACACATTACAACCCCCCCTGGGCACCCTTTTTTCTGGTAAAAAAAAAATAAAAATAAAAAAATCGGGCGCAGGCGGATTTGGGGTCCTAGGGACCCTAGAAGGTGCCCCCATCTAGAATTTTTCAAAAAAAATCAAAAATGGCAGAAAACCGTATACCAAAACTTTTAACATTGTGTTTACCTTTGAGAAACAGCAGATCAACACAACTTTCGCAGAGTCCATGTCCACAAACGTTTACCATCATTTTCAGCGAGGGATTTTGGAACTTTGTAGTTCGGCATCTTGGACACGCAAAATCATCCATTATTTAAAGAAATTTCAATTTCTTTTTTAAAAACTATTTGGCAAAAATTTGAGAAAAATGCTATGTAAAAAAATTAACCTCAAATTTAAATGAGTAAAGTTAGCTAGTAAACAAAACAGTGGACTGGGTGGACCACTGAGGTTTTTTGTAGACCAGAAAAAACGTTATGCCTATTTACATCCACTTACACACCGATTCCAATGAAATATGTCTTGTGCGTTGACCACGGTCTCTAGAATAAATACAGTCTAGTAATTTTTTTGCTCCGCCTACCTGATGAGAACACAAAGATATCAGCTGCTTTCTTTATTGATTTTTTTGATGGGTGACATTTGGGGTTATTTTATTTTTGCATAAATTTTGGTAATAAAAATTGTAGTTGTTCGTCATTTCTTTTCTTCTGGAGCTAATTATAGGGAATAGAATTCCGTTAGCTAACCGTTCCAAAATGGGCGTGGTTCCCCCAAAATGAAAAATGCACTAGTCTTGAAAAATCTCTCTCAAAAAATAAGGGAAATTTCTACTCCCTAGAGAAATATTTATTCTATTGGTCATTAGTGAGAGAAATGGGAAAAAATAGGCGGAATTGTGATATTTTGAGTAAACATAAACTGTTGTCTGTTGATTTTTGCGTTTTTTTAAGTTTCTTTAAAATTTTTGGACTCTAAAAACTTGTTTTCTGTTAGTTGGACTTTATTCGAAGTTTTTTAAGGCAAAAACTAGTGTTTTGTTTAGTCTTTCTTCAATGTTTTGTTAGGTTTTTTATTTTTTGAACTTAAAATTTAAAAAACATGGATGATTATAATCGACTTGTTTATTGGCATTATTTTATCTAATAAAAAAAAATCTTACTAAAATCAGTCCAAAAACTTGAAACTAGAACAGTTTTTTTACTAAAAACAAGGCAACATATAGGTATAAAGATACCTAACACTGTAAAAAGTTCTATAACATCAAGTTAAACATGAGTAACAATATTTTCAACTAAACCTACTTATAATAAGTGAATCTATTATGCACAGAAAAGATCACAAATCTCAAGATCCTTATGGCTTATTTTTAATAAATATAGGTTGATCCAAAAAAACCGGACTTTGGATTTCTTATAACTTCCGCATTAATTATCCGAAATTCGAAATTTAACGTTTTTTTGAAAAATAAAACAATTTTATCCATTTATTGTCAAAATTGACATTTCTTTAAACTCCAAGATGGCGGACGGTTTTGAAAAATAGGCAATTTTCAGGGCCCCCCCTGGAAAATTTGTATGTGTCCCACTGTAATAAAACTGAGATGTGCGGTAAATAGCCTTATTCTTTTAACGTACATATACACGAGCACTTTGCTTAAATCGGTTAAGAAATAAGAAAGTTCTGCAGTTTTACATTTGATGCTGTTTGTGTGATAAAAGACTTTCCATGGAGGAGTCCGCATCTTGAATTTTAAAGAGATGTCATTTTGACAATAATCACATAAAAATTAGACTTTTAGCATAGTATGCTAAATTTCCACAAAAAAAAACACAAAAATCGCACAGCCATTTATTAAAACAAAAATTTAATATTTATTTTGAAAAACAAGGTTAGAACACCGTAAATACACATTTGGTTGATTGTCTGTCAAAATTATCTTAATTTTGATTGGTGGAAATGATTCTGATTGATTTGGCAACATTGTTTCCGTTTTCCCTCTATCATTTCCATTCCCTGGTTTGAAGAATACCGCCTTTCGAAAAGGAGGGAAATTTTGTGGGAATAGAAATCTCAGAATCTCCCTGGGGAGTAAAATTTCCCCGAAATTCAAGAATAGGCACCCAGGCCCTAATTAAATACCCTGTGATATTACTTACATTATTTTCGTCATAGGTAGCTACGTTTATGCGTTTGTTTAGTGAAAAGGTTTAAGGCTCATCATTAAATAATGAAAAAATAAAAAAAAAAACAAGGCACCTAATAGTTTTAAATTTGCAATCAGATTTATTGCATATAGTATGATTGAATAATAATAATAATATGAAAATAATCAATCTCGCAAAAATGCCTGACAAAACTCAAGTACAAAATAAAATATCTTCAAAAACAGAAAAAACAACAACTACATAACCTAATTAAACCTAACTTCTGAACTACGAACACGAACTAACTCACACATAAAAATTTGTAAACGAAAGGCCGTTTATTGATAAATGTGATTAAGATACTTCGAAAATAACCGGACGACCTGAAAATTTGAAAGATAAATATTTTTTTTAAATAATGTTGTTACTATTGTTGTAAAAAAAACCTTATTTTATTAATTATACTACACGGCACTCTCTAATTTTAGACTAAATCTACAAAGCAAAAAATTAATTTACAATGGCCGACAGACGCCAACTTGTTCAAAATGGAGGATTTTTGTGTCCTGCTTAATCTGAACTTATACTAAGTCGGACCGGGTCTCCAAGTTAAGTCGTCAAGCATGACTTAAGTTACGAAACCCATCGGTTCGCAAACGTATTACGACGTATTAAAACCGTACGTTCGCCATGCCTGATGTACCAAGTTAATGTTGCCATCGGCCTGCGTACGTATTGGAATCGCACGTCTTGCACGGAGTATGTAATAATAACCTAATCTACGTATTAGAATGTGAAGTCGTTTTTAGTAGGTCGATTACAACCTATACCGCCCTAACCAAACAGTTTTGGCGGTTTTATTTATTCTTGTTTGTGGTCATGCTTCGTTATCTCGACATCAGTGATTAACTTAAAATTAAATTAAAATTATTTATGTAAAAAAATTAAAGGAGATGGGGCCCATTCACCACATCTGGAAGAAAAATGGGATATGCTGGTTCCCTACAGCAAAGAAAGATACCTAATCGGATGTTTGAGTGGTCGTTTTGATATTTTCAAGAGCACTTGCAACTAGCAATAAGCAGATCCTGGATCCAAAAACTCCAAGAAAAAAAAAAGAAAACTTGTTGGGTTAGGCCAGTTCCAACGATCTACAGGTTTTAAATTTCAACGGCAGACAGACGTCGCTATCCGGCAAGTTTAAATTTCCTACGTACTGAAGACGTCGGCTTTCCAGTTTGTAACGGATAACTAAGAACGTCGATTTTACCTCAAAAACAACGTCCTTGATCACAATCTTGATTCTACCCGAAATTGACGTCATATTAAGACGCATTTGGTTGGAAGTCAGATTTTTGCTGCTTGGCAAGTAGGATAAGTTAAATTTAAATAATATTATATATTATTATTTTAAGAAAAAGAAGAATAAAAAGATAGATAAATAATATTTTTTTCTATTTTCCCTACTATTAACATTTTTAAATCCCCCTTGAACCTTATACATACACTGTTTTTTTTTTGTCAAAGCTTGACATATTTTACTAACCAAAAAAGTCATCATTATTCAAAAACTGTCTGGGGAAATTATAAAAAGAGAAAACAAAACATCAGTCCATTTCATAAAATTCATTTTACATGCAAATATGAAAAAAACTAGAAAGAGAGGACAATATTAGTTGCCCAACTCCTGTCAAATGTATAGGGGTCTCTAGTGGAGCCGACTGTGCCGTTTCTTTACGTTCGGCCCCGCTGTCCGCTGTGGCCAATCACCGTTCCATCATTTTTAAGCTGGGTTTATAAACTGGGTTAGCATTAACCAAAAGAAAACAAAGAGTTAAAATGTGTGATTAGAGTAGTGTGTCAAAATTATGTGACCAAAAATTTGTTGAAATTGCGATACCAGTCGAAGAAAAAATAAAAAAAAATGTGCTAAAACTCTGCCCGTTTTTTATGGCTAATGAATGGAGTTATATCTTGTGAGGTTAGTTTAGGACGAAGCTAGAGTTTTCAGAAACTTGAAGATTTGTGACAAGGAAGAGGAGGTGATATCAAAAAGGGCCTAAATAGGTGTTATATAATTTATGAATATCCCCACCCCCTAATTACTATTTTATCTCCGGGCTAACCCTAATTTCTGATGGACGATCGCCGCATCAGTTAAATAGTTTTTTCTGTAAATACGCCTTTTTTAGGGTATTCTGGCCTGTTATCATCATATTGGTCAATCGTAACGCGCAAGCGCTTTTGGCTCCTGACTTCTCACAACAGTCGGACTCCTTCGTCCATCCTCGTCAGTTCTCTAAGGACCGTCGCGTAAGCGCGTAAAAAATTAAAGATAAAAGGGGGACTTTTTTGTGCGGCAAAACGTCGCTCTCGGGAGTGTTTTGTGGTGTATCCCCGCGAAGCCCCATTTACAGGATATGGCCAACTACTACATAAACAGCGACGTGGAAGCGTAAGTCATTTATTTACAATAGATTAGGTTTTTTTTTCCGAGAATGGACCTGTTTTTCTGTCGCCTTTTTTTTTGTTTTTGAGTACTTAGCCACTTTTTTGTTTTGGAAATACCCAACATTTCACTTTCTTTTGTTTAGTTTTCCAAATAATGGAATTTTTCGGTTTCAAAATAAGAAAAAATCTGGGTTCCTATTCAAGTTTGGACCTTTAAATCTGACGTAACCAAAAATGTGGCCACGTTGTAGACTAGGAAAGTAGTGTGAATAGGCTAGGACAAAGTTTTGAAATACCCAGGCTTCCTTTTAGGCAAAATAAAATAAGCTCCTCAGGTTAACCTACCTTAAAGCAACACCTAATCCCAACAACAAAAAGACCATCTGAGTTGCTCAAAACACTGTATTAAAATAATTATGTGACGTTGTGTATGTTGTTTTATTCAAGGTTTTAACATAGTTTTAAATTGGGTGTCCTGATTTGGTTCTTTTAGTCAGCTTAAATTCAGCAGTTGCTGAGTGCACTGTTGGTAGTCGATTGAACAGCCGTTTTTGGCACCTCTAGGTACTATAAATAAAAGAAATTACATAAACAGCTGATAAAGAGAGGTTATGTTAAATCCATCAACAATGAGCTTGATGGCGTCAGAACATTTCAAGAACAAGCATGCTTATATTTTTAAACACCTGTTAAAATATGGGCAAGGTTGTAAATTCAACATTTTTGTGACAGACATTTTTTGAACATTGGTTCCAACATTTGGTTGTCTAGCAGTGATGAAATGTCATTGTTCCATTGAATACAAAAAGAACGCATTGTGGTGTAAACAGCAACTTTGGCTTGAGAAAATCAGAAATGTGACTTATAAGGGTCATATTCTTAGTCATTCCCAAGGCTCCCTTCTTCGTTGGGAAATGTAAATTCTATGGGCGAAGGAAGGAAGGAGCCTTGAGAAATGACTATGAATAATGCCCTTAGGCACTCATGCTGTACTTCTGGACAGTTTTTTCAACATAGTGCAAGTACGTTTTTGCCTCAAATTTGGTTGTCTCTAGCTCATCATCAGAGTCTTCACTTGATCTGTCTTGCACTAATATTATGGCTCTGGCTGACCACTCTATTATGCATCTTTGTATTAACCAAAATGCATAAAAAAATATCTTGGTTTGAATAAGTTACAAAAAAAACTGGAAAAAATAAATAACCATAAGGTAGGGTTATGTGTAATCCAACGACGCTTTTCCAATGTCTCCCGAAGTCGGTGGCGATCGGTGCCAAGATTTGTTGGGTTGGTGAAATCCATCGAAAAATTTAGGAACTCTATTGTCGGACTGGTGAAATCCATCTAAAATTTATGAACTCTTGTTGGCACGGGTGGATTTACAAACTCACCCTATTTTTATGGTATGGTTATGTTGAAGCCTAAATTGTTAAATGCCTCTTAAAATATTTTTAGATATTTTAAAATATGGGCATGGGCATGTTTTTTTCGATAATTTTAAAAACTTTAAACTTGATACTTACAAAAAACAAGTTAATATACTAGTCTATTGATTTAAAATACTTTTTGAGCGTTAAAAAAAAGTTTACCCTTTTTTGATAAGAAAATGTAAAATAATGTACTGTGGGGAAAGATATTTTGAAATGCCAATTTTTTCTGGAATTTTTTATATTATCATTATTCTTCCTTTAAAAATCACTTTAAAAAAGGAAAAAGCTAAATTTAAAAAATTGCAGGTTAAGGGGTTGATTGATTAACCATTAATTTAAAAATAAGATGTTGGGAAACTCACAGATTTTGTGCCACCATTATAACACAGCTCAAAATTGCTGTAAACCACAAAAATTAAAATTTTAAATATTGTTGGATAAGACATGAAAAAATTAAACCCTTAACTTAATTAAAAATCCAGTTTTGGGCAACTTCCAGTTTTTGTGCCACCATTAGACATGGAAATTTTAAAAAGGAGAATTTTGAGCCTTATCCAATGGTGGCTCAAAACCTGTTTTGGCGGTGATAGTTGACAACCACTGAGAGTAAATCATTTTGGCATTTTTGATTAATAAACCTTCATCAATTTTTAAATGTTATTTACGTGCCCTTTGAAAATCGAATATTGCAGTATAATTTTGGGTTTATACAGGCAAATAAAAATTAAAATAATAATTAAAATTAAAGTTGAAGCAGAAATTAAAATGAAAAGTAAGTAACTTTTATTTTTTATCTGAAAACATATTTGCGCATACCCCATTGACGCACATCGCCTCACTTTCATTTATTGTTGTCATTTAAATGGGTGTTTTTCAGTTTTTTTTGGTTTGTTTTTGGCAGATATTAAAAAAACAGTATATGATGGGGTTTAGGTTGGGTTTATACAGGCAAATAAAAATAAAAATAACACAAATAAGAATTAAAATAAAAATAAGAAATAATTTTGGTTTATACAGCCAAATAAAAATAAGAATAAAAATAACTTTGAACCAATCAGCACACAGCTTCTGCACATGCAAACAAAAGTGAGTGACACCAATAATTGAATTAATTAAACTAAACTCCATTATACTGTTTTCTTAAATAATATCTGCTAAAAACAAACCAAAAAATGCAAATCCATTTTCATATAAAAATAAAAGTTAAAAGTTGCTCATCTTTTTATTTTAATTTTAATTATTATTTAATTTTTATTTGCCTGTATAAACCCAGCCTTAGTTTAATTATTTCAATTATTGCTGTCACTCACTTTTGTTTACATATGTAGCTGTTTTAACTAAAATTATTTCTTATTTTTATTTTAATTTTCATTTATTATTTCTATTTTAATTTTTATTTGCCTGTGTATAAACCCAGCTTAATAAGAAACTGTAAATATACTAGCACCTACGACTTTGTATTGTTTCATTGCCTCTAAGGTGATAAGAGTTAATCACATACCTATTTAGTTTTTTTAGTTCTTAAAAAGACATTTCGATCAGTTGTGATAGATTTTGATTATTCAACGAATTTTGACTTGTGAATGGCATTATGTTTTAAATGTGTTCTTATGGAATCAACAATCACACATTTTTATGTGCTTCTAAAGAAATAGAGACCAGTATAGTACCTACCTGTAGATTGAAAAAAACCAATATTTTAACAGAAACCTTACATTTAGAAGTTTTCATCCAATCTATGCATATAACTTCAAATAACTATATCTAAAATCATTTAAATTTACAACCAATAAGATAGTACACAATAAAAATACTAGGTTTAAAACTAAAGATTCTGTAATAGAACCAACAACAAAATATAGTGCTGTGCAACAGAGCATAATATCAATGGCATCAAAATTGTATAAGTTATTACCGTTGTATGAACAAGCTGTTCATACAACGCTATTACCAAACTTCCTAAAAAATTGCTCCTACAATAAAGCTAGAAAGAAAATTATGCACTGTCTGTTAACCTTTGATATATATAAAGAAAATAGATATAATTAGTTAGTTATGAATTATTTAAAAAAATGTTAAGATTATATTGTTATAAATCTCTAGATAGACCATTTCTGTACATTGGATATTTAAAAAAAAAATTTGATTAGGTTAACTAAACCATATAGATACCAAAAATCTATTTTTTACCACTTTTGTCTGTTTCTTTGTGCCAGCATCTGCACTACTGGATTCCTTGGAGTCCTGGGCAAGACAAAATCGGTTCATGGAAACAAGTATTATGATCATTTAAAGTAAAAAAATGGAAAGAAACCACAGGCAACAACCGGAGGGAGTGGGGGGGCATGGTGAGGTGTCGGAAGGGGGTGGGGGAAAGTCGCGGGTAATATCTAAATAGTATTTAAAATTATTTGGTATTTAGGTAAGTACCAATGAGATATAAACCCAACCAAGCTAAACCATTTAGTACCATTGATACCAGTAAACTGTGGAAGGTTTATGTCAAAGGTAAGTAAGTACTAAGCAATATTTATGCAGTGTTTGTTCAAGAACAATAGAATTTGAATGCTTTGAACAGTAAAATAAATAAAAAACTTGATTTTTCTTGAAAAAACTAAATATTTACTTTAGATTTTATTTTAAACTAGAATTACAATTGTCTATTGGTTTAACTTGCCCTCGGACTTACTAGGCTGTTCTATTAACTTTTTTTTATAGCCTCCACAAAATTTTGAGACACAAATTTAACAAATATTGGAAAACAAACTTTAGGTACGTAGTACTCTTGGTAGTATTTTTCCCTCAGCCAAAATTTATGGCTTTGTATGTTTTACCTTAGCAACTATTATTTAGACAACCCCAAAAAACAAGATCTCTTCTGGTTTGCAATCAAGGTCTTACCCAAATATTTCTCTCTTTTTTATGTTCTTTTCTTTCTTTCTTTTCATCTTCTTCTTCCCTGAGCACACCCAGAAATACCACACCCATGTGGAAAAATGTGGCTGGGTGAACAAAGCCCTTTGTTTCTTAGTCCTTTTTAGCAGGGTTTTTATCATTCCGGTTTTGTTACTTCTATGGAAGGTAATAAAGGGATTTTTGGACTAGAGTAATTGTTTATATGTTCAGTTTTATCTTAAATACCCCCACAGTTGGTCTATAGAGGGGTTTTAAGAAAAAAAAATGTAATCTTTAAAACATAGATTTTTGTTTTCCATATTGGGGGAGCTATTTTTGGAAAATATTCTAGAGAGTCAAATTGTCAAACTGTTGTCATTTTTTATTTCCTCATAAAAAACTCCTAAAATCGATATTGAACACAATGGAGATATTTTCTCTAGTTTCTATGATAATTCTAATATGAAGTCAAAATAGGGAGTTGTTATTTAAGATTTTCAATATTTTCCAAAAATAGCCCCCCAGAAAAGGGCTACATAGGAGATTTTACTTTTTAGGGTATATTGTAGTTGGCGATGTATTGAAAACAAAAATCTATGATTTAAAGATTATATATTTTTTTTCTTAAAACCTTTCTCTCTCTAACTAACTGTGCCCAACATCATAGAGTATCTAATCAAAATTCGCGGCAAAATTTTAGGATTGCTATGAGGATTGTCCTTCTACCTAGGTGCAGAGTTCCATTGTAAAACTTGACTGAAGTAAATTAGGTAAAATTTGTCAAAAATGTCAAAAACTGTCAAATGTCAAAAAGTAAAACATTCACAAATAAATAACTTAAAAGCTAAAGAAGATTTTTGAATTGACAGAATTTGACATAAAACGTCTTTGGAATGCTTTTTGTTTCAAAATTATAACCAATTTTTAATTGTAAATTATTCATTATTAAGCTTTGTCCACAAAATGTGTAACATTTTTTCAAAATAAAGCACTTTATCTATATCTATCTATAAATGGTAAAAAAAAAATTCTTCAGGGAAGGCTTATAATGAATGTATAACACTACAAGATTTTAAATTTTATAATTCAAGTTAGGATGCGGTTTTCGCTAACTAAATAGTTCTACATTATTCTTGTAGTTGAATAAAATAAAAGGTGGATCGACAAGCAACTTTTGCTGCGAATTTTTGTGTTGTATAAATGTAGAAACTTGTGTTTTTTTTTTAAATTTTAAACTTAATAATTATTGCACTAACTAAACGTTTCTTGGGGCCTTGATTCAAGACCTTATTTTCTTCGAGACGGCCGAGATCAATGAAAAGGAACAACCCCAAAAATTTCTGAGGTGCAGCTGTCTTTTCAAGCAAAACGCGCGTGCTGTCTGCCTTTCCTGTTCCTTAAAATTCATTGATACAAATATTGCCTACATTCGCTTCCTATTTCTTGTCCTTTTCTCTTTCTTAGCCCACTTATGCCCGTGTGCACGGGTTCGGCTTGAGATGTAAGCCGAGCTTAAGCTTTAGTTTTGTTTTGCAAGGGTGTGGAATATCATGTAAGTGGCACTTAAGCTGTAGTTAAGATAAGCCGTAGCATTACTTCGGCTTAAGCGCATTTTTAGGTTATGTGAGGTATTTTTTTGATTATGTTTTTAAACAAAAGCCATTAATTTAATCAGATTATAAAACTGTTCCGTTGCCTTAAAATATTTATGTAATTGTAATAGTGGTCTGTGCTTAAAATGGAACTTCTTTGGGATGACGAAGATGTAGAATTAGACTTTGTAATTAATGGAATATCTTCTAAGAAGGATTTTTCAAAGAATGAGATGAAGATACCTGTTACAAAAGGTTTAGAATGTCCAAAAAGAATCATGTTTTTTTCTCTAAGCGAATAATTCACCTTTTTTTTGCAAATTCGTTGTAAGGAAACTGAAAAATGGGTTGGGTTGGTTGGGCGTTGTAATAATTAGTATGTTTTCACATTGTATTCAATACTTATCGAAAATCAAGCATCTTGTTCTTCATATGTCACGCTCTTTGTCGGAACAGGGAACATGCTCTATGAAAGAAAAAGAAGACAACCTTTTCAATACCTATTGATTAGGATGTGAAAACATATACTAAATAAATGGTCAGGTTTTATAGTTAATCAACTATAGTAGTTTTATTTGCCTTTTCCTCCATACAATCATAAATCATCAATAAAATTAATTTTTTTAAAACAACCTCAACTTTTATGTGTTTTTTTTGACAGCTGACAGGTAATAATCATGATCACCATACAAAAGTCACAAAAAATGCAGATAACTGCCACGTTGCCAATAATTTCCTTACTTTTTCCAAGTGGAACATATTCGGAACCTTTGCAAACCAAGTAAATCTCAAGGGTCACCCTCAGTTCAAGTGTGGAAGAAGTAAGGGGAAGTGGTGCACACGGGCATTATGAAATAATACATAAGTTGCGTTTTCCGCAACGTTGCATTGGCGTTGGACAACGCGCATGTTTTTTTTGTTTGGGGTAATTAAGATGTGTTCACACGAGACTAAAAACGGATTTTTAAACAGTTTTCAAGTTTATTCCTAAAATCATTTGTGAGGCTGTGAGAGAACTATTACTTTTATTTATTTTAATCGTTTTCTTGTGTTAAATAGGCAAATATTGTCAAATTTATCAGAATTCATTAAATTTTATGTAGATCAGCCTTTATTATTATGGGTCTTTTTTTGTCATGCTATTGGTAAAGGAAAGAAGCATATCCCGACTAAAACTTTAAATTTACGGAAATACCCTTGGGCTGATTATTTCCACCAGCTTTGAAACTCGGTGGCGTTGCAGAGGCTGCTAAATTTTTTAGAATTAGAATTTAGAATTTCCAGGGAGTCCAATAAGAACTTTCGGCCTTTAAGAAGTGGAACAAGCAACACATCACAAAAGGAAAAGGAAGCAGTGAAATTACAGCTCGCAAATGGGCTTTGTGTGTTCATTTTGATTTCATTTAAATAAATCATTTTATTTTTTTGTGTTTTTTAATAAAGTAAACTCCTACCTACCTATTATCACCTATATCTACAAACAAACACCTTTTATTTATTTTTTTTAAAATATTAGACCTTAATCCTAAATAAGTACAAATCGTCCCAACTAATTCCATATGACAATGATAGCCATACACAATAAACAATAAGTCAAACAAAGATAGCCATCTCTTTATTTCTGAGATCACAGCTACGTTTACATTTGCAGGCATAAACCTTTTGGATCCGTTCGAGGCCGTATCAACAAAAGCAAAAAATCAAAATTCTAATCTATTTTCATGCAACTTGCTGCAACTGCATATATAATTAAACGTTAAAATCTGAAAACAAGTTTTATGCTAAATCTGGGTTTAAGAATTTCTAAGCCTTTCCGAATGAGGTGTTAACCAAACCGGGTTTAACGACCCTTAAATCCGGTTTTAAAATACGGTGCAAATGAAAATCGGCATCTTAAATTTAAATCTGGTTTTAATTGTGCGGTGCAAATGGACATTATTATATCATATAAATAGAATTGGCAAACGAAGTATACCCATTAAAAATAAATAAAAATATTGAATGGTGAGTCACTTAACAAACCAAAACAAATCTTGCAGTTAATTTTTTTTATAATTGCTATAAAATTGATGTAAGTCGCACATGTAAACGTATCTATGACATTTCCGCCATGTTTTCCAATGAGCGGTGGATTCGACGCCATTTTTTCCACCGTAACGTTGCAGAAAAAAACGCAACTAGAATTTACTGATATTTTATCATAGCAGTTAAAATGCAAACAAACAAAAAAATATTATGGCTTTTTACTGTCATATTTAATTTTAATTTATAGCTTCATAATGTAACATTTATTATTATTTGGCAAAACCAATTTTGAATTGCTAGTTTTTGAAATTTCAGACAGTGCATGGATTTCTGTGTATTTTTAATATTTATCATAAATAATAAGTAACTTCTATATTTTATATAAAAATTAAATAAAAGAAAATAAAACCTTAATAGTATTTTACAATTTTTATCTTTTGTAAGCAGACCCCCAGCAAACCAGGTATCCCACAAAATTTAATTCTGTCCTTTAGATTTTTGGTCGTTCTGAACTAAATACATCGAATAAAATAGTGAATAATTTTTTTTTTAAACTTAATCTTTTCTAAATCTAAAGTATTAAGATTCTGCTTTAGTTTTTTTTTTTAAATTTGAATCTTCTTTTCGACATCTCTTGTACTAATTAAAGGACCTAAGTCCAAGATAGTTAACGGCCTATTGTTTTTTTACTGACATTGGTACGGTGTAAGGGAAGGAACAAAAGAATTTTTATTTTTAAATTGATGTAAACATACTTTTATAAAGCAAATTTGTCTAATGTGATAAAGTTTAGTATTTATAAAAAGCTTTTATAAGTTTGTGGTGAACAGTAGACGCTGCTCCCCATCACACCACTTCGTATGCTAAAACTTGACTCAACCAAACCATAATAATGCTCAGGCCTAATTGTATCGTGTCCGGTACTTTTCTTGTTTTTAAGATTTTGATCTCGATTTTTATTCGCATCAAAAATCTCAAATTGGTTTGTTTTGTATAAAAAGAAGGAACTAGTTTTAAGTTTTTCCGGATCTTTGAAGTTTTTGTCTTACTCCCTATTTGCACAATTTGTTTATTTGTTTTCGGAAATATTGTAAACCTTATTACCCCAGTTTCACCTATGCATTTTTACCGCTGAATATTCTTGTCAAACTTTTTAATCTGATTTATCGCAGTGGTAAAATCCCAGCTGATTGGCTAAAATCAACATTTGTTACATTGCCTAAAAAACATTCAGAAGTGTAGTGATTACCGTCTAATTAGCCTAATGAGCCATATGCAAAAAATATTTTTAAAGATTATTCATAAGAGAATTTATAAAAAATGCGAATTCTTTATGGGCAATACGCAGTTCGGATTTCGTGGAGGCTTCGGGACAAAAGAGGCCGTATTTGGAATTCAAGTCTTGGTTCAACGGTCTAGAGATGTGTCAGTGCCAGTATATGCCTGTTTTATAGATTATGAGAAGGCCTTCGACCGAGTCCAGCACGAAAAGCTTATGGAATCTCTTAAAGAAGTTGGTCTAGATGATCGAGATCTAAAAATAATTGCCAACCTATACTGGAGCCAGACAGCTTAAAGAAAAGTTGATGGTCAACTGTCCGGAGGAGTCCGAATAAAAAGGGGTGTTCGCCAAGGCTGCATATTGTCTCCGCTGCTACTTAATATCTATAGTAATAAAATCGTCGAGAATGCACTTCACAACTGCGAGGAGGGTCTAACTATAAACGGTATTATAGCCAAGCAAAAAAACATAAGAGGCATACTGGAAGTAAATGGCCAACAAGTCGAACGCGTAGCTCAATGAAAACTGGGACAACATGCAAGAAGTCCGTGCAAGAATTGAACAGGCTAGATCATCCTTTGTCAAAATGAAATTAGTGTTGTGTAGTCGCGATCTTAATACTACTCTCCGAATTCGCGTGCTTCGTTGTTATGTGTTTAGCATTTTGTATTACGGCGTAGAGGCATGGTCACTAACTGAATGCTCAGGATATCTTGGGTGGACAAAGTACGTAACGTGGATGTTCTTCTTAGATTGAATAAGAATCTTGAATTTTTATTTACCATCAAAAGACGTAAACTTGAATATTTTGGCCATATTTTAAGAAATGACAAATATGAACTCTTAAAATTAATAATAGAAGGAAAAATTGAGGGCAGAAGAGGTCCGGGTCGCAGACGTATATCATGGCTTAAAAATCTTAGACAAAGGTATGGCGTTAGTAGTATGACACTTTTCAGAAAGGCAGTGGATAGGGTGCAGATCGCGCTGATGATAGCCAAGAAGAAGATTTTTGACTCTAAATGTAATTTCTGACACACCCTTATGTTTTTGCTCCAATTTTTTCCTAATTTTTTTGTTTTTTGAAGGGGACCATTTAGGCGGAAAATAAGAGAATTTGAAAGTCATAAGGTTTATGAAAAGTTCAATTTGTGGCCAAGCAAGTTTGACAAATTTGACAATTCTCTGTTTTGTAAAATTATTAGTGGGTTATCTGGGTAAAAATTGTTTCTGATGTTTTTTTTTTTAATAATCCAATCTTTTTTTGTTAATTTGGGAAGTAAATCAATATTTTCCTAGAAGAGTGAGTATCAAAGTCAGCTGCTCCTATACAAATAGACAAAATATACTACGTTCTCACGTGGACCTGAATACGTTTTCCCGGAAAATGAAACTTTTCGTATCGTATCGAACTGACTGATTTCACCAATGATTAATAAGCTTTAGCACTTCCAATAATCTGCGAAAAGTAGGTTATATACATTTATTTTAATTATATTATTGTGCTGTAAACTTATTGGCCTTAAGAAAGCAAACAAAGAAGTAAAATTGGCAAAAAAATAACCTCAAAATACATCAGGCAAATGTCAAAAGCTCAAATCGGGTTCAAAACGCGTTCAAATCATGAAAACCGAAAAGTTAATCGTATTGAAAACGTATTGAGTTCCACGTGAAAACGTAGTGATAGAAAACACACATTAATAAATATTGTATCACCTTCTCCATGTGTGTATTTACTCAAAGGGACACATTTTCCAAATAACATTGTTGTTGTGTGCTGATACACGTGGCTTCAATAGAATTGATATGGTTGCCAAATTATTATCTATTTAGGGCTTAGAGTACGGAACGTTGCTGCGACTACGCGACAGGAGATGCCGGTATACCCGCCGCGAGATGAAAGTGAAGCTAATTTTCGGTCAGTCCCGATTTAGGTCAGTCAAATTAAGATATTTTGAGGAATTAATTCCCAGCGAGCTAGAAATCATTTTAAAACTTTTATTGGGTCCTAAATGCGATGGTGAGCTTAACGTACAAAGTACAAAAAACCGCCAATTTTTTGTACTTTTTTTATGTTTTGCTTGTAGCTGGAAAACGGTGCGTCGGACGGAAAATGTCATTTTATTCAATAATGTAGAGGAAAATTGTTCGTCGAATGACAGCAAAAACGTTAAATTCGGTTTAGCCGAAATCGAATGTTGAAAACAGATGACATTTTTCATTTTGTGATGTCGGGTAACCTGGGGGACCCCTAGCTTAATCGTTAAGCTGAGAGGCCACCCAACACCGTTCTTAACTAAACAGCCTGTTAACTCCTACCGCCTCAGTGCCCTTTAGCCTACTGTGGCTGCCATTTTTATAACCAAATTGACAAGTAAAACATGGATTTTTTGTCAGTTTGGTGTCAATATGGCACTGATCATAGACTAAAGGATACTAAAACGAAAATGAGTTAACGGGCTTTTTAGTTGAGAACGGTGTTGGGCCACCCTATCTATAACTTTAGTTCTGTGAAAGCTAGGAAAATCAAATAATCACATAGAAAAAGTTTTGAAAATAATTCTAAATTCTTTTTAAATTAATATTGCAGCCGTTTTCTGGAAAACTGCAATATTAATTTAACCGTAACAAAATAGCTACAAAAATGCTTCAAAATGTAGCTTTGAAAATATTTGGGTTCCTTATGATGGTCCCCCCCGGTTAACCGACGTCATTTTGCGGCTTTCTAAGATACTCGTATGTTAAAATACAGAAAACGGTTGCAGGTGCAATATTAAAGAATAAAAAGAATCTTAGAATTATTTTGAAAACTTTATCAGTCAGATTTACTAAGATCTAAAATAGTACCTCCCACAGGTCTAAATGTTTACATCTGTGGGGAGTACTAAATTTTAAAAACAATTTTCAAGAAACACTTACCCATATAGAAAAGACACAAACTTATTGATTATTTTGTATTGTTATTGAAAAAAACCACTGAAAAACTGCTTTTTTTATTAAAATACACCATATTTTAGAAGAAAATGCCCTAAAACTATTTTTTTTTTAACAGGTTTCAAAATGGAAAATGGTGAATACGCCAAAATTTTGCCACATAATAGCTTCATTATTTGTGTTTGAGGTTATAAAGTTGGTGATTTTTTAGACCACCTCAGGGGGGTGGTTTAAATTTATAACCCCCAAAAAGGATTGTTTTGTGGCATTTGGTAATAAGTTCATTTATAATTTCCGTAAGTAACCGCTTTTACAAGGATTAGTTTACCTTATTTAATATCCCAAGTTGTTTATTACCCAATAAAACACCTCCTACTTTGTCCAGAAAATCGCCATATTTTGAACCCGTTTTCAGCACAAAAAATATATTTATGAGGGCACTACGAGGCAAAACAAACATAAGGCCACTAATTATGCACGAAAAATATACCAAACAAAAAAACCCAAAACAACTATATTAATTTATTTACAAACTGAAAGTAAAACATTGAGGTTATCTAAAAGCTCAGCCAAAAAAACTTTCCTTGCTCAAAGCCCAGTCATTTTAAAGATGTAGCTTTCATCAGTAGAGGTTGGTGCAAGTCAAGGTGCAAGCAGAGGTAAAAGATCCGAACTCGCTGTTTGTGATTGAACGCAGCGCTAATATTTCTAAACTGACATTTCGACAGTGACAGAAATGTAAAAAAAACTTGCATTTAAGTTTTTTAATACATTTCATAAAGCCCGCCTGACATGGAGCAATATACCTTACAATTGCCTGCAATTCGGGGTCATTCTAAAATAATGTCACAAATTTTTTAGGTTTTTTTTTTACTCCTCCCTCTTAATGTCACAATTTCTGTTGTTGTTTGTTATGTTTCCCTTTCACAACACAAATTGGGACACTAGGAGGAGGGAGTAAAAAAAAAATTTGTGACATTATTTTAGAATGACAGTGTCAAGTGGGCTTAAATAAAAACACCTTTAAAAAAAAATAATCTACTCCTTATTTTTATTATTACTTATCTAAATCGTTGTGTGACATCAAGGATTAATTGGAAAAATTAACAAGGGTAAGTTTTAATTAGAGAGACATATAGCCTCAATGTTAATTTTATTCTGCAGTTTTCTATTTAAACCTCACGTGGGTTTAAATTTTTTAATTTTCTTTTCTTCTAAATTGAAAATTTCCTCTTAAATCCAACAAAAGATTATATTAAGATGATTATTCAATAAACTAATTTATTAAAATTCTTCTTACAAATCAAACTGTCCAAAACTTAAGGAGGGTTGATTTTAAATGCTTAAAATCAAAAATTTCACTTAAACCCAGAACCGTTCTAAGATAGACTAAACCTTTTTAGTAAATCCCTCCATTTATCTTTAGTGTTTATTTGATCTTCCTAGCTTTAACAGAACTAAAGTTATAGGGTGGCCCCCCGGATTTACGGTTTACTACTAAACCGAATTCGACGTTTTCAATGTCATTCGACGCAAAATTTAGTCCTCTGCGTCAATAATTTGTATATTAATTGTGCACAAAAAATTTACGGGTGGGGGGGCGTAATTTTTCCAATACACACACTGTAGAGAAACTGTTTGCTCAGGGGGTTCTTTGGGTAAGTGAAAAGAAATCCGGCGGAGTATTGGGTTGGAACTTGTTTGTATTTCAATATGGAGAGCCTTGAAAATGAAAATAAATTACAGTTAGACAATATCCAAGAATAATTTGAGCAAACAAATATTATTAATATCTTACAGTAACTTAAGTATTCAATGCTTACTTAAATATTAAACCACACACACAATTATAAATAAATACTAATTACCTTGAAAGACCAGGCCGTGCTTGTTCAAAACGTAAAGTTTTTCGGAGCGAGAAACCCATAAGGTTCTTTCGGGCTCTCGTTGTTATTAATAAATCGGCAATACTTTGGTTAATGCCGAGCAGGCACGGTCGGTTGAACCGCGAATAGAGATTTTGAATAAACGCGGGAAAATGTAAAATGATTCTGAATTAAATAAGTAATGGGGGTGTATCCTTGTTCCGTTACAACACGTAGCATATGACTGACGTAGAAAAAAATATGACGCCAACCATGGGCCTGTCAGTAGCCTGCCCTATTTTTTTTTTACTTCCCATATCTCGGAAACTATAATACCTACAAATATGAGACTTCATGTCGTCTCGTCTGCAAAATTAGTCGTTTTAAAAAAAGCCCCTCCCCCCCTGCCCATTTTCCGTAAAAGATAATACGATTAGCGCGATTATTCATTATTGAATAGAATGGCTTTTTTTCGTCCTACCCACCGTTTTCCAGCTACAAGCAAAAAAACTTTAAAAAAAGTGCAAAAATTTGGCGGTTTTTTGGCTACCAAAAGTTAAGCTCGCCACCTGGGATAGTGCAAACTTAGATTACACGCATTTAGGAACAAATAGAGGTATTGAAACGATTTCCAGCTCGCTGGGAATTAATTTCTCAAAACGGTTTTTTTCGACCTAATTTGACTGGCCTAATTTGGTTAGTCGGCAAAATAGGAAGGAATTCTTTCAAAAATTATGCTTTACAAATTTTAATAAAATTTTGATATTTTATTTGAATGGCCTTATACCTACACTGCATTCACCACACGTTGCGAAATTGACCAATAAGGTGCAGGCAACGATGTGGCAACTGCGTCGAGTGGTTGGCCGCACCTGGGGTTTGAACCCCAGAAACCTCCACTGGATGTACACGGCAGTACTAAGACCAAGGATCCAGTACGGATCCATAGTCTGGTGACCAGCAGTGGAGAAGGTCACTACTACCCTCAAGCTTAGGAGCCTACAGGGAACCATATGCAGAGGGATAACCGGCGCTATGAGGACGGCACGTATACAGGCACTCGAAACTATTCTGGGACTGCCGCCGCTTCCGATCTGAATCAGAAAAGAAGCGATGACGACCCACCTCCGGCTGAGAGATACAGGTCAATGGAGAGGAAGAGGGAAGGCTGCGGGGCATCTTAGTATTGCCCAAATCGCCGAGAGAGAAATTCCAATGGCAGCGATTAAAACGCAAAGACCAAAAAACCCCTGGAGATTCAACAAGAGGTACAAAGTAGTCATCCCAATCAGGGAACTAGGGCAGAGTGAAAACCTCCGCGAACAGTTCGAGGAGAACGCCGTGATTTGCTACATCGGCGGGTCCAAACCAGTCCAGGATGTTCGAAAGAGCTACTCGCTCGGAGAGCAAGCCACGGTCTTTCAGGCAGAGGTGTATGCCATAATAATGGCTGCAACCATGGAGGAAATAAAGAACGGTACGGACGAGCATGTTTATATATGCTCCGACAGCCAATCGGCCCTAAAGGCACTAAGGGCGCCCAAGATCAACAACACCCTGGTGGAGGAATGTGCGAATGCACTAGAATCCTTGGGAGAGGGCAAACAAGTGACACTTATGTGGGTACCGGGACATATGGGGGTGCCGGGGAACGAGAAGGCCGACGAGCTCGCCAGGATCGGGGCAAGCACCCAGTTTGTAGGGCCGGAACCACTCCTAGGAACAACCAAGAGGCAATTGCAAAGTCGACTCAATAAATGGGCCAACGATGCCATGGCGACCGCTTGGAGAGGAGGAACAGGATGCAGACAGCCTAGCGACTTTGTGAAGGGCCCGGATGTAGCCAGACAAAAATGGCTTCTGGGGAGATCACGAAGAGACGCTGGTCTGCTGACAGGAATCATAACAGGTCACAACCGACTAAGGAAGCACATGACCCGGATCGCGGTGGAAAATGACTCGACCTGCCGGGCCTGCGGGCGGGCAGAAGAGACATCTCGACATGTTATAGCGAACTGTGAGGCATACCAGAGGACGAGATACCAGGTATTGGGTTCCCCGACCCTGGGTGAGGAGGACCTGCACACGCTCAAATGGGACAAAATACTGGACTTTGCAAAAAGAACAGTGAAACCAGATGAGCAGACTGCCAGACCAGTGGTGCAGGCCGTGGATTAGGGGCAGGCTAGGGGTAAGTCAGAAAGGGCCCAGGGAGGCCTACTTGCCAGGCTACGCGCCGCCCGTTCTCTACTACTACTACTACACTGCATTCCAAATAGCTGCGGACCAGTTTTTCGGCACTGACAGTTCCATTTAGCTTCTGTGTTTAATTGTCTGCCGTCATATTGAAAATGGTCCGGAGAATTTGGAATGAGGTGTATTAGATACATTATTTTCCACCCGAAGTTTATAGATTTAATTGACGTCAACTGTCGGCAAGAATTTTCGATTTGACGGTTGGTAGTTTTGTTTCTCCCTAAAAAGACAGTTGGTTACGTTTGGGCCAGTGCCGCATAGTTTTCTTGAATTTAACTTTTATCATGTGTGCTGATAATATTGTTATTAAAATTTCATAAAACTTTTTTTTATACCTTCATCAAAAACATGATTTTAGTATCTGTCTGTAGATAACTAAAGCATGGCTTTTTTGGTTACAGATGCAAAAAATTTTTTTGATCACGGATGCAAAAAGATTTCTGTCCGTTTTTTACCCAAAATTAAATACAAATAGCGGAATATAGTAATATCTAATTAGTCTTGCCTAAAAATTAAGTCATTTCCGCACCAAGTATTTACGACATAAAGGCCAATTATCGACTTCCGATTTAGTACCCTTTTACCTGTATGAAGCCGCCATTTTTGACACTGTTGACATTCATAACATGAGTTAATTGTCAAAATGGCCGCCACAAACGTTTAAAGACCACTGAAACGGGAGTTGATAATTGGCCTATATGTCGGAGGTGACGCGTCAAAATATTCAACTGTCAAAGATTAACAATGAACGTCACCGAGTAAAAAGGCACATTGTTATTTCATTTACCAGCCACCTTGATTTATAGTGTAAAGATGGTGTGTTGCGAGAAGTGCTCTTCCTTCGAGATTTTTAAAAGTATTTTCCTGTTTTTCTTGGATTTTTTGATAAAGGTATTAAAAAAAAAGTGTTAACAACTCGCCGCTAAACTGTGCTTTTTTTTACTCGCGTTTTTAAATACCTCGCTGTGCTCGTTATTTAAACCAACGCTTGTATAAAAAAGCACTATTTTAGCCACTAGTTGTTAAAACTACTATTTTTGCACACTTTTTAGTCCACCCAACACCGTTCTCAACTAAAAAGCCAGTTAACTCATTTTCGATTTAGTATCCTTTGGCCTATGATCGGTGCTATATTGACTCCAAACTGACAGAAAATCCATGTTTTACTTGTCAATTTGGTCAATACCAATATGGTATGGGGGACTATTAAAATCGCGAAATTTTGACTTTTCTTAATTTTATCAAAAATGAGTTACTTCTAAGGTTCCAATACACCTTAATCGACGAAAAAAAAATTGTCGGTCTGTTGTCTGCTGTATGTCTGTATACACGATAACTCAAGAACGCCTTAATCGATCGATAACTAAATTTGGTACAAAAATGCTCTATCGGCTGACCATGAACTGATTAACTTTTGGGTACGGTGGTGGGAGGTTGAAGGGGCAAAAAGGTGAAAAAAGGGGGATAAAATATTTAAAAAATTGTAACTTTGAACAAAAGCAAGTAGCGATATACGGTTTTTAGATTTAGGTTTCCATGGATATGGACTACAAATTTTGTTATAAAGTCCAAATTCGTAGGAGCTTTAGTTTCCGAGTTATTTAAAAAAGGTAAAATATATTTAAAAAAATCATAACTTTAGAAGTAAAGCAGCTATTGATATGCGGTTTTCAGATTTTGGTTTTTGTAAATATTACCCAAAAATTTTGTTATAAGGTTCAAATCTTTCAAAGCTACAATTTTCGAGATATTTTCATTTCCTTTTAACATAAAATGATTGATTGTATGGTGGAATATCCGTGCTTTCTAGCACCAATTTTTTCTCTCTGCTATCGCAAAGCAAAGGAACTAATGGAAAATTGATTATGAATCTACACAGCAAAATGTGTTAAGTTCCTCCCTCAGTCAGCATTTCAAGCACCTTGCTTTATAGCAAACCCCTTAAAAATCGATTATTGCGTATCGCAAAAAAATGCCGTCAGCCACCCCATACTAAGTTGGGGGTGTCTGTAGTATACGAAACTACCAACAGCTGCGGCAATTTTGAATTTTCCCTATTCCCCCTATTCTCCCTGGTCTCTTATAATGCAATGAGTTTTGTACTGTTCTAAAAAGCACTCGTTTCGCACGAATGATAGTGTGTGGGGTTAATGAATGGGACGGGTAGTAAGACACATCTGGAAACCCTTTATGGATGCCTTGTTCTTATCCAGTCAAAAATTGGCGAGACTAATATGATAAAAGTAAACTCTTGATTTGTTAAAACGACGTTATTTTGTATTATTCAAAATAAATTAATTTATAACAAAAAAAAAAACTTTTGGATCCCTAAAATTTGTGTGGAGCATAGTGGAGCAATTCTGCATTGCATTGTTCAAATTTTTAATTAGGTTAGGCGTATGCTGAGATCATTGGAAGTTCAATTTCACTGGGGGAACAGCACAGACCTAGAAACCGTGGTTTAGTGCATAATAGATAAATGTTTAGTCGCACTAACGAACTTAATAGGAGGCTGTTTAAAACTGGCCGTAAATTTTTTGTTTCAAAAAATAAAACACTTTTTCCAACAAAAATCTGATGTTTTCCTACAAGAACCTGCTGTGTTATATTCTTTTTTACATCAGGCAAATAAATATTATAGACTGTGAAAAAAGTCAAGTGTTCTTCGTCCTTTTTTTAAAGCAGCTCTCTACCTCAACCACTACCAACACTATATAAATAAATGTACCAACAGGGTAACATGATATATGCCATAAAAAATCGAGTCATGTGTGTAAAAATGTTCAGTGAAGCTAAAAAGATTGAAGCAGAGCTCCCACACACGGTGTTTATTATGTTACAGAAAATCAGACCACTTGAAAGAGTTTTTGGTATATAAATACACTTTTGTCATATGGTGTTAGAGGAAGGGAATTATAGTTTAAGCTAGTTGAAGACCCGCAGCGTTGCCTGCGGTTTTACTTGTTCTTCCCCGTTTTTCTTGCTTTAAATGGTTTTTGTTCTTGATCGATTTTAATAAGGGCTTCAATCCTCCCATCAAAATCCGTCCAACAAACAGACGAATAAACAAATAAAAATTCTTAAAATAGGATTTTTGGTATCTATATGGTTTGGTTAGAAGGCGACACCAAAAATGAAAAAAAATATTCATTGTACAGAAAATTTATTATATGTATAGATAAATAGGGTAATTAAAAAAAAAAAACAAATACTTTTGTGTTATGTTTTTTATCTCGGTTTTATCCAGTCACGCTTTACATAATTTTATGTAATTTTTAGTTTTGTACATATTTTTTATTATTTTTAAAATGCCCATCCTTTTTGACCTTAAAATATTATTGAAGATTTATATAACAAAATAAAAGAACTAAAAAAGTATCAAAAAGATTTTTATGGTGTTAAAAGCATTCGATGACCAAAAGTTTGTTAATTTTATAATAATTACGGTGCACGTATCCGTTTTATTATAGCAAAGCAAGTTTTCTATTTTTTATTCGAACCTATGTAATTAATTAGAGGTAATTAGGTTCTAATAAAAAAACTAAAGTAGTATTCGTGGCATTTTGGACTACAAGCGTTTTGTTTCTCAGTTTATTGCGACCAAGCCTCCAAAATCTAATGCAGAATACAAAAACCTACAGACTTGTTTTATCCGTATTAGAAATCATCAGGCTCATAAAAATTGACATAGTGCCTAATAAAGTTCAAATTATTGCACAATAAAAACAAATTATTATGAAAGTAATAGTGTATTACACAACAAGCATGAATAAAGTAAATTATGCAATTAAAAAATTAAAACTGGTTGACTGGAAGTTGGAAATTCAGATTCTTGAAGATTCAATGGCAGATGAAGAACTCATGCGAAGTAACCATGCAACCAGTTTAAAGCCGCTAAAATATGAAAGGAAAACCACCGCGAAGAATCTTTGGAAGGTTGTGATACGAGAACCACTTTTTTTAAAACAACGTCATGTAGGAAATTACGTAAACCATTTGATGGTCAATTTTTATTATTTATATTATATACAGGCGGAGGAAAAAGTATGCAAACCCCAAAATATTTCGGAGTATTAATTATTTAAAAAAATATTCAAGTGTTGCACCCTGGATAATTTTCAACAAGGAATCTAGTAGTGACCTTCGACTTCACCTTGAACCTCGAATGGCAGATGAAGAACTCATGCGAAGTAACCATGCAACTAGTTTAAAGCCGGTAAAATATGAAAGGAAAACCACCGCGAAGAATCTTTTTAACAGGTTGTGATACGAGAACCACTTTTTTTAAAACAACGTCATGTAGTAAATTACGTAAACCATTTGATGGTCAATTTTTATTATTTATATTATATACAGGCGGAGGAAAAAGTATGCAAACCCCAAAATATTTCGGAAGATTAATTATTTAAAAAAATATTCAAGTGTTGTACCCTGGATAATTTTCAACAAGGAATCTAGTGGTGACCTTCGACTTCACCTTGAACCTCGATTTCAAGGTCACAGGTTTGCGTGACCTCTGGCGGACAAATAAAGCACGTAACCACCACAGAATCTCATAGAAATCTCGCCGGGTTTGTGGTAGAAGTGACGATTTAACCTTCAATTTAATGAAAAAAATTGTATTCCTTTTGAGGATTTTGGGTATGGCTTTCTTTTCTCCAGTGAGGATTAGTATCGGACCAATGCAGTTATGTCTGCAGACATTTCTTAGATTCAACATAAACTTTACCTCATCTGAAAACACAATATTTCTTAAAAATTGTGGACAGTCAGTCTTTAGAACTGCTTCTTTCAATAAAAAGTCTTGAATTTCTCACTTTGATATACCTGTTGATGAAAATGCATGTGACTTGTGTTAAGTATTGCTATTGCTAACATTAAAGTTTCTCACATTAGTATACCTACAGGACAATAATAATAAAACCGGAAAAGTGAGAAGCAAGGGGAAATCGCTCCAAAAAACATTCCGAATGAAACAGAATTCTTCAACGTCCGTTCAATATGATGGAATAAATCTCCTTTCATTAAGTTGAAGGTCAAATCCAAGGTCACTATTGTTTTCCTCGTCCCAGTCACTTTTTTATTACAAACCCCGTAAGATTTCAATGAGATTCTGTGGTGGTAGAGTGTTTTGACCTTTATGACTTAAACTTGTATCTGAACGTAGAATTTTCTGCTTTTTTCAATCCGAGATCAAAAATTGACGTTTCCATTAAAAAAAGTTAACCCTCAAATGACCTTGAAATTGAGGGTCGAGGTCAAGTTAAAGGTCATCATTAGATTCCTTGTTGGAAGTTATCTAGAGTACAGCAATTGAATTTTTTTTCTATATTTTTTCCTCACCCTGTATAGGAAGCAAAACGATCGCTATGTAGGTGATTTAAATTAAAAACATAAGGGAAAGAAGACATTCCCAATAAAGAAACATTTGAGAACGCCAAATGATTTTTTATTTGATTTGATTATGATTTAATTTGACCAGAATGGTTTTTTGTTGTTACCCATATCTGGTTATCTTTTTAATGGCAGACAAAAATTAAAGAGAAACCTTTTAGTATACCATACCGTATTTCAGACAGATAAATTAAAGCTAATTTATTGGGTACCTTAAGCCACAAGGACCGTTATTAAAGTACCATTTTTCTGAATAAGGTGTTAGTCAACATACTAAACAAACACGAAAACTGAAAAATATATCACGTTTTTGTCTGTTTACATTTTCTTTTTCTTCTTCAGACTTTATAGCGCGCCCAGGAATTGGTTTCGGAGGTGGGGGGGTTAAGATAAATAATAAAAAGAACCTAAGTTGAAGTAAAAATGTGACCATAATTGATACATTATTTATTTTTTGGGTCCTGACCGTTTAAATTGTATATAGTGAAACTCTTGGGTTTTGGTCCATTTATATAATATATTAATTTCTTAAACGACGTACGTTTCGGCTTGCGCCATCATCAGGTCAATAAATATATATATATTAAAACATAAAATTAAAAATACGTGGCCACACATCTAGAGAGACAAATTTAATTAATATTAAAATAAAAAAATAATTTATAAAAAAATATATATTTATTGACCTGATGATGGCGCAAGCCGAAACGTACGTCGTTTAAGAAATTAATATATTATATAAATGGACCGAAACCCAAGAGTTTTATTATATATAATTGATACAAGGAAACAGGTGCTAACCAGTGTTCAATGCGCCGCAGGCAAAATTTTTTGAGAAAATGACACTTAAAATGCAATTTTTGACTTAAAATTAAACTAAAATCGTAAAAACTGATGGGGTTTTGGGAATTTGAGTTTTTTTTTATCCTCAATTTGTTTCTAAAAATGCTACAATGCGCCGCATGCGAAAATGACGCTTAAAATGTCATTTTTGACCACAAATCGCAGGCAAAATGTTTTTATAAAATGACATTAAAAAGACCATTTTGATGGTGATCATCCAAATTGAAAACTAATAAAATATCAAACATTTTTATAGCGGTCATGAACGAAGGAAATCGTAAAAATGAATGGTGTTATAGCGCCGCAGTCGAAAAATTTTGCAATTTATGTTTTTTTAAATATTTTTGTTAAAAATTAAAGTCCAGGCTCTTGTATGTATGTCATGTATTTTATTTCTGCTGTTATTTGATTGTGCCAATATAACCAGGCTTCCCGGAGGGGGAGGGGTTTAACCCCAAAACATCCCCCCTCGGTGCGCCACTGTCAACACTCGCCTGTATATTTTGGTAAAAACTCAGATGGAATTTCTTTGTGGCATAAAGGCAGGAATTATTATATATAGGGAAAAAGTGACGCATGAAAATTCAGTAATTGAAAATAAGTTAAAAGCTACAGAAAAGCAAAATAGAACGATTATAAAAAAAAAACAAAAAACTAAACCAGATTGTTCAAGAGAAGGATGACGAAATATAAATACTTAAAGGCGAGACACAAAAATGTGAAAAAAATGCAAGAGACAAGAGGTACAATAATTAAAAAATACGCAGGATAAATACAAATGAAGAACATATAAAAAAGTTTAAGGATGATATGGAGCAATTACAGACAGATAACAAGGGTTTGATAATTTTGTTATTTATCCTAAAAATACTAACCTAATAGGGTTACGTAAAAATCTATTCTGGTTTTTACCCTTCATTCACTTGTACAGATAATATGTTTTGCAATAGTTAAAATAACTTTCAATTTGCAAACCGGCCTTTTTCAGAATACCTACTCCCCTCATAAGTAGTTGAAATTAGTTAGGCCAAAGCCACCTTAGGTGGATATTGTTGAAAACTAGTTCTAATTATGCAATTTCTAGTTTCAGGCCACTCCCCCTTATGAGAAATAAATTGTTATTTATTTTCAGTCCTCCCCCTATCTTGAGAACAAGTTTTGAAAAGTAAAAATTCTAATTGCGGCAATACATGCTTGTGGTTTGAGGGTGACTTTCTGGGGAAATTGTGTGGGAAAATTTATATCGTCTGTAGTTAAAAAAAGGACATGTTAGGGAGGGACAGGTTGTTAAAATTCTCAATTTCAAATTTGGAGACCTTCTTTTAAAAAAATCCCTTTTTAATTCGTACGCAGATAAATTAATAATAATTAATTGGCTACCTAAAGCCGCAAATATCGCTATTAAAGTACCATTTTCCCGAATAGTTTGTAACATACTGAACAAACAAGAAAAGTGAATAATATAGGGTGGACCAAAAAAACGGGACTTTTATTGTCTATTACTTAAAAACTACCTGTCCGATTTTAAAAGGTTTGATCATTTTGAAAAGCCAAGACATCTGAATTTTGGAATCTGATGTCAAAATTGACATTTCGTACAAGTCCAAGATGGCGGACAATTTTAAAAATAGGTATTTTTGACCCCCCTTGCAAATTTTTTGTGTGCACCTGATGTATCGCTTGTTAAAATCGAGTAAGAAATAAGAAAGTTATAAAATTTTTTAAATAAGTTCGTTAGGTAGTAAGTAGTAAGTAGGTAAGCCTAATTTAGTCAAATAAAAAAGCGTCATTTTTGATTGGCTATGCTTTTCGATGTATTTGACTGATTGTAGGTTTCAAAATTTATTACTTTTTTTTGCAAAATTGACATTTTGTAAAAATCCAAGATGGCGGACCGTTTTAAAAAGTAGGTTGTTTTGAACTCTCCTGCAAATTTTTGTGTGCGCCACTGGGTCAAAACTTAAATTTACGTGTATAGCCTCATCATTTCCGAGTCTACCAAAATGTCGCTAATAAGGATCGGCTAAGAAGTAAGAAAGTTACAATTTGCTTTTGGTAACTAAATTCATTGAGGTCAAAAAAAACATCATTTGAATTTGATGCAAAACGCACTTAAATAACTTAATGCATATTTTTCTTACTTCTTACCCGATTTTTACAAACAATACATCAGTAGACTCGGGACTGATGGGGATTTACACGTCAAATTTAACTTTTGCACCAGTGGCGGACACAAAAAATTTGCGGGGGGGGGGTCAAAACAACCTACTTTATAAAACTGTCCGCCGTCTTGGATTTTTTTGAAATGTCAATTTTGCCAAAAAAGTATAATAATTTTTAAAACCTTGGCTTTTCAAAGCACTATTAAAAACGGACAAATACACATCGAACGGCAAAGCCAAGCAAACAACTTTTTTATTTGACTGAATTAGGCTTATCAAACGCACTTATTTAAAAAAGTTATAACTTTCTTATTTCTAACCCCATTTTAACAACCGATACATCAGTAAACATCAGAAAGATAAGAACATGGCTTTCGAAATATATTTTTACTTTTGCACACAACAAAATTGCAGGGGGTTCAAAAATATCTATTTTTAAATTTTTTTACTAAATGTCAATTTTAACATCAGATTGCACAATTCTGATGTCCCGGCTTTTCAAAATGACGAAAACTATTAAAATAGGCCAGGTAGTTTTTAAGTAATAGACAATCAAAAAAGTCCCGTTTTTTTGGCCCACCCTTTATATAAGGTTTTTATCTGTTTTTTTCTTCAGACTTTATAGTCACACAAAAACTTAAGAGACAGAGTTATTTTATGGACTTAAGGCAAGCTAAAGGGTTTGGTAATTTTTTTTCAATCTTCAACGTAGATAGACACCCTCTTACTCACCCTTCATGCACTTGCACATATATATATATATATATTGCAATTATTACAATAACTTTCTTTAAATTTGCTAACCGGACTTTTCTACAATTTCTACACCCCTTATTTAAAATCAGTTATCAGTTTTGCCAAAGCTACCTCAAGGTGGATAATTTTGAAAACTAGTTCTAGTTATGCAATTTCTAGTTTCAATCCACTCCCCCTCATGAGAAATAAATTATTATTTCCTTTCAGTCCTCCCCCTATCTTGAGAACAAGTTTTGAAAAGTTAAAATTCTAATTGCGTCAATACAAACAAACACATGATTTCTATTTGTGGTTTCAGGTTGACTTTCTATGGAAACGGGGTGGGAAAATTTATTTTTGTTAGATTGCGGTAGGGAAACGCAAACCATATTTTAATAGTTTTCAGTGTATACACGTGATTTATTTTTTGCTGTTTGCAAGAAACTGATTGGTTTTTTTTGTTTTCGGTCTTATTTATGAACAAAATGTCGAAAATTTTGCCTTTGGAAATACTTTTTTATAAAAAAACGTGGTTTTGTTCTCCGCGACTTTTTTTTGTAATTTAATTTTCTAAAATCTTTGTTTTTTATATCTCTGAGAAAAAATATAGTCAGGTGGAACACCTCACCCCCGTCCCTGTTCCCATACGTAAACAAGTTCACAAATCAGCAACCCCGATTGGCAAAAAAATTATTAGATGCAATTTCAGTAAATCGCGTCACAATATTGGTTTTTGTCTAGCCTCGATGTAACGGTGAAATTTTCCCACGGATTTTTCACCCCAGGTACTGTCTTCCCTCTTTTTTTTTTGGTTTAATTTTTGGATCTCCCGATCGCCAGTTTTCTATTCGAGTTTTGGGGTGAGGTGACTAGCCTCGGTCGTGGTTTCGGGGAGCGTCTAATACAGGACCGTACCACATACTTGATTTATTTATGTTTTCTATACGACTGCCTTATTTATTTATTGTACAATACATTTGCACAAGTTCATAACGATATCAGCAGCTAATCCAATTACAGATAGAATAGTCAAAGATCATATTAATTTTTCACATTTTTCTATCAAATTATGATTTAAAAAAAACTTGTATTATAATTTTAAAGTTAAATATTTAAATGTTTTTATTAAATACTCAAGAACTCGGTCAAGAATCAAGATGAAAATAGTGGAAATAAAAGTAAGACTTAGATTACATACATACATAGACATAAATAGAGACAATATTGAAATATCTTGTTTCAAGAAAATGATAAAAATGGATATTAAAGGTATTAAAATACTACTAAAAATATAATTAAAAAAAAAATAACACAACACCATAAAATTAACAAACAAAACCCCAAGCATTAAGAGTAATAGGTATTAAGATTATAAAAAATACAGAAAAGGACACACACATAATCCAGTTGCTCAACTAAATGTTTTGTCGCAGTTTGCTGTCAAATATGTGTTTAAATTTTCTAAAATCTGTGGCATAAAAATTTAAAATAGAGCACATTTTAAATATTGGAGAATTTTTATAAAAATTAATTCTCGCAAATGCCAAATAAAAGGTGTTCGAATTTCGAGAATTAATTCGATTTATTGCAAAAATAAATAATAATCAAGAGTTTGTCTATAGTTATGTTTTACATCAAATAAGAACAAAAGACACATGCCACCAATTTAACAACAATGTTGTTAAATATTAAAGTGTGACCTTAAGTAATCATCTATGGTGTAAAAGCAATTTAGTAAAAGATATTTTACGCCATCCATACATAGCATGGAGGCCATTGGGATCGTAAAAAAAAACAGTTCTTTTATTTTCACTAAAAACAAGTTATTTGGGTCAAAAAAGACCTAAATACATAATTTTGTCATGGTGTCTGTAACACGATTACTCAAAGACCGCTTAACCAATTTTTATCAAATTTGGCAAGAAAATTCTTTATCAGAGCTGATTTTTCGATGAGGGTGGGGGTTGGCAAGAGGGTAGGAGGGGGATTAAACTTTTAGAAAAATTGTAACTCAAGAACCTCAGCAGCTACCGACACGCGGTTTTCACATTAAGATAGATAATTGCATTTTTATAAAAAAAAATAAAAAAAATTTTAGACAAAAATTTTTGAAAAAAAAATTGATTGAAAAAGCATGGTGTGCAACTCTTTAGATTTGCTTCTCTCGTGTGCAAAGAGTCGTTTTTCAACCTTGTTGTTTAATATACTATTATCGCCTCAAAGGACTGAAAATCTATACTAAAACACTAATCTAAGCAAATCTTATCTTTGCCTAATCTATGTTTTCCTATTAATTTGCCTTTTTTAGCTTCTATGCTTAGAATTAAAGGTTGGAAATTACCGAATTACCGGTTCACTTACCATCTTTAGTTATGAGATTCAATTAGTATTTTTCTATATTTCTTCTAACTTAAAAGCTTCTATAATAAAAGTGCAGTTTCCTTTAAATTCAGAAATGTTAGTTGTCCATACCTGCACACTATCTCGAACGTAAGGGTGACTTTCCAACCCTTGTCGGCTCGTCTTTTGACGTCACCTTAGTGCCATTATGTAAAGATTTATTTATTCACTTTGATCCAAACAAATGCTTTTTTTTATAGTCTGTGAGACGCCTTAATTTTCAGTTCCTTCAATTTTAAAATGATGAATTTTTTAAGCTAGATTGAAAGGCTGTTTTTGTTTTTAGAGTGTAGATTTTATGGGTTTTTTTTTCTCGGGATGTACTACTTTTTTTATCAAGCTGTGATGATTAACCCTGTATTTTTGTAAGCAAACCTTCGAAAGTGTTGAATGGAAAGCAAAATATTTAATAAAAGTGTGAAGTAAAATATGGTCCATCCTATTTATATTTTGAAAAGTGTAAACAATAGTATGGTTACGGGTTCTCTAATTTCTAGTGGACTCCAAATATCCAAAAAGCATTCAATGTACTTCTTTTATTTGATTTCTGGGCCAGTATTCTTGAAATGTCACCTAGAGAGTACTCCCGGAAATTCAGGTGAAAGCAAGAGTGCGCATGCGTTTTAGAATACTGGCACTCAAGATTCGTTGGCGCCGCGGGAATTTATGAGCAGCAACAAGGTTGAAAAAGTTCCAGATTTGGAGAAAAATTAACGGATTTTTTTCCAAATTTTTACTGCAAAAAAAATTAAGGCGTCCCACTGTATGGGTGTCAAAATCCTCGTGACACAACCATAATTTTAAAAATGATCATGTGATTTTTTTAGGTGGAAAAACATAGCTTGCAAAAAATCTGCAAAACATAAATCCAAACTGCTGACTTCAAAATAGTCTTTTGTCGGTTTTGGCGCCAAATTTTAAATTTTCAATAAAAAGGAATTGTAATTTTTTAATTATGGGTTGGCGTCAAAGAACCCTGCCAATTTCTTATGGAGACCCGTTAAATTCTTTCAAATTCTAATATGTTACAGGTGAGGGTCAGACAAATTTGTTTATTATTGCCACCCCTCCGGCACCCCAATGGAGAAAAGTGAGTTTCAAGTATGTTATTTGGTAAAGCACAACTAACATTTTTGGTATTTACACATTAGCCCGTATTTATACAGGAGTCTAAAAAAATTGTTCAAAAATGGTCGTTATTTTTGCGAAATATTTTGATATTTGCCTTTCTGCTTTTGTATTGTGTTCACGCTCACTATTATTTTTGAAAAGTTATTGGTACTGCGATATTTCACATGCAAAAATGCGTGGGAGCGTGTGAACAGCCATCGGATACTCGATAGCGGCTAAGATTGTCATTCTTTGCAGAAAGCGACAACAAGAAAAATCAGGCGATTTTGGTGTTGTATTGATATTTTTTTGTATTTTGCATGAAATATCCAAACTTCCGAAATTAACGTATATTTCACGTCTGGTCATAGGTAATAATGCTATTGGCAACGCTGGTTGGCGTTTTATATTGGCCGAAAGAACAGTACCGAACTCTCATATGTAACTTAAGATCACAACATAGGTAGGCATAAAAATAGAACACTTAACGCTAAAAAAGCTCGTAACTAAATAAATAAATAATTTCTAACAAAAAAATATTTATAACCTATGTATTAAATGTATACCGCTTAACAGTATATTGAACAACAAAGTTTAAAAACGACTTTTTGCACCCAAACTAGACAGTTTTGTGGATAGAGGCGAGGGCGTGGCTCAAAAGCGGAGCAAATATTGCAAAGAATATTTTGAACGAGTTTTTCTACAGATTTACAGTATTTAATTTAATTCAATTCCTGTCGGCACATTAGTCAGAGGAGTAGTTTACTTACCTTTTTTAGAACTGCAAACAAAAGAAACATGTTATTATTTATACAATTTTGGCGGCAGTTGTTTGATTTTTTGTCAAATCCTATCTAGTCCGATTGTAGGGCATTTTTGTGATAAATTAAATATTTTTTTTTGGTCTACACCTTTTAAAATAAAAATAATAAGTCAGTAAGTACCCTGATTTATCCATCAGGGATGTAAACTAAAACTTGTTCAAGAAGGGGGAGGATTGAATGAATGCAAGGTAAGAGGGGAGTGATTTGCAATATTTCTGGTTGAATGAGATTGACACATCTGCAAGTATTGCGATTTCATGGGAAAAAATCTTTAATCTTGCATATAGCTAGAAGACGGGACTTTATCGGTTCATAGTTTTCAGACATTTCTTTTGTGAAATTAAGTAGAGATTCGTTTTTAAATCGTGTATTTTTTGTGTCCTAAGGGCAAAAATGATGAGACAAATGAAATTGAAGTTAGTTTTTTGCACCCTAAACCTAAATCAAATATTTTAATTATTGAAAGAAAAATGATTTTAAGAAAAGTTTAACCCATTACCGCTACGTAACAGGTCGGACCTACACATTGACAAATTTTGGAAAGAAAGATAATTTTAGAAAATACTTTTTTTGAAATTTAGAGAAGCGTTTGTATTACTTATAAAATATTATTTTTTCCCTATACGATAACATTGTTTTATTTTCTTTCATATGGAACCTATCATTTCTCCATCTTGAAATTTGGTGCGTCTCTTAGTAAAACATTGAAAAAAATTATATATTTTTTTGAAAAAAATTAATTTTTTTTTAAAAATGTGTCATAATAATAATATTTATTCATATAAGGTACAACCTGATTCTTAAAATTACAATACATAATACTTAGTATAAATAAATATAGTAGAAATACAAATTATAATTCGGTTGAGCAATGTAGTGCTCCACAAAGTTCAGTTTGAACTTGTCTGTAGTCCACTACAAGAGTACCAAATTAAATGTGTTTCCATGTCATGTTCCACATCATTTAAAAGGTCTTTGGAAGACCTTTAAAAGCAAGGTATCGCTCATGCATTTCAGGGGCGTAGATACGATTTTTACTTACTCTTATAAAAAAAAAACTGGGTTGGGATCTGGTTTTGATCCTAGATTTGTTGCTAAAATCGTGTCATAAATGCAAAACTTTTGCAGTGTAAGCAGGAAATTTTTTGATATTTTTTACGTTTTTTATCAAATATAAAAAAAACACTGGGTTGGGATCTGGTCTTGATTCTAGATTTGTTGCTAAAATCATGTCATAAATGTGTCGTAGGCGAAAATTTTGTAAAAATATACTAATAACTTAAACTAAAATTTTAGCAAACAGTGTGTCACACTATTTTTTTGCTTAATAGCGCCGCAGGCAATATTTTCTGTGAAACCGGATATAAACTAAAATTGTAGCAATCAAACTTAAGATGCAAATTTTTATTTCATGTGTCATACTATTTTTTTACTTAATCAATTAATCAATGTGTTGTAGCGCCGCAGGCAAAATTTTCTGTGAAACCGGATATAAACTAAAATTGTAGCAATCAAACTTAAGATGCAAATTTTAATTTTTTCGTGTTTTTTTGTAAGTTATTTAAAAAAATGTGGGTTGGGTCAGCTACAAAGAGGGAAAAACGGAACGCGCGAAAGCTACCCAGCGAACATCGGGAGAGTGGGAGGGGGGACATTAACCTCTTGTCCCCCCTTATCTACGCCCTTGATGCATTTCTGATAAGTAGTTTTAGATATATTCCTATTTTTCTATACCTATGTAAGAGCAAAACTTGCTAATTTTATAATTTTGAAAAATTAATAACAAAAAAACTACTGGCCCAAAAGTTTTGAAAATAGACACTTAAAGTAAAAATATTTCAACGCATCGGTATATGGGTATACCTGACGCGTTCGAAACAAAGCCAAAATACACTACATTTTTGACTTGTTCATGCCATGTTTCGAATGATGCCCGATTTTTTAACGGGTGCGATGACAGATCGGCTGATTCCACTCGTTGCCTACGGAGGAATGTACGTAACATTACGGACCCACGAACGTACGCAACGATTTCAATGAACAGTTCGCGGGCATCGTTCGAAACATCGCATAAACAACGCTTTCGTTTCGAACGCGTTAGATATACCGATACTGATGCGTTGAAACATAGAGACTTAAGGCCACAAAAACGGCATAGATTTGACAACACTGCTATGCTGTTTTTGGGCCAATTTTTACCTGGCAGAATATCGGAAACGAGAAAATGGAATCTGTTGAAATTGGCAGGAATGTTTATTTTTGAATTCCTCACAACAGTATCCAGACAGTTTTTTGCTAGACTCTCTTATTCCCGAAATAAACACGGCTAACAATAGTAAAAAATCTTACCTGGCTTTTTCTTTAGCCTCGTCGATAATAGAGAAATCTGTAACAACAATTTTTGGATTTTTTAATTTTTGGAAAAATTACACCAATTTGAAAAATGCTTTGGATACGGTTGTAGATTTTTATAAATCCTATTATTTGATAACAAAAAAGTTATGTTTTTTTGCTTTATAAGTGAGATTCTGCCGGAATTCTGAAACGCCAAGGTCATGTGATTTGGTAGGCCTAGTGAAACTGAGTGAGTTCGATATTATTGTAGTTTTAGAATTTCCGCATAGCCACCGGCCACTTGTCTAAGGCTGGACTTCCATAAGCTTTTTTTCCGCGCGGATTTTGAAATTCGTTCTTGTCTGTCAGTGAGTGAAATAGTGACAGAACTGTTGGCACCTTCACCATAACTTGAAATCCGCGCGGAAAATCTGCTAATGGAAGGCTAGCCTCACATACAGTGTTCCCACCGTGTTCTGAACACGGCACGATCTCACTCGCAATGTCATTCGTGATGCCACCTATTGATGATCTTTCAAAAAATAGCAAAGCAGTGTTGTCAAATCTAACGCGTTCGAAATAAAGCCAAAATTCACTACATTTTTGACTTGTTTATGTGCGATGACAGAACTGCTTATTGAAATCGTTGCGTACGTTTGTGGGTCCGTAACGTAACGGTACGTAAATCCCTCCATACGCAACGAGGGAATCAGCTTTTCTGTCATCGCACCCGTCAAAAAAGCGGGCATCGTTAGGTATACCGATACAAATGCGTTGAAGTATTTACTTTAAATGTAATGTAAATTTTTTATCTGCTCTGTGAATAAAATAAGTGTAGCAAAATTATCAAAATCGGAGAGGGTGTCTGCCAAACCCCTGGTTGATTTCATATGAAATGACCGAAGAAATTTTAACTTTCAAAATATGGATTTATACGTTTTGCTTGATCACCAAACAATTAGATTTATGGCCCATGTTTTATGTAACCTATATATCTCGTTGAGGCACACCCTGGTATATACAGGGGAAAAAAATATCCCGCGTGCCACACACTTTCTTTTTCATTCCTTATCGCCTTCCTTCCGCACATAAGTGTTTTTTCATTATATTGTTTGCATTTACTTAAAAAAAAAAATAATCAGCGGCGTATCAGGTGAACTTCATCGGCGATACTTTATCGATTGGGGCGCGAGCTAAAGCCGAGGGATGCCATCTGCCTCGGGAAAGGGGGCTCCACCTATAAAAGCCACCTGCCTGCTCGATATCTAGGGCCCGCATATGAAACTGGGGTTGCATACGTACACTGCTGCACGTAATGAATGTGCGTGAATGTACGGGGCATTAAGTACATTCAGTGGCGCAAACACTCTGGGGTCAGAGCTCGGCCGCAATGAAAGTGTTTAGGCTTCAAAAAAAAAATTCTAAATTTTCTTAGTTGGTTCGCGACCCAATAATTTTTATTTGGAGGGATAGGTTGGATGGGGTCAAAAAAAACACCAGAAATTCCTTGTTTCCAATGCCGACGTTTCCACTTTTTATACAGTCATCATCAGGGCACTATATACAAAAAATAGTTAAAATTTAAGAAACAAAACAAACAAACACGTTTTACTTTTTAAAATTATAAAATGTAAAAATTATTTTTTTTTAAACACAGGTAAGTACAACCACAATTAAAAACACAATTTTTCTTTCATACTAAAACAAACTGTAGATGAGAACCATTTAACAGACACCTTTTCTTTTTCTTTGAATTTTTTAAGTTTAATAAAAACAATAATAAACACCAAATGTGTTAAAATATAATACAAAATATATGCAACAAACAAAAAGGTAACATAACGTAATTTGAAAAAAAGGAGCATTTTTTTCCTTTTTTTCAGAAAGACGCTATTGCAACCCTATGTAGGTACTCAGCGGAAAATTAAATTTTTTTAGTCATCATGTAAATCAAAAAACAAATACATATAAAATAGCATCTTCAAACCAATCCCATCGTAGGTGAGTACCTACATAGGGTTGTAATAGCGTCTTTTTGAAAAAAAGGAAAAAAATGCTCCTTTTTTTCAAATTACGTTATGTTACCTTTTTGTTTGTTGCATATATTTTGTATTATATTTTAACACATTTGGTGTTTATTATTGTTTTTATTAAACTTAAAAAATTCAAAGAAAAAGAAAAGGTGTCTGTTAAATGGTTCTCATCTACAGTTTGTTTTAGTATGAAAGAAAAATTGTGTTTTTAATTGTGGTTGTACTTACCTGTGTTTAAAAAAAAATAATTTTTACATTTTATAATTTTAAAAAGTAAAACGTGTTTGTTTGTTTTGTTTCTTAAATTTTAACTATTTTTTGTATATAGTGCCCTGATGATGACTGTATAAAAAGTGGAAACGGAAATTTTTTCGGGGCTTTTTTAGTTCACAATACCAATAATTTTATCAAAAATGAGTTACTAAGGTTCCAAAACACCTTAATCGACGAATATACACGAATATTCAAGAACGCTTAAATCTATTTTAACGAAATTTGGTACAAATTGGTACTTTTGAGTAGGGTGGTGGGGGGTTGAAGGGGGGGAAGGGGGATAAAATATTTAAAAAAATTGTAACTTTGGAACAAAAGCAAGTAGCGATATACGGTTTTCAGATTTAAGTTTCCATGAAAACGTTAAAATATATTAAAAAATTATAACTTTAGAAGTAAAGCAGCTATTGATATGCGGTTTTCATATTTTGGTTTTCGTAAATATTACCCAAAAATTTTGTTATAAGGTTCAAATCTTTCAAAGTTACAGTTTTCGAGATATTTTCATTTTTTTTCAACATAAACTAATTGATTGTATGGTGGACTATCTGGCGTGCTTTCTAGTACCAATTTTTTATTTATCATTTAAAAACATATTTTGCTTTAGGATAATTGTGTATGTAGGTATATTTTATATACATTGTGTCGCCACAAATCTTTTCTGTAAATTTATTAGGGCGCTAAATTTTCCGTTCAGTAACAATTTTGTTTGTGTAACACTGCAACAAAAAAATACGTAACTTTTCTCTTCGACGCCTATGGCAAGAGTCAAAGAGGGTTGATAATTGTATATTTTTATATGAGAAAACAGTGGGACGCGTTTTGATTAGCTTGAAAACTTATTGTTGCTGATAGATAGGGTGCATTTTAGTATTTGTATTGTTTTGGAACCATATTTGAAATTATCCATATCTAAAATGTCCAACCTTGTTAACTTGTAACCAAAAGCCGATCGCGTCAATAATGACAATTAATGCAATATCTGACCCTAATTGGACTGGTATTAAGAGAAGGGAACCCCACTACATAGCACAACCACAACGTGGCAACGTTTGTTTGAAAAATTAACATTTAGGTTATTTTATCCATCACTGACAAAGTCGCACTGAAAATATCTGCCACATTGGTGACACCTTCAGAAATAAGGATACTTTATTCACAAAGTTTCCAGCCACTATTATGTTAAGTAAAGTGATAATCTGGGTTTCATTTATTTTTGTTTATGGTTGAAATAAAAGTGTATGCAAACCAAGTGAATTTGAAAAAAGAAATTCGCTTAAAAATTGAAGTTTTACATCTAGAAAATAACATCAAAATTCAGTGTTTCAGATACCCTGGTTCAGTGTTTCAGATACAGTGGTTGCCATATTTTGCAAAATAGCAATTTTCGTTTTATGGAAATTATAGCCAAATGAAGAATACTAGAGAAATGAGATTTTGCATACAAGCCTAAAATTTCACTTCCAAATGCGCTACAGAGAGCTTTTTTAGAAAAAAAAACTAAAAAAAAAAAAATTATAAAATTAAGATTTGGCACATTGGGCTCTGTGGCGCAATTGGGAGTCATATAATTAGTACGTGTGCAAAATTTCAGCACTCTAGCACTTTTTGTTTGGCCAGGATTTCCAGAATACGATTTGCCCTGGGGGTCATGGCTCTTAAGGGTGAATTTCAATAAAAAATGCGCTTCTTCCAATTAGTTAATCTACAAAACTGTTAATCAAATTTCTATCAAAGGAGGAGGCACACATTACATGCATTCTGGCCAGCACACGATCTTCTTGAAATTTTGATATGTTGTAGATAATTTAATTCTGGACAACCTTTAAATGGGACAAAATCCTTAGACACGTATAGTTTCGGAGATATTAGTGTTCGAAGTTGAACTTTTTTGCTATTTTTCTACTAAAGAATTAGCGGTTTACCGATGTTTTAATAGATGTTCCACTAGCAGATAGTCATTTGTTTTTCATGGTGGTCAGCCTTTTATGTAGTTAAGGCCCTGGTCGAATTCCATACCAGATTTGATATATTTCAAAAAAGTACGGTCATGACATTGTTTTGCTCTATCCTCTCGCGATTTTGCTGTTTCAAATCTGGAGCAACAGATTCGGATAACCGAACACGCTACTCGGAGCAGGAGTACATAATCGAACATCCAAATCCTTTCCGGATCTATCTTGGAGTACGCGTGCAACCTAAATAGGTCAGGTATGTACAACTGCACATAAATTATTATTAACATTTACGCATACGATATACATACCTTATTTTCACACTGTATTGTTAATCTCTTCATACAATCTTTCTTCCAGCGTTGTGCGTGTTATGAAAATTAAAAATAGCTTACTGTTAGGTCCTATACTACGATTTTTGAAAGATTTTCCCTGTAAAATCACATTGACAGAGAGCATAACCAAAAAAGATAATTGCCTGACATAACCCGTCAGAATTATGAAAGAAAAACATCAGTAGATCTCTAAATACTTAGAAAAAAAGCCGTAAAAATGTCAAACTTTGAACATTAATATCTCCCAAACTGTACGTGTCTAAGGATTTTGTCCTATTTAAAGGTTGTCCAGAATTAAGTTCTCTACAACATATCTTAATTTCAAAAAGATTGTGCGCAATTACACAGACGAACATGCTCAAACAAAAGCTCGTGCAAAAGATCTAAAATTTTTTGCGTGTACATTTTTGTGAGCATTTCTTTGAACATTTTGTTCGGGTAAATTTTTGAGCAAATCATTGCTATCTGTTTCGGAAAGATATTTTTAAAGATGAGAATAAATAAAATTTCACATCAGTGATCAGTGATCTCAATTCTTTAAAAAAAAATGGAACACCAACTTTTATTTTACATTTTTGTGAAAAAAAGCCGACGGCAAGCGAAACATTATTCTTGGCTATCAGTTTTGTCACATGTATTAGGGTTACTTATAATTTTTTTTTCTTAGGGTTTTTCCCGGATTTTTTTGCCCGGGGTTTTTTTTGGGATTTTTTTGCGAATTTTTTTTATTTCCAAGGGTTTTTTTCCTAAATTCGAAAAACAACCCACGAAAATTTTTCTTTTCAAAAAAAATTTTGAGTTTTTCAAATATTGGCAAAAAACTCAAAAATTGCACTTTTAAGCGGTAATCCGCGCCTCACGACTATGAGGAGTGGTGGGGAGGGGATTTTTTTTTAAACATATTTTTGTAACTGTACTTTACCCTTAGCTTTGATTGTTTTTTTTTTAATTACTCACACCAGATTTACCTAGTTAGTTTAAGGCCCCAAGCGTTGCTTAAAAAAGCAAAAGGTTCATGAAAATGCTGAAGATACATATTTACTGTCAATTTAATGTAATAATCAAGGTCGATTACTGATACTGAACAAACAATATGGAAAGGGCAACATTCCGATTCAAAAGTCTAGTCTATTACTGCTAAATTATATTTTTTAGACAAGGGTCGGAATCGTAGGGTTGTAAAAGTGGGTAATAAACGGGTATTATTTAGACCGAACGTGCTTTTGTTCATATATTTGTGATTTAATAAAATGTATATAGGTTTTTTCATTTGACTTAAATATTATTGTATTGTGTTTTAAACTAGGAAGTCAAATAAAGAACTATTCTTTTAAACGTAAATTTTTATCATTACATTTTACAGGCAACAACAATAAATAAGTGCCAGTTATTATTTTTTATGATTCTCGTTTTTTTTACAACCCCAAAAAAGTTACACTTAATTAAAAATACCTTGTTTTAAAACTTAGTCTTTCTATTTTCAGTTAAGTTCAATGAATTCCCATAAAATTTAAATTTGTAAGAAATTTTTATTACCAACATTTCTTCAAACAAATTTTGCTTAAAATTCTCTCCAAAATTTCTGTGAGTCTTTTTGTACGAGATTTTGCTCGAACTTTTTTTTGAACATTTTGCTCAAGAGGCTCGTGTAAATGTTTGTCGGCATTTCAACAACAAAGGAAATTTTGTTTGTGTAAATGCGCCTTAATGTGTGCCTCCTCCTTTTGTACGGTGAAAGTTTAAAGCATTATCCAGGAACCATTCACGTGATTTTGCAAAATTTTAAGTTTTTTACATAATTTTACGTATCCTAAAAATGTTTAATTCACGGTAAAAATTATCGATTATTTTAAAACACTAAATAAAAACAAGATATATATATATATTTTTTTTTTTTAAAAACCACGCGAATCGTACCAAAAGTCTCCGCTGTGCAAAATTTTGTTAATTTTTGATGTGCGGTTTATCTGTTTAACTAAATGAACTGTTTTTAGGATTTAAATTCGCTCTTAAAAATAATTTTGGAAGATCTATTTACGGAAGTTAATTATAAAAATCTATTTTTGAAAAATGATATTTACTCTTATCAGAACACATTAAACCAAACAGGATAAATATTATGTAGTGATAGTTTAATGTACTTATCAGCAATAATCAGGTTTTAAGGAGCCATTGACAGGAAATAAAGTGCTCTTCAGACGGAAACAAACAATAAAACAAACTTTATTAAGAAAGCTAGGTACTCGTTTAGAACAAAAAGTTTTAAAGGAACTTGAAAATAATGCCTTAAGTGAACTGAAAAACCACTGGGGCAGATCAACCCCTTTCCTTGGAAGGTTCCCTCATTTAGATCGTATCGAAAATCTCGATGTTGTTGAGAAAAAGGAACACATCACGATAAAATGATGTAACGATCGAGAAAAATTGTATTCATCGAGTTGTTACAATTGCGTTTTAGGGTTGAGGATGAAAAGATTACCATCTTGTAACATGGGAGGGATAAGAACAATGGGTTGAAAAGTGGTTTGGTCATTAGAGTGGCATGGGGCGTGGAACCGGAATCTCTGTAAAAGTTATCAGATTTTTTTCGACTAAAAAAGTTAGGAAATGCGTTTTTGTTGAAAATGATTAGAGAAAATCTGTAAAAAGTTCCAAAAAAATTCGTTTATGCTAAAATCAATATAATTAATTAACAAAATTTTGCAACAAGACTTTTAGTACCCTATGAGAAAGAAAAGAGGCTCCGGTGCTATATCCGGACACTAAATCGGGACGTTTTTTAAAGACGATTCTTTTTGAAAACGGTAACTTAGCGGTTTTTAAATTTATTTAGGAGCGGAAAAACGAAAAAAATACTGTTTTTTAATTAAAAAGACCATTTACATGTAAAATGCACACATAACCAACAAAACTAGGGTCATACTGGCTATTGGGCCATTTTTCAGAAATGCGAGGATGCCAAATCTCAGGTACCAACAGGATTTTTTTTGGGGAAGAAGTCAGGTTGGGTTGGGTCGGGTTGGTTGGGTAGGGTTTGTTTTGCTTGGTTGGGTTGGTCATTATTTGTTTTTTTTATAAATTTCTAGGGGAGCCAAAAAGTTAATATTTTTGTTCCTTTTCCCTAATTTTCATTATTTTCTGGAAATGTGGCAACATTGTAAAAATATCAGGGCATGGATATTGGCAGGTATTGTTTTGATCAAGTAAAAAGAAGGAGTCAAAATTAAGTAAAGAGTAAGGTTAGGGCGCTCTTTTTATGTTTTTTTTTAGGAGGCGTATTTTAAGCACATTTTTTTTTCGAAAAATCGTGTGTCCGGATAGTGCACCGGCCCCAGAAAAGATTACCATCTTGTAACATGGGAGGGATAAGAACAATGGGTTGAAAAGTGGTTTGGTTATTAGAGTGGCATGGGGCGTGGAACCGGAATGTCTGTAAAAGTTATCAGATTTTTTTCGACTAAAAAAGTTTCGAAATGCGTTTTTGTTGAAAATGATTAGAGAAAATCTGTAAAAAGTTCCAAAAAAATTCGTTTATGCTAAAATCAATAAAATTAATTAACAACATTTTGCAACAAGAATTTTAGTACCCTACGAGAAAGAAAAGAGGCTCCGGTGCTATATCCGGACACTAAATCGGGACGTTTTTTAAAGACGATTCTTTTTGAAAACGGTAACTTGGCGGTTTTTAAATTTATTTAGGAGCGGAAAAACGAAAAAAATACTGTTTTTTAATTAAAAAGACAATTTACATGTAAAATGCACACATAACCAACAAAACTAGGGTCATACTGGCTATTGGGCCATTTTTCAGAAATGCGAGGATGCCAAATCTCAGGTACCAACAGGATTTTTTTTGGGGAAGAAGTCAGGTTGGGTTGGGCCGGGTTGGTTGGGTAGGGTTAGTTTTGCTTGGTTGGGTTGGTCATTATTTGTTTTTTTATAAATTCCTAGGGGAGCCAAAAGAAATCAAGTTAGGCTCTGGGTTTGGTTGGACCGGGTTGGTTGGGTAGGGTCAGTTTTGGTTGGTTGGGTTGGTTATTATTTGTTTTTTTATAAATTTGTATAGGAGCCAAAAAGTTAATATTTTTGTTCCTTCTCCCTAATTTTCATTATTTTCTGGAAATGCGGCAACATTGTAAAAATATCAGGGTATGGATATTGGCAGGTATTGTTTTGATCAAGTAAAAAGAAGGAGTCAAAATTAAGTAAAGAGTGAGGTTAGGGCGCTCTTTTTATGTTTTTTTTTAAATTTATTTTCTCCAAAAATACGGGATAACCCGCAATTTTTTTTGAAAAACATTATTTAGGAGGCCTATTTTAAGCACAATTTTTTTTTTCGAAAAATCGTGTGTCCGGATAGTGCACCGGCCCCAGAAAAGATTACCATCTTGTAACATGGGAGGGATAAGAACAATGGGTTGAAAAGTGGTTTGGTCAAAAGTTATCAGATTTTTTTCGACTAAAAAAGTTAGGAAACGCGTTTTTGTTGAAATTGATTAGAGAAAATGTGTATGTGTGCATAGCTCTTTTTTTTTTAATTTTGGTTTTTAAAATCCTTTGAAATTATTAAAAATACATATGTCACTCTCCGTTTGCGGCTGACCCAACCCAGAATAAAAAAGGGAAAAAAGATCAACATTTCCAAAGATTTTTATGCTTAAAGTAAGAAAATTGTCTGGGGCGATGTAACATTATTAATTGTTACTTGAGTTGACCTCAATTAAATATGTATAAACTTCGGGTGAAAAATACTGTAGCTGATGAGTTCCTAATAAGGACGAAACGGCGTCGTCCTAGGTTCCAACCTCTGTGTAGAAACTCGAAGATCAGGATGTCCATTTTGCAGTACAGGTACAAAAAATTTCTGTTTTTTCGATATATAGCATAGCTTTCTCAACAGTTATGACAATATTTTGAATTGAAACTTTTGAAAATTTACAATTTAGTTTAATTTTAAGAAATTTTAAAATATAAAACGTGTAAAAAAATAAAATTTCTAGTATAATTATTATAGATTTTTTCGTACACACTAAACTAACCTACTTACTAACTCTTCCCCCCCTTCAAAAAAAAACTACGACTGCCCCTGTCTTAAGGGTGAAGTTGTCCCTCGCAGTAAAAAACATGTCGCCAGCAGGCACGTATAGCCATCCATAAAATCTTTAAAAAACAATTCAAAAAAAAAATTTTTTTTGGTCGAAAATGTAATTATCTATCAACCGCGTGTCGCTAGCTGCTACGGTTTGTGAGTACAATTTTTTTTAAATTTTAATCCCCCCTGGTACCATCTTGCCAAGCCCCCACCACCATCAGAAACTCAAAAAACCGGTCAGCTCTGCGTCTGGTGACAAAGAATTTTTGTGCCAAATTTGATCAAAATCGGTTGAGCGGTTTTTGAGTAATCGTGTTAAGACAAACAGGCACCATCACAAAATTTAGGTTTAGGTCTTTTTGACCCAAATACCTAATTTTTAGTGGAAATAAAGACTTTTTTTTGACGATCTCGATTGATTAACTCGGGCAATATTTTTTACTGCCACGGAAAGTTTTTGCTAACTAACCATACCGCCTATTATAATTATAATTTGCAAAACCAGATGCGAGTGCGTCGCAGTATACAATTAAATGCCCATCGCCCTTATGGGTTGGTTCATTAGTCCCTATTATTGAAGACTCCTAACAGTATTCTAGTTCAATGGCCAACTTTATAAATAAGGGCGCAACGTGGGTAAGGTTACTAAAATAGATGATAATATTTTAAAAAGGGACGAGCGCAAGAGCGATTTTTTTTTCGAAAACATGTTTTGATTGCGGCCGCAGTCAAAAATTTTGAGGAAATTGGACGCGATTCTTCAAAAACCGTCAATAAACCTCGCCTTTACAAAAAATCTGACGATTTTTAAACATAAGTGTACTAAAACTGCTTTTTTGTTTGTCAGGAGTAATTTACTGTTCCAGTAAATAAAAAATATGTCAATTTTAATTTTTGTAGGCAGTTTTTGTGAAAAACCCTTTTTTTATTTATAAATGTATGTTAATCTTATTCGTGAGTCTAAACAATAGCTATTTTCCTAACAAGTGCAGAAAAAAAGGTTTTCGCAAGTGTTAGGAACAATTGTTTTTCTACGAGCGTGAGGAAAATACACTGAAAATAGTTTTTTGTCACTGACAAATAAATGCATAAAAAACTGGTTAGTCACACCATAGCAACCAAGGCATTTCATAGGCATTATGATGAACAGAAACTTCGAATCAGTACAGGTTTATCGAAATTTGACATATCGGTGCGGAAAAAATTTTCCACACCGTGCGGAAAAATGTTTCCGCACGCTCGTAGAAAAACCTTTTTACCTACTCGCGTGCGGTAAAGTGCACTTTACCGCACTCATTCGCGTGCGGAAAGTACTACTTTACCGCAATCAGTTAACGTTATGGCACTTTACCGCACTGAGTATATCAGAAAATTAAAATACAGAAATTATTTCTTTTTTGGGAATTTTTGAGGCTTGCAGGTTAAATCTTGTACCTAACACATGCGTAAAGTGTCTTTACCGCCGGCTTGACCGAACTCGCTTCGCTACACTCGGTAAACTGCCGTCGCGTGCGGTAAAGTGCGAAAAGTCACACAGATTCTGTCATTCCTTTTACAAGGTGAGAATTTTGGACACTTTTTGATTTTTATTGGTACGCGTAGTAGCGCCGTAAAACTAGTCCTGCAGAATTTCTGTAAAATATTAAATTTACAAAATGTTATTAAAGAAAAAACCTAGTTTTTTTTTACCACGTTAGGATAAATATTAAGGCTATAAGTAAAAATCGCCACTTTTCAGTTGTTTCTGAAGAATCGCGAGCGAAGTATCAATATTTTTCGTATATTTGACATTATAGTGACCTTAAAAAGAGCACTGTCCTTATCGGTACCATCCCCCAGCCCATAGACAGGTGATCTCTAGACCAGAAGGCAGAGTACTCCCTAGGAAAGGAACTGCATATGTCGTTCTTCTACGGGGCACGTGCCTTCCGAGTTAAGTAGTTTTTTCTTGTTGTTTTATAGTCTTGCTCTTTTTTCCTTAGAATAGTTCCTTATCTGCGACAGTTGGTCGATGCACCCTGTATTTTATAAAGGGGCAATGTGCTATTATACATTTTATAGATCTTGATTACTACTTCTACAGTTTGTCCAGAGAAAGTTGAATATGGGTGTAAAAGGTGATGCTCGTAAGGGAGGGGCGAACCCTTGAGAATATTCAGTCTCAATTCTAGATTTTTTTTTAAATCCTATGTTAACTGCTTCGCAGGCGAAAATTTTAAGAAAATTATGAGTTTTTACATGTTTTAAATTGTAAAAATGAATAATGTTTAGTGCGCTGATGTTGATTTTTTCACGGTTTCAACGGTTCAATTTTGAAATTTAAGTAAAAAATTATTTCAGAATTTTATCTTTCACGTTATTAGACACCTTTTGCACCTCTTATGAAAAATCCCTATTAGGTAACTTTATCGCTTAAGCTGAACGCACAATTGAAAATACAAGCGACTAAATACAGATTTCAGTCACTAGTAGCCAGTATTTAGTATTTTTATTATAACTTACAGCATTGATTTACGGCTTTGAAAATCTCGCTAGTATCTAGTAGCTTGTATTTTTAATTGTGTCTTCAGCTGTAATACCGCGCTGTGACGTAGCTAACGTCACGTTATTTTTAAGGCAGCATTTTTAGTTTTTGCACGTTGCCTTGGATTTGTTTATAGACAACCTTATACGGTATTTATTAGACCAAAAGTTGGCAAGCTATTTTTGATTCCTTTTTCTCTGCGTATCTTTGATGCGTTTGTGAAAGCGCCCCTTAAAAAAAAGAGTTAAAGTTGTTGTTGTAACCAAACCAATTCTTGTTCAGAGCCTGATGCACAGTTTTACTTAATGCCACTCACTTCTGTTTCCTTTCTTGTCGAAAAAAGTGAGAGGGCAATAGAATGGAAAATAGAATGAGCGAAACTGTCGATCAGGCATTTATGAAAAGCCACAGATAACAAAATGGTTGGGATAAGCTAGCTGCAAGAGAGGTCGTAGAGACAGGTGAGACGTAGTCGCTGTTGTACGACGTATCCGTTCTGAGCATGCGCACTGAGATACGATTATGCACTCTTTCTTTGTGCAACTTTAACTGTCTATTATTATCAAGATTTATGAAAAGAATTTGTCCAGTAATATTTTGCATATAAAATATCTTATTCTTGTGTTTTTTGGGGTGAATTTTAATTAATTTATTAGTAATCTTTTAAAACGTTTAAAGGATCGTTCTTAAAAATAGCTCACTGTTCATACTTGTCTTTGTTATAGTCAACAATCACTAAGCAAGTGCATCTAACCTCACTTTTTTGATGTTTTGTTTTATTTACTTGTTTTTAAAGAAAATAAGGTTTAATAGAAACAATTTTTTTTTGGAACATACAAAACAATTAGCAACTCGTTTTTTGCTTTTAATTTGCCTGTATAAAATTTTTAAAAATGTTGATTTCATTGCTGTCAACATAGATGGGCGCCATATTTAAAATTTGGAACTCGCGCATGCGCACTGTGACTGTGACCGAGACTGCTAAACCTATGACAAAGCATAATCAAAAGCATTGCTTGAACACTTTCATAAGGAACGGTGGTTTTAACTTTTTTATGATTAAGAGTGTAACAAAAATTAAACCAAAGACTAAGACTATGTCTTGTATGAACGATACTTAAAACACAACAGAGAAAAGGGAGGTTATGATAAACAGATCGGAATCACTTGTCACAGTTATCAGTGCAAGTCAGTGTTTTACATTTCTTATTCTAGCCAAAGAAAATGATTAAACAAAAGTTGTCACTTCTTTAAAATTAAAAAGAATAGAGAACATATTAGCATTCAAAAATCAGTTTAAATATTTTTTTTTCTACTTAACGTTTTACTGTCAGCAACCATGTCAATTATAAGGGATACGGTATCCACCCGCAGTTAACGTCAAACTTTATTGGTTAGTAAGGGATTCCGTTATTACCTCGTAACTGCGCATGCCCGAAATAAGCGATAAAGTAAAAAGGCATCAAAATTAGGGACCTTTTGCACTTCTCAATAAAAATGCCCGTGTGACAGGTGACTTTATCGCTCAATAACGCGTAGACGTAACGTATTTATTAATAGACACTTAAAGTAAATATTTCAATGCGTCGGTATCGGTATACGTATCGCGTTCGAAATAAAGCCAAAATACACTACATTTTTGACTTGTTGATGCGATGTTTCGAACGATGCCCGCTTTTTTGAAAGGTTCGATGACAGAACTGCTAACAGCAATCGATGCGTGCGTTGGGATTGACGTAACGATACGTTCATTACTCCGTACGCATCGATTGCTGTCAGCTTTTGTGTCATCGCACCCGTCAAAGAAGCGGACATCGTTCGAAACATGGCATGAGCAAGTCAAAAATGTAGTGTATTTTGGCTTTATTTCCAACGCGATACGTATACCGATACCGATGCGTTGAAATATTTACTTAAGTGTCTATTATATAATTTAATAATAACGTATAATTTATTATTATCATATAGGTGCAAAAAGTTTCAATTTTGTTTAATGTTTTAAAATAAAGGCGGAGATTTTTTAATCTGAGACGAATAAAATCTCTTAGCACCGATCAACTTCTGTTCGGTACTCTGTGCTCTTAGATTGGAAAAAAATAAACCAGGCTAACTAAAACAAACAAGGATTTACGCTTCAGATTCTTTTCTAATATTAGCCGCATCCTTTTTTTCATTTCTTTAGTGCCCATTTCCGTCGATTTGCTGTGGATAGGAGAAGGGCCGCAACTCGAGACGTGTAACGAAGGGTTCATGAATAATAATAATAATCAAAGACCTAAATATACGTTTAGGTTCATAGTGCCATGAAAATTAGAGGGATTGCTTTGTTTTATTTTTTTAAATGAGCATACCTCATTTTTTTACCGGAAAAAATCATAAAAAACTCTTTCTTTAAGTGTCGTCAGTCAGTCAGTGTTCAATATAAATTGCTAAACACGTAACATCGAATCACACGAATTCGGAGAATGGTGTTAAGATCGAGACAACACTGATTTCATTTTAATAAAATATGATCTGACCTGTTCAAAGTGGGTCAAGTTATGCCAAGCTTTTACAAACATAGTGTCGGCTTAGGGTTAAAAAAAATTATTACAAATATGAAATATCTAAAAAGGGGTATGTTTCGTTTTTAAAGAAACACCCTTTATGTCCGAACTGAAAGTTTGTTTATTCCAGTATAGTCCAAAAACTACTGAGCGGATTTTCACTAAACTGGATTCCTTGGAGTCCTAGGCAGGACATAGGCTTTATTTTATCAAAATCGGTTCGCGGGAACAAGAGGTATGGTAATTTATAGCAAAAGCGGGTATTCGGCTATAGGCGCTGGTGATGGGTGAAGGCGAGAGTGAGGGTACAATTTTATTCACGCGAACAAAGTCGCGGGCAACAATTGTAATAGTAATTGGGATAGGTACTTTTTATTTTAATCTTACTAAAGATCATAGTTTTTGTTCCCGTGAACCGATTTTGATGAAATAAACTCTATGTCCTTTCTGGGAATCCAGTAGTAAAACTCTTATCAAAATCCGCTCAGCCAAATATTCTAAAAATTAGATTTTCGTTATCTATATGGTTTGGTCAGAATACATAGATTTTTGAATCATATAATAATACACGCATTCACACACGTTTCCCATCAGTCATCAAAAAACTTACCAATAGAAAACTCTTGCACCTGATAACTACCTGACGCCGACATACCATAAAACAAAACAATAAAAAATGTGCTTAGAGCGGCATTTTAAAAACTTTTATATACGACCCTTCTACTACTTTGCATAGGAAGGGCCGGCATTTTCGGAAATACCCGAAACTCTGAATAAGATTTTAGGAGCGATTAAGGGTTGTTTTAAGAGTTTTGTGAGCTGTTCTAGCCTCAATTCTAGGAGGGGGGTAGTTCGTTTTTTGTTTACCTTAAATTTGTTACCAAAGATATGCCTTAAAAACGGCAATGCAAGGGGTTAACACCTGCCCAAAATTTTTTATACCCACTGTCAAGAACTTAAATATTGAAGAGAAGATCAAAAGATCTTGGGAGGAAAGAGCGAAATTTCAAAATTGGAAGAGTGTCCCACAAGGAACACACAAAAGACGAAAGCGGCAAGAGAAACAATTAAACGATGTTTCGCCTGGGGTGACCCGCGTGGGCTCGTCAGTGGATTCACTAGTCACCCTCAATCCAGACATCATTTAACACCATCGCACACTCTGACTTCCAACTCTGAAACACTCACAAATAGGCATCGTTCCGCATGGTACTTATTATAAGTCACCTGATATGGGTTCGTCCTGGCGTGTTAATCTTTAGAAATAGACTCCTAAGACAGTCTTAGGAGCATATTCCTATTGGAACAACGCTGGTCACCCCGGGCGAAACATCGTTTAATTGTTTCTCTTTTCGCTTTGGTGTTTTGTGTGTTCCTTGTGGGACACATCCAATTTTGAAATCTCGTTCTTTCCTCCCAAGATCTTTTGATCTTCTCTTTTTTAGATTCTTTTCGGTTGATGTAACTGATTTGGAAGTTTTAACTTCTTGTTTTAATTGTCTTAGGAGCATATTCCTATTGGAAAGATTAACAGGCCAGGACGAACCCGTATCAGGGACTTATAATACGTACCTACCATGCGGAACGATGCCTACTTGTGAGTGTTTCAGAGTTGGAAGTCAGAGTGTGCGATAGTGTTAAATGATGTCTGGATTGAGGGTGACTAGTGAATCCACTGACGAGCCCACGCTGGTCACCCCGGGCGAAACATCGTTTAATTGTTTCGCTTTTCGCTTTGGTGTTTTGTGTGTTCCTTGTGGGACACTCATCCAATTTTGAAATTTCGTTCTTTCCTCCCAAGATCTTTTGATCTTCTCTTTTTTAGATTCTTTTCGGTTAACGTAACTGATTTGGAAGTTTTAACTTAAATATTGTCGGTATTGTGAGGTATTGTTGAGTATAATATTGTCATGCATTGTTAATGAGCTGTCAACGATTTGTACACCTACTGCCAAAACCGTGAATTTCAATGATGTTATAGCGCCGCAGGCGAATATTTTTACAATATAAGCAGAAAGATTTTTTTATATTTTGATCTTTTTCCAATGATCCGTTTATGAAATATTTATATCTGGTGGGGGAAATGGTAATTTTTGTACTCTATACTCCAGTATACAAGGCACAGCTTTGGCATCTAAAAGCGCATACCTCATGTCAGCCGTCTGCAAAATGAATGCACAAAAATTACGTGACACGATTTTGAAATTAAAATTAACCATTCATATTAAAAATAATTATTGCTTTTATTAGCAGTATCACATAATTATTGATGGACAGCAAATTAAAGGCGGAATTAAAAAAAAAACTCACAATATCAGCTGAACACCTCATTACCTGAATGCTTGATTTAGACTTCCCTTCGCAACTATTGAGTATTAAAAGCTTTGATCGCATTTTTCTCACATTTAAAAAATATATTTATCCTAATAAAAGTTCGTTTAGTTAAACAGATAAACCGCACATCAAAAATTAACATAATTTTGCACAGCGAAGGCTTCTGGTATCTCCCACAGACCATTCGCGTGGTTTTTTTTTACCTTGACTTAAACATTTTTAGGATACGTAAAATTACGTAAAAAACTTAAAATTATGCAAAATCACGTGAATGGTTATTTAATTATTATTAACAGTGTTTTTAGATTAGCTAATTGGAAGTAGCGCATTCTTTTATTCAAATTCACCCTTAAGTTTCAACATCTAATAAAATATTGGTGAAAAATGAAGGATTTCAAAGGGCTTTATCTCATAATCAAAAGGTATAAACCAAAATATATTTTTTTTCCTTACATATATTAAATTGGTATGTTACAAAGACGTTTAACTAAATATACCTTTATGGTATGTTATCTTATTACTTTTCTTTACTTGCTTTGATTTTAAGTTAATTGTAATTGTTTGAAAACAATGATTTTGATTGCCTATATCTTCGCTATTGGTTATTATTGTAATATTTAAAAAAAAAAATTATAAGCTTAATGATACCTTACACACTACCTTGGTGGTAATAGTTTCTTAGTTTCTTAGATACAAAAATTCGATCGATCGATCATGGAATTGCCCAGGTTGTGGATAAAAGCCAATTTTTAATCAAATTCCTCCTTTAGCTCTCTTTCTTTCCCTATATCGTTTCGCAACGTTAAATATGTCTTCTTGCTTCTCAGTTTAAGAGAGGATAAGACTACTACACCATTCCCAATTGTAATTCAGAAAGTATCAGTTGTATTTCAGAAACTATCTACTTATATAAATACATAAATTTCTAAATTGCAAATAACCATTAACGAATTCCTCTTGACACTTTCTGAAGTAAACTTGAAAATGGTGTAGTGTCTCAATGTCAGCCGAGTTTTCCTTGCTCTTACGTTTTTATTTCGAAAATACCTCGAAATACATAAAAAGTCCCTTCACATAAATTTGTCAGACGTTTTATTAATGTTTGTGTTGAGTAAGGGCCCGTGGGAAAGTGACTCGAGTAGTCCTCGTGAAACCTTACCACCTTTTTTTTTCTTTTGGTGTATTTGTTAATGTTTTCACATGCGGAAGTTACCCCTATTACTTGAAATAAACACTACTCGTAGCATAATAGTTTACTTAAAGAACCTGCATTTCCTTTCCTTGAACATGACCAATATGTTAAGACATCCATTTTTATTTGAACAAAACCCATATAACTATGATATACTATGATGGGCTAAGTGTCGAAAAATGTGTAACAATAATAACTGTGAAAAACGAAGAAAATGATGTACAAATCAGGGTTGGCCACGGGCAAGGCCAAAGGCAAAAGATCTACTGCGCATGCCTGACGTTGTGTGCTCGCGCCCAGTAGTCCAAGCAATCTATCCTAGTTCCAATGCTTTAGTTCGGAATCGGAGCGGACAGGATGAAACTTTGAGGGTAGTTAGGGCCTATATAAAGAAGCTTAAACCCAAGTTTTAGACTTCATCCCCCGTGAGGTTTTTCCGCCATCTTGGATTTAGGGGTGCATTTATTTTTCGCGATTTAGGGCTTAAATATCCAGTTTACGGAAAAGTATGCCCAGTGATTTATTGTAGATAATAAGATTCCTCATCGAAACTATGGGTATAAAAAAATTCATAAATTCATTATTTAAATAATTATGATCATTTCAGTGAAAAATTTAGGGGTTGAACAACAGTTTTTTGACTTTTTTAGCCTTCCTGTGCCATTTATGAAAAAATATAATCAGGAGATAAATGTAGACCTTAAAAAGCTCTACAATATTTATCTCTTAACTTTTTTTCGTATCATTCTTCATTTTCGCAGTGCAGCGCTCCGAATTCGCGCGCGCTCACCCGCAGCGCCTGAAAGTTGAGCGTGGTACGGCTGATATTATAAACCGAATCTCGCAGAACTACTTTGGTATAAGAGAAGGCTCAATGAAACTTTGTGGGTAGTTTCGGTACATAAGCGAGAAGATAAATCTACGTTTTAGACTTCATCCTCCCAGGAGTTTTTTGGATTTGGGGGTGAATTTGTTTTTCGCGATTTGCGGCTTAATTATACAATTTACGGGAAAGTAGTCATTTCTTGTAGACAATAAGATCCCTTATCGAACTATGTACATTAAACAATTAATAAATGCATTATTTAAACAATTACGAGCATTTTAGTGCAAAATTTAGATTTTGAAGTAAAGTTTTTGAGAGAAAAAATCCCCGACTTTCCCTGACCAGATTAAAAAATTCCTTGACTGATATTTTTAGCAGTCTCAAGAAAGGAAACTTTACTCAAACTTTCACTTAAAGCGGCCCTCACACGATCAATATTATTGTCAATATTTTATATTGACAATATATTGTCAATATTTTATATTGACAATATATTGTCAATATCTAAATAAAATCCTCACACGATCAATATTTGTATCAATACTTAGTTTCTGACTAAATTTTCGACAGAAAACATCAGTTATGAAAGCAGTAAAACAAGCGTGTGTTGCTAATATTTTAGCGCACATTGCGAAAAACATTAAGAGAAAAAAAAATTAAAAAAAGACGTTGGCAAGGGTAAAAGATTGGATTTACAGAGGAAAAAATTTTCACATGTGAATCTTTTAGAATACATTAAGGAAGTAGAACCCAATGATTATAAAAACTATTACAGAATGGGTTCCGAATCATTTCAAGAACTGCTTGATTTGGTCACTCCATATATTGAAAAAAAAAAACGAATATGCGAGAAGCAATATCAGTTCATGGCAACGGGAAGATCTGAAATTTTCGATATTGATTTCGCGTTTTTTCGTATCATTAATCGACTGCGACTCTGCCGGTGAAACTTCAGACGGCGGCTGTGGCCTTTCTTCACTCATGACCAGAGATCGACTAAAGCCAATATTGTCATTATAGCCCTCGACTATTGTCAATATATTTGGCTCCGCCCAAAATATTTTCGGGAGCTTGAAAATCCATCAATATATTGACAATATTAAAATGTGGTCCCCTCACACGGTCAATATATTGTCAATATCTTCTTCAATATCGCAAATATTGACAATAATATTGATCGTGTGAGGGCCGCTTAACTCATATTAGGAACGAAAATCAGCCTCCACCACCCCTTAAGCTGACCATTCACCCACATAAGTTATTTCTTTTCTCTTTTTTGAATTTATTTATTTTTACTAACTTTTAAAAAGCGACATGTAAGAAGTAAACAAAAAATTAAACAAACTACACAAACCTAGTGTTGGATAACTAATACTGAACGGTATTAGATGATGGAGTTTATTTCCGGCATAATTAAAAATCCCTTTTTAGATTTTCTAACACGTGTTTTGTTTTGATAATCTCTGTATCCTCTTTTTCTCTTTCATATTTAAGGCTTTTTGATCGATTTTTCTTTTTTTACAAAATAGTTTATTCACTAGGGCACTGTGAAGCATACCCTCAAATTACTCTCATTTTGGAAAATTCCCTGAATTTCCCTGACTTCCCTGACTCCAGGTTTTTCCAGGTTGTGGACACCCTGGTTATATTATCTCAGGGCCTTACTGGGGGAGATAGAATGTCCGCGGCCAGAAAGCTATATACAGGGCATACTGGCAAAGCTTCTGGGTTTCATGACGAGGACGGGGCTGCAACTTGTTTTGTAGTTCTACCAAAGCAGGGAAGAAGAAAGGGGAACCGCAATAGATCTGAGAAGGTCGAGGTGGACAGGTGTCTACACCACCTCATTATAATCTAATCTAATCTATATTATCTCATAGTTATATGAGAAAACCTAAGCTCATGACCCACTAAACCAAACAAGGTTTGAAAATTGACAGAAATGCAAACGCCCTAGATTGTTGTTGTCACATTTGAAGTGTTTAGGTGAGTTTTTTTCTCACGGAAATTTTTGAGTATTTATTTACATTTGGGCCATGAAACACTCGTGAAAATAAAATAATTTAAAAGTACCTTACAATTTTGCCACTGTAAAATAAAAACGATTTATTTTTTTTATAAGAAAATGACATCAGAATATAATATTTGTAGTATAATTTTCGTATTATATATTAAAAAAATATATATGAAACTATGGAGCACTAGATTAGCTCTAATTATATAGGTATCTTTTTTTCCTGAATTCTCTTAGGCTGTAATCGCATGCGCCGATGACTTCTCACGGAACCTAGCAGCGCGTGCGATAACTTTTAAAAAACGCAAGCTCTAAATTTTTTTGCGGAACAAAATTAGCACTAAATTATGTCGAATTAGTTCTATAGGTTCTAATAAATAAATCGCAAGTTGTGCTGCTAGCTTCTTGTACATAAAATATGTACTGTATTCCCTTGTCAAGATATTTTTGGACCAACTACAACATTAGTCAAAAAAAATAAAAATTATTGACAAATCGGTCTTTTCGTAGGTATATTGTATTTCTTTTTTTTTTGAAGAATCACTTTCGATACTTTCTATTCTACCAAATCTTATGGATATTTTAACCTACTTACTTTGTATTTGATCCCTTAGAAAGTGTCTAATCTTTTTGTGTTCAAAATAGAAGCAAAATAAAAGCATGCAACCCTTTGGATGTAATTTATTTGTACATTTTAAAACTTGTTCCTGTCTAATATATTACGAAATAAGCATCAGGGGGATGAGGCTAGCCTACATTTTTTCTTTTCATTGGGACTTTGTAATCTAGGACATCGGCATAAGAGTATGAAGAGAGTGGGGATTTTTTTTTGCTTGTAGGTCAGGGGCGGGTGACTATTTTTCTTTATTTTGCAAAAACTAATCCACTAAGAGCCGATTTATCTTAAGATAACCTTAAAGTTAAACTGCTCCCAAAAAACTGTATTTTTTACTCTTAAAAAAATTGTTTTTCTTAAAACTTGTTGATTTTTAGACAAAAATCAACATTTTTTGCTTTCTAGTTCCCTCAAATTTTGGAACTTACTTAACACGGAAGTTATCCTTGCTCGTTGTATTGATAAGCGGGCCTAAGTAAATGAACAAGATGTTTGAAAATAGTTTTCAAAATTTTTCGTGATAATTGATTAATTAATGCCCCCAGAACCACAGATTAAGATAAGACCGTGAGAACGATAACAATATTTGATTTTGTCTTTTACGTCTACGCCAATGAGTATGTGTGATATTATATTCCCTCACCGATAGAAGAGATATCAAATGAAATAAAAAAGGTATTCTCCCTATCTAAAGGGTGAAAGTTCTCTATTGGCCCAGTAAACTGCGTATACTGCTTTTTTCCTACTTATAAATTTTCTATTCATAGAATGGAGTATCAATAAAGAACTAGTTCCATTCATTGAAGGAAGATAAGGAGGTCTGACCTTGAATGAACGAAATCTATTTTTTTTAGAATTATCCTATTGGGTCAAATCAACGAGGGTATTTTACCACACCATTTCCGATTTTGATAATTTTTGATATGCATGTTCTCCCTACCACAAAAACTGCAAAAATTCAAAATTTCAGATTTTTTTTTACCGGTAGTTTTTTTAAAATACATTTATACAAATTAGCAATATCTTAAGAACCACTTGTACTAATTATTTTGTTAAAAAAATTAAAATTTTGCCTTATTTCGGCAGTCTCAAATTCAATTTGTGAGGAAAAATTATTTATCATTTATTAGGTCACAACAAACGATCTTAACATAAAAAACAAAATCGGTTACTTTTGGTTCACTCACGGGGTCTACTCAAAAAAAAAGAAAAAAAGTTGCATTTGCTCTAAGATGGTTTTTCAATTATTTTTGGATAACGACTCGGTCAAATTCGACATAACTTTGCCAGAATAGTGTCAAGACTTGGTACTACCCCAATACGAAAATACATATTTTTTTCTATGTCTGGTTTTAAAAATATTAATTTTTATCTTTTAATCTTTCATTTTACATTTTGAATATTAATAATTAAAAATATTAAAAATGGCCGCATTTGCTGATTAAAAAAATATTAAATGGGTAGCAGAAACCTGTTTTATTGGGGGTACCTTTGTCGATTAAAATGAAAGGCACATATCAAATTAAGTCAGATAATATATTAAATCAAAGTATTTTTACGTCCATACACTAAATTCCAAAAACATGCCAATTAGTATTTTTTATTCCCTCTGAGATAGCTATTTCGTAATATTTTTACGTCATTTTGTTTACGAGGAACGTCCAACACCTATGTTTTTTTTTTAAAATAAAACATCCTGTACATTTTGGCTTTTTAACATCTGCATTCGATTCTGTTCTTAATATTTGTAATTATTAATATTCAAAATGGCGAGACTGAAATGAACGTAAAGGATTACTAAACTGGGCGTTGCCATTATAACAAGCGTAGTAAGCGCGTTGTTCAGATATGCAAAAGGTTAAAAGACAAAAATTGATATTTTTAAAACCAGACATAGAAATAATCTGTATTTTTGTGTTGGGGTAGTACCAAGTCTTGACACTATTCTGGCAAAGTTATGTCGAATTTGACCGAGTCGTTATCCAAAAATAATTGAAAAACCATTTTAGAGCAAATGCAACGTTTTTATTTTTTTTTTTAGTAGACCTCGTGAGTGAACTAAAAGTAACCGATTTTGTTTTTTCTGTTAAGATTGTTTGTTATGACCTAATAAATAATAAATAATTTACAAATCAACTTTTATTCCTCACAAATTGAATTTGAGACTGACGAAAGGAGGCAAGGTCAATTTTTTTTTGAAAGAAAATTGACCTAGGAGACAAAAATTAATACCAATAATACTAAGGGCTACCAACAAATTAAAATTATTTTTTTCTTTAAGTATTAACCAAAACTATTAGTTTTTGTCAAAATATAATCTATTTGCAAAATTCGGTAGTAGTGCAAACAAAAAAAAATTTACTTTTTGAACACCCCCTGTACATTACCTGATGAACTGTCAAAAATGACAGCATAACTAGGTTTGTATATGACCCTCTGTCAAATCATTTTTGTCACAATTAACATTTCCTTGGCCAATACGTCAGAGTTATAATGCGTAAAACTACAGCATTTTGGCGTTTTTTCGAACTTTGACCCCTAATATCTCAAAAACTGTACATAGAACTTTTTTTCCCCTTAATATTTTTTTATCAGCTTGTTGTCCTCTACAACATACTAAAATTATATTAAATTCCACCGAGGCAAAAATTCTCCATAAGCCCTGTGTAATCGGGTGCGGGGTCCTTTGTTTAATATAGTGAATCCAATGTTTATTAAAATCCGCATATCTCGAAAACTACTACATCGATTTTAGTTATTAATAATTTTTAAACGAAAAGTATTTTATGTGATACATCATTGGAAAGGTCTTTAAAATGAGCCATTTCTTACATTTTTAGTTGAGTGCTTCTGCTTCTGGAGATAGTCCTTGTTTTGACTGTTTGTAAAGTTCTATCTAGGAAAAGTTTTTTATTATTCGTCACAAAAAAGATAAACCGAAAAATTACTCATAAAATTATGTACATTTCTATTATATTTCACTTTTTTTTTAAATCACGCAGGATGGCCATGAGGTCCTTTTTTTCATCCTGTATATTTTTTAAAATTTCGATCGATTTTTATTTTTGTGATTCCAAAAATATACCATGTGTTGTCTTGAATGGTCATTGAGCAAATTCACAAAAACGATGCCATAAGAGTAATAAATAGCCACCTAAATTATTTTTCCTTGGCTAACACATTGCCTTTATGGCAAATTATTTTTGATTTGAGTCGAGAACCGCCAAAGATAAACCCCACATATGATATATTTTTGGAATCAGAAAGAAAAGATCTATCAAAATTTTATATAATATACAGGGTATTCAATTAAAAAAACAGAACCTCATGGGCACTCTGCGTGTAGAGTGTGATTAAGGAAAAACACTGAAAATGTTGATTTTTTGTATTTTTAAAAAGAAACAGCTGATTTTTGAGGTATTTGGTAGAGAAAACAAGTATACTAAGAATAATAAAAAATTTTGTAATTTTTTTGGTTGATTTGATATGGAATGACCCTATTTCTTCAAGAGTTCTGTCAAAGAATCGTCTGTGTGAAACACGTGGATAGCGAAGGTAGTCAACCAACTTATATTAACCAAAATTTATGTAAAGTTACGTTCTTAATGTATTTTATTAAAATTCACCAGGAAACCCAGCGTGCCATAATCAATATTCATGAGGTTCAAGAACAAGCCAATAATTTTATCAAAATTAACTTTGCGAATTACATACACACACATTTTTTTCAAAAGTGGGTCAATTCATAACGAGATATTATCATCGTTTTTTTCATTAGAGTTTTCTTATAATTTAAAGCGTGCATTTTGAAGCCTGATAATATAAATTATGCTTTGTTTTTTCACAGCAAGGGGTAATTTTGTAATGCAATGTTGTAATTTTTGTAAAATTATATACCCGAAGCGAGAAGAGTTTGTATTTAACAAAAAAATCGCTGTTGAATGTTGCTGAATGTTTAAAAAAGCAAAACTTAAAAAAACTGAACTAATGAGTTTTCTCTATATAGCCATTGTGGTGGTTTTGTTTTAAAACATGTACCTAAGAGAAATGTGAATGACCTTTGTGGTGGGATTTGTAAACATGTTTAGGGTCATTCCATATCAAATCAACCAAAAAATCACAAAAATTTTACGCGACCAATTCCAATTTTGATGATTTTTGGTATATATTTTCTTCTTACCATAAAAGTTGAAAATGTAAATTTTTAGATTTTTTTGATTCGTAGTTTTTTTTTTTTAAATTTTTCAAAATAAAAAAGTCAGCATTTTGACCTTAACAAGAATGTACAAAACTAGCAATATCTCGAGAACCACTTACACGAGGAAAGTAATAAATGGCTCATTTTAAAGTCATTTTGAAGCTCTTTTTTATGAAATATCACAACATAATTTTAACAAAAAAAAAAAATTGAAAAAAAAAAATTGAAAAATTCAAAAAGGCCATTTTTAATTTTTTTGAAAAAAATATATAATTTTGGTCAAAGTGTTACTTAATTATCCACAAAATTTTATGATGGAGAAATGATGGGTTCAATGTCAAAAAAAATATCAAAAATATTAAGTACATTAAAAATCATGCATTTAAAAAAATAAACATATTTTAGGAGCACCAATAGTGCACTGGATATTAAAATAAATAAATTTGTTGGATGGATACAGGTTTTAAAAAATACCCAGAGGCTTTATCTACAAATTATTTTATTTTAAACTCGCAAAAGAAATAAACAAACTTTTCTACTTCGTTGATAAAAATTAGACAGAAAACACTAAGACTAACTATATACCTTAAATTTATTTTTTTAACTTTCTTTTAAGAATTTCTGATGAATCTGACATTTCTTTTTTGCTGACATTGTAAGTTCTGCCAGTAGCAGTGTTGGGTTCAACTGTTTTTATAAGACTTTCTGGTTTAATAATTAAAATATCTTGAGGTGTTGGGTAAAAAAATGATGAGGCAGGTCCTCGTGGATGAAGAAAGCTTACTTTCAGTTCTCCGCTCTCATTATTTTTCCCCAAGACACAAGCCAGCCACCAAGCACTGTCATATTCTACAGTGACAAACCCTGACTCGATATTTTGCAAAATAATGCTTCCACCTTTAAAAAGATTGTGTTTCGACCTCTAAGCATGTAGAAAACTGTTTTGCCAAAAACGTGCTTTCTGTAAGAGGAATTACAGCATGAATTTTTTGTGTCCCCGGTATTGTTAAGACTTCCGCAAATCTTTTATTCAAAATTATTTCATGATTTGTATAATCTGCTTCTGTGCAATATTTAAAATCAATGCCAGATATGTTTTCTTCACACCAAGTAAACAATTGTAGAGGTGTCATTATTTGATTGTCATAGGGCCTCCGCAAACTGGCTTTGGCAGCAAGTCTTTTAACAGTTCCTCCCAAGCCATCGCAGGCACTTTTGCCATGCGAGGTGGCAAAATAATGCCACTCTGCTTCAACACCAAAATCTTTTTTATGCAGGCATATATTCAGAAAATTCTTTTTGTTTTTGTACTGCGCAGCACATCCATCCGAAAAATAAAAAATTTTGTTAAGTCCTGGTATTTTGATTTTTAAATCAGGCATTAATTTTTTTAAAAATAAATGAAATGCAATTGTATTATGTGTCAAGCTTTCCGAAATAAACACATAATTCAGGTTGTGCAGTTTACCATCACTTAGAAAATAAATGGCAAAAGGGTGGAGGGTTGCCTGGCTGTTATTCCAATGATAAGACTGGACTTCATCTTGCATAACAAAGGAATAATTTTCCGCAAAGTCGCAAGTGATCAAAGACTCCAGGTTTAAGGTTAATTTTTATTTCATTGTATCTATCTTTTTGCATTTTTGCAATAAAAGAATGTGATTTAAGTTTTACAAGATCATCAGTAAATTCCTGGACAAAATCATCACTTTTCTTAACAACGGTTTCCATAGTACACCTATCTACTGAGACCCACTTTTTAAATGAGACCTCATCAATTAATTCTTCCTCAAATTTTTCTATTAACGTATTTTTAAACTGTTCTACTCCAGGACATTGCTTGCATCTATTGCTTAAAAAACAGTCCACTGAAGGTGGATTACACATTAGTTTATAAAGGCAATCATGATAAGATATTGCAAGAGGCCTGTTATTTTCATCATATAGCTTATTTAATTTGAAGCCATTGAGCATTAGTTTTATATTTTGATGTATAGTACATACACATACAGTATGAGTCCCACTTTTTCCTGCCAGTATACAGTTTTTGGGTCGCAGTTCACAAAATTTTGAAAACCCAATTTTTTCATTGGGGTACTCAGTTTTAAACAATGCATAAATTTCTTTTAAATTAGCTAAGACTAATTTTTTTTGTACATATTCTTTTTCAGCTCCATATTTTCTGATAACAACATAATCTTTTTTACCTGGCATGGTCCTGCTAATGTCATCCCTTTGGTAAAAATCTACCACTATTTGGGCCACTCTATCACTAAGGGTCTTTCCCGGTTTGGGGTTAGGAGAACATAATATCCCATTGTCCTTAACTAACTGTTTTACAGCTCTGGCCAAATATTGAGAAACTCCAAATTCTTCTTCAATCTTCTTTCTACTCCAACTTTGAGGTAAACATGATAAAACTAGTATTTTCTCACTCCTCTTTTCGGTTTTTATAAATTTGTCCTTTAACTGCTTAATCATTTCACTTTCGTCACTCTGGCATTCCTTTACTAGCGTTGAATCTGATTCCTTTGTAAATGCTTTCGCAATTGTATGCTGTACAATATCAATTTTTTCTTTGTATACATTTTTTCTTTTAATCGGCGACACACCAAGAAGCTCCAATGACTTGTTTAAAAGAGTAAATGATTCAGCAGGATCTTGAAAATCTGGATCATTTTCTGGAACTTGACTGGGTCTAAAAAAAATTAAAAAGTTAGTTTTTTATAAGAACTTAAAAAGGGGGTAACAGCTGACCCAAAATGTGTACATAATGCCAAGAAATTTGTACATAATGTCTGTATTCTCAAAATGCCATGCAAAATAATGCCATGCAAAATAATGCCATGAGATTTTTCCACTCCGTACTTGACGCAATTGGTTTAGTTTATTAATTTTATATTAAAAAATACTATTTGTTACTTACCCTGCCTCATCTTCTTCAGATGCCTTAAACTCCTTTGAAAGCTTTAGTCTACAACCATCACAGATTTTCATTCCCATTTTGACATTTTTGTAACTGCACATCCACTTGGTCACATTTCTTAATTTCCCAAAATGCTTGATTTTTAACTCTAGTGGATCACAGCACTTTACTTTATATTTAGTCCATCCACTTGCCTCACCCATAGTTGAAACTTTTAAAATTACACAGAGATGACTTCTGATAAACCTTCAGTCGAACTATTATGTATCGATTATTTGGAGCTGTATCAGGAAGATACTTGCCAAAAATTTAAAATCAATTTATGCAGGAATTTTCATGTCAGCAAATCCCCACAATGTACCTAAACAGACCAATAAAATGAAGGAGGTGTGTCCTTAATGTTAAACAGGAATAAACAGGCAGTATTTCACAAAAGTATTGGCAGGTTTATACAGGCATATTTTCCTAAGAATTGGAACATCCAATAGTACGTCTCCGGTGGAAAAGAGGTTTTGTAAGTAAATATTACAATGGGGGGCAATGTTAATCTGATTACTGATACAGAATGAAACGTAGGATATAATTTTTTATTAAATAAAATATTGTTAAATATTTTTATAATATCGCTTTAAACCCCATTATATTTTTCTAATTACCAAAATGCATTGTCTATTTATAGGCGATTTTTCATGCATGTGACATTTTTAATAAATTTTTTCACATTGAACCCATGATTTGTCCATCTCAAAATTTTGTGAATAGTTTAATAACACTTTAAAGAAAATAATATAATTTTTTGAAAAAAATTAAAAATGGCCTTTTTGAAATTTTTCAAAAAAAAAAAAATCAAAAATTTTTTTTTTATTTTTTTTTTCAATATATGTTATGCCATATTCTCATATGAAAGGTCTTTATAAGAGCTTTAAAATGAACCTTCACCTACTTTTCTATTATAAGTGGTTCTTTGGATATTCCTAATTTTGTGCGCACATGTTAAGGACAAATAAGTGACTTTTTCGATTTTCAAAAATTAATTCAAAATAAACAACTGGTCAAAAAAGTCTGAAATTTTGGATTTTCCAGTTTTTTGGTAGGAAAAACATGTATACTAAAAATCATCAACATCGGAGATGGTGTGGTAAAATACCCTGGTTGACTTGATATGGACTGACCCTTTAATAGAGTTTATTAGTACCCTGGAAATATAGTGACCAAAAATTGTTCTTTAGATAAAAAAAATTAAACTTTAATGAGTACTTTGAATGAGTGGTTATGGCCATGGTTAATAATGAAGATAACTTTAAGCCACCATAAGTAAATAGTAAAATTTGTATTGCACATTGTTTTCCAAAATTACAAGTAATGCAAGAAATGGTTATTGATGCAAAGTATTATATGTTGATGAATTATTTGATCGAAACCTATTTTACAGTTTTTTTTTCCTTTTTGCAGATACAAAAGAGAGCCAGAATCCGACATCGACATAAGCGGGAACGAAGATTCAGACGGGTCTGGGGATATAAACGATTCGGACATAGGTATTGCCAAAAAGGCTATCAATAAGGGGAGGTGGAGTAAAGATGAAGTAAGTTAATTTATTAAATATAGGTATCCTAAAAATCCGAGTCCACCCTAATATCTCCAGAACCAAAAGAGACAGAGAAGTAAAATTTCTGATAATTAGATGTTTTACAAAAGAGTATCTTTTTGGATGCTAATTGTGCCGCCATTCATTGAGGGGGCGAAGATAATACTTTTTTTAAATGAGATAATCTGTATATTTTCTAAAATTTGAATAGAGCTTTTCACTCTGTTTCCAAAAATACCTAATATGTTTTACTTTAACGTTTTTGAAATAAAATTACAAAAACTTTTAAATAAGAGCAATGTTTTAGACAAACAATCACCAAATATCTGTTTTCTTGTTTAACTCATTGGTCTTATGGAGATGATTTTCCCATTTTATTTAAAAACCTTTAGAGAAAAAAGCAACATATTAGGTGCTTTTTGAAACAGAAGGAAAAGCGCTATTTAAATTTTCCAAAATATACAGGGTATCTTATTAAAAAAAAAGTAACGTCGCGGCCCTAGCTCCGCCTCCTTAATGACGGGTGCGATGATTAGCATCTCTGCCTTGTTTGGATTTGGAGATATTAAGGTGGACTCGAATTTCTGGGACACCCTGTATCTATTAGCTTAACTATACGTCCTTCAAATGCTTTCAGCATGCTCGAAATTGTAAGCAATATGTCCCTCTACTTTCTCTCTTATTTATCTCCCTTTCTGCCTCTATTATCTCCTTTGGTTTAGAATTTGGTATTTATCATGTATTTGTGTACTTTCCTCAAAAATCCTGAATTTTAATATTTTTTATGAAGAAAAAAATATAAATGTGAAACATAATCCCGTTGATGTTTAACTGCATCTTCCCAAAACAAAAAAAGCTACCAACCTCTGACCTTTTCCACTCGATACCTCCGTTGGTATTGCTCCTCTTTTGTTGTCTGATGTTCTCCATGAACGCCATCTTTTAACTTACTTGCTTCTAATTTTTAACGGTGAAAAATACGCGCGGCACCCATAAAAACACGGGATCAAAACAAATATACAACAAAAATGGCGTCGGCTCGATTGAATACGTATTACGAAGCCGGCCGAAACTGTCCGAAACCTCTCGGTTCCATATATGTTCGCGCATGTGCAAAAGACCAGAGTCAATGATTTTTGTTTTGGTATTTCCATGGCTGGCTAGATTAGTCATGTTGCTTACAAGTTTGACCTGGGTATTATAAAGTATAAAAGTATTTAAGCTAATAGTTATACAGGGTTGCCCATTTAAAAAGGTTTACCCTGGATTTTTTCAAAAACTTTTAACTTAAAAATTTTTATAGCGCGCATCCTCTTTGAGGGGTACACTTTACCCCTATATTTGGAATAGGGAAAGTGGGTTGAGTGATACCTTGTTTTGAAGGTCTCCTGAATGTCTTGACAATCGTGTAAAAAAAATATTTTTTTAAAGAATTTTTTTTTTGGAGAAATCCGGGGACACGGCGACTTTGCTTTTGTTAATTGTACATTTTATCATTGCATTTTTTCTTCTACGATACATTCCTACGGAGGTGAAATTTACCTGTACAATTTGAGCTTACTTTCAAAGTAAATACCTCAAAAACGAATCGATAGATTTTTCGAAATTTTTACACGATTATCAAGACATTCAGAAGACCTTTAAAACAAGGTATTTATCGACCCACTTTCTCTATTCAAGATATAGGGGTAAAGTTTTTACCCCTCACAGGGGATGCGCGCTATAAAAATTTTAAGATAGCCAAAAAGTATCCCCCTTACAAACAAAATCGATGTGTTTCAATATTTTCTCCAATTCTTGTATAGTAGAGGGTAAGGTGGCACAATTTTTGATAAACGCAGTACAGCAGCTCTGTATAAGAGTGATTTCAATTTTGCTCGAACTTAGGAATGCAACAGTCTGGTATTTGAACACTAATGACGTGAACGCGTTGTCGTCAAAAATAAGATTTGGGTAAATAAAAATAGTGCCTTCTTTAAAAAAGGAACAAATTCAAAAAGTATGACTTTAGTACGTGAATGATAAATTATAAAAGTATCTATTCTCAAAATTAAGGGGAAAATTTAACACTTTAATAAATTTACAGAAAAGATTTGTGGCGTAGAGGGCAAAGGGTGAGGAAATAAATGGGAAAAAAGTTTTTCCCCGACCAGGATTTGAACCCGGGACCTCTAGAATACCAGTCTAATGCTCTACCAACTGAGCTACATAAATCTTTAAAAAGCGGGTTAAAATTAACTCCAGGTAGCCAGGGCTTCAAGGTGAGGGTAAGTTACCTTAGGGTTAACCTAAAAAGAAATATTGGCTTAAAACAGCAAAAAACTGGGATTTATAACCCGAGTTAATTTAACTCTCTGGTAACCGGGCCGTTTTCTCAATATCGAGTTAGCGTTAACTCGAGCAACATAACCTTGTAAAAATCTTTGAAAAGCGGGTTAAAATTAACTCCAGGGTAACCAGGGCATCAAGGTGAGGGTACGTTACCTTAGCTCAGGGTTAACCTAACAAAAATATTGGCTTAAAACAGCAAAAAACTGTGATTTATAACCAGAGTTAATTTAACTCTGTGGTAACCCACTATTGAGAAACCGGCCCTAAGAGTGATTTCAATTTTGTTCGAAGTTAGAAATTCAACAGTCTGGTATTTGGGCACTAATGCTGTGTCACCAAAAATAAAATTGGGGTAAATAAAAATAGTGCCTTTCTTTAAGAAAGAACAAGTTCAAAAAGGACATGCTACGTGAATGATAAATTATAAAAGTATGTATTTTGTCGCACTAGTCCAAAAAAAAGGGATCCTCTTCAGTTAAATATACTGTTTTGACTCGCTGTTTTTAAACCACTTGCTTTAAAGTTTTAAATACCGCTCAAAAAATCACTGTTAGCATATGCTGTTTTGACGATGTCTCTGTTACAATTTAGTAGATGAACGACAAATAAAGATATTATATTCTATTCTAGGATCTCAAACTAAAGAAATACGTCGAAGAGTACAGCGAACGGTGGGACGTGATTTCCCAGCATTTTCCCGACCGGTCGGACGTCCAATGTCTACAGAGATGGACGAAAGTCGTGAATCCGGAATTAGTCAAGGGACCTTGGACCAAAGAGGTAATTATTAATCAGGTTAATCCCACAAAAACCCCCTAAAAATCAATTCTTGCCAACCCGGGCCAGATTACATTTTTAAAACTTGATCTATTAAAAAGTTCGAAACATCCGAAACTCCGCGCGCAATTGCAGATGACCACACGGAAGAGTCGCTTCACGTTTTAAGTACAAGTTGATTCTACTCGCGGGAATAAAGTATTTACTTAACACAAAAAAAGGTTAAAAATTTACCAATGTTTTTATTTTTAATTAACAATAGATTTTATGTCAATTTTAATCAAAATCTTTCTGAACAGTGATAATCTAAAATGGTTCTTTCAAATTCTGAAATCCAAAACAAATAAATTTATTATTTTTTTATTAGAATTTTTACAAACAGGAAATATCGAATATGAAGTAAAATTACATTTCTCTGTATCTAGATCTAAATGTACAATGACACGTCTGAGAAATTCTTAATACGTTCAATTATGCATTAAATCTAACAATTATACTCTTTTGCACGATTTTGCTTTCCGCACTCAATTTCAGTATGTCAAGTAAAATGAGCCTGGAAAAGTACACACAAAAGGGTGCGGAAAGTAAATAAGTACTTTTCGCACGTAAACACACTTTCTTCAAACATCATCTAGATAATATCTATGATTAAAAGAAACCTTCCCCATAAGGGCTTCTATAAAGCTCACAGGACATTGGCCTTATAGGCACACACACCTATATTTATGGTCTCTTGATGTAGCCTTTTTCCACTTGTTTCGCTCTGCTCGGTCGACGAGTCTTTTGCTCTGTGGGAACCGGTATTCCCATGCCCTAAACATGTGTTTGTAAGTACTGGCGCATATATAGCTACACCAAAAAAGTCATAATATTTGTATAGGAATAACGTTTTCTATTTGAAATAGTAGTTTTTTTTATACCTTCATCAAAAATATGATTTTAGTAACTGTCTGTAGATAACTAAAGCATGGCTTTTTTGGTTACCGAGGCAAAAAAACTTTTTTTGATCACGGGTGCAAAAAAAGATTTCTGTCCGTTTTTTACCCAAAATTAAAGAGAAACAGCGGAAAATCGTAATATAGAAAAAATCTAATTATTCTTGCCTAAAAATTAAGCCATTTCCGCCAGTTTTCACCAAGTAGATATTTACCAAAAAATCATTCAAAAAAAAATCGGCAAAATATCAAAGATTAAAATGTCGCAACAATAAACGTCACCGAGTAAAAAGGCACATCACTATGGAAACCATATTGTTATTTCATTTACCAGTCGCCTTGATTTATACTGTAAAGATGGTGTCTTGCGTGATTTTTAAAAGCACTTTCCTGTTTTTCTTGGATTTTTTCATTCAGAAAAACAGGAAAATACTTTTTCCTACGACCACACACGAAAGTAACCAAATCTGCACTCTATAACGCCTCAGAAAGTTTCATATTTCACACGCATATCAATTTTATTTTCGTCTCTATAGACGAAAATGTTTTCTTCTCTAGTGACGAAAATGAATGACAGCAAACCATCCAGACAATGTAGGTATCTAGGAGGCTATGATTTGTAGAAGCGTCGGAAATAGACCGAAACCATTTTTCTCTCTCTTCTCTTGAGATGAAAATTCAAAAAAATTAATAATAATAAAAAATACGAATTAATTTCTAAAGTGGTCGTAGGAAAAATAACGTCCACAACTCGATAGAAAGTAACTTTCTTCCACTCGCGTGTTGTTTCACTCTGATAGCGCTTCGTGTACAACATTATTAAAAATCTCGAACGAAGAGCACTTCTCGCAAGACACCATCTTTACACTATAAATCAAGGCGGCTGGTAAATGAAATCACAATGGTTTCCATAGCGATGTGCATTTTTACTCGGTAACGTTCATTGTTGCAACATTTTCATCTTTAACAGTTTGATATTTTGACGATGTTTTTAAGTGATTTTTACATTTTTTAATTTGCAATGTATCTTATGTAAATACGTTTGTTCATGTGGAATCTTGCAACTTAATTTTGACCAACTTCCCGATATCCGATCGGCTTCAAATTTGGCATGCTTATATACTTGCGATGACAACACAAGAATATAGTGTGATGAAATTGACAGCTCCCCCCTGCTCGAAGGGGGGAGGGGGGTACAGTTGAAGTACGCCCGTATTCGTTGAAATTTGGTGTGTTGGGGCACTTGGGGATGGAAATAACGAATTTCTAATCAGATTTTGAAAATTTAATATGGCGGATTGAAGATGGACGATTTTTGGTCATCTTTTGCTAATCAATTTTAACTAACTTATACACATCCGATTGCCTTCAAATTTGGCATGCATTTATAGTTCCGGTGAAAATACAATAATATGGTATTCTCAGGTACCCACCTCCCTCGTTTCTTTTTAAAAGCGATTATCTCACAAACTAAATAAGGAGAATTCAGAAATGGTAGCCTTTGGGCGATTACACATTTACATATTTTTTTGGCAATTTTGACGTCATTTATTAAAAAGTGTTGATACCACCCAACGTCATAGAGTATCTTTAAAAATCGAATTTTATAAGGATTTAAAATTTGGTATCAAAAACAGGAGATCGCACCAAAAAAAGTTGAGATTGCCCCAAAAAATGTCTTCTCAATAAACACAGCTCCATCAAAGATTTTTATTTTTATATGTAATTAAAGCTAGGGGTATGTCTATCTCAAAAATATATAGTTTAATGTTTACATATTTATTTTCTTGCTAAATGTGTAGACCCTTTTTGTATAGATGCAGCTATAAAATAAGCATACAAAAAAACTACCCAGGTACCCATTTTCTGCCAAGAATTAATTAATTATAAATTTCCTTGTTTGGATTAAAAGAAATAAATGAAACCCGCTTTAAAAAAGTAATTAAGTGTTAAAGTTTATCAAAACTATTTAAAAAAGGTTATCAAACGGAACTTATTTGTTTTATTTCATTTGCACTGTATTTGCAGCATCATTTTATTGCATGTTTTGGATTTTATTGGACGAAATTGCCTAAAACACTTTAATTGTATTTCTTGAATGTATACATTAGAATATTAAATAATTTGTTGCAGCGGCGTGCGGTGAAATTTTAAGTAAAGGATGCAATTTTTAAAAACTTACCCTATTGCAAATTCGTCAATTATTTTGTTTATACGGGCCTCTTATTAGAACAAACCCGATTTACAATAAAAATAGAGAAATACTCACAATTTCCTCTGAATTACATTTTTCCTTTTTATATTTCCTTGCTTTAGCGAAAATAAAAACTAAGTTTCCTTTTTTTCTAAAAGCCTGTGCACTCCGGAAAAGAAACCCGATTAATCAATCACACTTCATTGAATTTGGGAGACACACGCAGTTCAAGTGTTGTCGGATAGACCGCATAATTTATACGATTCCATGGTAACTGCAGGTGTTTTGTCAACAAACTTTAAATCTGGGCGCAGTGGGAGAGAAGAGTATTTTTACGTTTTCTGAGAGAAAACCATTCGAGGTTATGTTTATCTTTCAAAAATGTGTTTTCAAAAACATTTTTCTAAAACAAATATGAAACCACTCCGCGTGTGCGTCCGTTGTAATAAAAGCAACAAACTTTGCACAGTTGTTCTTTGAATCGATTTAACCCGCAGCTCTTCTCCCAAAACCTGTGCTGGGGAGGGGGGTAAAAACTGGAGAGGTTTATATTTTTTTAAATTTTAGTTTGTTTTATATAATCATCATTGATATCAATTTATAGGTTTTCGATGATGGCCAAACCGAAAATTACCACCTCCATTCGTTTTAAGGTGCCCCTAAGGGGTTAAGGGGGTGTTAAATCTCTTATTTGGTCATTTTAATAATAAAAGTGTAGGATTTTAAGAAAAATTAAAAACTTGCGTAGAATTGTTAATAATTTTAATATTTTAACTTATCACTTAATTTTTTATTAAAAATCTTCATCCTGTTGGGTAGGTGCTAAGGGAGGGGGTAAAAATTAAAGGAGCACATATTTAAAAAAAAATAGTTTGCTGGATATTATTGACATGGGTATTGATTTGCAGGTCTTCGAGGATGCCCAAACCGAAAATAACCACCTTCATTCATTTTAAGGTTTCCTTAAGGGATGGTGAGGGGGTAAAAGCTCCAATTTGGGCATTTTAATAAAAAAAGTGTAAGATTTTAGTAAAAATTTGTTTAGTTAATAATTTTAATATTTAAACTTATATCACTCAATTTTTTACCAAAGATCCATCCATCCTGTTGGGCAGGTGAAAAGGAAGGGGCATTAAAACTAAAGAGGCATTTATTAAAAAAAATATGTTTTGCTGGATATTATCGTCGTCATTGTCATTTCACAAATGTGGTTCCTGTTAATTATTATTAAAAATTGAGTGATATAAGTTAAAATATTAAAATTATTAACAATACTAGTCAAACTTTTACTAAAATCTTACACTTTTTTTATTAAAATGCAAAATTGGAGCTTTTACCCCTCACCATCCCTTAAGGGGACCTTAAAATGAATGAAGGTGGTTATTTTCGGTTTGATCATCCTCGAAAACCTGTAAATCAATACCTATGTCGATAATATCCAGCAAACTATTTTTTTTTAAATATGTGCTCCTTTAATTTTTACCCCCTCCCTTTCCACCTACCCAACAGAATGGAGATTTTTCATCAAAAATTAAGTGATATAAGGTAAAATATTAAAATTATTAACAATTCTACGCAAGTTTTTAAATTTTTTTGAAATCCTACACTTTTATTTTTAACACCCCCTTAACCCCTTAGGGGCACCTTAAAACGAATGGAAATGGTAATTGTGTAACCTATAAATTAATATCAATGATGATTATATACAACAAACTAAAATTTAAGAAAATATAAAACCCTCCAGTTCCCCCCCCCCTCCACCGCGCCTGCAAAAGTTTTGGGAGAAGAGCTGCGGGTTAAATTGACTGTTCTGGGGTAAAGAACAATTGTGCAAAGTTTATTGCTTTTTCCCACGTAGCCCATGCACTATTCCATATCGCACGACGCACGTACACTGTACACACTGATAGCCCTTTAAACCTGCAAATAACTTACTCCAAAGCTTCCACGCCTGCCTAAAGCACGCGACCGCGACTCGATGATATTAGCAGGTTCAATGACTTCCCGACGCACACGAAAGCAGGCATACTGCTACTCAGGGTTGCCAACAGCTCTTTGCAAAATTACTGGTTAGGAGTTCCGTCATTACTGGCAATTACTGGCAAAGATAAGATTTGTATCAACAATGACATAAAAAAAATATGTAAAATATTTTTTTACAAAAACTTTTTATTATATAGATATAAAAAAAATAAAATTAAAAAATATAGAAACTATATAAAGTACTACTTTTTGGCCCATATAATAATAAATTTTAACATTCCTCTTTGATTTTTAATAGCGTCTTTTGTCGCTAATATGGCAGCAACGACGCTTTCAGTTTTCAACCTATTTCTTAGTTCGTATTTAGGCTACTAAAAAAATAAAATTCAAAAATATAGAAACTATATAAAGTACTACTTTTTGGCCCATATAATAATAAATTTTAACATTCCTCTTTGATTTTTAATAGCGTCTTTTGTCGCTAATATGACAGCAACGACGCTTTCAGTTTTCAACCTATTTCTTAGTTTGTATTTAGGCTACTAAACAAACATTCAACGCCAATCGATAACCACACATTCAAATAGGTAGGTTAATACTAATCTAATTTTTATAAGCATATTTGTTACATTTACTTTTTAATATTTTTTCTAAGGGAGTAAAGAAAATTCGTATTTAACAGTGCAAGAATAAGTCAAACTATTCTGATCACTGGCATTATCCCTTGCGAGTATTGAGTGATCGAATCATGTTTGCTCGATATGATTCAATCAGTCAAATGACCGACGAACACAGAATGAATCAAACCAGTGAATCAAATCGGAATGGATCGACGACTTTCTGACCCACTGTGGCGATACACTGAATCAGTTGGAAATGGCTCGATCGTTTCGTTCATTCGTTCCTTTGATTCGAATTCCTGCGCGCGGGGTAAACTGTATGAAAATATAGATTTTTTTGTAGAGTATTTCGTAGTTAGCTGCATCCTGCATAGACTTTTTTTTTTTGGTCACCATTTTCTTTAATTTAACTTCAAATGATTGATTCAATGATCGAATCAAAAGATTCGATCATTCTAGGAATGAATCACTGATCGATTCGTTCAGTACAAAATGATCGATTTACCCATCTCTAGTACTTCACTGGCAGAATTACTGCCAAGATGATATTTTAATGGCAAATTCCAGTAATTTACTGGCAAATCGGCAACCCTGCTGCTACTGCCGGCGTATTATAGCTGCAGGCTACAGAGAACCTAGCAGCGATTGGATTTTTGTAGAGTACCTAGTGAAAAGCCGCGCGTACAGGACACGCGGGCAGACTTGCTGCTGTGACTCGGTTTGAGTCAAGGCCGCATTTGTTATGGGCTAGATATTTAAAATAATTTTTAGCATTTTTAATACAATCTAAATGAATTGTTTCCTATTTCAAAAGTTACATTTAAGGAGGTGATGTTTTTCTATCGGAAGCACTGCTTCCCTTGCTTCCATGGACGGCACGCCGCTGATTTGTTGCGATATTGTTTTAAACCAGACCTAATTTTGTTCAAGGCCTTTGTGTCTAAATCTTTTTAATGGTTTGTTCAGTTTTTTCCACAGCCTAGAGATGTGAAACTTTGTACATAAAGGATTACTTAAATCTTAAATGGGTAAAATTTAGGACCCACAAGATAAGAGATGAAGGCTGACGTTAACATACCTTAAATGTTATTCGTTTCTTATTGATTTTTAATTGACTTTATATATAAATTACATCACACCTAGAGGGGGCATGCAGATCCCCGACAAAAAATGAGAAAGGCGTTTCTTACAGTAAAATACATTTTTCCTACTCGTCGTTACTTTACGCACGCTTTTGTTTTGTTAGGATTTTTGGCGTTTTTCTAAACGATTTTTATGTATTTTTATGTTTTGTAGACAAACGCAATGTTCCAAAATAGAGGTTTTGCAATATTTGTTGTTGTTTGAAAGTTTTAGACAATGATGTATTTGAAATCATACATAGGTGAAACAAAAAGACTACTATCTGTTAGGCTTAAGGAACATCAGACGAATACCCAAAGAGGTGAAACAACGAAATCAGGAATCGCCGAACACGCATGGTCAAAACAACACCGAATGAAGTGGACAGAAGCAAAGGTTTTGCACAAGGAGCCACACTGGAAGAAACGAAAATTCCTTGAAGCTGCCTGTATTGGGCAGAATCAGGGTATTTTTAGTAAACCAAGTGTTGAAATTCCAAATATTTGGAAGCCAACTTCTTAAACTTCAGAGATTGTACTGATCGAAACGTCGTGTATAAATAAAATATAGACAATGGAAGTCCGAAACACAGAGTTCATTTGTTGTTGCGTTTTTAAAAATTTGAGCTAAATCTAGTCTAAAAAAAATATCGCATGTGATAATTAATTTCAACGACCCTGGTAATGTAAAATTATGCTAATCACCATACCCGTCACGCCATGTTTATGACAAATTAAGAGATTTTCAGTTTTGAAGTAATATCTTGTCACGTTGGGGTTTTCGTGACGGGGTTGTTCTTATTTATTGACTTAATAAACCAACCGTACCAGGTTTTAATGAATTCATTATAACAAAATATAAAAACGTTACTTACTTGTAATTAATTAACATCCAACAGTCTTAATACAGCAGCGTCACAGTTCTATCTTAGGGGTAGGTCGTGGTTCAGCAGTTTATCTTATTCTTGAGAAATAAATCACAACTTTCTGACTTAGTGAACTTACTAAACTTACTGACCTCTTGCTGGTCTCGATTGGTTTTATAGGATGTATGTGATAACAGAACGTGAGTTTACAAAAACATCTATTCATTGAACTTAAACCATCACATACCTCCTAATGCTAACTATTAGGTTCATAGCATGAGTCGTTAACATTTACAAACCAAGCAAGGGCAAGATAGAATGCCTAAAGGGCATTCACGACAATATTAGACACTTAAATTAAATATTTTAACGCATCGGTATCGGCATACCTAACGCGTTCAAAGCAAAGTCAAAAAACATTACATTTTTGACTTGTACATGCCATGTTTCGAACGATGCCTGCTTCTTTCACGGGTGTGATGATGTATCGTTACGGACCCACGAACATACGCAACGATTTCAATCAGCAGTTCTGTCATCGCATCCTTTAAAATAGCGGGCATCGTTCGAAATATCGCAGAAACAAATATGTGTATTTTGGCTTAATTTCGAACGCGTTACGTATACCGATGCGTTGAAATATTTACTTTAAGTGTCTATTATTTCTGTTTTGCCTTAAACAAAACCTAAAAGTTTCTTAATTTTTATATTTTTTGAGACACTCATAGCACCAGCGCGAAAGGGTCTTTCCGGTTTTGTCCGGTATTTTTTTCGTATTCCCTGCATGCGGGAAGTTGCTACCTTGTGAAGTAACTTGGGGGAGGAGTCAACAGAAACCTAACAATTTGTGACATGGGAGAGTCACCAAAGTGGTGTGGATGGATGGATTCCAGTTGAGATTTATAATTTAATCTGGTGTTTCAGTAAAAAATCTCAGCCAATATGATTGACAAGTTCCTTTTAACCAAAGAAATTTTTAACCATACCAACCAGTCAACCACACGTTCATGTCTCGTAATCTAACCAAGTTGGTTATTTTTTTACCTGTTGGTGGGCGGACAAAGCTATACAGGTTCATCTGGTATGCTTGTGGCATTTAATATGGTATTCTACTCGCGTTTCAGGGTCAGAAGTCACGCTTATCTCCAGAATAATAAAAGAAAATACCACGAACATATTACGGAGGATATTTAGGTTTTTTGGGTAACCTTGACGGGTTCTTTTGGGGTATGACTTTAGTGGGGCTGTTATGGTAAGGCCATGATGGTAATGTAAGGCTTAAAATATTTTAGCATAATTTAAGGGGTAACGTTTTTGTTTAAGCAATTTTTACTATGTTTTTTACATTTCTATACCACGATTTTGCTCACATTTTAAAGCTTTTTTTTCCAAACGTTTTCACTGTTTTTTAAGTCTTCAAAAAAAGTATTGCCAAAATTTTTTTTTATACCTTCATCAAAAACGTGACTTTTAGTAACTGTCTGCAGGTAACTAAAGCATGGCTTTTTTGATTACCGATGCAAAAAATCTTTTTTTGACCACGGGTGCAAAAAAGATTTCTGTCCGTTTTTTACCCAAAATTAAAGAGAAATAGCGGAAAATAGTAATATTGAAAAAATCTAATTATTCTTGCCTAAAAATTAAGCCATTTCCGCCAGTTTTCACCAAGTATTTACAAAAAAATCATTTAAAAACATCGTAAAAATATCAAACTGTCAAAGATTAAAATGTCGCAGCAATAAACGTCACCGAGTAAAAAGGCACATCGCTTGGCAACCATTGTTATTTGATTTATCAGCCGCCTTGATTTATAGTGTAAAGATGGTGTGTTTTGCGAGAATAATTGCTCTTCGTTCGAGATTTTTAAAAGTATTTTCCTGTTTTCCTCGCATTTTTTGATAAAAGTATTTAAAAAAATAGTGTTCACAACTCGTGGCTAAACTGTGCTTTTTTTTACTCGCTGCGCTCGTTATTTAACCCAACGCTTGTAAAAAAGCACTATTTTAGCCACTAGTTGTGAAAACTACTATTTCTGTTAATATTTAAAGTTGTTAAAAAGACAGCAGGCTATAAAAAAGTATTTTAGAGAAAGATGGAAATAATTTAAGGCAATTGTTTAATAAAAATTTCTGTTTTGTCATCTGTCTGTCATCTTTAGTGGTGTCGTGCATATGATTTCTATTTTGCCATTTTTATCCAAAAAACAGCAAAAATTGTAATTGTTCAAAGTGTAAAGTCTTTAAGACATAAGGTAGTATTAATTTCTTTCAATCAAAGTTCTTTATAGTCCTTAAATTTACCAAAAAACGTGTCCTACGTGTGTATTTAAGCACATCTAAAAATAATTTAATAGGTATTTAACTAAATTATTTTAAAGTTCATCATGGCTCTACCATTAGATTTTTTTACCAATTTACCTACATAATAAAATAATGGACTTTAAATCTAACGAAAAAGCAAGAGTTTTTGTTTTCAGTGCAAAATGAACTACGATTTTCGACTGTTCACACACAGGGTCGAACCTTCCTTATTAGTGACTCATCTATGTGCGCGAGCGGGATTGTTTGTCTGAGGGATACACCTTACTGCAGATGAGTCCCTACTGGCTCATTTTCACTAAGTACAAAAACTCCTGTTTTTTTTAGAAAAACTGCTCAACTCAGTTAACAGCAAATAAATGTTTGTTATATAATATTTACCCCAACACAGGTTTTTAAAAATCATTATCATTTTTTAGAGCTACCAAATAATTTCTAAAATAATCAGAAATATGGCTAAAAACGCTCTATAAATAATATATCAAATTTTCCCTAAAAAAAGCGCATTTTTTATTAAAATTCTCTGGGAATTTTAAACTACGGAACGTTTATTTTTAAAGTGGAAACTTGACACTTCTTTTAGTCTTACATAAACCAGACCTATTATGTCGAAATCGTATAAAACACAAGACCATGGTCACATGTGAGGCGCCTTCGTTCAACAACCAATGTAAGTAATTAATATAAATTTAAAAATTATTGAGCGTTTTAGTAAAGAGAGTTTAACTTACTACCAGAAGGGAAGAAGAAACCATGCGTTTTTAACAAAAATAGTAGTTTTCACAACTAGTGGCTAAAATAGTGCTTTTTTCAAGCGTTGGTTTAAATAACGAGCGCAGCGAGGTATTTAAAAACGCGAGTAAAAAAGAACAGTTTAGCCGCGAGTTGTGAACACTATTTTTTTAAATACCTTTATCAAAAAATCCAAGAAAAGCAACTCACTGAACCAAAAAAGGCACCGTTTTCTAAAAAAAATACATTGTGTGTATGTTTTATTAATATCATAATCAAGTTTACATAAATTTTATAGCCAAAACGAGTTATTGATTTTATTGCTGCAAGACACAGTTTCAAGAAAAAGTTGTTACAATATAAAGAGTCTTTAAGAATGATTTTTATGAAAGGTGTTATGTAATCAAGGATTAAGAGACATGTTTTCATAGCTTTTAGTTACACCCAAGAATGAATTTAGTAAAAGACTGTTACGTACATAAATTTCATAACCATGTTTATGTATTTTGTATGCCCGGTTCATAATTTTAATAAACTTGTCCATACATTCCATAACAACTTTTAAACGACAGTCAATAATCGCCATTTATTAAATTTATTTTCGTGTTTTATTTATTTCATATGCTCTTTTATTATCTTCATAACCTGTACATACTATTAATAACAACTCTCTATAAAATGTCATGAAACATTTTTCATTGATTTCGTAATTTCCGTTTATTAATTTCATTACTGTATATGACAATTTTTATACTTTTCTTCAATTTTTGTACCAGTTACGTGTTATTGTTGTATAATTGTCTATAAAAAATTAATAAACGCCTGTTATTAATACTATGTACGATATTTTTTTCAGTGATACACTATAAATCAAGGCGACTGGTAAATGGAATAACAGCGGTTTCCATAGCGATGTGCCTTTTTACTCGGTGACGTTCATGGTTGCGACATTTTAATCTTTGACAGTTTGATATTTTGACGATGTTTTTAAATGATTTTTTCGTAAATACTTTTTCAATATTACTATGTTCCGCCATTTGTCTTTAATTTGGGATAAAAAACCGACAGATATTTTTTTTGTATCGGTAACCACAAAAGCCATGCTTTATGGTAAAGCCATGATGACCCTTAAAATAATTTTCTTATATACCTGTTAAATTATTTTTAGATGTGCTAAAATACACTTTAAGTTAGGTTAGGTTTGTTATGAGTGGTGCAATTTACAGCTCCCTCCACTGAGACCTGAGAGATCTATTGTGGCTCATTTCCCCCCTACCCCACTCACCAGACTGGTCTGATGAGCACCCCCTAGGAAGGCAGTTTTCTTTTCCTAGAGAGATTTAGACCTAAACCCCTTTTGTCGGGGCTAGGGATCTTTAACGTTCTCTACTATCAATATATGGATCACACGGGACCGTCCTCTCCGAGGGACGGTAGGGAATCTGCCTGCCTTCTAGCTAACTCGGCCTACTCCGCTTCATACTGCGTTTTACCTTACAAAATTCTATAATTTTATAAGAAAAAGTCCAAGTAGACTACCTGCAAGACCCGGGGCTTGAACCAGGCATCTGTTGCTTGAAAGTCGCGCGTTAACCCCGACACCAAGCAGGCAGGTGTAAAAAATAAAATACACTTTGGTTGGACACGTTTTTTGGTAAATTGAAAGAACTTTAACTTTGAAAAATTTCAATTTTTTCTGTTTTTGGATAAAAATTGCAAAATAGAAATCATATGCACGACACCACTCAAGATGACAGACAGATGACATAACAGAAATTTTTAGTAAACATTTGCCTTAAATTATGTCCATCTTTCTCTAAAATACTTTTTTATAGCCTGCTCTCTCTTCAACAACCTTAAATAACTCTAAAATTCTTTTTTTTAATACCTTCAGATAACTAAAGCATGGCATGCAAAAAAACTTTTTTTTTGATCACGGATGCAAAAAAAGATTTCTGTCCGTTTTTTAGTCAAAGTTAAAGAGAAATAGCGGAAAATAGTAAAATTGAAAAAATCTTATTATTCCTGCCTAAGAATTAAGCCATTTCCGCCAGTTTTCACCAAGTATTTACGAAAAAATCATTTAAAAATATCGTCAAAATATCATATTGTCAAAGATTAAAATGTCGCAACAATGAACGTCACCAAGTAAAAAGACACATCCCTATGGAAACGATTGTTATTTCATTTCCCAGCCGCCTTGATTTATAGTGTAAAGATGGTGTGTTGCTAGAAGTTCTCTCCGTTCGAGATTTTTAAAAGTATTTTCCTGTTTTTCTTGGATTTTTTAATAAAGGTATTAAAAAAATATAGTTAACAACTCGCGGCTAAACTGTACTATTTTAGCAACTAGTTGTTAAAACTGCTATTTTTCATTTTAACAGAGAAAAAATGTTTTTTGATAGTACTTTTTTTGAACGCCTAAAACACAGTGAAAACTTGAAATATTTGAGTGTTTTATTCTAGAAATCGAAACTTTGGAAAGAAAGGTTTAAAATGTGAGCAATATCGTGGCATAAAAATGTTAAAAACGTAGTAAAAAATTGCTTCATCAAAAACGTTATCGCTTATGTTTGTGATGAAGGTATAAAAAAATAGTAGTTTTAACAACTAGTGGCTAAAATAGTGCTTTTTTTACAAGCCTTGGTTTAAATAACGAGCGCAGCGATATTTTTAACATTAGATCTTCTTCTTTTAACTTTGCTGTGAATATTTTTATGTTAATTTCTTATATATTTTATAAAAATCATATTTGCAGAACCAATTGTTTGTATTATGAAATCATTTTAAATTTTAACGGAAACGGAATTTTTTTATGGTTACATCAGAAGTCAAGGTTTTGTTTTCACTGCCAAGGTAACCTTTAAATGAATGCGAAAATGAATGGTTCTCATTCTTTAGCGATGATTAGAAATTCAAGTCGTTTTCTCATTCAACATTCAATGACGTTAATGTTATTTTAGCGCCAAAACTCCATTTGATAATCAATAAACAGACGCGTTCAATTTAAGTGCCATTGGCTTCTTATTGGTTTTTGACGTTTTTTGACAACCCAAACAAGAGGTTGCACTAGCAGGTCTTGGATAATATTAGCAAGTTGTCGCTCAATAAATGCACAGTAAATAATTTTATTTTTTTTAAAGATTCATGTAACTAATTAGATGTGTGCTAAGAACACTTTTTCTGAATCTTGAAAATTATGGATTCCTCTTAAAAAGTCAACTAACCAAACTTGGTGTGATGCTGTGGCGGAAGATTTTTAGGATAGAAAGTTTGTTTGTTTTACAAATATTTGTAATTTTTGATTTGCACATTATTTTTATGTGATTAGTAGTAGTGTAGGGTTGATATGATTAAACACAAACAAAACTTTTGTTACTATTTTTTTTACAGCCGCCGTAGCGCAGTGGGCAGCGTATCTGCCCGCCGCATGGAAGGTTCCGGGTTCGAATCCCGGCTAGGTGCATGGATATTTTGTGTTTGTCTTTAACTTTGCAAAAACCAACACCCTTCTCAACTAAAAAGCCAGTTAACTCATTTTCGTTTTAGTATCCTTTGGCCTATGATCGGCGCCATATTGATACCAAACTGACAGAAAATCCATGTTTTACTTGTCAATTTGGTTATAAAAATGGCAGCCACAATAGGCTAAAGGGCACTGAAGCGGTAGGAGTTAACAGGCTTTTTAGTTAAGTACGGTGTTGGCAAAAACTTGGCTGAAAGTGGGCATTGATCCTATAATGGATAGAAAGTCCTAGTATAAAAAAAAATATTTACAATGAAGAAGGAAAAAAAAAACATCAAAAATAGGTAAGGTTATGTTTACTGCCAAACGTTTGGGTACGTTCAAAAGCTTTATTTTCACAAGCTTTTATTTAACTTGCATTGTATGTATGTAAAGTACGTCGATGGTATGTAACTATTGCTACGTTTTCATGGGAATTGAGTTCGTTCTGAAAACGATTTCAATCCGATACCGTCCATGAAAACGCCTGTTTTTCCAGTATTCACATAGATTTCAATCTAGATCCGACCCTGAAAATTTTTAGGGTTGGATCAAGATCGTATATAAAACGGGGATTGAGTTTACACATGCGTATTGCGTCGGATTACCATACAGCGTCGGATTACCATACAGCCGCCAAATTATATTTTATTGCTCTCACTCTTTTTGAGAGAGAGAGAGAGAGAGAAATAGAAGTGAAACTGTGGAACCGGCATTCTAAAATTTGGTGGAGTGTATAGAAAAAACAAGATTAATAACATGACCTTACTTAAATAACTAAAGATTTGTTTTTTTAAATAAAAAAATTAATTATGGAAAATAAAAGAAATTTGGCTCGAAAGTGTATGTGCTATGCACATATGCCAGTCTAGCTTTTCTTTGTTCACTTCCACTTGCAAACAGAGTAGTAATTAAAATTTAAAAAAAATGTGTGGCAAGGCCCAACATCATCTTTTGAATAAAATACATTAAAAAAAAAATACCAAAACTCAAAAATGAATATTTGACAACTATGGCATATGTCAGCTGCCAAATATCAAAATTTAAAAACCGTTTTCAAATCGATTCAAAATCGATTTGAAAACCTGTCATGAAAACTCATGAAAAAAAAGTTTTCAAACATATTGAAACAAAACTTAATTTTGACCAACTTCCCGAAATACGATCGGCTTCAAATTTGGCATGCTTATATAGTTGCGGTGACAACACAAGAATATAGTGTGGTGTAATTGACAGCTCCCCCCTACTCGAAGGGGATGGAGGGGGGTACAGTTGAAGTACGCCCGATTTCGTTGAAATTTGATGTATTGGGGCACTTGGGAATGGAGATTTTGAAAATTCAATATTGCGGATTCAAGATGGAAGATTTTTAGTTATCTTTTGCTAACCAATTTTAACTAACTTATACACATCCGATTGCCTTCAAATTTGGCATGCATTTATAGTTCCGGTGACAATACAATAATATGTCATTATTAGGCCTCTACGAGGGGAGTGGAGGGGGGAAAACACTTAAGTTTGTCCGATTTCAACCAAAATTGGTATACAGGGGCTTTTGGGGATAAGCAATACGAATTTTTGATCAGATTTTCGATCATGTTTTGCCAACCAATTTTAACTGACTTATCCACATCCGATTGTGTTAAAATTTGGTATGCGTTTACAGTTCCGGTTATAAATTTTTATCAGATTTGAAAATTTCAATATGGCGGATTCAAAATGGACGATTAAGAGTACAAATCTAAAAATTAAGGGTGTGTGTTCAAATTTGGTATGCGATTATAGTTCCGGCGACAATACAATAATATGGTATTATTAGGTAGGTACTAACGAGGGAAGTGTAAAGATTTAATTTGTTCGATTTAAATCAAAATTGGCATACAGGGGTTTTTCGGGAAGGGGATTTGAATTTTTGATCAGATTTGAAAATTTTAATATGGCGGATTCAAAATGGACGATTTAGGGTACAAATCTAAAAATTAAAAAATAAATTTTTATTAAAAAAAACTTTTAAAGAACAAGCTTTTATTAAATGCACTCAAAAGTAGAAAATAATTTTTTATCTTTCTTATACCATAATAAAAGAGATTGGCGCAAATTAAATATTTTAACTTTACGGTGACAAAGAGAGAACTACAAAAGAAGAACTAAATTCTTCTTCTATTCGAATGATAAACATAATGCTTTCATCTAAAGAAGCTGAGAACGGGTAAGATTGCCGTGCTTGCCAAGCCTTTGAAAATGTCCTTAGGTTATACAGTAATGTTGTGTGTTTCTTAGGTGAATCGTCGATGTGACCCATATACGATACCTAAAGTTAAAATTTTTAATTTGCGCCCATTTTGAGTGCATTTAATAAAAGCTTGTTCTTTAAAAGTTGTTTTTTAATAAAAATTTATTAACCTCTTGCAGTTACCTTTATTTACGGTAAAGGTAAGCATAAGAATAACGAAATTTGCCGTTAAACCATCTGACCAAAATCTCCCTATTGTGATAAAAAAATTGTAGACGTCTAAAATTGCAAAATTGTCGGGAAATATGTAATTTGGGATTTTCAAAAATAAACTTATAAGTTACGTTTTATCGATTTTTTTTATAAACATGTAGGATATGGTTGAATATAATTCTAAGTTTTTAATGTTTGCAAACAAATTTATAAATTTGCAATTAAAAAAAAATAAAATCAAATCAAATGTTCCATAAAGATAACATTGAGCTCTACATCATTATAAATCATTGACGTACGCAGATATTCTTCCTGGGGGAGGGACGCTTGAGTAACAGAATAATTGTCTTTATTTGGTGATTTTTGGGGAAAATTTAACCTTTAGGAATCGATTTCCAGTGGCTCTGGGTGGGGAGGACTTGAGCCCCTTAGCCCCCTCCCCTGCGTACGCCGGTGTATAAATAAATCTATGGTTCGTGTGCAGTTTATGTTTGAGAAAGACATTTATTGAAGAAAAATAGACGCGTGAAACTGACATTTTCTGGTTACGTTATTTTCTGGTCAAGTGCATTGGCGTTGCACCAAAATAGGTGCTTTATAAATAATCTTTCCTCCATTCTAGATCTAAAAAGTCCGCAAATATAGAAAAATAAAATGTTAAAAAAACTTAAAATAACATTTTTTGTGGGTGTCGTTATTTGTGCGGCTGCGCAGTAAGGGAAAAGACGGGAGGCTAATCAAATAAGGATAACGCCGGACTTTAATACGCTTAATAGGAATAACGATTTTTCTGATTAGCTTTATCACAGACTAAATAATGGTTGTATAATTCGTAATTTTGTTTCGTAAAAACGGGTATTCTTCATCATCTTCTAATTACTAATTCTATCCATACCGAAGACGTTTAATGATCCATACATATATTCTAAATAAAAAGAAAACTGACAAAAGTTAGGTTATGTTTCATTTAGCGAAATTTTACGTTATCTTTTTTTACATTCCAAAAACTCTTTTACAGTTGAGAGTTGTTATCCTTATTAACAATTAAACAAACACATTTGTCAAGTAAACAATTTTTTTTTCGATAACATGAATTCCGTTAATTGGTTAATTGGCATTTTCGATGTCTTGTCTTGTCTTTTGCGTTTATCAGTATTCGTTAAGATAGCAAGATTGTGGTTATCTATCAACCACTGACTCCCTCATAAAATAAATTAAAATTTTTATTCACTTTTTCTCAAGTTAAAAATTTTTACACTTTTCGACTTTTTAAGAAAAAATTGACTTTCTTTCCTTGTAAGCCACCTCTCCCCTCCTGTACTTGACTTCTCGCTTGGTCCTGTCATTGTAGAGTAAGTAAGTGTAGGCGCCCAGCGGGACTAGCAGTCCGAAGATCCCGGTAAGAACCTGTTTGGGACTCGTTTTGAAATAGTCATATTGGTTTTCTTTCATTGCCTGGTACCTTTTAGTCAAAAGAAATATTTGAAAACAAAAAGTCATCCGAGAAAAAACTGCATGAAAAAATACTGATGTGGGTTTATAAACTAGGTGCATATGCATTTGTCACCAATAAATTCTGCCTCCATAAATAAATTTTGACATTTTGACTTTTTGTCTGTTACGGGGGCAGCATTTATTAGTGACATTTGTATTTTCTACCAAGTTATGATACGGCCATGATGAACCTTAAAATAATTTAGTTAAACACCTCTTAAAATATTTTTTAGATGTGCTAAAATACTTTAAAGTAGGCAAAGACATTCATTAGTTATACCTTTATGAAAGTAGGACACCTTTTTTGGCAATTTTAGAGACTGTAAAGAACTGATTAAAAAGAAATTAATCCTACCTTATATCTTACACACTTTACACATTAAAAAAGTACAATTTTTGCTTTTTTTTGAATAAAAAATGTAATATAAAAATCATATTCACAACACCACTCAAGATGACTGACAGATGCCAAGCAGAAGATTCGACAGTTTTATCAAAAAATGACGTTAAACTATCTTCATCTTTCTCTAATTTTAATACTGCTTAATCCTTAAATATTTTTCATTCTTACAGAGGAAAAATTATTTTTTGACAGTACTTTTTTAAACCCTAAAAAACCAGTGAGAATGTGGCTAAAATTATGGCTTAAAAATGTAAAAACCTACAAAAAAATTCGATAAACAAAAACGTTACCGCTAAAATATTTTAGGCATTAGACACTTAAAGTAAATATTTCAACGCATCGGTATCGGTATGCGTAACGCGTTCGAAACAAAGTCAAAATACGCTACATTTTTGACTTTCTAATGCCATGTTTCGAACGATGCCTGCTTCTTTGACGGGTGTAATGACATAATCTCGTTTCGTACGGAAGGATGTACGTATCGTTACGGACCCACGAACGTACGCAACGATTTCAATCAGCAGTTCTGTCATCGCACCCACGGATGTAAAAAAGAAAGGGATTGAGAATAGCGACATAAAGCTATTTTTAACTTATCGCCGTATACGTATCCGCATCTAGCGAGAACCAAGCATATTAATTGGTCAGAAACTTGTACCACGTTCGAAAAGAGCAGATACAGGGTTCCTAAGATTTTCCTTAGGGATAGAATTTCAATAAATCAAACAGAAATGGCATAGAAAGTTCTGCGCGCACAAAAGAAACAGGTATATTGAGCAATGCTGCCAGTTTGTTATTATCTCCGGACTGATTTCATGAGAAAAAATTGTCGCCACTCTTTCATTGTGAGCATAAATCATAGTTGCAATAATAACCGTTGACAAGATGTCTGCAAATTCCGCTAGATGGCGGCCACACCATGAGATTAAAAATTAGATGTTTTCAGGTCCAAACCATAGCTTTTTCTTGCTTAAAGGAGGCGGCAGGGTCCATTATTTACGATACTGAGCGATAAACTCGTCAGGTTGTTAACATTAGAAAGAAATATCTTCGCTTTTAATTAAATTTCTTTCCATTCTGTTCTACTAGTGACATCTATCCGGAAATGGCCAAACCATGCAGCTAGCACTAGCAGCCAAAGAAATCAATAAACGGCGCTGTTTTTCGTGCAGAGCTTTTTGCTTGCGATATTATTGATTTTAAATAAAGCTGGACCTACACTACATTTGATATTTTCGAGGTGTTTTATGACATGATCTCGAAACATGTAGCGAACCAATTCTTCAAAACTAGCGGGAGGGTAAAAGCGAAAAATAAGGGGCTGCCAATATTTGTAACACCCAAAAAGTGGTGAAAAGATTTATTTTGCTCTGTTTCTTTACAAAAAACGTTTTTTTTTACGAAAAACTTGAGCTCTGCCACTTTTTTATTTTTTTCTTCAAATTTCTCGAAATTTTTGTCATACCGTAGAAAAAAATTATTTCCCCCATGGTCATACTCTACTTTTATTCGAAAAAATTTAGAAACAGAGACGGGATCAGTTTTCCTAAAGCGGGGGATCTTGGTTTCGAGTGAGAAGGTAAAGGGCGCCGCAGGCAAAAATTTTTCAATTAAATTAGAAACGCAAAAGTGTTAGAAAAACAAAGCACGAAATAAAAATGGCGCCGCTTACAATTTTTTTTCAAAAATTACGTAATTTCGGGAACGCAAAGAAATAGGTCTAAAGAGTATAATTTTTAAGAAAAAAATATCAATTTTCTCGCCCTCCTCCACTGGGACTACAGGGGCCGTGCACAAATTACGTAATGGTCATAGGGGGGAGGGGGGTTACAAAACGTTACGGAGGGGGGAGGGGGGTTTTCGACAGCATTTGCATTTGTGTGAAACTAAGAAAATTTGGAATGAAAATAAGTGAAAAGTTTTTTTTTTTTAGGGGGGGTAGTGGTCTTGAAATCGTTACGTAATATTAGGGGAGTGGCGTGCCAAACCGTTACAAAACATTACATAGGGAGGGGGTCAAAAATTGGTAAAATCACCGTTACGTAATTTGTGCACGGCCCCACATCTGACTGTTCCTCCTTTTTGATTTCGAATCAAAGTGCAAAATCCGGGTTGGACGTTCGAAGGCGTCAACCCGTCCTATTTGCTTGATAAAGTTTCTACGGAAATATCTCAGTCGATTTCTCCGGCCGTGTATGAACGCTTTAGGTTAGGCATTTGCATGTATCTCAGTCCCCAGCCTGTAAACAGTGCGTAAGGACAATGGTTACAAAATGAAAAGCCGAAAAATATTTTTTTTACGATATCTTTCATCAGTTTAGTATTAAAGTCGAGCAAAAACAATTTTTATTCCAGTCCTAAAGGTATGAAAATGGAAAACATTAGAAAACAACAACCTGGAATGAATTTACTACGTGTAAGATGTAGTGACAACATCGCCCCATGCCCATCCTTTTCTGCCTAATGTGCTTTTCCGTTTGTCTGCGTCTTATACACGGCTGCTTGGCCCCCTAAGGATTTGCTTAGGAACCCTGTATATGCTAATCTAAGGTGTTCAACACCATTCTTAACTAAAAATCCTGTTAATTCCTACCGCCTCAGTGCCCTTTAACCTTATGTGGCATGGCAACATAGATTTTCTGTCAGTTTGGTGTCAATATGGCACCGATCATAGGCCAAAGGATACTAAAACGAAAATTAGTTAACTGGCTTTTTAGTTGAGAACGGTGTTGCACTGACTATCAACAGTGTCAAAAAATGACGTTTCTAAAAAGGTTATTTTTGTTGTTGTTTTTTAACACAAAAACTAAAAAGTGAAGAACCAAACAATAAAAACCATTTAAAAGATAGACAAATGCTTGAACGGCCACGCCATGCTAATCTCTCTCATTTGGTCTGGGAAATGTGCAAGTTTTGAACAAATAAATTACAACGTGGAAACATTACGGTAATTATATAGTATAGGTTTTCTGCCATTTTTGTTTTTTGTTTTGAAAAATTCTTTATGGGGGCACCTACTAGTGTCCCTAGGACACCAAATCCGCCTGCGCCCGATTTTTTTTTTTAAGAGAAAAAAGGGTGCCCGGGGGAGGGGGGTTGTAATGTGTTTTTTTGATTGTTTTGGGTTGGGTTGGATTATGTTGGGTTGGACTGTGTTGGATTGGGTTGTTTTAGTGAAAAAAAATTTAAAAAAACTACAAAAAATCAAAAAAAAACGGGCCAGGCGGATTTGGGGTCCTAGGGACCCTAGTAGGTGCCCCCATAAAGAATTTAAAAAAAAAAACAAAAATGGCAGAAAACCGTATACTGCATAATTACCAACATTACCCCCAATTTATAAACTCGAAGGGTACTGTCATCCATTGCTGCTGGCGCTCCCGCTCAAGATAAACCTTCATTAAGTTGATCTCTGAATCTCAAGCAGGAACTAAAACGTCTAGGGACAGATATGCACCAACAGTTTATAAATCCGAGGTTGTTATAGGCCTAGAAGACAAGAAAAATAAATGAATAGAGGGAGATACGGAGTTTGATAATAGCATATATGGATCAGCTGAAAACCAGAGTGATGGCAAGCGATCACAAAAAAGTACATCTTTGGCACATCAACTTTTACAAAATTAGAACAATACTTCATGAGTTTTAAAAAGAACATTAAAAAAAATTAATTTTAATATGTATTTTATCAGTATATTTTTTTTCTTTTTCTTGTCGTCATTTCCATGTGTTTGTAACTTTCTATATGTAATTTTAAGTAAGTAGTTTAAGATTTCATTGTCAATTTTTCTGATATTGGAGCCAGTATTTTTTTGAGATTTTAAGACCAGTAATTATAAGATGTTTTACCAGTTTACTAGAAATAAAGAAAAATCAATATTAATTTTTTAATCTTTATTAACAAAACCTTAATGTTAACATTGCTTAATATCTAAATAACATTTTAAAGACATTCTTAGGTTAAATTTACCTTAATGTTAATTTTTAATCCTAAATTTTGACGCTTATTTATTCAATTATGACAATGTTTTTTGTTAACAATTTTTGTAATAAAAGTTCTCTGATTCTGAACAACTCAGCAGAAAAAGTTATTACTAACATATCCTTAAGTTTTGGTAAGTTTTCAGCATTTGATATTTTTTGTGTAGATTCGTTTTTTAAGGATGCACTTTCCTTATGGAAACTGGCTTTCTGTGTGATTTTGCTTATCTTGATGAAAATCTATCACTAAGTGGCAAGATAACAATTGAAATTTGCCTTTTGTTAAAAGTCATTTCTTGGTCATATGAATTTAATATTTTTTATGTTTTTGATGCCAGTGCGACTTGCCATGGCTCTGGCTTTCAGCTGAGCCATATATGCTATTATCAAAGTCAGTATCTCCCTCTATTAATTTATTTTTTATTACTGTATCACGTTGGTGCATCTGTACTTAGCTGTTTTAGTTCCTGTGCAGATTCAGATCAACATAATCAAGGTGTATCTTTAGCGGGAGCACCAGCAGCAATGGTTGAACCGAGCATTTATTACAATTTATAACGTGTGGCGTAAGAGTACTCTTTGAGTTTATAAATTGGGGGCAATGTTTCCAAATTGTGATTTATTTGTTGGAAACCTGCACATACTCCAAACCAAATGAGAGAGATAAATGGCGTAACCTTTGGAGCATTTGTTTATGACTTGTTTCTTTACTTTTTTGTTTTTGTATTAAAAAACAACAACAAAAATAACCTTTCAAAAAAATGTCAATTTCAATCATATTTTGACACTGTTGACAGTCAGTGTTCCCATGCTACTATTTAAAATTAAGGAAACCAATGTAGCCAACCCAAATCTCCACAACATGGCGGCGAAAATGGCGGAAGACACGCGGCAGTGATTTTCAAGAAAATTTCCCATAGGCATTAGCAATCCAAGGTTTCTACATCCGTGATCGCACCCTTCAAAAAAGCGGGCATCGTTCGAAATATCGCATAAACAAGTCAAAAATGTAGTGTATTTTGACTTTGTTTCGAACGCGTTCCGTATACAGATACTGATGCGTTGAAATATTTACTTTAAGTGTCTATTAAATTACCATAATGGCCGTACCATTATGCAGAATAGGTAGTTTTAGTGACGCTAGGCATGGCCAACTTGACCGAAAATTGTCACGTGCTTTTTGAGGTTAGTTTTTAAACGTTTGGATTAGGTACCAAAAAATATGTCCTTAACTGTAAACTTCTTATGAAATGGCAAAATGTGCTTCAATATTAGGGACTTATTGAAATTCGGCCTGCCACTAATAGTGCCGACCTTACCCTTATAGTAGGGACTTTTTTGACAGTTCCGCACGAAGGTTAACAACTAATTCATATTTTTAGGCAGGGGGGGGGGTTCATATGAATAACAAATAAAAAAAATTAAAGGGGGGAGGGTTTGTTGTAGGTGTTGGGTTTGATTAATATCAAATGCACCGCTCCAAAAATTTTGAGAAAAATATTTAAAAATTGCCTTTTTTACAAGTTTAAAAAAAATATTGTTGACAAAAAATTACCTGAATTAAACTGAATTGTTGCTAAAATTTTAATAAAAGTGCAAATGTCAAATATGCGCTGCAGGGGAAAGTTTTGTAAAAAATATACTAAAATGTCGTTCTTTTACACGTACCTAAATGCCGCTCACAAAAATTGCTTAAGAAAATTGTAACAAAATTAAAAAAAAAAAATGTAACAGTTAACGAGGTTATAGCGCCACGGGCAAAATTTTTTGAAACTAAAGCTAGAAATTTTAATATTTTTGTTTTTTTTGTAAATTATTTAATGAAATATGGCTCGGGTCAGCTGCAAGGAGGGGGCGTTCGCGTCTTCCCTGTATCTGCCCGTATTTAATACTATTTTTTTTACTCATGGGAGGTGTTTTAACCCCTAAACCCTCCTCCCCAGCGGTATGCGCCTGCTTTACCCGTTATTATAACTGGAACAAATCCTCGCATTTTATCAGGACTGATTATTAGTACTCTTCTTGGTTTCTGGGGCGTGGGGCTATTCGAAACCTACGTTCGGGCTATCCGGCCAGAGATTTTTGGGACGCGGTGCTGTCAAAATAATGTCAACTTTCATAATGATTTTTAATAAAGGAAGGCATTAAATTTAAAACTTTATAGGTGGCATGATTGTTTAGATGACAACAATGTCAGTAGTAAGAACGTTAGGTAGGGGGAAGAGGGGTAGGTATAAGCGTTATAAAGTGTTACAAGGGGAGGAGGGAGGATTCACACGAAAAGTGTAATTTTTTCCGCACACAACTATACACATATTTTCCGACAATGTCCTTTTTTTGACCAAAAAAATTCCGAAAATTTGATAATTTCATAAATTAAAATATTTTCACTTGAAATTTTTGAGTTTATGAAATGTAGTAAAATAGTGCCTGACTGATAAAATCTCCAATAAGTCCCTATTATCTAAAAAAATGTCCAAAAAATGTAAACAACTTTCAATTATGTTAAAATAATAAAAAGCGTTCCCAAAAATCCCTTCTTGATTTCGGCCTTCTCTTACCTCATCAAGGCTGAATCGAACACAACACCCCCATCTCCAAGGGAGTGCTGAAAAGGGTCGTGTTTTTGCTTCAAAAACTCGCATCTCAGCTCCGCCCTCCGTTTAGCCTTTTCAATAGCTACTTTTGCATCGTTATTAGCAACTTCGCAAGTTGGTTTCGATAGGTTTCTGCTGAAAAAGTTGCTTTTAAAAATTTGCGATCCGAAAAGGACGCGACGCGCCATTTTTTTGATGTGGACTGATCTAAATTCTAAATGTTCTTTTGTTTTACATAGCAACGATATTTCAAAGCCTACTTTTCTTTTGTACACATAATACTTAAAATTTTGTGCTGGGCTGCCTTAAATGGGTAATATTACGCTTCGCTAAGCATTTTGAACATATTTTTTGCTAAAAAGGGGTTAATAATTTGGCTGATGACACTTTTTTTCAATATAATTTTCTGCTCCGCTGAATTTTGCTTGACTTTGGAATATTTCACACAATCGTTATTCTTATAGAACGACAAAAAAGCATCAGTTTGTGTGCCATACTGTTTTCTGGCGCTTTTAGCGTGGCATCTTCTAAAATGTGCACGAGTTAATCTAATGAGTTAACACTATCATTATTCTTTTGGAACGCATTCTGTGAGGGACAACCCTTATCAAGCAGTGGCGTAGGCAGAAATCTTTACTGAGAGGGCCTTTGAAAAAACAGCATGGTCTCAAACAACACGTCTCAACTAAAAAGTCAGTTAACTCAAATCGCTTTAGTGCCTTTTAGTCTACGGTTGGCGCCATTTTTATAACCAAATTCACTGGCATAGCCAGGGGGGGGGGTAAAACAAAAATCTTCCCCCCAGGAGGTCCAACCCAGTCTAGAATCAATTAATTAATTAACTATAGTTCCCCCACTTTTTTGACCCTTTACTCCGGCTTGTGACGTGTGTTTAGTGTGTCTTAAAGTTTCATCTGCGGCGCATTTATGATTTGGCAGCAAAAGAGATGAAAATTTTTACAGATTTTTTTTTGTTCAAAGATTTCGCCTGCGGCGCTATACCAATATTAAATGTTGTTACAATTTTACTTAATTTTAAGCAATTTTTTTGTCAACAACATTTGAAACGCGTAAAAAATAGCATTTTAGTGTAATTTTTTAAAAAAATTTTCTTTTCTTGAACTAAAGATTTTCTAACAAAATAAGGAATTAATTTCCAATTTCCATGAAGTAGTTAAATATAAAAAAAGAGAATTTTACCATTTTTAAATTATCTGTTCAAAATATCGTAAATGTTGAGACCACCCGACTATACGAGAATTTATTAGAAGCTTGACGAAAGTATTGCATTTATATTTTCTTGTAATAATTGGGTCTTCCTGTTGTCAAATGATGACCATGTGTGTGTGTGTGGAAATGCCTTTTTGTGGTTTCAGAGGTTAATTAGAGCAGAAAAATTTTTGAGATTATTTAATCTTCTAGATTTTTAAAAATATTTAGAGCGATGTTTACTAAGGACTTTAGTTTAAAGAAAGTTTGGTTTGAAGGCTGATATATACATGGGTGTCTAAAAATTAATTTTAAGCCGAACTATACCGCAAATATTTTTTCCTATGAGCTTGCGGAAAAACGCCACTTTTCCGCACGCCGTGCGTGAAAAAAATTACCGCACGCCGTGCGCGAAAAAAGTTTTTCATGCACGCTGTTGAGCAAAAAAAAATTTTCATGCACGCTGTTAAGCAAAAAAAAAATTTTTCACGCACGCTGTTGAGCACGCTTGTTCTGGAGCACGCTGTTGCTCAGTGATGAATCAGGAAGACTTGAAGTAGACGATGGTATTAAGCAACATGAGCAGTGGTTAATAATTACTATAAAAATTAATTTTTTAAGCTTAGTTCTGAATAAAACATAAAATTCGTAGTTTTGACTATTTTTTCATTTTTAGTCTGCTAGGTTTAATTAAAATAATGACAAAATATTTTGATATTCCGCATGCTCGTAGAAAAAATGTTGTACCTAACGCGTGCGGAAAAGTATAACTTTCCGCACTTGTTAGGTAAATATCTATTACCTGCGTAAGGTCATTTTTTCTTAAAACAGTCCAAATATTCCGTCAAAATTAATAAAACCTGGGTAAACAAGAAACCTTAAAACTGTCAAAGTGACACAACACAGGATGTCGTATTTCGAGTAAAATCATCCTATATTAAAGGCCACGCACCGCCAAGAGGTGGTTTATATCTACATTAAATTTTAAAACAATCACGATTTTGTTGATAGTTTTTTTTTCAAAATTTAAGTTTAAAGTATTTTATTTAGAAAAAAATTAAAATCCAAGCTTTTTTCTGGTCAGTGGGCTATTCCAGTCTGTTGTCCGAGTGAATTTGAGTCCTAAAAACAGTTCGTTGACTTATACAGATAAACCGCATATCAAAAATTAACAAAATTTTGCCTAGCGGAGGCTTCTGGTATCCCCCACAGACCATTCGCGTGGTTTTTCAAGTAAAACGTATATATATATATATATCTTGTTTTTATTTAGTTTTTTAAAATAATCGATAATTTTTACCGTGAATATTTTTAGTATAGGTAAAATTATGCAAACAACTTAAAATTATGCAAAATCCGTGAAAGGGGTCCGGGATAATGCTTTAAACTTTCACCGTACAAAATTTTATACAAATTAGACTAACAGTGATTGAAAAAAGCGCATTTTTTATTAAAATTCACCCTTAAGTCAATGCAATACCTTCTCCACATAGGCCAATCAACCCCTACCGTTTTAGTGTCATTTTCTCGACCTTCGCCGCCATATTGACAGAAAACTAACGGATTTTCTGTCACTTTTGAGTGAAAATGGCGGCGAAGGTGGATTAAAGGACACTAAATCGGTAGGAGTTGATCGGCCTGTATGGAGAGGGTACTGGTCAATGTATTGACATCACTGCCCTCTTAAATCAAGAAAAAAGCTATATAAGTTTAAAATTAATTTTATTTAAGTAATTAAAAGAAGAAAAATTCAAAGTTAAGCAAGCAAAAACCGCGCATACCATTACAGCGCAAACGCCTAAATAATTTAGGGTACATAAAGACTACAGCGCAAATCAATGAATAGCGCATGTAAAAAATACGTGTAATAAAAGGTCCGCAGTTTTAACCGCGTAAGCAAAAAAATGTTTTGGTTGTTAGGGATTCGCGTCATTCAAATGTATTTTTTTAATTAATTAAATAAATTAATCCGTAAATTCTTGCGCGCTAGGAACCGGAAAAGTAACGCGTAATTTTTTGCAGAAGCCGTAAAAGAAGGAGAGCAGACCTTGCCTTATCCTATACATGGTGATTCGAAGTTCCCTAGAAAGATTTGAACAGTGCTTAGATCATTATTCTAAGTGATTATTTTGTTTAAATTTCATTTTTTTTTCTTAATTTAGGAGTAAAATTTTCATATTTTTTTTTTGGGAATTGCCTTTAAGTAATTTACCAAGCAAGTCTACGTGTGCTGACAATGACATGTTTTAAAGTTTTTGTTAAGCATTTTTGAGTTGTCAAAGTTTTATTTTCAAAAATTGATGTTTCTAATACATAGTAAAGGGTTCTTAGAAAATATTAACAGTTTTGAAATGCAAATATCTGTGAAACGAAAGAGTTTACATAAATATATTTTACTGATTCTTGTTCAGAACAACAAATTCTACCTACAGTTAAAGTCTTTCTAGGGAATTTTGAATCACCCTGTATAGGCATAAGGCAAGGTCTGCTCTCCTTCTTTTACGGCTTCTGCAAAAAATCACACGGTACTTTTCCGGTCCCTAGCGCGCAAGACGGATTAATTTATTTAATTAATTAAAAAAATACATTTGAATGACGCGAATCCCTAACAACCAAAACATTTTTTTGCTTACGCGGTTAAAAATGTGAACTTTTGAATCACCCTGTAGATTGCAACTTGTTGGTGGCGTCCATAAATTACGTAATAGGCGTGGGGAAGTAGGTGTTACAAGGGGGAGGGAGAGTTCATCTGCGTCCATTTTTATCTGAAAAATGACAAAGAAAAGAATAAAATAACTAATACTTCAAAATATTTGTTACCTAATAAGAAAACGAGAAGGTCTAAATTAAAATTTGGCAACATTGGTGTTAGACTTGTTTACTGACATGTAAAAGGCTTTTTTTTATTAAAGAAGGTAGGGTTCTCGTCCAAGCGTCAGCGGGCGAAACGTCAGTCAAGTGTGTTTCGACAGTTTTTAATTATTCTTCGATAAAAATATATGAATTTAGTTGAAGTGTTTAGTTGAAGTAGTGTGAAGAAGTGTGTATATGGATATTTAAATCTGAGTAATTAACAGAGCCTTTTTAGTTAAAAGGCCTACTATACAGGGACAAACTCACCACCGCCAACCTACTTTTTTAAGTTTTTTCTCGAAATACTGGAAAAACCTGTGTTTTTCCCTTGCGAAATCATTTATATGAAATTCCACAAGTTTAAAAAAAAACCCGTATAATTAGATTAAAAACAACATCCGTCCCATAGTCCTAAACATTAGTCCATCTTAGTTAATACCGTCCTTAGTTTTGGTGAAAAAATAATAAAAACTGCAGTTTATGATGATTTGTCAATGCTTATTGGAAGATATGATAAAAAGGATTAAATTTTGAATTTTCAAATGCAAACCCCAAGTGCGCCTGTCAAAAAAATTGAGGCAGTTTTATGTGTTATAAACAAAATAAGGGGCCGTCCATAAATAACGTAACACTTGAGGGGTGAGGGGGGTTGTCATCCGGCCTGGTTACCGGCGTAGAGAGCCAAAAATAAACTTTACACAAGGATACATACCGTGTGCGACCTGATAACTAGACGCAGACACGTGTTTGGCCTTTATTAGGTTCTCATCAGTGCGTTAGTTACGGCTAACCAATGTTCAAGACAACTAAATACAGTATAATTCGGAATGATGTCCTTGTGATGACCAACGGATTTTTTTAAATTAAAAAGATCTTTTATACGATACACCTAGTTCGAGGAGTCCTAAAATTTGCATTATAAGTGAGTAATTGTATACTAGAAAAGAACTAGACACTCCTTGTGTCGGCCTTCTGTAATCTTCGCATGGACACAGCGTAGATAAACCATTCTTGAAATTCTCGTAATATGCATAAAGCGTAATATAGATATAAACAATAATAAAGGGCTTGGTTTAAGTTTTCAAAGAGCATCCGAAATCCGGTACCGCGCCAGATACGTTGACACGTGAAGATTTTTATCCTGCGTGCGATCTAAAAACCTAATATAAGTAAATGTATAGAAAATCTTTATTGTGGTAAAATGGGAGGGTAAAGTTGTTTTCCAATCGAATCTGATGACTTTTTTGTGGTCAATATCAAGCCGCCATATTGACACTCCAGGAACTGACCTCGGGGGGGGGGGGGGGTGTTAGGGATTAATAATAAAAAAAACGTAATTGGAAGAAAAAATGTGACCATAACCAGGCATCTCGGGGGGGGGGGGGGGGTTTAACCCTAAACCCCCCCCTTTCGGTGCGCCAGTGATATTGAAATAGACCCGGGAAACTTGAAAGAAGTGTTTAATAAAATTCTTTGATATTTTTTTAAGAAAGGGTATATGAATAATGTTTTTTTTAAATTTTTGCAATTAGGTCTGGCGTATGGTTTCCTTATTTTTGCCATACTTATTTTACCTTTATTGCCCCTGCATCAAAATGGCTAAAAAGCATTCTGCTGTTTCTCTTGTATCTTTGGTTTGAAGTGGTAAAATTAAAGCTCATTCTGCTACCTAGTTCTTATATATCTCTGGTTTAAAGATAGATTTGAATTTCAGTTCTTATTAGAAAAAGTATATCAATGCAATTGGATATTTAAACGCCGTGGCGGCCGGTTGCAGCATTGAAGTCTTATCACTTCCGGTGGAGTTTAGATTAACCTGACTTTATTTAAAAACTAAAATAAAATAGCTGTTAGTTGGTTTTCTCAGAAATATTTATGTTTAGAGAACTTTTAAGTCTATATTCCGGAAAAACCTTCTGATACCATATTTTATGAGTGCAGCTAGTTATAGTATATTAAAATGATATATATTTATTAAAAGGAGGGTTTGGTTTTCCTGTAAAAACCACGCTTTTTGTACGGTTGTGAAAAACTCCAAAAAATGTTGACCTCCGAAAAGTGGCGCCATATTTTCGAAAACCCTGCACGCTTTATTTAAAGTCAGCTGATCTTTTGACTCCAAAACAGCTGGTTCCTTACTCTAAGAAATAACACATTTTACTACAGATGTGTCAATAACGGCCAGAGGCTTCTTACAGGTACTACCTTTTAAGACGTTATTCTTTGATTTTAAAGGGACACCTTAACAATAGCTAGAAGCAACCTAAATTTGCTTAAAGGGCCTTGTGGATAACACCACGTCATTTTATTCTTTCTTAACTTTTGCCTGCGACATAATAGATAGTTTTTTTTTTGAAGGTCTAGGTTTATGGGTTGAGGGATCTTGTTAATGAAACGTCCTTTTTTTGAAATGCCAACGTTTTGCAAAATTTATTTGCTTCTTCAGGGCTATTCAAGACGGCCGTTCCATGTGTGCCGTCTTGAATAGCCCTGAAGAAGCAAATAAAATTTGCGAAACGTAGGCATTTCAAAAAAAGGACGTTTGATTAACAAGATCCCTCAACCCATAAACCTAGACCTTCAAAAAAAAAAAACTATCTATTATGTCGCAGGCTATTCAAGACGGCCGTTCCATATGTGCCGTCTTGAATAGCCCTGAAGAAGCAAATAAAATTTGCGAAACGTAGGCATTTCAAAAAAAGGACGTTTGATTAACAAGATCCCTCAACCCATAAACCTAGACCTTCAAAAAAAAACTAAAAATAGGATCGTTAAACAATTCTACAAGTATAATAGATAGTTTTTGTTCTAGCCAATTTACAGCCCGATAACTTCGCCATCAACGATAACTTCAACGTTATTTGACAGTTCAGAATAGCCTTTTTGGCACAGGTTTTACGTCTAGGGTCCACTTATTTACAAAAGCCAAATACAGTGGCGTAGCCAGGGGTGGGTTCGGGTTTAACCCCCCCAGGAGGTCCAACCCAATCTATAATAAATTAATCATGATCAAGGGCCCCACTTTTTTGACCCTTTACTGCGATTTGTGACGTGTGTTTTTGTGATGTCATTAATTTTTACAATTTTAGTTTAAATAATTCTAAGGAATTTTTATCACCAGCATTCACAATGTGTAATAAATGGCATTCTTAGTATAATTTTTCTTAAAATTTTCATCTGCGGCGCATTTATGATTATGATGAATTTTTTGTTTTTTTTTTGTCAAAATTTTCGCTTGCGGCGCTATACAAATATGACATTGTTACAATGTTGTTTAATTTTAATCAATTTTTTAGTGTAATTTTCTCAAATTTCTTGCCTGCAGCGCATTTAAGAGCCAGGACCCCTAGGGCGAATCGTATTCTGGAAATGCTGGCCAAACAAAAAGTGCTAGCTGATGAAATTTTGCACACATATTAATTATATGACTCCCAATTGCGCTACAAAGCCCAATGTGCCAAATCTTAATTTTGGAATTTATTTTTTTTTTTAAATACATTTTTTTTCTAAAAAAGCTCTCTGTAGCGCATTTGGAAGTGAAATTTCTCTAGTATTTTTCATTTCGCTATAATTTCCATAAAACAAAAATTGCTATTTGGCACAATATGGCAACCACTGTGTAAGGTATCTGAAACACTGAATTTGGATTTTATTTTCTAGATGTAAAACTTCAATTTTTAATCGAATTTCTTATTTCAAATTTACTTGGTTTGTCTACACTTTTATTTCAACCGTAAACAAAAATAAATAAAACCCAGATTATCAGTTTACTTAACATGATAGTGGCTGGAAACTTTGTGAATAAAATATCCTTATTTCTGAAGGTGTGACCAATGTGGCAGACATTTTCAGTCGACTTTTGTCAGCGATGGATAAAATAACCTAAATGTTAATTTTTCAAACAAACATTGCCATATTGTGGTTGTGTTATATGGTGGGGTTCCCTTCTCTTAAGGGTGAATTTTCAAAAAAATCTGCAAGTGAAACTTGCTTTTACAAATAAGTATTTATTTTCGTATACACTAACTCAACACCTATTAAACCGCCCCTCTCCCCTCCCTTCAGTTCAAGAGCTCAAGCAATAGGCACCTACCTAATTTTTAAAAATTTGCCATGGGTAGGTAGTTGATTTTTATTAAATGATATAAATAAATAAACACGAACTTAAAAGCGTTTTCAAGAGGATCAAGCTGGGTTTATACAGGCAAATATAAATTAAAATAAAAATATCACACTAAAATAATAATAATTGCGGTTTATACAGTCAAATAAAAATAAGAAAAAAAATAACTTTGAACCAATCAGTGCCCAGCTTTTGCACAAGAAAGCAAAAGTGAGTGACACCGATATCAACATCATCAAACTGTTTTCTTAAATAATGTCTGCCGAAAACAAACCAAAAAACTGAAAAACACCCATTTAAATGACAGCAACAAAATGAAAGTGTGGTTATGTGCGGCAATGGGGCACGCGCAAATCCGTTTTCTGGTAAAAATTAAAATTAAAAATTGACCATTTTTTTATTTTAATTTTTATTTCTGCTGTATAAACAATTCCCCTTAAGTTCAACCTTTATCTTAATTTTAATTATTATTTTCATTTTTATTTGCCTGTATAAACCCAGCTTCAGCTGTCTTCATTAAATTTTAGTAAACACTTGATAAACTTTGTAGGCAATTAAAGTCATATTTTCCACTATACCTATGCATGAGTTTCACGGCTTATTATTATTTTCAGACCTTCTTTATAAAAAATGATAAATGACGGACAATCCGACAGATAGACAGACCTCCTATAACATCACTTATTGTTCTATGTAATTATTGCTTTAGCAGACATCTGTTGTTTTTTATTTCCCTCCAGTTCTATAATTGTATATGTGTGTGTTTTTACCCTCTTCTTGACGATCGTTCTTACCCACCCTTTGTTATCGTAGGACACGGTTCACTCACTTCACGACTTTTCAAAAGCTAAAATCTATCTTTTAAATATTCATTTGTGGGGTACAAAATCTAAATCGTAATTTGTCCGAAAACAAATCACCCGAAACAGTAGAATAGAACAACGCCATATTCTAAATCCTCATGCAACATTTAATGTCATCTTATACTCTTTCAAAAGTTGTACATTGCGAATATCTCAACCGCACATTCGATGAGAAATCGTACGTTTTGTACGCAAATATACCAAATCTAAGAATTAAGAAAATAGCATGCACGCCATTGTTTAAAAATTTTTGTTGTCTCTATACTCACTCAAATCCCTCGGAAAATAATTTATTTTGAAGGATAACGCTCCTTGCATAATATCTGAGTGGAAAACTTTGTATTTGAAGTGAAATTACAGATGCAAGATTTTTTTTTTCAAAAATTAGGAAAAGAAAAATTACCTAAAATTTTATGAAAATTTAGGTTTGGTTAATTCTCAAATTTGACGTACTCCACTGCCTGTGGTGACATAGGTCTTGAATGAAACCGTATTATTAAACAGATTTGGAAAAAGGTGATGACGTCAGCACAAATTTTGAAAGCGTCGCGACGCTTGATTAAAACCGACGCCGACGAAATTATTAATTTTCTGGGAATTCTTGAGGTGAGTACTACTTGTGTACCAAGTGGAAACAGAATCACCACCGACGCACCATTAAAATTAAAAAACGGCCAAAATTTCTCCAACTGATGCTATTGGTAAAGGAAAGAAGCATTTTTGAACCAAAACTGGATTATTTCCACCAACTCTGAAAGTCGTTGGTATTGCGGTGGCTTGAAAATTTTTTGGTTAGAATTTTTTGTTTTTAATTTAATAAGAGCAGTGCCTTATGTGGCTAAAATGATTCAAGACTGGTCGTCGTCTTGCTCTTTAGAAGGTTTTTATTCTGACAGGACATTAAATTTTTATTAAAGGAGCCCAATAAGAATCTCCGATGTTTAAAAAGAAGAAAAAAGAACACAAGAGAAAAAGAAGCAGTAACATTGCAGCTCACTAATGGGCTTTGTGTGTTGATTTTGGTTTTATTTAAATAATAAATTACTTTATTTTGTTGTGTTTTTTAATAAAGGTAACTCCGAGGTAAACTCATATCTGCAATTGATTTTTTTTTAAATATTAGATCTTAATCCTAGCTAAGTACAACTCCTAGCTAAGTGCAACTACGTTTACATTTGCACGCATAACCCTTTTGAATCCGTTCGAGTAAAAAGTTCGATCTTTTGCGTTTTCGCGGGCTCGACAACAAAAGCAAAAAACCATAATTACGAAAAAAAGTACCTACGTCGGTCATTGTGTTTTTAGATAAAAATTCGAATCTACTTTGAAATTGCATATATAAACGTATTTTTAAACCTTTAAACCATATTTGCAACTTTTGGTGTTGGTTTGGTGAAATGACGCCAAAATTACCACCGCAACGTTACAGAAAAAAACGCAACTATTTTATGAGCTTTTCATGTTGTACTCGGCCAAAAGCCTTCTCGTAATCTATGAAATAGGCATATACTGGCACCGACGCATTCCTAGACCGTTGACTAAGACTTGAATGCCAAATAAGTCCTCTCTTGTCCCGACCCCTCCACGAAATCCATCCTTGCCCATAAAGGATTCGAATTTTCCATAAATTATTTTATGGATCAAATAATCTGCTGATTAGACAGTGTATGTTGCCTCACTGGACATAGTTCTCATTTCTAAATTTACAAAAAGTTCACAAAAATTGTGGATGCTTTTTAAAAATATCTAAAAAATACTTTTTGCTTATAGGAAGACGAGAAAGTCATCGAACTCGTCAACAAGTACGGCGCCAAAAAATGGACGCTCATTGCGCGCCACCTGAAAGGGCGTATCGGCAAGCAGTGTCGCGAAAGATGGCACAACCACCTCAACCCAAAAATCAAAAAGTCCGCCTGGACAGAACAAGAGGACGAAATCATTTATCAGGCGCACCAAGTGCTCGGAAATCAGTGGGCGAGGATTGCCAAATTGTTACCAGGTTAGTTATAATTCTTCTTCAACTTTAGATAACAATATTAAAAGGATATTTCTCAGGATAGATAATATAGATCGTCTCTAAAGTTAGCAGTGCACGGTCAGCAGTGCAAAGATTTTATAATTGGAAAAATGAGTGCTAATTAAGTGCTAAGTAAATGCTAAGTCACCAAATTTTGTACTCTTGTGCTTTCCGAGCTATGGCCTGCACTGCTAGTTACTCGTTAAAAATAACAGTGCACCATGTTAGGATGATTCAGTAAAGTGGTAGGGTGGTCTTAAAGGTTAATAAAATTAAATGCTGCCATTTCCATAAAAAAGTATATATTTTCCTATTTTTTCAGCATATTTTTTAAAATCCACATGGTGCCCTCCTAACTTTGGTACAGTACACATTTGAGTTTTCATGAGAGAAGTGGTTGGTGGAATTTTTGATATTGGAACAAATTAGTGCTAGTAAAGTGCTAATTAAATGCCAAGTTACCAAATTTTCTGCTCCTGTACTTTCCAAGATATTGCCTGGACAGTGAACTAGGTGTAGGGTGGTCTAAATAGTCAATAAAATTGAATGCTAATTAAATGCTACCATTTCCATAAAAAAAAATTATATTTTTTTATTTTTTTTCTTCAGATTTTTAAGGGATAGCTCACAGTGCACGTTATATCTCAAAAAGTACAAGAAAAAGTTGCTTTTTATTTTTATTTTAATTCCTTATTTGGTTTTCTGCTGTATAAACGAATACACTGTTCCCCATGAGATCAACTTTTATTTTAATTTTAATTCTTATTTTTATTTACCTGTATAAACCCAGCTTTAAAAAACCTTCGTGTAAAATTATTTTTTAGGTCGAACGGACAACGCGATCAAAAATCACTGGAACTCCACCATGCGCAGGCGCTACGAAGCTGACCGCGAAAACGAAGCCCTAAACGCTATAAGACAACGCCGTAAGAAACACCTGCAACCGCACAGACCACAACAACAAATTAAGACCGTCGATCTCGGTAGTCTTTTGTCTTTGAGGCACACAGTGGGAACTGTGCAAGTGGTCGAAAATCAGGATAACTTGCAGACCTTATATGGCAGTGAGGTAAGTCCAAAATTGTTTGTTAATATATTTTTTTAAGTAGTAGTAGTGATAATAGTAGTAGACACAACCACCTGTACGGAGGTTGGATCTCCAGGCTTCCCTGTTATCTTTAAAAAGTTCAGTAGCTTGTAGCCAACCAACAGCCGGAACAACCTAAAGCCTGCCTTACCCTCAATCCACCACATGTATGGAGGGTGGATCTCCAGGCCTCCCTGTTCACATAGTATACCTGTTTAGAAATAAGGACTACTTACTTAACCAGTAGTCTTACTATTAATTATAAGTTTTTGAATGTCTGTACACTAAAATTCTAGGTAAAACCCAATGACAAATTGTTTTTATTCCATTAAAATTCTCTTAAATTCGCAGTTGTGCTGTGTAGGTAAAACATTACAAGCATGTTTTTTTTTTTTAAATATTCGATTAAATGAGAATGCTAAAGTATTGCTATATAAATAAGTAAAAATAGTTCTTTGTGTTCAGTCGATTTTTTAAAAATTATGAATAAAAGTACAAAATCATAACTTAATGTTATTATCCAATTTAAAAATTTTAGGTAATAAAAGTTGAAAATGTGTTTTTGTTTGTTTTCAGGATTGGGTAGAAATGTACGACCAGGGCAGCAATCAATCGAGTCAAGGCTTCGCCCCTACCCCCAGTCCCGGACCTCTTACCCCCACCCCTACCTCCTTTGACAAGCTGGATCCGTCACCTACGCATAGGGGCGAGCCCCCGCCATACAATGGGCATAGGTGAGAAATAAGTAAAACAAATAAAAAAATAAAATTTTATTGAAACCACAGAAAAAGTGCATACAGCACAATCAAAAATAGGTGCACAATGAATTTGGAAAATTTGTGCGCCCACCTATACAGTTCTACTAAAAGCTAAGAGTTTACGCTGTTGGTGGAGGAATCTATCACAAATCTATAATTTAAACAAAGATAGGGAAAAAAATTCTTCAAAAATATAATAGGATACTGTCATTTCTAACCTCCAAAAAGCTCAAAAAAGAGTTTTTCTTGGATAACTCCTAAATGGTGAAAGACTGACAAAAGTAACAAATGGGAAAAATGTTTAAAATTTAATTCTCTATCAATAAGTAAATAGTGATAGTGCAGCTTAAACCACTCCTTCACAATTTCTCGCATATTCGTTTTTAGCATTTTCATCAAGATTTCTCAACCTACGAGTACCAAGACGAGTACCATTACCAGAAAAATTCCTTTTTAACATTTTCATGAAGATTTTTTTAACCTACAAGTACCAAACTTGGCAGGATTGATCTCAGAGCAATGACCTAAATCATTATATCAGAAAATTAAATTTTTCTCTGATTCACCACTGTTACTGATATATACAAAAAAAAGGCCTCCCCTTTTCACTGGATCTTATATCAAATGCATTTCCAACGACATCTTCTGCTTGTATTTGCTGCTTCTACTAATAACATAAGAATTTTTTTTATTTTTTTTTGAAGGATCTTGTTAATGAAACGTCCTTTTTTTGAAATGCCAACGTTTCGCAAAATTTATTTGCTTCTTCAGGGCTATTCAAGACGGCTGTTCCATGTGTCGATTTTATTGCCAATAGACGTCATCATTGGGTAAAGAGTCATTATTTTTGTAGAAGTACTCTAATATTTTTGTTAAAACTTAAAAAAAACATAAACAAACACATTAAAATAATATTACTAAGGCGAGTACTTCGTTGTAGAGTGTAAAAATTAAATACTCGCCGTAGTAATATTATTTTAATGTGTTTGTTTATGTTTTTTTTAAAGTTTTAACAAAAATATTACGGTACTTCTACAAAAATAATTACTCTTTACCCAATGATGACGTCTAGACAAGTATTTTTTTAAATCATAAATTTTTTATATTTTTTTTAATAAATTTCTTAAATGAAAGAGCCAAGGTCCCCCTATTCCGTTATGATTTTTTTAAATTCTTATTTTATTACTAGAAGCAGCGCAAGGTGTCGTCGTGTATATCAGTAACAGTAGAGTATCAAAGAGTTTTGGTACATTTTGAAATTTTCTAGTTAATAAAATCGGACTACGCCACTGGAAAAATTTAATTTTCTGATATAATTTAGGTCATTGTTCTTAGATCAACCCTGCCAAGTATGCTACTCGTAGATTGAGAAATCTTGATGAAAATACTAAAAACGAATATGCAACGCCAGATATTGTTAAAATTGGCATCATTTTTGCTTGGGTTTTTTCAATTTTTCTGGTAGAAGGAGTGGTTTAAGCTACACTATCACAGATACTTATTGATAGAGAATTAAATTTGCAACATTTTTCCTATTTGTCACTTTTGACAGTCTGTCACCGTTTAGGAGTTATCCAAGAAAAACGCTTTTTTGGAGTTTTTTGGAAGTTAGAAATGACAGTTCCCGAGGGGGTAGGAATGGGGACTTTTAGTATGTTAAACGGTGGACCTTCCTAACTTTGTTAATAAAAAAAAAATTGGGGTTCTAATTTTTTGCTCTATTTTTCCTATGTAGCTTAGGCTATAAACCAAATGTAAGAATTTACACTATTATCTGTAAAATACCTAAGTTTAAGTCTTGTAGCCATACAGTGAGCGTTTTCTTTATTTTGCATTATGCTCCGTGGGTGCTGTGAATAACAGACTTCTTTGTACTGTTTTTCCTTGCTTAAAAAACTTGAAGTTGTGTTGCCAATATGATTGAAACAAACCTGCTAAAATAAATATATTTTTGATTCCTACTTAAACTTGTCGTCCACTGACCTTTTTATTTTAACAAAAAAAAACTGTCGACATAAACCTTTTTAGATGAAGCATTAAAGTTTAAAACTGAAAACTTCAACCAGAATATTTCATTTTTTTTTTAATTCTCACGTGTTTTTTGCAGTTACGGATATGTCAGAGATTCCTCACCTGTCAGACTGACACCGCTAAATGACGACGCCATCTCGGATTTCGATCTGGGTTTCTACAACTCGCCCGGCGTCAGTCCTTTAAAGAACAACAACAGACTTTTCATCAAATCACGTGAGTACATGAATTTTATTGATTGATACCTCAGACTCATAACTAAAGAAGAGACCAAACATTTCCTATAGAAATCCTCTAATGTTTACAATCCAACACCCTTCTAGACTATTATATGAGCGTAAAAGGGGTGGAGCAATAAAACGGCAACACTGTCGAAAATTGCTTTTCCCATTACCAGTGGCGGCGTGAATTTTGATTTAAATATATATATTGAAAAACGAATCATATAAGGTTGGGTTGATAGGGTACCACGCAATAAGACAAAAAAATTTTTTAAATTACTGTCAGAATTTGGATTACCACCGGGTATTTAGGAATAGGTCAAAGGTTTACCAAAGTTTGACAACTGGAAATATTTTTCTAGATCAATTATTTAAGATGGCAGTATATATTTTTTTAAATTGTACAGTATAAACTTTATTTATCAAATTAAAAGAACCTTTGCTAAAATAAAGAATCTCAATCCTATCAAATCCAAGAGCGGATTTCGAGTAGGTATAGGGGCTGTTATTACCCCCCCCCCCACTATTTGTTGTTTACAAAAATATTTAAAAAATAACAAATTTTAAAGACTTTTCTGCTATAACACCATTATAATATTTACGATTTTAGTTAAATTTTGTATCAAAAATTGCATTTGTAGTATAATTTTCTCAAAAACATCATGTTCCCTACAAACATGTTTTCCCCTGGAATATAAACAACTTGAAATCTGATTACCCCCTCCTAGATTTAAGGCCAGGTTTGCGCTTCATCAAAACCTATGTTTTTATTTAAAAAAAAAAACGTTAAATAAATAGCAACATTTACACCAATGGATTTTTGTTCTTAAAGCAAAAAGTGTGGATTTTTTTTTCGATTTTTAGAGCATAAATCTCAAATACAACATTTAATGGATTGCCCATTTTCTGTCCTATCCAAAAACTGCTAGATTGTTGATACTTTAAAACTAATTTAAACAAAAAGATTCGTTTTACATAGCTCCACATAATTTTAAGTTTTTCCTTTATTATACCTCGCCGACCTTAAAAAGAGGTCGAGGAGTTCAAAAAAATAAACAAGGAAACAAATGAGTATGAGATTTTTGAATTTTATTTTTAGATAGTGGCTCTGGTGACCTAAACAATGGTTTGAGTGAAGGCCAATTCAATCTGAACAAATATGAAGCTTTCTTTTTTTGAACTTAAAAATGTAAAATACCCGTTGAAACATATTCTTTTTTGCTTTAAAATCATTAAACTTTCATGTATTATTATTTTTAGGTATAGCACCTTCCTCCTTCACCCAAGCCACATCTGTACCTGCAAACCAAGGCTCTTTACACCAAACCCGTGCGCCTACGCCATCTATCCTCCGAAGGACCAAAGCTCGCAGACAACGGCGAGAGAGTATCGAGCAGTCTGTGCAGGCGCAGCAAAACCAGCGGAAGGTTAAGACTGAGTTTGTTGAGGATGGAGAGGAAGTACAGCCTAGTACTTCGTCAGGGGATCAGATGAAGGTAAAGCATTCTACGCTAATTTGGTCAGGTTTTTTTTTTAAAATGTTGTACTTGTGGAAGTTCGTATGTTACCACCTCCATAGTAGTAGTAGTAGTAGTAGATGGGCGGCAATTAGACCACATAATGGACCCTGTTTGCCATACCCCCCGTGCACCCTCTTTTTCTAAGAGGACTTAATTTTGCCTGACACCTCTTTGTCGAGGGCAGGGATTTTTAGACTGCGTAGCAAGTATACACAGTGGATCGCCGGCTTTACACTCCCTCCGAAGGGTGGTCCCAGCAGAACTTGGTTGACGGTAGACTTTTCTTCCCAGCAGCCCGCCGTCATATAGGTTGACCCAAAAATCGAGGTCCCGGTTTCGCTGGTCGAGGTCGCCGTCGGAGTCTTTAGATGCCTCTTCCAAGTCACCCTCTGTAAACATCCGCTACCAAATCTGTAGGAGTCCAGCCGTGTCCCATGAAGTCCCGATCTCGGAGAAGTCCAGGTCGTCCTTTTTTTTGGGTCACCGGCTAGTCTCCTCTACCCAGTTTGGTGGGGTCCTCGGCCGTCTACCTTTGAGTCCCGCAAAGTTTTCGGTGCAGTGTCAACTGTGCCGCCTACTTCTACCTCGTTTGTTGTTACTCTATGCACTATGCGCAACGTCAACTGCGGAGCTGCTGAGAAGTGCCGTCGTCGTCTCGAGTCGCATTCGGTGTTGTGTGAAACAATGTATATTTGCCGAGATCCGATCCTGCGATCTCTGTTCTGCAGGCTAAGACGCTGTTCACTGGTCTACGGCGGTCCCCTTACCACCTCCATAAGTCAATATCCTATTTTACTATACTTGATTACAGGGAACAAATTCCAACTTTTTTTTTGTTTCCTGAACAAAAACTATTTTTAGTTTTTAGGGTTCAACTACATCCAAGTAATAAAAAAATACCAATTATAGATTTAAGTGGGCTTGCAAAAAGTACTATATTATTTGTTACAATATTTATAGGCATACAATGAATATATAAAATTCATATAGACATATATTTTTAGATTACCAAAAGCAATTAAATAACACACTTTTATTATTGAATCTAGAGTTCAGACACGCTGGAGCTGAAGCATCTCTCGTAATAGTCCAGCAGTATGTTTGAAAGTTTGAGACAATGATGTGTTTAAAATTAACTCTGTGTTTCGGACTTCCATTGTCTATATTTTATTTATACACGACGTTTCGATCAGTACAATCTCTGATCGTCTTCAGGTGCAAACACAATCTATTCCTAGGCTTATATACTATGGGAAATCACTCAACCGTGAAGTTTAAAAAGTTGGTTCCTCCCAAGAAGGGACTTCCAAATATTTGGAATTTCAACACTTGTTTTACTGAAAATACCCTGATTCTGTCCAATAAAGGCAGCTTCAAAGAGTTTCTTCCAGTGCGACTCCTTGTGCAAAACCTTTGCTTCTGCAAAATACCCACAACTTTTACATCCCCACAAATTTTCCATTTATATCTTTCATATTGTATGGTCTCCAGTAACAATTTCAAATTGCTATAGGTTTCTTTCATATCGACTTGGTTATCCAACTGGTACTGAAGGCAACTTGTTTCTATCATGGAGCAATACAGCTTTAAGACTTACCTTTGAAGAATCCATGAAAAATCTTCAGTCTTTTGTCTCCTAGTCCAAATTTCAAGTTGGTAGCCGATTCCATGCACAATTGCTTGTTGCATTCTCAGAGAATGCCTAAGTGCAATCTAGAAGGGCATGTTGGTCTGTACCAAAATGATGACTTTTACTACTTTCATTATATTTGCAGCTACCTTTATGGCTTAGGTATCCAAATTTGTCCTCAACAGCTCTTTTTGCACTTATTTTTTATGATTTTTACTTTTTCTAAGTATTGAAAACATTCACGACAGAACGCGGTCAATCCCTTCTGGCAGTGCCGGTTTTATATTTTTTTAGATTTTTTTTCACTTACACTACGTATATTTTAACATTGTCTGTATTTTTTTAAACTTTTTAAATAAAACTGACCTTTGTTACGAGTCTTTCATTTATTAAAAAAATTAACAGAAGATGGCTGTGGCACCAAACAACATTTTGCACTGAAATACAAAAAATTCTTGTTTTTTTCGTTTTCTTATTTATTTATTCCTACTCTTCAACAATAATATAAAAAGACTATTGCCTGAATCAACACAAATGCATTGCATGATTTATTACCAATCACATTTCACATGCACCTTTCTTATCACCACCAAAAAAACAAACAGTAGGTAAACAATAAAGATATGTGAATTGATTTTAATTAACGTTTGATTCTGAGCCAGGTAAAATAAAGTCACATCATTGTGGACAAATTTTGACCACCTTAAAATTACCTACGTTACAAAAAACATATCTTCCCCTTTAATTCTAAAAAAAGAGCGGTTAAAATATTGACACATTTTTCTTTGCCGCAAGAAATAAAAGACCGAAAAAGAATTATGATGCCATGCTACCACCGATCCCCCACTCTAATGATAAAATGGACACCATTATTTAACATTAACAAAATTCGAATAAAAAATAAGAAAAGGCGTAGATTTTATTTTGGGACGTCACTTTAGTGAATACAGTCATCAGAAACGTAATGATTTATGACAAGGTGGAGGGCGGGGGGCCAAATTTGGCAAAAATTGTGTTTCTAATTTATGGAGTGCAGTCAGAGCCATAAATTATTTCACACCATATTTGCCAACTCTTGACTCACCCCCCCCTCTCACAAATAAAATTCTTCCTAATTGGAATAAAAAATAAGGAAGCGTACATTTTATTTTGGGACGTCACTTTACTGAATACAGTCATCAGAAACGTAATGATTTATGACAAGGTGGAGGGCGGGGGGTCAAATTTGGCAAAAATTGTGATTCTAATTTATGGAGTGCAGGCAGAGCCGTAAATTATTTCACACCATATTTGCCAACTCTTGACTCCCCCCCCCCCTCTCACAAATAAAATTCTTCCTAAATATACCAAACTTAAGATCTCCAATTTTGGTATTGGGAAATCATGGGACAAATCTTATATAATAAATTTTTTTATATCATTTTTCTCTCTCTTAAGATATACCAGAATGACAATATTTCAATGCATTATGTAGAGGGTTTATCTGAACAATTTAAAAATAAAATCATATTAATTTTTTATTCAAAGTCCAGGATATTACCAAAAATTGTTAACTCATGGGACATCAAAAACGGGTAGAGAAAAATCATGGACTTAGAAAATGCTTTTTCTCTTAAACTAAAAGTAGTTTAAAATTAAGAGTGGCAAAATATGTTTCTTTTCGCTAGATATAATAAAATGGTATGATATTGCTTTTCTTTACGTGCTTTGATTTTAAGTTAAATATAATTTTTTGATTTCATTTCTTATAAAACGTTAATATTTTGTTTGCCTATATTTTAGTTATTGGCTATTATTTATGATTTGGAAAAAAGTTCTTGCGTTCTAATGATGTACACGTTTAAAGATACCACACACACTACTTTGGTTATGTTAGTTTTTTTAGATACAAAAATTAAAAAAATGCCAAAAACCTTCATCATATCAACTAATGTTAGTAGGTAGGTACCTATCGCTGTTAGGACATTTTTTTGGACATTTATTTCTCACTCTAGAAAAAATGGTTTAAACTTTTTTAGCTCCTTTTTAATAAGGGGGGGGGGCTGTTTTAATTTTGTGACCTAATTTTGAGCGGATCACCAGAAACGTGACGTTTTGTGAAAAGAGGAGGGTGCGGAGAATATGGCCGAAAGAGTACGTGTGATATAATTTATGGATGGCTCCTTTTAGTTCATTACACCTCTAAATGCCTCATGCAGTATCCAATATTTATGCTGTTTGTTTGTTTTTTTTGTCGCGATAAGAGAGGTGTGAAATGCGATTACTAAAACCAACGCTGTCGGGTTGATTCATGCAGTCTACTTCCAATATTACCTATTATTGAAAAGTAGAAATAAAAAAAGGATAAAATATTCAGTTAAAAAAGTTGAAATAAAATGCTTCTCATAGAGTTATAGAGTCAGCCTGCTGATTCAGTGAATTTTTATTTTATTTGCTGCATAAATCCAGCTTTAGAGTATGAAAAACATGATTTTTTCTGATGCAGCAGTTTAACAAAATTTAACGCTACCTTATTTTTTTGATGTTTAAACGCACACTGTGCACTTGCTTAGCCATAATTTACCAACTTGATCACGCGCCTTAAACCTTAATAGCAACTAAAAACTTTTGGAATTATACAAATTAAACACACAAACACACTTTTGGATATTTTAAACTAGTAGAGACTTTGTTTTAGTCAAAAAGAAAGAAAACAGGTTAATTTGTGTTTGTTTCTAGATTTTAAAAAACCTTATGTTAAAAAAAATGTGCAAGAACCAACAAGAGAACCTAGAACAGTTTTACTAGTGGCGTAAAACAAACTTCTTAGACTAATAAAATGTCTCTTTTTGTTTTAGCTTGAAGACATGAGCACAATCTTTGTCGCCGGCAAACCGACGATAATGTTCAGCCCGATCCGACACCACGGGGCTTCTTCGCCGATAAAACAGTTGCCGTTCAGTCCGTCGCAGTTCTTGAACAGTCCCAACAACATCACCTTCGACGTAACCCTCTCCTCGACGCCCGTCAAAAAGCAGATTATCTTGACGCCAAAGAGAGTGTCCACTCCGCATCAGCAGCCTGTAAGTTTACGTCAATCAATCAAATAAGTTAGCTCAGTCAAGCTACGCCCCGCCCCCTCAACGAAACTCTATATGGATATTGTAAAAATTATGTACTAATTTAGTTCCCTTTTAAAAAATGTTGTACTTAATGAATAACGGAGTTATTCGCACTTAACTTAAAAGGGGGGGGGGAGTGTGGTTTGGCGCTAAGCTGCACCTCCCCATTCTTAGGAGATAGATTTAATGAATGTTGATGTGTCATAATGTTGTACTAATTATGTACTTTTAAAGAAGGGTACTTTTAGTTTACAAAAACCATCGGTTCCTAAGATTTTTGTTTGTTTGTTATGGGGTGTGTAGCTTGATATCAAGACACACCCCCCTCTGCCTAGGAAAGAGATTCAATGAAAAGTGACTGCCAGAATTTGGTACTAATTATGTACTAATTTCTTCCCTTTAAATAAAAAAAATAAGTTATCTTGTGAGTAGGCAATTTTTTAGAAGGGGACGAAATTAGTACATAATTAATAGCAAATTATGGGATAGTTATTTTTTAAAAAATCTCTTTCCTAGGCTGAGGAGGTGTGCCTTGATATTAAGCTACACACCCTATAAAAAAAATAAAATGAAGTTATCTTATGAGTAGGAAATTTTTTAGAAGGAGGCGAATTTAGTACATAATTAGTACCAAATTCTGGCTTAGTCACTTTTGGTCACATCTCTTTCCTAAGCGGGAATGTACGTTAATATCAAGCTACCATAATAAACAAACAAAAATCTTAGAAACCAATGGTTTTTGTAAACTAAAAGTACCCTTCTTTAAGAGTACATAATCAGTAGAAAATTATCAACTTTCTTTAAATCTATCTCCTAAGCATTGGGGGGGGGGTGCAGCTTAGCGCAAGTCACACCCCCCCCCCCTTTTAAGAAAGAATGACTCCTTTATTCATTAAGTACAACATTTTTTAAAAGGGGACTAAATTAGTACATAATTTTTACAATATCCAAATTGAGTTTCGTTGAGGGGGGGGGCGTGTAGCTTGACTTAACCATGTACCTATTAGCTTAAATATACGCTTCACCCATGCCAAACTTGTAAGCATGCAAATACCAAAACAAAAGACATCGAAAAAAATACAAAATTCAGGATTTTTGAGAAAAGTAGACCAATTACATGACAAATACCGAATTATTTTTGTCAAAAAACAAGTATCGGGTGACTTCATGGCTTCGGTACCTAGCCGATGACGCTGGCGCTTAAAACAGCATTACTAACTTAATCGAGCTTTTTAAACGTTCCCAGCCATCACCACGAATGAAAATAAATAAATTGTATAAAAGTCGAGATAAAATTTAAAAAATGTTTTTGTTTGTTTCTTAAATAGATATGAATGGTATATTTGTTTTAAAGATGTGGGTAGCTTGTTATATGTCTTTATTTACCATATAATAAAGATTTTTTCCCAGTATTACTTTGTTGTTGTTAAGTTGATTATTTTGTCTACTAAAATTGTAATTTTTAAAATTTTTAAATTTGAATATTTTTGATCAGAAACGCTTGTTTTAAGTTTATATAAGTCAGTCAAGTCCAGATAACCAAGGGGACGATATAAATTAAGTCACTTGGGAAATAAAAGTTTATGAATACATTTTGAAATTTTGTTCCTTCAATTCATTTGATAATATTAAGAGTTGCAGATGACCAATTAAATGCATTGAAGCAATTTTTTACAATTAGTACTGAGACAAATGCATTTCTACAATAAATATTTATATGTTTTCGTAGGAAAGAGACTACAGCCCCTTAAGCACACCACACGGCTTGTCTGTAAAATCGCAAGAGGGCACAGCATCTACCTCGGAGGACACTACTACGCCAAGTAGCAGGCGAATGCTCTACAATGGCACGCCCAGGACACCCACGCCATTCAAAAAGGTTGGTCGTGTTTATAATATTACGGGAATGGGACAGTAACCCCTCACGATTTTTAAAACTTACGTGTGTCAAATTTTAGTTAGTAAGTCGATGCCTTGTGTGACTATGTATTCTTATTCTATGTTGTTTTAGGCGTACGCTGACCTAGAAAAGAAATCGGGGCCCATTACGAACCTTCCCGACACTCCTTCCTCAAGGCTGGAAGATATCACTGAAATTATGAAGAAAGAACAGGACACTTCGACCACTTATGACACTGACGCCAGTGTGGTTAACCCTCCTGTAAGTATTGTTGAGCACTCGAATAAGTTTCGTGGCTGGTAATACCTGTACATTTGTCTGGGAATCACCTGAGAATCGCCTGGGAATCACGCGAAATCATTTGGTAATTACTCGGAATCGCTGGTAATCAGTTGGGAATCATTGAGAATATCTTTAAAAATAAAATTCAGACTATGTTTTTTGGGACGGGGAGTTTCTCCTTGGGGGAATTCTTGCCTGGGAATCATTTGGTAGTCACTCAATCGCTGGTAATCAGTTGGGAATCATTAACAATTCCTTTCGGGCAGTGAGTTTCTCTTCGGGGGAATTCTCGGGTGGTAATCACTGTACATTTGTCTAGGACTCGCCTGGGCATTATTTGGTACACACTCGGAATCACTGGTAATCAGTTGGGAATCATTAAGAATACCTTTAAAAATGAAAATCAGTATACATTTTGGGGCAGCGAGTTTCTCTTTGAGGGAATTCTCGGATGGTAATCACTGGACATTTTTCTGGGAATCGCTGGTTATCACTGGAAATCATTTGGTAATTACTGATAATCGCTGTCAGTTGGGGCTACCTTTAAAAATGGAAATCACTATATTTTTTGGGGCAGCGAGTTTCCCATCGAAGAAATTTGCAAGTGGTAATCACTAGGTTTTTCTGGGAAACGCTGATAATCACTGGAAATCGCTGGTAATCAGTTGGAAATTATTGGGAATACCTTTTAAAATAAAAATCACTACGTTTTTTGGGACAGTGAGTTTCTTCCTGCAACTGGTATTTGTAGTTTCTACTATTTAACCGACGTTTTGGTTATGTATTTTTTTTGTCCCTTTAGAATGACAGCGGCTATCTGACGGGCAAGCGGAAAAATAACGGCAAAGAAAATGTCTTGCCAAACAAGAAGGTTAGAAAGGCGCTGGCGCCATCTTGGGCCTCGACTTCCACTTCCTCGCACATGTCATCTGATATGTCTTTTGCCGTTGAGACTCCGGTAAGTACAGGGTGATCCAGTATAATTATATTTTGACCATATTTGGACGCCTATATCTCAATAAATAGTTGTGTTAAAATAAAATGATGAGAGCCACTACTAATACTAATTAATTTTTTTTTAAATGAGACTATATGCCTCCAATATATTTTTTGAAGGGCTAAAAAATCCTCTTTTCGAAAATATATTGCATATCCGAGTTTTTATTATTAGTTTACGAGATGTTTGTAAAAAAATAAATTCTCATAGTCATGGCTACTTTAAAAAAATATATTCATAACTATTTCCAAGTATCTCACAAACGTTTAAGGGACCACTAAATATTTTTGGAAAGAGGGATTCAGGATTAACTAAACTAATATGTTGGGAGAACGTGGTTCCATTAAAATTTATATCAAAAAATGACATTTAGTGTGGTTAAGAATGGATTACATAGACTGAAAGGTGATGACAGTGGTTATCTTAACACCAAAATTAGATTTCTATCCAGACTAGTTATCAAGAAATAGGCGCCCAAACCGGGTCAAAATTAATTTGACTCATATGTTTGACGCAATTTTCGATTTACTTTCACTTTCTTAATAAGCTTTAAATAAAATCTATATGACATATAGATCAAAATCAGTTCACGGGAAAAAAAACTTATGACCAGTTAAAGCAAGAAAAACGAGAGAAAAAGGAAAAAACACAACGAAGCTGTGGGGTATTCAGTTAACAGGAAGAAACAGAATAGTTTCTGAAACCTTTTTTTGTATTTTATCACAAAAGCGGGAATTTTGGCATTTTTAATTTTATTAAATTCTTGTAAATAAAAATGTTTCTATTAGTATCCTTGATTTCTCATTAAATCAAGATTTTAAACCGAGACCATTGTCCTTCCCAATTAATGACAGATTTCAAAATGACAATAATAAAGAATAATTTGGTATGCTAATTGTTGACTAGAAAGTTAATACGTTTTTTGGTGCCTTTATTCTACTATAGCTCATCTTCTTTTAAAAAGTATATTTGCGATATTTTTTTGAATATAACCATTATCTTTAAAATGAGACCAATATTATCGAAAAATTTTTTTTAAGTACCTCTTGAATTGCGCCGTTTAGACTATACTTTTAAAGCCAACAAAACGTATAGAAAAGCCACTTTAAGTTGGTCATAGGATGTACGCGCAAACGTTGAATGTTCTGTCTTACTTTTATCTGTACAAAAGCAAAGACTTCCGCTCAAATACAGATATCAAAGTCCAATCTCTGCGGTCTATCGTTGAGCTTTTTCATCAAGGTCACGTCTTTAGCATGTATAACGTTCAGACATGACGCTTACCTACGTAGTATAGCGTCTGCGGCATGTTGTTAACGTGAAGATATGATAATGTACGCAGCGAGTTTTGCCGACGGGAGTCAAAAAATCAATAGACGAGCGGCCGAACCAAAGAAAGCAAGTTAGAAATACGTGGTAATAAAATGTTTATTTATTTATTTTTATTTATTTATTAAATTACGGGAAAAGCCCATTAACAGTTTGAAAATTACAAAGTTTGTATATAAGGTTATGAAAATAGAAAAATATGCAAACTGAAATAATACATTTCCACATTTAAACTAATGCATCAAATACAAAATAGCAAACTAAAGATTCATTCTATTAAATTGTCTCTTGAATTCACTTACATTTAAACCAAATATTTCAAGCTGATGATCATTTACGATTCTAGAGTATCTATCCATAGGTACATTAAAGCCATAATAATTTGTACGGTGGAAAGGAATACAAAAGGATCTGAAATTTCATCTCCTGTGTCTAGTGGTTATTTCGACATTAACTAGCTCTACCAAGTCCGAGCAGTCAATTGCACTATTGACAATTCTATAAAGAAAAGTGAGTCCAGCAAAAACTCTTCGATCTGATAATGATCGCAATTAAATTTGATTCTCTATTGTAGAATAATTATGATCTTCAATTACTATATTCAATTTATATGCACAAAAACGGAGAAATTTATGCTGAACCCTCTCCACCGTACAACCATGAACAGCATGGTATGGAGACCACAGAACTGCACCATACTCAAGTTTAGACCTCACCAATGCACAGTAAATGCCTCTAATTGTATCAACAGAGAATTGGTTACAATTTCTCAAAACAAAACCCAAAATTTTGGAAGCCTGCACTGAAACCGTGTTTATGTGATCAACAAAAGTTAACCCTTCATCAAAAATGATACCCAAATCTTTTATTTTACTGACATATTTTACTGACATATTTAAGATTTTCTCCATTAATTGAATATTAATTGTAAAAATGTAAAAGACAGAAAAATCCGAGCCGGAAAATTTCACGTATACCGCTGGGCACTTCGTATGTGTCATGACCAACTTAAAGTGTGTAATCCTTGATGTCAAATAACGTTTTTTTCTTTTGGAAACCTACATTCAAAATTTTTCAACTAATGATGGGGATGATTTGACTCCGGTCCACTGGTCTACTATTAAGAAATTTTTGAAAACTAATAATTTTCGTTTTTGCAGAGCAAGTCGCTGGGAGACGACACCTCTATATTATTCTCGACTCCACCTTCGATCATAAAGGACTCTCTGGGAGTGACGTCATTGGACTACGCGATGCCCCAAGGCCACAATAAGGTACATCCTTGGTTTACTTTCGGTGACATTTTTTCGCATCATTAATACTAAAAAAAAGAGATACTAACATATTAACATTCCTAAAACCATTTGTTGTTTGAAGTTGACTCGCGATGTGTACAGGGTGACCCGAAATCGTGATTGAAAAATGCTATTTTTAATAGCTTATTTTAAAACTCATTGGGGCTTAATCATTTGGGAGTATGTTATTAGCATAGATAGAGAATCTAGTAATATCTAGTAATTATTATGTTGCTTGCCTAATAGCATACTCAATGCAACATTCAAGTGGAGTTTCTAAAATAATTCTTTCCTTACCACTAGAACCATATTAAATTTTAGTAAAAAATTAGAATTATTAGATTATTTTAACACTTTGAAATAATTGTGATAGAGTTTACCTGGAACAATTGCCTTAAAAACTGGCATCTGTTAGTTATAGTTCATCATTAGTAATAAATAGTAATTATTTTCTGTACAAAGCTCTCTAAAAATCGAGTCTCTATCTACTAACAAAGATAAAGTTGAAGTTGCCAAATTATTTTAAGATCAATTGCTTGTCCATTTTTAGAGTTGTTAAATTGGTCCTTTTTTGACAAAGGGTAGGTCGCCTATAAATCAAGTTGCAAAACTTTAAAGAAAGAAAACTTCTGTATCGGTACCGATCAAAAATTAAGATTGTAAATAGTTAAGTTAACCCAAGATATTTCAAATAAGTGAACAATTTTGCAGTTACGTTTTTATAGATATTTGTCCGAAGTTGGATCGCGAAAATATTTTGACATCTCTAGTCCATGCAAACTATTTTAAAAAGTTGCATGTTTTTTGAGCCAAAGCCCCAACCCATACCTCCCTGTTATAAAATTAATTATTTTCCCTCATTGTCATTTCTGCTTTCCCAAAGTTTGTTAGAATTAGGTAAAAAAAGTATTAATTCATTAATTTTAGTAAACCCTTATTTTTTATTTTTGCGTATTTTTTTTTATTTAATTTGTTTTGAAAATAAGGGTCATACTATATTGTGTAAGCTTATTGAATATTTTCTAAAAAAAAACTTTATAATTACGTATCTAACTAATAATTATTTAATTTTTTTGTTATTTGTGTTGTTATTAAGAAAAGAAACATTTTGAAGTATTTTTGGCAAGAAAGGGGCAAAAAGGTTGGAAGATGTTTTTCTTAATTTATAAGAGTACTAAATTTTATGTAAGAGGCCTTTTTTTCTTTTAAAACTATTAGTCACTAAACTCCTAAGGGTTTAAAAAAAAAATTAGAACAGTCAGCCTAAGATTTTTGACCAAGTCATCTTTTGAATCTAAGATTCGCTAAACTATTTATTTTATTCTAACTTATTTATTTTTTTGCTTTAGGTACTTTTTCCAACTTTTTGTCCTTTTTGTGCTTTCTGTTATTTTTTGCGTACTTTCGACTTTTTAAAACTTATTCTTTATTTAATTTTATAAGAAAATATAGTTTATTTTCTTGCTTAAAAATATTAGAAAATGAACAAGATTTACTGTGGTTCATTCCACCAAAGGTCCTTTATTATTTTCAAAATGTTTCTTAAAACGATTATTTTCTTTTTAGTTTTTCTTGTGTTACCAGAAAAATTGATAATAAATAGCCTTACAGCTATTTATATTTGTTATTATCTATGTTTTTTCCGATTTTTTTTTGTAGATATCGCACTCTACCCTTTATATTTTTTATTTTGTAAGGAACTTCTAACCAAGTACTTTTTTGTTGCACACATTTTTTTCTATTCATATTTTTTCGGTTTATTCAAATTTTCTTAGGTATTTAAGTGTCTCTTTCTAAACTCAAAAATTTTTCAGATTTAAACGAAAGATCAAAACATTTATTGATAGTGTGAATCAGTTTTCGATCATTTTTCGTAACGATTTTTTTTAAATACCTTTATTTTGTGCATGATATTTAAAAAAATAATTTTTTAAACGGCTTTCTTATTTACAAACTAATCACCAAAGAATTTATTAACCTTCCATATCAAAGCGTACTTTTGTTTTTATTATTTTTGCATTTCTAACGTGTTTTTTTGTACTTATGCCAAAGTGCAGCATGCTTTGCTTAGAAATTCTGTTGTAGTTTTTTTAGTTAATGTAGCTTTGAATCACTAAATTTGCTTCTTAATATTAACAAAATTTAGACGAATTGAATGATGTTTTTCATTATTTAACAACTTTCCAATTAACCGAAATAATTAACAAATTTGGTGATTCAGTTGAATGTCCCTTTAGTTCTAATGTTCGCCAATTATACCTAACTTAATGTCATGGATGTGTATAAAAATGCAAAAATAAAGGTATTTGAAAAAATGTTTGCTTTTTTTTGTTTTACCTTATTTGCTTGGATTTTTTTTTATTGCATCACATAATTTATTTTAAGTTTAGGTTTACTTCCATTAAAAGTGAAACCAAATGTCGCATCAGTTACTCTGGATTTAATTTTAAACTAACGGCAGTTCAGAGTGTGGCAAAATTATTTGGTTGAAGTCTCCGGATTTGCACGTAATATATTTTTGTTTGAGTAACGGATGCGACTCGTTACTATGGAATGGCTGCCATGCAAAACTTGAACTTGTCTCTTCTACAAATAAGTCAAGAAATTAATAAGTTAAAAATAGTTTTCTTAGGTTTAATAATAATGGAATAAAGTATCCATGCTAAGGCAAGCTTTTTTGCAAAATAATCACGATTGAGTTGATATTTTTTGTATGGTAACAAAGAAAAAAGTCGAAATTAGGAAAACAAAAAGATGAATAGTCATTGTTTGAAAGTATATCCTTTTAGGTGATCTCTTTCAAACAACGCCACAAGGAAACCAAAGCCCCTGCCCCCTTGACTTCAAGCGTGGCAGACTTTATTAGTGGCCACTGTACAAGGTGGTTCAAATTCGAGGGCGTTTTGGGTATTTCTAAGGGACGAAAAACTAACATACATGAGCTCGATTTTTGAGAAATTGAAAGTAGAGATTTTTTTTGTCAGCGACCTTAGCTCAGGGGCCCTATTTTCGAAACCATACGAAATTATTCGCATGCGACTATTTCCGTCTCTTCCTAGACCGTATAGAAAAGAAGGCAAAAGACATGCCGGTATGCTGATTCACGAGTAAAACGTGAAAACCCAACCCACTCGTGCAATATTTAGTTAAACCAGTCGAGTTCGAACGCGGTCCACACATACCGGCTTATCTTTCGCCTCTCATTTCACACGCTATAGAGACTGGCATAAAAATTGTTGATTATTCAGTACACGTATGCGGATATTTTCGTATGGATTCGAAAAACAGACCCCAGGAAATGTCGCGGTGACGTTCAAAACGGGCCATGTGATATCCATAATTTTGGAGTCAAATAAACATCAGAATTAGCTGAACTTTGAACGAAAGGCACAATTTATAAAAACTAAGACACGGCCCTGAGCACTTTTTGATTTTATCTGAATAAGCTAATAAATAAGAAACAAATTTTAGCTTATTCGGCTCCTTGAGAAATACGCAAAACTCCACATCTCTTCGAATTTGGACCGCCCTGCACAGCTGATCCTCAAAAAAGTGAATACAACATTGGTATTTTTGCTGTCAAATTCATTTGACACAATGTACAGGACTCATATTCCCAAGCTTTTTCCAACAATCGCTTGTTGTGCCCGTCGTTCTTAAAAACTTTGACTGAAAAGTTCTTTTTCTGCGGCCTTTCTTCCATAACTGATAGCCTATACTGTCGGGGCCCTTATTCTTGAATTGATAGAAAGTTCGATTGAAAAGAGTACTCTCACAGATTCTAATAAGCTAACAATGCTAATGGGGCTTGCCTTTCAGGAAACTTGAAAGCGTTTAGCTTTGCGATGGAAACCACTCTATCTCCTTTCTATCGAGTTTTGTTAATCAATTCAAGAATAACAACCCCTCTCACATAGACAATGCTAATGGGGCTTAATTGCTGGATTTTCTTCTTTTTTTTATTTTATAGGGTGTGCTAAAAAAAGCGCACTTATTTAAATGATTGTAACTTGGCGGGAAATTGTCCGATTTTAATAATATTTAGCTTTTTAGAAAGTCAAACAGGGTGTCTACAATCCGGGAAAAACGGGAAAATTACGGGAATTTTTGTGACATGGAAAAAAGACTTTAAAAAACGGGAAATTTTAAAATTGACAAAAAATATCACTACATACAATTATGGAAGGGGTAATTAATTTTGAAACAGGTATGGAAGACTATTTTGGGATCGTCAAAAGTTTTTCTATTTCTACTCCAAACTAGTTATTTTATTTGGGTCAAACAAGCCCTAATTATACAATTTTGTAATGTTGACTGTCTGTCTGTCCGTTTATCAGTCTGTCTGTCATGATAACTCAAAAACCACTGAACCGGCATACAAATTCTGCGCCTCTCGTTGATAAGGCCATTAGTTCTTGGTGAGGGTGGTTTGTAAAGGGGTGGAAAGGGGGGTTGAACTGTATAAAAGTTTAATCCCTTTTCCAAACCTCCACCCTCGTCAAAAACTAATTAGCTCACCGTCTGGTGACAAAGAATTTTTGTGCCAAATTTCGGTCAAGCCGTTCTTAAGTTATCGTGTCCCAAACAGACAGACTCCATCCCAAAATTTTTTTGACCCAAATAACTAATTTTTACTGAAGTATGGATGGCTAAAAATTTTAATACAGAAAAAAAATATAAAATTATACACGGGAATTTTTTGATATTAGGCGGGAAAAAGGCGGGAATTTTATTTAGGTAATAAAAGGTATTTTTAACCCTCCTAGATATTTTATTGTGCGCGACACTGTATTAAATCTGAAACATCGGTGACGAAGCCACATTCTTTCGAAGCAAATGGATACATCAATTTAAAAATTCGGACAAGAAATAAGTAAGAGACCAGAGTTTACCTGCAAAATCAAGTTTATTAAGAAAAAAATCTACTTTTTTAAATAGCAATTACTTTTTCAAAAATTGATCGGTTTTAATAAGTTTAAGCTTTTTAAAAGGCCCAAGCTTTAAAATTTATAGAACTAATGATAAAACTGACATTTACTAAAAAAAAACATATGCATATTTCACCCCCCTAGAAAAAACATTTTCTGCGACACTGTATTCAATTTCAAACATCGGTTACAAAGCCACATCCTTTCCAAGCACCCCAATGTAACATTTAAAAAAATCATACAAGAAATAAAGAAGTTTTAAAATAATTCATTGGTGCGCTTGGCAAGGATGTGCCTTTGTAGTTGTTGCAGTGGTTGTTGACCCAATTTTTTTAGTTTGTTGACTTGGTTGGGATTGGGGTCAGTGGTGATTGATCAAAGAAACAACTTAATTATTGCCGACATGTTTCGCATTTATTTCAATGCATCCTCAGGACTCTGAAAGAACCGAGAAGAAACAGCATAAAACAGAAATTTTTTTACAGAGAAAATTACAAGAATGTTTAGAGCAGAATTTTTTTTTTTTTTTTTATTTTAAATACTCTATATTACGTAGATTTAGGCATTATTTTTTGTGGTAAGTCTTTAGTCAACAAAATTAAATTTATGAAAAATTTTAAAATACCCTTTCAAAAAATTTTTTTCTAAGAATTAAAAAATAAAAAAAAAAATCTTTTAAAAAAATTTAAATAGTTAGTTATAGAATAAAAACAAACTGTTAAAAACAATAAGAAAAAAAAGAGACAAAAACATAGTACAAAAATACAATTACCATTTAACTAGAAAAAAAAAACAAAAAAGACACAAAAACAATTTTTCTCACTTACCTAATTTTAGTTTCTTTTTGTCACAGAAAAATCTTATCAGCAACATCATAGCATGATAAGATTTTTCTGTGACAAAAAGAAACTAAAGTTAGGTAAGTGAGAAAACTTGTTTTTTGTGTCTTTTCTGTTTTTTTTTTCTAGCTAAATGGCAATTTTTAACAGTTTGTTTTTATTTTATAACTATTTAAATTTTTTTTAAAGATTTTTTTTAATTCTTAGAAAAAAATTTTTTGAAAGGGTTTTTTAAAATTTTTGATAAATTTAATTTTGTTGACTAAAGACTTACCACAAAAAATAATGCCTAAATCTACGTAATATTGAGTTTTTAAAATAAAAAATAAAAAAAGTTTTTCTGCTCTAAACATTCTTGTAATTTTATCTGTAAAAATTTTTGTTTTATGCTATGTTAAAAACCATTTCTTCTCGGTTCTTTCAGAGCCCTGACGATGCATTGAAATAAATGCGAAACATGTCGGCAATAATTAAGTTGTTTCTTTGATCAATCACCACTGACCCCAATCCCAACCAAGTCAACAACAAACTAAATTGAATACAGTGTTGCAGAAAAAGATTTTTCCAGGTGGGTCAAAAATGCCTGTTTTTTTAAATAATTCCGCCATCTTGAATTTTTAACAAATATCATTTTTGACATAAGTTCTATAAATTTTAAGGCCTGGGTCTCAATTTTTGAAAATGTAATTGCTATTTAAACAAGTAGATTCCTTCTTAATAAGCTTGATTTTGCAGGTAAACTTTAATCTGTTTAAAAATTGCAAACTTCCTTAATTCTTGTCCGAATGTGTGTGGCTTCGTAACCGATGTTTCAGATTTATTACAGTGTCACACACAAAAAAATATCTAGGGGGGGTTAAAAATGCCTATTTTTCAAGGCCCGCCATCTTGGATTTTTAGGAAATGTCAAGTTTGACATTGGTCCTATAGATTTTGAAGCTTTGGCTTTCTAAAAAGCTAAATATTATTTAAATCGGACAATTTACCGCTAAGTTATAATTATTTAAAAAAAGTGCGTTTTTTTAGCACATTCTACAGGGTGTTTCAAATCCGATGCTCACCATGGTAATCTCCTAACCGGTAGGAGATACGAAAAGTTTTAAACTAGGGCGGATAGTTCCGTAGATAGGCGGAAAAAACCGTCTTCATTTTTAGTTTTTATTTTTCTGCGCCCTTATTCTTAAAGCTGTCAGAAAGTGCTTAAAACTTTCTACAGGCACTTTTTGAAGATCTACCTAGTGAGAGGTCCGTTTTTGAGACTTGACATTTCAGTGTGACAGGAGCACTGTCAAGTTCATTTTTTCTTATGGACACATCCTTTTTTTCTCCTGCCGTTTGGTTCATAAAGGATGACAGGTAACATTTTGCAACCTTATTTTGACAAGTCACCTGACGTTTTGGATTTATTGACCATCATCAGCCCAAATTTAATTTTTGCTTTTAACTTACTCACGATATTTATTAGAACAAAATAACTTTACCTAATATTTTAAAAATACGTTTTTTACTTTGTTTTTTAATCTTTGAATTTGGACTGATGATGCTCAATTAACGTCAGGTACTTGTCAAAATGAAGTTGTAAAATATCTGTCATCCTTTATGAACCAAGCGGGAGGAGAAAAAAAGCATGTGTCCATAAGAAAAAATAAACTTGACAAAGCTGCTGTCACACTGAAATGTCAAATCTAGAAAACGGACCTCTTATTAGGTAAATCTTAAAAAACTCCCTGTAGAAAATTTTAAGCGTGTTTTGACAGCTCAGTACCCTCTCCATACAGGCCGATCAACTCCTACCGATTTAATGCCCTTTAATCCACCTTCGCCGCCATTTTCACTCAAAAGTGACAGAAAATCCATTAGTTTTCTGTCAATATGGCGGCGAAGGTCGACAAAAGGACACTAAAACGGTAGGAGTTGATTGGCCTATGTGGAGAAGGTATTGGACAGCTTTAAGAATAAGGGCGCAGAAATATAAAAATAAAAAATAATGATTTCGGTTTTTTTCGCCTATCTTTGGAACCACCCGGAATTTGTACATTTTTTTTTTTTGATTTTGAGGGTCAAATTGAGCAACTTTGCCCTAATTTAAACCTTTTCGTATCTCCTACCGTTTAGGAGATCCCCATGGTGAGCATCGAATTTGGAACACCCTGTAGATTTAAATTTTCCACTGTTGTACCAACTTGCTAACTTTTAGTTTACACTGAGGAAGATAAGTGGCCAATTAAAAAAAAAGAAAACAAAATTAGAGGAATAGATCCCATGTAGCATTGAAACACCGGCGTTTTTTGTGTGCTTTATTTTCTTTGCTGTTGCTGTTTGGTTGTGGTTACAATGTGCCTTTGTCTTTTGTTTTTGTGGCTGCGCTTCAGTCTGACGCTGCCAACACTAGCCTCAGTTCGAGCGATTCCGGGTCTGTACGCAGCAGCACTGCCGCCAAACGAATCACGTTTGAGGACCCCGCACTGCCTCTAGCTCCTAAGGTGAGCTTGTCGCTATATTTTTTTACGGCACAGGGCACCCGCTTGTTGTGTAATCAGGATATCGAAATTAATTAATGGAGTTTTTGGTTCTGATCTGATTTAGATTGACTGAGGACCAACTTCATAGCATAAAGAGGGAATTTAAAACAATATTTTGCTTTTTTCAACCGAAATGTTTTTACATATTTTTTATATTTTTAAAAACTGATAACTTTTTCTAAATTTGAAGGCGATTTTTGATTGTTTATCTGTTTAGTAATTTCATTAAAAAAAAATCTATATGTTTGTCGCGGATTCACAATGCGGAATCTACTTTTTTGAGTTTTTCGCCACTAAGTTAAAGAAATTTTTTTAAAAATATGTTGGAAGCCACTTAAATTCCTAAAGAAAAAATTTTTCGTTAGTTTGTCAGTGGTTTTTAAATAAAAATAAATAATTCCTAAACACTCGCAAATCCGAAGTAGAATCTAAGCACTTATCTGACGTTTCGTCAGAAACTCTACTGCCGTTATCAGAGAAATTATTCTTTCAAAAACTTAGATTTAAAAAAAATATCGTCGACAATTTTACCCTTAACACAGGAATATATAAGTCTTAAAATAATGGTTGCCGCCTAATAATATATTTTTTATACCTTTATCAAAAACATGATTTTAGTAACTGTCTGCAGATAACTAAAGCAGGGCTTTTTTGGTTACCGATGCAAAAAAAACATTTTTTTTTTTTTGATCATGTCTGCAAGAAAAGATTTCTGTCCGTTTTGTACCCAAAATTAAAGAGAAATAGGGGAAATAGTAATATTGAAAAAATCTTAATTATTCTTGCCTAAAGATTAAGCCATTTCCGCCAGTTTTCACCAAAAAATATCAAAGTGTCAAAGATTAAAATGTTGCAACAGTGAACGTCACCGAGTAAAAAGGCACATCGCTATGGAAACCATTGTTATTTCATTTACCAGCCGCCTTGATTTATAGTGTAAAGATGGTGTGTTGCGAGAAGTGCATAGTATATTACATAACGAGAGAAGAAAGTGACATATCACTTAAGCGTAAATGTTGTTAACTAGCCGCTAGCCGAGTGAAACAACAGCCGAGTGTAAGAAAGGTACTTTCTATCGAGATGTGTACGCTATTTTTCCTACGACCACTTTAGAATTTAATTCGTATTTTTTATTGTTAAATTTTTTCCATTTTCATCTCAAGAGAAGAAAATATTTTCTTCTCTAGGGACGAAAATGGTTTCGGTCTATTTCCGACGCTTCTACAAATCATAGTATATTAGATATCTACATTGTTTGGATGGTTTGCTGTCATTCATTTTCGTCACTAGAGAAGAAAACATTTTCGTCTCTAGAGACGAAAATAAAATTGATATACGTGTCAAATATAAAACTTTCTGAGGCAGATTTGGTTACTTTCGTGCGTGGTCGTAGGAAAAAGTATGTTCCTGTTTTTCTTGGATTTATTGATAGTTATTAAAAAAAATAGTGTTCACAACTCGCGGCTAAAATGTGCTTTTTTTACTCGCGTTTTTAAATACCTCCCTGCGCTCGTTATTTAAACTAACGTTTGTAAAAAAAGCACTATTTTAGGCACTAGTTGGAAAACTACTATTTCACAACTAGTGGCTAAAATAGTGCTTTTTTTACTCGCGTTTTTAAGGAAAACTGGAAAATACTTTTAAAAATCTCGAACGAAAAGCACTTCTCGCAACACACCATCTTTATTAATAATAATTAGATTTTTTCAATATTACCATTTTCCGCTATTTCTCTTTAATTTTGGGTAAAAAACGGACAGAAATCTTTTTTGCACCTGTGATCAAACAAAAAAGTTTTTTTGTATCGGTAACCAAAAAAGTCATGCTTTAGTTATCTGCAGACAGTTACCAAAATCATGTTTTTGATGAAGGTATTAAAAACCTACTATTTTGAGTTTGTTTTTAAGTTACAAGATAAAAATCTTTTAGTATTTTCAAAATTAGTCCGTTTTTTACACTCATTTTTGGAGACCCTTTTTTTAGCTTTATCTGTTGAATGTATTTTTTGTTACCGAGTTTTTTTTAAATTTTAGTTAGTACTGACAAGTGTCAACAAAATTAAATTACCTTTGCAAATTTAAAGCAGCCAAACTAAAAAAATAAATATCAGGATCGACTTTAGAACAGAAAAAACCGGCGATAATACTCTTAAAGTGGTATGTATTTTTGTTGGAGACGCCCTTTAATTGATAGTTTTCATCACTTAGATTACCTCTTAAGAGAAGAATGGCATTTTGATATCCTGATTTGGAGATAGAGTGAGAAAAGGTACCAACCCATACACTTCATTTTATTCTGTCAAAAATGTTTTGTTATTAAACTCCGATCGATGATTTTTTAAAATTTTAATTTAAAACGGCTTTTTCCTAAATAAAAACACGTGGAGGTTGGTACACGTTTCTACTTATATTTTTTATCTCCCTGCAAAAAAAAATTATTGGATAATATCGGATTTGTTTTTTTTTTCTGATGAAATTAACTGGCATTTTTTATTAAAAATGTTTTTAATTTAATTTTTTTTGCAGCTTGACCGACTTTGGGCAATAGTGGCCTGTGGAAGAACCCAAGACCAGATCGATCTTACCGAAAGAGCTCACCGTTTCATGAAAAATAACAACTTAAAGCCTAGGTCCCTCACTTTTGAGGCTTAAGTAAACAAAATGTTGTATTGGGGATATTTTGGAACGCTTATTTGATACTTCGTAGAGGTTGTGGTAATTACTGCGTCTGCGCAATAGCTAAATGTCATTCCGTTGTGGTAATTACCCACTAGTACTGCCGTAAGCTACGAATCCATTTCGTTGTGGTTGTGGTTATATATCTGGTTAATTTTAGAGAATTTTGGCGCAATTAATTTTAAAAATAATAAAATATTACCAGGTTCCAACATATAAAACACTTATTTTGTAAAATTAGTTAAATTTTAAATTTTTTCTTATCTATACATTTTTTACAAGTGACAGTTTTTAATGTGTTCCAAAAACTCTGGTAAAATCGATGAGTGATAGTGGTCGTTGTTGTTAAACACTACCACAGCGGCTGTCAAAGTTGGCAAAATTTTAAGCGTTCCAAAATTTCCCTATTATTGCAAGGTTTCATAAAAGGATTTTATTCGCAAGTCTCATAAATCATTCTAGCTGAAATCAACAATATTTAGGAGTGAAGTTTAATTAAATTGAAATACTTTTTTTATACCTTCATCAAAAACCCGACTTTAGTCACGCTGCGCAAACTAAAAAACAATATTTGGTCACTAATGTTAATATTGTGAGAAAAAGGTGCTTTCCTCTTTCCCAAATATCGCTTTCGATTAAATAATTCATTGCTTATGATTTAATTAAACCGGGTACAGCAGCCAAACTAAGTACAAAATATCAACAAAAATGATAGTTTCAATTCACTGTGCGTCGTTCGAATGACTTGTGCGATGGGTCGGTCGCACAATACGGAATTTTGGATTTTAATAGAAGTGGTCACTTCTCAGGATGGTTCTATTACACCCAGAATCGAGCCCCTCTATCCGACTCTTTACATCATCCGACTCTTTAATAATTTAAGTTCATTCTCTAGTTTTCTGTATTTTTTCTAATTTTTTTAGTTGAAGGTATAAAAAAACAAACAAACTCCCGGCTAAACTGCTTTTTTTACGCTTAGATATTTTAATAACTAGTTGTAAAAACTACTACAGGGCTACCACAAGATTCCGTAGATAAAATTCCCGGCTTTTTCCCGAATTACCTATTTTTAAAAAAATCCCGATTTCATAGCGCTGCAGGCAATTTTCAATATCCTGTCATAAACATTTTTGCCCTAACTACCTATAAGATATCGTCAGGTTTTTCGTAATTATTTTTAAAAATTTGGGTTAAGATACGTTGAGTTGGGGTGGGATAGTGTCGGTTCTATATGCGTTGGTGAAATGTCATAACTGCCCGCAGGCAAAAATTTTGAAAGTTATACTTAAAAAGCTATTTTTTACACGTTTTGAATGCTGTTGATAAAAACTGTTAACTAAAATTATAACAATTAATGACATTATAGCGATCGCCAAATGCAAATTTTGTGGAAACTTTTGGATTTGGTGAGATGCAAAGGGGGGAGGGGCGATTGCCCACTGAAAAATATTGTCTTATATTGTGATCGAAACAAATATCGCAGAGTGTAACATTTTACAAAAAGTAGTGTGTAATATTGTATATTTAAAATTAAAAAAGCCCGTAAAATTTTAAATATTTTAAAAAATATTTTTTTCATTATTATTAAATCGAGCGCTGCAGAAGAAAATTTCATTAAAATTTATGTTTTTTTTTTCGATACTGGGACTTTTCATCCATAGTAGGATCAACGCCCAATGTAGCAAAGTATTTTTGTAGAGTTAAAAACAAACACAAATATCCATCCTATTCGAGATTCGAATCCGGAGCTTTCCGTGCGGCAGGCAAATACGCTACCCACAAGGGAATCGCAACCAGGTCAAAAATATCTGAAAAATTCAAGGTCTTAGCAAATTTCCCGATCCCATCGAATTCCCGACTTTTTCCCGGTTTTCAACGATTGTGGCAACCCTGTACTATTTTGTCAACGGTTAACAAAAACGGACGATTTTTTTATTTAATTTTTTCAAAATTTGTTTTGTACAGGTCTATTTTTTGGCACGGGTTTTTCTCGTAATTTAAGGGTTTCTTGTCAGATCAACAAAGTCAACCTATGCGAAAATGAGACGGAAAGAAAATACGATTGTACAAACCTAATCCAAGCAAATTTGTTTTTGCAACAAACAATTACACATTTATAATTTTGTATCTTAAAAATTGGTATATTAGACTTGTAAATAAGTATAATTTGTTATTTAAGATACCAATTTATTTTTTTAATTATTAGAGCATAATAAGTACAGTAGATTATTGTAGATATTAATTAGAATAGTGTTATGTAGTATTATTCCTAATGCTATATTTTTACACAAAAATATGTTTGTACTAGTCATGTTTTTGTTTAAAGGAAGTTTTAAGTGGGTTTTGGTGTGTTTCTTTTTATAGTAAATTGTTTATATTTTCTAAATATTTAATATTTATATTTTTTTCCACAGTAATATAATAATAATTTATCTTAGCATTTTTATAATCATTTATTGTATAGTTTAGATTGTGGATAGAAAACTTTTTAACAAACAGTTTTTTAGTACAAACAAAATTAGCTGGTTATAGTTTTAAAGTGTGTGTGTGTGTGATTTGATTTTGGTAGTATTTGCGTTAGTTATTTTCAAAAAATAATGCGCTTGGAAAGTGCAAAGTTTGATTTAAGAAAAATTATTAGTTATAGTTTAAAATTTTTTTCAGGAATACTTTATTTCAAGTAGATTGTGACGTACCTTATATTACATGTTTAATTTTTTTCAAATCAATAAATATAAATTAAATACAAATATCTGAGACTTATTTTAAGCATAATAGTATATTACTTGTAGAAATGTACAATAAAAATAGTATGGATTTAAAAAATAATTTTTGTTGAAAAAATGTTATTATACAACCAGCAAAAGTTTAAAAAGTAAAACGTTAAATTTTTTATTTTTTAGTATAAGTTTGAGAAGTTTTAAAATTGAATGTTGAAGAATTTTTATTAAAAAAAAGTTTATTATACAACCAGCAAAAGTTTAAAAAGTAAAACGTTAAATTTTTTAGTATAAGTTTGAGAAGACAAAAAATAAAAATACAACAATCAAATGTAAAAAAATGTGCGAAAAAAAAACAAAAAAGGATGACGTCTATTGGCAATAGAATCGACATATGGAACGGCCGTCTTGAATGTAATTACTTTTTGTGTTTGTTTTTTTCTCACATTTTTTACATTTGATTCTTGTTATTGTTGTATGTTTATTTTCTTCTTCTTATACTAAAAAATAAAAAATTTAACGTTTTACTTTTTAAACTTTACCTGGTTGTATAACATTTTTTTAACAAAAATTCTTTTTTAAATCCACACTATTTTTATTGTACATTCAATTTTAGAGCCCTGAAAAAGCACATAAATTTTGCGAAACGCTGGCATTTAAAAAAAAAGACGTTTCATTAATAAGATCCCAACTAACAATTTGTCGACGACTCAACGTTGTACACCGCGTGCCAACGTTACGTCGCAACGTTTACTTTTACTCAAACACCACCCACTTTTGCACCATTTTGGTGGATGATTTTTTGGTTGAGTCAACGTTCCGATCGCGACTACAGTTGAAGTAATAGTTCAATGGGTTTTGGAGTATAATTATTTGTTCAAAATATTGTTCATTACGTAAAATGATAAATAAACTATTCGACTACAAATTAAACTATTTCTAACAACATAATATTTTTAAAATAAAATGATATTCTATGTCATATATCATGTTTTGCATCATCAAAACATGCGAACCAATGCTAAAATATATAAACAGACGGTAGTTTACTGTCAAATGTGCAGGTCGTAGCTTTAAAAAACAAGCGCGCCCTCGATTAAGATAATTTTATGAAATTAAAAAAAAATCATCATTTAAAAATCGCTTCGAAAAACCTCTGAAGGTGTTGCTTAGGATTCCTAAAAACAAAATACGAATGTTTACATGCAAAAAGATCGTAGTTTATTGTAAAGAAAAGTAAAAAAATAATTTTTAATGTTTGTTTACATATTAGCATACAATGGTTTTTACAAATCAATTATGGCGGCACTTATTAGTTTCTATGACAACCAAAGGAGTCCCGTATCTCGACCGCTTTAACTACTTAACTTTGTTTTGAACTGATCCCCTAACTTAAAAGGTGCGAACACGCCTCAATTTTTACCCAATCGAAATTGCTCCACAGTTTGGCTTTCTGCTGCTCACTTAATTTCCGTCCTTGTTGTTTACACAGGACCTTCCTTTTTCTTTTCCGCCACACAGAAGATGACACATTTTGATCCAGTATATCAGCTAATGCTAGTTAAAGCCTTCTGCGACGAGAAAATATCGAAGAATATTTATACAATTTGTTCCTTTTCATATCGCAAAATGTTGAAACAAAACTAATAGAAACTTTACAAAACACATTTGACGTTTGTATGACAGACAGCAGTGCTCCAAAATTGGTTTGTTGCAAACGTAACAGAAAACTTGGTTAGATGAAAACAGGCGCGCCCGCGTCTCCAACAAACACCGATTTGTAGTCGGCGCTTCCACAACTAAGGAATTACTGTTAGTAAAATAGACGGTCATAAATAGTTGTGATGGCGACTGAAGTTGTGATAAACGTTTAGGCGTCGCATAATAGTCGAAGTTGTCGACGGTCGCCATGATAACTATTCTTTATCCGTAAAACAACGTTTAAAATTAGTGCAATTCTAATTTTTACAACTTGCACAACTAAAAATTGCTAGTTGGGATCCCTCAACCCATAATCTTACACCTTCAAAAAAATTGCTATTGATCCACAAAACATCGACGAAATCCATTACTCTCAAAGCTAATATGTAATAATTTAACAAACGTTTTTCGTGTTTAAGGTCGTTTTACATTTAAACACTAATATTACTAAATGATCGTGGATAAAATGAACATTGTCCCACGAACATTATTTCATAGTTTGGAATTATGAACTGATACATAATTTACCAAACCTAAATTGAAACGATGATCAATATTGTCATATGCAATAACTGCTGAAAATGATCCTCTGAGAAATGCAAAAGGTACGACTTTTCCAGGTTTTCCTTGACCATTTTTTACAAAATTTCGTGACATTTTTGTCCATGTTAAACTTTTTCAAATTTAGTCTCATAGTATGTAAATTATTTTTTCCCTTATTAGTTATTATTTGAAAAAAAAAATTCGTTTGAAGTAACTGATTTGGAGGTTTTTTTAACTTCTTTTTTTGTTTTAATTGCCTTAGGAGCATAAACCTACTGAAAATATTAACACGCCAGAACGAATCCGTATCAGGTAACTTGGATAAGTACCAGTGCGGAACGATGCCTATTTGTGAGTGATTCAAAGTTGGAAATCAAAGTGTATGATGGTGTTTACTGATGTATGGGGAGGGTGACCAGTGAAACCACTGATGAGCCCACGCTGGTTACCCAGGGCGAAACATCGTTTATAATTTCTCTTTTCGCTTTGGTCCTTTGTGTTTCTTGTGGGATGCTCATCCAAGTTTGAATTTTCGTTATTTCCACCCAAGATCTTTTGTTTTTTAGTTTCTTTTCGTTTGAAGGAACTGATTTGGAGGTTTTCTAACTTCTTTTTTTGTTTTAAACTCGTAAGTTCGTAGACAGACACATAAAAATAAGTCGGTGAAAATGCACAAATACACTGGCACGTTTTTTGCATCCTCATTGGTGCGGACAAAAATACGAATATATCTCAGACAAACCAGTGGCGGTCGCAGCTTTTCCAAAAAGGGAGGGGGGGGGGCGTGACGGCAAAATTTTATAAAAGAAAAAGTTTTATGCAAAAGTTTTAAAATTAAACCTAATAGGGCAGGCGAAAATTTTTGAAAAACTCACACATTTTACTGTTTTTTATGAAAAACCGGCGATTTTTTAAATAAATTCTCGAAAAAAGGGGGGGTGGCGATCGCATACAAATTCCCTAACTTTTCTAGGTTTTCCCTGACCACTGTGAACCCTGTATGAGGAAATCAAATTTAATATCAATAGGAAATGGGTCATTCCATATCAAATCAACCAAAAAATCACAAAAATTTTACGCGACCAATTCCAATTTTGATGATTTTTGGTATATATTTTCTTCTTACCATAAAAGTTGAAAATGCAAATTTTTAGATTTTTTTGATTCGTAGTTTTTTTTTTTAATTTTTCAAAATAAAAAAGTCAGCATTTTGACCTTAACAAGAATGTACAAAACTAGCAATATCTCGAGAACCACTTACACTAGGAAAGTAATAAATGGCTCATTTTAAAGTCATTTTGAAGCTCTTTTTTATGAAATATCACAACATAATTTTAACAAAAAAAAAATTGAAAATAAAAAATTGAAAAAAAAAATTGAAACATTCAAAAAGGCCATTTTTAATTTTTTTGAAAAAAATATATAATTTTGGTCAAAGTGTTACTTAATTATCCACAAAATTTTATGATGGAGAAATGATGGGTTCAATGTCAAAAAAAATATCAAAAATATTAAGTACATTAAAAATCATGCATTTAAAAAAATAAACATATTTTAGGAGCACCAATAGTGCACTGGATATTAAAATAAATAAATTTGTTGGATGGATACAGGTTTTAAAAAATACCCAGAGGCTTTATCTACAAATTATTTTATTTTAAACTCGCAAAAGAAATAAACAAACTTTTCTACTTCGTTGATAAAAATTAGACAGAAAACACTAAGACTAACTATATACCTTAAATTTATTTTTTTAACTTTCTTTTAAGAATTTCTGATGAATCTGACATTTCTTTTTTGCTGACATTGTAAGTTCTGCCAGTAGCAGTGTTGGGTTCAACTTTTTTTATAAGACTTTCTGGTTTAATAATTAAAATATCTTGAGGTGTTGGGTAAAAAAATGATGAGGCAGGTCCTCGTGGATGAAGAAAGCTTACTTTCAGTTCTCCGCTCTCATTATTTTTCCCCAAGACACAAGCCAGCCACCAAGCACTGTCATATTCTACAGTGACAAACCCTGACTCGATACTTTGCAAAATAATGCTTCCACCTTTAAAAAGATTATGTGTTTCGACCTCTAAGCATGTAGAAAACTGTTTTGCCAAAAACGTGCTTTCTGTAAGAGGAATTACAGCATGAATTTTTTGTGTCCCCGGTATTGTTAAGACTTCCGCAAATCTTTTTGATTATTTGATTGTCATAGGGCCTCTGCAAACTGGCTTTGGCAGCAAGTCTTTTAACAGTTCCTCCCAAGCCATCGCAGGCACTTTTTGTTTTGTACTGCGCAGCACATCCATCCGAAAAATAAAAAATTTTGTTAAGTCCTGGTATTTTGATTTTTAAATCAGGCATTAATTTTTTTAAAAATAAATGAAATGCAATTGTATTATGTGTCAAGCTTTCCGAAATAAACACATAATTCAGGTTGTGCAGTTTACCATCACTTAGAAAATAAATGGCAAAAGGGTAGAGGGTTGCCTGGCTGTTATTCCAATGATAAGACTGGACTTCATCTTGCATAACAAAGGAATAATTTTCCGCAAAGTCGCAAGTGATCAAAGACTCTCCAGGTTTAAGGTTAATTTTTATTTCATTGTATCTATCTTTTTGCATTTTTGCAATAAAAGAATGTGATTTAAGTTTTACAAGATCATCAGTAAATTCCTGGACAAAATCATCACTTTTCTTAACAACGGTTTCCATAGTACACCTATCTACTGAGACCCACTTTTTAAATGAGACCTCATCAATTAATTCTTCCTCAAATTTTTCTATTAACGTATTTTTAAACTGTTCTACTCCAGGACATTGCTTGCATCTATTGCTTAAAAAACAGTCCACTGAAGGTGGATTACACATTAGTTTATAAAGGCAATCATGATAAGATATTGCAAGAGGCCTGTTATTTTCATCATATAGCTTATTTAATTTGGAGCCATTGAGCATTAGTTTTATATTTTGATGTATAGTACATACACATACAGTATGAGTCCCACTTTTTCCTGCCAGTATACAGTTTTTGGGTCGCAGTTCACAAAATTTTGAAAACCCAATTTTTTCATTGGGGTACTCAGTTTTAAACAATGCATAAATTTCTTTTAAATTAGCTAAGACTCATTTTTTTTGTACATATTCTTTTTCAGCTCCATATTTTCTGATAACAACATAATCTTTTTTACCTGGCATGGTCCTGCTAATGTCATCCCTTTGGTAAAAATCTACCACTATTTGGGCCACTCTATCACTAAGGGTCTTTCCCGGTTTGGGGTTAGGAGAACATAATATCCCATTGTCCTTAACTAACTGTTTTACAGCTCTGGCCAAATATTGAGAAACTCCAAATTCTTCTTCAATCTTCTTTCTACTCCAACTTTGAGGTAAACATGATAAAACTAGTATTTTCTCACTCCTCTTTTCGGTTTTTAAAAATTTGTCCTTTAACTGCTTAATCATTTCACTTTCGTCACTCTGGCATTCCTTTACTAGCGTTGAATCTGATTCCTTTGTAAATGCTTTCGCAATTGTATGCTGTACAATATCAATTTTTTCTTTGTATACATTTTTTCTTTTAATCGGCGACACACCAAGAAGCTCCAATGACTTGTTTAAAAGAGTAAATGATTCAGCAGGATCTTGAAAATCTGGATCATTTTCTGGAACTTGACTGGGTCTAAAAAATTTTAAAAAGTTAGTTTTTTATAAGAACTTAAAAAGGGGGTAACAGCTGACCCAAAATGTGTACATAATGCCAAGAAATTTGTACATAATGTCTGTATTCTCAAAATGCCATGCAAAATAATGCCATGAGATTTTTCCACTCCGTACTTGACGCAATTGGTTTAGTTTATTAATTTTATATTAAAAAATACTATTTGTTACTTACCCTGCCTCATCTTCTTCAGATGCCTTAAACTCCTTTGAAAGCTTTAGTCTACAACCATCACAGATTTTCATTCCCATTTTGACATTTTTGTAACTGCACATCCACTTGGTCACATTTCTTAATTTCCCAAAATGCTTGATTTTTAACTCTAGTGGATCACAGCACTTTACTTTATATTTAGTCCATCCACTTGCCTCACCCATAGTTGAAACTTTTAAAATTACACAGAGATGACTTCTGATAAACCTTCAGTCGAACTATTATGTATCGATTATTTGGAGCTGTATCAGGAAGATACTTGCCAAAAATTTAAAATCAATTTATGCAGGAATTTTCATGTCAGCAAATCCCCACAATGTACCTAAACAGACCAATAAAATGAAGGAGGTGTGTCCTTAATGTTAAACAGGAATAAACAGGCAGTATTTCACAAAAGTATTGGCAGGTTTATACAGGCATATTTTCCTAAGAATTGGAACATCCAATAGTACGTCTCCGGTGGAAAAGAGGTTTTGTAAGTAAATATTACAATGGGGGGCAATGTTAATCTGATTACTGATACAGAATGAAACGTAGGATATAATTTTTTATTAAATAAAATATTGTTAAATATTTTTATAATATCGCTTTAAACCCCATTATATTCTTCTAATTACCAAAATGAATTGTCTATTTATAGGCGATTTTTCATGCATGTGACATTTTTAATAAATTTTTTCACATTGAACCCATGATTTGTCCATCTCAAAATTTTGTGAATAGTTTAATAACACTTTAAAGAAAATAATATAATTTTTTGAAAAAAATTAAAAATTGCCTTTTTGAAATTTTTCAAAAAAAAAAATCAAAAAATTTTTTTTTTATTTTTTTTTTCAATATATGTTATGCAATATTCTCATATGAAAGGTCTTTATAAGAGCTTTAAAATGAACCTTCACCTACTTTTCTATTATAAGTGGTTCTTTGGATATTCCTAATTTTGTGCGCACATGTTAAGGACAAATAAGTGACTTTTTCGATTTTCAAAAATTAATTCAAAATAAACAACTGGTCAAAAAAGTCTGAAATTTTGGATTTTCCAGTTTTTTGGTAGGAAAAACATGTATACTAAAAATCATCAACATCGGAGATGGTGTGGTAAAATACCCTGGTTGACTTGATATGGACTGACCCAAATAGGAATTTCGCTGTTCCAAAAGAAATAAATACGGTCATTTTTCTGTAGAACTTAACTAAAAATAACAATGCCGAATTAAAAAAATATATATTTTTTCTAAGACCGTGAGGGAAACACCACTTTCCCGCACATATTTTAGTTCGGAAAGGTTCACTTTCCTAATTCATGCGTAAAGTATCTTTTCCTACGAGCGTGCGGAAAAGTTACTTTTCCGCACGATTTTTCGTTTTGAAAGTTGTACTTTTCCGCACGATTTCTTTACTTTTCCGCACGATTTTTACTCTTCCGCACGATTTTTAATGTAACGCGCGATTTTCACTTCACAGGAGAATATTTTAATTTGAGATATACTTTAAATTAAATTATTTATCTATTAACATGCACTTTACTAAATAAATCGTGCGGAAAAGGAAAATCGTGCTGAAAAGCTACTTTTCCGCACGATTTTGTATTGTTAAAAATGAAGATATTTAGGACTAATTAAATAATTTATGTAACTATTCTATCTTATGTGTCATTATTATAAAATCTTTGCGTATTAAAAATATTTTCTTTGAAAAAAAAAACATTGTACCTTGACGGCTTGCCCTACCGTCGCGTGCGGAAAAGTACCACTTTCCGCACTTGTTAGATAAATAATAATGCCGCTCTAACTAACGATTCAAAAAATAAAAAACTAATTACAAAACGCAAAAAAGTTACTTTCAAGGACGTAATTAAAAAAAAACACATATTTTTTGTTTTCTATGCTTTTAGGTACATCACTTTTTATTTATCAGTATAAATTTAGTAATTACAAAATAAAATAATAATAATTAAATAATTCTATATATTGTATGTACAACATTTAAATAAAATTAGGTCAGGGCTACTTAATTTTTAAAATTTGATCCTTGAAAATCTGATTTTGCGAAATTAGGTCGCAAAACTGGCAAACGTAAAAAATTTATATTTTTCATATGATTCTCGAAACTATCATTTACAGCTATTTTTGGAAAAATACCTCGGGATGTATCAGTATTTTTTTAAATGTAAATAAATATTATACGATAAGCAAAAAGGAAAAATTTTCCCGGTTCGAAACCTCTTTAAACTAGACAAAAGCATTGATCAAATTGGGTGAACAAAAATATAATGAAACATCCCAGTACAATTGTACGACTTACTGCTAAATACATGAGTTTCTGTATTGATCCAATTGGGTGAACAAAAATATAATGAAACATCCCAGTACAATCGCACGACTTACTGCTAAATACATGAGTTTCTGTCATATAACTATGAGAAGCCTGCCCTTGCATAATAACTCTCCTAATCAAGTTGGAACATTCAGGCATGCGCAGTAGATTTTTCGCCTTTGGCCTTGTCCATGGCCAACACTGATTTTGACATTATTTTCTTTGTTTTCCAAAGTTATTATTGTTAAGGCGGATTTACAATTAAGCACGCAAGCAAGCGGACAAATGTCAATGTCAAATTTCCCGACTTTTTCAATTTCCTGTGTGCGTTTAAAACATTTCTAGGTGTTTAGAGGTTCGAAAACATCAAATTTTTTTTGATTTTCGTGGGAGAATTTTAGGAAATTTAAAAATAAAGAAAACCTAACCTAGCAAGTCGACACACGCAGCTTGGTTGACATTTGTCCGCTTGCTTGCTTAATTGTAAATCCGCCTTTATACGTTTTGGGACACTTCGGCCATTATAGTATCTCATAGTTATATGGTTTCTGGCAAGTTGGCAACAAAAATATTTAGGGTAGGACACGAAAGTAAAAACAAAAGTGGAATGATAATACCCCCTGAGAAATTTCACAAAAATGACCGCCTTATGCAGGTGAGTTATGAGTCTAAAAGAACGTAGTCACATCAATCGAATCGATTTGACATTCTTTTTTGTTTTTGGTGTGTCTTTTCCACAATCAGTAATTGGTATTTTTTACCATGATTTTTCATAATATATTAAAATTTTGTTTTTTTTAAACTTTTGTTAATAGAAAAAGTAAAATTAACTCTGTGTTTCGGACTTCCATTGTCTATATTTTATTTATACACGACGTTTCGATCAGTACAATCTCTGATCGAAATGTCGTGTATAAATAAAATATAGACAATGGAAGTCCGAAACACAGAGTTAATTTCAAACACATCATTGTCTCAAACTTTCAAAGAAAAAGTAAAGTTATATCATTTTTAGATGGGTTTCAAGTCCCCCTGTAAACATGATATATATTTGCCTTCTTTTTTTTATTAGCCACACATTTGTTTGAACCAAAACAAAAGTTACTAGGATGTTACTCCGTTGTTTTTTTAGTCAAAATAAAGTGATTTCGTTCTTTTTGCGTGTTTTTGCTAAAAATATAGTGTTTTGATTTGTTCAGTGCTGTTATACAACCGGAATGACTAGTTTTTTGCCTTCCATAAGTGATGTGCGATAACCCTTTTTATTATTAGCCTCAGAGTTAGGGGAATTTTGTCAATACCAACTTATTTAGGCTCACAAATGTCAAGTACATGTAGCGGTCATTTTATTTACAGGATATTATCATTCCACTTTTGTTTTTACTTTCGTGGGGTAGGACAAGTCCGATTTGCCTTTGTGTGTTTATTATTTGTCAGAAAGAGATGAAATAAAAAATGGACTAGACAAAAAAAACACTGCAGTGAACATAAAATTAATAAAAACAGGTAGAGAGTGAGCTCAACAAATGGGCAAACAATGAACTGAAGAGGCAAGAGTCAGAGGATGGTCCGAATGTAACCAGAACTAAATGGCTCTTAGGCAAGACTCGAAAGGACATTGCTGCTGACAGGGATTCTGACTAGGCACAATCGGCTGAACAACATCTGACGCAAATGAGAGTAGCAGGAGATTCCCTGTGTCCCGTTTGCGGGATCGAAGAGGAATCGGCGCAGCACTTAATAGCAGATCGCGATGCATATGCCAGATCAAGGCAGCTGAAGTGGGGATTTCTCACGATGGAGGAAGAAGAGCTGAAGACATGGAGGCCCGGAGAGAGAGTTGCAGTGAAAATAGGGGCATAGGGGTAAGGAACGGGGTATGGCAGAAAGGGCCCACGAAGAGGCCTAATTGCCAGGCCCACGGGCCCGCCCCTGTACTACGACTAAATGAATAAAAAGTAATTATTAATTCAATGACGCGTGTTTAATATTCAAGCTACTTCAGTGGTTTTTTGTGTATAAAGAAGTGTATAAGACTGTTTAGGACTAATGAGATAATGTTTTTCATATCTTTATCAAAAACACGATTTTACTCGGTGTTCGCATATTGAAAAATCGGTTTAACGTTAGGACGAGTTCGTAAAGACCACAGAAATCCACCAGTTTGTTAATTTGGATTTTTTAAATTTATGATGTGGCTCGACACAATCAAAAGTGGGATCTGAAATCTAATCTTTTGCTTCAAAAACAGATGATCCAATTATTCATATGGGTCGTGTGCTAGTTGCTCAATAACCACTTTACTTATGCTTGGTTTACCCGTCAAATAAGCACAAACATAAGCGTGATTCTATATGGCGGTCTTTTTCTTATTGCTTGTTTATTGATGGGTAAACCAAGCATTACGGTTTTGATCCACCGATCAGCCGTCCTTAATACTTTTGTATTGCTATCAAGAAATATTTAGATTTTTGAGTATAAACCATCGACGTACTAAACTATACATCGATATTATAAACTACTGGTTTAGACTATTCGATTATGAGGTTGCCTAAAAAAATTAAACATTTACTTTTTGTTTCATCTCCTTACAAATAATAAGTTAGTGAATGTGTGCGTTTGTAAAAATCACCCTTTATGACGTCCACCACATTCGTTTGAGCAAAGGTCTATGTAAAATGGCGATTCTTTTCTGGCAGTTGTTACCTGGTTTTGGTGGGGTTGCACTACTACAGATCGTATTACTACCCAAGTGGTTTTTGGACACAAAATATTGATAAAAATAAATATCGTCACCTCAGAATTAGAAGGTTCTATCGATCTGTCTTGCAACTTTTGCTAAATGAACTTTTGAAATATTGTGTTCTATGTTATTTAAATATTTTAACCTAATAATTTAAATTTACTGACTGTCGAAGTTTTTAATATAGTTGATTAATTTTTTTCCTACAGAAAAATGTCATTGTCTCCAAATACTTTTTAAATTAAGAAACTGGTAGCTAGAACTTTTTGTACTTAAATAAACTTCTCTTTAACCGATTTCAATAAAATTTGGCATACTTATGTATGTTGGCTGACAATACAAAATTAAAAAAAAAAACTGGGATGGTGGGGGAGGATAGGCGGATAAGAGAGGGTTAATATATTACAAAATTAAAAAATTCCTTGATTTTAAATCAAAGCAGCTACGAATATTAAATTTTTAGATTTAAATTTACTGAATATTTTCTAATTTTGGAGGAAAAAAACATTGATGAGGGTGCCCAAAAGGGTAAGAGGGGGTTGATTTAGAAATCTATAACTTTTGAACCAATGATGCTACAAATATGAAGTTTTTAGATTTGAGTTTTACTTAATATTTCCTTATAGGTACTAGAGAAAAAAGTACGCTTGGGTTGGTAGAGAGGTTGGTATATTAAAAGATTCACAACTCTAAACCACAGCTAAAGTTATCAGATTTAAGTTCTACTTAATACGGTATAACCATTTTATTCTTAATTTTTGGGAAAAATTCAATCTCTGGAAGTCGATTCTCAGTGGTTATGGAAGGGAGGCTAACGGGCTGAAGAACCTATGCCCCCCCCCTGTGAACGCCCCTGCGAGACTAAAAAGCAGAAAAATTAAATAAAAAATGATTTTTAATATAGGTATCACGTTTAGTGGTATATTAAATCATTTTTTTATTCAAAGTTGGTTTGTAAGGCCCTTTAAAATCTTAAACATAAATATTAAATAATGTTTTGTCCATCCAGTTTTAGATCAAACATGAAAATCTAGAGGTCAATGAAAATATTATGGTCGATAGAACTTTGTAATTTTTAGAATAAATAACTACCTAAAAAGTTAAATTGTCAAAAAAACTCTAGATAGAACCTTGTAATTCTAAGGGGATGATATATGGAAGAATAATGTTTTGTTATGGACAGAAGAAATGAAGTATCAGGGTGGCAACGAAATTTGTAAAACACAATCCCGACTTTTCCCGTTTTCAAAATTTTCCCACTTTATAAAGTGAGTGCCAAGAGGCGGGAGCGAAGTTATTTTTGCGGAAACTATGGGACACACACTTAGATTTTGATTTCAAAAGCGATTTAAAAAAATTAATTTTGGGAAAAAAAACTTTACAACAAGGTAAAACTTGTAAAACAATGGTAGAAAAGAAAGAGACACTCTACTCTATTAAACGCCTTTTGCAAGAAACTTATCATCCTTTTTTTGCGTTTAAGTGAGAGTACCCATTTTTATGTTAAAAGATTGTCTACAGAATTTGAGAGGTCTGTGAACTTATAGGTAGGATTTTTTTTTAGTGACTTATACAAATCTTTTGGTCAATCACTTTTAAAATAATGGCACACCTTCCATATAAGTAAAATAAAATAAACTACATATTACTATACATAAAGTTAAAACATAAATGCTACTTTTAATGACACAAAACATCCCTTGTGAATATCATTTTGCAACTCCACCATAAAAAAATATTAAATTTGAGTTCAATCTCACTACAAATATGTTTATTTTGATGACATATGTGGCAAATACTACTGGTGAAGTAGTGTTAAAAATTTGGCATTTAAAAATTTTAATTATTTTTATTTTTTGAACGTCACTGGTATAGAAGTTTACACATGTATTTGAATAATATTTCGTGGTGATGAAATATGATATTTCTTATAGTTCTGTGCCAAATTTGGTGTTCGTAAGTAAAGCTGGTGAAGGGTTATCAAAATCAATATATATGTTGGAGAAATTACATGGATAAATTATGACCTTGATAAATAAAGACGCCCTATGAATAACATCTCGCAACTCCACCATCAAAAATTTTAAATTTGAAAGCAATCTTAAAATAAAAATGTTTATTTTGATGATATAGGTCTCAACCGCTACCGGTGAGAGAGTGTCATATATTTTGCGACTGAATTAATATTTTTTTTTTACTTTTTCAACATCACTGGTAGCCAAAGTATTGCGTATTCTGGTGATTGGTGCAAAACCGTGTAAATTTTGGTGTTTATAGGTAAAGCAAGTCAAGAGTTACTTAAAAAAACTTCCGAGGCCAACAAGTTCCTGGACCGCCATCTTTCATGACGTCATAGACCTACTTATCGCCATCTGTCATTACTCCACCATCGAAAATATTGATCTCTGAGTCAAACCCTACAGGAAACTGTAGAAAACGGAACTTTAACTCAAAAATGGCCACGGGGAGACATACACTTCTAAACTTATACTGTTGTGGGCTCTTGATATTTCATTTCTATTGGAAGCAGTGTCAGTAAAGTGAAGTCAAACAAGCGTCAAGAAATTGACGCGAAAAGTTAAAACACTGGTGACTTGGGACTACATACCAACATCTTCACATTAAACAGTAATTCTCGACTTTTTCCGACTCGACAAAAAACGGTTTTTACAGGTTTTGTTGCCACCCTGACTCTTAAAAAAAAAAGTTTCGCAACGATTTTATAGACAATTATTCACTAAAATGAATTGATGGAAAAGCACTGAATGACTAATAACAAACTAAAACCACAAAAAGTCCTACAATTTGTAATAAAAAAGTAATTTTATAGTTTTTGTGGGAAAACTACCCTTCCACTAAAGAGGACCTTTCTTCTGTTCATGTACGACCAAGGAACCAAAGAAACGATAGTGGGCTTTTGTATTCTCTCACTCGTTAAGTACCTGCCGTTTTTATCAATCGAAATCAAGAGTATACAGCTTAGATGAACTACATAAAGATACCCTATGGTTACGGAGACTGGTATAGGGTGGAGCACAAAAAATGAGTTTGGATGGCCTACTATTTTAAAACCAATGGTCTGATTAAAAAAAATATGTGTCTGAAAATAATATACTTCATAATTTTAGTGTAAAAAATGACGTTTTGTAAAAATTCAATGTTTTGTCGATCGTGTTCAAAGTGTGTGAACAGTTCAGGGTGCCTACAGAATTCTTCGAAAAGAAATCCCTGACTTTCCATGACCAACTGGTTAAAATTTTAGTGATTCTTACTTTTTTAAAAATCAGCCTACTACAACTGATCACACCTCTCGGTTAACATTTTTTCTTCCTTTTTTGAAAGTAATTCGTTACACTCAGATTTATTTGTCTATTTCAAACATCGATACGAAAATAATGATTAAAATGCGCCGTAGGCAAAAATCTTGAGGACATTCTAAAAATTATACAGAAAATTCTTCTAAAATGAGTTTTTGATGTTTTTTTAAAATATATTTTGGATTGGCATATACCAGGTGTCCCAAGGTGAGTAACCTATTAGAATATTTTGGAAACTATAAAATTGAAATTTTTCAACTTTCTATTCTCACATAAGTCCATGTAAACTATCTTTATGAAATACTCTCATATTTGCAGTGTTGCCATTTGCAGGAAAACTGGGCAACAACTTTCTTATTTTAAATTGAACACCCTGTATATTATTGCATTTTTGGATTCTACAAAATATTTTAGGTACATTTTATGTATAATTTCCTATACCATATATAAACATAGGTATGTTAAACTGTTTTTAAAATATTGACAGGTGAAAATTGACATTTAAAGTTAAGGATAGAGCCAAACGGTTTTTACATTCCTGTCCTAGTTTTTCACAAGCTATCGTTTTATACTATTTTTAACCAAGGGTTAAACTAACCTTGGGATATTTTAACCCTGGGTTTAGATATAAAACGATAGCTTGTGAAAAACCAAGATAGGAATGTAAAAACCGTTTTTCACCTGTCAATATTTTAAAAATAGTTGAACATAGGTATAGGACATTATACATAAAATGGATCTAAAATATTTTTAAAATAAGAAAGTTGTTGCGAGTTTTCCTGCAACTGGCAACACCACAAGTATGAAAGTATTTTATAAAGATAGTTTACATGAACTTATGTGAGGATAGAAAGTTTGAAAAATATCCATTTTATAGTTTCCAAAATATTCTAGTAAGTTACTCATCTTGGGGCACCCGGTATAGTGTCAATTATAGATCGATTGCCAAAATCATGTGATAAATGTCGGACAAATGCGCCGCAGGCGAATTTTTTTAGAAGTCTAAAAAATTAATTTTCTATATGTTTTGAACAGTTTTAAGAAAGGTGGCTAAAATTAAATTAAAAAAAAATATATTTTGGTCTCTTTCACGTTTTGATGAAAAAGTAGAAAAAAGTGTGTTAGGTTAGCTGCAAAGGGCACTTTTGAGTAAGTTCCATGACCAATTTTTTTTCCCTGACTTTCCAGAATGTGCGTTATTATTTGCTACGAAGTTTTCGTTGAACCCGGTGACTTCATAGAAATACAAAAAAAAAATAGAATGGGCATAAACCTGCGCGAATTGGCTAATAACGAGTTCAGCCATTTTGAAGGGCAGCAAGGAACAAAAATAGTTAGCTGCGGTACACATCAAATTAATTCTGTATTTTGCAAAAATGGGGTTACTATTACAGTTATGCAAGTATTGCTTAATCTAATATTTTGGTGAATTTCCAGAAAATCAGTAAGAAGATGCCAGCAATATTAATCGATTTGTATTCAAATCGAAATGTAAACCTACCACTAGCATTTTTTAAATGTTTTCGGATGGTAAAGCTCGAAGGCAACCGAGAGTATTGTTGGCACTTTTTTTTTACTCTTTTCAACGATATAAGTAAGGGAAGTATACTAGTTACTCATGTTTAAAGAGGATTCTAGCAATCGAAACGAATTTATTTCATATCAAAGGCGACAAAATTTTAATTCATATTTTGAGAGGTGATGAAAGATGGCAGGCAAGGAAACAACGAAAGTGACATGTTTGGTTGAGAAAACGGCGAGTTTGACCAATTTTGCTCTATGCTACCCTTCGAGATAGAGGCAATCATCGCGTATTTTTTTTTATTTCTGCGGGTGTCTTTGGGTAGTTCGTCTAAGGTAAACAGGCAATTTTAGAAGCAGTCGTGTATTAAACCGAACTAAAAACCTCTATTAATAATTTTTCAAAGGAAGTCTTACATTAAATTTGATAATTTTTTAAATAACCTACTACCTGTCAGCCACAATAAAATATTTACAAGTCAATAAGGTGATTTCGGTCGTTTTCCTTTTGCTACTTTTTTACCTTTATCTTTATTTTACGCGGGCGCAGTAGGTATCTGTCATGCTATTTCGGTAAGAGTAATATTCTCGCGAGTGACAATGCCCTTCCACTCTCGTCGGTGCGACATCAACTGACTGTCGTCCACTGTCGCTGGATGTCGCGAAACTTTTACCGATGTAAAGCAAAAAAAAAGAGATATACCCGCAGAAGGTACGTGTTAATATTATTTTACTTTCTTGTAATGTAATATTTAATATTGGCTGAACTATACAGGGTGTTTCACAACTTATGTCAGACTTTTAGACCATATTAGGTAGATTGAAAGTCATACAAAAATATACAGGGTGGATTCTTTAAACGGAACGGTGCTTCTAGCGGGTTGAATAGAAAAATCCAGAAACATGTCAACTGAGATTTTTAATTACCTTTAATCGTGCTAGCTTGGATTTTGTCTATGTCATTTAGTTTACGAGCAATTTTTTATTTTTTTTAATAGGACACCCTGTATATTTTGCAATTTTTGAAATCTGCAAACGATTCTCTCTTCAGTAATACCATATAGTAGGATCTATCTTTTACGATAATCAAGATATTTTTATCTAAATATGTATGGAAAATTTCGATATTCATTCAAATATCCCCCGTAATACAGGGCATAGACAACAATTCCATGTAAGTTTAAATGCCTCTATCTTGGAAACCATAAGAGATAGAGTATTAGTGTGTGGTATTGTCAAAAAGATAATTTTTTCTAGAATTCAAAAATGTCAAAATGTACGGGGTTTCCCATTAAAAAAAAAAAATATTTTTTGCCTTACCTCGTAAAAAAAACGTCATAAAAAAAATCCAAGAAAGCATGATTAAAGAAAATTAAAAATCTCAGTTGAAGTGTTGTGTGCGTTGGATTTTTTTATAAAACCAAATTCTAAGCCGTTAGAAGCACCGTTGAAATCCGTATTAACCGAGCGACGCCGAATTATTCGAGCATCAGGCCTAAACTACGGGGAATTATCCGGGGGAATACCAGAATTGCCGAAGCAACACGAACCGACTGATTTGATGGGACTCGTTATTATTTTCTTTCTGCAGACCTAGGTGTTTGTACGTTTTTATAACCCAAGTAGCATTTGGACGTCAAACTACGTCCTCTACTCGTCGACCCCAATCCGACCTAAATCGGGAATACAAATTCGGGTCGGCCCGACGTCGGTAATTGTACTTCAATGGTATAGTAGTTTACCTATGACGACGTAATAATACGTTAATTGATACCTAATGTGGTACTTGTTTAGTAAATTTTAGGTGAAACATATATTAACGAATTATAACTCACAAAAAATAAATGGCCACCTTTTTATTTCATTAACAATAAAAGTTATGATCAAAAGATCTTGGGAGGAAAGAACGAAATTTCAAAATTGGACGAGTGTCCCACAAGGAACACACAAAAGTCCAAAGCGAAAAGGGGAACAATTAATTGATGTTTCGCCCGGGGTGACTAGCGTGGGCTCGTCAGTGGATTCACTAGTCACCCTCAATCCAGACATCATTTAACGTGTGCGATGTGTGTTAAATGATGTCTGGATTGAGGGTGACTATCAGTGTGACCCCACTAATGCTCCAGATAAAGTGGACTGGAAGAAATATAAGTGCGAGCTGAAGGTCCATCAGATTGGTTGGGTTGGCAGCAAGCCAACAAATTGTGCAATTTGATGTCCCAGATGCAAAATTGTAGGTTAAGTATCCCTTCTTTTTCTTCGTTCCTTTTTTGGTAGGTATCCAAATAAGGGCCCTGAAATGCGACGTCGATTAAGGTAACAAGGCCGACGATGTTTCGTGGTCGATTTAGGTATAGGCGTTAAAACAGTCGGCTTTGAAACGTAAACTGACGTGAATCCGTCTGGGCAAATATTTGTACAAATTACGTTACCTAACACGTTTGTCGTTTGATTTAATAGTAGACAACTTTATTTTGTACCTAATACGACGTCACTTTATGAGAGATTAGGTTGGAAGACGGATAAATGCTACTTGGGAAGTTAAATATGTACATACATATTTATTAATTATAGTGAGTCTTAGTCGTATAAGATGGAAAAAAATAAAAGAAAAAGAGTTGTTATAACAATCGAGGAAAAGTTAAAAGGGAGTAATAGCAAAAGAATATGGAGTAGGCAAAGAACAGTGCTGCAGCAAGCAAGTGTCAACCCGTTTTAAGAGAAAATCAATGAAGCGAGCAGAATATGAAAAAATAAATAAAGTGTTGTTTAAGTGGTTTAAGCACCAAAGAGCCAAAGGTGTTGTTGTTTCATGACCAATTTTACAACAAAAAGCCCTAATAATAAACAGAGAATTTCCCGATGTTGACCATTTTACGGCCAGTAATGGTTGGCTTACCCGTTGGAAAGAAAGATATGGTGTGCGCCAGTTAGTCTTATGTGGAGAAAAACTTTCTGCAGACACAAATTCTGCTACAAATTTTAAGCAAACTTTTAAAGTGTTAATCGAAAGTCAGGGTTACACATTGGATCAAGTTTATAATTGTGACGAAACTGGCCTAAACTACAAGTTGCTTCCGTCAAAGTCACTACCATCGAGAGAGGAAAAGGCAGCCCCAGGTCATAAACGCAGTAAAGAGAGGATTACTTCTTAAATTTTTGGACAAAAACAAACTCCCCAGAAAGGCTATTTTACTTATACCGCCCAACGTCACCAGCATCCTACAACCCATGGCAAGACCGACGAACAAACATAAGTGTTTTAGAAGAAGCCAGAACAACTAGTATAGAAGCGCTTATCTTCAAGCACCAGCTTCGTTGGACTGGTCACGTTATCCGCATGCCCGAAACACGTCTCCCAAGGCAGATATTTTATGGACAACTGAAGGAAGGAAAGAGAAATCAAGGAGGTCAACACAAAAGGTACAAGGACGTTCTCAAAGGCAATATGATGAACGGCAAACGATAGGGCTTCATGGCGCCGAACAGTCCATGAGGGAGCACAAACTTTTGAAGAGCAACGACGTAGACTAGAGACAGAAAAGAGAGAACGTAGAAAGGAGCAACAAAATGGAAGAATGGATGACCAACAAGACCCGGCTGCTGCCGGAGACTGGGTATGCCAGGACTGTGGAAGGGTGTGCGGCTCGAGAATTGGCTTACATAGCCATCAAAAAACGCACAACAGATAGCGACCATACAGAATAGAGGAAAATCATACTCGGTATCGAGTGATTGCCTATGATGATGACAACCCATGGATCAATCCTTGAAAATTTAAAGAAAAAGTACAGACGTTTGTTTCTTGAACATATAATGATAGAAAATAACGAACTTACTGTGACTTTGCGGCAGATTACCTTAAAAGATGTGATCTACTGGGTAAGTCAAGCTTGGAATTCTGTCTAACCCACAATACAAAAATCCTGGAACAATATTTTGATCCAGGATGATGACACAGAAGACGATTTGCCTTTAAATCAGCTGGCTGTAAGATTAAGGGAGTGAGGATGAGATGACCTTGTTTGATTTAATGAAACAAATAGAGGGATGTGAAGATGTTACAGAACAGTATGTAGATCAATGGATTTCTTCTGATGACCATGAGCAAGAGCTTTCTATAGAAGAAATAGTCGCCTCTGAACAATCTCAAGAGAAAGACCTGCTTGAAAACGAAGATGTTCTACTTTTGAAAAGATTGAGAGATATTGTAGCAAGAAAGAGAAGCTTTCAAAAAAAGCAAATTCTTATAATGATTATTTTAATGCTGTATATTAGTTCCTTTTTCTTTGTATCATACTAAAAAAACTGATACTCCGCACCACAAAGCGACGTAACATTCAAAACTGAACCAGCTAATATTGCATAGTTTGTTTGCTTTCTATGGTACGACACAGAGATAAGTGAGGGGCGGGCAACGCACCTGCTTGCTGATGCTCTTTTTTTGTTATCGTCATTTCTAACACCGATCAGTATTAGGAATCACGTCTGTCATTTTTATACATAAGTTGTGAAACACCCTGTATATAAGCCAATTTAGACTATGCCTGGTAAACATATAAACTTTTAAATGTATTATGTAAAATTACATAAAACATAATTAAAATTATTTAAACTAAAAAAAAAACGAAACAATTTGGAACAAAACCATGGAAAAACTCTCTAAATATGGCTACTGTCGCGGCTACAGGAGAAAAAGTTGAAACAAATTTAACTCTGCCAGCGGCAGATGAGTGGGGGAAATAGGAAAGAAGCTGCTTAATTGCTATTGATCAACGAACGACACGTCGAAACTCTTGAGAACGGGACTTAACTCTCTCTCTAATTAAGTTAGGAGTAACGAAGCACTAAAAAACGGATCTAAAGTATTTTTCCGATTTTATTAAAGTTAACAGCATGCTGCTGCTATCGCGCAGAATAAAGGTAAAATTGTAGCAAAAAAGTAAACCAAAATCACCCTAATACTAAAATTTTGATCACATGTTTCTTAAATGTGTCTTTTATTAAATCACTAATCTGAGCACGTGTCTGTATCGGCCGAGACGTACCATTTATTATTCTTTTCTCTTTTTAACACCAGATGGGGCTTGTAACTCGACGACGGATTGCTCTGTTCCTCTTGCTTCAGTTCGTTCTTCACTTCGTTTTTGACGTAAGGGGGACATTCTTCTGTCGTGCTACCTATCAAAGAACATAAGAGAAAGTCAGATACATAAAGCATATACCTACGGACTTACAGAAAACTCTCACTAAGGGCATCGCAAAAAAAAGTTACAGCGCCTCTGGGGAGGTCTTTTTATTGAAGTTTTTTAGTTTTGTGCGTTTTTGGTCTTTTTTGAACTGTTAAAGTAATAGATTTTTGTAATAAGTACAATTGGAAAACTATGCCCAAGTGTTGTGTCCCAGTGATCCTCTGCATCATCGCTTTCCACACCCTAGAGATCAAGCTCGCCAAAGACAATGGTTTGCCATCTGAAACGCTTTATAGGTTTAGAGTGTGCACCCGAAAATTTAAAGAAAAAAACTATTCAAAAAAATGTGGACGAAGCCTTCTAATGCGGCATGTAATCTTTACTGGTAAGTACCGAGCAAGGTTTCTACATACCAGAGGAAAAACAGCCTATTCAGTAGAGAGTTAATAGACCACTAATTTAACGTAACCGTATTCTTTTGCCCACATACAAACTGCTAATGTAAATTGAATAGAAAAGAAAACAACAATTCCTGTTTTCGGAAATTCACTTTCAGAAAAAAATTAAAAACCTAAACAAAAAAACAAATTATCACCTACCAGCTCAGAAATAAATCTGGCTGATTGCAAGAAATAACCGAGCGGGCCCCGTTAAGCCTCTGTAAGTAACGTATTTCGTTTCGGTTATTTTTGGATATATTTTGATGGTCTATTAACGCTCTAATAGGGCATTTATTTAGCCTATTTGTCAATCACATTTTTTTTAGCCCATTCCATTCAAAAATGCTGATGGGCAACCAGTTACACCGAATTTTTTCAAAATGAAGAAAAATCGCTAGTCTTAAAAGAAACTGCTGGTATTGAGGCCGACATGGGAAGCATAATAAATAGTTTATTAATAAATACAATAGTTTCGATATGTATATATCTTCTTAAAAGAATAATATAAAATATTAAATACGACGCATTTGGTTTATTTCTTAAATTTATAGTCATTAGAATCAACAATATTTTGGAAAATAAAATTAATTATTGATGAATTAGATTTTCCAAAATAATGTTGTTTCTAATGAACTGAAATACTTTAAAAAATATCCGAATTCAAATTTTCCGGCGCCGCTACCCTAATTCAAGCTTCGAGACCAAATCACTAGAGGCGCAACGCTAGCAAAAAAACTTATAACACGGCTTTCTATACCCGTGTGTACATATTTTGTGGTCAGATAAGAGCTTAAGAAGAATTTAGAAAACAGATTCTTTTTCCAACAAAAAAAAACATATGATTTAGTCGAGGGAGTAACCACTGTTGGCAATCATGTCACATATATTATCCGTTCGTAGTCCCTTGCAGCCCCTGCAACTACCTAAACCTCACCAAACCCTGGCTTGCAAAACCTAAGAGCGATATTTACTAAGATGGGTTAGGGTTTACGACTATGGGACGCAAGAGGTTTTTTGCGGGTTTTTCTTTAAATTTGAGTAAAACTTGTTGAAATTTTGGATTTCCTATAATCATATAAATGATTTCATAGGGGGAAATCACAGCTTTTCCAAAAATTTCGTGAAAAAAATGAAAATGACGAAGCAAAAGGGAGCCTTCTACATCTATAAACGCGTGAACCAACAATTTTGCCAAATTTTAATTTTGTCCATCTTTATAATATTTTCTACATTTTTCTTCTTTTTCCCAACCGCCCCCCTTTTTTTAAATAAGGTACGAAACATTTTTAATTTTGAACTATTTAGTTATTTTATCATTTTCACTTACAAATGGTAACGAAAAGCAGTTGAGAACTCTCCCCTCCCCCCTCGTAACACTTTTACCTACTCCCCCTTGCCGTTACTTAATTTATGGACTCCACCAAGAGGTTGCAATGTGGACTTTAGGCGTAAGGCAAGGTCTGGGAGAAACGCAGGGAGAGAGTGGGCAATTGCCCTCCCTCTTCCCAGCTTCTGCAAAAAATCTCCGAATTTTCATAAATTAGTAAAATTGCTAAAATCACACGTTACACTTCCGGCCCCTAAAGCACAAGAATTTACCGTTGAAGGAAATGACGAAGCAAAAGGGAGCCTTCTACATCTATAAACGCGTGAACCAACAATTTTGCCAAATTTTAATTTTGTCCATCTTTATAATATTTTCTACATTTTTCTTCTTTTTCCCAACCGCCCCCCTTTTTTTAAATAAGGTACGAAACATTTTTAATTTTGAACTATTTAGTTATTTTATCATTTTCACTTACAAATGGTAACGAAAAGCAGTTGAGAACTCTCCCCTCCCCCCTCGTAACACTTTTACCTACTCCCCCTTGCCGTTACTTAATTTATGGACTCCACCAAGAGGTTGCAATGTGGACTTTAGGCGTAAGGCAAGGTCTGGGAGAAACGCAGGGAGAGAGTGGGCAATTGCCCTGCCTCTTCCCAGCTTCTGCAAAAAATCTCCGAATTTTCATAAATTAGTAAAATTGCTAAAATCACACGTTACACTTCCGGCCCCTAACGCACAAGAATTTACCGTTGAAGACTTTTACCGGCGCGTAAAATGACATCACTGCACAAATCAGAAAACCGCGCAAGACCACCAAAACAAAACAAAAAATAAGCAATTTCCCAACCTAAAAATGCATTTATTTGCTTGCGCGGTATATTCTGCGCGGTTAAAGGGAGTATTTTTTACATACGCTATTCTTTAATTTGCGCTGAATCATATATTATTTAGGCGAAGATGTTCACGTTTGCGCGGTTTGTGGATAAGCCGGTATCAGTTCTACACTATAATTGCTTGTTTGCTTGAAAAATAACAGCGCACAGCGCGTACAGCGCAATATTTATACCGTGAAAGACTGCTTTTTAAGATACCGCGCGCTACCAGTTACCGCAAAAATTCATACTTCTTAATTTTTTACCTAGGAGCGTATTTAATCGCCTTTGACAAGGTATGCAAACGCCTAAGCAAACCAGATGGGTGTATGTAAGAAATCTTTGGTTTCATTTAATTATTTAAAATTAATTTTAAAATTATATGTAAAAGGCTTTTTTCTTGATTTAATTACCATACGTGCCTATACATTGACTTAAAAAACGCCCTGAAATACCCAATTGAAGCAAAAAAAGGCCTGGATTTTTTTTTGTAATTAATATCAAAATATCAACCAAATCGTGATTGTTTTGAATTTAAAGCAGATAAACCACATCTTGGAGGTGGTATATAATATACGATGATTTTACTCAAAATACAACATCCCGTGTCACTTTGACAGTTCTCAGATTTCTTGTTTACCCCGATTTTATTAATTTTTACGGATTATTTGGACTGTTTTAAGAAAAAATGGCCTTACGCATGTCATACCAGTGCACTTTGATGTCCATCAAGGTAAACATATCTTATGAATTGCGGCATAGTTACCCCATCCGATTTAGTTAAAACAAAAATTAGTAAAAACTAAGCTAGTTACCTGAGGAATTGGAACTCCTAAGAGGGCTCACGTTGATAGGTGGAGTGAAACTCTGGCCTACTCGAGTATCATACTGCTGGAGCATTTGAGCGATATCTCTAGGAGGAGATTTGGTGGAATCTCGAGACCTATAATTTTAACGTAAACACAGCCATATATACGAAAAATTGAAATAAAATAATTTTACATTTTATATAAGATCCAGCTTTTTTTATGTCGACCCCTATAAGTAGTCCACTATAATAGTTATTTTAGGCCGCCGACTTCAAAAAAGTTGGATTTTAAGTAAAATTACAAATTATTTTATTCCAATTTTTTGATTAAGTTTTTATTTTATAAATTTTTAGTGGTAAAGGACTTTTTCCATACACCTTCTACCGGGTACAATGGGCCCGGAGAAGTGACCCAAGTATTCAAATTAAAATGCAACTTTTACTTTGTCTTGCCTTTTCGAATTACACTTATGAGCCCAAAGCCACGACTTACGGACTTTTAAGTATGTTGTACTTTTAAGTATGTTTTTCAATAAAAAATAAAATGGGACCATGCACCACGGCACGCTCCTGAATCGAATAAAAAAAGAAGTTTAAAAATCGGTTAAGCCCATCGATTAACTATAGACCTGGCAGTCCATTTATAAATCAGTGGCGCATCCATGAATTGGCTTCGGGGGGGGGGGGAGGATAAATAATTAAAAAAAATAATTTAAAGTAAAAATGTGACCATAATTGATACAATGAAACAATTTAAAATTTTATTATTTTATTTATCCAAAATTTGTTGTCAAAATTCATGGGTCAAACGCCTTGCCTTCTGCTCAGCTGGGGAACCTACTGGACGACTCCAGTTTTCGCATTGCCATTGCTCTGAGAATTGGTCGTCCGGTGTGCATACAGCACACCTGCGCTTGCAACGAAACAGTCGATATTTATGGACTTCACGGTCTTAGTTGCAACAAAAGCGCAGGTCGGCTGTCGAGACACTGGATGATCAATGATATTATTAGGCGCGCTTTGGTAACAGCTGGATTTCCAGCTTTACTTCAGCCGCCTGGTACGTGCAGAAGCGATGGCAAGCAATGGAAAGGCATTAGTTTGGGACGCAACATGCAGGCACACTTTGACAGAATCATATCTGAAAGAAAGTAGCAAAAGGTCTGGTGCGGCTGCATGTCTTACCGAAAAAATAAAAAGAAAAAAGTATGAGGAGCTGGAGGATCGTTTTTTCTTTGTCCCTTTTGCAGTTGAAACTTTCGGTCCTTGGGGAGAAGATGCAAAACAGATGACATCTGACTTGGCAAAATATTTAAAAGTAAAGAGGCAAAAATTTCTTAATTCAAAAAATCGGTTTGGCAATCCAACGGGGTAATGCTGCCTCAATATTGGAATCCATTCCAGCAGGATCAGGTTTGGATGAATTTTTGAAATATAGGATAATTTTAATTTTGATTTATTATGTTATTTATATATTTATCATAAATGTATAATTATGAGTTTGTCAAACAAAACCTGCATTACATCCTTAATATATATACAGGGTGGATTCTTTAAACGGAACGGTGCTTCTAGCGGGTTAGAATTTGGTTGAATAAAATAATCCAAAAGCACGTCAACTGATATTTTTAATTTTCTTTAATCGTGCTATCTTGGATTTTTTTATGTCGTTTTGTTTACAAGGTATGGCAAAAAAATATATTTTTTTAAATAGGACACCCTGTATAGTTTGACATTTTTGAATTCTAAAAAATATTATCTTTTTGACAATACCACACACTAATACTCTATCTCTTATGGTTTCCAAGATAGAGGAATTTAAACTTGCATGGAATTGTTGTCTATGCCCTGTTTTACGCGGGATATTTTGAGTGAATATCGAAGTTTGCCATACAAATTTAGATAAAAATATCTTGATTATCGTAAAAGATAGATCCTACGGTGTGGTATTGCTGAAGAGAGAATTGTTTGCAGATTTCAAAAATTGCAAAATATACAGGGTGTCCTATTTAAAAAAAATAAAAAATTGCCATACCTCGATGGCAAGATAACACGATTAAAGGAAATTAAAAATCTCAGTTGACGTATTTTTGGATTTTTTTATTCAACCAAATTCTAACCCGCTAGAAGCTCCGTTCCGTTTAAAGAATCCACCCTGTATATATCCGCCCTTTTAAAAAGCAAATTAATTTAGCCCAAATTACTGTTGTGTTTTCAAGTTATATTTTTGTAAATTTAAGATTATTACTAGTACGGCTGGCGTAAATCGGATGATTTCTGCGCACACGTACACTTCTCTCCACATAAAAGTGGTACATCAGAAGGTAGCTGCAAATACGATTTTTTATTTTTTCCTATGTGCAACACTGACTTTTTGACTTTGTCATTTTAGGTTATATTTTTGACATATACAGACCGCTTCAAGCTACTGCGAACATAGGGGGAATCAATTCCAATTTACTCTCCGTGCCGTACGACCGAGGTGGATTCGAAGCACGCTGCAGTGTTATCTTTTGGAAATTCATTTTGTTTTTATTATTTTGTTTTATTTCTGCCTTGCTCGAGAAACAGATGGGTAAGTTCTTAATTGAAATAATACATTTTTAAAACCAAAAATGGATGTCTACGAAGTTGCCGAAAAAGTGCAGATGGTCAAATGGTCAAATCGTCATAACCCAACACACGTTCGATATTGGTCGAGGGAAAATTTGCATTTGTATTTTGACGTAAGAACACAGTATCCCCAAAAACTAAATTTTTTGGGGGGGGGGTATTATAGGGGAACACGTAATTGGGCCATTTTTTATTAACGGCAATTGCAATTTGAATGGTCCTAGATACTTGGATCTACTGCAGCAGCACATTATTCCAACTGCTAGGCAGTTGTTAGGTGTAAGATTTGGTGAAACATGGTTTCAACAAGATGGTTGATCCGCTCACAATGTTGGCCTTGTTAGGGAATATCTTGATAATGTATTTCCTAATCGGGTTATAAGTACACGGGGAACTATTTTATGGCCAGCTCTATCTCCCGATCTTGCTCCTAATGACTTCTATCTGTTTTTGAAGAAGCTTTTGAAATTATCACCCCTAACATGCTTGGAAACGTTAGAAGGGGTTTTTATAGTAGGCTCGGATATTGTCTAGCCGAGCAAGGAGGACTTTTCGAACATTTGCTTTAATTTTTTTTTGACTGGGAGAATCTTTTTGGTTTTTAGAATGTATTATTTTATTTTGAGAACTTGCTTTTATTTTGTTTCTCCTTATTATTTTCATTGTAACACGTCGTCACTGATAAATCTGAGCAGTTGACAATAAAACGCTCTTATTTATCAGTGACAAAAAATAAGAAAATTACGTTATAAAAATTTGCGTATTTATTGACCAAATTCCGGTTTCATTGACTACGCTCCACACAGCACCGTGGTTAGAGGCGTACTAAATACCAAAGGAAAGTCATGCAAGTGGTGATCGCAAGCCTGAGTATTGGTTGCTTCACTGATAGGCGTGCGGTGTCTCTGCATGTACGTACACTGGCAAATTAGACTTCTTCCGCCCTATGTTCGCAGTAGCTTGAAGCGGTCTGTATACTCTTTTTATAAGGAGACAGCTTGTTTATATTTTACCAATTCAAAATATAAGGACACTAAAAATAAAAACCACATTCCAAAAAAGCAAAAATGTTTTATTCACTAAACTAAAGCTACACAGTATGTGGTCTTTTCAAATAGCTGATTATGAAAGAAGCAAGTCTACGATAGTAACCATAATTAATCGATTTCAAAAAGAAGGAACTGTCCCTCGAAAGGAAGGCACTAGTTTGACGAAGCGCAAAATAATTAAAAGGCCAGAAAATAACTAAAATTTAAAAAAAATATAGCGTGTCATGGTACCGTTGGCTGCAATGTTTTGAAGTCTTCTGGGCATTGAATTGGCTAAATTTTCAAATAAGTTTGCAGGTCAAGGCAAAACTTCAATACTATTATCCTGGAACCATCGCTGCGCAATTCTGGCCGTATGAACTGGACAGTTATCTTGTTGGAATACAAAATGATCTGAATAAGGGACTTTCACCTCGGAAGCATATTAACGTAAACTTCGGCTGTAAATCGCCCATTAATTCTAAATAGAGCGCCATGACCCCGATTCAAGTGCCGGCTATTTTAAATAGCGACCCGACTTTCAAACCGAGTTTACACGTACGGTTGTAAAAGGAAACTGAAGTTTACTTTAGTTACCTACTTTGGACTTGAAATATATATAAATTGATTTTTTTATGAGTTTTGTGATCTTTCAATGCAAGTATGCTATCGAAATGTGATAAAACAACCTTTGTCTTTGTTTTAGCACCAATAAACATTTCTAAAGTTTTCTTAAAGCAACTATACAAACGTGCCATCGAATTTTTAAGAACAAATTTGCTGATGCACTGTTGCCAGTGCTCCGACCCAAAGAGAGGTCGGTTTGAAAATCGTTATCTTTTTGCAGGAATTTTACGCCTTACAACTTATGAGAAAAAAAATTGAGGGATATTTTAGGACTTATGAGGCATAATACCAATAGAATAGTATAATATTTTGATTTAAATTATAATATTTACTAAAACTCATTGCCAAGGATAGGCAACCAATTATATATATCACAATATATATATATATCGCTGGAAGGCCACCGTCGTCTCGGCTCGCTTCGCTGACTTCACAGTAAACTAACTGTGGCTGACTTCAATTTGAAATATAACCTCAAAAGTTGTTATTTATTTTGTTAGTTTTCATTTTTCTCTGCGCAACTTTTTAAAAATATTCTCGTCAGAAGTTCGATGTTAACTTTTGCTGTATCAAGAGGTAAATAAAAATGCCTCATCTTTCATGTAAATAGTGAAAATTCAAAGAAAAAAGATAAAAACTTAAAAGTCCAATTTATACTCAACGTGTGGAGTGCTTAAAAAAACAAATTTACCTGGAGTTAACATCTAATAACTAGTGATAAGTTAAAAAAGAAAGAATCTATGAAAACAAGCCAGAAAACGCCTGCTGGATTTCAAGGAAATAACCCATAAAGAGGTAAGGATGAACATGCATGCTGCAAATTATAAATATTATTTATTTGAGTACACACTTAATACATTAACTGCCAGATTGGGAAAACGGTAATTATGTAGTATACGGTTTTCTGCCATTTTTGATTTTTTATGAAAAATTCTTTATGGGTGCACCTACTAGGGTCCCTAGGACCCCAAATCGCCTGCGCCCGATTTTTCTTTTTTTTTTAAAGAGAAAAAAGGGTGCCCGGGAGGGGGTTTTAATGTGTTTTTTTGATTGTTTTGGGTTGGGTTGGATTAGGTTGGGTTGGACTGTGTTGGATTGGGTTGTTTTAGTAAAAAAAAAAATAAAAAAAAACAAAAAAAAATAGAAAAAATACCAACCGGCGCAGGCGGATTTGTGGTCCTAGGGACCCTAGTAGGTGTCCCCATAAAAAGTTTTTCATAAAAAATCAAAAAAGGCAGAAAACTGTATACTGCATAATTAACGGGAAAACAAACCATGAAAGAGAGATGAGACCATGAAAGAAATCTCCAGCAACAAGTTGTGAATATTTTATAGTAGAAATGATCGTAAGACTAGCAGTGTGTTTGATTTGTTCATATGACTAAATAACGGAGATTTTTAATTTTGAAAATTAACGCAGTATCATACATTTAGAAATAACCATCTGTTCATCTTCTTTGAATCCATAAAACTTGAATGAATTTGAGGGGTAAGTGTTAAAGAGACATGAGTCAAGGACTGCATTAATTGTCTGAAAGGTGTGATTAAAGCTCCAAGCTTTGATTTTAGAAATTTGAAATCTCGGTTATTTAAAGTCATATGGACAAATCACATACAGCTCTATTTTTAGGATCATTTCTACTTTAGAAATAACACAACTAATATTTTTGCTAAAGAACCCCTTTAATAAATAATCAACCAGATGTTACACATTATATAGGAACATCAATATTTATTTAGTATCATTTTTGTTTTTGATTCATATCTGACTTTTTCTTGCTCAGTAACAGAGAAAAGATAGAGGTGTGGCAATCAACGTCAAACCAGAACAATATGATCTAGTTTATAAATCAGGTTTACCTACTACCTCTAAGGTGACCACAATTCCCAAAATTATGTCACTTTTTTTGTAGCAAGCAACCCAGTCCATGTAATCAAGGGGGTAGCCGCTCATGGCAGAACATGTGTTATATTCCATTGCATTAAAATTACTTAGACATGCCACTAATGACAGTAAATCCACAAATTTTGTTCTAGCAGAGTTTACCTTTTTAAATTAAAAAAAAAAATTACTGCGATTTTGTGAAGTGCCACTTTTCTTATGGAACTTTCAAGGGAACTTTTAACATGTTTTGTTTTTATTTATTATAAGTACTAAAAATTATTTTAAAATAATAATTGAATTATTTAAAATTGGATCTGAACATATACAAGTGGTACACACTGTAAGCATTAGTTTATAAAATTTTAAACAAATCAGAAAGTGTGGTTATTATAATTTTAACACTGTCACCTTCTATACATAATCATAATTATAATAATTTAACTTTTTAAATCCTTAGTAATATTTTAAATAATTATTATTTATATTTAGCTGAATAATATATTACCTATCCAATAATATTTACATGCAGAATCATTTTTTGTTTTTTAGATCAACATTAACTGGAATGGTTAGGTGCATCCTGGTGCATCTTAAGTTGAAGAAGGGTTCCACCGAGGGTTATTCTACCTTGAGTTCCACTTTATCTCTGCAAACTGCAACAGCTAGTGGGATAGGTATGTGTAAATTTTGAAATTTTTACAGCATCACATGCTCAAAATATTAAAATTACAATTAGCTTTCTTACAATTTTCTTTAAATGCCTAATCGGAGGCTTAACTTTGGGCTTAACCCTTTACTTCACTAATGAAACACTAAAGATTCATTTATCATATTTTATAAGCTAGACTTGCAATCTTTCCAAATATAATAAATCTCTATAAGTTACCTACCATTTCTGTACATTGAATATTTTTTTAAAATTATTGGTGTGGGCTTCTAACCAAACCATATAGGTAGATACCAAAAATGCAATTTTTACAATTTTTGTCTGTCTGTTTATTTGAGCCAGCATCATACAAACACTGCCAGGACGATATTAATGGTACTTTCACACTTTCATCAAAATCGGTTTACAGAAACAAAAGTTATGACATTTAAAGCAATAAAAATGAGCAAAAAGTGAGTAAAAACGCAGATCTCCACACGTTTTTGTTAAAATGCCCCTGCTTACATTAAAGTTTTATATTGCTATGTATCTTTAGCGGTACAAAACCTTAAAAAAAAAACATTTTCAGATGCTTAGGTATACTTAAATCTTATTATTTTCTATAGTCTATAAGAAAATAATAGTAAAATTGAAAAAATCCATTATCATGGAACGTGTAATTAGTGTTAACTGTCAAACTAAAAATATTAAAAAATTCTCGAATTTGTACAAGTTATCATAAACGACTAATTTTTCGATATTGCACTAAGAAAAAACCAAATAGTTTTGTCGGAAATTTTGCAAAACTTTAAATTGCTGTATCTTAGAAACTATTTTCCCTACAAAGACCAAATTAATCTCATTTTGTTTTTAAATTTTCTTTTATAGCCAATTGCCGTGACCGAGGCTGTAACATTAGTCGTTATAGTTGTCAAACTTTTGAGAAAAAGTGAGAAAATTGAGTGATTTTTGATGATCACATACATCATATCAAAAAATCAGAAATACCTCATTTCATCCAATGAACTATAAGTTTTCTGAGGGACGTGAGACGGCAGCCTAAAAATGTCTCCAAAGAAAAATAATTATTTAGAAAAATAATTGCGATTATATCACTTATGTGTTAAAAGTTCCGTAAGACAAGTTTCATTTTTGACAATTAGAGTGATAATTTTTTTAAAGAAGCAAAGTCGAAATTACATTAATTTTTCTGTCATTTGGGTTTTCTTTCTTGAAAATAAAACTGGAGCTTGAAAAATTTTTGGTGATTTTTAAAATCTACCAGTATAACCTCCAAAAGTTTTTTTTACATGCTAACATTAACTAGAACGGTTTTGATTTGCCCCATGTGTTAAAGGATATCTTGATTTGTTGGCAGGGTATTATTCTAACCCTACTTTTCAGTTTTAGGAGTTGGGTTGGACTCCCAGACAGTGAATCATATCGTCATATCAAAGATTGTCATATAATAGTATTTCAAAGATTTGGACTACTGTTAACTACATTAGAAATATTTCCCAGAGTAGAGGATATGCTGGGAAAAAAGGTAACTAAACAACATTTTATACTGTAAGTCTAGTAATATTTAATTTACAAAAATTCTTCAGCACTCCAAATAGTCAGGCCACATCATATACCCTCGCAAACAAATATAGATCCGGAGTTTTTGACTTTTGATTCATGTTTTTGGATCATTGTAAAAGTAATTTATCTTGGGTAGACATTGAGCACTTGGGTCGAACTATTTTAGGGACCACACTGTATTTTTGTATTAAAAAGCTTAAAATTTGCATTTTTTTGTGTGGAAAAGGCTAAATATCAAAAAATACTTGGCCGATCGAAAAAAAAGGCAACCACTGATTGAAAGAAAATTTCTTTCTATAAAAAATTCCTTTCGAAATGTGATTTTACATCCCATTGTCAACAATTTTTGTTTGGCACTTATCTTTGTATACATTTGGGGTGACCCAAAAGAAAACGATTGAAAATACCCTTAATCGCACCCTCTAAAATCAATCAAATCAAATCAAACTGTGCTTTATTATCTGAAGACATAGTCTTATTGACAAAGCAAAAAATTAGTAATTAACTTACCTAAATCCTAAATTAAAAAGATGTACCTACATTCTATATTATTATGATCTTTTGGTCATTGGTCAAAGTCTAATATTAAATGTATTCAGAATTTTTTAAAAAAGGCATTTTAACAATTTATATTTTCTACATGTTTATACAATATAGTAATGTTGTAACTAATATTAAAAGATTCATTCTTGGTATATTAAAAATAATTATAAAATTTAAAATCATAAAATGAAAAAATGACAAGAGGACATGGTTGAGACACACTAACAAATTCAAGTGTATAGTGGTTTACAAAACAACACTAAAATGTCTCCCTATAATACTCATCAAAACTGTAAAAAGCTTTTTCCTCAAAACAGAATCTAACAGTACCTCTAAATTGCTTCATCCCATCAATTCTCCTTATTATCAAAGGCATATGGTTGTAGAGTTTTATCTTCATAAATGCAAAAGTTTTTTGTTAAAGCTAACTTTGCAATTGGCAATGGTAATGGCAGATTATCGAATCGACGTGTAACATGCGACTAGCTGGATGTAGAGCTTCCTGATTTTTTAGATTGTAAAATATTTTTTTTTCCAAAGGTAACAATCTATTAATTTGTAAACAGGGTGAGCCAAAAAAACTACTTAGAAGCCGTTAAATAAATTATAAATCCCATTTGCAAATCTTTATTATGTGAATTTTCTTGACCGCGATCTAGTGATTTTTCTTTATAATATTGAGGAATAGTATTCATTTATATGTAGGGGGACCACAAAAAACCGGACTGTTTTGTTTTAACTGGCAGTTTTTTATTTATTGTCGGAATCACAAAAAAGAGTTTCGGAAAGGTAATAAAATAGACTTTTTTCAGATATGTCAAAAAGTGACATTTATCAAAAATTAAAAATGGCGGATGTCCTAAAGTTTTATACATATTGAAAAACCGTTGAGTTTTTTTTGAGACACTTTGTATATTTTTTTGCAACTGCAAAAAACTTCTATCTATTGTCTGTAAACTGATGTATCATTTGATAAATTCTATTTAGAAATAAAAAACTATGCATTTTTTTCGTATACCAACTTTTTGCATAAAATAAAAACAATAAACTTAAATTAACCGGACTGTTTGGTTTTAACTGCCAATTTTTTATTTATGGTCGGATTTTAATGCAAAAAAAAGTTTTCGAAATAGAGTTTGCAAATATGTCAAAAAATGACATTTATCAAAAATTTAAAATGGCGTATGTCCAAAAGTTTTATGCATCTTAAAAAACCGTTGGGTTTTTTTTTTGAGACACTTTGTATGTTTTTTTTGCATCTTCTATTTATTTTCTGTAAACAGATTATTTTATACATTCTATTAAGAAAAAAACTATGGCTTTTTTTATTTCGTATACCAACTTCTTGCATGAAATAAAAACTGCTAATAAATTTAAGTTAACCGGATTTTGTTATCTTTTCGCCAATTTTGTTGACAATGAGACTCTACGTATGCTAACAATTCTTTTTCTAAATGTCAAAAAATTAAATTTTGTAAAATTACAATTTTATGCGTTTTAAAAAACCCATTGGCTTTTTTTAGACACACAAAAAAATGCAAATTTTAAGCTTTTTAATACAAAAATACAGGGTGGTCACTAAAATAGTTTGGCCTGGGTGTTCAATGTCTACCCAAGATAAATTACAGCCACAATGATTCAAAAACATGAATCAAAAGTGAAAATCTCCGGACATAATTTTTTTTGCGGGGGTATACGATGGGGCCAGGACTAAAAATCTGAGGTGGGTGAACCCTAAAATTACCTTTAAAAGTGCATTTTTCTTTCAATGAGTCGAAAATCGTGAAAACACTTGAAATAGTCAATATCATTTTATTTCATAGGACCAGTGGAGTGCTTATGATAATTTAAGTGACTAGAAATATAATTTTATTTTGGTTTAGAACTTTTTTATAATAAGGTTATGGGTAACACACTAGGGCTGGTTTTTCTTGAAAAAAAATACCTTCAAATCATTTAAGTTTCAATTTTTTAAAAGATATGCAACAAGTGGCTTAGAAGTATATTTCAATATCGCTTCAATAATATGTAGTGTATGGTGAAATGCTGTAGAAAAAATCTAAACAGTAAAAAACCTCAAAAAAAAACTCCTAGTGTGAAGTCATTAAACAATTTAATTTATTAGGGTGCTAACATTATTCTTTATTTTAAAAATTTAAGTTTGTGTTGAAATTTCGAATTTTTACAATAATTTTATTAATTACAATTTTTTTTAAATAGTCAGTGAATCACAGTTCTTACAACTTTTTGACACGTTTAAAAAAAATCTTACTTATGGCCTTGTTTTAAAAAAGTTCTTAACAATTTACTCATTTCAATTACTAGTTGTTTCAGTGGTCTTTTAACTTTTGTGGCGACCATTTTGACAATTAACTCATGTAATAACTGTCATCAGTGTCAAAAATGTCACTCACTAGCCTTTATATTGGAGGTATCGATTTACATTGTTATATGGGGAATTTTCACTGCCGCCTATTTGATTTTAAACTTTTTAGTCCACCATACCAATATGGGACTAATAAAATCGTGATATTTTCACTTTTTTATCAAGTGAGTTACTAAGGTTCCAAAACACCTTAATCGACGAAAAAAAAAGTTGTCTGTTGTCGGTTTGTATACACGACAACTCGAGAATACCTTTGGGTACAAAAATCCTCTATCGGCTGACCATGAACTGATTAACTTTTGGGTAGGGTGGTGGGGGGTTGAAGGGGGAAAATCGGATAAAATATTTAAAAACATTGTAACTTTGGAACAAAAGCAAGTATCGATATACGGTTTTCAGATTTAAGTTTCCATGAATATGGACTACAAATTTTGTTATAAAGTCCAAATTCGTGGGAGGTCTAGTTTTAGAGTTATTTGGAAAAACGTTCAAATATATAAAAAAATTATAACTTTAGAAGTAAAGCGGGTATTGATATGATGATGTGGGGTTTTCAAATTTTAGTTTTCGTAAATATTACCTACAAATTTTGTTATAAGGTTCAAATCTTTCAAAGCTACAGTTTTCGAGATATTTTCATCCTTTAAACATAAAATAATTGATTTTGGACTATCCGTGCTTTCTACCATTTTTTCTTTTAGAATTCACGTTAGGGGTGACTGTGACGTCAATATGTTTTTTTCTTTTAAGTGCGAGTTTGAAAAACAAAAGTATACCCACGGAATATTTCTCTTCATATTCAGTTTCGTTTTTTGAATTCTGATATAATGGATTATAATTTTACTACTTTTGTTCCTCTAATAAGTATGAATTTAAATAATATGGTTTCCATTTTTAGGCGTTTATGAAAAGAAATGCAGAAACCAAAAGGATGTTACTCACAATTAGTTGATGTACGGTGAACGGATGAACTCCGGGATGTCGGAATACGTTAGCAGTACCATTTTAGATTGTAGCCCTATAAACGAACTATTTGAGGATAAAGAATGTCGAAAATCTGTTCTATTAGGTAAATATCAAGAGTTTGGTCGACTAGTACTAGTAAAACTCGCAGTACTACACAAAAATATTTCCTCGTGTATTATATACAGATGCAATGTCCCGCTATATTTTGATCCTAAGTAAAAAATTTAAATACAAAAGCTTTATCATTTTTTGCAAATATTTGCCAATAAAATTTAAATATCATAGCAAATGTGAAATGACATATACTTTGTGTGTTTAAACGAAACCCATATTATTATGTATCCATTCCATAACGATGACGATGAAGTGAGAAATAAATGGTTTAAAAATTTTTTAACTGATTTTGATTATCCTAGGTGCCCTATATTAAGAATCCGATTGATGATTTTAAGTGAAGAAACTGAAGAAAAATATATTTGGAGTAAATATAGGTTTGGACTGCACTCCCAACAGCCTGAGACAACAGAAGGTGACCTAAAAGATGCGACCTGCGCTTTGGGGCAGCGGGACTATTCCAAAGGATGTGTCTGACGGGACTCCGATGGTGACTAGTGAAACCGGCATTGACCTTCAATTTTCGGGTCAACTTAATATGACTGCCGAAGGCTGGGTAGAAAGTCTACTGTTAAAACCAAGTTTTGTTGGGACGGTATCGATGTTAGTAGGATCACCTTTCAGAGGGTCTTAAGGCCTGTGACGAAAATTGACTAAAAAATTAACTAATCTTAAGATAACTTCATTTTTTTTATTTATATGGGGTATGTAGCTTGATATCAAGGCATACCCCCCTCTGCCTAGGAAATAGATTTGAAAAAAGCTTATTTGTTACTAATTTCGTCCCCTCCTAAAAAATTGCCTACTCTCAAGATAACTTCATTTTGGAAAAAAGTAATTATGCCATAATTTGCTACTAATTAAGTACTAATTTCGTCCCTTTTTAAAAAATTGCCTACTCTCAAGATAACTTTTTTTTTTTGTTTATATGCAAATCTAATACTTATCTTTTAAAATTTAACATCTTATTCTCCGGTTATTTATCAAATTAAAAAAAAAAACAAAAAGTCCTGCTTTTTTCAAATCTATTTCTTAAGCAGAGGGGGGTGTGCCTTGAAAAAAATTAAGTTATTTTGATAGTAGAAAATTTTCTAGAAGGGGACGGAATTACCTTATCAAATTCTGGCATAATTGCTTTTTTTAAATCTATTTCTTAAGCAGAGGGGGTTGTGCCTTGATATCAAGCTAAAAACTCCATAAAAACAAAAAAAAAATGAAGTTATCTTAATAGTAGGAAATTTTTTAGAAGGGGACGAAATTAGTACATAATTAATACCAAATTCCGGCATAGTCATTTTTGGTCGAATCTCTTTTCTAAGTACAAGGGTGTACCTTGATATCAAACTACACACCCCATAACAAACAAACAAAAATCTTAGGAACCGATGGTTTTTGTAAACTAAAAGTACCCTTCTTTAAGAGTATATAATTAGTACAAAATTACGACATATCAACTTTTATTAAATCTGTCTCCTAAGCATGGGGGGGGGTGCACACACTCTGTTATTAATCAAGTACAAAATGTTTTACAAGGGGACTAAATTGATTGAGCCTACCTATTAGTAATTTGAAAAGGTTTTTGCTTAATAATAAAAATGAAAAATTGGCCACAGTTAAAATTTGATTATGGAAATGAAGTAGCTTGGAAAATAATAGCGGCGCTAACGTGGGGGTCAAAGATTCAAAATATAGCGGATATCCTGTAAATGCATATAATATATTTTTAAAATTCGTGACCTTGAAATCTAACCAATTTATATTTGTTTTGGTTGTTTAATGCATTCCTAATTTTATCAACAGTTCACCCAAGCAAAAGTTAAGATCATATACCAGCGAGTATTTGCCTCTCTCACACTTTTGCTTTAGTACCTAACTATATGCACTAAATAAAGTTATGTTGACTTTTTATTCCTCGTTATTTTATTTTAAAAGCCCTTTTAATTTTTTTAGGGAGAATAATGCTTCATAGAATACTTCAAAGATGTCTACCAATTTATGTTCCTGATTCAGTAGAAAGAAATATGTTTTACAAAGACAACATAAATAAATCAAATAAATTAAAATAATAAAAGTGTAAAACGTTTGAAAATAGTTTAGTAAAAAATTATATTAACATTAATCTTAAAATACATTTAAGAAAAATACGATATTTTAGTAAAACAAATAAATTAAAATTTATATATATGGTGAAAAACTAATAAAAAACAAATAATATTTAAGAAGACAACGGAAATAAATAAAATATTTTTAAATAATATAAATGAGAGTAAATTAGAAAGGGCTGAATCCAAACTAGTAGTAGATTACTCAAAAGCCACTTAACCGATTTTTATCCAATTTGTCATAATAATAGTTTACATAACAAGCATGTTATGATGGTCATTAAACGAGTATCTTAATTCATCTGAATGTGTAAAGACCATAATATGTGAGTTGTGTACTATACTTTACGTAAAATGTCGTAAGTGGTCTTATTTAGGTAAGACAAATGCAGAGTAGTAAAACTAATTGTTGAGCTAATTTTTTAACCAAATCAATTTGCTACAAAATAGAAAATCTTGATTCTTTCTCATTTCAAAAATATAAAAGTTGTGAAAATCGGGTTTTTTGAAAACTTATAACTTATCAACAAATGAGCCGATTTTTATAAGTAGTGGGACAAAAATATGTTTGTAAACAAAAATATACAGGTTGGCCAAACAAGGTTTCAGCCATTAGGCAGTTTAAGTAGGCCATACGTAAGAGGTGCCTGGTCGTAGACGTGAAAATGTCGTATCGGACGTTTCTGCCCTTTACATTTTGGTACAGTTTATTTCTATCTTCCTTTTTTTTCTTCAGCCCTATTTGTATTACCAGTCTACTGATTTTTTGACTGTTCGGTACAACTTGCTGCGTTAGCAACATAAGACGTAAGACTACGTTAGTTAGCGTCTGATCTTAACGTTATACATGCCGTAAACGTGAACTTGTCAACGCAAGACCGCAGAGATGGGATTCTGATATCTCATTTCAACCGACATTTTTTTTACAGATAAAAAGAAGGCGGAATATTGCGCTACATTCCACGTCTACGCGTACGTTAGTTATATGACGAACTTAAACTGCCTATTTCTTAAACGACTTAATATTTAATTTACTCCGTTATCTTGCATTTTTGACATTAGACGTTCTGGGTAAAAGAAATAATAAATTCTGTTCTGCTGACTGAATACATATTCAATATTCTCTTTTCTGTTTTCATAAAACGAGAGCTTTTTTCATGTAAGTATCGCTTTTTGCCCCCATGTCTAAAGAAGGGATAAAAAGTAAAAAAGAGAGATAAAAAGCGAATATTTTTATGCGGCTTGATTCCGATACCAAAAAAGCGGATTTGACTTGCTACACTTTCAATTCGCGTTTTCATGCTGGATTTGACAAGGTAATCGTATTGAATCAGTATTCAGTCGGCCGTGATTAATAATACGTATATAAATCAGCTAATAGACTAATCAACATCATATTTAAAAATTTACCCACATTTTGTGCTCTAAATACGATTGGATAAGACAGCAATAAGACACCGTAATACCCCCTTCAAAACGTCCTTGTATATCATTATGGTGGATCATTGCCACTATTTTCTTATATCTGCAGCAGAACCAAGAGTAGAACCAGCACCTTTCTCCCTGTGAAACAAAAAAACGACCATAGTTAAGTAAATAATTTTGTAAAAAATGTTTATTATTTATTGTCTCGTTTTTCTTCAAGATTGGAGAGAATTTATCTTCTTCCCTGGACACAATGGGCTTCAGGCTTTTCAGCTCCAATACCCAAGAGAGAATTCATGTTTATTACTTTTTATCAATACACGTTTTTCGTTTCTTTTTTTGTCTTGACAAAGAAGATAATAAGTTATGGCTGAAAAAAATTTGTTTTTTCAAATTCACCTCGCTCCAAAGAGTAAGTAATAATATGAATGCATAATAAAAAAGAAGTTAAAAAACCTCAACCGAAAAGAAACTAAAAAAAACAAACAGATTGTGTGTTCCTTGTGGGATGCTCATCCAAGTTTGAATTTTTTTCGTTATTTCCACCCATGAATGCATAAGTTATGTTTCTCCTAGATTCTATTTTTGCGTTAGAAATATCACATTTGGTAAGTGTGTACCCAAAAATAAAGGCTCAGTGATATAAAATGTCCTGCTTTGACTTTTTTAAAATTAGCTTATTCTTAAAAAATAGTATATACTTATTGTTAAAAAGTATATAAGTTAAAAAATAGCCTTGGAGCAAATCAGGTGGCACAATATCTTGGTCCTTTTCTCCAGTTAGTCACCCTCTATATACAAGCTATCTTGAAGCAAATACAGTAGCTTTTTTTAAAATATCAAAAAGTGTTGGATGTGGTATTTTTTAACAATGTCGATAGATCTTTAGCACGTTGTTCCTGTCAATGGAAATGACAATGAAGAAAGTACATAGATAATGCCAATGATGATATAAGGAACAAAAGGAGAGATAGTTAGATACCTACTTCTTTGTGAACCCAAATAACTAATTTAATAATATTAAATAAGAAGATATCTATTTTTAACCTGAATAATTAAATTCAAGAAAAAAAATATATTAAAGTTATAAATCAACCTTAAAAATGCCCTTCAAAGCGACCTTACCAATCTCCTCAGCATAAACTACAAAAAAATGAGTCATTTTTGCTTTACTGTGTTAGAGTAGGAAGCAGTATTGTATTTGACACTGCCTAAAAAACCGGGAGGATTTTAAGGGAGTGCAAAGTGGGATTTGATTCTGTCTTGTAAATTAAAATTCTCTTGGAAAAACTAATTGAAGCTTACACCAATAATGAAATATGCTATAAAAAATTCTTACCTGAACAAGTGTAGGAACCATTTAGGTTAAAACATTATCTCAAATTATAATTTCAAAATTTTTCATATCAGTGGCTTCATTTGGAGACAACACGGCTCACCTCACGCTTTCCTAAAAAATATAAGTATACTATACTATTTTAAAAAAGCAATAAGAAAGCTTATAAGGGCTTATTGAGGGACTTTCAAAAATAAATGGTTAGTCTTGGACTTATCAATAATCTAGTATGCACCATGCAAACACCAAATGACTGACATTTTTTTGTTTCATTTCATCAATTGGCTAGTGCTGTTTTGTATTCAGTCAATTTAGTAGTCAAAAATGTAGTGAGCTTTGGGGTTATTTTGAACATGTTAGGTATGCGGATACCAATAGATGTAATAATTTACTTTGAGTGTCTAATATGAGGTTTCCTTTGGCTGAACCAGTGGGCATTGAATGGCACTATATATTATATCCTTTATATATTTATACACTTAAATATCGTTCATACAAGGCATAGTCATAGTTTTAGTCTTTGTTTGTTTTATCTCTGTCACTGTTCTTTTTCTTAACGAGACATGCAGTGATAGAGATAGCTTTATGACTAAAATTAGAACTAAAAGTATGACTATGCCTTGTATGAACAATACTTTAGTGTAGCCAAAATAAAGGTAATTATACGGTTTTCTGCCATTTTTGATTTTTTATGAAAAATTCTTTATAGAGGTACCTACTAGGGTCCCTAGGACCCCAAATCCTCCTGCGCCATTGTAATGTGTTTTTTTGATTGTTTTGGGTTTGGCTTGGAATAGTTTGGGTAATTATGCAGTATACGGTTTTCTGCCATTTTTGATTTTTTTTGAAAAATTCTTTATGGGGGCACCTTCTAGGGTCCCTAGGACCCCAAATCCGTCTGCGCCGTTTGGTTTTTTTATTTTTTTTGGTTTTTTTTAATTTTTTTTCACTAAAACAAACCAAACCAACACAGTCCAACTCAACCTAATCCAAACCAACCCAAAACAATTAAAAAAACACTTTACAACCCCCCCTGGGCACCCTTTTTTTCTCGTTAAAAAAAAAAAAAAATCGGGCGCAGGCGGATTTGGGGTCCTAGGGACCCTAGAAGGTGCCCCCATAAAGAATTTTTCAAAAAAAATCAAAAATGGCAGAAAACCGTATACTGCATAATTACCATAGTTTGGGATGGGCTATGTTGGATTGGATTGTTTTAGAGAGAAAAAATACAAAAAAAATTGAAAAAAAAATCAACCGGCGCAAACGGATTTGGGGTCCTAGGGACCCTAGTAGGTGCCCCCATAACTAATTTGTCATAAAAAATCAAAACTGGCAAAAAACCGTATACTGCATAATAAACCTCAAATCTATTAATTTTGTTACTCTTCTCGTAAAAACAGTTTTTTGCGACTATGGGTGTAAAACACTTGAAAAAAAGATAGGGACGACTGCTATAATGGTAATATTGTTAAATCCTAAAATCAGATTTTTTGCAGATGCCAAATCCGTCTTTTGAACTATATGCTTACCTTCTTTTTAGGGCTGTTGTTGTAAAATTTGGTCAAGTTTCTTTTCTTTTTTGTTTGCAAATGAGTGCCGGCATTGAATTTCGTACTCTGTGGAGAAGGTGGGTCTCAAGCGCAAAAGCTCTGAATCGTTCTTGGATAATAAAATTTAAATTCCCAGTCTTTTTTTAATGCATTAAACTAAAAAACGGCACTTTTATAAAAAGAAACAACTTTACGAACGGAAAAAGTAAACAAAAATGACAGAAGTCAACTGTGGAAGTCAAAATTTATCGAGAGATGAGGTGACCTTACAAACCACACAAGATGCGATGTTGCCAGCGTTCACCCCTAGATACCGGAAAATCGGGTCGTTATAAAAAATAGCCGCCACTTGAATCGCCATCCATGTCCTCTAGCCGATATCCAGCTCCAAACATTTACCGAAATTCTTCCTTCCCGGTCTTCGTTTCCAGCAATATATAATTCTTCGGGTTCTGGACGTTCGATACACCAGAATTTGTTTTTTATGGTACTTAAGGATCTTCTCATCCGTGAAAACCACCCGCTGCCAAAATTCTTCGTCCCTCAGAGAATAATTCAACGCAAAAATTAATCGAGACTGCTTCTTTTCCTCACTTAGTTTATTTTTTTTTGCCGCAATGCTACACCTTAGCCTCAAACGTTTAATCCTCCTGCCTAATGTTGTTATGGATCCTGGAAAATTTGATTCAATTTTTACGTCTTTCGCTTTGGCAAACGGATGATTTTCCAGAAAATTGATTGAGCTTCTTGGTCTTCCTCTGGGCTAGTAAATTTCGTCAAACCGGTGCCTTCCTTTCGGTTCCCTCCTCTTGAAATCGGTTTTTTATTATTTATTTATTACTATCATAGACTTGATTCTTCCATAATGAACAGCTACTTGCCGAATAGACCAACCACCGTCTAGTTTTGCTAAGATTTGAGCTTTATCAAATTCGGAAAGATGCGACTGCATTTTATAAAAATTTTGATGACACTGACATGCAAAACATGATGTTGTCAGGAGTCTGTGACATTGTCACTTATAGGAAGACAATGCCGTACTATAAAAATTTTAAAAATTAAACAGGCTGCTATCTTCTGCTGTACCAGTTTTATGTGGAATGTCAACAGCGTCAAAATAGTGCCCGGCTGTAAAAAATCCCCAATAGGCCCCTATTATTTTTCGTATAATTCCTTATCTTCCTACAAAATTGTAATAACGGTCAAATAAAAAAAAAACTAGTAACTACTTTTGTTTCGTTTTATTAAGTGAATTTAAACCTCGCTCCTAATATATCACCCATGCCGTTAACGATTGCGTTCGCCGAGAGATGGTTTTTTTTTTTAAATCTTTTCTATTCGCCATTCGTTGTTTATTTTTGTGAATGGCGCCTGACAAAAAATATAAAAAAATCAACTCAAATGACGAAATTAGAAGATAATGACAGAAATATTAATCGAGCTTTATTGCTTAAAACCACTTCACAAAACAATTACAATTATATTAATTTCAATCTACGGCACTATTTACGCTTTAAAGTATTTATTTTAATAAATAAGGTTTTGGGTAGGCTTTTTAGGGCCTGGGTATATTAAGTGCAAAAAATTTTTCTTTCTACTTGTTTTTTATTGTTGCATAGCTAGCTTTCGGCTAATTAGCCATCATCAGTGCTTTTTAAATAAATATAGATTGGCAACCACGCCGGTTTTGTTAAGTTTCTTATCTAAAAAATTTAAAAAAAAATTTTTTTTTTAAATATAAGAAACTTAACAAAACCGGCGTGGTTGCCAATCTATATTTATTTAAAAAGCACTGATGATGGCTAATTAGCCGAAAGCTAGCTATGCAACAATAAAAAACAAGTAGAAAGAAAAATTTTTTGCACTTAATATACCCAGGCCCTAAAAAGCCTACCCAAAACCTTATTAATTAAGGAAAGTGTACGCAGCACCCCCACTCCATTTTATTTTAATAGTCAGCTTAGATTAAAAAGAGACAAGATAGCTGGTCCAACGAAAACTCCTTGGCAAATAATAACCACTGTTTATTTACAAATAAAATCACAACAAAACAAAGGTGAGAAATATCGAATTTTTTTCTTCTTTTAAACGACGTTACAACGATAGGGAAAGAGAATTCTGTCTCAACCACTTTAGGTCGTGATTGCCTTGTGGGTGGGGAAAGTCGTCAGACGCAGACGGTCGGATGATATTTTTATTGACATAAGCTTTTTCGTGTTATTTACTTTAAAATTTCAGGATGTTTTAAGCAGTTTATAAGTAGTTTTATAATCACATTTTGTCAAAAAACGTTTATAGTGTGTTTTTTTACCGTTAGGAGAATATTTCAGTGCATTTAAAGTGATATTTTGGAACAAATCGTCCAATGTTTTGAAAACAAAGGGAGAGCAAGTGAAATCAGTCAGTGGCGGTACATGCCGGTAGGTACACAGAAAAAAAAAAAAAAGTTTATGAAATATACTTAAATTAGTAGATCCTTAGATTAAAATATCAACAAACACATTTTTTTTTTGATGAAGTAGTTAATTCCCAATGCGTCAAATGAGATATTTTCGAACGTTTTTGTAAGGTTTTTTTTAGGCTTTTTTTATAAAGACGATTCAGGTTTGTAAGAATATTGAATTCCTATCTCTTATCAGAATATTAAGGTTGATTTATACTGCCGCCGTTGCCATCTGCGCTCGCCCTTCGAATTGATATTTAAATCTTTTTGTCTGTCCTAGATGTCTCTATATACCCTAAGCATTATTGACTTTATTGTGTACTAAAGAAGTCGGAAAAAAATAACAAAATGAAAAAACACAATAACATATTTTTTTGCTAGTAGGTAATATTTTTTTTCTTGATATTCCAGGTGCTATGAACTGTTTTCTGTTTTAATGTTTGGCGTAATTTTATTGTGTTGAAAATTGAAATTGCTATAAATCATATACAAACTTTGTAATAAATTTCTTTTGCATAAAATTATACTACAAACATTTATTGTTAGGAAGCTTCCAAAGCTCAAATTGGCAGAATTATTTTTGGCATGTTTTTTTAAATTATTTTGCAGATTTCATATTATAGTAAAATTTTCCATGTGTAAATTTATATTTAAGTAGGTACGCCACTGGTGTGTTTACTGTAAACAACAGAAAAGTAAACATTGTTCCATATAATAATATAACCAAAGTCTCTGTAAGTGTCAGGTATCTTGTCTCTTTTTAATCTAAGATAGTCAGCAACACTGTAGATCAAAATTACGCACCACTACGCGATGCGCAGCATTGCCGACGTTAACTAAAGAAAAATCAGTAAGAATAAGAAAGAACCATACAAATTGTGGTAAAATAATGTATAATAATTAAAATTGTCTTTTAGTGTATAACAATACCCATAGTATGCCATTACATACCCGTAAAAATTTAAAATAATGTATACCTTTTATATATTTCATATAGATTAAATACATATAAGTATATAAGTAATACGAATTTTTTAAATAAATGGCATTACCTATTTCCTATAAATTTTAAAATGAGGTATATTTTTTAGAATTATTGTAATTACGGGGTACAATGGGCCTGAAGATGAGGCCCAACCCAAGTATCTAACTTGAAGGCACCATGCATCAAATTCATCTTGTCTTTTCAATAAAAAAAAAGTGTCAGGGTGTCCCAAGGTAAGCCTTTTTAAATAAAAAATTAGAAAATTTTTGATCTGACTTGACTTTTCCTTAATTTTTCTCAGCTCTTTTTAAATTGTCCTTAAAATAAGCCATATTTTTTCCACATCAGAGAGTGCATGCACGATATGTCAGCCTCCAACTTTTAGAATTGGAGAAGGCAGTGATTTTTGGGTCATCGATACGATACTTTCAGAACATTTTTATAGTCGGAAAATGACGACGTAAAAAATATTTGTTATGCTTTTTACTTACCTTGATCTGGAACATCCTGGAATCGCCAAAGAATCGACAACAGATAAGTCCATGGGTTCGGAACCATTCATCATCATCCCTCTATATCCGCCCAGGTATTGACTATCGTCTCCTCCAGTAAAATATGAAAAAGGCACTCTTGAGCCTTCGTCTACATATGAAAAATCTCCGTTGGAACTGGTTTTACTCGACTCGACATTAGTTCTACTTAGATCTTCATTAATTCTACTGGATTCTCTATTTGTTCTACTTGATTCCTCATAGGTTCTACTTGATTCCCCGTAGGTTCTACTTGACTCTCCGTTTGTTCTACTTGATTCGCCATAAGTTCTACTGGATTCTCCGTGGGTTTTACTCGATTGCCCATAAGATCTACTAGACTCGGCGAAAAAACTGTTTCCCGCTATCGCAAAATCACGTTGCGCTTCATTATTTTTATGTGATTGTTCATTATTTCTACTCGATTCTCCGTGATATATTTCTTTTCTATCAACTATATCGTGATATTGCCTACTAGATTCGCCGTTAGTTCTACTATGTGATTCGCCGTTAGTTCTACTATGTGATTCGCCGTTAGTTCTACTATGTGATTCCCCGTTAGTTCTACTATGTGATTCCCCATTAGTTCTCCTAGATGACTCCCCATGGATTATCGCTCTAAGAGTTTCTCGACTATTAGTTCTACTGGATGATTCCCCGTGTGTTCTACTTGAGGATTCACCGTTTAAGGTACGGTGGTCTTTTGATTTTGAGGTCGATGGTTCTGAACGGGATTTTTTCCTTTTATCTCTTTCACTTCTAAAACAAAAATAAAATCATGGTAAAAATTTTAAGAATTAAACTTCTTGAAAATAGAACACGGAAAAGATCATCACAGCACTTCCTCACCGACTTGGAGAGGTGAAAATTTGATTTTATAAAATGAGACCAGAATCTTGAAAACAACTCTATATTATGACGAATGGGATCCACAGGAAATATCCATTAAGTACCTGTGCCAACCTTCAAAGCAGTTTTACGGGAAGTGTTGAATATAATGCACCCCAACTGCAGGGATGATTTAACTGATATAAAAACCCATCATAAATCTTTAAAGGCAGTGGCGCAGGAGTATTTGGGACGGGACGGAAGAGAGAAATGCTTTTATCTTTCATTTTAAAAGCACTCGATGGTATTCGAAGCAAATCGTCGCCTTTCAATAATGTTTAAGATAAACCAATTCATGGATTACTTGAGCACTTTCCTAATGGCGATCACAAATATGACAGGTTCTTATTGATCCTTATGAAACAAAACTGCAATCAAGTAAGGTTAGAATACAGAATCATAATATTTTCTTTGTGAATATTGCCTTGGGTTTATATCAAAATAACAACTGTCTTGCCCATGTCTGTAAGGTCATGTCAGATTTCATTATAAAACAACTAGTTAAAACAGGTAAAATTAAGAGGACACTTCAACATTCTTGAGCCCCTTGAAAAAATTAAACAAATCTTCATTCTCTGGCGCCTTCAAAAACTGGAACAAAAATCTTCTTAAGCAGAACAAGACTACTCTTTCTTACTGTCTAATAAACATGTCTTGGCAACTGGTCGTTTCAAAAGTCCAAATTGGGTTTTGATGTCTATTACTCGGGTTTTTTCCTCTTTTCCATTATGGACTTTGGTAACAAGTCCTTTCGGCCACACGGTTCGGGTAAGTTCTCATCAATGATTAAAAATAACTATTGAAACATCATAAAATTGCGAGGGGTGAACAACTGTAGGCAGGAGGTGTACAAAATTTTGGGCAGAACTAGGCAGTACTTAGGCAGGACTAGGCAGTCTTTAGACAGAACTAGACAGTACTTATGCAGGACTAGGCAGTACTTAGGCAGGACTAGGCAGTACTTGGACAGAATTAGGCAGTCCTTAGGCAGGACTAAGCAGTACTAGGCAGGAGCGACTTCATTGCAAGCTCGTTTTTGGAGCTTCTGTAATTTGGAGAAGAAAAAATCAACAGAAGGAAAAATCTTGCCTAGCTTTTTTTTTAATCTGTATTTGAAACTCCGAATGGGTTAGGTTATATCCCAATGAGCATTTTCAGAAACTTCTGGTGACAGATATTTATATAATTATTATAAAGAGGGTTCCATTGATACCCTAGGGTATTTAGAAGTTTCCTACAAGAATTGAGTTTGTATATTTGTTTTATTAAAGGCTCTAAATTGATGGTACCCTAAAGTAACATAAAACTGGCGTTAACAATATTTCCACGGACATCTTTATAAAAATTAAAGTCATCGGTTCAAATGTTATATAATTGGTGTTCCACCAACATATTTATAAAAATATAAGTCATCAGTGACAAAATTTATATAAATTGGTGTTTGAAATCTTTCTGTCAACCCACCTATAAAACCGTAAGTAACTATCAATTAAAGATATATAATAGATTGGTTTTTAAAATGTTGCTATAAACCCACTTATAAAACTTAATTAACCAACAACAAATTTATATAAGATAAGATTGAAAATATTTCGAGAGACACTTATAAAAACTTGGGAACTCACACACAATAGTTATATAAATTGGTGTCTGTAATATTCTTATGAACTCATTCATAAACCTTTTTTGCCCATAAAGTTTTTTCTATAATGTTGTTATTAATTTCTTTATACAGTGATTATAATATAACTGTTTTTAGAACAAAAAAAACAATTTTAATTTATTTTGGCAATTATAATAACAAAACAAACAAGATTTTTTAAGGTTAATTTTGTGACATCAAAAGGCGCGTTTTTGCGAAATCAAAAGGAGCGTTTTTGCGACATCAAAAGGCGCGTTTTTGCGAGATACCATACCATTATTATCTTGTTTTAATTACATCAATCTGAGAGAGATAAGAGATCAAAATCTTCTTGAGATAGTTGCCGATGACAGATATCGGGATCGAATGCATTGTACACCCGATTCCCACCAGCGTTTCCGATGCGCAGTCACCCTGACTCAAAAAACTCATCACGTGGTCCGACATGAACTTGTATAGGCAAATCTCGCTTAGACCACGTGATACGTGTTTTGATTCGGGGGACCAACGAATGAGAAACGCATAGATGGGAACCGTGTTTTAGAAAAAGAGAACAATATAGTAACCGTGTTAAGGTCGGAAAAACGCACCGTGAAACGTCGAGCGCATACGCTAATACTGCTGGTCGGCGGCAAATGTGAACACCCCGGAAAATACTCGCCTGTACACCCTTCGACCCCGCAATCTAACTATATTCTTGAGATAGTTACCTCTGATAGTTATGCGGGCTTGAAGTGTGTGGAGGCGTGTATTTTTCCTGGTATGTGTAGTATGCTGGATCTCTCGAGGAATGCATTTAGGAAAAGAGAACAATGGTAACTATGTTAAGCTCGCAGAAACAGACCATCAGTGTTCAACACTGCACCATCTGTAGCCCTTTGTTCCAAGTAGCATCATTTTTTAAAAGGGTTATAAAATAGTGTTGACGAGGTAAACAGTGGTATAGTTGTATTGTTTTTTTTATAGAATTGTCGGAAATTTTCGCCATTTTGGATTACAAAAATAGGTTTTTGGCTTAAATAAAAACGTTATTTATGGGGTTTCAACATGTGTTTCAATCGAAATATTGCTTGTTAGGGTTAAGAACAACATACGAAATTCAATATTTGTCCCAGAAAGAAAAAAACGCGTATGAAAAAAAAAACTGATAGTTAAATTAATATTTTTTTTCGCGTTTTCTCAAGTATTTTTGGAGCCCATGAAATTTACGTGAGTGTATTTGAAAACTATACAGTACACACGGGACCGCAGCTGATTTTCAGAGTAGGATGACTTGAAAAACAGCTTTTATTTGACTATAGTATATAAATATTCATATTCCTGCTTCAGCTTATCTCACTTTCATTTTTATTTATTTTAGAAGATTGCTAAACACCATTTTATAGATTTTTTTATTGTAAAAAGAAAAAGAATAATACATAACAAGCAAAGGGAAGAAAGATGGAAAATCTATATTTCTAAATCCATAAAAACCTTTAATTTGTTATGTAGTGTTGTTAGAACAGTTGTAAAACCTTTTTATAATAATCTCTATACTTGAGGGCTCATAAGGAAGTTTTATAAAATCTATATGTTGTTTTTCTATCCATTACTATGTACCATAAATTTTTATAAGCTGGTGTTGAACAGTTGTTTTTCAAGTCTTTTTTACTCATTTAAGAGATATATTAGAGTTATAAAATTATCACCAACACTAAATAATATAACTTTTGGTTATTTTATGAAGGTTTTATATTATTTGCTGTAACTTTTATATAGACAAAAATGCTCATTGGGTACTTACTAGGGCTACTTATTTTAAAGGGACGTCCTGTCCTGTTAATCCATGGAATATTCAAATATAACATGTAAAACAAAAATGATTGCACCATTCCGCCGCAGGCAAAGTTAAAAATTCAGGCAGGCTGAAGCATTAGAGAAAAATCTTGGAAAAAAAGTGCTGCGAGGAAGGAGAATGGGGGCGTGACTAATAATGAAGTGTGCTAGTAGCAGCGTTGATTTTGAGCAGCTGTGCATGATTTTGATTTAATTTTCAATAAAATATACTTACTGGGGGGGGGGAGGTCGACTTCTTGTCACGTTACGGTAAAAAAAAAATCGTAAAATGAAAATTTATGTTAGTTTTTTTGTAAAAAAAATAAAAACGCATCTTTTCTGTGTCAGGCTGGTTAGGTTAGGAAAGGGCGGGGGGGGGGGGTTAACTAAAACGTCACAAATTGTGACAAAGGGGTGGAGGGGATTACTGTTATACCTTTTTTAATTATTGAAAACGTGGTAAAATAATAACTTCTGGGAATCCCAGGGAATTTTGTTTTTTTGGGAAAACCCAAGGAATATCATGAGGTATCCGGGACTTCAAAATATTCGTTGAGTGTTCTTTCATAAACTCCATTTTTTTTTTGTCTTATTGATAATCCCTCGTAATGACGACAACAAAAAAGCTCAAGGTTGAGTACCGCGAAGCTCAGATTCTGCGGCGTGTAGAATTCTTTACCGGTATGTTTTTCTCTCTTTCCGTTCTTTGTTTAAAGAAAAAGATACCCTTCATTTAACGCGCTACAAAAATATTCCGGAGAGAAAGATAACAAAATGCTCAAATCAGAAAAGGAGAAATCGCGAGTTTATTATTAATAAAATAACGCGAGTTACAAACAGTACTTAGGCAGGACTAGGCAGTACTTGGGCAGTATTAGGCAGTACCCTAAGCACCGGCAGGAGTTGTACATATTTTCTTCAGTTGTTCACCCCTCGTAAAATTGCGACATGATAGAAATGTTTTATTTGACTTTCAATATTACTTTTAGCACAAACAACAAGGATTACATAAAAAAGGTATTTAGGTATAATTCAAGCTCTGTTTCGTGGGACTCAAATCATCGACCAAAACAACTTATCCAATTAACCGGAGTAAACACATATGGTTGAAGGGCTGAAGACTGAACGAAACATTATGCATCGTGAGTAAAAATACGTCTCATATTGGCGGTACCAAAGTATACCGTAAGAGTAGAAGTTAATAAAACGAGCATATTCCCTTTGCCACTACCTATTCTTTCGGAATTTATGTTCTTTTTTTATAAAAATATTTCGAAAAGGTGGTTAACGCTAAAAATCTCTTCATGATTCGCAAACAAGGAAAATAGAACACATAAGGAATAACTATAAATAACCACATTAATCAATCTAAAGAAAATATAAAAATTAATGCAAAAAAATTTAAAATTAAACCATGGATGACAAATGGCCTTTTAAATAGTATAAGAAAGCGGGATAAATTAAACAAAAAATATAAAGAAAACCCTAATAACTTACAAATAAAAACAGAATATCTTTACTACAAAAAATCTTTAGAAAAATTTATTTGGTTAACTAAATCAAAATAATGTGAAAACAAAATAATACACGAAAGCAGTATTAAAAAACATTGGGAAACGTTAAAAGAACTAACAGGATCTAAAAAACAAGATATAAAAATAAATAAATTACATATTAATAATAAAATAACTCAAAATAAAAAAGAAATAAGCAATGAAATAATTCTTTAATAACTGAAAATGAAGTTCTTGAAACCATACAGACACTTAATCAATATAAATCTCCTGGAATTGATCAAATTAAAGTTAAAACATTAAAAGAAATAAAACAATTTATTGCAACACCAATAACACATATTTTGAACCTGTCATTAAAAAATGGAATTTTTCCAGAACGACTAAAAACATCCTTATTAATTACAATCTTTAAATCTGGCCAAAAGGAAAATCCAAGCAACTATAGACCAGTAGCTTTATTATCTATTTTATATATATATGATGTTTTACAACAACAAAACTTTTTTTCAAAATGCCAATACAGTTTTCTACCTAAAAAATCAACCGAACTTGCATAATTAATTTTACAAATTAAATTACCCAAAATTTGGACCAAAATAAGAATGTGAGTGGATTATTTATAGATATACAAAAAGCATTTGATACAATTTCACATAAAAATTTAATACATAAGCTTTCATTAATAGGAATAAAAGCAAAATGTTTGTTTAGTTATTTAGAAAATAGAATTCAAATTACAAGAATAAACAACAATACAATAAGTGCCAGTGAACCAATAGTGAGTGGGGTACCACAAGGTTCAGTATTAGGACCGTTAATGTCTGTGATATACATTGACAGTTTATTTTTGTCTGAATTTAAAGGTACAATTATGGCTTTTGCTGATGATATTGCAATTATTTATTAATCAACAAATTGGGAAACAAATAAAACAAACATGCAGAATGATTTAGAACTGCTTCAAAATTGGTATACAAAAAATAGTATGTTTATAAACTCAATGAAAACAGAATATATAAATTTTACTTTAAGAAACAATTATAAATTTTCTAATCCCTTAAAGTATCACTTAAATTGTAAAAATAATCAAAATTGTAATTGTGAAATAATAGAACAAAAAATAAAGTTAAATATTTAGGAATAATATTTGATGAGAACCTAAATTTTAAAGAACATATTAAATATGCAACAAATAAATTAAAATATCTTTTGAGTAGCTTTTTCTTTATAAAATATACCATACCAGTATCGTTAAAAAGAACATTCTATTTTGCAATGGTGCAATCGATATTAAGTTACGGAAACAGTATATATATGGGGTGGAATTTATGAGGAAAAAAAATATATAATTTAAAAATTATTCAAAAATCTTTTATTAGAATAGTAGAAGCAATTTTAAGAAGACAATAAACAAAAAAAAGAGTGTCTAAATAATTAATTAGCAATAATTTTAATTTGTTTAAATTAACATTTAAAAAATTTGAAACCTATTATATGATATTTTCTATTTTTTACTAATTTTAAAAAGCACACAGGATTAATTTCCTTGCTTTTTGAAATGAGAAAATACTATGATTATGTTGAAATATCAAATACAAAATGTGAATTTAATAATTTTAAGGAAATTTAGAAATAAATAAAAAAAATATCTCAACCGACCAATCTAAGAAATTAGGGGAACGATGGGATTGACAGTTTCATAGCTATAAAGGCATAAAGGTTGGGAAAACGTAATCTTTTCTATGCTTTGACACAGTGAGCAGAGATGGAAGGGGGTTAGAATCATTTTTCTACTGACTTACTGACCAATATGAAAGAAAAAATACTGACCAAAAAAACTAAGTACAAATATTTTTTTGAAGTTTTTATTTATCTCGGCTCCTTCTACCCAGCCTTTGCTGTTTTTAATATACATAGTATACAACAATTAAAGCTTAGAAAAACTGAAACGAAGAAATTCTTATTTTTTTAATTTCTTACAAGGAATATTTACCAATAAGTAAAGATTTTCGGTTTTCAACTTTTTAACTTCTTTGACACTTTTGCACACTCTATTTGCTTCTTCTTTAATTTCGCGACACTTACACCTGAGTGCATTTTCTAACATAATCAAATTTAAAGAACCCATAAGCCATAAAATTTTTCAAAAACAGCATGTTTAGAAACCATCTGCTCAAAAAAATTTACTGGTTTTCTCTTTCTTCGAAAAAAGTAACAATTAATCAAATGAAATATCGGGGGCGGTACAGCCGATTTCAAAAAAGGGGGGGTGTAGTAGCCGTGTTAAGTTGGTGTGTACGAAACAAAAATTTATTTGTATTTAAACGCATACTTTCAACGAATCCAGACTTAATTCTAAATTGGGTCCCCAAATTATTGCTGTATGAGCAGAAAATTTTCTAAAAATGAAAATAAAATTGTAACAATCAACGACGTCGCATACCGCTTGGAATTTTATTTTTCGAAGTTTGAGGCAAAAGAGTAAAGTAGTGGAAATTGTTTTATCGAGAACATTATTTTTTCTCTCAGTTTATCTTCACTAAAAATTAATTATTTTGTTTTTTTTAATAAAAATACTGACTTTAATGACCAATTTATCCAAATACTGAATAAATACTGACCATAGCGAAAATACTGACTTTTACTGACACTGACCTAGCTTCCATCCCTGAGTGAGTTGACAACGGCTTTTCAAAATGGCGTATTTTATTGTTGTTTTCATGGTAATAATTTTCTTAACTTTTTAAAAAATTTTGAGTGATTTACGCTAGCCAGGGATTTTAGAAATAAAAATAAAGACAATATTGGTACCTCATCCGTTCTTTGCAGAAAATACTTACTTTTTGTGGAATTTTTATACAATCCGCGAAGCAGGACACCTCTAGAAGCAATTTATTAGATATTTTAGAGAAAAGACTCAAAGAAAGGCCAAGAAATTCAAACTTTAAAAAGTAAACAACCCAAAAGAAAAAGTAAACAAAAAAGTAGGGTTATATGTCAAGTCGGACCAGAGATCAAATTTACCCAGGTAATATAAATTTACCTAACCGTTATGCCTCTCAGATTGCTTCATCCGCTCGTCCAAAACTTGCCACTTTTTCTTTGGTGATATCCATTCCCTATATGTTCTATTTTCCCTGTTCGCAGGTAGGTAGTTTGACACTTACTTACACCGCCCTGGTTGGTGTCGGGGTACATTCCTCGACTTTCAGGCAGCAGACACCGGGTTCAAGCAATTAAAATTACAGAATTTTGTAAGGTTAAGGTAAAAAGCAGTATGAAGCGGAGTAGACCGTGTTAGCTAGAAGGCAGGCTAATTCGATTCCATACCGTCCCTCGGGGAGGACGTCTAAAATTAAATCCTTCTAAGGAAAGAAAACTGCCTTCCTAGAGGGTGCTCATAAGACCGATAGGGAGGGTAGGAGGGGTACAGATAGAAAGTCCCTTGTAGGGTATGAACACAGTCCAGACATGATTCAGTCACGCCCTCTACATTGAATATATAACTGGTCGGACATCGCGTTACGCAAGACCCGAGGGGGATTTCACTGGCCGCAATATGTACAAATTTTGAAGAAATAATGCGGCATTATTTCGCATTTTTCTGCATTTTTTCACATTTTTTCGCATTTTTACGGATTTCTTTATATTATTTCGCATTTTTTACATTTTGTCAAACTGCGAACATATGTACCAAATAATGGTCAGTGAAATCCCCCTCGGCAAGACCATAGCAATCGCATCGAGAGAGAGAGAGAGAGAGAGAGAGAGAGAGAGAGAGAGAGTCACTTACCTAGATTTCCACTTTTTCTTCAAAACATCAATCAAAGGCTTCTCGTCGTCCGTTTCACTGGTCACGTTCACCTCAGTGTCGCTAGATGTCGACATGGAAAGCAAAAGCCCGTTACTCTTTTTTTGTTTCTTGTGACGCAGCTTTCTGCGCTTGCGCCGCCTGAAAAGGCTGTCGCCACTCCTGTCGTTCTTCTCTCCTTCGGTGCTCGAGCTTGAACTTGAGGTCAACGGCAGGCAACGCGTGCGTTTTTTCTTGTCTCTAAAGTAAAAATTAAAGATACTGGATTTCAGCAAGTGGTATTGTGGTTTAAGAATGTAGTCCTCGATTAAAAAACGTTTCGGTTTAGAGGTAGTTTTGGCCCAAGATTTTTTTTTTATCTTAACAAAGGATATTTTTATAATTTTGGTCTCATTTTAAGGTCGCAGTTACAATCTGGGGTATTGTTTTTATCAACACTGTACGGGAAATCAATTTAACTATGTCGACCTGATTTTTTTGCAAAATTTTACGTCATTGAATTTGTTTTCCATGGCACCGCGGAGATTTTATTTATGTTTATCCACAGTGGCACACCAGAGCTTTTTAGCACCGGGTCAAAAATTTGGAGTTAGGTTACTTATTTTGACTTTTCGCGTTCTGCGCCGCTAAAAAATCAAGAAAAATACTAAAATAGAAAATCATTTATTGCCGAATTACCTGCTAAAAAAACGCTACCCAACTACGTATTAAAGTAACTGGGTGTAATGTTTAAGGTTGCATTTACAGGTGAATTGGAAACACTCCCGCTAGCTGATACCGATAACAGGTTAACTTAAAAGCATGCAGATTTAAAATTCGGCTACTGGCGCTAGACGAAATAATCGTATTCTATTTTAAACAGGAGCGTCAATGACTAACAAGTCTTTCCAACCTCTAACTGACCTGTTTTGTTAATATTCAAGTATCCGTGTTTTTGAAACTGAGGTTCTAAAATCTATCCTTTGCACTCCAAGATTTCACTAGTACACTTGCACATAATTATGCCGCAATAATTTAAATTAAAAAAAAGTGTTTGAATCAAAATAAGTGGGGTTATGGGCGCCTAATGTCTCTATACGAATTCCTAGTTATCCCAGCGAGCCAGTAAAGTTCTTCGCACACGCGAAGTGGGTTCATATTTGTTTTAGAACAATGTTTTTGAAAACACATTTTTGAAAAATAAACATAACCTCGAATGGTTTTCTGTCAGAAAACGTAAAAATCCTCTTCTGTCCCACTGCGACCCGATTTAAAGTATGTTGACAAAACACCTGCAGTTCGTTAGCGACTAACTAGAGACTAAGCTTTGTCCATCAAATAAAACAATATTTTTTCAAAAATAAAATTGTTTGTCGTCTAAAGAACAAGACAGTTTTTAAATGAAAACTGGACTTTGCATCGATCAAGAGCCACTAATCGCCGTCAAAGTTGGGTATGACTTAATTAAGAACCAGCTTATTCTGGCCAATTTTGAGGAGCGAAGTGTCAATTCCGACTTAATTGGTAACGCTGGTTAAGAAAATGTCAATTACTTTGACATTTCAAAAAATGTCAAAACCACAACATCGGATTTTTTTATGCCAATACTTCTTTGACGACTTTCTATCTAAATCTTTTAAAAAAATTGACAGTTGCAACACTTACAGCAATTTTGATGAGGATTTATAAACGCAGCAACAATTTTTATCAATTTGAAGCCACAAAATTAAAAAATGTTGACATATTTCAACTTTTGCGGTGACGATTGACGTGTTTCAAAACCAAAAATTTGTCAAATGTCATTGTCATTCTTTTAATTTACTGAACATAATATAAAATGTGATTTTTAAGGCTATAGTTTCTCCCCAGATTTTAAGTAAAAAAAGTACAACTGGCAACGCCTTGTTTTTAAATTTTTTAAACTTTTGCCAGAGTACACAAATTTTGCAGGGGTGCTTAACAATGCTTAACAAAAATATCTTTTCAAAATTCTCAATTATTTTTTTTTCAAAATAAAAGCTCTGGTGCTGTCATCTATCCCAAAAGCCTCAAGATAATTGCGGTTTAGAAAAAACTCGATTTACAAAAAAATAGAGAAATACTCACAATTTCCAAGTTTCCTTTTTTCTAAAATCAATCACACTTCCTTGAATTTGGGAGACACACGCAGTTCAAGTGTTGGCCGATAGACCGCAGAATTTATACGATTCCATGGTAACTGCGGTGTTTTATCAACAAACTTGAAATCGGGCCGCAGTGGGACAGAAGAGTATTTTTACATTTTCTGACAGAAAACCATTCGAGGTTATGTTTATCTTTCAAAAAAATGTGTTTTCAAAAACATTGTTCTAAAACAAATATGAAACCACTCCGCGTATGCGGTCGTCCGCCGAAAAAGGCCTAGCGCTACGCGGGCATTACCCCGAATGTATCAAAGAACCAAGAGAACTTTACTGGCTCGCTGGGTTTACTAGGAATTCGCATAGAAACATTCGGCGCCCATGACCCCATATAATTTTGTTTTTATTTTGATTCAACCATTTTTTTTTTAATTTAAATTATTGCGGCATAGTTATGTGCAATTGTACTAGTGAAATTTTGGAGTACAAAGGATAGATTTTAGAACCTCAGTTTCAAAAACACACGGATACTTGAGTACTAACAAAACAGGTCAGTAAAGTTCCATTCAGAGGTTGCTAGTCGTTGACGCTCCTGTTTAAAATAGAATACGATTATTTCCTATCCTGTTGTCGGTATCAGCTGGCGGGAGTGTTTCCAATTCAATTATAAATGCACCTGTAAATGCAACCTTAAACATTACACCCAGTTACTTTAATACGTAATTGGGTAGCGTTTTTTTAGCAGGTAATTCTGCAATAAATGGTTTTCTTTTATTTTACTATTTTACTTGGTTTTGTAGCGGCGCAGTCAAAATAAGTAACCTAACCCCAAATTTTTGACCCGGTGTTAAAAAATCTCTGGTGTCCCACTGTGTATAAACATAAAGTCTCTGCGTTGCCATGGAAAACAAATTCAATAACGTAAAATTTTGCAAAAAAATCAGGTAGACATAGTTAAATTGATTTCCACTGTACACTGTTGCTAAAAACAATTCCCCAGATTGTAACTATGACCTTAATATGTCTATTAACTCTACTTAAAGACGCTAAATTTAAAAATGTCAAAATTTTGGACAGATTTCCATATAGAAAGTCCTTAAAGAAGTACACAATACGTATTGGCATCAATAAATAAATAATAGACAATTAAATAAAAATTTCAACGCATCGGTATCGGTATATCTAACGCGTTCGAAATAGAGTAAAAATACATTACAGTTTTGACTTGTGTATGCGATGTTTCGAACGATGCCCGCTATTTTAAAGGGTGTGATGACAGAACTGCTGATTGAAAACTTTTCGTACGTTCGCGGGACCGTAACGTTACGTACATCCCTCCGTATGTCATCGCACTCGTTAAAAAAGCGGGCATCTTCGAAACATGGGATGAACAAGTCAAAAATGTAGTGAATTTTGGCTTTGTTTCGAACGCGTTAGGTATACCGATACCGATGCGTTGAAATATTTACTTTAAGTGCCTATTAGACAATGAATGTCTATTAGACAATGTCTATTAGAAAATGACAATAATCTGATAGTGCAGTTTTGACATGTGTTAAAATAATTGACATTTTCGAAACCATAATTGACACTTTTCTCCTCAAAATGGCCCAGAATAAACTGGTTCTTATGTGAACCTTACCAAACTTTGTACGGAAAAAGAGATACATAACAGACACCTAAAGTTAATTTTCGGTTTTATCAGCATTCATATCCTTATCTCTATCGAGTCCACCTATCGAGCAGGTGTACTTTTAAACTAATGGCGAATGCGTGACAGCTCCAGCTGATCAAATGCGTGAAATCATCGTTTCGTACGCAGGGATGGTCTTAACTTTACGACTCCCTTATCGTACTTAACGAGGTTTTCGTGCATTTGATCAGCTGGAGCTGTCACGCATTCGCCATGATTTTAAAAATGCCCCTACTTGATTGGTCAACTCGATAGAGATAAGGATACGAATGCTGATAAAACTGAAAATTAACTTTAAGTGTCTATTGATTCAAGCATAACTTCGTCTTGATAGTATACAATATAAGTGGGTTATTGGAACAAGTATACACAACTACTTGGATGGATATTAAGGCTTTTCTTAAGGCAACCATAAGTTATTTAAACTAAATCCAAGTAATACCTAGGGGAAAATAAAGAGACTATTCAAATCCACAATTGTTATGTTGCTATTCAATTACTTAAATTAAAGAATTAGTATCATTTATTTGACCATATTGGTTTCTTGGAATAATAATTGTTATACTTAATCCAATACTCGATTTTAATTCAAATATATTGTACTTTTAAATCAATAAATCAAAATAAGCTATAACCTAACCTAAAATATTTCTACAACCTAAGTTAAGCTACGACCACCTAGCCACAGAATTTATTTGGACAATAATAAAGCTAAATTTAAGAGCATACACTCGTTGTTGCAAAACCTTGAAATTCTATTTAATTGAAGGATAAGTATTTCTTAACTTAAGATTTGGTTATATTTTTTAGCAGTCCAGGTATTCTAAAATTTTTGGGTTATTATTGATTTAAGTTTATAAACTACTAATTTAAAAATACTTATTCTTGAAATTTAAGAATAAGCAAATAGTTGTTCCAAGTAATAAATAATGTACACTTGATTTGAAAAAAACTCATACATGCATTTTTTCCTATGCCACAAAATTTAGCTTTCCATTACTGTATACTATTATAAGGCATCACCAGCTTAGTATGCCTGACAGCTTAAATTCCAGTGTGACATCCTTAAAAATGCCACAGATATCAACATTTACAAAAGTTCAAATTATCACTCGAGTTATAGAAGACGGCTGGTCTATAAGAGCGGCCACCCATTTTGGAGTTGATAAAATGACGATAATGCGATGGAAAAAGCGCTGGATTGAAAATAATTCTACAGATAGGAAAGATGGATCAGGACGACCAAAAGTAAGTTCTGAAGTGCCAGATGAGAGACTTATTGAAGACAAAATCCTTTTTCAACGTCGGTTGAAGCAGCTAATGTAACATTATTTCCGGGTTCTTTAGCAACAGTAAATAGAAAAGTAACGCAATCAGAAGTCTCTTGTCGAGTTGCTGCAAAGGAGCCTTTTCTAACAGAAGAAGAAAAACAGACCAGAGTGATTTTTGCACTGAACAACGTTCTTCGTGATAATGACTTCTGAAAGAGGGTGGTTTTCACTGACGAAAAAACTTTTCAATCATCTTCAAGCAGCAGGATAATTTTAGTTTATCGTCCACCAAATTCTAGATTTGAACCCGAATATATAAACCAAATTAAAAAAACTGGACATTTTTCTGTAAACATGTGGGGCTGGTTTAGTGCTAGAGATTTGGATTTTTTTTGGAGAATCGAAGCAAGATTCAATAGTGAACGATATATTGAAATCCTTGAAAACGTTATGCTGCCATTTGTACAGGCTTTACATGAAAATAATGACTTCGTTTATCAGCAGGACAACTGTCCAGTACACACGACTAATGTTGTGCACCAATGGTTTCAGAATAATAATATAGAAACACTTCCTTGGCCAGCCAACAGTCCTGACCTTAACCCAATGGAAAATATATGGGGTCGAATCGTTAAAATAATATACCAAAGGAATTGGAGACCACGAAATGCTGAAGAGTTAAGCGATGCTATTTATCGCGCATTGGATCAGCTCTCAGAAGACCATCAGTATTTTCAAAATTTAACCTTTTCAATGCCCAGACGTTTGCAGCTTGTAATAGAGAAAAATGGTGATATTAAATACTAAATTATTTATTTTAGTTCTTTTTTAAGTTAAAATAATTAATATTAAGTTTGGGTTACCGTCCTCTTTATAGAACAGCCTTCGTCCGTTACTGAAGTGATAATTTGATATTGTTCAATAAAGACTTTACTAAAACATTATTTTTGCTAATTTTTTAGTGACATTTTTTAAACAATATAACAAATTGTCGTACTTTTGAAATTTTTAGGCATTTTAGCTGGTAGTCCATATATGTTATACACTTTTAGAAAGGTCAATTTTGTGACTGCATGTATGCGTTTTTTTTGAAATCGAGTGTACATAAAAGAATAATATTCTAGCGCCATCTATATTTTTTTTAAGTATAGGTTATTCTTAATTACAGAATACGTTTTTTTCAATGTGTAAGCGATTATTATTGGCTGTCCTCTCAACAACATTAAAATCGATGTGAAAAAGACAAAATTGATACTAGTATTTAAATTACATAACACCAAAATTGTGCTTTTAAAAAATAAATAATAAATAATATATTAAAAAGTTAAAGAGATAAAAATCATAACGTCGATAAACAATGACTCACCTGTGTTTTTCTTTATCCGCCATAATCTGCTTATTGCGCTTGTGTCTTAGCTTTGGCGGCAAATTAACTACGGGTAATTGAACTGGAAGTACTGGAGATACGGGTCTCGCCCCGCACGGAGAATCTTCTCGTTGAGGAGGTGGCAAAATTGGCATTGGAAGCTAAACGAGAGAAAATAAAAAAATAACCTTTAAAATGTAGAAATCAATTGTAAAATGAGGACAAGTAAAACTAAAAACTTTTAAAACCCCTGATAACGTCTAACGTTAACAGGTATGCCACTAAATATACAGGGTGTTTCAAATTCGATGCTCACCATGGGGATCTCCTAAACGGTAGGAGATACGAAAAGGTTTAAATTAAGGCAAAGTTGCGCAATTTCATGCTTTGCTCAAAACTAAAAAAAAAGTTTACAAATTCCGGATAGTTCCGGAGATAAACGGATAAAACCAAAATCTTCATTTTTAGTTTTTATTTTTCTGCGTCCTTATTCTTAAAGCTGTCAAAAAACACTTAAAACTTTCTACAGGCACTTTTTTAAGAACTTGACAGTGCTCCTGACACACTGAAATGTCAAATCTCGAAAACGGTCCTCTCATTAGGTAGATCTTAAAAAAGTGCATGTAGAAAGTTTTAAGCCTTTTTGAATAAGGGCGCAGAAAAATAAAAACTAAAAATAAAGAATTCGGTTTTTTTCGCCCATCTCCGGAATTACCCCATTTTTTTTTTGGTTTTGAGCAAAGCGTCAAATTGCACAACTTTGCCCTAATCTAAACCTTTTCGTATCTCCTACCGTTCAGGAGATCCGCATGGTGAGTATCGAATTTGGAACACCCTGTGTAGATTTACCATTAATTTCATACCTCACAATTTAAAAAAAAACTACTTTTACTTGACGAAACAAATAAACTAGTAAAAAAACAAACGGAAAATGGCTGTGGCACTGTATATCTAACAAGAGTTTTTTGTACTTGCCAAATGAACTTCCTAAATTTCGATTGCTCACACAGAGGGTGGAACCTAGGACGACGCCGTTTTGTCCTTATTAGGTACTCATCATCTAGGTGTACCACAATGAGAAGAGAATTTCGGTCGCGCTTATGTGCCAAAGATTACGGCTCAAGCCGAAGAAATCCTGTCAATGTCGCCCTCTGTATGAACGATCGAAACCAAGAAAATGCCTACTGCACTGTAGGTAGCAGTAGGTTGAAAAGATTGTAATACTACAAATAAATAGATACCTAATTAATGGGTAGACCCAGCGAAAATGAAGAGAAAATTAAAATATAAAAACAAACTGAACCAACAAAAATGAGGTCATACTGCGTTCTTCTTGGTTACCTGGGCTATCCGGTCAAACCTTTCGTTAGCGGTGATGTTAAAATAATGTCGGCTTTATCAAAGTTTTTACCTATTTTTAATAGGTACTTATCGGTACATAAAGTCGGCATAGCCTGACTTTAATAAAGTCGACACTATTTTTGACAGTTCCGCACGCAATTACTACATATTTTTAGGCACTTTACCCACCACTATGAATATCTGGAACAAATCCTCTCATTTTTCGTGTGAATCCCCCCTTGTAACACTTTATAACAATTATTTCTACCCTCTGCCCCCACCTTGCTGTGTCACGTAATTTACGGATGGTCCCCAAGTTCGTTACCTAACGTTCTTGCTACGAACGCTCACGGTTTATCAGAATGTACAAAATCAAACCCGTTAAATAAAAGAAAGTTCAATTATAAAATCATTCACTATAGGAACAGCAATAAGTTAAACCAATTTTTTATCCGAACCTTATTTCTTGAAACCCATTCAATAACAAATTCGAAATTTATAAGACCCGTTTTTAATCGAACCATTGTTCATCAAACTCATTCAATATCAAACCCGGAATTCGTAAAACCTGTAATTTATCAGAAAATTTTTGATAAATTAATTGCGCATTCGCCAATACGACAAAAATTCGTATACCAGGATCAATGATTTTTAATCAACAGCATTTGATGTGTGTATGTTGCATCCTCAAATCCTTCCCTATATATCTCGAACGAGATCAGTAACTCACAAAATATCATGTAACAACTCAACTCAACTCGATGTTATATATACAGATTTCTCGAAGGCCTTCGATAAGTTGCCTTTCATTGCCTCATAGCACAGAAAATGTACAAAATAGGATTTTACAAAAATTTGGTCGATCCATTCATCTCATACTTAAGCGGCCGCACACAGTTCGTCGAGTATAATGGCTTCAAATCTGCCTCGTATAAGAAAATATAGAAAACTCTCGGACAAACCTTGCTAGAAATGCGCCCATAGTGGTTTGAATCTTTTCCACGGCTCAGTTAACTCATTCAAAACTAAAATAATACCAAAAATCAAAAGTATTTTTACTTAATGTACATACTTTATTTAGTTTGACCTAATTTAATTTCATTTCATTTAACTACTTTTTATATTTTCATAAAAAAAAACGACAACTTCTATAGGAGAGTGTATTTATTTATTTTACTTTTTTCTTAAACTTTCTACCTTTTTTAAATTTTCTTTTCTAATTTTAATATTTTGTGATAGATTGTACTATAATGTACCTGCAACTACATACTAGTTACTTATTATTAACCAAAATGATGGAACAATTCGGTATACTAGATTTAAGTTTAGGGTCAGTCCATATCAAGTCAACCAGGGTATTTTACCACACCATCTCCAATGTTGATGATTTTTAGTATACATGTTTTTTCTACCAAAAAACTGGAAAATCCAAAATTTCAGACTTTTTTGACCAGTTGTTTATTTTGAATTAATTTTTGAAAATCGAAAAAGTCACTTATTTGTCCTTAACATGTGCGCACAAAATTAGGAATATCCAAAGAACCACTTATAATAGAAAAGTAGGTGAAGGTTCATTTTAAAGCTCTTATAAAGACCTTTCATATGAGAATATTGCATAACATATATTGAAAAAAAAAATAAAAGAAAAAATTTTTGATTTTTTTTTTGAAAAATTTCAAAAAGGCCATTTTTAATTTTTTTGAAAAAAATATATAATTTTGGTCAAAGTGTTACTTAATTATCCACAAAATTTTATGATGGAGAAATGATGGGTTCAATGTCAAAAAAAATATCAAAAATATTAAGTACATTAAAAATCATGCATTTAAAAAAATAAACATATTTTAGGAGCACCAATAGTGCACTGGATATTAAAATAAATAAATTTGTTGGATGGATACAGGTTTTAAAAATACCCAGAGGCTTTATCTACAAATTATTTTATTTTAAACTCGCAAAAGAAATAAACAAACTTTTCTACTTCGTTGATAAAAATTAGACAGAAAACACTAAGACTAACTATATACCTTAAATTTATTTTTTTAACTTTCTTTTTAAGAATTTCTGATGAATCTGACATTTCTTTTTTGCTGACATTGTAAGTTCTGCCAGTAGCAGTGTTGGGTTCAACTTTTTTTATAAGACTTTCTGGTTTAATAATTAAAATATCTTGAGGTGTTGGGTAAAAAAATGATGAGGCAGGTCCTCGTGGATGAAGAAAGCTTACTTTCAGTTCTCCGCTCTCATTATTTTTCCCCAAGACACAAGCCAGCCACCAAGCACTGTCATATTCTACAGTGACAAACCCTGACTCGATATTTTGCAAAATAATGCTTCCACCTTTAAAAGATTATGTGTTTCGCCCTCTAAGCATGTAGAAAACTGTTTTGCCAAAAACGTGCTTTCTGTAAGAGGAATTACAGCATGAATTTTTTGTGTCCCCGGTATTGTTAAGACTTCCGCAAATCTTTTATTCAAAATTATTTCATGATTTGTATAATCTGCTTCTGTGCAATATTTAAAATCAATGCCAGATATGTTTTCTTCACACCAAGTAAACAATTGTAGAGGTGTCATTATTTGATTGTCATAGGGCCTCTGCAAACTGGCTTTGGCAGCAAGTCTTTTAACAGTTCCTCCCAAGCCATCGCAGGCACTTTTGCCATGCGAGGTGGCAAAATAATGCCACTCTGCTTCAACACCAAAATCTTTTTTATGCAGGCATATATTCAGAAAATTCTGTTTGTTTTTGTACTGCGCAGCACATCCATCCGAAAAATAAAAAATTTTGTTAAGTCCTGGTATTTTGATTTTTAAATCAGGCATTAATTTTTTTAAAAATAAATGAAATGCAATTGTATTATGTGTCAAGCTTTCCGAAATAAACACATAATTCAGGTTGTGCAGTTTACCATCACTTAGAAAATAAATGGCAAAAGGGTGGGTCGAAACACATAATCTTTTTAAAGGTGGAAGCATTATTTTGCAAAATATCGAGTCAGGGTTTGTCACTGTAGAATATGACAGTGCTTGGTGGCTGGCTTGTGTCTTGGGGAAAAATAATGAGAGCGGAGAACTGAAAGTAAGCTTTCTTCATCCACGAGGACCTGCCTCATCATTTTTTTACCCAACACCTCAAGATATTTTAATTATTAAACCAGAAAGTCTTATAAAAAAAGTTGAACCCAACACTGCTACTGGCAGAACTTACAATGTCAGCAAAAAAGAAATGTCAGATTCATCAGAAATTCTTAAAAGAAAGTTAAAAAAATAAATTTAAGGTATATAGTTAGTCTTAGTGTTTTCTGTCTAATTTTTATCAACGAAGTAGAAAAGTTTGTTTATTTCTTTTGCGAGTTTAAAACAAAATAATTTGTAGATAAAGCCTCTGGGTATTTTTTAAAACCTGTATCCATCCAACAAATTTATTTATTTTAATATCCAGTGCACTATTGGTGCTCCTAAAATATGTTTATTTTTTTAAATGCATGATTTTTAATGTACTTAATATTTTTGATATTTTTTTTGACATTGAACCCATCATTTCTCCATCATAAAATTTTGTGGATAATTAAGTAACACTTTGACCAAAATTATATTTTTTTTTCAAAAAAATTAAAAATGGCCTTTTTGAATTTTTCAATTTTTTTTTTTTCAATTTTTTATTTTCATTTTTTTTTTTTGTTAAAATTATGTTGTGATATTTCATAAAAAAGAGCTTCAAAATGACTTTAAAATGAGCCATTTATTACTTTCCTAGTGTAAGTGGTTCTCGAGATATTGCTAGTTTTGTACATTCTTGTTAAGGTCAAAATGCTGACTTTTTTATTTTGAAAAATTAAAAAACAAAAAACTACGAATCAAAAAAATCTAAAAATTTGCATTTTCAACTTTTATGGTAAGAAGAAAATATATACCAAAAATCATCAAAATTGGAATTGGTCGCGTAAAATTTTTGTGATTTTTTGGTTGATTTGATATGGAATGACCCTTTACAATTACAGCTGTTTTTCATTATTTAGTTTTAAATTGTCTTGTAATTGGGATTATCCTGTTAGACAATGAAGAATTATTATTAATTATTATTAAAATCGCTTTGTTTACCCTACAGCCACCATTTTAAAGGGCCATCACGTGATTAATGGCTGACTTTGACAATTTGTTAGACAGCCCTATTTCTATTTATGACAAAGTCGACATAATTTTCAGCACCAGCCCGAACGTGGGTTTCGGATAGCCCCGGCAAACAAGAAGAGCGCGGTCTCACTTCAATCTTGTCATAATAATAATAATAACAGTGTTTTCTTCCTTATAGTTGGATAAGAGCACTTAAACGTGAAAATTTAAGCGACACCTTCCTGAAAAATGCGAGGATTTGTTCCAGTCATTTCATAACAGATGGGTAAAGTGTCTAAAATATAGTTGTTAAAACTTCGTGCGGAACTGCCAAAAATAGTGCTGACTTTATTAAAGTCAGGCTATGCCATCTTCATGTACTCTTGTTTTCAAAAACAACTCATACATGCGTTTTTCCTCTCCCGCAAAATTTACTGTTCTAATAGCCTATGTATTTCATTCACCAGTTTTAAATAGCTGACGGTATGCCTCAAACTGATTTTGACAATAATTTTCAAAGTCAAAAATGCCGCAAATTCCACAAAGCATATAGCTACCCTAATTCAAACTTCGAGACCGAGTGACTAAAGGCGTAACGGTAGCAAAAACTTATAACAGAGCTCTAAGTCGTCAGATCGCCTTCTATACTCGTAGGTACATATTTTGTGGCAAATTCCAACATTTACGAAGGCACAAATTATCACTCGAGTTGCATACAAAATAATTCGACTTCATAGATCAGGACGAAAGCCTGTAAGTTCTGAGATACCGCGCATTGGAGGCATGATTTTCAAAATTTAAGTTTTTCAATGCCCAGGCGTTTGCAGAGTGTTATTGAAAACAATGGTGCACCCACTAAACACTAATTTTTTTTATTGTTTTAAGTAATATTTAATATTTAGTCGTTTCCAATCCATTGTGTTATTTTGAATCCATCGCTTTTTTCATTTTATTAATTTACTATCGTCATTTTATCAACCCCAAATTTAATGGCCGCTCTCCTTATAGACCAGCCCTCTTCTGTTGATTCATTGATTTTAGAAACAAGAAACTAAACTCAAACCCCTCCTTCACGTGGCGTAGTCGGGTAGACTTTTTTATTCTTCATTTTTTCATAGTAATACCGAATTTAATGCTGTCAGACAGTAGAAGCTGGTGGTGTGTTTGAGTATACACTAATAAAATGTCAAAGTTTGAGATATAGGGAAAATGCATGTATGCGTTTTTTTTAAACAAGAGTACCGATAAGTCCCTAATAAAAGACAGCAAAAACAATAGAATAGTGGGCGCTCCCTCAAAAAAGGAAATAACGGTAACCGCAGACCAGTGGCTGCCCATCAGTACGACGGTGCTACCTATTGGGAGATGAAATGATGATGATAGCACCTGAAAAAGGTATCATGCAACATTTAACCTTAATTATCCCATAAAAAGTGTCATTGCTGGTAATAATTCGCTGCCGTAGCATCACAATGTTCTACTGTAACGATTGGCCGAAAAGATCGTTAATAATTCTCTAATTTATTTCTAACATATAGTGATAAATAAAACTATAATTATTTAGAAGATTCATAAACCGAAAACAAAGTTAGCGAGCCAAGGTTTGCCCAACCATCAATCAATCAATCATTTATTGATGCCAATATGCTTACGCATTTACACAAGTCATGTTACAAAATTTCATCATAAACCTAAATCTTAAAAAGTAATTTAAAAAAAAAACTGGGTGAAATTACAGCGAACATTTAAGGAACAAAAAAAATGTATATAAAGACAATTAAAAGAAAAATTACCAGTAGAACAAATAGAGTAAAAAGTAAAACCTAACACAAATGCGTGATGACGAGTTTAAAGTAAAATTACAGTGAACATTGAAAGAATAAAAACAAAAAGCTTAAAAAATAATGAATTCAAATAGTATAGAAATTAAAAGTAAAATAAGATAATAATAATAATAAATTCTAAATGCTAGAAAAATCTGCATTTAAATATTGCTCGTGAGTATAGAAAGCATGATCAGTCAAAAAGCACTTGGTAGTTGATTTAACTTTTAGTCCATGTTTCTCACTCTTTCAGGTAAAGCATTATAAAATTTAATACCATAAAGGTTTATTCCGTTTGTTATTTCCTTATGTCTTGTATTAAAATGGTGCTATGAGATTGATAGTCACTTACATTATTTTTTATATGTAGCAAACAAAGCAAACAATATTGACAGGGAATGGTTAGAATTTGTAACGATTTGAAACTATCTGTGCAGTCCTCTCTATACTTTAAGTTTTTTAATATTCTGACTGCTCTTCTTTGCAGTTTAAATATAAGCTCTGCATGTGTCGAATAACAAGGCATACGAGAGTAGCGAGTGTATTAATCCATAGGATCATGTTAAGAGAGTCCTGTGATTTACAAACTGTGTTTCGGACTTCCATTGTCTATATTTTATTTATACACGACATTTCGATCAGTACAATCTCTGATCGTCTTCAGGTGCAAACTACGATCAGAGATTGCACTGATCGAAACGTCGTGTATAAATAAAATATAGACAATGGAAGTCCGAAACACAGCGTTGAATTCAAACACATCATTGTCTCAAACTTTCAAACAAATGTGAAAGACTTGTTAGAAGATATATATTTCTTGATAAAATATCTGCTAATTTGTTGGTATGTCTCTCCCAAGATAGTTTGGAATCCAAATAGACACCTAAAAATCTTATTACCTCAGTCTCATCAAAATCGTCAGTAGATTCTTTTAAAGTAAAAATCATTCCTTGAGTTTTTTGTTCATTTAAACTTAATCTATTTGGGAGAAACCACTTTTTAATTGATGAGAAAGCTCTTTCAGAAATGATATTAAGCTGTTCAAGAAGTAACGCTTTATGCAATGTTGTATTATCGACTGCAAATTGGATGAAATCCGTATATGGAAAAGATTTTGCCAGGTCATTAATAAATATTAATAAAAGTGTAGGGCCTAATACTGAACTCTGAGGGACGCCAGACTGGACAGTTTATGTATCCGAATCACAACAACCAAACGATACATATTGCTTTCTGTCGGATAAATGATTGAACTAGATTTTTACTGCTAGATGTGAAACCATCAAAAATTAATTTTTCGAGTAAAATATTGTGCTTTTGTTAGATCAAGAAACTGCCCCGATATATACTCGTAAACCTCAAAACCTGACAGAATAGTTCTTTTATATCGGAAAAAGTCACGGTCAAGAGATTGGGGGGAAAGCCTACCTGCTGGCTGATCGGAAAATCAATGGGGACTCGGTTTTTCGCAATGTGCTAAGTAACGACGATTCCGCGGGCAAACCCGGAAAAAGTGGATCCGTTCAGCGGCCAAACTACCATGTGGGTGTGGCAGTTGGGGACTTGAATTTAAAGTGCGAACTCGTAAAGAGCTCCTTTTCGGTCAAGAAATTATCGAGAAAGTCCACGGAAGCCAAGGGGAGCCATAACCGAAAGGGGTACCCATCTTGAGACGAAAAAGGGGTCAAAGCGGCAATTGGGCACCGTAAATAACGTCCAAATTGTGTAACGTCAAACCACCATCTCTGCATTTAGGAACACTTAACTTATAACGTAATTAACCTTCTTTCATAACCTCAAGTCATTATTTTCGTTCACCTTTTATTTTTTTAAACGAAAGTGTAGCGCCTATTTTAATAGGTGGTGGTGGAATATGGTGGAGGCGCCTATCCAAGGACACGCGGTTCACTAGGGCGATCTTTAGACTAGGGTGAAGTTTAAGATAAAAAAAATAAAAAGTAGTAAAAATTATTTATTTAAAAGTGTTTCTCCTTAAGGGCTAAATAGCTCTAAGTTAATAAATTATGGTTTTTGTTTTTTTAAATTGTTATGCAATACATCATTTTCGTCCAAATTTCTGCAATAAAAAGTGATTATTTTTGTGATTAGGATCGTGTGACTGCGATGTTTATTAGTTTGGAGTTCTCTAGATTTTTGTGAATAGTACGGCCTACTCAGAATTTATTTCCTAGTAGACTGAGGCTAGCCAGTAAAAATATAGGGAAATAAATAGGATAGTATTGGGTCATTCCATATCAAATCAACCAAAAAATCACAAAAATTTTACGCGACCAATTCCAATTTTGATGATTTTTGGTATATATTTTCTTCTTACCATAAAAGTTGAAAATGCAAATTTTTAGATTTTTTTGATTCGTAGTTTTTTGTTTTTTAATTTTTCAAAATAAAAAAGTCAGCATTTTGACCTTAACAAGAATGTACAAAACTAGCAATATCTCGAGAACCACTTACACTAGGAAAGTAATAAATGGCTCATTTTAAAGTCATTTTGAAGCTCTTTTTTATGAAATATCACAACATAATTTTAACAAAAAAAAAAATTGAAAATAAAAAATTGAAAAAAAAAATTGAAAAATTCAAAAAGGCCATTTTTAATTTTTTTGAAAAAAATATATAATTTTGGTCAAAGTGTTACTTAATTATCCACAAAATTTTATGATGGAGAAATGATGGGTTCAATGTAAAAAAAAATATCAAAAATATTAAGTACATTAAAAATCATGCATTTAAAAAAATAAACATATTTTAGGAGCACCAATAGTGCACTGGATATTAAAATAAATAAATTTGTTGGATGGATACAGGTTTTAAAAAATACCCAGAGGCTTTATCTACAAATTATTTTATTTTAAACTCGCAAAAGAAATAAACAAACTTTTCTACTTCGTTGATAAAAATTAGACAGAAAACACTAAGACTAACTATATACCTTAAATTTATTTTTTTAACTTTCTTTTAAGAATTTCTGATGAATCTGACATTTCTTTTTTGCTGACATTGTAAGTTCTGCCAGTAGCAGTGTTGGGTTCAACTTTTTTTATAAGACTTTCTGGTTTAATAATTAAAATATCTTGAGGTGTTGGGTAAAAAAATGATGAGGCAGGTCCTCGTGGATGAAGAAAGCTTACTTTCAGTTCTCCGCTCTCATTATTTTTCCCCAAGACACAAGCCTGCCACCAAGCACTGTCATATTCTACAGTGACAAACCCTGACTCGATATTTTGCAAAATAATGCTTCCACCTTTAAAAAGATTATGTGTTTCGACCCACCCTTTTGCCATTTATTTTCTAAGTGATGGTAAACTGCACAACCTGAATTATGTGTTTATTTCGGAAAGCTTGACACATAATACAATTGCATTTCATTTATTTTTAAAAAAATTAATGCCTGATTTAAAAATCAAAATACCAGGACTTAACAAAATTTTTTATTTTTCGGATGGATGTGCTGCGCAGTACAAAAACAAACAGAATTTTCTGAATATATGCCTGCATAAAAAAGATTTTGGTGTTGAAGCAGAGTGGCATTATTTTGCCACCTCGCATGGCAAAAGTGCCTGCCATGGCTTGGGAGGAACTGTTAAAAGACTTGCTGCCAAAGCCAGTTTGCAGAGGCCCTATGACAATCAAATAATGACACCTCTACAATTGTTTACTTGGTGTGAAGAAAACATATCTGGCATTGATTTTAAATATTGCACAGAAGCAGATTATACAAATCATGAAATAATTTTGAATAAAAGATTTGCGGAAGTCTTAACAATACCGGGGACACAAAAAATTCATGCTGTAATTCCTCTTACAGAAAGCATGTTTTTGGCAAAACAGTTTTCTACATGCTTAGAGGTCGAAACACATAATCTTTTTAAAGGTGGAAGCATTATTTTGCAAAATATCGAGTCAGGGTTTGTCACTGTAGAATATGACAGTGCTTGGTGGCTGGCTTGTGTCTTGGGGAAAAATAATGAGAGCGGAGAACTGAAAGTAAGCTTTCTTCATCCACGAGGACCTGCCTCATCATTTTTTTACCCAACACCTCAAGATATTTTAATTATTAAACCAGAAAGTCTTATAAAAAAAGTTGAGCCCAAAACTGCTACTGGCAGAACTTACAATGTCAGCAAAAAAGAAATGTCAGATTCATCAGAAATTCTTAAAAGAAAGTTAAAAAAATAAATTTAAGGTATATAGTTAGTTAGTTAGTGTTTTCTGTCTAATTTTTATCAACGAAGTAGAAAAGTTTGTTTATTTCTTTTGCGAGTTTAAAATAAAATAATTTGTAGATAAAGCCTCTGGGTATTTTTTAAAACCTGTATCCATCCAACAAATTTATTTATTTTAATATCCAGTGCACTATTGGTGCTCCTAAAATATGTTTATTTTTTTAAATGCATGATTTTTAATGTACTTAATATTTTTGATATTTTTTTTGACATTGAACCCATCATTTCTCCATCATAAAATTTTGTGGATAATTAAGTAACACTTTGACCAAAATTATATATTTTTTTCAAAAAAATTAAAAATGGCCTTTTTGAAATTTTTCAAAAAAAAAAATCAAAAATTTTTTCTTTTATTTTTTTTTTTCAATATATGTTATGCAATATTCTCATATGAAAGGTCTTTATAAGAGCTTTAAAATGAACCTTCACCTACTTTTCTATTATAAGTGGTTCTTTGGATATTCCTAATTTTGTGCGCACATGTTAAGGACAAATAAGTGACTTTTTCGATTTTCAAAAATTAATTCAAAATAAACAACTGGTCAAAAAAGTCTGAAATTTTGGATTTTCCAGTTTTTTGGTAGGAAAAACATGTATACTAAAAATCATCAACATCGGAGATGGTGTGGTAAAATACCCTGGTTGACTTGATATGGACTGACCCTATTGTCTCGTAGCTAAGGCTGATGCCGGGTATCGTCCTATGAAATTGAATAGGGCGAAAAAAAGAAGTAGAAAAAAGCGCAAAAAAAGAAAGAAAAAAAAACGTACAAATTTTAAAAAGCACTGTGACACTATATTTAAATTAATAGCCTATGTTGATAAAACCTTGTAATTCTAAGGCAGCGAATTGTCGTCATCCTATTTTTACCATTTACAAATAAAATATAACAATAATATAGGGTGCGACAAGATGTTAAAACTTGAACCATAGACGCGTATAAGAAATAGACCCCTCTTTTTTACGGAGGATTTTGCTAAAAATCACTGCCACATGCAGCTGGTGTCAAAGTGCTGTGGTAACACTGAAGGTACCGAAGTTCCTATAAACTGTGGTAACATTGAAGCGACTTGAAATTTTTTTGTCAGCGTTTGACGTGATAAATGTAGCGGACAATTTTATTTTTCATTTCAAGTTTTTAATGTATTCATATTCTTTTTCCGTGCTTTTGGAATCAAAAAGACTTTGGCGGTAGTGCAGAAGTGCGTCTATCTGATTATTAGGTAAATAGCCATGTGATTACTTTTATATTCAAGTTTAGTGAGGCCAGTGACACCGCGCCATCTAAAGTCGAATTATACTTTTTTAAATCTGTGTTTTTCATTAGGTCGTGTTTACCCACTGTGCCTATACGTTTGTTTTTAAGGTCCATTTAAATTTATGTGAGTACACGAACAAGAGTGTGTCTTTATCAAAATCAAATCTTTGTTTAAGGTACCTCTACCCAGTTACTAAATAGCTCAGTCAAGCTACACCCCCCCCCCCTCAACGAAACTCAATTTGGATATTGTAAAAATTATGTACTAATTTAGCCCCCTTTTAAAAAGTTTTGTACTTAATGAATAACTGAGTTATTCCCACTTAAAAGGGGGTTGTGGTTTATGCGTTTAAATCCACATGTATAATGTTCTTTTACCCTAAGGAAGACGAAAATGGTCGTCGAAACGTAGCAAATGAATTAAAATAGTATACGAAAACAATCACTCTCCTTATTTCCTACAAAACTCTTCTCTATTTTAGAATAATTTTATCAACTTCCGTTTTTTTTATTTTTTTCCCAAAAAAGTAATATTTGGTGCAACATTTCTTCCAGTTTTGAGCTCACGGAATGGTCCCTAACAATTATCACAAGACGAATTTTGGTGGCATTTTCATGTGTCCTACAGGCACACCGGCACCGTAACGATATTGTTTTTGTTTACAAGGCTCAATAGAAAAACTATAAGTATAAGTAGATTAACTTTCCCATCAGTGTATTGGAAAAAATTGTCTAAAACTAGAAAGCAAAAGTTACAGTTCCGTAAGTATGAACACCGTTGCTAATAAAATAAGTGAAACGTTAACGGGCATGACTGTACCTGATCGGTGTGAGAAACCAGCTCGGGCTCGTCAGAGTCCGTTTCTACCAAACTAATGGTGACAGGCTGCGACGGATGACTCGAACCGACGATTATCACGTCGCTGTCGTCGTCAGATGTCGCCACTTCGACGGTCTCGTCTTCGAGAAACGGCGCCGGCGACTGAGGCCTGAAAGAAAAGTTTGAATAAAGGTAACTAAATTAACGTCTTGGCACCACGCAAGTTTGCAAGTTTAACTAAAACTGTATCTTTATTTATTTATTCAATTTAGAGGCTGATAAACACAGAGTTTTATCTCTCCAATTACATGACGGCACAAGATTACAAGTTACAAATAGAACTAAGAAAAAAAAACTAAATCCTAAGCAAAGAAAAGTAACTGTATGATAGAAAGTAAGTAAAACTAAAATTTCGTTGACAAGGGCAACAAAAAAAAAACCAGCAAAGAAAAGACTAAAACACCTCATATGCTAATGTTCTTCGGGTGTACTCTAATATTATAAACAAATCGATATGGTTAAAAAACGAATTATAGGAAGTTAGCAACTCGGAGACTAGTGAGTTTCGGCCGAAATTTGTATTATATCAAGCAAGTAGTGCCGAGTGATGGTTTGTTTCACATTGAATGGGAGTCTACTTAATAGTTCTGGACAATTAATTATTATTGAGTAACTGGGTATAAAGTAACTTATTTAAAAATACAACCTGTGCCACCAGTCTCCTACTGCTTAGTTTTCTTAACTTGTAGAAATCTAGGCTTAACTCTAGCCAGACTAGCCAAGCAAATTCCTGTTATAACGAAAGTTTAGATGCTAGATAAACTTTTGCTGAATTTTTTCAATACTTTCAATATATTTTATATATTGCGGACACCAGACTATGCTCACAAATTCCAAATTAATACGAAATAAGCGATTTTGCTTCTGAGGACACTCTTGACACCCTCAATATAAAGTCAAGCATTTGGTAAGACTTTTTTTACAATATTTTCAATATGGAATTCAAAACTAAGTTTACAGTCCAATTTAACGCCAAGATTTTTAATAGATCGGTGATAGTATCGAACTGCGCATGTGCAGAATCGATACGGTATGCAAATGCATCCAAACCAATTTATGACTACTGTGGTATGGTTAAACAAAAACAACAAACAAAATAAAATAATATTCAGGGTTAAAACTTATAAACAATTGTCATAAGGGTAAAGCTGATTGATACTACTAAACCTTTTTTTTTAACTAGTTACGTATAAGGATAAGCTATGTATATGTATACTGATAGTAGACACATCGTCATGTCGCAAGCCCGACTGGTTTGTTATGTTTCCATCTGGTTCCCAGCCAGTTCATGGCACAACATATGGAGAGGCTTAGATTTGTGTGAAAGTTGCGATTTTGCATGACTCTATTATGGACGTTGGGAATGGGTTTTCCTATTACTTCCTTTTTGGTTTTAAGACCTTATGTACCACGAATTTGCTGGGAACCAGAGGGAACCATAACAAACCAGTTGGGATTGTAAAGATGATAACAAAGACAACTATAAAGAACTCACCCGGAGTACCACAAGGATACATACCGGGGGCGACTTGAAGACTAGACGCAAACACATGTGTTTCACCCTTCCGCGATCTTCAGGCAAACCGCGTAAACGTAACGCAGCTCTGAAATCCAGCGCTCTCATTGGTGAAAACCGGCAGAGGTGGGCGTTCCCACCTAGCGCGCGCTAGCGCCCGTATCTCATGAAAAGCAGTCTCGCTCGACGTGCGATTGACCACTTCTGTCGGATCTGACCAATGAGGTTGCTGTAAGTCGGCGTACGATACGTTCAAGTAGGGTGGAGTGACTTAGTGTCTAATGATAAGTGTGCAAATTTGTTGTCAACCTTTTTCTACCCAACATCCCCTGAGAATTTTTACAAAAATGACAAATCAATCAAATCTAGTTTTGTTTCTTATAATATTAATATTTTGTTATTTTTGGTTTTTAAAAGAAAATAGTTAAGTTATATCATTTCAAGATCCCTAGCCACATAGCTTTCCAACAGAGCAAAAGTAAAAAGTGTTTTTGCATTCAAATTCTTGGTTTATATATTTATTTTCTATACACATTGTAGACGTGCAAGAAAGATGAAAGAACGGTAAAAACATTTTGCTACCGAAAGTTTTTTTTTAATTTAATAAATTGTTTATTTCCCAATAAACCGATTATTACAGGGCAGTAACAAAAAAAAACAAAGTAAAAAAGCAAACCTGGTGGTTAATTTAATTATATCAATACAAAAAAAAATAAATAGTGAAATTCGAGATAACAGTATTTTGTTTTAATTTAATTTTTTTTAATAAGTCAAAATAAAATTTAATTTAAAAAAATATGTTTTGCACGTTTCTTAAATAGATGTAAATTGGGTTTTTGTTTCAATGATATGGGTAGCTTGTTATATATATTTTTATTCCATCATATAATAAAGATTTTTTCCCAGTCTTACTGTTAAATTGTATTGGTTGAAGTTGATTATTTTTTCTAGTAAAATTGTTATTTTTTTTGAAGAAGATATTAACCTACCTTGTGGTGTAAATCACATTTCTGTCGTAGCCCACCATGTCGAATGGCGACCTCATGAAACTGTAGAACTCGTGGACAAAATGATTGGTCTTCGTGGCTAGATATTCTTCCAATAAGTTCCTGAAGTTATAATAAATATCTCAATATTTAACTTTGGAAATAACTTGCATAAAACAATCTGCTACTACTCCATAATAATAGTTTACATAACAAGCATGTTATGATGGTCATTAAACGCGAAGATGAAATTTGAGACGCGAGCCGCAGGCGAGCGTATAACATGCGAGTTAGAGTACTATACTTTACCTACGACCAATAAAAATGTCATCATAAATATCAGGAATTATTCAAAATATCAATATCTTGAATTAAAAAATAACCGCCAATTTTTTTTGTCGCTACAGGAAAATTTAATTCTCGAATAAACGAGATATCACTCATTAAAATAGGTTAAGAAATAAAAAAGTTGCGGCGATATGAATATATTCATTATTTACATATAGAGCAAACAAATTTTTGGGTATAAATCCTAAAGTACTTAAACGATTTTAATAAGCGATATGTTGATCGCCTTGGCAGAGATTAGACTTTTGAATACTTTTAATGTTTTAATTTTATTTAAGTGTATTCCTTAAAAGAAACGAGTTGAAATATACGCTTCATTTTGACAATGTCCACCATCTTTGATTTTAAGATGGCCGCCAACTTTTTAAAATTTGTCGAAGGGGAATTTCATGCGCTTTTAATAGAGCTATCCCTCGTTAAAATCGGAAAAGAACTGACAAAACTATAGCCATTTAAAATCATTCCGGTTTTTTTTTTGGGCCACCCGGTATAATTATAATTTATAAAATCAACCATACATAAGACATGTCGGTCGGTCTGCATAAAAAAAATTAAATAACGGATTGACCGATTTAAAGTAAATTGTTATTAATTCTTGTTAATAAAAAAAAAATTCAAGAATAAGTGCCCACCTTTAAAAAGAGTACCATATTTATGTCTACAAAAGTCTACAAAAAAGTTACAAAACGTTGAGCTTAAATTGACAAAAAGTCTGTTATTTTGATTATTGCAATTTTTTATCTGAGAATAAGTCTTAACTGACTGCTGAGATAAAGTCGGCCTAAGTCGACGTTAAACCATATAAATATTCGGTTGTGGGCTCCCATTTGCTTCTTAAATTAAAGTGGGGCAACACCGAGCCAACAGCCAATAAGGGCGGTATTTACTAACATGGAACTAAGGTATAGGGCAAAGGACACACGCACGCATTAGTTATTTTATTCTTTTATTTATAATTTTTCACACAAAAATGATAGCGGAACGCAGTTGCAAACCCCTCCACCCCTCGTAACACTTGATATACTTCCTCACGCCGCGTTACGTAATTTATGGACGTCACCAACAAGTTGCAATGTAAAGGCAAATGACGATAATGCGATGGAAAAAGCGCTGGATTGAAAATAATTCTACGGATAGGAAAGATGGATCAGGACGACCAAAAGTAAGTTCTGAAATGCAAGATGAGGGACTTATTGACCATCTCAGACAAAATCCTTTTTCAACGTCGGCAGCTAATGTAACATTATTTCCGGGTTCTTTAGCAACAGTAAATAGAAGAGTAACGAAATCAGAAGTCTCTTGTCGAGTTGCTGCAAAGAAGCCTTTTCTAACAGAAGAACAAAAACAGGCCAGAGTGATTTTTGCACTGAACAACGTTCTTCGTGATAATGACTTCTGAAAGAGGGTGGTTTTCACTGCCGAAAAAATTCTTCAATCATCTTCAAGCAGCAGGAGAATTTTTGTTTATCGTCCACCAAATTCTAGATTTAAACCCGAATGTACAAACCAAATTAAAAAAGCTGGACATTTTTCTGTAAACATGTGGGGCTGGTTTAGTGCTAGAGGTTTGCGTTTTTTTTTTTGGAGAATCGAAGGAAGATTCAATAGTCAACGATATATTGAAATCCTTGAAAACGTTATGCTGCCATCTGCACAGGCTTTACATGAAAATAATGACTTCGTTTATCAGCAGGACAACTGCCCAGTACACACGGCTAATGTTGTTCGCCAATGGTTTCAGAATAATAATATAGAAACACTTCCTTGGCCATCCAACAGCCCTGACCTTAACCCAATGGAAAATATATGGGATCGAATCGTTAAAATAATATACCAAAGGAATTGGAGACCACGAAATGCTGAAGAGTTAAGCGATGCTATTTATCACGCATTGGATCAGCTATCAGAAGACCATCAGTATTTTCAAAATTTAACCTTTTCAATGCCCAGACGTTTGCAGCTTGTAATAGAGAAAAATGGTGATCCTATTAAATACTAAATTATTTATTTTAGTTCTTTTTTAAGTTAAAATAATTGGTATAAAGTTTACCATCGTTTTTGTCCTAATCCAAGTTTCCTATTCGTCGAATTGTTTTCAATCCAGCGCTGTTTCCATCGTATTATTGTTATTTTATAAACTCCAAAATGGGTTACCGCCCTCTTTATAGAACAGCCTTCGTCCGTTACTCGAGTGATAATTTGATATTGTTCAATAAAGACTTTACTAAAACTGATTATTTTTGCTGATTTTTTAGTATTATGCAAAATTTAATATAGAAATAAGGTTTCCTTTAATTTAAGTAAAAAAATATTTTCAGTTTTAGAGACCTTTTTTAAACAATATGACAAATTGTCGTACTTTTGAAGTTTTTAGGCATTTTAGGTGGTAGTCCGTATATATTATACACTTTTAGAAAGGTCAATTTTGTGACTGCATCTATGCGTTTTGTTTTTAAATCAAGTGTACTCTTATTTTTTAAAAAACGCATAGTGAATGTATTCCATTCACCAGTTTAAACTAGACGCTATCCGTCAAACTGATTTTGACAGTAACTTTCAAAGTCAAAAATGCAGCAAATTACAAAATTTACGAAAGCCTAAATTATTACTGGAGTTATAGAAGACGTCTGGTCTGTAAGGAGAGCGGCCATTCATTTTGTGGTTGATAAATGACGATAGTACTATGGAAAAAGCGCTGGATACAAAATAATTCCATGAATAGAAAACATGGATCAGGACAAAAGCATGTAAGTTCTGAGATACAAGATGAAGGCCTTTCGACCACCTCAGAAAAAACCTTTTGCCACGTCCGCTAAAACATCTAATGTAACGATGTTTCCAGGTTCCTTATCAACTATTAACAGAAGGATTACAAAATCTGAAATTTCCTGCCGAACTGTTGCAAAAAAACCTTTTTTAACGGAAGAACAAAAACAGTTCAGGGTTATTTTTGCATTAAATAATGTTCTTTATGATGATGACTTCTGGGAGAGAGTGGTCTTCACAGATGAAAAGTTATTTCAGTCATCTTCGAGCAGCAGAAGAATTTTAGTGTATCGTCCACCAAATTCTAGGGTTGATCCAAAATAAACCAACCAAATTAAGAAAGCTGGACATTTTTCACTGAATATGTGGGGCTGGTTTAGCGCTAGAGGTTTCGGTATGTTTTGGCAAATCGAAGGAAGATTCAACATTCAAAGATATGTTGATATTCTTGAGGATGTTATGTTGCCATCTGTGCAGACTTCGTTTACCAGCAGGACAACTGTCTCATGCACATGGCTAATGTTGTTCGCCAGTGGTTTAAAAACAATAATATTGAAACTATATGGTGCCGATTTGTCAAAATTATTTATCAGGGAAATTGGAGACCACAAAATGCTGAAGAGTTAAGCGATGCAATTCACCGCGCATTGGATCTCAGAAGATCATGAATATTTTCAAAATTTAAGTTTTTCAATGCCCAGGCGTTTGAAGAGTGTTATTGAAAAGAATGGCGCGCCCACTAAATACTAATTTTTGTTGTTGTTTTAAGTAATATTTAATATATAGTTGTATATTTATGTGTTTTTTAAAAGGCGATTTTTGGTATCATTAAATAATTATATCCGAGATTAAAACATGATTTTAGAAACAAGATACTAAACTCAAAACCCTCCTTTGAGTTGCGTAGTCGGGTAATAAGAGTATTTGCTTTAAATTAAGGCATTTTGGATTTAGAGGCCCTATTTTTACTTTTGATTTTATCAATATGACATAACTTCATCGTAATACCGAATTTAATGCTGTCAGACATTACAAGCTGGTGGTTTGTTAGAGTATACACTAATAAAAAGTTAAAGTTTGAGACATATGGAAAAATGCATGTGTGCGTTTTTTTTTTGAAAACAAGAGTATAGGTCAGCTTTCAAACCAAACTTGCCTCAAAGTATAGTCCTTAGTAAATATCGCCCTAAATGTGTTAAATTGAGTCATACCTGAAGTACCGGCTGCATATGTGATGATCCAGCAAAGTTTCCATGATGCGATCAACCAAGTGCATTATCAATTGGGTATTCTCGTACAGTAAGGCGTTCAATTCTCGATTTAACCATGGCACGAGGCGCGTTCTGGCCGCTGGATTGTTTCTAAAGCCACAAAAAAATGAGTCCATGTTAGATTTAAAAAAAAGATCCAGCGTCTTTTTACTGCAATGCACAGTTTTAATTTTTTCAAAACTAATTTTAAAAAAAAAATAATAATAAACCACTGCTTTTTTAATATTTCATCTTCTTACTTTGTATTATGTGAAAAACGAGCATTTCTTACTCACTTAAAAGAGTACTGTTTATTCCAAATACTCCGGACCAATTTCAATATGACGGCTGACATTTAAACACAGAAACTAAATGGAGCTGTGTCATTGTCAATGATGTGCCGGGAACATAACTATGATAGCTCTTTCGGTCTACATACTCTCAGATCGATCCGGAGTAGAGTGCTTACGTCACAAATCTACCCGCGGGTGCTCTGAAACCCAAGCAGAGTGCTCGTGCAGACAGTGAGTATCGAACACGCCGTTTGTTCGAAAAATTACATTTTAACCTCACTTTTTTATTTATTTATTTATTTCAATTTCAATATTTTTGAAAAAAGACAGCTGTTTGAAAAAGACGCCAGTTCATAAACAGAAAACAGAACAGAATGTTAATTAAAAAAGTAAAAGTAGTCTAGTGGTTTGTACCTCTAGCCATCAAAATTATTTTTTTTTTGGCCTACTTGCTCCTCAGTATAATCATAATCGGGAACCACTTCAGACACATTATTGCGTATTTTTGGCCCGCTTTTGGGGGATACCCTCATCGAGTACAAGTTGGACAAACATTTCTTCCTCCTCGGTGAAAATAGACGAAAATTTTCTTTTTCGATTCCTTTTTTTGTGTTTTGACCCACAAAAAGTTTATAAACAGCAAAAAACCAACATAAAAATGTTGTTAAAAAAGTAGGGTATGACATGGTTTTGCTCTAAATCTTCTACACTCGCGATTTTACGGGAGCAGAAAGATCGATCTGTTTCAAACCCGGTTAAAAAATCGGAAAACCGAACACACTATTCGGAGTAGGAGTACATAATCGAATCCAGTACGAGAGAGTTGTTTTAGAGCAATAAATGAAAGCGCTATGACATACTATAACGACCCTGCCCTTGATTATACCATAATTTGCTACTAATTCAGTACTAATTTCGTCCCCTTCTAGAAAATTGCCTACTCTCAAGATAACTTCATTCTTTTTTTGTTTTTATGGGGTGTGTAGCTTGATATCAAGGCACACACCTCATAAAATCTCTTTCCTAAGCAAGCTACACACCCCATAATAAACAAACAAAAATCTTAGGAATCGATGGTTTTTGTAAACTAAAAGTACCCTTCTTTAAAAGTACATAATTAGTAAAAAATTATGACATATCAACTTTTATTAAATCCTAAGCATGGGAAGGTTGCAGCTTAGCACCAAGTCACCCCCCCCCTCTGTTCTTCATTAAGTACAAATTTTTTTCAAAGGGAACTAAATTAGTACATAATTTTTACAATATCCAAATTAAGTTTCATTGAGGGGGAATGTAGCTTGACTGAGCTCTGCCCTTGCATTTCCCGAGGAAAAGGCGCACCGATAATAACTCTCCCAGTCTTCTCCCATATAAAAGAATTATGACATTTAGCCGAAAGCCATTCCCAATGTAGTTTGTGCAAGGTTCTTTAGAAAACAAATTTTGTAATGACATAGAACAAGGATTTTTGTTTCTGGTGCTAGATGTGGGCTGTTGAAAACGGGCAAAATGGACGCGATTCTTCAAAAACCGGAAAATATCGCCCTTACAAAAAATCTGACGATTTACATACAGGTCAGGAATAATTTGCTAATATTTTTTAAAATTTAGTTTCTTAATACTGCTCCAGTAAATAAAAATATACGTCAATTTTAATTTTAGCAGGTAGTTTTTGTAAAAACTCTTTTTGTAATTAAGCTTATTTTTGTGTGTAAACAAACCTTTAAAACTTTTAACATACAAAACCATAGATAGCCATGAAATATGTCACTGTCGCCGTTCAGAAAACTTACACAAATTCTGTCATTTCTTTTACATGGTGAGAATTTTCCACAAAATATGTACCTACAGGTGCGTAGGTATATGTTTCGTGGAATTTTTGTCACTTTTAAATTTTTATTGTAACGCCTAGTAGTAATTTAGATCCGACGTAAAGCCAGTCCTGCAGAATTTTTTTTTAAATATTAAATTTACAAAATGTTATTAAAAAAATGACGCATTTTTCCTTACGTTGGGATAAATATTAAGGAAGCTATGTGAATTGTGACTGGTGAGATTTTCTGTCGTTTCTGAAGAATCGCCACCAATGTGTCATATTTACACCAATATTGCACAAAAATGACAAAGAAAAACAAAAAACTATCATTGACCAGCTGAAAAACCCCTAACCTTAATCATTAGTATAAAAAGAGCTACGACCTGAATCGAATGGTTTTCTTTGTATCAAGACTGAGATCAAGACTATATTCTTAAACAAAAATGAACGTCCTTTTGATGACTTTAATTATGGCGCTAAATAATAAGGTCACTCTCAGGATAGCATTTTGCTATTCTCAAGGTTTTCAAGGTGTTTGATCAGACAGAGAGTTACTTTGTTTATACGGGCCTCTTAAAGTGCTTTCATATAAGGACGGTTTGGAACTGTTGTCGTTTAAACATCCAGACAACTATCGACCAATAGCCCTTCTTCCGACATTCTCCAAGATATTGGAAAAACTTGCTCAGCTGCGCGTAGTCTTTTCTAGAGTCAGAGATTCTATTGTCTCATCAGCAGTTTGGTTTCCGAGCTTCCAAAAATACGGGCGATGCAGTCTTTAGCTTTTTGGAGCACCTTTATTTTAAGCTGAATTCCGGCGAGAAATATGCGATAGTGTTCTGTGATCTCTCAAAGGCTTTTGATTATGTGGATCATGGAATACTACGGCACAAAATGGAATGCTATGGGATTAGAGGTGGCGAACTGAGATGGTTTAGCTCTAGGATGGAGGGAAGAGCCCACAGGGTAGGATTCCAAGGTACAAGTTCTGAGGGACAATTGAACAAGAGTGGAGATCATCATGGTTCAGTTTTGGGTCCTTTGCTCTTCCGAATTTACATAGAGGAGCTGCTCCATCTAGATATATCTGGTCATTTCCTTTTTTTCTGTGATGATGTTACTGTTGTTTGAGATGTAGCAGAGGTAAATCAACTAACGGATATTGACCAAAATGACATAGTTAAAATAAAAGAATGGTTTGATTCTAATCTGTTGAGTTTTAATATAAGAAAAACAAAGGTCAAGGTACAATGTAGATGTAGCCTGGATGAAGTCTTCTTGAGTAGTCAACTGATACCAAACTCTGAAGAGACCAGGTTTCTTGGTGTATTTATTGATGATTCTCTAAAATTTCTGAAATATATTGAGCATTTATGCAGTAAAATGTCCTCTAGATGTTACACTCTGTGAGTTATCTCTGACAATTTGGGTCTTATTCAGGCCAAAGTATGTTATGTTTCATTGGTAGAGTCTCACTTACGGTACGGGGTCTGCTTTTGGGGTTCTTGCTGCAGAAGCTTGTTCCATAATGTGTTTAAGGTACAAAAGAGAGCAATAACACTCATGTCGCCCTCTTTTTAAGAAAAACAGAATTTTAACTTTGTTCCCTCTATATTCTAGAAGTTTCTTGTATGGTCTATAAAAAATACAAACATGAATTTGATATACCAAGATTAGAGCTCATTAAAAGATCAATTAATTATGAAGGCAAAAAAATATTTTGAACTAATAAATGAAAAAAGGTTCAGAAAACAAACCAAAAAGTTCCTACTAGACAAGGTATACTATAGTCTTGATGAGTACTTTAATGATATCTAACTCAATTTTTCTTTCCTGTTGTTTTATCATGTATTTGTCTAAATTATTTTTTTATCCTATTGTGCAGCTTTTACTTAGATTGATGTATATAAAATTTTAAATGTTACTGTGTTAAAATGTTTTAATAATGAAGTTGATGAGCTATATAATTTTACGTATTTCGTTTTATTTAGCATAGGTTACTGACTTAACTATTAATTAACTAAGGTGCAGCATAAGCAAGGCTTTGACTGTAAATACTGTATTTGTATTTTTGTTCAATAAAGCTAATTTTGATTTGATTTGACCACTAAAACCATTTTAAACACTAAATCGATTTTATTTTAAAGCGATTTAAGAAATCGATTTTAGGGTCGTTATAAACGCTTTATTAACACTTTAGCGCATTGCTACCAACCTAAAGAAATACTCAACACTGGTTTTTACAAATAATCTGCTGTTTTGTTTGTTTTCTCTTTAAAGTGACATTTAACCGCTCGGAGAAAGCGATTTTATTTAAAACCGTCCTTATATAAAACCGGTTTAAAGCGCGTACAAACGTAGTAAGTGATATGTAAACACCAGTTAAGAATAAGAGGAGACCTCGATTTAGAGACTAGAAAATTGCCCTTTAAAAATATGAAAAAGTTTCGATAGAAAACTGGTATAAAAAAGGTTAAAAATCATTCAAAACAAACCTGAAAAAATACGGTGTTACGTCCCGGTACCTGCCGGTAAAATCTGGTAGGGCGTTCACCCACAAATTTTGGGCGTAGATCGATCTGCGAAAACTTGTGGCGGAAAAATCCCTTGGTCTGTGTCTGGTCGGGAAAACTGTTCTTGAACTGAAAAAAATTTGACAAAAATTAAGTTAGACATTTCCTGCAACCTTTAAGTAAATTTTATTGTGAATAAGATCAGGGACGTCTTGAGACCGTATTATAAATTTAGACGAGACGTCTCGAAAATTTCTCCAACTGGACGTCTAAAAAGAGTGGTAAAGAACACATACATTTAGGCATTCTTTCTAGCTAGTAAACATTCCATTTTTATTAGAAGCAGTGTAGTTTGCTATTTTTACTTGCAGTCACATAAAATGCGTACGCCGATTTTATATGGTGTATCAGTACCCTCTCCATACAGGCCGATCAACTCTTACCGATTCAGTGTCCTTTAATCCACCTTTGCCGCCATTTTCACTCAAAAGTGACAGAAAATCCATTAGTTTTCTGTCAATATGGCGGCGAAGGTCGAGGAAAGGACACTAAAACGGTAGGAGTTGATTGGCCTATGTGGAGAAGGTATTGGGTGTAAAGGCGAAAATTGAGGCACATTTTCCTGGATCCATAAGAACCACGCGCAGATGGATAAGCCGTTCTAGACTTAGATGTCGCGTTGCTGCCAAGAAAATCTTACTTAGTGAGGAAAAGAAGCAAGCCAGGTTAATTTTTGCACTAAACTATTCACTAAAAGAAGAATTTTCAACACGGATGAAAAAATATTTCAGTACCATAATGACAGCAAACTAATTTTGGTATATCGCTCGCCACGAAGACGCTATCTCGAAAAAAATATTGCTGGGAACGAAGACCGGGCTAGAAGATTTTCTGTGAATGTGTGGAGTTGGATATCGGCGAGAGGACATGGGGCTGTTTTTAGAATCCATGGAAGATTAACGTATGAGGTTTATGTTGATATGATGAGAAAAATTATGCTTCCAGAAGCAACCATTCTTCATCCAGAACTGTCCTATCCATACTGCACGCATTTCTAAACAGTGGTTTCAGCAAAACAACACTGAGGTTTTGCCATGGACGCCAATCCCAGAAAAAATGTGTGGGGCCTTATAGAAAAATAGTTAACACGAATGAATATTGTTCCCAAAAATTCCAACCACTTAATGGTACAAATTTATTTCAAAATTTAGCAGATTCCATGCCACCAAGACTGGAAAACATTATCGAGGCTGAAGGGGCAATGACACGCTACTGAAGAAACGTTTTCCTGTTTTTCTTTTTTAATTTACGTAGTGTTTTAATAATTTCTTTTTGATTTTGAATATTTTTGGTTGTCTGCAAAGACTTAGATTAGTCAAATTTACTGATCCTGCACATGTGCGCTGACTATGATTAAGTTATTGCTTTCCTTTTACCAAACAGTGCCTTCTTCTCGATACTTTTTTCTTCTTTGTCAATAATGCGCTAATGCGAATAATTTTTTATAATAAAATGTTGAATAATTTAAAAAAAATGTTTTATTCATTAGTATACTAGTTTTTTAGTAAAGTGTGGCCAGTCTCTCTATGTTTCTGTTTACCATGTCAAAAGATCTAACCTGTAAATCGAAAACGTCAAAGTCAGTTACAATAAGCAACGCAATTAGCAAAACTTAAATTCAACAGACGGGTCAGTCCATATCAAGTCAACCAGGGTATTTTACCACACCATCTCCGATGTTGATGATTTTTAGTATACATGTTTTTCCTACCAAAAAACTGGAAAATCCAAAATTTCAGACTTTTTTGACCAGTTGTTTATTTTGAATTAATTTTTGAAAATCGAAAAAGTCACTTATTTGTCCTTAACATGTGCGCACAAAATTAGGAATATCCAAAGAACCACTTATAATAGAAAAGTAGGTGAAGGTTCATTTTAAAGCTCTTATAAAGACCTTTCATATGAGAATATTGCATAACATATATTGAAAAAAAAAAAAAATTTTTTGATTTTTTTTTTGAAAAATTTCAAAAAGGCCATTTTTAATTTTTTTCAAAAAATTATATTATTTTCTTTAAAGTGTTATTAAACTATTCACAAAATTTTGAGATGGACAAATCATGGGTTCAATGTGAAAAAATTTATTAAAAATGTCACATGCATGAAAAATCGCCTATAAATAGACAATGCATTTTGGTAATTAGAAGAATATAATGGGGTTTAAAGCGATATTATAAAAATATTTAACAATATTTTATTTAATAAAAAATTATATCCTACGTTTCATTCTGTATCAGTAATCAGATTAACATTGCCCCCCATTGTAATATTTACTTACAAAACCTCTTTTCCACCGGAGACGTACTATTGGATGTTCCAATTCTTAGGAAAATATGCCTGTATAAACCTGCCAATACTTTTGTGAAATACTGCCTGTTTATTCCTGTTTAACATTAAGGACACACCTCCTTCATTTTATTGGTCTGTTTAGGTACATTGTGGGGATTTGCTGACATGAAAATTCCTGCATAAATTGATTTTAAATTTTTGGCAAGTATCTTCCTGATACAGCTCCAAATAATCGATACATAATAGTTCGACTGAAGGTTTATCAGAAGTCATCTCTGTGTAATTTTAAAAGTTTCAACTATGGGTGAGGCAAGTGGATGGACTAAATATAAAGTAAAGTGCTGTGATCCACTAGAGTTAAAAATCAAGCATTTTGGGAAATTAAGAAATGTGACCAAGTGGATGTGCAGTTACAAAAATGTCAAAATGGGAATGAAAATCTGTGATGGTTGTAGACTAAAGCTTTCACAAACAAATAGTATTTTTTAATATAAAATTAATAAACTAAACCAATTGCGTCAAGTACGGAGTGGAAAAATCTCATGGCATTATTTTGCATGGCATTATTTTGCATGGCATTTTGGGAATACAGACATTATGTACAAATTTCTTGGCATTATGTACACATTTTGGCTGTTACCCCCTTTTTAAGTTCTTATAAAAAACTAACTTTTTAAATTTTTTTAGACCCAGTCAAGTTCCAGAAAATGATCCAGATTTTCAAGATCCTGCTGAATCATTTACTCTTTTAAACAAGTCATTGGAGCTTCTTGGTGTGTCGCCGATTAAAAGAAAAAATGTATACAAAGAAAAAATTGATATTGTACAGCATACAATTGCGAAAGCATTTATAAAGGAATCAGATTCAACGCTAGTAAAGGAATGCCAGAGTGACGAAAGTGAAATGATTAAGCAGTTAAAGGACAAATTTTTAAAAGCCGAAAAGAGGAGTGAGAAAATACTAGTTTTATCATGTTTACCTCAAAGTTGGAGTAGAAAGAAGATTGAAGAAGAATTTGGAGTTTCTCAATATTTGGCCAGAGCTGTAAAACAGTTAGTTAAGGACAATGGGATATTATGTTCTCCTAACCCCAAACCGGGAAAGACCCTTAGTGATAGAGTGGCCCAAATAGTGGTAGATTTTTACCAAAGGGATGACATTAGCAGGACCATGCCAGGTAAAAAAGATTATGTTGTTATCAGAAAATATGGAGCTGAAAAAGAATATGTACAAAAAAAATTAGTCTTAGCTAATTTAAAAGAAATTTATGCATTGTTTAAAACTGAGTACCCCAATGAAAAAATTGGGTTTTCAAAATTTTGTGAACTGCGACCCAAAAACTGTATACTGGCAGGAAAAAGTGGGACTCATACTGTATGTGTATGTACTATACATCAAAATATAAAACTAATGCTCAATGGCTCCAAATTAAATAAGCTATATGATGAAAATAACAGGCCTCTTGCAATATCTTATCATGATTGCCTTTATAAACTAATGTGTAATCCACCTTCAGTGGACTGTTTTTTAAGCAATAGATGCAAGCAATGTCCTGGAGTAGAACAGTTTAAAAATACGTTAATAGAAAAATTTGAGGAAGAATTAATTGATGAGGTCTCATTTAAAAAGTGGGTCTCATTTAAAAAATTTTTCGGATGGATGTGCTGCGCAGTACAAAAACAAAAAGAATTTTCTGAATATATGCCTGCATAAAAAAGATTTTGGTGTTGAAGCAGAGTGGCATTATTTTGCCACCTCGCATGGCAAAAGTGCCTGCGATGGCTTGGGAGGAACTGTTAAAAGACTTGCTGCCAAAGCCAGTTTGCAGAGGCCCTATGACAATCAAATAATGACACCTCTACAATTGTTTACTTGGTGTGAAGAAAACATATCTGGCATTGATTTTAAATATTACACAGAAGCAGATTATACAAATCATGAAATAATTTTGAATAAAATATCCATCCAACAAATTTATTTATTTTAATATCCAGTGCACTATTGGTGCTCCTAAAATATGTTTATTTTTTTAAATGCATGATTTTTAATGTACTTAATATTTTTGATATTTTTTTTGACATTGAACCCATCATTTCTCCATCATAAAATTTTGTGGATAATTAAGTAACACTTTGACCAAAATTATATATTTTTTTCAAAAAAATTAAAAATGGCCTTTTTGAATTTTTCAATTTTTTTTTTCAATTTTTTATTTTCTATTATTTTTTTTGTTAAAATTATGTTGTGATATTTCATAAAAAAGAGCTTTAAAATGACTTTAAAATGAGCCATTTATTACTTTCCTAGTGTAAGTGGTTCTCGAGATATTGCTAGTTTTGTACATTCTTGTTAAGGTCAAAATGCTGACTTTTTTATTTTGAAAAATTAAAAAAAAAAACTACGAATCAAAAAAATCTAAAAATTTGCATTTTCAACTTTTATGGCAAGAAGAAAATATATACCAAAAATCATCAAAATTGGAATTGGTCGAGTAAAATTTTTGTGATTTTTTGGTTGATTTGATATGGAATGACCCAGACCTGCAGCTAACTTCTGCTGTCGGCATTTTATGTGGCCGGAAGTGTATGTATGTTCGGGTCAAATCTTGCAACTGAATTTTGCCCCGAGTCGTTCATCAGGTAGTCTACTTGGACTTTTTCTTATAAAATTACAGAATTTTGTAAGATTAAGGCAAAACGCAGTATGCAGCGGAGTAGGCCGAGTTAGCTAAAAGGCAGGCTAATTCGATTTCACATCGTCCCTCGGAGAGGACGTTAAGAGGACGGTCCCGTGTGATCCATATATTGATAGTGGCGCACGTTAAAGATCCCTAGCCCCGACAAAGGGGTTTAGGCTAAATTAAATCCTTCTAGGAAAAGAAAACTGCCTTCCTAGGGGATGCTCATCAGACCGGTCTGATGAGGGGGTAAGGGGGGAACCCAGGGAAAATAAGTGTAAAATGTATCTTAGGCCCTACCCCTCTATTCACGACGGTATCCAGGCCGGATGGGATCGGATATCACGTAGAGGCGGATCTAGATACACACTCCCTAAGTCGGTAGAATACGAAAGTAGCTGATGACCCGTCCGATTTAGTTAATAGTGTCTACGGGACTCAAAAAAGTGACGGTAATCATATGAGAAGAGAGAGAACTCAATTTTGATGTCCGATGGAATTCAAATTTGGTATGCAATTATAGTTCCGCTGATAATACACTAATATGCTATTATTAGGCACCCCCCTTCACCCTTATGAGGGAAGTGGAGAAAGTTTGCCTGATTTCAACCAAAATTGGTATAGGGGGTTTTTGGGGATGAGGAATACGAATTTTTGATCAGATTTTAAAAATTCAATATGGCGGATTAAAGATGGACGATTTTTGGTCATGTTTTGCTAACAGATTTATACACATCCGATTGTCTTCAAATTTGATATGCATTTATAGTTCCAGTGATAATACAATCAGGCACACACCTCCCCCTAACAAGGGAAGTGGAGGGGAAAAAGATTTAGTTGGTTCGATTTCAATCAAAATTGGCATACAGGGGTTTTTAGAGAAGGGGATTATGAGTGAATGAATGGATAAGATTAAGAGGTGACATAGGTGTTAACTAATAATTTTATAATAAAAAATAGCCAATATTGCTTTTTTCAATTCGCATTTTGGTGCCAGACCATACTGCCAGTTTAATTTTGTTGTTCCATTTATCTGTATGTATGCAATAATTTTTTCCTGTTTATATAATATGTTTTATTTTTTACATATATTAATATATTTTCAGGCTTAAAATAGTCGTGCCATATCTTTTAATCCATTTAATATACCTTAAAAAATTTAAGAAAAGCATATATTTTGTGCACTTCAGAGACTGTGGATTTTTTCCAAACCCAATCTAATCTTATCCTCTAAGTAAAGCTCTTTGGAGGGTAAAATAAACACAGCAGGACTAGTTAAATTAAATTATTCAATTTAAACTTACCTTCCTGGGGCGCCTGATGGTGGGTGGTGATGGTAATTCGCGCCGATGGTAATCCTGCCGCCGGTCATAAGGGGATGTGTAAGTAACATATGCTGGACTGCCTGTTCGCCTCTGGAATCCACGGTAAAAGTGGTCCTAAGAGTTTTCACAATTTTATAGTAGTGTAACACATAACGGGCATTACATGTGTCACGGACGGTACATTCGAAAACACCATATAACTTTTTTGTTTTGACTATCTATTAGTATTACTACAGGACGATAAACAGCAACTTTTTCTAATAAGTTTAAATCATTTTGATGTTTATATGAATCCAAAAAGTATGGATATCACATGACCCGTTTTGAACGTCATCACTGATAGAAAAGTCAATGTATAGGAAGAACGCCTATGGTTTGTCAAACCAGGAATTTATCAGACCATATTTAATAAAAATTTTCATCGTAAGAATGATTCACCATAAAAACTGCAATTTGTTAAACCAATTTTTTATCCGAACCTTATTTCTTCAAACCCACTCAATAACAAATTAGAAATTTATAAGACCCGTTTTTAATCGAACCATTGTTCATCAAACTCATTCAAAATCAAACTGGTAATTTGTAAAACCAATTTTTAATAAAACCCGGAATTTGTCAAACCATTATTTTTTTTTCAAAACGGGATTCATTGATTGCGCATTCGCCAATAACACATATTGATAGACATTAAAACTTCGCCCGATTTCGCCAAATAGTTTTCAGATCTGATACGGAGGCGACACCTATGAAAAGGTCAACCTTCTACGAAATTTACGTGTTCATTGGGATGAAGTCGATCTGGTTGAAATCATTAAACATGGAATTAAAGAAAGAGATGTACGAACTATCGCAAGCAACCAGAATTTTGAAAAGCTTGCCGAGTTAATATCGTATTTAGGATCAGTTTCAAAAAAATAGAGGCAAGAGTCAGATAGAAGACCATCAGAAATCAGAGATACAGTTCGCAAACGATTCCGTGATAATCATAAAAGCGAGCATGGAATTAAAGAAAGAGATGTACGCAAGCCACCAGAATCCTTGCAAAATATTGGTTGATGGAATGGAGATGACTGGGATTGTTGATACAGGAGCAGATATTTCATTAATTGCTCAAAGAAACACTAGCAAATTTAAGGGTAAAATAGAATCAAGTTTTACAACTATTAGCGGTGTACTACCAGGAAGTTATCTCTCTGAACAAGCACTCAAGTCCAGCCTTGAAGTTTCTGGTGTTAAGACAGACCTCAGATTTGTTGTCGTTCCTGACCAATTCTTAGAACGTGCTAGATACGACATGTTCTAAGAATTGGTCAGGAACGACAATAAATCTGAGGATTGTCTAACCAATTCTTAGAAATTGACGTAACTATCACGTCATGTTGTAAGAATTGGTCAGGAACGACAACAAATCTGAGGTTTATCTTAACATGTAACTTATACGACGACCCAGATTTTACATCTATAACCAACCATTCGGGCACTCAGATTGTTAGAAATAAGGTGACAACAGTTGTAAATATATTACCAAATTCACAAGATTTTGAGATCGACGTTCCAGACGAGTACAGGCATCAACAATTAGAGGTTCATTCTCATTATGATAAAATAGTAGCCACTAGTGGAAATTCGGTTCCTTGTGTAAATAACACAACCATGCACATCAGACTCCGTGAAGAATATATTGTTAATAGAAGCCCTTATCGATTGTTGTTAAACGAAAGACAGGTTGTGCGAGATATTGTAGACGATCTTTTAATCAATATCATTCAAGAAAGTGAGTTCCCTTACGCCAGCCCCATAATAATGGTGAAAAAAAAAGGAGGGGTTCATATAGAATGTGTGTGTGGACTACCGTGAAGTTAACTCTAAAACAATAAAGGATCGATATCCATTACCACTAATAGATGATCAGTTGGATCGGCTTGGTAGAGGAAAAGTATTTACGTCACTGAATATTTCATCTGGATTTCACCAAATCCCGATAGATCCAGAGTCAGTTCACAAGACCGCCTTCGTTACCCCACGGGCCATAAACAAAGCTTTAGGGGATCTAAAAAATTAAATTGCTCTCGTCTATCTGGACGACATTCTAATACCATCGGAAACATTTCACGAAAATTTAAGATTCTTAAAGTTGGTGTTACAAGCTTTAAAAGCTACCGGTTTTAGTTTAAACATACAAAAATGCCATTTTTTCCAAAAAAAAATTAGAATATTTAGGCAGGAAAATATCAGGAGCCGGATTTCTACCTGGAGAACGAAAAGTGGAAGCTTTAGCAAAATATCCGACTCCTTCCTCAATAAAACAAGTTCGTCAACTGATGGGCCTAGTTGGATATTTTCGAAAATTTATACCGGAGTTTGCCACTCGAATGGCCTGCATAACCGAATTAACACGGGCTAACGAACCGTTTGTTTGGGGCGAGGAGCAGGAAACCGCCAGGAAATATTTAATAGAGCATCTAACCTCAAAACCACTCTTAAGTGTATTTGACCCAGAACTTCCGACAGAATTACACACAGATGCAAGTAGCCTGGGATACGGTGCAATATTATTACAAAAATCGGATGGTAACATAAAAGTTATAGGGTACTTTAGTAAGAAAACCAACAAATATGAAGAAAAATATCACTCTTATGAATTGGAAACCCTTGCAGTAGTTAATGCACTAAATTATATCCGTGTTTGCCTCTTTGGCATTCAGTTTACTTTGGTCACTGATTGCAATGCAATAAAAGTTGGAGACTTTGTTTTAATGCACAGGGATGTATGCATCAAGGAAAATAAGATACGAGTTTCAAGGACCTTTCGAAATCATGGCTGTGAAATAAAAAGAGTCGGTAAATCACTCACAATCAAGGCAGCTAAGGAACAACTAAGACTAAGGCCAACGGATTGGTCAATGACAATGGACATACAAGAACTTCTAGAAGAACCAAATGACAATTAAAAAAAAGAATATTAGTTTTTGACGAATCTTATTTTGTTTACAGTGAGGAAAGTACGGAACCCGAGGCATCCGAGGAAGATGACAGTTAATATTTTTGTGTTTTTTATCAAAGTAAATAAGAATGTTTTATTTTTATTGTTATTCCTTAAGGAAAACTTGGTCAGTGATATTGCTTATGTTTTGAAAACTATTCAAAAAGAAAAGTCGAGAACGACTTTATTTTCAGGATTGGCCGTGTTAGAATTTAAAACTTCGCGCGATTTCGCCAAGTAGTTTTCAGATCTAATACGGAGACGACACCTTTTTGAGAATATTTTGAAATATAAATAGTTGTGGTGTCTCTGTGGATCCCTGCAGCTTTCAATATATTATAATAGACAAATTTGTTCTTAACTGTACTACCTGTACAAATATGCGCGCGTAGCAGCGACAAGTGCATCGAAACGCCGCGCCACCTGCTTGTACGCCTCCCGTTCATGTATTATTGGCGAATGCGCAATCAATTTAGCAGAAATTTATGATAAACAACGGGTCTTACAAATCCCGGTTTTTAATTTAAAAATAATGGTTTGACAGATTTTGAATGAGTTTGATGAACAATCGTTCGATTAAAATTTTAAACGGCATGTTGGACACTCCAGAACTTCTGGCAGAGGTTGGTTTTCACATTCCTCCTAGGAATTCTCGAAATAAAGTTCTTTTTAGCCTAAAATTTCATAGATCTAATTATGGCACTAATAACCCTATAAATCGCATGTGCAAAATTGCAAATTTTATAATCCAAGAAAATAATAATATAGATTTTTTTAACTCTAGTTATAATGTATTTTCCAAACAAGCTAAAAACATTTTATTTGCTTAACTTTATATCTTCTTAATCTTGTAAAACTACTTTTTAATTGTGATAGTTCAAGTCATGTTTTTATTATTGTTAATTATTAATTTTGTCTGTGTGTTGAACCGCCATCTTGATAGATAGATAAATAAATAAATAGGTGATAAATTATGTGATAAAAAGTGATACTTATATTGTATAAAATTGTAAAGCATTATTCTTGTATAATTGCTGTTTGTGAAAATTTATTTATTTAAGTTATACTGGACTATTATATATTTTTTTTAACTGTAATTGCTATATGCGTTAATAAAGATTTGATTTGATTTGATTAAAAACGGGTCTTATAAATTTTGAATTGAATGGGTTTAAAGAAATAAGGTTCGCATAAAAAATTGGTTTAACGAATTGATGGTGAATGATTGATTGAACTTTGTTTTATTAACGGGTTTGATTTTGCACATTCTGATAAACCGTGGGCGTCCTATAGGAAAATATTAGATCTCGTTGTTGTTAGTGATTTAGGGAGAGCACTGCCCTCTTAAATCAAGAAAAAGTAGTTAAAAGAAAAAAATTCGCCGTAAATGGTTTGCACTGTATAGGCTAGCACAGTAAAATATCGCGTTGTAAAAATTGTGCGATAATTTTTTTGCGGTACATAAAACCACGCATGACATTATAGCGCAAACATGACCATCTCCGTCCAAAATAATTTAGAGTTTACACCGCAAATTAAAGAAAAGCGCATGTAAAAAACACGTATAATAAAAGGTCCGCGGCTTTTACCGTGCAAGCAAAAAAAATAAAATTTTGGATTGTTACAGATTCGCCTCATTTACAAACAATTTTTTACTTTACTTCATATTTTGTGTCAAAAATGACGTCTAAAAATGTGTCACTTAATAAAAATGGGTAGTGAAATAAAAACGTCAAAAATAATTAAATTAGGGCCTATTTTTACAAAAACCAATCACTTTAATGTGCGCCATCCTGACATTTCTAAAATGTAAAATTTGACGTGGAATTTCTAAAGTCTAATATATATTGGCTTTTTTAAATGCTTAAGTTCATTAAAATCGGTTTAGTCTCTGTCAAATTAAAGCCAAAGTAAATACACCCAGAACAAAAGACCCCTTGAAATAATTAATTAATTAAAGAAAGAAAAAATATTTTTGTGCTGGTGGCACACAGAAAAGTTTCATGGGGGGTGAAAAGTTTTAAAATTGTCCACCATCTTAAATTTTCATGAAATGTCACTTTTGATACTTGTGCTGAAGAATATGAAGTATATTCTTTTCAATTGTCTAATTTCTGTGGCCCACCCTATATTAATATTTTTATTTTTTTCATTAATCACATGATGGCCCTTTAAAAATGGCGAAGCGAAAATTTTGGGAAAGTGTAAAAAGATTCAGATTAAACAAAGTGACTATTTTATAGAGTAATCCTTTCTGAATCGGGGAGAAACGAGCATTTTGCCGAAATGTTAGAAATAAACTCAAAATTCGCAGTTTAAAGAGGCAATGTCATGTACTTTTATCTCTCTCGCACTTACACAGTGTGGATAGTAAAGTAAAGTAAACTTTATTCAGTAAAGAAATTCTATAAAATATACATGCACAATGGTTGCTGAAGAAACTGTGCGTGCATTTAATTTTATATGAAAACTAGAGCTTAATCTAATTTAATTAACACTATACACTATGTATCATTATTTATTGTTTTATTTCGCTGTAAGAACAATTATTGAAATTATTACTTTTAAGAACCATTAGAGTGTTACAAGAGCCATTTTATATAATGAGTCATTAACCAGATGAATTTTGGGTGCTGTATACTGTAGAGTTGTTTGGCACTTTGAAAGCTTTAAATTAGGTATGAAAGCAGTATTATGACTTATTTGCCTGGTGGTAGTTTAATGCTTAAATAATTCTATACATTTTTTGTTTTTTGTCATATATCTTACAACTGTTTTTATATATAATTGATTACATCTAAGAATCTTAGCCTCATTAAATAAGGCATCAGTAGGAAAACGTTTATTTGTATTTAGCATTACTTTCAGTTTACATTTTTGGATAGTTAATACAGTTCTGCCAGCTGCCCCCCAAGCACCAATGCAGTATCCCATAATTGACTCAACTAATGCATGATATATCATTTTTAACATTTTTAAATCCATAATATGGCAAAGTTGGTAAAACTTAAAGATTAACTTTCTTATTTTATTGGCAATATACTCTTTGTGCTCATGCCATTTTAAGTTAGGATCAAACATTACACCTAGGTATTTTATTTTTTCTGCCGATATTCTTAGGGTGCATTGACACTGAAGACCAGCTTGACAATTGAACTGGTGAACTGTTATGTTGGTGATTGGTGCCTCATTTGCCTTAGTGGGCGAAAAACATATAAAATTTGTTTTTCGGACATTTAAAGTAAGAAGATTAGTGTCAAACCACGCTTTTATAATTTTTAGTGCCTGCTCCACTTTAGCCTGAACTTCATCCCATATTTTCCCTTCAACAGTAACACCACTGTCATCCGCAATGTAAATGGAAAATAATATTGGGCCTGGCACAGTCCCCTGTGACACACCGAACTCCACTGGTCTGCTACTACTCTACTTGTTTATAGTTCAGCCTGAAGATTGGGTCAGATCGGCTTGAAGAGAGACAGTTTCGCTATCTGATTTGAGAGAGATGACGTTATCTGTAATTACACGGGTGCGACAGAGATAGGTAGAGAGACATTTCCTCGTTTCATTGCGAATTTTAAGTTGATTGTTAAAATTTCGGCAAAATGCTTGTTTTCCCCTGATTCAGAAAGGATTAATGATGTAAAAAGGACTTGGGGTATTTGTACGACTATAGATTCAGCAAAATCACCTTTATGACTTAAAACTGAAAATGGAAGGCAACACTCACCTGACATGAAACTCGTGTCTGTGCGGATGGGCGGTGGGCAACTGGTGCAATGTCGAGGGCACAATGAAAAACTCATCGGGTATATTATTGTCCAGCAAATTGATCAGATCGTCGTTCCGCTGCGTCTCCACCACATGCTCCTCATATTCCTCATTCGATCTGACATTGTGTATGATTCTCTTAAACGGTTGCTTGCATAACGGACATTCGGCTTTTATCTGTGAGGCAGTGATTGTTTACATTGGAGGGTTCTATAAAGGGGCCGAATGGGGCTTACAAAAAGTGGCATTTTTAAGTTTCTTGGGTTATGGACCCTTAACAAAAATTGAACTTGGAGAGGCTTGAAACATTATTTATATTCTTAATTTCTTTATTGTTCACAAAGAAGAAATAAAACACCACTTTTTCCAAACCTGCAATCCACCCAAAACAACGTACCTTGGACCATTGTAAAAGACACTTGAAGCAAAACTCGTGCATGCACGAATCACTAAAGCACTTGTTGGCGCAGGACCCCAGGCATATGGCGCAGTTCGGTGGCGAGTTCGACGAAGGGGGGCGGTTCACAAACACTTTCGCTTCTGCCATGATGTGGTAAGAGATGTGCTAGAGCTTCATTTGGCAAGTTTAGAGCTGAAATTAAAATAAGCAAGGAGTAAAAACATTTACAAATATTTTTATTTATTCTATGACATAAATACAAAGTATATACATTATATAATATACATTTTCCATTTTGAATAAGCTTTGTATTATTTGTAAAATTGTATTTATGATTGATATTGCAAACTAAATGTTTTATTATTATTATTATTATTATTATTATTATTATTTTTATTATTATACAAGAGGAAACCTCGGAGAAACAAGTTAAATGTGAGGCAGTGTGCAAAAATTTGCTTTTGTGATTACAACTTCCATTTCAGTTTAACAATTTTTAATATGTAAATACATAAATTAATTTGCAAAAAAATTAACTTTAAGAAACAGTTGTGGGCGTTTGTGGGCAGTCCAATGTGTAATTTTAATATTTAAGTCAAGAAATGCTGCAGTCCAACATTTGAGCAATAACATAACGAAACTAGCGATGCAAGTGAAAGTTTAAAAAAAAGTAACATGTATTAGTTTTCATGGAAATTCGGAGATTTTTTAAAGGACCCAATGCCAGAGGGAGGAGCAATAGCCCCTGTCCTTCTTCGTATTCAGAGGCAATCGCCCCCGTCTTTCTTTGCATTCGCGCCAGTTTTTGAAACGTTAGAGTCATTGTTTTATTGAAGAAAAATCAAAATATCTCATATGTATAGGGGCTCTACTTTTGAGAAAAGAAAAATTCTAATCTTTCTTTATATTTGTGTATCTGGGCAAATAGAAAAACACCTACAACTATTATAATTCGCGGGTTTTGATATTTCCGCCAAAGAAAATTTCTTAAAAATTACAAAAAATAGCACTTATTATTTAATTTTGTTTGACAATGTGACACTATAAAAAGGGGCGAATACAGTTTCAAAAAAAAAAAAAAAAATTAAGTGACAATTTTATAAAATTAAAAGAAACATCGGTTTTGTTAAACAATATGTAAGAAACAAAGACATTTAACAGTAAGAAAAACTGAAAAAGTTGTAGAGAGAGTATTCAGCAAATTGAAAAAGTCTGTCCAATATATCTCCAACTCTTTTGATGAACAAATCAAATCAAATAATTTTATTAACCTTAAAGACACTTTACAATGTATAGGCTATTGTCAAATAAATATAGTACACAAAGTATATAATAATATAAAGAAAAAACAAATTAAATATTATAATAATTCTCTAAATAATATGTATAGTAGTAGTCAGTTCACAATTATAGTTCCATTGTATATTGATAACAATATTTGGTTTCTATTATCATTTAAAAATAAATAAACTAAAATATGTAGCATATTTTACAACAAATAAATAAAGATAGTTACAAAATTTTAAAATAAACACATAAAGAACTAAAATTTCACAAACAATAGGCAACAACCAATATAAAATAACATAATATACAAAGTAAAAGACACAATTACATTGTAGAATATTAAATAAAATATATATAGGGTGTCCCAAAAGTCCGAGTCCACCCAAATATCTTCTGAACTACTAGAGGTAACTAAACTATATTTGGCATTGATCTATAACATCAAAAGATCTATTTTTTAAGGGGCGGTTGTGCCGCCCCTGTCTTGGGGGGAGACATACGGGCGGCCATCATGAAAATTTTAAATGGAAACCCCTATCGAGTGATTGCTTGTTTTGAAGGACTTTGAAAAGTCAACATGCTGATGTAACTGTCACTTGTCTATGTCAAACGTGTCAAAAATTATGGACTGTCAAAATTATTTTTCACAATTTTTGACAAATTTCGAAAATTTGTGTTAGCCAATGAAAACCCATTCGAGTGATACCTTATTCAAAAGGTTTTTTCCAAACTAACATTCTGCCATAACTGTCACTTGTCTATGTCAAAGGCGTCAAAATCTATCGTCATTGGTTTTGACAAATTTCACAAGTTTGTCAAATCCTATTGAGTGATACCTTGTTCGAAAGGTCTTTTGAAGAGTAACATTTGAACGCCACCGGCAGCTGTCTTAGACAAATCTGTCAAAAGCTTTGCACTGTCAAACTATTTTTTCTCAAGTTTTTGGAAGCCTAGATATTATTGAGTGATACCTTGTTTGAAAGGTCTTTTCAAGACTTACATTTTGATAGGTATAACAGTAGTGTATCACTATGTCACCCAAAACTTTTTTTCATAATAATCAGCTATCAATTTTATAAAGAAACAATTAAATTAAAACTATTTATGCTTGAAAGCTATCGCAACAACATTGAACCTTATTGAACAAGGTTTTGAGAAAATGGAGAAAATTCAGTTCAAAAACTGTTGAAAATGGCCACCAAGAACCTCCTGACAGTAAAAAAGTCTGTTTTCAAACTCACTACGAACGTTTCTTAAAATTTCTGGCGTTATTAATCGACAGACCCCAACAATTCTTTCTCTTAGTGCCTGCAAGTTTCTGGGCTTAGTATAATAGATTCGTTCCTTGATGTAACCCCAAAGAAAAAAATCCAAAGGCGTCATATCGGGCGAACGAGCAGGCCATTCTAAAGTTCCTCGACGCCCAATCCAACGACGAAATTCATTATTGAGAAGTTGACTCACAGGAAGATAGTGATGGGGCGGCTCCCCATCCTGCTGAAAGATGGGTTTAAATAAATTCCCAGCTGCTTCTCTTATTGCAGGAATGATCTGATTTTGTAGTAACTCCAAATATCTTTCGCCTGTAAGGTTGCCATCAATAAAAAATAGTCATATTATTCGATTTCTCAAAATTCCCGCCCATACGTTTAAGTTCAAGGGATTTTGGGTATGAGCTTCTTCATACCAATGAGGAATCTGGTCCGACCAATACCGGCAGTTATGTCTATTGACTATCCCATCCAAGAAAAAATTACCTTCATCACTAAAGCAAATTTGATTCAATACATACGGTTCAGTTCTAATTAGTTCAGTCATTTCTTCGGAAAATTGCAGGCGGCGATCAAAATCATTTTCGGTTAACTCTTGAACCAACTGCACCATATAAGGATGGAATTTTAACTGCTTGAGAACCCTATGGACCATGCTCTTACTGATTCCAAGATCACCTGCTCCTGGATCTCTTCGTTTTCTTCTCTTGGTCGCCCTTGACGTGGGGCATCTTTTACAGTGAAAAATCGTGTGAACTTTAGAACAGTTTTTCTTACGTAGCTGTGGGACACAGGTCTGTCGGGAAACGCATTGTTGAAAAGGCGTGTAGCTTGTCTATAACATCTTGTTTGTCCGTAGAAAAAGATAATTTCAACTTTATCTTCATTTGATCGTGGTATCGTAAAAACTTATACCGAAAGCAGTTTTCACTTGACATTTTGCTGAATTTTATTTGTTTTTTTTTTAAAATCAGATTTTCAAAGCATTCTTGATTCTCTTATTATTTAACAATTAATGTGAGTGAGGTATCATTATCGATAAATTTTATGTAATAAAATAACCAAATATCGAAAATATGTGGCTGCTGTTCAAAAAACAAAAAGTTATAAATTATCACCCTAAGTGACAGTTACACAAAAATGGTAAACTTTGAAAAACCAGAAAATTAACAAGTTTGTCAAAACCAATGAGTTTCATAGACGATAGATTTTGACGCCTTTGACATAGACAAGTGACAGTTACGGCAAAATGTTAGTTTGGAAAAAACCTTTTGAATAAGGCATCACTCGAATGGGTTTTCATTGGCTAACACAAATTTTCGAAATTTGTCAAACATTGTGAAAAATAAGTTTGACAGTCCATAACTTTTGACACGTTTGACATAGACAAGTGACAGTTACATTAGCATGTTGACTTTTCAAGGTCCTTCTAAACAAGCTATCACTCGATAGGGGTTTCCATTTAAAATTTTCATGATGGCCGCCCGTATGCCTCCCCCCAAGACAGGGGCGGCACAACCGCCCCTTAAAAAAATAGATCTTTTGATGTTATAGATCAATGCCAAATATAGTTTAGTAACCTCTGAGAAGATATTTGGGTTGACTCGGACTTTTGGGACACCCTGTATATCAAAAAATACAAATAAAATATTACTCGTTAGTACGAAGGGACTCAGTAAACTCAGATATAGAGTAGTAGGGCTCTTTTAATAGGAGTTCTTTAAGTTTCTTTAAAAAAATCTTTTGACTAGATATGTTTTTTAAATTGAATGGCAAGAGATTAAAAATTTTACTACCTGCATAAAGAGGCGATTTTTTGTAAAGTTCTAGGTTATGTCTGACCAAGCTAATGTTATTTCTGTATCTAGTATTGTAAGAGTGAAAGTGACCATTGGATGGTAATCTGTGTCTGATATTATATAAGAAAGACAATAATTTATAAATGTATATTGATGGGACCGTAAGTATTCTATATTTTTCAAAGGTATCTCTACATGATTTGCGAAAACTAAGATTAAAAATTGATCAAATTATTCGTTTTTGATGAACAAATACTCTGGAAATCCCAACAGATTGTCCCTATGCACAAATGTTATAAGATATTGCAGAATAGACAAACGCGTAGTATGTTTTTAACAAAGTTGCTTCGTCGGTTTGTTCCTTAAGTGTCTTTATCATTGATAAGTTGGCCTTGGAAACAAACCAGATTAGTAAAGAAAATAAGTGTCTTAAAGAGAATATGAGAAAATTTGAATCCAAAATCAATGACATCGGACCTTAGATTAAAAAGAGACAAGATACCTGACACTTACGGAGACTTTAGTTATATTATTATATGGAACAATGTTTACCTTTCTGTTGTTTACAGTAAACACACCAGTGGCGTACGTACTTAAATATAAATTTACACATGGATTATATAATTAAAATGGTACTATAATATAAAATCTGCAAAATAATTTTAAAAACATGCAAAAAATAATTCTACCAATTTGAGCTTTGGAAGATTCCTAACAATAAATGTTTGTAGTATAATTTTATACAAAATAAATTTATTACAAAGTTTGTATATGATTTATAGCAATTTCAATTTTCAACACAATAAAATTATGCCAAACATTAAAACAAAGAAATACAGTTCATAGCACCTGGAATATCAAGAAAAAAAAATATTACCCACTAGCAAAAAAATATGTTATTGTGTTTGTTAATTTTGTTATTTTTTCTGGTCATTAGCAGAAACTTACTTATACTGACTTCTTCAGTACACAATAAAGTCAATATTGCTGCAAAGGGCGAGCGCAGATGGCAACGGCGGCAGTATAAATCAACCTTATTATTCTGATAAGAGATAGGATTTCAATATTCTTACAAACCTGAACACATGTGAATTAACTTTTATTGTTGCTTGCAAGTTGGTTTAAGGACTTTAACCTACCTTTATTTTATAGTCTTTATAAAAATTTTATCGTTCTTTATAAAAAAAAACCTCGAAAAAATCTTATAAAAACGTTCCAAAATATCTCATTTGACGCATTGGGAATTAAATACTTCATAAAAAAAACGTGTTTGTTGATATTTTAATCTAAGGATCTACTAATTTAAGTATATTTCATAAACTTTTTTTTTTATTTTCTGTGTACCTGCCGGCATGTTCCGCCACTGACTAATTTCACTTGCTCTCCCTTTGTTTTCAAAAAAAAAATATCAATTTAAATGCACTGAAATATTCTCCTACTGGTAAAAAACCACACTATAAACGTTTTTTGACAAAATGTGGTTTTAAAACGACTTATAAACTGGTTAAAACATCCTGAAATTTTAAAATAAATAACACGAAAAAGCTTATGTCAATAAAAATATCATCCGACCGTCTTCGCTCTGCCGACTTTCCCCACCCACAAGCCAATCACGACCTAAAGTGGTTGAGACAGAATACTCTGTCCCTATCGTTGTAACGTCGTTTAAAAGGATAGAAAAATAATCGATATTTCTCACCTTTGTTTTGTTGTGATTTTATTTGTAAATAAACAGTGGTTATTATTTGCCAAGGAGTTTTCGTTGGACCAGATATCTTGTCTCTTTTTAATCTAAGCATCGAACAAAGAGAGAAAAATATTATAATAAATGGCATTGCGACCCAAGGAAACACTAATATGAATGAAACTGTACTTCGGGTCAGAGCCTTGGATTCTGTTTGCGAAGCCTACCGATTAGGTGCTCCTTTAATGGTAAAACTTAAAAATCTAGAACAAAAGTCTCTATTTTTTTTAAAACTTAAGGAGAGAAAGGGACTGAAGGCTGAAACATGTGGTATGCAGTGTAACAATAAGATTTACATAAAAAAAAATTATGCAGTTTAAAAATCTTTACCAGTAGCACTCTATATTCACTCGAAGTGGAAAAATATTAAAAAAAAAAACCCAGGCCGCAGATCCAGCCAGAATTATCAACAAGGAAGATCTAGAATGAGCTGAGTGAAAAAAAAAAGCTTATTTTATTTGTCCTACTTAACTCAACAATGTGGTTTCTAAATGTGATTTATGGAAGTAGAGGTCTTAGATGATATTGAGGTGAGGTTAAAAAATAAAGAAATTATTACTTATTAATGCCAAGAAAGAAGTAGCACATATTGGAAATCTGTAGTTTTATAATTTTGATATTTTAAATGTCTGTTTTTGGTTTGTTTTTAAAAAGTTTTGAACTTTTTGGAATTCTATGGTAACATCAGGGACATTTTTTTTCAAATTTTGAAATATGCATGTGTATTATCATTTCTTTAAAACTAAATCCCATTTTTAAAAGACATTCATGCCAAAATCTCATAATTACTAGGAAAGGTAAATGAGCAGAGTTCATGCATGTGGCTATAAATCCCTCAAAAAGCCAACTCAACCCAATCCACTTATATAATATAATATATTACAAAAAAAACAATAACTTAAAATACAAAAAACTTGCCTGCAGCAATATATAATTATTGACTGTTAATTTTTGTCCACAAGATTTAAAGCATGTAATAGATGAATTATTATTAAATAAAGGCCTGCTTTTGATATCACAAATCTAAATGATTCACTGCACTTGTTATTTATTAAGCCAACTCTAGTAAAAAACAGTACCAAAAATATAATATTGTTTAAGGCAGTGATGTTTTAATTAGTTTTTCTGCAGATTCAAACCTGCATGCACTATAACTCAACATTCAAGTTTAATGGCAGCCTTATTTGCGCGGCCAAACACAATTGTCACAAAATTCTCAATAGCTGACTGAGTTATGAATTTGTAACTTCTTTTCTGTCACCTTCACGAAGCTCATTTGTTACTGTGCAGTGGTGGTTTTTTATTATTGTATATGATTTGGTGTTGGTTCAATGTGTTAAAAGGGTATCCCATCACTGTCCCTAGAATAGATACAGTCTAGTAATTTTGCCCCACTCTTCCACCCAATTTTCTTTAATGGACTAAGTATGTTCAATCAACTACCAAATCATCTAAAAACATGTGAAACTATAGGAGCATTCAAAAAAAGCCTCAAAATAAATTGTGATAACAAAAATGTTAAATTAAACTGTGATAACAAAAATGTGATATATTTATTAAGCTATTATTGTTCGTCATTTTTTGCCTTTAATATTTTTTAGTGAATACAATGCTTTCCAATATATATTATGTAGAAGCTACCTACTACCATATTTTACTCAATTAAACAAAATGGTCTACTTTGCCCCACTCTTCCACCCAATTTTCTTTAATGGACTAAGTAAGTTCAATCAACTACCAAATCATATAAAAACGTGTGAAACTATAGGAGCATTCAAAAAAAGCCTCAAAAAGTACCTAAAAACTAGAAATAATCTAGTCTAGATTAAACTGTGATAACAAAAATGTGATATATTTATTAAGCTATTATTGTTCATCATTTTTTGCCTTTAATATTTTTTAGTGAATACAATGCTTTCGAATATATGTTATGTAGAAGCTACCTACTACCATATTTTACTCAATTAAACAAAATGGTCTACTAATTTATGTTTTCTTTGTTTTTGAACACAGCTATTGTTTTAATTAACCCTGTTTCTCCTTTCCATTTTGCATAATTTTTATTTTAGACTTTAGTATGTACTGTATCTTGTATTGTATGTTACAATTAAGTATCTCTTATTATCTGTTACTGTTTGAGGTTGCTTGTAAACTCCTTGTTTGTTGTACAGCTACTGGACCATCTGCTTGCACGTGTAGGAATTCAAATAAGAGCGAGAACTTATTTTTTGATACTTTAATGATTTCAAACAAACTAATTACTGCCTTTTGTTACAATACAAAAATTTGGACTTGTTTTACTTGAAATTATAATAGTTTTTTAAAATATGAAGGTGCTGTTTGCTTGGTGGGTAAATCGTCGGTCTCCCGCTTTTCTGATGATGCAGCATTCTCCCGAATTCCAGAACGATTCAATTTGGTGCGGATATTTAACTTCAAATTATATTATTTATATATTTTTACAATTACATAATCGTTTTATTTCTTTTTAAGTTTTTATTTCAACTTAATTTCATAAAAAAATATGACCTTTGTTTGTGATTTCATTTGACAATGTACCCATTTTTATTTGTTTTATACATCTTATTTCTTTAAAAATATTTTAACTTAAATTCCCATCTGTGTGATTTTTAAAACATTTTATTTATTTATTTTATATATTTTTGTGATTAATTTGACATTGTATTTGTATTATTAGTTTTGGCTAAAAAAAAGGATTATAACTAGTAGATACCAGAAAACATTCACACAAAACAATATTTTGTATAAAGTTTCATGTCATATTATACCTATTATATTGTGTTTAAAATTATTTGTGTTATTGTCAATATGCTAGTTTTTTTTTAATTTTTTGTCTTTACTTAAAACTAGATAGGTATGATTTTGACTAGTCTCTGTTATTAATGATTACATTAATTACTTTTGTATTTTTTAAATTTTCTTGAAATATTGTAACATTTGTATGATTAGCTTTTGCTAAATAAAAGATTTATTATTATTATTATGACAACACAAAGATAGCAGCTGATTTTTGTCCACCATTTAAAAATTGTATGAAGGATTGACAAATTAAATTAACTTTTCAGATTTTTCTTTTTTTTTTTTGGTTAAATGATTGATGCAAGACCTAATTTTAACTTGTATCTTTTATTATAACTTTTTGTGTATATGTAAATATAATTTATTTTTAGCCTGCATGCATTGATCTTTCACCAAATAGAAATTAAGATCATTAGTTGGTAATCAATTCCGTCAAAGATGTATGAAATGTACATTTCATACATCTTTGATTCTGTCAAGAAACTCATCGGATGAGTTGGAGTTAGTTCGTGTTCATAGTTCAGAAGTTAGGTTATGCAGTTGTTATTTTTCCTGTTTTGGAAGCTATTTTATTTTGTACTTGATTTTTGCCAGGCATTTTTTGGAGAGTGATTATTTTGTTATTTAGAAGGAAAGAATTGTTGTGCATACTATATGCAATAAACATGACTGCAAATTTAAAACTATAATGTGCCTTGTTTTATTGGTTTTTTAATTATTTAATGATGCAGCTACCTATACCAGAAGAAAATATATAATATAAACCCAAATGTCACCCATCAAAAAAATCAATAAAGAAAGCAGGCCAATATCTTTGTGTCATCATCAGGTGGGTGGAGAAAAAAAATTACTAGACCATGTTTAATCTAGGCACGGTGGTATCCCATAAGGTTAAATTTTATTTGGTCTTTTATTTTATTTGCCAGAGCCAAGAAAAATAAACAAAAATTAAAATTTTATAATAATGGTGGGTTTACCCAATTTCATAGTGGATAAGCACAACTTTAGTGTTAATACATAATTTAACACCACCTGTTTATCCAAATTGACAAAAAAGAACAAAAACTATGATTTCCTTTACCTAACCTCAGTAGGTTAGGTATTCTTCCTTCTTCCTAAATTTCTGTTTTCTAGCATCTGCTGAAATCAATCACTCCTATTTTGAGATAATCAACCAACATTTTTTTTTGCTTTTGACTAGAACATTTGAAATTTCTTCATATTGATAGTGCATAAAGTTAAAATTAACCAACTTTAAAATTAATGAACACTCTGGATCGATACCTCCAACATGGAGGCCAACACACCTTCCGTTTTAGTACACTTTTACATGTTTGCCGCCACCATTTTTGACACTGTTGACAGTCATTACATTAGTTAATTGTCCAAATGGCCGCCACATGCGTTCAAAGCTCACTAAAATGCGAGTAGATGGAAGGCCTATTAAATATCGGAGGCATCATCTGGATTGATTGCCTAATTCAAGTTTTTTATTTAAAATATAGTGGTGGCACTTAATGGCTAACAAATTATTTTTAGAAGATGAAGGAACATCTAGTTTGCTGCAAGTTGAGGGCTATGTTGAGAATAAAAAAGAACACTGTTTTTCTATTATCTGGCTGAATAGCAGGTATTTTTTGGCAATAAAGTTCGATTTTGATTCCTGTTAAAAAGACAACACCTGAAAATTTCAAAAACTGGACACACCTAACCCCAAAATTGCAAATTAATCTGTTTCATAGGCCAAAAAACTTTGAGCAAACCGATTTACGTCTACCTGATCAAAGCTGAATTACCAAACAGTTTGGATTTACCTGCCCAACATCTAGAAGTAATACACAAATGATTCAGATTAGACAATCAATTTGATGTAAATACTAGGCAAACTCAGCTAATATGAAAATTTGGGTAAACCTGCCATAAAAGAAAAAAATGACCTAAAAAAAATAACAGAAAAAAAGTAAACAAGCACATCTTTTTCACAACTTTTTTTGAAATATAATTATTATTGAAAATTGACTTAATACAAAATGAAAAAAATATCTCATATAACCAGAACTAAAATCTACACTAAAATATAAAAAAATATGTTCCCAATAAGTATTGAATGATTAAAAATTTCCAGGGAAATCACGTAAGGTCAGATAAAAACTCCCACTTTCCACCAAAAAAAACCTTAAATTTTACCGATCTTACCTCCCATATAAAGAACACATGTCCACAGTACAATATAAAACTAATTGCATACTGTAGTTAAAGCTTTTTTAACAAAACTTTCACAACTTTTGATAAGAATTTTCGTAAAATGCAAAAAACAACAATTCACAGAAACCACACAAAAATGGCGATTGACGAACGTCACCATAGAACAAATCGTCGATGACAGTTGTCGGTCGTTTTTTGGCAGAGAGAACTCTTTTTTTGGGGTGCGTTCGCCTAGAAACCCAATGCGCACGGATGCCTACCTTTCCATTCGAGTTGTCGTTGGAGCACGCTTTGTTGCGTTGGAGCTTGGGACGGGGAACAGCGGGCAACTTACAACTAACCCTACTTTTTGGTTATTCTTTCATCAGAAGATACATATGAATAAATCATGGCCCATTCTCATTTCGCAGTCGGAATGTTTTCTCAAGACTCGGACGAATGCGACAAATTACGTTTACCGGAGTAAAAAATTTGGAACTTTGTTGAAGTACAACCGTCCTCTGCAACTTGCACTTCACAAGTAGACACTTTTTTCAGCGAAAAACTGGCGGAAAACCACGGATCTACATTCGTGCGGAAAACAAAATTGGTAAAAAAATTACCTCAACTGGCGAATGCCGTTTCCGTTCGAGCAGAATCGCAAAAACCAGGGTGTTTGGGCGGTGACGTCACTACGCTCCCTTTGCTCAATCGAGTTTCTACGCGATCGCTTGGTGTAGGACATGCTGCCTTCGAGCTGCTGGCTGCTGCTCTTTAAAAATGCCTTCATTAATAAAAAAAAGGCGTTTTGCATCTCCGTTAACCGTAGATAAAGAATAAAAGAGGTTTAATTCTTTATCTACGGGTTAACGCAAGGAAAAGAAAAAAATATAGATTTTTTATGTACAGGTGATTTCACATAAAATGCGTCTATAGAAAAATCAAAAACTTATATATCTTTAGTTTTAAAACTTCATCTTAGAAAGGTTTAGGTTTATAAGTATATGTTCTCAACTAAAAAAGCCAGTTAACTCATTTTCGTTTTAGTTTCCTTTAAATTTCAATTAATTTGGTTATAAAAATGGCAGCCACAGTAGACTAAAGGGCACTAAGGCGGTAGGAGTTAACTGACTTTTTAGTTGAGCCGGTGTTGGGTTAGTATGTTTGATTTCCTCCTAATCAGACTAATGCATTTAGAAAAATAGAACAATATTAATTATTAATGAAAATTGACATTTGACATCTGAGCATGCGCGTGACCTGCGTTTTTATTAAGGGAACCGTAATAAAATACGGTTTTCTCTTAATTCGGTACAGTTACCGTACGTCCCTTATCTTTAAACATAACCTCAATTAGCACGGATAATAGTGATGGTTGGTTTGTTTTTCGACACGACTTTTTAATTTTCTTTACATTTTTAGTTTTTTGTTTATAAACAAAAACAGTCTTGTGGATTTTTAAAATTTGTTTGAAAAAATTAATAAATTGGAGAAACCTACAAGGTTGAGGTCCAGCTACACTGACGATATAATTCTTTTGCGAGAATTTATCGGGGAACATCCCTACAAGCACCGGCGTAACTAGCTCTCTGACCTGGGAGGGGCCTAGGGGGGGCCTAGCTCACACTGCTTGGTAGTGATGTTTTTCTCAAAACTGTTTAATATTATCTCGAATATTATGCATTATTACCTTAACTAAAATTAACCGTATCCTGATTCGACTCAACCCAGCTGTTTAATATAAATTAACTGCAACTTCCTTGTCTCATGTGAAAATATTTCCAGAACATGGTCTACTGTAATCTCTTCTTTAATTAAATCATTCTGAATGTTAAAAATTGACAACACTGGAAAATCGGGTTTGTCCAATTGTAGTTCTGGTTCAATTTTGTATTATACGCATCGCAGAGAAGCTTCGTTAACAACTTAATAGAAAAAAAAGAACAATCTGAAATAATTTCTAGAGGTTAGGACAAAAGTCTTGTCTAATAAAATCTTTGGTAGATTTTAAATTTATCTCTAAATTTTTACAAGTAATCATATTTTTTTACCAAGATATCAACTTCAAGCATAGATACATCCACACCTGCAATCGTGGAGTAATTTTCAATAAAATTTTGACTTTCTTCGATGTTTTACGTAAATAAAGCATTTACCGATGTAGCCAATAGCAAGTTTGAAAACCTCTCCCTAGAATTAGCTGCTAAATTATCCATTATTAGGTAGTGCATGCTTATTTTCCAGTTCTAAGCAACTTACATCTGATGGCAACTCTATCGCGTTGTCCAAGAGCGATTTCCACTACATAATCCTTAGTTTGTGCAGCAATTTGCCGTTTCCGTTTTGATACTCTGGTAGGTTCTCAAAAAATATCATGTTATCGACGAAGTCTTGGATTTCAGGATAAATATTTTAAAAACTGTTTCTAGTTTCTTCTAGAGACTGGAGCGTAGACTGTAGACTATTATTAAATTTGCTTTGCCGAGAGTAGTATCTTTACCCTGAAAGTTCTGACTCAAAACGTTGATACGTAATAACGCAAAGTATGGAATGTGCAAGCAAATGCAAAACTCGGCTTTTTGAATAGATGCTAATAGTCCAACACCTTTAAGAGCATGTCTATCCTGGTTATCAGTTACTTCACTTTTTAGTGCCATTTTACTCGCCCCACTTAAAGGTTAATAAATCTGCTTCACAATTTTCAAATCGACATGCCCAGCGATTAATAGAAAATTTAGATACTTCCAAAAATTTAATACCGAAGCTCCCTGCAACCTTTTTAAGTTTTTCATGATTTCCTGGTTGCGAAAAATGCACATATAATTCCTCTAATGTATTAAAGAGAGAAGCTGCGGGTGCAACTTTTGTACATGCGCCAACAACAAATTAAGTCTATGTGCCAAACAATGAATGTATATTGCTGAAAGCCCTTACGTTTCCCAGACATTATACTAGCCCCGTCATATGACTGACAACTACTAGGCTATAGTTTTCTGGAGGGGCCTGGAAGGATCTGAGGGAGGGGGCTGGAAGGATCTGGGGAGGGGCGCCCCCCCTAGTTACGCCGGTGCCTACAAGGTTAGAAATTTTAGGTTAGGAATAAGGAAAAGTAATGCGACTTCCAATAAAACTTTTTTTTTTAAGTATGGTTAAGGTTCAACCTAAATAAAATACGGTTTTCCTATATTAGGGACTTATTGGGCGTACATTTTCGCGTTCCCTTATTAAGGAAATTTGACATTTGAGCATGAGCGTGGCCTGCGTTTTTATTAAGGGAACCGTAATATAATACGCTACGTGTTCCCTTAATTCGATACAGTTACGGTACGTCCCTTATCTTTAAACATAACCTCAATTATCACAAACAATAGTGATGGTTGGTTTGTTTTTTGATACGACTTTTTAATATTCTTTGCATTTTTAGTTTTATGTTTATAAACAAAAACAGTCCTCTTGTGGATTTTTAAAATTTCTGTGAAAAAATAAATAAATTGGAGAAAACTACAAGGTTGAAGTTCAGCTGCGCTGACGATATAATTCTTTTGCGAGAATTTATCAGGGAAAATCCCTACAAGGTTGGAAATTTTAGGTTAGGAATAAGGAAAAGTAATGCGACTTCCATAACACTTTTTTTAAAAGTATGTTTAAGGTTCAACCTAAATAAAATACGGTTTTCCCTTATTATGGTAAAACCTTATAGAGTAATGCCCAATAAGTCCCTATTATGGTCAAACCTTATAAAGTAACGCCCAATGTCCCTAATATGTTAAGGTCGCAAAAACGTCGAACCTAAAACCGGTTTGACGTCATTACATTAGCTCGTGGCGCCTTGTAAATGGTAATAGGGAATTTTGAAATACGGCCGCACGATAGTGCTAACTTAGGGTAATTTTACAACTTATAGTTAAACGTCAAATCTCAGTTTAAACCACGGATGTCGACTAATTTACGTTTTATATGTGCAGTTTAGCAACAAACTTTAGTTTAACCGTCACCGGCGGTCTTGGTGTTTGTTAAACTTCAGTTTAATAGTTACCGAAAGATTCTAACCTTAAAATAGTCAATAAAAATGTATTTTAAATTTGTTTTGGTAGTATTCATTTTTGATCAACTGGATGCGTTAACCCCTAAATGCACCGTAGGTACTTAATCGCGATTGGCTATCTAATCTATTCTTTTTCTCGCATCCCACATAAATGAAGAAAGAGGAAGCATGGATTAGCTAAACTAATCCGAATATTTTTACGGTGCATCTGGGGGTAAGATAATGACAAAATTATTGATTTATTCGAAGCACCAAGAAGACCAAAAATTATTCGTTCTAGACCAAATTCTTTGGAGGAGTACGACGATGAAGATTTTAAAAACAGGTTTAGATTATCTAAAGTGACATGCAAAATTGTGCACGAGGAAATTCGACAAGAGTTGGAACATCCTACAGACCAGTTTTATTTTCACACCGAGCTCACACGTATATATATATATATATATATATATATACTGTATATCTTTCTGCTAATTCTGAACATTTTTTGTTGTGGCGTCTGGCTGTATGTCTGTCTGTAACCAACGCTTATATCTCATAAACTCCTTGACTGATTTTTATCAAATTTGGTGACTATGCTGGGTTTGCCTCTAGGTATGGTTAAAATAATCGTAGCCAAGAAAATGTAGTCTCTTTAAACTAAAAAAAAATTGGTTGTCTTCCTAATCCTACAGCTCTTCTTTTCTTCCTGGCAGTGGTTTAACTGCAACATTAAGCAACTTGTTTACCAATCGTTTAATCCGAAGATTATTGAGTTGTGGGGGGATATGACGTGAAAGTTGTCAAGCGAAAGGCGGTATATACCGAAGATAAATCATCCCAGGCTGAAAATCGCCTATAGAATTATTGATCACTATTGAACGCGCCTCTACGAACATAGACAAACTACTTCCCATTTTTTTTTGTATGTCTATGACTTGTCTAACCTACAATGTATATAGTGTTTTTGAATTATTTAAAACTTTGATTTAAAGACATGGAAGATGTGTTGGAAGCAGTGGTATTGTTGGAGATGAGGACCTGGAATTTGTGATTTTAAATAATATTATGAGAAACGAACATTCATGCATTTTTGAAGAAATTTTGTTAAACTACTTCTGGTAACAAAAAAACATCGGTAAAACGAAGTCCTTGAATCTTGCTTTTTTTCTTCGGCCATGTCACTCAATTTCATAAAAATATAACTATTTTGTGCTCAATTTTTGCTTTTTTGGCCCTCACAGCACAAACTTTCTGAAAGTAGCGTTAAAATAAAAAAATTGAAAACATTGTTCTCAAGAACATCAAATATGGCCAGACACAGTCAAGATAAGGCCTGTATAATTCTTTCACAAATAAGGGCAGACCCTATCTGTAGTGCTGTTGGAACTAAATATTGGTCATTCTTGCACATGAGTCATCAGCATCAATAGTGGCAGACCCTAACTGCATTTCAATAATTCCCTAATATGCTTTTGCCATAAGTCAAAATTGGAGATCAAATCGAAACTTTTATAACTTTCTTTCATGTAAAGCATTTAAAACATTGTGGTTTAATTATCTATTTTGGATGTTGTTGATATTTTTACACTTCCACAAAAGTTATTTAATATTATTTAGACAACTAGATTAATATTACTTGATTAGTTTAAGATTATTTGCTTTGTAAATGAAATTTTTAATTTTACGACAATAAAGCTTATTTGAAATCAGAAAATGACACTTTTAACATCATACAGATTATCTCCTTAATCTGACACAGATGTTTTATGCGGTTTTACCTGTTTTATGTACACCCCAGGAGTCCAAGGAACACAGCAGTGAATCCCATTAAAATAGGTCCAGCAGCTTTTGCTAGTCAGAAGCTAACACGTAACTATACTATAAGGTACCTCTGTAGGTGTGTAAACTTAATTTTCTCAATCATTTATTAAAAAAAATTGTGCATATAAAACATATTTTGAGTCAGTAGTTGCCAAAAAAATGCTAGGCGAACACAGAACTGGAGTTTATTTACAGAATTATAATACAAACAGAAAAACAGAATTGGTCTTATTTTTTATCTTCTAAAACTTCTTGCACATTTTGGCTACTTTTTCTGCAGAACAAACCTAAAATTGTACTTAACGATTAACAAAAATAATGTAATTTTTTAAATATTTACCATAGGAAAGAGGAATGCTTAAACTTTCTACCAACTTACTTAAAAACCTAGTTTACAAAATCTAAACAATTAATTACTCTAGGCTGTGCACTGTATAAATAGAGAAGCCTAAGAAATTTTTTTTTGTAAACCAAGTTTTTAAGAACACAAAATTGTGCTTAAACACTAAGTGAAGACCTGTTGTTCATCCAGAACTGATGTGCTGAAATAGCAAGGGTAACCAAGTACAATAGCGCTGCAATCCAGCAGTTGTAAGCATTCTAAAAACAGATATATTTTACAAATTATCTCACTGGGATTACAATAAGTAATGTAAATATACTCACTTGTGTGTATCCAAGACTCATTTTATTGTAGAAATCATCTAGGTCAGTGTATTTATGGACTTCTGGGACATCTTCTGCCAGAGCCACTGCCTCTACATAGTAGAATACTCCCATCAAACCCTATAAAAATGCAACAGTTATGTAAGATCAAAATTTTTTTTTTGAGGATTCAGAGTACAATTATGTATGTGGTGTGCAAGGAAAATAAACAACAGCAAATGCATGCTCTTACCACTTAGGGCTTACTGTAATTATGCAGTATACAGTTTTCTGCCATTTTTGATTTTTTATGAAAAATTATTTATGGGGGCTCCTACTAGCGTCCCTAGGACCCCAAATCCGCCTGCACCCTTTTTTTTTTTAAGAGAAAGAAGGGTGCCTGGGGGGGGGGTTGTAATGTTTTTTTGATTGTTTTGGGTTGGGTTGGATTAGGTTGGGTTGGACTGTGTTGGATTGGGTTGTTTTAGTGACAAAAAATTAAAAAACAACAAAAAATTTTTTTAAAAACCAACTGGCGCAGGCGGATTTGGGGTCCTAGGAACCCTACAGGGTTCCCACCAAATTCTGATTTCCAAATTCTCTGACTTTTCCAGGTTTTCCCTCACCATTTTTTATAAAATTCCAGGTATTTTTTGGATATAAATTGCTTGTCTACGTGAACCAAGCTCAAATTTAGCAGGTATTTATACTATCGAGATAAAAACAGATAAATAAGACGAGATCCATAACTGATTGTCTAACAAGAATAGATTACAAAGAGGAGTAGAACCCTTTTTGCCAGTGGAAGCAGTTGCTATGGAGGTTCCTTCACTTCCAGTAGTTGGTGTAGATATAGGTACACTGTCATTTTGGGTCAAGACTGATAGTGTATCAGTTTTCTTGATTAACAAAGGCAACTTCCTTTAATTTTTTTCAGCATCCACGTACTTCACATGACCACTCTTAAATGGCTCAAAATGGCCTGACGCCCCATACTACTCAATTCAATATTTTTTAAACAAAGCTTACAATATGCTTGATATTTATTGGTTTTCACAGCCTGTAGACACTGCCACTCTGGTGGACTTATGGAAGGACTTATCCAGTCTAAATTAGTAACTGTTTTTTTTTGACATTTTGTATTCTTGCTCTTAAAAAAATTGAAAATTCTCGAAATCTCATATCCCAGTTGCACCCCACATCATTTAAAGGTTAGAAATAAATTCATTTCATGACAAATATTGTTGAATTAGACAAAACATGCTAGACTACACTTGAAAGTTGTAACAGAAGAGAGAGCGATGTGTGCTTAGAAGGAGAAATAATACCAGGTGATATTTATTATTTTGAAACGAAAACCAAATATGTTCAATAAACACAATCTGTCTCCCTGGGTAATGATGCGGTTCATGTCCTACACATTTTAAAAAGGTTTCCTCTCTCTTTTCTCTTGCTCTTGGATTTTAGGTGGAATGAAACTGATTGAGCGCGAAACAGATGAACAGAGAAGAACTCGCATATTTTTTACAAAGTTGGTTTAAAAAATAGGTTGAGAAAGAAAAATTCCAGGTTTTGTGTGGCAATTCCCTGACTTTTGAGGATTTTTTGGTCATTCGCTGACTTTTCCAGGTAGCTCTCAAAATTCCCTGACTTTTACAGATTTTCCAGGTCAGTGGGAACCCTGCCTAGTAGGTGGCCCCATAAAGAATTTTTCATAAAAAATCAAAAATGGCAGAAAACCCTATACTGCATAATTACCGGGCTTACACTTTGTTTCTTTGATTTCGTTGCGTCTTATCACATGGTACCTCATACCGCTTACCTTACGGAACTCTAATAACTATAAAACGCCCTAAATACAAACAATATTTTAGAATACTTTCTTACCAGTTGGATTATACCCCATACGCTCAAAATGAGGCCACAAAGGGAGCATTTAGGTCCGCAAAATGCCATTGTTAATTGAGTTTTTCTTGCCAAAAGTTTATCACGAAAATTGAAAAAACTCCCAAGAAATATTCAATCATGTGATAAAAAGTTGACAGCTACCCCAGCTGACACTACTGACAGTGACTTTAAAGAGACAAATTTTTGCGCTGCTTACCAGAACCAGAACCACCCCTACCGGTTTCTCACCTGTCTCTTTCTAGGGCAAGAATAAAAAGAGGGAAAAAGACAGAAAAGATGGAAAAAGATCATTCAATGGGTCGCAGAGAAAAGTGGACCAAAAATAACCCAGAATATAAAAGTACCGGCCGGAAACTAATATAATGGGTCTGTCACCGTTATCTTGACTTTTGACAGCCAGCTGGCCCAGTCATGAAGACAGTCAGCCTGTCACTTGTCAGTGTCAAAATCGTGTCGGAAGTTGTGGGAGAGGATTTTTGTGCTTTTTAAAAAGGTTTTTTGGAGCTGAAATGGTGGATAAACTAGGTAAATAATTTAATTATCTAATTAGGCTTAAGTTTAGGATCGATATAGTTGCATAAATAACGCATTGAGCTCTAGGCGAAATATACGGACTGCATGTGAATGCAAAACTTGCTGTTTTTTTTATGGTCTAGTGCATATAAACTGCCTATTTAGGGTTTACAAGAAAGTGTTTGGTATTTCAAATATTGGTTTAATTCTGTGATAACTTCCTATGAGTCATAAGTGTTTAAAGACAGTTTTTTTAGTTCATGCAATGCAATTAAACACAAAATGTCAGAAAGTATGTAATACCATTAAGGCAGGGGTGAATTTAAAAATAAAAGGTGATGGTGAGGCGAGGGTAGGGTAAGGTAATTTATATGACTTCATCAAAAATCAGGAGGTCACCCTGGGGTGAATATCCCCTTAAATTTTGCAGGTGTTGGATTTGTTTTGAAAGTTAATAAAGTTTCAGTTTATGGGAAGAATCCATTAGTAATGTGAATTGCTCCAATATTTTTGTGTATAATACACTTTTTGTTCACCCAGACCAAAAAAGTAACCAATAAAAACACACTGGGGCCGGTGCACTATCCGGACACACGATTTTTCAAAAACAAAAACTTTGTGCTTAAAATAGGCCTCCTAAATAGTGTTTTTCAAAAAAAAAATTTGCGGGTTATCCAGTATTTTTTGAGAAAATAAATAAAAAAAACCATAAAAAAGAGCGCCCTAACCTCACTCTTTACTTAATTTCTTAATTTTTGGCTCCTTCTTCTTCTTCTTATTTGATCAAAACAATACCTGCCAATATCCATGCCCTGATATTTTTACAATGTTGCCACATTTCTAGAAAATAATGAAAATTAGGGAAAAGGAACAAAAATATTAACTTTTTGACTCCTCTACAAATTTATAAAAAAACAAATAATAATCAAGCCAACCAACCATAACTAACCCTACCCAACCAACCTGGCCCAACCCAACCCAGAGCCTAAACTGATTTCTTTTGGTTCCCATACAAATTTATAAAAAAACAAATAATAACCAACCCAACCAAACAAAACTAACCCTACCCAACCAACCCGGCCCAACCCATCCCAGAGCCTAACCTGATTTCTTCCCCAAAAAAAAATCCTGCTGGTACCTGAGATTTGGCATCATCGCATTTCCCAATAGCCAGTATGACCCTAGTTTTGTTGGTTATGCCTGGATTTTACATGAAAAACGTCTTTTTAATTAAAAAACAGCTGTTTTTTTCGTTTTTCCGCTCCTAAATAAATTTAAAAACCGCTAAATTACTGTTTTCAAAAAGAATCGTCTTGAAAAAACGTCCCGTTTTTGTGTCCGGATAGTGCACCAGAGCCAACACACTTCTTAGGTCAACACTCTATTGCAGAGATGTGGGTAACTTTTAGCCAGGTCAAGACCAGGGCGATTCTGGCGCAGCTTGGGCGATTACCTTTTTGATTTTTGAATGGAGATATATGACATCATTTTGGTCATTTTTGAATGGTTTTGGGCCAAAGTATAACCTTTACCCTGGGGTGACAATTTTCAAATGTACCCCAGTGGCAAAACTTAAGACAGTTGCATGACACTCCCTATGTTTCAAAATCAAAACATTTATTGCCAAGCACATTTTTTAACAAGGCAATGTCAAAAAAAGTTTTACCACACTATCTCCGATTTTGATATACTTATTCTCCCTACCACAAAAATGCAAAAATTCAAAAAAAATTTTTATTAATTTTTGAAAATCAAAAAAATTATCAGTTTGTTCTTAACATAGACACACAAAATTAGCAATATCTTAAGAATCATTTGTACTAGAGGTATTGCATGACATACATTTTGTAAAAAAAATAAAATTAGAAAAAAAATTGTTTTTGAAAAAAAAATTGTTTTTGAAAAATCTCAAAAATATAAAAATATCACACTAAAAAAAAAATAATTTTTTTAATAACCTTTGAAGTTCTAAACCGATTTTAGAGAATTAAACTATGGTGTATAGGTAATCGATGGGGCTTCTATCTGTATGTTTTTTTTTTTGGTTCATAAAACATGAGAGACTCAGTGATTTGTAAATTAACAAAATTTGTTTGCAATTGTTTATTATAGTGAAATCACTGTTTGTTAAAATCCACATATCTTAAAAACTAAATCTAAAAAAAATATATATTTTTTGTCCTCAGTGCAGAGATTCTTGAAAGTGTGAGAAGGAACTACTCGCCAAGGGAGTATCCATGTCCTCTTCTTACTTGTGTACTTTTGTATATCTCCACCTCGCTCTCACTTAAACTTCGGGGAGTACTTGCTGATTTGAATTTCAAGAATCTCCGCACAGAAATAAAAAAATATACAGGGTGTTTCATTAAAAAATTCAAAGTAACAACTATTTCCGGTAAAATTGGAAGAGTCCAGAAGTCATGTGACCTCTCAGAAAACATATAGTATGTGTTTCAAAACTTTCAACTTTCTATCCTAATATTTATGGAAAAAAGGTATGTGATTTTTATGTAATGAAATTTTTAATATTTTTCCATCATTTGTTCACCACAAAATTATGGAAATAATTAAACAACACTTTGAAAAGAATTATAAATATTTTTTTTTAATTAAAAATGGCATTTTTGAAATTTTTCAAAAAATATTTTTTTTTCAAAATTGTGAGATGAGCCATTTCTTACATTTTTACTGTGAGTGGTTCTCAAGATATTGCTACTTTTGTACATTTGAGGGGTGAACAGCTCTTGCAGTCGATGTACATATTTCTCACATTCTTTACGCAATCACTACACAATCTACCACAATCTGTTGCACCTGAGGTTCCTCCAAATAATTTTAGTTTACTTTATTTTTTCGTCTATAATAATAAGCCAGTTTGATGAGCTAACTTTTGTATGCCACCTGCAGCTACTTTCAGTTTGTGAACTCTCGTTGGACTGAATAGGAGAATACCTGCATAAACCCAACCCAAATCAAGTGTTTACAGCAGTGTTACCAACTAGTGTATAATTAGCATTTTCATGGACGAGTGTGTGTTTTGTGAGCGGTCTCAAAAAGTGTGCATTTGGTGAACATTTCAATAAAAATGCTAATAACAAAATTTGGCAAAAGAAGTAATTACATAGTTATTTCTTATTTTCTTCTGGTATTTACAGGTACCTACCAGGTTATTTTTGTTTCTTTTCCCTTTTTTTTAAATGTCTTTTATTTGTATGTTTTTAGTTTTCTTTTGTTATAAATATAATATACCTATGGCTATTTCTTCATAGGTGACTTTTTATTAAAATTAAAACAAAAATAGTCAAATGACATAATATTAAATGCTAACAAGCCATCATAAAGGTGTAACTTGCGTTGCATAAGTCACCCTCAAATACATGCATTTGTTTAAGAAAAGTGTGCACTGGCTTTAGCAATATAGAGTGCAAAAGTGTGCATTTTTGAATGGCTTGTGCGTAATTTTACAAATTTTGGTTGGTAACTTAGAGGTTGATGTGCAAGAGCATTAAAAAAGTGCTAAAAAAAATCCCGTAAAAAGGAAAGCCATGATTATACATGTATTATAATGAGGTATTCTTGAGACATTTAAAAAAATTAATTTGACGCTTTTTAGCTAGGGTTAATATCTAGCTAGAATATTCTTCAGGAAAACTGACTCAAAATTCCAGACAAAGTCCAGACATTTTTTTATTTGGGGGGCGCAGCAAACTAAGGCCTCCGAAGGGCCAACTAATTCATCCGAAGGCATAGCTAAGCAAAAATGATGTTTCTTTGACTGAATTTTATTGAATCTGGTTATCAACAATTTATTTGAACAATTAATAATTTTCTTACTCATTACCACCCAATCTCAAAGCAATACATCAGTATTTTTTTTAAAATTGTTTGCCATCTTCGATTTTTATAAAATGTCAATTTTGATTAAAGGGTCAGCGCTATTAAAATCGGACAAATACATTGAAAAGTATAGCCAAGCAAAAATTTCTTGGCTTGGCTTACCAATTTATAACTTTTCTTAGTTCTTCGATTTTAATAAACGATAAATCTGTAAACTTCGGAAAATTATGGCTTTTGAAATATATTTTTACTTTTGCTCCAGTAACATACACAAAAAATTTGTAGGGGGGTCGAAAATACTGATTTTTGATTTTTACACCTCATCAAAAATAATTAGAAAATTTTAATGTCCTGACTGTTCAAATTGACCAAAATTTTCAGTTAAAAACCTTTTAATTAATAGACCCTATAGTTTTTTTTTTTAAAAAACTAAAAATAACAAAGACAGGTTCTTGGGGATTCTTTATTTTGTATTCTTGATACCCAAAACGGAGCCCAAAACTTTGGAATGAATTCTGTTTCCAATCTTAAGGGTGAATTTAAATATAAAATGTGCTTCTTTCAATTGCTTTTATTTAAAAAACTGTTAATCAAATTTGTATCAAATTTTGTATGGTGAAAGTTTAAAGCATTATCCCAGAACCATTTCAAGGATTTGATTGATTTAAAAAAGTAAATAAAAATAAAATATATATATATTTTTTGAAAAACCACGTGAATGGTCTGTGGGGGATACCAGAAGCCTCCGCTATGCGAAATTTTGTTAATTAATGTGCGGTTTATCTGTTTAGTAGTAGTAGTAGTAGTAGATGGGCGGCCGTAGGCCGCGTAATGGACCCTTTTTGCCATACCCCCTGTGCACCCCCGACTGATGCACATGCTCCTTAAGACGCAAGTTTTCTTTCTCTAAGAGGACTTCATTTTGCCTGACACTTCTTTGTCGAGGGCAGGTATCTTTAGACTGCGTAGCAAGTATACACAGTGGACCGCCGGCTTTGCACCCTCTCCGAAGGGTGGTCCTGCTACATGTTAGACTTGCATCTATCTAACATCGCTACCGTCCCAGCAGAACTTGGTTGACGGTAGACTTTTCTCCCCAGCAGCCCGCCGTCATATAGGTTGACCCGAAAATCGAGGTTGGTACCCGAAGGTAGTAACGCCTCTTCCAAGTCACCCTCTGTCCACCGCTACCAAATCTCCCGATCTTGGAGAAGTTCAGGTCGTCCTTTTTTTTTTTGGTCACCGGCTAGTCTCCTCTACCCAGTTTGGTGGGGTCCTCGGCCGTTCACCTTTGAGTCCCGCAAAGTTTTCGGTGCAGTGACCGTGCCGCCGCCTACTACCTCGTTTGTTGTTATTCTATGCACAACGTCAACTGCGGAGCTGCGTCGGCCGCCCGTCGCGTCGTCGTCTCGAGTCGCATTCGGTGTTGTGTGAAGCAATGTGTACTTGCCGAGATCCGATCCTGCGATCTCTGTTCTGCAGGCTAAGACGCTGTTCACTGGTCTACGGCGGCACCCCGTTTATCTGTTTAAGTAAATGAACTGTTTTTAGGATTCTCTACCCAGTTTGGTGGGGTCCTCGGCCGTCCACCTTTGAGTCCCGCAAAGTTTTCGGTGCAGTGACCATGCCGCCTACTTCTACCTCGTTTGTTGTTATTCTATGCACAACGTCAACTGCGGAGCTGCGTCGGCCGCCCGTCGCGTCGTCGTCTCGAGTCGCATTCGGTGTTGTGTGAAGCAATGTGTACTTGCCGAGATCCGATCCTGCGATCTCTGTTCTGCAGGCTAAGACGCTGTTCACTGGTCTACGGCGGCACACCGTTTACCTGTTTAAGTAAATGAACTGTTTTTAGGATTCTCTACCCAGTTTGGTGGGGTCCTCGGCCGTCCACCTTTGAGTCCCGCAAAGTTTTCGGTGCAGTGACCATGCCGCCTACTTCTACCTCGTTTGTTGTTATTCTATGCACAACGTCAACTGCGGAGCTGCGTCGGCCGCCCGTCGCGTCGTCGTCTCAAGTCGCATTCGGTGTTGTGTGAAGCAATGTGTACTTGCCGAGATCCGATCCTGCGATCTCTGTTCTGCAGGCTAAGACGCTGTTCACTGGTCTACGGCGGCACCCCGTTTATCTGTTTAAATAAATGAACTGTTTTTAGATTTCAAATTCACTCTTAAAGCTTCAGAGTTATATTATTTTTCAATTACGTAAATTTTTCCGAGCACTTATCAGATAGATAGGATTCTTGACAGAGTTGGTTGTAATCTGCCCGATTATCTGAAGTTACTATTAATGTATGGTGGCTATCATGATATAGAGTCAGCAATTATTCATAATCTACACAATAATTCACAATTCTTACACAATCAATTGCTGACAATCAGTCACAATCACACAAAATTAGTCACAATCACACAAAATTAGTCACAATCACACAAAATCATTCACAATCAGACCACATTCGTTCACAATCTGTCACAATCTTAACAAGATTGTGGAATTTAGCAGTCAGTAAAACAATGTTTGAGCTTGAAGCATACCGACTGTTTAAAAAGTTGACATTTAGACTTAGTGATAAGAACTTTGAAGAATGGTGCGATTTCCATATTTTTGTAGTAATTGAGAAAAAATTTACGAAGAAGATGTCTTCACTTAATAAAAAGCTACAAAAGTTAAAACGTTCTGAACCAAAACCAAAAAAGTCGAAGGCAATCGCAAACATTGTAGAAAACCTATCCTCTCATACTTTTAATAACAAAGAAATATCACTTTTAAATAAAGGTCTTAATTTTGCTCTGGCCCCACAAAAAGATAATTTAAGTGATATTATTGCAAATATTGAAAGTTCAATCTCTAATCTTTCAGAAGGCACAAAGGGCTATGTGCGAGATGCTTGCCGATATCAGATCTCTCAAAACATCATTCAAAACAAAAAAAATACTTCATTAAATCACAATAAAACAATTAAAAGTTTGAGAGAAAAAGATGTTTTCGATCTAAAGGCTGACATGGGTAATAAAGTTGTTATATTAGATAAAACAGATTATTTCGAAAGTGTAGATAACCTAATAAAAAATGGACCCTACAAACAAGTCCCAAAGAACCCCTTACCAAAAATGATTAACGAAGTAAAAAACACAATTAAAAAATGTAACAATATTATTACTGACAATATTAAATATAAACTACAAGTAAGCAATCCCACTATGCCGAAACTGTATTGTCTTCCGAAAATCCACAAGCCTGGAAAATCGGTTAGACCTATAGTTTCTGCTGTAGGATCACCTACTTACAACATTTCGAAATGGCTAGCAAACGAGTTTGAAAATTTACCTATAAAGGAAAAAGGTTTTTCTGTTCAAAATTCCCTTGAATTTATCAACAAAGTTAAAGATATTTCACTCCAAGAAGGTGAAATTTTAATCTCGTTTGATGTTAGTTCGTTGTTCCCTAGTGTGCCGATCCCCAATACCTGGAGGAACTACTAAGAAAAAATAATCTAGAAGACAAACAGACTTTAGAATACCTATCTTTAACAAAACTCTGCATGAATAAAAATTACTTTCAATATAAAAATAACTACTACCAGCAATTAGAAGGAACCACAATGGGTAATAGTTTATCACCTTTTATCGCAAAACTATTTATGAGCAAATTTGAATCAGATATAAGTAAAGAATTTGAGTATTTCCTCAGAGTATGGTTCAGGTATGTAGACGATGTGTTTGCAGTATTCAACACTAAAGTAACTAGTGTTGAAAATTTTATGGAAAAAATAAATAACAAATTTCTCACAATTAAATTTACTAATGAAACAGAGAACAACGGTACACTGCCATTTCTAGACACTTTAGTCATAAGAAATAAAAATAAATTGGACTTTGACCTATACAGAAAAGGAACGGCCACCAACAGGTATATTCCAAATGACTCTTTTCATTGCTTACCACATAAGCTTGCAAGTTTGCACTTTTTAACATATAGATTAGTAAATTTCCCCTTAAACAAAGAAAGATTTGAAGCAGAAAAGAATAGGATTAGGAATAAGCTGGCGAAAACGGTTACGACGAAGGCTTAATAAATAAGCTGATAAATAGACATTCTTTTCAAAAGACCTTTCGGAATTCCACTTTTTTCAGACAAAAAGATACCTGCGACTCAAATTTTGTATCAATTCCTTATAATCCTAATTATACGAAAGGATTACAAAAAGTATTTAATAACACCGGTCTTAAATTAGTATATCAATCCGGTAACACAATAAGAAGCTTACTAGGAAATCCCAAGGATAAAACTACATTTCTAGAAAAAAGTGGAATTTACGAAATTAGTTGCATGGATTGTGACAAAAAATATGTTGGCCAAACGAGACGCTCTATACAAACACGTTTTAAAGAACACTTAGCACACTTAAAATACGGAAGAACAGAAAAGTCAAGTGTGGCCGAGCATGCTTTTGAAAACAATCATAGATTCACATTAGATAACCTAAAACTTCTAAAAAGTGTACCAAACAAAAGACTTTTGAATGCATATGAAAGTATGGAAATCATTAAATCCAGAAATAGTTTAAATAAAGATAGAGGACCCATCCCGTTTAGTACACTTTATTCTTTGGTTGATGGGAGATAGGATTAAAAATCGTGATCAATCACAAATTATTAGTGTTATCTCCGCCCACTAAAGGATTGTATATAAGATAGAGCGTAGATTAATTTAGTTCATTGTTTATCGTCTCCTGATGATGCTAACGTTGTTAGCGAAACGCGCGTCGAGTGCAAAAAAGTGTAGTTTTGGTTTGTGAAAAACAATCATAATTTTGTTTTAGTGCAACCAAAGGTTCCAAATTCCCAACATAGTTAGCAGTCAGTGTATACATTTTGGGTTAGCTGTTCACCCCTCGTGTACATCCAAACACAAAAATCTAAAATCTGAAATTTTAGATTTTTGTGTTTTTTGGTAGGGAAAACAATTATACTTAAATGACCCCACTGTTAGACTTAAAAGTGGGTCATTTCATATGAAATTAACCAAAAAAAAAGGGAGGTTTCGCAGCATGCATTTATTCTACCCAAAAAGGGCATGGAAAATCCCAAATTTCAAATTTTTTTGACCATTTGTTTTCTTTAAATTCATTCTTGAAAATCACAAAAACTACCAATTTTAATCAAACATGTACTTAAATAAATTGAAATATCTCGATAACTACTTAAACTTGGACAGTGGTTACACGGGTTGACAGCTCGTTTTAAAGGTATTTTAAATACCTTTCAAATGATGTATCACAAGATATACTTTTTATTTAAAAAAATTCTAATTAAAAAAAAAACTTTTTTTATACCTTCATCAAAAACATGATTTTAGTAACTGTCTGCAGATAACTAAAGTATGGCTTTTTTGGTTACCGATGCAAAAAAAAACCTTTTTTTTGATAACGGGTGCAAAAAAAGAATCCGTTTTTTACCCAACCGGAAAATAGTAATATAGTAAAAATCTAATTATTCTTGCCTAAAAATTAAGCCATTTCCGCCAGTTTTCACCAAGTATTTACGAAAAAATCATTTAAAAAAATCGGCAAAATATCAAACTGTCAAAGATTAAAATGTCGCAACAATAAACGTCACCGAGTAAAACGGCACATCACTATGGAAACCATATGATTATTTCATTTACCAGTCGCCTTGATTCTTAGTGTAAAGATGGTGTCTTGCGAGAAGTGCTCTTCGTTCGAGATTTTTAAAAGTATTTTCCTGTTTTTCTGTGATTTTTTGATAAAGGTATTAAAAAAAATAGTGTTCATAACTCGCAGCGAAACTGTGCTTTTTTTTACTCGCGTTTTTAAATACCTTGCTGCGCTCGTTATTTAAACCAGCGCTTGTAAAAAAAGCACTATTTTAGCCACTAGATGTAAAAACTACTATTTTTAAAATTTTTGAAAAACAGCATTTTTAATTTTTTTTATAAAAATATATTTTGTTTCTGGTTATTTCGCCAAACTATTTACAAAATTTCAAGATGGAGACTTGATGGGTTCAACAAAAAAAAATATTTTAAAAATTTTTAAATTTTTTTTTAAAACAAGCTATCACTCGCTTTTGTAGTATGTATGCTTCTCAAGATATTCATATTTTTATAAATGCCTGTAAAGACAGTCAATTTTACCCAAATGTGCAGGTACACAAAAAGAGTAATATCTTGAGAACTGTATACCGTAAAAAAGCGAGTAATACCTTGTTTTATAGGTATTTTAAAGCTCATTTTGATAAAGTATCACGTAACCTATTTTTTTTTTTGAAAAAGTATTTTCAAAATTTTTAAAATATTTTTTTTTGATAAACCCATCAAGTCTCCATCTTGAAATGTTGTAAATAGTTTGGCAAAATATCCAAAAACCAAATATTAAAAAAAAAAATAAAAATGTTGTTTTTCAAAAATTAAAAAAAGTTTTTTTTAAAACAAAAAGTACATCAACACCAATTGGTCAAAAGCAAGTTAAATTGGTTTAGTTTTGGAAATATTTTTATGTGAAAGTGTTTGCTTTTAAAACTTAGGTAAATTATTATATTTATTTATGAAAACAAGAATTCTAATAAGATTTAATTCATTCATTCTTGCTATTTATTATGTTGATGATTTTACCTCGGGATTCTCTTTTTTCTTCCAAATGTATTTGATGTTGTCTTGAATGGTGTACAGGAAGCCTCCATTTTGTTGTGAGTTTTTACTAAAAAATAAGTAATTGGAAAGTACTTTTTTAAAGAACCACACACAATTTAAATGGAAACTGGGATTTGAACGCCATTTGTTTGTTTGTTTGTTATGTTATTGGGACAGTCCCCGACAGCATTTTGTCTCATGGGCACAGGTGCCGATATCTACAGGGTGGTATGTATCGTAAAATATGTTTATTTACTTGTTTATTATCGTGTTGTGTCTTTTGAATTTTAAAAATCTAATTTTTAAATTTTGACAAAGCCATATTAGTGTTGGCTAGTAACGTAAGTTTTGTAATATTTAAAAGTATATTGACGTGTATATCTTATGTATCAATAGGCATTCATACAAAATAAATGAATTGAATTGAGCCAATAATAGCAGGCAAAGTTTGGGATGAGCTTATTATTATTATGCTTATGATGACCGATATGGGCAAAAAAAGCATCAATGGCCAGTAAAATGGCAACACTGAATTTAAAGATGACATTTATTTTAACACCTGTCAAACCCTGTCAAAATGGTGGAAAAATAATTGATGAACTTGTTTTTGGAAAAGTGAATCACTTGTTTTTACTCTGTTGAAGATATTAAATCGCAAACGGTAAAAAAAGTGACACTTGAGGAATCGATCTATACTAAATTGAGATCGATGAACTCAAAAATGTCATTAATTTTGACACCTGTGAAACCCTGTCAAAATGGGGAATAAATAATTTATAAACACTCCTTCTACCTACTATGATTATAAACATGGAGGTTTAGGAAAAGACCTTTTTTTTAATCTGTTGACAATATCGAATCAAAAACCGTAAAAAAAAGTGACAGTTGTCTTAATTGTCATGGGGAAAACTGTCACTTTTTACAGTTTTCGATTCAATATTTTCAATTCAGTATTTTCAACAGAGTAATGGTCAAGCCATGATGGTAATTCAAGGCTTAAAATATTTTAGCATAATTTAAGGTGTAACGTTTTGATTAAGCCATTTTTACTATGTTTTTCACATTTTTATGCCATGATTTTGCTCAGATTTTAAAGCTTTCTTTCCAAACTTTCGATTTCCAGAATAAAACACTCATATTTTTCAATTTTTCACTGTTTTTTAGCGTTCAAAAAAAGTACTGGATATTTGGAGAGAGAGGGCAGAATTTTAGAGGTAGAAGGAGAGATATTTTAGTAAAGTGCAAAAATATTTAAGGTTGTTGAAGAGAGACAGCAGGCTATAAAAAAGTATAATTAATTAAGGCCTAATTCGCTATTCATGAATCTTACAGCTTGCAAAAAACAAATAGGTTTTATATTTAAGTGTGGGTTTTTTGTTCCTTTTTTTGGGTTTATGTGGGCCATCCATTGGGTCTCGCAGGAAGGGGAAAAAAAACAACCGATTTTTGTTTTAAGATGTTACAAAATCATGTTTTATTGATAGGTTTATCGCCTTGATAATAGTTATTAACGGAAACCGGCTTGACAAAGGTTGATTCAGAAATAAATAGAATTGAATGATAAAGGGGTCGCTTTCTTTTGTTCAAGTATCATTTACAATGCCACTCCCTGGAAACCTTACCTTAGAAAGATGGACATAATTTAAGGCAATTGTTTATTAAAAATTTCTGTTATGTCATATGTCTGTCATCTTGAGTGGTGTCGTGCATATGATTTTTATTTTGTTATTTTTATCCAAAAAACAGCAAAAATTGTAATTTTTTAAAGTGTAAAGTGTGTGAAACATAAGGTGGTATTAATTTCTTTCAATGAAAGTTCTTGACAGTCTTTAAATTTACCAAAAAACGTGTCCTAAGTGTATTTTGGCACCTCTAAAAATAATTTAACAGGTATTTAACAAAATGATTTTAAGGTTCATCATGGCTCTACCATAAAAAACTTTATTTTTCAACTATTTTTTTTCTAAATTCAGCATTGACATTTTAGTGATTACTGATGCTTTTTTGCCCATATCGCTCACCATAAGCATGCTAATAATAAGCTCATCCCAAGAGAAATTGAATTGAAAATTTTTAGAATATTATTATTAAAAACTTGATTTTGTTAATGTAAATCATTTGCACTGCCAACTTTTTTAGGTAGCTGGCAGTGCAGGCCATATCTCGAGAATAACTTGAGCCCTAAATTTGGGAATAGGGCCCTTAATTAGCCCACAATTAGCCTTTAACGATGAGATAAAAAAAACCCTTGCACTGCTAGCTTTATAGTCGGGCGTTTTTTCAAACCTTTAGGGATATTTTTGGTGATTTTGTTCTAATTTGGCACACACTTAGGCATGTCTCTGGGGACCACCAAACCAATATAATTTTTTTCGGCGACGGCGTACGTTAGGCATCGGGAAGGCCTAAACTTTTTTTTAGGACATAGGGTCATTTTGACAGCTGTATCTCAGTCATGTATCAATATTTTAAAATTGTGGTTAAACCTCTTAAAAAGTTACGAAATGGCCGTTAATATGGTATGCAAAACATGATTTTTGACTTCCGGTTGATTGCATAAAAAAATAATCAATTTGAAATTAAAAAAAAAAATTACAAAAAAAAATCCTATTCAGTATTTATGAACGGGATTGTGAAAATTAATTTTGAAGTGACTAAGAAGGTCCTAGCTATTCACCGATATCAAAAAATTGCAAATTCATGCCACGCAAAAATGACAAAAAAAACGGAAATTGATGCATGTTCAGAAAATTTACAAAATCTCAATTTTTTGACCCCGGCTGTTTAACTTCAAATTTTTTAATCCACATTCCCTTTACAGATCTGCCAAATATGTTTTTAAAAGGTTATGTAACACGCTAGAATATTAAATGTAAGAAGGCACGATGGGCCCCCAAGTTTTAATAAAATTAAACAACATACATAAAAAAAGCTTTTTATTTTTTAAGGAGAAACCTGAAATTTTTAAAGCTGCTTGAAGACAACGAAATATCCTTTGAAAAACACCAAACTTGAATCTTGAACGCCTTTAGGATTTATGTCTGTGAGCTGTCAAACATAGATGATTTTTTGCAAGTCGTCCAATGTTAATTAAAAAAACCATTACTTCTTTTGTTAGTTTATTCAGTTTTGAGTAGGTAAGTATTTTTATCGCTGTGGGTGCACCTAATCGGCAATACGTACATAAAAATAATATTTTTTACCGCCCCCTCTTCACTCGTCTCTCCCATTTGATGGTTTAATCCATAATAATATATGGCAAAGGCCAGAAAATCTTGGACTGATTTAATTTTCTAATTACTTTTTTGTTCCTTAGCCGATTTTTATAAAGTTTGGCATTTTAGGAAGTTAAAAGAACAAAGTTTACTATTTTTGTACAAAAGATGTAAAATGTCAAAAATTCAAGATGGCGGACGTAGTCGAAAATTTGGTCTGGAAAAAAAGATCTGAAACTTTTTTCGACCTCCCTATAATTGTTTTTTGCCAAAATAGGAAACCTTATGCCTTTTCACGTCTAACGAGGTAGCACATCAAATTCGGTTAGGTAGTACAAAAGTTGCATTGGCGCAAAATTTCGCATATTCTAACCACCCCAAAATAATGCCACTTTTTGTTTCCCTAGAACTTTCTTATTTCTTATCGGATTTTTACAAATTTATATTATTTCTGGAAAGATAAATAAACCGTCAAAACTTCAAATGTCAAAAACCCAAGATAACGGAACATAGAAAAAAATTACTTTTTTGGTCTTTTATTGCAAATCTAAAAAAAAGCATTTCACGTTTAACGAAATATCACTCATAAAATTCGGTTAAGTAGTACAAAAGTATAAGAATCGTCGTTTTCGCTAAAATTAGCTTTTTTTTGAAAAAGTAATTTTTGACATTTGATATTTTGACTTTGAAAAGGGATACACCTGTAAAAATCCGAGGAGATGTAAGAAAGTTCTTGGTAAATAAAAAGATACATAATTTGTTGGCGGTAACGTTATGCGATATGTTGAGCTAATGCAACTCTTGTACTACTTACCGAGTTTTATGTGTAGTACCTCGTTAGACGTGAAAAGTTACAGGGCGGTCGAAAAAAAGTTTCAGATCTTTTTTTCCAGACCAAATTTTTGACTACGTTCGCAATTTTGAATTTTTGACATTTTGCATCTTTTGTACAAAAATAGTAAACTTTGTTCTTTTAACTTTCTAAAATGCCAAACTATTAAAATTCGGCTAAGGAACAAAAAAGTAATTGGGAAATTAAATCAGTCCAAGATTTTGTAACCCTTCCTATATATTATTATGGATTAAACCATCAAATGGGAGAGACGAGTGAAGAGGAGGCGGTAAAAAATGTTATTCTTATGTACATATTGCCGATTAGGTGCACCGACACCGATAAAAAATACTTACCTGCTCATAACTGAATAAAATAACAAAAGAAGCAATGATTTTTTAAGTAAAATTGGACGACTTGTAAAAATCATCTATGTTTGACAGCTCACAGACAAAAATCCTGAAAGCGTCTAAGATTTAAGTTTGATGTTTTTAAAAGAATAATTTATTGCCTTCAAGCAGCTGTAAAAACTTCAGGAATCCCCTGAAAAAATTTCGAAATACACGACAAAATCCAAAGCGTGACATAATTTTTGTTATTTTTTAAGTTTTTAGCAAAAAGCTTTTCTTATGTATGTTGTTTAATTTTATTAAAACTTGGGGGCCCATCATGACTTGTTACATTTAATATTCTAGCGTGTTATACAGGGTTCCTAAGATTTTCCTTAGGGATAGGATTGCAATAAATCAAACAGAAATGGCATAGAAAGTTCTGCGCGCACAAAAGAAACAGGTATATTGAGCAATGGTGCCAGTTTGTTATTATCTCCGGACTGCTTTCATGAGAAAAAATTGTCGCCACTCTTTCATTGTGAGCATAAATCATAGTTGCAATAATAACCGTTGACAAGATGTCTGCAAATTCCGCTAGATGGTGGCCACACCATGAGATGAATTTAGATGTTTTCAGGTCCAAACCACAGCTTTTTCTTGCTTAAAGGAGGCGGCAGGGTCCATTATTTACGATACTGAGCGATAAACTCGTGAGGTTGTTAACATTAGAAAAAAATATCTTCGCTTTTAATTAAATTTCTTTCCATTCTGTTCTACTAGTGACATCTATCCGGAAACGGCCAAACCATGCGGCTAGCACCAGTAGCCAAAGAAATCAATAAACGGCGCTGTTTTTCCTGCAGAGCTTTTTGCTTGCGATAGTATTGATTTTAAATAAAGCTGGCCCTACACTACATTTGATATTTTCGAGGTGTTTTATGACATGATCTCGAAACATGTAGCGAACCAATTCTTCAAAACTAGCGGGAGGGTAAAAGCGAAAAATAAGGGGCTGCCAATATTTGTAACACCCAAAAAGGGGTGAAAAGATTTATTTTGCTCTGTTTCTTTACAAAAAACGTTTTTTTTACGAAACACTTGAGCTCTGCCACTTTTTTTATTTTTTTCTTCAACTTTCTTGAAATTTCCGTCATACCGAAAAAAAAAAATTATTTCCCCCATGGTCATACTCTACTTTTATTCGAAAAAATTTAGAAACAGAGACGAGATCAGTTTTCCTAAAACGGGGGATCTTGGTTTCGAGTGAGAAGATAAAGGGCGCCGCAGGCAAAAATTTTTCAATTAAATTAGGCGAACGCAAAAATGTTAGAAAAACAAAGCACGAAATAAAAATGGCGCCATTTACAATTTTTTTTCAAAAATTACGTAATTTCGGGAACGCAAAGAAGTAGGTCTAAAGAGTATAATTTTTAAGAAAAAAATATCAATTTTCTCGCCCTCCTCCACTGGGACTACAGGGGCCGTGCACAAATTACGTAATGGTCATAGGGGGGAGGGGGGTTACGAAAAGTTACGTAGGGGGGAGGGGGGTTTTCGACAGCGTTTGCATTTGTGTGAAACTAAGAAAATTTGGAATGAAAATAAGCGAAAAGTTTTTTTTTTGGGGGGGGGGTAGTGGTGTTGAAATCGTTACGTAATATTAGGGGAGTGGCGTGCCAAACCGTTACAAAACATTACATAGGGAGAGGGTCAAAAATTGGTAAAATCACCGTTACGTAATTTGTGCACGGCCCCACATCTGACTGTTCCTCCTTTTTGATTTCGAATCAAAGTGCAAAACCCGGGTTGGACGTTCGAAGGCGTCAACCCGTCCTATTTGCTTGATAAAGTTTCTACGGAAATATCTCAGTCGATTTCTTCGGCCGTGTATGAACGCTTTAGGTTAGGCATTTGCATGTATCTCAGTCCCCAGACTGTAAAAAGTGCGTAAGGACAATGGTTACAAAATGAAAAGCCGAAAAATATTTTTTTAACGATATCTTTCATCAGTTTGGTATTAAAGTCGAGCAAAAACAATTTTTATTCCAGTCCTAAAGGTATGAAAATGGAAAACATTAGAAAACAACAACCTGGAATGGATTTACTACGTGTAAGATGTAGTGACAACATCGACCCATGCCCATCTTTTTCTGCCTAATGTGCTTTTCCGTTTGTCTGCGTCTTAGACACGGCTGCTTGGCCCCCTAAGGATTTGCTTAGGAACCCTGTATAGCCTTTTAAAAAACATATTTGGCAGGTCTGTAAAGGAAATGTGGATTAAAAAATTTAAAGATATTTGAAAGAATTTGCACAATCCCGTTCATAAATAGAGAATAGATTTGTTTTTGTAAATTTTTAGAAAAAAAATATAATTTTTTGAAAATTTCAAATTGATTATTTTTTATGCAATCAACCGGAAGTAAAGTATAATGTTTTGCATATCATATTAAAGTCCATTTCAAAGCCTTTTAAGAGGTTTAACCAAAATTTTAAAATGTTGACACTTGACCGATATACAGCTGTCAAAATGACCATATGTTCTAAAAAAAGTTTAGGGCGTCGCGATGTCTAACGTACGCCCTGGCCGAAAAAAGTAATATTCATCCCGTCCCCGAAGTCATCTAAGTATGTACCGAGTTAAAACAAAATCACCAACAATATTCCTATACATTGGAAAAAAGATATAAAAAACCCCTGACTATTAAGGACGTAAATAATTTATTTATAATAGCACTATGCCTTATAGATTTTTTTCCATGCTATATTTCCTGCTCGACAACATCACTTCTATTTCCCTCTTAATCATATATCACATATCATCACTCTTTTCGAAAGAAGAAATAGAGTGAGTGACAAGAAGTGAAATTGTGAAATAATTATTTGCTAAAAAATTTGACATATCAAATTTTGACATCGACTGTTTATTTTTTAATAAAGCATCCTGTGTAATCATTTTTTAAATGTCAAAAAATTTAGCTTTTTAGATTTACCGCATGAATATATCTTATTTAATTACAGTGTTTTTTGAGTAAGTAAATGTGCAAGGTAGCAAAATGGTATTTACTGAAAGCAAAACGCTTGATATTATCGAAGTTTACTTAGAAAATAAAATAAAACATCTATCCAAGCAAGAATATGCTTGTCTTTGTTTAATATAATAAATATAAATGAAATAATGCAGAACTTTTATTCAATTAAACCCATTCTTGCCAAAAGTGAACCAATCAAGACGCCTTTTACCAGTCTTGACATATAGAGACCACTATTACGTTTAACTTCTGTATGACATGTCAAGGGTTCACCTAAAAATCCCCTTACCTGACCAAAAGGTGAAAACTGCAGAGGTTTTTGAAAACTTTGTATTTATGCAAAAATTTTGACTTTTATATTTTAGATTTTATTGAGAAGAAACGCCCAATAACTTTTTTTTCGTGTCTTATAGTTTTTGAGATATGGTAGAAAGTTGATATATTTGTGGGAACAATTTGAATGGTACTTTTCTTTTTCACAAAATTATAATTTTTTAAATACTGGAGTGGTTAGAACCACATGTATTATAGATTTATATAGTTAATTAGATTCTAGTTTAATACGATTGTTATTTTTATGTTGCGAGATATCCTAAATGGAGAGACATGTAAAAGATATTGGGGATCAAACCAGAATTTTCCTCCAGATTTGTTGAAATAATAATCTATTGCTTGGGAAGTCGACAATAAAGAGAAATCTGACCCAATAAAAACATATCGTTGTTTACTGTTTAGTTGCATTGTATGGACTGCATAAAAATTGAAAATATTGTGAATCTGCCTTTTTTATGACTCATACAGGAATAAGTAAATCGGTGACAAATTACTGACTAAAAACTGAAAATTGTGTATTTTTGTAATTTTTTCACACAATGTCGGTTTTAGTAAACAGCGAAGCCAACGCCAGGCGGATAGCTATGGTGGAGAGCTGTTTTGGAAATTCAGGACAGGTAAGCCACTAATTTTTTACTCCAAACTACTACAACAAAATTAGTTTTTGATGGTTATAAAGTGAAAAGTTACATAAAATTTTATGTGTAAAAATAAAAACGGAAGTTTTCTTGCAGCAATTTTTTTCCACTCTCAGTCTTTTTTTCATAATTCAAAAAACAGTTAAGTTGTTAATATTTGTTCCGTACCCCGTTGGTGTTTTTTATGTTTTCTAAAAACCTCGCCTCAAAAAAAAATTCTAGTTATTTTTTTATCTTAGTTTTTGAGAAAATAACTTTTCTGTAAATCACTATAATCATCAAGTCTATTTATTATGTCTAGCAAATCCCTTTCCTCATTAAAATCTTTATATTTACTTTTAAAAATTACACACGGAATTACACCTACTTATATTTTAGTAAATATTCGTAGATAGTGTAGGCAATTAAATAATAATATATATATGCCAATAATTTATCACCAAGGCATCATTAGCTTTTCTGTAATTCATAAAGTTTTTTTCTTATATAGTCTTTGTCTTATTAGTCATACTACTATTATGATAAGTCATCCAAAAACATATTTTTTTATACCTCTGGATATTTCCTAATCTAAATTAGTTTGACCTACACGTTTATTGTGTTTTAATTATTTTTATTCTTAGTCAATTTTTTTTTACAATGTTTCAAATGTCCAAAACCATTTACTTTTTCTAGGTTTGCCTATATTTTTACAAATATTTGAGGTAGTAAAAGCATACTAAGAAGATCAGTTCACTAAGTAAATTAAACAAATCTAAAGCAATTGGATCAAATTTAAAATATTATTAAAAATTAAAATATATAATTTATATAACGGTTTCATGTCATTCCTAGAGGATAGTTAATATGTTGCTGTTTATAATAACTCCAAAGTTGAAATTCATTAATTTTCCATTTAATTTAGAAACTTATCCACCTTGAAGTGGATTATCCAGGTAAGTAGATTTTTTTTATAAATTACGCTTTATGTATGTGCAAATGTGTTACTAGAAAATATTAAGGTCTTAGGGGACACAATGACTTATTTTAAAATTACAAAGGCATGTTTTTTAAAAATCCGGGAAGCTATCTTATCTTCTGCTATATTTATATATTTTGTTTCTAAAAACTTGTACTTAGTATTAAATTAGCCTTACTTTCTCACCTCCATGAATGATGCTATCTTCAGTGAAGCAACAGGGAAACACCCAAAAATAAAAAGAAATATTTTTAATTTTAGAACAACCAACCATGAATTTTTTACAGAAGTTTGAAGAAAAATTTGAAATAATACTAGTTATTTTTACCTAAAATTTAGGCAGTTTCCTCAATTTTCTATTCACGGGAAAAGCCAAAATTGGTGCGGGAATCAATCGCTGTTTTAACTCTGTGCAAAATTGTTGGCAGTCCGGAGTCCAGTCACATGGTGCTTTTTCTCTGTTAGCTGATGAAGTGGCTTTGCAATTTTTCCAAAGTCTTTGACAAAACGCCGATAATAACTACATTGTCCCACTGACTTGACTTTATCCGAATCTGTTTCTATTCCTTTTTCAGAAACAACATGTCCAAGAAATTTAACTTCCCTGAAATAGCGCACACTTTTTAGGATTTAGCTGAAGGTTGGCATTTCTTAATCTTCCGAAAACTTCCTTTAAGTTTGCCAAATGTTCATCAAAGTCTTTCCCGATCACCATGACATCATCCAGGTAAACTAAACATGTCTCCCATGTTAATTCCATTAACTTTCAAAAGTGGTGGGTGCATTACACAATCCAAAGAGTCCTTTTCCAGTTGTAAGTGATGCCTTCTCTTTGTCTTCCTTGTAAAGTTCCACCTGGAGATCTTTAGATCCAAAATAGAAAATCACTTGAGGCCTGCCAAAATTAAGCGTGTCATCGATCCGTGGAAATGGATAGCTTAGTGATGCCATTCAATTTTCTATAGTAAACACAAAATCTTGTAGAGCCATCCACTTACTTCGTGTTTCTTGCTTAATTGGCCCTTGTCCGCTGGTATTGATTCTGTGTTGTACAAGATTAGTTCTTCCTGTTATTTCCTCTCCCGCAAAAGTTCTTTGTTATGGCAGTTCTTCTTAATTACTATTGGTTCTTCTTCACACCTTGTTACCTGAACCACTGGTTCACAAAATCCAATGACTTCACCTTTCTTCAATTTCACTAGGTTAGTTTGCAAATTAGCTACTCTTACTGGAACTGTTTCATTAATGTTAACTAGATATCTTCCTACAAGAGTTGCCCCATTTTTACTATCGTCTGGCTCTATCAATATGGTTCTTGTATTTTAATCGCATTAGGAGCGTAACCCTATTGGAAAGATTAATGCGCCCGGACGAACCCGTTTCAGGTGACTTAGATAAGTGTCAGTGCGGAACGATGCCTATTTGTGAGTGGTTCAGATTTGGAAATAAAATTGTGTGATGGTGTTGAATGATGTTTGGGGAGGGTGACCAGTGGAACCACTGATGAGCCTACGCTACGTTCGATTTTGCTTTGGTCCTTTGTGTGTTCTTTGTGGGATACTCATCCGAGTGTGAATTTTCGTTTTTTCCACCCAAGATCTTTTGGTCTTTTGTTTATGGTTCTTGTACTTTCAGTTTTCTTTTCTACGTGGACCTTGGGATACCATGTTTATCTTTCATACCACACATCAAGGTTTGGAAATCATTTCGGTTTCTTTCCTTTTCTTCCTGCCTTTTCTTTTCATCATCTCTTTCTATTTTTTGTCATGTCTCTTTTCATCATGTTTTCTCTCTTACTGACCTCTCATCTCCTCAACTTCTCTCTCTTTTTGGTGTTGTTCTTCTTGGCGTTCTATAGGGTTTGCAGTAGATCTTTCTTCTCTTTCGGACGTTGTTTCAGACTTTGTAAAAGTGTCTCTTGGAAGAGGTCAAGTTAGTTTTTATCCTGGGTGTTGTGTTTACATAAAATCACATCGAACGCTGTCGAACACTCGTGAAATTCTAGAAGCCAGTTTCTATGGATCTACCAGCGCAGCGCGAACAGGGAACTACCTACGCACAGCTGATACCAGTTCACCTACAAACATGAACATTTGAGGATAGTTTGGGTTGATAACGGAGGAGCCCACCAAGAAAATATTTTTTATTATTTTACCACCGAAGGGGTAAAAATAGGGGTTGAAATTTTAAAAGGATTTTCTGTATATGTATGTAGAACACGTGCTTCGGGATTTTTTAAAATTCAGACAGGGGGTTCAGAAATAGGGGTGAGTCTATTTTGAAGGAGGTAGAAATAACTCACAATTACTTATAGTTCTAAATCAATGTCGAGCTAAAAATTCGCATTTAGGTTCTTCTTGAAAAGTTAACGAATGTGTTTTTGGATTTTTGGAAAATTTTAAGGGGTGGTTGCAACCACCCCCCTGTATCCGGTAAATATTTTAATCTGTCAAAGTATGGGTTGTGGGGTATCAAACTAAAGGAAACTAAGTCAGGAATCTAAAGCAATGTTTTTTTTTTCAAAAGTAAGAATTTAGGGTGGGTTGGTAGGAGGTTGCAGGTAGGAATAGTGTTCTGTCAAAAAGTATTACAAGGTTTTAAATTAAACGAAATGCAGTCCTGAAAACAAAGAAGGGTTGGGGGATGTATATAGCGTCTAGTTGGTTACTATTTTAATTTTTACGATAATCTAACCATAATGTAGCCTTATCCTAATCCAATAAAGCCATTTTGAAATTGAAATTGTGGCCTTTGGCAATTAGGACAACTTGTATATGTGTGAGTTAAAATTACTTTTGATGGGAATTGATTGTTTTTTCATGCTTTATACAAAACAAAAGGAGTAAAATAAAGTATCCAAGCAACTCGCGTTTAAGGTTTCGATCATAATCATTATTACTAAAATGTTGTGAGCAAATTCGAGCATTATTCAAAGTTATCATGCCGTCCACAAAAATGCTTCCATATACCTTCCGTTTTCTTGTCTTTTGGAAAAAACCTTTTGTCTGACTGTCGACTCCACACTCCAGCCTGTACACATAACCTCATTAGGTTAATTTTTCCCCTTGAAAAATTATTAAAAATAATTGTAAACAAACGACTACCTTGTAATAAAAATGGCGACTAAATACTGTCTCTCACGTCTCTCACCAGATGACGTCAGTTAGCCACGCCACACCTACGCGATATCATATCTGTTTTACTTGTATCATGCCTTTTAACTAGCTACCTAACCAACACACATCAATTTTCTACATAAATTTAACTAAAACTTAGTTACTCTGTAACAATAGAATCAACTCGAAAAACGTAGGAGATAAGGCCTACACTGAACTTCATATAAATAAATGTGGAAAAGTGATCTCTATTTGAAAGAGTTTTGTTTGAACTTCCTAGAACTGATTGTAGAAACCTTAGCTATGGGAAGTAAATGATCACCCTGCTTACTACTACAAATTCAAAATCTTGTTTAGTCCTTGGCCATCTCCGGTTAATGAATGTCTCACTTCTCGTGGTAAACCCTGTATAGTTGTTATATTTTTCAGCCCTTAGCTGTCCCAGGCAGGGTCCTAGTCGGCGAAGGGGTCTTGACGAAAATGTGCCGAAAAAAACCGAAGACAAGGCAGTTTTTCCTGTTCAACGACATTTTAGTGTACGGAAACATCATTATCAACAAGAAAAAGTACAACAAACAACATATCATTCCTTTGGAAGAGGTGAAACTCGAAAGTCTAGAAGATGACAATCGTAAGTTGCAAATTTAAACTATTTTTGACGTACCAGCAGCATCATTTTAGGTCCAATGTCCTTTCCATTTATTAAAAAAATAAATGTGCATCTCTTTTAATACCACAAAAAAAAAATTCTTTTCTTAATTTTATAAAAAACGAGTTACTAAGGTTCCAAAACACCTTAATCGACGAAAAAAAAAGTTGTCTGTTGTCTGTCTGTATAGACGATAACTCAAGAACGCCTTAATCGATTTTAACGAAATTTGATACAAAAATCCTCTATCGGCTGACCATGAAGTGATTAACTTTTGGGTAGAGTGGTGGGGGGTTAAAAGGGGGAAAAGGAGGATAAAATTTTAAAGAAAATTGTACTTTTGGAACAAAAGCAAGTAGCGATATACGGTTTTCAGATTTAGGTTTCCATGAATATGGACTAGAAATTTTGTTATAAGGTTCAAATCTTTCAAAGCTACAGTTTTCGAGATATTTTAATTTCCTTTCAACATAAAATAATTGATTGTATGGTGGACTATCCGTACCAATTTTTTTCCTGTTGAGGAGATCTAAAATAAAATAAAATATTTATGTTATTTCGTGAATAAAAATCTTCGGAACTGGTGTTATTAGTATTAGAATTTTTTTCTTGATCAAAGTCCATTTGAAAACAAAAAACTTTATCACACTAAATTAGTTTCTTTTAATTATTTCGCCGTTATGAAACATTTCTTTACACACTTTCTTAAAATAGCAATCATTATTAAATTTTTATGCTCTGGTTATGACATCCTTATTATTGTATTTAATATGAAAAAGGAAATAATACAAAGTCTTCTTATTGAATCATCAGGGTGAAATCAATGAAAGTCAGGAAACGGGGGAAATAGGGCCAGATCTAAAGTGATGCAAAATTGGAAACTTTTATGGATTCATGCTTTAACAAAAGGTCGTTTATATCTTATTGTCGGAGAGTTCGCGAAAAAAATGGCATGAGTTTTGGAAAGTACTTGCATGGGTTCATGCATTAAAAAAAAATTGTCTATATCTAATAGTCGGAGAGCTCGTTAAAAAAAGCGCGTTTTGGAAAGGCTGATGTTGTTAGGTTTGTAGAGTTTTAAAAAACAAAAAAGTCTGTAGAGTTAGCAAGATGGGTATGAAGACACTTGGCGCTGTGCGATAGTTAAGTTATTTCCGATAAATAGGTATTTGGGTTAAATTAAATTTAGTGAAAAAATCGCAAATTTAAGAAACCGACTGAAAATGACTTGTTTATTCTTTTTTGGTAAACATTTTCATAAAATCTAAAGTGCAAAAAATAGTGTATAGGTATATGCCATGTGCAGGGCTTTTAGTGGAGTCCATCGAAACATTTTCCCTTAAAGCCCTTTTTTCGAAGGTCTCTTAAAGTCCTTTTTTCAGAATTTGGTTTCTTATGTCCCTTTTTTATGAGGAAAGAGATTTATTCCAATGTAAAAACTGAAGAGATTTTCAGCTTTTTTGTTAAATAATATATAATATAATATAATATAAATTTTTTTTTTTTGAACCTACACTTTTTCTAGGAATCTCTCAATCTCTAATGTTTGATAAAGGAACAGCAGATTTCTGAATCAGTTGTGTGAAAAAGCTTGTTAATAATAAAATTATTATAATCATTATGGTACTTTCTCCTGCTAAAGTTCAAAAATGTATAACTTAACCAAAGATGCTACAGATATGCCTAATTTTAGAGGCAAAAACTGGTGGGTTAATATTTTTAAAAATTCATAACTTTTGAACCAAAGCTGGTACAAATGTGCAGTTTTAAGATTTAAGTTCCACCAAATATTTTTTAAGGGGGGGGGGTTAAAGGGATAAAGGGAGTTATGATATTAAAAAAATCAATAACTTTTGAACCAAAGTTCGGGTTGGGAGCTTGAAAAGAAAAAACTACAATTGTGGGGGTGGTTAAGGGTTGGGAGGGGGTTATGAAATTTGAAAATTATTAAATTTTGAACCAAAGTTGCTACGAATATGTAGTTTTCAGATTTAAGTTTTACTTTGAGGCAGAAACTAATTCGGTGGGAGGTGGTTTGGAGGATGAGAAGGGGTTGATTTCTTTAAAACTTCATTCACTTTTAACGCAAAGCTACTACGAATATGCAGTTTTTAGATTTGGGTTCCATCAAATATTTTCTAGTTTTAGAGGAAAAAAAAATGATGCGGTGTAATTAATGGGGTGAGATGGGGGTGAAATTTATTAACTTTTACTGGCGCCGTTACCCATCCTCATCGAAAATCAATATTTCTTTACGTTGACGGATTTGGATGTAGTTTCTTTCTTATTAACACTAAAAAGTAAAAAATAAAATGAATAGAAAAAGTTTTTAAGTAAAACGATTTTCTTTATTTCTGCACTAAAAGGTGAATTCAATTCAATTCAAAACATACTTTATTGTCCAAGAATTACATTTAACATGTTTGTTCTTATCGACAAAGCTTAAAGAAAGTATTTCCCTTTTTTTTAGCCTTACTAAATATAAAATAACTTTCGTTAAAGTCAAACTTACTTTCACATAACGTACTTCTTGTAAAAAAATACATACTTATATGAGTATAATCTAAAGCATTTTAAGCAAATTTAAAAAGTTTTAACAGAATTCCATGGAATAATAGTGGAAAAGAAAGAATTTTTATCGACAATGCTTAAATAAATTAATAGTATTTCCCTTCTTTTTAAATTAAATATTAACTATACAAATAAAATAATAATAAATCTATTTACTGTAGGATGGTCAAAGTACATACATATATAAGTATAATCGAGAACGTATACATTACAATTTTAAAAAAAGACGTACATAAATGTTAAAAGTTAAAATAAAATAAAATAAAATAAAATAAAAAATAAAAAAACTGTGAAAAGAAATTCCACGGAATAAAACTGGTAAAAGAAGAAATTTACAAATATAAGTTGAAGCGTTAGATAAAATATAATTTACTTTAAGGTAACAAACATGTATTACTTTATCAGAACCAACTTATAATTTGGGTAAGGTAAAAAATAAGTTTTACCAATGTATTCTATTAAATAGAGTGCTTATAATAATATGACATCAAATCGGGGGCGACTAGCTGAAAATTGAAGGCAAAGAATCGCCTTTGCTGGAACTTGGAAGTGGACCTACAAAACACCCCTTATACATATATGTCTGTCCGCGCCCCACGATTTTATGTCATATTATTATAAGCACTATCTTACTCGGCCAAATAGGCCGAGTAAGATAGAGTAGAAATGAGAGAGATGATAGAAATGAGACGCAGAGTGATAAATAATAAAATAAATTAACTAAGTAACAATAATTACTTGAATTTAATAACAGAAACACAGTGAAATAATAATTTAAAACTTATAATCTAAAAGAAGAATATTATGATGCATTTTTTTTTTATCTCAAAGACGTTTCATGCTTATGAAAAGAATCTTTCGCTAAAAATGGTGGAAGACTATTAAGAAACCGACAATTCTACTACTCGGCAGCCGAGTACTAGGTACTCGGCCATTACCTTTAGCCGAGTACTCGGTATTCGGTCAAGTTAAAAACCATGGCTCGTTACAGCCCTACTTTTAATCCCTTAGATATTAAATTTACTTTTAATCCCTGACGAACTAAAAGGGCTGCTTTATTCCCGCGAATGAGGGATTAAAAGTACCCTTTTGTTTCCTAAGGTGCATAAAATGTTTTATGTACTTCGGTCAAAAACAGCCTTCAGCCCTCAGCGTTTAACAGCCCTCGGCTAACGTCTCAGGCTGTTAATTACAGACAGGCGTTAAAGCTGTATCTAGGTGCATATACATTGAGCTTCAGGCTACTGCGAACATAGGGGGAATCAAGTCCAATTTACTCCCCGTGCCGTACGATCGAGGTGGGGTAGAAGCAGGCTGCAGTGTTATCTTTGAAATTTATTTTGTTTTTATTATTTTGTTTTATTTCTGTCTTGCTCGAGAAACAGATTGGTAAGTTCTTAAGTGAAATAATACATTTTTAAAAGTAAAAATAGATGTCTACGAAGTTGCCGAAAAAGTATATATCAAGGCAGACCATTGAGACTTATTCAAGAACTTTTTTTGGAGAATTTTTTAAATCGCTCAGAACCTAGATTATCAACGATTCATAGGTTTGTGCAGAATTTTGAAAAGTTTGGTGGTGTAGCGCCAAGAAACCATAAAAAACCCACTGTTTTGAATGAGGAGCAGGAAGTACGAGATGTGATGAATTGCGCTGCAGTGTAGGAAAATCGAAAGTTAACTAGCCACCAAATTGCCGAAGCAGTTGATACGTCTTCAGCCACTGTCTTACGTGTTCTCAAAAAGAATGGTTATCATTTTTACAAAGCGTCAAAAACGCATTAAGTTTTTCTGGAGGACAACTATCGTGGTATGGAATTTTGCGAAATAGTGATGAAAACTTTCTGAGATCTATTCTTTTCACAGATGAAAGCACTTTTCCATTATTGAATCGTCATAACCCAACACACGTTCGATATTGGTCGAGGGAAAATTTGCATTTGTATTTTGACGTAAGAACACAGTATCCCCAAAAACTAAATGTTTGGGTGGGTATTGTAGGGGAACACGTAATTGGGCCATTTTTATTGACGGCAATTTAAATGGTCCTAGATACTTGGATCTACTCCAGCAGCATATTATTCCAACTGCTAGGCAGTTGTTAGGTGTGAGATTTGGAGATGGTTGCCCGCTCACAATGTTGGCTTTGTTAGGGAATATCTTGATAATGTATTACCTAATCGGGTTACAAGTACATGGGGAACTATTTTATGGCCAGCTCCATCACCCGATCTTGCTCCTAATGACTTCTATCTGTGGAGTTATATCAAAAATAAAGTTTGTGTGCATGAAAGGGCTAATAATTTGGAAGAACTTCGTATTAAAATTGAAGAAGCTTTTCGAACTATCACCCCTAAGATGCTTGGAAACGTTAGTAGGGGTTTTTATAATAGGCTCGGATATTGTCTACCCGAGCAAGGAGGACTTTTCGAACATTTGCTCTTTTTTTTTTGACTGGGAGAATCTTTTTGGTTTTTAGAATGTATTATTTTATTTTGAGAACTTGCTTTTATTTTGTTTCTCCTTATTATTTTCATTGTAACACGTTGTTAGTGATAAATCTGAGCAGTTGAAAATAAAACGCTCTAATTTATCAGTGACAGAAAAAAAAGAAAATTACGTTATAAAATTTGCGTATTTATTGACCAAATTCCGGTTTCATGGACTACACTTCACATTGCACCGTGCTTAGAGGCATACTTAATTCAAGCCGCGAACGGTGATCGCAAGCCTGAGTGTTGGTTGCTCCACTGGTAGGTGTGCGGTGTCCCTGCGTGTACGTACACTGGCAAATTGGACTTCTTCCGGCCTATGTTCGCAGTAGCCTGAAGCAATCTGTATAACTATTATAAACTAAAGATAATTCTCCATCCAAGAGATGTTTAAAAAAGTAAGCACTTATGATTTTTTAAACATTTATTTGGTAGGCGATTTTTGTTTTAAAAATTGTTTCTTTTAGGCTCTTTTTTTCGGAAAGTGGTCCCTTTTTCCTTTTTTTTTCAGCTCTCTAAAAGCCCTGCACGTGACTAAAGTGTCTTTTTATCCCTCAGCGAAGGCTTCGCTCAGATAAAAAAATTTTCGCCTCGAGATAAAAGTGTTACGTTAGTCCCTAGGTATATAATGTACTTGCGCGGGAGAATAATTGATATTTTTTCCGAAAAAAATTAACTAAAAAAATCTTATATATTTGAGTCTGAGACGTGGCGCGATGTTATACATATTTTATTACTGTAATCAAACGGGTCCCAAATTTTTTTATTCAGACCATTCACAAGGTGAAACATTTAATTTTTTTTATGTTTGACTGAAATGAGTGAATTTTATTATTGCCTAAAAGGCTCTCTAGTGCTAAGCAGCACATTGCGACCGCCGGGTTTTTATTTGACTCATTTAATACTTATCATAATTAAAAATCGTGGTCGCTCTTATCACATGCTATTTTTAAAAGCTGTTATAAATAGTAATTATCGTTCTTTTTTTTGTCTGTTTGTTTATACACATAGCTGCGAGGTCATGTTTCTATCATTTTGAATTTTCGGAATAAATTAATATAAATAAATAGGTATATGGTTCGCACGGATCGACAAAACTGGAAAAGTCAGAAATTGTTATGCCTGATCAGGGATTCAATCTTGAAATAGTTTCGTTGACACTTTATAGTATCTCATAGTTATATGAGTATATAAAAAACTTATATTATATGAGTATATAAAAAACTCAAATAAAATTTGATCTTTTATTAATTCTCTTCTTGTAACAGATAAAAATTATATTATAGAAGCTGTATATTTCTTTGAATTAGTTTATTTATTTTTTAAATTAGGCATTACTTTTATGAGATTTTCTTATCTATTAGTATTCCAAATAAATAAATAAATAATGAACTCTTGCTGTGGAATTGATGACTTTTTCAAAAGAACAGAAGTCCTTGGTTGGCGCAACAAGATATGTCTGGAAATGATAAATCCATTAAACAAATTAAAATCGATCATGTTTTTTTTTAATTATTGTTTTTAGAATACAAAAATGGCTGGCTCATACGAACGGCTTCGAAGTCTTTTGCGGTATACGCAGCAACTCCAGTAGAAAAAAACGAATGGATGGCCCACATAAACAAGTGTATAGATGATCTTCTTAGAAAAAGTAAGTCAATAATAACTTATTTGCAATTTGACCACTGCCGATTTTCTTGATCATTTCGTCCCTCCTAACACTGGTCTTGCACATCATTGTAAGAGTTACATAATCTATTGATAGTTGAAAATTTACCCAGGTTAGTTCGTGATCTTTTGCTATAGAAAGTGGGTGTTTCACGTGCAGAAAGCCGAAGTTTATTAGATTCAGAAGATCCGAAGAATAAATCTTATTGATAATAAATTTCAGCAATCGTCGATGTTCTAAGGATTTCAAAGAGAATCTTTCTATAAGAATATCATTAAGAAAGCTCGTATTAGGATAGACATCTTCACACTTGTACCAGAGATACTCCATAAATTTTCTTTGAATTTTTTTCAAAGTCTACAATATGTGTACGGTAGCCAGGTGACCAGATAACTGAAGAAAATTCGAAAACTGATCTGAAATATGCATAATACAGTATCTTCAGACTATGAGTTAAGTTAAAATCATATTAGAAACCCAACATACGGTGACTTCGACTGAGAATATCTTCCATATGGGGCACAATTTACAGTCTCTGGTCAAATGTCTCACCCAGATCGATATGCTAGTTAAACTCTATAATATTCATTTGAGAGGGTTAAGTAAAAATCGATTTTCAATGCACCAGTTATCTACCTGATCTAATGCCTTCTATATTATCTATCCTGAGATACAATTTTTTATCGTCGGCGGAATACTTTTAATGAATAGTAATGGTTCTAGAATTGAACACTGAGGTTAACTCTGAATATTAGGTTGTTGGGTCATTTCATATGAAATCAACCAAACAAAAGGGAGGTTTGGCAGACCATCTCCCCGATTTCGATAATTTTTGGTACATTCTAACCATAAAGAGGATGAAAAATTAAAAAAAATTAGTTTTTGCTTTAAATTAATTCTTACATTCTTAATTCTTCATCACAAAAACTACCAATTTTTCTTAAACATGTACGGTGGTTTATAGCTCGTTTTAAAGGTATTTTAAATGCCTTTCGAATGATGTATCACATGATATACTTTTTGTTTAAAAAAAATTTAATTAATTTTTTTTTTAATTTTTGAAAAACAGCATTTTTTATTCTTTTTTATAAAAATATATTTTGTTTATGGATATTTCGCCAAACTATTTTTTAAAAAGTTTGATTTAAAAAAAAAAAATTAGGTCATGTGATATTTCATTAAAATAGCCTTTAAAACAAGCCATCACTTGCTTTGGTAATATGTATAGTTCTCAAGATATTCATATTTTGATAAATGCCTGTAAAGATAGTCAATTTTAAATAAATGTGCAGGTACACAAAAAGAGTAATATCTTGAGAACTGTATACCGTACAAAAGCGAGGTTTTATAGGTATTTTAAAGCCTATTTCGATAAAGTATCACATAACCTAAATTGTTTTCAAAATTCTTAAAATATTCTTTTTTGATGAACCCATCAAGTCTCCATATTGAAATTTTGTAAGCAGTTTGGCGAAATATACAAAATATATTTTTTTTTGAAAAAAAATAAAAAATTATGTTTGTGAAAAATAAAAAAAAGTTTTTTTTTTAATTTTATTTTTTTTTTAAAACAAAAAGTACATCATGTGATACACCATTCGAAAGGTATTTAATACCTTTAAAACGAGCTATAAACCACTGTTTTCTTTGGGTACATGTTTAAGCAAAAAATTAATTAAAAATAAAGTAATGGTCAAAAAAAAATGTTTCATTCCCTTTATGGGTAGAATAAATGTGACAAAAAATATCGAAATCGGGGAGATGGTCTGCCAAACCTCTCGTTGATTTGATTTGAAATGACCCTGATGATTTTTTTTTTCGGGTTAAACAGAGCGTAATTGCTTTGCGGCGTCATGAAAATGGCCTTGAACAAATCCATAAATTAATTCATGAAGAAATCCATGGATTAATTGTCAGGCATAATTTAGATAACTTCATAAAAGACGCGTAACGTGGGCTTAAATAATAGTTCTAAAATTTTGTCACATTTTAGGTGGGAAAAAGGCAGTGGCGGAACATGCAGCAGTTTGGGTGCCGGATGTGGAAGCCCCGGTCTGTATGCTATGTAATAAGACCCAGTTTACTTTAATAAATAGACGGGTAAGTCTCTACGAAGGTGTTTGCACTAGAATGTTTTTAAAGGTATTGGTTGAACCTGATCAAGGTTTTCATTCAGTATGGTATAAAAAATTATTAAGAAATTAATTAGGACAATCCATACGAGTTCAAAATGACCAATCTGTGCATATTTTTTTCTATCAGTGACCTTAGCTCAGGAAATGACGAAGTGTCGTTCAAACGGTCCTAGGTTTAAGTGAAATTTTTTGTTTTAAGCATTTTAAACTAAACCTCCTTGAGTTTTGGACATAGTTTGATTTATAAGCAGAAATTTAATGAATTGGTTTTTTGCATAATTATCTTAACACAATCTTTTGTTGCATCTAAGAAGAAAGTTTCAATTTAGAAGGAAAGAAAATTAAAAAATGTAAACCCACGCGGTGTTTAAATAGTAAAAACTCTGTAGAACAAATTAAAATTGGGGTTATATTTCACTCTAATTAAAACTTACCCTTGATAATTAATTTTTCCAATTAAGACTTGATGAACGATTTAAATGGGTAATAATAAAATAAGGATTAGATTAATTTTTTATCTACTTAAAAGATGTTTTTATTTATGAAATGTATTAAAAAGCTTGAACGAAAGTTTTTTTACATTTTTTTTACTGTCAAAATGTCAGTTTAAAAATATTACCGCTGCGTTCAATCACAAACAGCGAGTTCGGATCTTTTACCTCTGCTTGCCAGGCTTGCACCAACCTCTTCTGATGAAAGCTACAGCTTTAAAATGATAGCTTTGAGTAAGGAAAGTTTTTTTGATTGAGCTTTTAGATAATAAGATTTTCAGTTTGTAAATAAATTAATATAGTTGTTTTGGGTTTTTTTTGTTTGGTATATTTTTCGTGCATAATCAGTAACCTTCACTTATGTTTGTTTTGCCTCGTAGTGCCCTCATAAATATATTTTTTGTGCTGAAAACGGGTTCAAAATATGGGGTTTAATTCTTGTAAAAACGGTTACTTAGAGAAATTATAAACGAACTTATTACCAAATGCACCAAAACAATCCTTTCTGGGGCTATAAATTTAAACCACCCCACAAATAATGAAGCTATTATGTGCCAAATTTTTGGAGTATTCACCATTTGCCATTTTGAAACCTGTCAAAAAAAATTAGTTTTAGGGCATTCTCTTCTAAAATATGGTGTATTTTGAGAAAAAAAGCAGTTTTTCAGTGGTATTTTCCAATAACAATACAAAATAATCAATATCTTTGTGTCTTTTCTGTATGGGTAGGTGTTTTTTGAAAGTTGGTTTTAAAACTTAGTACTCCACACAGGTGTAAATATTTAGACCTGTGGGGGGTACTATTTTAGATCTTAATTAATCTCACTGTAAAATTGGCTGAACTTTGAATGGGAGGCACATTTTATAAATTGGAACTTTGAATGGGAGGCACATTTTATAAATTGGAACTTTGAATGGGAGGCACATTTTATAAGAATAAGCTAAAATTTATTTCTAAGGTCACCGATTCAAATGTTTGCATATTTCGAATTGGAATTCTGAGCCGTGTCTTAATTTTTACAAAATGTGCCTCCCATTTAAAGTTCAGCCAATTCTCATGTTTATTTAACTTCAAAAAGTATGGATATCACACAGTGGCGTAGCCAGGGGGGGTTTTGGGAGTTAACCCCCCCCCCAGGAGGTCCAACACAATCTACAATAAATTAATCATGATCAAGGGGCCCAGGGAGAGCTATAGCTCCCCCACTTTTTTGACCCTTTAGTTCGGTTTGTGACGTGTATTTGGTGTGATATCTTAAATTTGCTATGACGTCATTAATTTTAACGACAATTTTATTTTAATTCTACGGATTTTTTTTTCACCAGCATTCAAAACGTGTAATAAATGGCATTCTTCGTATAATTTTTCTTCAAATTTTCATTGTGGTGCATTTATGATTTGGCAACAAATCTATATATACTACCTCAACTCACCCCTTCTTGGCATCTAACCCAATCTACTTTTGCAAAAATATATATAAATATCAAAATTTTTAAAGATTTTTTTTTGTCAAAGTTCTCGCCTCGGTTTTCGCCTGCGGAGCTATACCAATATTAAATATTGTTACAATTTATTTTTTCGTCAACAACATTTTAAACGCGTAAAAAATAGCAATTTTGTGTAATTTTTTCAAAATTTTTGCCTGCGGCGCATTTAAGGCTTTTAATTTTACAACAAATCTGCAAATTAGACTATAGATGAGACGTGCTTTTAAAAACTTAAAAGTATTTTTGTTTCGTATACACTAACTCAACTCTCTCCGCTCCCTTCAGTTCAAGAGCTCAAGCAATAGGCACCTACCTAGTTTTGAAAAATTTGCCATAGTTGATTTTTATTAAATTATGAACCCCCCCACAGAGTCGATTTCTGGCTACTCCACTGTATCACATGACCCGGTTTGAACGTCACTTCGACATTTCCTGAGCTAAGGTCACTGACAGAAAAAAAGAGTCTTTACTCTTAATTATTAAATTTTTAGCTTATTTCTATCTCTCAAACGGTTTATGCAAATAAATTAAGAATTTTATGGAGTATCAGAAAATAAAAAAAATATACCGGGTTTTTAGTTTCAAATAGCAAAAAAAACGCGTTACATAAAGTTATGTAAATATACAAAGTTTAAAAATTGTCTTGTACAGGGTGGTTCTAGAGACCCCCCTTTGCGATGCTCAAATTTCAAGACAACATTTTTGGTATTTCAATATGTCACCCCGTCTTCGAGTTAGGGGGCTTTTTTAAAAGTCATTTTGGGATAGTCCCTATAACTTTTTTATTTATGATAATATCTTCGTAGTGTTAATTGCATTTTTCTAGAGTTTTTAACCTAGAATTTAATTACCAAATCAGATTTCATGAGTCACTTTTAGTTTTTGAGATGTAACACAAAATTGGTATTTTTCTTGTGGAGCACCCCAATTTTTGTTTTACTTTTTGAATGCTTTTTTAATTTCCTTTAAAACGATGTGCCGCTTACAAAAATCGGATAAACAGTTGTCGAGTTATTAAATATTTTCCATAAATCATATAGTAGGATGTGATAAAGGCATTATTAAAAAAATCTAGAGTGCTTTGGGTGACAATAATAATGTGGCGTGCCGCTTTTATCACAGCCTACCACATGATTTATGGAAAATATTTAATAACTCGACAACTATTTATCCGATTTTCGTAAGAGGCTCATCGTTTTGAAGGAAATTGAAAAAGCATTCAACATATGTAAAAAAATTGGTGTGATCCATAAGAAAAATACCAACTTTATGTTATATCTTAAAAACTACAAGTGACTCATGACATCTGATTTAGTAAATAAAGTCTAGTTTAAAAACTCTACAAAAATGCAATTAACACCACGAAGATATTATCATAAATAAAAAAGTTATAGGGCCTATCCCAAAATGCAGACTTTTCAAAATGCCTCCGTAGCTCGAAGACGGAGTTTTTACCAAAAATCATGTCTTGAAATTTGAGCCTCGCAAAGGGGGGTCTCCTCTAGAACTACCTAAAACACCCAAAAACCATCAAATTTTGGACAGCCTGTACAGTTTTAAATTAATTCGAGTTTTAACTTAAGCCCGCTTGACACGGAGTAATAAAACGTGAATTATATGGAAGGTCTCTCTTTCCATCTCACTATGTAGGACTCAGTAAAGTGAGGAGAAAAAATTATTGCTTCATGTCAAGCGGGATTTAGACTCGATATACTTCACAATATGCAATTAAAATTTCGAGTTTTCTGACCTTACTATTGTTGCATTGTCTGCTTGCTTATGGAAGGAGGAGCCTAATAAAGATAATCTGAACAATGAGATTTCGAGACATCATCAGTCCAACAGAATCAGATCACCGAACGACAAGAAAATCTTTAAGCACGCTGGCCAGCAAGCAGTTGTCGATTCGCCCACCTGTGCTGTACTCTTCCGAAGACGAGGACATTCTAGTGCTTGCTACCAGTTCAGCGGCACAAGCCAAACAAAAAAGAAAAGAAACCACCATTTTCTTAATAGAATAGATGATGATAAGGAACATTATGTAGAAAATCCTTCCTCGTCCAAAACACAATTATGGGAATTTATACTGATTCTTTCCATTGCCAAAAACTAGACTTCAAATTTAAAAGACACAAATACAAAAAATATTTTCGCTGAAATAAGGTTAGAACTGGTTGTGCATTTGATCTGCGCATGCGGGAAAAATTTTATCGAAGCTATTTCGTAGGGTGCGAATTTGCGCGTTTGGGTAGCGTCCGGTAAAAATCTATCGACAATCTGAACAGCCGGGTAAATTTTAACCAAGGCAATCTGAAGGGCCAGATCGCGCTGGAGCGTTACCCGACGGCCAATATGAACGCACCCCTGAATCATGTAGGGTTATGGTACAGGTGTGTACAACATTTTGAGGCGTTTGCTCCTTCTAACAACAACAGGACAAACGAGTTGGTGGAAACCTCAAACAAACAACAAAAAACATAATGTGTCGAATTAAAATAGGTTTAGATCCCTATTTGTCATTCATAGCATTACGTTCGAACACATCGCTATATTGTCCTCTGATATTTCTTTTAGCATCACTGTCGCAAATGCGGCTCAGTAGTTTGCGGACCGTGCTCAAACAAGCGATTCCTGCTGCCAAGTCAGAGCTCCAAACCGCTGAGGGTGTGTCTGCGTTGTTACGAGTCGCTCACCAATGCCAAGAACATGGGCCATTCCATTGATAATGCTCATAGAGGTAAACTAAACTCATCATTTAACGCGTTACCAGACATTACCGCTGAAAAGAAAAAACATTCTTTTAGTGTTTAATCGAAATTACCCAACCAACCTTAGGTTGGGTTTCTCTGGGTTATTTTAAACGGGTTACATGAGAAACCGGCCCTAAAGGGCAATAAGAGTTTCTCACAGTTCCTTTTACCGTTTTAATCAATGTGGTTAAAATGGAAATTTTTTGATTACTTAAAAATTTGTTGATACTATAATGTCATGACCCAACTCTAGAGACTCAAAATGAAGCGTGTACATTTTTATAACATAATTTTGTAATAAAATAGAGCGATTTTAAACGTAGGCAAACTATTCCACTCTAACAAACTTAATTCTACAAATCTCGTAATACAAAGGATTCGACCCATTATGAGTTTTGGACAGTTCCTGTAAGTGGAACCAAACCTTTGTTTATGGTAAAAACCAATTGTTTCTCTTTTCGTTTTTTTATTTTGGATCTTTTCTCTTTAGGTTATTTTCGGTTGAGTAACCGATTTTAACTTCTTTTTCTCTATTTTTAATTTTAGTTTTGATTTTTTACAGTGGACGTAGACTCGTCAGGGGAAGAGGATTCTGACGATGACGATGAAACCCAAAAAGGTCAAATGGAGGCGCACGATTTGGTAAGTCGTTTTTTTTTATATTACTTTGGGCGAGTTTTTTTCGATCATTTTTCCTATCGGTGAAATTGCGATGCCATCAGCTGGTTGACAGTTGGCATATAATATGACATATAATATTCCCCTGACCTTTATTTTTGTTGGAGGAGATTACTTACGTGATCTGCAACCTGTTAAAATCGGTTAACAAAATAACTCAGTCTTACTCTACCTATATGGTCATGATTTTCGAGAGCATGCTGCTCCACTTTTTATAAAATATGATGTTATGTCTGTCTACTCCTTATACTTCTATAGAATGCTAATCTTTGTAAAAAGCCATTCTCATTATTTCACAAAAAACTCTGACTTAAACAGAGGTATTCAAACCACAGCTAATGGCCCAGTGTATTAAGACAATGCTGATATGTACTGTACAGTCATGTTGATTTTTTTAAGATCAAATTTTAATTTGTTTATGTCACACATGCAGGCTTTTCTTTATGATTTTTTTTTCTAACGAATGTTAGTTCTATTTGATTAAAAAAAATGTTTGTTTAGTGTTTGTACGTTTCTTAGTGATAAATTGTGCTGTAACTTATAATATTTAATATGCTTTTTTTAGTGTTTAGTTAAGTCACATTTCTGTTCTTACCCTATTACTTACTTTCATATTCTGGCTAGTCTACTTAATAAAATTGTAGCTAAAGGACAAATATGAGATAAATAAATAAATTACCTTAGCCACCAACAAAAAGGTGGTGTTAAAATAAACTCACCAATTTATGATGAATTTATTTAATCTGTTTATACGGGCCTCTTAAAGTGCTTTTATATAAGCATGGTTTAAAAATTTGGTCGTATAAACACCACTAAAAGCGCTTTACGGTTAAATAAATACTCAATCCTGGTTTTGCCAAAAAAATTGTTGTTAACTTAGTTGTTTTATTTGTTTTTTTTTTTTAATTGCTATTTATATATAAAACCGGTTTTAGGCGCGTATAAACGTAGTAATTGATGGAAAAAACTCGCCCATTTTCTTGCTTTTCATCACCTACTTCTGATTGCACAAAAATCCCGGAGCTTCATAAATATTATGTCAATTTTAGTACCCATTTTTAAAAACTGTCCGCTATCTTGGAGGTGTCAAATTTTTAACTGAATCCAAAGAAAGTCTTATATTTTTTCTATTCAAAAAGCTAAATCGGGCCTTAAAATGTATAGGCAATTCCTTTGATTATATAACCGACCTAATAATTAACCACCGAAAATTTAAAAAATGCAGCGCCAAACTATTTTCACTCAAAGAGAGAGAGAGAAAAAATTAGCGTAACTATAAACTGAAGAAAAGGACAGTGGTATCCGACGACCTCTTCATATTCGAAGCACGACAGGCGCGCCTATTTATTAAAAGGCTAGGTCCAGATTCCATTTTCCAAACTCGTGCAATTAAATCGAGTCTAATCTCTTTATTTGTCACCGTAGAAAAAAACAAAGAGGCCCCAACTCGATTTAATCGAGTTAAAAGTGGAATTTGTGCCCGCATATCGTATTCAGGGCCAGATGAGGGCTTGGAGGTGTTTCTGTGTATGCTTTTGATTCACGCATTGCATTATAGATAGTAGAAACTTTGAGTGGATCATAGAGCGTACGCGCAAACGTGGAATATAGCATAATATTCTGTCTTTCTTTTATCTGTAAAAATGCAAAGACTTTCGCTCGAATACAGATATCAAAGTCCAATCTCTGCGGTCTGTCGTTAAGACATGACGCTAACGTACGTAGTATAGCGTCTGCGGCATGTTGCTAACATCAAGTTATGATAAAATACGCAACGAGTTTTGCCGACGGAAGTCAATAAATCAATAGACGAGCGGCCGAACCAAAGAAAGCAAGATAGAAATAAATGGTAATAAAGTGTAAAAGACAGAAACATCCGAGCCGGAAAATTCCACGTATACCGCTGGGCACCTCGTACATGTCATGACCAACTTAAAGTGTCTAGTTTTTGGTCGTGCACTGTTGACTTTTGAACGTCACGTACGTAAACGTACGAAGGACATGCGGATGTGTATTTTGGCGAACTTCCATTAAATTCCGCTCCTATTTCCAATAGGATGGCGTTGTGCTCAGTATACTTAAGACACACCCAAGCGTGTTTTTCTATTTTTGAGCGTTCTTAGCAATAAATTTGGTTAGTTTTTATCCTTTACTTTCTCGGAACTTCATTAGCAAGGTATAAATTTGGGCTTGGAATGGAAAACCACAGTAAACTATTTTTTTTTTTTTTGAAAATTAAAAACAAATTCAATTCAATTCTTTATTGGTGTTTTTAATGCTTACGCATTTACACAAGTCAAAGTTTTACAATGTCAAAAAAAGAACTTATATACCTAACTAAATCAGTTGTACAGTGTAACCAAATATTTAAATGAAATACAAAAACATTGATACATAAATATAAAACAACAAAAGAGGTTTTTTTAACATATACTAAAAAATACATCCTACTGACAAGATTAAAAAAAAAACACCCAGAGAAAAATATTACGAAGTATAGTAACAAACATTAGGTAACACCATGTAAGATAAAGAAGAAGTTAAAAAACCTCCAAATCAGTTATTTCAACCGAAAAGAAACTAAAAAACAAAAGATCAAAAGATCTTGGGTGGAAATAACGAAAATTCAAACTTGGATGAGCATCCCACAAGGAACACACAAATGATGGTGTTTAATGATGTATAGTGGAGGGTGACCAGTGAAACTACTGATGAGCCCACGCTGGTTACCCAGGGCGAAACATCGTTTAATAATTTCTCTTTTTGCTTTGATCTTTTGTGTGTTCCTTGTGGGATGCTCATCCAAGTTTGAATTTTCGTTATTTCCACCCAAGATCTTTTGACCATGTAAGATATAAACAAATTGCCCACATTCAGGTGCAAGGAACCTTCATCCAATATTAATAATAAATGTAAAAAAAGAGAAAAACTAATAAAATATCTCAAACGTCAAATAACCGGACGTTCAAAGGAAAAGCTGTGCCAAAAGGCTATTATGTAAATTGGCATGACCAAAAACTATCTAATATAGGCTAAAAACTTGTGAGACTGACCGGACCACACAGTGCCAAAGGCATGAAAAGAATGGTGGAGCCATATAGACATGGATATCACCAAAGAAAAAGTGGCAAATTTTTAACGAGCGGAGCAATCTGCGAGGCAAAACGGTTAGGTAGATTTATATTCCCTGGGTAAATTTGATCTCTGGTCCGACTTGACATATAGCCCTACTTTTTCGTTTACTTTTTCTTTTGTGTTGTTTACTTTTTAAAGTTATAATTTCTTGGCCTTTTTTTCAATCTTTTCTCTAAAATATCTAATAAATTGCTCCATTTCAACTAGAGTTGTCCTGCTTTGTTCGCGGATTGTATAAAAGTTCCACAAAAAGTAAGTATTTTCTGCAAAGAACAGATGCGGTACCCTAAAGGTTAATTTGTAGCTTAAATTCTTGCCTTTGTGTCAGAATAAACGAAATGTAATGTATTGTACAGTACCTTCTCCATACAGGCCGATCAACTCCTACCGATTTAGTGTCTTTTAATCTACCTTCGCCGCCATTTTCACTCAAAAGTGACAGAAAATCCATTCGTTTTCTGCCAATATGGCGGAGAAGGTCGAGAAAAGGACACTAAAACGGTAGGAGTTGATTGGAGGAGATGTGGAGAAGGTTTTGTATTGTCTTTATTTTTAATTCTAAACTCACTGGCTATCACTCAAAATTTAAAAAAATGTAAGAAAATCATGGCCATGAAGACAACAATGTAATACGCCATTTTGAAAAGCCGTTGTCAACCCCTTGTGTCAAAGCATTGAAAAAGTGACGTTTCCCAACCGTTATGCCTTTTTAGCTATGAAACTCAATCGCGTCGTTAGTCCTAATTTTTTAGATGGGTCGGTTGGGTTATCCACTCCCTATATGTTCCATTCTTTCTGCATATCGCAGGGTTCAAGTGTGTCATTTATTATCCTTACGTTTCCTATATTTTCCGGTTATATAATCAAAGGCAATTCTGAAAGGTCGGAATTTTATATATATATTCTTTTTGTGGTTAGTTATTCAGAAGTCATTGTCTTGGCTACACTTGCTGACATACAATACTACTTGTAAGTTGTGTGACGTTTGATGTGGACTTTTTCTCTTTTTCCTTTTGTACACTAAAAGTGACATCGCTGTGTGTATTTTTATGCTTGCTCTCGTGAATGCTTTTTTCCCGCTAGTTCGTCATTTTGGTGTTAAGATTTTAAATTGCTCCGAAGTGTTTGTTATTAACAGTAACAGAAAAAGATATAAAAACAAAACGAGGATCGCTTCTTTTTTCGAAACGTTATTCACTCCTATGTTCGCAACGCCCACAGTTCCTTGAATAGAAAGTCGACGCATTTTTGCCGCTGCCATTTTTTTTTTGACGTCATTGACGTCTTGACTGTCCAGCTGATTTTTCTTTATATTTTGAGGTTAATATAAATTTGTTATTTTTTAATTTTTGTTTGCGGAAATAGTCTTTTTCTATGGAAAATAATTAACAATTAAATTTGTTTTAAAGCGAAATGAACTTTTTTTTGCTTTTTTGAAAAGAGAAAAACGAATAAAATATCCCAAATGTCAAATAACCGGAAATATTTGCAAATAAAACCATTAAAAAAACTACAAAATAAAGCAATCAAATGCATTCATAAATTTCCATTCTTAGAACTCACAGAAAACATTTATAAACCAAAGGGGTACCTTGATATTAACAATTTAAATATTTTAAAATCAGGCATTTTAATTCATTCAGTTTACTGTGAAAGTAAAAAATCTAACATTAAGTTAATTACAAGTAATGTTAACCACTCATATGGAACAAGAAATAACCGAAAACTTATTTGCAACGCATCAGTAAGTAATTTTGGTAAAAAATCGATTATTTGTGATCGAATTAATATATACAATAGAATCCCAAATGAAATAAAAAATAAGAATATAAAAATTAAATTTAAAAAAACATCTTTTAAAATGATGTAATTATTGTATTCTCGGTTTTTAATAGTATTATTATTATTAGTACTTTTTTATTATATAATTTTTTTTTAAATGACAATTTATTTATTAATTGTTATACATGTAGTACCCAAATGTTTATAATGTTATTTTTATTCCCTGTAATGAACTACTTAAGTCGGTTGGGAATAAATACTTATTATTATTATTATTATTATTATTATTATTATTATTATTATTTGGTGTGCAAAAATATGAGACCCTTCATTTTGAAGGTTTCTAGATTCTAGATAATTGTGTGTAAAGAGTTTACTTATGAGAAAATTATTAAAATCTTTTTGACGACTGCTTGATAATATTTTTGGAGAAATGTTGGATACTGCTGAGAAGATTTGAATGTTTTTTGTTGCTTAAAATGAGCTTTTTAATAATTAATTTCACAAGTTTTTGAAACTTTGAATTTTTTTTTTTTATTATTTTTGGTCACAACTTTCTTGTTTTTTTGAAGTGAAAAATATCAGACCCCTCATTTTAAGGTTTCAATATTCGAGGTGATTGTATGTAAATCGTTGAATAGTTAACAAACTATGAGAAAATTATGAAAATATATGTGACAACTAAGCAATTCAATGTTTCTATGTTATTATCTCTCATTAAAATAATCATTTTGAAAGTTTTTTAAACTTAAACAATTTTATTTTTAGATTATTTTTTGTCATAAATTTCTTGATTTGTGAAGTTCAACAATATCACTCCCTTTATTTTGAAGGTTTGCAGATTCTACATGATTTATGAGTTTTGAGAGATCTCTTTTTCAAAAAATAGGTCCTAACTAATAATCAGGACCCGATATAAATTATATATCCGTCCCTAATAATATTTAAAGTAACTTTTAAAAAGGTACTTATTTTTTTGATCTACATCTATTTTTATTTCTAGAAATGCTTAAAAAACTTCTGTCCAGAGGCATATGATATAAAAGCAAATCGGCTGAAAACTAATTAGATAAATCATATTTCTGGTTCTTGACTTTGTCTTTTAGTTGGGTATTGGTTTTAAATTCGGGCGTAATACGTTACATAAACAATAATCAGCTGGACGACAGTCAATGGCGGCGTCAAAAATGCGTCGACTGTTCTCTTCATAGGACCTTGCGCAACGCTAAGCTGTTTAGAAATATGTGCAGGACCCATATTCTCGTAACTAAAAGCGTTAAACGCTTCTCAAAACGAATGGAAGAACAGTAAGGAATTGCATGGTGTTCTGGTATTCTTTTTAGCCCATCTATTTTAACAGATATTTCGTACAACTTCCATAAGCTTTTTTTCCGCGCGTATTTTTAAATTTGATCTTGTGACGCAACGATTGGCATCTTCACCATAACTTGAAATCCGCTCGGAAAATTGGCTAACGGGAGGCTGGCATAAAACTTTCGGTGGAAACAAATGAGTGACCATTCCTTTAGAAGCGGTTTAAGATTAGCCACCCAGGAAACAGTGGGGGTAGAAAAAGTCAATGAAGAGGTCCCTTTACAGAAGCCTGTCCCCAACACGGTGTGCCTGGACGAGGAATAGGTTACATAAAAATTGACGGAAAAATTGACTGTACTTTTTAAATATGTACTCCTACCCGTCTTTAAAACTATATTCACAAAAATCGCCGCTGATGCTCTTTGTGAAATTTTGCGTATTGCTTAGTGGGATAAATTATTTTCAACCGATTTTGATGGCGTACCGAAAATACACAATTTTTTTATGCGGGACAGACCTTCCGATATGTACAGGGTGACCTAGACATCGAGATTAAAATTTGAAAAAACAGTATTTTTAAAAGCTTATATTGACGCCTTAACAAGCTGTATTGCAAGAATTTTAATTTATGTTATCAGGCAGGTAAAGCTTTACATTTTTCGTTTTAGCAAGTGATATCATATTTATACAGGGAAAATGAAAACTCATTATTAATAAAAATTAAACAAAAACAAATATCAACCAATTGTAGGTCACTCTGTATAAATATAAAATAACTAATTTATTGAAGAACTTAAAAGTAATAAATCTCCTGGCTTGGACCCCATAAAAGCTAACATTTTAATAATATAACTAGCCTTTATCAATAAATCCTTAACACACCTATTTAATAACATGTTTAACGGGTATTTTCCTTCAACTTTAAAAATAGGAGTTGTAAAACCGATTAAACGAAAAATGAAAATTATAGACCAATAACACTTGTGTCAACCATTGCCACAATAACTTCCGTATATCGCAAAGCAACTCATGCTGGACAATATCTTATCTTCAAATCAAACCACTCCACATCAACAAAACTGGGAATTACAAAATCTCTCACAGATCGAGCCACCTACATCTCTGCAATACAGAAGAAGGTTTAAATAAAGAAAACTAAAAAATTCTTCAGACCACGTCAACACAAAGAACGACAGACGTAAATTCTGAAAATAAGGGACACTATAATCTCAGAAAAGATAAGAATAGGCAACCAATACCATCTTCGGACTGTCTTCAAAACGACCACAACAATAAGAATTCAATTGACAAAACCCAAACCATAACGCCACCACACCAAGAACTGCATCTACCAGGTACCATGCTAGTGTGAGGATATTATTATCTACATCGGGGAAACCAGCCGACCCATGGAAGTTCGCCTTATAGAACACAAACGCAAAAGGCGACAAGGAGAAACAACTGGATCGAAAATAGCTCAACATTGGTGGGAAAATCAACAGCATATGGAGTGAAAAAAGGTAAAGATCGTCGCTAAGGAGAAAAATCTATTCAAGCGGAAATTCAAAGAAACCAAGTGTAAACTTTATGGTTCACTGAACACAAGTTAGTTTTATGGTTCACTGAACACATGCTTGTAATAAGATTAGGTAGTCTTAGTTTTTGTTCGTATTCACCAGATGACGATTGCAGATACATAACTTTGTGAAAAAGTAAAAATAAAGACAATGGAAGTTCAAAACTCTGATTTACTATCAAGTTCAACATTGTCTATCACCTTCAAGCAACAATTGCAAAATCGCTGAAAAACTAATAAAAAACTAGGCAGTTTGGTTTTCCTGAAGGTCTCTTTCACAGAGTATGCCATCGCATTTCTTACTGAAGACGTTTATAAAAATTGGCCAAAATGGGGGCTTTTCTCGATCTGGCCCGAGCTTTCTATACAGTGGACCATGAGATTATGCGAGATTTGTTACAAGATTTGCGCTTTCGAGGAAGAACCTGTAAACTAATGAAGTCTCATTTGACATTACGAAAACAACATGTCCAAATTAATAAAAACCGTAAGTAAACCTCTAGTTAACGCTGCTCTCTCAGGCTGGATAGAGAATAAGTTCCACCAATACTGGAGAGAATTGCCGGGACTGGCACATTACAGAATCTGGCAGGAAGAGGGCCGGGAAACTCATTGAAGATCCGCTGCAGGCCGAAAGTACCATTGAACAGAATAAGTCTAAGTGAGGACATCGAATGTAGGCTCTGTATGGAGTATGGTGAGACGGCCAGACATGTGCTGTGTGAATGTCCGGCCATTGCACGTCAGCGTCAACGTATCTTCGGTAAACCACCGATCGACGGACTGGATCTGAATGATGCTTCACCAAAGTAAGTTGCGAGCCTCTTTAAGGGGCTGAATATTCTGTAGCAACAAAAAAATGTTAAAAGTGAGTCACAATAGACCCAATAGCGGTAGCAGTGGACAGTGCCATATCAATCAAAAAAACTCTAGTTGTGGAGTATGGCGTCCCACAAAGACCAGTGTTAGGGCCTATTTTATTTACAATTTATATCAACGGACTATTAAATCTAGAGAGTGAAGGACTCATTGCTTCTCATGGTAAGAGGTTAAATCCATGGCAGAAAGGATTCTTCTAAAAATTAAATACCGGCACATACTGGCACACTCACACATGAATCAATCAATCAAAAAAACTCTAGTTGTGGAGTATGGCGTCCCACAAGGAACAGTGTTAGGGCCTATTTTATTTACAATTTATATCAACGGACTATTAAATCTAGAGAGTGAAGGACTCATTGCTTCTCATGGAAAGAGGTTAAATCCATAGCAGAAAGGATTCTTCTAAAAATTAAAAGTTTGACCAAATGAGCCTTACGATAAACTTTATTAAAACAAAGTACTACACTTTAAAGAATTTGAATTTAAGTACTCAAAATGGAGAAAAAAACTATTATGAAAGAAACAGAATGATGAAAGAATAAGACAAACATAGAATTATTCTATGTAAATTTAAAAATGTTAATAAAGTTTTAAACATGAAACAACTAAGATGCTTTAATCTACTCACTGTTGCAATATGGAATAGTAAGTTGAGGGGTGGGGTGGCTTTCAATAATCATTTAAAAAAATTACAAACCATGCAAAATATGTTTCTTGGAGTTTTCTTAAATAAACCACGGCTATACTCTACTAATTTGCTATTTAAGAGAGAAGGTTCAGTGGTTAATAGATAAGCACAATCTAGCAATTTCAAAAATTACTGTACTACATTGAAGTTAAGCAGAAGTTATCCTGAGGCCCATAAGGACAAACACAGATGACAAACGTTAACAAGACATTACAAATTATAGACCAAAACTGCCAATTAGCGGATCCGTGTTGCCGGTTTATTAAAAATGGTTGAAAAACGAGTTCAGTGTTAGGGACACAAAATTTTGAAATTGGCACTAAAATTCGCAGGGGGAATTTGCTTGATTTTTGTATAAATCCAATATTTTTGAAATTAAAGTTAAAATTTTACAGTTGAAAATATGGATAAAATTTCGCCATTCTCTATTCAATTTTGAATAAGTGTACAAAAGTTTGTGTCTCTACCACACTACGGTTGGACTCCATCAGTGAACTTGTTTTACAAGCGCTGACCTTTCGCTGGCATCTTTACTTGTCTTATTCATGCAAAATTTCGCTTACAAGGGCCTTTTTGGCCCCACATTTTTTAAATCAAAAATCCGAAATTTTTCAAACATTTTAGTCTCATTTGAAAGATAAAGATTGAATCTAGGGTTCGCTAATGGTAGTTTTTGCAATTTTTATCTAGTCTTGCATATATAACCTGGTGCCATATTTGGATCTAAATTTCACAAAAATGAAAGCTTCTTTAAAATGAGACTAAAATTTCTGAAATATTTCTGTATTTGTTATCAAAACAAAAATAATATGTACACTCCGCAAAAAAGTATCGCATCACACACAATATGTTCACATTTTTATGGAATGTTGTGTTCATGAAAATTCATTTAAAAAAGACAGTTTTGAAAGTTTTCAATTAAAACAAGCCCAGAATAAGTCAATATCAATTTATTGAAAAAAGAAACAAAATAAACAATAATTCTGAAATAAAGAAAACAAGAAAAATAAATCTTTTTGAATGTTCTAAAACATTGTGTTGCCTCCTCTAGCTCTAATGACTGCCTGTATACGCTCCGGCATGCTCTCAATTTTCCTTCGAATGTAATCGTGGCCTAAGTTCAACCATTCTTCATACACAGCTTGAGCAACTTGATCCAAATTAACTGGAGGGTTTTCTCGCTGTCCCAAACGTCTAGCAATATCATGACAAACATGTTCTATTGGATTCATGTCAGGATTTCCGGATGGCCAATCCATAACATTAATACCAGCCACATCAAGGTAGTCTGTTACCACCCGGGCAATGTGAGGGCGGGCATTATCGTGCATTAAAACAAAATTGTCTCCAATCTGAGGTGCAATAGGTATAACATGTGGTTCCAAAATGTCTCTCACATACCTCTGAGCAGTCATTGTTCCTCCATCTACCACTATCAAGTCCGTGCGGCCCCTCAAATGAATACCACCCCAAACCATAACAGACCCTCCTCCAAAACTGTAACGAAGCCTAAAGCAAGCCTGGGCATATCTCTTGCCATCTCTTCGGTAGACAGGTATTTGTCTGAGCTATAAAGACAATATCTGGATTCATCAGTAAAGAGAATATACACCCCAATTAGCATGTTCTTGTGCAAATTTTAGTCGATTTCTACGTTGATCTGGAGTCAAAGGAGGCGCTTGTGCTGCAACTCTTGCTTTGATTCCAGCTTCTCTGAGCCTGTTTCTAACAGTTTGTTTGGAAATTCGGGTGTTACGCACAGTTAGAAGTTCAACTTGGAGCCTTCTTGCCGTCAAATGCCTAATACGAAGAGCCTGCCTACCGGGAACTGGCCTTCTGCCAAAATTTTTTAATTTCTCTGAATCGCACCATTGCCTGAGAAACCGTCGATTGGTTTATGTTTAGCATATTCGCTACGTATGGTTGTGACCGGCTATCTTGAACCAACGCAACAATTTGTGCAACTTGTTCTCTATTCAAGTTCATAATTTTTTCAAAAATATGGATAAACTGAATGAATTCAACGAAATTTTCTCGACTAAGGACTGATACGACAATAAATTGATAAAAAGATTTTGCAAATGTTTTCCTTTTGTGAATGGTAAAAAAAGCAAAAGGAATTAATTTCTTATTCGCTTACTATGCAGAATACATTTGTAATTTACAGGGTGTATACAAAATTAGGGCAAGTCTACCTCAATCAAAATTATCCCAACATTTTTAAGTGATGCGATACTTTTTTTGCGGAGTGTATTTACGTCACTAGACCGGAAAATTGCGTTTTACGCAGGCGAGTCCTATAAACCTGCGGAGACCTGTAAAGACACTTTCCGGTCGTGTATCGTACGTACTTTTTTTTTCAACCGATCAGAAAAAATATTTTAGTACCTACCGCTTTCGTCAACGCCTAGCGTTACGTAATTTATGAACAGTCCCCTAATAAGAAAATGTTAGCTTTCTGCTTCTTGTTGGCTGGATAGCCATTGCCGCCAAGGCCAGTAGTTTTTAAGATCAAAACTAAAGAAAAACAAGTAAACTTTTATGGTTAGAAATTATTTTTGTACTTTTAACTTGGGCAAAATTGCAAAAACTAGCCGCGTTACGTAATTTATGAACAGTCCCCTAGTAAGAAAATGTTAGCTTTCTGCTTCTTGTTGGCTAGATACCCATTGCCGCTGAGGCCAGTAGTTGTTAAGATCAAAACTAAAGAAAAACAAGTAAACTTTTATGGTTAGAAATGATTTTTGTACTTTTAACTTGTGCAAAATTGCAAAAAATATTAGAAAAATTATAGTGTAGTGCCTATTAGCTTCACACAGCTAATTCAGTGATGACTGACGACCAGTTATGGCCGACCATTGCCAGCTTATCAAGCAGAATAGTGATAAAACAACTCATGAAAGGCAGATCTTTAGGTTTGTCCTTTATTTATTTGTAGCGTATAGATTCCACAAGCTTGATGACTTTAATGTGGTCGATTTTTCCGAAAAATATGCCACCAATAGATCTTCATTAATTTTCTTAACATTTTTTAATTCGCACCAGTTTATAAACGCATCAAAGTAGGTAGCGCTATTTAGCGTGACTCTTGAAGCAGCTTCTACTATTTCCTCCGGATTCAAGTAATTTTCTAGATCTGAGTCCATCTTTGTAATTAAAACTGTTGAAACAAATTTAAAAGAGCTTTTTTAGAGTGTCAAAACTGCAAAAAAAAACAAGCTAAAAGCTGTCAACAAGAAGTCATGACCAACTTGGCCAAAAATGGGACCGGAAAAGGATCAAGGGACCGGAAAATTGAACAAAAAGATCTTTTTTTGAGAGTGAAAACATTTCGAAAGAACATGCCTTGTAATATAGAACTTTCTGTATGAAAAATCGTACGGAAAGTGGCTATTTTCCGGTCGTTTAAAAAAAAAAACACCTAAGTCAACATAGAAAATGCTTACAACACGAGAAATAAAATACAAGAACAAACAAGAACAATTCGAAAATAATGTCAAAGGGCAAAGAACCATTGCTTTTCTTGGTCCATTTGTATACCGTTTATCTTACCAGAACAGATTAAGAATATATACAATAAAAAGAAATTTGTAGTAGCATAGTTTTCAAGTAGGTTTAGAAACACATTATTCAAGATCTTTTGATTGATTTATAAAATAGAAATAAAAAAAAATCGCGCACCAGCCTCTAGTAGGCTTCAGCGACCTTTTCTATTTATTTCTATAGTCAAAGGAAGGGTTGTAAAATATTGTAAATATTTTATATGCAAATAAATATTAGATTACTTGCTGAGATGAAAAATATAAACCTCCACTTGCTTGATAACATAGTTAAAAATGATTGCAATACAACCAGTTGGAGCTTCAATATACCACGGTTTAAAGTTACCGGGAGACCCTGAAAAAAGTCACGGAGTTGTCTTGGACATTTTAAATTTACGCCAAGTGGTGGAAAAGTCATGGAATCTTGTATTTAAACAGTAATGAAATACCTGAACAAAACTTATTTTTATTAAAAATGTTCTCATCTAACCCACTAACAGGGGTTTAATTTATTTTATTTTAATTTCTCCCTTGTTTTTTAAAGAAAAAAAAAGGAATGACAGTACTTTGAAATCACCCTGTGTATAATAGCAATGTGCAAAATTTCACAAAGAGGATCTGCCGCGATTTTGGTGAATGTAGTTTTAAAGACGGGTAGGGGTGCATATTGTCGGGACGGGGTTTCTCGTCGACTTAAGTTTTTTATAAATTTTTTCTCACTCGCCTTTATTTACTTTACATTTCTCTAGAATGAAAATGATTTCATTTTATTTCGATAATAAATTAAAATCACAAAGATTAGAGAAGTTAAATTGCAAAAACCCAAAATCCTAATTTAAATCCATCAAGTTCTTTACAAACGCTTTAGAAAATAATTCCTTGTAAAAAAAAAATTAAAAATACGACCTTTATTTTTACAGTATTAAAATAATTATTTGAGTTTTACTTGAAGGAAAAGTAAGAGCGATACCTATTTGGGCATAAGGACGCCTTGCAACCGCGTTTATGACTGAATGATGAAAAGACGGATGAGTTGATGAGTTGCTCTCTTGCTCTTCTCTGAGTAAGGCTTGACAACTTTTCTCTCTATCTTCTCGTGAATACTTAGTTAAGTTAACCTTTTTTTATACTTATCTTTCCTAACTCTCGGCAGTTTCTTACATTGTTGCATCTATTAAGAGCAGCTTACACAGTTTCGTTTATTAAGAGGAACTACTTTGTTTTTCAAAACCTGTTAAACTAATTTAAGTATTTTTTCAGTTCAAAATCAATTAGTAAATTTCTATGTCCGACAATATTAACAAGTACAGTTAGTTTTTCTGTTCATTTTCGTTCAGGTCATCGTGCCAAGTTGTGCAGACCGCATATAATGCGGTCAATACTGATTTTTTTTTTAATACAAAAACTGTTAAACCAAACAAAAGAGGTTAAATAACGAGCGCAGCGACGTATCTAAAAACGCGAGTAAAAAAAAGCACAGCTTAGCCGCGAGTTGTTAACACTATTTTTTTTAATACCTTTATCAAAAAATCCAAGAAAAATAGGAAAATACTTTTACAAATCTCGAGCGAAGAGCACTTCTCGTCACACACCATCTTTACTCTATAAATTAAGGCGGCTGGTAAATGAAATAACAATGGTTTCCATAGCGATGTGCCTTTTTACTCGGTGACGTTCATTGATGCGACATTTTAATCTTTGACAGTTTGATATTTTCACGTTGATTTGTAACGTTTAAATTTTGTTACTAAAAGGAACTAGTATTACAGTTTTAAAAATCTTATAGTTCCTTAACAAAATAGCGCATCTGTGTATTATTTCCTTTTTAATTTAACTCGACTCCCAATGTACTAGTCTAACGCATTCGCCAAATTAAAAAAAATTTCGAGCGTAAGAGATTATGTGGGAAAATTTAATACGATTAATATATATTTTTTTTCTTCTGTAGTATTTAAGAAACGAATAAAAGAACACAAACTTTGTAAATAATTTTATTAAAAATAAAACGTATGTATATATGTAATAGCAACGATAGCAAATCATATATAGCTTTATGACGAAGTGGGGTTCTGTCTCTTAATTTATTATTTTGTCTATTCTTCTCCTATAATTAAGATCTATTTTTTTTTTTCCATTGATGCAGCTTCTATGTAACATGGCAGTCAACCTGAAACAGAAATAGTATTCTGAAACTTTGTATTCCTTTTTTTTTCTTATTATTTTCATCTTACCTATTTTCTCACCTATTTTCTTTTCTATCCGTTCTCCATTTTTCTTCTATGCATCTCGTGTCGAAGATCTATTATTTTGTGCCTGAAAGAAAATAAAATATTAATTAGTTAATATTAACTAACAGAAATTTAATTGCCTAGCCGTCTATTTTCTATTCTGGCTATGTTAGTAATATTTTGTCGCCTATTACCTACCAACCTTAATCTAGGAACATTTCTGTTTGCATCACTTCTTTACTGTTCTGCAACCCATTCTCCATTTTCATTTTTCTATTTTCTATTTCACGTCTATCTTATATCTACCGAGATCTCTATTTATCTATGTCAATCCTAGAACATTTTCTATTTTGCCTAGCTTATCATGGAGTGGTCTGATGACTCATAGATCATTTCATAGCTTTCTACCTAGAAATAGATAAATAATTTAATTAATCTGTCATGCCTAACTATTTCTATCACTATTTTATTAATTTTACTTTGGCCTACCTTCGTGTACGTTATTGATAATCCCTAGTAATTTTCTGGGATAGTTTTACGTCTATTTTAAACAATTTTGCTGCACCACTCGCGCCTTTGTTTTGATTTTCCTTATGCCTACGTTTTCCTAAAATTGAACTGATTTTTAAGCTAAAAATAGATTCAGTCACCTGTGTGTTAGTTTGGAACTGAAAATTTGCTATGTTGCCACCTTAGTCAATATTTCCGAAATATGTCTTTGGTAATTGTTTTAACTTTTTAAATTAATTTAATATCTTTGGAACTTGTGATATTTTAATTGTCCCAAACCATAACTTTATAGCTTGGTCAGTTTTAATTCTTTTCTTTGGTGTATTCTAATTATTTCATGACTGTTCTCAAAACTTAGGAAAGATTCTTTATTGTGCACAATCTGAAAGACTTGCATTTTAAATGTTTAATTCTTGCACTCATAAGGGTTGCCATATCCATTGACAAAATATTTTTAGGACTATCAATTTATTAAAAGAGAAGGCGTTTTATACGTTGACTGTAAACTTAAACGTCATAATTTTCATATTAAATGCACAATTTGTCAAATATGGGGAAAATTAATATTGTCCTCTTTATTTGATTAACTTAATTCAAATCGGTTGTTGCACTTCAAAATAGGGGTCATGGTATTTAAAGATCTGTAGCTTATATCGGTCGTTTCATGTAGCTAAACCGCCCATGGATTAGTTGTCTTTTTATGCTTCTTTCTCATTTTTATAAAATGTTGCCTTGTCTTTGTTGGACTTTTAAGACCATTTCAGTAGTTAACTTACTTTCTGAATACTCTTTCATTTTATTTTACTGGAGTCCTTTTTCCCCTTTTCTGTCCTATTTTTGTACATATTTTGCTGGTTGTTAGAAAAGGACAAACTGTAAGATTTTTTAGTAAAAGTTAATTTACTTTCATTTGTTAATTATGATCAAATGGTTTTGGAGTGCGCAGTACAGTGTATTTGGAGGCATTCAGAACCACCCTTTAAAAAAAGAACACACGATAACACGTCATTGGTAACCGCTAGTTCGAGATCTTAATTTTTATTCTGGCTTTATTTTCGCAATCCTTAGTGGGATTTCAAACTAAGTTATCTCAAAGTAATTCTTGTATTTTGGGCTACGTTTCTGAGAAGATATTTTGTGCGTTTTGCTGTTTTGGGACCAAGATTACACTCGCATTGTTTGCGGATTTCTGTCGGACTTACCACATGCACGTGACTGTGTTTCTTGCCCTCCAGACATCCTATCGAGGTAATTATTAATATATATGTTATTAATGTTATATAATTTCAAAACCTTTTTGTTTGGTTGCAAGTATTTTTTTTTATCATTATTGTATAAGTTTAGTTTCATTAATGCTATCTTGAAATTTTATTCAAGTTCTTATATATATATTAAAGGCTCTTTTTTTTCCCTAAACTTAAAATATTAATACTTTGCTATTCTGCTATTTTGAGTTTGCTAAATAAGTGGTCTCTCTTTCTACAATAGAGCTCAAGTGCCAGTCTAAAACCTTTTGTATGGGGCTTACCTGCTCTTCACAAGGACAGTGACCCTTATTCAGCTATTTTGGATAAACAGATAAGTTTAGGCTTAATAATTTATCACGCTGATGCGCTTCTGCAAGACTGCGATACTGCAAAGACTGTCTTGCGCTACTGCGAGACTGAGTCGCGCTACTGCGAATCTGCGTTATTCCGCGCATTCATTTTAGTTATAGTTTTATTATTTTCTGGTTTAATTATTTGATACGATTTATTGATTCTCCCTGTGAACCGAAAGTGATCACTTGAGGGGCTTGAAAGGTACATAACAGGATGTGCTAAATTAGAATAACTTTTTTTTGGTTCAACTTATTTAACCTTTTTTTTCCTGCCTTTTAAGGTACCCCCCTATTTTGTAGATAATTTGGATTATATTAAACTCATTAAACGGGTGAATTAAATTTGCTTCTTTTAAATTTCCTACAAATTATAAATCGTGTTTTGGTTAAACACCTAAAACAAATAGGCAGCTTTTCCAATTTAGCTGGTTTTGGAAAAATTGGTGGCGTCCACTAAAGTACATTTTGTTTTCTCCCACTCCCAATCTCCAAGACCGAGCAACGGGTAATAATAATAAAAAAATGTATTTGCATCCCGCACTTTAAAACTTTTAACTGTTTAATTCAAAACCCGATTTCCTTAATTAAAGATAAAACCACAATTTTTTTTATACATAAGCAAAAAGTGCGTCGCAGTTTTTAAATGATTTTTTCGTAAATACTTGGTGAAAACTGGCGGAAATTGCTTGATTTTTGGGCAAGAATAAATAGATTTTTTCAATATTACTATTTTTCGCTATTTCTCTGTGTCGGAACAATTAACGTCAACGAGTAAAAAGACACATCGCTATGGAAACGATTATTTCATTTACCAGCCGCCTTGATTTGTAGTGTAAAGATGGTGTGTTGCGAGAAGTTCTCTTCGTTCGAGATTTTTAAAATTATTTTCCTGTTTTTCTTGGATTTTTTTTGATAAAGGTATTAAAAACAATAGTGTTAACAACTCGCGGCTACACTGTGCTTTTTTTACTCGCGTTTTTAAATACCTCGCTGCGCTCGTTATTTAAACCAACGCTTGTAAAAAAAGCACTATTTTAGCCACTAGTTGTTAAAACTACTATTTTTAGCTCTTAATCTATCAAACAAATAAATTGTATGTGTGGATTTTTAAGTTTTGGGCATTTGTAACTCAAAATCTAGATGTAATAGAGGATTCCAGCTTGGACAACTTGTGACCAGTGGGTCGAGAACTTTATTGTGTGAACATATTAATTAATTAAAATTAGGTCAACATCGGAAAAATGTCCAAAACCCAAAAGGCCCAAAATTTTATTTGTATGTGACCCAAAATATATATATTTTTTTTCTTAAGACTTATGAAAAGGGAACTATGGGCATTAAATTTACCTATGTATTACTTTTTGACATGCGAGTGGTTTTTATGTGATTGTGTTCTTTGTATTTGTATGTGTTTTTCTTATTTTATACTTTTTTTAACCGTTAGGCACCATGCATATATTACATAACGCCTCTTATGCCCCATCTTACCCCCCTTCCTCCATGGGTTACGTTTTGTGGCGCTTTCGCCCACCGCCTTCCCCTATGCGCGTTACGTAATATGTACCCCTTTACTAAACTTCTTAACTTTGTTTTCAGCAGCCAAAATTCTACGGTGATAGTGAAAAAGCAGAGTAAGACCTAGGCAACGTTTTGGTCTTTTGTTCCAAGGCTCGTTCCGAGATAAGTAATTGAAAATCGTAATTATTCTAACACAATATTAGATGAATATATTTTTAATAAAAACTTTATTTTAATAGACGTTTTTAACAGTGAATTGCATCAACTTAGAGGGACGATCATTTCTTAATTTAGAGTCAGTCGAACCTCCATTAACCTAGCGACCCCACCTCAAGAAAATCAAAATGTAGTCACACCATAATTATCTATGTTGGAAATTTGTAACCTTTGGTTGCACTAAAACAAAATTATGATTGTTTTCCACAAACCAAAACTACACTTTTTTTTGCACTCGACACGCGTTTCGCTAACAACGTTAGCATCATCAGGAGACGATAAACAATGAACTAAATTAATCTACGCTCTATCTTATATACAATCCTTTAGTGGGCGGAGATAAGACTAATAATTTGTGATTGGTCACGATTTTTAATCCTATCTCCCCTCAACCAAAGAATAAAGTGTACTAAACGGGATGGGTCCTCTATCTTTATTTAAACTATTTCTGGATTTAATGATTTCCATACTTTCATATGCATTCAAAAGTCTTTTGTTTGGTACACTTTTTAGAAGTTTTAGGTTATCTAATGTGAATCTATGATTGTTTTCAAAAGAATGCTCGGCCACACTTGACTTTTCTGTTCTTCCGTATTTTAAGTGTGCTAAGTGTTCTTTAAAACGTGTTTGAATAGAGCGTCTCGTTTGGCCAACATATTTTTTGTCACAATCCATGCAACTAATTTCGTAAATTCCACTTTTTTCTAGAACTGTAGTTTTATCCTTGGGATTTCCTAGTAAGCTTCTTATTGTGTTACCGGATTGATATACTAATTTAAGACCGGTGTTATTAAATACTTTGTGTAGTCCTTTCGTATAATTAGGATTATAAGGAATTGATACAAATTTTGAGTCGCAGGTATCTTTTTGTCTGAAAAAGGTAGAATTCCGAAAGGTCTTTTGAAAAGAATGCCAATTTATCAGCTTATTTATTAAGCCTTCGTCGTAACCGTTTTCGCCAGCTATATTCCTAATCCTATTCTTTTCTGCTTCAAATCTTTCTTTGTTTAAGGGGAAATTTACTAATCTATATGTTAAAAAGTGCAAACTTGCAAGCTTATGTTGTAAGCAATGAAAAGAGTCATTTGGAATATACCTGTTGGTGGCCGTGCCTTTTCTGTATAGGTCAAAGTCCAATTTATTTTTATTTCTGACGACGATGTGTTTGCAGTATTCAACACTAAAGTAACTAGTGTTGAAAATTTTATGGAAAAAATAAATAACAAATTTCCCACAATTAAATTTACTTATGAAACAGAGAACAACGGTACACTGCCATTTCTAGACACTTTAGTTATAAGAAATAAAAATAAATTGGACTTTGACCTATACAGAAAAGGAACGGCCACCAACAGGTATATTCCAAATGACTCTTTTCATTGCTTACAACATAAGCTTGCAAGTTTGCACTTTTTAACATATAGATTAGTAAATTTCCCCTTAAACAAAGAAAGATTTGAAGCAGAAAAGAATAGGATTAGGAATATAGCTGGCGAAAACGGTTACGAAGGCTTAATAAATAAGCTGATAAATAGACATTCTTTTCAAAAGACCTTTCGGAATTCTACCTTTTTCAGACAAAAAGATACCTGCGACTCAAAATTTGTATCAATTCCTTATAATCCTAGTTATACGAAAGGATTACACAAAGTATTTAATAACACCGGTCTTAAATTAGTATATCAATCCGGTAACACAATAAGAAGCTTACTAGGAAATCCCAAGGATAAAACTACAGTTCTAGAAAAAAGTAGAATTTACGAAATTAGTTGCATGGATTGTGACAAAAAATATGTTGGCCAAACGAGACGCTCTATTCAAACACGTTTTAAAGAACACTTAGCACACTTAAAATACGGAAGAACAGAAAAGTCAAGTGTGGCCGAGCATGCTTTTGAAAACAATCATAGATTCACATTAGATAACCTAAAACTTCTAAAAAGTGTACCAAACAAAAGACTTTTGAATGCATATGAAAGTATGGAAATCATTAAATCCAGAAATAGTTTAAATAAAGATAGAGGACCCATCCCGTTTAGTACACTTTATTCTTTGGTTGAGGGGAGATAGGATTAAAAATCCTGACCAATCACAAATTATTAGTCTTATCTCCGCCCACTAAAGGATTGTGTATAAGATAGAGTGTAGATTAATTTAGTTCATTGTTTATCGTCTCCTGATGATGCTAACGTTGTTAGCGAAACGCGCGTCGAGTGCAAAAAAGTGTAGTTTTGGTTTGTGGAAAACAATAATAATTTTGTTTTACACCATAATTATGTGCTAATTTCGTCCCCAATCAAAAAATTTTGTGCTCCTCTGGTTTCTGAGAAAATCGAAAAAAAAATGGGTTAGCTAGGTTAATATTAACATCAGGAAATATGGCGCCAAACTAAAAATTTTTAGTTTTAAAATGATGTGCTAATATATGCTCCACGAATATATAAGAAAAAAATCGAATTCTTCATTTTAAATGATTTTTTTTTAAGAAGGGTGGGGAACCCACTTTCTATTTCAATTTTCTCAGGAACCAGACGAGTACAAAATTTTCTCATCGTAGATAATACTGGTAAACCAGAGGAACAGAAAATTTTTTGATTGGGGACGAACTTCACATAATTAGCAGATAATTATGATATAACTATGATTTTCTTGGTGTTGGGTCGCTAGGTTAATGGAGGTGTCAGTCGAGGTAATTGTGAGACACTTTTTAAAACTTGCGAGTCTAAATCCCCAACTAAAAGTCGTAAAAATTTAGAATTTAGAAATTTAACTGTAGTAGGTGTGCTTTCAATACTAGTGTAAAACATAATTAATTTTGATTTTTGCTTTCATGAAAAGGCAAAAATGAGACAGCATGAAGGCAAATATAAGACCCGCTGATATTTAAATTATTAAAGAGTTTACGAATTTGGGAAGATAATAATGGTAAGACAGAGCGTTTCAAAATGAAGACATTTTATCAATACTTTTTTTAAATTTTAACTCGGAAGTACAGAAAAACTATAAGTAACCACAATATTGTCTCAAATTTGGATAATACCCTATCTAAATACATTATAGTATTCAAATTGAAAAACTTGAAACTTAAAACAAATTTTTGACAAAAATGGCATTTTTTGGTAACAAAAGGAAATTAAATTACATACCTAAGTATCTACTAATATTCCTTATCATCCACCGGATTTTTAAAAGTATACTTCACCCTTTCTCCGGATACAATTATAATTAATAGACAATTTCAAAATATTATAGAAAGAAATTTTAGTGTATTCAGAAAAAAAAATCAAAAAAGTGCTCCGAGCCGTCTCTTAGTTTTTACAAAATGTGCCTTTCATTCAAAGTTCAGCCAATTCTGCTGTTTATTTAACTCCAAAAAGTATGGACTTCACATGACCCGTTTTGAACGTCACTTCGACGAGCTAGGGTCACTGACACAAAAAAAGAATCATCTACTCTCAACTCTAAAATGCCCCGAAACAAACAAGTTCTCGTGCACTTGTTTATAGGTGTCTCATTTTTGTATTGGTATCTAGCTCACTTTTGCCTTTTGGCAAAGGCCCAAAGGCTATAGAGTAGTTCTTCTGTGAGTCACTAGGGGGCACCATTGGTAATGAAATCCAATACTTAAAGCAACTCTACACCTATTACTGAGAGATGAAGTTACAAAAGTGTAAGAAAGAAAAAGAAAAGTTGATACAGTTTTTTAAATCATTAATTGTTACAAAATTAAATAAATAAATGCAAAGCAGAGTAAGATATTGTTAATAAATAATACTGTGGTTAAATGTTTCTTAAAAATCTTAGATCCCTTACACTTACGGAGACTTTGGTTATATTATTATATGGAATAATGTTTACCTTTCTGTTGTTTACAGTAAACGTACCAGTGGTGGACGTACCTAAATATAAATTTACACATGGATTATATTATTAAAATTTTATTATAATATGAAATCTGGAAAATAATTTAAAAAACATGCAAAAAATAATTCTGCCAACTTTAGCTTTGGAAGCTTTCTAACAATAAATGGTTGTAGTATAATTTTATACAAAATAAATTTGTTACAAAGTTTGTATATGATTTATAGCAATTTTAATTTGCAACACAATAAAATTATGCCATACATTAAAACAAAGAAACACAGTTCATAGCACCTGAAACATCAAGAAAAAAAAAATAATATTACCTACTAGCTAAAATTATGTTATTGTGTTTGTTAATTTTGTTATTTTTTCTGGTCATGAGCAGAAACTTACTTATACTGACTTCTTCAGTACACAATAAAGTCAATAATGCTTAGGGTATATAGCGACATCTAGGACAGACAAAAAGATTTAAATATCAGTTCGAAGGGCGAGCGTAGATGGCAACGGCGGCAGTATAAATCAACCATAATATTCTGATAAGAGGTAGGAATTCAATATTCATTCATTCAATCCTGAACACTGTGAGTTAACTTCTATTGTTGTTTGCAAGTTGGTTTAAGGACTTTACCTACCTTTAAAAAGTATGCTTTATTTTATCGTCTTTATAAAAAATAACCTTATAAAAACGTTCGAAAATATCTCATTTGACGCATTGGGAATTAACTACTTCATTAAAAAAAAAACGTGTTTGTTAATATTTTAATCTAAAGATCTACGAATATAAGTATACTTCATAAACTTTTTTTATTTTCTGTGTACCTACCGGCATATATCGCCACTGACTGATTTCACTTGCTGTCCCTTTGTTTTCAAAACATGGACGATTTGTTCCAAAATATCACTTTAAATGCATTGAAATATTCTCCTACTGGTAAAAAAACACTATAAATATTTTTTGACAAAATGTGGTTTTAAAACGACTTATAAACTGCTTGAAACATTCTGAAATTTTAAAATAAATAGCACGAAAAAGCTTATGTCAATAAAAATCTCATCCGACCGTCTGCGCTCTGCCGACTTTCCCCATCCACAAGTCAATCACGACCTAAAGTGAGACAGAACTATCTGTCCCTATCGTTCTAACGTCGTTTAAAATTATAGAAAAATAATCGACATTTCTCACCTCTTTTTTGTTGTGATTTTATTTGTAAATAAACAGTGGTTATTATTTGCCAAGGAGTTTTCGTTGTACCAGATATCTTGTCTCTTTTTAATCTAAGTTAAAAATACAAAAATAATTTTATAGAGGTGTCTTATTTTTGCCCCACTTTTTTGGGAGTCTCACAATTACTTCGACAGGCCCTACTAGATTTACCAAAAAAAATAGCGTAAATAAATTTGTCCAAAATAGTAGCTGTCCGTCCAAAAAAGGTTTTTCAGAAATTAAACAAGACAAATTATTTAAAGAACTAGTTTCATTAATAGGGACGTTTTGGACCAGTGAAATGCGTCTCAAAATAACGAATTTTGTAGTTTTTCTTATTTGGATCATGCGCACTAGATGAAAAGGGGCGGGGCGGAGTTAATTACGATAACGAACGAAAATTTTTTCACAATTTTCTAACTTCTAATTGTAATTTTAACATTTTCTATCTAAAATTACTAATTAAAAAAACCGATAAACGCGCTAACCTCACAAAAGTTAGGTTATGTTTTATTTAACGAAGTTTTACGTTAACATCTTTTACATTCCAAAAACTTTTAAAACTGACAGTTGTTATCCTTATCGTTAATAGGTATAACCACAAAAGTAGTTATTTTTGCTGTTATTTTAGTGGTCCAATGAGTTTCCATTTAATTAAACAGTGATGTCCATATTCACCAACACAAAACTTCTCCGATTAAGCTTTAAACATTCTAAACACCGATTAGTAACTAATCACGATTAAAGCCTAATCGGGAAATTTTTGCGTTGCTGCATACGAACAAGAATGTTGCTCGCAATTGTTTAAAAGTTGGTAATTTTTAAACAAACTCCAATTTTCAAGGCCTTTGTGATTTTTCTTCCTTCCAAACTTATTCACTAATATCGGTTTCCATTGGTAAAAAAAAACTCAAATAAACTCAAACCAGAACACTCGTTTTACTCAAACTCAAGGAATCAAAAATCAAGAAGTAACTGTCGACCATTGAAAACTCCTTTTTAAGGTGGGTAGTTGGTTTTGATTTAAAATAAAAAAGCGAAAAAAGTCTTTGGACCGCCATGAGCCCTCAGGACCCGTGCGGAAAAAAGTTGCTCTTTATGCAAAACCGAAATTATAAGAACATTAACCGCCTGTGGCACCATTCAATTTTAACCGGAGTTTAACGTTAAACGACGGTTAAATGGTCTTAACCCTTTGCAACGGTCTTAATCGCCGTTTAACTTAAACGCCCAAATTCGACCATTTAATTTGGAGTTTAATTAAAAATGACGTTAGGGTTAGGTGTTGTTTTTTGAAAGATGATAAATAGTGTCTGTTTTTTTGAAAGAAACCTTTCGAAGACGATTTCTGGAATGATAATTTGGATGTGCTCCAATTTATTCAAACTACCAAAGTGCAAAATAGAGCAAAATAATCACTAATGATTTGATGAGTCAACATATATGTGCATTTGGAACAAATTGAAGAATAATTCTTAATGTGGCTTGTGATGTTTTGCATATAATATCTGCAAATACCAAAATGAGCCTAAATCTCCAGTTGAAAATACAGAAATGCTTAATTTAATAAATTTGGGACAAATGCAGCCCCTCTAGGAGGTAGAGGCAGAGATCTCGTTTTTCGTGACCTTGATTTCGTATCTATTGCTGTAAATGAGTGTTAGACCCGCTCCGACTGGCTCGTCAGATTTAGTCCATGAGCCGGAGCCGAAAAACCGGTTGAAGTTTTTGATGTATTAATAATTAATTAGCTATACGTAGATAAAAAAGCAAACGGATTTCTTGGAGACGGGGAACAGAAAGATATGTCAAATAAATTTCAAGTAATTTTTTAAATTCGGTATATTATTATCATTATTAAAAAGAAAATAACAAATTAACGATAATTAAGTATTTTTAAATATTAATCAAAAATATTTTTTGACATAAAATAATTTAAATAAATTGTACAAATACCAAACATAGATTTTTTACAGGTGAGATAAAATTCTGATTTTTCCTTTTTTTTATTTGACTTAATATCTCTATTGTTATACTTAACGGTATAAAAAAATTTTAATCTTACAAATAACTTATTAAGATAATTTTTTGGAAAATTGCTACTTCGTTCACTTGCATTAAAGATAATAATTGCTGCGATACACCATCCGTAAGGCATAAACTTTAAAAATTTTCATTAAAAACGTTTTCTAGTTTGAAAATACACGCCCTTGAAAAATTTGTGATTTTCATTGTTTTTAGTAATTAGTTTTTAAAAGTTATGCCTGTTATTCTTTAATGTAGCAGAAAAATATAACAAAAACAATCAAGGCTGAATTATTTAACGTTTAATTAAGTCAAAAATTTCAACTGATATAGGTATTTAATGTGATAGAAAAATATAACTTGAAACCACAAAATAAGTAAACATGTCTGAATTAATTTGCATTTAATAAAATCAAAACCTACAACTGCTTACTTTAATGTACTCATTAGGTTGCCTAAAACTTATTTTATTTTGTATTTTGTATTGTATTTGTTATTAGTTTTTCAAACCATCAGAGCAATATTGTAAAATTAATAAAAATGCACATAGCAGGTTTTAGAGTGTCAACGACGTTATATTAAATATGTGTACCTATACTTACCGTTTTGTATCTCTAGGAAAAGAGCTGACACACAGCCGCGATAAGCACACCAAGTGCCCGGCATGATTCAAAATACTGATAAATAAATCAAAACCAAAATGTGGCAAGAACGATGTCAAAAATAGAAAAACCCTAACCTCAGACTAATAACTAAAGAGAGACCAAACATTCCCGATTGAAATCCTCTAATGTTTACAATCCAACACCCTTCTGGACGATTATATGAACAGAAAAGAGATAGAGCAATAAAACGGCAACACTGTCAAAAATTGCTTTTCCCATTACCAGTGGCGGCGTTAATTTTAATTTAAATATATAAATGTGAAAACGAGATATAAGGTAGGGTTGGTCGGATTTTCTTATTCAAAAGAATTAACTGCCAGAACTTGCATAACCACAAAAAATAGATTTATTCAAGGATAAAGTTTAGTTTGAGGAATGTAGGTATTTACGAACAGATCAAAAGTTTACCAAAGAGCACTTGAAATGATTTTTAGGTCAATTATTCAAGATTGCTGTTATATATTTTTTTTAATTGTGCAGTATCCCACAAAACAAAAGTAAAAAAAAATATTTTCATAGCAAAAAAAAACGGTTAATAACCCAGAAATGAACATGCAGCCAATGTGTAAAGAATAAAATTTGTTGGCCTTAAAATTTTCATAATTAATATCACAAAAAGTTCTCTTAATTTGATAAATAAAGTTTATATTCCACTAAAGAAAACTAAAAGAGACATTATTATCATAGTGAAAAAAACGCTTAATAAGCCGTTTTATAACGTTTTTGTCCAAAAAAAAACACGCTAATAAACGGCTTATTAAGCGTTTTTTTCACTATGATAATAATGTCTCTTTTAGTTTTCTTTAGTGGAATATAAACTTTATTTATCAAATTAAGAGAACTTTTTGTGATATTAATTATGAAAATTTTAAGGCCAACAAATTTTATTCTTTACACATTGGCTGCATGTTCATTTCTGAATACAGAACACAAGGAAAATTTAAGGAAGAGGTAAAAAATTAATTACTAGTAGTTTTTCAGGAAACAGGAGTCAAAAGGCAAAAAAATAAATAATAAATATTAATGAAAATAAAAATAAGATTGGCTCAGAGTAAATATCTCCAAAACGGTTTTATTCACATTATAGAAAGTACCCAGGTACCCATTAAAATACAAAAAATACCTTCCCCAGTACCTGACTATCAGCACTTGGTCTTATTGTCTTCTCTTGTTATGTATAAATTATAATAAATAAATATTTTACATGCTGGAAAAGGAGCAAAATTATCTGGTACTTTTGTTTCTTAAATTCTTAGTCTTAGATTTTTGATGTATTAATAGTATAATCATAAGCTTTTTACGCAGTTTTTTACCTCATACTACGCCCATGACTAACGTAAAATGGCAGGATCTTTCTTACCTCCGAAATATTAGTTCTGGGCTGGAATATCCGCTTTTATTGCATACCAGGCAATGGTAAACCATTTTGTTGGTTCTCAAAATAGCTTGACACAGTTCTTTTTTCACAAATAGTCACAATAAAATTCAAAAATCACCGAACAACACAAACCCCCGTTAACAACAACGCCGTCAGCTGCAACCAAACATGTCGGCATTTATTCGCGGCTCGTCGAAAAAACGTTGCCGGCTTGTGTTCTTTTTTATAAATCTCGAAATTCTACTTATTAAAAATTAAAAAAAGTTAATTATTGAGACTAAAAATTAGGACTAAGAATTAAGTTATTAGCATAAGAAAAATTATCCTATATAAAAATATGTCAAATAATGAATAATATTATCAAAAGAGCTTCAAGAAGTTTATGAATTGTTTTGTTTCTAGGGAAACCCCGCGGTAAATTGGCAACCATGTATTTTTTGGGAAATAAACATTGTGGCTGGTTGATCGGGGTAATATTGTTTACTGTTATATCTCATTTTTTTTATTAATCTGAGACTCTAACGAATAAGCGCACACCAACAAAATGCGAAAATCTCTTGACAGGAGGTTTTGAAGCTTAGACCCGCAGTCCCGATCATGCGCATAAAAAAACGGCTTGCTGACTGTCGCATCTCGTTGAATAAGAGACCTCTGGTAGAGGTCTCCAAAATTAAATCGATATTTTTTGGCTAATACGCGTAATATGAAAAGCCGAGGCGGAGTGGACGTTGCATGCTGCTTTTAATTTGAATACTTGGTAATTAATTTAATTTCCTCCATAATTAATTTGATTAATTATTATTATATTTGATTCATCAGTTTTAATAAAAGATATACTTTTCTCACCACCTTTGGATAAAATTAAAATAATCTATAATATAAAAGTGATATCTATTTATGAGAAGCCTAAAAGGTGGGCGTACAAATATTAAGAAAAGCACGAAAACTTAAAAAATAAGAACTTTTTAACGAAAAAGTACACTTATAAGTATGAAATAAATTAATTTTTATTTGTATGTATAAAATCCAACTTTTTTGAAGTCTTAAAGTATAAAGTATTAAGTAGTCCACTATATTATATATACCGCCGAAGTGACTACATATATTATTTATGTAAGTTGGATTTCATACCCACTCAGTAAAAATCTGTTACATCTGTTTATGTAACGCAACTTGTAACCTTAACGACGATATTACATTGCCAGTACATCAATTGTCCTAAACATCTACGTAACATTGTTACATCCGATTTTTTTAACAAGTATGTGACTTGCATGTAACATTTTCCTTTTTGTGATAAGTTATCAAAAAAATCGTAGGATATTCATAAAAAAAGTAAACTTTTTGATATTATTCCTTACTTTTTTAAAAATTTTCGCCATATTTGGGTTAAAAGTTTCATTAATTTTGGAATTTTTACATAAAACTTACAATTGTATTTAGTCATTTTCCAATAAGCAACCACGTAATTGTTTTAAAGTTGACATTAATTGAGCTCACAATACTACTGCTTTCATGTGATTATTAGACTAAACTTGTTTCAACTTTGATGTTTATTAATACAATTACAATATTGTATTTCGTCATGTCACAATAAAGAACCAAATTTGTTTTAAATTTGACATTTAACAAACTTGCAATATTTTGTAATATCATGTAACTGTAAACATTTATTAAACTTCAAATAATGTTATTTTTCAGTTACTTTATCGTTTACATTTCTTGTTAAATCTAAGATTAAATATTAACGTAAAATTAGTGCTTCTTTCGTGTATCAGCAATACTTTCACATAGAATGTTAATTTTGAACTTACATTTTACTTTTTTTAAAACATTTTTCTTAATGTATTCAAAGTTACACCAATTTTACATTTTTTCAACGTTGAAAACCTGTAATGTAACAGACCTTGCGTAGTGGGTATATACAAATAAAAATTATTTTTTTTATACATTTTAGTATACTTTTTTGAAGTCAATTCAATTTTCGGTTAAAAATGTTTTGTTAAACTCTATTCCGAAGTTTTTTTTAGCATTTCAAATTATTTAAAAAAAAAATATATGTAGGCGGATTTAGACTAAAAAATAAAATATATTTTTATTTAAGGCAATATTGCATTTTTATTTTGTATCTAACCAAGATCCGAATATTAGTCGAGAAATATAGAAATGGATATTTCTAACATATCTTAAAATGAAGAGATCACTTTGCCTTGAACTATCAAATTTTTAAAACTAAGAATACAGCTTCGGGTTTAGGTAATTTTTGCCCCAAAGAATATGTAAAATCGTTTTATCCGAGGATCAAAAATCTCATACACTTTATTGATTTGAGTGTTTTCGATAATCTTTTTGTAGCAGAAAGTAATGTCTATTAATCGCTTTCTTCACTAGTTTCCCTAATTTTTATATTTTATATCAATCCAAATGACAAACGCAAAATAATAAAAAACTTTCAAAAATAGGGTTAGGAATAACAATAACAAATCTGGCTAGTTTAACATTTTGATATGAGCTGATGTTTTAAAACGTGAAGTTCGCAAGATATGACTCTAAACGTGTGTTAGTTAATCGTCAGTTAATTTTTGTTGGTGCAACAGCCGCAAAATTAAACTCAGTTTAAAAAATAAAAGGAGTTTACGTAACCCACCGTTTCTTTAAAAATGGTACAACAAGCGGTAAACCTGACTTCCAGCGATTTCCTTTTGTTGCACCACTGCGCACTAATCTTATCTCTATCCTTTATTTTGATACAAAATGGAAAAGGATAGAGATACACTTAGTGCGCACCAGTGCATCAAAAGGGAAAACGCTATTAGTTGTGCTGCACTGGTGGCGCACCAGTTTTACCAATGGAAACCACTATAAAAGTTTGCACAAGGCAAAAAAGTAATTGGATGCAATTCTTTAAAAAAATGTTTTTAGTTTTAGTATCTATAAAGTTAGCCTATGAAAATAGGGTTCTAACCTGTTAGGTCTAAAAGTTCACACACTATTTTATAAAATACTATTAACAAAAGACTAAATAATAATAAAAAATAACGTGGCAAAATTGGGGTGCTAATATTGTTTGTAAACTTTTTGAAAAATAATAAATATAACTCGTTATATGTACATAGAGTATTAAAGTAAGTTATTCTTAGGTATATATTTATTTTGCTGTTGCAGTCTATAGTCAATTTTCTAAGTATATTATAGAGGATGTCCCGAAAGCAGTGCGACTTTTGAACAGGAAAAAACTTAAAAAAATTTAAGAGCAAACTTGTAGTGGCAAAATGTCAATTTTAGTTGGGCAATGATCACCGATGAATTTACGAACCCGCCCATTTTGCAAAATATTGATTGTTTTATAATGTCAAAAGATTTCGGACAAAAGCGCGCAGGACGCTTATTCTTGACCGACTGTGAGGTGTGGTGAGCGAAATTCCCTGTGGAAAAAGGTGGTGAGAAAAGCTCACCTCACCTCACGGTCGTTCAAGAATAAGCGTCCAGGTATTTTTTTTTTACACTATAGCAAAATTGGTGTGCGGCTTTAATGGTGCAAAATTGAGTTAAATTTTCAGTATTAAGAAGGGTTTACTCAGCAACGTAATGCTCAATTCTTAAATTTAGTGCTTAATTTTTCATCTCTGTCTTTTTCTGCTATACTATGCTGAAAAAAGATTGATATAAAATTAAGCACTAAGGTTAAGAATTGTGCATTACGCTGCTGGATAATCCCGCCCTTATATATTACGAATTCGATGATTTTTTTCGCATTGTTTTTGACATTTTTCCATTCGCGCATTGGCCAGCGATAACGGGTGGGTCAAAATATGCTAATAGGACATAAAAAAGTATACATTAAATTTGAGTTATTTTTTATTGTTTTCTCACAAATTATTTTTTTCTAAAATACGTACTTTTGTATTTGTATTAATTTTACACGTATTCACTTAGGTTGATTATATTTTTTGGTAAAGAGGATTTTATTGCACTACAGTAGTTTTTAGTTATTATTATTATTAATAAAACAAAATATACATATTTTCGTATTTTATAGTTCATGGTCTTGTTTTTTTTGTTGGCCCTTTTTGTCGCTTTTTGTGTCTTTTTTAATCAGGCACAATTATAATATATTCAGCGAATATTCATTATTGGATATTTATCGCATATGGTACTAAAAATGTGTCCGTATACAGTCACGGTCAGAATAATTTACTGTATCTCTGGGCGGTCATAGGGCGTTAATAAACCACTAATTTAAGGCGAATTTTTCATAGTAAACTACTTATACCATGGTTATGGTTATCCAAACCACTCGTATTTTCACGTGTGTGGTTTGCAAACCACAATCAATTGTATTTGAAATGACGCATTATGTGTGACGTCATACTTAACTAAACCATAAACCATGTCATTTTTGCGATTGGGTTTTCTTACCATTGTAATTTGAAAATGAGGTTAGGGGGTCTTTGCTTGGTGAGGTCTGTGTTGGCTGATAAATTTTTACATTTTGAAAATACATTTTTTTGTGCATTTTCATTGTATTTATAAATTATTCTTTAAAGTGAGCCACGGGCCATAAAAAATCCGACAAAAAAAAAGTTATATATATCTAAGAGTCCTTAATATTTCCCAGTTTAATTTTTTTCGCATTTTAACCACCATTTATAAACCCGACGTTATCGTTCGATGTTGACCCTTATCTGGGATTCCAACTTCGAGTTTATAAGTGTCCATATCTCTGATTTTTTCATATCAATAGGTATACAGATTTATGTGGGTGTAAGTAATAATGCTGGATTATGCAGTGGTGGTTAACAAAGATCTTTTTATTATGAAAACAGATGACCCATTGGTGTTTGAAAATATAAGAAAAGGTACCTTACCTATGTATCTTATAATTTTCCTGTTGCCCGGCATTATTCGTAAATTTTGTTAGGTAGCATATATCATGGTACACTTGGACTTGAAGGTGTATACGAGTGTTTGAATAACTATGAATTGTCGAAAGGCTGATGGTGTTGCTTTATTTTTCATGGGAAATTGCCACAATAAAAATCTGTGAAGCATATCGATTTTTTTTGAAGAGACTAATTTTTGATAATTATGCAGTATACGGTTTTCTGCCATTTTTGATTTTTTATGAAAAATTCTTTATGGGGGCACCTACTAGGGTCCATACAACTCCAAATCCGCCAGCGCCGTTTGTTTTTTTTTTAATTTTTTTCACTAAAACAACCCAATCCAATATAGCCAAACCCAAAACAATCAAAAAACACATTACAACCCCCCCCCCCCGGCAAACTTTTTTCTCTTAAAAAAACCGGCTCCGGCGGATTTGGGACCCTAGGGACCCTAGTAGGTGCCTCTATAAAGAATTTTTCATAAAAAATCAAAAATGGCAGCAAACCGTACACTACATAATTACCTAATTTTTTTACTCGTTTTTGGTCTCTTTGTTTTTCTTTTCTGGCCCACGCGCATCTAAATGCTGTTGAAATTGTACTTCTAAATTTTAATAGGGAACCTTCGGTAGGTCTAGAGTCCATGTGGGTAAGCATTTTTGACATATTTGCATAACTGTCTCTAGGTTCGTAAAGCAGCACCATATAGTAGTACCTAGTAGTAGTTCTGGTCAGTGTTGCCAACTGTCCCAAGTTAAAAATACCTATATTTTAAGAAATTTTTCCCCAGAATCCCCTAGATTTTAAAATTAAAAAAAATATATGTTTAACAAAAATTGGTAAGAAGAGAAATAAAAACTAAAACATATAATTATATACAATTTTTATTAAAAAAAATACAAAACTTCATTTATTGGGAGCATACAACGGTTTGGTTGACATTAATTTTATGTGATCATTTGTGACATTAAAATCAATAATGTATTTTACCGCACATATACTCGGTAATTCCCTGAACACATGAACGATGCGCCGCCACTGTTCAGCTGAACCTATGTTATGGTAGGGTTTTAGCACAAGGAGGACAAAAAAGTCCTATAATACCTCGACTTTCCTAGCAAAAAAGTGCGCACAAAAAAGAAGAGAAAATCCCTACAATTTCCCTAGTAAAAAAAATTTTGCTCAATTGTCCCTAGAACTAGGGACAATTCCCTAGAGTTGGCATCACTGGTTCTGGTATGTCCAACCTTTTATTTACATAAAAGTGAGGTTAGAAGAAGACGAAATCACAGAACCTAAATTGGTATACTGTATTTGTCAACCAAATCAGCTGTTAACCACTGAGTTAACCGTGACGTCATTCCTGACGTCATTATCCTAACAAACCACAGAGTGGTTAGGGTCATGAAAAATTCGCCTTTATATATATATTACCGTAATTTTGATGCCACAAACACAAATTACCGTTACCGTATTCTTTTGCCCACAAAACAACAATTCCTGGTTTTGCAAATGCACTTTTACAAAAAAATTATAACCTGCTGCAGCTCTGCACAGAAATAAATCTGGTTGGTTGCAAAAAATAACCGAGCGGGTCCCGTTTAGACTCCGAAGTAAAGTATTTCGGTTCGGTTATTTTTGGATACGGGAGAAAAATAACCGATTTTGCCTACGGTATCCAATTTTGATGGTCTATTAACGCTCTAATCCTATTTCCAAATTCTCCGGATGAATTTTAATATGGCGGCTGGCAATTAAACACAGAAGCTAAATGGAACTGTCAGTGTCAAAAAACTGGTCCGTTCTAAAAACATCCAACCGATATTCACCCGAACTATGGTTTGAAATAACAACAATTTAATAATTGTAAAAAATATAAGCTGAACCTGCTTTCTCTAATTTATGTAACCATTTTATATCAATAAAAGTGTATTCTGACAAAAAATCTAGCTCCGCCCCTGGTTAACATTTAAAAAAAAATAAAAAAAACGCTTTGGTAAAAATGGTCACTAGTTACTAATAACTGAAAAAATAATCTTTTTTTTTAATAAATAGCGAGAAAATTGATGTGAAACATATAAAGTATTTTTTGTAAACATCTGTTACAATCCACAACTTGGACGCCACTGGTAACCAAGATTAATTTTGAAAATAACTTTGGGTACGTTTTAGTTTTAATAGGCCTACCAGAGATTGCGAAAATGCATATGCAAAATTATTTGCGAAATCCGGTCAAATCCAGGAGGCAAAAGAATGTAAAATACGCATAAATTTTGAAAAAAAAATCATATCTCCAAAACAAAAGAAAAATAAAAAATCTGAGAATTAATTTTGTTACCTGCCTGCTTGGTGACGGGGTTAACGCCGCGACTTTCAAGCAGGAGATGCCGGGTTTAAGCCCCGGATCGTGCATCAGGTGGTGGACTTATTCTTATAAAATTACAGAATTTTGTAAGATTAAGGCAAAACGCAGTAAGAAGCGGAGTAGGCCGAGTTAGCTAGAAGGCAGGCTAATTCGATTTCATACCGTTCCTTGGAAAGGACGTTAAGAGGACGGTCCCGTGTGATCCATATATTGATAGTGGAGCACCTTAAAGATCCCTAGCCCCGACAAAGGGGTTTAGGCTAAATTAAATCTTTCTAGGAAAAAGAAAACTGCCTTCCTAGGGGGTGCTCATCAGACCGGTTTGATGAGCGGGGTAAGGGGGGAACCTAGGGAAAATAAGTGTAAAATGTATCTTAGGCCCTACCCCTCTATTCACGCCGGTATCCAGGCCGGATGGGATCGGATATCACATAGAGGCGGACACACTTCCTAAGTCGGTAGACTACGAAAGTAGTTGATGACCCGTCCGATTTAGTTAATAGTGCCTACGGAACTCAAAAAAAGTGACGGTAATCAAATGAGAAGAGAGAGAGAGAATGAATTTTGTTAAAAATGATTTGATAACCAATATGATAATTTTAAATTTTTCCTATTTTTTTTTAATTTTCGTTAACTTTAAACTTTGACAAAAAAAACAGTACTTTTTGTAACACCTTCTATACCGAATAAAATACAAAATGGCAAACTTTGGTTTTAACCTTTTTTTAGAAAAAAATATCAGCTGTACTATACCAAAAACCCCATTTAAAAATAATAAAACCTAAAAAAGTTACAGAGATTTAAAATACTCTCCCATCCTTTAGATATACTTAATATTGTACCATAATTGGTATATACTTTGCATACGCTACAGATGTCCTAAAAGAAACCTTCTTTAATGGTGTTTCATTATATAGTATATGCTAACGAAATACTAGAATAACATTATTTTGATGTTCTGCTTTTACGGTACCAGAATAGCTTGTACACTAAAAGGACCAAATAATGTTTCAATAAGTGAAATATACTTTGCATATGATAAAGATGTTCTAATATTAACCTTCTTTAGTGGTACATCCTTAGCATATGCCAATAAAATACTTAGAGGCTCATTCTTTTGATGTTCTTTTATGTTAACAGAATAGCATGTGCGGTAAACTGACCAAAAAATGTTTAAAATTGATTAAGTTAAAGATGTACTCAAAAGGACCTGCTCAAATGGTACATTCATAGCATTTGCTATGGAGTTTCTTAATAGCATATACTTAAATAGTATGTACCAATTATCTGCTAAAGATGTACTCAAAAGGACATCTTCAAAAGGAGGTTTAACGCATATGCTACCCAATTTTTTTTTTATGAGTCCCTCCAGGGAGTGGACAACAAAAACCGTGTCGTCCGCATACCTCAGATTGTTGATATTAATCCCATTGACAGAGATCCCCTCGTCACATTCATCTAAAGCCTCTTGAAATATCCTGCCGGAATACAAATTGAATAACAGTGGCGATAAAATGCATCCCTGACGAACGCCTCTCAGGATTTTGATCTCGTCTGACGCGGTGGTATCGATTCTTATGTCGTGAGCACTTTGGTTCCGGCAAAGGTTGGCTATTATTCTGAGATCTCGTTCTTCTAGTCCTATTTCTTTAAGAATGTTGATCGGTTTTTCATGCTTGGCTTTATCAAAGGCTTTTTCATAATCGATGAAATATGCGTAAACGGTCACTGACATGTCCCGGCACCTTGGGTAAGAACCTTTATGCTGAATAGTGCCTCCATTGTTCCAAAGTCATTGCGAAAAACAAACTGAGAGTCACCCATCATTGTCTCGCACTTATTCTTTTGTGTATTATTTTTAAGAAGAGTTTAAGCACAGGGCTCATCAGACTAATAGGCGATAATAACCGCAGTTCTTGGCTTTCTCATTTTTGGGAAGTGGGACAAAAGTAGATTTCAACCAATCAGAAGGTATACTGCCCTTTTGGTAAATGAGGTTGAATAGCTTCAGCAGGATGTTCAGTGATTCTTCGTTCTGCAGTATTTTTAGAACTTCGATGTAGACGTCATCAGGACCACTAGCTTTCCCATTTTGAAGAAATTGATAGAGCACACTGGATTTCTGCCTTCGTAATGTCTAAGACTTGGCCCAGATAAGTTTTTTTCTAAAGTGTCCAGTATCAGAAATGGGAAAAATACTATCAGGAGATGTTGACAGAAACAAGAGAAGAATATATTAGGCTACAATAAACCGAAACAAACGTTGAAGGAAACGTACAAGAAATAACAACAGAGGAAATAAAGAAATCACTAAAAAACATGAAGAATGGAAAAGCCCCAGGTCTCGGAGGCATTCCAGTGGAATGACTCAAAAATGCCCCAGATACAGTATTTGACATATTAAAGACCATCTTCAACAAATTTTTGTTAAATCTGGAAGATCCACCAAATGAGTGAAAGATGGCATTACTCACATCAATACACAAAAAGGGGTCAAAAACAGAATGTAAAAACTACCGAGGCATTACTGTCACTGCTACCATTGGAAGGCTGCACGGACGGATAATCAAAGAACGACTTAATGGGTAGAAATAGGTGAAGAACAAAGTGGGTTCACTGCTGGACGATCATGTGTTGACAACATATTTACCATTAAGCATACTATAGAAAAAAGAAGAGTACGGAACCATTTGACCTAGAAAAAGCATGGACATGCTTTGTACAAGGGGCTAAAGTTTTAAAACCGACAAAAGGTCTCAGGCAAGGTTGTTGCTTATCGCCAACCCTCTTTAAAATTTATGTCAACGAAATACTTAAAGGATGGCAAAACAAATGTGCCGTCATGGGACTGGATATAAATGGAATCTTCCTGCATACGTTACTTTTCGCAGATGACCAAATCGTAATAGCCAACGGCACATACGATGTGGAATACATGATACGAAAGGTATATGAAACCTACAAAGATGCAGGCCTTAAGATAAACTTCTAGAAAACTAAGTATCTGTCAATTGATTCCCCTCAGCTTGATCTAGAAATAGAGGGACATGAAATTCAATCTTGTGAAGACTATACCTATTTAGGAGTGAGAATAACAAAAAGAAGGATCCATCAGCAATAAAGAAATAACCCATCGCATCAATCAGGGAAAACAAGCAATAAATAAACTAAACTCTTTTCTGTGGTCAAATAATATCCAAAAACGAACAAAAAAAAGAATAAAATCAATGAATAGCAAGCTTTCCCTCAAAAAAGGTAATGGTAACCGTAGATCCGGATTTCGCACTTGTGGTGCTCATAAGTACGGTGCTAGGAATTAGGAGATGAAATGATGATGGAAAAATATGACACAGGATTCATGTAAAAGACAACCATCTGTCAAATTATCTTTACAGATATCCTAAGCTCTGGAGTTGATAAATTTAAAAAGGATTTAGTGAGGGTGAATAAATAACAAAATCAATGAATAGCAAGCTTTCCTTCAAAAAAGGTAATGGTAACCATAGATCGGGATTTCGCACTTGTGGTGCTCATCAGTACGGTGCTAGGAGATGAAATGATGATGGAAAAATATGACACAGGATTCATGTAAAAGACAACCATCTGTCAAATTGCAGAATCGGCAGATGTACCTTCAATTTGAAGAAAAATTAAGCGTCTCTACGGAGACAGATATAATTATCTTTACAGATATCCTAAGCTCTGGAGTTGATAAATTTAAAATTTAGTGAGGGTGAATAAATAACAAAATCAATGAATAGCAAGCTTGATTTTGTTATTTATTCACCCTCTCTAAATCCCTTTTTAAATTAAAAAAAAAAGAATATTTGGAACTATTGTACATAGTATACTATTATACATGGGAGGTAACAAAAAGGGGGTCCCATAGTTTGTACAAAAATACATTTTACAAAGCGTATTTAACACAAACGTACATTGCGCAAACAATACTTTCCGCAAATCGTAAAGTAGCATAACAATACATCGCACAAAGGATACTTTTTGCAAACCGTACATCGTACAACTCGTACTTTCTACAAACAATACATCCTACAAATCGTACAGTTTAGAATCCGTCCGACATACAATTTTTGTTCTCTGCTGTTTTAATTTAAACTCAGAATAAATATACAATCTTAGAAGGTGAAGACATATTCTTTTTTTTTTAATTTTATAAAAAATATAGGTTTAAAAAAAATATAGGTATACAGAATCCAAAAAAATCGAGACATGAATATGCAGTGTGGCTACTTTAAAGAAATTAAATGCTCTAGAGCCTTAGGATATAATATGAGGATAAAACGCACCCCCCCCCTCCCCCTTAAAAACATGTTTATGGTCACATTTTGACTTCAAATTAAGTTTTTTTATTACTTATCCTTAACCCCCCCCCCCCCGAAGTCAATTTCTGAGTGTGACTGAAAATGAAATGAAATTTTTCATGGGATTTGCGTCATATCAAATTTGTTTTTTTTTTAAATGTGATGATACCTATACCTATGGTACACTAATTTTGTGACACATTAACTGCAATGTTTTTTTGATGTGAGTTAATTTTTAATTAAAAAAAAAAACCTTTAGATATATAAAAATCAAATTACTATTGCTTTTTTCTTCGGCAAAATAGATTTTTTTTAGCTGTAGGTTGTTTTACCTCTTTATACAGTGTGTCTCAAAAGTCTGGAATAATGGATTTTTTGGGAGAACGCTTTTAAAAAAAAAACATATATACGAAAAATAGCGGGTTCGAAAAATGTATAAGTACTCTTTATACACGGTGGACACCCTGTATTGTGTAGTGTTGGGTATTTTTGAAAAGCTTATTTTTAAGGATTCAGAAAATGAGATAATATACAGGGTGTCCACTTTAAAAAAGAGTGTCGTATTTTAATTTTGGGACACCCTATATATAAAATGGTATACATTTTTCGAAAGCGCTTTTTCTACCTAAAAATGATCCTAAATAAGTTTTCTTTTCAAAAACCCATAGTTATCCCAAAAAATCCATTATTCCAGACTTTTGGGATACACTCTGTATAGTTGAGTAAGTTTTTAGGAAAATTCGGTCAATTCAATTTTTAGACATATTTTATGGTCTATTTATTTTTAGCCACTCATACATAGTATGGAGGCTATTGGGTTTGTCAAAAATACCTAAATACAAATAAATTTTGTCATGTTGTCTGTCTGTCGGTCTGTCTGTCGGTAACACGATTACTCAAAAACCGCTAAACCGATTCTTATAAAATTTGGTACCAAAATTCTTTGTCACCCTACGCAGAGTTGATTAGTTTTTGGTGGGGGTGGGGGGTTGGCAAGACGATATTAGGGGGGATTAAACTTAACTCACGAACCGTATAGCAGCTAGCGACAAGCGGTTTTCACAATATAGGATAGATAATTACATCTTCAACCAAAAATTTTGAAAATAAATTTGATTTTTTTTTTTGGTTGAAAATCCAACTATGTAAGGTAATATGAAAACCGCGTGTCGCTTTTGGCAAGAGGGTTGGATGAGGGGATTAAGCTTTTAATAAAATTGTAACTTCACGAACCATACGTATCAGCTAGCGACACGCGATTTTTACACTAAGATAGATAATTGCATTTTCAACCCAAAAACAAAAAAAAAATAAATAAAATTGAAACAAAATATTTCAATTTTTTTATTTTTTTTTAGATTTTATGTATTGCTGTATGTGCTCATTTGTCTTTTTAAACGGGCTTTCCAACAAGGTTCCAAAGTAGTATATAATCCTTTTAAAAAAATTAAGTGTGTTAGAGAGGTGTCACCCTTTAAAAGGGGAATTTTTTATATGACTGGAACGCCCATAAAAAAATCTCAGTTGTCGTGTTTTTGCGTTTTATCCGCATATTTTTTCTACAAACACAAATCGTCGAATAACTCATAAGATCGTGCCAACGTCGGTATAACGTCGGCAGTGCGTTAGCGATGCGTTGGCCCGATTTTATGTCCTGTGTTATCCTGAGGCTCTAGCGAAATTATTCCAGTTAAAATTCCCACCCTATATAGGAGGGCCCAAGGATATTCTGATGGTATACGAAAACTTCTCCTCCAAAGCTGACAGCAAATAGTGTAACTTATTTATTCCCACGACGACGTTTTTCTATCCTGCATAGAAATCGGTTCACTCGATTACGATTTGTAGTGCCACATAGATCCACACAAACACAGACAGCAGGGTCCTAAAGTGAAACCTATGACGTCAAATTCGTTGCTCATCATGAATATCTCCTAAACGAAAAGGTTTAAAATAGGGAAAAGTTGCGCAAATTTTATGCTTTGCTGAAAACTAAGAAAAGTTTACAAATTCCGGATAGTTCTGGAGAAAAATCCGTATTCTTTAATTTTAGTATTTATTTTTCTGCGCCCTTATTCTTTAAAAGCTGTCAAAAAATGCTTAAAAATTATTTTAAAAGGCACTTTTTCAAAATCTACCTGACAGGTTCGTTTTTGAGATTTGACATTGCAGTGTGAGAGGGGAGCTCTGGCAAGTTCATTTTTGGTTCATAAAGGATGACAGATAATATTTTGCAACCTTATTTTGACAAGTCACCTGAATTTTTGGGTTACTTGACCATCATTAATTAATTAATTATTGTGTCTACATAAAATCCAAACACTTATCTTTCGACAAAATAATTATGATAATAATTTCAGTTCCCAGAAGTGATGATCAAGTTAAATTGGTATATAAATGTAGATTATTATGTAATAAGACACCATAGTTGAAAATTTAGATGACTGATTGATTAAAAAGTCATACAGACGAAGCATCAAGGCAAATAAAGGAAGCCGAAACAGACACAAATTATTTACATGTACAGGATGATTTTTTTTAAAAAATATTTTGGAACTGAATCTATATAATATTTTTTCTACTAGCGTGCGGAAAACTTACTGGTACTTTTCCGCACTCAACCAAAATAAAATATAAATATATTGCTATATTTTTAAAAATTTTCTTTTTTGTGTTAGGTAAACGTTTTAGTAAAATTCCTTTTATTGGGTTAAATGCGAGTAGAAAAAATATTGTACCCTGCAACTCGCGTAAAGCGACTTTTCCGGACTTGTTAGGTAAACTAGCTACTATTTATTTCCACGACCGTGCGGGAAACACCCCTTTCCCGCACGTATTTTAGTTTGTAAAGTATCACTTTCCCGCACGCAGTACGGAACAGATTTTACTCATTTTTTTTACAACTGGTAGGAGAAAAAATATTTATCCTAACTCATGTGTCAAGTATCTTTCCCATCCTTGCTGCTTTCCCGAACTCCGGTCCGCGTTCGTCCTCAGACCAACGGATGTCCCGTGTGGGGAAGATTAAATTTTCGCACAAGTTATATAAGATAAAAACTATTTTTAGATTTTGCGCATTGTTAACAGTGCAAAATATAACTTTGCCGCACTAGTGCGCAAAAATAGTGCGAAAAATCTTTGCGCCCTGTAATCGTAATGTCAAAACCAATTCTTCGCATTGTCTTGGTTGCACAGTTAGCATAAGGGAGGGGGACATTTTTGGGGGCAATCCCAATTTTTTTATACGATCTACTGTTTTTGATACCAAATTTTAAATCTTTATAAAATTTGCTTTTTAAAGATACCACATATTATACGGTTTGCATATCTAGTTTTCATATTTTTTATTTAAATTTTTGAAAGCGATTATCTCACAAACTAAATATGATGTTGAGTGTCATTTTAAAGAGTTTTTTGAGAGAATCTACAGATAGTAATATTTTTAAAATTAAGCCCCTTTATCAACATTTTTGAATAAATGACGTAAAAATGACCAAAAATGGATAAATTGCATTTATAAATGTGTAATCGCCCAAATGCTACCATTTCTTAATTTTCCTTAAAAAATCCTTTAAAATGACACCGAACATTCTAGGGTACCTTATTTAGTTTGTACGCCTTTTCCGCAGTCATTTGCGTGTGGAAAGTAGCAATTTTCCGCACAGCGTGCACGAAAAAATTTTGCTTGCGAAAAAAATATCACTCACGCAAAAAGAAATTTCTACGAGGTTGAGGCAAATAGGATTTTGCGCATTGGGCGTTACGTTACTATGTCACACTAGTTTTCCACATTATTTCAATGTTATAATAATATATAATAAAAATTTTATGAAACACGTTTTTTATGGACTATTTTATACTACTTTCCTTACGCTCTTAGAAGAACAATTGTTCCTAATGCTTGCAGAAATCATTTTTTTCCGCAGTCGACTGCTTGACCGAACTTCTAAGTCCTTCGGCCAATGAGGCAGTCTCGTACGGAAAAAATGGCTTTTCCGCGTGCATATTTTTTTTACAAAATTATGCACAGCAACAAGATGTTTTTAATTTTCCGCACGCCCTTAGGCAAAACGTTGCATCTAACACGAGCGTAAAGTAGGCCCGGCGCTAGATTGTTGGAAGCCCGAGGAATTTTTTAAAATACCGCCCCTGATTAAAGGATTCTTAATTTTATTTTTAAGTTACCCATTTAAAAGGGAAAAAATATATTGAATAATAAAAAATCCTTATTTGCCAGGGGCGGTCGCAGTGCCTCTGACTCCCCCCCAATTAACACCCCTGACTGAGATAATTTTTTTTTATACACCAGTATACTATTTGGGACAATACAATTTTTTATAGTGGGTATAAGATTTTCTTTAAATCCCAGTAAAAAAAATATAGATGTGATATAAATCGATTACAGAGAGAGAAATAAAATATTCTTTTTTTTTTAATATTCGCGTAACATATGCTAAGAACCTTCTTTAGATAAAATTTTATAAATTTTATTTGCCACACCTTTGACAAATACCTGAAAAATATAATATTTTAAACAATTTTCTGTCTATATTTTAAAAAAATTCGCCAGCGCCGCTATAACGTCATTGGTTGTTACAATTTTAGTTAAGTAATTTTAAACAATTTTTATCAGCAACATTATTTAACAGTCGTAAAAAATTAGAATAATTTTGAAAATTTGCGCCTTCGCCGTATTTACAAGCAGATTTAGAATTAAAACTAGACCCAACGGAGAATTCCACCTCTGCAAACCCAACCCAAACACCTACTAAAGCGCCCCTCCCCTTTGAAATCGGCTTTACAAAAATTCTACAATTTTTGAACCATTTGAAACAGGATCTAACAACATAAAATCGTTCTTTTTCATTATGTTTTTGTAATTTTCTTGGATTTCTGTGAACATGACATTCAGAAAAAATACCGGTGAGGAGGCGCCAAATTTATGTCAACAGCAGTCGCGTGCGGAAAAGATTAACTTTCCGCACTGGTTATATATAATAAATATTTTGATGTGTTTTTTGAGTGTACTTTATAAAAACCAACCCTTTAAATATAAAAAAAATGGGCACTTTTAAGACGATTTTAGAATGGGCACTAATTCTTTACTAGGTTTTGTGGTCTCTGAGTAATTATAAAAAAAGGAAAAATTAGTAAGTATGCATTTTTTGTCTACCCTCATTTTTTCACGAGTCATCAAAAAAAGTCGACAGTACCTACTCCGCTACATCTGCACCGTTATGAATTAAAAAGCCAGTTAACTCCTTCTCTCCTGTGTCTTTAGCCTACAGTTTGGTATTCATATGGCCGCGACATTAGGCCAAATTTAAGGATACTAAAACTATAAAGAGTTTTTAACTGACTTTTTACTTGAGATAGTGTTAGCTAAACATGGCGGTTCAAAGATAGTCGATGCGATTTACAAAAGCTGCTTTTTTCTTATGTGCATGGTTCGGCTAATTTTTTTATATTTACTTAAATATGCGGCACTACCACCAACACGGTGAGCCAGATATTAGGCCGTTTTTTACTAAACTTTCTTCGCTTATAGAAAGCAATGGGTCTTACATTTTTGATGTTAGGTCTAATACCCGTATATGTATAGAGGGTAATCCATAGAATTGTGCGCCAAAGAAAAAAGTTTAAAACTCGTGAAATATATATACTTTTTTAAGCTCTTACAAAAAAACTATACCGCTAAGGCAACATCCTTTAGGAACAATATAGTTATATATAGTTATTTAAAGAGTTCTTACTTTAGCACATACATGGTATAAATTTTTGAAATCAGCAACAATTTAAAAATAAAATTTATACAAAATCAGAAAGTTGATTTCAAAATTTGACATATGCCAGTGGCGCACTGAGGGAGAGGGGGATTTAAGGTCAACGCCTCCCTCCCGAGAAGCTGGTTACAGTTGGTACAATCAAATAACAACAGAAATAAAATAGTTAAGTATATAGAGAATAAAATACAAGAGCCTAGACCTTAATTTTTAACAATTAAAAATCTTTAAAAAATCATAAATTACAAAATTTTTCGGCTGCAGCACCTTTGATTTTTAAGATTTCGTATCAAAATGGTCTTTCTAATGTAATTTTATCAAAACATTCTGCGTGCGATTTGGTGTCAAAAATCGTATTTTAAGTCATTTTCGCAAAAATTTTCGCCTGCTGCGCATTTTACCATTTTTGCAAACACAAAAATCAGTCACTTAAAGTAAATATTTCAACGCATCGGTATCGATATACCAACCGCGTTTGAAATAAAGCCAATATTTACGATTTTACTTTAATTTTAAGTCAAAAATTTCATTTTAAGCGTTATTTACTCAAAAAATGATGATTTTTACATCAAATTTTGGGCAAATAAACCCAATCAATTATGGTCAGACTTTTACTTCAAATTATTTTTTTTTAATTTTTTTTAAATCTTTACCCCCCCCTCCCCCCCTCCCCAATACCAATATGGTATGGGGGACTATTAAAATCGTTAAATTTTGACTTTGCTTAATTTTATCAAAAACTAAGGTTCCAAAACACCTTATTCGACGAAAAAAAAAGTTGTCTGTCGGTCTGTTGTCTGTCTGTATGCACGATAACTCAAGAACGCCTTAATCGATTTTAACGAAATTTGGGACAAAAATCCTTTTTCGGCTGGAACTGATTAACTTTTGGGTAGGGTGGTTGAAGGGGGGAAAAGGGGTATAAAATATTTTAAAAAAATTTAACTTTGGAACAAAAGCAAGTAGCGATATACGGTTTTCAGATTTAAGTTTCCATTAATATGAACTACAAATTTTGTTATAAAAATCGAAATTCGTGGGAGCTTTAGTTTCCGAGTTATTTAAAAAATCGTTAAAATATATTTTAAAAAAATCATAACTTTAGAAGTAAAGCAGCTATTGATGTGCGGTTTTCATATTTTGGTTTTCGTAAATAGTATCCAAAAATTTTGTTATTAGGGTCAAATCTTTCAAAGCTACAGTTTTCGAGATATTTTTATTTTCTTTCAACATAACATAATTGATTGTATGGTGTATTATCCGTGCTTTCTAACATCAATTTTTTAGTACACCATACCAATATGGTATGGGGGACTATTAAAATCGTGAAATTTTGACTTTTCTTAATTTTATCAAAAGTGAGGTATTAAGGTTCCAAAACACCTTAATCGACGAAAAAAAAAAGTTTTCTGTCGGTCTGTTGTCTGTCTGTACACGATAACTCAAGAACACCTTAATCGATTTTAACAAAATTTGGTAAAAAAATCTTCTATCGGCTGACCATGAACTGATTAACTTTTGGGTAGAGTGGTGGGGGGTTGAAGGGGGTAAAAAGGGATAAAATATTTTAAAAAATTGTAACTTTGGAATAAAAGCAAGTAGCGATATATGGTTTTCAGATTTAAGTTTACATGAATATGGACTACAAATTTTGTTGTAAAGTCCAAATTCGTGGGAGCTTTAGTTTCCGGGTTATTTTAAAAAACGTTAAAATATATTTTAAAAAATACATATTTAAAAAATCATCACTTTAGAAGTAAAGCAGCTATTGATATTCAGATTTTGGTTTTCGTCAATATTACCCAAAAATGTTGTTATAAAATTCAAATCTTTCAAAGCTACAGTTTTCGAGATATTTTCATTTCCTTTTAACATAAAATAATTGATTGTATGGTGAACTATTCGTGCTTTCTAGCACCAATTTTTTTTCTACGAATTTAAAACATTTCAGCTAAAAAAATTACTTCATAGGGACCGTTTTTTTATGTTTCCAATAACAATTCTATTTTGATTCGCTGCATATTCAAACGTAAAATCGAGTTTAAAGCCTGCAATTAAGGATTTTAAAAAATTTCAAACGTATCTCCTATTTATATATGAAATCTGGTGTTAAGTTAAAAAATGTAAGTTGTGGTTCGTAAAATAAAGGAAAAAAGTGGCAAAGTGTTAATTTACTTTGGAGCTGTAATGTTTAGAATATTTTTATACCTACCCCCCACCCTGAAAACTTTTCTTACGACGCCACTGGACATAACGTATACGCTATGTCCAGTGGCGTAGTAAGGTACCTATAGGTACCGAAAATGTTGCTTTGCTTCTTTTTTAAAAAAGGGTTAAAAACATTAAAAAAGTACCATTTCGCGAGTTTTAAGATTATTTTTTTTGACTTCTTCTGTACAAATTCAAAATTTTACACTAATTAAATAAAATAAATTTTTGGGAATCGTTTTTAGGATAACACGAATCGAGTTCAAAAATAAGGGATTGTGAGGAGCAATATCAACCATAATTCTTGTATAGCTTACCCTGTACATGCGGTTATAGTACTTAGCATCAAAAATGTAAAGTCCATATAAGTAGGAAGGCGTTTTATTTTCATCTGACATTAGGTAGTTATATATTTTCTTTTAAAGTTAAGTAAAAAAATTGGTGCTACAAAGCACGGATAGTCCACCATACAATCAATTATTTTATGTTGAAAGGAAATGAAAATATCTCGAAAATTGTATCTTTAAAAGATTTGAACCTTATAACATAATTTTTGGGTAATATTTACGAAAATCAAAATCTGAAAATCGCATAACAATAGCTGCTTTACTTCTAAAGTTATTTTTTTTATATATATTTCAACGTTTTTTCAAATAACTCGGCAACTAAAGCCTCCACGAATTTGGAAATTTGTAGTCCATATTCCTGGAAACTTAAATCTGAAAACCGTATATCGCTACTTGCTTTTGTTCTAAAGTTACAATTTTTTATTTTATCCTCCTTTTCCCCCCTTCAACCTCCCACCACCCTACCCAAAAGTTTAGGGTCAGCTCAGTACCCACTCCATACAGGCCGATCAACTTCTACCGATTTAGTGTCCTTTAATCCACTTTCGCCGCCATTTTCACTCAAAAGTGACAGAAAATAATCCATTAATAGTTTTCTGTCAATATATATGGCGGCGAAAGTCGAGAAAAGGACACTAAAACGGTAGGAGTTGATTGACCTATGTGGAGAAGGTAGTGGTCAGCCGATGGAGGATTTTTGTACCAAATTTCGTTAAAATCGATTAAGGCATTCTTGAGTTATCGTGCATACAGACAGACATCAGACAACGGACATCCATCTTTTTTTTTTCGTCGATTAAGGTGTTTTGCAATCTTAGTAACTAATTTTTGATAAAATTAGGAAAAGTCAAAATTTCACGATTTTAATACCCCATACCATATTGGTATAGTGGACTAAAAACGTCCATTCTCCTAACGTTTACCCCTAATTTATGAATCAACCGCCTTTATGACGAGAATTGCTCGTTGGGACCCCCTCTACAACAGATATTATCTACATATAAATAAAATTAGGTGACACACATTCCACATAACAAAATGGCAGGGTTCTTTATCTCACAGAGGCATTTTTCATATGAAAATAACAACCCCTAAGGGATAGAGATACAGCAATTTAAAGTTTTATACTCCACAAAAAACTGCCTAGATGCTCCAAAACCAGGATGCGTCACGTAATGCGTTTTTACAGTGAAGCTGGTAGTAGATTTAAAATTATTTTTTAAATAACAAAAACATCCTCTAACATTCTTTTTATTCTGAGCTCAGATTTAAACAGCTGTCAGTCGAGCACAGAACATAATTTGTATGTTGGACGGATTCTAATACATACGAATTGTAAGATGTATTATTTGTAGAAAGTACGAGTTGTACGATGTACGGTTTGCAAAAAGTATGCTTTGTGTGATGTATCGTTATGCTATTTTATGATTTGTCTAAAGTATTGTTTGTGCGATGTATATTTGTTTAAAATACGTTTGTAAAATGTATCTTTTGTATTAATTATAGGGACCCACAAAAAGAGATAGACAAAGGTTAGAGGCGGCCGAAATGGACTTCTTACGAAGGAGTTGTAGGGTGTCAAGGTTGCAAAGAATAACGAACAATGAAATAAGACGGAGAATGGCAGCAGAAATACCTATAACGGAGGAAATTGAGAGACGACGACTGACATGTAAGAAATGGAAGAAAATCGATGGCCCAAAAAATGACTAAAATGGCAACCACAATGCTGGCGAAAGCGCGGAAGACCACCAGAAGAGTGGTTAAAACAAACAAGAAAGGACATGGAGAGACGGGGATTAGAAGATGAAGATTGGCGGGATAGAGAGGCATATATGGAGAACAGGATACGAGAGACGGCCAACGATGCTGTAAAAACTCGCTTATATATATACATATGTCCAGTATCAGCTTACCCTGTGCGTTATGTAAAGTCGCCGCACTTCTGCAGATACCTGCTGCCTTTTTTATCTTTTTGTGCATGTTTAAAGTATCGTGTTTTGCTTCCATTGCTTCTGTTTCTTGGCATTGTTCGGAGAGGCATTTCTCTTTTGCTTCTCTTATCTTGTTTTTAATTATGCGGTTTTGCGCCCGGTATTCGTTGTTCTTGCCCTTGAGTGTCCGTCTTTTTTCCGACAACCACGGTTTCTTCTTGTTGTTTCGTTGAGGTTTAAGTATTTTGTTGGTACTCTCTGTGACAGCATTTTTTATATTAGACCACAGTTGATCAGTCTGTGTTGCCTCACTTATGGGTATCGCTTCAAGTCTGAAATTCAGTTCTTGTTTTAGTTTGCTGACTATATTTATGTCCTTTAGCTTTGACATATCTGGCTTATTATATTTCTGGGTTTTATCAAGCATCTTTTGGTGTAAGTCTTGTTGTTGCAACAACTGGATAATGGTCGGAGTTTATGGATATGTTTTTGCAGACTTTATGCAGTTTCTGTCTATTTGATCGCGAATAATTCTTCTTCTGGCTGGAAGCTTAAAGAAGGTGTTTGATATATACAATGAAATCTTGTTCCTGGCAGAACTGAACTAGCCGGTCTCCTCTATCGTGTGCTGTTCCTAATCCGTATCTCTCGTGATGTACACTTGATTTTAAAAAAAAACGCATACATGCAGTCTCAAAATTGGCCTTTCTAAAAGTGTATAATATACAGGGTTCCTAAGCAAATCCTTAGGGGGCCAAGCAGCCGTGTATAAGACGCAAATCCATTCCAGGTTGTTGTTTTCTAATGTTTTCCATTTTCATACCTTTAGGACTGGAATAAAAATTGTTTTTGCTCGACTTTAATACCAAACTGTTGAAAGCTATCGTAAAAAATATTTTTCGGCTTTTCATTTTGTAACCATTGTCCTTACGCACTGTTTACAGGCTGGGGACTGAGATACATGCAAATGCCTAACCTAAAGCGTTCACACACGGCCGGATGTATTTCCGTAGAAACTTTATCAAGCAAATAGGACGGGTTGACGCCTTCGAACGCCCAACCTGGGTTTTGCACTTTGATTCGAAATCAAAAAGGAGGAACAGTCAGATGTGGGGCCGTGCACAAATTACGTAACGGTGATTTTACCAATTTTTGACCCCCTCCCTATGTAATGTTTTGTAACGGTTTGGCACGCCACTCCCCTAATATTACGCAACGATTTCAACACCACTACCCCCCCCCCCCCCCCCAAAAAAAAAACTTCACTTATTTTCATTCCAAATTTTCTTAGTTTCACAAAAATGCAAACTCTGTCGAAAACCCCCCTCCCCCCTACGTAACGTTTTGTAACCCCCCTCCCCCCATGACCATTACGTAATTTGTGCACGGCCCCTGTAGTTCCAGTGGAGGAGGGCAAGAAAATTGATATTTTTTTCTTAAAAATTATACTCTTTAGACCTATTTCTTTGCGTTCCCGAAATTACGTAATTTTTGAAAAAAAATTGTAAGCGGCGCCATTTTTATTTCGTGCTTTGTTTTTCTAACATTTTTGCGTTCGCCTAATTTAATTGAAAAATTTTTGCCTGCGGCGCCCTTTATCTTCTCACTCGAAACCAAGATCCCCCGTTTTAGGAAAACTGATCCCGTCTCTGTTTCTAAATTTTTTAGAATAAAAGTAGAGTATGACCATGGGGGAAACAATTTTTTTCTACGGTATGACGAAAATTTGGAGAAAGTTGAAGAAAAAAAAAAAAAAGTGGCAGAGCTCAAGTTTTTCGTAAAAAAAAACGTTTTTTGTAAAGAAACAGAGCAAAATAAATCTTTTCACCCCTTTTCGGGTGTTACAAATATTGGCAGCCCCTTATTTGTCGGCATTTCGAATATCAAAGGAATATTCGCATGTGTGCTATGCTACTTTACTGTTCCAAATTTCATTAAAATCGGTTCAGGGGAAAATGTTTCAAAAATGAATCGCAAGATTTGATAGACAGTAAGACCACAGAGTACCGTAGGTGATCCGTGATAATGGTTTCCTTAGCGATGTGCCTTGGTGCATGACGTTCATTGTTTTCGTATTTTTCGTAAATTCTTTTTGAAAACTGGCGGGAATGGCCTAATTTTTACGCAAGAATAATTAGATTTTTTCAATATTTTCCGCTATTTCTCTTTAATTTTGGATAAAAAACGAACAGAAATATTTTTTTGCACCCGTGTTAAAAAATAGTAGTTTTAATAACTAGTGGCTAAAATAGTGCTTTTTTTACAAGCGTTGGTTTAAAAAACGAGCGCAGCGAGTTATTTAAAAACGAGAGTAAAAAAAAGCACAGTTTAGCCGCGAGTTAACACTATTTTTTTAATAACTTTATCAAAAAATCCAAGAAAATCAGGAAAATACTTTTAAAAATTTCGAACGAAGAGCACTTCTCGCATGAAATAACAGTGGTGGTTTCCATGGCGATGTGCCTTTTTATTCGGTGACGTTCATTATTGCGACATTTTAATCTATGCCAGTTTGATATTTGGACGATAAGATTTTTTCCTAAAAACTTGGTGAAAACTGGCGGAAATTGCTTAATTTTTAGGCAAGAATAATTAGATTTTTTCAATATTACTATTTTCGACTATTTCTTTTTAATTTTGGGTAAAAAACGGACCGAAATCTTTTTTTGCACCCGTGATCAAAAAAAGTTTTTTTGCATCGTTAAGCTTTAGTTATCTGCAGACAGTTACTAAAATCATGTTTTTGATGAAGGTATGAAAAAAAAGTTTAATTTTTTTATCACAGACTCTCGAAGTTTGACATTAACTTCTTTATTTTAGATAAACCACCCTGTATATTTTTTAAATTTAGAATGGCCTTTTCATCCTGTTAAGAGTAACGTGTTGAACGAAGAACCACCTAAATACCTGTCTAACACATTGTACTTATGGGAAAGCGTTTTTCATTTTATTCGAGAACGGTCCAAAATAAATTCAACATATTATATATTTTTGGAATCAGAAAAAAAGCCATTCTAAATTTAAAAAAATATACAGTCATCTATTTAAATTAAAGAAGTAAATGTCAAAATTTGACAGTTGTGAATCACCCTCCATACTCTTGGAATTTATTAACTGTCGGGGTATTACCCAGATGAGTACTTTTTTAAGTCGTCTGTGTTCACCAGAGCGTTGAACGAACAGCTTACCAGAGTGATAGGAGCTGAATAACCTTCTCAAAGGTTGAGTATGCAATAAAAATAAAATGTTTTCATAAACAAATTAATTTATTATTATGTTTAATCAACGCACAAGGAAATTGTGTTGTAACTTTGTAAGTTCGGTGGTATTTCACTTGCGGTGAAAAAATTGCTTATTCATGCAATCCGTTTTGTGTATTTAGTGCTTTTGATGCTAATTTGATTGGGCTAGTACAGTGGTGGTACCAGGAGGGGGGCGGTGGGGGCGATTGCCCCCCCTTTTTTCGAGAATTTATTTAAAAAATCGCCAGTTTTTCATAAAAGAGTAAAAAAAGTTACATTTTAATTTTAGAACTTTTGCACGAAATTTTTTCTTTGCATTTACAAAATTTTGCCCTCACGCTCCCTTCCTTTTGGAAAAGCAGCGACCGCCACTAGCTAGTAACATGTGCGTCATTTATTCACATTTCTCTTGGGGGGGGGGATACCTAATTGTAATACTAAAAAAATACTAAAAAAAATATTACTCAAATAAACATAAAAAACAAAACAAATTTTTTGGTAAAACATACATTCAAAAAAACAAAAAAGCTTAGACCTAATTAATGTTATAGTGGGTAACGGCGATGCTTATTGCAGCAAATTCGTCAACTAGTTGTCCAGATCAAACCCTTTGACCATAAGTTGTGTGAGGTCTCCAGAGTGAAGATTATTCATAGTAAGACATTCTTCACAAATTTTATTTGAAATCCGCGACCGGTTTCGGCTAAAACGTCATTATTAAGGGGGGAGTTGGATCACAAAATCTGTCAAAGTAAAACCGAAGTAAAAACATGCTAAAAATAATTAATTTAAAAAACTTACCTAACACATTTACATAGTGCGGTATATAACACAGTAACATAGACACATTCGGAGGGGGGGGGGGGCGCCGCTGGATAGTAATATCTGTATAATTGGAGTTGTCAGGTAAAAATTTAAAAATATAATCGAATCGATTTAAATATAAAAAGTGCCCATTGACTGACTAGTTTTTAATCGGCTGGAATTCCTGCATTCTTTGTTATTACCTCATAGCATGATTCCGTGTGTCTTCATGGCGGGTTTTACAGTGCGCCCATTCAAGACTGAAAATAAAATTGAATTAAATAACAGCAAATTGAGTATTATAATGTGTAAACAACTTTTTATGGTCAGAAGAACTGTTTGAACAATAATGCCTATTAAATGGCATTTTGTTTTTTTTATATTTCCAATTGATATCATATCATTTTGAATTTTTCTGCTTTTTTACATTATTTTGCATTTATAGGGCTGCCATTATGTAAACATTCTTGTCGCATTTTTACATTATTTCACACTGTTTCAATTTTTTTACATTATTTAGCATTATTTTAGGATTATTTTGTTGATACCGTAAGATATAAACCTAAGCTCTGCCTAAGATATGTTGATGATACTTTTAAATCATACATATATAGGCGAAACAAAAAAACCGGCCACTATCTGTTAGGCTTAAGGAACGTCAGACGAATACCCAGATGACGTTCCCTCTAAGGTTAGTATATCGATGGTAGGTCCCATTATAAGTATCCCTAGCGTAGTCGAATCGTATATCTAAATAACTATGTATGGTCTGGGTTCGATTTCTAGCCAGTGAGCTTGGCTAATGATCTTAAGATGAATAGAAAATCCCAGTATAAAGGAAAAATACATATAATTTTTACACTCTTAAATTTAAATAAAAAATAATCCCAGCAAACACAAATCGTCGACATTGAATCGGGCCAATGTCGGCAGTGTGTCGGCATCGGCGACTACACTCTGGCCCGATGTTGGTCAGATTGCGATTATCAGTTTTCGGTCGATAATCGACAACTGACGGAGGTCCACATTACTACAGTCGACTTTATGCCGACACCACTTTAGGACCGACGATGGTCCGATTCGAACTTTGTTTAATCGATCGAAAATCGGCAACTGACGATGGCCCTATTTACTATAGTAGACTTTATGCCGACGACCACTTTATCTGCTTTAGGGCCGACGACGTTCCGATTGGAACTTTGTTTAATCAGACGAGAATCGGCAACTAACGATGGACCGATTTACTATAGTCGACTTTATGCCGACGCCTACTTTATATGCTTTAGGGCCGATGACGGTCCGATTGGAAGTTTGTTTAATCGGTCGAGAATCGGCTACTGACGATGGCCCGATTTACTATATTCGATTTTATGCCGACGACCACTTTATCTCCTTTAGGGCCGACGATGGTCCGATTGGAACTGTGTTTGATTGGTCGAGAATCGGCAACCAACGAAGGTCCGATTACGTCACCTTAAAATTTTTAAACTGTTTAATAGTTTCTTCCTAGTATGTAGAGATGGCGCTAATGTCACCATATTCCCTGTACAGTGGAAGATAATATTATATTTTTGCTTTGCTCATTAAATGCAAAGATATTTCAAAACTAGAATGCGAACTTGACAAGATGGTGGTACTTCTTTACAAGAATCGGCTCTTCTGCCACTTAAACCAGCCCGACTTTGCACTTAGGCACTGTCGGGCCGCTTAAAGCTGCCACCGACGGACCTCCGTCAATCGCCAACGTTAAACCGCTTTAGGAAACCAATGTCGGACTTGAATAGTTTACCGATGTAGGCCGAGACCAGCTTGCCTACGTTAGACCGACCAAACTAAGCAGTTATGGGCGGATGGTCGGTACCATGTGGTTAAACTATATCGGACCTTAATCGTACGGCGACGGTATGCTGATGTCAGCAAAAAGTAAAATTTACCATTGGTCCGACGACGGGCCACACTCTAACGCATCGCAAAGCGGACAAAAAATACTGCTGGTCCGATGTCGTAAATCGACGTCGTGCCGATGACGACAAATTCGGTAATCGACATCGGACCGACGAAGGCCCGAGGGAACCGTGTTTGCTGAGAATATGTACACCTTTGATGTCTTTAATTTTACAAACTGCTGTGCGAAATAATGGCAATGTAAAAATTATCCTGTAGGCGTATATATATATATATATATATATATATATATTATAGCAGTTTTCACAGGGCACACTGTGCCCCTCCATCTTGTTTTTATTATTATTATTTTATTCTTTGGTACATCGGCAACAGATGCTGATGGTCTAGTAGAGTAGCCTAGGGCTATTTTAGAACAGGTTCAGCACAAAGGAATCTTCTTCAATTTTATATAAACGATTTGCATTTTCATTCTGGACACAGAATATGAACCTGGGTTCGGTCTGTAAATGCTAGTTTTGCTATGATTCTTGATCTTGAACCTTAAAAACAACAACGCTCTTTGCGCGCGTTCGGTGTAAAAGACGCGCGATAATAGAAAGAAAAACCTAAAAACCAAGTGAAAAAAGTGATTTTTTTATGTGAATGTGCGCGTGTGTAAAGTGATAAGGTATAATAAAAGTTCGGTTAATTTTTATTAGGCGTTTCCCGAACAACGTAATGAATAAATGCTAATTATTTTTCAAACAGCTTTAATAATAATACAGGTGCTACATACCCAAACATCGAAACTAGGTGATAAGAGAGCGCAAAATTTCTCTGCGAATATCAAAACATTACTGTTCATTACTCTCTTTACTTATCTTACTCCAGTCAATCTAGCAAAAAAGTAGAAAAAAATAACACATGTTTAGAGTTTTATAGTAACTTCGTAACTAGCTAAAATTTGGTATGTAAGTACTCATTGGGGTAAATTCTAACTGTAAGCTGCATTTTTAGGATCTGCTTAAAAAATGCTTTTTTATGATGTGCCACATGCCAGGCCCGGGTTTCAATGTTTTATTTTCAAAATTGTTAAGTTGAATTGACAGTCTTGACAGCCCATATCTCGAAAAATGTAAAAAATAGGTCTATAGTGTGGTATTTTTAAAAAGCATATTGTAAGGACAATATGTTTATATTTTGAACAAAAAGTCATTTTAGAAAAAATTCGCCAATAGGGGGTGTAAAAGGGGGAGGGTTAAAAGTAAATATATTGGCCACTTGTCTCATATTGGAGTGAATATGCTTTCTAATAACTTTTTTTGTATCTGTCTTTTTATTATTTTTATAACTGTATTATAAAAAACTGACTGACCGCCCCTTAGCACTTAGAAAGCTGTATTTTTAGTATGCTGTTAAGGGCCCTACTACAAAACATGTTCCAACAAATTTGGTTAAATTAAATTACTATTTAAAATATGCAACATTTAATGTAGATGGCGACCGTAATTTTTCTGGTTAGCCATCAGTGTACCGAATTTGACGATCATGACTAAACTGATTAGTTAGTTAGGTCGATGATAATGAAGAGAAGGTAATTTCAAATATGGTGGACCTAGACGCCATCTTGGATTTTCATATTAGGCCCCAATGAATACCTACATACCAAATTTTAGCTAGTTACGCCCATAAACAACGATACTAAAAAAAATATTTGTTAAAAATCTGTCATTTTTTCAATATCGCAGACCTCGAATCCCGGGGATTTTAGGGGACTTTGGGTATCTTGTTTATGAAAGTATTCTAAAGCTCTATGCCATAAATCAAAGATGTGTTATTTTTTTTCACTTTTTTGCTAGATTGACCCGAGTATCTAGTGAAATGTATAGTCGACTAAGGTCTAATAATTCGCATTTTTGACATTAATTGGAAAGTATTTTTTGTTGTTCTCTTTGTTTCAAGTGGGTTCAATGTAGTTAAGTACATTAAAAGTAACGGAAAACATAAATTAAACGCACAGAAAAAAAAAATTTCAGTGGCTACCAAACTAGAAAATAAAAAATCAACAATGTGACTTGTTAGACTTTAGTTGATTATACTTAAGGCCACAAAAACGGCATAGATTTGATAACACTGTTTTGCTGTTTTGGAGCCAATCTTTACCAGGCAGAATATCGGTCACGAGAAAACGGAATCTGTTGAAATTTGGCAGGAATGTTTATTTTTGAATTCCTCACAACCGTATCCAGACAGTTTTTTTGCTGGACTCTCTCATTTTCGAAATAAAATAAACACGGCTAACAATAGTCAAAAATCTTACCTGGCTTTTTTTTAGCCTCGTCGATAATACAGAAATCTGTAACAGCAATTTTTGGATTTTTTTATTTTTTTTTTAAATACACCAAATTTTGAAAAATCCTTTGGATACGGTTGCAAATGAATGAAACGCCAATGTTCCGCACAGCCACCGGCCACTTGTGTAATGGAACATTCGGCCAAGAAATTTTTTTGTTGTTGTTGAATAATGATTTTTCTTTTGATTCTTTTTAATTTCGAGACATTGCAATCCATGAAGCATGAAGCCGAACATCAAAACCTTTTAAAGAAGCATTAATAAATGGTTACGTTCCTAATAAGTTATATTTTTCCTCACATCCCAACTAGCAATTTTTAGTTGTGCAAGTTGTAAAAATTAGAATTGCACTAATTTTAAACGTTGTTTTACAGATAAAGAATAGTTATCATGGCGACGGTTGACAATGTCGACTATTATACGACGCGTGAACGTTTATCACAACTTCAGTCGCCATCACAACTATTTATGACCGTCTATTGTACTAACAGTAATTCCTTAGTTGTGAAGGCGCCAACTACAAACCGTTGTGTGCTAAACCGAAAATTGATCAATTTGCTCCACGTCTTCTGGCCGGTTTGTTGGAGACGCGGGCGCACCTGTTTTCATCTAACCAATTTTTCTGTTATGTTTGCAACAAACCAATTTTGGAGCACTGCTTTCTGTCATACAAACATCAATTAATTCAGTAAAAGTAACTAAGAAATGTTTTGTAAAGTTTCTATTAGTTTTGTTTGAACATTTTGCACTATGAAAAGGAACAAATTCTATAAATATTCTTCGATATTTTGACATGTGACAGCTGTCATTGAAAGTGATTCCCCAGTGTGGCGGAAAAAAAGAAGGTAAACAACAAGGACGGAAATTAAGTGAGCATCAGAAAGCCAAACTCTGGAGCAATTTCGATTGGGTAAAAATTGAGGCGTGTTCGCGTCTTTTAAGTTAGGGGATCCGTTCAAAACACAGTTAAGTAGTTAAAGCGGTCGAGACACGGGACTTCTTTGGTTGTCATAGAAACTAATAAGTGCCGTCATGATAGATTGTTAAAACCATTGTATGCTAATTTGTAAACAAACATTAAAAATTATTTTTTTGCTTTTTTCTACAAAAAACTAAGATCTTTTTGCATGTAAAAATCCGTATTTTGTTCTTAGGAATCCTAAGCAACATCTTCAGAGGTTTTTCGAAGCGATTTTTAAATCATGATTTTTTTTTTAATTTCATAAAATCATCTTAATCGAGGGCGCGCTTGTTTTTTAGAGCTACGAACTGTACATTTGACAGTAAAGTACCGTCTGTTTATATATTTTGGCATTGGTTATCATTTTATTTTAATAATATTATAGTGTATTTATTGAACCCATTGAACTATTACTTCAACTGTAGTCGCGATCGCGACGTTGACTCAACCAAAAAATCATCCACCAAATTGGTGTAAAAGTGGGTGGTGTTTGAGTAAAAGTAAACGTTGCGACGCAACGTTGGCACGCGGTGCACAACGTTGAGTCGTCGACAAATTGCTAGTTGGGATATGGTGTTCGCACTGTGTTCTGAACACTGCACGATTTCACTCGAAATGGTATTAGTCATGCCACCTATTGTTGATCTTTCAAAAAAATAGCAAAGCATTGTTGTGAAATCTATGCCGTTTTTGTGGCCTTAATGGAGCCCCAACCAGTTTCGATCATGTAGGGAAATGCCCTCATAAATGGATCATAGGGGGCATAAAAACTAAAATGTCTTTTATTCTTTATTTAGAGTAAATTATAATGATCAGAGCAAATGAAAATTACATATTATCGCCAGTTGTTTTTCTACAAAAATTAAATGAAAAAATCTCTCAATAAGCAGCAATTTTTATTCGTGCAAGTTGTTAAAATTAGAATTTCCACCACCTTTAAACGTTGTTATATATAGGTAAATAGTATAGTTGTCTTGAAAACTGATGTTTACGACGACTAAACGTTGATCGCAACTATACCCAAGTAACACCGTGTGCTGTAAATAAGCTGGGATAACGTTTTCGCAGCAAAAAAGATGCTTTTGTTGTCACAGCTATTTTGAGGAATATTTTTTGCCTGTGACAACGTCTACGGCTGCTGAAAATACAGCATTTTTGCACATGAAAGCAATGTTGTTTAAAATTTAACTTCCCTGACAAAAAATGTATCTAAAAATAGCAACTAAATCAAAATGGTCCGCCAACATAAAAGACTGAATAAGATGGAAGTCTTACTAACCATTTTTTCAGCGGTTTCTTAGTTGTAAGGATTATTTTTTTTTTTGCCGGGTTGTTGTAGACGTGGGCGCGATTATTTTTATCTAACCAATTTTTATGTTATGTTTTCAAGTAACCAATTTCGGAGCACTCCCTGTGTCTTTTCATTACGTAAAATTGAGGCGCGCTCGCATCTGTTAGTCGGGGATCCGTTTAATATACAGCATCCTAGTTCAATCTGTCAGGACACAGGAATGTTTTCGTTGTCATAAAAACTAACACGACACGTCATTACACGTTAATTCGTAAACAAAATTTTTAAAATATTTTAATATTTATTCCCAAGTAACACAGCTTCGACAATATAGACTTTAAAGTCAAGTCAATGCTGCAAAAACGTTAGTACAGCTCTCTCTTTGCTTTAAAATAGCTAGCTTCATTTAATCTGTAGTTTCGGCTCTTAGAATTGTTTGACTACTAAATTTACATTCAAAATAACTTCTAGTTATATCATCTAGCGAATTTAAAGGTAAAACTTATACCTAAAAATATGCTAAAATTTAACAAAATAGTTGCAATTTTAACTTAACTACCGCTAGGCCTAGACCGTGAGCCCACGTACACCAATAACGCCAAGATTTACTTTTGTTTTAGATTAGGCTGCATGGACGGGCGAGCGAAAACTAAAATATGTTATGTAATGTAAATACAAAATCTCCGATATTTGTGCTCTTGCCCGAAAAGAGCGCCCATTTGAAAGCACCTCTGCTTACACCCTAAAAAAACTTTTTATGCCTGGTATGATACTAGAAATCCATAGCGATACGTTTCTTTCTTTTTAATTGGCAAATGTCAGAGCAGGGAAAGATAGACATATCGGCAAAGACAGAATAAAGGTTATTATATTTTTCAAATCAGGAGGAAATGCTCTCGAAATTTAATAGAACATTAGAAAAGTTGCTTTCACTTTTATATATCAAATGACAGTTGACAGTTCTTGTCATGAGTATTCAAAAAGTTATGAAAAACTAAACAACTTTTGTATTACTTATTTAAACTTTTTTTTCCAAAATTGGTATTAACAACTTTTGTATTACTTATTTAAACTTTTTTTTCCAAAATTGGTATTAACATTTTTAATCTTCATAGCAAAAAAACTTTTTTTATAGTTACGTGACTAGAAAAAAAAGTGGTGCTTCTTAACACGTTTTTATTCGTCATATTGGGACGTTAAAAAAAGGTCTGTTTTAATACGTCTTATTGGCGTCATAAAATGTGACGTCAAATTCACGTCGGTAAAATGACGTCAATTTTCGAGAAAAACCGACGTGATTTTCACGTTAAAAATAAGTGACAAAATAGACGTCATAGTGAAAAACTTTGACGTCTATTCGACGTAAAGTTTACGTCTTTTAGTTGCCTGGGATGATGTTTTTCCTTTAACTCTGGATTAAAATTTAAAAAATTAAAAACTTTGTGATTAAAAAAACCCTTATAATGCGTGTATGCACCATTTTCACGTATTTTAGTAGTTACTTAATCACGGCTAACTATGTAATCACGGCTAACTAGTCAGTACTATGCACCAAAGGATTTTGTGCTCAAATTAGCTAATTGTGATTTGGTAATCAGGGCCAGCAGAAAGGAGCTGACAACGTCGCAAATTTCCTAGATATTCATATTAAAAAAATTATTTCGTGTCCATTAAAGGCATAAAACCTTAACGCCAACAACTTATTTATAGGGGTAACTGGATTATTCCTGAAAAACAACCAAAAATGTGATAACCTAAAATACAGTTTATTACTGTATTAATATTTAGCTTGTAAAATTCATTACCCAAGGGAACGTGCCATGCCATAGAGCATGTTAGTAGGAGTAGGTGCGCGACACCTCTATAATGTGCATTTCAATGTTTAAATTTGATTTAAATACACATTTGTAATGTAATTCTGGTACAAATGTGTATAAATGTAACTACAAGATGTCTGACTGATTTCCGAGCTGATTTCCAATAATGCTGGGTTTATACATCAAAATAAAATATAAGATAACAAATAAGAACACCCAAAACACAGATTCTTCTTATTTTATTTACTGTATAAACCCAGCATTAGCTAAAATCAGTCAAGGTTGTCAATGACATGCAGGCATTTTATAGTAGTAGGAAAAGTATAAATCATAGTCAACGTCAAGTAATAGGTCTTCCATCTCCATCCCCACAAACAATGAAAGGTGGTAAGGTGTATTTGCTTTATTGGCAATATTGGCAAGTGAATGCCATTGGTTATTTACTACAGTAGTATTATTGGCAAAATTGCGCTATTTTGCCAATGATTATTTACTAGTGCTGATGTATTGGCAAATTTATGTTATTTTGCCAATAACTGAAAAACGCGTTTTACATACCAAGTGCAACGCAATCGTTCCTTTAAAAATTGCATGCATTTCTAAACCACCTTTCCGGTCCGATCAAATGCATTTTTTAAATTTCCCGCGCGATTGACATCTGTCGTGCGGTTGACAACTTGACGTACTTGCCGACGCCATTTTAATAATATTCTGCGGATTCTTCCTATGTGGGTTCCTTTTTGTGTTTTGCAAGTTTTCTTTTAAAATTGGCTTAAATTTAGTTTGAGTTTCAAGTCACCATGGATGTGGAAGCCGATACTGTGTAAGTACTAATATTCTTTTGTTTTTAAATAAGGTCGGCCTAGAGTGGACTTAAAAATGTTCAGAACTACCAGTAAAGCGACCAAAAATCGTCATTTTTGCTGGGTTTATACAGGCATATAAAAATTAAAATAAAAAATAATAACTTTGAACCGAACAGCACACAGCTTCTGCACATGTATACAAAAGTGAATGACACCAATAGTTGAAATAATTACACTAATCTCCATCATGCTGATTTCCTTACTAATATTTGTTAAAAACAAACCAAAAACTGCAAAAAACCCCCATTTAAATTACAAAAACAAATGAAAGTGAGGTTATGTGTGTCAAAGTTGAAGTGTTGGATCGAGCCATCTAAAGATTCATCAATTCAGTCTACGTCCAAGTCATTTTCTAACACTGAAATTTCTCTTGCTGACCCAGAGAATGATGACCCTTAAATTTCTTGTGAAACCGAGCTGTCTTTAGTTAATATCTTAAAATCTTTTTTAAAATTAATTTGAAAAAACTCGTCTGTGGTACTATTTTTTAATTTTAACGTAAATTTGCCAATAAAACAACTAGATTAAAGTTTTTTTTTAGAAACCGATATTTTGTCACTTTTTAAGCAAAAAGGGCTACTTTTTCCTAAACAAAATACTGGTTTATCCAAAAAAAATAATTTACAGCTATACTTACCAAAATTTAAACTTTTTTAGATCCTGTAAAAAATCCTTTAAGAAGTCAACCAGCTTTTCCTCATTCTGTCGTTGAAGATGCTACTAAGGCTTGGTTACGGGGTGCCTGTGACTGAAAAGGGGGCAGAACATCTAGGAAAAAAGATGCTGAATAAATCTTCATCTTATCTTATAACAAGAAGAAGGAAGTACTAAGTTTTTAAATTTTTGGCCAAGGAATTTTTATATAAAGCAACTGAAGCAAACCTTTTTTTTTTATTTACAATCAGAGATTCTAAATAAAATTTTCTCTGTTGCAATTTACTGTTGTATGGAAAACCTCCTCTTAATAAATATTTAAATCAATTTATGAAAGACTTTTCCTCTATCTTTGGCATGACCAAGACGACCAATATTATTCATATGGTTTCCATTCATGTTAGGATATAAATATAAGTGTATAAGTGTTTGTTTATAGTAACATTTATTTATTACATATTGGTTTTTCTAGGAATTTTTGTTCATTTAAGGATAACATAAAATAAATGTGCATTCGTAAATTATGTGCATTATTTTATTTTTAATCCACAATCATTACAATTTTTTTTTATGCATAAATAATTTAAATAGGAAGAAAAAGCCAATTATCAGTGGTATCGGAATTTGCATCTGTATCCCTATTGAGCCGACCAATCAAGGAGGTGCACTTTTAAACTTTTAATTTTTGCGTCGGTTTGGCACTTAGTGGTAAGGGTGATTCACCATATTTTTCCAACTACATAACTCATTTATTCTTAAAGATAGAAAAAAAAATAATACAAAAGTTGCTTAGTTTTTCACAAATTTTAAGAAAATTTAACCAAAATTTTCAAAATATCAAATTTCGACATCAACTTTCTTATTTCAAATGGAAAACACTGTATATTTTTCAAGAAAAACGTTGACTTAAGATCAACTGCTTAAGATAAACCCTACAAGATCTACCGAAATTTAAAAAAATATACAGGGTGTTCAATTTAAAATAAGAAAGTTGATGTTAGACTTAAATTTGACATTTTGAAAATTTTTATTGAATTTTCTTAAAATTTGTGAAGAACTAATCAACTTTTGTATTTAAACTATTTTTCTATCTCTAATAATAAATGAGCTATGTAGTGGGAAAAATATGGTGAATCACCCCATACATTTTTTGCCAATATTGCCTGCAATGCCGGTATTTAGTATGCAGTGCTCCTCTACATTTAAACCATGCTAAGTGTGTATTTGCCATCATTTTAAACGTATTCGTTGCCGTCGCTCGGCCGGTGGCTCACACAGGTGTGTTTAAATCATGTATAACGTACAGATTGCCGTGCGTCAAATTCTCATTGCCAATAGATGCCAATATTTGTAAGGCACGTTGCCATGACGGCATTGTTTGTGGGGATATTATTATTATTTCTCACACACTATTTTTTCAGTTTTTTTGACAAATATTTGTAAACAAAAAACCAAACATAACCTCACTAATTAACTAGCCGCGGTTATCTGGTCCTTAATTCTAGGCCATAGGGCAATTAAAGTTAATTGCCGATTAGGAGAGAAAAACGCTTGGTGCATAAGAAAAATATTATGTAATAACGGCTAAAGTCTTAATCAGAGAAATTGTACAATGGTGCATACCAGCATTATTATCTCTTTGACGCGCGTGCAGTTTACCGAGGTATCATGACAGGTATCGTCATCAAACGGGCCTTCGCACAAAGCTTTGACTCTTGGGAAGTCCACAAAATGCGTAATTTTGATCGAGAGTTTGTTAAACATCAGTAATATTTATTTTAGTTGTCTTCCATCTTTTATGTTGGCGGACAATTTTGATTTAATTGCTATCTTTAAATACATTTTTTTGTCAGGGAAGTTAAATTTTAAACAACATTACTGCCTTCATGTGCAAAAATGCTGTATTTTCAGCTGCCGTTTCAAAACGTTGCGGCAACAGACAGCAACAGCATTATTGTTATCTTTTTTGCTGCGGAAATGTTATCCCAGCTTATTTACAGCACGCTGTGTTACTTGGGAATCTACATAATAATATCCTGCTTTTTAGTCACTAGTAAAAACATCAAACATTTAAATAATAAAATTAATGAAAAAACCAGTTTTAAAAAAACACAAATTAATTATTTTAATTACTGGCTTGCTTATTTGACATTTACAAGACAACATGGTGCTTTTATAAAAAAACTTAAAATGGAATTATGTGCCCAATTAATCCAACAGTGACATATAGGACTATTTAATCGGAAAACAAGAAGATGGCAACTGTTTCGACAACAGAATTGGTAACCGAAAGTGTTGCAGACCTTACCGCTGCAACACAAAATGGCGACACAAAACCGAAGACCTTTGGACAAATGACTTGCCACGAACGCCTGGGCTATATCAGAGAAATCATCACAGTCGAACCACTCATAGCCGGCTACATTATATCTGCGCTACTGGCCAAACCAGCGATAACTATTTTAGAGTACGACAAGGCCTGCAGGTCAAATCTAGAATTTGAAGATGACATTTGTCGCACCATTATAACCAGTACAGAAGACGTATATCCAAACGAGACGATAGCCATCATAAACGTCATCGGGAATGTCCACTCGTGGCAGTATCCAATCCAAACCGTCATGCCAGTGTTTTTGATTCTGTTCCTGGGATCCTTCAGCGATCGTCACCAATGGAGAAAACCATTTTTACTTCTCCCCTTGTTTGGAGAGCTGTTTGCCATAGCTGGATGCATCCTGTCGGTCTTTTTCATGAAAGAGTGGCCGCTGGAGATATTTGGTGTCCTATCAACCATCATTCCATCGTTATTCGGGGGACAGGCCATGATCGTGATGGCTATTTTCGCTTACATAGCCGATGTGAGCACCCTGGATATGAGGACGTTAAGAATAGGAGTGGTGCAAATAGTTTTGAACGCTTGCGTGCCGCTGACACAATCTTTTAGTGCGGTACTATTCCAAGCTCTTGGTTACGTTGGGATATTTATTATTTGTGGGGTAGTATATCTTTTAGCGATTTTATTTGGAATATTTTGCATCAAGGAACCCAAACGGACCATTTTAAGCAAGGACAAGAATATATTCGCGGATATATTCGACCCCAAACATGCCATAGAGACTTTTAATGTAATTTTGAAAAAAGGACAAGGCAAAGACAGAGTTTTAATTGTGTTAATTTTGATTACTATGTTTTTCTATTCGGTTCTAAATACGGGAGAAGACTCGGTGTTCTTTTATTACTCCAATGCTTCCTTGAATTGGGGAATTGTTGAATTTACGTTGTTCGGTACGGTCAATACTTTGGTTCATTTAGTGGGTAAGTCTATAGCATGTTCAGTGATTAATTGCAGGGTAAGGTCGAAAAATCCACGAAGGCCGAGTTTTTGGTATGTTCTTTCGGGGGGTCTGAAAGTTTACCTCTCAAGTTTGTGTGTAACCGACTTTTTTCCATTTCTATTGGTCGCAGGCAAAAAAGTCTGTGGACAAAATATTCGGCAAAAAATTTGCAACATTTTTGTCCAAGTCCAACAAAAAGTGTTTTTTTTTTAACTTTAAATAAGAAAGTTGTAGATCTCGGAAAAATCTTATAAAAATATGTATATTATTTAAATTGTGGATTATATATTATTGTTATTTATTGTAATTAAGGCAGTACAAATGAGGTACCAAATTAAAGCTTGTGCGTACGATACACAAATGACCCAGTCTGTCGGCATGAAAATTGCCGAAAGTATCTGACATACTGACACTTAGTCGGGTATCGATAGTCAAGACCTTTTGGGTAACGGGTCATCCATTGCTTACATAAACACGACAAGAGGAGTTAGAGGGGTAGGTAAAAGTATTATTAATTACTAAAAGGGAGGGCGAAGGGGTTGCAAAAATGTTATGAAGTGTTGCAGGGATTGATGCTAGTAGAGTAAAATTGTCATTTGAAGTCGAAAAAAAACTGGACAGGCTGAGTTTTTTGTATGTTCTTTGGGGGATCTCAAAGTAAAATTCCCAAGTTTGTGTTTCCCCCACTCCTCGAAAACTATCCGCCATTTTGAAAAAAATTAATAAATAATCAATTTTAAACAATATACATATTTTTATAGGATTTTTCCAAGATCTACAACTTTTTCATTTAAAGATTTTTAAAAAAATCACTTTTTGTTAGTCAAAATATTTTTTGTAACTTCGGCGCCATCTAACTTTTTGGAAACAACCACAGAAAGTTGAGCACTTGGACAAAAATGTTGAAAATTTCATGCAGAATATTTTTTTTTTTAGACTTTTTCGCCTCCGACCAATAGAAAAAAAGTCAATTACAAAGTTTTTTAGAAATGGCGGATTGTTCCTGAGAAGTGGGGGAAACAAAAACTTGGGGATCTTACTTTTAGAACCTTCCCAACAAAATATAAAAATTTTAGCCTCCCCGAGGTACCCCCCTTTTTATGAAAATTTTACTGTGCTATTTGGGCACTTATTTTTGTCAGGCTACTATTGTGTCCGTTGTTCTTTAAAACCATCATGCCAAATCTTATTTTTGTCAACCCCACTATAACTGTTTGGCCAGATAAATAAAATAGAACTTATACAGAGATTGGGTGATTTCTTTCGGACTTATAATAATGTTAATTTCCAACCAATTCTGTCAGTGGTCTTTGAGGACATTCAAGAGCACGGAAAAAAATTTGCACCAAGAACAATTTTCTGAAGATATAATCAACAAATTGTTCGAAAAAACTACATTTTTGTTGATAATATTTTTAGAATTGGTTAAGCCCTGTTCTCACTATGCAACTTTTTCATGCTTCTCAGAAAGATGCATGCATCTTGTGTGTTCACACTATGAAATTCGTCGAAAAAAGACGCATGCTGCAAGAGAACATGCTCTATTTTTTATCAGAAAGTTGCATGCATGCTGGGGAATTTCTAGTTACCTTTTGATTACCAACCGTTTTTTTTGTGTTGTTAAGTTGCTGATCAGCTGTGAATTTTAGGTTATGAGTTTTATTTTCAATATTTTTTAATCACCTTAAAACTTTCTAAAATTCTTGTTTGCCAATGCTCACAATCTGCAAGTTCTAAGCCTGTCAATCCTATTTATTTAATATTTCTTATCCTAGAACAATCCAGAATTTGCGACTTTTTCTTTTTTCGAAGAATTCTTTATTTCCGGAATAATTCTTTATTTCTAGAATTCTTCAAGAACACCAAATATTCAGTCGTGAAAATATTGCTGGTTGCATACTTAAACTTTTAGCGAATGCGCTAGAAAAGGGTATAGGAAAAAAGTAAACAAAGCAGTTAAAAATCTAGGGCTTTTTTGATTTTTTTAATTAGTGATTTTGTTATGTTGGCTAAAAATGGCATTTCCTCTAAAAAAAAGATGAATAGTGTGAACACCCCCCACAGCTCCATGCTTCAAGAAAAAGATGCATGTAAAAAGTTGCATGTGTTTGATGCATAGTGAGAACAGGGCTTTACAATTTTTACACAATTGTAAACAATAAATCCACACATTTTTGCCAGTGAGGGTGCGTAAAAAAGGGAAGGGCAAAGAAACTCGACAAATCCGAATTTAAAAATTGTTTAGATGGCTTTTTTCAACAACGACTTTATAAGGGGTTAAAGTCAGCTTGACTGTATGAGCAGACATACTGTAATTAATATGGCGCAGTTTGATATTTAAACAAAGAAATTAAATTGACACCGAAAGACTGTCGAGTATGCCCATATAATTATGAGATACTATAGCGTGAGCCAAGCAACAATAATAACTTTGAAAAACAAAGAAAATAATGTGAAAATAGAGGTTGGCCATGGGCAAGGCAATCTACTGCGCATGCCTGAAGGAGTCTATTCGCTCCCAGAGGAGTTTTTGGCTTTGCATTTTCTCCAGGCTAACTTGATTACGAGAGCCATTATCGCTACAGCTTTTTTTTTCGAAAAATGCAAGCAGGTCAGGACCGTTGTATTATCTCATAGTTAGATATGAGTATGCCCTAATGAAAACTGCTTACCTTTCCTCGATTTTTTTCAGAACATTTCTGCTTCACAACGATACATAATTTGTTTATTCTTTTTTTTTACTTATTTAGGAACAATTATAGCTGTACCACTTTTCACAAAAGTCTTGAAACTTAGCGACGCAATAATCATCATTTTGACACTTAGTGATAAGATCATAGCTAACGTGATTTTTGGATTTGCGAGGTCAACTCTTGTTATGTATATCGGTAAGTAAAGGCGGGTTTACCCAACTTTTCATTTTGATAATTCATAACCTAAAGCAGAATTTTATTGTTAATAGAAGTGCTCATCTAGGTTTTCATAGTTATAATTCACAATTCATAAGCACAGTGCATAAATTTAAAGTTGGTTAAGTTTAACTTTATGCACTATCAATATGAAAAAATCTCAAATGCCCAAGTCAAAAGCGTTAGAAAAAATTTTGGTTGGTTGATCTCATAGGAAAGATTGATATCAGCTGATATTAAAAAACAGAAATTTAGTTCTACCGCCTTCATTTTTATTTTTTCCACTTTTATAGTTCTTTCTTAAATCAGGAAAAACACTATTTTTTTAAAATATCTTTATCAAAAAATCCAAGAAAAACAGGAAAATACTTTTAAAAATCTCGAACGAAGAGCACTTCTCGCAATACACCATCTTTACACCATAAATCACGGTAAATGAAATAACAATGGTTTCCATAGCGATGTGCCTTTTTACTCGGTGACGTTCATTGTTGCGAAATTTTAATCTTTGACAGTTTGATATTTTAACGATGTTTTTCAAAAGGGATGGAAGTGGGTTAGAATCATTTTTCTACTGAGTTACTGACCAAAATGAAAAAAAAATACTGACCAAAAAATTCACCAAAAAAACTAGGTATGAATAATTTTTTGAAGTTTTTATTTATCTGGGCTCCTTCTAGCCAGCCAACGTCCACCCTTAAAACTTTGTTGTTTTAATTATACATACTAAAGTTTTTTTTTTATTTCTTACAAACAATATTACTAATACGTAAAAATTGACCGCATTACAAATGACGTTTTCTAATGGTCAAGCCATGATGACCCTTAAAATAATTTTCTTAAATACGTGTTAAATTATTTTTAGATGTGCTAAAATACACTTTGATTGGACACGTTTTTTTGTTAAATTTAAAGACTGTAAAGAACTTTGATTAAAAGAAATTATTACCACCTTATGTTTTACACACTTTACGCTTTGAAAAATTACAATTTTTGCTGTTTTTTGGATAAAATTTGCAAAATAAAAATCATATGCACGACACCACCAAGATGACAGACAGATGACATAACAGAAATTTTTAGTATACATTTGCATAATTATAGCCTGCTATCCCTCTTCAAAAACCTTAAAAATGTTTGCACGTCACTAAAATATCTCTCCATCTACCTCTAAAATTCTGCCCTCTCTCTCTCTAAATATTTTTCATTTTAACAGAGAAAAAATGTTTTTATCCAGTCCTTTTTTTGAACGCCTAAAAAACAGTCAAAACTTGAAAAATTTGAGTGTTTTATTCTAGAAATTGAAAGTTTGGAAAGAAAGCTTTAAAAAACATAGTAAAAAATTGCTTCATCAAAAAAGTTAGCCCTTAAATTATGCTAAAATATTTTAAGCCTTAAATTACCATCATGGCTTAACCATTACTCAATCAAACTATACAAAATATCCAATTTTTAAGTTTAAGTATCAAAAAAATTGACTGGTTTTTTCTTTCTTCGAAAAAAGTAACAATTAATCAAGTAGATTGTTTGAAGTTCCCCTAAAAAAAATTAAATGTTCTTGATATGTGCTCTGAAGGGCTAAAGGTCCACTGAGGGGCGGATACAGCCGATTTCAAAGGGAGGCGGTTTAGTGGAGTTAGGTTAGATCAGTTTGTACGAAACAAAAACTTATGTCTATTTAAAAGCAAAGGCGCAAACTTTCGTCGGATACAGGCTTAATTCTAAACTTGTTCCGAATAGTATATGGGCATATGTCGATAATTTCTATCCCGTGGGATTTTGAATGAAGGAGTTTTGTGACTATGTGAAATTGATAGCTCTTTAGTCACACAATCAAGTGTTATCGGGTGCTTTGTTTGCATCCGTGTAGAAGGGGTTGATATGACGTCATCTTTAAAGATGGCGACTAAAAATCATAAAAAATACAACTTTTGCAACCGGGGCATGATAATACTCGATGCCATATAATTCGAGGACGAGAATTCCAAAAAATTTCCTTTTAGGGTCATGCGACCTTACATGACCTTGAAAATCGCAAAAAACAAGATTTTTGCCATTATCTCTTAATTCTTAATAATTCGACGACTAACTTCAAATGTACTTTAAACTGTTAGGCATATATGCCAAATTCGATCCTTCGAGTTTGATGCAGTTTGAAGCTTTATGAACTTGAAAAATACCCCAGTAAAATTAACACATTGCAAAAATAACATACTAAAGGGCGCTATTAAACCACTATTAAAGCGAAGAGGACCAAATTTGGTAGGAAAGATAATTGTGATAACATTGTGATAACGTTAGCTTAAGAATTTTGACAGGATTTACACCCAAAGGGGTATGCAATGTATTTTTTTTTAAGAAGACCATTGTAAAAAAATCGAATAAATTTATGTATCTATCTATCTATCTAAGAAGGTCAAGTCCAGTAACATTGTTAAAAAAATTTGGTTAAGCTATGATGCGTTTCAATATGGCGGCTGATATATCAAACTGGCGACCTACAACCAGAGACAACGTAATAACTTACGGAGACTAACAGAAAGATAGTGCCGCGCAGGAACTACGTTCCTATAGCGCATTGCGGCGAAGAGTGAAAGTAATGCTTGTATTAAGTAAACACCTACCTTGCTCCGTCCATCTCTTCCTATATGATCATGAAAGAAAGACATTTTTCAATGTCGAAATATATTTCACACAATTTTAATTTAGTACCTGCCGGTTTTTGCCACCGCTTGTCAAAGTCTGTCAAAGTCTGGCAAGCGATTTTTTTTGTTTTTAAAAAGTGAGTTATTTTAATCAGTTTTTGTCGGAAATCGCGCGAGTTTATGGGATTAGCTATATAGTGGATTAACAACTTTTTGTAAAGTCTAACCCTGGATTTATAAACTGGACTATATCGGCGAACGGTGACGTTACTGTTATCGCTAGAAGATCAACAATGGAAATGCCATCATACCATTCATAAAGTTTTTGCCGTTATCGGTACGACGGTATCGGTAGGCCGAGATGAACCAACTTTATCTTGGCCGACAACGTTGGGAGCGCGTTCAGATATTCGACCAATGAAACGTCGCGGTTTTTACCACGTGATATCATACTATGGCGCCGCCTATTTTAACGTTTCATTTTGACAAGGGCTTTGTTTGTTTTTGGTTTGTTTTTCCATAAATTTTTTCTATTTTTGTCCGATTTATAAGTACTTTGGTTACTTTCTTTGGTAATTATTTAAACGGTTTTCTGCTATTTTTGTTTTTTTTTTAAATTCTTTCTCTGTTAATAGGGCTGGTTTTAAATCTTCTTTCTTTCTTTTTTAGCATGTAAGCCATGGATAAACACAAAAAAACATTAATTAAACCCAACATCTGGGTTTCAGTATCCATATTTTCTCTTTTTTCCAAAAAAATTTAAAAAAAAAACAAACACTGAATGAAAACCAATTTTAGGTTAGGTACAATTGTCCTCTTTTTTTGTCCCTACCTCTGTCTGATTCTGCCGTCGTCGACCAGTTTATGAATGGAAAGCTTAACCACACCGACACCGCTGCCGACAACGTAGTCGTTCGCCGATATAGTCCAGTTTATAAATCCAGGGTAAATCTTCTTTTTTTCTTTTTTAGCATGGATAAACACAAAAAAAAACATTAATTAAACCCAACATCTGGGTTTCAGTATCCATATTTTCTCTTTTTTCCAAAAAAAATAAAAAAAAACAAACACTGAATGAAAACCAATTTTAGGTTAGGTACAATTGTCCTCTTTTTTTGTCCCTACCTCTGTCTGATTCTGCCGTAGTCGACCAGTTTATGAATGGAAAGCTTAACCACACCGACACCGCTGCCGACAACGTAGTCGTTCGCCGATATAGTCCAGTTTATAAATCCAGGGTAAAATGCCATTTAAATCAGGCTGGATCACTACCATTAAAGCTAGAGTGCATGGGACTATTTGAAGAGTGCCGAAAATTGGAGTTCATATTTTTGCGAACCAAATCTCCCCTCAACCAAAGAATAAAGTGTATTAAACGGGATGGGTCCTCTATCTTTATTTAAACTATTTCTGGATTTCATGATTTCCATACTTTCATATTTCATCAAAAGTCTTTTGTTTGGTACACCTTTTAGAAGTTTTAGGTTATCTAATGTGAATCTATGATTGTTTTCAAAAGCATGCTCGGCCACACTTGACTTTTCTATTCTTCCGTATTTTAAGTGTGCTAAGTGTTCTTTAAAACGTGTTTGAATAGAGCGTCTCGTTTGGCCAACATATTTTTTGTCACAATCCATGCAACTAATTTCGTAAATTCCACTTTTTTCTAGAACTGTAGTTTTATCCTTGGGATTTCCTAGTAAGCTTCTTATTGTGTTACCGGATTGATATACTAATTTAAGACCGGTGTTATTATATACTTTTTGTAATCCTTTCGTATAATTAGGATTATAAGGAATTGATACAAATTTTGAGTCGCAGGTATCCGAAAGGTTTGAAAAGAATGTCTATTTATCAGCTTATTTATTAAGCCTTCGTCGTAACCGTTTTCGCCAGCTATATTCCTAATCCTATTCTTTTCTGCTTCAAATCTTTCTTTGTTTAAGGTGAAATTTACTAATCTATATGTTAAAAAGTGCAAACTTGCAAGCTTATGTTGTAAGCAATGAAAAGAGTCATTTGGAATATACCTGTTGGTGGCCGTGCCTTTTCTGTATAGGTCAAAGTCCAATTTATTTTTATTTCTTATAACTAAAGTGTCTAGAAATGGCAGTGTACCGTTGTTCTCTGTTTCAGAAGTAAATTTAATAGTTCCTCCCCCCCAATATTCCCAACATAGTTAACTAAAAAGTATGGAAAAACTGCGCCTGCTAAGTTTTTTCATATCTTTTTATTATTAAATAAGTAAGTGTCTGTAAAAAATTAACCAAAAGAATATATGTATTTTATTATGCGTCTGGCTGTACAAGTAGTTCCTCCCTGTAGCCACTGGCTGCGCTCGTGTCGCCGACAAACAATATTTCCCAAATATAACACAGTATCGGTTACTCTCGCGTAGCTATTACTTTCTCTATGCCTACAACCCACGCTACAACCACATTTTATTTTATCCAATTTCGTAAAAAAACAAAAATGACAAGGTGATCATCAATTATTGTTAACTAATCGCCGCTTACTATGGACAAAAAGTTTAGTTGATGTATGACGTTGATTGACTTTAAAAATACCATGTACAAATAAAAAACCAGGTTTTTTTTAGTGTTTTTTCCAATTAATCACTACGCAACAACTTTAAGTGCCCGAAATGAAATTAATATCTTATAACTAAACACATCATTTTAAAACTCCCTATTATTTTTTTTTGATCTGGCGTCCAAGAGGTTTATGCTATACGCCGGTAAAAATGGCCTATATGTCGTTTTTATTAAGTTTCGGAACTTTGAATTTTATGTTCTACTCACTTGTCTAGCCAACAAAGTTATTTAAATTACCTATAAGAGAGTTAGCAGAAGTTAGATATATACATTACCATATACTGGACCAGGTGTTTTAGATGCTATTTTCCAAAATGGCGGTCAAAAAAGCATAAAAAATTCTAATTATGCCAGTAGGGCATGACTATACTTGTTTATTAACATTCATAATAAAATTCAAGTATGAGGTTACAGCCATTTACAGGCATATAGGTCATTTTTACCGGGGTATAGCATAAACATCTTGGACGCAAGATCAAAAAAAAAAATGGTAGGGAGGTTCAAAATGAAGTTTTTAGTTATGGCTAAGATGTTAATTTCATTTCCGAAACTTAAAGTTTTTGCGCAGTGGTAAATTGGAAAAATTACAACAAAAAGCTGGTTTTTCACTTGTACAGGTTCAAAATGAAGTTTTTAGTTATGGCTAAGATGTTAATTTCATTTCCGAAACTTAAAGTTTTTGCGCAGTGATAAATTGGAAAAATTACAACAAAAAGCTAGTTTTTCACTTGTACAGGTTCAAAATGAAATTTTAGTTATGGATAAGATGTTAATTTCATTTCCGAAACTTAAAGTTTTTAGGTAGTGGTAAATTGGAAAAATTACAACAAAAAGCTGGTTTTTTACTTGTACATGGTATTTTCAAGGTCAATCAAGGTCATGCATCAACTAAACTTTTTTTTCATAGTAAGCGGCGATAAGTCAACAAGAATTGATGGCCACCTTGTCATTTTTGCTTTTTTACAAAATTGGATAAAATAAAATGTGGTTATAGGTCGCCATTTGGATATATCAGCCGCCATATTGAAACACGTCTTAGCTGAACCAATTTTTTTAAACAATATTGTTGGACTTGACCATCTTATCTTTCTTACCAAATTTGGTCCTCTTCCCTTTAATAGTTGATGAATAGCGCCCTTTAGTATGTTATTTTTGCAATATGTTAATTTTACTGGGGTATTTTTCACGGTAATTCGAAGGATCGAATTTGGCACATATACCTAATAGTTTGAGGTTCATTTGAAGTTAGTCTGACAAAACGTCGAATTATTAAGATTTTTTGTAGAGAAAATGGCAAAAATTTTGTTTTTTGCTATTTTCAAAATCATTTAAGCTCAGATGACCTTGAAAGTAACTTTTTTGGAATCCTTATCGTCGAATTATATGGAATCGAGTATAATCATGTTCCGGTTGCAAAAGTTGTATTTTTATGATTTTTGGCCGCCATCTTAAAATATGACGTCATATCAACCCCTTCTACACGGATGCGAACAAAACACCCAGTAACACAACAAACTTACACATGCCTCTTCACTATTAGGTGTATTACAATCATTGATATCATTGCGACGCAGGCTAAAATTTTTGCTGTATGCGCAGAAAATTTTCCAGAAATTTAACTAAAATCGTAACAAACAACGACGTATTAGGTCAGCTGTAAGCTTTATGCGCCTTTGTTCAGTTGGCCCATAGAAAAAAAATTGGGTTCGGTCTGTCTGGCAGACCAGAATGTTATCTGCTGTACTGTGCTACGGAACTAATTATGACCTTTGCGCCCGACATAGAAATAGTTCAGTGAAACACAAATAGATGGAGCACCACACATGATAACCACAAAAATTAATACTACAAAAGAATATTGATTTTTAAATAAAAAATCAATATTGCTTTACAAATGTAATGTAATATTGATTTTTCTTGGCATAGCAAAAAGGACCACAATTGCTATGTTTTCATGGGTATTGAGTTCGTTTTCAAAACTCATTGTATCTTTTTCTTTTATATAGCGTGTTCTTTATCAAGACCAAGAACACGCTATATAAAAGAAAAAGATAGAATGAGTTTTGAAAATGAACTCAATACCCATGAAAACATAGCAAATATGCCCAAAAAACAAAAAAAGTTTAAAAGATAAATCAAAAGTTGATGTTTTTGTGAATTTTTTAAACTTTTTTTGTCTTTGGGTGCACTGAACTTAAAAGACAAATGTGTACTTTTGACCCAAAGGAAATGTTCTGAAGAAAACATTTTGCCTTTTAATTTCATAGGTGAGGTCCTTTTACAAAACCCTTTACTGTATAGTTTCATTGAGAATTTAACTTATAAAAGGTTGGGTAAAAAGATAAAGACAGATGATAAATAAGTATGTGTAATTTAAAAAAAAATTGAAGTACATTTCCCAAATACAGGTTTAAAAACAAAACAAGGGTTCATTATATTTTTCACTGCCTTAACTAAATATTGGAGTGTTGAATACAAGAATTACTTTATTTTTTTTACAAAGTTTAACATTTGTTATCCCTCGAATGCTAAGGGAGTAAAAAGGAGGTGAAAAATATCAGAATCAGAATCATCTGGTAAAATAAGTAAAAATATTACCTTATAGTAAAAATCGAGGTAAAAATTATTTAAAAAGAAGATAAATGACCTAGAAATAGTTATTGTTAAAATTATTCCACAGATAATTGTGAGGATAATTGCCTTTAGTCATAATTTAGTACACAAAATTCAATATAAAGCCTCAAGAAAGAAAACATAATTTTTTCCAAATCATTTTTGTTTGGCTTCATGAAATGCTGATTTTTTTTTATTTATCGCAATAATCTCCTCTTTTTAGACTGTTAGAAAATCTTACAAATCTTATTAACTTGCTTACACCACCAGAACAAACCCCTAATAATTAACTTTATTATTGTGGTTAGTTTAGGGATTAAGAAATATAATAAAGTTTGTGTCTTGCCAAATAAAAAATTAAAGTATGTTCCTGGTTTTGTCAACTTACTGTTTTTATACTGCAAGGCATCAATAAGTTCATTGACAACATCATTATCATGACTTATAATTAAGTTTACTCCTGCAAACTTCACAAACAGTTTTTTACTTTTCTACTTGGCAAAGCGAAAATCTTAGTCGCCCGTAGCCTGTACGTTTTACCAATTGATTTAAAAATACTGAGGGAGAGAATCTTTTCTTCTAAAGTAGGTCTTCTGGCTTTAGGTTTCTGCTGCTGTACTCTAACCTGGCATATAATAAGCATTTTCTGCGACTGCTAATTTTCTCTAGAATGATTGCACATAACTGGTCATTTTATGCAATCGCTTACTACTATCAATAACTTTCCTATAGAAATGTCATGCTTTTGGTGTGAGATTAGCTTGTCTGGGCCCATTGACTTCATTAGGAATTAAAGAGCGCCTTCTTTTAACTGTAAAAAGAAATAAAACAAACATTAGCTAATTAGTTAAAATTATAACATTTATAAATACATTAAATTTGTAAAAATGTAACTAAATCAAACAAATTGATCGTTCTCAGGGTAACCACCAGTTGGGGTGTAATTTTTTTTATAAATTTGTAACCAAATTTTCAAAATTTTATGATTTTATGACTGGTGGTCACCATGCTTTCTCCACTGAATTTATTTTAAACCCGACATGTTTTGGAAGCTCAGGCTGCCATCATCAGGAGTCCCTACCAAAGTTTTATTAAGGGAAACTAGGCCAAATTAATGGACCAGTCTTCCATATTGGAAAAAGAAAGAGAGGCTAAAACCCATTGTGAGAAAAAGTTTAAAATTAAAAAAAAAATAAACATATAAATATGCAATACATTATAGTTATTTAATTATGCCATGGATAGACTTTGTGGGGTACTAAGAAAAGTAAGCCTGACTTCTGTTTAAGCCTCAGTTTAAGGTAGGTACTGTAAACACTTCTAAGTACTGGGATAGTCACGTTTTTTTTAGGGAGTGTCTAAAGAGCCTACAATTCAGCTGAATAGCGGTGAGGCTAAAGAGCCAGCAATAATTATTTATTATGTGTTTTTCATATTTTCTTTTTTTAAATTTTTTTAATTAAATTAACCCAACCTAACCTAAACAGACTTAAACCAACTTATTAAAAGACAAAACAACACAAAAAAACACACTTTAAACTAAATTAACCCAACCTTAACCTAATTAAACAAGCCAAAAAAAGATGTAGGTGTTGTAGTGTGTTTTTTTTGGGTTGTTTTGGCTTTGAATAAGTTGGTTTGAGTCTGTTTAGGTTAGGTTGGGTTAATTTAGTTTAAAAAATTAAAAAAAAAAACGAAAATATGAAAAACACATAATAAATAATTATTGCCGGCTCTTTAGCTTCACGTCTATTCAGACGAATTGCCGGCTCTTTAGACACTTCCTTTTTTTTAATTTTATAAGATAAAATATGCTCACTTTATGATCAGCTTGTCATACATACAACGCTTTAATGTATAGGCAGGAGCACTAAAGACACAGAAGATTAGTCCCTCTTTACAGAGTAAAACAAAACTTCTCAATACTTTTTGACCAGGGCTATAATATTTTTGTGAACAGTTTTGGTATCTACTAAAATTAAAAAAAAAACTTACCTGCCTTTCTTTCTGGGTTGCCCCATCATGGTGTCGTCTCTAATATTTTATAAAACATAGCTTAAATTTGATATACGATTGTATTACACCTCATACTACACTTTATTTTACTCATCGTACACTATAAAAGCCTGTAGCTTGTAATAATTCCTTTCTTTTCAAAAATCCAAAAATAACCTCAACAAACGCCATTGTCGTTGTTGGCTAAAAATCAATAAATCCGCCTCTACGCGCTGGCGTTAGCTAAGGAAGAGATATGACAAATTTAGAATTTTTGTACTAGTATCGCCATCTATTAAAAAAAAAATTACCAGACCCCGAAATAATTATACCTAGGCTTTTCCATGAGAGAAAAAGGTCTAACAAACTAGTAGTTTGTCTATGAGTTGGCCGTATATCTTTGTGCTTGACCATGCTTACTTTTTTTGGCTGCGTATTTTAATCAAAGGACATTTTATTCAACTTTACAAGTATACCTCAATGAAATTTTTTCAAAGGTTTGAACCTTAGAGTGAAGTAATGGAAAAAAATTGTTCTAAGAAAGCTCTTCAGTAAGAAAAAAAGAATATTTCTTCCTTATGCAAGAACTTCATTCAAGAAACTTGAGACTTCTAGTACTACAGGATTGCTGCAACAATCGAAAATATTATATTTTCTCTCAGTTTATCTTCATTAAAAATTAATTCTTTGGTTTTTCAGTAAAAATACTGACTTTTCTGACCAATTTATTAAAATACTGAATAAATACTGACCATCGCGAAAATGCTGACTTTTACTGACATACGGACCTAGCTTCCATCCCTGTTTTAAATGATGTTTTCGTAAATACTTGGTGAAAACTGGCGGAAATGGTTTGATTTTTAAGCAAGAATAATTACATTTTTTCAATATTACTATTTTTTGCTATTTCTCTTTAAATTTGGACTAAAACGGACCGATATCTTTTCTTGCACCCGTGATCAAAAAAAAAAGTTTTTTTGCATCGTTTACCCTTATGCAGTAACTTTGAGTTTTTTACATATTTTTATATATAAAATAAAAAAATTGTGAAACGATAGGTACCAATAAATATTGGCTTTAATCTTTCAATATTGAATTAACCATGAATATTTTTTACAGGCGCAACTGTATCCCTTCTCACTGGAGTAACACCAATTGGTATCAGGTCTTTGGCCACAAAGGTAGTCTCTGAAAAAGACCTTGGAAAAGCTCAGTCATTATTTGGTATGTTTTTAACTTTAAACTCTAAACGTCATCTAATTAAAATATATTGGGTGAAAATGGGTAGACGATTGGATTTTTTTGATTTGATTTTTCGGACTTTGCCGTCACGTCCGGATTATTTGGGTTTAGGTATCCTAGCTCTTTTCCAAAAAACATAGTTTTTCGTAGCACATGTTGTTTGAAGGTGGTAAACAATGTTCTCATCGCAAACCAACTCATACTGGACAATATTAACTTCAAATCAAGCCACTCCACATCAACCAAACTGGTAATTGCAAAATCTCTCATAGATGGAGCCACCTACATCTGCAATACAGAAGAAGCTTTAAATAAAGAAAAGTCAAAAATCCGATCCGATCTGCAAAGGAACGGTCTCTCCAACTACACGATCAATAAAATTCTTCAGATCACACCAACACAAAGAATGACGAACGTAAATTCTGAAAGAAAGGCGATACTTATAATTCCATACATCGAAGGAATCTCAGAAAAGATAAGAAGAATAGGCAATAAATATTTCGGACTGTCTTCAAAACAACCACAACAATAAGAAGTCAATTGACAAAAACTAAACCACAACCCAAGCGGCATTTTTCTGACTTCCGACTAATTACAACCTAACATGACGTCGGTTTTGGCCCAAATTTAGGTCGACAGTTGGTTTGTCCATCAAACAACGTATTTTTTACTAAGACCTGACGTCGTCAACAACTACTGCATCAGTTGTGACGTCGATACTTACCAAAACTGACGTAGCCAAATGTTGGTGATACTCGCTACTTATCAGCGACGTAAATTAACGTTAATTACAGCGACGTAATTTTTAGAATAAAATTCAAAGACGGGCCAAAGTGAAAACGGACGTCAATAAATTTAGTTGTTGCCAAGATTTCCTGTAAATGGCAACACTGCAAATACGAAAGTATTTTATAAATATACTTTACATGGACTTATGTTAGAATAGAAAGTTTAAAAGTTTCTATTGTATAGTTTACAAAATAATCTTATAGGCCACTCACCTCGGGACACTCGGTATAACGTCCAATTCATGAGACGTTATATTTAGTATGAGTTTTAAAATAGAATTGTAATAAAATTGACGTTGCCAAACTTTTATTTATTGAATGAAACCTATTCCGAGGTCCACCGACGTGGGTGCGTGGTCGGGTCGTTCTACAAGGCGACGTCGCAGGAGGTGTTCTTGTCCGAATAGGTAAATAATGATTACAAATTTGGTCGGCGCCCAAAACGCCATTTTAAACGTTTAGCATCGATGCGCCATTACAACAGTACATTTTTTTTTCATTTTAAAGGCTTGATATGTAAATTAACTCATTTGTTGGCAATTAAAATGTATTTTTTAAATATCTATAATGTTTTACTATAAGAAATGGGCTTCCTTATAAAGATTTTATTTTTAGGTTAATTTTTTTCAAAATTAATTTCTGAATATTTTTGAATTATTTTTGTTGGTTTCTGTTTTTTTAATGTCTATTTTAATTATATTTATCAGTAAACTGACCTTTGTTGGAAGATTTGGATCCATATAATGTGTAAAACTAACTTTTTTCAGTTACCTACAATAACTAAGATAATAATTATTGTCATCCACAGTTCATTGCGATGAATTTGTTTAGATATATAAAATTTTTTTCCTAATAAGTTTAAACTTGGTGTGCACAGTAAAACTTTGGGTCGTGGGTCTACGTAATTTGACGTAATATTTGACCAAAACACTGTGCAGCACCCGACGTCGAAACGACTCGAATTTTGATTCCCCACTTAGGTGCTAAATCGAGTCCTCAGGAAGACTAATGGACGTCGGAGGCGACGTCAGGTATTTCTTGCCCTACGTGACCATAACGTAATATAACGTCCAAATGCTTGTTGGGAAGGCCACGACACCAAAAACTGCATCTACCAGATACCATGCGAGTTATACGGAAGCTATTCAGGTTATAACAGGAATCCCGCCCATAGACCTAATTGTCGAAGAAATTGTATGTGAAGATAAAAACGGACACAGTGAAGAAAACAAAGAAGCTGCAAAAGAGAAAACACTGGAATCCTGGCAAGATGGGACCGAAATACCAAAAAAATGGATTAGTATACAAAGCGAATATGTCGGTACTGTCAAATAATAGATGACGCAGAACATACGTTAATTTACTATCCAAGATTTGAGAACTACCGCCAAACAACAAGGCAGGATCTACAGATAGAGAATATGACCATAGGGAACCTCTTTAAAGAAATGATACAACACGTAGACAAACGGAACGCATCTAAGTGACGTTATCTCAAGCAGCATTTTTCTGACTTACGACTTAATCTGACCAATGCGACGTCGTATTTAGGTTGAATTTGGGTTCCCTGGTGATGATCCAACGTCCGGTTTGACAAAAAACTACGATGCAGTTACAAAAAATAATTGAACCAGACGTGGAGACGACATCGACCTATTGACGTCGGTCAATAGCCCACCTTAGTTCAGTTCAAATATTAGGGCACGCTTAGTCGTTGGACGGACGTCCTTATGTCTAACATATTTTTAAGAATTTCCGCCAACTACAAATAACGTCCGGTAGAGTCCCTAATAGATAAAAGTAAAATTAAGGCAAGATACACACGATGTCCCATCGTCAACAGATTCGACGTAGTTTTAGGTGGATTTGCCAATAGTCATAGGTATATCGCCGACGATATATGACGTTGGCCTGCACGACGTATTTTTTGTATTTATAACGTACATATAATAACGTCCGCTAGATTCCTACTGGTGTCTTCTGGTTGCCGAAGGAAAAATGCCTAACGACATCAATTTACGTCGACATTTGGCCTACCGTCTAGCGTCAAGTGGATAGTTCAAAACAGTAAGCAAGGGTTGTTTTAAAGATGCCAAAGAAAAGTTCATTCAGACAAACTCACTCATTGTTTTTTGCGATTTTGCCGAAATTTGTTCACTGTTCACTGCTTTTGTATTGCAAGAAATATTTGAAAAAACGGTTAGGATTATTTCGACATGGTTGACATTTGACGTTTAAGCACAGTTACTGGATTCCGAGCCGTACCTGCATGAAAGCCGCACCCTACGAATGAAAAAAATTGGGCGTCGGGTTCAGAGTTGTCGGCGGGACGTTGAGCCATCGTCAATCCTACGTATAAGGTTTATACCATGGCCCGACGTCCAAAATGCATTCGAATAAATCAATTTATCACGGATCGAGTAAGGACCATCTGCTAAACTTGGAGATCTGGTCCGAATTGGTTATTTTTTGGGCCTCAACGGAAATCCGCCATACATAAAAAAAAATATATGTATATTTTTTGTTTTTAGTTTTTTTTTCTATAAAATCTAAGAAATTTTGAGGCGCATGTATTTTTCGGAATTATCTTATCAATATTTATCGGTAAACTAATCTTCGTTAGTAATTTTACATCCCCATCGTGCGTTAAAGGCCTGTCTTGTTATGATTATTATAAACTGCTTCTAAATAATAATATTCTTTGTTCTCCATATAGGTAGCTTGTATTCAGAAACAAGTTTACCCGATGGAAGTAATAAGATATAAATAGGTATAATGAGATTACCTCTACCTACTCCACCTCGTACGATCGACCCGTGTACCTATTACCGCCAGGTCAGTTTAAGTACACGACTCGCATTTAAATGTGCCATATAGGTGCAAAAAGGAGCCGGTTCGAGGTCAAACGGACGTTGGGGACCGACGTCCGATTATTAATGCGGACGAACGCACAACGTCATATTACATCAAATTGCTACTTGGGATATTCCTCTATTCAAACGGAAATTCAAAGAAACAGCTGCGGAACCAGTATTTTCAAGGATATTTTAAAACCCACACTTTTCGGAGGTAGCAGATTTAAATTGCGAAACAGCGGAAGCAACGAAGTGTAAAAAAGATTAGGTAGTCTATAAAAGATAAAAATACAAAAAGTTTAAATTGGGCCGTCTCGCTTAGCACGCTGTAGTAGAAATGGTCCACCCCACTATAGGAGAGATGAACCTGCACACTTATTTAGTTTTTCTTTCCAATTTTTATGACGGGAGCCGCACTGCTATACCCTACCGGTCTATCTATCCTAAAAGTCGAGGATAGATGAATCAGCAAATTACCAAGCAGTTAAACACGTAAATGATATATATTGTTGAGGTTAGGTTAGAATATATCAAAACTTTTACCCAAAACTTACCTCAAGTGAATTAATTGTTCAAAGAGAATCAAACCACCAAATTTTGGTGCCGATTGAAGAGGAAATTTGCAAATAATTTTTAAAAAACTGCACAGATAAACAAGTGCTTGTATTTCCGAACAACAAATAACGCTGTTTTATAATTCATTAATTCCACGAATGTTGACACTAGTGACAGGCGCACGCGCTATTCCGGCCTTTTATTTACATTTTTAATATCCATTTCTGTAATAACTACTGCTTGAAATATTAAGGAATAAAAACAATCAATTTTGAGGTTAAAAAAAGTCAACAAATATTTTGCGGCTGCACTTGCGCAACACAATTTTTCCGTTTATTTTTCCTTAAAGTTAAATATTGGTTAACTTTCAAGGTTAAGGTTAAGGCTTAAAGAAAAAGATACGGAAATGGAACAAGCAAGCATTTAATAAATTGGATAGAGCAAAAGTTAAGTTGCTTATAATTCCTTAATGATTTTTAGGAATTGTCGAAGCTCTTGGACCCGCCATAGGAACCCCGCTGTACAATAAAGGCATTTATCTGAACACCATCACAACCTGGCCGTCAGCATTTTTCTTCTTCGGAATACTTCTATATGTCTTCTGTGTGGCTTTAATTATGTAAGTGTGATAATTTCAGCGTCTATACTCAGTTTCAATATTCACCAAATTTCATCATAATCGGATGAACGGTTCTGAAGTTATACGTGTCTGTGCGCACGCAGTTGACAAAATTGGGTCTGAGTAAACGGACGCCCACGGTTTATCAGAATGTGCAAAATCAAACCCGTTAAATAAAAGAAAGTTCAATTATAAAATCATTCACTATAGAAACAGCAATTCGTTAAACCAATTTTTTTATCCGAACCTTATTTCTTCAAACCCATTCAATAACAAATTCGAAATTTATAAGACCCGTTTTTCATCAAACTCATTCAATATCACACCCGGAATTCGTAAAACCAGTAATTTTTGCTAAATTGATTGAGCATTCGCCAATACCTCATGAACCGAAGGCGTACACGCAGGTGGCGCGGCGGCGCGGCGTTTTGATGAATTTGTCGCTGTTACGCACGCATAGGGCAGTCTAACGAACTGTCAAAAATCGATGTGACTCAAATCAGCTGATTGCTTGGAGTACAAGCAAACCAAACATTTACATAGGTTTTATATGGAATAGTGTGTTTTGTTTGCGTTTTTTCTTTTAAAAAAACGAATTAAAATGCCAAACTTTTGGGGAGAGACAACGTTGATTTTTATAGAATTCCCACTGTTTTATCTTCTGAATATAAAAAACACCTAGGTGTAATCATAAAGTAAGTTCCTTACTTTATGGTGTAATCTACAAAAAGCTGTGAGAAGTGGATTCAGGATTAAAAAGGGAAGATTTAACAGAAAAAAAGTTAAACTATTTGAGAATATGCTCAAAGAATTTTGTCACAGGTATATAAAATTGATTTTCTGCACTGGTCACTTTAAAAAATTTAATTTTCTGTAGGTAATTAAGTATTTAGTAAGTGCAAATATGCCTGCGGTCGATTTTTTTTGGGTTAGGTTAGGGTGGAAGGGATGCACTTCTGACAACCCTTAAAAACGTTCTGTAAAAATTAAAATAGACATCAGACACTTAAAGTTGGCAAGCTATTTTTCACAGATTATCCTACTTAATTCAAGAGTTTGTGCAATTATTTAATGCTACAGTCAAAATCCCAGCTTTTACTATAGTTAAGTCTCAACTTCACCCTATTGTAACTTGGAAGATACTCATTCAATATCTCCTGTCTGTATACATGTTGAAAGAATTATAAATTTAATCAGGCAAAAATACAGAATTTGTTGGGTTACTGTACAGGCAGATTCAGAGTTCCGTAAGCTAAGTGATATGAGGTATGCGGTAAGATGCAAGGTAAATAAGCTATAGCAAATGCATGCTTCTGTTCATAGTACTCATAGCTTGTGGTTTTTGGAATACTATGTAACCTTTTTTTTTAGTTTAATTCAGTCACTCCAGTTTTTTTTATTAATATACCTAAAGTGTTTGATTTTGTACTTTTTTAGGAAATACAGCATTTTGAAAATAAATACAAGATATTTTTAAAAGTTTTTTTTTATTTAGAACCTAAAATGCAAGAGTACCAACAAAAATTTTTAAAAATAAAATGTATATAAAAAAATTTAAATAGTTTTAAAAAACCTTTTATTTAAAGCTGAAAAAAAAGAGTAACAGAAAGGACTTTTAGGGATAGGGGTAAGGTAAAATAAAATAAAATGTCATAAACAGATTGATATATACTGAGAAGTTCGGCTTAAGTTGGAAAAAGTTTGCAATCAGCATTGGGCAAAAGTTGGACATAACTCGCATGTTTATCCTTCGCCAAATTTAGCATATTTTTTTTTGTTGACGAACTATGAACTTAAGTAACTTAAGTTGGCAAAAGATAAACACAATTTATCTTGAACTTTTGCCAAATGCAAATCGCAAACTTTTAAAGGTGCAGTTCAGCAAAACGACAAGTAGGGCTTAATTGATCATACAAAAAAAATTATGTCAATGGCTATAGCTTTGTTATTAAAATTACAACGCGCTCATATTTTAATAATAATTGTATGATCAATTAAGCCGTACTACTTATTTTGCTGAACTGCACCTTCAAGCCAAACTTTTCAATATAAATTTCAGTAAAAATTGCTCACCTTTGCCATAACTAGGCTGTAATCTCCAAAAATATGTGTTCTGCAATCACTCACAAATCCAGCCTCAAAATACTTGAATACATTTAAACTTTTTATCTGCTGGTTGGTGTAAAATGAAGTAGTTAGCACAACAATGTCCATGTTGGAAACTGGGGGAAAACTCGCAGGGTCAAAACACATCGGTGTCTTTTAGGGTAAATGGATCGAAACTATTAATCACTGCAATTTTTTTGAGGTATCGCGAGGCCACTGGAGGGTCCTGATAATCACTCATGTACCCTATACTTGTACATGTTGCGTTCAATAGTTTGTGTATAGATGTCACTTGCATTCATCCGTCTTGCATTCACGTGTTATTGGCGAATGCGCCATCAATTTAGCAAAAATTTTTTGATAAATTACGGGTTTTACGAATTCCAGGTTTTATATTGAATGATTTTGATGAACAATGGTTTGATTAAAAACGGGTCTTACAGCCATTTGCACCAACATATTTACTTATTTAGGGGTCACCTAGAATAAGGTGTTCTAGGTTAGGGAAGAGTTTCGTTTGTATTTAGAACTCCCCTAAACTACCTTAGGTGATCCCTAAATCTAGGGGCCCGTTTTTGGCCCCCTAGCGCTGCCCTAACCTAAAACTAAACTAGATTTAGGTGCCACCTAATGCTAGGTTACCCCTAAATATGTTGGTGCAAATGGCTGTTATAAATTTCGAATTTATTATTGAGTGGGTTTAATGAAAAATGTTTTGACGAGTTGCAGTTTCTATGGTGAATCGTTCTTACGATGAATATTTTTATTAAATACTGTCTGATAAATTCCTGGTTTGATGATGTTTTTCATAAATATCTGAAATACTATTTTAGATAACTTTACAAAATTTGATGTACCTATCGAGAGGAATTTTTTACCGAAAAACTTTTTTTAAATTTTTATCAGTGGCGTCCGGAAGAAAAAAATGGTACGCCGATGGATCTTTTTCAAGGGGCCATTTATTTTTGATAGACTCTTCATTTTCACATAAAACTTACCTCTTGTGTTTTTCTCGTAAATTGCGCCCTTCTTGAATAAAATAATTAAATGAAAAGTGATAAATTTCGGCGCAATACCTAATAATTTTTTAAGAAAATCTAGTTGGCTTGGAAAAATTATTTTTACAAACTAGACAAATCTAGATACCCTCGAATAAAACGTCAGTGTCAAAATAATAATTGTTGGAATTAAAATTAGTGTGCCGTTCACTTTATTTAATTTTTTCGTTGCTTTTGGAATGGCGGATATACATTATGTATATGGTCTTGCAGATGGCAACGCACTCGAAGCGTGTATTTATCAGAAAAGATACCCTAGTCGTACATGGCCATTTTTTCAAATATTCACAGACGACTTACGGAAACTGGAAGTTTTAAAAAGCGTACTTCGAAGGGTAGACAACACCCGAAATAGAAGAAGCAGTGTTACAAAAAATCGACGAACATCCTGAAACAAGTACAAGGAAGATTGCCAGAGCTTTGAATATTTGTCATCAAATTGTTTGGCGAATACTGGTTGATTTTTTGTTGCATCCATATCATATTCTAAGAGTACAAATGTTACTTCCTAGGGATTTTCCACAGCGTATGAATTTTTCTCAGTGGGACCTTCAGAAAATTACGGAAAATCCACAGTTTCAGTCTCAAATTATTTTCACAGATGAAGCAAATTTTTCCAGGAATGCTATTCAAAATTTTCATAACAATCATCTTTGGGCGGAAGAAAACCCTCATGCAATATCCGAAAAAAATGATCAGCAGCAATTTTCGGATAATGTATGGCCAGGAATTGTTGGTAATCATTTAATAGGCCCATTTTTTCTGCCAGGACACCTTGAAGGACAGTCCTACTTACATTTTCTGCAAGAAGAACTACCTGGGTTACTTGAGGACGTAACAATTGAAATGAGGAATCAAATGTGGTACATGCATGATGGATTTCCTCCTCATTTTAGTGCAGTTGTCCGAGAATATTTAAATAACGTTTATCCTGATCGGTGGATAGGTCGCGGCGGACCTTAGCAGAGGCAGCAAGATCTCCCGATCTCAATAGTTTAGTTTTTTTATGGGGTCACGTTAAAAGCCTAGTTTATACAACTCCTATTAATACCTTAGAAGAATTGCAAGAGCGAATAGTTGCCGCGTTTGAAATTATAAGGAATACACCAGGAATATTTGAACGAGTGCGCCATTCGATGCAAAGACGGACGGAAGCGTGTCTGTTAAGTCAAGGTGGTCATTTGAAAAACAATTTTTGTAATATTTATTTCATCAGTTTATTAATAAAAAAAATAATATCTTTTACAAAGTTATCTTAAGAATTAGCTTTTAATAAAATAGAACGTAATAATTATTAAATTACTTTTCCTGCGTTGTTGTTAGAAAATTGCGGTAATTATAAATAAAAAATGCAAATTCAACACATTTTTATATTATTTTTTTCAACTAATTTATGCTGTTAATTCAAAAATTAATCGCTTTTTATTTAATTATTTTATCCAAGAAGGGTGCATTTTACGAGAAAAAACAAAAAAATAGCCCCTTGAAAAAGATCCATTGGCGTACCATTTTTTTCTTAAAAAATAAAAAATGCAAATTCTGTACGGACGCCACTGATAAAAATTAAAAAAAAAGTTTTTCGCCAAAAAATGCCTCTTGATGTACAATATAGGTATACCAAATTTTGTAAAGTTATCTAAAATAGTATTTCAGATATTTATAAAAAGCACGATTTTTTTGAAAATTTTAACACCTTGTAGCTCGAAAGTTAAGCTGTGTAGGACATATGTTTATATGAAATTTTTTTGTTAAAATGAGTTAACTAATCACCCCCTGAAATATTTTGATATCGTTAAGGAACACCCTGTATAATTCGTTAAAATCGAATAAGAAACATTGAATTTTGGTAAAAACATACTTTTTAATTTCCCAAGAAAAACAAGTTGAATTTTGAACATTTTTAAACAGAGACCTCAATACCAAAGATCAAGGAGAATATATCCTCCTGGGTCAGTATTCTTTAAATCTCACCTAGAGAGTACTGCCCGAAATGTGGGTGAAAGTAAAAGTGCGCATGAGTTCTCACCCGTTTGAATGTGTCCTCCCTTCCACATTTTCAAGAATACTGACGCCGATGATAAAAAAATGGCATGGTAGCTATTAGACACAAGTTACATATAAAAAGATTGATTATTTCTTGTCGTATCTCAGGGCGTATGCTCAAAACTCCATCCGGCGTTACGTCTCACCCATAAACATTTACAGTGCGATTTACTAAGATCTAAAATAGTACCCCCCACAGGTCTAAATATTTACACCTCTGGGTGGTACTAAATTTTAAAAGCAATTTTCAAAAAACACTTACCCATACAGAAAAGACACAACGTTATTAGACACTTAAAGTAAATATTTCAACGCATCGGTATCGGTATACGTAACGCGTTCGAAACAAAGTCAAAATACACTACATTTTTGACTTGCTCATGTCATGTTTCGATGCCCGCTTTTTTGCCGGGTGCGATGACACAAAAGCTGACAGCAATCGATGCGTACGGAGTGATGAACGTATCGTTACGTCCATCCCAACGCACGCATCGATTGCTGTTAGCCGTTCTGTCATCGCACCTTTCAAAAAAGCGGGCATCGTTCGAAACATCAAAACAAGTCAAAAATGTAGTGTATTTTGGCTTTATTTCGAACGCAATACGTATACCGATACCGATGCGTTGAAATATTTACTTTAAGTGTTTAATAGCTTCATTATCTGTGTTTGAGGCGTAGTTTGAGGTTATAAAGTTGGTGATTTTTTTAGACCAGCTTTGGGGGGGTGGTTTAAATTTATAGCCCCCATAAAGGATTGTTTTGTGGCAATTGGTAATAAGTTCGTTTATAATTTCCGTAAGTAACCCTTTTTACAAGGATTAATTTACCCTATTTAATATCCCAAGTTGTGCGATGGTAACCGAATGCACAATATTATTTAATTTCAATTTCGAACAACCAACTCCATCTGGCGTCAACTGTTTGAACTCTCCAGTTTGATTGATAGAGGGCATTGATCGGTAGCAGATTTTTCACATCGCTATTGGGGCGCTGCTCCAGCAATGACGTCAATCCCGGACAAGACGAGCATAAACGACTCCGAATTTAAACCTCAATAAATGTTTTATTTTTATTAAAATTTCTGCTCAATTATCATCTTAAAAATACAAGCAAGTTACCGAAACAGAAATTTCAACCTAAAGCAGGCACTTGCACGAAACACAAGTTATTCATTAACCAAAACACCTCCAATTTTGTCCAGAAAAGCGCCAAACAAACATAAGTGAAGGTCACTGATTATGCACAAAAAATATACCAAACAAAAACCCCAAAACAATTAAGTTTTTTAATATATTTCATAAATAAAAACACCTTTTAAATAAATACAAAATTAATCTACTCCTTATTTTATTATTACCGATCTAAATTGTTGTGTGACATCAATTATTAATTGGAAAAATTAATTAACAAGGGCAAGTTTTAATTAGAGTGACATATAACCCCAATTTTAATTTGTTCTACAGAGTGTTTCCTATTTAAATCCCACGTAATTTTAATTTTTTTAATTTTCTTTTCTTTTAAATTGAAACTTTCTCCTTAAATCCAACAAAAGATTGTGTTAGAATGATTATTTAATAAACAAATTTATTAAAATTCTTCTTATAAATCAAAGTCCAAAAGTCAAGGATGGTTGGTATAAAATGATTAAAACCAAAACTTTCACTTAAACTTAGGACCGTTCTAAAATAGACTAAACCCTTTTAGTAAATCCCACCGTTAAAGTTGTGCACATAAATTTCGTCGTTGTCGTATCTCAGTGCGCATGCTCACAACGGATACACTGTACAACAGCGACTACGCCTCACCTATCTGTACGACCACCCATGCAGTATTCGTAAGCAGTTAGCGTATTGTATCGGACCTGAGCATGCGCACTAAGATACGATAAGCACCCTTTTTATGTGCAACTTTAAATGTTTATGGGTGACACATAATGCCGTATGGCGTTTTGAGCATATACGCACTGAGATACGACAAGGAATAAGCACTCTTTTTATATGTAACTTTCAGTGTCTTACACACTTAGCTATTTTTGATTCCTTGTTGTTATAGCCTATCTTTGATGCGTTTGTGAAAGTGTCCTTGAAAAAATAATTAAAGTTGTGCTTACAACGTACGACGTAACCAAACCAATGGAAAATATGCTGCGTACGAATTCGAGATAAGATTTTTAGTGTCTATTATGTCTGTGCGTGCATATATCGTCAGTCGTATTAGTATACTTACCCAGCAAACACAAATCGGCGGCATTAAATCGGGCCAATGTCGACAACGTCGGCAGTGTCTGGGCATCGGCGACTACACTCTGGCCCGATGTTGGTCAGATTGAGATTTTCTGTTTTCGGTCAATAATCGGCAAGTGACATTACTATAGTCGACTTTATGCCGTCACCACCTTAGGACCGACGATGGTACGATTGAAACTTTGTATAATCGGTCAAAGATCGGCAACTGACGGTGGCCCGATTTACTATAGTCGACTTTATGCCGAAGCCCACTTTATTTGCTTTAGGGCCCACGACGGTCCGATTGGAACTTTGTTTAATCGGACGAGAATCGGCAACTGACGATGGCCCGATTTACTATAGTCGACATTGTAAAGAATACGCGTTTTCCATTAAAAATTAAAAGATATGTACCATTTTATTTTCATAAAATAATTCCAGTTCATTGCAAATTGTGAAAAATCGCGAAAGCCTCCAATAAAAAAAAATCACGATAAAATTTAAATCTATACTTTATTACGAAAAATAGTTCATGGGCTAAATTTATTTAAATAAATTTTAAAAAACAAAAACCGGAGCGCGAGATTTTAAAACTACAATAAAATAAAATGATAAAAGGAACTAAGTACTTACAACTCTGGCTACTCAACTTCACTTAATAACCAGCACTAATAAACCAAGATAAGTATAATCACGGGCATACTTTAAGCCACCACTATTGATGCACCGAACTGACGACCTGTTCATCTCGCGATTCGGAACTAAATAAACGCTCACAAAAATTATTCTGTACAAATGAGACCCCACGTTCGAAACAATCTGCGTCATCTCGCATTCCAATGTCTTCAAATTAGGGCAAAAATTATATTTCCCTGAATTAAAACCAAAGTAGGTCACGAGATTCTTGCCTTTTCTTATTAAAACGTCTGATACACCAACATTCCTTCTTTAGAAAGGGGCCCGTGTTCCAAATTGGGGACCGTTTGACCCAGAAAAACAAAACCCCGTGATTTTAAAGAAATTCCAAAATGCTTACGAAAAATCAAGCCTGACGTCAATAAAAATTTGATATAAAACAGCAAATTGGGACCAGAGAAAAGAGTCTAAAAACAACCAGCAAATTAGTTAAAAGGTTCAGTCTAGTGTTTCAAAACTAATTGTTACAAGAACTAAGTCGTGTTAATAGTGCCAAAATGACTCAAAATTTAAGTGTCTCCTTTTAAGGATAAAAATTGTACTTTTATTGAATAAGTTAGTTAGTAGCGAAAAATGTTGGTGGCTCTCGAACTAGTGAAATCCCAAACTGTCTAGCATGTAAGTGTTTAAAAAACTGAAACTCTTAGGAACTTTGATATACAGTTGAACAATGACAAGGTATTTTGTTTTTAAACGTATTATCCTAGAGAGATACTGAAAAATAGTTTCAAAGATCAGTTCGAAAGATCAGTCTTTAATGAATTTCTAAGCATCAGTTTTAATTATAAATCAGTTCTAAAAAGCAGTGACTTACATAGTGGAAAATGCAGCAGCAGTAAAAGTGTCCAGTTTAATTTAAAAAGTTCTCAAAATGACTTTGCCACGAAAATATTTTGAGCCAGATAAAAGACGACAGACCCAGAACGTAAGAATTAAATATTAATAATATTAGAACAATGCATGTAGTTTATTGATTAGGAAGTTAAAATATCGGCTTATTTCTGGAGATGAATGTAAACGTTTGTATTATGGCTATTCTTTAACCGATACAGACACATGTATGAGTGAAGGAATTAAAATTAACGGAAGATTTTGTAGAATTATGTATGGATGGAACTTACATTTTAAATAAAATATTTATTATGTTTTGATCAAAAAATAAATCGAGTTGTCTATTTATAAATCCCAAAATTCAAGATTACTATGCACACTAAAACGCTCATGCCCAACATTGTAAAAAAAATGGTGACGTCTCTTAAGGAGTTAAAAGTTATCCGCTCGAACTTTAGAAATAACCCTCAAGGGCCGATCTTCACATTGGTGTCAGAAGTGGGATGATTTTCTGGAAAGGGATGATTTTCTGTAAGGGGATGATTGAAAAAAGAAAATATTTTTTAAAAAATCAGAAAAGTTTTAGGTCTCTACAGACAGTGCATAGTAAAAAAAAAAAAATGTCAGCGAAGACAGTTTAACAGACAATTACAATATTATTTGAATATATAGAGCCTAAACTTCCTAATGATAGGATAATAAGTGTTCAGAAATAGTTGAAGAAAATAGAATACTTGTTGTAGCCATTTTAGTATCATGAATATACCCAAGAAGTCATCATTTAAAGAAAAGTATACAGTGACCAAAATTAGTTCAAACATAGGCAATGGAATTAGGCAAATTTTAGAGTACTCTGGCATTTTAACAAAAGGCAAGATGGAATTTATATTGATTGAGAAGGTGTTGTGTACGCCTTTAAAAATGGTTTTGTTTGGCCATGACTTAATTATTGATTGAGAATGATTGTGTACGCATTTTAGAAGAGAAAATTGGCGTTGTGTAAGCCTTTATGAGAGGAAATTGGCGTTGTGTAAGCCTTTATTTGAGGAAATTTGTGTTGTGTTAGAAGAAAATATTTTTTGATGAAACAGGAAATAAAAATTGTGTTTGTTCCACTTTGTACTAGAAGATTGCTGCACAGTTTGAAACAGGCAAGCAGTTTGAGAAAAGGAGTTAAAGAAGTTTTTTTTTGGGAAGCTTTAAACAATCCGAGTTCTTTGTTACGCGCCAATAACTGAGGACTAGTGTTGGGACAGTTGTTGTCTGTCTTAAGCACGTACTGAACTATGAGTATGATTGATTGCCCTAACAAAAGAAGAAAAAAAATGTACTCCGAAAGAAAAATAATAGCGTAAGTGTAGAAAAATGTTAGAAATGTACAATGCTACAGGACGTTCAGAATCTACACTGAAAAGAGAGAAAGACGAGAAGGAAGTGGAACGCATGAATTTTCAATAAGAGAAAAAGTGATATAAATTGCCATGTAGGTAGTTAATCTATGCGTTGGTCCGGAGTGTTAAAAATATGTGTGACAAAGAAATTTTGATGGTGTTAAAGAAAACTCTAAGAATGTTTGAAAGGCAACTACATAAAAATTAAAAGATGTCTTAAGTTGAAAGAAATTGTTTTGAAATTTATTGAGTTAAGACATTGCTCGTCAGAAACTATTTGTTCGGAAGGGTTGTAGGTCCTACAACTTCCGACATTAAACAGAAAGTTTGATGGTCTGAGAGTAGTTTCTTAACGATATGTATGGTAAAAGTAATTTCAGCAAACAATTACCAGTTCAGTGGTTTTAGAACCTTATGGTAATGCTCTTAGGAGATAGTAAATTACTTCTATACAGCAATTAGGATTGATCAAAGTTTTGAGAAATATTTTGGAAGAAATAATCAAAACAGATTGGTTTTGAGGAACAGGAGAACGATATGAGATAAAACAGCGGTCACGAGCAACGAAAGAAAGAATTTGGGAGATAAAATTGTTTTAAATAAACCAACAAGATGTTGACACAAAATAAAGTTAAAAAAAATCAATAAAGTGAGGGCTGTCAGCAAAACCTATGGAAATGGCTAGAACAAAGTACGAGAAGGCGGTATGGAAGTGAATACAAAATATAAATCAGAGTATGAAATAAGACAAAAATTTGTTTTCGTCCGAAGTGAAAATTTTAAAGGAAAGTGAAAAACTATCAAAGTAATTATAAATAGCGTGAGTGAAAAAAAAAAAAATCACAATAAAAATGTTCTAATAAATTATGGTGATGATATGAGAAGAAACTTTCCAGATTGATAATACAAGTAAAGGGATACTTGTGGAAGTTCCACGAGCACTATCGACGTACCAACTAGTATATCGATGACCAGTACCATAAGTCCTGTAACCCAACAGAAGATAGACAGAGATCGAAAATAAAACAGTCGAATCAAGTTGAAGAACCGCAGCATGAGGTAAAATTTGCAGAGCACTATTTAATGATATTGTATTATTCTTTTTAATTTAATTTTTGTATTGATTGTTTTTTTTTCTTATTTTTTTTTCTCCATTGTCATTATGGTAAAATAATTTTTATTTAGGTATATTCTTCAATATTTTAGATTTTTTTTAAGGTTTAGATTTTTTAAATATTTTTGGGTCTTACCTTCTGAGTCTAATAAAAAAAAAACAGCGATCGAGTATCGGGACGTGGTTTTGAAAATGATAATACACAAAAACATGAAAGATATCTGGCTCATTTAAAAAGGCATAGAACGAAATAAATATAGGTCACTGGGACCCTCTTAAATTAGTTACGGTAGGTTAGGGTTTATGTTTACCAAAGAGCACGACGCGGGCCTTTAATATCACATTTCAAGTTCAATTCTAAATGAAAGAAGCATGTAGTAGGTATAATACCTTATGTGACTGGAAAAATAATAGGGAAATATAAAAATGTTTGATTATAATTTTTAATACTCAAGAGTACTTTAAAGTTAATAAAACTAAAATTTTTATATTATCTATGGGTGCAATAAAGAAAAAAAAAATCTTCTAATTAAGACTAAAAAGATGAAAATAGTTTTACATATTTTTATTGTTTGCAACACATATAATAGTTATTACAGGTACAGAAACTTAAACTAGGCTTACCTTAAATAAAAGAGGGATAGATCAAGCAAGAGAAACTTAACTTGAAACAAATCGTTTAACTTGAATTTATTGAAAAGCAAAATTTAAATCTAATTAACCCAAACCAAAATTCAACACTTTGTTAAGGCTTCTTAAAATATTCTTAAAACGATGAAATGAACTAAAATTCGATTAGGATTCAACAAGAGTTTTTTTTTTGTCTAAATTGACACAAAAAAACGTGACACACACACAAATGATTGGGTTGAGACCTAGTGAATCTGGATCTGATTAATCTTATGATAATAGTTCAGAATTGCTATTGTAGTCTGTCCGTGGATCTATAACCTGTAAAAATTAAAAAGCTTTAGCAAATGGTCATCAAATTTTAAAACCCCGCTTGTGAGATATCAAAACACAACAATTGAATTTTAAAAGTAGTAGATTTATACGGAAACCTCTGTTATTATATTCACGTTAATAAACGAAAATTTCACAGCTAACTGCACCTTGTAAAAAAACCTACGAAATCCGCATATAAGTGTGCCTAACCCAAGAGGGTATTAGATTTCATAATTTACGACCAAATAAAGATCTTCCGAGAACTTTATTTGAACCGAAATAGGGAGGAATGTAAAGAATACGCGTTTTCCATTAAAAATTAAAAGATATGTACCATTTTATTTTCATAAAATAATTCCAGTTCATTGCAAATTGTGAAAAATCGCGAAAGCCTCCAATAAAAAAAAATCACGATAAAATTTAAATCTATACTTTATTACGAAAAATAGTTCATGGGCTAAATTTATTTAAATAAATTTTAAAAAACAAAAACCGGAGCGCGAGATTTTAAAACTACAATAAAATAAAATGATAAAAGGAACTAAGTACTTACAACTCTGGCTACTCAACTTCACTTAATAACCAGCACTAATAAACCAAGATAAGTATAATCACGGGCATACTTTAAGCCACCACTATTGATGCACCGAACTGACGACCTGTTCATCTCGCGATTCGGAACTAAATAAACGCTCACAAAAATTATTCTGTACAAATGAGACCCCACGTTCGAAACAATCTGCGTCATCTCGCATTCCAATGTCTTCAAATTAGGGCAAAAATTATATTTCCCTGAATTAAAACCAAAGTAGGTCACGAGATTCTTGCCTTTTCTTATTAAAACGTCTGATACACCAACATTCCTTCTTTAGAAAGGGGCCCGTGTTCCAAATTGGGGACCGTTTGACCCAGAAAAACAAAACCCCGTGATTTTAAAGAAATTCCAAAATGCTTACGAAAAATCAAGCCTGACGTCAATAAAAATTTGATATAAAACAGCAAATTGGGACCAGAGAAAAGAGTCTAAAAACAACCAGCAAATTAGTTAAAAGGTTCAGTCTAGTGTTTCAAAACTAATTGTTACAAGAACTAAGTCGTGTTAATAGTGCCAAAATGACTCAAAATTTAAGTGTCTCCTTTTAAGGATAAAAATTGTACTTTTATTGAATAAGTTAGTTAGTAGCGAAAAATGTTGGTGGCTCTCGAACTAGTGAAATCCCAAACTGTCTAGCATGTAAGTGTTTAAAAAACTGAAACTCTTAGGAACTTTGATATACAGTTGAACAATGACAAGGTATTTTGTTTTTAAACGTATTATCCTAGAGAGATACTGAAAAATAGTTTCAAAGATCAGTTCGAAAGATCAGTCTTTAATGAATTTCTAAGCATCAGTTTTAATTATAAATCAGTTCTAAAAAGCAGTGACTTACATAGTGGAAAATGCAGCAGCAGTAAAAGTGTCCAGTTTAATTTAAAAAGTTCTCAAAATGACTTTGCCACGAAAATATTTTGAGCCAGATAAAAGACGACAGACCCAGAACGTAAGAATTAAATATTAATAATATTAGAACAATGCATGTAGTTTATTGATTAGGAAGTTAAAATATCGGCTTATTTCTGGAGATGAATGTAAACGTTTGTATTATGGCTATTCTTTAACCGATACAGACACATGTATGAGTGAAGGAATTAAAATTAACGGAAGATTTTGTAGAATTATGTATGGATGGAACTTACATTTTAAATAAAATATTTATTATGTTTTGATCAAAAAATAAATCGAGTTGTCTATTTATAAATCCCAAAATTCAAGATTACTATGCACACTAAAACGCTCATGCCCAACATTGTAAAAAAAATGGTGACGTCTCTTAAGGAGTTAAAAGTTATCCGCTCGAACTTTAGAAATAACCCTCAAGGGCCGATCTTCACAACATTATGCCAACGCAAGTCTTATCTGCGTTAGGGCCGATGATGGTCCGATAGGAACTTTCTTTAATCGGTCGAGAATCGGCAACTGACGATGGCCCGATTTACTATAGTCGACTTTATGGCGACGCCTACTTTACTTGGCCCGATTTACTATAGTCGACATTATGCCAACGCAAGCCTTATCTGCGTTAGGGCCGATGATGGTCCGATAGGAACTTTCTTTAATCGGACGAGAATCGGCAACTGACGATGGCCCGATTTACTATAGTCGACATTATGCCAACGCAAACCTTATCTGCTTTAGGGCCGATGATGGTCTGATTGGAACCTTCTTTAATCGGTCGAGAATCGACAACTGACGATGGCACGATTTACTATAGTCGACTTTATGCCGACGACCACTTTATCTGCTTTAGGGCTGACGATGATCTGATTGGAACTTTGTTTGATTGGTCGAGAATCGGCAACCGACGATGGTCCGATTACGTCACCTTAAAATGTTTAAACTGCTTAATAGTTTCTTCCTAGTATGTAGAGATGGCGCTAATGTCACTATGTTCCCTGCACAGTGGAAGATAATATTATATATATAATAAGCAAAGATATTTCAAAACTAGAATGCGGACTTGACAAGATGGTGGTACTTCTCTACAAGAATCACCTCTTCTGCCACTTAAACGAGCCCGACTGGTTAAGCACCCGTATTATCGAAACTTTGTAGTTTGCCAATGTCGGGCCGCTTTAAGCTACCACCGACGGCCCTCCGTCAATCGCCGACGTTGGACCGCTTTGGGAAACCAATGTCGGATTTGAATAGTTTACCGATGTCGGGCCGCTACCAGCTTACCTACGTTAGACCGACCAAATTAAGCAGTTATGGGCGGATGGTCGTTACCATGTGGTTAAACCATATCGGACCTTAATCGTATGGCGACGGTATGCCGATGTCAGCAAAAAGTAAAATTTACCATTGGTCCGACGGCGGGCCACAGTCTAACGCTGCGTCGGTAAACATACATCGCAAAGCGGACAAAAAATACTGCTGGTCCGATGTCGTAAATCGACGTCGTGCCGATGACGACAAATTCGGCAATTGGTTTGGACCGACGAAGGCCCGAGGGAACCGTGTTTGCTGGATAGTTTAACTTATTAACTAAAGCCGATCTAAAATAGTCAACTTTTAAAGTTATAAGTAAACTATAGTTTAATTTATATTATTATACAGGGTTATCCATTTAAAAGGGTACACCCGGATTTTTTCAAAAACTCTTTAGAATTGGAGAAAATGCCGGGGACAAGGGGACACTTTTTGGCTATCTTGGATTTTTATACCACGCATCCCATTTGAGGGGTAAACTTTACCCCTATATTTTGAATAGGGAAAGTCGAGTGATACCTTGTTTTGAAGGTCTCCTGAATGTCTTGACAATCGTGTAAAATCTATCGATTAGTTTTTGAGATATTCACTTTCACAGTTGCATGGACAAATGCAAAAATATTTTTTTAAAGAATTTTTTTTTTTATTTTTTAAGAAATCCCGGGACACGTCGACTTTGCTTTTGTTAATGGTACATTTTATCATTGCATTTTTCCTTCTAGGATACATTCCTACGAGAGGTGAAATTTACCTGTACAATTTGAGCTTACTTTGAAAGTAACTATCTCAAAAACGAATCGATAGATTTTTTAAATTTTTGCACGATTGTCAAGACATTCAGGAGACCTTCAATACAAGGTATCACTGGACCCACTTTCCCTTTACCCCTCAAAGGGGATGCACGCTATAAAAATTTCCAGATAGCCAAAAAGTCTCCCCCTTACAAAAAAAAACGATTTGTTTCAGCATTTTCTCCAATTCTTTACAGTTTTTCCAGGTGAACCTAATATTATGTTGTTTCATTTTAGACTTATTCAGCTGAGAAACAGATTCACAAAGAAAGTGGATCCTTCAACCGAAATGCAACAGCAGCATACCACAAATGGTACTACTAATGGAAACCAAAATGGTACTAACGGCAACCACAATGTCCTTAAAAACAATGAAAAATCTATGCCTGTCAATGATGCCATTCAAATGGAGGATATTCAGATTACCCATATGTAGAGAGGAAGTGATTTTTATTAGACATTTCCACTTAATATTTTTACCAACTGTGTAAAGTCCAGTTTTGTGACGTTTCAATAACAACAACTTATTAATAAAAGTGATCTTACCACTCCCACTACATAGTCGTTAAGCCCTCGCCCCTTTTTAAAGGGTAAAAATATCTTTTGTTGGTATTTCATAAACCGTGATAGAGAGGTCGCGTATATTCATACTATCATGTAAAATAAAAATGTTTTATTTTGATGATCTCTCGCAAACTAATTATAAGGTATGAAGTATAAAATTTAAATGTAAATATCTTGAAGCCGGTAAAGATTAGGAAGAATGTGGGTATATAAAAAAATTATGGCCTATTCCTTTAGTTTTTGTTAGAGCAACATTTTGAACTTCAAAGGATTATTATGATTTTAACAAGATAACTTTTCACTTTGCTATTTCCCACTTTCAAAGTTTGTTTTGGAAATAGGTATTTCAATTTGTGTGTAGAGACAAATAAAATTAATATTGGATCATTTATAAAATTGTCCAATAACAAAGTCTTTTTAATTTTCTTCGTTTTCTGGTTAAAATCTTCCACCATTTTTTTTGCATGGACCGGTAACCAAATTAAGATTTCATCTGGTGGGACATAAACATACTTACGCTTGTCACTCCTTGCTTTGTTGCAAAAATATGTAATAAATCTATCTATATAAAAAGAAAGCTTTAGAGAATTTAAAGTTTTTTGTGAAGCCATGTGGTTTGTAAGCACAAATACTTTGGCCAACCATAAACAGCTTCTATATCAGTGATTTTCTAAAAAAATTGGACGTGTAATCCCAAGTAACACAGCTTCGACAATATATATAGACTTTAAAGTCAAGTGAATGCTGCAAAAACGTTAGTACAGCTCTCCTTTTGCTTTAAAATGGCTTCAGCTAGCTGCTTCATTTAATCTGTAATTTTGACTGTTAAAATTGTTTGACTACTAAATTTACATTCATCATCTAGCTAATCAACTTTTAAAGGTAAAACTTATGCTGAAATTTAACTAAGAAAACAGTTGCAATCTTAACTTTTTTTCTTAAAATACAACTGAAAAAAATGGCAAGATGGCAACGGGAGTTATTTGTTGTCTTCCAGTGCAATTATTATTAGAATGCAGCTGAAAAAGCGCACTCTAAAGCTAAGCTAGGACCGTGAGTCCACAACAATAACGCCAAGAGTTGCTTTTGTTTTAGATTCATTATTTAAGAAAATGCAAAGTTTCTTGGTTGCACGGGTAGGGAGCGGCCATAACCATAAGCATAACCTCTAAAAAATTTGTGAAAAAAGAATCTTTTTTACATAAATACGCTCAAATCTAAGTTTAAAAATCTTTCAAAATTAACAAAATATGCAAGACATGATGTTTTCCTGTAATTCTGGATTAAAATAAAAAAAATTAAAATGTTATGATCAAAAAAACCCTTGTTTTTTTCAAATTTTTGAAGCGCGTGCGGTTTAACGATCATGACAGGTTTCGTCCTCAAACGGGCCTTCGCACAAAGATTTAACTCTTGGGAAATCCACAAAATGCGTATTTTTGAGTGAGAGTTTGTTAAACATCAGATTAAATTTCTATTTTTAAATATATTTTTTTGTCAGGGAAGTTAAATTTTAAATAACACTGCTTTCATGTGCAAAAATGCTGTTACTTCAGCTGCCGTAGACGTTGTCTCAGGCAAAAAATATTCATCAAAATAGCTGTGACAACATTTTCATGACGTTTCCAAAACGTCGTGGCAGAAGACACAAAAAGCATTATTGTTATCTTTTTTTCTTCGAAAACGTTATCCTAGCTTCTTTACAGCACGCTGTGTTACTTGTGATCTGTCCAACACTTTTTGTGATAAACAAAGTCTGGGTCTTTTATAATTGATAGATTGCTTTTTTGTAACTATATAAATATTTGAAAGTAGATTTTTTGTGCAATATAAAAATAAGGTGTTTTTATAGGTTTGGGTCGGGTTGGGGATAAATGCATTTTTTATTCTAAGAACATGAATAAATGTTTTAGAAAATTAGGTTCCTCGCTTTAATAGTTTTGAAATCATAACTTATCAAAAATTTTTCTAAAAGGGTGGATGAGGCAGCAGAGAGGGCATGACAAGATTACTATTTATACTTTTACCTTTCATACGAAGTATAAAATTCTGTTTTTTTTCTTTAGTGTTTTTATATGTCTTTATATATGTGCCATAGATTTTTTAAATTTTACTATTATTATGTTACTTTTTATTATTAAACAGAACATAAAATTTTAAAAGTAACTGATTTTATCATTTTAAATTATAATGAATTACCCCTCCATTAACTTTAACATTTTAACCCTAGAATTAGACAGTAAAATACATCTGAAAGACAAAAAAAAAGAAAATTTTCCTCTGCTCACAATGTCATATGTGTGCAAGATAGGTAATTCTCAGTGCAATGACGCGGTTTTAAAATATAAAAATTATATAGCAAACATGTACAGTTACGTAAAAATGACATCACATGATTACTTTGTAGCATAAATTCCAGGTAACATGGAAATTACAATAAGGTAAAATGTAACTTATATACTGGAGAACAAAAGAAAATGCAACACCAGAAAGGACAAATATTTTTAAAGTAATTTATTTATATATTAATGCATTGGGATGCTCTTAGTAATTGTTTACATTTCCAAGAATATACATCCTTCATGTTTATTTATGCACTCGTTTGTTATATTGGGCATTGACAAAAAGAGATGGTCTATATCCATCCAAATCCTCCTTACGGCATGCCAGAGTTCCAGTGGCGCACTGACGGGGGCGGGGGGGGGGGGGCGGTACGCCCCGGGCTACGAGGGGCCCCCTTGGGATCTCACATGTACACAATTATTCAAAAACCTACTCTAAGTTATCCCAGGTACGAAAACCGCATAGGTTCTTATGAAATTTGGTGAGTTTTTATGCTGTTTGACGGGTTTTATAAGATTCTACGAGCCAAGCTGTCTTTCTCTTAAAAACTGATAGAAAAAATTCGTACTTCATGAGATTTTAAAGTTTGTTTCACATACCGCATGGAAAACATATACAACCCGGTAAAACAATTATAAAAAATCTCGTAAAGCTGTTCTAAGAGATTGAACGCAGTTTTTTTGGCAGGGATAAGATAAAAGCACCAAGTATACGCATACAGGGGTGGCCGCTTAAACCGGTAAAAGCCAGAACTCATCATCTTTCATGCATAAATAGGTATGAGATACCTAAAATGATAGGAAAAGATATCCGGTATTCCGGTACGCACATCTCTCTCTCAGTCTGTCTAGCATCCCTCTAGGAGAGAAGTGCTTCAACCACAGACTTTCTATTTCAAAAATATATCCAAGTTATAGTTTAATTTTTGTTTAATAATTTGAAAGAGTATCTGCAGTAAAAAACTGACAAAATCTTACCTTTGCTTATTTCATTACTCGAAGAAAGTTATTGTTCCCAAGGTTAGAACCCTAAAGGCGCAATTACACAGACGAACATGCTCAAACAAAAGCTCGTGCAAAAGATCTAAAATTTTTTGCGTGAACATTTTTGTGAGCTTTTCTTTGAACATTTTGTTCGGGTAAATTTTTGAGCAAATTATTGCTATCTGTTTTGGAAACATATTTTTAAAGATGAGAATAAATAAAATTTCACATTAGTGATCAGTGATCTCAATTATTTAAAAAAATGGAACACCAACTTTTATTTTAAATTTTTGTGAAAAAAAGCCGACGGCAAGCGAAACATTATTATTGGCTATCAGTTTTGTCACATGGATTAGGGTTACTTATAATATTTTTTTCTTAGGGTTTTTCCCGGATTTTTTTGCCCGGGGGTTTTTTGGGACTTTCTTGCGAGTTTTTTTATTTCCAAGGGTTTTTTTCCTAAATTCGAAAAACAACCCAGGAAAATTTTTCTTTTCCAAAAAATTTTAAGCGGTAATCCGCGCCTCACGACTATGAGGAGTGGTGGGGAGGGGATTTTTTTTAAAACATATTTTTGTAACTTTACTTTAACCTTAGCTTTGATTGTTTTTTTTTTAATTCCTCACACCAGATTTACCTACTTAGTTTAAGGCCCCAAGGGTTGCTTAAAAAATCAAAAGGTTTATGAAAATGCTGAATATAGATATTTACTGTCAATTTAATGTAATAATCAAGGTCGATTACTGACACTGAACAAACAATATGCAAAGGGCCAACATTCCGATTCAAAATTCTAGTCTATTACTGCTAAATTATATTTTTTAGACATGGGTCGGGATCGTAGGCTTGTAAAAGTGGGTAATAAACGGGTATTATTTAAATCGAACGTGCTTTTGTTCATATATTTGAAATTTTATAAAATGTAAATAGGTTTTTTCATTTGACTTTATTATTATTGTAAAAGACTAAACTAGGAAGTAATATAAAGGCGCATTTACACAGACAAACTTTCCTTTGATGTTGAAATGCCGACAAACATTTACACGAGCCTCTTGAGCAAAATGTTCAAAGAAATGTTCGAGCAAAATCTCGTACAAAAAAACACACGTAAATTTTGGAGAGAATGTTGAGCAAAATTTAATTGAAGAATTGGGGGTATAAAAATTTCTTTACAAATTTAAATTTTATAGTTTTATGGGAATTCATTGAACTTAACTGAAAATAGAGAGACTAAGTTTTAAAACAAGGGATTTTAATTAAGTGCTTTCCGACGGAAAAACGATATGATGTCGAAATTCACGTTTTACCTCATAAGCAACTTCGATTGATTTGATTTTTATAGGGGATATGCCAGTATACCATAATTGGCACTTCTTTGTTGCTGATGCTGGGTTAGGAGAAGGTAAAAACCGTAGACTAGTGAGAGGGGGTTTTGGTCAAATGAACATTGACACACAAAATTACATGACAACAAACAAGGGTCAACGCAGTTTTTTTATGAAAGTTTTAGAACAAATCTTTCCATAAAGAAAGGGCTCTCCGACGCAAAACAAAGAAATTCGTTTTATTTTATTGACGCGTAGAACTTGCGTTTCCGATTTTTTAAATATTGAAATTTTTGGCGATTTTTACAAGCTTTTATATGTTTGTATGTTCGGCTCAAATCTTGCAACTCAAATTTGGTATTCAATTTCAGTTTTCGGTGTGTATTTATAGTTGCGGCGACAATACAATAATATGGTATTATTAGGCACCCCCTTCCGCTAATGAGGCAAGTAGAGGAAGAAAAAGATTTATTTTGTTCGATTTCAATCAAAATTGGCATACAGGGATTTTTAGGGAAGATAATTGTCGAAAGGATGGATTTATGATAGTCTAAAAATTAAAAAATTATTTTAAATAAAAAGAAGCTTTTATAAAATATAAAGTGCACTAAAAAGTAGAAAATAAATTTTAGCATTCTCATATCATAATAATAAAAGCGACGGGCGCAAACTAAAACTAAAAATATCCATCCATATATCAGAGAAACGTAGAGTAGTTTGGATCGAGTTGGGTTGGATTTACTTCACAAAAAATTGACCTTACAATACCAGATAAAAAATTCTTTATATTTACAAGTCGTAGTTGTGGTGAGAGTATTTTTTGTACTCATGGTATTTATTGTCTTTTTGATACGTTAGTTATAAACGCCTTACCACTCACATCTCTTTATATTACTTCCTAGTTTAGTCTTTTACAATAATAATAAAGTCAAATGAAAAAACCTATTTACATTTTATTAAATCTCAAATATATGAACAAAAGCACGTTCGATTTAAATAATACCTGTTTATTACCCACTTTTACAACCCTCCGATCCCGACCCTTGTCTAAAAAATATAATTTAGCAGTAATAGACTAGATTTTTGAATCGGAATGTTGCCCCTTTGCATATTGTTTGTTCAGTGTCAGTAATCGACCTTGATTATTACATTAAATTGACAGTAAATATCTATCTTCAGCATTTTCATAAACCTTTTGCTTTTTTAAGCAACCCTTGGGGCCTTAAACTAAGTAGGTAAATCTGGTGTGAGGAATTAAAAAAAAACAATCAAAGCGAAGGTTAAAGTAAAGTTACAAAAATATGTTTTAAAAAAATCCCCTCCCCACCACTCCTCATAGTCGTGAGGCGCTTAAAAGTGCAATTTTTGAGTTTTTGCCGATATTTGAAAAATTCAAAAATTTTTTGGAAAAGAAAAATTTTCCTGGGTTGTTTTTCGAATTTAGGAAAAAACCCTTGGAAATAAAAAAACTCGCAAGAAAGTCCCAAAAAAAACCCCGGGTAAAAAATCCGGGAAAAACCCTAAGAAAAAAATATTACAAGTAACCCTAATCCATGTGACAAAACTGATAGCCAATAATAATGTTTCGCTTACCGTCGGCTTTTTTTCACAAAAATTTAAAATAAAAGTTGGTGTTCCATTTTTTTAAAGAATTGAGATCACTGATCACTGATGTGAAATTTTATTTATTCTCATCTTTAAAAATATGTTTCCAAAACAGATAGCAATAATTTGCTCAAAAATTTACCCGAACAAAATGTTCAAAGAAAAGCTCACAAAAATGTTCGCGCAAAAAATTTTAGATCTTTTGCACGAGCTTTTATTTGAGCATGTTCGTGTGTGTAATTGCGCCTTAAAGAGATATGAGTGGTAAGGCGTTTATAACTAACGTATCAAAAAGACAATAAATACCATGAGTACAAAAAATACTCTCACCACAACTACGACGTGTAAATATAAAGAATTCTTTATCTGGTATTGTAAGTTCAATTTTTTGTGAAGTAAATCCAACCCAACTCGACCCAAACTACTCTACGTTTCTCTGATATATGGATGGACATTTTTAGTTTTAGTTTGCGCCCGTCGCTATTATTATTATGATATGAGAATGCTAAAATTTATTTTCTACTTTTTAGTGCACTTTATATTTTATAAAAGCTTCTTTTTATTTAAAATAATTTTTTAATTTTTAGACTATCATAAATCCATCCTTTCGATAATTCTCTTCCCTAGAAACCCCTGTATGCCAATTTTGATTGAAATCGAACAAAATAAATCTTTTTCTTCCTCCACTTCCCTCATTAGCGGGAGGGGATGCCTAATAATACCATATTATTGTATTGTCGCCGCAACTATAAATACACACCGAAAACTGAAATTGAATACCAAATTTGAGTTGCAAGATTTGAGCCGAACATACAAACATACATAAATCAAAGCTTGTAAAAATCGCCTAAAATTTCAATATTTAAAAAATCGGAAATGCAAGTTCTACGCGTCAATAAAATAAAACGAATTTCTTTGTTTTGCGTCGGAGAGCCCTTTCTTTATGGAAAGATTTGTTCTAAAACTTTCATAAAAAAACTGCGTTGACCCTTGTTTGTTGTCATGTAATTTTGTGTGTCAATGTTCATTTGACCAAAACCCCCTCTCACTAGTCTACGGTTTTTACCTTCTCCTAACCCAGCATCAGCAAAAAATAAGTGCCAATTATGGTATACTGGCATATCCCTTATAAAAATCAAATCAATCGAAGTTGCTTATGAGGTAAAACGTGAATTTCGACATCATATCGTTTTTCCGTCGGAAAGCACTTAATTAAAATACCTTGTTTTAAAACTTAGTCTTTCTATTTTCAGTTAAGTTCAATGAATTCCCATAAAACTATAAAATTTAAATTTGTAAAGAAATTTTTATACCCCCAATTCTTCAAATAAATTTTGCTCAACATTCTCTCAAAAATTTACGTGTGTTTTTTTGTACGAGATTTTGCTCGAACATTTCTTTGAACATTTTGCTCAAGAGGCTCGTGTAAATGTTTGTCGGCATTTCAACATCAAAGGAAAGTTTGTCTGTGTAAATGCGCCTTAAGAAATATATTTCCGATTTCATTGGTTTTAAAAACATTTCTGAATATATTAAATTGGGTCTTTGGTAATAAAAATTATTCTTCGTCTTGGAATTCTTTAGATTTTCTTAAATTTATTGTTAAATATGAATTTTGCGATTCAGTTTTTATTCTTTTTTTAAATCTGAAACTATTTATTACATTATGCGTTTCAAACGCTACATGTGAGCGCAGTTTTTCGAAATTAAAATTGATTAAAAATTATTTGCGCTCCGCAATAGGCTTACGAGCCAAGAACGGATAACAAGTTTGGCGATTTTATCCATTGAGATCAAAGTGGCTAAAAACATAGTTTAATGAAGGTATGCAAGCGTTTGCAACGGTAAATGGTAGAAAATAGTAGATTTCATAACTCTTAGTGGCTAAAATTAAAATGGTGCTTTTTTACCAGCGTTGGCTTAAATAACGAGCGCAGCAAGGTATTTAAAAACGCGAGTAAAAAAAACACAGTTTAGCCGCGGGTTGTTGACAATATTTTTTTAATACCTTTATTAAAAAATCCAAGAGAAACAGGAAAATACTTTCAAAAATCTCGAACGAAGAGCACTTCTCGCAAGACACCATATTTACACTATAAATCAAGGCAGCTGGTAAATGAAATAACAATGGTTTCCATAGCGATGGGCCTTTTTACACGGTGACGTTCATTGTTGCGACATTTTAATATTTGACAGTTTAATATTTTGACGATGTTTTCAAATGATTTTTTCGTAAATACTTGGTAAAAACTGGTGGAAATCGCTTAATTTTTAGGCAAGAATAATTAGATTTTTTCGATATTACTATTTTCCGCTATTTCTCTTTAATTTTGGGTAAAAAACGGACAGAAATCTTTTTTTGCGTTGGTAACCAAAAAAGCCATGCTTTAGTTATCTGCAGACTTTGACTAAAATCATGTTTTTGATGAAGGTATAAAAAAAAAGATTTATTTAAATTAATTTTTTCAGCTTTTTCAGTTGGCTTAAATGCATCATATTTATAAAAATTTTAGGATTTAATATAGTGTTTCTGTCAAATAAAACTAATATAGGTATATAGGAAAATGAGATGGGGACCCCCATCTTTTTCTCAATAGGCCGCTGCAGAGTTCATTTTCAGTTCAGTTTCCAGGGAGACGTGGTAATCGACTAAGATTGCGCCCTATCATATCCCATACGTGTTCGATAGGCGACAAGTCAGGCGATCTTGCTGGCTATCCGAAGTCTCTATGCCAAGTTCATGTAAGAAGTCCATTGCTTCCCGAGCAATATGCGGTCTGGCATTATGTTGTTGAAAGATTGCATTTGGGATAGTTTGTAGGTAGGGATGTAAAACTGGCTGCAGCACGTGATTGATACATCCGCCGACCAGTCGGATTGCCGTTGATGAGGACTAGAGGTGATCTGCTTCCTAAATATATAGGGTTCCTAAGCAAATCCTTAGGGGGCCAAGCAGCCGTGTATAAGACGCAGACAAACGGAAAAGCACATTAGGCAGAAAAGGATGGGCATGGGGCGATGTTGTCACTACATCTTACACGTAGTAAATCCATTCCAGGTTGTTGTTTTCTAATGTTTTCCATTTTCATACCTTTAGGACTGGAAGAAAAATTCTTTTTGCTCGACTTTAATACCAAACTGATGAAAGATATCGTAAAAAAAAATATTTTTCGGCTTTTCATTTTGTAACCATTGTCCTTACGCACTGTTTACAGGCTGGGGACTGAGATACATGCAAATGCCTAACCTAAAGCGTTCATACACGGCCGGAGAAATCGACTGAGATATTTCCGTAGAAACTTTATTAAGCAAATAGAACGGGTTGACGCCTTCGAACGTCCAACCCGGGTCAAAGTGCAAATTTGATTCGAAATCAAAAAGGAGGAACAGTCAGATGTGAGGCCGTGCACAAATTACGTAACGGTGATTTTACCAATTTTTGACGTCCTCCCTATGTAATGTTTTCTAACGGTTTGACACGCCACTCCCCTAATATTACGTAACGATTTCAAGACCACTACCCCCCCCCAAAAAAAAAAACTTTTCACTTATTTTCATTCAAAATTTTCTTAGTTTCACACAAATGCAAACGCTGTCGAAAATCCCCCACCCTTCTACCTAACGTTTTATAACCCCCCTCCCTCCTATGACCATTACGTAATTTGTGCAAGGCCCCTGTAGTCCCAGTGGAGGAGGGCGAGAAAATTGATATTTTTTTCTTAAAAATTATACTCTTTAGACCTATTTCTTTGCGTTCCCGAAATTACGTAATTTTTGAAAAAAAAAATTGTGAGCGGCCCATTTTTATTTCGTGTTTTGTTTTTCTAACATTTTTGCGTTCGGCTAATTTAATTGAAAAATTTTTGCCTGCGGCGCCCTTTATCTTCTCACTCGAAACCAAGATCCCCCGTTTTAGGAAAACTGATCCCGTCTCTGTTTCTAAATTTTTTCGAATAAAAGTAGAGTATGACCAAGGGGGAAATAATTTTTTTCTACGGTATGACGAAAATTTCGAGAAAGTTGAAGAAAAAATAAAAAAAGTGGCAGAGCTCAAGTTTTTCGTAAAAAAAAACGTTTTTTGTAAAGAAACAGAGCAAAATAAATCATTTTATCATCCCTTTTTGGGTGTTACAAATATTGGCAGCCCCTTATTTTTCGCTTTTACCCTCCCGCTAGTTTTGAAGAACTGGTTCGCTACATGTTTCGAGATCATGTCATAAAACACCTCGAAAATATTAAATGTAGTGTACCCCATACCATGATACTTTTCTGTCTTGCTGTATCACGTTCAACAGCAAACTCTACATTTCGTCTCTCACCTCGAAATCGCCTAACTCTCATGCGTCCATCATGGCCGCCTAAACAAACCCTAGATTCGTCGCTGAAGCTTATGGTATTCCATTCGTCATTCCAATTTTGCCGAGCTCTGCACCACTCCAAGCGGCGAGCCATATGTTTGTGGGGTCAAAGGTAGCACCAAAAGCGGACGGTAAGCCCTCAGCCCCATACCAAGCAATCTTCGATTAACTGTCATCCTTGAAAACACTCGTCCTGTACCTGCAACTAGAACATCTCTTACTTGGCGTATATACAGACCGCTTCAAGCTACTGCGAACATAGGGGGAATCAAGTCCAATTTACTCTCCGTGCCGTACGACCGAGGTGGATTCGAAGCACGCTGCAGTGTTATCTTTTAGAAATTCATTTTCTTTTTATTATTTTGTTTTATTTCTGCCTTGCTCGAGAAACAGATGGGTAAGTTCTTAATTGAAATAATACATTTTTAAAACTAAAAATGGATGTCTACGAAGTTGCCGAAAAAGTGCAGATGGTCAAATGGTCAAATCGTCATAACCCAACACACGTTCGATATTGGTCGAGGGAAAATTTGCATTTGTATTTTGACGTAAGAACACAGTATCCCCAAAAACTAAATGTTTGGGGGGGGGGTATTGTAGGGGAACACGTAATTGGGCCATTTTTTATTAACGGCAATTGCAATTTGAATGGTCCTAGATACTTGGATCTACTGCAGCAGCACATTATTCCAACTGCTAGGCAGTTGTTAGGTGTAAGATTTGGTGAAACATGGTTTCAACAAGATGGTTGTTCCGCTCACAATGTTGGCCTTGTTAGGGAATATCTTGATAATGTATTTCCTAATCGGGTTATAAGTACACGGGGAACTATTTTATGGCCAGCTCGATCTCCCGATCTTGCTCCTAATGACTTCTATCTGTTTTTGAAGAAGCTTTTCAAATTATCACCCCTAACATGCTTGGAAACGTTGGAAGGGGTTTTTATAGTAGGCTCGGATATTGTCTAGCCGAGCAAGGAGGACTTTTCGAACATTTGCTTTAATTTTTTTTTGACTGGGAGAATCTTTTTGGTTTTTAGAATGTATTATTTTATTTTGAGAACTTGCTTTTATTTTGTTTCTCCTTATTATTTTCATTGTAACACGTCGTCACTGATAAATCTGAGCAGTTGACAATAAAACGGTCTTATTTATCAGTGACAAAAAATAAGAAAATTACGTTATAAAAATTTGCGTATTTATTGACCAAATTCCGGTTTCATTGACTACGCTCCACACAGCAAGTGTGGAGCGTAGTCGTTTAAATGAGGAAATTGTTGGCGTCCGCGAACTCTTGGCATTTTATTTTTTAAGTAAACTGTAAGCAATCCGAAAAGACCAAAAACTACGAGAAAAATGATTTAAAGTTTTCAGAAAACGTCTTTTATGTGTTGGTTGTTTTTGAAAATGAATAGAAAAAATCTGTGAAAAAAGGAAAGATTAGAAGACAAAAAATTTATCAAATATTTCTTTTATCTATATATATTGTAGAAAAAAATTGGGTTCGGTCTGGCTGGCTAGTTTGTCTATGATATATATGGTATTGCATTTTTTTTTGTTCTCCAGTATATGTTATGCATTATGCCACGCACAAAGTTCTCTTCTTATTACGTAAATATGATATAACTATAAAGTAACATAAATTAAACTGAGCACAAAAAATATGTGAAAGCAACAGAATATTGATATGTACGCTTTACATTTACCTTATGTCACAATAAGATATTTATTGTTCTTCTTCGACACCTGATTTTTACATAAATATTATGTAACTTCAAAGTAAACTTGGGGTAAAATTCTTGGCATAATATTTACATCTCTGAAAAGTCACAGCAAAGTAGACTTGACGTCACGTAAATGACATACTCTTTATATAAATTAATAGCATGTTATATAAATATTGCATACTGCGGTGTAACATTTACATAATTTCCAATATCACGTAAGTTTTACGTCAATGTGATAAAACAAAGACCGTAATATTTACTTACTACGTTACAAATTAAAAAAATAATAAGTACCCACTTCAATTCTTCCTGTTTATTCATTTATACACATCACTACATGAGAACACATAAGTACTTTTTTTCTGAAATTAACTCTGTGTTTCGGACTTCCATTGTTCCATTATGCACGACATTTCGATCAGTACAATCTCTGATTCAAGTGCAAACTACAAACAATTCCTAAGGCTACGTACTTATATACTGTGAGAAATCACTCGACCTTAAAGTTTAAGAAGTTGGCTCCGCCCAAGGAGGGGCTTCCAAATATTTGGAATTTTAAAACTTGGTTTACTGAAAATACCCTGATTCTGCCCAATAAAGGCAGCTTCAAGGAATTTACGTTGCTTTCAGTGTGACTCCTTGTGCAAAACCTTTCCTTCTGCCCACTTCATTCGGTGTTGTTTTGACCATGCATGTTCGGCGATTCCTGATTTCGTTGTTTCACCTTTTTGGGTATTCGTCTGATGTTCCTTAAGCCTAACAGATAGAGGTCTTTTTGTTTCGCCTATGTATGATTCATCACACTCACAGGGAATTTGGTAAAAATTCTCCGGTTTTGCTTGACTAAGAAGTCTTCGAATTGTATTACTAGATTTAAAAGCTGTTTTAATATTAAAGTTTTTCGCTACTCTTCGACTTTTCTCTGATATTCCTTTAACGTATGGAATTGTAAGGAATGCATTTGCCTGGTTTTGGTCTTGTCATCTTTGTCCTGTTTGTTGAAATTTAGAAATAGTATCTGTGATAAGTTTAAGGCTGTAACCATTCTGCTGCAGATCCTTCTTAATGTTTCTTATTTTGATTTCGAAGTCATTCTTACAAATTTGAACAGCTCTGTTTGGTTGTAGCAGAATTATTTGAACATTGATTTAAATATTGTCCTGTGTGAGTGCATGGGTATACGATAGACTGTTGTTCTGATGTCGCTTTCTACTCGTTTGACAAGTACATCATGGTTCTTATGTTATTTAGGTGGTGAAGAAATTCTGAAAGTTGTTGGTCATTCCCGGTCCAGACAATAAAAGTATTATCAACATATCTCAGCCAGAGCTTAGGTTTATATGTTGCGGTATCAACCGCGTGTGATTCGAACCACTCCATGTAAATATTCGTCACCACTGGCGAAAGCGATGAACCCATTGGTCAAAGGTTTTATGCTTAACTTTCACTTGAAAATAAGAGTTATGTAGGAAGCACTCCAACAACTCCATCACTCCCTCCAACGGTAGGCTGGTACGTTCATAAAGGGATTCGTCATCAACCAGTCTCTTTCTAATAATATCTAGCGATTCCTTTATCGGAACATTGCTGTATAGGCTTTCGACATCAAAACTGACAAGTCTATCCTCGGGTCCTAAAACAAAAGATTTAAGAATATTAACAAAATCGTTGGAATTTTCTACAAATGAAGCGGTGTATAGACTTTCGACATCAAAATTGACAAGTCTATCCTCGGGTCCTAAAACAAAAGATTTAAGAATATTAACAAAATCGTTGGAATTTTCTACAAATGAAGCGGTCTTGCCTGAAAGAGGTTGAATAATTTTCAAAAGGAATTTAGAAAGATTGCTTGTTGGAGAATTTCTGGAACTTGTAATTGGGCGTAAGGGCATTGCATCTTATATAATATGGTGTAAGTTGAGACCTTGTATTGTCCGGAATATATCTCGGATACTTTTTAAAAATTCTATAAACCTTAGTTTCGATTGATTGCGTCGGATCTTTTGGGAGAAGTTTATAGTTTCCTTTAGCAAGTACCTCTTCAACTTTCTGGTCATAGGTTTTCTTGTCCAAAATCACTGCTCTTGTCTGCCGCCGTTAAGATTTTAACTGATTTGTCCTTTTGAAGATTCTTCAACGCGATTTTCTCTGTCTTGCCTATATTAGAGGAATGCTTAATAGCTCGTCGGCGTCTTGTCGTGGAAGAGGATGACCTTCTATGGCGGTGATGATATCGACGGTGGGTATCTTCTTAGGAGCGATGGAAAAGTTAAGTCCTTTGTCAAGTACGTTTTCCTCTATGGGTGTCAATGTCTTCTTTGACCCATTAACGATTGTTCTTACAGCGTCGGTGGTCGACTGGCTTTGTGGCTGTTGATGAGCGAATTTCCTTTGGTGCTTCGCTTGCCAAGTCTGTCGTAGATGGTCGCAGTTTCGTGTGATTTTGTCCAGAATCGGCTGATAATCTTCCTCCATAGTATTTTCTCGAATCTCCTGAAACCGTTGTCCCAGTTCTTCTGTCAGTAAGGACTTGTTCCAGCGATTAAAGCTGATTTGGGACCGTATAAGTGCTTTACTGGCGTCATCTAGAATCCGCTGAACTCTTTGTCCTGGAGATGATGCCTTAAGACGAAACGCAACCGGAATAATGTTGCTGTCTCTTGCTTGGCATAGGAATTCGATGTGCGTGTCTTCTCTGGTATGCTTAATTAAAGTTTTCTCGTAGTCTCGAAAAAGATCGCTGATACCGGGTCGGTACTGGGATTCCAACGTTTGTTTGAAAGTTTGAGACAAGGATGTGTTTCTTCCAGTGTGACTCCTTGTGCAAAACCTTTGCTGCTGCCTACTCCATTCGGTGTTGTTTTGACCATGCATGGTCAAGAGTAGCGAAAAACTTTAATATTAAAACAGCTTTTAAATCTAGTAATACAATTCGAAACCTTCTTAGTAAAAAAAAACCGGAAAACAAACAAAAAAAATAATGCATTTACCAAGTTCCTTATGAGTGTGGTGAATCATACATACGCGAAACAAAAAGACCACTACCTGTTAGGCTTAAGGAACATCAGACGAATTCCCAAAAAGGTGAAACAACGAAATCAGGAATCGCCGAACATGCATGGTCAAAACAACACCGAATGAAGTGGCCAGAAGCAAAGGTTTTGCATAAGGAGTCAAATTGGAAGAAACGTAAATTCCTTGAAGCTGCCTTTATTGGGCAGAATCAGGGTATTTTCAGTAAACCAAGTGTTGAAATTCCAAATATTTGGAAGCCCCTCCTTGGGCGGAGCCAACTTCTTAAACTTTAAGGTTGAGTGATTTCTCACAGCATATAAGTACGTAGCCTTAGGAATTGTTTGTAGTTTGCACCTGAAGACGATCAGAGATTGCACTGATCGAACGTGGTGTATAAATAAATATAGATAATGGAAGTCCGAAACACAGAGTTAATTTTAAACACATCATTGTCTCAAACTTTCAAACATACTTTTTTTCTATCCCCTACTGTTTTTTAGGTACGGTAAGTAAAAAAATTAAAAAATAAGCGTCCAGGATACACATAGCTTCATTTAAATATCAATGTAATTCGGATAAATCTGCCAACTAAATATATTTGACCCAAAGACATTAAGTTATACCTGTATGATTTGAACACATTAAAATATACGTCTAAATATCCTGACGTAGGTAAACATGGATGATTGTTGTAGTAAAACAGCGACCTCAGTCACTGTTAAAAGAAAACAATGACGTGATAAGTCAGCACTATTATACATTTTGCCATTACTTTTTATGTATAAGCTACATATATATATAAAAATCTCCCGAACGCCCCGGCACTCCCAGAGGAGGTCCTGGTTGTTGAAAGAGAGGATAATCTCTCACCATCATGTCATAATTAATAGACTTTTTGTTAGCAATTATCGAGCTTACAGTTTGAATAACGTTTTTCTGTCTAATAATATTATCTACAATAGGAAGAAAATATTAAAACCAGCGGGATCTACCAACAATAGATGATAATGATGTAAAGCTCAATTCTCACGATGCAATAAATCGCTGCGATCTCTATTTCCATATTGTTTTTTAGATTTCAAAAACAAGCAGAGAACTAGAAATTGCAGCGATTTAGTGCATCGTGAGAATTGAGCTTAAATTATCAAGTTTACCTGACGCAGCTTACTTATCTTTTATCTTATTATTATAATATAAATGTGACAATTAAGTGTTTACATCATTTTTATGTAATTTTTGTTTTATCAGGTTTACATCACAAACCTTACGTATATTTTAGGTTTGCAAGTTTATGTAACGAATATTCATGTTACATGTAGGTTTTTACATGATATTTATATAATTTTGTTCATGTAAATTGTATAACATCATTTTTACATCATGTTTACATAATTTTTTTAATGTAAATTTTATGTGAGTATTTTTCTCTCAATCCTTATGCAAATTTTAGGTATGCAATTTTACGTAACATTAATGTAAATTAATGAATATAACATGTAGGTTTTTACATAATATTTACATATATTTTGTTATGTAGAATAGCTTATTTGAAATTTATGTAAACTGTATGTTGATGTAACAAATGTGTGTGCTGGAAATTATTTATAAAAAATTTCGTAGTAATTCTGTTATTTTGACAATTTTTGTCTGGGGGAAGCCCCCGATCCCCTGGGTATACGGCGTAACTGATAAGTGGCAAAGAAGTATAAAACCTGAAGCTAGGTACCAATACAAACCACTTTGTTTAAGGAATAAAATCCCTTTTCGGGGTTGACACTTTTATTACAAACAGTACAAAACGCCTCATAATCTGATTGCTTTCGAGCAGAAATTTTTACTCGCAGTTATGACAGTCAATTTTGTGAAACTTGTACTTTCCCGTGTATGACTGCATAATTCATAACAGTCCTATGTATCTCTGGCCGGGAAAGTCTTGCAGATATTCTAGATCTTTCAGAAATAGTTGTTAAATGGATAACAAAATATACTTGTCCACTTAGCCACGAAATAGTTTTATTTTAATTGTTACTACAGACAATAAATTCACTTTCACCACTTCTGCAATTCTTTAAAACAATGCTTAAACAGCATGTAATCATTAGTAGACCCTCATAGGGAAGAAAAATGTGAATTTTACGAAAAACTTGCCGAAAACACGGACCATTTGGGAGCTCTGGCAGTTTATTGGTTGTGAAGGCGACGTTTATTGGGCCGGGTTGTTGTAGACGCGGGCGCGACTTTTTTTTAACCTAACCAATTTTTATTTTATATTTGCAACTAACCAATTTCGGAGCACTGCCCTGTCTCAATTTCCATTGGTTAAAATTCTCGTCTAAAATACAGTATAGTAGTTCAATCCGTCAGAATACAGGAATGTTTTGGTTGTCATAAAAACTAACACGTGCCGCCATGATTGATTCGATAAAATTATTTTTTTTTCTTTATTGTAAGACATTTTTATTTGTGTTTAATCGTATCAACAACATACTACAAATCAAAAATGAACAAATTTTTGTAAACCAAAACAAACTTTCGAACCTAAAAATCTCCCCCCACAGAATCGCACCAAGCTTGGTTGCTTGGGTTTTTTAACGCTAAAGGTAGTCGCTATTCGGTTTTAATTAGCGCTTAGTAAAGCTAAGATCCTGACAGGCGCTACTGCGCCAGCGCTGAATAAGGGTCAGGGTAACAGATCGGCCAAAAACTTGATCAGAATCACCCTATTGAGTCCACACACTTAATTATATGTAAATGTGTATGTTTTCGTCATGAGAAAAAAAAATCTTCTTTTCCATACAAGGTCTTCAGAGCCAAATTAAATAATAGTTTTGACAACTAGTGCTAAAATGGTGCTTTTTTTACAAGCGTTGGTTTAAATAACAAACGCAGAGAGAGAGAAAAACGGGAGTATAAAAAGCACAGTTTAGCCGCGAGTTGTTAACACTATTTTTTTTAATACCTTTATCAAAAAATCCAAGAAAAACAGGAACATACTTTTAAAAATCTCAAACGAAGAGCACTTCTCGCAACACACCATCGTTAACACACAAGGCTGGTAAATTAAATAACAATGGTTTCATTGCTGCGGCATTTTAATATTTGACAGTTTTATATTTTGACGATGTTTTTAAATGATTTTTTCGTAAATACTTGACGGAAATGGCTTAATTTTTAGGCAATAATAATTAGATTTTTTCACTATTACTATATTCCCGCTATTTCTTTTTAATTTTGGGTAAAAAACGGACAGAAATCTTTTTTTGTCCAGTGATCAAAAAAAAGATTTTTTGCATTGGTAACCAAAAAAGCCATGCTTTAGTTATCTGCAGACAGTTACTAAAATCATGTTTTTGATTAAGGTATAAATAAAATGTTTATTACGTGATCTTTTAAAACAGTTGTCCTTTATACCCTTGTAACAATTTCCATAACATCCTATATATATACGGTTATTAAACTGATTTTGTGACAAAATAAAATTAATTCATTAAGTTCAAATTTAACAACCACTCAAAAATTACATATTTTTATCGTAGTGGAATTTTAAGCATTTTTTTAAAACTCAGTGTGATCTGACGTTACTACACTTTGTGTGCGAAATTAGAGCGTTAATAGACTATCAAAATTGGTGATTCCGTATGCAAAATTGGTTATTTTTCTCCCGTATCCAAAAATAACCGAACCGAAATACGTTACTTACGGAGGCTTAACGGGTTCCCCTCGGTTATTTTTGGCAACCAACCAGATTATTTATTTTTGTGCAAAAGCTGCAGCTGGTAGGTGATAATTCGTATTTTGTTTAGTTAGGTTTTTTATTTTTTTTGTGAAAGTGAATTTGCAAAAACAGGAATTGTTGTTATCTTTTCTATTCTATTTGCATTGCAGGGGCGTGTCAAACGCCTCCGCCGACCCCGCAATATTGGGGCGAATATTCCTTTGATCTTCGAAATGCCGAAAAACATTCGCGCGAATTATTTATTTAAAGATTGGCGCCAAAGGTTCGGGGTTCGGGTAAAAAGGTTCGTGGTGTTCGGACAAAATTTGCTGAAAGAAATATTTGGAATAAAATAAAAATTAGAAATATTATTTACCGTAAATCATTAAACTGAATTGTAATATAAAAATTAAATTTGAAAACCTTTCCGACGGAAAAACGATTTGAAGCACTTGATAAAAAATAATGAGAATTACTTTATTTCATTTTGTAGGGTTTTGGTGGTGGGGTTTACGTTACTTACGGAGGCTTAACGGGTTCCCCTCGGTTATTTTTGGCAACCAACCAGATTATTTATTTCTGTGCAAAAGCTGCAGCTGGTAGGTGATAATTCGTATTTTGTTTAGTTGGGTTTTTTATTTTTTTTGTAAAAGGGAATTTGCAAAAACAGGAATTGTTGTTATCTTTTCTATTCTATTTGCATTGCAGGGGCGTGTCAAACGCCTCCGCCGCCCCGCAATATTGGGGCGAATATTCCTTTGATCTTCGAAATGCCGACAAACATTCGCGCGAATTATTTATTTAAAGATTGGCGCCAAAGGTTCGGGGTTCGGGTAAAAAGCTTCGTGGTGTTCGGACAAAATTTGCTGAAAGAAATATTTGGAATAAAATAAAAATTAGAAATATTATTTACCGTAAATCATTAAACTGAATTGTAATATAAAAATTAAATTTGAAAACCTTTCCGACGGAAAAACGATTTGACGCACTTGATAAAAAATAATGAGGATTACTTTATTTTATTTTGTAGGGTTTTGGTGGTGGGGTTTGGTGGTGGGGTTTGATGAGTTTACAGTTAATTAAGGAAAACCAAAAAAGTGATAAAGCATAGCAACCATTAGGTACAAATTTATTTAGTAGATATGTACCAACCTCACAACCTACCACCCAGAAAATAATAATTTTTCGCTTACGGTCGGCTTTTACTATTTAATCGAAAAATAAAATATTTTTGGTGCTCCAATTTAATTTCAAGAATTGAGGTCAGTGATGTGAGACCAAAAATATTTATAAAATATTAGAAAATTTGCCCGAATGTTCGCTGCAAATGTTCGTTGCAAATGTTCGAGTGTTCGGGCAAATGTTCGTCGAAAAATATTTGCCGATTTGGCCCGAATTTTTGGACGAACCTATTCACTCTGTGTAAATGCGCCTTAAAATTGCTTTTGAAAACATTTTGAATACTCATATACAGAGGTTACATGAGACCCTTTAGTTTGTTGGTTTTCTTTATAGTTAGTTTTATTATATATTATATATAAAAATTTTTAATAATAAAATATGGGCTAAAATATCAGGGTTTCACAATATGATGGCCTACGCATTAATGCATTAACTTTCTTGTTGTATATATCGAGTAGAACAGGGGGGTACACTAAAAAAATTTGCGGGAGGGCTCAGAAAAATCTGACACGCCTCTGTTACATTGGCAGTTTGTATGTAGGCAAAAGAATACGGTTAGGGTAATTTGTGTTTGTGGTTTAAAAACTCTTTTTAGCATCTCAATTACCGTAATACGGTAAGCAAATAAGGTGACGATAAATTAGTGGTCTATTAATCGACTCAACTACCATAGAAAAGACGTCAGAACGTACCTACTTATTTTAAATAATAATAATTATAAACTATGATAAATTAACACATTTTTTAAACTAGATTTTCCTTTTTTAGATGGTATGTGGGACATTATAACCTTTATATTATTTTTATTTGGGGTCAATGTATCTTTTTTTTTTAATTATTATTTTTTTGTAGCAATTTCAGACATAAAAAGTGATCCTTCGTTTTTGCATAAAATGTTGTTGAGTTTTAATGTACCAGAAAGACCAACTGAAAATAGTTATTTACCTAAGAAGTGCGGAAAGTGATATTTTACCGCACGCGACCGCAGTTGACCGAACGAAGCGTTCGATCAAGCCGGCAAGGGCGGTATAGATACTTTACGCATGTGTTAGGAACAATATTTTACCTATAAGCCTTAAAAATTTACCACGGTGTGCTGTAAAGTGTGATAACGTTAACTTTACCGCACAGTATGCAGTAAAGTACACACACAAAAGTATTCTAAAGGGCACTTTACCGCACGCGAATGGTTAAAATAATAAAACAGTATATATATATATATATACATATATATAGGGGCATATGTCGATAATTACCATCCCGTGGGATTTTTTATGAAGGAGTTTTATGACTATGTGGGATTGATATATGTTTAGACACACAATCAAGTGTAACTGGATGTTTTGTTCGCATTCGTGTAGAAGGGGTTGATATGACGACATCTTTCAAGATGGCGGGCAAAAATCATAAAAAATACAACTTTCGCAACCGGGGCATGATTATACTGAATTCCATATAACTCCAGGATGAGGAAAAAAATCACTTGTAAGGTCAGTCGACCTTAAATGACCTTGAAAGTCGCAAAAAACAAGATTTTTGTGATTTTCTCTTCAAAAAACTTAATAATCCAATGTTTTGTCAGACCAACTTCAAATATACCTCAAACTATTAGGCATGTATGCCAAATTCGATCCTTGAACCTTGAAAAATACCCCAGTAAAATTAAGATCTATTCATCAACTATTAAAGCGAAGAGGACCAAATCTGATAGGAGAGATAAGAAGGCGCGTTTCAATATGGCGGCTGATATATCAAAATGGTGACCTATAACCACATGTTATTTTATCCAGTTTCGTGAAAAAGCAAAAATCACAAGGTGGCCATCAATTCTTGTTGACTTATCAGCGCTTACTATGAAAAATAAAGAGTTTAGTTGTTGAATGACCTTGATTGACCTTGAAAATAACATGTACAAGTAAAAAACCAGCTTTTTTTAGTGTTTTTTTTTTCAATTTAGCACTACACAAAAACTTTAAGTGCCGGAGATGAAATTAACATCTTAGCTATAGATAAACACTTTACTTTAAACCTCCCTATCATTTTTTTTTGATCTGGCGGCCTAGATGTTGGTGTAACACGATTTTTCAAGGTCATTTGAGGTCGGACGACCTCGAAAGTGATTTTTTGGAATTATCGTCCTCGAGTTGTATGAAATCAAGTATAATCATGCGACGGTTGCAAAAATTGTATTTTTATGATTTTTCGACCGCCATTTTGGAAAATGGCATCTAAAACACCTGGTCCAGAATATGGCAATGCTGCTAACTCTCTTATAGGTAATTTAAATGTTTGTTGGCTAGGCAAGTGAGAAGAACATAAAATTCACAGTTCCGAAAAAAAATATAGGTCATTTTTAACGGAGGATAGCATAAACATCTGGGAAGTCAGTAAAAAAAAATGGTAGGGAGGTATAAAATAATTTTTTTATCTAACGCTAACATTGACTAATCAAAAAGCTGGTTTTTCATGTGTACATGGTATTTTCAAGGTCAATCAAGGTCATTAATTATATTAAGCGGCGATAAATCAACAAGAATTGATGGCCATATGGTCATTTTTGCTTTTTTACGAAATAGGATAAAATAAAATGTGGTTATAGGTCACCATTTTGATATATCAGATGCCATATTGAAACACGTCATAGCTATACCATTTTTTAAAAAATTATTATTGGCCTTGACCTTCTTATCTTTCTTAACAAATTTGGTCCTCTTCGTTTTACTAGTTGATGAATAGTGCTCTTTAGTATGTTATTTTTGCAATATCTTAATTTTACTGGGGTATTTTTCAAGGTCATGAAGCTTCAAACTGCATCAAACTCTAAGGATCGAATTTGGCATACATGCTTAATAGTTTGAGGTATATTTGAAGTTGGTCTGACAAAACGTCGAATTATTAAGATTTTTTGAAGAGAAAATGGCAAAAATCTTGTTTTTTGCGATTTTTAAGGTCATTTAAAGTCGAAAAACCTTGAAAGTAATTTTTTTGGTATTCTCGTCCTCGAATTATATGGAATCGATTATAATCATGCCCCGGTTGCGAAAGTTGTATTTTTTATGATTTTTGGCCGCCATCTTGAAAGATGTCGTCATATCAACCTCTTCTACACGAATGCAAACAAAACACCCGGTAACACTTGATTGTGTGATTAAGGATCTATCAATCGCACATAGTCACAAAACTCCTTCATAAAAAATCCCACGGACTTCCACATGCCCCTTCACTAATAGGCTGCAAACGTACTTTTTGTATTTCTTTTTGAAGTTAAGATTTACAAAAAATACCCCATTAAAAAATATGAAGAACTCCAAGTAGAATCCAGAATAATTTTTAAAGTGCGCTACTTTTTAAGAAAATAAAAAAAAATAACAAGATATTTTATGTCCGTAGCTTACAGGTTGTAAAACCTATGAGTAAGATGGGAGGCCAAAACATTTACAAAAAAAATAGTATCAAAATTCAAAGGTCAAAAGAAAATACTGTTTTTTGGTATTAATTTTAAAAATTTGAATTGAATGTTTTTCTGGTGTATTAAAGAGAGTTTTCCAGATATACATAACATGAATTGTCTTTTTTATTCATTGCGGAGGTTTTTTGACAGGCAGTATTTTCTTAACTTGTCGATTTTTACAAAAATTGAATAGGACATTTTTGGAATTGTAATAAATTTAAGTCATTTGTGCCCCACTCCTCGAACTTCAAAAACCAAATATCTTCGAAAAAAAGAAGTTTAGACACCTACACCTACAAAACTATAATTTTTTAAAAATAATTTCATCAAAAAAACACAAAAAAGCGTAGAAAAAAGGTACTCGTAATTACCTAACTATATTGGCATCAATATAGCAATAACAATAACTGTGATTACGGCACAATAAATTGTTATGAATTTGTTGCTGATGAATTTTGAACGATTGTTTTTAAAACACATCTTCACAGTTCAGTGCGGATTTCGCCTCAACAGACGGCATTGTTCAGCGGATTAAAATGCGCGTGTGATAGTGGTATGTTCGTTAGTTTATTTTTCACTTGTTATTAACCTTTACTATCACGGTTGGTTTACAATCTGGTCAATATAGAACTTCCTACTAGGGTTAAAAAAATCAGCTGCTAATCCAAACAAATTGTCTTTTTTCTGGGAACTAAACAAAGCGAGTAAGCTAAAATTTTGTATGGACAATAGGAAAGCTTAAACATAGATTTGCACCATTTTTACCCAATTAACTTCGGCGCCATCTTGAATCAAAGGGTTAAATCGGTTTTTTCGCCCATAACTTCAGTTATTTTCGCACTAGAAAAAAAATTTTTGTTAATATTCAGAATTCCATGAGTTAAATAAAATGAGCGTACTGCTATCAGTTTTTTGACTATTTCTTGTTCTACTCTGATTGAAAAAATTCAGGTCCGTCAAGCCCATATAACTAATATAACGGCCCTCCTCTTGATTTTCCCGAGAAAAATGCGTACCGATAATAACTCTCCCAATCTAGTTGGCCTGGAAAAACCTCATAGACGAGGAGTGTAATGGACAGGCGCGCCGCTTGCGTCAGAAGTGAAAGCAACTAACAACCATCTGACAGCAAAAATGTAGGTTTATTTTTAATATTTTTGTTTACTTTTTGAAAATCTATTAAAAGAGTGGACACTACCGTAAAAAAAATTGAAAAAGAGTTGTCTTGTTTTCTCGCGTAATAATAACGCACGCAATCACAGAAAATACCGCCACAAAACACTCGGGCCGTTATAGTATCTCATAGTTATATGGTCAAGCCACACCCCTCCCCCCCCCCGAAAGATATTCGAGTTTTGATATGCTTATAATTTCGAATCAATTTCGAACCGATTTTAAAAAATTTTTGAGCCACACTCCTTCGTGGTTTTCTTAAATATTTAAAATGGGGGGTACAGCCGGACGTCAAGCTACACCCCCCTCATTTAAAGCGTAGAAAAACCCACTAGTAACACTGTTTTTTTTTAAAATATGGTGGGGGTGCAGGTTGACGTCAAGCCACACCCCTTCCCCCCTCGAAAGATATTCGAGTTGTTTTGATATGCTTATAAGAACTTTTTAAAAGTGATTCAAATAAAATTAGTTCGAAATTGGTTCGAAATTATAAGCATATCAAAACTCGAGTATCTTTTATTAGAAATGGCGAAAAAACTGATAATACTTCTGAGTATGAACGAAAAAGTTACTATAATTTTGAAAGGCATTGTTTTGTAGGCATTGTTTTTCTCTACAAAATGCTTTTTTGATTCTTTTCTAGTGCAAAAATAACAACTTGTTGGCGAAAAACCGATTTAACACTTTGATTCAATATGGCGCCGAATCTTGCCTGCCAAAAAAGGTCACAATTCTGAATATCCATGCAGTGACGTATATGCAAAAAAGGTCCTAATTCTGAATATCCAATGGATCTGCAACTTACATTCCTTTCATAGGCATTCATAAACGTACCTCCACCAGATATCCAGTAACGTATATGCAAAAAAGGTCCCAATTATGAATATCCAATGGATGTGCAATATACATTCCTTCCATGGACATTCATATACGTACCTCTACCAGACATCCAGTGTCGAATATGCAAGAAAGATCACAATTCTGAACAACCAGTGGATCCGCAATTTACATCCCTTCCATGGAAATTCATAAACTGTACCTCTACTGAATATCCAGTGACGTATATGCAAAAAAGGTCCCAATTCTGAATATCCAATGGATGTGCAATTTACATCCCTTCCATGGAAATTCATAAACTCTACCTCTACTGAATATCCAGTGACGTATATGCAAAAAAGGTCCCAATTCTGAATATCCAGTGGATCAGCAATTTACATCCATTTCATGGACATTCATAAACGTACCTCCACCAGACATCCAGTGATGTATATGCAAAGAAGATCACAAATCTAAACATATAATGGATCCGCAATTTATATTCCTTTCATGGGCATCCATAAATATACCTCCACCAGACATCCGGTGACGTAAATATAAAAAATGGTCACAATTCCGAACATCCATGGACATTCATAAAGTGTACCTCCACTGAATATCCGGCAATGTATATGCAAAAAAGGTTCCAATACCTTCACGTCTGGTGGTGACATATATACACACATTTTGTAAAAACTAGAGATGTGTGATTCGTGAACGATTCGTTCACTATGATCGAATCACTTGCGAGTATTGAGTGATCGAATCATGTTTGCTCGATATGATTCAATCAGTCAAATGAGTAAAATGAACGACGAAGTCAGAATGAATCAAACGAGTGAAATGAGTGAATGAAATCGGAACGGATCAACGACTGACTGACCCACTGTGGCGATACACCGAATCAGTCGAAAACAGGTCGATCGTTTCATTCCTTTGATTCGAATTCCTGCGCGCGGGGTAATTTGTATGAAAATATAGATGTGTTTGGTCAGCAGAGTATGTCGTATATGGCTGCATAGACCTTTTTTTTTTGGTCACCAGGTCACAACTGCATTTCAAATGATTGATTCAATGATCGATACAAAAGATTCGCTAGAAACGAATCACTGATCGATTCGTTCAGTACAAAATGATCGATTTACCCGGCTCGGAGCACTGTTTTGATTTTTTGCCGATTAATCTAAAATATCTTTTTAAGGTCACAAAAATGGCATAGATTTGACAACACTGCTTTGCTATTTTTGTTGAAAGATCAACAATAGGTGGCATCACTAATACCATTTCGAGTGAGATCGTGCAGTGTTCAGAACACGGTACGAACACCATATGTTAGGAAAAGTATAACTTATTAGGACTTAACCATTTATTAATGCTTCTTTAAAAAGTTTTGATACTCGGTTTTATGCTTCAAGGATTGCAATGTCTCGAAATTAAAAAGAATCAAAAAAAAAATCATTACTTAACCCCCAAAAAATAAATTTCCGTATTGTTTTTATCACCTGACATGTATTAATTTATTGGCCGAATATTCCATTGGACAAGTGGCCGGTGGCTATGCGGAACCTGAATTCCAATACTCCAATCGAACTTCAGTTTCCTTGGGTCTACTAAATTACGCGACCTTGGCGTTTCAGAATTCCGTCAGGAATATTGCTTACAAAGAAAAAAACCATAACTTTTTTGTTATGAGATAATAGGATTTATAAAAATAACCGTATCCAAAGGATTTTTATAAATTTGCTGTATTTTTTTCAAAAAATAAAAAATCTAAAAATTGCTGTTAAGGATTTCTGTATTATCGATGAGGCTAAAGAAAAAGCAAGGTAAGATTTTTGACTATTGTTAGACGTGTTTATTTTATTTCGAAAATGAGTCCAGCAAAAAACTGTCTAGATACGGTTGGAATTTAAAAATAAACATTTCTGCCAAATTTCAACAGATTCCGTTTTCTCGTTTCCGATATTCTGCCCGGTAAAGATTGGCTCAAAAACAGCAAAGCAGAGTTGTCAAATCTATGCCGTTTTTGTGGCCTTAAGGTCACCAATTCAAAATATTCAAACATTTGAATCAGTGTTCTTAGAAAGAAATTTTAGCTTATTCGGCAAGTAGTTTTTAGACAGCACACATTGTTCATTGAATAGCCATTTTTTTGTCCAAAAGCGTCCGCTTCCTAGACAGCACACTTCCTGTGTGTATGTGTATTTTGTACGTACAAAATACGTACACAATGGTACGTATTGTGTACGTACAAAATACTTTTACAATGGTACCAGATAAGGTGACTTGACAAAAATTTTTTTTAACACATTTTATTTATATTAATTTTTGTACGGCAAGAACCTACATAAGGTATACACCATCTAATCTGTGATATAAAAAAAAACAAAAAACTTTATATTACTATTTTAGAATGTTTTTAAATGTAGTGTCCTTTTGTGTAGTTTTAGTCATAACAGAGGAAACCAAATAATTTTCAGTAAGTACCCCAACGTAAATTATCACCTTTATTACATAGATACTGTTAAAATTATTTAAAAAAAAATAAAAAAACTATTGTACTATTATTTTTAGTGTCCTGAGGATGACTCAATAAACGAGTCGAAACGTCGACATGGGAAGGAAACCTGGTTTCTGTTTATTTGATCCCATCCAACAAAATTTCAAGTTTAATTTAATTTTGGATCACAAAATTCGTCAATATAATTTCAAATACATCATTGTCTCAAACTTTCAAACAAACGTTGGAATCCCGGTACGGACCCGGTATCAGCGATCTTTTTCGAGGCTACGAGGAAACTTCAATTGAGCATACCAGAGAAAATGCGCACATCGAATTCCTATGTCAAGCAAGAGACAGCAACATTATTCCGGTTGCGTTTCATCTTAAGGCACCATTTCCAGGACAAAGAGTTCAGCGGATTCTAGATGAGACCAGTAAATCACCCATACGATCCCAAATCAGCTTTCATCGCTGGAATAAGTCCTTACTGACAGAAGAACTGGGACAACGGTTTCAGGAGATTCGAGAATACACTATCGAGGAAGATTATCAACCGATTCTGGACAAAATCACACGAACTTGCAACCATCTACGACAGACTTGGCAAGCGAAGCATCAAAGGAAACTCGCCTATTAACGTCCACAAAGCCAATAGAAAGTCATCCTCTTCCACGACAAGACGCCGATGAATTCGGACATCAAGTAAGGACCATTATTGATAAAACTATTAAGCATACCTAAGGTGAGGAAATCGCGTTGAAGAATCTTCAAAAGGCCAAATCTGTTAAAATCTTACCGGCAGATAAGGGCAATGCAACAGTGATTTTGGACGCGGAAACCTATGAGCAGAAAGTTGAAGAGGTACTTGCCAAAGGCAACTATAAACTTCTCTCAAAAGACCCGACGAAATCAATCGAACGTAAGGTTTATAGAACTAGATATATTCCGGACAACACAAGATCTCAACTTACACCACATTATACCAAGCCTCCTCATCTATACAGATTCCCCAAAATTCACAAAGATGCAATGTCCTCACGCCCAATCGCAAGTTCGAGAAATTCTCCAAGAAGCAATCTGTCTAAATTCCTTTTGAAAATTATTCAACCTCTTGCAGGCAAGACCGCTTCATTTGTAGAAAATTCCAACCGTTTCGTTAATATTCTTAAATCTTTTGCTTTAGTACTCGAGGATAGATTTGTGTTCATCGCTTTCGCCAGAGGTGGCGAATCATACGCGGTTGATACCGCAACATATAAACCTAAGCTCTGGCTAAGATATGTTGATGATACTTTTATTGTCTGGACCGGGAATAACCAACAACTTTCAGAATTTCTTCACCACCTAAATAACATTAAATTCACAATGGAGTTGTAGCAAAATTATCAAATTCCTTTTCTTGATGTACTTGTCAAACAAGTAGAAAGCGACATCAGAACAACAGTCTATCGTAAACCCACTCACGCAGGACAATATTTAAATCAAGGTTCAAATCATTCTGCTACAACCAAACGAGAAAGAGATTACAAGACCAAAACCAGGCACATGCATTCCTTACAATTCCATACATTAAAGGAGTATCAGAGAAAACTCGAAGAGTAGCGAACAACTTTAATATTAAAACAGCTTTTAAATCTAATAATACAATTCGAAGCCTTCTTAGTAAAACAAAACCGGAGAACAAACATAATAAGGAATGCATTTACCTAGTTCCTTGTGAGTGTGGTGAATCATACATAGGTGAAACAAAAAGACTACTATCTGTTAGACTTAAAGAACATCAGAGGTGAAACGACGAAATCAGAAATCGCCGAACAGGCATGGTCAAAACAACACCGAATGAAGTGGCCAGAAGGAGTCACACTGGAAGAACCGAAAATTTCTTGAAGCTGCCTTTATTTGGCAGAATCAGGGTGTTTTCAGTAAACCAAGTGTTGAAATTCCAAATATTTGAAAGCCCCCCCTTGGGCGGAGCCAACTTCTTAAACTTCAAGGTCGAGTGATTTCCCATTGTATATAAGTACGTAGCCTTAGGAATAGATTGTAGTTTCCACCTGAAGACGATCAGAGATTGTACTGATCGAAACATCATGTACTTATAAATAAAATATAGACAATGGAAGTCCAAAACACAGAGTTAATTTCAAATACATCATTGTCTCAAACTTTCAAACTAATAGTTTTGTGTCAAGAATACCATTTGATTCTGAAAATGTAACCAAAGGTTTTTTACCAGTTGTTCTATAATTAAAAAGAGTGTGGACAATAAAGATATGGGCCGAAAATTAGATGGATTCTTGGTGTCTCCTCCTTTATGGATTGGAGTAATTTGGGAAGTTTTTAAGCAGTCTGGAAAGCTAGATCTGTGAGATCTGCTTCAAGGAGTCCCTGAAATATTTTTTATTGTTAGTTAGATGGTCGTAACTTTCGTTTCGTTTCGTCTGAGAAACGATTTTAATAAATTAAAGTATATTGCTATAAAATTTAAAAAAAAAATAATAAATACAATAATTTTAATTACATTTGCAATTTCTGATTTTATCAAAACTTTTTGATTTTGTTTCCGTGAACCGATTTTAATCAATCAATCAAAAGTAGCTTTATTGTCTGAATACTTTGTACACATTGACAAAGTCATGCTTATAATAATTAAAAACCTTAAGTGTAAGGAAAGTCACATATTTATAAAGCAACAAGTCGAATCTAGTCACACATTTTTAAAATAACATTCAAAATCAATTTTTAAAATAACATAACATTTAAGATTAATTTGTAAAATTACATTCAAAAACAATTTTTGAAATATAGTACAAAACAAGTTTTTAAAATATACTACAAAACAAGTTTTAAAATACCAATAAAAAAAAGGTTCATAGTGACTAAAATTAATGTACGTAAAGAACTCTTCCAGTTTTATTTATAAATTTTTTGTTGTGTGTTAACAGTGATTAACTATTTTTTTGCCGTTATAAACAAAGGAGTTTTTAATCAAAGGAGAGATAGAAGATGAGTTTATAATTTTTAAACATAAAACAAACACTTTCCAGGATGAACATGGAACTCAATGTTAAAATTTTATGACGAAAAAACAATGGACGACAGGAGTAACGTCTTTTTACTTTACTCCTCCCTTTTGAAGGACAAAAACACATTTAAATAAAAGCATATTCCATAAGAGATATATGTTTGTAACAAGTTTATTATAAGAGCGAGTAATAGGCAGTTTTTGTTATACATATGGTCCGAAATAACTTGAGCAAACCAGCTAGAATATATTTAACTTTTTAAGATTTTGATATGCTCATCAAATCGGAGGTAATGTCAATTGATATTCCAAGGATTTTTTTATTTTCTGGGGATTGCCTATATCACATTTAAAATTTAGTAGTTAGTTAGTTTGTTTTTAATATATTGAACGTCAGTAAATTGGCGTCACACCATTATTTAATAAACGAGACATCTCTCTGAACAACTTCGGCAAGCCTTTCAACATCAACATTTATAAAAATCAAAAATAACAGAGGTTCTAAAATAGAGCCCAGCGGTGCGATCATTCGAAAAGGTATCAATGAAACCATTCAAAACTTATTCCCCTAACTCTATATATTTTAAGTTTTTTCAACCATGATCAACGCAGTCAAAGGCTTTCGATAGATCACAGAATACTGGCGAAGCCTTTTCCCCAGCGTTTAAATTGATCTAGAGGTGTTCAAGAAATTTTAATATAGCGTCGTTTGTGCTTTTTTTTTGCTTGAAAACGAATTGTGAGGCATTTAGCAGATTGTTTTTTTGTTAAAAGATATCAGTCTTACCTGAACTAATTTTTCAACTATTTGTGCTTCAAATATTATTTACTATTAACGAAACTTTATCCCAACCTGAGATATGTTTATTTTTTAGATTTCTTTAATTCCTTTGGAAGATGTAGGGTTGAGCAAAAAAGTGTCTGTAACAGAAATATAATTCAGTATAAGGCCTTTAACGTACTGCCCCCTTGGCGGTCCCAGGGGGGGGGGGGCGGTGGTGGCGATTGCCCCCCCTTCTTGTCGAGCATTTATTTAAAAAATCTCTGGTTTTTCATAAACAGTAAAATTTTTGATAGTTTTTCAAAAATTTTCACCTGCGGCGCCCTATTGGATCGATAGTTACATTAATTTTTAATTTTAGAACTTTTACATAAAACTTTTTCTTTGCTTTTACAAAATTTTGGCCTCACGCCACCCCCTTTTTAAAAAAGCTGCGACCGCCACTAACTGCCCAGAAATTCAAGGAATGCATTAGTGCCCCATCAAAATTGGTCCAGTAGTTTTTTCATGATGCAATTCTAAAGATTGGATTTTTGGTATCTACATCGTTTGTTTAAAAGCTAACATAAATCGACATTAAATTATAGTCAATTTAATATATTACTAACATCATTTGCTAATTTAAAAAAAAGCCATCTCCAATATAATTAAATAAATATTTTTGTATGAAAAACAACGGTTTGATATAACAAAACCTAGGCAATTAGAAAATTAACCAGTCATTATGGGAAATGCTGGAAAATGTAAAAAACATTCCAAAACTTTTAGATCAAATCAAAAGAAAATCACCTGTAATTACTTTATAATTTATAAACCGAACCATACATTTTAAATCAGCTTTCATGCATAAAATTAATAACATTTCTACTTGACCTTCGCGTAAAATTTTTAGCCTCTTAATTGCATTAATCTCCGGTTCTAGATTTTTAGATTTAATTTCTCCTTTAAATGTTTTAAAGTCGGGCAATAAAAAAAATCGTGCTTTTTTGTGATTTTATTGCTTTTCAAAACCTTCCACGTGCTCTAGTATTGTAAGTCAAACTATTATTGAAACATTTAACAGAATGATTACTACATTGTGCCACTGTAACTGACGTCACAAATTTCACTCAGGCAAATGGAATATTACATTAGCAGTCCGGAAAGTGATGCGTAAGGTATGAAACGTCATATTTTGGTAACAAATCTTTTCCATAAAAATTGGTGCTAGAAAGCACGGATAGTATTCACCATACAATCAATTATTTTATTAATTAACTTTATAACAAAATTTTTGGGTAATATTTACGCAAACCGTATATCATTAGCTGCTTTACTTCTAAAGTTATGATTTTTTTATATATTTTAACGTTTTTTCAAATAACTCGGAACTAAAGCTCCCACGAATCTGGACTTAATAACAAAATTTGTAGTCAATATTCATGGAACTTAAATCTGAAAACCGTATATGGCTTTTGTTCTAAAGTTTTCCTTTTTTCAACAACCCACCACCCTACCCAAAAGTTAATCAGGTCATGGTCAGTCAGATAGAGGATTTTTGTACCAAATTTCGTTAAAATCGATTAAGGCATTCTTGAGTTATCGTCTATACAGACAGACGAAAGGGGTCTGATTTTCCAATCCATACGAAAATATCCGCATACGTGTACTTAATAATCATCATGTGAAATGAAAGGCGAAAAATAAGCCGGTATGTGTGGACCGCGTTCGAATTCGACTGGTTTAGCCATCGATGTACTAATACGTCGATGGGTTTACTTCCATATTGCACGAGTGGGTGGAGGGTATTCGTGTTGTTTCGCATGAAAAACCGGTTATTCTTTCACGTACTACCCATGAATCAGCATATCGCCATGTCTTTTACTTCCTTTTCTGTACGCTATAGGAAGAGACGGAAGTCGCATGCGAATAATTTCGTATGATTTCGAAAATAGGATCCAAGACCGGCAGACAATTTTTTTTTTCATCGATTAAGGTTTTTTGGAACCTTAGTAACTCATTTTTAATAAAATTAAGAAAAGTCAAAATTTCGCGATTTTAATAGTCCCCCATACCATATTGGTAGGGTTATTTTCAAAAAGCGGGAGTTTTGAAAATTTATATCTTACTTAATTATGATTTTCAGAAGATCCAATAGCGCAACTTGCTTTTTTACCCTTTTATACTTCGTGTTTTGCAGTTTTAAACCACAATAAAAAAAACTGAGCTCCCAACAAAGGCAAAGTGTTAAAAACGAGGTTAAAAACAATCTTCAACATTCAACATTAAAAAAAACAAGTTAGATCTTGTTAAACTCAGAGATCAAAGAAACTGTAAAAGACTACGTTCCAAACCTATAATGGAAGAAGAGGGTGTGTATGTTTATTAAGAAGACTGTTCAAGAATGCTGGGGAATGTTAAAAATGGAAAAACATCTTGCATAATTTAAAAATCAGGCGGGAGGCGGGAAAAACTTAAAAAAGCGGGAGACTCACGCCTAAATCGGGAGGGCTGGCAACCCTACATATTGGTATGGTGGACAAAAAACGTGATGTATGGAGATAATTTAGTAAAGTGCAAAGTATTTTAGAGAAAGATGGAGATCTGTTATAATTGGTCGCCTAGAATAAAAAAAATCAGCGTTGCCAAATCAAATTATTTTAGGGAGATTTTGTTTTTAAATAAATTTGAATGATATCCTCTTTATACTAAAAATATATAAAAAGAAAGTTTTTATAAATCATTTTGCAAGAAAATGCTAAACTAAATAAATATGTATTTATTAATGATATATTTTATAATAAGGTAAATAAAGAATTCCAGGAAAAATTGGTTTAGTGTTATGGCAACAGCGTTAAATAATTTTTCCCTCAATGCATATTATTTTTATTTTCCATTTTTCTTTAAAAAATCGTTAATATGTATTTTATATTTTTTAATGCTAAGTGTATATTAAGCATTATAAACTAGTATATTGACTTCTTTTTTTTTAAGTGTCAAGTTTAAGATTAACGAAAAACATTCCCATAACTTAAATATTTTTACCTACTCGCGTGAGGTAAAGTGACTATGTTTATTTCACAAAATTTTAATTTTTTTGGGGAATTTTTGAGGCTTGTCTTTACTGCCGTCGCGTGCGGTAAAGTATCACTTTTCGCACAACTACCCAGCAAACACAAATCCTCGGCATTGAATCGGGCCAATGTCGACAACGTCGGCAGTGTGTCGGTAGACAGATTGCGTTTTTCAGTTTTCGGTCAATAATCGGCAACTGACAGAGGTCCACATTACTACGGTCGACTTTCTGCCGACACCACTTTAGGGCCGATGATGGTCCGATAGGAACTTTCTTTAATCGGTCGAGAATCGGCAACTGACGATGGCCCGATTTGCTATAGTCAACTTTATGCCGACGCCTACTTTATCTGCTTTAGGGCCAACGACGGTCCGATTGGAACTTTGTTTAATCGGACGAGAATCGGCAACTGACAATGGCCCAATTTTTTATAGTCGACATTATGCCAACGCAAACCTTATCTGCTTTAGGGCCGATGATGGTCCGATTGGAACTTTGTTTAATCGGTCAAGAATCGGCAACTGACGATGGCCCGATTTACTATAGTCGACTTTATGCCGACGACCACTTTATCTGCTTTAGGGCCGACGATGGTCCGATTGGAACTTTGTTTGATTGGTCGAGAATCGGCAACTGACGATGGTTCGATTTCGTCACCTTAAAATTTTTAAACTGCTTAATAGTTTCTTCCTAGTATGTAGAGATGGCGCTAAAGTGGAAGATAATATTATATATAAAATGAGCAAAGACATTTCAAAACTATAATGCGGACTTCACAAGATGGTGGTATTTCTCTACAAGAATCACCTCTTCTGCTACTTAAACCAGCTCGACTGGTTAAGCACCCGCATTATCGAAACTTTGTAGTTTGCCAATGTCGGATCGTGTCAAGCAACCACCGAAGGACCTTCGTCAATCACCGACGCCGGGCCGCTTTGAGAGGCTGATGTTGGGCCTTATTATCCACCCATTATCGGACCTTTGTGGTTTGCCACTGTCGGGCCGCTTTAAGCTACCACCGACGGACCTTCGTCAATCGCCGACGTTGGGCGGCTTTAGGAAACCAATGTCGCACTTGAATAGTTTACCGATGTCGGGCCGAGACCAGCTTGCCTACGTTAGACCGACCAAATTAAGCAGCTTTATAGGCGGATGGTATGCCGATGTCAGCAAAAAGTAAAATTTACCATTGGTCCGACGGCGGGCTACAGTCTAACGCTGCGTCGGCAAACATACATTGGGCCTACATCGCAAAGCGGACAAAAAATACTGCTGGTCCGATGTCGTAAATCGACGTGGTGCCGATGACGGCAAATTCGGCAATCGACATCGGGCCGACGAAGGCCCGAGGGAACCGTGTTTGCTGGGAAGTTACTTCGGTTTATATTTGTAACTATTTCTACGCTTACCCATAAAACGGTATTCTGCAAGTAAAAATGTATTCTGCATCTTCCTTAATCCAAAATGAATTTTATTTTGTTCATATACACTTCTGTCAATCCACGTCAAATTGTTATTTTTTTTATAAAGGAAGATGCAAAATACTTCGCTTTATATGTAAAAGCGTAGAAATAGTTAGGAAAATAAACCAAAATCACTCTATTCTTGAGAGCACAAAGGTTCTTGTTTTTGTATGCCCGACCAAAAGGTCCTTAATATAGCAACAAAAAATTAGACTTTTTGAATTGTCTATAACTTTAAAACCAATTTTCTGATTAAAAAAAATACACAACTGGAAAGAAGATATATTTTATTTTATAGTTTTCAGAACAAGTGTCATACCATTTCTTCAAAATTCAAGATGGTAGAAAATTTAAACAAAACCATGAAACTTTTTTCTGTGTCCCGGTTGTAATAATTTTTCTCTCTAAAAGCTGCGTTCTTTCCAAACACCAAAGTGAATGCTCTATTCTCTGTTGTCTTCTTCATCGTAACTATTCAAGTACCTAGTTGTGTCTTTGCCTTGGGATACTGTCGAGCACAAACTGTAGTTCCTCCAGTTTATTTTTTAATACATTAAGGCCGCGACATAAATCAAAAATAAAAATGAATAAAGCATTTTCGTTTGATTTCTGCAAAATTAAAAACCAATTTTTACAAAAATTAGTGCAATTCATCAGTGTACGTAGAAAAAATAGCGTACACAACTCGATAGAAAGTAACTTTCTTACACTCACGTGTTGTTTCACTCGGCCAGCGCCTCGTTTACAACATTTACGCTCGTGTAAAATTTGTCACTTTCTTGTCTTGTTATCTAATATACTATTTTAGGTTAATAAAACTAAACCAAAATCAACTTGTGATGCCCTAATATAAAATTAACCAAAGCATGACGACTCCAATCAGCTTGGTGTCTCAAGCGATGACGTCTGATTACCCAAATCCCAATGGAACTTTAAATTACTCAAATGGAAGGCAAAAAAACGATACTTTTATTACAAATAAAAAAGAAAAAGCGAAAGTCAAAGCTACAGAATGTCCAAAACGAACGATAAAAGATACGATAAAGTACGTAAAAGAAGTGGTTACAGTGGAACCAATAGTAGGTTTTTACCAAATGGGCTCGATTTTGGCGAGGCCAGCCCTAGAAAATTTGCAGTTTGAAAAATCTTGCAGGTAAGAATGATAAAGACATTTTGCTAAAAGACGTTTTTTACTAAGTAGAGGAATTTTTTTATATATTATTTTAATTTTAAGATAAAATGTTTTATATATTGTACATTTTTAAACATTTCATACCGATTTTGGGGGTTTGAGGGAGTTCCAATCATATAACTATGAGATACTATAATGGCCCGAGAATCGCAGAATGTATAAGAATAATAACTTTGAAAAACAAAGAAAATAATGTAGAGACCTGTATACAATTTTTTTGTGTGGTGGCAACCATTGGAAATAAATAATTTTGTGAATGTCACATAGGTACACCAAATTTTAATTTGTAATAATAAAATTTGTAATAATAAAAATAATAATAATAAAACTTGTAATAATAAAAATGTAATATTGCTGTGAAGCCATGATGATAATTTAAGGCTTAAAATATTTTAGCATAATTTAAGGGATAACGTTTTTGATGAATCAATTTTTTCACATTTTTATGCCATGATCTTGCACAAATTTTAAAGCTTTTTTCCAAACTTTCGATTTCTAGAATAAAACACTCAAATTTTTCAAGTTTTCACTCTTTTTTTCAGCGTTCAAAAAAGTAATGCCAAAAACATTTTTTTCTCTGTTAAAAGAAAAATATTTAGAGAGAAAGGGCAGAATTTTAGAGGTAGATGGAGAGATATTTTAGTGACTTGCAAAAATATTTAAGGTTGTTGAACAGAGACAGCAGGCTATAAAGAAGTATTTTAGAGAAAGATGAAAATAATTTAAGGGAAAATGGCCATCCTCTGCAGAACGTGGAACATTACCCATACCTTGGGAGCCACCTATCATCAAATGCAACTATTGACGCAGAAATACAGCATCGCCTAAAATGTGCTAGCGTAGCGTTCGGATGTTATTGCGGAGACCAAGCTTCGTGTCTACAATACAGTTATAATAGCAACTCTTATATACGGATGCGAAACGTGGACCACCTGCAGAAGGCATATCAAACGACTAGAAAAATATCACCAAAGTTGTTTGAGACGAATCCTGAGAATCAAATGGCAAGACCGACGAACAAACATAAGTGTTTTAGAAGAATCCAGAACAACTAGTATAGAAGCCCTTAGCTTCAAGCACCAGCTTCGTTGGACTGGTCACGTTATCAGCATGCCCGAAACACGTCTCCCAAAGCAGATATTTTATGGACAACTGAAGGAGGGAAAGAGAAATCAAGGAGGTCAACAAAAACGGTACAAGGACGTTCTCAAAGGTAATATGATGAAGGGTCACATCGATATAAACAACTTCGAGACCACGCAAACAATAGGGCTTCATGGTGCCGAACAGTCCATGAGGGAGCACAAACTTTTGAAGAACAACGACGTAGACTAGAGACGGAAAAGAGAGAACGTAGAAAGGAGCGACAAAATGAAAGAATGGATGACCAACAACACCCGGCTGCTGCCGGAGACTGGGTGTACCAGGACTGTGGAAGGGTGTGCGGCTCGAGAATTGACTTACATAACCATCAAAAAACGCACAACAGATAGCGACTATACAGAATAGAGGAAAATCATACTCGGTATCGAGTAATTGCGTATGATGATGATGACACTTTCATACACTTGCCCCCGGACGAACGAGCTCTCTTGAAAAACGACAATCCGGTTAGCTTTGCGCGTGCACCGTGCAAGCTCGGCAGCTTCTGAGCCTTCTTATTGGTCGAAACGAAGGATGTGAACGTTCCCAGGCGACTATTCTCTCGAAATTCAAGAATCGCCACGCAGGACGACTCGTCGTTCGCCCATTTGTAGAGCTCACTTTCTATATGTTACGTTGCCATTTTCAGAAATACAATTGGGTAGGTGAATGTAAACATATCAATCTTTTTAGGGTAAACCTCAATTACAACGACTCGATATGTGACGCCATCTTGAGTGGCAACCACTCGAGCTACAAAACTGAGAATTTCCACGTACAACAGCTGATCAGTATTATGCACTCGTGGCAACAGCCGGCCTTCAGTTTTATGCCACTGGTTCTTATTCTGTTTCTGGGCTCTTACAGTGACAGATATAAATGGAGGAAACCGTTTCTGATGATGCCTCTGATGGGAGAGTTGCTGGGAAATATAGGTGAATAGATTGCCTGATCCGTTTATTATATCACTGCTTTTTGGCAAACCAAACGGTTTTTTTGTAGGGTGAACATTTTTCCATCCATTTTGTTTTTCCCATATTCAATAAATTAAGCCTAACTCACGAGCTTTTGACTGCGAATTGATTGAACAACTCTTGCTAATCTTCCAGCATATCTGACCTGTCTGGTTCCACTATAGAATAGCCTTTCTTTAGAACTCCATCATCTAGACCAACTTCTTTAAAGATAGAGTCTTTTTATTCTGTCAGTGACATTAGCTCAGAAAATGTCCAAAAATCCATACTTTTGTGGTACAACAACTTGCACACATTTTTTTATTGACAATAACAATGACGAGATGGTCAAGGACTATACCTATTTGGGCGTTTTGCTTTCCAGCTCGGCCTGCTTTAGAAAGATGGCAGACGCAAAACAGGGATCCGGAGCGATTCTTAATATGACGTCCAGGCTTTTTGGGTACTTTTCCCCAAACAAAAAGCTGTTTTAGACCTCCATACTCAATTCTTTTAACAGTTGCTTACGAGTTGGGGGTCTGAGATATGCCGACATTACTTCGAATTCGGAGAAGCACATCTTCTGCCCTAGTAAGATTAGAATCTGGCTCCTTTTACATATTTAAGCTTATATTAAACTTTTTAATAACTTCTTTCTTAAAAATAACCATCCTTCAAGACTCAATTGGTTAGCCCAAATTAAAAATTGGTTTGAACAAGCGGGTATTTTGCAATATTGTGTGTGGAATCGACCTCGAATACAAAACTTTTTCAATCTGATGTTAGTATAGTTTCAAACGCAATTTACACCTGATTTTACAATACCGTACAGTCCAATATATTAACCTACCAAACTACCTTAATTTTGCGTGTGATTTTTCTATTGCCAGACCACTATGCCAAATACAAACTTGCAGCAAAAATTTTGTAATGTAAAGTCGGTTCGCTGTATGAAGTTCGATATCGGATTAAATCTTCAAAAGATGTTATCGCTTTTTGAACAGTAAGTCAGTTCAGGACCGGTACTCTCGTAATACGTAACGTTTTGAAGTCGCTAAGCGAAACGAATAGCGAACAGCGCGCTCAGCGGCACGCTGACCGACGACTTTTCGTATTCGCTCTGCCGAACGCGCTGCCCTACGAGCAGACAGAATCAAATTCGCTTAGCACATCTTGGCATCACCGAATTTTGCATTTTTATTTCTTGTTAGTCTTTCGCTCCTTCTCTTTTTCTATGTGTAAGAAAAGGCCATTACGTGATCGATTTCGATCCGTAGTTCAGAAAGGGTAAATCAAATGGTGACTTGCACAAGTGCATGTTGATCCTTTAAAAAATTACTTGATGGTTTAATTTAGCTCAGTTAAACCCGCCCTTTGACCCTGTGATATAAACTAGTAGCACGTTCCCGCACAGTGTGCGGGAAAATGTTTACCCCGAGACTTAACCGCACACCTACAAAAAAATTCCGCACTCAGTGCGGGAAAGTTTAAATTTATTCCGGCACTCAGTCAGTTGATACTTTATTATGTAGCATTTATGGTTAAAATGGTTTCACAATAGTTACTTATATATCTAGTAAGTTATACCTTTTAATTATAGTGAACATGCGTTTTCTACATTTTAAGAAACAGAAAATAAAACTCTAAGGTATTTTTTACCCAAAAAATAACCTAACCAATTCAACAACAAACACAGAATTCATACATCCACAAGAGAAACCTCGCGCGTGGAAAAATGTATGTTTTCATGGAACTGTTAAATTAAAAAAAGAAAATAGTAATTTTTAGTACATTTATGAATAAATAAAATGACAAAATATAAAAAACATAAAAATGGTAATTAATGTGAAAAATGTGATATTTCAGAAAAGTAAAGAAAATACAGACGAAAACACAGAAATAAAGGTAGTTACCTATATTGTTTGCTAATTATTTTTTATATCAATTAATCTATTTATTTCATGTTTGCTAATTTCATATTTCATGAAAGCTTTTAGTTTATTTTTGAAAGAAAACAATTAATGTGGGCAGGAGCCTAACAAAACCAGATATTTTTTGTTACACATCCGATGAAAGATACAAAAAGCACCGCTGACCAATGGCTTTTCTTACCCTTGGTTTTACAGAATTTCGATTGCTTCTATTTCTAGTATTATACGGATGCTCAATTATTTCGATGTCGATTTTGATAAGAAAAGTTTTTGTTGCAATTTTTTGGAAAAAAAAGTTGTCTTACATCGAGCATCAAATAGTAAGGTTGATGTGTACGTGTTTGTCACCCGTCCCCAAGCTACTAATAAGAGATTTTTATTTTTCTAATTATTAATAAAAACGCAAACTGAAAAAACTACTATATTTTCTGCAGCACTCTACAAAGTATTGTAGGGTAGGAAAATCGTACGCGCGGAGGGCAAAACAGCTGACAAATGGTAGGTGTTTCTCAAACGGTCGCCACGCGCTGAGCGCACTTCGTCGACGCCTTGCGTTCAATATACGTGAATACCATTTTTGTTACTTTGGTCACGTGGTATGCGAATATTACTTTATCATACGAGAATACCGGTCCTGTTAGAATGCCCTCGCTGTACTTGATCGTACCAGACATCCCACTGGTTCACTGTATTCGGCAAAAAATGAGTGGGCTAAATCAGCGGTCTTAAAACAAAATTGGCTAAATCAGCGGTCTTAAAACAAAATTATTAAATAATTACGCGTTATACTTATACCACGATAAATATTTCTATTTTATTTTATTTTTCACTTATACTTTTGAAAAACTTTTTGCGTCAATAAGTTAAAGATTTTGACAGGTATTTTTCCGAAAATTTAATTATTTTGCGGTCATTATAGGTAAATCTGGAGCTGTTGTCAATGCTAATACTCACTATTTTCCAAGAAATAATTAAAATTTGCTCCAGTTGGGGATGGTATGTTCTATTTTAAATAAGTAGGTATGCTTTTATTTGCTTTTAGTTTGTATCTTATTGTGTGTGAATTACGGAATTTAAAGCAGTTATAAAGCAAAGTTATGGAAAATATTCAGCAAGGTGACACAACGCCTAGAAAGTGTTTATCTCCAGGTGAACGCCGTTTGGTATTACAAGTGGAACGTTATTTTACGTTACAAAAAAATAACTCGGTCCCATTAGTGTCTGTTTTGGAAGAGCAAAAACGAACGTCTGATGCTTGCGGCATTTCAGATAAGACCTTAAGAAGACTTCGAAAAAAGAGTGAAGAGGAAATGGACAGACCATATAAAAGGCTTCGACAGCATTCAAAAACCTTTGATCTATCCCAAGGGATTAAACTATCGATTAGAAATATTGTTTATGATATGTATAAGCCAAAGGAATATGTTACCCTCAAAGCTATTCTAGAAAAGATAAGGGAAAAACAACTTTGCGATATTGGAATTTCCAGTTTGTCCAAAATTTTAAAAGATGGGCTTTAAATATAAAAAAAACGAACAACAGAAAAGTGCTTTGCGAGCAATCCAATAATGTGTCAAAAAGATGGCAACAAAAAATCGGAATTGCCAAGACAAGTTGTTTTTCTTGACGAAACATGGGTATTGCTATTCCAGTACCCGTGTAAGTAATGGAAAAAGATATATAATAATACATGCAGGCAATGAAGAAGGGTTTATTTCAAATGCAAATTTTCATCAACAAAAAAAAATTACGATTATCACGGCAATATGGATGCTAAAATTTTTGAGCATTGGTTTGAGGAAAAACTTTTAAAAAATTTAGAAAACCCTTCCTTAATTGTTTTGGACAATAAGTCTTACCATACGAGACTCGAAGAAAAATTTCCTACAAGCAGCTGGAAAAAAGAGGAAATAAGAGAGTGGTTGTCAAAGAAAAATATAAACCTGAAAATTTATTTTTAAAAAGTGATCTTTTAAGCAAGTGTAAAGAGCAGCCATTTAAAAAAAAATATGTTGTTGACGAATTAGCTCTTAAATATGGACATCAAGTTTTGAGATTACCACCCTACCATTACCATAAACTATTATTATTATGACAAACATGCCTGTAAAAATATCGGTGAGCAGCGTTATAAAGTTGTGAGAGGAGGCACTTAGCAAAGTGGGCAAAGAAGAATGGCGGAAATGCATTGAACACACGGAAAAAATTATTTTTTAATCTTATGAGATAGAACAGGTTATAGTCGAAGTAAGACCGTTTATTATTACGGATGATGATAATGATTCTGAAAGCATGGATGATATTTCAGATGCAGAGGAAGACTATTTTTAGTATGCATTTATAAGTATTCTATCGCAAGACTGCAATATCGGTTCTTTTTAGAACCAAAACTTTATAAAAAAGAATTCGTAAAACTAATTGGCCTAAATACTATAAAAGCTAAGAAATAATCTTTTTTTACCTAATTATTTTTTATTAACTTTAAATGATTTAAGTACTGTTTACAAATGTCCAAACCATGACTTTCCTAATTACCGATGCAAAAAAAATAATTTTGTCTGCGCTTGTTATTTAAACCAACGCTTGTAAAAAAGCACTATTTTAGCTACTAGATGTAAAAACTACTATACTATTCCAAAAATATAATTTATTGTTTGAGAACCACCGACTTACCTGCTCAAGAGATTTTATTGCTTAGCGGACTTCTTATGCAAACGCCCATGATTTATCAAACCAGGAATTTATCAGACCCTATTTAACAAAAAAATTCATCCTAAGAACGATTCACCATAGAACCTTATTTCATCAAACCCATCCAATAACAAATTCGAAATTTAACAGACCCGTTTTTAATCGAACCGTTGTTCATCAAACTCGTTCAATATCAAACCCCGGAATTCGTAAAACCCGTAATTTTTTAGAACATTTTTGCTAGATTAAGCATTCGCCAATAACACATGTATGTAAGACGGGTGAATGCAAGTGACATCTATACACAAACTATTGAACGCAACCTGCGCGCGTAACAGCGACAAATGCATCAAAACGGCGCGTCCGGTTCATGTGGTATTGGCGAATGCGCAATTAATTTAGCAAAAATTTTCTGATAAATTACGGGTTTTACGAATTGATATTGAATGAGAACAATGGTTTGATTAAAAACCGGTCGAAAAAAAATTGGTTTAACGAATTGCTGATTCTATAGTACATGATTTTATAATTGAACTTTTTTTTATTTAACGGGTTTGATTTTGCACATTCTGATAAACCGTGCGTCCTTATGCAACTTATATGAACCAGAAACTTTCATCGCTCATTTTTCATATGCCCATTATACAAGCATTTACGCCCACTTAACTGGAGTGATAAAAATTTTGTCTGGATTCTAAAATAATCTTACCGAAAAGGTAGCAAAGGAGCTCCACGACACTAGGGAAGTTCTGGAACGCTTAAAATTTTTTGACAGCCGCTGTGGTAGTATTCAACAACCACTACCTCGCATCGATTTTACCACAGTTTTTGAAACACATTGAAAACTGTCACTTGTGAAAAAATTCAGGAATGAGGAAAAACATGAAATTGGGCTTAATTTTATAAAATAAGTGTTTTATATATTGGAACCTGGTAATATTTTATTATTTTTAAAATTAATTGCGCCAAAATTTTCCAAAAATAACCACAATCACAACGAAATGGATTTGTAGCCCACGGCAGTTTAGCTATTGCGCAAACGCCGTAATTGCCACAACCACTATGAAGTGTCAAATAAGCGTCTCAAAATGTCCCTACTGTTGCAAATATACTAACAGTACGATTGTTCTTACGAAACGAGTGAGTAATAGTAGTTTACATAACAAGCATGTTATGATGTGTCTTAATTTATCTGAGCGTGATATTATAAAATATCAGAAATTATTAAAAATGCCAAACGCGAACACTCTTAAGTCAACAACCTTGATAACCTCACAAAGCATATACCTACGGACTTAGAGAAAACTCTTACTAAGGGCATCGCAAAAAATAAGTTACAGCGCCTCTGGGGACTCGGTCTCGAAACTCACGCGACAAATTGCGCCGATGACATCTATCTTAATCAATGTCCATCAATGTCATCGTCTTTTCGATCTTTTCATGAGGTCTTTTTATTGAATTTTTTTAGTTTTGTGTGTTTTTGGCCTTTTTTGAACTGTTACACTAATAGATTTTTGTAATAAGTACAATTGGAAAACCATGCCCAAGTGTTCTGTCCCAGTGATCCTCTGCTTCATCGCTTTCCACACCCTAGAGATCAAGCTCGCCAAAGACAATGGTTTGCCATCTGAAACGCTTTATAGGTTTAGAGTATGCACCCGACATTTTAAACCAGAAAACTATTCAAAAAACTGTGGACGAAGGCTTCTAATGCGGCATGTAATTCCATCCTTGCATTTACCGCCAGAGCTTGAAACAGACTTTAATGGTAAGTACCGGGCCAGGTTTCTACATACCAGAGGAAAAACAGATATTCAATACCTCGTTCAATACCCACATAGCAATTCTATGGATATGATTTTGTGATTCAAAACATGTCCAGATGTACTGCGTATCCACCGAATACAAATTAGTCATCCATGGATTCATGAATATGCAGTGTATATTCGGTGGATATGCATATATCCATCTCGTGGCCATCTGGACATGTTTTTCATCACAAAATCATATCCATACAATATCCATCCAAATTTTGGTATGTGGGTAGAGAGTTAATAGACCACTAATTTATCGTCACCTTATTTGCTTACCGTATTACCGTAATTGAGATTCTAAAAAGAGTTTTTATACCACAAACATAAATTACCGTAACCGTATTTTTTGCCCACATACAAACTGCCAATGTAAATAGAATAGAAAACAAAAATTCCTGTTTTTGTAAATTCACTTTCACAAAAAAATTAAAAACCTAACTAAACAAAAAAACGAATTATCACCTACCAGCTGCAGCTTTTGTTCAGAAATAAATCTGGTTGGTTGCAAGAAAAAACCGAGCGGGCCACGTTAAGCCTCCGTAAGTAACGTATTTCGGTTCGGTTATTTTTGGATACGGGAAAAAAATAACCGATTTTGCCTACGGTATCACCAATTTTAACGGTCTATTAACTCTCTAATGGGGCATTTATTTAGCCTATTTTTAATTAAATTTTTTTAGCATATTAGTTAGTTTTGATATTATGTATATATCTTCTTAAAAGAATAATATAATATATTAAATACGACGCATTTGGTTTATTTCTTAAATTTATAGTCATTAGAATCAACAATATTTTGGAAAATTAAATTAATTATTGATGAATTAGGTTTTCCAAAATAATGTTGTTTCTAATGAATTGAAATACTTTAAAAAATGCTTCAATTCAAATTTCCCGTCGCCGGCGCCGCTACCCTAATTAAAGCTTCGAGACCGAGTCACTAGAGGCGCAACGGTAGCAAAAAACTTATAACAGAGCCCTAAGTCGTCAGATCGCCTTCTATACCCGTACAACACCGTTCTAAACTAAAAAGCCTGTTAACTCCTACCGCCTCAGTGCCCTTTAGCCTACTGTGGCTGCAATTTTTATTACCAAATTGACAAGTAAAACATGGATTTTCTGTCAGTTTGGTGTCAATATGGCACCGATCATAGGCCAAAGGATACTAAAACGAAAATGAGTTAACTGACTTTTTAGTTGAGATCGGTGTTGACCCGTAGGTACATATTTTGTGGATAACCTGAAGTTTCAATGACGTTCTATCGAAAAACGTCAAAACAAATAAGGTTACTAAAGAACTTTTCATATATCTTCTTAAAAACAAGGTTTTTTTTTCTTAAAAATGCGTAATATGTCAATTTAACGGGACTTATTTTTGGTTAGGTAGTAAAATTATATTGGCTTTATTTACGTTTAATAAATATTTATTGTCTCCCAATATAGAAAAATAATTCACATTTTTGCGTCAATTAGTGCTCTTATAAAATAAAGCTTATCACGCCATCTTGTGGTTTACGTCTAAGCTCTATTATTATCCTAGGGCCGTAATTGAGTCATTAAAATCGTGTTGAGATGGTCGTAAAATTAGTATTATTCGTTGGTCGTAGATAGGTAAAATTATTTTGATAAATTTATTTCGCTGTGTGATAATTTATTTCATATTATTTATCCTTGAATCTCCATTATTCTCTTAGACTTGTACTTGATAATTTAGGTACGCACTAAGGACTACTGTACTTTCTTCTTTTCTGTGTTAAGTATAAAAACTGTAATTTTTTTTTCAATGCCTAATTTTTGCTTTTTTCTCAGTTCATATTTAGACTTGTTACATAATGATCTTCTGCACTCTTGCAACAAATAGGTAAACTAATTTAGCTCAATCATACATATTATTGTATCAGGAAATTGGTCCTTTTTGAAATGATTTTAGTCTTCTATTTTTCTAGGCACTTCTTTATCAGATAAACCCTTGTTTATAAGATTGTAATATCTTTTAAAAAAGCAATAAATAAAATGTAGATAAAAGCAAAAGAATTGGTGTAAAATAGTAGTTTTCACAACTAGTGGCTAAAATAGTGCTTTTTTACAAGCGTTGGTTTAAATAACGAGCGCAGCGAGGTATTTAAAAACGCGAGTAACAAAAAGCACAGCCGTGAACACAATTTTTTTTAATACCTTTATCAAAAAATTCAAGAAAAACAGGAAAATACTTTTAAAAATCTCGAACGAAGAGCACTTCTCGCAAAACACCATCTTTACACTATAAATCAAGGCGGCTGGTAAATGAAATAACAATCGTTTCCATAGCGATGTGCCTTTTTACTCGGTGACGTTCATTGTTGCGACATTTTAATCTTTGACAGTTTGATATTTTGACGATGTTTTTAAATTATTTTTTCGTAAATATATACTTGGTGCAAACTGGCGGAAATGGCTTAATTTTTAGCCAAGAATAATTAGCTTTTTTCAATATTACTATTTTCCGCTATTTCTCTTTAATTTTAGGTAAAAAACGGACAGAAATCTTTTTTTGCACCCGTGATCAAAAAAAAAAGTTTTTTTTGCATCGATAACCAAAAAAGCATGCTTTAGTTATCTGCAGACAGTTACTAAAAGCATGTTTTTGATGAAGGTATAAAATAAAAATGTTTATTTGACTCTAAAAAGTATAGATACGGTTTTGAACGTCACTTCGAAATTTTCTGAGCTAAGGTCACTGACAGAAAAAAAAGAATCCCTACTCTTAAGAGATTCTATAAGCTTTTAGTACCGATACATCTGCATCAAGTTGCCGAAAAATAAAAACTGATCGTAATTTTCTGGTTGTATTTCTAACAAACCTTTGTACTGCATTAATAAACTCACGATAGTAAATTCCTTATTTTTTCCGTCCTTACGTTTTGCAGATAACATCGAATAAAATTTGAATGCCATGATATTTTAAAAACATGTTCTATTTTTTTATAGGTTGTATCATCAGTGCAGTTTTCATGTACCAACTGCCTTTGGAAGCGCAGGGAGTAATGCAAAAAATCGTACCATCCCTTTTTGGCGGTCAACTGATGCTTATCATGGCAAGTACTGCCTACATAGCCGATGTTAGTTCTCTTGAGATGAGAACACTTCGGTAAGTTAATCGGATAAAACATCCGTCTTCCCCAGAGCGCCCTCCTTATACTTTTACCCTTCCACGGTCGGTGGAACGTTCCGTCCTTTGGATATAAAATTATAAAATTGTTGAAGTAGTCCATGATGGTGGACTTGACAATTAAATCAAAATATAGTCTTTGTCCAATTGAATTTTATGTCTAATCAGTTAAAAACCCGACATGTTTCGGCAGTTTAGACCACCATCATCAGGGGGTTCCAAAAAAACCCGAAGAAGAGAAAATACACTTTTGTCCTATGCAAAGTTGTAGCAAAAAGTGAAGTTACTTATCTTTTTATTTATGTGTTTTTGTTTAAACAAAGGATTGATTCATTTTGTTATAAATTTGTTTTTTACATATGAGAATTTAGTTAACTTGATTTAAAAGAATAAGTAATTTTTCTTTATTATTTAAAATAAATCGAGTAAAGGTTTACTCCAAAACTTCCCTCGCTCAGAAGAACATATTATATAAAAAACCGCTACTCATATATACATGGGTTAGATTGGGTTTATCTACACTGTTCAGGGGTGTATTCAGACTTTTCCATAGTGTACTTAGACTTTTCCAGAGTGTATCCAGACTTTTCCAGGGCCTTTCCAGACTTTTCCAGAGTGTTTCCAGGCTTTTCCAGAATATATTCAGACTTTTAAAGAGTCTTTCCAGACTTTTCCAGAGGGTTTCCAGACTTTTCCAGGGTCTCTCCAGACTTTCCAGAGTGTATCCAGACATTTCCAGGGTCTTTTCGGAATTTTCCAGAGTCGTTCCAGACTTTTCCAGAATATATCCAGAGTTTTTCAGAGTCTTTCCAGACTTTTCCAGGGTCTCTCCAGACTTGCCAGAGTGTATCCAGACTTTTCCATAGTGTATCCAGACTTTTACAGGGTCTTTCCAGACTTTTCCAGAGTGTATCCAGACTTTTCCAGAGTCTTTCCAGACTTTTCAGAGTGTATCCAGACTTTTCCAGGGTCTTTCCAGACTTTTCCAGAGTCTTTCCAGACTTCTCCAGACTTTTCCAGAGTGTATCCAGACTTTTTCAGGGTCTTTCCAGACTTTTCCAGAGTCGTTTCAGACTTTTCCAGAGTGTATCCAGACTTTTCCAGGGACTTTCCAGACTTTTTCAGACTTTTTCCAGAGTCTTTCCAGACTTCTTCAGAGTTTCCAGACTTTTCCAGGATCTTTCCGGACTTTTCCAGAGTATATCCAGACTTTTCCAGGGTCTTTCCAGATTTTTCCAGAGTGTTTCCAGACTTTTCCAGGGTCTTTCCAGAGTGTATCCAGACTTTTCAAGGGTCTTTCCAGATTGTATCCAGACTTTTCCAGGGTCTTTCCAGACTTTTTTTTAGGGTGTATCCAGACTTTTCCAGTGTCTTTCCAGACCTTTCCAGAGTATATCCAGACTTTTCTAGAGTATGTCCAGACTTTTCCAGGATCTTTCCAGACTTTTCAAGGGTCTTTCCAGAGTGTATCCAGACTTTTCCAGGGCCTTTCCAAACTTTTCCAGAGTCTTTTCAGACTTCTACGGGGTGTATCCAGACTTTTCTAGGGTGCACGGACTTTCCTAATAAATTTTATATATATAGATTCAGACTTTATTGTTTCTAAAAACATTTTGTTTTACATGTTCTATATATATAGATACATATTAAAATACCTTTGAAACAAGGTATCACTTGACCTCCCTTTCTATTTAAAAATTTTAAGTAGTTAGTGACCTTATAAACTTACGTTAATACGACGCTTATAAAAAATACGTTAAAAGGTAGCAAAAGTGTTAACATTAAACATGGTTTTTATTTGACGTCGATACCTCAATCCGTTCAAGAGTTAGCAGGGGGGGGGACTTTTTACGTCCGCACTGTATATCCTCGTATACATAAGATTTTTGTCTATTAATCACGCAATAACGGCGAAACCGATTTGTATGAAATTTGATAAGACAATAGGGTGTGACCTCGATCTTATCCTAAGCTACTTTTTATTTAACATTTCGTTTTATAACTAACATTCAACTACAATTTTTATAAGCTTTCCAAGGAGGTATCACACGGTAAGAAAAAAAAATATTTTTTTTTAGGGATGAAGTTTTTTGGGGGTAGCTTCGAAGGGTCTACTAGGATAATGCTCAAAAATAATAGGGGTCTGCGCGTCAACAAAAGTAATCACTATGTAAAATTTTGTTATGATTAGTGAAAGAGTTTTTGAGTTAGAGTGGCTACAAAGTAGGCGACAGACAGACCGACAGACAGACAGAGCGACAGACAGAGCGACGGCGTCTGGATTCGTACTTATCACTATTCGAAACCTCAAAATTCGTGGAGGATCATGAAAATCTCGAAGTGCGATTTTTCGATGATTACATTACTTCCCTTTAGCAAGGGATGTAAAAAATAGAATCTTATCTCATCCTCAGACTAATAACTAAAGAAGAGACTAAACATTCCCTTTGGAAATTCTCTAATGTTTACAATCCAACACCCTTCTAGAAGAGATAGACGAATAAAACGGCAACGCTGTTTAAAGTCGCTTTTCCCATCACCAGTGGCGGCGACTTTTGCGTGCGTCAACCCACTTCGCTTCAAATCATAAAATAAGTTTGTAACCAAAATTAATTAATTAATTAAAGTTAAATTTATAATGTTTTCCCTTAAACTAGCTGCGATCATTGTATAAAGAAGTATTATACAATGCTGCGACGAATAGTAACTTATTCTTGTACCTATCTGCTTAATTACTACTCTACTTTGTGATCTTGAGCTTACTAACGCATTCACCAGTGTTGTGATTTAAAACAGTTTGAAGTTCTTGGCCTTAGATTAAAAAATACCTAAAACTGCTCCCATTACTAATAAGTCGAAAATTTTCATATTTTTTGGGTTTCTTGCAATTAACCCACTCACTCACCACAACTCACCAACAACTTTTGAATACCTATGAAATAATTGCAAGCAAATTTTTTAAAAAACCAAACTTTCTTGGTGGGAATCGAACCCACGACCTCCCGCTCGTGAGGCAAGCACATTACCAATCATACCACTATGACACCATGGCCAGTAGGTACGAATTTTAATTAATTCTTTAGATATTAACTTGATATTAACTAATTCTCGGCAGCACCAAGCAATGACCAAGCTAAGATGACACAATCTCTTACCTTCAAAATAATAATTCTAGGTAGAAATATTGTTTTTCTTTCATATCACGCTTTGTAGTGGTCCTCAAAAGGACTTTATATAGTTCTTTTTTTTTTAAATAGTCAAAATAGAAGTCAAAAAATCACAAAAAAACACCAAATACCGTTAAAAACACTGCCGAGTCAGCTGTGAACGAAAAAGACTTGTCATAATTTATTCGTCGTTTATCTTTGATCCAACGTTGCCGGTTTGTATTTTTTTTTTAATTAATTAAGAATTTAATTATCGTAATTACTAAAATTAGAAAATTTAGTTATTAGTCTGACGCTAATTACCTTGTATAAAAATGCGTAATACCATAGTTAATATAATTAAAAAATCGATTCAAAAATTCTATAGTTTTTTTCTTGCAAAATCCCGCGGCAAATGGAAAAATTAACCTGATGGATGGTTGATCGGGGTAGTATTGTTTACTGTTATATCTCTTTTTATTTTTTAATCTGAGATCTCAACCATTACATTTTGCTGATTGTAATGGTTGAGATAAGATTCTATTTTTTTTAAATAATAAAGAAATTACCCCAATTAGGCTGTAATCGTGATTAGTTACTAATCGGTGTTTAGAATGTGGTGTTTTACGTTGAAACTTTGTTTGCCACCTATTCCAAATTCCGATGGACATTATTTTTTTAAATCAAGTTATCTAAATTCTCATATATAAAAGACAAATAAAAGGATAAGTAACTTTACTCTTTGCTACAACTTTGCATAGGACAAATGTTCAATTCAATTAAATTCAATTCAATGGTTTATTGTTTATAAAGAAAATATACATTTCTTGTAACAAAGAGCTTGGTTACAGTGCTTAAACAAATTTATGGTCTAACGTATAATAAAAAGTAGTATGTGCTTAGTCAATACGAAAAAAAAACAAATTTACGCATAAAAAAGTTTTACAAATAACGGATTACAATCTAATTTCTTAGAGATTATAGGTGGCTAGCAAATTCGAAAGAACAAAAAAAATACTAAAATATTTAAAAATATTGATTTTTGAATGATTTATAGTGAAGAAAACTAAAAGAAACAGTTGGTACATGCACTAAAAAGGATCAAAAAACAATTTTTTTTTTGTTCAACAATAAAAGCCATTTTTCTTTTTTTTTGTTTTTGGTTTGATCTTGATAAGACAGATACGGACATTTATGTGCAGATATTTATTAATTTATTATAAAGGATCATAGTTTTAAAATATTCCACGAGTGCATGAACAGAGCTTCATCAAGAGGAGGCGTTATGTCGTCCAGGGTGTCCAAAAACTCATCCGGTCTACGGAAGAAATTCAGCCCAGAGGGTCTCTAGATAAACAGGACAGTCTAAGAGAATGTGAAATAAAGTTTCTTGGGTAGACCCTCAGACTAATTTATTAATCTGAGGGTAGACGGTTACAAACGGTGCATAATTCTTTTGGGTTAATTTTATAACTGAAGCCCTTAAAATTAAATTTTATTGTGTAATTATTGCATAGACGGATCTGAGACAGAACTCGTTTAATATGTATGGGTATATCCAGGTGTAAATAATTTTGCCGTCCCGTTTGTAGATTGTTAGGTAGGTAGATTGATTAGCTAAATGGAGATCCTGTTGTCTTAACCGTTCTTTAAAGTTTTGGAGTAGGAGTGATTTTTTCTGAGATAGAACGTAACTGCTCAGCTGACCCCAGCTATCAGAAAAACCAGCAAAAGCCAGTAACTCCTTAAATTGACCGAACCAGTTGTATTTCTGATCACAATTAATGTTAAGAGCTAACATACGTAAGAAGCAGATTTTAGGTAGATGGGTGTTAGCCATATTGAATACGTTTATAAGCCAATTTAAGGAAGCTTTAAATAAGCGGTAGACTCTATTGTTACAGCGAAGTCAGCTGTGTTTTTGGGCAGCAGTAATAGTATTTTAAGAAATGTTACCTGAACCCTTTCAAGTAGATCCTGGTACCTTAGACCCCAAACTGGGAGGCAATTCGAAATAAGGCTAGCTACTAGTGAATCAAAGATGTACATTTGTGAAGTCTACTTATTCAATTTGGTTTTGGCCATAACCTGAAGGCATAGGACAAATGTCTATTTTCTTTTTCTTTGGGTTTTTTTGGAACCCCTTGATGATGGTAGTCCAAAACTGCCAAAACATGTCAGATTTTTAACAGATAAGAAATTAAATTCAGTGGAGAAACACCATAGTTGTTTGAATAAAATTCTACTTGAGCTTCAGGTGTTCCATCCGGAATTCTTTCTTTTCTGGTTTCTCTATAGATAAGTTATCCTGCAACGTAGACAAATAAAGATTCATTTCATTCATTTAATCTTGTGGTTTATGCTAAGAAAAAAGCAATAGTGTTTCAAGTGTTTGGAATATGTATTTAAGTAAAAATCGGTTAAATTGCATATAAATTTGATGAAATTTTTTTTTAACATACCCTTTATTTTTCGTAGGTTAGGTATGGTTCAAATAGTAATCAGTGTAGCTTCACCAAGCATGCAATCTATAAGCGGTATATTTTTTGTTAGAGCGGGTTATGTTGCGGTTTTGTCCACTTCCGCTACATTCAATACTTTGGGTCTACTGTATGGGGTAAGTTTGATTGCTATACTTTAGTTTTTGACCGAAACTGCTTTTACTTTTTATCCTCTTTTTTACTTTTCATTCCTCTTTTTTACTTTTGGGTTACATGGGGTAAAAAGTGACATTTTACGCACTAATAATAATAAAAAGTGAACTTTTCGTGTCAAAAGTGCGAAAAATGATATATGTCTGCCCTACACGTAGTAAAAACGTGCTTATGCCAACTGGTTATTTTATATATATTTACGATTATTTGTTTTTGCGTTCCTAACTTTGAAGTTTTTGTGACGTTGCTCTGAAGAAAAGGATAAATATTAGAGGGTATTGTTTAGGTACACTATCGGCATCATAAAAGTGGTACGTGATAAACATAGGTATTTTTTAAATTGTATGTTAACTACCGGATTATATATTGTGACAGACTGGTGCTAAAATGTGAAAATATTGACATCAAAGATGGCTTTCAAAAATAATTTTTATATTACAATAATACGCTAACGCATAAAACAACTGTAACAAAAATTAAAAAACACAACTGTAACGAAAATTATAAAACAATAGAAAGAAATTATTAGGTATATACATTTTAATATCTAGTCATTGCGCCATTCACCCCAATTATACCGTTTAACCTTCTTGGTAGAGAATCAGCCAAAATTTCAAAAACGTTTTCATTTTCATAAGCATTGACTATTAACTGGACCAAGTGATGTTGATTTCCCGGCACAATATTAAAGCTTTCCAGCTTTTTTGAAATTAAACCCCAGATATTTTCCATAGGATTGGCGTCTGGAGTTTTCGCAGGCCAACCAAGTTTGGCAAATTCTGGCTGTATGAGCAGGGCAGTTGTCTTGTTGAAAAATAAACTGGTCTTGATAAAGTTCTGTGACGGCTGGAAGCATGGTGTTCTCTAAAATGTCCACGTAAAGTTGTGCTGTGAGTCTTCCATTGATTCGAAATAGAGCACCATGACCTCTAGCAGAAATCCAACCTCACATATTTACCGAAAATCTTCCAGCGCGATCGTTGTTACCAGCAATATATCTTTCCTCATAGCGCGTTCTTGGTGGACGATATACCCGAATTTATTTTCTGTGACTACAGGACTGAAAAACTTTTTCATCGGAAAATATTACCTTTTGCTAAAACTCTGGTTCCTTTAGAGAGTAATTAAGGGCAAAAAGTAACCTGGCCTGTTTTTTTTCATTCGTAAATTTAATTTTTTTAGCAGCTACACGACATCTTAAATTAGAGCCTTTACTTACGCGATTTCCTGCCACTCTTACACATCCTGGAAATTGGGTTAATCTCTTTGCAGAAGGGTTTTCTTCCATAAAAGCGATAAGATCATAATCTTGTTCATCAGTTGAAACTTTCAATAAACCAGTCCCTTGTTTTCTCTCTATTGTCTGATCTTCTTCTCATCGTTTTTTAATTTTTATAATCGTTGTTTTACTGCGTCCATAATGTCTAGCCACGTCCCTAATTGACCATCCTAGTTGTAGTTTTGCCAGGAGTTGGGCTTTATCAAATAAAGAAATTTGTGGAGGCATTTTTTATTTACTTGTCAGACTGAAATACAGAATGACATACTTTGACAGTTTAAGACAAATACAATAATGGGTGACTTTGTTTGTAAAAATAGACCAAGGTATTACAACAAAAAGTATTGTGTACCACTTTTATGATGCCGATAGTGTACATCAAGTTGACTTCTATATAACGTACTTTTCTCTCCTTGAATTATGTTCAACAGCATTTTTAAAGACAATTTTTTTACTATACAACTTATTTTAAGGCCTTTTGTATAAAAGAAGACGCCAAAGAACGAAGAGACAAGTCATCAAGATGGGTCTTAAAAGAAGTTTTCGACCCTAAACACGCATTGGAAACATTCAAAATAGCCTTTCAAAGAAGCACCGAAAGCAGTAGGGTTTACATTTGGTTATTATTAGTGACGATTTTTATTTACAGAGCTGCATACGATGGTAAGAATTGATCTATTTTAATAAAAATCCCACCACCCACATATCTATAGAATCATGCGCGTAAAGTTATGTATACTTACAGTTTGCCGTTATTTAGCCGTAAATTAGTTGTGAATTTAAAGAATTTAAAAATAATGTCGAGACTTTTTTTTGATAATATTTGGCTTACTTATACCGGGTGGTCCATAAAAACCGGACAAAATGTTTTCCGTTATAACTTTTAAACCATACCACCGATTTTAATGCAACAAACTGTTTTTTGCAGGGAATTGAGCAAGATTTTGATTAGAAATATTTTTTTTACGCCACCTTAAAATCTAAGATGGCGGATAGATACAAACTTTACCCTTCAAAGAGCCTTGTTTATTCTTATGTTACGGAAATTTTTTGGATTTTTTTATGAAGTCGTAAAAAATCTTTGTTTTTGTCACGCAGAACATTAAAATCGGTTAATCAATCAAAAAAAATTAAAAATTTTCAATCAGTGTTTTACGGATTATGCGATTGCCGTCTCAATTCTATCTGCAAACATTTTGTCATAAATTCATTATTACTAAACCGATTTTGATGAAATAAAAAGCCTTATGGCGAAAATCGATTGTTTTTTAACTACTGCTATCGAAATTTGTCGCCATTTTGAAACATAATATGGCGGACACAATTAAATTTATCTCTTCAAAGAAGCTCGTTTATTTTTAGGTTTCAAGAACCTAAAAGTGCCCTCTCTCCAACGCGCCCGAATCATTAAAATCGGTTTAGTGGTTTTTTTGGGAACCATTTAACCGATTTTAATGATTCGCACCTCGTTCTGCGTGTCAGAAACAGAGCTTTTTTACGACTTCATAAAAAAATCCAAAAGTCTTCCGCAACATAAGAATAAACGTGGCTCTTTGAAGGGTAAAGTTTGTTTCTTTCCGCCATCTTAGATTTTAAGATGGCGAACAAAAAAATATTTTCACTCAAAGTCTTGCTCAATTCCCTGCAAAGAGCAGTTTGTTGCATTAAAATCGGTGGTATGGTTCGAAAGTTATACCGGAAAACATTTTGTCCGGTTTTTATGGCCCACCCGGTATATATATACAAGTTGGATTCTTTAAACGGAACGGTGCTTCTAGCGGGTTAGAATTTGGTTGATTAAAAAAATTCAAAAACACGTCAACTGAGACTTTTAATTTCCTTTAATCGTGCTATTTTGGATTTTGTCTATGTCATTTAGTTTACGAAGTACGGCAATTTTTTATTTTTTTTTTAAATAGGACACCCTGTATATTTTACAATTGTTGAAATCTGCAAACAATTCTCTCTTCAGCAATACCACACAGTAGGATCTATCTTTTACGATAATCAAGATATTTTTATCTAAATCTGTATGGAAAACTTAGTTAGTTTTTCTTACGTAATTTCTAGTCGTTTCTAGTATATTTCTATGCCTTCCAAACTGACTGCATTTCAATTGCCTTAACCCCCCATTTTTATTTAATAAAAGAAATAATAGAAATTAGGGTGGTTAAAATTTTTTAAAGGTCTACAAAATTAGTTCGGAATTAGTTCAAAACCCCCCCTGCACCCCCCACCAACAAAACAGGGTTACTAGTTGATTTTTCGAAATTCTATTCATTCATTCATTCATAGTTCCTTTTCATTTTTCTCTACGCCCCCCCATTTTGAATATAAAAAAAAAACAGGAAGGAGTGTGGTTCAAAATTATAAGCATATCAAAACTCGAATATCTTTCGGGGGGGGGGGGGGTGGCTTGACTGACATTAAAAAAAAGGTTGAAGTAGTGGAAAGAAATTTTCAGTAGTTTTAGAGTTCTCGAAATATAATACAAGAAAAAAACTTTTTATTTTATTTTTAATGAACCCCATTGTAACAAATGTTATTTATGCTTCACCCAATAGTTCTTATTTACTATAGTTAGTATAAAAAAATGTCTTGAATTTTAAAAATCTTTGAATTTTTTTTAGCTGAAGGCAGCCTCTATTACCTATACCTACAAAATGTGTTTTCTTGGACCCCTCTGGAATACAGCTACTACTTGACAATCAACTCGCTGGTATATCTAATTGGTAACCTTATACACATTAAATTGCTAATCATTTGTAAAGTATTATACACTTTAAAAACAAAAGATCAAAAGATCTCGGGTGGAAAAAACGAAAATTCAAACTTGGATGAGTATCCCACAAGGAACACACAAAGGACCAAAGCGAAAAGATAAATGATCAAATGATGTTTCGCCCTGGGCAACCAGCGTGGGCTCATCAGTGGTGTCACTGGTCACCCTCCCCAAACATCATCTGATGATGTTGATACTCATCGTTTGAATTTTCGTTTTTTCCACTCGAGATCTTTTGTTTTTAGATTTCTTTCGATTGAAGTAACTGATTCGGAGTTTTTTTTAACTTCTTTTTGTTTTAATCGCCTTAGGAGCGTAACCCTATTGGAAAGCTTAACACGCCAGAACGAACCCTTATCAGGTGACTTAGATAAGTTCTAGTGCCGAATGATGCCTATTTGTGAGTGATTTAAAGTTGGAAATCAGTGTATGATGGGTTTGAATGATGTTTGAGGAGAGTGACCAGTGAAACCACTGATGAGCCCACGATGGTTGCCCAGGGCGAAACATCATTTAATCATTCAATACCACCTCCACGGATTCTCGATTCAATATGGCCGCGGAAGTTGAGGAACATAAGTTATGTAACGCAGAAATGGGGGGGGGGGCGTAGGTAGAAATGTTAAAAAGTGTAACCAGAGAGGGAGGGGGGTGTGCAACTGCATTACATCACAATTTGATCCGAAAAATGTTTAAAACACGTATTTTTCAGGTTTTTAAATTTAGGGAGACGGAGTTGCAAAAGAGCGAGAAGAGGGGAAAGGAGGGTTGAAATTGGGCAAAAAATGGTGGTACATAATTTATGGACGTCCATAAAGGTATATTTTAGTTGAATGTTTTTATGGACGCCCCTCGAGGGATATTTTTTTCCTGGTTTTCTTTTAAACATTTTCTTCCATTTATCTGATTTTTTTCAAAGCCTAATTTTAAATATGATTGAAAAATAGCAAAGCCATTTTGCTAAAAAAAAATAACAATAGTTAGTTAAAAAGTATTTGGGTAAACTAATCATGTAAAAGATAAAGTAAAAGAAAAATAAATATTAGTGAAATAAGGCGTAAAAAGCCCTGTGCACACCTACGCGTGCCCATGCAGGGTGCTTTGAAGCGGGGTGGGCACTCGGCGTTTCCTGTTCATACCGGCGCGTTTCCATGAAACTCACCAGAAATGCATGAAGTTGCATGCGTTTTTGCCCAAATTTCCTAGAAATACCTATGTTGGCAACACCTCGTGCGTATCTCGTGCATCTTTTTGACGTTTAATATAACCTAAAATATTTTTTTTAAACTTCGATAAAATGAAAGAAAATTGAGTAATTTAAACAGTTTTACCAGGAAAGTGCAGCAAATAAATTATTTTGCAGAATTATCCTGAGAAAACGTGTTAAAAATTAAAAATATATTTTTAGATGCACGCGGGAATGCCAACATTGAAAATAGAACATGTTCTATTTTTCCACTAGAATCGCATCCATTTCTGGAGAATTCTAGGGACTTTTTTTTTAAATGTTAAAAATTATTTCCAGAATGGCATTCTCTTGTCAAATTTCCATTTTTTTTGTTTGTTTTGCAAAAGTTTTTGTTTTTGAGAGAGCTGCTTCTACAAGAAATAAATGATGTGGATCCAAGACCATAGTAAGTACTTAATTAATTTATATACTAATTAAGGCTGTGGCAAAAGTTATGACAATTTACCGTTTATGTGGTTGGATTGCTTTGGTTAGTATTGGGTTTCGATAGGTCAGTCAATTTTGTTGGTTTTCTCTTGAGAAGATCAGGTTTTTCCCGACTGTTGTAACCTAAGCATTTGTGATAATAGGCTACAACAGCCTGTGTAAAAAAGATACGGACCAGTGGCATATGCAGAAATTGTTTCTGGGGGGGGGGGCTTGCACATCAGCATATTCTACATAACATCATTTTTTTCTTGATTTTGGGAAAAAATTCAATCTAGGTTGTGATATTGAATGGCTCTTGGCGGTGACTTGGGCCACTAAGCCCTTTCTCCCCCCCTCCCAAGTACGAAGGTGGAGGTGACTGTCGTACTTAAGCCAAAGCTTGTAGTTAATTTAAATTTATAGATTGGACTTGGGGCTCTATAGCTGGGACAAACCTTCCGATTTATAGTTTCAAAAAGAATAAGCAAGAGATGAGCAAACATATTGTCTATTATCCTTTTAGCCCATTTAAAAAAATTATTTCACCGAGGTGCTAACAACAGACAAATCTTGTGTACCTACCTATTGTCAATTAATGTAAATTATTCTAATTGCCCAAAAATATCCTCACATACTCTCTGGGTACTGACACTAGAGTTTTTCTGCTTGATCTGTAACTTTATTTTTATTTTTAGGCCAAGAACTACAATTGTGTGTTGGTTCCTGCCATCAAAATAAACCCACTTGAAAAAAATTCAGCAAATGAACCGTTTTACAATGTCGTCATCATGCATGTATCAACTTAAAAGGCAGGAAGTATGGAAAGTGAACAGCTGTACAGTTGTAAAGATGTAGAATTCATCAGCTCCATAATATGTCAACAACAAAAAAAAACTTTAATATGGGATGAGTTTATCCATTTTTAGATTATTTAAATTATGATGTAATTAAATATATTGTGATATACCTATAAAAATTTCCATAAATCAGTATCAGGTTTTATATGCTTTCTATGTGGTATGTGGAACAAACTTGTAAAAAAAACTAAGATAAATCTCATAAATTTTGTTGTTTCTATATCAGTTTTACAGCTATAAAACAATACAAAAACTCACCAACTTTCATGAGAATTTATGGGGTTTTTTGCCCGGGTTTATATACTAAATAGGCCAACATTTTATATCAAAAACATTTTTTCTGTTATTTGTTTTTTATTTATTTCAGATACCCCAATTAACAAGTTGCCAGTTAAGTGAGTCACACAAGTCTTTATTATACATTCTTCTACATACAGTTCGGCGCTTAGCTATAGAGGAAATAAATATAGTGCCTTGCCAATTTTTTAAGACTTCTATATGAAAATTTTTTAATATAACTACTTTCATCGATAATATAGTGTTTCATTTAAATTTAATTATTCACAACAGGTTTAAATTATTACGGATAGATATCTTAGTAAAAATTTAATTTTAGCGACTAAAAAATGAATATTAAAATTGTACAAAAAATTAAAATTTAAGAAGTATAGGTACTTCGGATTTTTTTATGTCTTCTTTTAGGTCGTTCATTTATTACAATATTTAAAAAACTAAATAACAAAATATAATATTTCAGCCCTTTAATATTAATAATAATTATAAAATTTTATTATTCGCATTTTTGGTAAAATCTAATCTGGCGCCATCTAGCGACAATTTAATATACTTCTTTTAGTTCAGAGCCCAAGACATTTATTGATCAATATTTGGAACCAGAAAATCCACCAGATTTAACCTATTATTATTCTGTGTGAAAAAGATGCATAGGTGTGAACAGAAAAGGCATGCAACTTTTCACCCTTCATTTTCAAGGTCGACACGCACGCTTCAAAAAACCCCTTGCGTCAAAAAACCCTGCATGGGCACGCGTTGGTGGGCATAGGGCTTAATGAAAAATTCTCGATTTTTAAAATAGTTCACAAAAAGATTTTCCCAACTAAAAGGTATAAAAAATGTTCGTCCTAACAGAGTTTGAAATAAAGTAAAGTTCAGGTTTTTCCACAATAACAAATATGTACAATTACAAAAACCGAAAACAATCGTTCTCCGTTTTTGTAATTGTCCGTGGACTGACAGCATTGTCTAATTTCAGTTGCTTTTTATTTGGACTTTCTAATACATTTTCTTCTTTTGTCAAATATTTAGGGCATCCTGGCAACTTTGATGAGATAACATCTGAAATTTAATAAGAAAACTTTTCATATATCTTTCAAGAAAACAATGTTGTTCCCTGCAAGCAATTTACATTTGCTTTTGGTCATCAATATAAAAAAATTGTTTGATATTATCACAGAAACTACTACTTATAGTTTAAAGAGGACAGGGTTTGTAAGTTTTGTGCAAACTTATCCGTCTATCTTGTAAAATGTATGTAGGATGTAGGTATTTTTTTAAACTCGATTTTTTTAAGCGTGGTGTTTTCAATGGAAAATATAAAACACAAATATGTAGGTAGTTACCAACTTGGAAATTTCAAGAATACCACACTTCGACCGTAGAAGGTAAGACCTTTTGGAAAGAATCACCAAAAGACAGGAAAGTTTATTCAAGTGGTACTGAAAAATAACCTACACTTAAAGGTCGATAAGTTTGGGCTTTTCTTATCATACTGAGTCCGACACTTTGGCACAACACATGCATGAGACATTTTTAATAAGTTTGACAAAAACAATTATAACTTCACTAGGTATTTATACCACAAAACACAGCATAAAAACAAAACATAACCTCCGTACGCGACTCTTGACTGAAGGGCACTTCTATAATAAACCGAAAAACAGCCAAAAATAACGATTTTCACCTTTTCAAAACCCGAAAAACGACCTACTACAAAATGTAAAGTGTCACCTCGACCACCGACACCATGTTTTTATCGATTTTTGGATCTGAGACGCTTTCCCTTTAGAACGTATTGGATTAAATTTTCGTTTTTTCCACACGAGATCTTTTGTTTTTAGATTCTTTTCGGTTGAAGTAACTGATTCGGAGGTTTTTTTTAACTTCTTTTTATTACAAACTTTGTTAAAGCACTAATTTTGCAAAAATTGTAAAAATTCATCTAAAACAACATGTTTAGATCCATGGTGACTTTTAACGTTTACTATCTAAACACTTATTAAAAAGTATGTGTAACTCCCACATTTACAATTTTTTTCTGAGTCCAATAACAATATAGTTAAAATAAGGGTAAGATATAATGAATCTCCATTTAAGCAGACAATTTTTTAATATTTCATGAAAAACACAGCTAATTCCGGGGGAATGTCACCGATTTGTTTTTTTCGTATTGCAGTGTCGAGATTACTGCAGATTACTAAGAGATTATTGCGCAATACTGAGGTCAAAATTTGTTATTACAGGGTGGATTCTTTAAATGGAACGGTGCTTCTAGTGGCTTAGAGACGAGGTTTTAAAAAAATCTAAAAGCAAATCTTTAATGATTTTTTATGGACTTTCCGTCCATGATAAAAAAACAAAATTTGGGGCCCCCAACTGAAGGCCCAGGGCCCACCAACTATTTTTTTTAAATAATAAGGTACCACTTGTTGCACCTTTTTGGAAAGCTTGTTAAAAAATAAATTTAACGTACTACTTTTTTTCTGACAATATTGTTTTGTCAATTGTTTTAGCTTAAAATAAACTACATATTTCTCTATTTGCTGAGCGGAATAAAGAAAATACCACACAAGAACATTATTGACGGTCCATTTGGTACCACTTGTGGAACTATTTTAGAAAGCTTGTTAAAAACGAAATTTAACGCACTAGTTGTTTTTGACATCTGTCAACCAATGCAATGTGTCAAAAATAAAAAATACATTTTTTGTCAATTGTTTTAGCTTTAAAACTCGCTTCAAAATAAACGACATATTTCTTTATTTACTAAGTGGAATAAAGAAACTACCACACAAAGATATTATTGGCGTAAAATTTTTAACACATGGGTTGACAGATGTAAAAAAAAATTATTTAATCGAATTTCTCTTTTAACAAGCTTTCCAAAAAGGTACCAAAAATCGTACCTTCTCATGAAAAAAATATTGGTAGGCCCCGGGCCTTCAGTGAGCGCCCCCAAATGGGCCGCCATGTGCGGTATTTTCTTTATCCCGTTCAGTAAATAGAGAAATATGTAGTTTATTTTGAAACTAAAACAATTGACAAAAAAATAAGTTTTTTTTCAATTTTTGACACATTGGTTGACAGATGTCAAAAAAACTAATGCGTTAAATTTCTTTTTTAAGAAGCTTTCCAAAAAAGTGCCACAAGTGGTACCTTCTTATTTAACAAAATAGCTGGTGGGCCCTGTGCCTCAAGTTGGGGGCTCCAAATGGGTAGCCAATAATGTTCTTGTGTGGTTTTTTCTTTATTCCGCTTATATAGTAAATAGAGAAATTTGTAGTTTATTTTGAAGTTAAAACAATTGACATAAAAATTAGTTTTTTTTCAATATTTGACACATTGGTTAACAGATGTCAAAAAAAACGAATGCTTTAAATTTCTTTTTTAACAAGATTTCCAAAAAGGTGCCACAAGTGGTACCTTCTTATTTTAAAAAAATAATTGGTAGGCCCTGGGCCTCCAGTTGAGGGCCCCAAATGGGCCGCCAATAATGTTCTTGTGTGGTATTTTCTTTATTCCGCTTAGTAAATAGGGAAAAATGTAGTTTATTTTGAAGCTAAAACAATTGACAAAAAACAAGCTTTTTTCAATTTTTGACACATTGGTTGACAGATGTCAAAAAAAACTAATGCGTTAAATTTCTTTGTTAATAAGCTTTCCAAAAAAGAAGCACAAGTGGTACCTTCTTATTAAAAAAAAAAAAATTGTTGGTGGGCCCTGGGCCTCCAGTTCTTGTGTGGTATTTTCTTTATTCCGCTTAGTAAATAGAGAAATATGTAGTTTATTGTTAAACTAAAACAATTGACAAAAAAATTAGTTTTTTTAAATTTTTGACACATTGGTTAACAGATGTTAAAAAAAACTGATGCGTTAAATTTCTTTTTTAATAAGCTTTCCAAAAAAGTGCCACAAGTCGTACCTTCTTATTAAAAAAAAAATAGTTGGTGGGCCCTGGGCGTCCAGTTGGAGGCCCCAAATGGGCCGCCAATAATGTTCTTGTGTGGTTTTTTCTTTATTCCGCTTAGTAAATAGAGAAATATGTAGTTTATTTTGAAGCTAAAGCAATTGACAAAAAAATTAGTTTTTTCAATTTTTGACGCATTGGTTGACAGATGTCGAAAAAAAACTAATGCGTTAAATTTCTTTTTTAATAAGCTTTCCAAAAAAGTGCCACAAGTGGTACCTTCTTATTTTAAAAAAATAGTTGGTGGGCTCTGGGTCTCCAGTTGGGGGCCCCAAACGGGCCGCCAATAATGTTCTTGTGTGGTTTTTTTCTTTATTCCGTTTGGTAAATAGAGAAATATGTAGTTTATTTTGAAACTAAAACAATTGACAAAAAAATTACTTTTTAAAAAAATATTTGACACATTGGTTGACAGATGTCAAAAAAAACTAAATAACAAGCTTTCCAAAAAGTGCCACAAGTCGTACCTTCTTATTAAAAAAAAATAGTTGGTGGGCCCTGGGCGTCCAGTTGGAGGCCCCAAATGGGCCACCAATAATATTCTTGTGTGGTTTTTTCTTTATTCCGCTTAGTAAATAGAGAAATATGTAGTTTATTTTGAAGCTAAAACAATTGACCATAAAATTAGTTTTTTCAATTTTTGACACATTGGTTGACAGTTGTCAAAAAAAAACTAATGCGTTAAATTTCTTTTTTAATAAGCTTTCCAAAAAAGTGCCACAAGTGGTACCTTCTAATATTAAAAAAAGTTGGTAGGCCCTGGGCCTCCAGTTGGGAGACCCAAATTTTTTTTTTATCATGGGCGTAAAGTCCCTAAAAAATCATTAGCTTTTAGTTTTTTTTTTAAACTTCTTCCCTAAAGTCGCTAGAAGCACCGTTCCATTTAAAAAATCCACCCTGTATATTGTGAACAATCAAATCTTCCTCAGTGATTTCTACAATGTAATCTCAATATGGTTACATTATTATATAGTATGTAAACTTTATTTGGTATAATTTTGTTTTTCTAGAACAAGTACTTACACCCCTGCCTTGAATTCAATTTACATTCTTGAGTTGTCTTGCTTATTTTTAAAATGTAATTACTCTTATATTACAGTTTGTCTTGGTACTTTAAAAATTCTTCAATAAAATTAAAGTCGGTTCGCTGTATGAAGTCCGATATCGGATTAAATCTCCAAAAGATGTTATCGCTTTTTGAACAGTAAGTCAGTTAAGTTAGAATGCCCTCGCTGTACTTGATCGTAGTAGACATCCCACTGGTTCACTGTATTTGGCAAAATATGAGGCTAAATCAGCGGTCTTAAAACAAAATTATTTAAGAATTACGCGTTATACTTATACCACGATAAATATTTCTATTTTATTTTATTTTCCACTTATACTTTTGAAAAACTTTTTGCGTCAATAAGTTAAAGATTTTGACAGGTATTTTTTCCGAGAATTTAATTATTTTGCGGTCATTATAGGTAAAAAAAACATAAACCATGAAAATTTATTTTTAAAAAGTGATCTTTTAAGCAAGTGTAAAGAGCAGCCATTAAAAAAAAATATGTTGTTGACGAATTAGCCCTTAAATATGGACATCAAGTTTTGAGATTACCACCCTACCATTGCCATTACAACGCAATTAAATTGGTATGGGGTATTAGCAAAAATTATTATGACAAACATGCCTGTAAAAATATCGGTGAGCCTAGCGTTATAAAGTTGTGGGAGGAGGCACTTTGCAAAGTGGGCAAAGAAGAATGGCGGAAATGCATTGAACACACGGAAAATAGTACATTATAAACCTAGGGAGTAAAGTGGTACATTTAATCCCGAGGCAAAAAGTTTATAGCCCAACCGAAGGGAGGGCTATAATTTCTCGAGGGATTAAGCATCACTTTACTCCTGAGTTTTATATATTATTTTATGCACTTTAGAATATGCAGAAAAGTAAAAAAAAATAACTATATTTTTTTATTTATTTTTCAAAAAATCGCACTCTGTAGACAAACCGCCACATGTACTTTCGCTCTGTCTTTATGTCAAACGATAACAGCCAGTATGCCGAAACGCAGAAACATATGCGTCGCTATGTCAATAAATTTTACTTTATTTCCCTAGGGAATAAATAACCCACTTTATTCCCGCAAAAGCGGGATTAAATGGGTGCATTTATTCCCGGAAGTGCATAAAAATTATTTTTGAATCTTATGAGACAGAACAGGTTGTAGACGAACTAAGACCGTTAATTATTACGGATGATGATAATGATTCTGAAAGCAGGGATGATATTTCAGATGCAGGGGAAGACTATTTTTAGCGAGACTGCAATATCGGTTCTTTTTAGAACCAAAACTTTATAACAAAGAATTCGTAAAACTAATTTGCCTAAATACTATAAAAGCTAAGAAATAATCTTTTTTTACCTAATTATTTTTTATTAAGTTTAAATGATTTAAGTACTGTTTACAAATGTCCAAACCATGACTTTCCTAATTACCGATGCAAAAAAATTTTTTTGTCTGCGCTTGTTATTTAAACCAACGCTTGTAAAAAAGCACTATTTTAGCCACTAGATGTAAAAACTACTATTATTTAGAAAATGTAATTCGTCATGTTCCAAAAATATAATTTATTGTTTGAGAACCACCGACTTACCTGCTCAAGAGGTTTTATTGCTTAGCGGACTTCTTACAACGAATGCACACTTTTTTATGGATTTAAGAAAGTTTCCTAATTTTGGTTCATTTTAGGACATATCTGCGCAGTGCCATTTTTCACTAAAGTTCTACACTGGAGCGACTTGACGATCATGCTAGTGACGATACTGGACAAAATAGTGTCAAACGTTATTATCGGGTCGGCTAGGACAGTCGCTCAGCTTTACGCAGGTATGAATAAAGTCATACAGGCCAACAAAATAGAAAAAATTTTTTGGTGCTTGAGATCTAAGAACTGATTTTAGATATACTTAATGTGCTGATTCTAAAACTGGCAGGCTATCAGCTCTAGTTTTTGAGATATCGGTAAACCAGTGCGCACTTTTTTTAACCAACGTATTCGAGGGTGACTATTGCTGGTTAGCGTTTAATTTTATGTCAGCTAAGAAAGAGTCGCCTATGACAAAATTGTCATATTATATTAATAACAAAAAAGATAAAAACATACAAATAAGGAACATTTAAAAAAGTTTTTTGGCCAAATTTTTGTTTTTTGAATGTTTATTGAAATGCTCACTAAACGTACACGTTTTGAGACCGTTCACAAAACGCACACTCGACTATGAAAACGCAGCAAACGTGTGTAATTACACACCAGTGGTTAACAATGCCTATTTTTCACTCTAGTTTAAGACTTTCGCGAAAATCTTAATCATAGATAAACTTAAAAAATAAAAGAATTATAGTCTTTGATGACACAAGATTTATTTCTTGTTCCTTGATTGAAACTGATTTCTATAGCAATTTTTGTTTCCTAAAATTATGAGAGGTAATAAAATGAGAAATAATGGTATTTAAAAAAGACCAGGAAAAGGGGCATTATAATAATTCTACGTATGCTTTTATCTGAGTCTTTAACCAGAAATTAGTGTGATTAGTTAAGTCGATTTTAAACTTCTCACCGACATCTGTAAGAGGAGGGAGGTTCCCTGAAAACACTAACATAGAGGCTGCACCTAGCAAAGGTGTCAAACCTATTTAATTAGAAAGAATACAGCAAGGGATACAATACCCAAACTGGGTGCAGTGTAAGGTACACCCTAAACCTTTCATGTGGTCTATTTTTAGATGTGGTATATACAGGGTGTTCCAAATTCGATGCTCACCATGGGGGTCTCCTAAACGGCAGGAGATACGAAAAGGTTTAAATTAGGGTAAAGTTGCGCAATTTGACGCTTTGACGGGTAGTTCCCGAGATGGCAAAAAAAACCGAAATCTTTATTTTTAGTTTTTATTTTCCTGCGCCCTTTTTCTTAAAGCTATCAAAAAACGCTTAAAACTTTCTACAGGCACTTTTTTGAGATCTACCTAATGAGAGATCCGTTTTTGAGACTTGACATTTCAGTGTGACATGAGGACTGTCAAGTTAATTTCTTCTTATGGACACACGCTTTTTTTCTCCTGCCGTTTTTTTCAACCTCATTTTGACAAGTACCTGACGTATTGAGTTAATTGACCATCATCAGCCCAAATTCAAAGATTAAAAAACAAAGAAAAAAAAGTATTTTCAAAATATTAGGTAAGTTAAAAGCCAACACTAAATTTGGGCTGATGATGGTCAATAAACCCAAAACGTCAAAATAATCTTGCAAAATGTTATCTGTCATCCTTTGTGAACCAAACGGCAGAAGAAAAAAAGGATGTGTCCATAAGAAAAAATTAACTTGAAAGTGCTCCTGTCATACTGAAATCAAGTCTCAAAAATGGACCTGTCACTAGGTAGATCCCAAAAAAGTGCCTGTAGAAAGTTTTAAGCGTTTTTTGACAGCTTTAAGAATAAGGGAGCAGAAAAATAAAAACAAAAAATGAAGATTTCGGTTTTTTCCGCCTATCTCCGGAACTATCCGGAATTTGTAAACTTTTTTTTAGTTTTTAAACCTTTTCGTATCTCCTACCGTTTAGGAGATCCCCATGGTGAGCATCGAATTTGAAACACCCTGTATAGGTAACCAAAATATTTTATTTTTTTTAAGGTGTAGCAGCCAACGTGATAGTAAGAGTATACGCGGTAGCGAAGAAGTCGATAGCGACGAAAATCGTCTCGAAAGATGACATAGGAAAAACGCAATCACTGATTGGAATCCTGGAAGGACTGGCCCCTGCAGTCTCAGTGCCTGTTTATAACCAGTTGATTTATTTGAATACTTTACAGACCTTCCCGCAAGCCATTTACTTCTTTAGTATTCTGTTATTTTCTATATGTTGTATTTTAATCATGTAAGTCTTTAACTTATTTGTAAAATGTACAAAAAAAGAAAAAAAATTCATCAAAACCAAAAATAAGACACATACAGAAAATAAAATTTTGATGATCCTCATGCAAGTAAGGATACTAATCCTAGAGCAAGCTCTAAAGGAAGCGAAGCGTGACATTACTTTGAAAGTTTGAATTGTCATTTTTGATTCCTTGATGATGATAAATACGATAAGAAAGTATTTCTCGAAAGCACGACTAGTCCATTATCATACAGTCGCGAATTACTAAAGTAAAAAATATACGCAAAAATTATAAATCTAACAGATTTTACTCTTAGTCCGGGTTCTCTGTATTTTGATAAAAAAGTAAAACGACAAGCATTCAGAATGACTAAAGTTATGAATAAATTATCAATACGAAAATTTGGGTAAAATCCCTGTAAAACCGGACAACAAAATTTTCAGGTAAGTACTATTCACAGGAAATAAAATCTGGAAACATATATTGATATCTGCTTCTTTGCTTCAAAAATTATGTTTTTAAAAAAAATATTTTAACACCTCTTTTAAATATTTCAAAAACTAAAGCTCTTAGTAATTTGAACCATACTGCAGAAAAATGTTTATTTCAAAGTTACAATTTTTTCAACTATTTCACACTTTTCTCTTCCTAAACCCCCATCATTCTATCCAACATTTACTTGGTGGGTGGCCAAAAAAAACGCTTTGGTACCAAATTTTGGTTAAAATCATAATACATAATGCCTTCTCTATCATTTGTGCAGACCGACAGAAAATCCTTTTTTTTTGTAGATATATGTGTTTTAGGACCCAAATACCAACTAAATTTTTGATGAACTACCGTACTATACGTTGGTATTATGATGGTGTACTAATAACACATTTGTGTCACTGTGTTTTAAGTAAGAATTAAAACAGTTTTTTTCTTTCTTTTGACTATTATATTTATTCTTATACGTAAAAAAATAATTATTCCGTAATAATTACAGAAAACTGATTAAAGTTATCTAAATTATTCAAATGATCTTAAAACTACATTAGATTTATAATGTTTAAAATCTTTTACCAATACAACGCATTCTTATCACAGTACCTATATGTTACCGTTAAAACCCGGTTTTTCCTAGTAAAAACGTTATAACTGTTAACTCTATATTAGATTGGATTAGACTAAATTATATAAGTTTAGATTAGATTTTAATCTGACCTAATCCAACTGGCCTAATCTAGCACAAAACATCGATGTTTCAAGAATATCGATGTTTTTTGTTCAACATCGGAACATTGATACAATGGAAAATAAAGTGTCTGAGAAGTCTGCACTTGTACTCTACCGCATCAGAGCGCTTTACTTAGATTTTTAATAGCTTTTGCATATCATGTACCGATTACTATTATGAAATATCTTATTTGTCTGCGCTTATTGTAAGTATTGTGTGACATTAACCATAAGGGCCGGTTTATCAATAGCGAGTTAGGTATTTAATCCTCGTGTTAATCTTCAGCTGTCTCATTCTGGCACTTGGTATATGTCAGCCATCTTTCTATTCAACTCGGGAGTTAAATGTCTGACTAGCTATTGATAAACCGGCTCTAAGTCTTAAATAAAACAGTTTCTTTAAATAATGGAAAACCCATCGATGTTGAGTTTCGATGTTAACATCGATGCTCAACATCGATGTTTTTTTCGATGTGCCCATCACTAGCCTAATCTAAACTAGTTTTTCCTAGGAAAACCAGGTTGTAACTGAAATCGGGGTTTTAGGGTAACATATATACAGGCGAATACTTGCCCCAAAAGAAGTACTTAAATTATTACCATAAACTAAATAACTATATACCTATATCTTTAAAAAAATGATTTTTTTTTACCAAGAATAGCTAAACTCGACTAAAGATCAACTTTCACAACGCCGTAATAATTTTTTTACTAATTTCGGATATAAAATGGGACACACAAGTTCACACACCAGGCACGTAAATACACAAGGAATCGAATTTATACTTCCACTTTATTAAGCACTATCGTCGAGGCAAAAATAGGTACTGTTATAAAATTTGCCTCACAAATCCTTAAATTTTCGTTCTGCTTAAAGTCTTATCCGAAGGCTTCCAGCCAAGCTCTCCTTCTATTACTGTTTGATTTTCCTAATAAAAATACTTCTTCACTCATTATAACTTACCTTTAATAGGTACTTGAAAGAGCTGAACTCGTTCACAGGACTATTTTTTGCAGCCTGGCACAAAACAGGAATAAATAATAAAATTAAATCGTTTCATAAAAAAACTATTTACAATAATAACGGGCCGCCGATGACAAAAGCGAGGCAAACAAATCAAAAATGACAACGCAAGTGTCAAAATAAATGTCAGGCTTCGCTTCCTTTAGAGCTTGCTCTAGGATTAGTGTCCTTGCATGCAAGTGGTTAATTACTTATTTATTTTTAATATTTTTTTCAATTATTAGGTTTATGTATCAACAAGAATACCGAATAAAAAAGAAAAAGCAACAAAAGGAAGCAAATGGAAGACCCAAAGAAAGTCCTACAGAAGAAGCTCAGAAGAATTCAAATGTGATAGAAACCCAGTATATATGATAAAAAATGGTGTTGTAATTTATTTTACAAAAATTCCCTATTTACTTTAATTTACTTATGTTATTTTTATAATAAACTTTTTGTCAGGCTGTTACTTAAGTATTTTGACTTAGCTAAACTAAACAATAATGCTCAATATCTCTAAAACTTGTAATTGGCATGCGAACGCTTGCTAATATCACTTGTTTCTTGTTCCTCCTTAGTTTTAACTGTATCAGACTTTCCTTCTGACAGAAGTTTAATGAAATTTATTTGATGAATCACAGGTAGTTTAACGTCATTTTGAATTGACCATTGAACAATCTCCAGACATCTTTTGAGAGCTCCTTGTTTGACTAAAAATTTGAAAAAATAGAAGAAATTTTATGATTTTTCATTCTGCTGTCAAAAATAACAAAAATAATTTAAATATATGGCAAAGTTAGGGTCGCATAGCTAAGCACGGCTTTATAGCCAATACTATGCTGCCAGTTTGTTTTACTTTTAAAAAATTTAAATCCCCGACAACTTCCAATATCAGCAAGTCTGATAATAAATATCCAGATTGATTTGATACCTCACAGAGGGCATATGTTCTTACAAAAATGCGAATTCAGGGTTGCCACAAGACTCCCTAGATAAAATTCTCGACTTTTTCCCGATTTTTCTCGAATTATTTTTAAAAAATCCCGATGTTATAGCAGTGCAGGCAATTTTTTGCGTTTTTCCCCAGATTTTAAGTAAAAAAAAGTACAACTGGCAACGCCTTGTTCTTTAATTTTTTAATCTTTTGCCAGCGTGATCATTTTTAAATGCTTAACAAAAATATCTGAAGGATTTTTCAAAATTCTCAATTATTTTTTCTTCAAAATAAATGCTCTGGTGGTGCCATCTATCCCAAAAGCCTCAAAATAATTGCGGTTTAGAACAAACCCGATTTACAAAAAAAAATAGAGAAATACTCACAATTTTCTCTGGATTACATTTTTCCTTTTTATATTTCCTTGCTTTAGCGAAAATACAAACTAAGTTTCCTTTTTTCTAAAAGCCTGTGCACTCCGGAAAAGAAAACCGATCAATCAATCACACTTCATTGAATTTGGAAGACACACGCAGTTTGAGTGTTGGCCGATAGTCCGCAGAATTTATACGATTCCATGGTAACTGTAGGTGTTTTGTCAACAAACTTTAAATCGGGCCGCAGCGGGACAGAAGAGTATTTTTACTTACGTTTTCTGACAGAAAACCATTCGAGGTTATGTTTATCTTTCAAAAATGTCTTTTCAAAAACATTGTTGTAAAACAAATATGAAACCACTCCGCGTGTGCGGTCGCCCGCCAAAAAAAGCCTAGCGCTGTGCGGGCATTGCCCAGAGAAATGTTTTCCCATTTCTCTGGCATTACCCCGAGTCTATCAAAGAACCAAGAGAACTTTACTGGCTCGCTGGGATTATCATAGTTATGTGCAAGTGTACTAGTGAAATCTTGGAGTGCAAAGGATAGATTTTAGAACTTCAGTTTCAAAAACACATGGATACTTGAGTACTAACAAAACAGGTCAATAAAGCTCCATTTAGAGGTTGGAAAGGCTCTTGCTAGTCGTTAACGCTCCTGTTTAAAATAGAATACGATTATTTCGTCTAGCGCCAGTAGCCGATTTTTAAATCTGCATGCTTTTAAGTTGACCTGTTGTCGGCATCAGCTAGCGGGATAGTTTCCAATTCAATTATAAATGCACCTGTAAATGCAACCTTAAACATTACACCCAGTCACTTTAATACGTAGTTGGGTAGCGTTTTTTTAGCAGGTAATTCTGCAATAAATGGTTTTCTTTTTTTTAGTATTTTACTTGGTTTTTTAGCGGCGCAGAACGCGAAAAGTCAAAATAAGTAACCCATAGATTAAGGAACTATAGATCCGTCACTTCACCCTTCCCACCAATAATTATTTTTCGCGAAAAGTGTGGTTATGTTTCCGCGTGCAAAGGAACAGCCAACATAATAATATTTAGGTTGGCAATATTCTTTCTAGAAATCTGCAGCTCCTCCTCTTACCCCTTGTAGGGTTGTCCGTCAGAGGGCACATTATGACAAAAGTGACAGAATGTCGGTTATGACTCATAACTTATATCCGTCGATTACAATGGCTGAGAAACAAAGAGTTAGAGTGTGTTGTATTTAAAGCTGCGGAGACCGTGCCATGATCCCAACAAAAAAACGGGGAGACATCGTTTCCCCAAAGGCAATCCTGTAATTTTTCAGAAGTATAGTGAAGCCGTTAAACGCGAATAAACTAAGTGCTGATGAAATATATAACAGATTTTACGTGTGTGATAAATATTTTGCTCCAGAGGACATTTTGCAGACTGGAGGCAGAGGTCTTAGAGAGTGATGTCCCACACTTGCATTTGGACTCCATTTAACTATTTATACCTATGTGTTAAAACACCCTTTAGTATGGCTAATTCCAAACCAGGGGTATTAATATTATTTACACCAAGACTTTTTCTAATGTGTGGGTTTACCATAAATTGCCCCACATATACAGTAAAATTTTTTTGGGATTAAAATTATTTTTTTCTGTTTTCACAAATTCACAAATTTAGTTTGGAATACATACAATACATTTTAAAGAAAATTATTTAATATTTAAAAAAGCACAGACAAGATCATATTGTAATATTTTCTTTATTGTAAAAAATATAAACTAACATGTTTCGAAATATGACATAATCTTTTATAATAAAACAACCAGAGGTTTTGTACTACAAGTGCATTATTATGGGTAATTTGTATTTATTTCTTAAAAATATGCTTTTTTATTTTAACTTAACATAAGTAACGATTTTGTTTTGTGCCTAGTAAAAAAGCATATTTTTAAAAACTAAACACAAATTGCTTGCAAAGAAAGAACCCTACACAAATTACATTCAAAATGGCTATTGGCTAAATGTCATAATTTTTTTATATGTTTTAGTACTCAATAAACAAAGCACAAAAATAAAAAACCGAGATACGGAGCAGCTTTCTGAGATATGGAGCTTTAAAGTTGACGTGTTTTAAGGCTATATCTTTGGACATGTTCTAATTTTGTTTTCACAACTTTGTTGATTACCGCCAAAATAAAATAATTCGTTTCTGTATTTGTCCTGAATTAAACACCCTTTCCATCAAAGTAAAAATGTTCTTATATGGATCCTTTGGTACCACCAACCAACCGGCGGTAATCAACAAAGTTGTGAAAAAAAAACTTGTACCATGTCCAAAAATATAGCCTAAAATCACGTCAACTTTAAAGCTATATATCTCAGAAAGTAATCCTGCTCCCTATCTCGTTTTTTTTTATTTTTGTGCTTTGTTGATCGAGTACTACAAAATATGAAAAAATTATGACAATTAGCCGACAGCCATTTTCAATGTAATTTGTGCAGGGTCCTTAAAAAAAGCGAAAATTTAAACGAGCACCATCTAGTGGTCATATTACAAACTAAAAAAAATCGATAGTACGGTTATCGCGAATTTAACCGTGAGTCATCTAGTGGTCGTATTACAAATTAAAAAAGAAAAATCAATATAAAAGTATGGTTATTGGTCGCGTGCATATCTGCGCAGACTCGCCAAACTCCAAATAGTTCCGAACCGTTTAACACGTAACTGTCGTATCTATTGCACGAAAGTAAAAACAAAAGTGGAATGATAATATCCTGTAAATAAAATGACCGCTACATGTACTTGACATTTGTAGGCCTAAATAAGTTGGTATTGACAAAATTCCCCTAACTCTGAGGCTAATAATAAAAAGGGTTATCGCACATCACTTATGGAAGGCAAAAAACTAGTCATTCCGGTTGTATAACAGCACTGAACAAATCAAAACACTATATTTTTTAGCAAAAACACGCAAAAAAAACGAACACTTTATTTTGACTAAAAAAACAACGGAGTAACATCCTAGTACCTTTTGTTTTGGTTCAAACAAGTGTGTGGCTAATAAAAAAAGCAGGCAAATATATATTATGTTTATAAGGGGACTTGAAACCCATTTAAAATTGATATAACTTTACTTTTTCTATTAACAAAAATTTAAAAAAACAAAATTTTAATATATTATGAAAAATCATGGTAAAAAATACCAATTACTGATTGTGGAAAAGACACACCAAAAACAAAAAAGAATGTCAAATCGATTCGATTGATGTGACTACGTTCTTTTTTGTGAAATTTCTCAGGGGGTATTATCATTCCACTTTTGTTTTTACTTTCGTGATCTATTGTAGCTCCTTAACCTATGAAGTAACCTAACCCCAAATTTTTGACACGGTGCTTAAAAATCTCTGGTGTCCCACTGTGGATAAACATAAAGTCTCCGCGTTGCCATGGAAAACAAATTCAATGACGTAAAATTTTGCAAAAAAATCAGGTCGACATAGTTAAATTGATTTACCGTACAGTTATGTTGGGAATTTGGAACCTTTGGTTGCACTAAAACAAAATTATGATTGTTTTCCACAAACCAAAACTACACTTTTTGTGTAGTACACACACAAAAAGTGTAGTTTTGGTTTGTGGAAAACAATCATAATTTTGTTTTACCGTACAGTGTTGCTAAAAAAAATTCCCCAGATTGTAACTACGCCCTTAAGCAGAAAATGCTGGGTTGGTGTCGGATCTGGTTTCAATTCTAGATTTGTTGCCAAAATTTGTAACAATAATGTTAGTGCTGCAGACAAAAAATGTTTCAGTACCTTTCCCATAAGCAGAACATTTTTCAAAAATTTAGATCTCTTGCAAGTTTTTCGTAATTATTTTAAAAAATTTGGGTTGGGAGACACCAAATTGGGGTAGGATCTAGTCTCAGTTTTATACTTATGTGTTATACTAAAAGAGCTGTTTTTTACACGTTTGAATGCTGTCATAAAAACTGTTAACTAAAATTGTAACAATTAATGACATTATAGCGAGCGCCAAAAGCAAATTTTGTTGAAACTTGACCGAGTACCGAATACTCGGCTAAAGGTAATGACCGATTACCTAGTCGGCTGCCGAGTAGTAGAATTGTCGGTTTTTTAATAGTCTTCCACCATTTTAGCGAAAGATTATTTTCAGAAGCAGGAAACGTCTTTAAGATAAAAAGAAGTGCTTTGCAATCTTCCTCTGAGATTATAAGTTTTAGTTTATTATTTACCACTCTGTGTCTCATTTCTTTCTGTTTTTGACATGCTAAAATGGATTATTACTATTACTCCACTTTACTCGGCCTACTCGGCCCAGTAAGACCGACCACCAAATTCTACTCTGGAATATATACTATGACCCCATACTTAGACCCTTAGACTAAAACTCCCTAGGGGCGTGGGTCTAGTAGGATACGCGGATGATCTAATGGGAACCCTGCCAAAAATACCGCATCAAATCTCTTGGAGAAATTTGACAAGATTTTACCAGATTTAATATATTTTTGATGCGGTTTATGAAACATCCCTCATAGGATCTCTTAAAATCTTATCAATCCTCGAGAGCGAAAAATTATTTCTCGTAAAATATGGTAAAAGCTGATCAGTTTTCATAAGTTTTCACGAGACAAATAATCTGGTTGGTCAAATCTCGTCAAGCTAGTCAAATCTCTTAATATCTGTTGAAGACTTGAACAGATTTTAAGAGTTTTGATTTGATTTGAGAGTTTTTTTGGCAGGGAATAGTCAGGGCTGACACAGCGATACATATTATGCAAAGATCAAATGAGGCAACAAGACTTATTAACGAATGGATGACAAACAACCACTTAGAATTAGCACCAGAAAAACCCCAAGCCGTTATACTAAGCGGAAAAAGAGACCGGCAAAACCAGAAATTCGGAAAGCATATAGAAGAAACCACTAAAAAGGCAACTAAAAGACTCGCTGAAGTACAAAGACTTATGCCCAACATACATGGGCCCAGTAGGAGCAAGGGGAAGCTACTATACATCGATGTTTAGGATACTCTCGAAAATTTGTACACCTATTTCTGAAATACATGTACGAGTACATGTATTTCACTTTTTTTTGTTATTTGAAAATATTTCAAAGTATTTTTATGCATTTCAATGTATTTCAAAGTATTTTAAACAAAATTTGTAAACCTATTTCAGGATGTCCCACCCCTCGACCTCAAGACAATGACAACAGGTTTCGGTCGAATTTGAAAATATTTCAATGCACCTATTTCAAAGTATTTCAATGTATCTCAAAGTATTTTGATGTATTTGAAAATATTTTAATGTATTTCAAAGTATTTTAATGTATTTAAAAATATTTTAAACAAAATTATTTCAGGAGGGTCCCCACTCCTCAACCTCATCTGACAAGAAAATGACAACAGGTTTTGGTCGGATTTCAACATATTTTAATTTATTCAAATGTATTTTAATATATTTCAATGTATTTTAAAGTAATTCAAAGTATTTTAAAGTATTTTAAACAAAATTTGTACATCTATTTTAGGAGCGTCCCCCCACCCCTCAACTATTTTTTTTCTTCTCTTCAAAGTAATCTACTCAATAGGTATTCTTTTGTCATATATAAATTATTACTGACGCTATGATTTCGCGCGATTTCGCAAAGACTTTTGCTGGATTTTGCGTGATTTCGCAAGGATTTCGCGCAATTTTGCAAGGATTTCGCAGGCAATTTGACGCGATTTAATTATTAATTAATTAAACTTTAATAAGTGAAGTACTTAACAAAAAGTGACAAAGTCACACATGTCAACTTTGGCTGATTACATTTTAAGTCATACTTACAAAATTTGAGATACATTTTCTTGTAAATTTCAACTTAAATTGTAATATCGTTGCTGCTTTTTATTTTTTTAAAACGTACTTTTAAAATTGAAGTAGTTTATTGTTGGAGAATTTGGACATTCTCACTGTTTTATTGAAAATTCACCCAACATGTTTCAACAATATAGACTGTCATCTTCAGGGGCGTACCTAGGGTGGTGCTACAAGTATGGCGACATCTTGTGTCTAAGGAAAAGTAGGAAATTTTCTTATCAGCTACATAGCTTATTGTTGGGTGGAGAACGAAATTTCTAGGTAAAAACTAGGTATATAAAATTTTTAAATTGAGTGAAAAAAAACTTACATTTAAGTTGGGTTTGGGACCGGAACTTTAGTAGGGCTCATTTTTTGGTAAATTTAAAGACTGTAAAGAACTTTGATTCAAAGAAATTAATACCACCTTATGTTTTACAGAATTTACACTTTGAAAAATTACAATTTTTGCTGTTTTTTGGATAAAAATTGCAAAATAAAAATCATATGCACAATATCACTCAAGATGACAGACAGATGACATAACAGAAATTTTTAGTAAACATTTGCCTTAAATTATGTCCATCTTTCTCTAAAACACTTTTTCATAGCCTGCTGTCTCTCTTCAACAACCTTAAATATTTTTGCATGTCACTAAATTATCTCTCCATCTACCTCTAAAATTCTGCCCTCTCTCTCTAAATATTTTTTGTTTTAACAGAGAAAAAATGTTTTTTGGCAGTACTTTTTTTGATCACCTTATAAACAGTTGAAACTTGAAAAATTTGAGTGTTTTATTCTAGAAATCGAAAGTTTGGAAAGAAAGCTTTAAAATGTGAGCAATATCATGGCGTAAAAATGTAAAAAACATAGTAAAAATTGCTTAATCAAAAATGTTACCCCTTAAATTATGCTAAAATATTTTAAGCCTTAAATTACCATCATGGCTTTACCATTATGTTTGTGAGGAATTTAAAAAAAGTAAGAGAATAACAAGAAAAGAGAGACAGATTTAAAGACACCAACCTTATATACAATATCAGTAAAATTAGATGGTTTAAAATGTCATGTAGGTACAGCCAGTTTAAAAAATGCACAGGACAACATTGATATTGGTTCTGTCAAATATATGCTGTTTTTTAGCTGTACCTACCCATACCTACCTATAAAAAATTGCTTACCCCAGTAATCCATCAAAACCAAAAATACCTGTGCTGCCTGGCTCTTTCTGTCATACTTTAGCAAAATATCTGTCAATCTGTACACAACTTCTGTTCTATGACTGCTTAGAGATACATGAATGACATAAGGAATTCTGCTTTTTATAGCATCAAGTAAATTGCTATTTTCTTCAATTAAATCCATAGCTAAGCTTTGGTCAGAGAACCACTCACTTAAAAAAGATGCTTCCCAAACACAAACCAGAGGATACAAGTCGGCATAGTTTGAGGCTAAGGCTTTACAAAATTTGACCAGAATGATAAGAGTTGCTTCACTTCGAATTTTAATAGTGTCAGAAATGAGACATTTGAGCATTAATCTAAAACACAATAAAAATTTGGAAAATTTACATACCTACCTAATTCTAGAAACAGTTAATAATGTAGTCTGAACTCTGGGTTTGGTAAATAAAAGTAATTTATGCAGTTTACATAAGTTTTAATCATAACAAAAGGCAAACTTTAAAATGCCACTCTCATTCTGCAAAAACCTAACCAAAAGGCACTTAAAATCATAGCTGACATCTTAATCATCAAATCAAAATTTTTAAATCATATAATTGCAACAAAATATTTCCTTACCTGATTCTTTGTCTTAAAAATGCATTCTCCTGGTAAACCTGCTCAAAAATATTCAATGACTTGGCCACATTGCCTTTAATCCAAATTGCCTCAGCCATATAATGCTGAAAATGTGAATTCTTTTCTAATATTTCGGGGTTTACTTTCTCACACAATTCAACTATATCTATAATACTATCTTTATCTCCACTCTGACTACAGACTGATAAAGCTTGTAATAGAAGCGCCAATGGGGGAAATATTTTATGTTCAATACAGTGTTGGGTTAAGTGGGTTATGGCTAAATTATCACAGACTTCTACCGCTCCTCGTAGTAGCATGTTTATTTCTTCAGCAGACTTAAATTCATTTTCTGGAGGAGAGTAAGTGCTTATGTTGTGAATAACTTTAACCCTTGTTAGTTGAACTTTCTGGCTCCATTTTTTTGTTCTTCTCTCCACTAATTTAGAGGTTAAATGGTTTAGGGCTTCACTATCTTCTTCTTTAAAGTTTGCCAATTGTCGACAATTAAAAATTGCAAATTTTAACTTAGTATTGACAACGTTATGGGACCCGCATAAAAGGCATCTTATGTGAGAATATAAAGCCATTTTTCTGCAAAAATGCTCATACGAAAGAGCCCTTAATTAATTACATGCCAATTTTCTTAAAAATAAATTAAAGAAAAAGTTAAAACTTGGGTTAGGAAATCTTGACAAAAGTGAGAAGTTAGCACGTAAATTTAGGCGATTTCAAGCGCTACTGGTACCTTTCCGGCAGAGATCTTACCGGTTTGATCCCTTTCCTAATGACTGTATCCACCAATGCAAAAATTCTCCGTTTAAGCTTATATCCTGATAAATGCTGATCGGTGTTTAGATTATTTTGTTTTCAAGCGTCATCGTTTTAAAGACGTTTTATAGCGTTTTCCTTTTGATGCACTGATGTATACTAAATGTACCTATGTGCTTTTCTAGCTTGCATAAATATAAAGGATAGAGATATAAAGGGTGCACATTGGTGCAGCAAAAGAAAAAAGCTATTAGTAGTAGTAGTAGTCTTCCGTCAAAGCGAATAAATCTTTCGCCTTTTACTAAAACGCTATTAGACAACGATTTAAGTATTTAAAAATCCCTTTTAACGGAGATTAATCATACAAGTAAATTACCAAAACTATGGGCCAGATGGCACTTAGTTAAAGTAGATTCTGTAGGAATGTGACTCGCCGTAACTCTCTAAAATTCAACAAGTCATATTCGTTATCCCGATTTAACTAAGTGGTTGGATTGGATTTAAAAACTTTATAAAAATACAACAGAGCACAAACTATACAGTCGCATAATTATGTGCCAAATTTATCAGCGCCGTATTCATGTAGTCAGTCCAAAGGCTCTTCCTTGTTTCTTAAATAATGTAAATTCTTATGCCGAAGGATGCGACCCTTAAACGTATAGTTATCGCTTTTCTAATAAGGCGCTAGCCGAGTAAAACAACACGCGAGTGTAAGGAAGTTACTTTTTATCGAGTTGTGTACGCTATTTTTCCTACGAACACTGATGAATTGCACTAATTTTTGTAAAAATTGGACCTTACTTTTGCACAAATTAAATGAAACTGCTTTTCGACACATGTGTGGAAAATTACTTTTTGATCTTTCGTTTTGAAAGTTGTACTTTTCCGCACAGTTTTACTTTCCACACAATTTTTAATGTAACGCAAGTTTTTCATTTTAAAGTACAATAATTTAATTCAAGATATACTTTATATCACATTACTATGGGTACTAGTTTTCTTTCAGAAAATTCATATCCTTAACCATTAAACTTAAAAAGTCACGTGCAGGCACTTTAGTAAAAAATTAAATGATGAAAAGTTACTTTTCCGCACGATTTTTGACAATTAAAAACAGTACAGAACATATTTGCATTGAAAAATCAATTTAAATTTTTTGTTTTTCTACTTAACGTTTTACTGTTGGCAACCATGTCAATTATAAGGGTACGGTATTCTCCCGTAGGTAACGTCAAACTTTATCGATTAGTAAGGGATTCCGTTATTACCTCGTAACTGCGCATGCCCGAAATAAGCGATAAAGTAAAAAGGCATCAAAATTATAGGTGCCAAAGGTCTCTATTTTATTTGAATAGAATTTCGTATGAAATGTAAAACATTCATTTGCACTGGCAACTATGACAAAGGGATTCCGATCTGTTTATCATAACCTCCCTTTTCACTGTTGTGTTTTGGAGTTTTTAAAGATTAATAATAATTAAAATTCCCCGTAAAAAGCATAAGAACAAGATATTCTAAATGAAAAATATTACTGGACAAATTCTTTTTGTAAATCTTTGTAATAATAAATACCACATAAAGTCGGCCATAAACAAATCAACAAATCAAAGGCGGTGTGCTAAAACTAAAAATGTTGTTTTAAAAATAACGTGACGTTAGCTACGTCACAAGGCGTCATTAAGCGATAAAGTCAACTAACGGGGATTTTTCATAAGAGGTAGAATTTCGTAAGAAATGTAAAATATTTATTTGCACTGGCAACTATGACAAAGTGATTCCGATCTGTTTATCATAACCTCCCTGTTCTCCGTTGTGTTTTGGAGTTTTTAAAGATTATTAATAATTAAAATTCACCGTAAAAAGCACAAGAATAAGATATTCTAAATGAAAAATATTACGGGATAAATTCTTTTTGTAAATCTTTATAATAATAAATACCATATAAAGTCGGCCATAAACAAATCAAAAAACTAAAAATGCTGTCTTAAAATAAACGTGACGTTAGCTACGTCACAAGGCGTTATTAAGCGATAAAGTCACCTAACAGGGATTTTTCAGAAGAGGTGCAGAAGGTCCCTAATGACAGTTTCATTTCTGTGTAGTACAAACCAACGGTTGTTGTTTATAAAACAGTGTCCAATCGGAACCGCCTAGATGCCGACTCGCCTGGTGCAAACTTCAATTTATTTACATTTTTTAAAACGTCACAGGATTTTTTGTTGGAAAAAAAAACAAAAAAAAATTATGTTTAAAGATGAAAAACTTGGTTTTAGCGAACCTTTTAGTGCTCCTATTATATGCGCAGGCATTAGCAGGTTTGTCTTTTTTTTTAATGGTCGCATTTTTTACATTAATAGTAAAGTATTTTTTTAAATAATCTCATAAATGCGACTTATTAGACTTTAGTTCACTCCATACCATATTATTATTGCTATGTTTTCATGGGTATTGAGTTCGTTTTCAAAACTCATTGTATCTTTTTCTTTTTTATAGCGTGTTCTTGCTCTTGATAAAGAACACGCTCTATAAAAGAAGAAGATACAATGAGTTTTGAAAACGAACTCAATACCCATGAAAACATAGCATATATCTATTAGCTTAAATATAAACCCTTCCAACACTTTTTCTCCTATTTATCTCCCTTTCTGTCTGTTATCTTGTTTGTCTTGTTCTGTACATGCAATGCGCCAGTGTCATCAGCTAAGACCTGAAGCCACAAAGGCAGCCAATCATTTTTGTTTGACAGAAAGAATTCGGTATTTATCATTTATTTGTTTACTTTTCTGAAAAATGGATTTTTGTATTTTTTTCGGAAAAAAATAAATGTGTCCCTCTGAGGAAGAAATCTAATCTTGTTGATGTTTAAGTGCAGATTTCCAAAAGAAGAAGAGCTCTACTAACATTTGGACTTTTTCCACTTGATACCTTAGATGTTATCGCTCCTCTTTCTTTGTTTGATGTTCTCTTTAAACACAGTATAATTCTAATTTTTAACAGCAAAAAAAAAATGTGCGGTACAAATGAAAACTCAGAATCAAAACAATTAAACAAGAAAAATGGTGTTGCCTAGATTGAAGACATATGACGTGGCCGCGAAGCGCTTGATTGTATTGTCTTGTATTTTGATATTTCCATGGTTTGGCTTGACGTATATTTAAGCTAATAGGTATATGCTCTATACTTTACTCTTACTTTATATAAAATATTTGGCAGGACCTATATTTTAGGACTTGGCACATTATAGGTGTAATCAGGTCCCATCTATATTTCAGTTCCTGTCGGGCTCTGACCAGTTTATAAAATTGGTGGAAAATGTCTGTAAGCACAAATTTTAAGCATAACTCATATCTCCATAAGAAACCTTATATTAAAGGCTCAATTAGAGCTTTGGGGCTGAAGGCTCCATCATCCAGGGTGTCAATTAATTAATTTTAAAATGCCAACAGAACCAAGATTTTTGACCTGTGTCCAGTTATTAAATGGTGTTAAATTATCTCCATCATTTTCTAGTTTTTTTTTTATACTGCTTTCTCTCTTCAACAACGTTAAATATTTTTCATATTTACAGAGGAACAATATTTTTTGTCAGTATAGTTTTTTTAAATGAAAAAACAGTGAAAACTGTTTTCATAAAAACTTACAGGTCGACATTTCACTTCTAACTAATTTTTTTTGGCAGGGACTGGGATATAAATATGAAAATTGGTGCATTTTGCCATATACTTGAATCAACTAAATAACATCGATAAATAGTATTTAAAGCCCGTATAACATTTTATACCAATCACTGGCATGGTATCAATAATCGGGTGTTTTACCTTAATTCAAAAAATAAATATTTGTTTTTTCTTGGAATCCCTGGCAAAAAGGCCGCGTAAAATCTAGTAAAATAATTTTTACAAGATTTTACAATTTTAATCAGGTTTCAAATAGTTTTTAAGTGATTTTTGAAACATGCTGGTAAAAATCATTGGAAATCTCGTAAAAATAAATATTTTCTTAGCAGTTTTTACGTTGAATACAATCTGGCTCATAAAATATTTTAAAACCATGTAAGAACTCGTCTACTTTTGTAAGAACTTAGGCGATATTTTTGGCAGGAATGGGTCATTTAATGATCAAATTACATTTCTACCATCTGCAAAAAATTAAAGTTCACAAATATCACACATCCCATTTATTCGAGCTATAACTCAGGGTATGACCACTCCATTTTTATTTCCTGTTTGAGTAATTTTTCCTAGATAGGGCCTTAACCACAAAATGACTTCCCAGAAACTACTCAATTGTGATTGGAAAAAATGGACTAGAGGAAATTGAGAAAATCAAATATCTTGGTGTTATTTTAGACAACAGATTATCTTTTAAAGATCATTGCAATTCCCTGGTTTCAAAAATAAGTTTCAAAATAAATTATCTTAAACAATGTTCAATATCCCTTTCAATCTGGGCCAGATTAATTGTATATAACACTATAATATTGCCACACTATAACTATTGTGCAACCATAATTTATCTGTTTAACCAGAATGAGATGCCAAGGTTACAAAAATTGTAAAACCGAGCAATGATGTAACAGATATACCCCTATAAAGAGTATGCTTCGACTGCTGCAGTGCTTCCAGTAGCTGAATATGCTAGATTTTGTGTACTTGTTTTTATATTTAAAATAAAAACTGGACTTGCTCCCACATATTGTACTAAAAAAATTGTTTACAATAGACAAATACATTGTCATAACATCAGACAAAGGAATAATTTCTATATAGAACCTAGAAATTCAGTATCAGCAACAAAATCTATTTTTTTCAAAGGTATGAATGATTGATGAAGAAATAAAGAATTGCAGCAGTATTAATACTTTTAAAAAGAAATTAAAAACACACTTATTGATTCATTGTGACATTTATGATCCTGACTTATAGGTTGGGGTGGTGTTATATTCAAACAGAAATGAAAATTGTATGTATGTTTTTGTATTTTTTGTGTTTCATGTCTTAGATTTTAAATTTCGTGCTGTGACACTTTGATTAATACCTATATTTTATGTTTGTTTTATGGTATCTTAGAGATACAGACATTTTTAGATTGGTTAAGAAAATTACCTGATAACCTTAGTGCTAAATTTTTTTATATTATTACCTATTTATTGTGTCTACTCTTGTAGCTGTAGTTAGTTCATATCATGATTTCTTATTTATTGTTTGTTAACTGTACTACGGTATTATTGATTTATTAGCTATTGCTAAATAAACAATTTAATAAAAAAAAAAACAAAAAAAAAAAAAAAAAAAAAAAAAAAAACGAACACCGTAAAACTCATATAATCAAATGCCTTTAAATATTTTGTGTCTGTTTAGATGAAGCAGGGATTTTGGTAGACTGCAGCAAATTGCGAATGGGACAATTTCTTTGCCCTGACCCCGCATATGATCTGATTGACTCCAAAACACAACAGATTAAGGGGTGCACCCCCGAAAACCGAGCAATAAGTAAGTTTCAATTGCAGACAAGGACCCAGTAGGTACGTAATTTTGCATGATGTCCCCAATTAAATGTTTGTTATCAAACCTATTTCTTTTTATTTCCATGTTGATATGATTGGATTCAAATCAAGTGTGAGCGCCCGTAAGTTATTATGTTGTCTCTGTGAGTGCCTTCCACTGCGACTACTAGAGGGGGTATTGTAGTCTGCTTTATTATTTTAGTTTATTTTAACCTAGTATGCTTGAGATGGTGCAATAAATAGTAAATTGCATGCAAGTCTTCATTTCTTTCCATCTTGCTTGGCTGGACTCCATGGTCACAGTAAATTTATTTATTTGCAAAGTATCTATAGCTAAATGCCACTTACAGATATAACATTCTCTAACCTATCTAAAAGTGTGCTTAAAATTCAATGCCTTAAATTAATATTAATATTATTAATTATACTATAAATTTCGCAATTTGGTATTAATAATTTTTAGAAGAATACAAATTTAAAAAATGACACAATTGATAAATTGGTGACCTTTGATACAGATTTATTCTAGAAAAAGCTAGGTAAAATGTTGGTTTGTTTCTAGAATTAACTCTATTGACTGCAAAATGTAGCTCATTTAGAAGATCAGGATTTACCTCTCAGTGTTTTAGACTTTCTACCCAAGAAGATTTGAATCCTTCTATTACATAAAGACAACCTATTAAATATACCCAATAAATAGTTTTTATCACAGCCTCTCAGAGGATAAGTTTCAAACTTTAAACAACATTCTTTAAGAATTCTCATTGTACACCCTCAATGAGATTTACCCAAATTTTGTATTGTGGATGCCTTTATATTTCCATATTCTAACATTGGTAGGACCAGGACTTTTTTATTTATTTAGTAATGTACAATTACAGATGATGTCATTTTATCCAAATAGTACAAAGTCTTAAAGTAATATTGTTCCTAATTGAGTATAATACCTATTTAGTTACATCCTAATAGTATTAAACAGTATTAAACATTTATTTATAATTAGTCAATCCTTTAAATAATAATTGTTTACTTTGAAAACAATTAGTTAGTAAGAATTTGGATAAATTAAAAAAAGTACTTTAAAGATTTGGCACACATTTAAAATTACAGACTATATTACTATAATAACATGTTATCATTCTGAAATAAAATTTTCTTTAATTTACATTTAAAAATATGGGGCTTACAATCTATATTAAAATCAAGTGAAATATATTTTTTATATAAAGACATTAAATGATTACTTACACAGTTTATACCTGTGTTTGTTCGACTTCTATTCAGATAAAAGGTACATTTATGGGTAGTATTATATCTTGGTATTCTCAAATTCAATATGGTTAACAGTGAACAACAATCAATCTTATTAATTAAAATTTTGTGCAAAAATATCAAAGACAAAAGTATACGTCTTGACACCAAGCTTTGCATATCCAAGATCCTTAGTCTGTCATGATATAAAATATTGTGTTTTGGAATATTTAAATTATATAATAAGAACCTTACAAATTTCTGCTGAATTTTTTCTATTTTCTGTTTATATTCAATATAACAAGGTGACCATATGACACAACAATATTCCAAGACACTTCTTACCAGTGAGTAATAAAGGCATCTGATAGCTTCTATGTCTGAGAATTCATAGCACTGTCTGATCACAAATCCTGCCATTCGATACGCTTTTGCTGTAATTTCATTAGTATGGTCGTTAAATGATAATTTGTGATCAAACAGTATGCCAAGATCATGCACCAGTTCAGCCCTTAATATTCTAATGCCTTTTATATGATAATCAAACAAAATTGGATGGGTCTTTTTGGAGAAGGTAATCACCCTGCACTTATCAGTATTTATCTCAAGCTTATTCAAATCACACCAATTTACTAAGTTATCTACATCATTCTGCAGGGCAATGCAATCTAATTCTGATTTAATTGTCATGTAAGTTTTTTTATCATCTGCGAATGTTAGAGAATTACATACTTTTAAAACATACTTGACATCATCCAAAAATATGTTAAACAGTATTGTACCCAGATGGGACCCTCGAGCAATGCCTGAGTGAACAATTATGTCTGCTGAGATCTCATGATTGATTTTAACATTCTGAGTACGCTTCTCTAGGTAAGATTGTAGACAGGAATGGAAGGGTTTACCCACTCCGTATAAGTAGAGTTTATTCAATAACAGCTTATGATCAACTCGATCGAACGCTTTTTTAAAATCAAAATAGATACAATCCACCTGTCCACCACCATCCACAACCCTAGCCAGATAATCTGCAAAGACACTTAAATTTGACTCTGAAATAACGTGTTCAAATGCAAACTTTAACTCCTCAGCCATAACCGACTCAAACACTTTTGCGATACAGTTTAGTCCCGAGATCGGGCGGTAATTTCCAAGCTCGCATTTATCCCCACCCTTGAATATTGGGGTTACAAAAGCTCTTTTCCAGGTGGAAGGAAAGTAACCATTATTGTGACAGAGCTGAAATAACTGGCTTATATACCGGCGGAATGCGTCGGACCAGGTCCCTTTCTACAATCCAGGTTCAGCAACTTATCAAACACGCGATCAGGGTTAAAATCAACATTACATAAGTTAATATCGCCATGGATCTGAGAACCCAATGAAGAGGCCCCGGGAGTGTCGCAATCGTTATCAATATATACCGATTGAAAGAACTCTGCAAACAAGCCAACAATCTCAGCAACATTGCTTGATTCTTTATCTTCATACCGGATACTTTTTGGAAACCCTGTAGCACTACGTTTATCTTTCACATAAGACCAAAACCTTTCAACATTATTTTTTATATTTAATTGCGCTGAATTTACAAATGATTTGTAATCGCTATCAATTGATTTTTTTGATAAGGAACGAATGCTGCTATAAGCCTTATAGTTTTTATCATATTCGCTTTTGCTACAAGATTTCCTTATTTGTTTAAAACTTTTATTCTTTTTGTTTAATAAATTTATGTTTTTTTTAGAGAAGTAGGTTGGATATTTTTCAGATTTTATTCTTTTTACAACTCCAATTTGAACAACCGAATAAAATATTTCTACTACTTTTTCAATCTCCCTAACGTCACTTATAAAAGACCAATTGATTTTTTCAAAGTAATCATTGAGGCTTGAATAATCAGCTTTACGATAATTGCGCTGAACAACCTCATCCATTGAACTTAAGCTATGCTTCGATTGGTCAATGGATGAAAGATTCAACACAACTTCCAATGGAGGGTGATTATCGTCTATTCCAACCAAGCTATAAGTGCTCACACAAAGCGAGATATCAGGGAAATTGGCAAAAACAAAATCTAAGATTACACCATTTTTATTTTTGACGCTATTCAACTGTAAAAAATCATAAAAACTGACGCAGTCATAAAGAGCATGTTCGCAACCACAAGAACTGGAAAAATATACATTTTTGTTATTATTATTTAAGTAGTTTAATAGTTGTTGCTCATCTTCACTTGTTATGTCGAAACTTCTAGTTTCAATATATTTGAAACTATTAGTGTAATTACGCAAATTAAAGTCTCCGAAAATAAGAACTTTATTTTGTGGAAAATGATCCATAATATGGTTAATCGATGCGACATGCTCTTCATAAAGCGCTAAACTAGATCTTGGGGGTATATATACAACACCAATAATATAATCCTTCTCTTCAATAGTGACCACTACCCATAATTCCTCAGTTGCAACTGTATCAATAACATATTCTCTAGATTCTAGGTTAATTTGAACGCCAATCAAAACTCTACCACCTCTATTTTTTCCGGTCACCACTGGATCTCTGTCTTGTTTATACACAATATAATCATCTGGGGCAATCTCTGAATTGTCAATGTCACTTTTAAGCCATGATTCTGTCACCACAATCAGGTCATAATTTGAGTTTATTAGTTCATTGTAAAATTGTGGTGTTTTAGTTCTTATACCTCATGTGTTCTGGTATAGTATATTTATTTGGTTGCTATTTAAGAGGTGTTGGGATTTATTTGATTTTCCCCTAAAAAATGTTTAGTGGATTCAGGACACTGGGTGCTAGTAATAATTTGACCATAACAAAAAAAACTCATTTGCTCAATTACGGTTGACACGTTCAATTCACGAGTAAGATCATCTGTGCGTAGATTATGTATTCGAGCAAAGAATTCTGCAGTAATGGGGTCAACTTCATCAGTTTCTAAACAAACTTCACCAGTTCCTGTTTCTAATTCTGCATTATTAGATGTACTTTTACCAAACGATGTTACCCTTACCAGTAAATTACCAATGATCTCGGCCATATGCACCCTTCCGCGCCTATTTGGGAGATATCGAGAATAATAACTACGATTTTTCAATAAAAGGGAGAGATCAATCACTCGGACTGGCCTAGGTTGATCTTTCTTTAATTGATAACAGTAATGCGTTCTTTTTATGGATTCTATCAAATTGCTGTATGTCTTTCCTTGTCGGAACCGTGCACAGGATCAAATTGATATGACTCGTAGATCTAATGAGTTTATCAACATCAGCAGTCAATGTAACGCCATTTAAGCCAGTCAGTACAATCAAAAAATCGTTATCTCCAAAGCTGGAGGATGATTCTGCAGCAAACTGTGTTACCTGCATAAAGTCTGCTCCCGGTTTCACAATAATTTGAATGTTTGATATCAATTCTCCTAATGGTTTCTTTAAATTGTCAGACAATTTGTAACAGTAATTGTCCGTTAGTATTAATATCTTGTTGGCTATTTTATTGGAGTTTTTCTTTACCGTAGCCACACTTTTTGCACATTTGTCGCCTTGAGAACCATTTATATTCGATAACTCTGACCTATACTGATTTATTCTAATTGTGATTTCAGAATTCTTCTGCTCCAAATAAGAGATTTTCTCTTCAAGTTCAATATTAGCATCTTGAAGTTGTTCTATTTTCCTTCTTAAAATAACCCTCTCTTCCTCAAACCAGGCCCATGCATGGTACGTATCTTCCGCATATGATTTTACTTGGTTATGTAGATCTTCAATAAATTTTTCTTTTTCTTCACAGTCAATCTTTGCCTCACTTTCCCTTTCCAAAAGCTTTTGTTTTAATATTACATTTTCAGCGCCAGTTTTTTCCAATCTATCCTTTAAACTTTCAAGTTCTTTAATGTAATTGACAATTTTTCCATTACTGCACAATTCATCAAAAACGGAAGAATGATCAAGACTTTTTTCCATCTGATGTTTTAATCTATCTATTTCCTGTTGATACTCGTAAATTTGACCATCTTTTATTTTTTCATTGTCTTCCAGATCAACTAATCTATTTCTACAAACCTGTAATTCATTCACCAATACTTCACTCTCCTGCTCGATTGTTGACAACCAAAGATTATCGCGTTTTATACGTTCTTGTGCAGCGAGTAGTTCTTCTTGAGCCTTATTTAATTTACTGTTTACATCCATAACATAACTGAGTCAAACAAGTATAAACTTACATCTACATTCAAGTTTCTGGTTTTCCGAGTAATTAACCCTGCTACCTTTTGAGCACTTTTGATTTTCTTAATAATGTGGTTGGAATATGACAAAGTTGTGTTAAAAATGATCCCATATCTTTTTGATTTTCCACTCACCGGTTAAGGGTATATGACATACATGATCAGTTCCAGGTGTAAACAAATCCATTTTCTTGACACCAATCAGATACATTTGCAAAATCGTCCTGCAGAGATCTACAGTCTTCACACGAGATAATTTCCAATAATAATCGTGAAGCGTTTTTGACTTTGGTTTCAATAGGTTGTATAATGCTATAATAAAAAGAAGTGGTCCTAAATTAGAGCTCTGAGGCACCCCCAATGTACTTACATAATTTGATGATGATTTACATGCCTTCAACTCAATATATTGGTGTCTCTTTTCTAAATATGACTTAACTAGTTTTGACAAATAGACTGGAATGTTTATTTCAGTTAAAGCTTATAAAATAACTGTGTGGTTTACTTTGTCACATGGCTTTTCCATGTAGATCACATCAAATTAGGTTTTTTATTTAAAGATTCATGGATAGTTAAAGTAGATCTCATATTCTAGATATTCTACCAGAAACCTCAGATAAAAAATAATTCAAATATAACTGATTCAAATACTTTTGAAACAGCACAAACAATAGTATCTGGACGGTAGTTTTTAATGTCCTGTCTAGGTGCAGATTTATGCACAGGAATGATTTTACTGAGTTTTCATTTTTCTGGATAAGTGGAAGTTTTCAGCATTAGGAAAGACAGATGGGAAGAAAACTACTTGCATAAAATTGACAATTTATTGCCCAATGTCAAGCGGCCTTTAGCCCCTTAAAGAGACTTGCAACTTGTTATTTGAGTCATCGTTTAGATCTTCGGAGTTTGGTGTCCTCGGTTCCCTAGTAAACTTTTTCTGAGGCCCCTTTTCCTGCAGGTTTTTATGATGAACTCTTTGAAACGTGGGGAAAGTTAATTCTTACACTGTGATTGTGTGAAATGTCATACAAAAAGTCGTTTGACTTACATATAATTCGTATTAGCCAGTTTAAGCTTGAGGCGGAAGCCAGCACTTAAAAAAGGATTTTTAAATAGCTTCTGTTTTTTGTTAAAAACTATTTTTTGTGCCCCAATTCTTAAATTGTGATAGTGTGAAATTTTATACGAACGATCGTCTCTTGCAGGGTTGCCACAAGATTCCCTAGATAAAATTCCCGACTTTTTCTCAAATTATTTTTAAAAAATCCCGATGTCATAGCGCTGCAGGCAATTTTTTGCAGTTTAAGCAGATTTGTTTCCAAAATTTTTTGCAGTACCTACCTATTTGATATCTAATTATTTTTAAAAATTTAGGTTGAGAGACGCTGAGTTGGGGTGGGATCTGGTCTCAGTTCCATATGTGTTGGTAAAATGTCATAAATGCCTGCAGGCAAAAATTTTGCAAAAGCTATACTAAAAAAGCTCTTTTTTACATGCTTTGAATGCTGTTGATAAAAAGTGTTAAAATTGTAACAATTAATGACATTATTAACTTTTGGGTTTGGTGAGGTGGAAAGGGGGGAGGGGCGATTGCCTACTGAAAAAGATAGTGTGTAATATTGTATATTTAAAATTAAAAAAAACCCGTAAAATTTTAAATATTTTATAAAAATATATTTTCTATTAATTATAAATCGAAAGGTAGCGCTGCAGGAGAAAATTTCATTAAAATTTATGTTTTTTTTTTTTTGATATTGGGACTTCTCATCCATATTAGGATCAATGCCCAATGTAGCAAAGTATTTTTGCAGAGTTTAAAACAAACACAAAATATCCATATATCCTATCCGGGATTCGAACCCGGGGCTTTCGACCGTGCGGCAGGCAAATACGCTACCCACTGCGCTACGGAGGCCTGCAATACGTAAATTTTATATAAGTACAAGGGAATCTCAACCAGGTCAAAAATATCTGAAAAATTCAAGGATTCTTAGCAAATTTCCCGACTTTTTCCTGGATATTTACCGTCCCTACCGAGTTCCCGACTTTTTCCCAGATTTCCCGATTTTCAAGGATTGTGGCAATCTTGTGTTGATATTCAAGCAATTATAGGTACCCGTATGTATTTAAGAATTGGGCCACAAGAGATTGCAGTGTTGAACATATTAGGGATATTTTGGAACATTTATTTGACACTTCGTAGCGGTTGTGGTAATTACTGCGTCTGCGCAATAGCTAAACGTCATTCCGTTGTGGTAATATACCACTGCCGTAAGCTACGAATCCATTTCGTTATGGTTGTGGGTATTTTTCTGGTTAATTTTCGAGAACTTTGGTTTAAATAATTTTAAAAATAATAAAATATTACCAGGTTCCAACATATAAAACACTTATTTTGTAAAATTAAGACAAATTTTTTATTTTTTCTCATCTCTAAATTTTTTTACAAGTGACAGTTTTTAATGTGTTCCAAAAAATCTGGTAAAATCGATGAGTGGTAGTGGTAGTGGTTGTTAAACACTACCACAGCGGCTGTCAAAGTTGTCAAAATTTTAAGTGTTCCAAAATATTCCTATTATATCACTGAATAAAGACGATGCGTTATTTAGTGGGTCGCTACTTCAAGGGCTGGATCAGGGCGGGTAAAAACGGTGACGGCCGTTCTACGCGCTAGTCAGTCTCCAATTGTGGTTGCATGTTCTAATCTAAAGAATGATGTTAAAAAATACTTAGCATCTCTGTGATAATCTTTTATTTGATTTTCAGTTCGTTGCATAGTTGTTCAAGGGCTAATATGTACAGAATCACGGAACAGAACTTTTACACAGGAGGTTCCTTGCAAATGGACGTAAGTATATAGGTAAATCATTTTTCGCATTTAAGGGATTGTACTGCCACACAGGGTGTCCACAGATTTTCCGAGAAAAAATTTCGAGACCTTACCAGATTAAAAAATTCTCTGACTGATATTTTTATCGGTCTCAAAAAAGGAAACAATTTTTTTAGAATGTTGATTTTACTATAAAATTCAAGTGATTTTACTCAAACTTATATTCACTGCTTGAACACCCCTATTACTAGTTTGAAAGTCTTATAGCAAACGTGTCCTTGCTGCGTTCTAGCCATCCACTGAATTGTGGATAAACCTTCGCGTCTAACCATTGTTCACAAAATAATGTGTGTTTATTCGACATCTCTAAAGAACAAAGTAGAAGTAGTTGAAAAAGCTTGTTAAGTTTTTGATAAAATAGTAAACTAAAAATTTCAAATATTTGCGAGACAAATGGCCAAGCTTTTTGAACACTTTTTGCTTCTGAATAAGTAGGAAGCAAACATAAAAATAATATACATTTTCATGTTGGCTTTTTTTCTGAAATAAAAGACAGTGCTACAATAGTTTATTCACTAGAGCACTGTGAAAAATCCCTTCAGATTACTCTAATTCAGGAAAATTCCCTGACTTTTCCCTGATTCCAGGTTTTTCCAGGTTGTGGACACCCTATTTAATTCCTGTTTTCGGGAGATGAATGAGTACATTAATCCCTTGAAAATAGGGGAGACCTTGTTCTGTCTTCCTTTTATCTGTACAAAAGCAACGACTTCCGCTCAAATACAGATATCAAAGTACAATCTCTGCGATCTATCGTTGAGCTTTTTCATCAAGGTCACGTCATTTGCATGTATAACGTTCATACATGACGCTAGCAAGCGTCATGTTACTGCCATTGCTTAGGTACAAACCTTTATTATGTACGCATGCTTTTGCTCAGTCTGCCATGGAAAAAACAAAAGTCTTACAGAAGCTTCCAAAACGGTAGGTGGCAAACACAAAAATTCTTGTAATGTAGTTTTTTTTTCGCCCTTTTAAAGAATGGCAGCCATTCTTTAAAATGCGATAAAAAATGTTATTGATTATAGGCCGTCAGTCAATAAAATCGGCCTTAAACTGAAAAAGCTGCAGCTGTTTAAGTTTATTCCGGTTTTTTGAGACATCAGGTATTTATTTGTCATCGGACCACTACAAAGAAAAATAGAAAATTTCCTAAAGATTCTAATGGCAGCCATCTTTAATGGCCGCCATTTTGGTGTTCTACACGAATTCACAGGTGGCTCTGGATCTAAAAAGTTGTCTTTTGGTGTCAACTTTCATTACTGAAAACGGCATTTCTCAATCAAAAAGTGCACAATTTTTTCGATAATAGCGGCGTAACCAACGTACTAATTAACCGAATTTTAATTTAAAATTTATTTGTTCCGACAGTTTGTTCTATAGAAGAAAAAAAAACGAAACATTGCCTGTAAATCCACTTCCTATCAAACTCTATGCTATGCAGTCAGGTTTTTTGCTCATTGCGTGCTTTCTTGAAAGTAATACGATCCGGTCTTTCTCTCGTGCGAGAGTTTAGGAAGGAATGCATTTTAAAGAAACCTCTTTATCGCGCAAGCGTCACTAGATTCGACGCTGTTCCCCGGTTTCGGACCATGCTATCGGGAACGTATGAATTTCATGAAATCCGTAAGATCGCATCATCGCTCAAGAATATAAAGCTAGGAACACACGATGCATCTTTTTCATGCATCAAATTTTTTAATAACATGTTAAAATGAGACACAATCTGCTTGCGTCTTTTCTTATCTTGTGCTATCTTGCATCGTGTGTTCCTAGCTTAACGTTTTCGTTCCAAGCGATCATTTGCCATGTTCAAGAATACACGTCCAGAAATCATTCAGTAATTACTATTTTTGTCTTTTTCTAAACGCATTCGTCTGAGGGAGATCCAGCATACTACCCATATCAGGAAAAATGCTCGCCTGCGCACCATTAATCAACCCCTCATAACTGTCAGTGGTAACTATTTCAAGAAGATAGTTAAATTTCGGGGTCGAAGGGCGTACAGGCGGGTATTTCCGCCGCTGTGGTAGTGTTTAACAACCACTACCACGCATCGATTTTACCAGTTTTTGGAACACATTAGAAACTGTCACTCGTAAAAAAATTTAGAGGGGAGAAAAAACAAAAAATTGGGCTTTATTTAACAAAATAATTTTTTGTATGTTGGAAACTGGTAATATTTTATTAATTTTCAAATTAATTGTGCCAAAATACTCTAAAATTAACTAACAAAATAACCACAACGAAATGGATTCGTAGCTTACGGCAGTGGTAGTGGTTAATTACCACAACGTAATGACGTTTAGCTATTGCGCAGACTCAGTAATTACCACAACCACTACGAAGTATCAAATAAGCGTTCCGAAATATATCTAATAAAATCGACGCGTGGTGGGTTGTCAACATTTCAAGCGTTTGAAAATGTTTCTAATGAGTTGCTTACTAAACTTTGGAAGGGCTTGTATATATAAGCTCAAATGTTTGATACCACTCCCCTGTAGCCTGTTTATACTGTTTTTTTTTAGAAATGGTTACTCCTACGAGACAACCCTCCTCCTCTCAATATTCCTGGGCATGTTCGGCATTGACCGATTTTACCTGGGCTACCCGGCCATCGGTTTAGCAAAACTATGCACCATGGGTTTCATGTTTTTGGGGCAGTTAGTAGACATTATCCTTATTGCGACCCAAAATGTGGGCCCCGCTGATGGATCCGCCTACGTCGTTCCCTATTATGGGCCGGCTGTCGACGTGGTGAGAAGTGATAATGTGACCTATAGATTAAGACAAGACTATTGGTGAATAATTAGCTTAAAATTAGTTTTTTTATTGTTTTAGATTTAATAGATAATAAAGTTATAATAAAATATATCACCAGATAGAGAGAGACCTTTTGCATTCGCTTATTTTGGACATGCATATTTACATGGTGATACCGGAATCACTTGCCTACTAACCGTTAATGTTTAAAAATACCCTATTAGGGTCTTTTTGGTCAGTGTTTTTGACTCTTCGTTATAGTTATCGTTATTTCTGCGACTGCGCAGTTGCTAAATGTCATTCCTTAGTGGTTATTAGACATTTAAAGTAAATATTTCAACGCATCGGTATCGGTATACCTAACACGTTCAAAAGAAAGCCAAAAGACAATATGTTTAACTTGTTTATGTCATGTTACGTCCCCCCTGTCATCGCCTTCACTATGAAAGCAGGCCTCGTCAAACAGTGGCGGTCCCAGGGGGGGGGGGGCGATCGCCCTCCCCCCCTTTGCTTCAGAAAAAAGTAGACAACAAAGATGCTGGTGGTAAACCTGAAGTCTTTGGAGAAAAAACGAGAAATTGCAGAACGTTCCTTTAAAGACATTCTATATCCCTCCACAGTATTTTGGGACAGTTTGAAACAGGCGAAAACCACGATATTAGAAATACAGAATTATAGAGTTTCAATTTTTAAACAAGTTTTAGACAAAATCATTTCGGACATAAAATCAAGGTTCAATAACGAGACTCAAGTATTTTTGATCTGAACATATTCGTACCAAGTTTTATACAACATGAAGCCAAAATCAAGGTAAAATTAACTAAGGTGGTTTCCAAATACTATAAACCTGTTTGATTAATACAAAACACAAATTCTTTTATTGGGAGTCAGTATTTGGAAACAATATTGGCCAGAAGTAGGCAAAAGCTTAAATCAAAACATATATGATTGATTGATAAGAACATTCTTGGAGTTGTCAGTAAGTAATGCTTCGTTAGAAAGAAGATTCTCCTGCCTTAGAAGATTGAAAACATAAGTACTTAAAAACACTATGACCGAAATTCGTCTGACGGGCTTAGCGTTGCTGCATATCAACATTGACCGGTTTGCCCAAAAAAAACCGGAAACGATTTTTTTTTAGATAGGCATCTAATGTTTGAGATATGCAATATAAAAGGTAATGTTTCAACTTAAAAAGCTTTTTGGACCTCAAAAAAAAAGTATAGGTTTTGTTTGTTATCTATGTTTTTTTATAACTAAAAAAATTATACGTATAGTTACTCAAGGGCGGATTTCAAAGGGTAGTTAACCCCCCTACCTTGGCTTTAAATTTTTTATGAAAACATTTAGAAAATCAAAAGTAGGTAGGTCATAAATTGCGGCGCTATAACATCTTTGATATTTACGGTGTTAGTTCAATTTTGTGTTAAAAATGGCATTTGTATTGTCATTTTCTTAAAAATTTTCGCCTGCTGCACTTTGAAACCATTGATATATTTACAATTATATTTTAATTTTAAATCAAAAATGCATTTTTTTAGTGATGCAATTTTTTAAAAAATTGGTGCTATGATACCGTTAATATTTAAGGTTTTAGTTTAATTCGACTCAAAAATTGCATTTTAATGTAATTTTCTCAAAAATTTTCGGCGCATTTTAACATTTTTTGAAATGAAAAAATGTATGAAATAAACGACTTAAAATCTGAGTACCCCCCTCCAAATCCGCGCTTGTAGTTAGTAAGTTTTGTTTTCATATATTGATATGTTTCTCATAAAAGCTATGCATTTGTTCTATTTTTTTTCCGTATCGAAACCGCCCCCCCCCCCCTTTTCAAATTTTTGGTACCGCCACTGCGTCAAAACATGATTAACCATAACGGAGTCCGATATTTAAGTACGAATAACTTTATAGTTATCGTTATTTTTATTTACTTATTTTCGCAATATTTTTGAAAAACCTATTTATAAAATTGCTAAATTTACTGAAAAGGTGCTTACCCTGCTCTCGCCTTCATCTTCTTTAATTCGAAGAAAATTGGTAAAAAAGTATAGGCTTATATTTAACAAAAAGTGGATCTGACCAAAAACTGTTTCTGCGAACATTCGGTTTTCGTTATTAAAAATAAAAATAATAGCGATAACTTCGACGTTAAATGTACTGACCAAAAAGACCCTAGGTATAATACCGTTTTGTTTATTCAGGGATGGTACTTGAGATGGTTGGCGTCTGTTATACGTTCAGTTGAAAAATTAAACAGTTAAGTTAAAAAATGTAGAGCCGAAAATAGAGATCCGGTATTCGGCCGAATAGCAAATTTTTGCCGTGGTCGAACTATGTGGCTGAAGACAGATTCGAAAACAGCTCCGGTCGCGCGAAATCACAGTTGACCAGATAAATAGTTGCGCCCAACACTATTCTAACAGTTTTTGACAAAAATAACGTGCTTTTATTATATATTATTGCCAATATTTTATACTTGTCATCCATAGAAAGGCCTAAGATAACCCTATCATATTTTTAATTATTCTAAGTGGGTAAAACACCCCCAAACCTTAAAAATAGATAAAACTTCCATTAAATGCGATTTTGCATAAAACTGTGTAAGACGAAAAATATTTCTGTTGTTAAGGCCTTTAAAATTATTTAAAAAATATTATACATCAAAGAGGATGGGGTCGAAACAGCCACCCTTAAGAAAAAAAATACCGAATCTGGACAAGCTGTTTTGTGCATCAATCGGACTATATGCAAAATTTTTCTTTTAAGTAACTCTTTAAAAATCAAAAATAATTTTTTTATATATCAGAGTTTATGGGGTTGAAAAAAAAACCCTTAAGAAAAAAGTACCGAATTTGGACAATAGCCGTTTTTGTGCATCAATCAGACTATACGCAAAATGTTCCTTTTAAATAGCTCTTTAAAAAACAAAAATAAAGTTTTTTATATGTCAGAGTTTATGGGGTTGAAAAAAAGACCCTTAAAAAAAAGTACCGAATCTGGACATAAGTCGTTTTTGTGCATCAATCAGACTATACGCAAAATTTTTATTTTAAATAGTTCTTTAAAAAACAAATAAATTTTTGATATATCAGAGTTTATGGGGATGAAAAAAAACCCTTTTTCTTTTAAATAGCTCTTTAAAAAACAAAAATAATTTTTTTTATATATCAGAGTTTATGGCAGTGGCTCCCAAAGTGTGCGCCGCTCAGACTAATAATTTTTTTTATTAATCTGAGGTGCGCCGCGAGAAGAAACCAGGGGCGCCGCCAGGCGCTCATGATAAGGTAGAATTTGAGTTACGTTTGGCATCGCCGGCGCCGCATCAGCTATTAATCGAGCCCTGAGCCCGAGAGAGCAGAGCAAGTTTCTAGAATTTCGAGAAGTCCGTATTGGACCTGCGCGTCGCTCGACGAGAATTTTCGCGAGCGCTCTTTGACAGTATTTAAGTCGCCGTAGTCCAACACCGTTCTCAGCAGGTGTTGCGTAGTCATAGACAAACTACGGTCTGCCAGCCAGACCGAACCCAATTTTTTTCTATGCTGTAGTCCGCTTTGCTAGGTTAGTTTGCCGTAAGAGGAATTGTAAGCGGTTGAACTGTTATGATAAATAGAAGTAGTAATAGAGAGTTTTAGTAGTGATACAAAGTGTTGGGATTTACGAACTCAGGACACATAAACGTTCCAATATCGGCTCGGTTGCTTCGTTTTTTTCGTAAAAAGTAGTCTTTATGAGGTTATGTTGGCAATTTAGAACCTTTGGTTGCACTAAAACAAAGTTATGATTGTTTTCCACAAACCAAAATTACACTTTTTTGCACTCGACGCGCGTTTCGCTAACAACGTTAGCATCATCAGGAGACGATAAACAATTTACAATTTATCAACATTGTTTATCGTCTCCTGATGATGCTAACGTTGTTAGCGAAACGCGCATCGAGTGCAAAAAAGTGTAGTTTTGGTTTGTGGAAAACAATCATAACTTTGTTTTTATGAGGTTGAAAAAAAGACCCTTAAAAAAAAAGTACCGAATCTGGACATAAGCCGTTTTTGTGCATCAATCAGACTATACGCAAAATTTTTATTTTAAATAGCTTTTTAAAAAACAAAAATAAATTTTTTATGTATCAGAGTTTACGGGGTTGAAAAAAAGACCCTTAAGAAAAAAGTACCGAATCTGGACATAAGACGTTTTTGTGCATCACTGAGACTATACGCAAAATGTTCCTTTTAAATGCTCTTTAAAAAACAAAAATATTTTTTTTATATATCAGGGTTTATTGAGTTAAAAAAAGACCCTTAAGAAGAAGGTACCGAGTCTGGGCATAAGCGGTTTTTGTGCATCAATTTATTTTTGTTTTTTAAAGAAATATTTAAAAGAAAAATTTTGCGTATAGTCTGATCATTTATATTTCTATGGTCTTGAGCCACATGTCGAACTCCGCAAATGTTTCCGACCGGTATTTAACGTCTAAGGCCACATGCCTGTGCTGCCTACAAAAAAACAATGAAAATAAAAAAAGCGGTTCATACAATGATAAAAGGCAGTGATTTAGAATTCCTGTCTTAAATTTTCAGTAAAGGCTTGGAATTTTTGTGAACAAGTAGCAGTAATCAAGCCGTCATATACGTAGAGTTATGCGTGAATAACAAAAAATAGCCACCTTTTACGTAGTTAACTATCTAAATAGTATTTAAAAAAAATCAAAGCTACCTGTCAAAAAAAAAATAAATAAGAATATATTCTTTTAAACAATTGTACATAGTATATCGATGTAATGTACAGGGTGTTTTATTAAATGTCCTTCCTGTTATATCTGTTAATAAGTGATCTAGAAAAACGTCATTTGAAGTGTCAAATATTGATACCAACTTTCTTATTTTAAATACAACACATTGTATGCATTTTTGAATTCTAGGTTTCTTCCTGACTTCAGAAATGTACGTATAATTCATATGCACTATATAGGTTCAATAGGTCGGCAGTGTGTCGGTATCGGCGATTACATTCTGACCCGATGTTGGTCAGATTGCGATTTTCAGTTTTCGGTCCGCAACTGACGGAGGTCCACATTACTACAGTCGCATTTATGCCGACACCACTTTAGGACCGACGATGGTCCGATCGGAACTTTGTTTAATCGGACGAGAATCGGCAACTGACGATGGCCCGATTTACTATAGTCGACTTTATGCCGACGACCACTTTACATACTGCTTAATAGTTTCTTCCTAGTATGTTCAGTGGAAGATAATATTATATATATAATGAGCAAAGATATTTCAAAACTAGAATGCGGACTTGACAAGATGGTGATACTTCTCTACAAGAATCACCTCTTCTGCCACTTAAACCAGCCCGACTGGTTAAGTACCCGCATTATCGAAACTTTGTGGTTTGCCAATGTCGGACCGCTTTATGATACCACCGACGGACCTCCGTCAATCGCCTACGTTGGACCGCTTTAGGAAACCAATGTCGGACTTGAATAGTTTACCGATGTCGGGCCGAGAACAGCTTGCCTACGTTAGACCGACCAAATTAAGCAGCTATGGTCGGATGGTCGGTAATATGTGGTTAAATCTTAATCGTACGGCGACGGTATGCCGATGTCAGCAAAAAGTAAAATTTACCATTGGTCCGACGGCGGGCTACAGTCTAACGCTGCGTCGGCAAACATACATTGGGCCTACATCGCAAAGCGGACAAAAAATACTGCTGGTCCGATGTCGTAAGTCGACGTCGTGCCGATGACGACAAATTCGGCAATCGACATCGGACCGACGAAGGCCCGAGAGAACCGTGTTTACTGGATTTGAATTGATGCTTTTTGCATAATAAAAGTAAAATTAAAGAAATCTGGGGCAACTGTAACCAACAAAATTGATATTTGACATCTGAGCATGCGCATGACCTGCGTTTTTATTAAGGGAACCGTAATAAAATACGGTATTCCCTTAATTCGGTACAGTTACCGTACGTCCATTATCTTTAAACATAACCTCAATTAGCACGGATAATAGTGATGGTTGGTTTGTTTTTCGACACGACTTATGCGCAATTTTACAACTCATAGTTAAACGTCAAACCTCAGTTTAAACCACAGATGTCGACTATTTTACTTTTTATAGGTGCAGTTTACCAACAAACTTCGGTTTAACCGTTACCAGCGGTCTGGGTGTTTGTTAAACTTCAGTTTAATAGTTACCGAAAGATTCTAACCTCAAAAAAGTTATTAAAAATTTGTTTTTGGTAAAAAGGCTGTAAGTATTTAGTGAAATCGCTATGATCAATGACTTAAAATTTATTTTTGATCAACTGGATGAAGAATGACGAAATTATTGACATTGTCGAAGCACGAAGACCAAATATTATTTGTCCTAGAACAAATCCTTTAGAGAAGTCCGACGATATGTAGATTTTAAAAAGAGCTTTGAATTATCTAAAGAGATATGCGAAATTGTGCACAAGGAAATTCGACAAGAGTTGGAACATCCCACAGACCAGCTAATTCTAATTCTTCATGGCCGTGGCTTAACTCCGACTTATAAAATTGAGCAACTTGTTTACCGATGGATTATTCCAAAGATTAAACTGAAGTTTAAACTATGGTTTAATCTGGAGTTTTACCTTTGGTTGTAAAATTAGCCCGTATTCTTTGCATTTTTAGTTTTTTCTCTATAAACAGAAACAGTCTTGTGGATTTTTAAAATTTAAATGAAAAAATTAATAAATTGGTTGAGGTTCAGCTACACTGACGATATAATTCTTTTGCGAGAATTTATCAAGGAAAATCACTACAAGGTTAGAAATTTTAGGTTAGAAATAAGGAAAAGTAGCGCGACTTCCAATAAAACTTTTTTTTTAAAGTATGGCTAAGGTTCAACCTAAATAAAATACGGTTTTCCCTTATTAAGGTAAAACCTTATAGAGTAACGCCCAATAAGTCCCTAATACTGGGCTTTAACTTTGGTCATCAGTTTGTTTGCCTATCCCCACAAACACAAAGAAACTATTTACAAGTAGAGTACACATAGTAACTAGAGTTTCGAACTTCCGTTGTCTTTATTTTTACTTTTTCAAAATGTTTCCACTGCTTATGTATCTGCAATCGTCATCAGGTGAATACGGCAAGAAAATATAAAAAATCGTATTAACTGTTCTCTGCTGTACCAGTATTATGTGGCGAGTGTATATTCAAAAAATGTAATAAATTTTTCGGTTGTAAAATGTTTTTAGTATTTAAGAAGGTAGTGTTTTCGCCCAAAAAGAGCAGATGTGCACCAGATCGAATGCACCTTGTTTCATTGCATGTTCCTTCCTACGCGCACACGGATGTAAAAAAGGTTTCTACATCCGTGCACGCGCAAAACAATTTTTGAAGTTAGTGACCTTAAAACGTAGCGCCATCTATTAGTGTGGTTGCCAAAATAGTTTTTTCTTATTTATGATTTGGCAGCATATTTTTACTTATTTTTTTGAAAAGTTTGGTTGAAGGAAGAGGACGTGTGAAAGCCGGATTTGAGTTTTTTTAAAAGGTAATATTTTTTAGTTGTAATAATGCTCATCAATACAGAGAGTGTTTGTTGAAATAAATAATGTTGAATTTGTGTGTTTTTATTTTTTCTAAAAAATGAAAATAATTTTTACCACAGTTTGCTTTGAAGTACACGTTCCCGGTTGAAAATTTTTATGAGCTAATTTACTACAGAAACAACTTAAAATTTAATTGGTAATTATGCAGTATACGGTTTTCTGCCATTTTTGATTTTTTTTGAAAAATTCTTTATGGGGGCACCTTCTAGGGTCCCTAGGACCCCAAATCCGTTTGCGCCGGTTGGTTTTTGTTTTTGATTTTTTTTGTTTTTTTTTAATTTTTTTTCACTTAAATAAACCAAACCAACACAGTCCAACACAACCTAATTCAAACCAACCCAAAACAATTAAAAAAACACTTTACAACCCCCCTGGGCACCCTTTTTTCTCGTTAAAAAAAAAAAAAAAAAAATCGGGCGCAGGCGGATTTGGGGTCCTAGGGACCCTAGAAGGTGCCCCCATAAAGAATTTTTCAAAAAAAATCAAAAATGGCAGAAAACCGTATACTGCATAATTACCATTTAATTAACCATTTTACAATAAATATGTAAAACAAAATTATTGCAACTTGCCACATATTATACTTATATTTGTTATAGTTTTTTAAACTGTGTTTATAGGTACAGGCAAATAAAAATAATAATTGGTATTAAAATAAAAGTTGAACTTATGGGCTTCTAACGTTTTATTTTTCTCTGAAAAAGGATTGACACATGCACTTTCATTTGTTATTTTTATTGTCATTTAAATGGGTGTTTTTCATATTTTTTGCATTTTTTGGTTTGTTTTTGGCAGATTTTATTTAAGAAAACAGTATGATGAGGTGCACCTCTGCCATATTCCAGATTGAGCACCTGTCAAAATTCACCTACATGGTTCCCACTGACCTGGAAAATCTGGAAAAGTCAGGGAATTTTGAGAACTACCTGGAAAAGTCAGGGAATGACCAAAAAATCCTCAAAAGCCAAGGAATTGGCACACAAAATCTGGAATTTTCCTTTCTCAGTCTATTTTTTAAACCAACTTTGTAAAAAATATTATGTGAGTTCTTGGCTCACCTCATATACAAGTTCAACATCTATTTCGTGCTCAATCAGTTCCACCTAAAGTAAGAAAGAAAAGGGAGAGCTTTTTAAAATGTGTAGGACAAGAACCGCATCATTACCCAGGGTGGCAGATTGTGTTTATTGAACATATTTGGTTTTCATTTTGAAATAATAAATATCACCTGTAGTCAAATCTAATCCGACAATATTTCTAATCCGACAATATTTCTAATCCGACAATATTTGTCATGTAATGTATTTATTCCTAACCATTAAATGATGTGGGATGCAACTGCAATGCGAGATTTCAAGAATTTTCATTTTTTTTTAAGAGCAAGAATCCAAAATGTTTCTAGTTTCCATAAGTTCACCAGAGTGGCAGTGTCTACAGGCTGTGAAAACCAATAAATAGCATATTGTAAGTTTTAAATATTGAATTGAGAAATATGGGACGTCAGGCCATCTTGAACCATTTTAAGAGAAGTGGTCATATAAAGTACATGGAGGCTGAAAAAAATTCAAGGAAATTGACTTTGTTAATCAAGAAAACTGATACACTATCAGTCTTGGCCCAAAATGACAATGGACCTACATCTACACCAACTACTGAAAGTGAAGGAACCTCCACAGAAACTGCTTCCACTGCCAAAAAGAGTTCTACTCCTTTTTTGTAATCTCTTTACTTGGTTATCAGTTGTCCTTTGTTTGTTGAAAAGAAGTTTTCGGTTATTCGCTGAAAGTATTTTTTTATTCTGCTGTGTTGTCTGTTTTTCTTCATTCCTTTTATTATATTTAGATGGTGGTCTCTCTTTTTCCTTTATATCATGCTGTGTGCTTCAGATCTTTGTTGTTTATAGGGTAAAACCATATCAAATCAACCAAAAAAAAGGCACTTTTTGTTTTGACCATCTCCGATTTTGATGATTTTTGGTACACTTATTCGTCTTATCAAAAAACTCAAAAAATCAAATTTTTTGGATAAGCAGTTTTTGTTTTATTGATTGTTGAAAATCAAGAAATTGACCAATATGTCCTTGACAGACACTTACAAAAATAGTAATATCTCAAAAACTATTGATCCTATAGAAGCGAGTGATAGCTCATTTTGAAGGGTTTTTAAAGACCGTTTTAAAGATGTGTGACACAATATAGTTTGGTTATTTTTTTTTCTTAATTAAATTTTTTTTTTTTTTTAAATCTTAAAAACACATTTTTTAATTTTTTTCAAAAATTATTTCTTTTTTTTTTATGATTTAGGATGGAGAAATATATAACTCCATTATTTCTTTTTCCAAAAATGTTAAAAAAACATTGAAAAAAAAAAAGAAATATTTTTTTGAAAAAAATTAAAAAAATGTGTTTTTGAGATTTTTCAAAAAAAAAATTTTGAAAATGAAACAAACTATATTGTGTCACACATCTTTAAAAAGGTCTCTAAAAACCCTTCAAGATGAGCTATCACTCGCTTCTATAGGATCATAAGTTTTTGAGATATTACTATTTTTGTAAGTGTCTGTTAAGGACAAAAATCAATTAAACAAAAACCGCTTATCCAAAAAATTTGATTTTTTGGATTTTTGAGTTTTTTGATAAGACGAATAAGTGTACCAAAAATCATCAAAATCGGAGATGGTCAAAACTATTGCCTGGTTGAATTGATATGATTTGACCCTATAGTCTTCTATATTAGATGCTGTTGAGTGTTGAAGCATATTTTTCCTGGTCATATTTCGTTTTTCCGTCGCTCTACTGCAGTCATCATCACACTACTTCCTTCATTGTTTTCTCCTTTGGTCGAGCACTTGACTGAGCACTCTAGTTACTGTTTCTTGGATGTTCTTCCAGAGCTCGTTTACATTGTAGCCCCATTGTGGTTCTTTTATTTCTTCAGTAATTGGTTTCTGGTATACTTCCTGTGTTTGTTCTGTCTTGAGTGTTTTCGTATTCCAGCTTATGCTGGTCCTCTTTTTCATGTGCATGTGCATATATATTAACACTTTGTGCAGTTTAGTCTTATAACATTGGTAGATGAATTAAAAAAACATTGGTAGAACCAAGCAAATTAGTCTTTTATTTTTAATACTGTTAAGTACCTGATTTGTTTTTAGGATTTAACAAATTCGGATCCTGTGATTTTTGTCTTCAAATAAAGTTTTGAACAAATTTTCTCGTCTTATTTGTCTGCTTTTTACCTTTTTATCATGATAATATAAATACCTGCTAAATTTGAGCTTTCAAAAATTGTCATGGTAAAAGTCTACATTTACTTGGTATACACGTAGACAAGCAATTTATATCAAAAAAATCCCTGGAATTTTTTAAAAAATGGTCAGGGAAAACCTGGAAAAGCCAGGGAACCCTGACCTATGCTAATTAGAATAAAATGCTATAACTAGTGTGCCATTTATACTCTTTGTACTCTATACTCTAGTACATTAGAACTGGCACTCTTTTTTTCCCATATGACAACAATATTCAATAAGTTTTTTCTTATTATTTCTATGATTTAAGACAACTCACCTAATATCAAGGCATATCAAACCTTAAAAATAACATTAAAAAAATCAAAAATCTGAAAGTACTCCCTGCATAAATTGCCAAAATTTTCGGCTGCGGCGCTATTAATTCACTGTTATTTTTCTTAATTCTATACATTTTTTATTAGCGAGAATTAAAGGCGTGTTAAAATAAATCGAGAAAAGGTTTACTCTAAAACTTCCCTCACTCAGAAGAACATATATAAGAATCCGCTATCTTTTCAGTTACCTACAATAACTAAGATAATAATTATTGTCATCCACAGTTCATTGGGATCTGTTTGTTTAGACATATAAAAGTTTTTACCTAATAAGTTTAAACCTGGTGTGCACAGTAAAACTTTGGGTCGTGGGTCTACGTAATTTGACGTAATATTTGACTAAAAAATTGTGCAGCATCGGACGTCGAAATGACTCGAATTTTGATTCCCCACTTAGGTGCTAAATCGACTCCTCAGGAAGACTGATGGACGTCGGAGCCGACGTCAAGTATTTCTTGCCCTACGTGACCATAACGTAATATTACGTCCAAATGCTTGTTGGGCAGTAACAGCTTTTTCAAACACAGGTGCGGACACAGAACTAATAGAGCATATTTCCCTCAATCGATTTTCAAAAAATAGGTTTTGCTTTGTAATAATGTACTAGAGTATAGAGTACAAAGAGTATAAATGGCACACTAGTTATAGCATTTTATTCTAATTAGCATAGGTCAGGGTTCCCTGGCTTTTCCAGGTTTTCCCTGACCATTTTTTAAAAAATTCCAGGGATTTTTTTGATATAAATTGCTTGTCTACGTGTATACCAAGTAAATGTAGACTTTTACCATGACAATTTTTGAAAGCTCAAATTTAGCAGGTATTTATATTATCATGATAAAAAGGTAAAAAGCAGACAAATAAGACGAGAAAATTTGTTCAAAACTTTATTTGAAGACAAAATCAATTAAACAAAAACCGCTTATCCAAAAAATTTGATTTTTTGGATTTTTGAGTTTTTTGATAAGACGAATAAGTGTACCAAAAATCATCAAAATCGGAGATGGTCAAAACTATTGCCTGGTTGAATTGATATGATTTGACCCTATAGTCTTCTATATTAGATGCTGTTGAGTGTTGAAGCATATTTTTCCTGGTCATATTTCGTTTTTCCGTCGCTCTACTGCAGTCATCATCACACTACTTCCTTCATTGTTTTCTCCTTTGGTCGAGCACTTGACTGAGCACTCTAGTTACTGTTTCTTGGATGTTCTTCCAGAGCTCGTTTACATTGTAGCCCCATTGTGGTTCTTTTATTTCTTCAGTAATTGGTTTCTGGTATACTTCCTGTGTTTGTTCTGTCTTGAGTGTTTTCGTATTCCAGCTTATGCTGGTCCTCTTTTTCATGTGCATGTGCATATATATTAACACTTTGTGCAGTTTAGTCTTATAACATTGGTAGATGAATTAAAAAAACATTGGTAGAACCAAGCAAATTAGTCTTTTATTTTTAATACTGTTAAGTACCTGATTTGTTTTTAGGATTTAACAAATTCGGATCCTGTGATTTTTGTCTTCAAATAAAGTTTTGAACAAATTTTCTCGTCTTATTTGTCTGCTTTTTACCTTTTTATCATGATAATATAAATACCTGCTAAATTTGAGCTTTCAAAAATTGTCATGGTAAAAGTCTACATTTACTTGGTATACACGTAGACAAGCAATTTATATCAAAAAAATCCCTGGAATTTTTTAAAAAATGGTCAGGGAAAACCTGGAAAAGCCAGGGAACCCTGACCTATGCTAATTAGAATAAAATGCTATAACTAGTGTGCCATTTATACTCTTTGTACTCTATACTCTAGTACATTAGAACTGGCACTCTTTTTTTCCCATATGACAACAATATTCAATAAGTTTTTTCTTATTATTTCTATGATTTAAGACAACTCACCTAATATCAAGGCATATCAAACCTTAAAAATAACATTAAAAAAATCAAAAATCTGAAAGTACTCCCTGCATAAATTGCCAAAATTTTCGGCTGCGGCGCTATTAATTCACTGTTATTTTTCTTAATTCTATACATTTTTTATTAGCGAGAATTAAAGGCGTGTTAAAATAAATCGAGAAAAGGTTTACTCTAAAACTTCCCTCACTCAGAAGAACATATATAAGAATCCGCTATCTTTTCAGTTACCTACAATAACTAAGATAATAATTATTGTCATCCACAGTTCATTGGGATCTGTTTGTTTAGACATATAAAAGTTTTTACCTAATAAGTTTAAACCTGGTGTGCACAGTAAAACTTTGGGTCGTGGGTCTACGTAATTTGACGTAATATTTGACTAAAAAATTGTGCAGCATCGGACGTCGAAATGACTCGAATTTTGATTCCCCACTTAGGTGCTAAATCGACTCCTCAGGAAGACTGATGGACGTCGGAGCCGACGTCAAGTATTTCTTGCCCTACGTGACCATAACGTAATATTACGTCCAAATGCTTGTTGGGCAGTAACAGCTTTTTCAAACACAGGTGCGGACACAGAACTAATAGAGCATATTTCCCTCAATCGATTTTCAAAAAATAGGTTTTGCTTTAGTCTACGATCAGTTCTAGATATCTGTCAAATTATACAAACCTTGAAATCAAACTCCGCAGGCATTCACGGCATAACTTTAAATATGCCTTAACTAAGTGTACCATTTATAAAAAATCTGTGTCTGGATAAAGGCTACTTTCCAAATTTTAGAAGGAAGCAATCTTCTGCCCAATTCCAAAGGGCAATTCACCAAAATCTCTAAATGATCTTAGGCCAATTAGTTTATTGCCAATTTTAAGTCAAGTTCTAGAAAAGGTTGTGTACCAGCAGCTATTTAAATATGCTATCGATTGCGGAATTTTTCCAGAAAACCAATCGGGTTTTCGTTCTGGTCATAGCACTGGTACCCTTTTATCAGACGTAGCTGGCGAGATAATAGGTCACATGGATAACAAACAAGCAACTCTTTTGATTGATTATTCCAAGGCATTTGATCGTGTTGACTCTAATTTACTGCTGGACAAACTACACTTTTTTGGATGTACAGATCAATCCTCTTCTTTTTTTGAGAGTTACTTGGTAGGCAGGGAACAAATGGTTCGCATGAGATCTAAAATATCAGAAGTAGGGAAGGTGACCTCGGGCGTTCCATTGCTATTTGTTCTATATCTTCGATATGAAAAATATTACAAATTTTTTCGAAATTAAATCATATGCAGACGATGCGCAACTCACCTTTTCATTTGACCCGCATGACTACAAAACTATCGAGGCTGATGCAAATTCAGATCTTGAAAAGGTTGTTCAATACAGCAACAAACATAATCTTAAATTAAATGCGGATAACACTAAAGTTTTACTGTTCGCATCATCAAACTGCAATGCATTTCTTAAAGAACATCTTAATCTAGAGATGGACAATCACCGCCTTGAGTTCACTGACTCTGCCAGAAATCTAGGCTTAACATTTGAAACTTCAATTAGATTTGACCAACATATCTCAAACCTCAGTAAAAAGTCATATTTAGCCTTAAAATTGTTATATGCAAATAGGCACATCCTAAATTTTAAAGTGCGCAAAAAACTGCGAATCGTATGTTTTGTCTTCAATCTCTTATTTTTTAATTGTGTATTACCCGTGTTTGACGCAAGAAGATAAAAATAGGCTGAAAAAGATACAAAATAACTGTGTTGGGTTCATTTATGGTTTGAGAAAGTTTGATCATGTTTCAGAAAATTTAAAAAATCTTAACTGGCTACGAACAGAGTTTATGTATAAGTACTTATTTTTGGTGTTCTTGTTTAAAATACTTAAAACTGATAAACCTTTAAGCCTTAGAAATAAGCTCAAATACCTTAGCTTTACCACGATAACATACCAGCTTGTTTCAAAGAGGATTTAACTTAACTCTTTATTCCGCAAACTTTTGTTTCCCATAGTAGAAGTAAATACTTATATATTTACAGGAAAGATTTGTGGCGTAGAGGACAAAGGGTGAGGGAATAAATCGGAAAAAATGCGTAACTTCTTGTCTTTATAACATGTCTAGGTTTTTAAAGCCGCAGTAGGCTTTAAAGATCTCCCCACTACTAACAAATGAATCGGACGAAAGGATTTCCGAATAGCCAGTTAAAACCCCAGTTCCTCGGTAGCTCAGTTGGTAGAGCATCAGACTGATATTCTAGAGGTGCCGGGTTCAAATCCTGGTCGAGGATTTATTCCCTCACCCTTTGCCGTCTACGCCACAAATATTTTTTGGAAATTTATTAGGGCGCTAAATTTTCCCTTCATTTTGTAAATATGTTTGGCTGAAATTATTAGTTGGAAATTTGCCATCTGACACCTCCAATAAAACGCTACATGTCTTTATAACATGTCTAGGTTTTTAAAGCTGCAGTAGGCTTCAAGGATCTCCCCACTACTAACAAATGAATCGGACCAAAGGATTTCCGAATAGCCAGTTAGAACCCTAATTCCTCGGTAGCTCAGTTCGTCACATCAGAATTACAAGGTTCTATCTACAACATTTTAACTTTTTTGCAAAAATGAATGTATAATTATGAGCTTTATCAACCAAAAAATAAATAGAGAAAAACCGGTGGGTAGTTTCAGATTTATTAAGAAAATTACAAAGTTCCAAGTGGATGATTTTAAATTATTTTAGAATTACAAAGTTCTATCGACCAAAATATTTTTAGTCGCGATTTTGATTATACTTTTTTCCTCTGCCAGTCCTGAGTTTTAAATTATCTTTTTGCCGTTTTTAATTAAAAATGCCCCCCCCCCTTTAAGGTACGTTTTCTATCGTTTTCTTTGGCCCGTCTGCGTTTCGTGCCTATATTCAACCGTATGAGTCAGACGCAGTCCGCCAGCCGCATGCGTCCGCCGAATCATAGGAACCGTAACTTTAAGTAAGTATTCTTTTTTGCAAACTAGTGCATTTAAAAGCCCTAAGAATTTTTTTTATTAAACTTGTATTCATTCATTTAATTTTTTTAAATTAAAGCCAATAAAATTATTTTGTTTAAAAAACAATTTTATACAAAAAAAGTTAAATTAAATTATATGTTCTTATTGTTAATCTCCACATACAAATTATTTTATACTTTTTAGTCCGCTTTAAAAACGGAGAGCTTTATTAAAACTTATTTTTTATTTAATTAATTACTTTCTGATTCTTAGTGTATTTTTTTTGTTTGGGAAATACTGAGTAAATTTAAATCTAAAAACTGCAGCTTTGGTTCAAAAGTTACGAATTTTTAAATATATCAACCTCTCTTACCCCTTCAATCACCCCACACCCATAATCATAGCTTTTTTATCCATTATAAGGACATATTTAGTAAAACTCAAATCTGAAAACTGCATATTCATAGCATTATTGTTTCAAAATTTATGGATTTTTAAATATATCAACCCCTACTACTCCCTAGAGCACACAACAATATCGTTTTTTTGTTATAAAATTAGAAAAAAACTTAGGGAAACTTAAATCTAAAGACTGCATATCCGTAGCAGCTATGATTTAAAAGTTATGATTTTTAATTTTTTAAATAAATTAACCCCCACTCACCTTCTTAACTACCCCCCACCAACGCAGTTTTTAGTGTAATGTTATAATGTAACTGGAATTACATAAGTTTACCAAATTTTATTAAACTTGGTTAACGAGAAGTTAAAACTTTTAAATGTACCAAGGTTCTATCTACCAGTTTCTTAATATAAAAATTATTTTGAGAATTACAAAGTTCTATCCCAATTTTTCGAGTCAAACATTGACAGTTTCCTGTGGAAAAAAATAGATCAGACCAACTTTTTTAAAATCTTCGAAATTAAGTCAAATTAAATTATTACTTTAAAATATTTAAACAAAACAGATGGCATAGTTCTAGAGCACGATTTCTTCAAAATGCAATTGCCAAAAGTTCCAAGGCAGGTAGATAAAACCTTGTAATTCTAAGGTGACGAGTTGGTAAAGCATTAGACTGGTATTCTAGAGTTCCCGGGTTCAAATCCTGGTTGAGGAAAAATTTTTTTCCGATTTATTCCCTCACTCTTTGCCCTCTACGCCACAAATCTTTTCTGTAAATTTATTAGGGCGCTAAATTTTCCCTTCACTTATATATTTCTTTCTTTTTTGTTTAAAGGTTAAATTAGAGTAGCATAATAATAAAGACTTTATTTATTTATTTATTTATCTTATCTCTGAAGGTTGTAGGTTGTTTTATGGCTTGAACAGTACAGCATGATGAAAAAGTTGAGAAAAATGATCCTAAATAAATGTATAAATTAATTCATGAACAAATCCATGGATTAATTGTCAGTGTCAAACTGGCATTACAATTATTAGCAATAGGCTTTTTTTTCTAGATTTTTGGATATAGTGTCAATCAATAATGGCCAAGTGGACTTTGGGATGGTTAATAAAATTTGGATTTAGACGATCCATAGAGGGACTGTTAGTACTTCTTCTAGTTCTTTTCCTGCCAAATCTGCCTCCTTTTGTGGAGATTACTCAGCCTTTCAAGTAAGTAATAACATCTTTAGTTTATTACACAACCAGCATGTAATGAAGGTACTCTTGTTTAAAAAAAAACGCATACATGCATTTTTCCCTAGGTCTCAAACTTTGACTTTTTATTAGTGTCTACTGTAAATCAAAAAATGTCTTAATTTAAAGCATATAGCCTTATTACCCGACTACGCAACTCAAAGGAGGGTTTTGAGTTAAGTTTCTTGTTTCATGTTTTATTCTCGGATATAATTATATAATGATACCAAAAACCGCCTTTTAAACAGCACATAAATGAATATATTTAAAAACAATTTTTCTTAATTGTAAAAGAGTAATTATCACTCGAGTTACAGAAGACGGCTGGTCTATAAGGAGAGCGACCATTCATTTTGTGGTGGATAAAATGACGATAATAAATGAAAAAAAACCGATGGATTCAAAATAACACAACGGAATGGAAACAACTAAATATTAAATATTACTTCAACAAAAATTAGTATTTAGTGGGCGCGCCATTCTTTTCAATAACAGCGATCAGGGCTGTTGGGTGGCCAAAGAAGAGTTTCAATATTATTGTTTTCAAACCACTGGCGAACAACATTAGCCGTGTGCACGGGACAGTTGTCCTGCTGGTAAACGAAGTCGTTGTTTCCGTAAAGCCTCTGCACAGATGGCAACATAACATTCTCAAGAATCTCAACATATCTTTGACTGTTGAATATTCCTTCGATTTGCCAAAATATACCCAAAGCTCTAGCGCTAAAGCAGCCCCACATATTCACTGAAAAATGTCCAGCTTTCTTAATTTGGTTGGTGTATTTTGGATCAAATCTAGAACTTGGTGGACGATACACTAAAATTCTTCTGCTGCTCGAAGATGACCCCTCTCCCAGAAGTAATCATTATGAAGAAACTTATTTAATGCAAAAATAACCCTGGTTTTTGTTCTTCCGTTAAAAAAGGTTTTTTTGCAGCAAATATAAGATTCTAATTGAGAGTTTCGAATTTCAAACAGTACATGTTTAAAAATTGATTTTTGTGTAAACTATTACTTTTTGTATTGTAAAATTTTTTTCTGTATGTAAAGCTTATAGTCAGATCCAGGTTACACCCTATTTTCTTACCAAATTTCATCCAAATCGGTTCAGCCGCTTTTGCGTGATTGATGGACAAAAATCTAAAATTTTAGCGGCTTTAGGGAAGAGGTTTTCTAAAAAGCTAAAAGCGAATCTTTACTGATTTTTTCCGCCAATAATAATTTAAAAAAATTTGGGGCCCACAACTGGAGGCCCAGGGCTCATTAACTATTTTTTTAAAATAAGGTACCACTTGTGGCACCTTTTTTGAAAGCTTGTTAAAAAAGAAATTCAACGCACTAGTTTTTTTTTGACATATGTCAATCAATGTGTCAAAAACTTTAAAAAAATATTTTTTGTCAATTGTTTTAGCTTCAAAATAAACAACACTTCTCGCCACATAAAACTGGTACAGCAGAAGGTAGCTGAAAATACGATTTTTTATATTTTCCTATGTGCAACACTGACTTTTTGAATTTGTCATTTTAGGTTATATTTTTGGCATATATACACTTTTTATAAAGAGACGGCTTCTTTATTTTTTACTAATTCAAAATATAAGACCACTAAAAATAAAAACCACATTTCAAAAAAGAAAAATGTTTTATTAAGTAAAAAAAGATAAACGGTAATGGGCCTATTCGACTAGCTGATTATGAAAGAAGCAAGTCTACGATAATAACCATAATAAATCGATTTCCATTAGATGTTCTGAATTCCTGGGAATGATATTAAACTTGCTAAGCCCCCAAACGTTCTCTAGTGGATGCGCATCAGGGGTTTTTGCAGGCCAAGGCAAAACTTTGACATTATTATCGGGGAACCATCACTGCGCAATTCTGGCGATATGAACTGGACAGTTATCTTGTTGGAATACAAAATGATCTGGATAAGGGCACTGGGTCAAACCATATCAAGTCAACCAGGCAATAGTTTTGACCATCTCCGATTTTGATGATTTTTGGTACACTTATTCGTCTTATCAAAAAACTCAAAAATCTAAAAAATCAAATTTTTTGGATAAGCGGTTTTTGTTTTATTGATTTTTGAAAATCAAGAAATTGACCAATATGCCCTTGACAGGCACTTAGAAAAATAGCAATATCTCAAAAACTATTGGTCCTATAGAAGCGAGTTATAGCTTATTTGCTTGCTTCTCAAAAATGATGTGTAACCCACCAGGAGTTCACTACTTTTTGGACAAATGTGAGATATGCCCAGGAACTGAGAATTTAAAAAACTTTTTGAATGAAAAGTTCAAAGAAGCAATGTGACTTTTAAGAAGTGGATATCTGTAGATAGATGCAATATGGAGACATTAATTAAACCAGCAGAGGACTTCATTGAAGAATTTTCAAACGACTTGATTAAATTAAAATCTCATTCTTTTTACACTCACATGCAAAAAGAATACTACAATGAGGTAAAAGACAATTTAAAAAAGGGGAAAGCACTAATCACATGCGACTTCGCTGAAAATTATTCATTTATTTTGCAGGATGCAGTGCAGTCCTATCACTGGACAAATAGCCAGGCAACCCTACATCCTTTTGTAATATATTACAAAACTCATGAGGGAAAATTGGGTCATTTAAATTATATATTTATTTCAGACTGTTTGGTACACAACACTGTGGCATTTCATCTTTTTTTAAGCCACCTTATGCCTGAACTTAAGAGGCAAATTGATAATTTAGACAAAATTATCTATTTTTCAGACGGTGGTGCCGCACAGTACAAAAATAAAAAAAAAAAATTTAATATTGCGTACCATCTCGAGGAGTTTAAAATTAAAGCAGAATGGAATTTTTTTGCCACCTCCCACGGGAAGAGTGCATGCGATGGACTGGGAGGCACCGTAAAAAGGTTGGCTGCTAAATCAAGTCTGCAAAGACCATATAATGAACAGATTATGACCCCCGAAGATCTTTTTAAATTTGCAACAGAAAACATTCCTGGTATAACATTTAAATATTGTTCATTAAATGACTACCAGCAACATGAAAAGTTTTTGGAAAAAAGATACCTGGAAGCACAATCGATACCTGGGACTCAAAAATTGCACTCGATTATCCCCCTCAGTAATGAAAAAATTATTACAAAACCATTTTCACTAAGTAAAGAGGAAAATATTCAATATCTTTTTGCAACCTATGGTTTGTCAAACACAGAAATTGAAAACATCGACTCCGGATTTGTAACCATAAACTATGACTGTCTTTGGTGGATGGGATGTATCATTGGCAAAAATATAGAAAGCGGGGAATTAAAAGTTAGTTTTTTACATCCTCTCCGTCTTTTTACTTTCCAAAGCCAAAAGCTGATATATTGGTCATAAATCAAAATTCTCTTTTAAGACGGGTCAACCCAAATACTGCCACTGGTAGGACATATATGCTAACTGCAGAAGAAATGACAGATTCCTAAAATATTTTACAAAAAAAATTAGCAACCTAAATATTTTTTATTGTAAATTTTCTATTATTCTTACTTTTCATTTTTTTGTTATACCCATATTAGGTAAATTAGCCCTGTATTAAATATCTTATTATTTTTTTAAAGTATGACTCCATTATTTCTCCATCCTAAAATTTTCCAAAAATCTTAAAAAAACATAAAAAAAAAGAAATATTTTTTTGAAAAAAATTTAAAAATGTGTTTTTGACCATATTAAATCGATTTCCATTAGACGTTCTGAATTCCTGGGAATGATATTAAAACTTGCTTTGCGATAAGCCCCCAAACGTTGTCTATTGGATTCGCATCAGGGGTTTTTGCAGGCCAAGGCAAAACTTTGACATTATTATCCTGGAAACATCGTTGCGCAATTCTGGCCATATGAACTGGACAGTAGACAGTTGTTGGAATACAAAATGATCTGGATAAGGGCACTCACCTCTGAAAGCATTACATTTTCCAGCATATTAACTTAATTTTCGGGTGTCAATCGCCCATTAATTCTAAATAGATCCGGTTCTTGGCGGTCGATAAACCAGAATTTGTTTTTTATCGCTGTTGGACTTAAAGATCTTCTCATCTGTGAAAACCACCTGCTGCCAAAATTCTTCGTCCCTCAGAGAATAATTCAACTCAAAAATTAATCGAGGCTGCTTCTTTTCCCCACTTAGTTTTTTTTTTTGCCGCAATGCGACACCTTAGCCTCGAACGTTTAATCCTTCTGCCTAATGTTGTTATGGATCCTGGAAAATCTGATTCAATTTTTACTTCTTTCGCTTTGGCAAATGGATGATTTTCCAAAAAATTGATTGCTTCTTGGCGTTCCTCTGGCAACGAGGATATAAACTAGAGATGTGTGATTCGTGAACGATTCGTTCACTATGATCGAATCACTTGCGAGTATTGAATGATCGAATCTTGTTTGCTCGATATGTGCTACGTTTTCATGGGAATTGAGTTCGTTCTGAAAACGATTTCAATCCGATACCGTCCATGAAAACGCCTGTTTTTCCAGTATTCAAATCGATTTTAATCTAGATCCGACCCTGAAAATTTTTAGGGTTGGATCAAGATCGTATTGAGATCGAAATACCGATTTTCCATGAAAACTGGGATTGAGTTTACACATGCGTATTGCGTCGGATTACCATACAGCCGCTAAATTATATTTTATTGCTCTCACTCTTTTTGAGAGAGAGAGAGAAATAGAAGTGAAACTGTGGAACCGGCATTCTAAAATTTGTTGGAGTGTATAGAAAAAACAAGATTAATAACATAACCTTACTTAAATAACTAAAGATTTGTTTTTTTAAAGACTTTAAAAAAATTTATTATGGAAAATAAAATAAATATTTGGCTCGAAAGTGTATGTACTATGCTCATATGCCAGTCTAGCATTTCTTTCTTCACTTCCACTTGCAAACAGAGTAGTAATTAAAATTTTAAAAAAATGTGTGGCAAGGCCCAACATCATCTTTTGAATAAAATACATTTAAAAAAAAACCAAAACTCAAAAATTAATATTTGACAACTATGGCATATGTCAGCTGCCAAATATCAAAATTTAAAAACCGTTTTCAAATCGATTCAAAATCGATTTGAAAACCTGTCATGAAAACTCATGAAAAAAAAGTTTTCAAAACATACTGAAAACGAATTCAATATCCATGAAAACAGCAATGATTCAATCAGTCAAATGCCCGACGAAGACAGAATGAATCAAACGAGTGAATCAAATCGGAATGGTTCAAATGACTGACTGTCCCACTGTGGCGATACACTGAATCAGTTGGAAATAGGTCGATCGTTTCGTTCATTCGTACCTATTTTAAAATCAGGAATCGTTATGTTGAAAAACACAAAAACCGTGATTACAGTTTCGTTTTTTTGGGTATAGGTATTACGTTAAGATCCCTTTTATACAATAAAAAATTCTGCTTTTTTTTCACACCCTAATAGATTGTTTGGTCAGCAGAGCAGCTGAATAGACCTTTTTTTTGTCACCATTTTCTTTAATTTAATTTCAAATGATTGATTCAATGATCGATCGAAAAGATTCGATCATTCTAGAAACGAATCACCGATTGATTCGTTCAGTACAAAATGATCGATTTACCCATCTCTAATATAAACTAAAGGGCTAGTAACTTTCGTCAAACCGGTGCCTTCCTTTCGGTGGATAGTTCCCTCCTCTTGAAATCGGTTTTTTATGTTTACTATCGTAGACTGGCTTCTCCCATAATGAACAGCTACTTGCCGAATAGACCATCCACCGTCTAGTTTTTCTATTATTTGAGCTTTATCAAATTCGGAAAGATGTGACGGCATTTTTTAAAATTTGGATGACACCGACATGCAAAACATGATGTTGTCAGGAGTCTGTGACATTGTCACTTATAGGAAGACAATGCCGTACTATAAAAATTTTAAAAATTAAACAGGCTGCTAACCTCTGCTGTACCAGTGTTATGTGGAGAGAAGTGTACATATTTCTCTATTTACTAAGCGCAATAAAGAAAATACCACAGAAGGACATTATTGGGGGCCCTCACTGAAGGCCAAGGGCCTACCAACATTTTTTTCATGAAGAGGTACCACTTGTAGCACCTTTTTTGTTAAAAAAAGAAATTCGACTAAGTAACTTTTTGACAAACCTATTTTTTGTCAATAGTTTAGCTTCAAAATAAACTACATATTTCTTTATTTACTAAGTGGAATAAATAAACTACCACACAAAGATATTATTGGCGCCCTATTTGGAGACGCAGCCTAATTACCTTTTTTAAATTTACTAGATATTAGATAAAAGAGAAATAGATTCAAAGCACATGTCGATTTTGTTTTTTACTCAAACATCCTTAACGACAAAAAATAGATTTTTACAAATTTTTAACTCATGGATTGACAGATGTCAAAAAAGTTATTTAATTGAATTTCTTTTTTAACCAGCTTTCCAAAAAGGTGCCATAAGTTGTATCTCCTCCAAATGGGCCGGCAATAATGTCCTTATGTAGTATTTTTTTATTCCGCTTAGTAAATAGAGAAATATGTAATTTATTTTGAAGCTAAAACAATTGACAAAAAATATATTTTTTAAAATTTTTGACAGATTGGTTGACAGATGTAAAAAAAACTATTGTGTTAAATATATTTTTTAACAAGCTTTCTAAAAAGGTGCCACAAGTGGTACCTTCTTATTTAAAAAAAATAGTTGGTGGCCCCTGGGGTTCCAGTTGGGGGCCCCAAATTTTTTTTATCATGGACGGAAAGTCCATAAAAAATCATTAAAGATTCGCTTTTAGCATTTTTCAAAACCTCTTCCCTAAAGCCGCTAGAAGCACCGTTCCATTTAAAGAATCCGCCCTGTATATATAGCACATATAAAATGTAATAGAAAAGTCCAGCTACATCCTGGCAAACTCTGGATATACCTTGTAAAAGTCTGGATACACCATGGAAAAGTCTGGATACACTCTGAAAAAGTCTGGAGACACTCCGGAACAGTTTGGATACACCCAGAAAAAGTCCGGAAACACCCTGAAAAACTCTGGAAAAAGTATGGACACACGTCGGAAAAGTTTGGATATACCCAGGACCGGTATTCCCGTAATACGTAACGTTTTGAAGTCACTAAGCGCAACGAATAGCGACTTTTCGTATTCGTTTTGCCGAACGCGCTGCCCTGCGAGCAGACAGAATAAAATTCGCTTAGCACATCTTGGCATCACCGCATTTTGCATTTTTATTTCTTGTTAGCCTTGTCGTTCCTTTTTTTTCTATGTGTAAGAAAGAGGCGTAGTTTAGAAAGGTTAAATCAAATGGTGATAAAACTAATAGTTACAAATGGTTATTTTTGATGGATTAGGTTTTCTTTAATTTGCAGAAGTGTTGATCCTTTAAAAAATTACTTGATGGTTTGGTTTAGCCCAGTTAAACCCGCCCTTTAACCCTGTGATATATAAACTAAGTAGCACGTCCCCCCACAGTGTGCGGGAAACTTATTCCGAGACTTAAATTAATTCCCGCACTCAGTCAGGGAAAGTGGTGTTTCCCTCCCGTTCGTATATTTATAGTGATGCTAATAAGAGATCTTTATTTTTGTATTATTAATAAAAACGCAAACTAAGAAAAAGTAAAGAACTACTATATTTTCCGCAGATCTCTACAAAGTATTGTAGCGTAGGAAAATCGTACGTGCGCGGGGGCAAAACAGCTAGCAAATGGTAGGTGTGTCTGAAACGGTCGCCGCGCGCTGAGCTTTTTCGTCTACGGCTTGCGTTCAATATACGTGAATACCGTTTTTGTTACTTTGGTCACGTGGTATGCGAATATTACGTCATCACACGGTCAGCGAGTATGAAACGCCGAGCGTATTTACTTACGAGAATACCGGTCCAGGAAAAGTCTGGATACACCTCGGAAAAGTCTGTATACACTCTAAAAAAGCCTGGATAAACTCTGGAAAACTCCTAATACACCCTAGAAAAGTTTGGATACACCCAGGAAAACTCTGGATACACTATAAAAAAGCCTGGATAAACCCTGGAAAAGTCCGAATACACCCTAGAAAAGTCTGGATATACCTCGGACAAGTCTGGATACACCGAGGAAAACTTTGTATTTTCTTGAGCGAGGGAAGTTTCAGAGTAAATCTTTACTCGATTTATTTTTTGTAAAATGAAAAACTGCAGTCTGTTTTCTCATTGTTTTCTCATTTTAAATAAGATTCAAATCTTGTCATTATTCCCTTATGCAAACATTTTCAGCTTATAATGTTTATTCAAAAGTAATGTTTATTATACAAAAATAGTCTTATCTAGATTTACTAAAAACTGAGAGACTCACTCTCCCGGTACAAGAAATGGCTGCCTATTAGGAATAAACAAACCTAGAAGTGCTATATAAGAAGTCATCAGAAAACTGTCAAAAAATATGCATATTGGTGCATATTTTTTGACACTGTGCTATTATAGTAATTTACATTACAAGGCCGGGACAGGGTCTATTCTATACACACCATAATTATGTGCTAATTTCGTCCCCAATCAAAAAATTTTGTGCTCCTCTGGTTTTTGAGAAAATCGAAAAAGAAAATGGAGTGGCTTGGTTAATATTAACTTACCAACTCCACCAGGAAATATGGCGCCAAACTAAAAGTTTTTGAATAAAAATAAATAAATAAAAAAAGTTTTTGGTTTTAAAGTTATGTGCGAATTATGTGCTTCACGAATATATAAGAAAAAAATCGAAAGAAAGTGGTTTAGCTAGGTTAATTACTCTACTAAAAAAGCTGGACCTCGAGCTGCAGTAATAACGAATAATTGGGATTTTCTTACACATATTCACGGAGCACATAATTTTGTAATAATATATTTTTACTTTGGAATACTTCAGATTGCGAATACTAGGTTACTACAAATGATGTAATGTAATATCCTTTTTATTGATTTTCTCGGAAACCAGACAAGTACAAAATTTTCTGATCATGGACGAAATTAGCACATAATTTGCAGGTAATACTGGGTTTTCAATGAAAAATCGATTTTTTTATATATTCGTGGAGCACATAATTTTAAAACCAAAAATTTTTAGTTTTGCGCCCTATTTCGTAGTGGGGTTGCTAAGTTAATATTTATCTAGGTACCCCATTTTTTTTTCGATTTTCTCAGAAACCAAAGGAAAAAATTAGCACATAGTTAGCACATAATTATGGCATAACTAAATTTTGATTTTCTTGGCGTGGGGTTGCTAGGTTAATGGAGGTCTATTAATGTAGAAGTCTGGATGTTTATGGATAAGGCAGCGAAGGAGGTGAGTCCAGAATTCCTAGACGAGTACTTTAATGACGTTTCACGGCCGTGTTTGATAGGTATTTTATTTAATTAAAAAAAAAAATTGTTTTTGATAAGACAACGACAATAAATATAAGTCGCGTTTTTTTCCGCGACGTTGCGGCGAAAATTTTAACGTCATTCCACCAAACGTTGCAAATATGGTGAAAGGGTTTGAATATATGTTTATATGGGCAGTCTCAGTAAGTCGAAAATAGATTCAGATTTTTATCTAAAAACACAATGATCGATGTACTTTTTTTTTGTAATTATAATTTTTTGCTTTTGCAGTTTAGGTTAGGTCGTGACTTGTATTTGCGCGATCGAACATTTTACTTGAACGGATACAAAAGGTTTGTCCATTCAATTGTAAACGTAGTTGTGATCGAGACGAGTGGATATGCAACTTGTAGTGCTTGTTTGTGTATTGTAGGTTTCAGAAATAAAGATATATGACTATCTTTGTTTGACTTTTTGCTTAATATGCTATTTTTGTCATATGAAATTAGTTAAGACGAGTTGTACTTAGTTGGGATTAAGGTCTAATATTTAAAAAAATATAAAAGCTGTTTGTAAATGTGAGTTTACTTTATTAAAATATAAAAAAAATAAACTGATTTATTTAAATAAAACCAAAACAACACACAAAACCCATTTGTGAGCTGCAATTTTACCGCTTCCTTTTCCCTTTGTCAGCGTTGCCACCACCCAAAGAAGAAATTATCGTGAAAAATATGTTACAATTTTTTTTTTTGATAAAAAACACGGCAACAACAAAAAATAACACAAAAACTTAAATCTATCCGGGCAATCGGTATAGAAATCGATAAATTCAGAGAATTACACGGGACGGGGAATCCCGTGTAACCAAGGGGATCCTCCACTTCGTGAAAAAAAAGACGTTTTCAAAGTACGGTAATATTTACATAGATGGTGCTTTGAGTTTTATTATAATGTAATTTTGTTTTTAATTGCCAAGAAGGGTCAGAACTGATTAAATCAAATAAAATAATTTTAATCGGTTCCTTAAATTAAAGTCCTAGAAAGGAAAAATATGTTACAATTATCGATTATGTTACACATTATCGTTTAACTCAATTTTAAGGAAAAATTATGTTACAATTCCATAATTATGTTACAAGTGGCAACGCTGCCCCTTGTGATGTGTTCCTTTACCCACTTTTTAAACGTCGGCGATTCTTATAGCGGTTTCCATTGGTATAACAGGTGCGCCACTAGTGCATAACTTGAGTCGGTGCTGCTGTTCCATTGGGGTGCACTTTTCCAGTTTTCATGTTCCATTGGAAAACTGATAGTAGGGAAATTTTGGAACGCTTAAAATTTTGACAACTTTGACAGCCGCTGTGGTAGTATTTAACAACCACTACCACGCATCGATTTTACCAGAGTACATTACATTAGAAACTGTCACTCGTAAAAAAATTTAGAGATGAGAAAAAACGCAAAATTGGGCTTTATTTTACAAAATAAGTGTTTTATATGTTGGATCCTAGTAATTTTTTATTATTTTTTAAATTAATTATGCCAAAATTCTATAAAATCACCCATAAAAATAAACACAGCCACAACGAAATGGATTCGTATCTTACGGCAGTGGTAGTGGTTAATTACCACAACGGAATGACGTTTAGCTATTGCACAGGCGCAGTAATTACCACAGCCACTATGAAGTATCAAATAAGCGTTCCAAAATTTTTGGTTTTGCACTAAGTGCAACTTTTTCCGTACCCGAGGCGTTTTCTCATATGCAACTATTTCAAAAAAGTTTCAAAACAATGACGTCACATCGTCATAGTTTGACAAGGCGCTTGTGACTTGAATAAACTAATGTTTCATCGGCAGCATCTGAAAAAACCAAAAATATAGAAGGAATCTTTTCACAAACATATTTATACAAAAAATCTTTGTGGAAAAGGTTGAAAAACAAAAATAAAGATGCTAAGAGTTGACGAGAAGTTAGTCACAGTATTTGACAGTTAACTGATGCCTAGTGTACAGTGCAACGTCTTGCCACTGGTTTCTATTTCTTTCTTTGTCGAAAAGAGCGAGAAGCAATATCATAGATGGCAGCGGCACAAAATTTCAATTTGGAGTCTAGACCAGTGGTTCCCAAACTTTTTCAGTTTGCAGCGCACTTATGCCCGTGTGCACGGGTTCCGCTTGACATGTAAGCCGAGCTTAAGCTTTAGTTTTGTTTTGCAAGGGTGTGGAATATCATTAAGTGGCACTTAAGCTGTAGTTAAGATAAGCCGTAGAATTACTTCGGCTTAAGCGCATTTTTAGGTTATGTGAGGTATTTTTTTGATTATGTTTTTAAACAAAAGCCATTAATTTAATCAGATTATATGCCTTAAAATATTTCTGTGATTGTAATAGTGGTCTGTGCTTAAAATGGAACTTCTTTGGGAGTACGAAGAAGATGAAGAATTAGACTTTGTAATTAATGTAAAAATGAGATGAAAATACATTTTACAAAAGGTTTAGAATGTCCAAAAAAAAATAATGTTTTTTTCACCTTTTTTGCAAATTCGTTGTAAGGAAACTGAAAAATGGGTTGGGTTGGTCTGGTGGTGTAATAATTAGTATGTTTTCACATCGTATTCAATACATATCGAAAATCAAGCATTTTGTTCTTCATATGTCACGTTCTTTGTCGGAACAGAGAACATGCTCTATGAAAGAAAAAGAAGACAATCTTTTCAATACGTATTGATTACGAAGTGAAAACATATACTAAATAAATAGTCAGGTTTTATAGTTAACCAATTATAGTAGTTTTATTTGCCTTTTACTCCATACAGGGCCACTTTCTCACTTCGGCTTAAGTTCTAAGTTCAACTTAACTAAGATAAGTAGCTTGCTGGTGCTGTCAAAGTGTCCCTTAAGGGAAACATTGTTGGCGTAAAGCTAAGTGGAAGAATTTTGAGACTTAAGTTAAACTTTGCTAAATTTTTTCAAGTTTTTAAAACCTTTTTGCTTTTACTATTATCTTAAAACATATTTTTCGGCTTTTGACAGTGTTTTTAGGCGATTTTTGTGTTTTTTTAGGAGTAAAAATAATTTTTAAAAATTTCTGACCTCACAAATTGTTTTACAAGATTTATCAAAATAAGAATAAAAAAATACCTCTATTTATATTAATCGGTGCAGATAGTTTTTTAACATGATATTTAAAACAAGAACTTGTTTTTGTTGTATTATTATTATAACAAAATATAGTGAAAACCCAAAGGGTACACAAATCCTCAAATTTTGTACACCTCCTGCAAACAGGGTCCATACAACACCGTTCTCAGTTGAGAACGGTGTTAGTCCATATTCTAGGTCCTGCCAAGTCCTGTCAGGACTCAACAGGACTCAAATTATAGGCCGGACATCAGACTAATAACTAAAGATCCGGGACACTGAAAAAAGTGTCATATTTTTTTTAAATTTTCTACCATCTTGAATTCTAAAGAAATGCCATTATTGACACTTGTTCTGAAAACTATAAAGTATAATATATGTTCAGTTGTGAATTTTTTTTTTATCAGAAAATTGGTTTTAAAGTTATGACAATTCAAAAAGTCTAATTTTTGTTTGCTATATTAAGGAGCTTTTGGTCAGCATGCCAAAATAAGAACCTTTGTGGTTGTCATTGTTTGACAAGCTCTCAAGAAGAGAGTGATTTCGGTTTATTTTCCTAACTCTTTCTAAGCTTTTACATATAAAGCAATGTATTTTGCATCTTCCTTTATAAAAAAAAATAACAATTTTAAGTTTCTTTTCGCAAAATTATCCAAAAGTACAAACACTTTGACGTGGTTTGACAGAAGTATACATAAACAAAATAAAGGTAGATTATTTTTGTGGATATCTTTATTTTGATTATATTTACTGCTGTCAATCCACATGACAATGTTTGTCTTCTGGCGAATTTTACAGAAAAGTTTAAAATTGATTTTTGATTAAGGAAGATACATAATATATTGTTTTATGGGTAACCGTAGTTAGTTACAAATATAAACCGAAATTACTTTATTCTTGACAGGTTTTCAAATCACAATAACAACAAAGGTTGTTATTTTTGTATGCTGTTCAAAAACTCCCTATTTTCACTGTTATTTAGTGGTTACCTAGTTATTTAGGTTTTGTATATAAAACACTTTGTTTTAAAACTAAAAATCAAATAAGATAAATTCAAAGATTTTTTTAAAACAAACTAATTTTGATTTTGTTTTTTTTTATCATGTTTTATTTATTTTTTATTGCCTACCAGAACATCTTAAAAACTAATAAATTCTGCCCCCATAAAATATCATGATTTTTCTTCTGTCTGTCCAAGGGGTCAGAATTTATTACTGACAACTGTACCTATTTATAGTGGTAATTTCAAAAAAAAACAAAAACTTAAAAGGTAGATAATTCTTTCTTCTAAATTATAAAATATCTAAAACGTAATAAAAGGAGCTAACGTAATCAACAAAAATTAAATTCATTTAACATTAAATGTCAAACTTGGGGATAAAGCAAAGCAATACCCTCTCCACATAGGTCGATGAACTTCTACCATTTTAGTGGCCTTCTCCTGACTTTTCTTTGCCATATTGCTATAAAAGTAATGGATTTTCTATCACTTTTAGTAAAATTGTTTTTCTTTTGTGGGATGTCTCCTGCCAGTCCTGGTTTTTGCATTTTTTTTAGTAGATAGGGAAGTCGTGTGAAAGAACTTTCTAAAAAATAAAAAGGCAGAGTTCGTGAACGTGAATTCATAATGCAAAAATATGTGTTAGTACCTTTTTTGTAATTCCAGACGATTCAGCTTTACCATAAGTTATTAAAGATGATCATCTTGCCTCCTTATCTGCAATCTAAAACAAAGGAAAACAATATTTTTAAACATTTCTCTGTTCTCCAAAGAATTATGACATAACAGTTTTAAAAAGAATTGAAAATTAGTTGGACATCCAGTTTCAATTATAACAAAAGTAGGTACCTACAAAACTATGTTGCCCACAGCATTTCTCAAAAATCTCTGACTTTCCACGACCAACTTACTACCTCCTGGTAGATTGGTTCACCTCTTGGGACAAACCCATTAATAAAACAGAAACTTATTATCTAACTACAGGCTTTATAGAAACTTACCAAAGGACAGAATCCAAATAACCTATCTCCTGTCTTTCTGCAGGTCTTGGGGATGGTGAATCGGGAACCCCTTGTGAATCTCCTCTGCTTCCAACAGTAATTGACAGTAAATAAAAATTTGGGCTCTCGCTTTTTTTTCAAATCATCCGTTTTTTTACATTTCAATTTTTGGAAACCACAAAAAAATAAACAAAAAATTTGACAATTGACACTGAAATTCAAGACTGCATCCAAAAAAACACAAAAAATGCGACGCTGCCAATTGTAATTTATAACATCAACCCAATTTTATATTCTTTGGTTCCACTTAGCCAAGGTTGCACCTTTGCAAGAGAAATAAGGATAAGTTGAACTTATACTTAAGTTTTAACTTAGCTTAGTTTTAAATTTAAGCCGAAGTGAGAAAGCGGCCCACAATCATAAATCATCAATAAACTTTATTTTTTTAAAACAACCTCAAATTTTACGTGTTTTTTTTGACAGATGACAGGTAATAATCATGATCACCACGCAAAAAACACAAAAAAATGCAGATAATTGCCACGTTGCCAATAATTTCCTTACTTTTTCCAAGTGGAACATATTCGGAACCTTTGCAAACCAAGTAAATCTCAAGGGTCACTCTCAGTTCAAGCGGCACTTGAACAAGTGGAAGAAGTAAGGGGAAGTGGTGCACACGGGCATTATAGGTTTAGTATTTTGTCAGGGCGCCCCTACTCGCAATTTGCATATATAGGCTCGATTAATAGCGGATGCGGCGCCGGCGTTGCCAAACGCAACTCAAATTCTACCTTATCAGGAGCGCCAGGCGGCGCCCCTGGTTTCTTCTCGCGGCGCCCCGGGGCGCCGCGGCGCACACTTTCGGAACCACTGCTAGACAAAAGACGCATGCGCTAGTTCGAAACGAACAAAAAGCTCGTTTCGAAACCATTAAAATTGGTGGAAAAGTGACGTCATTGATAACGAGCGGGAAAAATTGACAATTGACATTTAAATTGATTCTATAAATAATAAAAAAAAACCTTTTCAATTTTATGCGCATTTTACTAAATTGTTGGGAAGAAATACAGAATTTTCTGGGCTGTAAATGGTTTTTAAGCACTAATAACACGAGATTTAGTGACGTAGTTGTGACGTCACTAATCAATGACGTAGTTATTGAAAAAGTTTTTCAAAACGTTCAATGTAAGTTATTGAAAAAGTTTTTCAAAACGTTCAATGTAAGAAAACGGTTCGTGGCGCACAGAAAACTTTTCCCGCCTTTATATTTTAAGTGAAAACCAGAGAGCATATAAATCTAAATAGAGAGGACACCTCATGATAAATTTGCGACTCCGCTCAACTGACTTGAAAACCAAGCGGCGCAGCTATCGTTTTTTTTTGGTTCTTGACTTCGAAACTTGGTGCGCCACTTTCGCTTTCGCTCTTGCTTATTTTTATCGATCCAAAGCAGTGGCGGCGCATAGGAAAATCGTATTTTTTGGACGAGTTTCGCGTTGGGAACTATCCATAATATCGATCGCCCGCGTTGCGCTGCAGACAACAGACCCGTGCCGGTTCGTCACAGGTGGCGAATACAGAGGGAGGCGATCGACCCCCTCTCCGACGAAATTACGTACCAACTTCCCCAAAAATGTTGCCTTGCGGCGCCAGTTTTTTTCTTTTATTTTAAATTAAACATTACTCTTGTACAAGGTTTCGTCTTCGGAGGTCAAATTTAAAAAAAAATCATAAAAACAATTTTGGAGAAGACTCCCCATGATGGGAATTGTCACGGTTACGTCACAACCGCCCCTTTTGGATTAGGAGAACAGAACCATCGAAGGAATATCGAAGGAAATTTATCATATGAGACCATCAGTTTTCGGACGAGGTTATTAAAATTTGAAGTAACCTGAGATAGCGAAATATTTAAAAAATAAATAAAAACACTTATTTTTTACCGGAGAAAACCTAAATTATATATATTTCTCTACTTTTTCCTTAATTATTATATCAGTAATGAAGGCTTGAAAAATATATACAATAAAAACTTTCTGCCAGCTCACTTAGCAACAAGTTCATTTAAATCGATATTCATTCAACGAGCGGGATTATTGCCGTTTTAATTTTAAATAAATATTACCCCGGTTCATCCTGGCGCATTCAGCTAACAATAAAAAATTCGCTGTGAATCGCGTTGACTTGCTGGTCGAATATTACCATTACGTGTCCTCTCTATTTAGATTTATATGCTCTCTGTCAAAACCCACTAATCAAACTCAAAAAGAGTTTTTCAATGGTCCTAAGCTACTTTTATATATATAAATGCTTTATTTAGTCAAGACTAATTTACAACAACAAAAAAGTTTTACAAAGTCAAAAAATCATTAAAGTATAACAGACAGAAATCACAAGGATAAAGTTATATCTAAAATAGTACAAAATGTAAAATAATACTACATCGAATAATAGGTAAAAAAGAAATAGTTACTAAAAAAAAACTGAACAAACAAAAGAAATATACAAACAGAGTCAACAAACAAACAATGATTTTAACGACATAAAAGTCACCTTTTTTTTTCAAATATTCCTTTGTTGAAATAGATGTTTTTTTAGACTGTTTTTAAAAGAGTTAATAGATTCAATATTTTTAATTACAGCCGGTAAATTGTTACATGCAGTGAGCCCTTTAAAAAATATAGAATTTTGTTATCTCTCTTGAGAGACTCTTGGGACATAAAATTTTTCTCTATTTCTGGTGTTATGGTGGTGAATCTGCAGATTAAATGTTACTTAGTAGATACTGTGGTGCCTGTCCTAACTTCATGTTAGGGATAAATATTAAAGTATTTAACAACAATAGTTCTCGAACTGGTAGCCATTCTAATTCACTTAGCTTTTACAGGAGTTAATCTTGGTTTCCTCAGTATCACTCTCATTGCTCTGTTTTGCAATTTTTGCAAACGAGATATTTCGTTTTGTTTTAACAGAAATAGAATGGTTGAACAGTAATTAAAATGGGGTAATATTAAAACATAAATCGTTTTTTTCGTCCAAGTTGTTAGATTTGTAGAACATCTCGACAAATAATAAATCCTATAGGCAATTTTTTTGATTATTTCAATGCATGTATCTTAAAGTTTAATCTGTTATCAATCCATATACCTAAGTATTTTATTTTTGTGACCATTTCAATAATGTCCCGTCCCAGTATTAACTTAAAATCTATATTTGACAATTGTCTGTAAATGGACTCTTTAGCTATTATTATGTATTTTGTTTTTGATATATTGACATTAAGGTCATTTAGATTGCACCAATTATACACAGATTTTAAAATATCATTCAAGGTGTTTTTAAGATGATTTAAATATGGAGTAGCAAAATAGAAAAGTGCATCATCAGCAAACAAATATATGACACAATTTTTAACATTCTTCATTAAATCATTAATATAAATGATGAACAATAAAGGACCAAGAACACTACCTTGCGGAACGCCAAAATCATTATTTATAACTTCAGAAAAAATAGTATTTTCTTTGTTTTCGATTTTCAAACCACTTAAGAACGATCCCTTTAATACCAATACTTTTTAATTTTACTATTAATCGTTTCCTGTTTACTGTTTTAAAGGCTCTTTTAAGGTCAAGGAAAATTGCACCTGTTGCTAAATTATTATCGAGATTTTTTTGCCAAACCTCCAAAACCCCTTGTACGGTTGTTTCACAGCTAAATTTCTCCCTGAAACCTGATTAAAATTCACTTATAATGTTTTGTTTATTTATATATTTTGTTAATTGTAAATGAACAATCTTTTCCAAAATTTTGTCAATTGCACACAGTGTATTAATGGGTCTTAAATCATTTACGTCTTTCGACTTGGAAACTTTAGGAATAGGAATTATAGTAGACACTTTTAGTAAATCTGGAACCTCACCAGTTTCCAATGAAAAATTAATTAAATTTAAAAGAGGTTGTTTAATATTTTCAAATGTGTTCTTTAAAAAATTTATATTTATGTCGTCTGGACTTGATTTATTAGCCATACTAAAAATAATTTTCTTAAGTTGTACATAATCTATCATTTTAATATCTTTAAAGTTATCATTTAAAGTGTATTGGGGAGGAGAAAAATCTATATTATTGGGTTTATCTATGTCTTAATATGTTATTTATACTGTCTACAAAAAAATTGTTCAGTTTGTTGGGAATTTCTTCTTTTTTGCTTACAAATGAACCATTAATCTCTACTTCATCAATATCTAAAATTTGTTTTTTGTTGGGTAAGAGCGTTGTTAAAGTTTTCCACATCTCAGGTGCATTATGTTTTTGTTGAAATATTTTTTTCTCATAATACAGTGTTTTTTCATTTCTTATAACTTGTACAGCAAAATTTCTTTTACGTTTGAGTTTTTTTCATGTTACATTCAATCTGCACTCAGACTGCACTGACGCAATTTTTTGACAGAACCAAGCCAGTATTAGTTCACTACGAGTGGCGGTTTTTTTCAAGTCTGGTTTTGTTTAAAAGGTAATGGATTAGTCTACAGTGGCTTTTGTGTTGCCATGCTTATAAGGGCCAATACCGCGCCAATTTGCTTTAAAAAAAAAAATGCAAAATCACAGTTACACTTTATTTTGTCCGGTTTTCGCTGGTAGTTTTCCGCATGTTTGTCATTTTGAAGGTAATCAAATACGCTACAGTGAAGTCATAAATACCTGTAGAAGTCCATATAACTTAATAGAAAATGTAATAATTCATCTTATTGGAATGGCTTGAGATTTATACAGAGGTTTAGGTAAGTTTAAACTAAGTGAGCTTTGACTTTGCTTTGAAGAACAATTAGGAGTAGGTCATGATGCATTTTTAGAAAGCCAAACCAGATCGAGGAAGAAAAAAACTTTGTTTTATTAAAAATAAATATGCATGTTTATAAGTTTTGTTTGAAAACTAAATTACTCATTAAGTTTTTGTTCTTTCTAATATAATTAATTACTAAGTACTGTTTTTCTCTGATGAAGAAAACGACTAAAACAATGTTTTAAATCCGATTTTTTCCATTTTTCTGATAATTTATTCCCACCAAACCCATATAAAGCCAAAACTTGGCCTATACTCAGTGGCGTATGCAGACATTTTATTTCTAAGGGGGGGGGGGGCTTTAAGAGTTTAATCTTTAGGATTCAATATTCAATAGATCTAGGGGGCAAAAAAACCCTAAACCCTGTAACAAAACAACTACTACATTTTTACCTATTTAATTTTTCTTTCATGTTTCCTAAATATTTTATAAAATACTACGATTTAAATTTGCCGCTCCTTAGTTCTTTCCTATTGGTACGGGGTATTTTTGTCTCTCTTTATTCTCTTGCCAACTTTTATTTTAGCAATTGCGCGCCATAAAGTTCGGGGCATTGGTACCATAGAGGGTCAATCGGTCACCCACGTTTTAAAGTTCTCAAATACTGTTTAAAAAAAACGAACCCTTCGGTTTTAATTAGTGGATTTAGCTGTACGCTAAATCACCTGAAGTGCCTGGTTGTTTCTTTATAGGTAAGAATATATATATATTTTTGAAATTTTCTAAGATAAAATTAACATTTTTTATGAATCTAATTTTCCCTTCCTACTTTTAAGATATTGTTTTTTGTTGTTTCTTTATAGTATTTGAGAATACACGCATCAAGAGTAGTCTTGTGAATCTATTTTTACCGGCCACCAACCCCCTACCCTTCGCAAGTCACGGCGTTTCGTGGCAACCCACCCCTGCATACGCCACTGCCTATACCTTTACACTTCATTGTTTAAATGAGACAAAAAAATGTTAGTGCTAAAAAATAGACTTGGTTTTTGTTTTTAACATTTTTCTTATTTATTGACTTTTTAAAACCCATGCCCCCCCCCCTCAAATTATATTCTGCCTACGCCCTTAAATTATCTTTTAAATACGATTAACTCTCAAAAAAACTACCAGAGAAAATAAAACACAAAAACGTTTTAGTCTCATTTACGTACTTTTTTAATTAATTTTCCCAAATACTAACGCCTATAATCCTGGTTACGCCTCTTTGCAGTATTTAAGTACCTTTCAAATGACATCCCAGTCACGAAAATCTACAAAGTACTTTACTTTTACGAGAAAGATTCTCCGTAGGTGCTTAGTAGACATACGTTCTTTCATGGCTCATATCGTCTATCACAGACATACGATCCTCATAGAATTTAATTTGTTTCACCTAAAGTCCGATATCTTCAAAATATCAAAATATGGTTAACTTTCACGGTAGGCCATAAAGCCATGTTATCCGTGAGGGATTCTAATTAATGATTTGGGTATAATCCACCAGTTAGAAGTATAAATAAGCTTTAGGCTACTGCGAACATCAAATCCAATTTATTCTCCGTGCCGTACGACCGAGGTGGGGTCGAAGCACGCTTTAGTGTTATCTTTTTGAAATTTATTTTGTTTTTATTATTTTGTTTTATTTCTGCCTTGCTCGAGAAACAGATTGGTAAGTTCTAAAAATGGATGTCTACGAAGTTGCCGAAAAAGTGCAGATGGTCAAATGGTACTATCAAGGCAGACCATTGAGACCTATCAAGAACTTTTTTCGGAGAATTTTGTAAATCGCCCAGAACCTACTTTATCAACGATTCATAGGTTTGTGCACAATTTTGAAAAGTTTGGTTGTGTAGCGCCAAGAAACCATAAAAAACCCACTGTTTTGAGTGACGATCAGGAAGTATGAGATGTGATGATTTGCGCTGCAGTGGAGGAAAATCGAAAGTTAACTAGCGACCAAATTGTCTGTCTGTTGTCTTAAGTGTTCTCAAAAAGAATGGTTAAGTTAACTTTCTGAGATCTAAGCTTTTCACAGATGAAAGCACTTTTCCATTATTGAATCGTCATAACCCAACACACGTTCGATATTGGTCGAGGGAAAATTTGCATTTGTATTTTGACGTAAGAACACAGTATCCCCAAAAACTAAATGTTTGGGAGGGTATTGTAGGGCAACACGTGATTGTGCCATTTTTTCTTGACGGCAATTTGAATGGTCCTAGATACTTGGATCTACTGCAGCAGCATATTATTCCAACTGCTAGGCAGTTGTTAGGTGTGAGATTTGGTTTCAACAAGATGGTTGTCCCGCTCACAATGTTGGCCTTGTTAGGGAATATCTTGAAAATGTATTTCCTAATCGGGTTATAAGTACACGGGGAACTATTTTATGGGCAGCTCGATCAACCGATCTTGCTTCCAATGACTTCTATCTGTGGAGTTATATCAAAAATAAAGTTTACGGCTATGAAAGGGCTAATAATTTGGATGAACTTTGGATTAAAATTGAAGAAGTTTTTCAAATTATCACCCCTAACATGCTTGGAAACGTTAGAAGGGGTTTTTATAGTAGGCTCGGATATTGTCTAGCCGAGCAAGGAGGACTTTTCGAACATTTGCTCTAATTTTTTTTTGACTGGTAGAATCTTTTTGGTTTTTATGTGTTATTTTATTTTGATAACTTGCTTTTATTTTATTTCTCCTTATTATTTTCATTGTAACACGTTGTTAGTGATAAATCTGAGCAGTTGAAAATAAAACGCTCTAATTTATCAGTGACAAAAAACAAGAAAATATTAAAATTTGCGTATTTATTGACCAAATTCCGGTTTCATGGACTACACTTCACATTGCACCGTGGTTAGAGGCGTACTAAACGCAAGCCGCGAACGGTGATCGCAAGCCTCAGTGTTGGTTGCTCCACTGATAGGTGTGTGGTGTCCCTTTGTCTACGTACACTGGCAAATTGGACTTCTTACGGCCTATGTTCGCAGTAGCCTGAAGCGCTCTGTATGTATGCGATACATCAATTATGGGGTTCTTGGGTCCGCTGAATCCAAATCTGTTGTCAAAAAAGATTTGGGGGTAATTTGGAGAAGTGGGTGGTGAACACTTTTTTTTCACTTAAAAATGGCCGCCATCTTGGATTATGCGCAAAATGTCCAACGGTGTCAGAGTGGCATCAGTCGGATTCTTAATAAAGAGCACCTTGGGTAACAAAATCAGTAATAGTATATTACATAACAAGAGAAGAAAGTGAAACAACACGCGACTGTAAAAAAGTTACTTTCTATCGAGTTGTGTACGCTTTTTTTCCTACGAACACTGATGAATTGCACTAATTTCTGTAAAAACTGGTCTTTAATTTTGCACAAATGAAACTGCTTTTCTGCACATGTGTGTGAAAGTACTTTGCAACACGTGTGCGGAAAAGTATGCTGACAGTTAACGTTTCCACAGGTATTTCTAAACACGGGTGAAATTTAACGTTTTCTAAGGATGCAAATCGTGTGAAATCCATCATTTTCATATGTGGTCGTAGGAAAAAAACATTTCTTATAGCGTTCATTTCCACCTTTTTTATTTCCTCCAGACTAAAATTAAAAATTAAATCTCGTTTTATTTATAAACCATGATTTTTGTGAAACAATGCCTCATATAATTATCAAGCCAAAAAAACAAAAATTTCGCATTATCAAGTTCCTTAAGTAAATTAAATATTAAAAACAGAACAAAAACTTTTTTACTGTATAATTAAATTATGGGAAAGATTATCTAGTTTTTAATTTGTTTTTTATTATACAGGGTGTACTAGTCGTGAGGGATTAATTCTAGGGAGGGGTGATCAGATTCTGAATAAATCTGGTTTTGGCGGCTTCATAACACCTCGACTACTTTTTTACACCAAAGTCGATTTGACACATAGCAAACCTTGCATATTTTAAATTTAATACTTTTTTAAGCTTGGCTCCAAGACAGGAGCGTCGCATTTTTATTTTTAATCTAATTTTGAGTACTTTCCTAAAAATCCAAAAATAAAATCTTCAAATAGCCCTTTATTAGAAGTCCATTATTATTAAAAACTTGTAGAACAGGATAGTGTAGGAAAAAAATAACAGTGTGATTTACTAAGATCTAAAATAGTACCCCCCACAGGTCATATTTACACCTGTGGGGGTACTAAATTGTAAAACCAATTTTCAAAAAACACTTACCCATACAGAAAAGACACAAAGTTATTGATTATTTTGTATTTTTATTGCTAAAACAACTGAAAAACTGCTTTTTTGTCAGAATACATACCATATTTTAGAAGAAAATGCCCTAAAATTAATTTTTTTTGACAGGTTTCAAAATGGCAAATGGTGAATACGCCAAAATTTTGGCACATAATAGCTTCATAATCTGTGTTTGAGGTGATAAAATTGGTGATTTTTTAGACCACCTCTGGGGGTTGGTTTAAATTTATAAGCCCCAGAAAAGATTGTTTTGTGGCAATTGGTAATAAGTCCGTTCGTAATTTCCCTAAGTAACCGTTTTCACAAGGATTAATTTACCTTATTTAATATCCCAAGTTGTTCATTAATCAATAAAACACCTCCAATTTTGTCCAGAAAAACGCCATATTTTGAATCCGTTTTCAGCAAAAACAATATATTTATGAGGGCACTACGAGGCAAAACAAACATAAGTGAAGGTCATTGATTATGCACGAAAAATATACCAAAAAAACCCAAAACAACTATATTCATTTATTTACAAACTGAAATTAAAACATCGAGGTTATCTAAAAGCTCACTCAAGAAAATTTTCCTTACTCAAAGTCCACTCATTTTAAAGCTGTAGCTTTCATCAGTAGAGGTTGGTGCAAGCCAAGGTGCAAGCAGAAGTAAAAGATCCGAACTCACTGTTTGTGATTGAACGCAGCGCTAATATTTTTAAACTGACATTTCGACAGTTACAGAAATGTGAACAAAATTTGCATTTAAGTTTTTTAATACATTTCATAAATAAAAACATCTTTTAAATAAATACAAAATTAATCTACTCCGTATTTTATTATTATACATCTAAATCTTTGTGTGACATCAGGTATTAATTGGAAAAATTAATTAACAAGGGTAAATTTTAATTAGAGTGACAAAGAACCCCAATTTTAGTGTTTACTATTTGAAACCCCCCGCGTTGGTTTAAATTTTTTAATTTTGGTTTTTTCCAAATTGAAACTTTTTTCTTAAATCTAACAAAAGATTGTGTTAAGATGATTATTCAGTAAAGAAATTTATTAAATTTTTTTTTATAAACCATATTATGTCCAAAACTCAAGGATGGTTGGTTTAAAGTGCTTAAAACCAGAAATTTTACTTAAACTTAGGACCGTTCTAAAATAGATTAAACCCTTTTAGTAAATCCCACAATAAAGTTCTTAATAAAAAACAAAAGATCAAAAGATCTTGGGTGGAAATAACGAAAATTCAAACTTGGATGAGCATCCCACAAGGAACACACAAAAGATCAAAGCGAAAAGAGAAATGATTAAACGATGTTTCGCCCTGGGTAACCAGCGTGGGGTCATCAGTAGTTTCACTGGTCACCCTCCACTATACATCATTAAACACCATCATACACTTTGATTTCCAACCTTGAACCACTCACAAATAGGCATCGTTCCGCACTGGTACTTACTTATCCAAGTTACCTGACACGAATTCGTCTTGGCGTGTTAATATTTCCAGTAGGATTATGCTCCTAAGGCAATTGAAACAAAGAAGAAGTTAAAAAACCTCCAAATCAGTTACTTCAACCGAAAAGAAACTAAAAAACAAAAGATCAAAAGATCTTGGGTGGAAATAACGAAAATTCAAACTTGGATGAGCATCCCACAAGGAACACACAAAAGATCAAAGCGAAATGATTAAACGATGTTTCGCCCTGGGTAACCAGCCTGGGGTCATCAGTAGTTTCACTGGTCACCCTCCACTATACATCATTAAACACCATCATACACTTTGATTTCCAACCTTGAACCACTCGCAAATAGGCATCGTTCCGCACTGGTATTTACTTATCCAAGTTACCTAACACGAATTCGTCCTGGCGTGTTAATATTTCCAGTAGGATTATGCTTCTAAAGCAATTAAAACAAAGAAGAAGTTAAAAAACCTCCAAATCAGTTACTTCAACCGAAAAGAAACTAAAAAACAAAAGATCAAAAGATCTTGGGTGGAAATAACGAAAATTCAAACTTGGATGAGCATCCCACAAGGAACACACAAAAGATCAAAGCGAAAAGAGAAATGATTAAACGATGTTTCGCCCTGGGTAACCAGCGTGGGGTCATCAGTAGTTTCACTGGTCACCCTCCACTATACATCATTAAACACCATCATACACTTTGATTTTCAACCTTGAACCACTCACAAATAGGCATCGTTCCGCACTGGTACTTACTTATCCAAGTTACCTGACACGAATTCGTCCTGGCGTGTTAATATTTCCAAAAGGATTATGCTCCTAAGGCAATTAAAACAAAGAAGAAGTTAAAAAATCTCCAAATCAGTTACTTCAACCGAAAAGAAACTAAATAACAAAAGATTAAAAGATCTTGGGTGGAAATAACGAAAATTCAAACTTGGATGAGCATCCCACAAGGAACACACAAAAGATCAAAGCGAAAAGAGAAATGATTAAACGATGTTTCGCACTGGGTAACCAGCGTGGGGTCATCAATAGTTTCACTGGTCACCCTCCACTATACATCATTAAACACCATCATACACTTTGATTTTAAACCTTGAACCACTCACAAATAGGCATCGTTCCGCACTGGTACTTACTTATCCAAGTTACCTGACACGAATTCGTCCTGGCGTGTTAATATTTCCAGTAGGATTATGCTCCTAAGGCAATTAAAACAAAGAAGAAGTTAAAAAAACCTCCAAATCAGTTACCTCAACCGAAAAGAAACTAAAGAACAAAAGATCTTGGGTGGAAATAACGAAAATTCAAACTTGGATGAGCATCCCACAAGGAACACACAAAAGATCAAAGCGAAAAGAGAAATGATTAAACGATGTTTCGCCCTGGGCCAGTGAAACTACTGATGACCCCGCGCTGGTTACACAGGGCGAAACATCGTTTAATCATTTCTCTTTTCGCTTTGATCTTTTGTGTGTTCCTTGTGGGATGCTCATCCAAGTTTGAATTTTCGTTATTTCCACCCAAGATCTTTTGATCTTTTGTTTTTTACTTTCTTTTCGGTTGAAGTAACTGATTTGGAGGTTTTTTAACTTCTTCAAAGTTCTTAATGTTAAAATTTTAACTTAATTTTGAAAATATACGTTTTTAAAGTTAGCTCAGTTAATTAAGAACTGTAGATACAAATGTGTAATCTCCAAAATATTATTAATTCTGAATTGTTTGAAAAAAAACTTGAAATAAGATACATCATAAACTTATTTAGTTTCGGAGATATAGATGTCTAATCTTAAAAAAATAGAATCTTAAAAATTTTCCATCAATTAATTTATTAATTTGTTATTAATAAAAAATGGAACAGTTTATAAAAGCATGCCGATGACCGACCGAGTTACAGCAATCACTATTGATGTAATTAGGATGTTATTACAAATAAAATGTATGCATTATCGAGATCTAGGACACACTGACCGATGCAGGTACAAGTCATTCCTGCATCGACTGATCAATTAGACACGCGCTGTGCTAATTGTTGTGTTAATATTCATATCTATATTTTTGTATAAAATACAAGCGACTAAATACAAATTACAGTGATTTCTAACCTCACTTTTTCGCAGCAATTTCGTTAATGAGATACAAATTACAAGATACACAATACACTGTCACTAGTATCCTGCATTTAGTATTTTTATTTTAACTTAAAGCATTGATTTTTAAAGGCTTTGAAAGTCTGTCACTAGTATCCAGTAGCGTGAATTTTTAGTTGTGTCTTCGGTCATAGTCCAATTATTTGACACATTATTTTAGACAGCGAATATAAATATGAAAAGAAAGTCAAGTCAAGAAATACGTTTTCAGAGGCAAAAATAACGACAGTCCGCTCATCAAAAAATTGGACTATTTAAATAGCTGTACATCAGAGCTAATAAATCAGTATTAAATCTGCTATGGTCTTTTACTTTTTATAGTTGTCATCTTATTAAGGCGCATTTACACAGACAAACTTTCCTTTGATGTGGAAATGCCGACAAACATTTACACGAGCCTCTTGAGCAAAATGCTCAAAGAAATGTTCGAACAAAATCTCGTACAAAAAAACACACGTAAATTTTGGAGAGAATCTTGAGCAAAATTTGTTTGAAGAATTGGGGCTATAAAAATTTCTTTACAAATTTAAAATATATATTGTTATCGGAATTTATTGAACTTAACTGAAAATAGAAAAACAAAGTTTTGAAATAAGGTACTTTTAATCAAGTGCTTTCCGACGGAAAAACGATTCGATGTCGAAATTCACATTTTACCTCATAAGCAACTTCGATTGATCTGATTTTTATAGGGGATATGCCAGTATACTTGTAACTTTTTTGGGGTTGTAAAAAAAACGAGAATAAAAAAATAATAATTGGCACTTATTTATTGCTGTTGCCTGTAAAATGTAATGATAAAAATTTACGTTTAAAAGAATATCCCTTTATTTTACTTCCTAGTTTAGTCTTTTACAATAATAATTAAGCCAAATTAAAAAACCTATATACATTTTATTAAATCTCAAATATATGAACAAAAGCACGTTCGGTTTAAATAATACCCGTTTATTACCCACTTTTACAACCCTACAAACCCGACCCTTGTCTAAAAAATATAATTTAGCAGTAATTTAGTAGACTGTGTCGCCGATCTATCATCCCGAGTTTTGGATTTCGCAAGTAGTAAGCCGGCCACTCTTTTGAATCGCAATGTTGCCCTTTGCATATTCTTGGTTCAGTGTCAGTAATCGACCTTGATTCTTACATTAAATTGACAATAAATATCTATATCTTCAGCATTTTGCTTTTTTAAGCAACCCTTGGGACTTTAAACTAACTAGGTAAATCTGGTGTGAGGAATTAAAAAACAATAATAAAAGCTAAAGGTAAAGGAAAGCTACAAAAATCCCCCTCCCGACCACTCCTCATAGTCGTGAGGCGCGGATTACCGCTTAAAAGTGCAATTTTTGAGTTTTTTGCCGATATTTGAAAAACTCAAAATTTTTTTGGAAAATAATAATTTTCCTGGATTTTTTTTTTACTTTAGGAAAAAATCCCTTGGAAATAAAAAAAAAAACTAATAAAGAATATCCCAAAAAAACCACGGGCAAAAAAATCCGGGAAAAACCCTAAGAAAAAAATATTATAAGTAACCCTAATCCATGTGACAAAACTGATAGTAGAGGCAATAATAATGTTTCACTTGCCGTCGGCTTTTTTTCACTAAAATTTTAAATAAAAGTTGGTGTTCCATTTTTTTAAAGAATTGAGATCACTGATCACTGATGTGAAATTTTATTTATTCTCATCTTTAAAAATATGTTTCCAAAATATATAGCAATAATTTTCTCAAAAATTTACCCGAACAAAATGTTCAAAGAAAAGCTCACAAAAATGTTCACGCAAAAAATTTTAGATATTTTGCACGAGCTTTTATTTGAGCATGTTCGTCTGTGTAATTGCGCCTTTACAAGGCACTGCATAATTTCGTAAATGTTATGGAAGAACAGGTCATTTGTTTACCCCTAAGCAAATGAACTGAATCTCGCCCAATTGATTATGTATATTACTTGGTAATCAATAAAAGACCTTTATTATTATTATTATACCTGCACTAAAAGGGTATCATTTTCAATAGGAAAAGTGAATATTTTGACAGGTTATTTGCCAAAAGCCAGAACGTAAATCTAAGGACAATTCTATTCCAGTTTTTTAGATTTATTCCAAGATTACCCCCTAAAAAAGATAGATAAGAGTTGACTTAAAAAAGAAAAGATCAAAAGATCTTGGGAGGAAAGAACGAAATTTTAAAATTGGACGAGTGTCCCACAAGGAACACACAAAAGTCCAAAGCAAAAAGGGAAACAATTAAATGATGTTTCGCCCGGGGTGACTAGCGTGGGCTCGTCAGTGGATTCACTAGTCACCCTCAATCCAGACATCATTTAACACCATCGCACACTCTGACTTCCAACTCTGAAACACTCACAAATAGGCACCGTTCCGCATGGTACTTATTATAAGTCGCCTGATACGGGTTCGTCCTGGCGTGTTAATCTTTCCAATAGGAATATGCTCCTAAGACAATTAAAACAAGAAGTTAAAACTTCCAAATCAGTTACATCAACCGAAAAGAATCTAAAAAGGAAAAAATCAAAAGATCTTGGGAGGAAAGAACGAAATTTCAAAATTGGATGAGTGTCCCACAACATCATTAAATGATGTCTGGATTGAGGGTGACTAGTGAATCCACTGACGAGCCCACGCTAGTCACCCTGGGCGAAACATCATTTAATTGTTTCCCTTTTTGCTTTGGACTTTGTGTGTTCCTTGTGGGACACTCGTCCAATTTTGAAATTTCGTTCTTTCCTCCCAAGATCTTTTGATCTTTTCTTTTTTAGATTCTTTTCGGTTGATGTAACTGATTTGGAAGTTTTAACTTCTTGTTTTAATTGTCTTAGGAGCATATTCCCATTGGAAAGATTAACACGCCAGGACGAACCCGTATCAGGCGACTTATAATAAGTACCAGGCGGAACGATGCCTATTTGTGAGTGTTTCAGAGTTGGAAGTCAGAGTGTGCGATGGTGTTAAATGATGTCTGGGTTGAGGGTGACTAGTGAATCTACTGACGAGCCCACGCTAGTCACCCCGGGCGAAACATCATTTAATTGTTTCCCTTTTTGCTTTGGACTTTTGTGTGTTCCTTGTGGGACACTCGTCCAACTTTGAAATTTCGTTCTTTCCTCCCAAAATCTTTTGATCTTTTCTTTTTTAGATTCTTTTCGGTTGATGTAACTGATTTGGAAGTTTCAACTTAAGAGTTGACTTGTTGTAATAAACACTAAAAACAATTTGTTGAATTTACTCTTTCTTTACTTGGGGGAACTCCATAATCTATACGAAAAATTAAACATCTGTTATTTAATTTTCTGTATAAAAACAATTTGACTTAAGCCAAACTCAGATTCGGTTCAAATCTTTTATTAATTTTAAAAAAATTATAGTGTAAAGGAAAAAAATAACTGATTGGTAATTATTTATCACTTAAATAAGAATATTATGATTATCAAAAAGTCATTCATATCTACAGGGGGTATCAGAAAAATCTTGTACTAAAGCCATTTTATTGATTATTACGCAAAATGCGGTTTTGGTCAAATTTTGCCGTGTGAAAATAAAATATTTTTTTTTTATGATTTAATAAAATTAAAGTTTAGTCAAGAAAAGGGAGGGCTATAACTTTCTAAGGAATAAGAAGACACTTTAGGCACGTTTGACTTTTTGTTAAAAAGGTTCAAGCAGGTGGTTTCTAGTCGATTTCTTAAAATTTTAAAATTTTGTCACTGAATTTAATGTTTCCTAAAATTTCAGTTTATTTCCCTAGGGACTAAAATCACCTTTTTGTCCCGCAAATAAGGGACTAAATATGTTTTATCACACACAAGCACTACAAGTTGCATATCTACTCATTTTGATCACAACTACGTTTACATTTAAACGCATAAGCCTTTTGGATTCGTTCGAGTAAAAAGTTCGATCGCGTAAATTCTGTTACTACCTAACTGCCTTTTGCAGTTTCCAGGGTGCAGAAATAAAACAAAAAACGTCCGTTTTACAAAATTTTGCCCAGTAAAAATTTTAATGGATCAATTAAATGTTTGTGCAATAAAATGTTGTTCTTTTTTAATGGAATTTTTTTAACACGTATTCGTTTTACTTTTCACGCTTTTAAGAAGACCGCATTGTATTACATGATACCTAGGGACTTAAGTGACACTTTTTATCCCGAGGAGAAAAATTTGTAGCCAAGGAAAGCGAGGGCTACAATTTTCTAAGGGATAAGAAGACACTTTAGTCATGTTTGACTTTTTGTCAAAATGGGTCAAATAGGTCGTTTCCAGTCGATTTCTTAAAAGCAAATTTTGTCACTGAATTTAATTGATTTTATTTCCCTAAGGACTAAAATCACTTTTTTGTCCCGTAAATAAGTGACTAAAATGTGTTTTTAATCAAACACAAGCATTGCAAGTTCGTTTCCGGTCGATTTCTTGAAATTGCAAATTTTGTTACTGAATTTAATTTGATTTCCTAAAATTTGGTTTTATTTCCCTAGGTACTAAAATCACCTTTTTTTCCCCGCAAATAAGGGACTAAAATGTATTTTTAATCACACAAAAGCACTACAAGTTGCATATCCACTCGTTTTGATCACAACTACGTTTACATTTAAATGCGTAAGCCTTTTGGATCCGTTCGAGTAAAAAGTTTGACCGATCGCGTAAATTCTGTTACTACCTAACTGCCTTTTGCAGTTTCCAGTTAAATGTTTTTTTTAATGGATTTTTTTTAACACGTATTTGTTTTACTTGTCAGAGAAAAATTTGTATCCAAGGAAAGCGAGAACTACAATTTTATAAGGGATAAGAAGACACTTTAGTCACGTTTGACTTTTTGTCAAAAAGGGCCAAAGAGGTCGTTTCCAGTCGATTTCTGAAAAGCAAATTTTGTCACTGAATTTAATTTTATTTCCTAAAATTTGATTTTATTTTCCTAGGGACTAAAATCACTTTTTTGTCCCGCAAAAGGGACTAAAATGTGTTTTTAATCAAACACAAGCATTGCAACTTCGTTTCCAGTCGATTTTTTGAAATTGCAAATTTTGTCACTGAATTTAATTTTATTTCCTGAAATTTGATTTTATTGCCCTAGGGCCTAAAATCACCTTTTAGTCCCGTAAATAACCCATCCAAGACCGTAACGTAAATATTCTAGGTAAACTGTCACAACAAAGTAAAAAGTAACTTCCATACTTTTTACGTAAATAATATGTAATTCGAATAACGTAAATAATACATTGCAATAAAAAATTGGGAAACGGCAGATATCGATTCACTAGTAAGTAGAGAGTAAATCGAAAGGTAAAATTGGGGTAAATTTTATTACATAATATTTATATCTCTTACAACTTACATTTAGGTAAACTTGACGTCACGTAAATAACGTATTCTTTAATTATTGGAAGTATTGGAAAATTTAAGTCATATTGTGTATATAATATTTATATACTTCTAATGTCACACAAAGTTCCCTTCTTATTACTTAAATGTAATGTAATTAAAGAAACAAGTAAAGTTATGTCAATATTACTTACATTTTATGAAAACTTTTTTATGTAAATTTTTTGACTTTAGATTTACGTAAATACTATGTTAATGTAACTGATGTGTTTGCTGGGCCGGGAAGGGATTAAAATGTGTTTTCTAAAGTGCAAAAAATAAATTTTCTGTACATGTATAGAAAACTTGTGAACAGCAATTTACTGAGAATTTGAATATCGTAATTAAAACATACGACCCAGGAAAAAAACTCCTGCATATATCATACATATAGGCCAGAGTTTTTAACTAAGAATTAAAGCTTAAAACACAAGGAAAAGTTTTAGTGGAGGCCATTTTTCGATACATTAAGGCCACAAAAACGGCATAGATTTGACCACACTGCTTTGCTATTTTTTTGAAAGATTAACAATAGGTGGAATCACTAATGCCATTTCGAGTGAGATCGTGCAATGTTCAGAACACGGTGCTAACACCATATGTAAGAAAAAGTATAACTTATTAGGAAACTATCCATTTACTATGCTATGCTTCTATTAAAGGTTTTGATGCTCGGCTGCGTGCTTCATGGATTGCAATGTCTCGAAATTAAAAATAATCAAAAGAAAAATCATTATTCAACATCAAAAAAATAACAAATTTCCCCGACCGGCCGAATGTTCCATTAGACAAGTGGCCGGTGGCTATGTGGAACCTGAATTCCAATACTCCAATCGAACTCACTTCAGTTTTCTTGGGCCTACTAAATTACGTGACCTTGGCGTTTTAGAATTCCGGCAGAATCTCGCTTATAAAGAAAAAAGCTATAACTTTTTTGTTATCAGATAATAGGATTTATAAAAATCGACAAAATTAAGTGTATTTTTGATTGATAGCCGTGTTTATTTTATTTCGGGAATAAGAGATTCCAGCAAAAAAAGAGGTGAGGAATTCAAAAATAAAAATTTTTGCCAAATTCCAACAGATTCCGTTTTCTCGTTTCCGATATTCTGCCCGGTAAAGATTGGCCCAAAAACAGCAAAGCAGTGTTGTCAAATCTACGCCGTTTTTGTGGCCTTAAGGTAATTTCTTTTTTACCCTGATTCAAATTGTTATTTATTCAAGATAGTATTGATTTTCGCATTATTTATATTATCTTGTTTTATGTTTTCTCTTATAGAGTTGCCAAGCGTCTACCTTTCGAGGGTCCCCTAGAACTTAAAGAAACCCTTAACGACGTTCAAATTTGGCACAAAGGAGACTTGGTGGGACCAGAAGCGTTTGTCGATCTCAATGGAGAACTGTATACTTCAATTTATGGGGGCGATATCGTGAAGTTGATAGGTAAAACGCGAAGAAAATTTCTTATAATTTTACTATTTCAAATTTGTTTTTTTAGTCTTATCGAATCATAGTTTAAGAGTGAATTTGAATCCTAAAAACACTTCGTTTACTTAAACAGATAAATCGCACATCAAAAATTAACAAAATTCGCGTGGTTTTTCAAAAAAATGTATATATCTTGTTTTTATTTAGTTTTTTAAAATAATCGGTAATTTTTAGGATACGTAAAATTATGTAAAAAACTTAAAATTATGCAAAATCCGTGAAATGGTTCCGGGATAATGCTTTAAACTTTCACCGTACAAAATATGATACAAATTTGATTACCAGTTTTTTAGATTAAGTAATTGGAAGAAGCTCATTTTTTATTCAAATTCACCCTTAAGCTTGCATGCAGAGGTAACGTCTGATTTTTGTTCAAGGTACTAGGGTTGCCAACTCGTCCCGATTTAGAGCAAAATGTTCTGCGTACTGACAAGACCCTTGTCAGTACGCCAAATGTCCCGATGAAAAGTTTTCAGCGAAATCGGCACTAAAAGTTTCCAATTAAAATCAGAATCCCATATCTATTGGCCAGTAATCAACTATAAATCCTTTCTTTTTTCTTAGCTGCGTTTGAAATAATTGGCTATTGGCAATGTAGTGTTAAAAAAATCGTCATCAGTTTTTTCAATCAGTTCATTACCGAGCCTACTGAGTCTGGAGTTAAAACCATAGTCAGTGCGATGATGTTGAGTTGCAAATAATTTATGATTCTTGTGTTCCGTGATGGCACATGAAACTTGAATATTGATAGTAACTCTACAGAGTCAATTTCATTATTTAGTATTTTCAACAGAGTAAAAAGATCATAGTACTTTCTATGATTGTCTAGATTTGTTAAGTTCATCAGACTCATTAGCTGGTCATAATCAATTGACTCAATAGGTATGTGTAATTTATAGCATATAAAGCGCAAGAACTTTCTTTGTATTTTTTCCAAACGATCTTTATAAATCTCATAATATGGAGACCAAATAGTACAACCATATTCTAGAATTGAACTTACAATGGGGTTTTCCCACATTTTTGGGAAGCAACGGAATTTGGTACCTTAGAGTGAGTTATCCAAAACGCATTTATTATTTCTTCTGAAAAACTCTTGGTTTTGTAGAAAAAAATTTTTAAAGTTGGAGTTCTACAAAAACGCTGAAAAAAATTTTTTAGCCAACTAACTTTACGAGAAAAGTAGCGAGTGGTGACCTTTTTCTCAGCCTCTTCCTAACTTCAGTTGAATTCTTAGCTGTCACTAAATGTCATTTCTGTTTAGTAAACAATCTGTTAAAAGTTGTATTTATTTTTTCTCGAGCTTTTTCTGCATCAAAATGAAAAAGTGCGTTTTCCTCGGATGTGAAAATAAATAAATGTCAGAATGGGGCTTTCCCATAAAAAAAAAGTTACCTTTTTTTTGGAATATACAGAAACATAAAGGTCCAAGAAATCCATCTAAAAACTTTTTTCCCCAAAAAATTTTGGTTTTCTATGTGAAAAATAATGTTTTTAATCGTCGATTCAGTGGCCTTACGATTTTTCAAAACGAATATAGGTGACGTCATAATCAATACAGGTGACGTCATTTTTGGCTGGTCCATTGTAATTTGTCAAGTGCAGTTTTTATTTGGACCACTGGGTTGCGAACTGCGGCCTGCGGCTAACTTTAAGTCATACTGTCAATTCGTTTTTTTGTGTTTTGCTTTTTTGGTTGTGATTCTTTTGAAGTTAATTTATAAAATTATAAACATTTAGTAGTGCGGAAGTTTATATTGTCGTTTAGAAAGCCTACAAGTAATATACAACTATATATGTAGTGAATGTTATTACAAACAGTACGGTTCCTATCCACCATAGCCCTAGCTGCTAAGAAAATTTAAGCTGGGTTTATAAGCTTAATTCGGAGACAAGAAGAATAAGAACTTTTGATTGCGATTTTTAACAGAGTGTGCGCATACAAATTTTGATATTTGGTAAGTTTTTTTAAGTAATTTTATATAAGGGAGTGTCTATAAAGAGCCGACAATTCGGCTGAATAGACGTGAGTGTAAAGAGCCGACAATAATTATTTATTATGTGTTTCATATTTTCATATTTTTTTAAACTAAATTAACCCAACCTAACCTAAACAGACTCAAACCAACTTATTAAAAGCCAAAACAACCCAAACATTTTTTTTATGCCAAAAAAAGATGTAGGGGTTGTAGTGTGTTTTTTTGGGCTGTTTTGGCTTTGAATAAGTTGGTTTGTTTAGGTTAGGTTGGGTGAATTTAGTTGGTTTGAGTCTGTTTAGGTTGGGTTAATTTAGTTTAAAGTGTGTTTTTTTTGGGGTGTTTTGGCTTTTAATAAGTTGGATTGAGTCTGTTTAGGTTAGGTTGGGTTAATTTAGTTTGAAAAAAAACGAAAATATGAAAAACACATAATAAATTGTCGGCTCTTTAGACACTCTCTTTATATAAAGCCGCTTTCTGATGCATCGTCAAAAACCACCATAAAAACTCAACCCCAGATCCAAGAATTTTCATGCTTGCTACATGTCTATTAGAAGACAGAATTTTCTCCTAAAATCTATATCTTTTGATAGCTTTTCTTATTTGCTTGCAAAAGTGTAGATTCATACTAGTAACATTATAAAAACTTCGTTCTGCTATTGTTTAAAATCTGTATATTGGTACAGCCAACGGGTGAAATGATCCCATATTTTGTACGTCTCCTGTAAAAAGTGTCCATATTCCAGTTCCTCCTGGGTTTAGGATAAAATGAAACTAATAATATAGGAAGCCTGCAAGTGCTAAAATATAGTTCCTGCCAAATATTTTGTGCACTTGCTGGATTGGTTCACCCCTTGGGTACAGCCATGATGGTATTTTCAGACTTCAAATATAGCTATCTATTCTAAAGCGATAATATTCTGTTCTTTTAATTTTTTTGCACTTATTTTAAAGGTTTCAATATTTATATTAAAAAAAGTATTGATAAAAAGATTTTTAAAGAGAGCTGTAGGTAAGTAGTTTTTTAACTTTTTGAATTTTGTTAAGATTTTTTCTTGATTTTTTTTTAGAGAATATGGCTCAGAATATGGAGAAGGGATTTGTGAAGGGTGATTCTAACAACTTACCCAAAGTGGATCATGAGATGATTAATTTATATTATTTGGATAATATGGATTTCTTTAGCGCTGAGATGAAGAATGTTAAGACTGGAAGTGAGTATGGTTTAACTGCGCACATTAAAAATCCAAATTGTGTCAAAATATATGAGTAAGACTGTTAAACATTTATTATAAAAACCTTGTCAAGTGACTTGAAATATGATTTTTGGACACCCTGTACATATTTTTTTAAATTTAACTTTTTTTTCCCCGATTACAAAAATTCAAACCTTGTTACTTTTTTATGCCAAGTAAGAAAAAGCAAGGTAACTTTTTGAGAAAGGACCTCAGCACAAGTAATTTAATTTATTTATTTATATTTATAGGGAACAGAAACCCCATTAAAATCAATACCTTCTCAAAAGAAAAAAATTTTACATAGTCAACACTGAATACTAATTAATAAATAAAGACATGAAATATAGTATAGTAGGAGTTATAGTATGAACAATGCAAAATATTTGAAAACAGACACACAACAGTATAAAATTTAACTAAAAAAAATATTTAGTCTGGTAAGATTCTTTTTGTTAGTCTTTTTAAGGAGTTAACAGATACATTAAAAACATTAATAACTGGTTACTGAGTTAAGCAATAAAGTTCTTTCAATAAATTATTTTTTTGTCCATAATCAGTTGTATGAAAAGTAATGTGAAAAGTATGATGATGTCTAACAGTCAGTTAGACCGTTAATTAATTTATGCATCAAACAAATGTCAGTAATTTTTTATGCCTCTCTAAACTATCAAGATTGAGCTAAATTCTGACATGATGATAATTTAGTGCCACATTACCATCAAATTTCTTTACTAACACATTAGGCTTATGACAGTAAAGTTTTTTCAGAAAAATGCAATGTTAATTTCAAGGTTAATTTATATACTTAGCAAAAGCTAGTTTAAAAAAAATACAAAAGAATGTCAATAAAGTAAAAAACTAAACTAAAAATAAATATTTAAAATTAGGATTTTGGGTTTAATAAAACCTGATGACTAGCTTATTAAATCATTCAAGTATCTTTCAAAGAAAATCCCAAACATTTAATTAAAATGACTTTTAAAACAAAACATTATATAATAGTCAATTAATTTGTTGTGAAGAGGGTGGAATTGTAGCAGCTAGCAATTACATTTACGTTGAAGTCAGATCTGTAGTTCTTGAAATATTCAAGGAAAATAAAATATACTTTTAGCAGCTAGCAACACACGGTTTTAATATTTAGATGGATAATTACAGTTCCAACAAAAACTATATCAGATTTGTAGTTTTTCAGATATTCAAGGAAATATTGGACTCAACAGGATTTCTTACTAGTTTTGACCAAGGTTTTGACCAACTTATTAAAAGCAAAATATAAATGACAGTAAATAAGTAATTTATTACAGTTACTATATTTTAAACATCCTGGATTTTTTTGTAACAGTGAAAAGCTGCAAAATGTGAAGATAATAAAAAAGTCATTTGTAGGTACACCTAAAATTTTGCTATAAAATTTAAAACAAAATGTTAGAAAAGCTTTATCAGAAATAATTAACCACAGCTGTAAAATCTGGGAAAACTATTTTGAGGTATATAACTAAGACAGATTTGTAAAAATATAAAAAAAAATTGTATTTTTTTTATCTTATATTTTTAATCTCAAAGAATTTCCAAATTTAATTCATGTTATGAAAAATATCATAGCATGAAAAATTAACAGCTAATGAAGTGTCACCACATGCCATTCAGTGCATTACAAAAAAAATATGATTTCTAAACTTTTGCCATACCTAGAGGACTCATGGTATGTAAACTGGACAAATGAAGTTTTGTCTATCTATCAGTTATTCTCGTGTCATATGAGAGTTGCAATTCTACGTGTATATGAAATTATTTTTACTTTGTTTGTACCTTAAAAATGTACATGGTCTGGTTGATTTGGTGTTAAAAGTGAGATGATTGAAGGCTTAAGTGTTATTGTTTATTTTAGAGTTACGAAGGAGGTCTATGGTGACAAGTTAAGAGAGAAGGAGATGTTTGCACAGTCAAGGCGAAAATAACTCCAGAGCACAGAGTAAGAAATACTCCTTATACTGTGGAAATTTCTGTTAATGAGAAGGAGGAAAAAGTGCTGCATTCTGAGTGCAAAGATTGTTCTGCTTCTGCAGGTAGTTTTAAAAACTTGAAACTATACACATTTTACATTACATTTAAAAAAAAATATTTGGTTAATCTCTTTTTAAAGTCTTCTTAAAATTACTTAATAATTGTTATTATTTACATTTTTTGAGAAAAAGAGGTAAAATTATAACTTTCAGAATAGCAGCTGGCACTATTTTGCAATTACACCTGGTAGGAAAATTATATCTTTAAGGTATCCAAACTTACAGAATATTAGGCGCTGCTCTTTTTTTTGTACATATCTGGGGTGGAAAATCCAAGTAAAACTGCTTTAAATTTTTTAAAAGTTGACCTTTATGCATAGAGTTTTTAGAGCATACCAACACAAAAAGTTACGTTTGTTAGGACAAAATGAGGAGCTATGAACATTGGAATAATTTTTTTAGACATTAAAAGGTTGTATCCCCAAACCATCTCCGAGACTTGTTTAATTATCAAATTTCGGCGTCATTTTACATTTCTCTGGTGGGGGGCATTCCTAACTTCAAAAAAAAAATATGTGCGAAAAAAAAACACTTTATTTATACCAAAATAACTCAAATAAACATGAAAGACCTAAATACAAAATTTCTTAATTGGTGCCTGCCTGTCTGTCTGGACAACGATGACTGAAAAGCCACTAAAGTTAACCGATTTTGATGAAATTTGGCACAAAAATCCTTTGGACCCAAAGAATGAGCTGATTAGTTTTTGATGGGGATGAGGGTTGTAAAGAGGGTAAGAAACGGGGTTGAAAATCATAACCCACAAACCGTATCAGCTAGCAACACACATACAGTTTTCACATTAAAAGAAATAATTATATTTTCAACAAAAATTAGCAGATCAGTAATTTTGGAGATATTGAAGAAAAATAAAATTTATACATGCCTGCTGGTGCCATGTTTTAAAAAATATTTTTCTGGTATTTTCTAACTATGATGTATTTTTTGTACCAGTTTCTGTTAAGCTAGGAACACACAATGCAAATTTAGTTTTCACAAGATAAAAAAAGACGCAAGCAGAATGTGTCTCCTTTTAACCTGTTATTAGAAAATTGTTAACTGTTTTTAACTTTTCTTTTTTGATACTTACAGGGGGCTGCAAGCATGCCATTGCTGTCCTTTTTTGGCTTCACAGAAGAAGTGAAGAACCAGCCTGCACCTCTACAATGATGTTGGAAATGCTAAAATGGATTTGCAGTCACTTAAACGAAGACGTGCCAGCCCTCGGACCAAAAAGTCATAATTATGTGTCTCAATTGATGTAAATCTGCGCAGATAACAAAGGGGTAATATATACCATTTTGCGATCTGAAGACAAGTACACCTATATCGATGTATACCAGCTCTGGTTCAAGTTTAAAACTGCAGAGAAAATGGACCAAATGGAATGTTGACAGGTTCATTAATTACATGCGGTCAAATATGAGCGATTCCTTGTGTGTCGAAGCTGAAACGGATACTCGACTTCAAGCCAATTCTCCATTATGGCACAGCTTGCGATTTGGCAGAATAACGTTAACTGAGGCTATTTTTGGCGCTTGTAAACACCTGGGCACTGAGGCAGTGGAGAGGGGGAAAAAGTTAAAGATGATGTCTTGAAGGAAACTCAAAAAATTAAAATTTCAAAATCAGGCTTGTACCTGAGAAGCCAATACCCATGTTTTGGTGTGGTGTCTTTTTGTTACATTAGTGGAGAGCTGCTAAACCGATTTTTATAAAAAATTTACAAAATATCTTTGGCATCAAGCAATGAGTTTTTAATGGTCGTGGGAGGTTGGAAAGAGGGTTGAACTTCTAAAAACATCCTTACTTACTGTAGCTGCTAGCTAGAGATATTCAAGAAAAGGTTCTTTGGGCGATATATGTGTCTGCTAAAGCACTTTAAAAAAATCCGTGTTTGTTTAATTAATATCTGCGTTTTTTTTTTTGTTTTTTAATGTTTATATTTTTTTAAAGTCTCATTCGTTACTTAAATATCTGGTCATAAAACAAAAATTTAATCTCAAAGTGCCATAAAAAATGTAGATATCTCAAAACGCGCATACTTACAGTAATACCAAAAATATAGTTACTACCTAAACTAATGCAAAACATTGAGTTGTTTAATAAAACGCGGAAATTATTTATAAAACATGGATTTTTTTTTGTGAAAATCACAAAAATATATGATAAACTCCAAAAAATGTTGTCAGCCTGAATTTTTTTATCTCTGTAGAAACTTCAAAGTGATAGATCACAAATGAACCCCAAAGTGAAGTACCGTTTTTTATCAAATCTTGAAGTGTTCTATGTGAAACATTGTTTTTCGCCAATTTGAATAACATTTTTTGTTTCATGTAAACCATTTATAATGTACAGGGTAAATCAGATATCGTGATTAAAATTTAAAACCTGCTATTAATATATTTATAGTTTGATGACCCAAGTACTCAGATTGCTAAAAAATCAATGAGCATAACTACTAAAGACTTAAAATAAGTGTTATAAAACACTTTTATGAAATTTTCGTTATGATTTCTGTATTGTGTATTTTGACTATGACAATATACTAAAATTTTATACAAATTGGTGGAGCACAATTTTTTACAGAGGAGTCTTATGACAGGACTATCAAAAACTTAAAAAAACTGTTAAGAGATAAAACCTCAATGTAAGGTACCGCCAAATAAATTATAGGTTTTTGGTATTGCTAAAAAGGTCTTTTGACAAAGATTTTGAAAGAAAAAAAATCTTCACTGATTGATGTTAATACATTGTTTTGATTCCCTGTACAAATCTTGGCATAATAAGAACCGAAGACAGGCTGTTAGGATAAAAAATTGTCTCTGAAGAGATATTAGTGAAGTCTGGAGTACCACAAGGGGACCTATGTCTACAATTCTTTTCATTTGTTTTATTAATGATATTTCAGACTGTTTCTGTTGCTGTCTAATCCTTCTATATGCAGACGATTAAAAGATTTTTAGAATTGTTAAAGATTTTAGGGATTGTGAAAGAGTGCAGAATGATCTCAACACTTTTTCACAAAATTTAAAGACTTAAGGGTATTATTTGACCCAAGCTTAAGCTTTAAAAATCACTATAACTTTATCTGTAACCAAGCTTTTAAACTACTGGGTTTCTTAAAAAGGAGCCTATCTGAATTTAAAAATATAATCTGTTTTAAAAATGTTTATTGTTCTCTTGTTAGATCAATATTAGAATATTGTAGTTCCATATGGTCCCCATTCTATAAATGTCATGTAGAAAATCTGGAAAGGGTATTGAAGAAATTCTTATGTTTTGTAGCTTTTAAACTTAAAATTCTATCTGGGGAAATAGTTTATTGTGATGTTTTAAAATTTCTAAAGGTCACAACTCTTGAAAACCGTCGAGTAATGTCTTGATCTAGCTTTTATTTTCAAGATTTGAAATGCAATGTTTGATTCTCGTCAATTAATACATAGAATTGGCTTAAGGGTTCCACAGCGGAGTACAAGAAATAGGAATATTTTTAACTTAGAATATTATAATACAAATTACAACCTTAATAGACCTATACGAAGAATGTGTAGCTCTGCTAATAATTTGGATATTTTTTTCCACCTCTCTGGATTCCTTCAGATATAAAATTAAAGTTTTGTATATTTAGAATAATAAAAAATTGTATAATTAAAATAGTACATTTATTTATTTTGTTTTATTAATAATTTACTATTTTCTTGTGTATCTAACACTCCTTTTGTTTAAATAGTACGTATTTTTGACCATATTATTTAATAAAACTATTTAACTTTAGTCTTGATATTTTTTTGTCCGCCTTTAAAAGCTTGAGTTTTAGGATACATAAAACATGGTAAATTTACAGTAGGTATATATTTATTTCTTACAAAACAAAAGAACAGGCAATGATTTTATTTCACTTCACTTATTAAAAATAAAAATTATATAAAACTATTGTAATATTAAAAATGACAATTTTTTCCATTGAAGGTCCCAAAATGAATCTTATTTACAGAACATGCTTCTAAAAAAAGATTGAAACAATTTCAGACAGTATAAAACCACTAGGCGCCCACCCCAAACATCATTTTGAATCACTCACAAATAGGCATCATTCCGCACTTGTACTTTATTATAAGTCATCTGATATGGGTTCGTCCTGGCGATGGCGTGTTAATATTTCCAATAGGAATATGCTCCTAAGGCAATTGAAACAAAAGAGAAATAAAAAAAAGAAGTTAAAAAAAACGCATCCAATTTTGAATTTCGTTTTTCCACCCAAGATTTTTTTCGGTTGAAAGTTATGAGAAAAAAGTCTTCTTGGGTGTTTGCCAGACATCTGTTATTTGACGGCTCATATGTCCTATCATATAAGATCCTCATAGAATTTCACTATTTTGACCTTTGGTACAATACATTAAAATACGGTTACATTTTACAAGTTTTTGTGCAGGGGGGAAAATAATGTCATTTTTAATATCATTTTTCACAAATTTTCGTCTGCAATGCATTAGTAACTTGATTTTCCCAACATCTAAAATTAAGACGAGATTCGACCCCAACCCAGTCCTTGGCAGGTAAACTAACCCAGAAGTTTTTGGTTTAAGAAAAATTTGGGAAGAAACATTGACTCTTGCTAATCAATGCATCTCTCTAAATTACTTGCTATGAACTTCTTAAACTACAAAAAAATTAACCCTGAGACAACAAATTTAAATATAAGTTTAAAAAAATTCCACTAAACTTGAAGAAAAAATATTAGAAAAAAAAATAACTTTAAGTGATTTACCATATTTTTTCACTCCCATCACTGGAGCTAAAAAAATTTTTTACAGAAGTTTTATACGTCCCTAGATTCCCATAAAGGTGGGGAGGACTGACCTTATCAGACTTTTCTATGTCATAAGTGGGAAGTTTGGCTCGGTCAATTTTAAATAAATCTTTTCTTTCCAGTTTTTAAGCAAATCAACAAAAGTCTTATTACAGAATGAGATATAAATTCCCAATGTCTATAGTGGAGTTAAATATAAATAAAAAAAAAGAGTTTTACCAACACAAAACTATTGGATTTTTGGCATCCTCCACTAGTTCTACCACTGACTGGTTTCAAACAAATTCCCACTATCCATAGTAGCCATCATTTCTCATCCTGTTATCTATAATGTTTTGCCGAGCATTTGTTCATGACTTGTTGGTTTGATCGTTCGTATTATTTGTCTATAAAACCTTATGGCGTACCGATGATCCCCAACAAGGGTGAAACACATGTTTGCATTTATTCTCCAAGTCACACCCGGTATGTATTCTTGTGGTACTCCGGTGTATTTTGTAAAGTTCATTGTTTTTGTTATCGATTCGTTATAGTTGAAGGGCCGACTGGTGGATGGACTGTGTCTGAAACCAGTGGTGGTTGGTAAAACTCTTTTTTATTTACTTTTTTATTTAAAAACTTTATTGCTATAAGAATAATGGGTTAAACAAGAAGTGAACTAAATTTTACTTGTCTTAACAGATTGTATGAGGGTTATTTTACGCGAGAACCATCAAAGGTAAACCTATATTTTTTTACATGATCATGAAATATTTTTTTGTAAAGAAAAATTTTTCCTTTGGGTGGCGATGTCTCTAATGGGGTTGTATTTGAATTTCAGCTGTGATCTTCACACACTTGCGCCCAGCCGTGGATAATTTTTTCAGCTTTAGTGCCTCTAGAGTCACAATTTTCTTCTTGGTCACAAAGGGAAGGGCAAAAATATCTTAAATTTCCAGGGGAATTCTGACATTTATTTATTTTCACATCCGCGGAAAACGCACTTTTTCATTTTGATGCAGAAAAAGCTCGAGAAAAAATAAATACAACTTTTAACAGATTGTTTACTAAACAGAAATGACATTTAGTGACAGCTAAGCATTAAACTGAAGTTAGGAAGAGGCTGAGAAAAAGGTCACCACTCGCTACTTTTCTCGTAAAGTTAGTTGGCTAAAAAATTTTTTTGAGCGTTTTTGTAGAACTCCAACTTTAAAAATTTTTTTCTACAAAACCAAGAGTTTTTCAGAAGAAATAATAAATGCGTTTTGGATAACTCACTCTAAGGTACCAAATTCCGTTGCTTCCCAAAAATGTGGGAAAACCCCATTCCCCTGGAAATTTAAGATATTTTTGCCCTTCCCTTTGTGACCAAGAAGAAAATTGTGGCTCTAGAGGCACTAAAGCTGAAAAAATTAACCACGGTTGGGCGCAATAGTGTGTGAAGATCACAGCTGAAATTCAAATACAACCCCATTAGAGACATCGCCACCCAAAGGAAAATTTTTTCTTTACAAAAAAATATTTCATGATCATGTAAAAAAATATAGGTTTACCTTTGATGGTTCTCGCGTAAAATAACCCCCGTACAATCTGTTAAGACAAGTAAAATTTAGTTCACTTCTTGTTTAACCCATTATTCTTATAGCAATAAAGTTTTTAAATAAAAAAGAGTTTTACCAACCACCACTGGTTTCAGACACAGTCCATCCACCAGTCGGCCATTCAACTATAACGAATCGATAACAAAAACAATGAACTTTACAAAATACACCGGAGTACCAAAAGAATACATACCGGGTGCGACTTGGAGAATAAACGCAAACATGTGTTTCACCCTTGTTGGGGATCATCAGTACGCCATAAAGTTTTATAGACAAATAATACGAACGATCAAATCAACAAGTCATGAACAAATGCTCGGCAAAACATTATAGATAACAGGATGAGAAATGATGGCTACTATGGATAGTGGGAATTTGTTTGAAACCAGTCAGTGGTAGAACTAGTGGAGGAAGTCAAAAATCCAATAGTTTTGTGTTGGTAAAACTCTTTTTTTTATTTATATTTAGCTCCACTATAGACATTGGGAATTTATATCTCATTCTGTAATAAGACTTTTGTTGATTTGCTTAAAAACTGGAAAGAAAAGATTTATTTAAAATTGACCGAGCCAAACTTCCCACTTATGACATAGAAAAGTCTGATAAGGTCAGTCCTCCCCACCTTTATGGGAATCTAGGGACGTATAAAACTTCTGTAAAACTTTTTTTTAGCTCCAGTGATGGGAGTAAAAAAATATGGTAAATCACTTCAAGTTATTTTTTTCTAATATTTTTTCTTCAAGTTTAGTGGAATTTTTTTAAACTTATATTTAAATTTATTGCCTCAGGGTTAATTTTTTTGAAGTTTAAGAAGTTCATAGCAAGTAATTTAGAGAGATGCATTGATTAGCAAGAGTCAATGTTTCTTCCCAAATTTTTCTTAAACCAAAAACTTCTGGGTTAGTTTACCTGCCAAGGACTGGGTTGGGGTCGAATCTCGTCTTAATTTTAGATGTTGGGAAAATCAAGTTACTAATGCATTGCAGACGAAAATTTGTGAAAAATGATATTAAAAATGACATTATTTTCACATTTGTTAATGCCATTATAGAGCCACAAGCAAAATTTTTGAAAGAACCCCTGCACAAAAACTTATAAAACGTAACCGTATTTTAATGTATTGCCAAAGGTCAAAATAGTGAAATTCCATGAGGATCTTATATGATAGGACATATGAGCCGTCAAATAACAGATGTCTGGCAAACACCCAAGAAGACTTTTTTCTCATAACTTTCAACCGAAAAAAATCTTGGGTGGAAAAACGAAATTCAAAATTGGATGCGTTTTTTTTAACTTCTTTTTTTTATTTCTCTTTTGTTTTAATTGCCTTAGGAGCATATTCCTATTGGAAATATTAACACGCCATCGCCAGGACGAACCCATATAAGATGACTTATAATAAAGTACAAGTGCGGAATGATGCCTATTTGTGAGTGATTCAAAATGATGTTTGGGGTGGGCGCCTAGTGGTTTTATACTGTCTGAATCATTTTTAATATTACAATAGTTTTATATAATTTTTATTTTTAATAAGTGAAGTGAAATAAAATCATTGCCTGTTCTTTTGTTTTGTAAGAAATAAATATACCTACTGTAGAGCGTTTACCATGTTTTATGTATTCTAAAACTCAAGCTTTTAAAGGCGGACAAAAAAATATCAAGACTAAAGTTAAATAGTTTTATTAAATAATATGGTCAAAAATACGTACTATTTAAACAAAAGGAGTGTTAGATACACAAGAAAATAGTAAATTATTAATAAAACAAAATAAATAAATGTACTATTTTAATTATACAATTTTTTATTATTCTAAATATACAAAACTTTAATTTTATATCTGAAGGAATCCAGAGAGGTGGAAAAAAATATACACATTATTAGCAGAGCTACACATTCTTCATATAGGTCTATTAAGGTTGTAATTTGTATTATAATATTCTAAGTTAAAAATATTCCTATTTCTTGTACTCCGCCGTGGAACCCTTAAGCCAATTCTATGTATTAATTGAGGAGAATCAAACATTGCATTTAAAATCTTGAAAAGAAAAGCTAGATCAAGACATTACTCGACGGTTTTCAAGAGTTGTGACCTTTAGTAATTTAAAACATCACAATAAACTATTTCCCCAGATGGAATTTTAAGTTTAAAAGCTACAAAACGTAAGAATTTCTTCAATACCCTTTCCAGATTTTCTACATGACATTTATAGAATGGGGACCATATTGAACTACAATATTCTAATATTGATCTAACAAGAGAACAATAAACATTTTTAAAACAGATTATATTGTTAAATTCAGATAGGCTCCTTTTTAAGAAACCCAGTAGTTTAAAAGCTTTGTTACAGATAAAGTTATAGTGATTTTTAAAGCTTAAGGTTGGGTCAAATAATACCCTTAAGTCTTTAAATTTTGTAAAAAAGTGTTGAGATCATTCTGCACTCTTTCACAATCCCGAAAATCTTTAACAATTCTAAAAATGTTTTAATCGTCTGCATATAGAAGGATTACACAGCTACAGAAACAGTCTGAAATATCATTAATAAAACAAATGAAAAGAATTGTAGACATAGGTCCCCTTGTGGTACTCCAGACTTTACTAATATCTCTTCAGAGAGACAATTTTTTATCCTACCAGCCTGTCTTCAGTTCTTATTATGCCAAGATTTGTACAGGGAATCAAAACAATGTATTAACATCAATCAGTGAAGATTTTTTTTCTTTCAAAATCTTTGTCAAAAGACCTTTTTAGCAATACCAAAAACCTATAATTTATTTGGCGGTACCTTACATTGAGGTTTTATCTCTTAACAGTTTTTTAAAGTTTTTGATGGTCCTGTCATAAGACTCCTCTGTAAAAAATTGTGCTCCACCAATTTGGATACAATTTTAGTATGTTATTGTCATAGTCAAAATACACAATACAGAAATCATAATGAAAATTTCATAAAAGTGTTTTATAACACTTATTTTAAGTCTTTAATAGTTATGCTCATTGATTTTTTAGCAATCTCAGTACTTGGGTCATCAAACTATAAATATATTAATAGCAGGTTTTAAATTTGAATCATGATATCTGACTTACCCTGTACATTATAAATGGTTTACATGAAACAAAAAATTTTATTCAAATTGGCGAAAAACAATGTTTCACATAGAACACTGCAAGATTTGATAAAAAACGGTACTTCACTTTGGGGTCATTTGTGATCTATCACTTTGAAGTTTCTACAGAGATAAAAAAATTCAGGCTGACAACATTTTTTGGAGTTTATCATATATTTTTGTGATTTTCACAAAAAAAAAATTCATGTTTTATAAATAATTTCCGCGTTTTATTAAACAACTCAATGTTTTGCATTAGTTTAGGTAGTAACTATATTTTTGGTATTACTGTAAGTATGCGCGTTTTGAGATATCTACATTTTTTATGGCACTTTGAGATTAAATTTTTGTTTTATGACCAGATATTTAAGTAACGAATGAGACTTTAAAACAATATAAACATTAAAAAAACAAAAAAAACCCGCAGATATTAATTAAACAAACACGGATTTTTTAAAGTGCTTTAGCAGACATATATCGCCCAAAGAACCTTTTCTTGAATATCTCTAGCTAGCAGCTACAGTAAGTAAGGATGTTTTTAGAAGTTCAACCCTCTTTCCAACCTCCCACGACCATTAAAAACTCATTGCTTGATGCCAAAGATATTTTGTAAAATTTTTTTATAAAAATCGGTTTAGCAGCTCTCCACTAATGTAACAAAAAGACACCACACCAAAACATGGGTATTGGCTTCTCAGGTACAAGCCTGATTTTGAAATTTTAATTTTTTGAATTTCCTTTAAGACTTCATCTTTAAATTTTTCCCCCTCTCCACTGCCTCAGTGCCCAGGTGTTTAGAAGCGCCAAAAATAGCCTCAGTTAACGTTATTCTGCCAAATCGCAAGCTGTGCCATAATGGAGAATTGGCTTGAAGTCGAGTATCCGTTTCAGCTTCGACACACAAGGAATCGCTCATATTTGACCGCATGTAATTAATGAACCTGTCAACATTCCATTTGGTCCATTTTCTCTGCAGTTTTAAACTTGAACCAGAGCTGGTATACATCGATATAGGTGTACTTGTCTTCAGATCGCAAAAGGGTATATATTACCCCTTTGTTATCTGCGCAGATTTACATCAATTGAGACACATAATTATGACTTTTTGGTCCGAGGGCTGGCACGTCTTCGTTTAAGTGACTTCAAATCCATTTTGGCATTTCCAACATCATTGTAGAGGTGCAGGCTGGTTCTTCACTTCTTCTGTGAAGCCAAAAAAGGACAGCAATGGCATGCTTGCAGCCCCCTGTAAGTATCAAAAAAGAAAAGTTAAAAACAGTTAACAATTTTCTAATAACAGGTTAAAAGGAGACACATCTGCTTGCGTCTTTTTTTATCTTGTGAAAACTAAATTTGCATTGTGTGTTCCTAGCTTAACAGAAACTGGTACAAAAAATACATCATAGTTAGAAAATACCTGAAAAATATTTTTTAAAACATGGCACCAGCAGGCATGTATAAATTTTATTTTTCTTCAATATCTCAAAAATTACTGATCTGCTAATTTTTGTTGAAAATATAATTATTTCTTTTAATGTGAAAACTGTATGTGTGTTGCTAGCTGATACGGTTTGTGAGTTATGATTTTCAACCCCCTTTCTTACCCTCTTTACAACCCTCACCTCCATCAAAAACTAATCAGCTCATTCTTTGGTTCCAAAGGATTTTTGTGCCAAATTTCATCAAAATCGGTTAACTTTAGTGGCTTTTCAGTCATCGTTGCCCAGACAGACAGGCAGGCACCAATTAAGAAATTTTGTATTTAGGTCTTTCATGTTTATTCGAGTTATTTTGGTATAAATAAAGTGTTTTTTTTTCGCTCATATTTTTGTTTTTGAAGTTAGGAATGCCCCCCACCAGAGAAATGTGAAATGACGCCGAAATTTGATAATTAAACAAGTCTCGGAGATGGTTTGGGGATACAACCTTTTAATGTCTAAAAAAATTATTCCAATGTTCATAGCTCCTCATTTTGTCCTAACAAACGTAACTTTTTGTGTTGGTATGCTCTAAAAACTCTATGCATAAAGGTCAACTTTTAAAAAATTTAAAGCAGTTTTACTTGGATTTTCCACCCCAGATATGTACAAAAAAAAGAGCAGCGCCTAATATTCTGTAAGTTTGGATACCTTAAAGATATAATTTTCCTACCAGGTGTAATTGCAAAACAGTGGCAGCTGCTATTCTGTAAGTTATAATTTTACCTCTTTTTCTCAAAACATGTAAATAATAACAATTAATAAGTAATTTTAAGAAGACTTTAAAAAGAGATTAACCAATTTTTTTTTTTTAAATGTAATGTAAAATGTGTATAGTTTCAAAAGTTTTTAAAACTACCTGCAGAAGCAGAACAATCTTTGCACTCAGGATACAGCACTTTTTCCTCCTTCTCATTAACAGAAATTTCCACAGTATAAGGAGTATTTCTTACTCTGTGCTCCAGAGTTATTTTCGCCTTGACTGTACAAACATCTCCTTCTCTCTTAACTTGTCACCATAGACCTCCTTCGTAACTCTAAAATAAACAATAACACTTAAGCCTTGAATCATCTCACTTTTAACACCAAATCAACCAGACCATGTACATTTTTAAGGTACAAACAAAGTAAAAATAATTTCATATACACGTAGAATTGCAACTCTCATATGGCACGAGAATAACTGATAGATAGACAAAACTTCATATGTCCAGTTTACATACCATGAGTCCTCTAGGTATGGCAAAAGTTTATAAATCATATTTTTTTTGTAATGCACTGAATGGCATGTGGTGACACTTCATTAGCTGTTAATTTTTCATGCTATGATATTTTTCATAACATGAATTAAATTTGGAACTTCTTTGAGATTAAAAATATAAGATAAAAAAAATACATTTTTTTAAATATTTTTACAAATCTTGAGACAAATCTGTCTTAGTTATATACCTCAAAATAGTTTTCCCAGATTTTACAGCTGTGGTTAATTATTTCTGATAAAGCTTTTCTAACATTTTGTTTTAAATTTTATAGCAAAATTTTAGGTGTACCTACAAATTACTTTTTTATTATCTTCACATTTTGCAGCTTTTTACTGTTACAAAAAAATCCAGGATGTTTAAAATATAGTAACTGTAATAAATTACTTATTTACTGTCATTTATATTTTGCTTTTAATAAGTTGGTCAAAACTAGTAAGAAATCCTGTTGAGTCCAATATTTCCTTGAATATCTGAAAAACTACAAATCTGATATAGTTTTTGTTGGAACTGTAATTATCCATCTAAATATTAAAACCGTGTGTTGCTAGCTGCTAAAAGTATATTTTATTTTCCTTGAATATTTCAAGAACTACAGATCTGACTTCAACGTAAATGTAATTGCTAGCTGCTACAATTCCACCCTCTTCACAACAAATTAATTGACTATTACATAATGTTTTGTTTTAAAAGTCATTTTAATTAAATGTTTGGGATTTTCTTTGAAAGATACTTGAATGATTTAATAAGCTAGTCATCAGGTTTTATTAAACCCAAAATCCTAATTTTAAATATTTATTTTTAGTTTAGTTTTTTACTTTATTGACATTCTTTTGTATTTTTTTAAAACTAGCTTTTGCTAAGTATATAAATTAACCTCGAAATTAACATTGCATTTTTCTGAAAAAACTTTACCGTCATAAGCCTAATGTGTTAGTAAAGAAATTTGATGGTAATGTAGCACTAAATTATCATCATGTCAGAATTCAGCTCAATCTTGATAGTTTAGAGAGGCATACAAAATTACTGACATTTGTTTGATGCATAAATTAATTAACGGTCTAACTGACTGTTAGACATCATCATACTTTTCACATTACTTTTCATACAACTGACTATAGACAAAAAAATAATTTATTGAAAGAAATTTATTGCTTAGCTCAGTAACCAGTTATTAATGTTTTTAATGTATCTGTTAACTCCTTAAAAAGACTAACAAAAAGAATCTTACCAGACTAAATATTTTTTTTAGTTAAATTTTATACTGTTGTGTGTCTGTTTTCAAATATTTCGCATTGTTCATACTATAATTCCTACTATACTATATTTCATGTCTTTATTTATTAATTAGTATTCAGTGTTGACGATGTAAAATTTTTTTCTTTTGACAAGGTATTGATTTTAATGGGGTTTCTGTTCCCTATAAATATAAATAAATAAATTAAATTACTTGTGCTGAGGTCCTTTCTCAAAAAGTTACCTTGCTTCTTCTTACTGGCATAAAAAAGTAACAAGGTTTGTATTTTTGTAATCGGGGAAAAAAAAGTTAATTTAAAAAAATATGTACAGGGTGTCCAAAAATCATATTTCAAGTCACTTGACAAGGTTTTTATAACAAATGCTTAACAGTCTTACTCATATATTTTGACACAATTTGGATTTTTAATGTGCGCAGTTAAACCATACTCACTTTCCAGTCTTAACATTCTTCATCTCAGCGCTAAAGAAATCCATATTATCCAAATAATATAAATTAATCATCTCATGATCCACTTTGGGTAAGTTGTTAGAATCACCCTTCACAAATCCCTTCTCCATATTCTGAGCCATATTCTCTAAAAAAAAATCAAGAAAAAATCTTAACAAAATTCAAAAAGTTAAAAAACTACTTACCTACAGCTCTCTTTAAAAATCTTTTTATCAATGCTTTTTTTAATATAAATATTGAAACCTTTAAAATAAGTGGAAAAAAATTAAAAGAACAGAATATTATCGCTTTAGAATAGATAGCTATATTTGACGTCTGAAAATACCATCATGGCTGTACCCAAGGGGTGAACCAATCCAGCAAGTGCACAAAATATTTGGCAGGAACTATATTTTAGCACTTGCAGGCCTCCTATATTATGAGTTTCATTTTATCCTAAACCCAGGAGGAACTGGAATATGGACACTTTTTCCAGGAGACGTACAAAATATGGGATCATTTCACCCGTTGGCTGTACCAATATACAGATTTTAAACAATAGCAGAACGAAGTTTTTATAATGTTACTAGTATGAATCTACACTTTTGCAAGCAAATAAGAAAAGCTATCAAAAGATATAGATTTTAGGAGAAAATTCTGTCTTCTAATAGACATGTAGCAAGCATGAAAATTGTTGGATCTGAGGTTGAGTTTTTATGGTGGTTTTTGACGATGCGTCAGAAAGCGGCTTTATATAAAGAGAGTGTCTAAAGAGCCGACAATTTATTATGTGTTTTTCATATTTTCGTTTTTTTTCAAACTAAATTAACCCAACCTAACCTAAACAGACTCAATCCAACTTATTCAAAGCCAAAACAACCCAAAAAAACACACTTTAAACTAAATTAACCCAACCTAAACAGACTTAAACCAACTAAATTCACCCAACCTAACTTATTCAAAGCCAAAACAGCCCAAAAAAACACACTACAACCCCTACATCTTTTTTTGGCATAAAAAAAATGTTTGGGTTGTTTTGGCTTTTAATAAGTTGGTTTGAGTGTGTTTAGGTTAGGTTGGGTTAATTTAGTTTAAAAAAATATGAAATATGAAACACATAATAAATAGTTATTGTCGGCTCTTTACCCTCACGACTATTCAGCCGAATTGTCGGCTCTTTATAGACACTACCTTATATAAAATTACTTAAAAAAACTTACCAAATATCAAAATTTGTATGCGCACACTCTGTTAAAAATCGCAATCAAAAGTTCTTATTCTTCTTGTCTCCGAATTAAGCTTATAAACCCAGCTTAAATTTTCTTAGCAGCTAGGGCTATGGTGGACAGGAACCGTACTGTTTGTAATAACATTCACTACATATATAGTTGTATATTACTTGTAGGCTTTCTAAACGGCAAGCAAATATAAACTTCCGCACTACTAAATGTTTGTAATTTTATAAATTAACTTCAAAAGAATCACAACCAAAAAAGCAAAACACATAAAAAAACGAATTGACAGTATGACTTAAAGTTAGCCGCAGGCCGCAGTTCGCAACCCAGTGGTCCAAATAAAAACTGCACTTGACAAATTACAATGGACCAGCCAAAAATGACGTCACCTGTATTGATTATGACGTCACCTATATTCGTTTTGAAAAATCGTAAGGCCACTAAATCGACGATTAAAAACATTATTTTTCACATAGAAAACCAAAATTTTTTGGGGAAAATAGTTTTTAGATCGATTTCTTGGACCTTTATGTTTATGTATATTCCAAAAAAAAGGTAACTTTTTTTTTATGGGAAAGCCCCATTGCAAAGTAAGCATTTCTGAATATAAAAATGTTATTTACGTCTTTCAATGTTGTAAACAAAAATCCTAGCAATTTCATAGCTTTATTTGCACTAATATCTATGTGTTCAACAAAACTGAGTTTTCTATCAAAAAAGACACCCAAGTCATGCATGATAATTGGTTTAATTTTCTATAAAAAAATACAGTTTTACATTTGTCAACATTCAGGGATAAATTGTTATATTCACACCATGCTGAAAAATCATTCAACTCTTGTTGCAAAATATTTCAATCCTCCAAACTCCTTATAATTCTAAAGAATTTTAGATCATCAGCAAGAAGTACAAAGTTACATTTTTCTAAAGCAGAAGATATATCACTTATAAATGCTTTAAATAAAAATGGAGATAAGTGCCGCCCTGGAGGACACATGACAAAACGTTAAACTCGGCGGAGATAGCATTCTCTATTTTTATTGCCTGACTTCTTTCAGTTAGATTAATCCGAAACCAGTTGAACGATGAGCCATGGATACCCATGACTTTAAGTTTATCAAGTATTAGTTTATGATCGACTCTGTCGAAAGCTTTGGAGAAATCGGTATAGATGACATCTGCTGATACCCATCCAAGTTTCTTCATATATCAAGATTTTGATGATTTACCTTTTGAAAACCCGTGTTGTTGTTTTATAATTTTCGAGTTTCGAAAATATGGTGCAATTTTATCTGACTATTGATTCAAACAATTTAGAAAATCAAGAAATTTTTAAAATACCCCTGCAGTTTTTAATGTTTGACTTATCTCCGCTCTTGAATATTGGGGTAACATAGCTTCCAAGCTGTCGGAAAATCTACTGGACAAGAAAAATTTACAGTTTTTTATAAAAATGACTGGTAAACCATCTGGGCCACAGGTTTTCGTGTAGTTTAATTATTTTTTCCTACGACCACATACGAAAATAATGGATTTCACATTGCATCCTTAGAAAACGTTAAATTTCACCCGTGTGCAGAAATTCTTTGCGCACATGTGCGGAAAAGTAGTGTCTTTTTATTGGTGCGAAATTGAAGACCAATTTTTACAAACATTAGTGCAATTCAACAGTGTTCGTAGGAAAGGTAGGATACACAACTCGATAGAAAGTAACCTTCTTAAACTCGCGTGTTGTTTTACTCGGCTAACGCCTCGTTCACAATATTCACGCTCGTGTGAAATTTGTCGCTCTCTTTTCTTGTTATGGAATATACTATTTCTTTGTTTTATTCCGATTGAAATTTCTTAGCTAGCTTTAAATTAAAATTAAAAAACCATCAATATTTTTTGTTTTATTTTAGAAAAAAATTTAGAACAAATGCCCAGATAAATCAAAATTAAAAGTTGGCAACCCTACAAGGTACTCTCTGTTTTTTAAAAATAAATCGATGAAGGCTCCATAGGAAAGCTTAAATCTTAATTGCAGCACTTTTCTTCTCTCCAGAAATATTCACAAAAGTGCATTTTTTCGCTCTAGTCGCTCTATCGCATAGTTAAAAATAAACAAAACAAAGGATTTTGATTAAAAGGCATTCACCAAACTGACAAGTTGAGCTTAATTGGTGGCAAAAAACTTCGATGAATGGTGGTCTTTGTTTTTATTTTCTATAAAGCGTTGTTAATGAGATATAAGCGCGTTCTTTTAGGGTGTCTCCACTCTAGGCCTATTTACTCAACTTTAATGCCTTATGTGTTATGGGTAACTATGAAAAAAGAACGCTTGAATGTACATTTTTTTTTTAGGTGAACACATTACACCAGTTGTAAAATTCGGAAAACCTTGCAAGGGCTCTCACGAGGAAAAAATCTGTGGCAGGCCGCTCGGTATGGATTTTGACAAGGATGGATTTTTGTATGCGGTAGACGCTTATTATGGGTTATTTAAGGTCAATGTACAGACAGGTAATTTTTAGTGTAATTTATCGAGTTCATAAATAAAAAAAATCGAATAGTTTGAAAAGTAATAATTCCTATTTTTGAATTTTACTCGAAAACCTGTTTAAAAAATAACTTCACAGACAGGATGATTCAAATTCGATGCTTTTCCCAAAACTAAAAAAAAGTTTACGTAGTCCGGGTAGTTCCGAAAATAGGCGCAAAAAACGAATTTTTCATTTTTAGTTTTTATGTATCCTTGCCATTACCCAAAAGAGCCGTACCATTATATCGTAATATTCGATTTTTAAACCGCATTTAAATCAAATTTAAATTTGATGTACACTTCCGGCCACATAAAATGCGTACAGCAGAAGTTAGCTGCAGGTCTTTTGAATTTAAGTTTTGCTAATTGCGTTGCTTATTGTAACTGAGTTTTACGTTTTCGAATTACAGGTTAGATCTTTTGACATTGTAAACACAAAAATAAGGTGACTGCCCAGACTTTACTGAAAGACTAATATACTAATGAATAAAACAATTTTTTAAAAATTATTCAACATTTTACTATAAAAACTTATTTTTAAAGCTCATTATGGACGAAACAAGACGACAATTGTGCAAATAAGAAAAAAGTATCAAGAAGAAGGAACTGTTTGGTGAAAGGAAGTCTTTGCAGACAACCAAAAATGTTCAAAATCAAAAAGAAATTATTAAAAAAACACTACGTAAATTAAAAAAAAAAACAAGAAAAGGTTTCTTCAGTAGCGTGTCATTGCCCCGTCAGCCTCGATAATGTTTGCCAGTCTTCGTGGCATGAAATCCGCTAAATTTTGAAATAAATTTGGATTTGAAACAATGACTTCGTCGTACCCCAATGAGCATTTTTGTCTATATAAAAGTTACAGCAAATAATATAAAACCTTCATAAAATAACCAAAAGTTATATTATTTAGTGTTGGTGATAATTTTATAACTCTAATATATCTCTTAAATGAGTAAAAAAGACTTGAAAAACAACTGTTCAACACCAGCTTATAAAAATTTATGGTACATAGTAATGGATAGAAAAACAACATAGAGATTTTATAAAACTTCCTTATGAGCCCTCAAGTATAGAGATTATTATAAAAAGGTTTTACAACTGTTCTAACAACACTACATAACAAATTAAAGGTTTTTATGGATTTAGAAATACAAATTTTCCATCTTTCTTCCCTTTGCTTGTTATGTATTATTCTTTTTCTTTTTACAATAAAAAAATTATAAAATGGTGTTTAGCAATCTTCTAAAATAAATAAAAATGAAAGTGAGATAAGCTAAAGCAGGAATATGAATATTTATAGACTGTAGTCAAATAAAAGCTGTTTTTCAAGTCATCCTACTCCGAAAATCAGCTGCGGTCCCGTGTGTACTGTATAGTTTTCGAATACACTCACGTAAATTTCATGGGCTCCAAAAATACTTGAGAAAATGGGAAAAAAAATATTCATTTAAATATCAGTTTTTTTTCATACACGTTTTTTTTCTTTCTGGGACAAATATTGAATTTTGTATGTTGTTCTTAACCCTAACAAGCAATATTTCGATTGAAACACATGTTGAAACCCCATAAATAACGTTTTTATTTAGGCCAAAAACCTATTTTTGTAATTCAAAATGGCCAAAATTTCCGACAATTCTATAAAAAAAACAATACAATTTACCTCGTCAACACTATTTTATGACCCTTTTAAAAAATGATGCTACTTGGAACAAAGGGCTGCAGATGGCGCAGTGTTGAACACTGATGGTCCGTTTCTGCGAGCTCAACATAGTTACCATTGTTCTCTTTTCCTAAATGCATTCCTGGAGAGATCCAGCATACTACACATACCAGGAAAAATACCCGCCTGCACACACTTCAAGCCCGCATAACTGTCAGAGGTAACTATCTCAATAATATAGTTAGATTGCAGGGTCGAAGGGTGTACAGGCGAGTATTTTCCGGGCTGTTCACATTTGCCGTCGACCAGCAGTATCAGCGTATGCGCTCGACGTTTCACGGTGCGTTTTTGCGACCTTAACACGGTTACTATATTGTTCTCTTTTTCTAAAACACGGTTCCCATCTATGCGTTTCTCATTCGTGGGTCCCCCGAATCAAAACACGTATCACGTGGTCTAAGCGAGATTTGCCTATACAAGTTCATGTCGGACCACGTGATGAGTTTCTTGAGTCAGGGTGACTGCGCATCGGCAACTATCTCAAGAAGATTTGGATCTCATTTCTCTCAGATTGATGTAATTAAAACAAGATAATAATGGTATGGTATCTCGCAAAAACGCGCCTTTTGATGTCGCAAAAACGCTCCTTTTCATTTCGCAAAAACGCGCCTTTTGATGTCACAAAATTAACCTTAAAAAATCTTGTTTGTTTTGTTATTATAATTGCAAAAATTGTTTTTTTTGTTCTAAAAAAGTTGAATTATAATCACTATATAAAGAAATTAATAACAACATTATAGAAAACACCTTATGGGCAAAAAAGGTTTATGAATGAGTTCATAAGAATATTACAGACACCAATTTATATAACTATTGTGTGTGAGTTCCCAAGTTTTTATAAGTTTCTCTCGAAATATTTTCAATCTTATCTTATATAAATTTGTTGTTGGTTAATTAAGTTTTATAAGTTGGTTGATAGCAACATTTTAAAAACCAATCTATTATATATCTTTAATTGATAGTTACTTACGGTTTTATAGGTGGGTTGACAGAAAGATTTCAAACACCAATTTATATCACTTTTGTCACTGATGACTTATATTTTTATAAATATGTTGGTGGAAACATTGTTAACACCAATTTATGTAACATTTGTTACAGATGACTTTAATTTTTATAAGGATGTCCGTGGAAATATTGTTAACGCCAGTTTTATGTTACTTTAGGGTACCATCAATTTAGAGCCTTCAATAAAACAAACATACAAACTCAATTCTTGTAGGAAACTTCTAAATACCCTAGGGTATCAATGGAACCCTCTTTATAATAATTATATAAATATCTGTCACCAGAAGTTTCTGAAAATGCTCATTGGGACCCTCTAACTATGAGCTCCCTCTTTATAATAATTATATAAATATCTGTCACCAGAAGTTTCTGAAAATGCTCATTGGGACCCTCTGACTATGAGCTCCATTAAGTGGTTGGAGTTTCAATATTCAATCGTTTTTTGCTATAAGGCTCCACACATTTTCCATGGGATTGCCGTCAGGAGTTTTTGCCCGCCATGGCAAAACCTCGATGTTGTTTTGCTGGTTATCCTGTTAATACACAAAATCTTCTGGATGAAGAATGGTTGCTTCTGGAAGCATAACATTTCTCATCATATCAACATAAACCTCAGCCGTAAATCTTCCATGGATTCTCAAAAGAGCCCCATGTCCTCCCCACACATTCACGGAAAATCTTCCAGCCCGGTCTTCGTTCCCAGCAATATATTTTTCGAGATAGCGTGTTCGTGGCGGGCCATATACCAAAATTTGTTTGCTGTCATTGTGGGACTGAAAGATTTTTTCATCCATGAAGACCACTTGTTGCCAAAATTCTTCTTCTTGTAGTGAATAGTTTAGTGCCAAAATTAACCTGGCTTGCTTCTTTTCCGCACTAAGTAAGATTTTCTTGGCAGCAAAGCGAAATCTAAACTAGAACGGCTTATCCGTCTGCGTGTTGTTCTTATGGATCCAGAAAAATGTCTGGGTCCTGCTGAGGCGTACTGACTTGGGTCAAGCCAGTGCCTCACCTTCGTCGAATAGTTCCTAATGAGCATTTTCAGAAACCTCTGGTGACAAACATTTATATAATTATTATAAAGAGGGTTCCATTAATGCCCTAGGGTATTTAGAGGTTTCCTACAGGAATTGAGTTTGTATATTTGTTTTATTAAAGGTTCTAAATTGATGGTACCCTAAGGTAACATAAAACTGGCGTTAACAAATGGTATATAAATTGGTGTTAACAATGTTTCCACCAACATATTTATAAAAATATAAGTCATCAGTGACAAAAGTTATATAAATTGGTTTTTGAAATCTTTCTGTTAACCCATCTATAAAACCATAAGTAACTATCAATTAAAGATATATAGATTGGTTTTTAAAATATTGCTATCAACTCACTTATAAAAACTTAATTAACCAACAACAAAGAGACACTTTTATATAAATTGGTGCCTGTAATATTCTTATGAACTCATTCATGTTTTTATTAATTTCTTTGTATAGTGGTTATAATGCCACTGTTTTTACAACAAAAAAACAATTTTAATTTATAACAAAACAATCAAGATTTTTTAGGTTAATTTTGTGACATCAAAAGGCTCGTTTATGCGACTTTAAAAGGTGCGTTTTTGCGACATTAGAAGGCGCGTTTTTGCGAGATACCATACCATCATTATCTGGTTTTAATTACATCAATCTGAGGAGAGACATAAGAGATCCAAATCTTCTTGAGATAGTTTTCGATGACAGATATCGGGATCGAATGCATTCTACACCCGGTTCCGACCAGCGTTACCCTGACTCAAAAAACTCATCACGTGGACCGATATGAACTTGTATAGGCAAATCTCGCTTAGACTACGTGATCCGTGTTTTGATTCGGGAAGCCCACGCATAAGAAACCCATAGATGGGAACCGGGTTTTAGAAAAAGAGAACAATACAGTAACCGTGTTAAGTTCGCAAAAATGCACCGTGAAACTTCGATTCACGGTGCATACAGTTCGCACGGCTGGTCGGCGGCAATTGTGAATACATCATCTTACGACGCGACGGAACGCAGCCTGGGGGGTCTGTTTCTGCGAGTTTGACATAGTCACTATTATCCTATTTTTCTAAATGCATTCGTCTGAGAAAGATCCAGCATACCAGGGAAATACCTGCCTGTACACCCTTCGACCCCGCAATCTAACTATCTTCTTGATATAGTTACCTCTGACAGTTATGCGGGGTTGAAGGGTGTGCAGGCGGGTATTTTTCCTGGTATGTGTAGTATGCTGGACCTCTCTCATACGAATACATTTAGGAAAAGAGAACAATGGTAACTATGTTAAGCTCGCAGAAACGGACCTTCAGTGTTCAACACTGCGCCATCTGCAGTCTTTTGTTTCAACTAGCATCATGTTTTAAAACGTTGATAAAAAAGTGTTGAAAGAGGTAAACAGTGGTATAATTGTATTGTTTTTTTTTATAGAATTGTCGTAAATTTTCACCATTTTAGATTCCAACAATAGGCTTTTGACCAAAATAAAAACGTTATTTATGGGGTTTCAACATGTGCTTTAATCGAAATATTGCTTGTTTAGTATTAAGAACAAAATACAAAATTCAATATTTCTCCCAGAAAGCAAAAAACATATGTGAATGTGTAAATAATACTTTTTAAATTAATTTTTTTTTCCCCCGTTTTCTCAAGTATTTTTGGAGCCCATGAAAATTTTGTGAGTGTATTCGAAAACTATACAGTACACACCGGACCGCAGCTGATTATCAGAGTAGGATGACTGGGAAAACAGCTTTTATTTAACCTATAGTATATAAATATTCATATTCCAGCTTCAACTTATCTCACTTCCATTTTAATTTATTTTAGAAGATTGGTAAACACCATTTTATAAATTTTTTATTTTAAAAAGAAAAAGAAAAAGAAAAAGAATAATACATAACAAGCAAAGGGAAGAAAGATGGAAAATTTATATTTCTAAATCGATAAAAAAACCTTTAATTTGTTATGTAGTATTGTTAGAACAGTTGTAAAACCTTTTTATAATAATATCTAGACTTGAGGGTTCATAAGGAAGTTTTATAAAATCTATATGTTGTTTTTCTATCCATTACTATGTACCATAAATTTTTATAAGCTGGTGTTGGTCAGTTGTTTTTCAAGTCTTTTTTACTCATTTAAGAGATATATTAGAGTTATAAAATTATCACCAACACTAAATAATATAACTTTTGGTTATTTTATGAAGGTTTTATATCATTTGCTGTAACTTCTATATAGACAAAAATGCTCATTGGGTACCTTCTTCTTAATACTTTCTTCTTATTCTTACAATTATAGCCTTGTTTCGTCCATAATGAGCCGCTACTCTTCGAACCGACCAACCACCGTCTAATTTTGCCAAAATTTGGGCTTTTTCGAATTCGTTTAGCTGGGGCATTTTTAAATATAAGCGTATGACAATAACAAAATCTGACATTGACATTTTTTGTTAATTTGAAATACCTAAAAGGTTATTGAGTTGCGAGCCCCATAATACACTAAATAAAATCGGCGTACCCATTTTATGTGGCCGGAAGTGTACACTCCTGGCGAAAAAAAAGTAGGACGCGGAATTGAAATATGGGTAAATATAACACCCTATATTAATGAAAATTTACATTGTTAGTCATTTGTTTGTTATTATTATTATTATTAACCTCTCGTTATTTACCTTGATACATTTGACACTTGTGTCATAATAGTAAATAAATGAAATGACGAATGGTGGCCAAACCAATAAATATCTGAACGTATAGGGTGACGTACTAAAAAAAGCAAATATATATTTTACATGTCCTGCTTTTTTGTCGCCAGATCTGTACGTTTATTAGTCAAAAATGTGACAATGACAAAATTATTTATTGCCGGTGGTTACCATACCAACTATCACTGGAAACACACATATACGTCTCATATACTACGTTTATACGCTCCTAAAACCGGTTTTATATAAGAACAGTTTTAAATAAAATCGCTTTCTCCGAGGGTTTAGACGTCCTTCATCAAATGTCAATAAATGCTAGTTAACCTGGGGGACCATCATAATGGGACCAAATATTTTCAATGATAGATTTTGTCGCTATTTTCTTACGGTTAGATTAATTTTGTTGTTGTAGCCTTTTTTGAAAAAACGCGACCCCCCCCTAGCTTAACCGTTATGCTGAGGGGCCCCCCATAACATGTCCAAGTTGAAGGGACCATCATAGAGGGTTACAAAAATACCAATTTGTAGCTGCAGCCGTTACCAAGAAAATTGGACCCCTCTAACTTAATCTGGATCAGAAAAGAGGCGATGGCGACCCACCTCCGGCTGAGAGATACAGGTCATTGGAGAGGAAGAGGGGAAGCTGCGGGGCATTTTAGGATTGCCCAAATCGCCGAGAGAGAAATTCCAATGGCAGCGATTAAAACACAAAGACCAAAAAACCCCTGGAGATTCAAAGTAGTCATCCCAGACAGGGAACTATGGTAGAGTGAAAACCTCCGCAAACAGTTTGTGGAGAACGCCGTGATTTTCTACACCGACGAGTCCAAACTGTTGGAGAAGCAAACCAGAGGATAGAGGATCGGGGGTTTACGTGGAAGACCAGGAGGTTCGAAAGAGCTACCCGCTCGGAGAGCAAGAAACGGTCTTTCAGGCAGAGGTGTATGCCATAATAATGGCTGCAACCATGGAGGAAATAAAGAATGGTAGGGAGGAGCATGTTTATATATGCTCCGACAGCCAATCGGCCCTAAAGGAACTAAGGGCGCCCAAGATCAACAACACCTTGGTGGAAGAATGTGCGGATGCACTAGAATCTTTGGGAGAGGGCAAACACGTGACACTTATGTGGGTACCGGGACATATGGGGGTGCCGGGGAACGAGAAGGCCGACGAGCTCGCCAGGATCGGGGCAAGCACCCAGTATGTAGGGCCGGAACCACTCCTACGAACAACCTAGAGGCAATTGCAAAGTCGACTCAATAAATGGGCGAAAGATGCCATGACGACCGCTTGGAGAGGAGGAACAGGATGCAGACAGACCAGGGACTTCGTGAAGGGCCCGGATGTAGCCAGACAAAAATGGCTTCTGGGGAGATCACGAAGGGACGCTGGTCTGCTGACAGGAATCATAACAGGTCACAACCGACTAAGGAAGCACATGACCCGGATCGGGGTGGAAAATAACTTGACCTGCCGGGCCTGCGGGCGGGCAGAAGAGACATCTCGACATGTTATAGCGAATTGCGAGGCATACCAGAGGACGAGATACCAGGTATTCGGTTCCCCGACCCTAGATGAGGAGGACCTGCACACGCTCAAATGGGACAAAATACTGGACTTTGCAAAAAGAACAGTGAAACCAGATGAGCAGACTGTCAGACCAGTGGTGCAGGCGGTGGATTAGGGGCAGGCTCGGGGTAGGGCAGAAAGGGCCCAGGGAGGCCTACTTGCCAGGTTTCGCGCCGCCCCTTCTCTACTACTACTTTTACTAACCATTAAGCTAGGGGGACCACCCCATAGCTGCCGTTTGGGGTACAGTAGGAAAATAAGTCATACACCATAATTTGTAGCTCTAAGGGTACATCTGCACCCAAAAATAAAAATGGCAAAAAATAACATAAAAGAGTTATTTACGAAAGTAATTCCTGTTTTATGGGTGACTAAAATAAAAGGCCACAAAAATACTTCTGCCATAATTTGTAGCTAATTTGTTGCTAACTTTTTACCGAATAATAATATTTGTAGCGGCAGCCGTTACCGAGAAAACTGAGACCCCTCTAACTTAACCATTAAGCTAGCTAACCACCCCATAACTGCCGTTTGGGTAACAGTAGGGCAATAAGTCATACACCATAATTTGTAGCTCGAATCGTTTATCTGCACTAAAAAATAAGAATTGCAAAAAATAACAGATTATTTTTTATTTTTCTAAAAACTCATTTACGTCTCTTATTCCCGTTTTAAGTTTAAGTGGTACTTTAAAAACATCAGCATGTTGCAAACACTTTACTTGAATTTGCTAACGCCAATTTAAAAGTATAAAAATCATTATTTTTATAAGAAGAAAAAATATTTATATTAGTTACCCATAAAACAGGAATTAGTCGTAAATAACTCTTTTGGAAAAAAATCTGTTATTTTTTGGCGTATGACTTATTTTCCTACTGTACCACAAACGGCAGCTATGGGGTGGTCCCCCTAGCTTAATGGTTAAGTTAGATATGTCCCATTTTCTTGGTAACAGCTGCAGCTACAAATTTTATTCTTTGGTAACAAATTAGCTACAAATTATGGCAATGTTATTTTTGTGACCCTCTGTGATGGCCCCCCCCCCAACTTAATGGACGTCCCCATAACTTTAGTTCTGCTAAAGCTAGAAAAGATTTTTTTTGTTTTTATATAGTGTTGTGGATCTTTTTTTTTTAACCAAACTGGCAGCAAAAAATAGACGGAAATGCAAATTTTGGTTATGACCCAACGATGGACTGTTACATTACCCTAACACAACCCAACCCAACTAAAGTTATAGGGTGGCCCCTCAGCTTAACCGTTAAGAAGGGGAGTCTGGTTTTTTTGGAAACGGCTGCAGCTATACAGACCGCTTCAAGCTACTGCGAACATAGGGCGAAAGAAGTCTAATTTGCCAGTGTACGTACATGCAGAGACACCGCACGCCTATCAGTGAAGCAACCAACACTCAGGCTTCCGATCGCCATTCGCTGCCGTTCGCCGCCGTTCGCCTTGTATTTAGTACGCCTCTAACCACGGTGATGTGTGGACCGTAGTCAATGAAACCGGAATTTGGTCAATAAATACGCAAATTTTTATAACGTAATTTTCTTATTTTTGTCACTGATAAATAAGAGCGTTTTATTGTCAACTGCTCAGATTTATCAGTGACGACGTGTTACAATGAAAATAATAAAGAGAAACAAAATAAAAGCAAGTTCTCAAAATAAAGTAATACATTCTAAAAACCAAAAAGATTCTCCCAGTCAAAAAAAAATTAAAGCAAATGTTCGAAAAGTCCTCCTTGCTCGGCTAGACAATATCCGAGCCTACTATAAAAACCCCTTCCAACGTTTCCAAGCATGTTAGGGGTGATAATTTGAAAAGCTTCTTCAAAAACAGATAGAAGTCATTAGGAGCAAGATCGGGAGATCGAGCTGGCCATAAAATAGTTCCCCGTGTACTTATAACCCGATTAGGAAATACATTATCAAGATATTCCCTAACAAGGCCAACATTGTGAGCGAAACAACCATCTTGTTGAAACCATGTTTCACCAAATCTTACACCTAACAACTGCCTAGCAGTTGGAATAATGTGCTGCTGCAGTAGATCCAAGTATCTAGGACCATTCAAATTGCAATTGCCGTTAATAAAAAATGGCCCAATTACGTGTTCCCCTACAATACCCCCCCCCAAACATTTAGTTTTTCGGGATACTGTGTTCTTACGTCAAAATACAAATGCAAATTTTCCCTCGACCAATATCGAACGTGTGTTGGGTTATGACGATTTGACCATTTGACCATCTGCACTTTTTCGGCAACTTCGTATACATCCATTTTTAGTTTTAAAAATGTATTATTTCAATTAAGAACTTACCCATCTGTTTCTCGAGCAAGGCAGAAATAAAACAAAATAATTAAAAACAAAATGAATTTCCAAAAGATAACACTGCAGCGAGCTTCGAATCCACCTCGGTCGTACGGCACGGAGAGTAAATTGGACTTGATTCCCCCTATGTTCGCAGTAGCTTGAAGCGGTCTGTATAGCTACAAAAAAGCTGAAACCGATATCATTCAAAATAAAGCCCCACAACAAGTTAAACACTAGGTAACAATCGAGGTAACAATAACAAAAAAAATCATTTTTTTTTTTTATTAAAAAAGCCCTAGGAATATTTTAAAAACTTTTAATATGTGAACCCCTCGAGCAAAGCCGAGCTACAAAATTTGGTGTTTACGAGGGGTCAACAGCTGGCCAAAAATTTGTACACCTACCGTGAAGAACTGAAATATTGTCAAGTATTGTCCGGGATTGTTAATTATTGTCCAGTATTGTTAAGTATTGTTCAGTATTGTCTAGTATTGTCGATTATTGTCTAAGGTATTGTCCAGTATTGTCTCCAGTATTGTTTAAGTATTGTCCACGATTGTACAACTACTGTCTGTCTGCAGCTGATGAGCCCTCGGGGATAACAGGTGGCCCAAAGTTTGTGCACCTACTATCAAGAACTGAAATATTGTCAAGTATCATCCGGGATTGTTAAGTATTGTCCGGGATTGTTAAGTGTTGTCCAGTATTGTTAAGTATTGTCTAGTATTGACAAGTACTGTCCAGTATTGTCTAGTATTGTCCAGTATTGTCTCCAGTATGGTCTCCAGTATTGTCCAGTATTGTCAGATATTGTTAAAGTATTGTCAAAGATTTGTACACCTACTGTCTGCAGCTGATGAACCCTAGGGTGTTTATTTAAACTTTCTAGCTTTAGCAGAGTTGAAGTTATGGGGTGGCCTCTTACCTTAACGGTTAAGCTAGGTGGGTCGCGTTTTCTCGAAAACGGCTACAGCAACAAAATAAATTTAACCGTAACAAAATAGCTACAAAAAGGCTACAAAATGTAGCTTTGAAAATATTTGGTTCCCCCCAGTTTAACCGAGTTTGATAAGAAAATATGTTTTCTATTTACCTTTTTAGGCGAAAAACAGCAGCTGGTCAGCCCAAAAACCAAAATAAAAGGTAAAGCTGCAAAAGTGTTTAACAGTATAGTAGTGGCTAGTACTGGCGACATATATTGGACGGATTCCTCGACTGACTTTGCCCTGGAAGATGGTCTTTATTCTTTTTTGTCAGATCCTAGTGGACGGTAAGCGGATAATATACACAGGGTGGAGACTTTAAATGGAATATTGTCCGTAGCGGGTTAAAAAATTGTTTCCAAAAACCCTTCAACTAAGATTTTTAGCAGCTAAAATTTTCGGCAATTTTTTTTTTATGAACGGACCCTTAGAAAGGGGTCTATTCACATACAACTTTTTTTTCAAATGAGAAGACCTCCGCTTGTAGCACCTTGTTAGAAAGGAAAAAGACAAACGCTCGTGTAATTTTTTCAAACATTTATCAATCCATGTGTCAAAAATCCTCAAAAAATAATTGTGTAAGACTTTAAATGGAACATTGTCCCTAGCGAATTCCTGGGGAGTACTCTTGTTTTAAAAAAGAATGCATACATGCATTTTTCCTATCTCGCAAAATTTACTTTTCTAATAGTGTATGTATTTCATTCGCCAGTTTAAAATAGACGGTATGCGTCAAACTGATTTTGACAATAACTTTCAAAGTAAAAAAATTCCGCAAATTACAAAATTTACAAAAGCACAAATTATCACTCAAGTTATAGAAGACGGCTGGTCTGTAAGGAGAGCGGCCACTCATTTTGGGGTTGATAAAATGACGGTAAATCTATTGAATGAAAGCAACAAGAACTCTAGTCATATTTTTAGTAATACATCTAGTCAAATAAATGTTATCAGTAATTTAATTGTAAATAATGTAGCTCATGTAAATGTAGTTTGTCAGGAAAGTAATGTAAGTTCTGTAAATGTAGTGAGTAGTGAAAGTCCAAAAAAGTTTTTTCGTGACTCAGGAAACTAAGTTGAAAGCACAACGTTTACTTTATCTCAACTGTCAGGGACTAAATCAATTAAAAGCTGACTATATTCAGTCCGAATACCTAGAAAATACTACCCTTCAATTTTTATGTTTCACTGAGACCTGGTTTGAGAGTGAAAATGATTTTGTTTATTTTAAAAATTTTAACTTGGCGACGCAGTTTAGTAGAACAGAATATCAACATGGTGGCCTTGCAATATGGTGCAAGAAAGGTTGTACCTTTAAAAGTATTGAATTACGCAATTGTTGTGTAGAAAAAGAATTCGAGGTGTGCGGAATATCAATCGATTGTGAAATAAAAACAACTGTAATAGTGGTCTACAGATCACCAGCTTGTAGAAATTTTAAAGTGTTTTGTGACCGTCTCAATTTAGTTCTAGATAAGGTGTACAAGCAAAATACGAAAATAATTCTTAGTGGAGATTTTAATTGCGATCCAATTAGAGATATTAATAACTACAAAATTTTGGAAAGTACGGTTCTGTCTTTTAGATTAAGAAATTGTGTAACCAAACCAACTAGAGATAAGTATATGTTAGATCATATTTATGTAAATAACAATGGTATTAGTAACGTTTTAGAAAATTGTATTTCTGACCACAATTCAATTATATTCTGTGATAAAACTTCTTACATTAAACAAAATTTTGACATTGTGACTCAAAGGAGAGATTTTAGCTTTCAAAACATACAAAATTTTAAGGACGACATTTCAAAAGAAACTTGGGAATCTCTTTTTTTGGAATCAAACTTAAACCTAGCTTATGATAGGTTTCATAATACTTTTCAATGGTATTTTAATAAGCATTTTACAAAGAAAACATTTTATAACAAAAAAAAGAAAACTTGGGTAAATGGAAACATAAAAGAATCAAGTAAAAGAGTTAAAGAGTGGTACCAAATGTCTCAACAATATCCTGTATTAAAAGAAAATTATAAACAAGAAAAAAAACGGCATATGAATCTCATCAAAAATACAAAAAAAGGTTATTTTGAGCAAAAAATTGCAAAATCAAAAAATACAAACAAAACTGTGTGGTCCATTGTTAAAGAAATGAACGGAAAAATTGAAACTAGTAAAAGTAATTTAAAAATAAAAATAAAAGAAGAAACGGAGGGAAATCCTCAGTTAGTTGGAAATCATCTTAACTCATTTTTTAACGAAGCTCCTTTGCAAATCATAAATAAGATCAACAGACAGACAGATAGACAAAAAAATACACCACACACATTACGAACGGACGAAAAAAATGCAACAAAACTTGTTAATGACGTTTTTTCCCTAACGAGTTTCACCGAAATTGAGTTATTATATTTACTAAAAAAAAGGCTTAAATCGAAATTTTCTTGTGGATTTGATGATGTTCCAAGCTATTTGGTAGTTAAATGTTTGGATTTAATTATTTCTCCACTGACATGTTTGGTAAACAAATCTTTTGATTTGGGAGAGTTTCCAGAAAGGTTAAAATTAAATAAAATAATACCAGTGTTCAAAAAAAGTGATTCAGCCAATCCTGATAATTATCGACCAGTGTCTCTTACATCGGTGTTTTCCAAAGTATTTGAGTATAGTTTTCTATATAGACTGGAACCGTATCTAGAGAAGCATCAGATAGTTTCTTCGAACCAGTTTGGGTACAGGAATGGTGTTTCTACGATTGATGCAATTAATAGTCTCATAGAAAACATAACAACTTGCATGGAAAAAGGAGAATGTCCAGCAGGGATTTTCTGTGACTTGAGTAAGGCGTTTGACTGCGTTGATCATGTCCTATTAATTAATAAACTAGAACGTTTTGGAATAAAAGAATGTCCATTAAACTTTGTTAAAACATTTTTAAGGCCGAGAAAGCAATATGTATCGTTAATCGATTTTTCTTCCCAAATTAAAAAAGAAGTGGTGTCGACAAAACTTGAAGTCACCTCTGGAGTCCCACAAGGATCTGTATTGGGGCCAATATTGTTTATTTTATACATGGAAGATATTAATTTAGCTACGGGAAATACTCAACTGTTGTCTTTTTGTGATGATTCCACAGTCACGGTAAGTGACAAAGTAGAACAAATTGTAGAGTATAAATGCAACTTGGCGATGTCTGGTATTACGGACTGGTTCGACAGGAGCTCGTTGTTTATAAATCTAGACAAAACTCACTATTTAAGGTTTCATTTTCCCCAGAATAGAAGAAATTTGGATCTATCTATCTTAGTTAAGGATACTGTACTGGAAAATAAAGAAACTGTAAAATTTTTGGGTGTCCATTTGGATGAAAATCTGGATTGGAAAAATCACTGTGCTAAGGTAAATACCAGTTTAGGATCCTCATATTTTTTATTTAAAAATCTTAAAACTGTCTTAAATATCAACAAACTTAAAGTAATATATCATGGTCAGGTTGAATCACGTTTGAGATATGGCATTATTTTTTGGGGTGGATCAACAAATTGGGAGGAAGTTTTTATTAAGCAGAAAAGAATAATAAGATGCATGCTAGGACTGCCTCCTATGCAAACATGTCGTGATAGTTTTAAAAAGATCAAAATTTTAACTTTGTGCTGTCTCTATTTGTATGAATTGTGTAATTTTGTTTTTTCAAAAAAATCAACCCTAATTCGTAATATTAATATACATAATATAAATACAAGGCAAAAAAACCAATATAGGGTGCCCTTTCATAAAACCAAATTAGGTAACAATCTGCCCTTAACAGTAGGAATTAGGGTTTTCATGAAACTGCCAAAGAGAATACAGGAGATTGAGAAAAGACATAAGTTTAAAAATGATTTAAAGGCTTTTTTGATACATAACGCTTTTTATGACATGCAGGAATATTTTTCAGGTAGTTTTTAGTTTTAGTTTATAATTTTTAGCTTGAGTTATTGACGATACTATTTCGGATAATTGAGACTAAGAATTTGAAAAAAAAAATTATTTAATATTATTTTAGTCGATTTGTTTTAATTTTGTTACCTCTTTAGGATTTTTTTTTTTTGACGTGTTCCATATTATTTGTAAAGTAATCTACGGAAAATAAAGATTTATTGTATTGTATTGTATTGTATTGTATTGATAGTACGATGGAAAAAGCGCTGGATACAGAATAATTTGATGATAAAAAACATTGATCAGGTCGAAAGCCTGTAAGTTCTGAGATACAAGATGAAAGGCTTATCAACCACCTCAGACAAGAAGTGTTATTTTGAATCCATCGTGTTTTTTTCATTTTATTATCGTTATTCATTAAATAGTTATATCCGAGATTAAAACATGATTTTAGAAACAAAAAACTAAACTCAAAACCCTCCTTTGACTTGCGTAGTCGTGTAATAAGGGTATTTGCTTTAAATTAAGGCATTTTTTGATTTAGAGGCCTTATATTTTTACTTTTGATTTTATCAATATGACATAAGGTCATCATAATACCGATGAATTTAATGCTGTCAGACATTACAAGCTGGTGGCTTAAGTAAAACACTGATAAAAAGAAAAAGTTTGAGACATAGGGAAAAATGTGTGTAGGCGTTTTTTTTTTAAACAAGAGTGCATAGGCTTTATTTCATCTTCAGCCAATATTTAAATAAATGCGGGCTCAATATTCTCCACTTGGGATTTAAATTTGAGGTTAGTTTCTAAAAGAATCCAACTGTCGTTAAAATCAATGGAAAGTGTTTTTCATAAGTTTTCGAAAAAGGTATCACAATTAGGCTTTTGCATTTGAAATTCTTTTTAAAATCAACGCTTTTTCAAGTTCGGTGGGATCGACTGATGGACAGATGAATAGTTGCTATGTTTTCATGGATATTGAATTCGTTTTCAATAGGTTTTGAAAACTTTTTTTTCATGAGTTTTCATGACAGGTTTTCAAATCGATTTTGAATCGATTTGAAAACGGTTTTCAAATTTTGATATTTGGCAGCTGACATATGTCATAGTTGTCAAATATTCATTTTTGAGTTTTGGTACTTTTTTAAAAAAAAAATTATTTTATTCAAAAGATGATGTTGGCCCTTGCCACACATTTTTTTTTTAATTTTAATTACTACTCTGTTTGCAAGTGGAAGTGAAGAAAGAAATGCTGGACTGGCATATGTGCATAGCACATACACTTTCGAGCCAAATATTTCTTTTATTTTCCATAATTAATTTTTTTAAAGTGTTTAAAAAAACAAATCTTTAGTTATTTAAGTAAGGTTATGTTATTAATCTTCTTTTTTCTATACACTCCTCCAAATTTTAGAATGCCGGTTCCACAGTCTCACTTCTATTTCACTCTCTCTCTCTCTCTCTCTTTCAAAAAGAGTGAGAGCAATAAAATATAATTTGGCGGCTGTTTGGTAATCCGACGCAATACACATTTGTAAACTCAATCCCCGTTTTCATGGAAAATCGGTATTTTGATCTCAATACGATCTTGATCCAACCCTAAAAATTTTCAGGGTCGGATCTAGATTGAAATCGATTTGAATACTGGAAAAACAGGCGTTTTCACGGACGGTATCGGATTGAAATGGTTTTCAGAACGAACTCAATTCCCATGAAAACGTAGCAAGTGTCGTCATCACCGAGGAATGTCGGATTGGTCATCAAACGCCGAATAAAGAAAAGTCCCGGTTGTACATGACATTTTGCATAACCTTAATTATTTTCGGCTTTCGCAGTTTTTTTGTAAACGATTTAGAATAAATGAGCTGTCAAAGATTTCTAGAGCACGATGATAGATCTCCAAAAGATGCAGATGCTTATTATACCCGTTAAAATTAGTTAAAGCTCCTCTCAGAAGAACTATCTTCAGAACTAATGATCATTTTTACTGTTATTTGGCCACTAATTAGTTTTATGGTTAACATTTTTTTTTTAATGATACTTTTTTTAAGGCTATTTTAATCCAGCACAACCGGTCCACCCACTGACTCTAAAGTCGGTGGATTGATGGTTCTATCGGTAATTTTGGAATCCATCGATGAATTTAAAAGCATGGCCTTGTGTTGAATATGTTTCCCGTCAATTTCATGAAAACGCAACTTTTTTGTTTTTCAGAATTTTATGGCCAGTTTTCAAATTGTCACTCTGTATATTTTTGAATTCCTTGGGAAATATTAACTGCTAAAATAGACAAAATAAGCAATAAGTATGACAAAAAACCTATTTTTTATAATGAATTATTTATAAATTACTGAAAATTTTAAATTTTAGACTTATCCACTACGATCCAAAAACTAAGAAGAATACAGTCCTTTTGGAAAAAATCCACTTTGCGAATGGGATTGCTCTTTCTGAAGATGAGGAGTTCATACTGGTCGCCGAAACTGTGCAGAGCCGTATTCACAGATATTATCTTAAAGGGCCCAAAAAAGGTAAACATTAACTTTAGAGTAAACTAGAGTTTCAAACTTCCATTGTCTTTATTTTTACTTTTTCACAACGTTCCGAATGCTTATGTATCTGCAATCGTTATCAGGTGAATACAAAAACTAAGACTACCTAATCTTATATACTAGCATGTGTAGTAAAACATACCTACCTAGGTTCGTTTAAGAAAATTAAACTAAAACAACCAAAATAAATAAAAGCCCTATATTGTTAACCCCGCTCAACATAATTTTACTTGCCCAGAATGCGCCTGACAATAACAAATTTAGGGAGACTTGAGGTAAGGTGTGATATGTAAAATAATCACAAACTTTGAAAAATGCTCCTAATTTATTAATTCAAACAAAAACCAATAGTAGTGCCGTACTCAGCCTGAAATTCACGAGGGGAAAGAGCACGGCAGAGAAACACTCGATCTCAATTCCAAAAATCGAGTCGCTATGCCAAAAATTGAATTACAAATACTAAATTAAATTACTAAAAAATTAAAATTACTGTCTCAGTACTAAAATTTGTCGTTCTACATTTATAACAATACATTCAAAACTGAAGAGTTTGTGGTTAGTTAGCGGGACATCACCAGAAGGTACTGAAGTCCCATACGGAAGGCTACTCAGCTAATAGTTTGAAGATTGGCCCAAAAACAGCAAAGTAGTGGCCTTAAGGAAAAAGGTAATATTCCCTATTTAAATTTGACTTTTCTGGCTCTTTCGATTTTGGCGATATTAGAGGGCGGTAAGACTTGGGACACCCTGTACATTTATACTCTCGTTTATACTAGACTTGCTGAAGACCCGCAGCTTTGTCTGCGATTTTACCCATTTTTTTTCGTTTTTCTTGCTTTAAATGATATAACTTTTGTTCTCGTGAACCGATTTGGATGAAATACAGCTTCTCTGTGCTGCCCAAGACTCCAAGGAATCCAGTAGTAAAAACCCCATCCAATTTAATTCAGTAGTTTTTGCATGATGCTGGTACAAACAGACAAAAATTCTAAAAATTGGATTTTTAGTATTTATTTGGATTGGTTAGAAGTCACCAAAAATAATATATTATGTATTGATTTGGTTATTTTTTAGAGAATATAAAATAAAATCAAAATGGTGTTACATAAATTGCATAATTTAGTATTATAAAAAATGGTACAACATTTTCTCACCTTTTAGGAACCAACGATATTTTCATCGAGGGTCTCCCCGGCTTACCCGACAATCTGAAGTCCGACGGAAAAGGTGGATTTTTGGTGCCCCTAATCCAAGCAGCGGATGACGGGTGGCCAGCGATTTACCAACTCATCGGTCCTTTTCCCATTGTGAGGAAAGGTGTTGCTAGGTAAGCGCATTTTTTAAACGGCATAGGATTGAATGCAGTTTATTTTAATTCAGAAAGTTATGAATTTTCACCTTATTTTAACATAACAAGCATGACCAGCGATATCATTGCCGCTGCTAGCATTTTTAATACATATACACACAGAGTTTGAAAGGTATGACTGTAAACTTAGATTAAAAAGAGACATTCTTAAGGTTCATTGGTTATAAATTAGGAGTATTGATTATCATGATTTGAAAATGCTGCTAAACTTACCAACTTTAGAAAAACGGAGACATGACACAGATTTAATATTACTTTATAAGATTGTTAACAACTACATAAACTCGCCTGATCTTCTTGCTCTAGTTGGAATAAAAGTCCCAGATCAAAGATTAAGGGACAGTCAGTTTTTTTCAGTGCCTTTTCATAGAACAAATTATGGTTTTCAGTCACCCTTAAGCAGAACTTGTAGAAACTATAACAGTTTAAATTTGGATCTGGATATTGTTGGTCTTACTTTATTAGTTTTTAAAAACAGGCTTAAAAAATTGTGAGAGGATCTTTAAATATTTACAGGCTGTGATGTTGTTTTCTTACATATAATGTGATAATTTAGGATAATTTATTTATAAAAAAATAAAATGTGTATTGAAATTTGTAAAATGGCAAAGTCGTCAATAAAATACTTTACTTTACTTTACTTATACCTGACACTTACGAAGACTTTGGTTATATTATTATATGGAACAATGTTTACCTTTCTGTTGTTTACAGTAAATACACCAGTGGCGTACCTACTTAAATAGAAATTTACACATTGATTATATTATTATTTTACTTAATTACTATTTAAAAAAACATGCAAAAAATAATTCTGCCAATTTGAGCTTTGGAAGCTTTTTAACAATAAATGTTTGTAGTACAATTTTATACAAAATAAATTTATTACAAAGTTTTTATATGATTATAGCAATTTCAATTTTCAACACAATAAAATTATGCCAAACATTAAAACAAAAAAACAGTTCATAGCACTTGGAACACCAAGAAAAAAAATTACCCGCTAGCTAAAAATTATGTTATTGTGTACATAAAGACATCTAGGACAGACAAAAAGATTTAAATATGGCAACGGCGGCAGTATAAATCAACCTTAATATTCTGATAAGATGTAGGAATTCAATATTCTTACAAACCTTTATTGTTGTTTGCAAGTTGGTTTAAAGGCTTTACCTACCTTTTTGTAAAAAAAAACCTTCCAAAATATCTTATTTGCGCATTAACTACTTCATCAAAAGTATGCTTTATTTTATCATCTTTGTAAAAAAAACTCGAAAAAAATCCTTATAAAAACGTTCGAAAATATCTCATTTGACGCATTGGGAATTAACTACTTCATAAAAAAAAACGTGTTTGTTGATATTTTAATAATTTAAGTATATTATATAAACTTTTTTTCCTGTGTACCTACCGGCATGTACCGCCACTGACTGATTTCACTTGCTCTCCCTTTGTTTTCAAAACATTGAACGATTTAAAACAAAAAAGAAGTTAAAAAATCTCGAAATTAGTTACTTCAACAGAAAAAAAACTAAAAAAAACAAAAGATCAAGAGATCTTGGGTGGAAATAGATCTCTTGATCTTTTTTTAATTTTTTTTTATTGGACGATTTGTTTCAAAACTGTAAACGTTTTTTGACAAAACGACTTTTAAACTGTTTAAAACATCCTGAAATTTTAAAATAAATAACACGAAAAAGCTGTCTGCGCTCTGCCGACTTTCCCCACCCACAAGCACCACGACCTAAAGTGCTTGAGACAGAATTCTCTGTTTCTATCGTTCTAACTTCTAACGTCGGTTAAAAGGATAGAAAAATAATCGATATTTCTCATCTTTGTTTTATTGTGATTTTTTTTGTAAATAAACAGTGGTTATTATTTGCCAAGGAGTTTTCGTTGGACCAGATATGTTGTCTCTTTTTAATCTAAGACTGTAAACATTTTACTGCCTGATATGGTAGGCGAAAACAAGATCAAAAGTTCAAGTACCACTTCACATTACTGATATAGAGAAAAAGGAACGGAAATAAATATTGTAAAAAACAAACGGAAGATACCTGTGGCACCGTAAATCTAACGAAAAAACAAGAGTTTTTTGTACTTTAGTGCAAAATGAACTTCTTGGATTTCGATTGCTCACACAGAGGGTGGAACCTAGGACGACGCCTTTTCATCCTTATTAGGGACTCGTCAGCTAGGTGTACCACAACAACAGAAAACCTCGATCACGCTTATGTGCAAAAGATCACGGCTCAAGCGGAGGGAATTTCATGATTCACCTAGCTGATGAGTCCCTAATAAGGACTAAAAGGTGTCGTCCTAGGTTCCACCCTCTGTGTGAGCAATCGAAATTCAAGAAGTTCATTTTGCACTAAAGTACAATAAATATTGTGATTTACTCGATTTTTTAAAAGTTTTATTAAACATTTGGCGCTTTACTAAGTTCATTTACTTAATTTAATACGCCTCTTAAAGGGAAGATCTTGATTATAGTTACTAATAAGATGTATCTTTTTGTAGGTTCATGGGAATTGGTCACTTCATTATTAAGCAAGTCAACGCCTTTTATCCTACTGAAATTGGGGCAAAAGTTGTTCATATTGTAAGTAAAAAAATGGCGTCAGCAGGCGAGTATAGGGTCATTCCATATCAAATCAACCAAAAAATCACAAAAATTTTACGCGACCAATTCCAATTTTGATGATTTTTGGTATATATTTTCTTCTTACCATAAAAGTTGAAAATGCAAATTTTTAGATTTTTTTGATTCGTAGTTTTTTTTTTTTTAATTTTTCAAAATAAAAAAGTCAGCATTTTGACCTTAACAAGAATGTACAAAACTAGCAATATCTCGAGAACCACTTACACTAGGAAAGTAATAAATGGCTCATTTTGAAGTTCTTTTTTATGAAATATCACAACATAATTTTAACAAAAAAAAAAAAATTGAAAATAAAAAATTGAAAAAAAAAAATTGAAAAATTCAAAAAGGCCATTTTTAATTTTTTTGAAAAAAATATATAATTTTGGTCAAAGTGTTACTTAATTATCCACAAAATTTTATGATGGAGAAATGATGGGTTCAATGTCAAAAAAAAATATTAAAAATATTAAGTACATTAAAAATCATGCATTTAAAAAAACATAAAAAAACATATTTTAGGAACACCAATAGTGCACTGGATATTAAAATAAATAAATTTGTTGGATGGATACATGTTTTAAAAAATACCCAGAGGCTTTATCTACAAATTATTTTATTTTAAACTCGCAAAAGAAATAAACAAACTTTTCTACTTCGTTGATAAAAATTAGACAGAAAACACTAAGACTAACTATATACCTTAAATTTATTTTTTTAACTTTCTTTTAAGAATTTCTGATGAATCTGACATTTCTTTTTTGCTGACATTGTAAGTTCTGCCAGTAGCAGTGTTGGGTTCAACTTTTTTTATAAGACTTTCTGGTTTAATAATTAAAATATCTTGAGGTGTTGGGTAAAAAAATGATGAGGCAGGTCCTCGTGGATGAAGAAAGCTTACTTTCAGTTCTCCGCTCTCATTATTTTTTATATTTAGTCCATCCACTTGCCTCACCCATAGTTGAAACTTTTAAAATTACACAGAGATGACTTCTGATAAACCTTCAGTCGAACTATTATGTATCGATTATTTGGAGCTGTAGCAGGAAGATACTTGCCAAAAATTTAAAATCAATTTATGCAGGAATTTTCATGTCAGCAAATCCCCACAATGTACCTAAACAGACCAATAAAATGAAGGAGGTGTGTCCTTAATGTTAAACAGGAATAAACAGGCAGTATTTCACAAAAGTATTGGCAGGTTTATACAGGCATATTTTCCTAAAAATTGGAACATCCAATAGTACGTCTCCGGTGGAAAAGAGGTTTTGTAAGTAAATATTACAATGGGGGGCAATGTTAATCTGATTACTGATACAGAATGAAACGTAGGATATAATTTTTTAATAAATAAAATATTGTTAAATATTTTTATAATATCGCTTTAAACCCCATTATATTCTTCTAATTACCAAAATGCATTGTCTATTTATAGGCGATTTTTCATGCATGTGACATTTTCAATAAATTTTTTCACATTGAACCCATGATTTGTCCATCTCAAAATTTTGTGAATAGTTTAATAACACTTTAAAGAAAATAATATAATTTTTTGAAAAAAATTAAAAATGGCCTTTTTGAAATTTTTCAAAAAAAAAATCAAAAATTTTTTTTTTATTTTTTTTTTTCAATATATGTTATGCAATATTCTCATATGAAAGGTCTTTATAAGAGCTTTAAAATGAACCTTCACCTACTTTTCTATTATAAGTGGTTCTTTGGATATTCCTAATTTTGTGCGCACATGTTAAGGACAAATAAGTGACTTTTTCGATTTTCAAAAATTAATTCAAAATAAACAACTGGTCAAAAAAGTTTGAAATTTTGGATTTTCCAGTTTTTTGGTAGGGAAAACATGTATACTAAAAATTATCAACATCGGAGATGGTGTGGTAAAATACCCTGGTTGACTTGATATGGACTGACCCTATAGCCATATTTTTTGTGGTTGAAAATGCAATTATCTATCTTAATGTGAAAACCGCATATCGCTAGCGTGAGTTACAATTTTTTTAAAATTTTAATCCTCCTCCTACCCTCTTGCCAACCCCCCTCATACCCTCTTGCTAACCCCCCTCATACCCTCTTGCTAACCACCCACCCTCATCAAAAACTAATCATTCGTCTGGTGACAAAGAATTTTTTTGTCGGTTTTTAGGTAGTCGTGTTACCGACAGACGGGCAGACAGATAGACAGACACCATGACAAAATTTTGTTTTTAGGTCTTTTTTGATTTTAGTAAAAAATAAAAAAAAAACCTTTTTTGACGATCCCAATAGCCTCCATACTATGTCAAAAAAATTCCTGTTATAAAATATAAGTTAAGTCTTACCGTTCTATCTCGTTTCTTTTGTCCTGATATCGCCGCCATGTTAACAGCCAAATTACATTTTATTTTCTGTCAAAATTTCACTGTCAATAGGACCGACAAGGACACCGATCAACACTATATGACATATTCAATAATAACCGAAGAGAAAAAAAAAGTTAAAAGACCTCCGAATCAGTTACTTTAACTGAAAATATCTTGGGGTGGAAAAACTAAAATTCAAAATTGGATGGGTATCCCACAAGGAACACACAAAGGACCAAAGCGAAAAGAGAAGTAATTAAACGATGTTTCGCCCTGGGCAACCAGCGTGGTTTCACTGATCACCCTCCCCAAAACATCATTCAACACCATCATACACTTTGGTTTCCAATTTTTAATCACTCACTCACTTGTACTTAATATTTTCGCTTTGATCCTTTGCGTGTTCCTTGTGGGATACCCATCAAAATTTTGAATTTTCGTTTTTCCACCCAAGATTTTTTGATCTTTTCTTTTTATTCAAAAATAAGCTCGCCAATCGCTGTTAAATAAGTCCGTGCCCGCCATTCCTATTTCTTACGCAGCTATACTACGGTAGATATATTGTCATCTCTTGTCACTGGAAAGATTAAAATTCTGAATAAAGAAAATATTTTGCAAAAAGTGCCCTTATCTCCGTATAGTACCACAGAAAGTAAACAAACTATGCAATATTAGCTGATTTAGTTTTGAATGTCATGCGCGTTGTGGTGCGAAGTATTAGTTTTTTAGTGATTTTGTTTTTTTTTGTAAAAAATTACATACAACTATTCATTTCTTGGGAAACTAACTAGCGAATTAGTGGATAATATTTTAAAATTTATAACGAAGCACAACAACCCGTCGCAGAAGCTTAACGAATTTATTCCTGTGTCCCCTTACATTAATAGATGTATGTCATTATGTCAGCGATTAGTAGTAGTAGTAGAGAAGGGGCGGCGCGAAGTCTGGCAAGTAGGCCTCCTTGGGCCCTTTCTGCCTTACCCCAAGCCTGCCCGTAATCCGCCGCCTGCACCATTGGTCTGCTCTTATGGTTTTACTGTTCTTTTTGCAAAGTCCAGTATTTTATCCCATTTGAGCGTGTGCAGGTCCTCCACATCCAGGGTCTGGGAACCGAATACCTGGTATCTCGTCCTCTGGTATGGCTCGCAGTTCTTTATAACATGTCGAGATGTATCTTCTGCCCGCCCCCAGGCTTCCTTAATCGGTTGTGACCAATCATAACAGGTCACAACAAGGAATCATCCTGTCAGCAGACCAGCGTCCCTTCGTGATCTCTCCAGAAGCCATTTTTGTCTGGCTACATTCAGGTCCTTCACGAAGTCTGGGTGCTTGCTCCGATCCTGGCGAGCTCGTCGGCCTTCTCGTTCCCCGGCACCCCCATATGTCCCGGTACCCACATAAGTGTCACTTGTTTGCCCTCTCCCAAGGATTCTAGTGCATCCGCACATTCCTCCACCAGGGTGTTGTTGATCTTGGGCGCCCTTAGTGCCTTTAGGGCCGATTGGCTGTCGGAGCATATATAAATATGCTCCTCCGTACCGTTCTTTATTTCCTCCATGGTTGCAGCCATTATTATGACATACTCCTCTGCCTGAAAGACCGTGGCTTGCTTTCCGAGCGGATAGCTCATTCGAACCTCCTGGTCTTCTACGTAAACCCCCGATCCTGTAGTTTGCTTCTCCGACAGTTTGGAACCGACTTCTTTTTCTTCAAGTGCCATGCTCTCTTTGAACGTTGGCTATCATCAGCGCAATCTGCACCCTGTCCACTGCTTTTCGGAAAAGTGTCGTAGTACTAACACCATACCATTGTCTAAGATTTTTAAGCCATGATATCCGTCTACGACTCAGACCTCTTCTGCCTTCAATTTTGCCTTCTATTATCAATTTTAAGAGTTTATATTTGTCATTTCTCAAAATATGGCCAAAAGTTTTCGTTTTTTGATAGTAAATAAAACTTCAAGCTCTTTATTTATTCTAAGCAGAACATCCACATTAGTTACTCGGTCCATCCAAGATATCCTTAATATTCTACGATAACACCACATCTCGAATGCCTCCAACTTTTTGCACATGGCCTCAGTCAGTGTCCATGCTTCCATGCCATAATATAAGATGCTAAAAACAACACCGAAGGACACGAATTCTGAGAGTGGTATTAAGATCGCGACTACACAACACTGGTTTCATTTTGATAAAAGATGATCTGGCCTGTTCAATTCTTGCACGAACTTCTTGCATGTTGTCCCAGTTCTCATTAAGGAGACAACCTAAGTATTTGTATGAATCCACGCGTTCGACTTGCTGCCCATTTACTTCTAACATGCCCCGGATGTTCTTTTCCGTGGATATGACCATCCATTTTCTTTTTTCAACATTTAAGTTAAGCCCGAATTGCGAACTTTTGGCAGCAATTTGATTCAACAACTCTTGTAGGCCTTCCAGCGTGTCTGCTATTATGACAGTGTCGTCGGCATATCGTATGTTGTTGATTTTTATACCGTTTATGGTCAAACCCTCTTCGCAGTTATGAAGTGCATTCTCTATTATTTTGTTACTATAGATATTAAACAACAGCGGAGACAATATATAACCTTGGCTTATTCCTCTTCTTATTTGGACCTCTTCGGACAGTTGGCCATCAACTTTTATTTGAGCAGTGTGATTCCAGTATAGATTAGCGATTATCTTTAGATCTCGGTCATCTAGACCAACTTCTTTTAGCGATTCTATGAGCTTTTCGTATTGGACTCGATCAAATTCCTTCTCATAATCTATGAAACAGGCATATACTGGCACCGACACATCCCTAGACCGCTGAACTAAGACTTGAATGCCAAACAAGGCCTCTCTTGTCCTGAACCCACCACGAAATCCACCAATAAAAGATTCGCATTACCCATAAACTCTTTTGTGGATAATCTTTAGAAATATTTTTAACATATGGCTCATTAGGCTGATTAGGCGATAATCACTACACTTCTTTGCTGAATGTTTTTTAGGCAGCGTAACAAAGGTTGACTCTAGCCAGTCAGCAGGGATTTTACCGCTACGATAAATCAAGTTAAAAAGTTTGACCAGCGTATTTAGCGAATGTTCGTTTTTTATTAGCTTTAATACCTCAATGTATACTTCGTCTTGCCCTACCGCTTTTCTGTTTTTAGCTGAAGATATTGAGTGTTGGTTGATAATCACTACACTTCTTTGCTGAATGTTTTTTAGGCAGCGTAACAAAGGTTGACTTTAGCCAGTCAGCAGGGATTTTACCGCTACCATAAATCAAGTTAAAAAGTTTGACCAGCGTATTTAATACCCCAATGTATACTTCGTCTTGCCCTACCGCTTTTATGTTTTTAGCTGAAGATATTGAGTGTTTTACTTCCTCTGGTGTTATATCTATGCCTTGGTTTGAGAATTCTTCTGGCTGTTCGGATCGGTTATCGGTAAAGAGATGTTCTATGTAGCTACCCCATTCTTTTAATTTTTCTTTGGTATCCGGTATGATTTTGCCTTGATTGTCCACAAGGATTCCAGCTTGTCTTTTATTAAATAATCCGGCCGCTTCCTTTATGTGTTTGTGTAAATTGAAAGTGTCATGTTTAGCATCTAGATCTTCTATTTCTTGGCATTGCTGTGTTATCCAGTCTTGTTTTGCGGACCTTATCTTGTTTTTTTATTGCTCTATTGATTTCTTGATACTGATCGCTGCCTTTTTTACTGCGTCTTTTATCCATCAACTCCAGGATTTCATCGGTCATCCAAACTTTCTTTTTATTTCTTGTTTCATCCTTGCCTAAGAGTGTTGTGCTTTCGACTATGGCATTTTTAACCTTTGTCCAGACCATTTCTGCATCTTGTTCGGTAGACTCATTAATATCTTTAAGCTTTTTGTTAAGTTCGACTTTAAGTTTAGTTGCTATTATGTTACATTGAAGTTTGTCCAACCTGGGTCTGGGTTTGTTATTTGGGGGATGATGTTTCTTGAGGGTAAATTTAATTTTCGCCACAACTGGATTGTGATCCGAGCCTACGTCTGCACCAGGATAAGTTTTTGCATATTTAATAATGTTTCTAAATCGTTTATTAATTAACATAAAGTCTATCTGGTTCCTAATGATATTCTCAGGAGTGTCAGATTTGGAAGTCCAAGTATAAAGGCGTCTAGCTGGAAGTTTAAAGAAAGTATTTGAGACGATAAAATCCCTTTCCTGATAGAACTGGAAAAGGCGATCTCCACGTTCATTTGATGTACTGTCGGACCCGCGGAGGTTTTCACTCTGCCATAGTTCCCTCTCTGGGATGACTACTTTGTACTTTTTGTTGAATCTCCAGGGGTTTTTTGGTCTTTGTGTTTTGATCGCTGCCATTGGAATTTCTCTCTCGGCGATTTGGGCAATCCTAAGATGCCCCGCAGCTTCCCCTCTTCCTCTCCATTGACCTGTATCTCTAAGACCGGAGGTGGGTCGCCATCGCGGCAGTCCCAGAATGGTTTCGAGTGCCGTCCTCATAGCGCCGGTTATCCCTCTGCATATGGTTCCCTGTAGGCTCCTAAGCTTGAGGGTAGTAGTGACCTTCTCTACTGCTGGCCACCAGACTATGGATCCGTACTGGATCCTTGGTCTTAGTACTGACGTGTACATCCAGTGGAGGTTTCTGGGGCTCAAACCCCAGGTGCGGCCAACCACTCGACGCAGTTGCCACATCGTTGCCTGCACCTTATTGGTCAATTTCGCAACGTGTGGTGTCCAGGTGAGCCCCTAGTCTAAGGTGAACCCTAGGTACTTCAGTTCTGAAACCAAAGTCAGGGGTCTCCCGTAAATCTTGGGTGCTCTGAATCCCTCCATTTTCCTCTTTCTTGTGAACCGGATCATTTCTGTCTTTCCTGGATTGACAGAGAAACCGTTTGGTTGACACCAGTCTTTTATGATGTGTACCGCCCTTAGCATTCTGTTACAGACGGGGTTTAGGTGGTGACCCACCACCTCCACGATACCGTCGTCGGCGTATGCGTGGGCGTCGAATCCTTCCTCTGTTAGGCGTTGCAGAAGAGTTTCCATGATCAGACACCACAGATGTGGGGATAAGCAGCTACACCCTGTGGGCAGCCTCCCGTTGCCCATATGTTGACCCTGGACTCCCCTAGATTGGGCTGGATGTTTCTCCCTGTTAGTGCAGATTTTACCCATTCGGAGATAGGAGCCTCGGCTCCCCTTCCCTGCAGGGCTGTTGTTATTACTTGCACTTTCGCCTTGGCGAAAGCTCCTTCGACATCAAAGAATACTGCCAGGGCGTACTGTTTGAATTGAAGGGCTTATGCACTACTGCGTGTAGGGCCGTGTCGGTAGACCTTCCCTCTACGTATACATGTTGGTTTCTGTGGAAAGGTTGATTGGTTAGGACTTTTCCTACTAGGTCTGTCCACCATTCTTTCCAATGCTTTCATCATAAAAGATGTTAGACTTATAGGTCTGAAGGATTTGGCCGCCGTGTAGTCTTTCTTTCCGGCTTTCGTAATAAAGACGACGGTGGCTTTTTTCCACTCTGTCGGTATATATCCCATCGCTATGCTGTCCCTAAAGATTCTCTTTACAAAAGGAAGGAGTATCTCTTGGCCTTTTTGCAGGAGCGCCGCGAATATGCCGTCAGGCCCCGGGGACTTGTAGGGGCTGAGCTCGTTAATTGCCCAGGGGATGGTAGCATCCGAGACCACTCGGTCAGCGATTAGAGTTTTTGTCACTTTATTTGTATCATTTGCGTACTATTTAGTGGTACAGTCATGCTTGAGCAAAATGTTCCCTATTTGAAACATTTTTGAAGACAGCATACTCGTTTTTTTATATATATTTTTGTATTACTTGCAGTCAACTTAATACACTCTAACAGTTTCTGACATGAGTTGTAAAACACCCTGTATATAATATTAAATATCATACTCAGTAATGTTGGAAGTTTTAAAATTTTAGTACTCGGTCTCTTATTTTTAGATTGGACACTTTCAGTCAATCCCGCTCTGGCTATTCAACCCGAGGGTGACCATCCTAAGACTGAACAAAAACGGAGAAATTACCCATAGTTTGCACAATTTGAACAGGAAAATTTCTTTGATAGCAGAGACACACATTTTTGGAGATACGTTGTATCTTGGGTCACCTTTTAACAATTATATCGGTAGGATTTCCTTGGATAAAATCGGATGGAGCGATTTAAAGGTAGGCATTCATATATATATATATATATAACAATTTAGTCATATTCTATTAAAAGAGCTAAGAGAAAATGACCCTGACGACTTTAAGAGTGGATGTGCAGGCATACGACCTGTTATTAGGTTTAGTAAGAGAGTTCCTCACAAAAAAAACAGTATTATGGCCAGCTATTGACTAAACTACAATTAAGTTCTACATAAAGAAGTTAAAAAACCTCCGAATCAGTTAGTTCAATCGAAAAGAATCTAAAAACAAAAGATACAAGATCTTGGGTGGAAAAAAACGAAAATTCAAACTTGGATGAGTATCCCACAAGGAACACACGAACACGAAGGCGATTAAACCAAAAATCGTCTTAGGAGCGTAACCCTATTGGAAAGATTACCACGTCAAGACGAACCCATATCAGGTGACTTAGATAAGTGCCAATGCGGAACGATGCCTATTTGTGAGTGATTTAAAGTTGGAAATCAAAGTGTATAATGGTGTTGAATGATGTTTGGGGAGGGTGGCCAGTGAAACCACTGATGAGCCCATGTTGGTTGCCCAGGGCGAAACGTCATTTGATCATTTCTCTTTTCGCTTTGGTCTTTTGTGTGTTCCTTGTGGGATACTCATCCAAGTTTGAATTTTCGTTTTTTTTTCATCCAAGATCTTTTGATCTTTTGTTTTTAAGTTCTACATGTTTCGACTCATCATTCGATCATACCATATTGAGAAACCCTCGGTAGTCCGTGAAATGAAGATATCAGATTTTTTTGTATCAATGAAAAACTTGAAACTTTCATAATACAACCACGTGACATATCCCCGTAAAAACCTACACGGTTTTTACGGGGATATGTCACGTGGTTCTTGTGGTTTGAAAAATCTACCCTTTCTTTAGCAATTACTTTGAATATACGTTTTGAAGTTATGTATATCCGGAAACTGTTCGTCATTTAGTTCTGATATAAGTTATTCGCTAACTGTGAACCTGTAATGATTGCCTGTTAAAAATTGTTTGTCCTAAAATTATATATTTAGAAGTAGCAGCCTGTTCTTCATTTAGTTCTGATTATATAAATTCTTCGCGTGTGGACCATTTAAAAAGTATTCCAAGTGGCAGCTTGTTAGAAAACGTTGACTGCCTCTCGGCTATATACAATTCCCTAAAAATGGCTTTACCAGTTTTAAGTAAAAAATCATTGAGATGCAAATGGAACAAAAGTTGAATTATCAATTTTAGTTAACTATTTTCATTTTATTTTTTTAGACGGAAAAAGTAAAACGCTCTGTGCCAGTTGAGACTGCCAAACCCAAACCAACCGCTGCTCCTGCCACTCCTAAACCCACCGAAGCTCCTAAACCAACCACTACTACTCCAAAGCCAACTACCACCACTCCTAAACCAACTACTACCACTCCTAAACCAACTACTACCACCCCTAAACCAACTACAACCACTCCTAAACCAACTACTACCACTCCTAAACCAACTACTACCACTCCTAAACCAACTACTACCACCACTAAACCAACCACTACCACGCCTAAACCAACTACTACAACTCCTAAACCAACAACCCAAGCGCCTACCACCACACAAAAACCAGTTACTCAACCACCCACTACTCAAAAACCGGTGCCAAATGAAACTCCTAAACCCATCCAGCAAGCACCTGAACAGGCTCAACCCGTAAAAGAGGCACCCAAACCAGCTGCAAAACCTGCCGAAACTCCAAAACAAACCCAGCCTCCTAAAGAAGCCCCTAAGCCAACAACGCAACCTCCTAAACCGACTCCTGCCGAGGAAGCACCAAAAGTAAGCACGCCAGCTCCTAAGGAATCTCCCAAAACAGGAGAGGCGCCTAAACAGCAGCCAAAGGTTGAGTCAAAAAAAGCTAAGAATGAACTCTAAAGGAAGAGGGATGTAACTAGTTTTTTACCCAGGTACGTTGTATTTTTTTAAAGTTTTTGCTTGTTTTGGTTTTTGGGTATTTAGGTGGCTTGAACAAATTTATCCTAAGCTCATCAGTGTTTTACCGTAAAATAAACTTACCAACCTTAAATTTCATGGTTAAGACGTCTCTTGCTGACCTGCCTCTCATAAAATAAGCATTAATTGAATATGCTTCAAACTAACCCAATGCTTCACCTATTAAGTTAATTTCACATAGTCCATCCAAACATTGACTGTTAAGATTTTTGAAGAACTTACCAACTAACTCATAATTAACTAACATCCTATTTCTAAATATCTGACAGTAGTATCTTAAACTTTAGTCGACCAAGCCAACGTTATTCGGTTAATCCACAAAATAAACCAATTGTTTTTTATATTAAAGTTTGAAGTTTGTTTTTTGTAGCGTTTTGTACGATTTGTACAGTATGCTTTCATATTGAGGTTTTAAAATAGTAATGTGTTTTGATTTCCTTGTATATATTATTGAAGGTTGCTTTTGTTTTTTTTGTTGTTTGTATGTAATTTACTTCTAATTTGGTTTGTTTTTTCGCAATTTTTTAGGTAAATTGTTTGTGGGACTTATTGCTTGGTTCTGTATTTTTTTTGTTTGCGATTTTGGTGAATTTATTTTTTTAATTTACGTAAAACTGCATAATATATTGTTTTCTTTTCTTTTTCAGAATTCATTATTATCTTTCAAACCAGATGATTGGTTGTTTACTAGCAATAGGCAACGTTAACAATAAATATTATATTTTTCTTTCTGAGCAAACTGGGCAGTTGTTATACCGGCGTCAATTAAGGAATAAGTGAATTATTATAAAGACCTATTAATTCCCAATTTTTTTCGTAAAACGAAATGCTTAGTTACAGTATTGGACAAATTTGGTACAGGACGGAGACGTTTTCTCACATTTATTAAAATTTAAAACAATTTATTAAAATCCACATAAAGTTGAAAAGGTTTTGTTTTTCTAATTATTTATAGAATTAGTTTAATTATTAGTTTTCTTCCGCTCGTTATCAATGGTGTCACTTTTCCACCGATTTAAATGGTTTCGAAACGAAATTTTTATTCGTTTCGACTAGCGCTTGCTAGACTCCACATTTTTGCCGCTGCCTTCTATTGCTTTTTTCTTTTCGACAAAGAAAGAAATAGAAATCAGTGGCAAGACGTTGGATTGTGAACTAGGCATTGGTTACGTCAAACACTGTGGCTAACTTCTCGTCAACTCTTAGCGTCTTGTTATTTTCGTTTTTTCACCCTTTCCACAAAGATTTTTTTATGTAAATATATTTGTGAAAAGATTCCTTCTATATTTTTTGTTTTTTGGAGATTGAGCCATTCAAGCGAAGCTAGCCACAAGCTAATGACGTAATATATGAAGTCATTAATTTGAAACTTTTGAAATGGTTACATATGAGAAACGATGTCACATATTTTTTTATTGTTTTTGTAGGGAGCCATTTTTGGATTTTGTGATGAGGGGATCCTTATGTCTTTTTTGTATCGGTTCTGATGTAAGCTGGTCTTGTTCTGAAAGAAAAATACCTAATATAACAAACCGACTGATATCCATTCCAGAAACAAAATAATAATTATTTTGTACAACAAGCATTTTGTGATCTGTGATCAATATTTCGTAATAGAAAACGCACACACAAAAAGATTCTAAAAAGATATTTTTTTAAATGCCATTTTTTTTCCTTTTCTTTAATATTGACTTTACCATAATCAAAATAGTCACTCCTAAAATTCATTTCTTTCATTTTTGCAAAAAGTTTAATTTGTGTAGGTAGGTCCCAAAGAATTTATTAATAGGTTATAAACTTTTATTTTGTTTTATTTAGAGGGATTTTTTTCTTGTAACGTAAGTCAGAGAGAAAGAAGTTCACTATAATTCTTGAACGTGCTTTTGTTTCTATCAAATGAGTGTCTCAGCATTCTCAGCGAGGTAGTTAGTGTGCAAGGGAGAGCAGGCGGACGTTTCTTATTACATTGTGGTCTCGCCGATCTCTCTTATGTTTTTAGACAAGGAGAATGATAGTTGGCTCGTAGAAATATATGGAGTGGTCACATGACAACCGATCGGTTTTTATTTTTGAATGACTTAAATATCGTAGAATCAAAAGAATTGGTTGGAGGGTTAGCGGAACATTTTTCTGGGGTACAGTAGCACTTTACTTCGTATTTTACTTCTTTAAAAACAGGATTTTTTAAAGATCGTTTCAAAGAATGCTCTGATAAAAGAGTCGGGGAATATCCTATGACGGCAGTGTTTCTTCACAACCAACCCTAATAGCACAAGTACGTCTTTAAAACGTCCCATCGGGACTGTGGGCGTCGCGGGGACGTACGGTGCCGTCGCGGGACCTTCCGGGGACGTTTTTTTTAAGTATACTTTTTCGACCGCCCCAGGACGTTTTTAAAACGTACGAAAACAGTCAAAAAGCGTCCCCCTACGTAATCACCATCCAGACCATATTGTTTGTACTACTTCAAAAGGGATCATTGTTTCGTGCAGCTTTAGAGCCTCCAATAACAAAGAAACGTTGCCGGGACTTCCCCGGAAAATTTCAAGGAGGTACTGTTATTAATACCCCCGGGATAGCTCTAGATCGTCCCGGGGACGTTTGCTAATATTGCGAGATACGTCTTTGAGGGGGAACTAGACGACGATCCTACCCTTGGTTGCAAAATGTGACATTGTCAGTAGAAATCGACGAAAAGCGCCTTCATTCGATTTGTTGGTTTGATTGATTTGAATCGAATTTGATTTATTTGAATCGGATGCACGGCAGTTTGATAAAAACGTCAATTTGTTTATTGACAATTTTAGTTTTGCAACTTATTGGTGTACTCCCTGTTATAAATAAAATCTAGAAGGCCAAATTTTTTTTAAGCAAATTAATTTTACTTGGATTTGTATGCAAATTGCCTAATATATAATAAATCTGAGTAAAATTTAGCATTGATAAAATTGTTTTATTTTCAAGACTTGAGACCTACAGTGTCCTAAATAGTACGTCTCAGGGACAGTCGTCAGGAACGTTCTTGTGACGTTTTTAAAGCGTTCTTGGGTTGTAAAGAAGTTGTGCATTTAAAAACAGCCACCTATCATTACAACTTGTTTTATACATTAATTAGAAAACGAGTTTTATTTTTAAGACCATTCTCGACATCTACAGCTAATTATAAACGTTCCTGGTGACGTCCTCGGAACGTCTTTTATGAGTCCGGGACGTCCCCGACCTACAGGGACTTAAAGAGTACGTCCAGGGGACGAAGTGTGCTATTATGGAAGTTCTGTCTCTGAAGTCTGAAAGATATGTGTAAGATTACCAATTGTAGCATAATTGTGCGATGAGAACATTAAAAATAATAGCACATTTCTCGGACCAAAGAAAAAGCCAATTTAAAAAAACAGACCAACATTTTTAACACGAGCTGCCATCTTTCCAATTTTTTTCCAAGTTTAATTTTACACATACAGTTTTTTATTCATTCACATTCATATCTTTGAAATATTTTTAGTGATAAAGCATAATTTTCTGCAAAATCGTACATTTTCAAGTGACCAAGGGCAGAAAATTTAAATTCGTGGTTGGTAACACTGGATACGCTGTCACCATATTAGGTAATTTAGCACGTTTCAAATTTTTCACCTATCCATATGCGTATCGAAGGGGGCATATGTGCAGAGCTGATACGGGCCAGTCGTTAGGTTACGTTGAACGTTATGACCACTGTCCCGTATACGTATCGCTTAAAACACGACAAAAGCATAGAGTAAACAAGTTTTAAGGCTATAAAATGATGACAGATTACGTCCGGTCGATACGTCTTGCCCAAACATCTAAATGGTATTTTTTTATATCGACTTTCCATGAACAAATTTAAAACAAACTAAAAGTTTGTATTCTCTTAGAATAAAATGTGAAAAAGAGTGGAAAATAATACCAGGCAGCAGATTAATCACAGGTCACCCTACTCCGAATGTCTTGCAAATCGTAACGCATTTTTAATGTTGTCAAAGTCAAATATTGAGACACCATGTTGAATGTCCACAAATACGTCAAATAAAAGTGTGTCGTTAGGAAATTTTCCAACAAGCTCTTTCGCGTGATTTAGAGATACAAATCACGAAAGTTATTCAAAAATAAAAACAGTTCGGTTGTTACGTGACCACCCTAAAGCTGAGGCATATCTATGGAATTGGTTATGGTTGTGAGTCTTGCAATATTTTTAAGCGATAATGTTACTGAGATTTTTTATTATTATTTTGTAAATGTTTTTATGTTAAAGACCTATTAAATCTTGTGGTTACAGAATCACCTTCTTTTCATTTTAAACCTCTTTCGTTTCGTTACGAGGGTTCTAGCAGGTTTCCTTAACTTTATAAAAAAACTACATTTCCCGTACTAATCTAAATGTGAATTGGCATAAAATATCTAACGCGTTTACTTTTATTGCTTCAAAATCCAATGAAAAAAAAAAAATTTTTGTAGTATGAGTTAAAGTAAGCTATAGTTACGTTGGCGTTGGACAACGTGAATGTTTTTTTTTGTTGGTACGCGCACACGACTAATAAACGTATTTTTAAACGGTTTCCATGTTTATTCTTAAAATCATTTATGGGTCAAACCATATCAAGTCAACCAGGCAATAGTTTTGACCATCTCCGATTTTGATGATTTTTGGTACACTTATTCTTCTGATCCAAAAACTTAAAAATCCAAAAAATTAAATTTTTTGGATAAGCGGTTTTTGTTTTATTGATTTTTGAAAATCAAGAAATTGACCAATATGTCCTTGACAGACACTTACAAAAATAGTAATATCTTAAAAACTATTAATCCTATAGAAGCGAGTGATAGCTCATTTTGAAGGGTTTTTAAAGACCTTTTTAAAGGTGTGTGTCATACTTTAAAAAAATAATAAGATATTTAATACAGGGCTAATTTACCTAATATGGGTATAACAAAAAAATGAAAAGTAAGAATAATAGAAAATTTACAATAAAAATTATTTAGGTTGCTAATTTTTTTTGTAAAATATTTGAGGAATCTGTCATTTCTTCTGCAGTTAGCGTATATGTCCTACCAGTGGCAGTATTTGGGTTGACCCGTCTTAAAAGAGAATTTTGATCTATGACCAATATATTAGCTTTTGGCTTTGAAAAGTAAAAAGACGGAGAGGGACCATGAAGATGTAAAAAACTAACTTTTAATTCCCCGCTTTCTATATTTTTGCCAATGATACATCCCATCCACCAAAGACAGTCATAGTTTATGGTTACAAAACTGGAGTCAATGTTTTCAATTTCTGTGTTTGACAAACCACAGGTTGCAAAAAGACATTGAATATTTTCCTCTTTACTTAGTGAAAATGGTTTTGTAATAATTTTTTCATTACTGAGGGGGATAATCGAGTGCAATTTTTGAGTCCCAGGTATCGATTGTTCTTCCAGGTATCTTTTTTCCAAAAACTTTTCATGTTGCTGGTAGTCATTTAATGAACAATATTTAAATGTTATACCAGGAATGTTTTCTGTTGCAAATTTAAAAAGATCTTTGGGGGTCATAATCTGTTCATTATATGGTCTCTGCAGACTTGCTTTAGCAGCCAACCTTTTTACGGTGCCTCTCAGTCCATCGCATGCAATCTTCCCGTGGGAGGTGGCAAAAAAATTCCATTCTGCTTTAATTTTAAATTCCTCGAGATGGTACGCAATATTAACCAAAAATTTTTTATTTTTATACTGTGCGGCACAGCCGTCTGAAAAATAGATAATATTGTCTAAATTATCAATTTGCCTCTTTAGTTCAGGCATCTTCCCGTGGGAGATGGCAAAAAAATTCCATTCTGCTTTAATTTTAAATTCCTCGAGATGGTACGCAATATTAACCAAAATTTTTTATTTTTATACTGTCTGAAAAATAGATAATTTTGTCTAAATTATCAATTTGCCTCTTTAGTTCAGGCATAAGGTGGCTTAAAAAAAGATGAAATGCCACAGTGTTGTGTACCAAACAGTCTGAAATAAATATATAATTTAAATGACCCAGTTTTCCCTCGTGAGTTTTGTAATATATTACAAAAGGATGTAGGGTTGCCTGGCTATTTGTCCAGTGATAGGACTGCACTTCATCCTGCAAAATAAATGAATAATTTTCAGCGAAGTCGCATGTGATTAGTGCTTCCCCCTTTTTTAAATTGTCTTTTACCTCATTGTAGTATTCTTTTTGCATGTGAGTGTAAAAAGAATGAGATTTGAATTTAATCAAGTCGTTTGAAAATTCTTCAATGAAGTCCTCTGCTGGTTTAATTAATGTCTCCATATTGCATCTATCTACAGATACCCACTCTTTAAGTCACATTGTCAATCATTGCTTCTTCGAACTTTTCATTCAAAAAGTTTTTTAAATTCTCAGTTCCTGCACACACACACTGTATGTGTACCGCTCTTTCCTGCTAAAATGTATGGTTTTTTCCTGCAAGGTTTTTTATATTATTTTTTTTAAAAATAGAACCAATAACTTCTCCATCCTGAAATTTTCCAAAAATATTTAAAAAATACTGAAAAAATAGTATTTTTTTGAAAAAAATTCAAAATGGTGTTTTCAAGATTTTTCAAAAAAAAATATTAAAAAAATTAAAAAAAAAATAAAAACAAAAAATTACATGGTGATACACATTGTTAAAAAGGTCTTTAAAAAACCTTCAAAATAAGCTATAACTCGCTTCTATAGGACCAATAGTTTTTGAGATATTGCTATTTTTGTAAGTGCCTGTCAAGGGCATATTGGTAATTTTTTGGATTTTTAAGTTTTTGGATCAGAAGAATAAGTGTACCAAAAATCATCAAAATCGGAGATGGTCAAAACGAAAAGTGCCTTTTTTTTGGTTGATTTGATATGGTTTGACCCTTATGAGACTGTGAGAGAAGTATTACTTTTATTTATTTTAATCGTTTTCGTGTGTTAAATAGGGCAAATATTGAGAGTAAACTGTTGTTTCCAACTTCCATTGTTTTTATTTTTACTTTTTCACAACGTTTCGAATGCTTATGTATCTGCAATCGTCATCAGGTGAATACTAAGAAAAACCTAAGATTACCAAAGCTTATATACTTGCATGTGTTCAGTGAACCATAAAACTACTAGTTGGCTTCGCCCTTTCACAGTTGAAATCTGTTACCTCCAAAAAGTGTGGGCTTCCAAATATCCTTGATGGTGGCGCTTGTTTGAGCAAATACATTCTGGTTCCTCAGGATGAATGCTGTTTCTTTGGATTTTCATTTAAATAGGTTTTCCTCGAAATTAACTCTGTGTTTCGGACTTCCATTGCCTATATTTTATTTATGCACGACGTTTCGATCAGTACAACCTCTGATCGTTTTCAGGTGCAAACTACAATCAATTCCTAAGGCTACGTACAGTACGTAACTTAGGAATTGATTGTAGATAGGTCGGCTGGTTTCTCCGATGTAGATATCTCCACATTAACATGGTACCTGGTAGATGCAGGTTCTTGGTGTCCGAAGATTATATTGGTTGCCTATTCTTCTTATCTTTTCTGAGATTCCTTTCATGTATGGAATTATTTACGTCTGTAGGCTTTGGTGTCGGTGTCGTCTGAAGAGTTTTATTGATCGTGTAGTTGGAGAAACCATTCCTTCGCAGATCGGATCGAATTTTTTACTTTTCTTTAATTAGAGCTTCTTGTGTTTTGCAATTCTCAGTTTGGTTGATGTTGTGTGGTGTAATTTGAAATCAAGATATTGTCCAGTGTGAGTTGATGCTGTGAAGTTCTGTCTGCAAAATTCTTATTTCCTTTGAAGCAGAAGCTCTGCAAACTTCATGTCAGAAACCCAAGCTATGGCTAAGATACATGGAGGACATATTCATCATCTGGGAAAAGGACCACAACACACTAGAAAAATTCTTCAATCATGACAACAGCATAAGAAACTGCATCAAATTAACTCTGGAATCACTTCCATATATCGCAACTCACACTGGACAATATCTTAATTTCAAATCAAACCACTCAACATCAATCAAACTGGGAATTGCAAAATCTCTCATAGATCGTGTCACCTACATCTGCAATACAGAAGAAGCTTTGAATAAAGAAAATGCAAAAATTCGATCCGATCTGCGATGAAACGGTTTCTTTAACTACACGATCAATAAAACTCTTCAGACCACACCAACACAAAGGACGACAGGCGTAAATCTCAGAAAAGATAAGCTGTCTTCAAAACGACCACAACAATAAGAAGTCAATTGACAAAAAGTAAACCACAACGCCACGACAGAAAGAACTGCATCTACCAGGTACCATGCGAATGTGGATATATCTACATCGGAGAAACCAGCCGACCTCTGGAAGTTCGACTTACCGAACACAAACGCTAAACTCGACAAGGGGACACAAATGGATCGAAAATAGCTCAACATTGCTAGAAAAATCAACATCATATGGAATGGAAAGAGGCAAAGATCGTCGCCAAGCAGGAAAACCTATTCAAGAGAAAATTCAAAGAAACTGCATTCATCCTGAGGAACCAGCATGTATTTTCTCAAACAAGCGTCACCATCAAGGACTTTTCGGAGGTAATAGATTTCAACTGTGAAAGGGCGGAGCCAATCAGTAGTTTTATGGTTCACTGAACACATTCTAGTATATAAGCTTAGGTAGTCTTAGGTTTTTGTTAGTATTCACCTGATGACGACTGCAGATGCATAAGCATTCGAAACATTGTGAAAAAGTAAAAATAAAGACAATGGAAGTTTGACACACTAGTTTACTATCAAGTTCAACATTGCCTACAACCTTCAAACAACAGGGTAAATATTGTCAAATTTATTAGAATTCGTTAAAGAACCACGCACAATTTAAATGGAAACTGGATCTCAGTGGGATTTCAACGCCTTTAAGTATATTATTGGGACAGTCCCTGAGAGCATTTTGTCTCATAGACACAGGTGCCGATATCTACAGGGAAAGGCAATAATAGCTGCCAAAGTTTGGTATGAGCATATTATTATCATGCTTATGATGACCGATATCGGCAAAAAAAAATCAATTCCCACTAAAATACAACGTTGAATTCAAAAATGACATTTATTTTGACACCTGTCAAACCCTGCCGAAATGGCGGAAAAATTATTAATTAAATTGAACTTTTTGGAAAAGTGAACAGCTTCTTTTTACTAACCTAATGTCTTCAGCAGAGTAAAAAAAAGGTATTTGCTTTTCCAAAAACTTCAAGGTCAGTAATTATTTTTCCGCCATTTAGATAGGGATTGACAGGTGTAAAAGCTAATAACATTTTTTTAGTTCATTGACCTCAATTTAGTGTAGTTCGAGTCCCCACTCAGTAGTTTTCCACATAACAGTAAATGACAGTTAAGACAACTGTCACTTTTTTTACGGTTTCCTATTTAATGTCTTCAGCAGAGTACAAAAAAGGTATTTGCTTTTCCAAAAACTTTAAGTTCATTAATTATTTTTCCGCCATTTTGATAGGGTTTGACAGGTGTCAAAAATAATAACATTTTTGAGTTCATCGACCTCAATTTAGTGTATTTCGTGTTCCCTCTCGTAAATATGTGTCATTGCACAAGTGGTTTTCCCCATAACAGTAAATGACAGTTAAGACAACTATCACTTTTTTTTAAGGTTTCCGATTTAATGTTTTCAGCAGAGTAAAAAGAAGGTATTCGCTTTTTTAAAAACTTCAATTTTATTAATTATTTTTCCACCATAACGACAGGGTTTGACAGGTGTTAAAATAATTGTCATTTTTAAATTCAGCGTTGCCATTTTAGTGAGAATTGATGCTTTTCTTGCAGATATCGGTCCTCATAAGCATGATAATAATAACCTCATCCCAAATTTTGGCAACTATTATTGGCTCACCCTGTAGATATCGGCACCTGTGTCTATGAGTCAAAATGCTCTCAGCCTTTATTATTATGGGTAAAAAAGAGGTATCTCCGAGAATTACGTAAAATCGTCGTTGTTTTCATTCTGTCTCTTTTTTGATATTCTATTGGTAAAGGTAAGAAGCATATCCCGACGAAAATTTTAAATTTGCGGACATACTCTAGCGTTGATTATTTCCACCAGCTCTCAAAGTCGTCCGCGTTGCGATGGCTGCTAAATTTTTTGGTTGGAATTTTTTGTTTTTCATTTTATAAGAGTGTCTTATGGAGCCAAAATGGTTCAAGACTCGCCGTCGTCTTGCTCTTTAGAAGACGTTTATTCTGAGGGCACAATGCATTTTTATTAAAGGAGCCCAATAAAAATCGTCGACGTTTAAAAAGTATATAAACGTATTTTTAAATCTTTTCACCATATTTGCAACTTTTGGTGCAATTACGGAAAAATTTCCACGGCAACGTTGCGGAAAAAACGCAACTTATCTGATTTTGGACTGTTTAAACATGGGGTGGAACCAGTAAAAAAACGCCTCACTAGGGACTCATGATCTAGGTTTTACGCTTGTATACAAAATTATTATTAAAATTATTTTCCTAACTATTTCTACGCTTACCGATAAAGCAATTTATTCTGCGTTTTCCTTAATCCAAAATGAACAATTTTAAGCATTCTTTCTGCAAAATTCGCCAAAAACACAAACACTTTGACGTAAATTGACAGAAGTAATTATAAACAAAATAAAGATAACTTCAAAAATCGTTATTATCGTAAATAACCACCAGTATTACCGCCAAAATTACATTATTTTTGTGGTTATCTTTATTTTGTTTATATTTACTTCTGTCAATCCACGTCAAAGCTCTGAGGCTAGTTATTTCGGTTATATAACAGCATTGAGCAAATCAAAACACTATATTTTTTAGGAAAAACACGAAAAAAAGCGTAATAAAAAAAGCAAGGAAATATATATCGTGTTTACAGGGTGACTTAAAACCCATCTAAAAATGATGTAACTCTACTTTGTCTATTAACAAAAATTTTAAAAAAGAAAATTTTAATATACATATTACGAAAAATCATGGTAAAAAAATACCATTTACTGCGGAAAAGACAGATCAGAAAAAAAAAATAATGTCAAGTCGATTCGATTGATGTGACTACGTTCTGTTAGGCTCATAACTGTCACCTACAAGGCGGTCATTTTTATGAAATTTCTCAGGGGGTATTATCTTTTATTTTAATTTCTTTGTTATTATCATTCCACCTCTTTCACTTCCGTACACTGGAGGTATCAGGCTTCAGGATGCCGTGACCCTAGGCAGACAATCCTTTCGGTTATCCTTGCCAGATTGTTCGGTATAAGTCCAAGCAGAATGGTTTCTAGCTGATGAGTCCCTAAGAAGGACGAAACGGCATCATACTAGGTTCCACCTCATGGTTAAACAGCCGAAAACCGAACAAAAGCTCTTGTTTTTACGTTGTAAACGAGGTGTTATTTATTTTCTACTTTATTCACTTGGTACGTTTTTTGCGTACATTTTGTTTAAATACAAAAAAAAACTGCTAACATGAAGCTCATCGCAATTTGCAAGTACAGTGTGTTATTTGATTGTTCTTTATTTTTGCTTTTCAACAAAATAATGACACGGCCTTGAACCTTTTGAGTTTTTTTGTGGCTTTTATAGGCTGAAGCTTAGAGAAACCTATTTCCATAATAAAATGAGGGAAACCTATTTACTGGTTACATAAAACCAAAATGTGGAGTATCAATCTAGGAATGTCTTCGTAAGAGAATAAATCCATCCCTGTCTCGGCCGTATCGCTGTATGCTGATATTGAAAAATGTACTCCATTGACAGTTTTTAATTCGCAGTAATGTTTAAATCATTTCCTTTGATTTTTGATACACAGAATATAATAACATTTTAGTGAAAAATCGTTTTAGACTAAAACAGGATCGGTTTTGATTAAGAAAAACTGCCGAACAAAGTGTTCTTTGAAAAAAGTTTATGATTGAGATATTGAGAAAATTAATGTAAGAATTAGAATGGGAATAACATTAATTAAAAAAAAATATATGTTTTCTTTAAATGTTGTTTATTTGACATACATCCTCACTATTAAAATATATCTTAGTATATTATTATATTTTAATTTAATACTTTTTGTAGATAGGTAGGTACTCTGTTATCTAAAAATATGATGTGTTTTTTCTTTGATTTTAAATCATTTACACAAGCCTATCTTATCTCGTTCTTATAAAAATACACTTTGAACTTACAACATAAAACTTTATTTAATATATAGTAACACATATTACAGGGTGGTACAAAATTGGTAACCCCACACAAGAAAATTCCGAACCCTTGTTGGATTAGAAAAAAAACCTAATATGTATGTTAGAATGAAATAGTTAGTAGAACAAAATTCATTTCTTTAAATTTTTAATTAAAATATATATCTTGAGAGCTGTTGAAGTTTTGATTATATTAAGAGTTACAGAGAGTTTATGTGGGGCTCACCCTAGTTTAAAGTATTAATAAGAATATTGACTCAAGATTTTGACCACATTATCTTATAAGTAGGTAAAGTCAGCTCAGTAAAAGGAAAATCTATACGATATCAAAAATATATTTTTTAACAATATTTTAGAGTTTGCTGCAGTCTCGACCATTGACTTGCGGTCTTGACGTAACCGATTTTTGAAAGATTTAGAAAATTCAAATTCTAAAAATAACCAAAGAACAAACTACATAAATGCTGGCTGTCCCAAAAGTGCCTAGTCTCACCCTATAACTTATTTATTTGTTAACAGAAAAAAACACACAAATTTGGCGCCCAGCAAGTTTTTTCCAAGCACCACTTAGCGACACCGTTCTCAAGTAAAAAGCCTGTTAACTCCTATCGCCTCAGTGCCCTTTAGCCTATTGTGGCTGCCATTTTTATAACCAAATTGACAAGTAAAACATGGATTTTCTGTCAGTTTGGTGTCAATATGGCACCGATCATAGGCCAAAGGATGCTAAAGCGAAAATGAGTTAACTGGCTTTTTAGTTGAGAACAAAACGACATAGATTTGACAACCCTGCTTTGCTATTTTTTTGAAAGATCAACAATAGGTGGCATCACTAATACAATTTCGAGTGAAATCGTGCAGTGTTCAGAACACGGCGTGCGAACACCATATGTGGGGGCATATGTCGATAATTTCTATCCCGTGGGATTTTTTATGAAGGAGTTTTGTGACTATGTAGGATTGATAGCTCTTTAGTCACACAATCAAGTGTTACCGGGTGTTTTGTTCACATCCGTGTAGAAGGGGTTGATATGACGACATCTTTTAAGATGGCGGCCAAAAATTATAAAAAATACAACTTTCGCAACCGGGGAATGATTATACTCGATTCCATATAATTCGACGACGAGGATTTCAAAAAATTTACTTTCAAGGTCATCCGACCTTAAATGATCATAAAAATCGCAAAAAAACAAGATTTTTACCATTTTCTCTTCAAAAATTTTTAATAATTCGAGGTTTTGTCAGACTAACTTCAAATGTACCTCAAACTATTAGACATGTATGCCAAATTGGGTCCTTAGAGTTTGATGCAGTTTGAAGCTTCATGACCTTGAAAAATACCCCAGCAAAATTAACAAATTGCAAAAATAACATATTAAAGGGCGCTATTCATCAATTATTAAAGCCAAGAAAACCAAATTGGGTAACAAAGATAAGAAGGTCAAGTCCAACAATTTTTTTTAAAAAATTGTTCAGTTATGACACGTTTCAATATGGCGGCTGATATCTCAAAATAGAGACCTATAACCACATTTTATTTTATCCAATTACGTAAAAAAGTAAAAATAATAAGGTGGCCATCAATTCCTGTTGAGTTATCTCTGTTTAATATGAAAAAAAATTGTTGATGCATGACCTTGATTGACCTTGAAAATACCATGTAAAATTGAAAAAATCAGCTTTTTGTAGTGTTTTTTTACAATTTACAATTACGCAAAAACTTTAAGTGCCGGAGATGAAATTAATATCTTAGCCATAAATAAACACTTCATTTTAAACCTCTTTACCATTTTTTTTGATCTGGCGTCCCAGATGTTTATGCAATACCTCGGTAAAAATGACCTATATGCCTGTTGTTTTTAGTTTCGGAACTGGATTTTATGTTATACTCACTTGTCTAGCCAACAAAGTCATTTAAATTACCTATAAAAGAGTTAGCAGAAGTTAGATATACATTACCATATTCTGGACCAAGTGTTTTAGATGCCATTTTCCAAAATGGCGGTCGAAAAATCATAAAAAATACAATTTTTGCAACCGGTGCGTGATTATACTCTATTTCATATAATTCGAGGGCGAGAATTCCAAAAAAATCACTTTCGAGGTCATCCGACCTCAAATGAACTTGAAAATCGCAAAAAAAATACGATTTTTGCCATTTTCTCCTTAAAAAATAGGGAGGTTTAAAATGAAGCGTTTTTTTTTGCTAAGATGTTAATTTCATCTCCGGCACTTGTTTTTGCGTAGTGGTAAATTGGAAAAAAACACTACAAAAAGCGGGTTTTTCAATTTTACATGGTATTTGCAAGGTCAATCGGGGTTAATCATCAACTAAACTTTTTTTTTTTCATAGTAAGCGGAGATAAGTCAACAAGAATTGATGGCCATCTTGTCATTTTTACTTTTTTACGAAATTGGATAAAATAAAATAAAATGTATCAGCCGCCTTATTGAAACACATCATAGCTGAACAAATTTTTTTTAACAAAATTTTTGGACTTGACCTTCTTATCTTTGTTGTCAAATTTGGTTCTCTTCGCTTGAATAGTTGATGAATAGCGCCCTTTAGTATGTTATTTTTGCAATTTGTTAGTTTTACTGGCGTATTTTTGCAACAAACTCTAAGGATCGAATTTGGCATACATGCCTAATAGTTTGAGGTACATTTGAAGTTGGTCTGACAAAACGTCGAATTATTAAAATTTTTTGAAGAAAAAATAGCAAAATTCTTGTTTTTTGCGATTTTCAAGGTCATTTAATGTCGGATGACCTTAAAAGTAAATTTTTTGGAATCCTCGTCGTCGAATTATATGGAATCGAGTATAATCATGGCCTGGTTGCGAAAGCTGTATTTTTTATGACGCCATATCAACCCCTTCTATACGGATGTGAAGAAAACACTCGGTGACACTTGATTGTGTGACTAAAGAGCTATCATTCCCACATAGTCACAAAACTCCTTCATTAAAAATCCCACGGACTTACACATGCCCCTTCACCTTTAATGCTTCTTTAAAAGGTTTTGATGCCCGGCTTCATGCTTCATGGATTGCAATGTCTCGAAATTAAAAAAATCAAAAGAAAAATTATTAGTAAACATCAAAAAAATAACAAATTTCCGTACTATTTTTATCACTTGACATGTATCAATTTATTGGCTGAATGTTCCATTAGACAAGTGGCCGGTGGCTATGCGGAACCTGAATTCCAATACTCCAATCGAACTCACTTCAGTTTCCTTGGGCCTACTAAATTACATGACCTTGGCGTTTCAGAATTCCGGCAGAATATTGCTTACAAAGAAAAAAACCATAACTTTTTTGTTATCAAATAATAGGATTTATAAAAATCTACAACCGTACCCAAAGGATTTTTTAAAATTGGTGTATTTTTTCAAAAAATAAAAAAATTAAAAATTCCTGTTACAGATTTCTGTATTATCGACGATGCTAAAGAAAAAGACAGGTAAGATTTTTGACTTTTGTTAGCCGTGTTTATTTTATTTCGAAAATGAGAGAGTCCAGCAAAAAACTGTCTGGATACGGTTGTGAGGAATTCAAAAATAAACATTCCTACCAAATTTCAACAGATTCCGTTTATGCCCGGTAAAGATTGACCCAAAAACAGCAAAGCAAAGTGGCCTTAATGATTTTCATAAACATTATCTTTTCAATTTTAAAAATGGCGACAGCAGAGTATATCCAAGCTATCTCTTAACCGAATAGATCTTAGTAATCCCCCTTGGTTATTGATTGAACATGAAAAAAAGACCGAAACCGCCAACAAAAAAAAATTAATTGATTTTTTTTTTAAACAAATTCCATTCTAACTCAATAACCAAGACAGATATCAGAACACCCTATAAAATCAATGTTGTAAAGAAATTAATTCTGCAAAACGGCGTGTTAAATTTTTTTTAGGTTAGAAAATAAGCGACAAATTTAAAAATATTGAAAAATATCCTAAAATCAAGATGGCGTCGTTTATGCGGGGGGGGGGGGCGAGTGTGATCCCTTCGACTATTTGCCATCTGCGAATTATTTCTCACAGAAAATCTAATATTCCTGGACTAAAAAAAAAAATTAAAATTTATAGGAGACTAAGGAAAGTGTGTAAGACTGGCATTTCGATTTCTTTTGAAAGTGACTTGGCTACATAAAACATGATATTTTCAATTAAATACTATGCATGCAGTAGAATATTAACTCTAAAAATATAATAATAAAGTAAAATAAAAATTACCTGCTATTATTTTACATTAAGGTGCCTAAAAAAATAAATAAATAAAATCACAAATTCTATCTATTACTCCTTTCGCCCCGCCACCCCACTTTTTCATGCATTATTACGCATATCATAAATTGCATTTGCTCCTTTCCTACATTCGAACAAACCTATAAAATTGTACATTTTCGAAAAATTCTGGTGTGAAAATTCTGAAACCTTCGCCCAAAAAGTGAGTTGTGTACTTAACGCCATTAACCCATAAAAATTAAAGGATACGGACTAGTAACGTCCGTCATTATGGGTTCCATTCCAGTAGAAATTGGTGTAAGAGGACGTTCGTCATTTTCGGTACTGCCTAGGAGCCAGTACGTAGTTACAAACCCTAAAATAGAGTAAACAAATTTTATCATAGAATAGATATTAATATCGTTAAAGAACCCCGCACGAAATATATTGAAAAATTATTTTGGGAAAGTTTGATAAAATAAAATTTAGTATGTTATAGTGGGTCATGAGATAAGAAAAATGTGTAAATATAAAATGATTTCTATGTCTAGTTTCAGAGATATAGACGGTCAAAGTTTAAAAAAACGTCGTTTTGGGGTATATTGGGCACGCTTAAAAAAGCATTTCCTGACCGAAATAAAATAAGTTATCCACGAATATGGGTTACTGAGGAATCACACATGGACTTTCTTATTATTATGTTGGTAAAATGTTGACAGGTTGTGTACAGGGGCTAGTCAAAAATATCATTTTTTTTTACAATTTTTTATTTTCCCCGATATCGAAATAAAAAAAATATTTTTGACCAAACATTAATGTGCAAGTTTTTATTCCCACGAAAAGTTACTTTGTGTTACATGTTTTTTTAATTTTTTTTACCATAAAAAATTGTTGTCTACTACGAAATAATTATTTTGCATTCAGTCATAGTTATGAGTAAATAAACTTTAGATAAATTGAATTTATTTTGTTTGTGTTTTTTCCAGCCACGAGTTATATGCAAAAAGTTCTATATCATTAATTCTTACAAAAAAAAAGTAATCAATATTTAATTGGTTTAAAACTGATCGAGGGATTTTAATTTAATTTTGCGTACGTTTTTATCATACTTTTATCTAATACAAGGTGCAATTTTTTATCAGTTCATTATGTTTCGCATCTAGGATGATGATTTTTTTAAAGGTTTCTCAAGGTTCTTTAAACTAAATAATCACACTTTGGTGGGGCTGGATTGTCAAATAAACAATAATATGCCATAAATTATGACTATGGGTAATCTCTCCCTTATACATACACAGTGGCGTAGCCAGAGGGGGTTTTTGGTGGTTAACCCCCCTCCCAGAGGGCCTAATCCATAATAATAAAAGTAACCCTGTAACCCTATAAAAGCATCATTAATTCATTACTAAATGACGAAACCCCCCATAGCCAATTTCTGGCTACGCCACTGTGCCTACATACTCTATTAGTTTACCCTTTCTATCTTTCGCACTTCGCAAAATAATATTCCAGCCCCACCAAAAGTGTTATTATTTAGTTTAGAGAACCTTGAGAAACCTTTAAAAAATCATAATCCCCAATGCAAAATACAAAGTGGTAAAAAAATTGCAGCTGTATTAGATAAAAGTATGATAACGCAAAATTAAATTAAAATCCCTCGATCAGTTTTGAAAAAAAATTTTTTTAAAATTAATGACATAGAACTTTTTGCGTGTACCTCCTAGCTAGGAGAAAAATAAAAAAAATTAATTCATTTTATTTGAAGTTTATTTACTCATCACTTTAACTGAATGCAAAAGAATATTTAGATTTCTAAGATGCATAATAATTATTTCGTATTGGAAAACAATTTTCCTCAACTTTTTATGTAACACAAAGTAATTGTTACTGGGAAGAAAAACTTGTTCAGTTTATCTAGAAAATACTAAAACATTAATTTTTGCCCAAAAATATATTTTTTATTTTTATATTGGGGAAAATAAAAAATTGTCAAAAAATGATTTTTTTGACTAACCCCTGTGTAAATCCTGTTAACATTTTACCAACACAATAATAATAAAGTCCATGTGTGGTTCCTCAGTAAACCATATTCGTCGGTAACTTATTTTATTTCGTTCAGGAAATGCCTTTTTGGGCGTGTCCATTATACGCCAAAACGATATTTTTTTGAATTTTGACCGTCTATATCGCTGGAACTAGACATAGAAATCATTTTATATTCCCACATTTTTCTTATCTCATAGCCCACTATAAAATACTAAAATTTTATTAATTTCACCGGAATAATTTTTCAATGTATTTCGTGCGGCGTTCTTTTGGGATAACAGGGCTTTTTCGACATAGTTCTAAACTAGTTCTGGACTTCCCAACGCATGCGCATTAACATTTTTGCGTTCTAACCCCACAGGTATAGAATCTTGAAAGGTGAGAAACAGTTCTTGCTCCGTATTTTGTGGGATTTTGGGTGAGGGTAAAAAAAAGATGTTAGTCATTTCGCGTTTCTGCGACTGGTTTCTCCTCAAAAACCGGAGTTATATTTATTTATATTTATTATTATGGACGAGTTCACTGAAATCCTGAACGGTTCTCTGATGAAGTTCTGGGAAAGTCCTAAGATTGGAAACGGTATGTATGTGTCTGTCGTTATGTCTGCATATCTGTCAACAGACTGGATAGTTCAGTTATATAGGAGATGTGATTAAATAATCGACATCTAAATTTTAAACTATTACCGATTTTTATTTTTCCCCTTACCTTTGATCCGATTCAAATCAAGTAATAATAAACATTTTTTTATTTGAGTCATATAGGAATTACTTCAAAACTATAAGTAGGGTTATAAGATTTCGTATACTTACGGTAGACATTTTGATAAAATCAAATTTGCTGCCCTTACATTCTGCACTTAAATTTAATAGTTACTTTTACTAAATATTACGAGTTATCTACATTTTTATTAAAATACTTAGTAAACTAAAGGACCCCGCTCACTTAGCATTGCCACTGGCTTTCGGTTGGAATGGGCTGGGCGTTTGATATGTTGTAGATCTGTTCTCCCTGATCAACGTTTATTTAGACTTCTTTTTGATCCGACCCACGGTTTCAGAGATATAGGTGTTGAAAAGTGGAGGTTTCAGATTTTAGGGTTTTTCACTAAAATCACTTTTTTGCCTATTTTATTGTATTCGAGTAGCTAACTTGCTACTTCCAGTACACCATACACTAGTTTTTAGGTAGAGAACCAGGCTATTGAACGTAGTTGAAAAAATTGACATATTTCATTTACGTCACTCTCAGTAGCGGCACAAACTGGAAAAATGTAAAAAACTTTTTCAAAATGCAATTTTTCGTAAAATCGCTGATTAAAAAAGAACAAACGCTGAAATATTTTTGATTTTTTGATATGTTATAGAAAAATCTTCAGAGAAAAAAAAAGATAAGCTAAAGCTACATATGCATAAGCTCATCACACTTTGTGAAAAACGCCCGTGAACCTGGAAAATGCTCGGGTTAAAAGTGGTACCGCTGGAGTGCTCTCGAGTCTCAGAGGTACTATATGCAATATATATTGTTCAAGAAGAAAATCAATATGGCTAATGCGAGCCGCCATTTTTCCTATTTTTCTTAAAAATCTTGTGAAAATCGGTGTAGCGGTTTAGCGTGTCCCGGACAGACAGACCGACAGACAGATGTCACGACGAAAACGTTTATTTCGGCTAAGGAATACCCAAATATCATATTTTTGATGATATCTCAAAAACCTTTCTTCCGACGAAAACAATATCCCCCCTAGCCGTGTGAGCTAGGGAGGCTCGCATCCGCCATATTGTTTTTCTTCTTGAACAATATATGGCATGTAATACCTCTGACACTCCGAACACTCCAGCGGTACTACTTTTGTCAAAATAGGCTGAGCCTTCTCGTCTCTAGCATGGCATACACATATACACATATGGGGACAATAACGCGAGCATTTTCCAGGTTCAATGGCGTTTTTCACGAAGTGTGATGAGCTTATACATATTTAGCTTATCTTTTTTTTTTCTCTGAAGATTTTTCTATAACATATCAAAAAATAAAAAATATTTCACCGTTTGTTCTTTTTTAATCAGCGATTTTACGAAAAATTGCATTTTGAAAAAAAAAGTTTTTTACGTTTTTCAAGTTTGTGCCGCCACTGAGAGTGACTTTAATGAAATATGTCAATATTTTCAACTGCATTCAATAGCCTGGCTCTCTGCCTAAAAACTGGTGCACTGGAAGTAGCAAGTTAAAAAGGGGGAGGGCGGTTTCGATAAGAAAAAGAAATAGAATAAAAGTAACATATTAATATATGCAAACAAAACTTAGTAACTACAAGCGAGGATTTTGTCTTAAGTCTAGAGGGGGTACCCAGATTTGAAGTCGTTTATTTTATACATTTTTTATTTTAAAAAATGTTTAAGAAAATTTTTGAGAAAATTACATCAAAACTGTAATTTTTGAGTCAAAATAAACTACAATCATAAATATCAACGGTATTATAGCGCCGCCGGCGAAAATTTTTAAGAAAGTTGCTCTAAAAAATGCGTTTTTTGATTTGAAATTAAACTAAAATTGTAAATATATCAATGGTTTCAAAGCGCAGCAGGCGAAAATTTTTTTAAGAAAATGACACTACAAATGCCATTTTTAACACAAAATTAAACTAATACCGTAAATATCAAAGGTGTTATAGCGCCGCAATTTATGCCCTACTTTTGATTTTCTAAATGTTTTAATAAAAAATTTAAAGCCAGGGTAGGGGGGGGGTTAACTACCCCCATATCCTCCTGAAATCCGCGCTTGAGTAACTACGTATAATTTTTTCAGTTATAAAAAACATAGATAACAAACAAACCACAAACAAAATCTAATAGCTAAATAATTTTTTCTTGAGGTCTAAAAAGCTTTTTGTTGAAACATTACCTTTTATATCGCATATCTCAAACATAAGATGCCCATCTCAAAGAAAAAATAATTTCCAGTTTCATGGGCAAACCGGTCAATGACTCCCTCAATGTCAATTTCAATATTTCTGTTGATATGTAGCAACGCTAAGCCCGTCAGACGAATTATCGTCATAGTGTTTTTAAGTACTTATGTTTTCAATCTTCTGAGGCATGAGAAGCTTCTTTCTGACGAGGCATTACTTACTGGCAAACATCCAAGAATGTTCTAATCAACGGAAAAATATTGCCACACTTGTTCATTGCCTCGAAAACGTTATCAGGTATGTTTTGATTTAAGCTTTTGCTTACTTCTGATCAATATTGTTTCCAAATACTGACTTCTCCCATTAAAAGTTCAAGAATTTGTGTTTTGGATTAATAAAACAGTTTATAGTATTTAGAAACGACTAAAAAATACTTTTTTATGTCCGAATTGATTTTGTCTAAAACTTCTTTATAAATAGAAACTCTGTTCCGTATTTTCAATGGTTTTCACGGTAAGTTCGTCATGCGTTTGTATATTCTTGGTCTGACGGATTGAAGGCACGGATGTAGAAACCTTGGATTGCTAATACATATGGGAAATTTTCATGAAAATCACTGCCGCGTCTCTTCCGCCATTTTCGCCGCCATGTTGTGGAGATTTGGGTTGGCGACATTGGTTTCCTTAATTTTAAATAAACAAAAAAGTAAAGAAACAAGTCATAAACAAATGCTCCAACGGTCACGCCATTTATCCCTCTCATTTGGTCTGGAGTATGTGCAGGTTTCGAACAAATGTATCTCAACATGGAAACATTGCCCCCCAATTTATATACAAGGGTACTGTTAAGCCACACGTTATAAATTGTAATAAACGTTCGGTTCAATCATTGATGCTGGCTCTCCCGCTGAAGATACACCTTGATTACGTTGATCTGAGTCTGCACAGGGACTAAAACAGCTAAGAACAGATGCACCAACATGATACAGTAATAAAAAATCAATGAATAGAGGGAGATACTGACTTTGATAATAGCATATATCTCTCAGCTGAAAGCCCGAGCCATGGCAAGTCAAGCAACATTTAGTGATTACAAAAAAAGTACATCTTTGTCACATGGAGTCGAGCATGGAGTTTTACAATATTTGAAGACCTTGGAGGAAAAACGTATTAACTAACAACTGTGTCGACCATACCTTCCCTAAGGTAACAAGTTATTACTAAGATATCCTTGAGTTTTGGTAATGTAACAAACATGCTTCAAAACAAAAACTTTTGTAACACTTTTAGCCATTTTTGTGATTTGTTGCTATGGGGCAATGATAGATTTTCATCAAGAATCAAAATCACACAGAAAGCCAGTTTCCATAAGGAAAGTGCATTATCCTTAAAAAACGAATCTACAAAAAAATGTCAAATGCTGAAAACTTATCAAAACTTAAGGATATCTTAGTAATAACTTTTTCTGCTTAGTTCTTCAGAATCAGAAAACTTTTATTGCAAAAATTTTTAACAAAAAACATTGTCACAATTGAATAAATAAGCGTCAAAAATTAACATTAAAGTTAATTTAACCTAAGAATGTCTTCAAAATGTCATTTAGATATTAAACAATGTTAACATTAAGGTTTGGTTAATAAAGATTAAAAAATAAATATTGATTTTTCTTTATTTCTAGTAAACTAGTAAAACATCTTATAATTACTGGTCTTAAAATAAAAAAATACTGGCAACAATATCACAAAAATTGACAATGGAATCTTAAACTAGTTACTTAAAATTACATATAGAAAGTTACAAACACATGGAAATGACAACAAGAAAAAGAAAAAAATATACTGATAAAATACATATTAAAATAATTTTTTTTAATGTTCTTTTTAAAGCTCATGAAGTATTGTTCTAATTTTGTAAAACTCGATGTGCCAAAGATGTAATTTTTTGTGATCGCTTGCCATCGCTCTGGTTTTCCGCTGATCCATATATGCTATTATCAAACTCCGTTTCATTATTTTTCTTGTCTTCTAGACCTATAACAAGCTCGGATTTATAAACTGTTGGCGCATATCTGTCCCTAGACGTTTTAGTTCCTGTTTCAGATTCAGATCAACTTAATGAAGGTTTATCTTGAGCGGGAGCGCCAGCAGCAATGGTTGACAGTGCCCTTTGAGTTTATAAATTGGGGGTAAGGTTTCCATGTTGTAATTTATTTGTTCAAAACTTGCACATTCCCCAGACCAAATGAGAGAGATTATCATGCCGTGGCCGTTCAAGCATTTGTCTGTCTTTTAAATGGTTTTTATTGCTTGGTTCTTTACTTCAACAAAAATAACCTTTCTAGAAACGTCATTTTTTGACACTGTTGGTAGTCAGTGTTCCCACACTACTATTTAAAATGAAGGAACCAATGTCGCCAACCTAAATCTCCACATCATGGCGGAAGACACACGGCAGTGATTTTCCCACAACGGTATTATCAATCCCTTTCTTATTTACATCCGTGATTGAAGGTCAAACTGTCCCAAAATATTGTGGAGGGATTCTAGAGGGTTATTACCAGCAGCATCTTTCAACACCTATATCTATGAAACCGTGGGTGGGATCAAAAAGAGGTTCAAATAAGCGTTGATCAGCGAGAACAGATCTACAACATATCAAACGCCCAGCCCATTCCAACCGAAAGCCAGTGGCAATGCTAAGTGAGCGGTGTTCTTTCTGCGCTCAGGGGTCTTATCCCCTCCTCCAATAGTAAAGGCGGAAATCATTAGTTTTTATTTATTGTTTTTTTAGGTTTAAGACTTATTTTACAGAATGAATTGATTTAAAATTCACAATTAGTAGAAAATACATTTATCTTTTTATTCCAGTTAAATTTAAAACACTTGGTCCACCAGTACCAATGGATGGAATAGTTCCTACAAAGATTAAGCATTTCTATATAAAGGGACAACGTTTGCTTAAATTTAAGTCGAGGAAAAAAAGTAGTTAATGAATAAACTAATATTCACCTTTTCCTCGAAGTTCCACCTCTCCTCTTAGCTCCAAGTTGAAAGTGCCAAAACTGTGAAAAATTTGCTTTGTGGCTTCGCTGACGTGAATTTTGAGTGCTGAAATATATAAGAGAGTGGTATGTTATTAAATGTTGAAAAAACAAATAACCTCTCGGGGTTGCCAGCTCAGTGATAACTGGGACAATATGCAACCAGTCCGTGCAAAAATTAAACAGACCGGATCGTCTTTTATCAAAATGAAATCAGTGGTGTGTAGTCGCCATTTTAATACCGCTCTCCGAATTCGTATGCGACTGACTGATGCGGTGCTATCGTAGAATACTCAGGATATCTGGATGGACGAGGTCCGCGTCGCAGATGAATCATGTCTTAAAAATCTTAAGGCAGCCATACACTACAGTTTTTCCTCAAGATTTGGACTGCACTTGTGCTTATGCCTTTATTACTTTTTATAAAACTTCGCAATATTCAGAAAACGAAACACATCAAAACTTGTAAGAAAAGCATACTTACGTTGTCCGCTACTCTCCATTCGACTGGCAGTGTTAACTGCATCTCCAAAGAGACAATAATGGGGCATTTTCTGTCCAACTACGCCTGCGCATACCGGACCCGAGTGTATGCCGACACGGAGTTGTAAGGTTCTGTCAGGCTAAAAAGTTATGACAGAAGATAATATATGACAGTTTTTTTTTCTATAAGTTGCAATGAAAAAACAGTCTTATTAGTACACACAATAAAAACTGACAAATAATAATGGGGCATTTTCTGTCCAACTACGCCTGCGCATACCGGACCCGAGTGTATGCCGACACGGAGTTGTAAGGTTCTGTCAGGCTAAAAAGTTATGACAGAAGATAATATATGACAGTTTTTTTTTCTATAAGTTGCAATGAAAAAACAGTCTTATTAGTACACACAATAAAAACTGACAAATAATAATGGGGCATTTTCTGTCCAACTACGCCTGCGCATACCGGACCCGAGTGTATGCCGACACGGAGTTGTAAGGTTCTGTCAGGCTAAAAAGTTATGACAGAACATAATATATGACAGTTTTTTTTTCTATAAGTTGCTATGAAAAAACAGTCTTATTAGTACACACAATAAAAACTGACAAATAATAATGGGACATTTTCTGTCCAACTACGCCTGCGCATACCGGACCCGAGTGTATGCCGACACGGAGTTGTAAGGTTCTGTCAGGCTAAAAAGTTATGACAGAAGATAATATATGACAGTTTTTTTTTCTATAAGTTGCTATGAAAAAACAGTCTTATTAGTACACACAATAAAAACTGACAAATAATAATGGGACATTTTCTGTCCAACTACGCCTGCGCATACCGGACCCGAGTGTATGCCGACACGGAGTTGTAATGTTCTGTCAGGCTAAAAAGTTATGACGGAAGATAATATATGACAGTTTTTTTTTCTATAAGTTGCTATGAAAAAACAGTCTTATTAGTACACACAATAAAAACTGACAAAGTTTTAGTAGCAATATACCTAGTGCATGTCAGATTTTCAGGAAATTTTTGGAAATTTTGTTTGAAGCCAATTTTTTAACAAAAGCTTGAGTGCATGCGGGTCTGACTTGGTAATGTGCCAAATTCAATTGGAAGAATTCCTCTTATAGGCATGAAATTTTATTAAAAAAAAAATGCATTTGAGAATTTTTTTTTTTAGTAACCGCGACAGGTCTTTTGTTGTAATTAAGAACATCAAAATAACTTCTCTAATTGACTTTTTGCTTACAGGGTGATTGGTTTAATTATACCAGGCCACTCAAAGTCAGATTTAAAAAAAAAGCTACATTATCTTTTTTAACTTTTGAGGAAAAATGTCAAATTTGGTACGATTATTACAATTGTCAAGGCCAACTGACATTCTAAAATTTTTTTGGATAGGTGGCACTGCGGACGACGTGGCACCCAAATTTTCGATTTTAAATTTGATAAAAGTTCATATTTTTTTAATAGCTTAGATAAGACATGCATATTTAATAAAATAATCGATAATGTACAGCTGTTGATTTTTATAAAAATAATTTTAGTTTGATATGGTCATTGATCGCCTAATTTTTTTTTTGAGTATGTAAAAAAACGGTTTTTCATCGTTTTCTTCAATTCTTCTTAGCGACCAAAAATTTGGCTGGATATGTAAGTTGATAAATTAGAAGGCCTCAACAAATCGAGTCAGATATACACATATTAGGACAGTAAAGTTGGCCTAATATGTGTTTAGTCGCCCCGAATGGTACTCTAATGTACTCTATTGTTCATATTTTGCGGAAAGCACCAAATTTGGTACGGGTATTTTTTTAACATTTTTTTAGGATCGTGGTCAAAAAATTTATGATCGGATTATCAAAAAAAAAATTATACTTGAATCTATGGAACTTAATGAAGAGAAATTTGACAATACTATCTAAATTGACGTACAACCTTGGATGACCTTGAATGTCATTTTAAATTTATAAAACAAGACCTGTTGCCGTTTTTCGAATTATAAAACATTTTTGAAAAAAGGCTTTGGAAAAGTATTTTTTTTAAGTAAAATGGCATTTTTCAAGGTCATCGAAGATTGCACATCAATTTAACTAGTATTGTCAAATTTCTCTTCATTAAGTTCTATAGATTGAAGTATATTTTTTTTTTTGATAAGTAACTTTCGATTTAAGACCGCCATTTTCAAGATAACCACATAACTTACTTGATGTTGTATGGTAAAATTTTTCACAGCATCTAATATGGCCAAAGCCATCAGTCCTATTTCTCGCGCATGGTTGTCACCGTTCCTTTCTGGCAACCCCGAGACTACCATATATGCGTCGCCTATAGTTTCTACCTAAAAACAGCAATTTATTATTGATAAAAACAAGAAAATAACTAACTTGTATAAACAATAAAGGAAGTACAAATTCTTACAGTGGAACACGTAAATTTTACAAGAAAAACTCATTAGGGGCCTTCTCCACTTGGTATTACTCATGGATATGCAGCATACCCATACCGGGCCTGGCAGACCAACTCATACTGGACAATTTCTAAACTTCAAATCAAACCACTCCAAATAAACCAAAACTGGGAATTGAAAAATCTCATATATCGAGCCAGCTACATTTGCAATAAAGAAAAGTCAAAAAATTCGATCCGATCTGCGAAGAAACGGTTTCTCCAACTATATGATCAATAAAACTCTTCAGACCACACCAACACAACGGACGACAGACGTAAATACTGAAAGAACGGCAGTGGCGTAGCCAGGGGGGGGGGGTTGGGGGTTGAAACCCCCCCCCCAGGAGGTCCAACCCAATATACAATAAATTAATTGGTTTGTAACGTGTGTTTTGTCTGCGGTGCTATGACATCATGAATTGTTATAATTTTAGTTCAATTCTAAGAAATTTTTATCACCAGCATTCAAAACGTGTAATAAATGGCATTCTTAGTATAAATTTTCTTGAAATTTTCATTTGTGGCGCATTTATGATTTAGCAAAAAATCTATATATAGGGTATTCCAAATTCGATGCTCATCTAAACGGTAGGAGATACGAAAAGGTTTAAATTAGGCCAAGGTTGCCCAATTTGACGCTTTGCTCAAAACAAAACAAAAGTTTACAAATTCCGGGTAGTTCCGGAGATAGGCGAAGAAAACCGAACGAAATCTTTATTTTTATTTTTTATTTTTCTGCGCCCTTATTCGTAAAGCTGTCCAAAAATGCCTAAAACTTTCTACAGGCACTTTTTTAAAATCTACCTAATGAAAGGTCCGTTTTCGAGACATTTCAGGGTGACAGGAGCACTGTCAAGTTCATTTTTTCTTATGGACACATCCTTTTTTTTCTCCTGCCGTTTGGTTCATAAAGGATAACAGATATTTTACAACCTCATTTTGACAAGTACCTGACGTTTTGAGTTATTTGACCATCTTCAGACAAAGAAAAAAACGTATTTTTAAAATATTAGGCAAAGTTATTTGTTATTTCCAAAATATCTTGAGTAAGTTTAAAGCAAAAATTAAATTAAAAACCAAAACGTCAGGTGACTTGCCAAAATAAGCTTGCAAAATGTTATCTGTCATCCTTTATGAACCAAACGGTAGAAGAAAAAAAGGATGTGTCCATAAGAAAAAAATAATTTGACAGAGCTCCTGTCACACTGAAATATCAAGTCTCAAAAACGGACCTCTCACTAGGTAGATCCTGAAAAAGTGCCTGTAGAAAGTTTTAAGCGTTTTTTGACAGCTTTAAGAATAAGGGCGCAGAAAAATAAAAACTAAAAATTAATGGAACTATCCGGGATTTGTATACTTTTTTTTTAGTTTTGAGCAAAGCATCAAATTGCGCAACTTTGCCCTAATTTAAACCTTTTCGTATCTCCTACCGTTTAGGAGATCCTCATGGTGAGCATCGAATTTGAAACACCCGTATACCACCGGTACCCACACCCCGTCTTGACATCTAACCCAATCTACTTTTTCAAGAATATTTTAAAAAAAACCTAGGAGCTCAAAAGTTTTAAAGAATTTTTGTTTTTTTTTTGACAAAATTTTCGCCTGCGGCGTTATATCAGTATTAAATTTTGTTACATTTTTGAAACGCGTAAAAAATAGCATTTTAGTGTAATTTTTTCAAAATTTTTGCCTGCGGCGCATTTAAGGGTAGCTAACCTGATTGTGCCACACTGGTGTGATGAAAATAAGAAACCAGGCGCGGTTGTACCACTATTTATACTTTTATACCTCGAAGAATAGAAACTTCGACATTGATGTTCCCTCTCCCCAAGTGACATTTCTAGATCCTCCCCTGGGTATGATTTCGAATCTATCCGTGGGCAATACCAAGTGGAGAAAGGCTTCTGACTGTAAAGTTTAGTATGGGTTGAAAATATATATATATATATATATATAACATATATGAGTTAAAAGTTGAGGGATTTTTAGCACTTAGATTATTTAATTTTTTTTGAAGTCTATATCCCCAACATTCCTTCCTAATGTAGAGAAATTTCTAGGAAAGGAACGTAATTTAAAAAAAAGATATTTTTTTGAATTGAAAAAGGGAGGGGCGATAGTCGGATTTTAGAGGTTTAGGATATATTTTATATGACTCTGGGGGGATAGGGTGTCGAAAGATAAGCCTACCTTGTACACGTCATAGAACCCAATAATTCTGTCGAAAGTACTGTACAGGTCATTAAGGAAGTCTACCACCTATAAAAATAAAATCTGCGTTAAAAACATATCTCAAGACCTATTGTTTTAATAGAATTTTTAGGAATTATTAATCTGGGGGTCTATTCTTGAATCGAGAGAAAATTTGCTCCCAGGGAGTAAAATTATCTCGCTACTATCAAAACCTAAACTTTCAGACGCTATTTTTGCCTTTTCTCTGTCTTATTTAGAAACAAAGGTTTCATGAACTCTAGTCACATCTATATTAGAGTATGCTAAGTTATGAGAGACCAGTGGGTGTATTCTTAAATTAAGAGAAAATTTGTTCCCAGGGACTCACATTCTCTCGCTACTATGCATCTCATTGGTCCAAATCTTCGGTTTAAATCGGTTTCCCTCACTTTTGCCCGATATTAATCGAAAGTAATTTTCTTAGTCAAGAAAAATAGAATTACTTTAGATCAATATCGGGCAAAAGTGATTTAACAGAATGAGAAATAAATTCCCAATGTCCATAGTGGAGTTAAACATAAATAAAAAGAGTTTTACCAACAGAAAACCTTCTCCACCAGTTCTACCTTTGACTGGCTTCAGTGGTAGAACTGGTGGAGAAGGCGAAAAATCCAACAGTTTTCTGTTGGTAAAACTCTCTTATTTTTATTTAAAAGTGATTTAAACCGAAGATTTGGATCAATGAGATGTATAGTAGTGAGAGAATTTGAGTCCCTGGGAACAAATTTTCTCTTAATTCAAAAATAGACCCACTGGTCTCTCATAACTTAGCATACTGTAATATAGACTTGACTAGAGTTCACGAAACCTTTGTTTCTAAATAAGACAGAGAAAAGGCAAAAATAGCGTCTGAAAGTTTAGGCTTTGATGTTTAAGTAATTTTTAGAAAAACTGGACACTGCGTCTTGGGTACAGATATTCTTTTTGATGCCACTTTAATTTTCGGTCAAATTCAACATTTAAAAGTGGACGCGGTATTATCTATAAGTAGTTTAAGTATTAAAACCACTCTGCGCACAAGTAAGAGAGTACAAAGACGTTTTGTAAGGTGTTATTTTTACCCTGTTTATTACTATATTGTTTATTTTGATACCCTTTAGATGAAGGCCGCATCAAAAAAAAAATAAGCAACAAAAATACAAAAAATTAGACACTTAAAGTTAATTTTCAGGTTTATCGGTATTCGTGTCCTTATCTCTATCGAGTCGACCTATCGAGCAGGTGTACTTTTAAACTAATGGCGAATGCGTGACAGCTCCAGCTGATCAAATGCGTCAAAACATCGTTTGGTATGCAGGGACGGTAACGAGGTTTTCGTGCATTTAATCAGCTGGAGCTGTCACGCATTCGCCATGATTTTAAAAGTGCACCTGCTTGATTGGTCGACTCGATAGACATAAGGATACGAATGCTGATAAAACTGAATTAACTTTAAGTGTCTATTGACATCATATCCCGCTATACCTGCATGGGTGTGCTCACAGCACACAACGCTGTAAAACCAACAATGTCACTAAAATAAATGGTGACACATTCAAATTGCTCGGGTTGCACCATTTCACCCATCATCAGCTGTTGAGCAACGGGTCTAGGAAGAACCTACAAAACCAAAATTAGGACTCGTTTAGAGGCACTAACTGATTTCAAAGAAAAATTTCATCTTTAAAAAAAATTGTAATAACATCTTTGTTTTTAGGAAAACAAGGTATTACCTAATAATCTGTTTTGAGGCTCACTTTATTTCTGAATTGTATCAACTCGAATGTCCATAAAAAAGAAAGTTACTACTTATAAATAAATAGGTACACTCCTGGCGAAAAAAAAGTAGGACACGGAATTGAAATATGGGTAAATATAACACCCTATATTAATGAAAATTTACATTGTTAGTCATTTGTTAGTTATTATTATTATTATTATTATTATTATTAACCTCTCGTTATTCACCTTGATACATTAGACACTTGTGTTTGTCATAATAATAGTAACTAAATCAAAGGAGATTTTTTTAGAGTAATTTATTAAAAATTCCTTTAAATCCTATTTTAGGATGTAATAAAGTTGCAAAATTCAACTTATAACTTGAGTTACGAAAAATAACTGGTCTATAAGAAGAGCGGCGAACCATTTTGCAGTTAATAAAAAATACATTACCACGCTGTGCAAAGCGCTGTAACAAAAACAATACCACAGAGAAAAAACAAGAATACAATAACGGCGATAAAAAACTGAACGTTTAGCAAATAAATAAAAACAATAATTTTAATACTTAATGGGTTCGCCGTTCTTGTCTAAAACAAGCTGCAGACGAGTCGGCATTGAAAAATTTAGATTTTGAAAATATTGCTCTTCTAAGATGATATCTACGCATCGATGTACTAGTACGTCGATGTATCTACGCCTCTTTCAATGGCTTCATTCAACTCGTCTGAATTTCTGGGGAACCAATTTCGCTGATAAATTATCTTCACAATCCGTCCCCAAACATTTTCCATGGGATTTAAATTCAGGCTGTTGGATGGCCAAGGTAGAGTTTCAATATTGTTCTCTCGAAACCAAGTGTTCACTATATTCGCCATGTGCACAGGGCAGTTATCTTATTGGTAGATGAACTCATTATTTTCATGCAACGCCGAAACATGGATACATAATATTACGAAGAATTTCGATGTTTCGTTCACTGGTAAATCTACCTTCTATTCTCCAGCAAACACCCATACCTCTCGCACTAAACCATCCCCACATGTTGACGGAAGAATGTCCTGCTCTCTTGATGTTGTGTGTGTATTCTGGATCATACCTTGAATTTGGTGGACGATGAACCAAAATTCTCCGACTATCTGACGATGACTGGAAAATTTTTTCGTCCGTAAAGACTAATTTCTCCCAAAAATCATTCCCTTCTAAAAGATGATTGGCCGCAAAAATTACTCGAACCTGTTTCTGCTCTTCCGTTAAAAGAGGCTTTTTTGCTGCAACTTTACACGATAGATTTGAATTTTGTATCCTACTACAAGCAGTTCGCCGTTACCCTGGAAACATGCTTGCAGGGGCCGCATGGTAGCATGTGTCGTCCGTCCAACACCGTTCTAAACTAAAAAGCCTGTTAACTCCTACCGCCTCAGTGCCCTTTAGCCTAATATGGCTGCCATTTTTATAACCAAATTGACAAGTAAAACATGGATTTTCTGTCAGTTTGGTATCAATATGGCACCGATCATAGGCCAAAGGATACTAAAACGAAAATGAGTTAACTGGCTTTTTAGTTGAGAACGGTGTTGGTCCGTCTTGCTCCATTGAACTAATTTGGTTTCGTTCTGATCCTTCCTTTCTCTTTGTGGTATTGTTTTTGGTCCAGCGCTTGGTCCAGCGTAGTACTGTATTTTTATTAACTCCAAAATGGTTCGCTCTTCTTATAGACCAGAATTTTGGTAAATTCTGAAACTTGAGGCATTTTTTATTTAGTTTGAAGTATACTGCAAGAAAGCATCAGATAATTGTCAGATATAAATATCTGAACATACTAAAAAAAGCAAATACAGACCGCTTCAAACTACTGCGAACATAGGGGGAATCAAGACCAATTTACTCTCCGTGCCGTACGACCGAGGTGGATTCGAAGCACGCTGCAGTGTTATCTTTTGGAAATTCATTTTGTTTTATTTCTGCCTTGCTCGAGAAACAGATGGGTAAGTTCTTAATTCAAATAATACACTTTTAAATCTAAAAATGGATGTCTATGAAGTTGCCGAAAAAGTTCGATATTGGTCGAGGGAAAATTTGCATTTGTATTTTGACGTAAGAACACAGTATCCCCAAAAACTAAATGTTTGGAGGGGGGGTATTGTAGGGGAACACGTAATTGGGCCATTTTTTATTAACGGCAATTGCAATTTGAATGGTCCTAGATACTTGGATCTACTGCAGCAGCACATTATTCCAACTGCTAGGCAGTTGTTAGGTGTAAGATTTGGTGAAACATGGTTTCAACAAGATGGTTGTTCCGCTCACAATGTTGGCCTTGTTAGGGAATATCTTGATAATGTATTTCCTAATCGGGTTATAAATACACGGGGAACTATTTTATGGCCAGCTCGATCTCCCGATCTTGCTCCTAATGACTTCTATCTGTTTTTGAAGAAGCTTTTCAAATTATCACCCCTAACATACTTGGAAACGTTGGAAGGGGTTTTTATAGTAGGCTCGGATATTGTCTAGCCGAGCAAGGAGGACTTTTCGAACATTTGCTTTAATTTTTTTTTGACTGGGAGAATCTTTTTGGTTTTTAGAATGTATTATTTTATTTTGAGAACTTGCTTTTATTTTGTTTCTCCTTATTATTTTCATTGTAACACGTCGTCACTGATAAATCTGAGCAGTTGACAATAAAACGCTCTTATTTATCAGTGACAAAAAATAAGAAAATTACGTTATAAAAATTTGCGTATTTATTGACCAAATTCCGGTTTCATTGACTACGCTCCACACAGCACCGTGGTTAGAGGCGTACTAAATACAAGGCGAACGGCGGCGAACGGCAGCGAATGGCGATCGGAAGCCTGAGTGTTGGTTGCTTCACTGATAGGCGTGCGGTGTCTCTGCATGTACGTACAGTGGCAAATTAGACTTCTTTCGCCCTATGTTCGCAGTAGCTTGAAGCGGTCTGTATATATTTTACATGTCCTACTTTTTTTTCGCCAGATCTACGTATAAATACTAAAATATTTTAATATAAATAAATTAAAAAATGATTGATACCAAAAGGAAAAAAGCGGAAAATAGAAAATTCTAAAGAAAGAGAGCCAACTGTGTTTATGGAATATATAAACTCCATTTTTTAATTTTATTAAAAAAGTAGGCAGCACTTATTACAATGTATTTTATAAATGATGAATCTATTAATAATCCATTTTTTTAAGGTGATTGATCAAAACTATTTTTAATTTAATTGAACTATAGCTCTAAACTGACTTTTGGTTCGTAAATTCTTTTAAATTTATCCTTTAAAACTAATTTTTTTTTAAATATGCAGATAATTTTTTCCCAAATCTTAATATGTATGTACATGGTTATCTGTTTTTGTCCAATGTTATCGCATATGTCAAATTTAGACATCAACTTTCTTATTTTAAATGGAACACCCAGTATATTTTTCAAAACTTCAGTAGATCATTTCTTCCTGATACCAAAAATATACCATACGTAGGGATTTATATTGAACGGTCATTGAACAAATTACAAAAACGTTGCCATAAGAGCAATGTGTTAAACAAAGAACCACCTAAACTATATGTACTGGAGAACAAAAAAAATGCAACACCATGTATATGGATAAAGCGGAGGCGAAAATGGGAGCATACAGACTAAAATGCAATGACAACTGGTATGCTAAAGATGAGGAGTGACATCATGACTCCGAAAATCAACACGAACAAGCCGTTTAAGACCCAGCTATCCTGGGAAAACAAGACGAAGAAATCACTAGTCCAGAAAATTGGTATGGTATACCGACGGATCCAAGATGGACAGTGAATCAGGAGCGGGAGTATATGGCCTAGCCCCAAGATCAAATTGGTTTGCATCTCTGGGGAAACATACCACAGTATTCCAAGCTGAAATACATGCCATAGAGACTTATCTGCGGGAAAGCCTGCACTGAAACCATCAGCACTTTGGAAATCTCCCTCGTATCATGGCGGAAGCCGCCGCACATTCCACGTATTCCCGAGGGTTCCTTGTTACTAAGAATATTTCACCCCTTAACATATGAAACCAACAATGCCGACCTCGAGCATGGTGGGTAGCAGCTATAATAAGAAATAAACCGCATTTACTAGCCAATATCTATCTTCACTTTTCAAGGTATCAAAAGGAGACAGCCCAACGCGTAACCCCCCCAATTTTGAACTCCCGCGTTTCTCTCCTGCGAACGCCATCGCTGTACCAAATTTGCGTTTCTATTTAGGGTAGTGAACCCCTGGCTAAATTGCATTTTAAACGGTGTAAACCTTTGAGTGTCGACGGCCTGGTCATTTTTTCCCCTGTCTAGGTAAGGTTAAACATAAGACTTATCTTAAGGCTGTGAATTGTAAATTTATAAGTTATAGGTTATGTTATAACTGTGCCTTCCTGGCAACTCTCCGCCAACTCCTAAAGTTCTAAATAGATCATATTTTTTCCCCTGTGTAGATCGCCAATTTTGTATCTGCATTAAGACTGAATAAACGTAATCAAACTCCCTTGTCTGTGTGATTGCTATAAACCCACCGATCCACCCTGAGACCAAAGCGTTTCTGTACATCTGGCGCCCAATCAGCGGCAGCAAACCCAGACATGGAAGACAACAACCAACCAAGGTCAGCCTACCAACTGCGAAACATTCCACGTCGAGACTACAGGGCTTTAGCTACAGGAGAGGTTAACACAAATGGACTCACAACGGCAGGATATCGAGGTAGGAATATCTTTAGCCAAGGGTCTGTGCCCCCCTTAAGCGCTTCAACGGGAATACTACAACAACCTAACCCGTTGGTAAACTCAATGGGGAATCAAGGCAATTTTCAACCAAACTGTCTTACCGCTGAAGGGGCACAGCACCTAAATTTTCAAAACATTCATGGGGTGAGGGCCCCTCTTACCACCGAAACTGATGAGGAGACCCCTAGATCTTCCAGGGGACAAAATCAAGGTGATCCGGCAAATAGGCTCGTTTTCGAGAGCCAAAGGGAGATTAGTGGGGAACAGGGGCAGGAAATACTGACTAACCATCCCCAACCGAATCAACCCCAACACAGTATTCCTCTAGCTCCAAGAATAATACCGCCTTTTCCACAAAGGCAAAATGTATCTTGTCACTATGCTCCAATTCATAATATCCTTGCTCCTGAATATGCATATATGCAAAATCATGTTCCACAAGTTGCACAAATTCCTTTTGAGAACCTTGTGAAACAGGCGGTGAGAAATACATTGCAAAATTTAAATTTAAATTCTAACGTAAATAACAATAATACATGTACTAATGTTAGGTTAGGTTTATCGGAGGAAAGGCCAGGTCCCAACGCTCAAATGTATGCTCTGTCCTTGTCGGAAATAAGTAAGATGTTGCCAAATTTTGACAACGAAAATGAGGTACAACCAGTATATTTTCTTGAACAACTAGAGGCTGGTTATGATCCTATGATAGTTCCATTTAATAAAACAAAATTTTTATTAAACAAATTATTCAAGGGCTCGGCAAAATTATGGTGGGAGGCATTCTCTCACACATTTACGTCATATAATGAGTTTAAAGCAGAGTTTTTAGAGAACTTTTGGGGAAAAAAGCAACAAAACAAAATTAAACACAAAATTGAAACCGATCAATATCGCAGCGGTCTGTTTGTAGACCATTTTAATTATTACATCTCTCTTAGTAAATACCTGCAACCCACTTTGTCACAGAAAGATCTGATCGATTTATTAGCACCCCATTTTCCACCTAGTGTCGCAGGTTCCCTAATAAATGTGTTTACATTATCTCAGGCAGTTGTTAGTTTAAAACACGCCGATATATATTTTAAAAATTCCAAAAACCCAAATCCCAACCCCGCTAGGGATTTTCCTAGAAGAAATAACGAGCACAGCGGCAACGCTGGAGCTCGAAATACGCAAGGTCAATCCACCAATTTAGGACCACAGAAAAGAATAGCGCGTCTAGAAGTGCAAGAAGAAAATGAAGATGTCGAAAATTTTTTGGGAAACGAGTTGGGTCCCCACGCTTAAAGAGAGACGTGGGGGCACCTCAGCTACCATTCCCGTACTGGGGGTTAGGTCGGCCTTGCGACGAGCCCTTATCGCCGGATTGCGATTTCTCTCACACTATCCCTGAAGTTCGTTGTCCCCAAATATTGATTAAAATAAACGGAATAGAGTTTCCGTGTCTGATAGATACGGGGAGTGAGGTAAGTGCTATTTCAGGAGAGGCATGGGCTCAAAGCAACATGGACCAGCGATTTCCATTTTTTAATTGTACTTCGGTAAGGGTCGTAGGGGCTATACGTTCTAAGGCACACAAGGTGTCAAAACAAGCCCAAATATATTTTAGTTTAGTTTGTAAGAATCAAGAGTTTTGTCATGAATTTTTTATAATAAACAATTTGTCTTGTCCCGTTTTAATAGGCTGTGATTTTTTAAGAATTTTTAAAGGGGCAATTAATCTCGGTGAAAACGAGATAGTTTTAAAGTGTGGAAAGGATTACGTAACAATACCGGAATTTATTAATCCTCTCGTCCACGCACCCGAGCCGGAAAGTTTAAATTTGCAAACGCTGCTAAACACATCTAGCCGTTTTTCGTCTTCTAAGCCTTCAGCACATGCTGACGGGTCTAGGGAAATGGCGCGCGCATTCCCCATGCTAAGTAAAATGGATCATACGGAATCCTGCGAACGCTCGAATACCGGGGCGGTTGAGAAACTAGTGAAGCGGTTTTCGACTCTTTTCTCAGAGGTGCCGGGTTGCACGACGGTATATCAACATAAAATTGTACTCCGGGATAAATCGGAATTTTTCGTAAAGCCGTACCTCATTCCTTTGGCTCATAGGGCCGCAGTTCAAAGCACTATTGAAAAAATGGTGGAATGCGGCGTGATCGAGAAAGCCAAAACAAATTATATTTCTCCGCTGGTGGCTACGGTTAAAAAGGACGGGTCGGTAAGGGTGTGCCTTGATGCAAGGGTACTCAATAAGAAAAGCGAGTCAGATTTTGTTCGTCCAAAACCGATCCCGGAAATTTTGCAACTTATGCAAGGCAAAGGGGTGATGAGTTCGCTTGACTTAACCAGTGGTTACTGGCAAATACCACTCGCTGCGGAATCTCGAAAATATACCGGCTTCATGGTAGGCACTCAAACATATCAATTTAAACGAATGCCTTTTGGCATTAAGAGCGCCACTAGCGGGTTTACGCGTGCGATGGACTGTGTGTTTGGCGGAGAATTTTCCTCATTTGTCGCGTCTTATATAGACGATATTTTAATATTTAGTGAATCAGTCCAAGAACATTTGGACCATTTAGCACGAGTGTTTCAACGTCTGCAGGACACAGGGATTAAAGTTAGGTTATCAAAATGCTGTTTTTTGAGACGTGAAATGCCGTACCTGGGGTACATACTGTCGCCCCAAGGCATTCGGCCCGATCCGGGACGCATCCAGGCTATTTCGGATTATGCTAGGCCACGGTCCACTAAAGAACTGCAGATATTCCTAGGCATGTGCCAGTCGTTCGCACCTCGATTTTCGGAAATAATTTCTGCACTTACGGTTTTACTAAAGAAGAAATCCAAGTGGGAGTGGTCCGAGATTCAAGAAAACGCCTTCCAAGAGGTAAAAAAGCAGTTGGGAGAAACCTGCATGCTGTATCATCCAGATCTGAAATTTCCTTTTTTTGTTGAGTCCGACGCTAGCGATATCGGCATATCGGCGGTACTCTACCAGATAGTCGAGGGAGAAAGAAAGGTCGTATCTTACTCTTCTAGATTGCTTTTGGACCGCGAGCGCTCGTATTGTTCATACGAGAGAGAAGCTCTTGGAGCCGTTTGGGCGCTTCAGAAATGGCGGAATTATCTTTTAGGAAACCATTTTACTTTGCGCACGGACTGTAGAGCGTTGACGTACTTAAATACATGTAGACTGCTGTCTCCCAGAATCACCAGGTGGGCGCTTGCTCTGCAGGAGTTTGATTTCACCATAGAGCATATTCCGGGGACCCGAAACGTAATGGCGGACGCCTTATCTAGGTATGCCTGCACTAGGTTACCAGTACCGCCCGAAAAGTGCTTTAACCTCTACTCGCTTTCGCTTCCCAAGGAACTGCTCCAAGAAATAAAAGACATAACCATTCACCAAAAAAACGACGAAAAGCTCAGTCAAATTAGAAGGGGGCTTGATGCCGACCCCAAGGTCCAGAGGCAGTTTTTTTTGCACCAGGGAATTGTTTACAAGAGGGGCGATGACGACGATCATGCGACATTGTGCGTTCCATCATCGTTAATAAAGTCCTTTGTCAGGGGGTACCACGAAGCGCTGGGCCACTACGGAGTTTACAAAACGTGGCGCGCAATGCGAAATGAGCTCTGGTGGGCTAACATGTTTAGAAAAATAAAGCAAATTGTGAGGTCTTGCGAAATTTGCCAGAAGGCGAAATCCAGCGCGTTGCCACATCCGCCCCAAATTCCGATCATTCCCAAGGGAAAATCAGATCTCCTGGCCATGGACATTTTTGGGCCATTAATCCGCAGCAGAGGAGGGGTGCAATACATTTTTGTAATTTACAACGTATTCACGAAGTACGTGGAGTTGTATCCCCTCAAAAAGGCTACCGCAAAGATTATGCTAAATCGACTGTGCAACGATTACTTTCCGAAATATGGCTCGGTGGACCGCATTCTCCATGACAATGGTAGCCAGTTCCAATCCAAACTGTGGAAAAAGACCATGGAGGAGCTGGAGATTAGGGTCGTGTTCTCATCGGTCCGCCACCCATGTGCGAACCCCTCCGAAAGGGTGATGAAAGAGTTAGGGAGGCTGTTTCGCACATTTTGTCACGAGCAGCATTCGAAGTGGGCGTGGAAAGTCGCCGACTTCGTAGGATTTTTGAATCACGCGGTTCATGAGTCTACGGGATTTGCCCCTGTAGAACTGCAAATGGGCGAGGAAAGGCCGAAGTTTTTGCCAAAAGCGTTTTCAGGTCTAGCAAATACAACTGATGAGTTGCCGCTCGAGCAAAAGCTGACATTGGCGGAGGCCACTCTGCTTGGCAGGGCCAGAAGGCGGTCGTTGCGGAAGCCTGGAAAGCCCATAGAATTCAAACCGGGTCAAATGGTTCTTTTAAAGGCGAACAATACATCCTCGGCATTGAAGGCCGAAACAAAGAAATTTCTCTTACTATTTGAGGGACCATATCGAATAAAGAAACGGATTGCCGAGTCGACCTACGTTCTTGAAAACGCCAAGGGGAAGGAGCGGGGCACGTTCCACGCCTCGTACTTGAAGGAATATCGGGATCCACAATGTTGAGGGGTTGGAACGAGGATTCGTTATAATCACCTTAATGTACGTCTTCTGTTCGGCTGAACTAAAGCCGATAGCCTCACAAAAGACTAGGGGGCAGATGCACTGAAACCATCAGCACTTTGGAAATCTCCCTCGTATCATGGCGGAAGCCGCCGCACATTCCACGTATTCCCGAGGGTTCCTTGTTACTAAGAATATTTCACCCCTTAACATATGAAACCAACAATGCCGACCTCGAGCATGGTGGGTAGCAGCTATAATAAGAAATAAACCGCATTTACTAGCCAATATCTATCTTCACTTTTCAAGGTATCAAAAGGAGACAGCCCAACGCGTAACCCCCCCAATTTTGAACTCCCGCGTTTCTCTCCTGCGAACGCCATCGCTGTACCAAATTTGCGTTTCTATTTAGGGTAGTGAACCCCTGGCTAAATTGCATTTTAAACGGTGTAAACCTTTGAGTGTCGACGGCCTGGTCATTTTTTCCCCTGTCTAGGTAAGGTTAAACATAAGACTTATCTTAAGGCTGTGAATTGTAAATTTATAAGTTATAGGTTATGTTATAACTGTGCCTTCCTGGCAACTCTCCGCCAACTCCTAAAGTTCTAAATAGATCATATTTTTTTCCCCTGTCTAGATCGCCAATTTTGTACCTGCATTAAGACTGAATAAACGTAATCAAACTCCCTTGTCTGTGTGATTGCTATAAACCCACCGATCCACCCTGAGACCAAAGCGTTTCTGTACAAACCTGAGAAGAACATATCTCAACAAAGATATAACAATCTTATTAGACAGCCAAGCAGCTATCAAAGCTCTGGCATGCCAACAAATTCACTCAAAATTAGTGTGGAACTGCATTCAAATCCTCCTAACCCTAGGTAAATAATAGAGTCACCCTTGCGTGGGTGCCGGGGCACACAGGGGTAGCAAGCAATGCACACGCGGATTCTTTAGCAAGAAGAGGAACAGACAGACCATTTATAGGACCTGAACCTGTATTTGGAATTCCAAAATCCTCGATACGTGGCTATAGCGATGGGTGCACGAAGAACTTCGAAACCACTGGCATTCAATATCGGGGCAAAACCACAGCAAAAGAATGGTGGCATCCCCTTCAACACCACTCACCTGTGAAATCCTTGAACCGAATAGGAAAGACATCAGACAAGTGACGGGGCTATTAACCGGTCACTGCGCACTGAGAGGACACCTGTATAGGATGGGAATCTATAGAGACGAACCCACCTGCAGACTATGTGATAAGGATGACGAGTCAGCCGCTCACATCATATTTGAGTGCCCAGCACTAACCTTCTGCAGAACACAAAACCTCCTGGAGGACGACCCCTCCAGAGAAGCTAACTGCCAGAGAACCTAATAAAGGGGCTGCTGCTTCTCGCGAGGTCGTCAAACCTCTTAGATTAGGAAGGCACACAGCAAGAGATACAACAATAAGCTAAGAAGCTGCAATGTCAGGGATTTCAAGACCTAAACTTGCTGTTGAGACAAATCAAATGTATATGGACAAATATTTAAATGAAAATTATTTGTATACTTTATCTCAAAAGAAATATTTGATAAATTTTTGGTCTTCTAATCTTTCCTTTTTTCACAGATTTTTCTATTCATTTTCAAAAACAACCAACACATAAAAGACCTTTTCTGAAAATTTTAAATCATTTTTCTCGTAGTTTTTGGTTCTTTTGGATTGCTTACAGTTTACTTAAAAAATAAAAATGCCAAGAGTTCGCGGTCGCCAACAATTTCATCATTTAAACGACTTCGAGAAAGAACGCATCGTGGGCATGAAAGACGCTGGTTTTGGTTTACGGGAAATTGCAAGAAGGCTTAATGCCAATCCATCAACATTATTAAAAGTTTGGAGAAGGTGATCGAATGATGAGACTTATAGACGTCGTGCGTCCTAGATTATTACAAGGTCGTCATTTACGGCATCTCAGACTTCTTGCTCTCAGAAATAGACGGGACAGTATACGCCAAGTAAGAGATGTTGCAGCTACAAAACGAGTGTTTTCAAGGATGACAGTTAATCGAATATTGCTTGGTATAGGGCTGAGGGCTTACCATGTGCTTTTGGTGCTACCTTTGACCCCACAACATAAGGCTCGCCGCTTGGAGTGGTGCAGAGCTCGGCAAAACTGGAATGACGAATGAAATACCATAAGCTTCAGCGACGAATCCAGATTTTGTTTAGGGTTAGTTGAACGTGATACAGCAAGACAGCAAAGTATCATGGTATGGGGTGCTATATGTTTAGGAAGCAGATCACCTCTAGTTCTCATCAACGGCAATCTGACTGCTCGTCGATATATCGATGAAGTGCTGCAGCCAGTTTTACATCCCTACCTACAAACTATCCTAAATGCGATCTTTCAACAAGATAATGCCAGACCGCATATTGCTCGTGAAACAATGGACTTCTTACATGAACTTAGCATAGAGACTTTGGAATGGCCAGCAAGGTTGCCTGACTTGTCTATCGAACACGTATGGGATATGATAGGGCGCAATTTTAGTCGATTACTACGTCCCCCTGGAACTTAGATGAACTCTGGATATGATATAGACCATATTATTTTGTCAATGCCCAATAGAATAAACGAGTGCATAAATAGCCATGGAGGAGCCACTCATTATTAGTTTTTTGATGATTATCATGGAGGAATCTTCTTGGAAATGTAATCGATTACTAAGAGCATCCTAATGTATTAATATATAAATAACTTTAAAAATATTTGTCTTTTCTGGTGTTGCATTTTTTTTGTTCTCCAGTATATTTTTCCTTGGCTAACACATTGTCCTTATGGCAAATTATATTTTATTTCACTCCAGAACCGCTAAAGATAAATCCTACATATGGTTTATTTTCGTAATCAGGAAGAAAAGGTACATCGACGTTTTAAAAAATATACAGGGTGTTCCATTTAAAATAAGAAAGTTGCGGTGGGATTTAGTAAAAGGGTTTAGTCTATTTTAGAACGGTCCTAAGTTTAAGTGAAATTTTTGGTTTTAAACATTTTAAACTAACCCTTCTTGAATTTTAAACATAGTTTGATTTATAAGAAGAATATGAATAAATTTTTTTATTGAATAATCATTTTAACACAATCTTTTGTTGGATTTAAGAAGAAAGTTTCAATTTAGAAGAAGAGAATTAAAAAATTTAAAAATTTAAATCCACGCGGGTTTTAAATAGTAAACAAATTAAAATTGGGGTTATATGTCATTCTAATTATAACTTACCCTTGTTCATTAATTTTTCCAATTACTACTTGACGTCACACTACGATTTGGATTGGTAATAATAAAATAAGGACTATATTAATTTTGTACTTATTTAAGAGGTGTTTTTATTTATAAAATGTATTAAAAAACTTAAATACAAGTTTTGTCTACATTTCTGTCACTGTTGAAATGTCAGTTTCTAAATATTAGCTGCGTTGAAATCACAAACAGCGAGTTCGGATTTCTTAACTCTGCTTGTACCTTGGCTTGCACCAACCTCTAGTGATGAAAGCTTTACAGCTCTGAAATGGGTGGGCTTTCAGTAAGGAAAGTTTTCTTGAGTGCGCTTTTAGATAATTTGGTAATAAGTTTGGTATATTTTTCGTGCATAATCAGTGACCTTCACTTATGTTTGTTTTGCCTAGTAGGGCCCTCATAGATATATTTTTTGTGCTGAAAACGGGTTCAAAATATGGCGTTTTTCTGGACAAAATTGGAGGTGTTTTATAGGTCAATGAACAACTTGGGATATTAAATAAGGTAAATTGATCCTTGTAAAAACGGTTACTTAGGGAAATTATAAATGAACTTATTACCAATTGCTACAAAACAATCCTTTCTGGGGGCTATAAATTTAAACCACCCCCCAGAGGTGGTCTAAAAAATCACCAACTTTCTAACCTCAAACACAGATAATGAAGCTATAATGTGCCAAATTTTTAGCGTATTCACCATTTGCCATTTTGAAACCTGTTAAAAAAAAATAGTTTTAGGGCATTTTCTCTTAGAAGTGGTATTTTGCAATAACAATAAAAAATAATCAATAACTTTGTGTAGTTTCTGTATGGGTAAGTGTTTTTTGTAAATTGGTTTTAAAATTTAGTACCCCCCGCAAGTGTAAATATTTAGCCCTGTGGGGGGTACTATTTTAGAGCTTAGTAAATCCCACTGTTGATGTCTAAATTTGACATATGCGATGACATTTTGTTAAAGTCTATTTTTTGAAAATGAATAATAACAGATAAAAGAGGGGGGTAACATTTATAATGGATAACCATGGTACCTGATAAAGTAGTTCTTCTGACCTCCTCTTTTCCTGACTGAGTTCTTCAGTCTTCTCACTAACTAGTACCTCTAAATTGTTTGCGTACTGTTCCATTCTCCTCAGGAGGTCGTCCATTAGGTTTTCGCAATACCCCCTAAAATTAATAAGTATGTACAGGGTGTCCCATTTTTGATGGGAAACTCCGTTGTTATCGAAGATAGAGACATGCGGGTTTCGCTTTAAAAAATGGTATTAACAGATTTATTCTGTCCCTTGTAGTTTTTCAGCTACAGGGGAAAGTTGAAAAATGGTCGGAATTACCAATTAATGATATGTACACTTCCGGTCACATAAAATGCGTACAGCAGAAGTTAGCTGCAGTTCTGTTGAATTTAAGTTTTGCAAATTGCGTTGCTTATCGTAACTGACTTTGGCGTTTTCGAATTACAGGTTAGATCAGGGCCGACAAGAATGTGTTCCACACGGGCCTCACACAACCAAAATTGTGACGTCACAATCTTGGGCCGGTTTTTTTTTTCGTTGGTTGCGTCCAGCCAGACGCGCAAGCCGCAAACATAACCTCACTAATTCTTGATTTGTGTATTTAATTTTCAGTCAATTTTTAACATTTTTTTTCCAATTTTGGAATCAAACAAACTTTAAAATAAACCGGTATTGTTTTAAAAAGAATGACTGGTCGTTTGATGTGAAAAAAGTGAACTTCAAACCAAAAAAAGGACAATTGCTTACAGTGTGAATTTTGTGCTTCGAAAATGTTTAAATCACCTTTATCGTCTATCGTATTTGATATAGAAATCAGGAAAAATGCTGCATACCAGAAAGTGCCCAGAAAAAGGGTGAGTCATATGTAACAAACTTTTCCTATCCAACTGATCCCTCCCTTTTCGGTAATTTTATATGCAGTATACGATTTTCTGCCATTTATGATTTTTTATGAAAAAATCTTTATGGGGGCACCTACTAGGGTCCCTAGGACCTCAAATCCGCCGGCGCCGGTTTTTTTTTTTAAGAGAAAAAAGGTGCCGGGGGGGTTGTAATGTGTTTTCTTGTTTGTTTTGGGTTAGGTTGGGTAGGGCTATGTTGGATTGGGTTGTTTTAGTGAAAAAAAAAATTAAAAAAACACAAAAAATTAAAAAAAAAACAACCGGCGGATTTGGGGTCCTAGAGAATTTTTCATAAAAAATCAAAAATGGCAGAAAACTGTATACTGCATAATTGCCCCCTTTTCTACTAAGCTAGTAAAATCTCACATATTACCTGCCTATTGCTAGGAGGCCCTTCATACATGTTATCAGAGGTAGGAAACTTGACTTTCCTATCTTTTTGTTAAATTTACTTGTAAAAACTGTTTTTGTATAAAACACTGAACATTCTTCATACTTAGAGATAATTTAAACATATATAGGTATTGAACTGAGCTAATGAATAAAATTTTACGATTATATGCTAGGAGCTGTTCACAAATTATGTAACGGTCATAGAAGGGAGGGAAGGGGGTAGCCAAAGTGTTACAAAAAGTTACATAGGGGGTTTGCGACAGATTTGGAATGAAAATAAGAAAAAATTACTTTTTGGGGAGTGGTGGTCTTCCAACTGTTACATAATATTATGGGCGGAGGTTCACCAAACCGTTACAAAACGTGATATGGGGGAGGGGGTCAAAAATTGATAAAATCACTGTTCCATAATTTGTACACATCCCCAGTTCTTTTGCTAATAATTTTTATTATTTATTTTTTATAGGAAAAGGAGTAGAAAATGGAAACTTGAATGCTTAAAAGAGAAAACATGGGAATGCATAATGGAGAGATCTTGGGAGGGATAGAGAACTATGAATATGGAAAATAATACCTCGGCACATGTTATTAACAATATCAAGGTAAACAAAGTTAACAAAACTAGCATATTCAAGCATTTTGCAGCCCATATTTTTAACTTACAAATGTAAAAATTAAAATTTTTTATGTAGCCCCTTTTTAGGGGGCAATTTTGGTTTAACTTAGAAGGTTTGAACATAAATGTTCCATTTTAATATTAAATTTGCAATCATCTTAAAATTTACTTTTAATAGAAATCTGTTTCATAAGGTTAAGTAACTTTTAAATGCCCATGTCTCTGAAACTAAAAGGGGTACCCCTGTTTGGTATCATTTTTTAACGTATTTTTTAAGAAAAATCCACAGCTATTAACTTTTTGAGGATCATATGCTACCATTGCCAATAAAAGCGATAGAATGACCTAAAATTCGTATACATTGGAGAATTTATTGATTTAATTCCCTTGAGGTAGTAAATTTTTTAATGTTTTTAGAATGGAAGTAGGCGGAGATGAAGAAGATAAAAGTGGAGAAAGAGAGGTAAACGAAAAAGGCATCACAATAATACTGTTCCAGTTGAAGGGTCCGGAAGTGTCCATTCCTTTTTTGAAAATAAATTATTATCATACCTCCAAATACTACCTAGAAGATAGCAATGGTCAATGGTCATCTTGGTTTATGACACTCACTGAAAACTATTCCTAGATTAAGTTGGTTGCCTATATAATATTGTAGAATCTACAGGGTGGGGACTTTAACTCAAACAAATTTTCTACAGCTTCAAGGTGAAGAATTTGGGCTTTACAGTCATACTAAAGATAATATTGCTTCACTCCTTTTAGAGGGCGAAACCTGACCCCACTTGTGGCACTTTGTTGGAAAGCTCTTTTAAGCAGAAAATTGTGCAATTTTTGTTTTATTTTAACTTCATAGGTAATTCATATTTCAAATCTCTGAACCCAATCATTAAAATTTAAATTTTTAATGTTTCGGTTATTTGCTGGCATTTTTAATGTAAATAAAGAATATTTGAAAAATATTTCGGCAAAAATAATTGATTTAATTCTGCCACACAAATGAAAAAAAAAATATATTTTTTTTTAGTAAGTATTTCAACTTTCATTCAGAAAAATCCATTTTGGGCAATAAAGAGTGCAAAATTTCGATAAAGCAGTTCATACACATTGTGTCTAAATTAATGAAAATAATACAGGACCACTAAAAATTGCAAATTCATTCTGTTTAAACATTGCGGAATTTTGTGATATTAAAAAGTTTTTTGAAGCTAAAAGATAGATTGATTCTCTAGTTAGAATGAAATAAAACATGAGCAGCCAATTTTCTTTTAAGAAAGCTTTCCAGCAAGGTGACACAAGTACTATCATTCCATTTAAAAAATAGGGTGGGGTTAGGTTTCACCCAAGGGGTAAAAAAATATTCCTTTTACTGTGACTGGAAAGCCCTGGGCCTTAATTATGTCTATCATCTGATACTGGACGAAATTAAAACTGTTAACAATCAGAAAAAATTTAAAAGAGATAAAAGTTTGGATTCCAAATGAATCTAGATTATTTTTTGATCAAATTATTTATCAAAGGCTATCCAAACGTTAGGTTGTTAAGTTGTTAGGTATTTAAAAATAATATAATTTTTTCTAATAACTTCTAGTATCCTTGTATATTTCTTTACAAAAGTTGCCTTTATATTTTATTATTTATTTATATTTACAGATTTTATGTTTATGTTTATTCTTTATATTTAAAATTAATAATTTATTTCTTAGTAGTAATCATAAATAAATTAAAAAACTTCCAAGCACAAGCCTCATAGAGATTGAAAATTAATAGATATATATTATTATTATTATTTTATGAAATAGTCATTTTATGAAATAGTCAAACAACCATGAAGTCAAGAAGGTCCTAGGAAATCTCTAAAAGTGATTATTTTTTGGATTTGTAAAGTAGGTACCTACTTATGTGTGAATCCAATTAAAGAAAATAAACTTATTTGCAGAAGAATACCGAATTTTATTGAAAGAATTCAGTACAATCCTGTTTAACTAAGATGTCTTGTTGGAGTATGTAACTCAGATATTCTATGTATTTCAACAAGTTAACATTTTTAATTAAAATTCCGGTTTAAATTAACAGTAATTCTCAGAGATGGTGGTGATGAAAACAGTAAATCATGACATTGCAAAGTTTGTCTACTTTTTTCTGTATTATTTAAGGTGATGTGAAGGTGTTTTTGTGGGTGGAAGGAGAGCCACAATCCCTTCGTAGTATTTGACCCTAAACTTGTCAATGTTGCTTGTTTTGGGGGTGGTTATTGTATAGCGTTTTTCTGTCACACTTTTTTGAAAACTGTGATGAATCCCGAGATCCTCTGAGACAAAGGATCGAAAAATGCGATTTGATAACCACATTCAAACAAACAACACTAACAAGTTAAGGATCACATTATGCAGAGGGATTGTCGGTCATCGTCCTCTCATAAATACACCTCCATAGCACCTCAAATAATGCAAAAAAGAGCAAGAAAACTTTGTGATGTCACTGAAATCACTGTTTCCATCTCTAGTAATTTTTGTTAAGTTCATCATCATAATGTTAATTTAATCTGAAATTTGTATTAAAAATGTTAACTGGTTGAAACGCCCACAAGACGTCTTAGATAAATAGGATTCTCAGTGCAGCTACCTATGAAAAATATTTAATTGCTAATAAAGAATTATCTATCTAAATAATGTTCAATTTAGATCTCTTATGATGAAAATCACACAAACAGCAAAAGTCCCAGATATTACTCAAAAACTGCACTCAAAATGACGTATTAATTAGATGCTTCTCTGTACCGTATTCTGTGCCATTGTCTTACTTTTTATCATTACTCCAATCTTCTATAAGGTAGTCACTCTGATGGAACCTGGTTGGTAGGAGACCTCGTGGAAGAACCTAAACCAACATTTAAACCATACCTACTCTTCTCGCTATACGACAAAATATATTCAGATGTCATGTATGGCGACTAAAATATTATTTAGCGACTCAACAAGACAGGAATTATTAATTTAGGTATATAAATCCACCATTTCCAATTCGTGAAATGATCACAAAAAAAACACTAGTGTCCTGCATTTTTTTCGATAAATCAATTTCTATTCTGGTGTAGATATGGATGCGCACCTTTTGAAACCTTTCATGTGCATTTTATTGCTAACAATATGAGAAAATTTCCTTTTTTTTAAGAAAAATAAAATAAGTTGTTGTGTATATCAACCTAACCTCACAAAATACTTTTCCTAGAATTTTTATTATTTGAGACCCTGTGATCTCCAGAAAACTTTTTTAAAATATTAGGATAGTATCGAAGAATATTTCATGGGAATTTGAAGAAAATTCATCGAGTCGTTTAGAAATAATCCCGAAAAAACCTCGGATCTCCCATAAGACTCCATGTAAAAACCGGCCCAAGATTAACAGCTGTTTTTCTGATGGTTACGGCCTGTTGTTTTTTTTGTCGGCCTTGGTTAGATATTTGACACTGTAAACACAAAAATAAGGAGACTGGCCACACTTTACTAAAAGACTATAAATAAACCATATAACTATGAGATACTATAACGGCCCAAGTGCCGCAAAATGTGTAACGAAAATAACTTTGAAAAACAAAGAAGAAAATTAAAAATCGCGGCTTTGAAACTGTTTGGGCCACCAGGACATAAACCAAAAATCTACTACGCATGTACTAACAAATCCATGCCTGGTATGGTAGTGACCTTACGATAATTTAATGACAAGGTATTAATTTCAGTGGTAATGACAACGACATCATCTGTCCGAAAACTTTGATTTTATTTAATTGCATTTATTTATTATATTATGGATAAAACATCTCCAACCGCAAGTTTAACCTTACTCGAGGATTTCAATCAAAGACGTTTAACTAAAGTAGACCCATCAAGTCATTCATAAATTGCTTTGAAACACGATCAGTCGTTAGATTTAGGGAAAACCATTTTATGTTTCACTGGCAACGCTGCACCAGACATGCCCACACCTTACGTTTAGCAGCGGCCAAAAGCGGCTCGTTATTTATAAATGTAAAAAGGTTTGGTCGTTATTTTCAGACTTGTCAAATTTTTTTGGAAATACAATCTTTAATTTTTTTATACTTAATAATTGATACCGAGGGTAGAGGTATTATATTTGTCATTGTGAAAATATTTATGTAAAGATATAACATAGAAAATATTAATTTTTTAAATGTTCTCCAGATAGTTATCTGCCTAATTAGTGCGGAAAGTGATACTTTTATGAACGGGAGGAGTTCGGGCGCGCACTTGCGCAAGGGTTAGGTACAATTTTTTTTCTACGAGTGTTCATGATTACTTTCTTGATCAAAAAGTAGTTTTTAGAACACACGTTTCAAACACAAAATTTAAAAATTTGGTCCATAAAGTACCATTTAAAAAAAAATTGCGTGCGTTAAACGTTTTTTCACGCACACTATGACAGTTTTTAAGGCACGCCGTGCTTATTTTTTTACGCACGGCATGTGGGAAGTTGAACTTATTTAATGTCAAGTGACCTGCAAAACTTTATTAAAAAATTAGTATAGGTAAAAGTATTTTTTTAGCATGGCGTGATTTTAAGTCTAAGTGGAGTTTTTAGATGCATTTATAGACTAGATTTGGAAAATGGAAACAAAATTATTTTTTAGTTTTAATTTTGAAAATACCAAATATATAAAATCTTAGGCAGAAGCTTTTTATGCAAGTAGGAAATTGTTGTACTAAAAACGTGTCAAAAGTTCCTTTTTCGCCCTTAACGGTCATCGTATGCAGAAAAGTATCACTTTCCACACTGTTTGGGCAAATTACCAAAAAACCAATGTGGAAAAAAAGCAAATTCCACTAAAAATTGTGGTATTTCGATATTTCGAAAAAGGATGATACCTATATTATAGGTACAATATGATGGTTTTTCGTTGTGTAAAAAAAATGGAATTTATACACTCTACTATAATTTTTATTTAATACGTACAAAAGTATCTTTACATTTTTAATAAATACAAAAAAATCTTATGTGGAGTATCTATCTATGTAAATATTATAAATAAAAAGTTGTAACAAACATACATTCTTTATTCTGTGTCTAATAATGTTTTAAAAATTTATATTTATACCGGGAACGCTTGTACTTATTTATTTATAAACTATTTATAAACAAATCTCAGCAGAAAAAATAAGCTGAGTACAGATAGTATCAAAACTGTGAATGTAGTTATAAATAAATATCATACGCACCTCTTACATTTTGCTACTCATATAGGATATTATACAAAATATAGTGTAATTAATTACAAGTACTTACCATATTGTTTTTATCACAAATTCGCAAAAATATCCCAAAAAAACTTATTTCTTTCCTATATTTATTAATTACATTTTGTATGTATTGCAACACTAGTTGCGCGCCTATGGCGGCCTATCACAAGATGGCGTCGAAAAAACATATGATAAAACACCTGTGAAATGTTTGGTTTTCACCTGCAATCTCCAGTTTTCGTCACACTACGCGATTTGTCACATCACTTTTGCCACAAACACTTAAAAATCTCTTGAAAAAATATTAAAAAACTCTCGATTCATCTGTAAAATATACCAAAACCTCGATTATGCTAAAGCTACAAGGTCGTAGAGAAATTATGAATGGTGCAGCGTACACACGTTTATATGGCTGACCCGCCACAAATGCGAGGTTGTCACATTGTTGTAGGTTTTATTCCCGGTATATGTTGGGATATAAAAAGAATTATTCTTTGGGCCAAAATATCAGGTATTTTATATGATATTTCGATCGAAAAAATTAGGTATATTTCAAGTACCATAACATGTACCTCCACATTATAAATTCTTTATTGATTTAAAATTGTGAAGATTCAAGGAAATTTAAATGCAGTTATATAATATACCAAAATTTCTTTATATATTTGAATAATAATAAGGTGTTTCTCCATGTTTAAAAAAACAAACCGAAGAATTTGCATAATTGCATGTAAATAATAAAGTTATAAAATAATATGTTTTTAAAAACATTACGTGTAGAGCTACAACTTTCAGCGCAATTTGGCATTGTCGCCAAATTGTTTACCTTATGTCTGATCGCAACTGTGGTAAACATAATGTCTCCATTTAAGTTATACCTTTATGATTTCAATCCACAACATGAGGACATGGCCCCAAGTGCCGAACCCACTTCCTGAGAAAACTGGGCATTGTCGAAAAGTTTACATTTTTGACCAGGTATGGTTTTGCCATTTTGTTTATGTTATTGAGGAGTTTTTGTGGCGGTATTTTCTGTGATTGCGTGCGTTATTATTACGGGAAACGCTAGACAACACTTTTTCACTTTTTTTACGGTAGTGTCCACTCTTTTAATGGATTTTCCAAAAGTAAACAAAAATATTAAACATAAACCTACATTTTTGCTGTCAGATGGTTGTCAGTTGCTTTCACTACTGACGGAATCGACGCGCCTGCTCATTACGCTCCTTGTCTATGGGGTTTTTCGAGGCCAACTTGATTGGGAGAGTTATTATCGGTACGCATTTTTCTCGGGAAAAGCAAGGGGAGGGACGTTATATTATCTCATAGTTATATGAAATAAACTAATGAATAAAACAATTTTTTGAAATTATTCTACATTTTATTATAAAAATTTATTCTTAAGGCTAATTATGGACGAAAAAAGACCACAAGTGTGTGAATAAGAAGAAAGTATCAAGAAGAAGGAACTGTTTGACGAAAGTAAAGCAATAACTTAATCATATTCAGCGCACCTCTGCAGGATTGGTAATTGGAGGATAATTTAAGTAATCTAAGTCTTTGCAGATAACCAAAAATGTTCAAAATCAAAAAGGAATTATTAAAAACCACTACGTAAATTAAAAAAAAAACAAGAAAACGTTTCTTCAGTAGCGTGTCATTGCTCCGTCAGCTTCGATAATGTTTGCCAGTCTTCGAGGCATCGAATCTGCTAAATTTTGAAACAAATTTGGATTTGAAACAATGACTTCGTCGTACCCTGTGACTATGAGCTCCATTGGGGTCAGGAGTTTTTGCCGGCCATGGAAAAACCTCGATGTTGTTTTGCTGGAACCACTGTTTAGAAATGCGTGCGGTATGGATAGGACTTTATCCTGTTGATATGCAAAACCTTCTGGATGAAGAATGGTTGCTTCTGGAAGCATAATATTTCCTATTATATCAACATAAACCTCAGCCGTAACTCTTTCATGGATTCTAAAGAGCCCCATAGCGTGTTCGTGGCGGGCGATATACCAAAATTTGTTTGCTGTCATTGTGAGACTGAAAGATTTTTTTCATCCGTGAAGACCACAAAATTCTTCTTCTTGTAGTGAATAGTTTAGTGCAAAAATTAACCTGGCTTGCTTCTTTTCCGCACTAAGTAAGATTTTCTTGACAGCAGCGCGACTTCCAAGCGTAGAACGGCTTATCCGTCTACGCGTCGTTCTTATGGATCCAGGAAAATGTGCCTCAATTTTCGCCTCTGAGGAAATCGCAAATGGGTGGTCTTCAAGAAAGTGTTCCTTCTTCTGTATACTTTCTTCCTATTCTTACAATTGTAGCCTTGTTTCGTCCATAATGGGCCGCTTTTTAGAAAAACACAATTGCCTTTCGAAATTTTAATTCGACGTTTCGTTTCGTAGATACCATCATCAGGATAAAAAAGTTAAATACGGACCAAAATCTTGTGTGTAAAAAGTGTTTTTTAATTTTTTTTTTGATAATAAAATATCATTTTTTTTATTTTGAAGTTTCGATCCTGAAAAACATCATCTTCAGTGCAATTTTTTTTCTGGTACGGCCCTGTCCCAGTTTAACTTATTTTTTAAAAACTAATATATAGTAGACCTGGACCAAGATATATGAACATACCGGGTGAACCGAAAAAGAACCGGACAAATTGTTTTTTGGTATAAATTAACAATAAAAAAAAACTGTATTGATAAGAAAAAATAAGCTTTTTGAAAAAAAAACATTCGCTTTGCTGCCATATTTAAATGCAAGATGGCGGATAAAATCATTGGATATTGAAAAGGGATCTGAATATGACACCAAAAAAAGCTTTTCTGAAAAAAGAAAACGTTTTTTAGGAAACGTAAATCATAAATAACTATTTCTATGTGTATTTTTGTATATTTTTGTATTTTTTCTTTAATATATTATAAAATTTACTGGTTTGAAAAATAAGCTTACGTGATACAAAAAACTAAAAACAGATTTAAAACCAAAATAGCTGAAATTTTTAAATCTGAAGTGTTAAAAAATGCAGGTCTCTCTTATACAGGGTGTTTCAAATTCGATGATCACCATGGGGATCTCCTAAACGGTAGGAGACACGAAAAGGTTTAAATTAGGGCAAAGTTGCGCAATTTGATGCTTTGCTCAAAACAAAAAAAAGTACACATTCCGTATAGGGAATCTTCATTTTTAGTTTTTATTTTTCTGCGCCCTCATTCCTAAAGATGCCAAAAAACGCTTAAAACTTTCTACAGGCACTTTTTTAGGATCTACTTAGTGAGAGGTCCATTTTTGAGACATGACATTTCATTGTGACAGGAGCACTGTCAAGCTCATTTTTTCTTATGGACACATCCTTTTTTTCTTCTGCTTTTTGGTTCATAAAGGACAACAGATAACATTTTGCAAGCTTATTTTGGCAAGTCACCTGACGTTTTGGTTTTATTGACCATCATCAGCCCAAATTTAGTTTTTACTTTAAACTTACTAAAGATATTTTGGAAATAACTTTACCTAATATATTAAAACTACGTTTTTTCTTTGTTTTTCAATCTTTAAATTTGGGCTGATGATGGTCAAATAACTCAAAGCGTCAGGTACTTGTCAAAATGAGGTTGTAAAATATCTGTTATCCTTTATGAACCAAACGGCAGGAGAAAAAAAGCATGTTTCCATAAGAAAAAATGAACTTGACAGTGCTTCTGTCAAAGTGAAATGTCAAATCTCCAAAACGGACCTCTCATTAGGTAGATTTTAAAAAAGTGCTTGCAGAAAGTTTTAAGCGCTTTTTGACAGCTTTAAGAATAAGGGCGCAGAAAAATAAAAACTCAAAATAAAGATTTCGGTTTTTTTCGCCTATCTCCAGAACTACCCTAAACCTCGAAGCATCGAATTTGAAACACCCTGTATATAATACAACGAAAATATAAAATGACCGTAATTTTCTTCGCCAATTTGGATTTTTTTTTTACCTTAGGTGCCCAGCAAACACAAATCCTCGACATTGAATCGGGCCAATGTCGACAACGTCAGCAGTGTGTCGGCATCGGCGACTACACTCTGGCCCGATGTTGGTCAGATTGCGATTTTCAGTCGACTTTTTGCCGACACCATTTTATGAACGGCGATGGTCCGATTGGAACTTTGTTTAATCGGTCGAGAATCGGCAACTGACGATGGCCCCATTTACTATAGTCCACTTTATGCCGACGTCTACTTTATCTGCTTTAGGGCCGACGACGGTCCGATTGGAACTTTGTTTAATCGGACGAGAATCGGCAACTGAAGATGGCCCGATTTACTATAGTCGACATTATGCCAACGCAAACCTTATCTGCTTTAGGGCCGATGATGGTCCGATTGGAACTTTCTTTTAATCGGTCGAGAATCGGCAACTGACGATGGCCCGATTTACTATAGTCGACTTTATGCCGACGACCACTTTATCTGCTTTAGGGCCGACAATGGTCCGATTGTAACTTTGTTTGATTGGTCGAGAATCGGCAACCGACGATGGTCCGATTACGTCACCTTAAAATTTTTAAACTGCTTAATAGTTTCTTCCTAGTATGTAGAGATGGCGCTAATGTCACTATGTTTCTGTACGGTGGAAGATAATATTATATATATATAATGAGCAAAGATATTTCAAAACTAGAATGCGAACTTGACAAGATGGTGGTACTTCCCTACAAGAATCACCTCTTCTGCCACTTAAACCAGCCCGACTGGTTAAGCACCCGCATTATCAAAACTTTGTAGTTTGCCAATGTCGGGCCGCTTTAAGCTACCACCGACGGACCTCCGTCAATCGCCGACGTTGGACCGCTTTAGGAAACCAATGTCGGACTTGAATAGTTTACCGATGTCGGGCCGAGACCAGCTTGCCTACGTTAGACCCACCCAAATTAAGCAGTTATCGTACTTAATCGTACGGCGACGGTATGCCAATGTCAGCAAAAAGTAAAATTTACCATTGGTCCGACGACGGGCCACAGCCTAACGCTGCATCGGCAAACTTACATTGGGCCTACATGGCAAAGCGGACAAAAAATACTGCTGGTCCGATGTCGTAAATCGACGTCGTTCCGATGACGACAAATTCGGCAATCGACATCGGACCGACGAAGGCCCGAGGGAACCGTGTTTGCTGGGTGATCCCTAAATCTAGGGGCCCGTTTTTGGACCCCTAGCGGTCCCCTAAACTAAAACTAATCTAGATTTAGGCGCCACCTAATGCTAGGTGATCCCTAAATATGTTGGTGCAAATGGCTGTATATTATAGTATACCTCATAATAGTCTTCAAATTAACCCGTATAGAATCGAAAGTCGGTCGGTCTTCTGGATTGTCGTTCCAACACCGTTCCATCAAGTCCAACAACTCCTCGGGGCAGTCTCGTAACGTGACAGCCGGTCGAAACGGGGGATTTTCTCGGCTTGCCACTCTTGAGATGATTTCTGAAATAAACGAAAAATTAACCTCTTCATTATCAACTTAACCGTTTCTAATGTCCGAAAGGTTTGAATATCTATTTCCAACGCTCAAAAAAAATATTTAGGATGCATAGCAAATTTTCAAACAACAATGAATCTTGCAAAAACAACTGTTTTTATAGAAAAACAATAGATAACAGATCACTCTATGATAGAAATAAAAAAACCGAATCAGACTCTAACTATTAATAAATGGAAAAAAGGCGACGCAACAAGCATTAAGCACAAAGTTAGAAAAGGTATGGGTGCAGAATCATTTTAACCTTGATATATTTCGTGTACGACAAATGTTTAAATCAGGGGAACCAAATATTGAACCGTGGGGTATTCCAAAGGTTGATGTAATTTAACTAATCTATGGCAGGGCCATAAGCGAATTATTCTCTGTGCTTATAAAAACTATCAAGTGGAGTTATTTCAAGTACTATACGATAAAATTTAGATTATTTTAGATATATATGACTATTTAAAGAAATATTTTCTTGTATGTCATTTTTAGACGTTATTTGGAAATTTTAAAACGTATTTTTAAATCATCTGCTTTATGTCGTCCCTTTTTCTGTTGAGACGCTTGGTCCTTGGGGTGAGAAGAAGATTGGTCTCAAAAATTAGTTCCAAGATTCCCTCAGATCAATCTCGTAACTTCACTCAGAAGATTAGTGATCCAGGAGGGCTTCGACGAGTTTTCTTGCATTTGAGACTCCAAAAACCATGGGAACATCTAAGGCTTGTGGGTTTGCTGTTTTTAGTTCATGTTATTTATTTATATTTTTAATTACTGTATTTTACTTGTTATACTCTTAAAAATGGGTTCCTAAAACGACATCAAGTTTAAAGGCGAGATAAAAATATTTAAAATCAGTGGCTCCAATATCTAGAGATTGCTTCGAATTTAAGCGACCTATGAATAAGGCAATCAAAGTATTGTTTTTTTTGTAGATAACAAACTAGTTACTTAAAGTTATTTCCATACCTAAATGCTAAATGTTTGATTGTTTTAGATATAATTTAGAGGAATATTTGTTTTAGAAAACTACCCCAGGTCATCATTAGCCGGATTTTTTATTAAATGTATTTTAAAATAATCTGCATAGGATCAAAGAGCAGCATTAAGTTTAGGCGAGTGTATGGAAATAGTTAAAATCAGTGGATCAAATATCGAACCGTGGGGTATTCCAGAGGTTGATAATAATTTAACTGAACTATGATCAAGATGGTGGTACTTAACCACCATAAGATATTAATAGCAATACTGCACAAAAATAAAGTTTTAGGTCAAACAATTACTTTCTTTATACGGTACTCTTAAAGCGCTTTTAAACAAAGGTTTGAAAATGCTTGTCCTAAACATTACATAGAAGAATTTTAAATACTAAATCAATTTTATTTTAAACCGGATTTTTTTTTAACTTAGTTGTTTTATTTGCGTTTAAAAAAAATGTAATATAAGGATTTTTTAATATAACAATATATATGTTTTAGTTTGTCAGAAACTGTAAGGTAAGAGCATTGACAGTACATCGATCAGCTCTTATAAAACCATTTTAATGAAAGAGAAAGCTTATATAAAACCGGTTTTAGACGCGTATAAACGTAGTCGTTGGTCGTTGATTTTTTTTTAATTGAAGGAAATTATCAACAATTTGCGGAAAAAATTCATTGTTGCAAAAGCCATTATTTGTTTTTGACATTTCTGGACATATTTTTTAATTGTAGCTATAATTTTTTATTATCTCACCAAAAAGTATATGTCAAAACAAAAAAAATGAGGAACGTCAAAAAATACTACGAAAATTTTCCTGAGTAGAATTTTTGATTGAAAAAAAGTGATTTGGACCGAAAAAAATTCATATCTTAAAAAGTGTAAGTTTATTACCTAAAAAAAATTGTAGGCATTAAGAACGCAGAGAGGTATATTTTGGCCAGGTTTCGTGAAAATACAATTATTTTTGCGAAAATGAAAAATGACAAACGAAAAAATAAAAATATTACGATTTTTCGCATTTTTCTCGAAAATTTTGAGGTAATGTGAAAAAGTGACGTTTACAAAAGTTGTAGATCTTTGCATCTTCTACAATTTTTGTATTGAGGTTTTTACTCTATGACGTTTAGTTTTGCCGGAAATTAAAATAACACCATTTTTCTCCCCCTTTCCCCTCACCAAATCCATCCTGCAAGAGGGCTCACACACGCATTTTTTTTTAAACGATTATCAGAAGACCCTTTACCATTTCCACGCATTAAACTGCTGTTAAAAATTTTTTTGTCTTTTATTCTAATTTGGTTGGACTATATACAAAATACATATATCCATGTATTTTTAATTTGACAACAGCAATTAGAAAGCACACTTTTATTATTGAATCTAGAGTTTAGACACACATTTTGCGTTTCGTAGCATGCCTTTTGAAAGTAGCCTCTGCATGGGGCATCCCTCTTAATAGTCCACAGGGTTCCCACTGACCTGGAAAAGCTGGAAAATCTGGAAAAGTCAGGGAATTTTGAGAGCTACCTGGAAAAGTCAGGGAATGACCAAAAAATCCTCAAAAGTCAGGGAATTGGCAAACAAAACCTGGTATTTCTCTTTCTCAACCTATTTTTTAAACCAACTAATCCGAAAATATTTTTCATGTATAATGTATTTATTCCTAACCTTTAAATGATGTGGGTTGCAACTGCTATGCGAGATTTCGAGCATTTTCAATTTTTTTAAGAGCAAGAATCCAAAATGTCGAAAAAAACAGTTTGTAATTTAGACTGTATAAATCCTTCCATAAGTCCACCAGAGTGGCAGTGTCTACAGGCTGTAAAGACCAATAAATATTAAGCATATTGTAAGCTTTGTTTAAAAAATATTGAATTGAGTAATATGGGGCGTCAGGGCATTTTGAGCCAAATTCAAGGAAATTGAAATTAATTTGAAAACTGATACACTATCAGTCTTGGCCCAAAAGACAATGGACCTATATCTACACCAACTACTGGAAGTGAAGGAACCTCCACTGCAACTGCTTCCACTGCCAAAAAGAGTTCTACTCCTTTTTTTAAAACTTTTCTTATTAAGCAATCAGTTATGGCAGAAATATTGTGGTGCAATCTTGGCTTTCCAAATTGCATATTCTAATGCTATGTTGAAGAGTTGGGGTGAAAGAGAGTCACGATCCTGCTTAAGCCCATTGTTGATACCAAAGAAATCAGAGTAGCTCTGTTCCATCCTTATCTTATCAGGGATATAAGCTTTCAAATCCCAGTTCCTGCATTACTTCCCACAACTTTGCTCTACATAATCTGTCAAATGCCTGTTTGAAATGTCTGGTGAAGTTCTCTGTCCAACGTCCAGCATTTTTCCATTATTTGTCTAACGGTAAAAATCTGGTCTATATGCTTATGGGTGTAGTATCGATATTTACCTCTTCGTTGAGTAGTTCTTCCATGTGGTTAGGATCTCTCTTTCGTTGGATATCAGTTGTCCATTGTTTGTTGAAAGAAGGTTTTCGGTTCTGGGTAAAGTATTCTTTTATTCTGTTGTCTTCTCTGTTTTCCTCCATTTCTCTTATTATATTTAGATGGTGGTCTCTCTCTTATTCCTTTATATAATTCTGCGTGCTTCAGATCTTTGTTGTTTATACTCTTCTATATTAGATGCTGTTGGGTGTTGACCATTTTTTTCCTGGTCATATCTCATCTTTCCGTCACTCTACTACAGTCGTCATCAAACTGCTTCCTTTTTGGTTTTCTCTTTTTGTCGAGCCCTTGACTAGCCACCCTAGTTACTGTTTCTTGGATGTTCTTCCATAGCTTGTTTACATTGTGGCCCCATTGCGGTAATTGATTTCTGGTATATTTCCTCTGTTCTGTCTTGAGTTTTTCCGTATTCCAACTTATGCTAGTCTTCTTTTTCGTGTGCATGTGCACATGTGCTTATATATCAACACTTTGTGTAATTTAGTTTTATAACTTGCTAGATGAACCAAAAAAACCTGATTGGTTTTTAGGATTTAATGAATTCGGTTTAAATATCTGCTTTTTAGCTTTTTATCTCGATTATACAGGGTTCCTAAGCAAATCCTTAGGGGGCCAAGCAGCCGTGTATAAGACGCAGACAAACGGAAAAGCACATTAGGCAGAAAAGGATGGGCATGGGGTGATGTTGTCACTACATCTTACACGTAGTAAATCCATTCCAGGTTGTTGTTTTCTAATGTTTTCCATTTTCATACCTTTAGGACTGGAATAAAAATTTGCTCGACTTTAATACCAAATTGATGAAAGATATCGTAAAAAAAAATATTTTTAGCTTTTCATTTTGTAACCATTGTCCTTACGCACTGTTTACAGGCTGGGGACTGAGATACATGCAAATGCCTAACCTAAAGCGTTTATACACGGCCGGAGAAATCGACTGAGATATTTCCGTAGAAACTTTATTAAGCAAATAGGACGGGTTGACGCCTTCGAACGTGCAACCCGGGTTTTGCACTTTGATTCGAAATCAAAAAGGAGGAACAGTCAGATGTGGGGCCGTGCACAAATTACGTAACGGTGATTTTACCAATTTTTGACCCCCTCCCTATGTAATGTTTTGGAACGGTTTGGCACGCCACTCCCTAATATTACGTAACGATTTCAAGACCACTACCCCCCCCCCAAAAAAAAAAACTTTTAACTTATTTTCATTCCAAATTTTCTTAGTTTCACACAAATTCAAACGCTGTCGAAAACCCCTCTCCCCCCTACGTAACGTTTTGTAACCCCCTCCCCCCTATGACCATTACGTAATTTGTGCACGGCCCCTGTAGTCCCAGTGGAGGAGGGCGAGAAAATTGATATTTTTTTCTTAAAAATTATACTCTTTAGACCTATTTCTTTGCGTTCCCCAAATTACGTAATTTTTGAAAGAAAATTGTAATTTAATTGAAAAAATTTTGCCTGTGGCGCCCTTTATCTTCTCACTCGAAACCAAGATCCCCCTTTTAGGAAAACTGATCCCGTCTCTGTTTCTAAATTTTTTCGAATAAAAGTAGAGTATGACCATGGGGGAAATAATTTTTTTCTACGGTATGACGAAAATTTCGAGAAAGTTGAAGAAAAAAATAAAAAAAAGTGGCAGAGCTCAAGTTTTTCGTAAAAAAAACGTTTTTTGTAAAGAAACAAATAAATCTTTTCACCCCTTTGTGGGTGTTACAAATATTGGCAGCCCCTTATTTTTCGCTTTTACCCTCCCGCTAGTTTTGAAGAATTGGTTCGCTACATGTTTCGAGATCATGTCATAAAACACCTCGAAAATATCAAATGTAGTGTAGGGCCAGCTTTATTTAAAATCAATAATATCGCAAGCAAAAAACTCTGCAGGAAAAACAGCGCCGTTTATTGATTTCTTTGGCTGCTAGTGCTAGCTGCATGGTTTTATCGTTTCCGGATAGATGTCACTAGTAGAACAGAATGGAAAGAAATTTAATTAAAATCGAAGATATTTCTTTCTAATGTTAACAAACTCACGAGTTTATCGCTCAGTATCGTAAATAATGGACCCTGCCGCCTCCTTTAAGCAATAAAAAGCTGTGGTTTAGACCTGAAAACATCTAAATTCATCTCATGGTGTGGCCGCCATCTAGCGGAATTTGCAGACATCTTGTCAACGGTTATTATTGCAACTATGATTTATGCTCACAATGAAAGAGTGGCGACAATTTTTTCTCATGAAAGCAGTCCGGAGATAATAACAAACTGGCACCATTGCTCAATATACCTGTTTCTTTCCCTAAGGAAAATCTTAGGAACCCTGTATAAATACCTGTTAAATTTGAGCTTTCAAAAATTGTCAAAATAAAAGTCTACATTTACTCGGTATCCACGTAGAAAAGCAATTTATATCCAAAAAATACCTGGATTTTTTTTAAAAATGGTCAGGGAAAACCTGTAAGTCAGGGAATTTGGAAATCTGAATTTGGTGGGAACCCTGGTCCAGCAGTGGTCGGCTAAGATCTCACAGTTCCATTTTCCCTGATACCCTCTTTCCATGTTTAAAATAGACACTTAATGATGACAATCCAAGAAATGGGCAGCCAGTATGGAATCGAAAAGTTTACTAATCTGGGGACCCACAAATATTCTAAAAGCGTGACCCTCTTTGTCTAAGGCCTTCACAAAATTTTTCGTAAGTTCTAATTTTTAATTTTTTCTGGGCAAACTAATGGCGCATTTTTCTTCCCTGGCTGAAAAGACTCTCTTGGTTTACTAAAATTGAAACACACCCACAAAATTCACTCTCTCAGACTAATTCCTAAAGGTGCATTTAGACTGTGGTAGTGTCGTCGTAGTTGTAGTGAATTGTTTTCCATAGATAATGCAGAATGGATTATTTTAATAGATAAATAGTTAACAATATGTTTTGTACACATTTTTTAATATAATTTACTTTCTAAATGCTTCAAACAAATATTGGTGGTAATAGACCCTCCTGCTAAATTTTGGAATATGTTAAAAGTTTCACCTTTCCTATTTCTTTGGTATTAACCAAGTAAGTTCCGTTTTCTCTTAATATTTAAATAGCCTAAGTTCAAAAACGTTTTAATTGTAAAATTGAGAATGATAGAGTAGCAAAGAAATACAAAATTAAACTTGGGGAAAAAAAGGAATATATGTGTATAGACAGTCGATAGTGTGTTCAATGACAAAAGCAATAAATTAACAAGCTATTGTAAGTGGTATTTAGGTATATTCCTACATATCCGCTAATCAATCATATTGGTTTATTATAATTACGAAGAAATTAGGGCCCTTTTTCTAAGTGACGAAAAGCGCTTGCTTTTAGCATTATTTCGTCGCTTGCATGGACAAATTATATAAAATAATTTACATTTTTAATCCCATATTTTGCTAGTAATAAGCTTTAGAAAAGTTATAGTACCGTATCAGCCGTTGTTGAGGTCAAAAAGACTCACACAGAGATAGGTAGATATTTTCGGGCGCGTATGAAAGAGATGGCATGAACACACCAACGTTAAGCATGGGAGTTATTTCGTGGAAAAGCATACAGTCGATCTTTGCAATAAAATAAAATGAACAAGGTATTGTATTTACGTATGTCCCCATCCTCTTACCAATCGATGTTAATAATAATAATGCTAGGCTAACTATTAATGTAAATTATTTGATATAATAATTTGTCCATGCATACAAAAAAGGGCCGTAATTTCTTCGCAATTATAATGAACCAGAATAATTGATCAGCGGATAGGTATATAAATATTACCATTATTACCTGGTTTATGCTTTACATGTTGTCAATGTCATTTAATGCAATTTTTGTTAACAGATACAAGTTTCTTACATCAAAGAACCTATAAAACGATGTTAAAAGTCATTCATTTTCGTAAAGGAAATAAAAATGAATATTTTTTCAATAATATATATCCATGTTTCTGTACCCAGTGGGTGTAAAAATGTGTCAAATGTCATTTTAGGTAGTTTTTGATAAAAGCTTCAAACTCCTCGTATTCGAAAACCTATACATTGATATCAAACACCATCAATTTGTCTCTACACAAAATACGCGATTTACGGAAACAAAAGTTATGGCATTTAAAGGAATAAAAACGGGAAAAATTGGTAAAACCGCAGGCAAAGCGGCGCGGCGGTGTCTAGTGTGTAATAAAAGTAATATGTCTAGTGGGTAATAAGAGTAATATTTGAGGGAAAATGTTCTTTAAAAAAGTGACTTTTAATAAACAATTTTAGAAAATTACTAGTTTGACGTAAAAAAGGGGAGAGAGGTACTATAGCGCCACTGTGTATTGTAGGTTATTATATCAGGGGATAGGGAGATAAGTAAATATAATACTTTGTTCATTTATGAAAAATATCGGCTGTCTGCATTTTCACGAAATAACTCCCATGCTTAAAGTTGGTCTGTTCACGCCAACTCTGTGTGAGTGTTTTTGACTGCAACCACCGTGCACCGCTGATAATACGGTACTATAACTTTTCTAAAGGTTATTACTATTTTAAAGCAATATATAAGATTAAAAAGGTAAATTATTTTATATAATTTGTCCATGCAAGCGAAGTAATGCTAAAAGTAAGCGCTTTTTGTCACTTAAAAAAAGGCCCTAATTTCTTCGCATTTATAATAAACCAGAATGATTAATCACCATATCAGATATAACTACTATAGTACCTTGTTAATTTATCGCTAATATCATTGAACACACTATTGACTGTATGTATGTATGCACATACAAAATTACCACATTTTTTTCTTACCTAAGTTGTATTTTGTCCATCTTTGGTACCCAATCAACCCTAATTTCAAAACTAAAGCATTTTTGAACTTATATTAACAAAAAACGGAACTTTCTCGGTTAATACAAAAGAAATATGTAAGGTTAATTGTTATAATAAAATAAGTAAGATTTTGCTATCTGCATAGGAACCAAAAGCGACATCAAATTTAAAATCAGGGGACCCTGTGGTATTTCAGAAGTTGGTGTTAATTTAACCGACCTATGACCGACTATAAGAAACTACCTGATTAATTATTTTCAAAACAAACGCTAAAATTTAGATTTTTTAATATATATATATATATATATATATATATATATGTATGTATATATATATATATATATATGTATGTATATATATATATATATATATGAGTATTTAACCTAACCCAGATATTTTACAGGGTGTTCATTTTAAAACTTCCCACCTAAGATTCACGTATATAGAGTCTGATTTTAGAAAAATCCTCGTACACGTCGATTTTTTATTCAAAGACACATTTTGTCTATCCTGAAATTTTTGTTACACCCACCTCCTTCGAGGGGTAAACTTTACCCCTATATTTTGAATAGGGAAAGTGGGTCGTGATACCTTGTTTTGAAAGTCTTTCGAATGTCTTTACAATCGCGTAAAAATTTCGAAAATCCATCAAATCATTTAATAAATGCATTTATTTCAGAGATCTTATATACAAAGAATATGCTTAATTCTTTTCCTCTGATATATTCACTTTTACGGTTCCATGGACCAATGATATTAACATTGTCTATCTCATAATAAACATCTTTCAGATTCTCTTCCCAAGCAAACCACCCACGCTACTCGTCAGAGCAATAACCTTAGTCAGAAAGCATATGAATATAAATAGAGAGGACACGTAATGGTAATATCCGACCAGCAAGTCAACGCGATTCACAGCGAGTTTTTGATTGTTAGCTGAATGCGCCAGGATGAACCGGGGTAATATTTATTTAAAATTAAAACGGCAATAATCCCGCGCATTGAATGAACATCGATTTATTACTGGCGTACATACTTATATTTAATGCAATTTTAAATGAATTTGTTGCTAAGGGAGCTGGCAGAAAGTTTTTATTATATATATTTTTCAAGCCTTTACTACTTGTAATAATTATGGAAAAAGCAGAGAGCATATAATTTAGGTTTTCTCTGGTAAAAAATAAGTGTTTTTTATTTATTTTTTAAATATTTTGCTATCTGAGATTATTTCAATTTTGCTATAAAAAACAAACATTTGCAGCAAACCACACAAACTATGCTTCTGTATCAAATTTTAATAACCCCGACATTTCCGAATGTTTGAAAAATACATAATTAGGAGATCAGAATGGGTGAGAAGATATGTGAAAACTGATGGTCTTATAAGATAAATGTTCTTGGATATTCCTTCAATGTTTCTGTTCTCCTAATCCAAAAGAGGCGGTTGTGACGTAACCATGTCAATTCCCATCATGGGGAGTCTTCTCCAAAACAAAGAAATTTTTTCAGAAACGTCGAAGACGAAACCTTGCAAAAAAGTAATGTTTAATTTAAAATAAAATAAAAAGAACTGACTCCGCAGTCAAAAGCATCACTCAACATGCAAGGTTAAGAAGAAAAATAAGCTATTCATCATGGTATGATTTCCAAAAGTCATATGACTCAACTCAAGCTGAAGAGACTCATTGACTGCCTGCCGATACATAGAAATATAAGGAAAACATTGAAGCGAGTTATGTCACTATGGCAGGTAAGAGTAATTGTAGAAAAAAGCTGTACAAAAACTATACCAATAAAAAGAGGGGTCTAGGAAGGAGACTCCATATCGCCACTGTTGTTTAAATTGATAACAGCAGGCATTATAGAACAAATGAGAACAGACAAAAATATAACAATAACAGCAAGAGGGCAACAACAGATACTAGCATTTATGGACGACATCATGCACCCAACAAGACAGCTATGAACATGATGACAGAGGGTTTACATAAAAGGGCAGCAGATGGACTGCAGTTGAACCATGCAAAGTGTGGCTGGTATAGTAGACAAGAAGAAGCAGAAGACAATGCCATTCCTGCCCGAGGTTCGAGAGGGGTACCGATTCAACAACAAGACAACATTGAAAAGTTTGAAGCTATAGGAAAGACGCTAGAACAAAAATTATGCTTGAAAAATGTTTTTAGGTATTTGCAAAAGTCTGATTATGCCCCACCTTCACCTTTCACCTCGGTTTCTTAAAACAGAAGGTCTTCTGGAAACAAAAAAATAGCTGTTACAAATTAATTCCAGCCAGTAGCCTTCCATGGTTGGATTTTTTGAAGAACTTTGAGGTTATTTTTTAGTATGTCTAACCTATCATTTGTAGAGTTTATATTGTTTAACAATTACCTCTAGCTTCTTTATTGTTTTTTGCTCGTTGTGCAACTTTTTGTTTAATTTTCTTTGACCTTTTAGTATTTCTGTTGCATTGCGTCTGTGTTTCTCCAACTTTTTTATTTTTGTTTCTGTTATGCAGTAGGTAAGCTTCTCGCTATTCTTTGAGTTAATAATGTTTGATAGCACCAACCAATTTTTAAACTAATTTCTAATAGCTCACCTTGAAGGGTCAGTACCTGAACTCTTCTTGGGCTTTCTACTGATTCATCAGAGGATATTGTTTGGATGGTTTGGTTAAGCGATGCCTGGGGCTCACTGCTGTTTGTGTGTTCTGTCTCCGAGGAATTGCTCTCTGCCTCTTGAGATTTCACTCCCATCACTTTACTGCTCCCTCACATGGTACACATTTGGGTATTTTTTCCTCAGCTTATTTGCTATTGCTTTTTGTGACCTACCTGGGAATATTTCCATTATGGCTCTTATATTAGCCGTATACTAGGTTTCTACTCTTATTCTGTACACTCTTACGAGCCTGCCTTCTTCTTCTGTTGTCCATTTCGTAGATTTGGTTGCCGGGGCAGGGCCTGCGTCCCTGTTTACTTCGTTTCGTTGACCTTTTAGTTCAAGGTACTTCTTTTTTTCAACAGTTGGTCGATTCGGTCGCTGCCGCTGGATGTTCTGGATGTCTTGTGCCCGTGTGCACCACTTCCTCTTACTTCTTCCACTTGTTCAAGTGCTGCTTGAACTGAGGGTGACCCTTGAGATTTACTTGGTTTGCAAAAGTTCCGAATATGTTCCACTTGGAAAAAGTAAGGAAATTATTGGCAACGTGGCAGTTATCTGCGTCTTTTTGTGTGGTGATCAAGATTATTACCTGTCAGGTGTCAAAAAACCACGTAAAATTTGGCAAATAAAACTACTATAATTGGTTACCTGTAAAACCTGACTATTTATTTAGTATTTTTTCACATCGTACTCAATACGTATTGAAAAAGATTGTCTTCTTTTTCTTTTATAGAGCATATTCTCCGTTCCGACAAAGAGCGTGATATATGAAGAACAAGATGCTTGATTTTCGGTATGTATTGAATACGATGTGAAAACATACTAATAAAACACTAGCACCACTAGACCAACCCAACACTTTTTTCAGTTTTTTGCAACGAATTTACGAAAAAAGGGGAATTATTCGCTTAGCGAAAAAAACATGATTTTTTTTGGACATTTAAACCTTTTGTAAAAGGCATCATCTCATTCTTTGCAAAATCCAATTCTTCATCTTCTTCGTCATCCCAAAGAAGTTCCATTTTAAGCACAGACCACTATTATAATCACAGAAAGATTTTCAGGAAGCGGAGCAGTTATAATCTCATTAAATTAATGGCTTTTGTTTAAAAACATAATAAAAAAAATAGCTCACATAACCTCAAAATGCGCTTAAGCCGAAGTAATTCTACGGTTTATCTTAACTGCAGCTTAAGTGCCACTTACATGATATTCCACACCATTGCACACCAAAACTAAAGCTTAAGCTCGGCTTACATGTCAAGCCGAACTCGTGCACATGGGCATTGGGCCAGTAATACGCCCCCCTTTTTTCGTCGATTAGCTGCTGAATTTTCTGTATTTCTTCGGCATTCCAACGTGCCATAGTGTGATTCTAACCTCACTTTCTCTTTTTGATCGAAACCGCAGCAGTAGTATATTATTTATATTTAATTTTTGTGCAATACAATGATACCACAATTATTTGAATTTAACCAAGTTCATCACATTAAAAAATAATTAAGTCTTTTTTTATAATTTTTTTTTCCTTCTTCAATAATTCTTTTGAGCAATAAATTGAGTGGATACAGCTACCGAGTGCGAGCACTTGTTATCTGCTGGTCTCTTGCCTGAACCCCCTCTCTCAGCATGTCTCGGAACTCATTTTGGCTGTCAGTTCTAATGACTTTCCCATAACACCCAATCACAAACACTGCAAACTTGACAGGGCAATGATGGATGTCCTCTAGGGCTGCACCAGGTTGAGATCTCTATGTTTCTCATATTTTCGTTTGTTATTTTTTGTGTTGAGTCTTTTGTGTATTTAATTTTTCTTGTTGTCTATAGTTTTGAATATCTGGTTTTTTGTGATATAACTTTTTTTTTGTCAATATTTTGTTGCCTTGACTTCAATTTCTCTGTTGTCTTGCACCAATGAATCTCATTATGATTTTTATTGTCCAGTGTTATGTACTATGAAGTCATGCCTTGCCTCCTCGTTGTTACCCGTGTTGGGCATGCACATGCTACACGATATGCATTTTCGTCCTGGTTGCAACCTTTTATACATTTTCTCCTCTGATCTGAACAGGCTCAGCCTCCAGCAATCCATATTTCGTGAGTTGTATGCTGGAAACTCATCTCTGCCTCTTTCAAGACGTTTCTGACATAATTCATATTTGCACCTCATTCTTTTTATCACAGTTAAATGTAAACTTTATGAGTACCAGTTTAGATCACAGATATCTTCTCCCTTCGGCAAGTCTCCTCAACAACAGGTTGGTAGTAGATACAGCAACTGATTAGCAACATTTGTTTTTCCTTTTTTCAACTGCTCTCTGGTGAATTCCCATACTAGTCATTATTTGATTTTATTTAATTTTATTTTATTTTATTTTATTTACAACCACTCAACAGGAAACCCAATTACAGAGTGGGAAGCTTAAGATAAAAAAAATATATAATCTACAGTTAAATAAATTGATACAAAAAAAAAGAAATTTAAAACAATAAAAAGTAAAATAGTATAAAAAAAGAGAAAAAAAAAAGAAAGAAAAAGAAATCGCAGAAAAAAAACATTAAATAAATCGAACTTTTTTAAGTGATGATAAGTTGCAGTTGAACATATCACACCCACCATTGAACTCGATACAAGTCCTGCAAATTCTGTTTAATGGAGAGTACTTACAAATATTAGTACGCTGGTTTGGAATATAAAAAGTTACAGGGTTTCTTGACTCAATTCTTGGAACAAGAAAATTTATTTTTTGCAGCAGTACCGGAGAATCGATTTTAAAATGCAGAAGTTTAAACATAAACTGGAGCTCTACCGATTTACGTCTCTCAGCAAGCGATAACACAGAAAATCTTGCACATAATATTTGATTGGATATTCCATTTTCTGGGTACACACCGTCAGACTTATAGGCAAGGTATTTTAAAAATTTTCGCTGGATTTTTTCTACACTATCAATATGGATATTGTAGTAGAGTGACCATACTATAGAGGAGTATTCCAGTTTGGATCGAACATAAGCGAAGTATAAAAGCTTTATGCTTTCGATGTCAGTAAAGCATTGCGAGTTTCTGATAATTAGATCTAACATTTGATAACTTTTTTTTCACTATGGCACTAATGTGAGTTACAAATGACAACTTTTCATCAAAGGTCACTCCTAGGTCAGTAAATTCAGAGCCCAGGGGCCGTACTGTATTATCAATTTGATAGTCAAACTGAATAATAAGTTTTTTTAAGGAAAAAGAAACTACATAACATTTGGCAGGATTGAGAGGTAAATAATTATTGTCACACCACGTATTGACGATATACAACGCCTGTTGTAATTTGTGACAGTCAGAGATGCTATTTATTTTGCAAACAAGCTTAAAATCGTCAGCCTATAGCAAAAATATAACTTGAATGTCTTTAAGGATGCTATTTATGAATATTACGAAAAATAGAGGGCCCAGGATAGAGCCTTGAGGGACTCCAGAAGTAGCCAATATCTTTGACGAGGACTGAGGACGTTCCGCCAAATACGTTTCAAAAAATAAAATAAGGTCATCTAAGAGACCAAAAGAGTGAAATGCTCGTAATAGAATGTTATGGTCTAGCCTGTCAAACACTTTTGAAAAGTCGGTGTAAATCACGTCGACTTGAGAATTTCCATCTAAAGATTCAGCAATAAATTGTGTTACAGTAAGAAGGTTTGTCGTCGTTGATTTACGTTTCATAAAACCGTGTTGTCTCTCGTCGATTTGGCTACTAATAGGATAATAGATGGCAGTGTGGATAGCCCTTTCGGAGCATTTAGAGAAGTTATTGATGATAGCAATTGGTCTATAGTTTTCAATAAGATTCCTTTCTTTTTTCTTATAGACCGGAATGATTTTTGAGAATTTCCAAGTGTCAGGAAAGGTGTGTAATTTGATGGACAAATTAAATTTTGTTGATTTTTTCCATCTCTGCGATTTATATTAATTCTCCATAGCAACCAATTACGAAAATGCATAGGTTTACCGGGCATTTGTATATATTTTGCAGTTCGGTAACTAAATTTAAGTCACGTGACATTTTTTCCATGTTTTGATTTGTCACATCCTCTATTATGTTAACTTCGTATCTGATTATTTTGAGTTTTTGTTATTGTCGTGAATATCAATGTCAGGTCTGTTGTGATGTAGCCTTTTGCCTGTCAGAATTTTACTACCTGCTTCTATTCGTATTTTACTTTGGTTGTGTAGAAATTTACAGCAGCAGATAGCCTTCCCAAACTGCAAATTAATTATTGCGTTTTCTGGGGCTCCCAAGTTTGTCAGCAAAGTTTTAAGCACTCAGTGCACCACGAAGTCATGTCTTGTTATGAAAGCCCTAGTTGGACAGGCTGCTGCGACATGGTACGAGTTCTCTGTTGCATTGCATCCTTTATAGCATTTTTGTCTATTTAGGGTCTCTTCCTCCAATCCGTGCATTTGTTCTTCGGATGCAGATTCCATATTTTTGTTTTTATAGGCAGGAAATGGACTTTCTTTTTCTTTGAGACTTCGTTTACAATTTTTTGTGCGAATTTCTCTTTAATTTGTTTTATTATTTCATGATAACATTTTTTATAGTCCAGTTGAAAGTCTTCCAGGTTTATAGTGATTTCCTATCACATATTCATAACCTGTAATAGGATTTCTCCAATCAGCCTTTATAGCAATTTTTGGGGCCCCTCCATTTTGGGGTACATTTGGAGGTAAAATCCTCTTCTTATGCATTTCATCTGGAGTTTTAGTTAGATAGGGCGGTGCCCTAGTCCTTCTTTGGCCTGTGTTAGATAGAGTCTCGCATTAGAGCTCGATCTCCCTTTAATGTTGTGATTTATTAACATTCCCCTTCTACATTTTTTTAGTGTGCTTGCTCTCTTTTCATTTGGAAAAATAATTCCCGTTTATTTTTGTTTTTGATGGCCTCGTAATTACTGTTGTGTCTCTTTCTAGTTGGTGAAGCCCTAAATACTTGTAGCTTTCCCTTATTCTTGGTACGAAAGGGGTGTTGTCTTCTTCGTTTTCCTTCTGCTGTTCTTCTCTGCTGTACATTCCATACTTCCCTCTGTTTAGGTGTATGCCTACCTCGGATGCTCTCTTTTCTCGGCATTTTGATAGGGCTCTTAGTAGTATAGATTTTTATTTATGAATTTACAATGTTAATTACTATTCTAAATAAATACATTGTAAACTTAATACTCTATGACAGATGGATTATTAAAAAAATAGAAAACTTTGCTTTCTTCAATTCTCCTCAGCAGCATATTGCGAATGGAGATCGCTACCGTTAGCAGCGGCGATTTATTACAGTCTGTATTTCTTTCTTTGGTATTCCAATATTTCTGAAAATTTGGCAACAGTTTTTATGCATTTCAGTCTCTATTATTTCTCCATAGCAGCAAACAATGAAGACTCCCAGATTTACAGGGCACCTGTAGATTGCCTCCATTTCTGTCACCAAGTTCAGGTCACTGAGGGCGGTAAAGTACTACTTTACGCACGCACATGAGTGTGGTAAACTGCACTTTACCGCACGCGAGTAGTTAAAATATTTCGTATTGCGTGATAATGGACTGCGGGGTCTTGGCGTGCGCGGTAAAAAGACCACAATTTGTTATTGCATTTATTTAATAGCAGCGCGTTTCCAATCGCATTTTGTTTCAATTGAAATAAGTCTTCGGTAGTATAGATTTTTATTTATACATTTACAAAGTTAATTACTATTCTAAATAAATAAATTGTAAACTAAATATTATATCACAGATGGATTATTAAAAAAAAAATAGACAAATTTATATCACAGTTTGTTTGTTTTCTTTGCTTTCTTCAATTCTCCTCAGGAGCATATTGCTAGTGGAGATCGCCACCGAATAGCAGCAGCGATTTATTACAGTCTGTATTTCTTTCTTTGGTATTCCAATTTTTCTGAAAATTTGGCAGCAGTCTTTATGCATTTCAGTCTCTATTATTTCTCCATAGCAGCCAACAATGAAGACTCCCAGATTTACAGGGCACCTGTAGATTGCCTCCATTTCTGTCACTAAGTTCAGCTCTCTTAATATATTTTTTACATTTTTGTTGTCAGTTTTAAGGACGGAATTGACAGCATATCTTGACCACTTTAGTTTCTCCTGGTCTCTAAAATTTTGTATGTGAGACACTGCAACTTCGATAATAAAAGTTTCACTGGGATTTGATAATTTGACAACAATGTCAGGTCTGTTGTGGTATAGTCTTTTTTCTGTTAATATTTTTTGCCCTGCATCAATTTGGAGCTTCCTGCCTTATTCGTATTTCGCATGTGTTGTTGCTTTGCCAAATTGTAGATTTTTAGTGTAGTCTTCTGGGGCTTCTGTAGATTTCATTAGTGTCTTCAGTAACCAGTGCACTATAAAATCATGCCTAGTTGTTGCTGCTCTTGTTGGACATGAGCTGGCAGCATGGTAGCTGTTCTCATCTGCATTACAGCCCTTGTTGCATCTTCTGCGGGTACTCGGATTGGCTCCCAAGCCATGTAATTGTTCTTCTGCTGCCGACATTAACACACTTTGTCTCCAGCTATCCATGTTTGGGGACTGCTGTGCAGGGAACTTAATATTTTCTTCTTTGAGGACATTTTTTGCATATGAGAGGTTGGCAGACCATTCTTTTTCAAGGTTTTTGTTGTAAGTTGTCTTTATGTGCTTTAATATTGCATTACTGCATTTTTGGCTTGGCATTTGTACTTGTCCATTATATATTGATAATCTGTCAAAGGATTCCTCCACCCAGCTTTTTGCAGTGCTTTGTATGATTTTAAAGCCTCTTTCATATCTGGGTGCATTTGTAAGTAAATGCCTTTTCTTATGAACTGCATTTCAGCCTCCAGTTCCATTGCACGCAGTCCTAGACCCCCTTTTTCCTGGCGCATGTATATGCTGGCATTTGAGATGGTTTTGCCTTTGATTTTATTCTCTATCAGCATTTTTCGGAGTCTTGTGTCAAGGTCTCTGCATCTTTTTAGGGTGGTTGCATATTTTTCATTGGGGTAGATGTTGCCCATTACATAATTGACTGCCGGGTTGACTGTTGAGTTCAATAAGGTCACTTTTTGGGATGTTGTGAGTTCAGACTGCAGGATTTCGGAAACTTTGGTTTGTATTTTTCCTTCAATGGTCTCATAGTTGTCCAGGGTGTCCCGCTCAAGTTGGTTCAACCCTAGGTATTTGTATCCTTCTCTGATTTCTGGTAGGAATGGGGCTATGTCGTCTCTCTCTTGGTTTTCATTGTTTCTTGTGTAGATACCATATTTGGCAACATTGAGTTTTAACCCCACTTCCTGAGCCCCTTCCTCTAGGTGTTTTGTAATAAGTTCTATTGACTTTAGGTTCGGGGCATGGCATTTGATGTCGTCCATAAAAGCAATGACTCTCTGTTTTCCCTTGGCAGCTTTTGTAATTTCTTGACTGTTTTTTATGTGGTCAATCACTGCAGCTGTCACTAGTTTAAAAAGTAGGGGCGATATGGAGTCACCCTGGTAAACCCCTCTTTTTATTGGTATTTGTTTGGTTATGTTTTATCAACGTTTACTCTGATTGCCCATAACTTCATAGCATGTTTTAGGGCTTTTCTGATGTTTGCATGTAAAGGTATGCAGTCTATAAGCCTTTTTAGATGCTTGTGGTATATACTATCAAAAGCTTTTTGAAAATCATACCATGACGAGTAGCTGGTCGCTCTGCGCAGTCGGGCCAGTTGGCTAATACTTTTGTCGAGCATGAAGCCATGTGTGGTACCCCAAACATTGTCCCGAGCCAACTGTTCGCTGGGAACAGCCCAGTCTGGTAGATTTACTTTTATGGTTTCTGTTATTACAGCCGTTAAAATTTTGTAGTCTCCATTGAGCAAAGCTATTGGTCTGTAATTTGCAGGGTCTTCTTCTGGTCCTTTCTTGTGAAGCAGAATAACGCTGGCTCTTGTATCAGCCTGTGATAGCATGCTGTGCCCTTGTAGGGTGCTAGTGACAAATCTTATTAGATATTCTTGTGCTGATTGCAGTATTTTGTAGGCATATGTTGGGATTTTATCTTCACCTGGAGTTTTCCATGGAGCAGTCTTCTGTAGTGCTTTTTGGACTTTTAGTTTGATGTTTTCAGATTGGATTTGGGTTTCTTTCTCCACAGTGTTTGCATGCTTCTTTAGTTTTGAAAGCCACTTGTTTAGAATTGGGGTTTGTTTATTTTCTGTCTCTTTTCTGTATAGGTTTTCATAGAATTTTTCCACTTTTTTGATTTCTGGATATTTATTGATGTTGTTCTGTTTTTCTAGCACCTTTGTTGATGGGGTGCTGTGAAATTTGTGCCGAATTTTGTATGTAAAGTGCCTTTTCTTTTGTTGATCACACTTTGTTTCCAGAATTTCAATTCGTTCTTGGGTGGAGTTTATATACTGTTTCACAGGCATTTTTAGTTTTTTTATAGTTTTCATTTCTTGCAATAATATTTTGGTTGTAAGTTTCCCCTTTTGTTTCAAAATTTTTTCCGCGTTTTGTTTATGTTTTCTTAGTTTTTGTAATTTTTTTTGAGTATTTAAAAATAAGGGTTTATTTTGTTGTGTTTTACCCAAAATTTCTTGACTAAGAAGCTTGCATGCTACATAGATTGCCTGTTTGATTTTATTTCGCTTCCCTTGTAAGCTGTGTGCACTAGTGCTTATGTTGTTGATTTTGTTTTGTAGTATTAAATCAACATTTTTTATATTGGTTGTATTTTGGGGGCGAATGTAAAACTTTGCAATCTTTTTTCTTACCTTGCCAGTGGCTTTAAGCATTTTTTCAAACTTGTTCGATAGTTCTAAAAGCTTTCCGGTAAAGTTTTGCCCTGGGATTAGCATGTGTGTGAGGTCTTCGGTTTCGCTGGAGCTGGAGGGGCTGGATGTTTCCTGTGACTCACTTGTAGATGTTTCATGTGTGGTTTCTTGAGGTGGAGGTTCTGGCAGGGGTGGGCTTTCTGGTTGGTTTACACCATGCTGTGCTTGCTGGTCATCCTCATCACTTGTTTCTCTCATGTAGTACACATTTGAGTGGTGTTGACGTAGTTTGTTTGCTATGGCTTTGTGGCTTCGCCCTGGGAAAGCATCAATGATTGCTTTTATTCTGGCAGTTGGCTGGCCCTCATTTCTTGCTTTGTACATGCGGACTAGCCTGGTTTCTTCTTCCCCACTCCATTTTGCGGGCTTGGGTGCGGGCCCAGGCTGATTTTGTGCCACGTGGTCTTGGTTTACTGGTTGGTTTTCGGCTATAAACTGCGCCTTTATTTCCAGGTATTTCTTTTTAATGGCACTCTCAGACCTACCTGGTAGTAGCGGTTGGAGGTTTTGGAAGTCGCCTTTGAGTAAGACTCCGCCCTTTTCCTGTAGGAGCCTTCGCAAAGTATTTATTTCCTCGGGTTTCCATCGGGACATGCTGTGACATAACCTCAATTTTTGATTGGGTTACTTGCCAGATTTTCTTTGAATTACCCACTTTTCTACTTACGTAGTATCTTACGAAGGGTAATTTTTTCTACTTTTCGCGTTGTTAACGCGGTGAAAAACCGGGAAAATGTTAATTTTTTCGGAATTTTCCGCGCTGACGTTTTGCCTTGACAGCTGACGTTCGAAAAGTCGGGTAGTATAGTGGTAAGTATCCCCGCCTGTCACGCGGGAGACGCGGGTTCGATTCCCGGCCGGAGAGTACTTTTTTTTAATGTGAAAAATATAAGTATGTTTTTTGTTTTTGGCCATCAATTTTTTTTCCTAAAAAAATAATTGGACAAAAAAAAGCGAATGAATTTCGAATTTGAAAAAAAACGTATTAATCTATATTCCACTTAGCCCGCATCACGTTTTGATGCGGGCAAGCAGTAAGTTTTGAAAAGACGCTTTCCTCACGCGTTAAGTACAACATTTTCCTTATGGGCGTGAGGAAAATTAGTAACATTTTGTTTGTTTTGATTTTGTAAAATTTGCGTGCGGTAAAGACACTTAACGCATGTGTTAGGTACACGATTTTACCTAAAAGTCTCAAAAATTCCCAAAGATGAAATATAAATATATTTGTGTGTATTTTAATTTTCTAAAAATAAACGTAGTCACTTTACCGCACTCCGTGTGGTAAAGTGCCATAACGTTAACTTTACCGCACTGAGTGCGGTAAAGTACTACTTTACGCACGCACATGAGTGCGGTAAACTGCACTTTACCGCACGCGAGCAGTTAAAATATTTCGTATTGCGTGATAATGAGCTGTGGGGTTTTGGCGTGCGCGGTAAAAAGACCACAATTTGTTATTGCATTTATTTGATAGCAGCGCGTTTCCAATCGCATTTTGTTTCAATTGAAATAAGTCTTCGGTAGTATATTATTTTTATTTCATTTTTGTATGATACAAATAAATCCTGTTCTAAAGAAATTTTGTACATACAATGATATCACAATTAATTGCATTTAACCAAGTTTATCACAGCCTAATTATCACATTAAAAGAGAAATAAGTCTTTTTGTTATAAATTGTATTTTACTTCTTCTATTCTTCTGAGCAATAAATTGCTGGTGGATACAGCTACTGAGTACGAGCATTTGTTAATTAATATCTGCTGGTCTCTTGCCTCAACCCCAATCTCTCTCAGCATATCCCTGAACTCATTGTGGCTGTCAGTTCTAATGACTTCCCCATAGCACCCAATCACAAACACTGCAAACTTGACTGGGCAGTGGTGGATGCCTTCTAGGGCTGCAACCAGGTTGAGATCTCTCTGTGTCTCTCTCATATTTTCGTTTGTTATTTTATGTGTTGAGTTTTTTGTGTATCTTATTTTTTTCAGTTTTTCTTGTTGTCTATAGTTTTGAATATGTGACACTGCTATCTCTACTATGTATATTATTTTTGGATTTGACATTTTTATTATTATATCTGGTTTGTTGTGATATAACTTTTTTTCTGTCAGTATTTTGTTGCCAGCCTGTACTTCAATTTCTCTATTGTCTTTTTTGAATTTGCATTTAACTGTAGCCTTTCCAAACTGCAAGTTTCTCTGAGTTTCTTCTGGTGCACCAATACATCTCATTATGACTTTTAGTGTCCAGTGTACTATGAAGTCATGTCTACTAGTTGTTGCGCGTGTTGGGCATGCACATGCTACATGATATGCATTTTCATCTTGGTTGCAACCTTTTATGCATTTTCTCCTCTGATATGGGTTTGCTCCAAGTCCATGTACCTATTCTTCTGCGGCTGCTTGTAACAGGCTCAGCCTCCAACAATACATATTTGGTGAGTTGTATGCTGGAAACTCAATTTCTGTCTCTTTCAAGACATTTCTGGCATAATTCATATTTACACTCCATTCTTTTTCTAAGTTTTCATGGAATGCTTTCTGTATTTTTCTTATGGTTTCTGTGCAACATTTTTTTATAATTGTTGTTATACTCCTGTAAATTTACAATACAGTTGTATTTTTCTAATGTGCACTGATAGTCACTAATTGGGTTTCTCCAGCCTGCTTTTTGGAGGCCTTTGTAGCTTTTGAGTGTCTGTTTCATATCTTCATGCATTTGGAGATATATGCCTTTCCTTATAAACTGTTTTTCTGTCTCAAATTCAATGGAGTTGAGCCCTAGCCCTCCTTTGTTTTTTGCCATGTAGATCCTTGCATTGGATGTTGTTTTGCCTTTTAAACCTACTTCTACCATCTTTTTCCTTATCTTGGTATCCATATCTCAGCATCTTCTTAGGGTGGTAGTTCTTTTTTCATTTGGGTATATGTTTCCCATTACATATACCACAGCTGGGTTTAATGTGTTGTTCAAAAGGACCACTTTTTGGTATGTTGTAAGATCTGATTCTAGTATCAAGCACAATTTTTCTTCTAGCTTCTTTTCTATAGCTTCAAAGTTTTCAATATTGTCTCTTTCTAATTGTTCTAGTCCTAGGTATTGGTACCCCTCTCGAACCTCGGGCAGGAATGGAGCTATATCATTTTCTTCTGCTTCTATACCAGCCACACTTCGCATGGTTCAGCTGCCGTCCAACTTCTGTTGCCCCTTTTTGTAAACACTCTGTCATCTTGTTCATAGCTGTCTTATTGGGTGCGTGGCATTTTATGTCGTCCATAAATGCTAATATTTGTTGTTGTCCTTTTGCTGTTCTTGTTATATTTTTGCCTGTTTTTATTTGTTCTATAATGCCTGCTGTTATTAATTTAAACAACAGTGGCGATATGGAATCTCCTTGGTAGACCCCTCTTTTTATTGGTATAGTTTTTGTACAGCTTTTTCCTACAATTACTCTTACCTGCCATAGTGACATGGCTCGCTTCAGTGTTTTCCTAATATTTCTATGAAGCGGCAGGCAGTCAATGAGTCTCTTCAGCTGGCTGTGGTGTATTGAATCATATGCTTTTTGAAAATCATACCATGCTGAATAGCTTATTTTTCTTCTTAGTTTTGCATGTTGAGTGATGCTTTTGTCAATAAGGAAACCGTGTGTTGTCCCCCATACTTTTTCTCTTGAAAGTTGCTCTGTTGGTATTGCCCATTTGGGCATGCTTTCCTTGATCATGTTGCTTATGACTGCTATGAGTATTTTGTAGTCATTATTTAAAAGGGCAATCGGCCTATAGTTGGCTGGATTTTTTCATCCCCTTTTTTCTAAAGCAGGATCACTTTTGCTCTCGTGTCTAATTGTGTGAGCTGATAGTTATTTTGTAGCATTTCCACTACAAATCTTTTCAGGTATTCTTGGGCGGCAGGTAGGGCTTTGTACATGAACACCGGTATACTGTCCTCGCCAGTGGCCTTCCATGGCTGGGTTTTTTGAAGAACTTCGTTGACCATCTCTTCTATCTTTTCTCTCTCAACTTGGTTACCTGTGTTTTGTCTAGTAGAGTATTTTTTGAATTTTGAGAGCCACTTGTTTAATATTGGTGTCTCTATTTCTTCTGTTCCTTTTTTGTATAGGTTCTTGTAAAATTTTTCCACTTCTTCCTTATTTGGGATTTTAGTGCCTGTCCTGGGAGTTATTTTTTTGATGGATGGGTTCTCAAAAAACTTTTCTAGTTTGTTGTTGTTGGAACCTTCGTTGTCGTGTTTTGAGGTTATTTTTTAGTATGTCTAACCTATCATTTGTAGAGTTTATATATTGTTTAACAGTTACCCTTAGCTTCTTTATTGTTTTTAGTTCATTGTGTAACTTTTTGTTTAATTTTCCTTGTCTTTTTAGTATTTCTGTTGCATTGCGTCTGTTTCTCCAACTTTTTTATTTTTCTTTCTGTTGTGCAGTAAGTAGGTTTCTCGCTATACTTTGGGTTAATAATGTTTGATAGCACCAACCCTGTGGCATAGATTAGTGTTTTGATTCTTCTTCTTTGTTTTATTTTACCCTCATCTGATTTTCGATAAAGTTTATTCTTATTTGCAAAACTTCATTAATTTTGCTTGTTATTTGTTTGTTTTTTGGAGTGATGGAGAATTTTGACAATTTTTTCCTAACCTTACCCATGTTTTTTAAGGTTGTGTCGATTTTTAAACTAATTTCTAGTAGCTCACCTTGAAGGGACAGTACTGGAGCTCTTCTTGGGCTTTCTACCAATTCTTCAGAGGATATTGTTTGTATGCTTTGGTTAAGCGATGCCTGGTGCTCACTACTGTCTGAGTGTTCTGTCTCTGAGGAATTGCTGTCTGCCTCCGAGATTTCACTTCCTTCACTTTCCTGCTCCCTCATATGGTACACATTTGGGTATTTTTCCCTCAGCTTAGTTGCTATTGCTTTTTGTGACCTACCTGGGAACATTTCATTTATGGCTCTTATTCTAGCCGTTGACTGGGTTTCTACTCTTTTTCTGTACTCTCTTACGAGCCTGTGTTCTTCTTCTGTTGGGCAGGGCCTGCGCCCCTGTTTACTTCGTTTCGTTGACCTTTTAGTTCAAGGTACTTCTTTTTTATTGCAGCAGTTGATCGATTCGGTAGCTGTCGCTGGACGTTCTGGATGTCTTGAACCAGGGTAATTATGCAGTATACGGTTTTCTGCCATTTTTGATTTTTTTGAAAAATTCTTTATGGGGGCACCTTCTAGGGTCCCTAGGACCCCAAATCCGCCTGCGCCCGATTTTTTTTTTTTTTTTTTTTTTTTAACGAGAAAAAAGGGTGCCTAGGGGGGGTTGTAAAGGGTTTTTTTAATTTTTTTGGGTTGGTTTGGATTAGGTTGGGTTGGACTGTGTTGGTTTGGTTTGTTTTAGTGAAAAATTAAAAAAAAACAAAAAAAATAAAAAAAAACCCAAACGGCGCAGACGGATTTGGGGTCCTAGGGACCCTAGAAGGTGCCCCCATAAAGAATTTTTCAAAAAAAATCAAAAATGGCAGAAAACCGTATACTGCATAATTACCTGAACCAGTAATACGCCCCCTTTTTCGTCTATTAGTTGCTGAATTTTCAGAATTTCTTCGGCATTCCAACGTGCCATCGTGTAACTCTAACCTCACTTTCTCTTTTTGATTGATACCGCAGCTGATTCTCGGTTCATTGCACTGCCCACCTTTCCAAGGGTGTATTTTTCGATGCAGGGCAGTCTTCAGTTTTTTTCGTGCGTTCGGACGTGAAAATTCGGGAAATTTTAAATGTCAATCGCTTGACGTCACGAAAGGTCAGACAGCTGACGTTCGAAGTATCCCCGCCTGTCACGCGGGAGACTCGGGTTCGATTCCCGGCCGGAGAGTACTTTTTTTATTTTTTTTTAGTTAAAACAAAATCAATAATTGAAAAAAATTAATTACTGAAAAAAAAGTTGCTTAAACATATAAAAACTAAAAATTATTTATTACCAGGGTATAATTACTGCAAAACCAAAACCGCGCCATTCAATTTTAATAAACATGAAACAACGCAATACGTAGATTTTATACATAACATACGTAACAAGATTAAAATTATACCTACTTAGTTCAAAATAGTTATTTTTATCTATGAAGTGCGGAAACTGATACTTTTCCGCACGCACCGGCGTTTGGGAAGACGCTTTCCGCACGCGTTAGGTGCAACGTTTTTCCTACGAATGCGACAGAAAAAGAATCTTGTTTTACATAATTCTGTAAAAAAAATTTGACCACCGAAAAAATTTGCATGCGTGAATTTATTATTGTGCGTGAATTTTTTTTGCACGGCTTGTGGTAAATTTTTTTCAAGCACATTATGCACAAGCTCGTAGGAAATAGTAGTTTACCTAACTAAAGTCAGAAAAGTGCCACTTTTTCGGACGCATAACAAGAGTGAAAAGTGATATTTTTCCGCACGCACCGGCGTTTGCACGAATAACGCGCCAGCGGAGTTCGGGCAAGCCGCAAGTGCGGAAAATACTTTCTGCACGCGTTAGGTACAAACATTTTTCCTACGAGCGTGCGGAATATCAAAATATATTTTGTCACCCGTGAGGAAAGCGTCTTTTCAAAACTTACGGCTTACCCAAACTCTGCTGGCGCGTCGTTCGAGAAAACGCCGGTGGGTGCGGAAAAGTATCACACTTTTCCGCACTTGTTAGGTTAAAGAAGCCTGTGGAAAAAATAGTGTGTACGTACCTATAGCTAAAACACGTGCGTGACTTTCCGCACTTGATTGCTGATGGCCGATCTGCAATTTCGTGCGAATAAGTAGCACTTTTCGCACTGGTTATGTAAACTACTATTTCCTACCTGCTTGCGAAAAGTGCCACTTTTCCGCACAACGTTCGTGACAAAAATTTTACCGAATGCCGGAAATAGTTATTTACCTAACAAGTGCGGAAAGTTATACTTTTCCGCACGCAGCGGCGTTGGCTCGAACGACGCGCCAGCAGAGTTCGGGCAAGTCGTAAGTGCGGAAAATACTTTCCACACGCGTTAGGTACAACATTCTTCCTACGAGCGTGCGGAATATCAAAATATTTTGTCATTATTTTAGTTAAAACTAAGTTATTAGTCTGAGAACCTAGCAGACTAAAAATGAAAAATAGTAAAAACTACGAATTTTATGTTTTATTCAGAACTAAACTTTAACAAGCTTAAAAAATTAATTTTTATGGTAGTTATTATTAATCACGTTAACATTGAAAGTACCATCTGCTCATGTTGCTTAATGCTATCGTCGACTTCAAGTCTTCCTGATTCATCACTAAGCAACAGCGTGCTCAACAGCGTGCGTGAAAACATTTTTTGGCTCAACAGCGTGCGTGAAAAATTTTTTTTGCCCAACAGCGCGCGTGAAAAATTTTTTCACGCACGGCGTGCGGAATAGCGTTTTTCCGCACGCTCGTAGGAAATGCATAAAGACTGCTGCCAAACTCACTAATTTTCGTGCAGAAAGTGCCACTTTTCCGCACGCCGTGCGTGAAAAAAAATTTCGGCAAAAATTTCCGCAGGCACGCTGTTGAGCACGCTTGTTGACTTGAAGTCGACGATGGCATTAAACAACATGAGTAGATGGTACTTTCAATGTTACCGTGATTAATAAATACCATAAAAATTAATTTTTTAAGCTTGTTAAAGTTTAGTTCTGAATACAATATAAAATTCGTAGTTTTGACTATTTTTCATTTTTAGTCTGCTAGGTTTAACTAAAATAATGACAAAATATTTTAATATTCCGCACGCTCGTAGGAAAAATGTTGTGCCTAACGCGTGCGGAAAGTATTTTCCGCACTTACGGCTTGCCCGAACTCTGCTGGCGCGTCGTTCGTGCAAACGCCGGTGCGTGCGGAAAAGTATATAACTTTCCGCACTTGTTAGGTAAATAACTATTTCCGGCGTGCAGTAAAATGTTTGTCACGCACTTTATGCGGAAAAGTGGCACTTTTCGCAAGCCCGTAGGAAATAGTAGTTTACATAACAAGTGCGGAAAGTGCCACTTATTCGCACGAAATTGCAGATCGGCCATCAGAATCAAGTGCGGAAAGTCAAGCACGTGTTTTAGCTATAGGTACGTACACACTATTTTTTCCACAGGCTTTTTTAACCTAACAAGTGCGGTAAAATGTGATACTTTTCCGCACCCACCGGAGTTTTCTCGAACGACGCGCCAGCAGAGTTCGGGCAAGCAGTAAGTTTTGAAAAGACGGTTTCCGGAACGGAACATTTTGTTTGTTTGATTTTGTAAAATTTGCGTGCGGTAAAGACACTTTACGCATGTGTTAGGTACACGATTTTACCTAAAAGTCTCAAAAATTCCCAAAGATGAAATATAAATGTATTTGTGTATATTTTAAATTTCTCAAAATAAACGTAGTCACTTTACCGCACTCCGTGTGGTAAAGTGCCATAACGTTAACTTTACCGCACTGAGTGCGGTAAAGTACTACTTTACGCACGCACCTGAGTGCGGTAAACTGCACTTTACCGCACGCGAGCAGTTAAAATATTTCGTATTGCCTGATAATGAACTGTGGGGTTTTGGCGTGCGCGGTTTCAATTGAAATAAGTCTTCGGTAGTATAGTGGTAAGTATCCCCGCCTGTCACGCGGGAGACCCGGGTTCGATTCCCGGCCGGAGAGTACTTTTTTTTAATGTGAAAAATATAAGTATGTTTTTTGTTTTTGGCCATCAATTTTTTTTCCTAAAAAAGTAATTGGACAAAAAGAAGCGAATGAGTGTCGAATTTGAAAAAAAAACGTATTAATTTATATTCCACTTAGCCCGCATCACGTTTTGATGCGGGCAAGCAGTAAGTTTTGAAAAGACGCTTTCCTCACGCGTTAAGTACAACATTTTCCTTATGGGCGTGAGGAAAATTAGTAACATTTTGTTTGTTTTGATTTTGTAAAATTTGCGTGCGGTAAAGACACTTTACGCATGTGTTATGTACACGATTTTACTTAAAAGTCTCAAAAGTTCCCAAAGATGAAATATAAATATATTTGTGTGTATCTTAATTTTCTCAAAATAAACGTAGTCACTTTACCGCACTCCGCGTGGTAAAGTGCCATAACGTTAACTTTACCGCACTGAGTGCGCGCGAGTACTACTTTACGCACGCACATGAGTGCGGTAAACTGCACTTTAACGCACGCGAGCAGTTAAAATATTTCGTATTGCGTGATAATGAACTGTGGGGTTTTGGCGTGCGCGGTAAAAAGACCACAACTTGTTATTGCATTTATTTGATAGCAGCGCGTTTCCAATCGCATTTTGTTTCAATTGAAATAAGTCTTCGGTAGTATATTATTTTCATTTCATTTTTGTATGATACAAATAAATCCTATTCTAAAGAAATTTTGTACATACAATGATATCACAATTAATTGCATTTAACCAAGTTTATCACAGCCTAATTATCACATTAAAAGAGAAATAAGTCTTTTTGTTATAAATTGTATTTTACTTCTTCTATTCTTCTGAGCCATAAATTTCTGGTGGATACAGCTACTGAGTACGAGCATTTGTTAATTAATATCTGCTGGTCTCTTGCCTCAACCCCAATCTCTCTCAGCATATCCCTGAACTCATTGTGGCTGTCAGTTCTAATGACTTCCCCATAGCACCCAATCACAAACACTGCAAACTTGACTGGGCAGTGGTGGATGCCTTCTAGGGCTGCAACCAGGTTGAGATCTCTCTGTGTCTCTCTCATATTTTCGTTTGTTATTTTATGTGTTGAGTTTTTTGTGTATCTTATTTTTTTCAGTTTTTCTTGTTGTCTATAGTTTTGAATATGTGACACTGCTATCTCTATGTATATTATTTTTGGATTTGACATTTTTATTATTATATCTGGTTTGTTGTGATATAACTTTTTTTCTGTCAGTATTTTGTTGCCAGCCTGTACTTCAATTTCTCTATTGTCTTTTTTGAATTTGCATTTAACTGTAGCCTTTCCAAACTGCAAGTTTCTCTGAGTTTCTTCTGGTGCACCAATACATCTCATTATGACTTCTAGTGTCCAGTGTACTATGAAGTCATGTCTACTAGTTGTTGCTCGTGTTGGGCATGCACATGCTACATGATATGCATTTTCATCTTGGTTGCAACCTTTTATGCATTTTCTCCTCTGATATGGGTTTGCTCCAAGTCCATGTACCTGTTCTTCTGCGGCTGCTTGTAACAGGCTCAGCCTCCAACAATCCATATTTGGTGAGTTGTATGCTGGAAACTCAATTTCTGTCTCTTTCAAGACATTTCTGGCATAATTCATATTTGCACTCCATTCTTTTTCTAAGTTTTCATGGAATGCTTTCTGTATTTTCCTTATGGTTTCTGTGCAACATTTTTTATAATTGTTGTTATACTCCTGTAAATTTACAATACAGTTGTATTTTTCTAATGTGCACTGATAGTCACTAATTGAGTTTCTCCAGCCTGCTTTTTGGAGGTCATTGTAGCTTTTGAGTGTCTGTTTCATATCTTCATGCATTTGGAGATATATGCCTTTCCTTGTAAACTGTTTTTCTGTCTCAAATTCACTGGAGTTGAGCCCTAGCCCTCCTTTGTTTTTTGCCATGTAGATCCTTGCATTGGATGTTGTTTTGCCTTTTAAACCTACTTCTACCATCTTTTTCCTTATCTTGGTATCCATATCTCTGCATCTTCTTAGGGTGGTAGTTCTTTTTTCATTTGGGTATATGTTTCCCATTACATATACCACAGCTGGGTTTAATGTGTTGTTCAAAACGACCACTTTTTGGTATGTTGTAAGATCTGATTCTAATTGTTCTAGTCCTAGGTATTGGTACCCCTCTCGAACCTCGGGCAGGAATGGAGCTATATCATTTTCTTCTGCTTCTTCTTGTCTACTATACCAGCCACACTTCGCATGGTTCAGCTGCAGTCCAACTTCTGTTGCCCCTTTTTGTAAACACTCTGTCATCTTGTTTATAGCTGTCTTATTGGGTGCGTGGCATTTTATGTCGTCCATAAATGCTAATATTTGTTGTTGTCCTTTTGCTGTTCTTGTTATATTTTTGTCTGTTCTTATTTGTTCTATAATGCCTGCTGTTATTAATTTAAACAACAGTGGCGATATGGAATCTCCTTGGTAGACCCCTCTTTTTATTGGTATAGTTTTTGTACAGCTTTTTCCTACAATTACTCTTACCTGCCATAGTGACATGGCTCGCTTCAGTGTTTTCCTATTATTTCTATGAAGCGGCAGGCAGTCAATGAGTCTCTTCAGCTGGCTGTGGTGTATTGAATCATATGCTTTTTGGAAATCATACCATGCTGAATAGCTTATTTTTCTTCTTAGTTTTGCATGTTGAGTGATGCTTTTGTCAATAAGGAAACCGTGTGTTGTCCCCCATACTTTTTCTCTTGAAAGTTGCTCTGTTGGTATCGCCCATTTGGGCATGCTTTCCTTGATCATGTTGCTTATGACTGCTGTGAGTATTTTGTAGTCATTATTTAAAAGGGCAATCGGCCTATAGTTGGCTGGGTTTTTTTCATCCCCTTTTTTCTAAAGCAGGATCACTTTTGTTCTCGTGTCTGCTTGTGTGAGCTGGTAGTTATTTTGTAGCGTTTCCACTATAAATCTTTTCAGGTATTCTTGGGCGGCAGGTAGGGCTTTGTACATGAACACCGGTATACTGTCCTCGCCAGTGGCCTTCCATGGCTGGGTTTTTTGAAGAACTTTGTTGACCATCTCTTCTATCTTTTCTCTCTCAACTTGGTTACCTGTGTTTTGTCTAGTAGAGTATTTTTTGAGTTTTGAGAGCCACTTGTTTAATATTGGTGTCTCCATTTCTTCTGTGCCTTTTTTGTATAGGTTCTTGTAAAATTCTTCCACTTCTTCCTTATTTGGGATTTTAGTGCCTGTCCTGGGAGTTATTGTTTTGATGGATGGGTTCTCAAAAAACTGTTTTCTAGTTTGTTGTTGTTGGAACCTTCGTTGTTGTGTTTTGAGGTTATTTTTTAGTATGTCTAACCTATCATTTGTAGAGTTTATATATAGTTTAACAGTTACCCTTAGCTTCTTTATTGTTTTTAGTTCATTGTGTAACTTTTTGTTTAATTTTCCTTGTCTTTTTAGTATTTCTGTTGCATTGCGTCTATGTTTCTCCAACTTTTTTATTTTTCTTTCTGTTGTGCAGTAAGTAGGTTTCTCGCTATACTTTGGGTTAATAATGTTTGATAGCACCAACCCTGTGGCATAAATTAGTGTTTTGTTTCTTCTTCTTTGTTTTATTTTACCCTCATCTGAATTTTTGATAAAGTTTATTCTTATTTGCAAAACTTCATTAATTTTGCTTGTTATTTGTTTGTTTTTTGGAGTGATGGAGAATTTTGATAATTTTTTCCTAACCTTACCCATGTTTTTTAAGGTTGTGTCGATTTTTAAACTAATTTCTAGTAGCTCACCTTGAAGGGACAGTACTGGAGCTCTTATTGGGCTTTCTACCAATTCTTCAGAGGATATTGTTTGTATGCTTTGGTTAAGCGATGCCTGGTGCTCACTACTGTCTGAGTGTTCTGTCTCTGAGGAATTGCTGTCTGTCTCCGAGATTTCACTTCCTTCACTTTCCTGCTCCCTCATATGGTACACATTTGGGTATTTTTCCCTCAGCTTAGTTGCTATTGCTTTTTGTGACCTACCTGGGAACATTTCGTTTATGGCTCTTATTCTAGCCGTTGACTGGGTTTCTACTCTTTTTCTGTACTCTCTTAGGAGCCTGTGTTCTTCTTCTGTTGTCCATTTCGTAGATTTGGGTGCCGGGGAAGGGCCTGCGCCCCTGTTTACTTCGTTTCGTTGACCTTTTAGTTCAAGGTACTTCTTTTTTATTGCAGCAGTTGATCGATTCAGTAGCTGTCGCTGGACGTTCTGGATGTCTTGAACCAGTAATACGCCCCCTTTTTCGTCTATTAGTTGCTGAATTTTCAGAAGTTCTTCGGCGTTCCAACGTGCCATCGTGTAACTCTAACCTTACTTTCTCTTTTCGATTGATACCGCAGCTGATCCTCGGTTCATTGCACTGCCCACCTTTCCAAGGGTGTATTTTTCGATGCAGGGCAGTCTTGACAGTTTTTTTCGTGCGTTCCGACGTGAAAATTCGGGAAATTTTAACTTTTTTCCGGGTTTTCCGCAAGACAAATGTCAATCGCTTGGCGTCACGAAAGGTAGTATAGATTTTTATTTATACATTTACAAAGTTAATTACTATTCTAAATAAATAAATTGTAAACTAAATATTATATCACAGATGGATTATTAAAAAAAAAATTGACAAATTTATATCACAGTTTGTTTGTTTTCTTTGCTTTCTTCAATTCTCCTCAGGAGCATATTGCTAGTGGAGATCGCCACCGAATAGCAGCAGCGATTTATTACAGTCTGTATTTCTTTCTTTGGTATTCCAATTTTTCTGAAAATTTGGCAGCAGTCTTTATGCATTTCAGTCTCTATTATTTCTCCATAGCAGCCAACAATGAAGACTCCCAGATTTACAGGGCACCTGTAGATTGCCTCCATTTCTGTCACTAAGTTCAGGTCTCTTAATATATTTTTTTCATTTTTGTTGTCAGTTTTAAGGACGGAATTGACAGCATATCTTGACCACTTTAGTTTCTCCTGGTCTCTAAAGTTTTGTATGTGAGACACTGCAACTTCAATAATAAAAATTTCACTGGGATTTGATAATTTGACAACAATGTCAGGTCTGTTGTGGTATAGTTTTTTTTCTGTTAATATTTTTTGCCCTGCATCAATTTGGAGCTTCCTGCCTTGATATTCGTATTTCGCATGTGTTGTTGCTTTGCCAAATTCTGGGGCTTCTGTAGATTTCATTAGTGTCTTCAGTAACCAGTGCACTATAAAATCATGCCTAGTTGTTGCTGCTCTTGTTGGGCATGAGCTGGCAGCATGGTAGCTGTTCTCATCTGCATTACAGCCCTTGTTGCATCTTCTGCGGGTACTCGGATTGGCTCCCAAGCCATGTAATTGTTCTTCTGCTGCCGACATTAACACACTTTGTCTCCAGCTATCCATGTTTGGGGACTGCTGTGCAGGGAACTTAATATTTTCTTCTTTGAGGACATTTTTTGCATATGAGAGGTTGGCAGACCATTCTTTTTCAAGGTTTTTGTTGTAAGTTGTCTTTATGTGCTTTAATATTGCATTACTGCATATTTGGTAGTTGTTCTGAAAATCTTCTATCCTTGTTTGGCATTTGTACTTGTCCATTATATATTGATAATCTGTCAAAGGATTCCTCCACCCAGCTTTTTGCAGTGCTTTGTATGATTTTAAAGCCTCTTTCATATCTGGGTGCATTTATAAGTAAATGCCTTTTCTTATGAACTGCATTTCAGCCTCCAGTTCCATTGCACGCAGTCTTAGACCCCCTTTTTCCTTGCGCATATATATGCTGGCATTTGAGGTGGTTTTGCCTTTGATTTTGTTCTCTATCAGCATTTTTCGGAGTCTTGTGTCAAGGTCTCTGCATCTTTTTAGGGTGGTTGCATATTTTTCATTGGGGTAGATGTTGCCCATTACATAATTGACTGCCGGGTTGACTGTTGAGTTCAATAAGGTCACTTTTTGGGATGTTGTGAGTTCAGACTGCAGGATTTCGGAAACTTTGGTTTGTATTTTTCCTTCAATGGTCTCATAGTTGTCCAGGGTGTCCCGCTCAAGTTGGTTCAACCCTAGGTATTTGTATCCTTCTCTGATTTCTGGTAGGAATGGGGCTATGTCGTCTCTCTCTTGGTTTTCATTGTTTCTTGTGTAGATACCACATTTGGCAACATTGAGTTTTAACCCCACTTCCTGAGCCCCTTCCTCTAGGTGTTTTGTAATAAGTTCTATTGACTTTAGGTTCGGGGCATGGCATTTGATGTCGTCCATAAAAGCAATGACTCTCTGTTTTCCCTTGGCAGCTTTTGTAATTTCTTGACTGTTTTTTATGTGGTCAATCACTGCAGCTGTCACTAGTTTAAAAAGTAGGGGCGATATGGAGTCACCCTGGTAAACCCCTCTTTTTATTGGTATTTGTTTGGTTATGTTTTTACCAACGTTTACTCTGATTGCCCATAACTTCATAGCATGTTTTAGGGCTTTTCTGATGTTTGCATGTAAAGGTATGCAGTCTATAAGCCTTTTTAGATGCTTGTGGTATATACTATCAAAAGCTTTTTGAAAATCATACCATGACGAGTAGCTGGTCGCTCTACGCAGTCGGGCCAGTTAGCTAATACTTTTGTCGAGCATGAAGCCATGTGTGGTACCCCAAACATTGTCCCGAGCCAACTGTTCGCTGGGAACAGCCCAGTCTGGTAGATTTACTTTTATGGTTTCTGTTATTACAGCCGTTAAAATTTTGTAGTCTCCATTGAGCAAAGCTATTGGTCTGTAATTTGCAGGGTCTTCTTCTGGTCCTTTCTTGTGAAGCAGAATAACGCTGGCTCTTGTATCAGCCTGTGATAGCATGCTGTGCCCTTGTAGGGTGCTAGTGACAAATCTTATTAGATATTCTTGTGCTGATTGCAGTATTTTGTAGGCATATGTTGGGATTTTATCTTCACCTGGAGCTTTCCATGGAGCAGTCTTCTGTAGTGCTTTTTGGACTTTTAGTTTGATGTTTTCAGATTGGATTTGGGTTTCTTTCTCCACAGTGTTTGCATGCTTCTTTAGTTTTGAAAGCCACTTGTTTAGAATTGGGGTTTGTTTATTTTCTGTCTCTTTTCTGTATAGGTTTTCATAGAATTTTTCCACTTTTTTGATTTCTGGATATTTATTGATGTTGTTCTGTTTTTCTAGCACCTTTGTTGATGGGGTGCTGTGAAATTTGTGCCGAATTTTGTATGTAAAGTGCCTTTTCTTTTGTTGATCACACTTTGTTTCCAGAATTTCAATTCGTTCTTGGGTGGAGTTTATATACTGTTTCACAGGCATTTTTAGTTTTTTTATAGTTTTCATTTCTTGCAATAATATTTTGGTTGTAAGTTTCCCCTTTTGTTTCAAAATGTTTTCCGCGTTTTGTTTATGTTTTCTTAGTTTTTGTAATTTTTTTTTGAGTATTTAAAAATAAGGGTTTATTTTGTTGTGTTTTACCCAAAATTTCTTGACTAAGAAGCTTGCATGCTACATAGATTGCCTGTTTGATTTTATTTCGCTTCCCTTGTAAGCTGTGTGCACTAGTGCTTATGTTGTTGATTTTGTTTTGTAGTATTAAATCAACATTTTTTATATTGGTTGTATTTTGGGGGCGAATGTAAAACTTTGCAATCTTTTTTCTTACCTTGCCAGAGGCTTTAAGCATTTTTTCAAACTTGTTCGATAGTTCTAAAAGCTTTCCGGTAAAGTTTTGCCCTGGGATTGGCATGTGTGTGAGGTCTTCGGTTTCGCTGGAGCTGGAGGGGCTGGATGTTTCCTGTGACTCACTTGTAGATGTTTACACCATGCTGTGCTTGCTGGTCATCCTCATCACTTGTTTCTCTCATGTAGTACACATTTGAGTGGTGTTCGCGTAGTTTGTTTGCTATGGCTTTGTGGCTTCGCCCTGGGAAAGCATCAATGATTGCTTTTATTCTGGCAGTTGGCTGGCCCTCATTTCTTGCTTTGTACATGCGGACTAGCCTGGTTTCTTCTTCCCCACTCCATTTTGCGGGCTTGGGTGCGGGCCCAGGCTGATTTTGTGCCACGTGGTCTTGGTTTACTGGTTGGTTTTCGGCTATAAACTGCGCCTTTATTTCCAGGTATTTCTTTTTAATGGCACTCTCAGACCTACCTGGTAGTAGCGGTTGGAGGTTTTGGAAGTCGCCTTTGAGTAAGATTCCGCCCTTTTCCTGTAGGAGCCTTCGCAAAGTATTTATTTCCTCGGGTTTCCATCGGGACATGCTGTGACATAACCTCAATTTTTGATTGGGTTACTTGCCAGATTTTCTTTGAATTACCCACTTTTCTACTTACGTAGTATCTTACGAAGGGTAATTTTTTCTACTTTTCGCGTTGTTAACGCGGTGAAAAACCGGGAAAATGTTAATTTTTTCGGAATTTTCCGCGCTGACGTTTTGCCTTGACAGCTGACGTTCGAAAAGTTTCGATAAAGTTTATTCTTATTTGCAAAACTTCATTAATTTTGCTTGTTATTTGTTTGTTTTTTGGAGTGATGGAGAATTTTGACAATTTTTTCCTGACCTTACCCATGTTTTTTAAGGTTGTGTCGATTTTTAAACTAATTTCTAGTAGCTCACCTTGAAGGGACAGTACTGGAGCTCTTATTGGGCTTTCTACCAATTCTTCAGAGGATATTGTTTGTATGCTTTGGTTAAGCGATGCCTGGTGCTCACTACTGTCTGAGTGTTCTGTCTCTGAGGAATTGCTGTCTGTCTCCGATATTTCACTTCCTTCACTTTCCTGCTCCCTCATATGGTACACATTTGGGTATTTTTCCCTCAGCTTAGTTGCTATTGCTTTTTGTGACCTACCTGGGAACATTTCGTTTATGGCTCTTATTCTAGCCGTTGACTGGGTTTCTACTCTTTTTCTGTACTCTCTTACGAGCCTGTGTTCTTCTTCTGTTGTCCATTTCGTAGATTTGGGTGCCGGGGCAGGGCCTGCGCCCCTGTTTACTTCGTTTCGTTGACCTTTTAGTTCAAGGTACTTCTTTTTTATTGCAGCAGTTGATCGATTCGGTAGCTGTCGCAGGACGTTCTGGATGTCTTGAACCAGTAATACGCCCCCTTTTTCGTCTATTAGTTGCTGAATTTTCAGAATTTCTTCGGCATTCCAACGTGCCATCGTGTAACTCTAACCTCACTTTCTCTTTTCGATTGATACCGCAGCTGATTCTCGGTTCATTGCACTGCCCACCTTTCCAAGGGTGTATTTTTCGATGCAGGGCAGTCTTCACAGTTTTTTTCGTGCGTTCCGACGTGAAAATTCGGGAAATTTTGACTTTTTTCCGGAATTTTCCGCAAGACAAATGTCAATCGCTTGACGTCACGAAAGGTCAGACAGCTGACGTTCGAAGTATCCCCGCCTGTCACACGGGAGGCCCGGGTTCGATTCCCGGCCGGAGAGTACTTTTTTTATTTTTTTTTAGTTAAAACAAAATCAATAATTGAAAAAAATTAATTACTGAAAAAAAAAGTTGCTTAAACATATAAAAACTAAAAATTATTTATTACCAGGGTATAATTACTGCAAAACCGAAACCGCGCCATTCAATTTTAATAAACATGAAACAACGCAATACGTAGATTTTATACATAACATACGTAACAAGATTAAAATTATACCTTAGTTAGTTAGTTCAAAATAGTTATTTTTATCTATGAAGTGCGGAAACTGATACTTTTCCGCACGCACCGGCGTTTGGAAAGACGCTTTCCGCACGCGTTAGGTGCAACGTTTTTCCTACGAACGCGACAGAAATTAAAAGAATCTTGTTTTACATAATTCTGTAAAAAAAATTTGGCCACCGAAAAAATTTGCATGCGTGAATTTATTTTTGTGCGTGAATTTTTTTTGCACGGCTTGTGGTAAATTTTTTTCAAGCACATTATGCACAAGCTCGTAGGAAATAGTAGTTTACCTAACAAATCAGAAAAGTACCACTTTTTCGCACGCATAACAAGAGTGAAAAGTGATATTTTTCCGCACGTACCGGCGTTTGCACGAACGACGCTCTAGCGGAGTTCGGGCAAGCCGCAAGTGCGGAAAATACTTTCTGCACGCGTTAGGTACAAACATTTTTCCTACGAGCGTGCGGAATATCAAAATATATTTTGTCACCCGTGAGGAAAGCGACTTTTCAAAACTTACGGATTGCCCAAACTCTGCTGGCGCGTCGTTCGAGAAAACGCCGGTGGGTGCGGAAAAGTATCACACTTTTCCGCACTTGTTAGGTTAAAGAAGCCTGTGAGAAAAATAGTGTGTACGTACCTATAGCTAAAACACGTGCGTGACTTTCCGCACTTGATTGCTGATGGTCGATCTGCAATTTCGTGCGAATAAGTGGCACTTTTCGCACTTGTTATGTAAACTACTATTTCCTACGAGCTTGCGAAAAGTGCCACTTTTCCGCACAACGTGCGTGACAAAAATTTTACCGCACGCCGGAAATAGTTATTTACCTAACAAGTGCGGAAAGTTATACTTTTCCGCACGCTGTAATGTTTTTTTAGTCAAAACATTACAAGTCAAATTAATAAAAGCAAACCTACCAATTTTCTCAATACCTCAACCTGAATTCCTACACTAATCTTGCTATTAACTCCAGCATGCTACAAAATCGTCGCAAAGCCGGTTTTTACTAGCCTAATCAACGTATGCGAAAGCCATCCATCTAGTTGTCTTTGTCGAACATACGTAAAAAGGTACAGGAATCACATACGTCGAAGCAGATAATGCGAGAGAATATCTATCCTTTTTCATCTTTCTCCATGTAATAAAGACAGCCTACGTAGAACGGTAATCTTTACTATTTAAAATTTTAATATTATAAATGCATTTAAAGTGTTAAATTCGACGAAGCAGTCGTCTTGGTTAGTGTAAAAAATTTAATAAAAAACAGTCAAGTCGGAGTGTGGTTGGGGAACCAGTGAATTTTAAGGGGTCCCGGGGTAAAGGGAGTGACTACTATAAAATAGAAAGACACCAAAAGATGAGCTCTTTTCAACACTAGAAATGCAGCACTAAGTGGTGTCCAAAAAAATTAACAACAAAGTGAAAAATGTAATCTGACAGATTCATAAGCCAGAACAACCGGTATGTTTTTCTATTTTCTATAAGCCTAAATTATTTTTTTGATTTCTTACTATTACTTACAAAATTGAGGATTACTGATTTTTGAATTATATTATTTTTTTAAATAGCTCAAAACCATTTTTTTTGAAATTTTTGTAAAGTTTTATTAGGTACCTTTAAAACTGGTCAGTGTGCAGTTCACTTAATTTTTTATAATATAACAAGCATATTTTTATAGTTCATTAAATTTTATTTTTTATTTCTGTTAGAAATTGGTAGTTAGAGCAGTGTCATAATTATTCAAATCCACTGCACAGTTTGTAAGACCTAAAATATATTTGGAAGAAAACAAGATTCAAGGAATAACCTTAAAAATCAGTAAGAAAAATTTGTAAAAATTAATTTTTTTGTAAACCTTGATTTTTATTAACTCATAGAATAGTGGGGGCTGATGTAAGTTTTTTATTAATAGGCTTTAAGGGCGAACCGTCTACCAACTTTAAGGGCGAACCGTCTACCAACTTTAAGGGCGAACCGTCTACCAACTTTAAGGGCGAACCGTCTACCAACTTTAAGGGCGAACCGTCTACCAACTTTAAGGGCGAACCGTCTACCAACTTTAAGGGCGAACCGTCTACCAACTTTAAGGGCTAACCTTCTACCAACTTTAAGGGCTAACCTCCTACCAACTTCAAGGGCTACCCTTCTACCAACTTCTAAGATCACCTTTCTACTGACCACACTTCTCATAATGACCACCTAGGCTTAAACTGCCACATCATGGTTTAAAGCCTACGACCAACTCTTTAACCAGCGTTTCCGTCAAGCTACTTTCCATCTTTTTACTTCTACGATGAATTAAGACCAAGTTCAGAGATTTCCAATCCAATCATCCAACTTCCTGTGTCCACCCGGAGTTCTTGAGTTTCCATGTGGCATGGATTGCGTCAGCAGTTTTATCGAGAGTCCAGGGAGGGGTACTGATGTCTGGTGCGATTAGGATTTACGGTTAAAAGCTAAGTACACCTGCTTTTATTCTTACTAACTTTCCTTGCGTCTTAATTTCTTCAACTCAAGCGGTCAACATGGTCAAATTTGCCTTTTTCACAATTTTTTTGATTTTTTTATAAATTTTTTTGGCACTTATATTTGGAAGTGGTGAAGCCAAATATATTTAAGTTTCGTTATTTACGGAGTGTAACTAACTATTGTATAGTTTAGTGTGTTTACCTACACCCATAAATGTTGGTTTATAATTCCTTCAGAATTATAAACCGTGTGACCTTTTTGGTTTTATTTAACCTTTGTTTTGGTAATATAGTTTTGCAGTTTACTATTTTTTTGATAAATGGATACTGGGTGGAGTTATATACTTTTAAATTTAAGGTAATTAACCTAGAGTATGACTATTTATAGTGTGTCCATTCATACTCCTAGGGTTGGTTATGCCAACTTGGTATAGTGCGTTAATATGTTCTTAAGAAGGCATATGCATGATCTAGTATCACAATAACTTTTCATAATTCTGATTTTTGGAAGGCCAAGGATGTGTTTAGCACGTTACAGATTATGTAGGGGTTGTTGATGTGCTAGATTGTTTCTTTGGGCAAATCTGCCTACCTAAATTTGCTGTTTTAAAATCTGGCAACACAATATTTTCTATAGTCAAGTTTTTCTGTACTACAGAAATAGGTGTTTAGCACGTTATTTGACTATAAGAACTTATTGATGTGTCAAGATTGACCAGGCAACTTATTTTTGTCCTTAAGTTGTTTTCCTTTGCCTTTATTGGTTTTAAACCATGTTATGTTTTTTTGTGGAAAGACCACACTTTATTATCTTGTGTAACATATAAGTTTCACTTTACATTTATTTTGTGGAAAGACCACACTTTATTATCTTGTGTAACATATAAGTTTCACTTTACATTTATTTGGTGGAAAGACCACACTTTATTATCTTGTGTAACATATAAGTTTCACTTTACATTTATTTTGTGGAAAGACCACACTTTATTATCTTGTGTAACATATAAGTTTCACTTTACATTTATTTGGTGGAAAGACCACACTTCTTACCTTGTGTAATATATTTATGCATTTCTTTTTGTGGAAAGACCACACTTTTGTACCTTGTGTAATATATTGATGCATTTCTTTTCGCGGAAAGACCACAAAGTTGTCTGCGTGTAATATATACTGTCATATACCGTTATATACACTATGCTAAGTTAACTATATTAATTAATATGAGATTTTAGTCATTGTAAATTATTTATTGATTTTTTTCAAATCTTGTTAATTTTTTTATAAAATAATTTTGTTAATACATTTACTAGTTGAGATATTTTTGTTTAATTTCATAATATGAATCTTTAAAAATAGATTTTAAGAGGCTCAACTTAAAATCGTACTCTGAAATAAATATTTGAATAAATTGAGCAGTTCAATTTTCTGTCTTTGCAACTAATAGACAGGGCGCCCACAAAATAGTTTGGTAAAAGATAAAATTAAAGAAGATACAACCTGTTACTTAAGTAAAATTTTTCAAAATTAATATTAAAAATTCTTATTTCAAAATTCCTTTTTTTTTATATTTACAAATGGCGCCCAACGTGGGGCGTTGTTTTTTTTTCCTAAAGTTTTTTGTAATCTTACAGGTATTTTTCTGAGTTTTTATTTCCCTTGAAAGGGGGTGTTTGTAATGCCTTTGTAAATTTAAAGACATTCCAAGTTTAAAGTTTACGTAGAACAATTTACTTAAGTACTTATAGTGGCTGGGTATCTTATACCAAACTCAACAAAATATCTCAACGTTTTAATTTAAATTTTTTTGATCATTATTGTTCAACTTTCATTAAATTGATAAAATTTTCCCTGATTTTCTATTACTGAGTTGTCTTTTATTCACATTTTTGTAACGATTTTAGATAAAATGGAACCCTCATACCTTTTGATTGACGAATTGGATTGGGAGCTGATGATCAGATCCAGAGACACTCAAGGTGAGCGGAAAGAAAAGAACAAGTTGCTGAGAGAACTTCGGAAAACGGAAAAAGCAGGACCTATCAACTACCCAGAAGTGAGCCTCGACTTTGACAATGAGAATGGCCTATGCAGGGATAAGCTGGAAACATTGGAGAGTATGGTAGTTAAGTTTAATCTCACCAAGCGCCATACTAAATATCGGGTTATAACAAATCGCCTAGCGCATATTCTAAACCGAATTTCAAGGTTCCCTGAAGCAAAATCAGAAACCAAACAGGAACTTTCTTCGAAAGTCTCCTTCCTCTTGACAGTTTTAAATCAAAAGGCCAAAGCCAACAAATCTTTATTATTATTAAAATCCCCAAGCTTAAGAGAATCTATAATTGAAGAAGATAACTATGAATCTGAAGTATATAAAGATAGTGAGACTGAAAGTGTGCATGACTCGTCAGATGACGAAAATCTCGAATTGGTTTTAATGTCAAGCACCCAACATGTTTCTCCTTTAGACGACGGTACGGAAAATCAAGTAGAGTCAACCCCCCAGAATATTTCTCAATTAGACCTCTCCCAAATATTAGATAGAATTGCTAGTTATACCAAAAAAGACCCGAAACCTAACATTCAAATTTCAACCCAAAGTATACCAGGAACAAGTTTAACTCCAACAAATCAGCCCACATCGCAAACAGCTGGTACATCGGCACCAAACTCCATGTCAAGTCCATGTCAAAATATGTCAAACCCAAGTCAAACGAGTCAAAGTTTAAATTTTAATCAACCCTTGCAAACATTGCCTTTAAATAACCCCATTAATCCCATGGCCAATGTAAACCCAAACAATATAGGTCAAAATTCCATGTCAAACCCGTGTCAAAATATGTCAAACCAAAGTCAAACTGGCCAAAGCTTAAATTTTAACCAACCTTTGCAATCCCCGTCTATAAACAACCCGATCAACACCAATGCTAATTTAAATCAAAATAATTTAGGTCAAAATTCAATGTCAAACCAATGTCAAAATATGGCAAACCAAAATCAAACTAGTCAAAGTTTAAATTTCCATCATCCCTTGCAAACGCTGCCTATAAATAACACCATTATCCCCAACTTTAACTTAAATCAAAGCAATGTAGGTCAAAACCCGATGTCAAATCAATGTCAAAATATGTCAAACCAAGTTCAAACTATTCAAAGTTCAAATTTTAGTCAACCTTTACAAATTATGCCTATGAATAACCCCAATACAAATTTAAATCAAAGCAATGTAGGTCAAATTTCAATGTCAAATCCAGGCCAAAATATGTCAAACCAAAATCAGACTAGTCAAAGCTTAAATATCAACCAACCCTTACAAATACAGGCTATAAACAATCCAAACAACCCCAACGCCAACTTGAATCAAAGCAATGCTGGTCAAATTTTAAACTATCAATCCATGATGGGCTCAAATTTTTATCAACCATGTCAAAATCAAAACCTTGGTAATCAAAATATCAACTACCAACCTACTCTAAGTAGCGGTATAAATCCAGCCTCTAATTTTTTACCCAATTTAAATTTAAATTCAAACCAAAACCAGTTATATAATCAGACGTCAGGTTGTCCACTTAATCCTCAGGTCAATTTTAACCAACAATTATCAAACCCAATAGGTAATTATCAGACCAACCCAACCTTGAACAACTCACAACATTTTTCCAACCAAAATTTAAACTTTCAGCCTGCTACCAACCAAATACCTAGTCAACAGTTTACCCATCAAACATTTGGTCAAACTCAATTAAACTCTCAGCATCAGATTTTATCTAATCAAAATTTTAATTCTCAAAATTTAAATACTAATACTTTTTCACAATTTCCTTTAACCAGTAACCACCCAAATTTTGTTCCACGTCAATACTTTCAAAACAACAATAATAATTTAAATTTTGCCAATCCCTTGCCTCAAGTTCCTACTCAACTACCCCAGTATGGGATCCAACAATTTTCTCATTCAAAAAATTATTCTGGTCAACATAGCAATGATGCGAATTTATTCAGAAAAATAGGTTATATTCATCAAAACAATATTAAATTTACTGGTAGTGGGAGTGTACTGACATTTTTAGATAAAGTCGAAGAGTTTGTGTTGTCATACAACATTGATAAAAATCAACTTCTAACATTTGCACATGAATTTTTTGAGGGTCAAATTAGAACTTGGTATCGACAAATAAAGCAAAGAATAAATTCTTGGGACGATTTGGTTAGGGAATTAAAAATAAACTTTTTACCGACTAATTTTGAAAATCAACTTTGGCAAGAAATACATTCTAGGACTCAGGGACCTAACGAAGGGCCAATCATTTTCATTAGTATTATGCAAACTTTATTTACTCGCTTAACGAGACAAGTTAGTGAATGGGAACAGGTCCAAATTGTAATAAAAAATTTGCAACCTTACTACCAGAATCATTTGGCATTGAAACAAGTTATGAACCTCGATGAATTGACTTATTTGTGTAGAATGATAGAGGAAACAAAAATTAGATCACAAAACTTTCAGACTCCTTCTACAAATAATAATATAAACTTAATGGCACCAGAATTAGCCTATCAACGACCAAAGAACAATTTTAAGATTAATGAAATTTCCTGTGATGATCCTTTTTACCAAAATCCAAGTCTTACAAATGAAAATTCTCAAGGTACAAGCGTTTCAACTTCTAATATTCAACTTCAATCAAATTCCCCAAGTCAAACTGAAAACCTTGAACCAAACATTAGTGCCCTAAACAGTTTAATTTGTTGGAATTGTGGAGAAAAAGATACCCATACTTTCCAAAAATGCACCAAACCCAGAACGAAATTTTGTTATAAATGTGGTTACAAAAATAAAACAGTGCGTGAATGCCCGGTGTGTTCAAAAAACTTGCCCAGCGCAGCTCCAAGGTCGGGTGGGACTGCGAATGCATAAAAAATACCGACCAAACTGGTCAAAAAATCATTACTTCCACTGTTTCCACTCAAACTATTTCCTTTACATCAGCGCAGACCCAAACAGAAAATATATCTCCTCAAATAAGTTCTTTACAACCCCTTGACCGTACACAGCATAAAAACTTTACTCACAATAAAAAAACTCAAGGTGACAAAAGTAAAACTTATTCTGACCAAAATAAAACTCAATATGATAGCCGAAATTTCTTCAAGCAAAATAAATGGTCAGAATGGCTTCAATTTGTTAAAAACTTTTCTTTAACCAAGAACCTACCAAATAACGACTTAAAATCCTCCCAAAAAGACCATTTTCTCAATAAAAATAAACCTTCAAAATTTCGAACTAAAGCTCAAAAACCCAATCATAAAGAATACTCCAAGCAAAACAACTGGTCGGAATGGCTTAATATTGTCAAAAATTTTTTTCTTAACAATCAAATTTCACCGCTTTTCCTTCAACATGGTAACGACTTGAGGCCATATATATCCATTCAATTCAAAAATTTAGATATTTCAGCTTTGTTAGACACCGGAGCTATGAAATCTGTCTTGGGCAAATCGGGATATGAGTTAATGCTAAAAAATAAAATACAAATCTTGCCACATAATTACAGTTCTGTTAGCACAGCTGATGGGAATTCTCAAGAAGTAAAGGGTCGGGTTATTATTCCTATTTCTGTTGAAAATCACACAAAAAAACTTGAGTTTTTAATAGTGCCCAGTATAAAACACAAAATGATTTTAGGGATAGATTTTTGTAGAAAATTTAATTTATATCTTAATTTTGCGGATAATTCTTTTTGTTTCAATGAAACATCACAAGATAATCAATTATCATCCCTAAACAGTAATAATAAAATTAAAATAAATCAAAATTTGTCACCAGTCCCTCAAATTAGAAATACCCCTGGCCATTCTCAAATTTCATCAATTTCTCAACATAAAAACCCTAGCTTTAAATATGATTGTCAATTCTTATTAATTAAAGATATAGTCAACAATTTTTTTAAAAATAATCCTATCAGTAATGAAAAGATACACACAACAAACTTACTATTTCCTGAAATAAAATTTGAACAGTCGATCAATAAACCACCCTCTACTAATGACCCTATATTGGATTTACTAGACCTTTTACAAAATGAAAATTTTTTTGATGACATTGATGAAATTTTATCTCAGATCTCCATTGACGAAATTGTTGTTCAAGAACAGAAATTTAAAGCTTGTATTCAGTCTGAAAGTGATTTAAACCCTGAACAAAAAACGAAATTGGAGTTGGTTATAAAGAAATTTGAAACCTTAGTGTCAGAAAAATTGGGTTGCACTAACCTAATAACTCATAAAATTGAAGTTACCACCCCAGAGCCATTTCGCAAAAGACCATTTCTCTTAAGTCCTTATATGCATAAACATGTTAACGATGAAATTGACCGGATGTTAAAGTTAGATGTTATTACCCCCTCTCGTAGCCCTTACAGCTCAAACGTTCTTCTTGTGCCTAAGGCCAACGGGGAAAAGAGGTTATGTTTTGATGGTCGGGATCTTAACAAAATTACTAAGAAAGACCGATATCCATTACCAAATCTAACCAGAATCCTGGATAAAGTTAAAAACGCGAAATATCTCTCTTCTATTGACCTTAAACATGCGTTTTGGCAAATTCCGTTACATGACCAGGATTCAATGGAGAAAACAGCTTTTAGCGTGGTTGGTAAAGGTCATTTTATGTTTACAAAAATGCCCTTTGGTCTTTGTAATTCAGCGCAAACTTTACAGAGGCTAATGGATACCCTTTTTGACCCATCAATTGAGAATGATATTTTTGTCTACCTTGATGATCTAGTGTGTTGTACGGATACATTTGAGAAACATGTTGAAACCTTGACAAAAATTTTTGAAACATTAAAATCCGCGAGTTTTACTATTAACTTAAAGAAATGTAAATTTTGCCTTCCATCATTGGAATTTTTGGGATATGTAATTGATAGAAATGGTCTACATGCTAACCCGGAAAAGGTATCTGCTATTGTTAAATATCCAAGGCCTCAAAATGTCACTGAAGTTAAAAGATGGGTAGGAGTCACTGGGTGGTACAGACGGTTTATAAGGGGTTACTCTGATTTAATTTGTCCTTTAACCAAACTAATGCAAGGAAAGAATAAAAAGCAAAAAATTGACTGGACGGATGAAGCTGAAAAGTCCTTTCAAGAACTTAAAACCCGCCTTATAACCACGCCGGTATTGGCCAATCCCGATTTTTCAAAACAATTTATTATTCAAACTGATGCCAGCAATTTTGCGGTTGGCGCTGTGCTTGTGCAGGGTGAGGGTGATGATGAGAAAGTGATTTGTTATGCCTCTAAAACTTTAACGCGTACTGAGCAAAATTGGACGGTAACTGAGCGAGAGGCTTATGCAATAATCTTTGCCGTAACTAAATTCCGGCCTTACATTGAGGGAAGTTTTTTTAAAATTTATACTGATCACCATGCATTACTTTGGCTGTCAAGAATTCAACAACCAGTGGGACGGTTAGCTAGATGGTCTATCTTTCTTTCTCAATTCACATATGAGATCATTTTTCGAAAAGGTAAAAATAACATTGTACCGGATGCTTTAAGTAGAATTGAAATATCCTCCTTTGAATGTTACACAGACAGGTGGTATGACAGAATGTTAAAACAAGTATCTGATGACCCTTTAAAATTCCCAAATTACTCAGTACAAGAAAATCGGTTGTATAGGTATATAGAGTCTTCTCACGGGATTAATACCAACTTAAAAAATTGGAAATTAGTGATACCAAAGTCAGAGAGAATTAATATTATTAAAAATCATCATGATTCCCCTTTATCAGGCCACTTTGGCGTAAATAAAACTTATAATCGTATCTTAGAAGAATATTTCTGGCCAGACTTGAAAAAGGATGTAAAAAGATACGTTTCAAAGTGTGATATATGTAACCAACAGAAAGCTTCACAATTAGGCCGCCTTGGTGTAATGGGGGTTGGAAAACAAGTTGATATGCCTTTTCAATTAATATCTATGGATATCATGGGTCCGTACCCTAGGTCCAAGTCAGGTTTTTCATATCTGTTTGTCGTTGTCGATTGGTTCACTAAATTTACAATTTTACATCCCTTGAGACGTGCTACCGCTCAAGAAATTTGCAAGTTTGTCGAGAATCATATGTTTTTGACATTTGGTACTCCTATGACTATTGTCTGTGATAACGGGGCCCAATTCATTAGTAACGAGTTCAGGGACCTTATTTCACGGTATAAGATTAAGCATATTTGGTACAATGCAAAATACCATCCTCAGATAAATTTTTGTGAACGTTATAACCGCACTATTAAAACTTGTATTCGATGTTTTTTAAATCAAAACAAACATAAAGAATGGGATAAATATCTTTACCAAATCATGAGTGCTTTGAATAATTCAGTAAATTCAGTTACCAAATATAGTCCATCTTTTCTGGTGTTCGGGCGGATTGTACCGATTTACGGTGATTATTATGGAAAACTAGAAAATATGTATCAATGTCCCTATAAATTTGCTAACGCTGAAACATTGGTTGGTGAATTGGCTAAACTACCAGAGATATACCAAAAGGTTTCTGTTTTGCTTCAAAAATCACACCAAACGAATGAAAAATATTACAATCTCCGAAAGAGAAACATTGAATTTCAGGTGGGTGATACGGTTTACAAGAAAAATTATGTTCTCTCCAGTGCGTCTAAAGCTTTTGCTGCTGGACTTGCTCAGCGTTTTATTAAATGTCAAGTTACCAAGAAAATCAGTCCTTTAATATATGATCTTCTGGACGGTAAAGGTCAGGTTTTTACCCGGATCCATGTTAAAGACTTAAAACCAACCTTGAGTGAATCGGACTCTGAAAGTGAGCATCCCTAGCCTTTAAGTCAGTTAGTTTGTACTAGTAACTAAGTAATTATAAGAAAACCTAAATGATGTACCCTTTTAACTATTATTTTGTAAGTGTCAAAGGCAAATCTTATTTTTTCGTAGAAGGGGGGTATTTGTAATGTTTTTTTAGTCAAAACATTACAAGTCAAATTAATAAAAGCAAACCTACCAATTTTCTCAATACCTCAACCTGAATTCCTACACTAATCTTGCTATTAACTCCAGCATGCTACAAAATCGTCGCAAAGCCGGTTTTTACTAGCCTAATCAACGTATGCGAAAGCCATCCATCTAGTTGTCTTTGTCGAACATACGTAAAAAGGTACAGGAATCACATACGTCGAAGCAGATAATGCGAGAGAATATCTATCCTTTTTCATCTTTCTCCATGTAATAAAGACAGCCTACGTAGAACGGTAATCTTTACTATTTAAAATTTTAATATTATAAATGCATTTAAAGTGTTAAATTCGACGAAGCAGTCGTCTTGGTTAGTGTAAAAAATTTAATAAAAAACAGTCAAGTCGGAGTGTGGTTGGGGAACCAGTGAATTTTAAGGGGTCCCGGGGTAAAGGGAGTGACTACTATAAAATAGAAAGACACCAAAAGATGAGCTCTTTTCAACACTAGAAATGCAGCACTAAGTGGTGTCCAAAAAAATTAACAACAAAGTGAAAAATGTAATCTGACAGATTCATAAGCCAGAACAACCGGTATGTTTTTCTATTTTCTATAAGCCTAAATTATTTTTTTGATTTCTTACTATTACTTACAAAATTGAGGATTACTGATTTTTGAATTATATTATTTTTTTAAATAGCTCAAAACCATTTTTTTTGAAATTTTTGTAAAGTTTTATTAGGTACCTTTAAAACTGGTCAGTGTGCAGTTCACTTAATTTTTTATAATATAACAAGCATATTTTTATAGTTCATTAAATTTTATTTTTTATTTCTGTTAGAAATTGGTAGTTAGAGCAGTGTCATAATTATTCAAATCCACTGCACAGTTTGTAAGACCTAAAATATATTTGGAAGAAAACAAGATTCAAGGAATAACCTTAAAAATCAGTAAGAAAAATTTGTAAAAATTAATTTTTTTGTAAACCTTGATTTTTATTAACTCATAGAATAGTGGGGGCTGATGTAAGTTTTTTATTAATAGGCTTTAAGGGCGAACCGTCTACCAACTTTAAGGGCGAACCGTCTACCAACTTTAAGGGCGAACCGTCTACCAACTTTAAGGGCGAACCGTCTACCAACTTTAAGGGCGAACCGTCTACCAACTTTAAGGGCGAACCGTCTACCAACTTTAAGGGCGAACCGTCTACCAACTTTAAGGGCTAACCTTCTACCAACTTTAAGGGCTAACCTCCTACCAACTTCAAGGGCTACCCTTCTACCAACTTCTAAGATCACCTTTCTACTGACCACACTTCTCATAATGACCACCTAGGCTTAAACTGCCACATCATGGTTTAAAGCCTACGACCAACTCTTTAACCAGCGTTTCCGTCAAGCTACTTTCCATCTTTTTACTTCTACGATGAATTAAGACCAAGTTCAGAGATTTCCAATCCAATCATCCAACTTCCTGTGTCCACCCGGAGTTCTTGAGTTTCCATGTGGCATGGATTGCGTCAGCAGTTTTATCGAGAGTCCAGGGAGGGGTACTGATGTCTGGTGCGATTAGGATTTACGGTTAAAAGCTAAGTACACCTGCTTTTATTCTTACTAACTTTCCTTGCGTCTTAATTTCTTCAACTCAAGCGGTCAACATGGTCAAATTTGCCTTTTTCACAATTTTTTTGATTTTTTTATAAATTTTTTTGGCACTTATATTTGGAAGTGGTGAAGCCAAATATATTTAAGTTTCGTTATTTACGGAGTGTAACTAACTATTGTATAGTTTAGTGTGTTTACCTACACCCATAAATGTTGGTTTATAATTCCTTCAGAATTATAAACCGTGTGACCTTTTTGGTTTTATTTAACCTTTGTTTTGGTAATATAGTTTTGCAGTTTACTATTTTTTTGATAAATGGATACTGGGTGGAGTTATATACTTTTAAATTTAAGGTAATTAACCTAGAGTATGACTATTTATAGTGTGTCCATTCATACTCCTAGGGTTGGTTATGCCAACTTGGTATAGTGCGTTAATATGTTCTTAAGAAGGCATATGCATGATCTAGTATCACAATAACTTTTCATAATTCTGATTTTTGGAAGGCCAAGGATGTGTTTAGCACGTTACAGATTATGTAGGGGTTGTTGATGTGCTAGATTGTTTCTTTGGGCAAATCTGCCTACCTAAATTTGCTGTTTTAAAATCTGGCAACACAATATTTTCTATAGTCAAGTTTTTCTGTACTACAGAAATAGGTGTTTAGCACGTTATTTGACTATAAGAACTTATTGATGTGTCAAGATTGACCAGGCAACTTATTTTTGTCCTTAAGTTGTTTTCCTTTGCCTTTATTGGTTTTAAACCATGTTATGTTTTTTTGTGGAAAGACCACACTTTATTATCTTGTGTAACATATAAGTTTCACTTTACATTTATTTTGTGGAAAGACCACACTTTATTATCTTGTGTAACATATAAGTTTCACTTTACATTTATTTGGTGGAAAGACCACACTTTATTATCTTGTGTAACATATAAGTTTCACTTTACATTTATTTTGTGGAAAGACCACACTTTATTATCTTGTGTAACATATAAGTTTCACTTTACATTTATTTGGTGGAAAGACCACACTTCTTACCTTGTGTAATATATTTATGCATTTCTTTTTGTGGAAAGACCACACTTTTGTACCTTGTGTAATATATTGATGCATTTCTTTTCGCGGAAAGACCACAAAGTTGTCTGCGTGTAATATATACTGTCATATACCGTTATATACACTATGCTAAGTTAACTATATTAATTAATATGAGATTTTAGTCATTGTAAATTATTTATTGATTTTTTTCAAATCTTGTTAATTTTTTTATAAAATAATTTTGTTAATACATTTACTAGTTGAGATATTTTTGTTTAATTTCATAATATGAATCTTTAAAAATAGATTTTAAGAGGCTCAACTTAAAATCGTACTCTGAAATAAATATTTGAATAAATTGAGCAGTTCAATTTTCTGTCTTTGCAACTAATAGACAGGGCGCCCACAAAATAGTTTGGTAAAAGATAAAATTAAAGAAGATACAACCTGTTACTTAAGTAAAATTTTTCAAAATTAATATTAAAAATTCTTATTTCAAAATTCCTTTTTTTTTATATTTACAACGCACCGGCGTTGGCTCGAACGACGCGCCAGCAGAGTTCGGGCAAGCCGTAAGTGCGGAAAATACTTTACGCACGCGTTAGGTACAACATTTTTCCTACGAGCGTGCGGAATATCAAAATATATTTTGTCACTCGTGAGGAAAGCGTCTTTTCAAAACTTACGGCTTGCCCGAACTCTGCTGGCGAGTCGTTCGAGAAAACGCCGGTAGGTGCGGATAATTATCACACTTTTCCGCACTTGTTAGGTTAAAAAAGCCTGTGGAAAAATAGTTGTACGTACCTATAGCTAAAACACGTGCGTGACTTTCCGCACTTGATTGCTGATGGCCGATCTGCAATTTCGTGCGAATAAGTAGCACTTTTCGCACTGGTTATGTAAACTACTATTTCCTACGAGCTAGCGAAAAGTGCCACTTTTCCGCACAACGTGCGTGACAAAAATTTTACCGCACGCCGGAAATAGTTATTTACCTAACAAGTGCGGAAAGTTATACTTTTCCGCACGCAGCGGCGTTGGCTCGAACGACGCGCCAGCAGAGTTCGGGCAAGTCGTAAGTGCGGAAAATACTTTCCGCACGCGTTAGGTACAACATTCTTCCTACGAGCGTGCGGAATATCAAAATATTTTGTCATTATTTTAGTTAAAACTAAGTTATTAGTCTGAGAACCTAGCAGACTAAAAATGAAAAATAGTAAAAACTACGAATTTTATGTTTTATTCAGAACTAAACTTTAACAAGCTTAAAAAATTAACGCCGTGCGTGAAAAATTTTTTTCACGCACGGCGTGCGGAATAGCGTTTTTCCGCACGCTCGTAGGAAATGCATAGAGACTGCTGCCAAATTCACTAATTTTCGTGCAGAAAGTGCCAATTTTCCGCACGCCGTGCGTGAAAAAAAATTTCGGCAAAAATTTCCGCAGGCACGCTGTTGAGCACGCTTGTTGACTTGAAGTCGACGATGGCATTAAACAACATGAGTAGATGGTACTTTCAATGTTACTGTGATTAATAAATACCATAAAAATTAATTTTTTAAGCTTGTTAAAGTTTAGTTCTGAATACAATATAAAATTCGTAGTTTTGAGTATTCTTCATTTTTAGTCTGCTAGGTTTAACTAAAATAATGACAAAATATTTTAATATTCCGCACGCTCGTAGGAAAAATGTTGTGCCTAACGCGTGCGGAAAGTATTTTCCGCACTTAAGGCTTGCCCGAACTCTGCTGGCGTTCGTGCAAACGCCGGTGCGTGCGGAAAAGTATATAACTTTCCGCACTTGTTAGGTAAATAACTATTTCCGGCGTGCAGTAAAATTTTTGTCACGCACGTTATGCGGAAAAGTGGCACTTTTCGCAAGCCCGTAGGAAATAGTAGTTTACATAACAAGTGCGGAAAGTGCCAGTTATTCGCACGAAATTGCAGATCGGCCATCAGAATCAAGTGCGGAAAGTCAAGCACGTGTTTTAGCTATAGGTACGTACACACTATTTTTTCCACAGGCTTTTTTAACCTAACAAGTGCGGAAAAGTGTGATACTTTTCCGCACCCACCGGAGTTTTCTCGAACGACGCGCCAGCAGAGTTTGGGCAAGCAGTAAGTTTTGAAAATACGCTTTCCTCACGCGTTAAGTACAACATTTTCCTTATGGGCGTGAGGAAAATTAGTAACATTTTGTTTGTTTTGATTTTGTAAAATTTGCGTGCGGTAAAGACACTTTACGCATGTGTTACGTACACGATTTTACCTTCTCAGTCAAAAAAATTCCCAAAGATGAAATATAAATATATTTGTGTGTATTTTAATTTTCTGAAATAAACGTAGTCACTTTACCGCACTCCGTGTGGTAAAGTGCCATACCGTTAACTTTAACGCACTGAGTGCGGTAAAGTACTACTTTACGCACGCACATGAGTGCGGTAAAGTACTACTTTACGCACGCACATGAGTGCGGTAAACTGCACTTTACCTCACGCGAGTAGTTAAAATATTTCGTATTGCGTGATAATGAACTGCAGGGTCTTGGCGTGCGCGGTATAAAATTTGTTATCGAATTTTGATAGCAGCGCGTTTCCAATCGCATTTTGTTTCAATTGAAATAAGTCTTCGGTAGTATAGATTTTTATTTATACATTTACAAAGTTAATTACTATTCTAAATAAATAAATTGTAAACTAAATATTATATCACAGATGGATTATAAAAAAAAATAGACAAATTTATATCACAGTTTGTTTGTTTTCTTTGCTTTCTTCAATTCTCCTCAGGAGCATATTACTAGTGGAGATCGCCACCGAATAGCAGCAGCGATTTATTACAGTCTGTATTTCTTTCTTTGGTATTCCAATTTTTCTGAAAATTTGGCAGCAGTCTTTATGCATTTCAGTCTCTATTATTTCTCCATAGCAACCAACAATGAAGACTCCCAGATTTACAGGGCACCTGTAGATTGCCTCCATTTCTTTCACTAAGTTCAGGTCTCTTAATATATTTTTTACATTTTTGTTGTCAGTTTTAAGGACGGAATTGACAGCATATCTTGACCACTTTAGTTTCTCCTGGTCTCTAAAGTTTTGTATGTGAGACACTGCAACTTCGATAATAAAAATCTCACTGGGATTTGATAATTTGACAACAATGTCAGGTCTGTTGTGGTATAGTCTTTTTTCTGTTAATATTTTTTGCCCTGCATCAATTTGGAGCTTCCTGCCTTGATATTCGTATTTTGCATGTGTTGTTGCTTTGCCAAATTGTAGATTTTTAATGTAGTCTTCTGGGGCTTCTGTAGATTTCATTAGTGTTTTCAGTAACCAGTGCACTATAAAATCATGCCTAGTTGTTGCTGCTCTTGTTGGGCATGAGCTGGCAACATGGTAGCTGTTCTCATCTGCATTACAGCCCTTGTTGCATCTTCTGCGGGTACTCGGATTGGCTCCCAAGCCATGTAATTGTTCTTCTGCTGCCGACATTAACACACTTTGTCTCCAGCTATCCATGTTTGGGGACTGCTGTGCAGGGAACTTAATATTTTCTTCTTTGAGGACATTTTTTGCATATGAGAGGTTGGCAGACCATTCTTTTTCAAGGTTTTTGTTGTAAGTTGTCTTTATGTGCTTTAATATTGCATTACTGCATTTTTGGTAGTTGTTCTGAAAATCTTCTATCCTTGTTTGGCATTTGTACTTGTCCATTATATATTGATAATCTGTCAAAGGATTCCTCCAACCAGCTTTTTGCAGTGCTTTGTATGATTTTAAAGCCTCTTTCATATCTGGGTGCATTTGTAAGTAAATGCCTTTTCTTATGAACTGCATTTCAGCCTCCAGTTCCATTGCACGCAGTCCTAGACCCCCTTTTTCCTTGCGCATGTATATGCTGGCATTTGAGGTGGTTTTGCCTTTGATTTTATTCTCTATCAGCATTTTTCGGAGTCTTGTGTCAAGGTCTCTGCATCTTTTTAGGGTGGTTGCATATTTTTCATTGGGGTAGATGTTGCCCATTACATAATTGACTGCCGGGTTGACTGTTGAGTTCAATAAGGTCACTTTTTGGGATGTTGTGAGTTCAGACTGCAGGATTTCGGAAACTTTGGTTTGTATCTTTCCTTCAATGGTCTCATAGTTGTCCAGGGTGTCCCGCTCAAGTTGGTTCAACCCTAGGTATTTGTATCCTTCTCTGATTTCTGGTAGGAATGGGGCTATGTCGTCTCTCTCTTGGTTTTCATTGTTTCTTGTGTAGATACCACATTTGGCAACATTGAGTTTTAACCCCACTTCCTGAGCCCCTTCCTCTAGGTGTTTTGTAATAAGTTCTATTGACTTTAGGTTCGGGGCATGGCATTTGATGTCGTCCATAAAAGCAATGACTCTCTGTTTTCCCTTGGCAGCTTTTGTAATTTCTTGACTGTTTTTTATGTGGTCAATCACTGCAGCTGTCACTAGTTTAAAAAGTAGGGGCGATATGGAGTCACCCTGGTAAACCCCTCTTTTTATTGGTATTTGTTTGGTTATGTTTTTACCAACGTTTACTCTGATTGCCCATAACTTCATAGCATGTTTTAGGGCTTTTCTGATGTTTGCATGTAAAGGTATGCAGTCTATAAGCCTTTTTAGATGCTTGTGGTATATACTATCAAAAGCTTTTTGAAAATCATACCATGACGAGTAGCTGGTCACTCTGCGCAGTCGGGCCAGTTGGCTAATACTTTTGTCGAGCATGAAGCCATGTGTGGTACCCCAAACATTGTCCCGAGCCAACTGTTCGCTGGGAACAGCCCAGTCTGGTAGATTTACTTTTATGGTTTCTGTTATTACAGCCGTTAAAATTTTGTAGTCTCCATTGAGCAAAGCTATTGGTCTGTAATTTGCAGGGTCTTCTTCTGGTCCTTTCTTGTGAAGCAGAATAACGCTGGCTCTTGTATCAGCCTGTGACAGCATGCTGTGCCCTTGTAGGGTGCTAGTGACAAATCTTATTAGATATTCTTGTGCTGATTGCAGTATTTTGTAGGCATATGTTGGGATTTTATCTTCACCTGGAGCTTTCCATGGAGCAGTCTTCTGTAGTGCTTTTTGGACTTTTAGTTTGATGTTTTCAGATTGGATTTGGGTTTCTTTCTCCACAGTGTTTGCATGCTTCTTTAGTTTTGAAAGCCACTTGTTTAGAATTGGGGTTTGTTTATTTTCTGTCTCTTTTCTGTATAGGTTTTCATAGAATTTTTCCACTTTTTTGATTTCTGGATATTTATTGATGTTGTTCTGTTTTTCTAGCACCTTTGTTGATGGGGTGCTGTGAAATTTGTGCCGAATTTTGTATGTGAAGTGCCTTTTCTTTTGTTGATCACACTTTGTTTCCAGAATTTCAATTCGTTCTTGGGTGGAGTTTATATACTGTTTCACAGGCATTTTTAGTTTTTTTATAGTTTTCATTTCTTGCAATAATATTTTGGTTGTAAGTTTCCCCTTTTGTTTCAAAATTTTTTCCGCATTTTGTTTATGTCTTCTTAGTTTTTGTAATTTTTTTTGAGTATTTAAAAATAAGGGTTTATTTTGTTGTGTTTTACCCAAAATTTCTTGACTAAGAAGCTTGCATGCTACATAGATTGCCTGTTTGATTTTATTTCGCTTCCCTTGTAAGCTGTGTGCGCTAGTGCTTATGTTGTTGATTTTGTTTTGTAGTATTAAATCAACATTTTTTATATTGGTTGTATTTTGGGGGCGAATGTAAAACTTTGCAATCTTTTGTCTTACCTTGCCAGTGGCTTTAAGCATTTTTTCAAACTTGTTCGATAGTTCTAAAAGCTTTCCGGTAAAGTTTTGCCCTGGGATTGGCATGTGTGTAAGGTCTTCGGTTTCGCTGGAGCTGGAGGGGCTGGATGTTTCCTGTGACTCACTTGTAGATGTTTCATGTGTGGTTTCTTGAGGTGGAGGTTCTGGCAGGGGTGGGCTTTCTGGTTGGTTTACACCATGCTGTGCTTGCTGGTCATCCTCATCACTTGTTTCTCTCATGTAGTACACATTTGGTAGGTAGTATAGTGGTAAGTATCCCCGCCTGTCACGCGGGAGACCCGGGTTCGATTCCCGGCCGGAGAGTACTTTTTTTCAATGTGAAAAATAAGTATGTTTTTTGTTTTTGGCCATCAATTTTTTTTCCTAAAAAAATAATTGGACAAAAAAAAGCGAATGAGTGTCGAATTTGAAAAAAAAACGTATTAATTTATATTCCACTTAGCCCGCATCAGGTTTTGATGTGCTTGCTCAGATTTAAAACGATCAACTTATCGCAGTTTATTTGATAGCCGCGCTTTTTATATCGCGTTTTGCGCGATTTGAAATAAGTCTTCGGTAGTATAGTGGTAAGTATCCCCGCCTGTCACGCGGGAGACCCGGGTTCGATTCCCGGCCGGAGAGTACCTTTTTTATTTTTTTTTAGTTAAAATAAAATCAATAATTGAAAAAAATTAATTACTGAAAAAAAAGTTGCTTAAAAATATAAAAACTAAAAACTATTTTTTACCAGGGTATAATTACTGCAAAACCAAAACCGCGCCATTCAATTTTAATAAACATAAAACAACGCAATACGTACATTTTATACATAACATAACAAGATTAAAATTATACCTACTTAGTTCAAAATAGTTATTTTTATCTATGAAGTGCGGAACCTGATACTTTTCCGCACGCACCGGCGTTTGGAAAGACGCTTTCCGAACGCGATAGGTGCAACGTTTTTCCTACGAACGCGAGAGAAATTAAAAGAATCTTGTTTTACATAATTCTGTAAAAAAAATTTGACCACCGAAAAAATTTGCATGCGTGAATTTATTTTTGTGCGTGAATTTTTTTTGCACACGCTCGTAAGAAATAGTAGTTTACCTAACAAGTCTGAAAAGTGCCACTTTTTCGCACGCATAACAAGAGTGAAAAGTGATATTTTTTGCACGCACGACGTGCCAGCAGAGTTCGGCAAGCAGTAAGTTTGGAAAAGACGCTTTTCGCACTCGTTGGATAAAACATCTTGTTTTACATGATTTTGTAAAAAAATTTACGTGCGAGAAAATGTTTTTGCGTGTGTGAAAAGATTTTTTTTGCACGGCGTGCAGTAATTTTTTTTTTCGCACGCGGTATTGAATTATTATTTATATATCTGAGAATTTTTGTTTAAAAAAAAGTTTTTTTTATAAATTCTTCAGAAACACGATTTTTAGTAGGTAACTAACTGTTCGTAAATAACCAAATCATAGCTTTTTGATCGCCGATGCAAAAAATTTGCATCCATTTTTGACTCAAATAATATGCAGAAAAAGTAACGTAAAACATTTTAAGAAAATTTATTTATTACCATAAAAATTAAGTCATTTTATTAGTGTTTCTTACGTATGCATTAAAAAATCATTTAAAAAAACACAAAATAAGAAACTGTCAGAAATTAAGATGTTTTTTCATTTTTTTGAGATTCCTTTTGAAAATATAAAAAAGTACATGTTTACGACTTGCAGCTAAACTGTACTTATTTTTTACTCGCATTTTTAAATCACTCGATGGGCTCGCGTTATTTACACCAACGCTTGTGAAAAAAATACTATTTTTGCCACTAGTTGTAAAAACTACTATTTTTCTTTCCGTACGCGACATAGACCTTCTCTAAATAAAATCTATAAAAGGAAAAGAACAAGATATAAAAAAATTGTACACTAAGGGAAAAAACATAAAAAAAAGTTAAGTAGGCCCCGACGAGATTCGAACTCGTGATCTCCTGTTTACTAGACAGGCGCTTTAACCAACTAAGCCACGGCGCCGCTTGGTAAAGTTACCGTTCGAAGCGTAGGAATGCTTGTGGTCGCGGCTTTCTAGTGCGGGAGCCAGCAGTCTATCTGATTAATAGTGCAGCGACAGCGAAATTTCTCGGTAGTCGGTACATATTTTGTTGTACTGTATATCCACAGTAAATTTTACTTACCCTCAATTTCTAGATACCTCCTTGCCGCTTCATAAGGTCCGCCCCGGACTATTATTTCTTCGAGGATAATGGCGAAGCTGTATACGTCTCCCTTTTGTGTCGCCGGGTTGCCAGGCACGAGGGTAAGCGGTAAAAGTTCGGGAGCTACCCATAACATTTCTAAAAAAATTACTTTTTTGTCAGTTCTTAAAAGATCGACATATTTTACGAGACTCTTTGTTATTGCAAAAATATGGACCTAGAGGTATAAAAAATTCTTAAATCTTCTAAAAATCAGTAGGTAGTTATGTATGACATTCTATCAGAAATGTCTCTAATGGCTGATTCTCACAAGATGTCAAATTTTGTTGTTCACTAGCCAAGAAAAGCATGTACTTTTGGTAAAAATAAGTGTTCAATAGAATTGTAGAATATTGCTAATAGGTCTGTTTGTTTGGTACTCGGAAAACAAATTTAAAATTTTCCACATTTTTTAAACATTTCTCCCCTAAAAATATCCTCTCCATGAATGTTCACCATGAGAGTCCAATCAACTTTTTATTAAAATAAGGAAAAATTACATTGCTTTCTTATAACTTCTTTTTTCATACATAATACATCGAAAGGATTATGTTTAATCAAAAATGAAGCAAATTACAGTTAAAAATATGTAAAACTACTTAATTTGTCGAAATATACAGTCAATAATTTTCTCCCCACGTACTAAAAAGGTTTAGTCTATTTTAGAACGGTCCTAGGTTTAAACCTCAATGAGTTTTGGAAATAGTTTGATTTTTAAAAAGAATTTTAATAAATTTGTTTATTGTATCATCATCTTAACATAATCTTTTGTTGGATTTAAGAGGAATTCAATTTAGAAGAAAAGAAAATTAAAAAATTTAAAGCCACGCGGGGTTTAAATAGTAAACACTCTGTAGAACAAATTAAAATTGGGGTTATATGTCACTCTAATTAAAACTAACCCTCCATAATTAATTTTTCCAATTAATACTTGATGTCACACAACGATTTAGATGGGTAATAATAAAATAAGGAGTAGATTAATTTTGTATTTATTTAAAAGGTGGTTTTATTTATGAAATGCATTAAAAAACTTAAATGCAAGTTTTTTTACATTTCCGTCACTGTCGAAATGTCAGTTCAAAAATATTACCGCTGCGTTCAATCACAAAAAGCGAGTTCGGATCTTTTACCTCTGCTTGCACCTTGACTTGTACCAACCTCTACTGATGAAAGCTACAGCTTTAAAAATGAGTGGGCTTTGAGTAAGGAAAGTTTTTTTGACTGAGCTTTTAGACAACCTCAATGTTTTACTTTCAGTTTGTAAATAAATTAATATAGTTGTTTTGGGTTTTTTGTATGGTATATTTTTCGTGCATAATCAGTGACCTTCACTTATGTTTGTTTTGCCTCGTAGTGCCCTCATAAATATATTTTTTGTGCTGACAACGGGTTCAAAATATGGGGTTTTTCTGGACAAAATTGGAGATGTTTTATTGGGTAATGAACAACTTGGGATATTAAATAAGGTAAATTAATCCTTGTAAAAATGGTTACTTAGGGAAATTATAAACGAATTTATTACTAAACTCCACAAAACAATCCTTTCTGGGTGCTATAAATTTAAACCGCCCCCTTGAGGTGGTCTAAAAAATCAACAACTTTATAAACTCAAATACAAATAATGAAGCTATTATGTGCCAAATTTTTGGCGTATTCACCATTTGCCATTTGGAAACCTGTAAAAAAAAATTAGTTTTAGAGCATTTTCTTCTAAAATATGGTGTATTTTGAGAGAAAAAGGCAGTTTTTCAGTGGTATTTTGCAATAACAATACAAAATAATCAATAACTTTGTGTCTTTTCTATATGGTTAAGTGTTTTTTGAAAATTGGTTTTAAAATTTAGTACCCCCCACAGGTGTAAATATTTAGGCTTGTGGGGGTTACTATTTTAGATCTTAGTAAATCTCACTGTTCAGGTTCCAACTTGAAGAGCAAAGAGCATGTCACATGATGTCAGTGATGTCACCATCTACTAGGATTTTAGAGAGAGTTGATTGTTTTGCTTGACGAATCTTATGTATGTGATTTGGGCAAGTTTTAAACAAATTCGTTTCCCTTTTGTGTAGAGCTCAATTTTTGCAAAGGTAATGATCTTAAATTATAAAATAAGTTTATAATTTAATAAAATTATTGAAAATTCTCATTCCGTGAATCTCATTTACCTACGTAAATTTCAACATTAATCACAATATTTTTTCATCTTTCTCTAATATTAAGAAATAAAAAACTATGAGTTTCTTCGTTTACCAACTTCTTGCATAAAATAAAAACTGCTATAATAATTTAAGTTAACTGGACTTCTGGATCTTTTTGCGAATTTTGTTGACAAGGTCACTCTACTAGATGCTAACAATAAGGCTTCTTTTAATAAATGTTAAAAAATTACATTTTGTGACAATTACAATTTTATGCATTTTAAAAAACCCGTTGGTTTGACGTAAATTTTTTATTTTATGCATAAAAACCCCGATAAAAGGTGTTGCTCTAGAATCCCAATATTTTTCTTATTTCTTAATAGATTTTAACAAATGATACATGGATTAATTGGTACTTTTCTGTTATAGCAAAAAATCTACAGTGTTAAAAAAAAGCCAACGGGTTTTTTAAAATGCATAAAATTGTAATTGTCACAAAATGTCATTTTTTGACATTCAGAAAAAGAAGCCTTATTGTTATCATCTGTAGAGCATCCTTGTCAACAAAATTGGCGAAAAGATAACGAAATCCGGTTAACTTAAATTATTAGCAGTTTTTATTTTATGCAAGAAGTTTTTTATTTATTAATAGAATTTGTGAAATAATACATCAATTTAGAGAAAATAGTTAGAAGTTTTTCGTAGTTGCAAAAAAAAATATACAAAGTGTCTAAAAAAAAACCCAACAGTTATTCAAGAAGCACCATTGTTAATTTCACAGTTATTCAAGAAGCATAGACTTTTGAACATCCGCCGTTTTGAATTTTTGATAAATGTAATTTTGTGACATATTTACAAAAAGCCTAATTAATTACCTTTCCAAACCTTTTTTTGCGTTAAAATTCGACAATAAATAAAAAATTGACAGTTAAAACAAAATAATCCGCTTTTTTGTGGTCCACCCTACATAGATAGATATACTATTTAAAGTAAAAAGGGAATTTTTCGAAGGCTGGGCTCGGTCATCATTTTGTGTACACCAAGAGGCATTTTTTGCCACATTTTTTTGTTAAAAATGCCCCAGAATGCTATAAATTGCCTTGAAATGCAAAAATTGCCTCTAAACGCCCCCAAAATAATGCCTCAAAATGCCACGCAATGCCATCGTCGGCGTGTACACCAAAGTGCATTACCGAGCCAACCCTGGGCATGATTCTTTTTTTTTTCGATCAGTGACCTTAGCTCAGGAAATGTCGAAGCGACGATGACGTTCAGAACGGTCATGTGACGTTAAAACGGGTCAGGTGATGTCCATACTTTTTTGAATCAAATAAACATCAGAATTGGCTGAACTTTGAACGGAAGGCGCATTTTGTAAAAACTATAAGACTCGGCTCGGAGCACTTTTTTGATTTTTTGCTGAATAAGCTAAAATTTCTTTCTTTTAATTCATTATTTCGAATTGGTGGACTTTGAAATATATCTTAGCTTATTCGGCAAAAAATAAAAAAATTGCTCCGAGCCGTGTCTTAGTTTTTACAAAACCTGCTTTCCATTTAAAGTTCAGTCAATTCTGATGTTTATTTGACTCCAACATTATCAGTGGCGGTCCCAGGGGGGGGCAGAGGGGGGCGACTGCCCCCTTTGCTCCAGAAAAAAGTAGAAAACAAAGATGCTGGTGGTAATATTGTTTCCAAATACTGACTCCCAATAAAAGTTCAAGAATTTGTGTTTTGTATAAATCAAACAGTTTATAGTTAAGGCATTAGTTAATTTTACCCTGATTTTAGCTTCACGTTGTATAAAACTTTCCCTGAAGTCTTTGGAGAAATTGCAGAACGTTCCTTTAAAGACATTCTAGATTCCCTCCACAGTATTTTGGGACAGTTTGAAACAGGCGAAAACCACGATATTAGAAATACAGAACAGTATCATAGAGTTTCAATTTTTACGCAAGTTTTAGACAAAATCATTTCGGACATAAAATCAAGGTTCAATAACGAGACACTAAGTATTTTTGATCTGAACATATTCATACCAAGTTTTATACAACGTGAAGCTAAAATCAGGGTAAAATTAACTATACAAAACACAAATTCTTGAACTTTTATTGGGAGTCAGTATTTGGAAACAATATTGGTCAGGAGTAGGCAAAAGCTTAAATCAAAACATATATGATAACGTTTTCGAGGCAATTAACAAGTGTGGCGATATTTTTCCGTTGATAAGAACATTCTTGGATGTTTGTCAGTAAATAATGCTTCGTTAAAATGATACTTTTACGCCCTTGTGGTCAACCTCGAGCCAAACAGTTATACTTCAAATACTTTCATTAGGTACTCCCGTACCGTAAAATACCAATTATTGCGTTAGATGTATGAAAAATGTTACTTGTATATCTCTGGTTGCCTGAGCCTAAAATTCTACGTCATTTATGTCGCGTCAAATCTTAATTAAAAAAAACACTCAAATTCGTGTCACTTGTGTCTTTGGTTTTCTGAAACCCAAATTTCGACGTAAGTTCGACGTCACTTACGTCACGTTGAATGATAGTTCCAAATAACACGTCAAATGCACCTGACGTGACGTGACTGGTTGCCTGGGTAGAAAGAAGCTTCTCCTGCCTCAAGATTGAAAATATAAGTACTTAAAAACACTATGACCGAAATTCGTCTGACGGACTGCGTTGCTGCATATCAACAGACATATTAGAGACATAAAGCTATTTGTAACTCATCGCGGTATACGTATCCGCATCTAGCGAGAACCAAGCACATTGATTGGTCAGAAACTTGTACCACGTTCGAAAAGAGCAGATATATGCTAATCTAAGGTGTTCTTGAACGCGATAGGTGTTGAGATGCGTTAGGTATCACCTATCGTTACGGCACACGTATCGTATCTCAGCACCTATTGCGTTCAGAAACACCTTAAATTAGCATATATCTGCTCTTTTCGAACGTGCTACAAGTTTCTGACCAATCAATGTGGTTGGTTCTCGCTAGATGCGGATACGTATACCGCGATGAGTTACAAATAGCTTTATGTCTCTATTGAAATTGACATTGAGCGAATCATTGACCGGTTTGCCCAAAAAAAACAGAAAGTTTTTGAGATAGGCATCTAATGTTTGAGATATGCAATATAAAAGGTAAGGTTTCAACTTAAAAAGCTTTTTTTATACCTTTATCAAAAACATGATTTTAGTAACTGTCTGCAGATAACTAAAGCATTGCTTTTTTGGTTACCGGTGCCAAAATAGTATTTTTCACAACTAGTGGCTAAAATAGTGCTTTTTTTACAAGCGTTGGTTGAAATAACGAGCGCAGCGAGGTATTTTAAAACGCGAGTAAAAAAAAGCACAGTTTAGCCGCGAGTTGTGAACACTATTTGTTTTAATACCTTTATCAAAAAATCCAAGAAAAACCGGAAAATGCTTTCAAACATCTCGAACGAATAGCACTTCTCGCAACACCATAATCTTTGCACTATAAATCAAGGCGGCTGTTAAATGAAATAACAATCGTTTCCATAGCGATATGCCTTTCTACGCGGTAACGTTCAGTATTGCGCCATTTTAATCTTTGACAGTTTGATATTTTGCCGATTTTTTTAAATGATTTTTTCGTAAATACTTGGTTAAAACTGGCGGAAATGGCTTAATTTTTAGGCAAGAATAATCAGATTTTTTCAATATTATTACTTTCCGCTATTTCTCTATAATTTTGTGTAAAAAACGGACAGAAATCTTTTTTTGCACCCGTGACCAAGAAAAAAAGTTTTTTTGCATCGGTAACCAAAAAGCTATGCTTTAGTTTTCTGCAGACAGTTACTAAAATCAGGTTTTTGATGAAGGTATAAAAAAAAAATTTTTTATCACAGGTGCAAAAAAAGATTTTTGTTCGTTTTTTACCCAAAATTAAAGAGAAATAGCCGAAAATAGTAATATTGAAAAAATCTAATTATTCTTGCCTAAAATTTAAGCCATTTCCGCCAGTTTTGACCAAGTATTTACGAAAAAAATCATTTAAAAAATCGCCAAACTGTCAAAAATTAAAATTTCGCAAAAATGAACGTCACCGAGTAAAAAGGCACATAGCTATGGAAATCATTGTTAATTTCATTTACCAGCCCCCTTGATTTATAGTGTAAAGATGGTGTGTTGTGAGAAGTGCCCTTCGTTCGAGATTTTTAAAAGTATTGGCCTGTTTTTGTTGAATTTTTTGATGAAGGTATTAAAAAAAATGGTGTTAACAACACGCGGCTAAAATGTGCTTTTTTACTCACGTTTTTAAATACCTCGCTGCGCTCGTTATTTAAACCAATGTTTGTAAAATAAGCACTATTTTATCCACTAGTTGTGAAAACTGCTATTTAGACCTCAAAAAAAAGTATTTAGCTATTAGGTTTGATTTGTGGTTTGTTTGTTATATATGTTTTTTATAACTGGAAAAATTATACGTATAGTTACTCAAGCTCGGATTTCGAGGGGATAGGGGGGTAGTTAACCCCCCTACCTTGGCTTTAAATTTTTTATGAAAACATTTAGAAAATCAAAAGTAGGGCATAAATTGCGGCGCTATAACACCTATGATATTTACGGTATTAGTTTAATTTTGTATTAAAAATGGCATTTGTAGTGTCATTTTCTTAAAAATTTTCGCCTGCTGCGCTTTGAAATCATTGATATATTTACAGTTTTAGTTTAATTTTAAATCAAAAATGCATTTTTTTAATTTTTTTAAATTTTTAATTTTCGCCTGCGGCGCTATGATACCGTTGATATTTACGGTTTTAGTTTAATTCGACTCAAAAATTGCATTTTCGGCGAATTTTAAAATTTTTTAAAATAAAAAAATGTATGAAATAAACGACTTATAATCTTAGTACCCCCCCTCCCCTAGATTTGACACCAAATCCGCGCTTGTAGTTACTAAGTTTTGTTTGCATATATTGATATGTTCCTCATAAAAGCTATGCATTTGTTTTATTTTTTTCCGTATCGAAACCGCCCCCCCCCTTTTCAAATGGCTGGGATCGCCACTGACATTATGGATATCGCATGACTCGTTTTGATAGTCACTTCGAGATTTCCCGAGCTAAGGTCACTGACAAAAAAAAAGAATGAAAAAAATACCGAGAAACAAAATACCTACTATTGAAGTAATTCGCATCCTTGATAATATCGGCGGGGGTGGTAAGCGACGTCAGTCCAAAATCCGAAATTTTCAGAACAAATCGACCATCTATGAGGCAATTGCAAGATCTTAGTTTCCCGTGAAATGAGATATCACAACCGTGCAGGTAGCTCATGCCCTAGAATGACAAAACAAAATTATAGTTTTGGCCTTTGCAAATAAAACCACATAAAACCATTAAAAAAACCACAAAATAAAGCAATCAAATGCATTCATAAATTTCCATCCTCAGAACCAAAGCGCCACCCCAGCAGCATTTTTCTGACTTACGACCTAATCTGACCAATGCGACGTCGTATTTAAGTTGAATTTGGGTTTCCTGGTGGAACACACCACCTTAAATCATGATCCAACGTCCGGTTTGACTAAAAACTACGTTGCAGTTACAAAAAATAATTGAACCAGACGTGGAGACGACGTCAGCTATTGTAATATAGTTTTAAGTACAGGTTTCATCGACCCATTAACGTCGGTCAATAGCCCACCTTAGTCCAGTTGAAATATTAGTGCACGCTTAGTCGTTGGACGGACGTCCTTATGTCTAACATATTTTGAAGAATTTTCGCCAACTACAAATAACGTCCGGTAGAGTCACTAATAGATAAAAGTAAAATTAAGGCGAGATACAGACGATGTCCCATCGTCAACAGATACGACGTAGTTTTAGGTGGATTTGCCAATAGTCATATAGGTATATCGCCGACGATATACAGACCGCTTCAAGCTACTGCGAACATAGGGGGAATCAAGTCCAATTTACTCTCCGTGCCGTACGACCGAGGTGGATTCGAAGCACGCTGCAGTGTTATCTTTTGGAAATTCATTTTGTTTTTATTATTTTGTTTTATTTCTGCCTTGCTCGAGAAACAGATGGGTAAGTTCTTAATTGGAATAATACATTTTTAAAACTAAAAATGGATGTCTACGAAGTTGCCGAAAAAGTGCAGATGGTCAAATGGTCAAATCGTCATAACCCAACACACGTTCGATATTGGTCGAGGGAAAATTTGCATTTGTATTTTGACGTAAGAACACAGTATCCCCAAAAACTAAATGTTTGGGGGGGGGTATTGTAAGGGAACACGTAATTGGGCCATTTTTTATCAACGGCAATTGCAATTTGAATGGTCCTAGATACTTGGATCTACTGCAGCAGCACATTATTCCAACTGCTAGGCAGTTGTTAGGTGTAAGATTTGGTGAAACATGGTTTCAACAAGATGGTTGTTCCGCTCACAATGTTGGCCTTGTTAGGGAATATCTTGATAATGTATTTCCTAATCGGGTTTTAAGTACACGGGGAACTATTTTATGGCCAGCTCGATCTCCCGATCTTGCTCTTAATGACTTCTATCTGTTTTTGAAGAAGCTTTTCAAATTATCACCCCTAACATGCTTGGAAACGTTGGAAGGGGTTTTTATAGTAGGCTCGGATATTGTCTAGCCGAGCAAGGAGGACTTTTCGAACATTTGCTTTAATTTTTTTTTGACTGGGAGAATCTTTTTGGTTTTTAGAATGTATTATTTTATTTTGAGAACTTGCTTTTATTTTGTTTCTCCTTATTATTTTCATTGTAACACGTCGTCACTGATAAATCTGAGCAGTTGACAATAAAACGCTCTTATTTATCAATGACAAAAAATAAGAATACTACGTTATAAAAATTTGCGTATTTATTGACCAAATTCCGGTTTCATTGACTACGCTCCACACAGCACCATGGTTAGAGGCGTACTAAATACAAGGCGAACGGCGGCGAATGGCAGCGAATGGCGATCGGAAGCCTGAGTGTTGGTTGCTTCACTGATAGGCGTGCGGTGTCTCTGCATGTACGTACACTGGCAAATTAGACTTCTTTCGCCCTATGATCGCAGTAGCTTGGAGCGGTCTGTATGCCGTTGGCCTGCACGACGTATTTTTTTGTATTTATAACATACGCATAATAACGTCCGCTAGATTCCTACTGGTGTCTTCTGGTTGCCGAAAGAAAAATGCCTAACGATGGATGCACATCAATTTACGTCGAAATTTGGCCTACCGTCTAGCGTCAAGTGGATAGTTCAAAACAGTAAGCAAGGGTTCTTCTAGAGATGCCAAACTGTTCACTGCTTTTGTATTGCAAGAAATATTTGAAAAAACAGTCAGGATTATTTCGACATGATTGACATTTGACGTTTAAGCACAGTTACTGGATTCCGAGCCGTCCAGGATCGGACGAATTCCACTTAGGTCATGAAAGCCGCACCCTACGAATGAAAAAAATTGGGCGTCGGGTCCAGAGTTGTCGGCGGGACGTTGAGCCATCGTCAATCCTACGTATAAGGTTTATACCATGGCCCGACGTCCAAAATGCATTCGAATAAACGTAGATAGAGGAAATACTGAAGATAGGTAACCTTACGGGCTAAAATGTTAGCCAAAATTTCGTTCGTGGATAACTCCCCAGAGCGCGCATAGTCGCTTTTGGACAACTCGACTGTCATCAACCCAGTGCATTTCGCCGCAGCGAAATCTGTAAGCATAGAAGACATAATCAATTTTCCTTTGCAATCTGTAATAACTCTCCAATGTTTCACTTGACTTCGTATAGGTGGCGCTATTAACTTAGCATTAACATTCCTCCTGCGCTAGATAGTGTAGAAAATAGAAATATCACTGCCATTGTTTAGATTTGGTGGAAATCGAACCGTATATCATTGAATTTAACTTTTTATGACAACATAGAGAATATTCTTCTTGTTCTTATCAGTACTTTTTTAGTGTTAGAAAAAAAAAGATTATCTTGTTGATTTTGTGATTTTTGAAACAAAAACAGTTTTATTCTTGTGATTTATTAACGCTTACAGGTAAGTGTTCCTTATTTTGCATGTTTTTGTTTTATAGTAACAAAAAACTGTTGGTAAATGTTTTCTCGGTAATTATTTTTTTTTATGAAAAATTCTTTATGGGGGCACCTATACTAGGGTCCCTAGGACCCCAAATGCGCCTGCGCCCGATTTTTTTTTAAGAGAAAAAAGGGTGCCTGGGGGGGGGGGGTTGTAATGTTTTTCTGATTTTTTTGGGTTGGGTTGGGTTGGACTGTGTTGGATTGGGTGGTTTTAGTGAAAAAAAAATACAAAAAAAACATAAAAAAAAATAAAAAAAAACAACCGGCGCAGGCGGATTTGGGGTCCTAGGGACTCTAGTAGGTGCCACCATAAAGAATTTTTCATAAAAAATCAAAAATGGCAGAAAACCGTATACTGCATAATTACCGTTTTTTCGCATTAATAATTAAGTAGGTAGGAACTATTTAAAAAAAAACATCGGGCAGTTCGGGAATTTCCTAGAAAATTTCAGTTATAAACAAAATATTAAATATAAATAAATTTGGTTTAAGATATTTTAGCATAATTAAAGGGGTAACGTTTTTGTTTCAGAAATTTTTATGCCAAGATTTTGTTCCCATTGTATAGCCTTCTTTCCAAACTTTCGATTTTTAGAATAAAACACTCAGTTTTCTCAAGTTTTCACTTTTTTTTTAGCTTCAAAAAAGTACTGCAATAAAACCATTTTTCTCTGTTAAAATGAAAAATATTTAAGGTTGTTGAAGAGAGACAGCAGGCTATTAAAAAGTATTTTAGAGAAAGATGGAAATAATTTAAGGCAATTGTTTACTAAAAATTTCTGTTTTGTCATCTGTCTGTCATCTTGAGTGTTTTTTTTATCCAAAAAACGACAAAAATTGTAATTGTTTATCGTGTAAGTCATAAGGTGGTATTAATTTCTTTCAATCAAAGTTCTTTATAGTGTTTAAAATTACAAAAAAACGTGTATATAAGTGTATTTTAGCACATCTTAAAATAATTGAACAGGTATTTAACTAAATTATTTCCAGGTTCATCATGGTAGATGATTCTATTTTGTAATGTGGCCGCTAAATATTTAAATTTGAAAACAAATTGTTGTTAAGTTAAAATAAAAAAGCATATTTAAAAAAATTAAATACAATAAATACCTATAATAGAAATAAGATTATAGCATTTATTATATTTATGCTTATAAAATATCATAAATTTATGTAAGCGTAGATCATGAAATCTTATAATGTTTTATTTTTTATAATATTTTTTGAGGATTTTTTGGCAGGGATGTCAGCGTCAAAAAATTGATTCGATTAAATTTGGAGTGGATATAGTCTTCAGTTTCATAGATATGCATTTTGTTTTATCTTTTTGCTTTTGTTTTGAAGTTGTTTAATTGATCCTGTCCTTACATAGTGATCATACACTTTAATACACTTAAAAGATATTATATAGGTTCTATAGATATTACTAATGCTCGTATCCGGAAAAATTTCCTATTAGGTTTTAATTATGATTATATACTAATCGGTGTTTAGAATGTGGTGTTTTGTATTGACACTTTGTTTGCCAAGACTCATTCCAAACTCCGATTAATTTTAATCATAATTAAAGTTTAATGGAAGGATTTTCACGTTGGTGAATATGGATTAAGATAGTACGATCCTATAACTCCCTGATGATTCGTAACAACGATGCAACTGGCCTGCAGCTGTCTGGATTCTCCATTAATATGGAAGCCTGGTCTTATCTTTTTATTTTTATACCAGAAAACGTGTCCTACTATAAGTGCATTTTAGCACATCTAAAAATAATTGAACAGATGTTTAACCTGGTGGTGTCTAACTAAATTATTTTAAGGTTCATCATGGTAGATGTTTCTATTTTGGAATGTGGCTGCTAAATATTTAAATTTGAAAGCAATTGTTGTTAGGGTTAAAATAAAAAAGCATATTTAAAGAAAATAAATACAATAAATACATATTACTATACTATATAATTAATATACTATACTATTATTATATTTATGATCATCAACTAATACAATATGTAATAAACTAATTTTTTCTGAAATATTTTTGCAATGCCTAAATGCGACAATAAATTTTTGTAAAAAAGGAACTTTTATCACACGCGTAAAATCTAATATATATTTGACAAAAAATGCACCATTACAGTGCGCCACTGGGGCAATTTTTGGCTCTACCATGATGAACCTTAAAATAATTTTTTTAAATATCCTAGATGTGCTAAAAAACACTTTAGGAGGACAGGTTTTTTGGTAAATTAAAAAACAATTGCCTAAAAATATTTTCATCTTTCTCTGAAATACTTTCGACCGGGTCAGCAAATTAGAAACACCTTTCTTTTGGACGTGTTTCGCCTGGGTTCATCGAACTTCATTTGATTACCCGCGTCGCGCTGCAGGGGACACAGCCTCGTGCCGAGGCCGGGGGATCCCCGTCCCCGCCGGGGTTTCACAGGTGCGTTAATTTACGATACAGGTCTTTCGTGCTACTTACTATTTTAATTGAATTGTCTCGTGAATTTTAATCGAAATAAATTACAGAATGTCAACAAGGTGTTGTTCGTATTGGAACTTCCCCAACCATAAAAATGTAAGAAGTCAGTTTTTTCCGTCGAACTAGACTTATAAATTTACCCTGTTTTGAAAAGGCGACACAGCTCATTTTAAGATAAAGAAAGATTATATTCACAAAAAGCCAGGCATAATTCGATATTTATGGGTCTGTTACATAAACAAGAGCCTGTGACCCACACTTTACTAGCGTTGGGTGTTTCAGAACGTTTTAAAACTGTGGGGTGAAAAGTGTTAAAAGATAAATATTAACTGTGCTTGTGTGTGTAATTGGTCTTGGATTACATTTTCAAAAGGTGAGTTTTCTCACAGAGTATTTCGATTTTCCTTATTTTATATTTATTTTTATGTTCTTTTTGACAATTTTACATTCTAAAGCATTTATTCACCAATACATAAAAATACAGTAATTTGGATATTTTTGTGGTTAAGCTATTAATTTAAAATATTGAAAGGAATGGACATATACACCTATGAATATTGCAAAGTGCTTGAGTTGCATATTATCTTACCTCTTTTGCGCAAAACGGCCGTCTAGCGTGTATTTTAGTTGCCGATGTGGAGTGCTTGAGCCACTAGGCATTATCCGAGTCCTTACATTTTTTTTGCACTGTTATAACGACGGATGTGTTCCGTCGGGTGCGCTGCAGATATGCAGATATTTTGTTTTGTACTACTGAAGTGGACGAGCCACGTAGTACGTTCCTCTAATACCTTTTCCCAACCTCCTAGTACTTCTAACGAAGTACTGCCCTTGACCTAGCGCGTCTTTGTACCAATGTGCACAGTGCAAAATAGACAGTGCTAGCGTCTTTTTCACTTGAATCTATTACTGATGTGGAGTGCTTGAGCCACTAGGTATAATATTCTTATCCTACCTGTATTGTGGAGTGCTTGAGCCACTTGCAGATGACCTTTTTCCGTACTATTGGTATAGTACATAGCCTAACCTTAACCACTATCCCATTATTACTCCATATAGGAGTATTTCAGCACTAGCACAATTTTGTTACGCTTGTGGGTGACAGACACAATGCGGTTTGGTTTAATTAAATTAAATTAAATAGAAGTATCAATAATAGTCATTAATTAATTGTCTGACTTCAGTACTATTTTAGTACTTTCATGTATACAACCAGTTTATTACTGTTTAGTCTTAAAAATTGATATTAACGCTTGTTTATTAGCGTTATACTGAATAAATTCATCATAAAGGTAAATTGAATGCTCAGGTTACTCTTTTAATTTCAGGTATGTCACCTCTCATGTCACACATCACCCAGACACAACAGTAGTTTTTATAATTTTGCTTATACAAATCATTTCGTAAGTACAAGTACATTGTCTTGGAATTTATTTAAATTGGTCAGTCCTGATTATTTTTAATAGACGCCCTATATATAAAAATTATTGTTACCGCCATTTAATTTAATATGTCGTTCTTCAAGTTTGTAAAAAAAATGGCTCACAAAAATAGAAACGAAGATGTTGCTTTTTTTATTTTCCAATTAACGACATTGTAATATTGGAAAAATGGAAGAAACATTCGGGAAGCTTAAACATTCTTTGTAAAACCGAGGAAGAACTGAAAAATTTTGTCATTTATGAAAAACATTTTGCCCCAAATTTTATATTGTTCAGCCATTACCCTCTCCACATAGGCCGATCAGCTCTTATCGTTTTAGTGTCCTTTTATCCACCTTCGCCGCCATTTTGACAGAAAACTAATGGATTATCTGTCACTTTTGAGTGAAAATGGCGGCTAAGGTGGATAAAAGGACACTAAATCGGTATGAGTTGATCGGCCTATCTGGAGAGGGTACTGGTTCAGCAATGCAAAAAATGTAAAATCACGTCGATTGAAATTTATTTTGCAAGTTTTTTTCCTGTTTTTTTAGGAGTTTTTGATAAAGGTATTAAAAATATAGTGTTTACAACTCGCGCCTAAACTCTGTTTTCTTTTACTCGGGTTTTTAAATAACAACGGACGTAAAATAGTAGTTGTTGTTGTAAAATAGTAGTTTTCACAACTAGTGGATAAAATAGTGCTTTTTTTACAAGCGTTGGTTGAAATAACGAACGCAGCAAGCAGTTATTTAAAAACGCGAGTAAAAAAAAGCACATCAGTTTATCCGCGAGTTGCTAACACTATTTTTTTAATTCCTTGATCAAGAAATCAAAGAAAAACAGGAAAATACTTTTAAAAATCTCGAACGAAGAGCACTTCTCGCAACACGCCACCTTTACACTATAAATCAAGGCGCTTCGCGCTTGTTCTTTAAAACCAAGCTTGCAAAAAACACGATTTAAAAACTATATTATTTTTTAAATTTTATCCATTTTTAACACGCTGTATTTCTATCCAGGCAACCCAACTCAAAATGCGAAATAAAATAATTAGTTAAAAACTGATCAATCGACAATATTCTGGGCAGCCATGCTCACATGCTGTTTATTTTTTGTTGCCCACTTTCAATAACAAAATAATGGTAATTTTTTGGGATTTTTTTACTGCCAACTTAGTAATCATGCAGCTAGTAAAATTTTAAATTTTGTAAGAGAAGGTCGAAAACATTACGCGGACCGGCATGGCTATTTTATGTGTGGAAATTATTCTGAATGGTAGCAGAGGATATAATTTTAAAGTTTAACAAAATATTATGTTAAACCATTGTATAAAGAAGTATTATACAATGGTTAAACATTATTAAAGATACTTATAAAATAGTGTATATGCACCATGATTTTATGTCGAACTTAAAAATATATAATGTGCCATTTACGGCTGTAGTAAACAGAGATTTGCCAAAATATTTTTTACTTTAATGCAATTTTTTAATAAAATCGTTCAAGTTAAAAAAAATATTTGTTTTATTTTTCACATATTCCTAATCAAAAAGAAACAAAATGCAAAATGTATAGGATGTGCCAGAAAAAAAAACCGGTCCGATTTTAATAATATTAAGCTTTTTAAAAAGCCAAAGCTTCAAAATTTATAGGACCAATTTCAAACTCGACATTTCCTAAAAATCCAAGACGGCGAACCAATTTGAAAAATAGGTATTTTTAACCCCCCGTAGATATTTTTTTGTGTGGGAAACTGTAATAAATCTGAAACATCGGTTACGAAGCCACATTCTTTCGAAGCACATCGATGAAACATTTTAAAAATTCGGACAAGAAATAAGATTGAATAAAGTGTCTCAGAAAGTTTTTTCTGGGGGGGTGAAATTTGGCTACTTTTTAAATAGGCCCGCCATCTTGGATTTTTACTAAATGTCAGTTTTTTTCATTAGTTCTATAAATTTTGAAGCTTGTGCCTTTTAAAAAGTTTAAACTTATTAAAATCGATCAATTTTTGAAAAAGTTATTGCTATTTAAACAAGTAGATTTTTTCTTAATAAGCATGATTTTGTAGGTACTCCGGTCTATTTAAAAATTGCAAACTTCCTTATTTCTTGTCCGAATTTTTAAAATGATATATATATATTCTTCGTAACCGATGTTTCAGATTTATTACAGTGTCGCACACAAAAAAATATCTAGGGGGGTTAAAAATGCCTATTTTTTAAATAGGTCCACCATCTTGGATTTTTAGGAAATGTCAAGTTTGACATTCGTCTTGTAAATTTTGAAACCTTAGATTTCTAAAAAGTTTTATTTATATTTAGTATTTTAAAATCGGACAATTTCCTGCTTAGTTATATATCATTTTAAAAAGTGCAGTTGTTTTTTGCACACCCTATATAATTTTTTCGCAACCTTTCCATTTCTAGCAATGCCTTATTATTACAAGGTTTCTTTCCTGTCAATTTTGTACAAGTTCTCTCCCAATTAACTCTGCATAAAAGTCCCAGTATAAAAGAAGTTCTGAATTTACCTCCTTTACACCCCTCACACTCACACCCCCCACTTCCGATTTTTTTTCATAAAATTGTATTGTCACTAAAACCGCATGTTTGTATCTGTTTTTATTACAAAGTTCTGAATTTACCCCCTTTACACTCCTCACCCACCCTCTACCTCGGTTTTTTTTTCATAAAATATATATATTGTCACCAGATCAAATCATAAATCTGAAAACCGCACTTTTGTATTTGTTTTCATTACAAAGCTCTGAATTTATCCTTTTTACACCCCTTAACTACCCCCCCTACCCCCGATTTTGATTTATAAAATTGTATTGTCACCAGATTCAATAATAAATCTGAAAACCACATGTTCGTATCTGTTTTCATTTCAAAGTTCTGAATTTGCTCCCTTTAGACCACTTTACCCCCTTTACACCCCCCAATCACCCACTACCCCCCCCCCCCTTTTTTCATAATATTGTATTGTCATCGGATCTACTTTGCTGTGCCAAATTTCACTAAAATCGGTTCACGGGAAGTGTGTCAATGAATTTAGCCCCTTATTTTTAAACCTTAACCACCCCCTACCCACCAATTTTTTTTTCATAATATTGTATTATCATCCGAACTACACTACTGTGCCAAATTTTATTAAAATCGGTTCACGGGAAGTGTGTCAAAAACGAATCGCAAAATTTGATAGTCAGGCAGACTGTAAAGTTAAATATAATCGTTTAATAATAATAAAAACTGTCTTGCTTCATTCAGCATATTCATGAATTTATATTATGATCTCTCTACCAGCTCCCATTCCCTTAGCAACAAGTTCATTCATTTACGCCACTGATAAACCGGTATTCAGCAAAGAATCAAAAACTTGCGGTAATTCCCCTTTCATGGCTTGGCTGGCTGTTCGGATACCGTCGGCTTGGGTCGGATATTAGCATGTATCCTCGTTGCCAGCACTACCTATTTATTGCGGTCTCCGCTAGCGCCCTCTAACAGTTACTCGGCAAAACAAAATTTTTGGTTTCCATACTTTCCGCAAGGTAAATGGGGGGCACCACTTGCCTGATCAGGGTTTATAACGAGTGGAAGTGCAACGGACTATTCTCACTTCCACTTATCAGTTACATATCTTAAGTATTTTCTATCTACGGAATAAATCAATTTATCACGGATCGACTAAAGACCATCTACTGAACTTGGAGATCCGGTCCGAATTGGTTATTTTTTGGGACCCAGCGGAAATCCGCCATACTTAGGAATTAGCTGTCTTCCGCCATTAGACAAACGCAGGTTAAATTTTCCAATTACGTTGATATTGACAATCAAAAATGGTCAATATTGCAACCAATATGTCTTTAGAATGTAGCTTAAACTAAGAAATGTCAAATATGTTTGCAAATTAAAAAAAAATATATATGTATATTTTTTGGTTTTAGTTTCTATCTAATCTAAATCTAAGAAATTTTGAGGCGCATGTATTTTTCGGAATTATCTTATCAATGTTTATCGGTAAACTAATCTTCGTTAGTAATTTTACAACCCCATCGTGCGTTAAAGGCCTGTCTTGTTATGATTATTATAAACTGCTTCTAAATAATAATATTCTTTGTTCTCCATATAGGTAGCTTGTATTCACAAACAAGTTTACCCGATGGGACTAATAGGATCTCTTGTTTCTCCTCTACATAAACGATCTTGTAAGGTTAAAGATTGCGGGAGAGTTTACTTTATTTGCTGATGATACTTCGGTACTGTGGCACCACAAAGATATTTAAATTTTAAGGAAACATATTTCAGGAGACCTCTTAAAAATTGGTGTAACGCTAACAGACTTTGTTTTAACATCAATAAAACAAATATTTTAGGGTTTAATTGTAATGTGCAGGGCGTGAATTTGGGAGACGATCCCTTGCAGAGCAATACTGTCACCAAGTTCTTAGGTCTGCATATTGACAGTCAGTTAAGATTTGAAGATCATATCTTTAAATTGAGTAGGAGACTCTCTTCTGGGTGTTTTGCCATTAGATGTGTAAGGACCGAATTGGGTAGTGACATTGCAAGATCTGTTTATTTTTCATTATTTGAGTCACATTTAAGATATGGCATACCTTTTTGGGGCTCTGCACATCCTCATCTTCTGAAAATTGTTTTTGTTCTTCAAAAGAAAGCAGTGCGTTTTGTGGCTAATATTCACCAAATAGAGTCATGTAGGCCTCATTTTGTTAATCAAAAAATTCTAACCCTGTCGTCATTGTTTGTTTTAGAGTTGGCAAGTTTGGTCTTTAAAAATTTTAATAATATTTATGGTTCTGGACCAAGGCGTATGACCAGGCAAAATTTCAATCTTCCTTTACCAATTCCTAAAAGCACTTTGGCTCAAAAATCTTTAATTTATGAAGGGAGGAAAATATTTAATCACTTGCCTTTTGTTATTAAACATGCTACAACCCTCAAAAAATTTAAAAAAAAATTAAAAAATCTTCTTGTAGAGAGACCATATTACTCTTTGGACGAGTTTTATGGGGACCAGTTTGGATAAGACCAATTATGTTTTATTACGTTATTATTTTATATTCTTAAATTTAAAAAGTATGTTAAACATCTAGTCATTTTTTTTTAAGCAACCCTTTAGTTTTTTTTACCTCTTTATTATATTTTAATCTTTTTGTCTAGTTTTTTGTTTTATGGCTTTTATTTATTTTTTCGTGTTTTTTTTTAACTGTAATCCAGATTTTGTTTTTTTTTAAATTATTTATTCTGTTTGTTAGTCTGTTTAAATTTTCATGCTGTTTTATTATTTAACATATTAATATTATTTTTGTGGTATTTTTCTTTTTTTCTTCCTCTTTTGACGTATTATCTATTATTAATTTAAGAATTTACTTTTATCTATTTTAGTGACAAATTTATTAATAATTAGATTATTTAGCCTGCTTTGTCAACAGAATTTTTTTTCTTGACAAGAAAGTATTTTTTGATTTGATTTGATTTGATTTGATATAAATAGGTATAATGAGATTACCTCTACCTACTCCACCTCGGCTAAAACTATATTTTACGTTGGCGACTACTCCATCCTGGACATTTTGTAGAAACCTAAGTAATTCCGATGGCGGTCCAATGTCGTACGATCGACCCGTCTACCTATTACCGCCAGGTCAGTTTAAGTACATCGATAGACCCTAATAATTAAAGCGTTCGACGTCGACACGACTCGCATTTGAATGTGCCATATAGGTGCAAAAAGGAGCCGATTCGAGGTCAAACGGACGTTGGGGACCGACGTCCGATTATTAATGCGGACGAACACACAACGTCATATTACGTCAAATTGCTACTTGGGACTTTGATATTAACAATCTGCATATTTTAAAATTAGGCATTTAAATTCATTCAATTTACTGTGAAAGTAAAAATCTAACAACACTCATATGAAATAAGAAATAACAGAAAACTTTTTTGCAACGCATCAATAAGTATTTTTGGAAAAAAATCAATTATTTGTGGAGGAATTAATATACCGGGTGTCCCAAGGTGAGTAACCTATTACAATATTTTGGAAACTATACAATGAAAACTTTTTGAACTTTCTATTTTAACATATTTGCAGTGTGCCAGTGTTGCCATTTGCAGGAAAACTTTCTTATTTTAAATTGAACACCCTGTATATTTTTGCATTTTTGGATTCTACAAAATATTTTAGGTACATTTTATGTATAATGTCGTATACCTATGTTCAACTGTTTTTTTAAAATATTGACAGGTGAAAATTGACATTTTTTGACTCTGACAGCCCGTAGCATCGAAATGGTTAAGGATAGAGCAAAACGGTTTTTACATTCATCTTGGTTTTTTACAAGCTATCGTTTTGTATCTAAACCCAAGGTTAAAATATCCCAAAGTTCGTTTTGCTCTATCCTTAACCGTTTCGATGTTACGGGCTGTCAAAGTTAAAAAATGTCAATTTTCACCTGTCAATATTTTAAAACAGTTGAACATAGGTACAGGACATTATACATAAAATATACCTCAAATATTTTGTAGAATCCAAAACTTCAAAAATATACAGGTTGTTCAATTTAAAATAAGAAAGTTGTCGCCAAGTTTTCCTGCAAATGGCAACACTGCAAATATGAGAGTATTTCATAAAGATAGTTTATATGAACTTATGTCAGAATAGAAAGTTTAAAAAATTTCCATTGTATAGTTTCCAAAATATTCTAATAGGTTACTCACCTTGGGACACCCGGTATTCAATAGAATCCCAGAAGAAATAAAAAATAAGAATATAAAAATTAAATTTAAAATTTTTTTAAAAAAACATCTACCATCTTTTAAAATGATGTAATTATTGTATTCTCGGTTTTCAATAGTATTATTATTAGTACTTTTTTATTATATAATTTTTTTTATTACCATTTTTACAATTCATATAATTTAAATTTAATAATATCTATAAATATTTACTTAATGCATGTTGTACCCAAATGTTTATAATGTGTTTTTTATTCCCTGTAATGAACTACTTAAGTTGGTTGGGAATAAATACTAATTTTCTACTAACGTGCGGGAAACACCACTTTTTCGCTCGCATTTTAGTTCGTAAAGTGTCAGCAGGATGTCCACAGAATTTTTCGAAACAAAATCCCTGAATTTCCATGACCAACTTGTTAAAATTTCCCTGACTCTTACTTTTAAAAAAATTAGCCTACATAGAGAAAGTAATAGCGTAGATAGAAAATACTTAAGATATGTAACTGATAAGTGGAAGTGAGAATAGTCCGTTGCACTTCCACTCGTTATAAACCCTGATCAGGCAAGTGGTGCCCCCCATTTACCTTGCGGAAAGTATGGAAACCAAAAATTTTGTTTTGCCGAGTAACTGTTAGAGGGCGCTAGCGGAGACCGCAATAAATAGGTAGTGCTGGCAACGAGGATACATGCTAATATCCGACGAAAGCCGACGGTATCCGAACAGCCAGCCAAGCCATGAAAGGGGAATTACCGCAAGTTTTTGATTCTTTGCTGAATACCGGTTTATCAGTGGCGTAAATGAATGAACTTGTTGCTAAGGGAATGGGAGCTGGTAGAGAGATCATAATATAAATTCATGAATATGCTGAAGGAAGCAAGACAGTTTTTATTATTATTAAACGATTATATTTAACTTTACAGTCTGCCTGACTATCAAATTTTGCGATTCGTTTTTGACACACTTCCCGTAAACCGATTTTAATAAAATTTGGCACAGTAGTGTAGTTCGGATGATAATACAATATTATGAAAAAAAAATTGGTGGGTAGGGGGTGGTTAAGGTTTAAAAATAAGGGGCTAAATTCATTGACACACTTCCCGTGAACCGATTTTAGTGAAATTTGGCACAGCAAAGTAGATCCGATGACAATACAATATTATGAAAAAAACCTCGAATAAAACACTCAAATTTTTCAAGCCTTCACCGGTTTTTTAGCGTTCAAAAAAGTACTGCAAAAACATCTTTCCTCTGCTAAAATGAAAAATATTTAATGAGAGAGGGCAGAATTTTAGAGGTAGATGGAGAGATAATTTAGTAAAGTGCAAAAATATTAAGGCAATTGTGTACTAAAAATTTTAGTTGTCATCTGTCATCTTTAGTGGTGTCGTGCATGTGATTTTTATTTTGCCATTTTATTATAAATTCTCCTCCCTATGACAGTAGCTATTTGGATTAAAAGTTCCTTTTTTTCCAAAAATTTAGTTTTGGGATACAAGAGTGTCGCATTTAAGCATTGCAAAAATATTTCGGAAAAAATTATTTTATTATATATTATATTAGTTGATGAGCATAAATATAATAAATGCTATAATCTTATTTCTATTATAGGTATTTATTGTATTTAATTTTTTTAAATATGCTTTTTTATTTTAACTTAACAACAATTTGTTTTCAAATTTAAATATTTAGCGGCCACATTACAAAATAGAATCATCTACCATGATGAACCTGGAAATAATTTAGTTAAATACCTGTTCAATTATTTTAAGATGTGCTAAAATACACTTACATACACGTTTTTTTGTAATTTTAAACACTATAAAGAACTTTGATTGAAAGAAATTAATACCACCTTATGACTTACACGATAAACAATTACAATTTTTGTCGTTTTTTGGATAAAAAAAACACTCAAGATGACAGACAGATGGCAAAACAGAAATTTTTAGTAAACAATTGCCTTAAATTATTTCCATCTTTCTCTAAAATACTTTTTAATAGCCTGCTGTCTCTCTTCAACAACCTTAAATATTTTTTATTTTAACAGAGAAAAATGGTTTTATTGCAGTACTTTTTTGAAGCTAAAAAAAAAGTGAAAACTTGAGAAAACTGAGTGTTTTATTCTAAAAATCGAAAGTTTGGAAAGAAGGCTATACAATGGGAACAAAATCTTGGCATAAAAATTTCTTAAACAAAAACGTTACCCCTTTAATTATGCTAAAATATCTTAAGCCAAATTTATTTATATTTAATATTTTGTTTATAACTGAAATTTTCTAAGAAATTCCCGAACTGCCCGATGTTTTTTTTTTAAATAGTTCCTACCTACTTAATTATTAATGCGAAAAAACGGTAATTATGCAGTATACGGTTTTCTGCCATTTTTGATTTTTTATGAAAAATTCTTTATGGTGGCACCTACTAGAGTCCCTAGGACCCCAAATCCGCCTGTGCCGGTTGTTTTTTTTTTAATTTTTTTTATGTTTTTTTTTTATTTTTTTTTCACTAAAACCACCCAATCCAACACAGTCCAACCCAACCCAACCCAAAACAATCAGAAAAACATTACAACCCCCCCCCCCCCCCGGGCACCCTTTTTTCTCTTAAAAAAAAATCGGGCGCAGGCGGATTTGGGGTCCTAGGGACCCTAGTATAGGTGCCCCCATAAAGAATTTTTCATAAAAAATCAAAAATGGCAGAAAACCGTATACTGCATAATTACCGAGAAAACATTTACTAACAGTTTTTTGTTACTATAAAACAAAAACATGCAAAATAAGGAACACTTACCTGTAAGCGTTAATAAATCACAAGAATAAAACTGTTTTTGTTTCAAAAATCACAAAATCAACAAGATAATCTTTTTTTTTCTAACACTAAAAAAGTACTGATAAGAACAAGAAGAATATTCTCTATGTCGTCATAAAAAGTTAAATTCAATGATATACGGTTCGATTTCCACCAAATCTAAACAATGGCAGTGATATTTCTATTTTCTACACTATCTAGCGCAGGAGGAATGTTAATGCTAAGTTAATAGCGCCACCTATACGAAGTCAAGTGAAACATTGGAGAGTTATTACAGATTGCAAAGGAAAATTGATTATGTCTTCTATGCTTACAGATTTCGCTGCAGCGAAATGCACTGGGTTGATGACAGTCGAGTTGTCCAAAAGCGACTATGCGCGCTCTGGGGAGTTATCCACGAACGAAATTTTTGCTAACATTTTAGCCCGTAAGGTTACCTATCTTCAGTATTTCCTCTATCTACGGTAATAGCTACGTAGACTGCTACAACTGATCAAACCTCTCGCTTTACATTTTTTCTTCCTTTTTTGAAGGTACTTCGTTACACTCAGATTTATCGGTCTATTTCAAACATCAAAATCTTGAGGACATTCTAAAAACTATACAGAAAATTCTTCGAAAATGATTTTTTTTTATTCATTTCTTTTTAGAAAATTTGACTAAAAATTAATTTCCTATAGGTTTTGAACGGCGTTAAGAAAACGTTTTGACGAAATTTGGTACAAAAATCCTCTATCGGCTCTCCATGAACTGATTAACTTTAGGGTAGGGTGGTAGGGGGTTAAAGGGGGGAAAAGGGAATAAAATATTTAAAAAAATATTAACTTTTTTTCCGATTTAAGTTTCCATGAACAATAGCAGAAACAAGTGTGTAGGGAATTGTGAATACTCTGAAAGAGCATATGAATGGCAATTCCGATACACTTATCGCGGAATTTCCCTGACTTTCCAGACCTTTTAGTAAGTTCCATGACCACTTTTTTTCCCTGACTTTCCATGACTGCTGTCACTTTTCCGCACTGAGTGCGCGAATGAATTACTTGCGAAAAAAATTTTTTCACGCGCTTAGATTTTTTATTATTGGCTTTTTTCTACTCACGTTGTCGTAAAAAAAATGTCAATTCTAACTCAGGCGTTAAGTTACTTTCCCGCCCTTGCCTGCTTGCCCAAACTCCGCTCCGCGTCGTTTAGATCAACGCATGTCGCGTGCGAAAAAAGTAACTTTTACTTAGGATATATTTATTTAAAGAACAAGTGCGAAAAGTGATACTTTTCCGAACGCACCGGCGTTTGCCCGACGAACAAAATTGGAATTGTGGCATTTTTCGCACGCTTGCTGACGCGACTATTTTCTACTTGCATGCATTTTTTTTTGCATGCAAAAGTTAAACTTTTTCGCACTCGTTCTACTACTGCACTGGAAATGAGTTTAGACGTTTTAAGGCCCCGTAAAGAAAATAAATTTATTTGTAAAATGTTATGGATGTCAGAATTTGGAAGATTGCTCTTAAATATGGGCGCGATTCTTCTAAAACCGTCAGAAAATCTCGCCCTTACAAAAAATCTGACGATTTTTAAACACAGGTTTACACTAACTGTTTTTTTGTCAGGACTTATTTGAAAATATTCCTTAAAATTTAGTTTCGTAATACTGTTCTAGTAAATAAAAAATATCAGGATGGTATGGGGGACTATTAAAATCGTGAAATTTTGACTTTTCTTAATTTTATCAAAAATGAGTTACTAAGGTTCCAAAACACCTTAATCGACCAAAAAAAAGTTTGTCTGTATACACGATAACTCAAGAACGCCTTAATCGATTTGAACGAAATTTGGTACAAAAATCCTCTATCGGCTGTCCATGAACTGATTAACTTTTGGGTAGGGTGGTGGGGGGTTAAAGGGAGGAAAAGGGGAATAAAATATTTAAAAAAATTATAACTTTGGAACAAAAGCAAGTAGCGATATACGATATAACAAACCTTTAAAACTTTTAACATACAAAATCATAGATATTTATTTATTTTATTTATTTATTTATTTATTTATTTATTTATTTATTTATTCATTCATTCATTCATTCATTCATTCATTCATTCATTCATTCATTCATTCATTCATTCATTCATTCATTCATTCATTCATTTATTTATTTATTTATTTATTTATTTATTTATTTATTTATTGATTTATTTATTACAAAATTTCTCAGTTTTAAAATTTACTCTAATTTCTTTTTTTTTCGCATTGACTTTCTAAAAAACATGTATTGGAAAAGAAAGAAATGGTCAAGCTTTTTTAAGTTAAATAAAGTATTTTTTGGGTAATTCTACGGTAACGGTCGTTACAGTAAAATTACGGTTTTATAACTTTCAATGCCAGCTACTCACAAGTTAAAAATATTTTCCACGAAGTAGTAACTAGTAATGAGAGTTGAATATTTCTATTAGTTTAACATGTGTGAACCTAAAGTTGTATATAACATTACGCCTACACAAATAGTGTAACGGTCGTTACGTCCTGTATGGCGTAGAATTATCCTTTTCTAAAAATTAAATTAATAAAAATGTATGTTACCTATTTAATACCTACCTAATTTCTGTTATTTTTTTTTTAAACTGAATAAATTTTTTTTTGATAATAATAAATTGAAAAAATTTTGGAAATGCTGGTTTTTTCATTCCTTGAACTTTAAAAATCAAATATCTTGGAAACAAAGTTTTAATTGATCTCTATTAATGGAAACTCCCAATTTTTTTATTTCCTACTACCTGATATAACCTATATTAAAAGGCTTGCGGAACGATCGTGTACACCCTAAATGTATTGTTTACCTTCACAATGTCATAAATCAACGACATTCTAAAATTCCAATCCAAGTGAATTTCACTGTTTTCCAAAACGTCTCTTAGGCTACCCCTCGGGCAATATTCCGTTAAAATCAAAATGGTGGGGCACTCTATGCAGGCACCCAGAAATCTCACTGTATTCTCGTGAGTGACGTCTCTAACCTAAAAAATAAATTGGTATCTATAAATAATAGGTGCAGCTTGTTTATACTTTGGTATTTCAACTTTTTGAAGTGGCTGTATGTACACTTGATTAAAAAAAAAACTCATAAATGCATTTTTTCCTGTCACAAAATTTACGACATCCTTAAAAATGCCACAGATATCAACATTTACAAAAGTTCAAATTATCACTCGAGTTATAGAAGACGGCTGGTCTATAAGAAGAGCGGCCACCCATTTTGGAGTTGATATTATGACGATAATGCGATGAAAAAAGCGGTGGATTGAAAATAATTCTAAGGATAGGAAAGATGGATCAGGACGACCAAAAGTAAGTTCTGAAGTGCAAGATGAGAGACTTATTGACCATCTCAGATAAAATCCTTTTTCAACGTCAGTTGAAGCAGCTAATGTAACATTATTTCCGGGTTCTTTAGCAACAGTAAATAGAAGAGTAACGAAATCAGAAGTCTCTTGTCGAGTTGCTGCAAAGAAGCCTTTTCTAACAGAAGAACTAAAACAGGCCAGAGTGATTTTTGCACTGAACAACGTTCTTCGTGATAATGACTTCTGGGAGAGGGTGGTTTTCACTGACGAAAAAATGTTTCAATCATCTTCAAGCAGCAGGAGAATTTTAGTTTATCGTCCACCAAATTCTAGATTTGAACCCGAATATATAAACCAAATTAAAAAGCTGGACATTTTTCTGTAAACATGTGGGGCTGGTTTAGTGCTAGAGGTTTGGGTTTTTTTGGAGAATCGAAGGAGGATTCAATAGTGAACGATATATTGAAATCCTTGAAAACGTTATGCTGCCATCTGTAAAATAATGACTTCGTTTATCAGCAGGACAACTGTCCAGTACACACGGCTAATGTTGTTCGCCAATGGTTTCAGAATAATAATAATAATATAGAAACACTTCCTTGGCCAGCCAACCGCCCTGACCTTAACCCAATGGAAAATATATGGGGTCGAATCGTTAAAATAATATACCAAAGGAATTGGAGACCACGAAATGCTGAAGAGTTAAGCGATGCTATTTATCGCGCATTGGATCAGCTCTCAGAAGACCATCAGTATGTCCACGTTTGCAGCTTGTAATAGAAAAAAAGGGTGATCCTATTAAATACTAAATTATTTATTTAGTTATTTTTTAAGTTAAAATAATTAGTATTAAGTTTACTATCGTTCTTGTCCTAATCCAAGTTTCCCATTCGTCCAATTGTTTTCAATCCAGCGCTGTTTCCATCGTATTATTGTTATTTTATCAACTCCAAAATGGGTTACCGCCCTCTTTATAGAACAGCCTTCGTCCGTTACTCGAGTGATAATTTGATATTGTTCAATAAAGACTTTACTAAAACATTATTTTTGCTGATTTTTTAGTATTATGCAAAATTTAATGTAAAAATAAGGTTGCCTTTAATTTAAGTAAAAAAATATTTTCAGTTTTAGAGACCTTTTTTAAACAATATGACAAATTGTCGTACTTTTGAAGTTTTTAGGCATTTTAGCTGGTAATCCATATATATTATACACTTTTAGAAAGGTCAATTTTGACTGCATGTATGCGTTTTTTTTGAAATCAAGTGTACACTTCAGGCTATAGTTTCTCCCCAGATTTAAAGTAAAAAAAGTACAACTGGCAACGCCTTGTTCTTTAATTTTTTAATCTTTTGCCAGAGTGCACAGGGAAAACTAAACATCAGAATTAGCTGAAATTTTGCAAGGGTAATCATTTTTAAATGCTTAACAAAAATATCTGAAGGATTTTTCAAAACTCTTATTTTTTTTCAAAATAAAAGCTCTGGTGATGTCATCTATCCCAAAAGCCTCAAAATAATTGCGGTTTAGAACAAACCCGATTTACAAACAAAAAAATAGAGGAATACTCACAATTTCCTCTGGATTACATCTTTTCTTTTTATATTTCCTGGCTTTAGCAAAAATAAAAACTAAGTTTCCTTTTTTCTAAAAGCCTGTGCACTCCGGAAAAGAAAACCGATCAATCAATCACATTTCATTGAATTTGGGAGGCACAGTTCAAGTGTTGGCCGATAGTTTGCAGACTTTATACGATTCCATGGTAAGTGCAGGTGTTTTGTCAACAAACTTTAGATCGGGGCGCAGTGGGACAGAAGAGTATTTTTACGTTTTCTAACAGAAAATCATTCGAGGTTATATTTATCTTTCAAAAATGTGTTTTCACAAACATTGTCGAGTCTATCAAAGAACCAAGAGAACTTTACTGGCTCGCTGGGATTACTAGGAATTGGCATAGAAACATTCGGCGCCCATAACCCCACATAATTTTGTTTTTATTTTGATTCAAACATTTTTTTTAAATTTAAATTATTGCGGCATAATAGTCTGGTTGTCAAACCACGATTTTTGCCTCAACTGGGAAATGAATGGTACAAGACATTTTTTTGCTGATTTTGTTAGCCAAGATGCTCTATTTTAAGAATCCGATTGATTCCACTCTGGCACCCTTGGACAATCCAAGATGGCGGCCATTTTCAAGTGAAAAAACTACAGAAAAATATATCTGAACAAGATATTGGTGTGGAATATCATTTCAGTTGGATTTGAGTCGTCTAAATCCAAATCCGGTATTATTTTTATTCTGAGAGGTACCTCAACGGAGGGGGGGGGTTGATTTTATGAAAAAAATCGACCTACTAACATAGGCATGTAATACATCAATTCGATGGTTTTTCGATCAGCTGAATACAAATCTGTAGTTAAAAAAAACATTGGTGGTAATTTGAAGGAGTGGGGGGGGGGTATTTATGCGGTAAGCCGTAAAACTGTTTATGTGGAGACTTAACGAACTTACTTTATTCAAGTTTTGTTGCAGATTTCGACAGCAGCATTTTTGGGCATGATCCCCCATTTTTAAATATTCAAGATGGCTGCCGTGACGGGCCGTGGTCAAAAAATCAAAAGGGAAGCATATATGAATGAGATACATCAATTATGGGGTTCTTGGGTCGGCTGAATCCAAATCTGTTGTTAAAAAAATATTTGGCTGTAACTTGGAGAAGTGGGGGGTAATTTATGGGGTAAACACGAAATGGAGACTTGGCGAAAATACTTATATATCTTGAATATTTCAAAATGGTGGATGATGGCCAAATGTCATTAATTATTTTTATAATGGGGTTGAGCAGAGCCGTCGAAATCTGTAAAAAAAACTTGAATAAAGTTTATTCATTAAGTCTCCACATAAACAGTTTTACTGTTTGCCGCATAAATACGCCCCCACCACTCCAGATTACACCCAAAAATTTTTTTAACCACATATTTGAATTTAGCAAACCCAAAAACCCAAAAAATTCATGTATTACATGTCTATGTTAGTAGGTCGATTTTTTTCATAAAATCTGTTGGGGTACCCCCCTGAACAAAAATAATACTGTATTTGGATTTAGGCGACTCAAAGTCGACTAAAATGATGTGCCAGTTACCTATATTATGTTCAGACATTTTTTTGCCTATTTTTTTCACTTAAAAATGGCCGCTATCTTGGATTTTTCAAAATGCCCAAGGGTGCCAGAGTGGCATCAATCGGATTCTTAAAATAGAGCATCTGGGCTAACCAAATCAGTAAAAAAATTTCTTGTACCATTCATTTCCACCTTTTTTTGATTTCCTTCAGACTATAATTATGTGCAAGGTGTAAATGGATTCACTAATTAAGTGCTATTGAAGTGCCCTACGAAAAAGCACTCCGCACCCCCCCCCCCTTTGAAAAAAACGGTATTAATGCTATCTTGGGCAGAACAAATGTGGGAAATGTGGGAAATGGCTTTAGTGAGACTTTTTTGTTTATCGACATTTAAGTGGTATATTAAGTTTCACGTAATTACCCAAAACCTGACCAATTGTGGAAAAACATGGCTGATGAAAAAAGAAAATGAGTGCGAATGTCTTTACTAATTGAGGGGCACCAGAAGCAGAGCGGCCTAACCCACAAATCGACAGAAATTAAGTTTTACATATATATTCATATACTTCAAGATGTACTCTATCAGAGCCAAAATGAATTGTTAGAGGATGCCACAAGAATTCCAGTTAATAGAGACATAAAGCTATTTGTAACTCATCGCGGTATACGTATCCGCATCTAGCGAGAACCAAGCACATTGATTGGTCAGAAACTTGTAGCACGTTCGAAAAGAGCAGATATATGCTAATTTAAGGTGTTTCTGAACGCAATAGGTGCTGAAATACGATACGTTTGCCGTAACGATACGTGATACCTAACGCATCTCAACACCTATCGCGTTCAAGAACACGTTAGATTAGCATATATCTGCTCTTTTCGAACGTGGTACAAGTTTCTGACCAATCAATGTGCTTGGTTCTCGCTAGATGCGGATACTTATACCGCGATGAGTTACAAATAGTTATATCTAATTTACAAAATAATAAAAAAAAGTTCTTATGGGTGGTATCATAGGCGATGAAAAAATTGCATGTTTAATTCATCAGTATAGATGGATAACAAAATGCGTTTTTTCTTCGTGTGGCCAAGAGGCCAAATGGTCAAGTGGCCGAATGACGAGCCGAGTGACTAAATAGCAAATTTTTCGATTTCAATGAGCAAAGCATCAATTTTAACTAACTTGACTCGAATCTGAATTCAAAATTTTTAACTATTTTAAAAGCCGTCAAGCATTGTCAGAATGACAGATACTAATTTCTTCATTTTACAATACTTTTACTGCAGAGTATCCGCTTTGTATTGATTCCCAATTTAAAACTCTCAAATAGCAAATTGGCTAAATGGCCAAGGGGCCAATTTGCTATTTCGTCATTAGGCCACTTGGCCATTTAACCATTCGGCACTGGGTCATTTAGTCATTAGTTATTCGGCCACTTGACCATTTGCCCTCTTGGCGATTTAACTATTTTGCTACTTCGCCATTTAGTAAATTTGCTATTTGACAGTTTTAAATTGGGAATCAGTACAAAGTGGACACTCTACGATAAAAGCATTGTAAAATGAAGAAAGTAGCATCTGTCAATCAGTCTGACATTGCTTGACGGTTTTTAGTTGAATAGTTGAAAATTTTGAATTCAGAGTCAAGTTAGTTAAAATTTGCTATTTAGTCATTCGGTTCGTCATTCGACCACTTGACCATTTGGCCTCTTGGCGACTTAACCATTCGGCCACTTTGGCCAGATTTCCGAATTTAAACTTGAAATTCCGACTTTACTCAGAATTCCGACGTTAAACTCGGAATTTTTACTTTAAACTCGGAATTCCAACCTTAAACTCGGATTTCTAACTCAAAATTCTGATTTTAAACTTGGAATTCTGGCCAAAGCCTATAAAAAGGTAAGAGGCCAAATGGTCAAGTGGCCAAATGGCCAAGTGTTCTGGCGAAGTGGTCAAATGGCCAAGTAGGCCATTTAGCCATACTTGGCCAATGGGCTATTTTCATACACGTTGAATTCACAGTTAAAGTTGTGATTTCACAGAAAAAGTTGTGAATTCACAATTAAAGTTGTGAATTCACAGTTAATGTTTGAATTTAATGAAAGCTCGTCAAAATACAAATCCGCATGTTCTACGTAGGTTAAAAATCTTATATCAAGCGTCCGTACGATTGCGGCGTTTTACGTCAGCCCTTAACCAGATACAGGGTGTTTCAAGGTTTAAATTAGGGCAAAGTTGCGCAATTTGATGCTTTGCTCAAAACTAAAAAAAAATTTACAAATTCCGGATAGTTCCGGAGAAAGGCGGAAAAAATCGAAATCTTCATTTTTAGTTTTTATGTTTCTGCGCCCTTATTCTTAAAGATGTCAAAATATGCTTAAAACTTTTTACAGGCACTTTTTTTTAAGATCTACCTAGTGAGAGATCTGTTTTTGAGACTTGACATTTCAGTGTTACAGGAGCACTGTCAAGTTAATTTTTTCTTATGGACACATCCTTTTTTCCTCTTGCCGTTGGGTTCATAAAGGATGACAGATAACATTTTGCAACCTTATTTTGACAAGTCACCTGATGTTTTGTGTTTATTGATCATCATCAGCCCCAATTTAATTTTAGCTTTTAACTTACTGAAGATATTTTGGCAGTTTTTATGAAAAACAAAATAACATCACTCAATAGTTTAAAAATACGTTTTTTTCTTTGTTTTTTAATCTTTGAATTGAGGCTGATGATGGTCAATAAACTCGAAACGTCATATACTTGTCAAAATGAGGTTGTAGAATATCTGTTATCCTTTATGAACCAAACGGCAGGAGAAAAAAAGCGTGTGTCCATAAGAAAAAATGAACTTGACAGTGCTCCTGTCACACTGAAATGTCAAATCTTGAAAATGGACCTCTCATTGGGTAGATCTTAAAAAAGTGCCTGTAGAAAGTTTTAAGCGTTTTTTGACAGCTTTAAGAATAAGGGCGAAGAAAAATAAAAACTAAAAATGAAGATTTCGGGTTTTTCCGCCTATCTCTGGAACTTTCCGGAATTTGTAAAGTTTTTTTTTAGTTTTGAGAAAAGTATCAAATTGCGCAACTTTGCCCTAATTTAAACAAATAGCGTTAGTCGTCGGGCTGAATACCAAAGAAACACTCAAGCGCGTTTTTCTGTTTGAGCGTTCTTTTATGTATAATTAAATAGGTAACTGCTTCAAACGCATTTAAACAAAAGCAATATATTTAACAACAACCGACCGTCGACGTAAAATCTGTACCAAATAGGCTATTTTGAACTATCGAATAGTGTTAAAGTTATCGGTGTCGGTGAAGTTATCGGGATGTAAATTGGCACGACCAAAAACTATCTATTATCTATGAAAAAAGTGTGTTTGTTTTGTTTGTCCGACATTTTAATTATGTAAATAATCCACCGCCAGGGTTAAAACATACACTTTTGTTTTTGATCGATCGGCAACTACTATTTTTGGAAAATATTCTGGGAACCTTAAATAGCAACCCCCTATTTTGACTTCATATTTGAATTCTCGCTGAAATTCTCTTTCCAATGGTACCCCATATCATAAGGTTTACTTTACTAATTTTCGAGATATTCGCTTTCAAAATGTCAAAAATTCAATTTTTAAAGGTCCATATCTTACAAACTAAACAAAATATCTCAATTGTGTTTATTGTTGATTTTAGGGATTTTTTACGAGGAAATAAAAAATGACAACAGATTGACAATCTGACCTTCTACTTCATATTTTTGGAATAATATCGTCAAAATCACTGAAAATCAATAAACTGTAAATAGAAATGTGCAAACGTCAAACTATTGTTATTTTTTATTTGCTCTTATAAAACCCCTTAAAATCGATAATAAACACAATAGAGATATTTTGTTTAGTTTCTAAGATATGGGCCTTTGAAAATTGAATTTTTGACATTTTGAAAGCCAATATTTCGAAAATTAGTAAAGCAAACTTTATGACATGGGGTACCACTGGAAAGAGAATTTCAGCGAGAATTCAAATATGAAGTCAAAATAGGGAGTTACTATTTAAGGTTTTTAGAATATTTTCCAAAAATAGCCCTCTAGAAAAGGGCTACATAGGAGATTTAACTTTTTACGGTAAATAGTAGTTGCCGATGTATCAAAAACAAAAATCTATGTTTTAAAGATTATATATTTTCTTTCTTAAAACCCATGTCTAGACCAACTGTGTTGGAGAAGGAGGGGGAAATTTGAGTTTACCTGTTTGATCTCCCAAAGCAACTTCTTATTGATATCGATTTTTTTCTTTACAATTTTCTTGATGGCCACTCTGTTACCCTTGTAAATGCCGACGGTCGTGTAGATTTTTGCGGTGGGATTCGACGTGTTCGAACTGATGGAGGTTCTCCCGTTCGTGCAGCTTCCTGTTAGTCCGTATGTCTGAAACCACATATTGGCGAATATCAAATCAATGTTGAGGTGAACTAAGAGCAAGAATGGGAAACGGGAATATGTGTACGCATGATCGTATCTTATAGTGGGTAGAATTTATTAGTGACAAACTGCCTAGCAAACACATATCAGTTACATTAACATAGTATTTACGTAAATCTAAAGACAAAAAATTTACATAAAAAAAGTTTTCATAAAATTTATTTAATATTTAGATAACATAGCTTATGTTTCTTAAATTACTTTATATTTACGTAATAAGAAAGGAACATTATGTACATGTACATTATATTTTATTTTGTTTATTTATAAGTATATAAATATTTTATACACAATATGACTTTAATTTTACATAAATTTTACATTGGAATAAGTAATATACGTGATTTCAAGTTTACCTTGATGTGACTTGTAAGAGATGTAAATATTATGTAAACAAATTTAACCTTATTTTACCTTTCAATTTACTTTCTAGTTACTAGTTAATCGATATCTGCCGTTTCCCAATTTTTTGTTTCCATGTATTATTTACGTTATTTTAATTACATCTTATTTACGTAAAAAGTACGGATCTTTGTGCATGGCATTATACAGTACATTACTTTCTATCTTACATTTTTCTATTATTTATCATGGAGCCTCTTATTTTTAGAACGATATTTATAAAATGTTTTTTTAATAAATTTCAGTAATTTTTTAAACTGTCACCCTGTAGAAAAATGAATATTAAACTAGATATGTAGATGTATAGATATGTAGATGTAGATGTTTTTGATTTAATATTAAGGGGTGAATAACATTTTATAATTTAATCTTTCCAAACTATTTGAAGAAAGAGAGTTTAGTGCCAATATGTAAAAGTGACTTGTTGAATTTTGAATTTAAGTAATAAGGAAAAAATTCCATTGTTATAAATATTGAAACCGTTATATTTAATAACTAGAACTAGTTTAAACTAAATAACCTCTGTTCCTGTTTGCATGTGCGTTATTTCACATTTCTCTGGGAGGGGGACATACCTAACTTCGAAAAAAAAATTTATCGAGAAAAAAAACACTTTCTTGATGCCAAAATAACTCAAATAAACATAAAAAACTAAGCAAATTTTTTGGTAAAACAAAAACAAAAAATACAAAAAAAGCCTTAGACCTAATTACTAAATTAAAATGATTTAGTGGGTAACGGCAATGCCTTCTTGCAGCAAATTCGTCAACTAGTTTAATTATCCAGATCAAACTCATTAACCATGTTTGATTGATTTTGCCCACCCTGGCCCTCCCCCCCCTCAATTGACACCCCTGTCTGTTGAAGTAAAACAATTCGTCCCCAGTCTGATCTGTCTGCTGTCTTATTTTCTCAGCTGTTTTGTACCAGTGCGTTTTTTAAGTCTTTTTTTTTTCGTTTTTAAGTTTTCCTTCTTGCCTCCTTGGCTCTGCGCTAATTTTCACCTCCAAAAACCTAGCGAGCCCCCCTCACAAAATGCAAATTTTAATCTTTTCAGAATTATGTGCTTTTTATGTGCTAATTTCATCCCCTTTTAAAAATTTTTGTACTCTTTTAGTTTTTGAAGAAATAAAAAAAAAAGCTTTATGTAAACCTAGCAAGCCCAACCTAAAATAAAGGTAAAAAATATCCGTTAAATATCTCAGAATTATGTGCTTTTTATGTGCTCCATGAAAATATAAAAAAAGATACAAATTTTTAACTTTTTTAGTTATTTTTCACTTTACTTTCACTTTACGTAAACCTAGCAGACTTAACCTTAAATAAAAGTTAATAATATCCCTTAAATATCTCAGAATTATGTACTTTTTATGTGCTCGATCGAAATAGAAAAAAAAATCTAAAGATTTTTTACTTTTCTAGGGATTAAAAAAAAAATGTTATGGGCTTGCTACGTTTATATAAAGCTAGCGTGCCCCTAACATGTTTTTAAAAAAATCACTAAACAAGTAAAAAATCTTTAGTTAGTTTTTCATGGAGCACATAAAAAGCACATAATTCTGAGATATTTAGAGAATATTTTTAACCTTTATTTAAGTTAGGGCCTGCTAGGTTTATATGAAGCTAGCGAGATCACAGCATTTTTTTTTAATAACTAAAAAACTTAATTTTTATCTTTTTTTTATTTGCATGGAGCACATAAAAACCACATAACCCTTATTTTTTTTTAACCCTTATTTAAGGTTGGGCTATTAATCTCTTAAATATCTCAGAATTATGTACTTTTTATGTGCTCGATTGAAATAGAAAAAAACTAAAGATTTTTGACTTTATATAAAGCTAGCGAGCCCATAACATGTTTTAAAAAAAAATACTAAAAATGTAAAAAATCTCTAGTATTTTGCTATTTTCCTGTAGCACATAAAAAGCACATATTTCTGAGATATTTAGCGAATATTTTTAAGCTTTCTAAGTGTGAACCTGCTAACAATTTTTTTTAAATACCTTAAAAATTTTTACCTTTTTTATATTTTTATCAAACACATAAAAAGCACATAATTCTGAGATATTTAACGGATATTTTTAACCCTTATTTATAATTTAAGGTTGGGCTTGCTAGGTTTATATAAAGCTAGCGAGCCCACATTGTTTTTAATTTTCTCAAAAACTCAAAGAGCACGAAAATATTTAAAAGTGGACGAAATTAGCACATAAATAGCACATAATTCTGAAATTATTAACATTTGGATTTGATTAGGTGGGCTCGCTAGGTTTATGGAGGTCTAATTCTTTGTGGATAAAGCATTTTAAAAACCGATTTTCAGCGAGTGACGTGTGCTTCGTCCAAGTTTTCATGCACGGAAAAACATTTTCGAAATGTTTTTACACCAATTGTAAAGGCTGTGTACTGGTCACAAAATTGTGTAACCAAATTACATTTTAATGTACACTTTATCACACAGTTGCGTATATTTTATACACAAATGTGTAATAAATATACACCGAGAAAATAAGGACAGGTAAAAGTCGTGGGCTAGACGTTTCGAGCTGAGAAAACTGATTTTTGGGGGCTATCAGGGGCAAACTTTTTTCTACAAACTATACCATAGGGGTAAACTAACAACTGTCAAAAACTCAGCTTCATCTGGAAAAATTACCCTAATTATTCTGACGGTCTTGGGCTATATATTATGGATAGAGACATGCAATTTTCACAGCGATTTTTCCCATCCCAAGGCAGTCGTATAAAACAAGCTTTATGCTCAAAATTGAACATTTTTCTTGCTGCAACTTACTTCAACTTCAGGCCACTTGACTTGCTTACAGGGCATGCAAATACATAATGCAATAAATAAAATAAAATGTAAACATTACGTCAAAACTTTGACTGTAAATTTAAGTCATCATCAGCAATGTTAATTTTACGTCAATAATATGACTTTATAAACGTAAATAGTGGGACCTTAATTTTACATAAAAAATATTACATACCTATTATATCAAGAATTATATGTAATATTTATGTAATCTAATTTACGTAAACGTTACATAAAATTATTTATTTTAAGAGAAAGTAATAACATTTACATAACTATTATGTCAAAATTTAGAAATTACGTTTACATTTAAAATTTTACATAACTATTATGCAAAACATTTTATGTAATATTTATATTATCTAAATTATCTCATCATCTAAAAAACGCTCTTTAAACATGATTTGAAATTTACATAAATTACATTAAAATTTTACATAATTGTTACATAACAGTTTTTATGTATTAATTATGTCATCTAAGTTATGTAGTCTCCCTCTAAAATTATTTACGTCTAATTAAAGTCCTAAATTTTACATAATTATTATATAATCATTGAAGCGTAGGTTTACAATTGAAATGTTACATAAGCAATATATAAAACATTTTACGTAGGATTTATATCATCTTAATTAGGTAAACGCTCTTTGACATGATTTACGTCATATTAAAATTTTGAAATTTACATTAAAATTTACGTCTAATTAAAGTCCTAAATTTTACATAATTATTATATAATCATTGAAGCGTAGGTTTACAATTGAAATGTTACATAAGCATTATATAACACATTTTACGTAGGATTTATATCATCTTAATTAGGTAAACGCTCTTTAACATGATTTACGTCATATTAAAATTTTGAAATTTACATAAATATTATGAAACAGTTTGCACCTTAACTTTACATTTACAATTTTACATATTTGTTACATAACATGTTTTATGTATTAATTATGTCATTCAAGTTATGTAAATACCCTGTAAAATGGTTTACGTCAAATTAAAATCCTAAATTTTACATAATAATTATGGTCAATTGAACCGCAAGTTTACATTTCTAATGTGACTCAAATTTTACCTTATTAATAAGTAATTGTGACTTCTATGTGACCTTAAATTTTACATAACAAGGTAAACCTGTTATGTAAAATATACGTAGTTTTTACCCAACTCTTACGTAACATTTATGTAATAATTTGCGCATTGCATTATGCAAAGTTTTCGCAACTTAGTGTGACTTAAATTTTACCTTATTGTGACCTTAAATTTACGTAACAAAGTAAATGTGTTATGTAATTTTTACGTAATATCTACATAACGCGATTTACGTCACATTAAAATTTACGGACCTGGACGGACCTTTTTAAATCACCGATGTTGGCCCGCCTCAAGCTGCATGCGTCGTACTTAGATAATTGACGCTTTGCGCATGTCATGCAGATTAATGTGACTTAAATTTTACCTTATTAATAACTTATTGTGACCTTAAATTTACATAACAAGGTCCTGTTATGTAAAATATACGTAGTTTTTACTTAACCCTCACGTCACACGGATGTAATATTTATGTAAAAGGTATGTCATTATTTTATTTACATCACATTTATGTAAGAATTAGGTGGGCTCTGCGTATGACATTATGCAGTGTTTTCGCACATTAATGCGACTCAAATTTTACCTTATTAATAAATAATTGTGATTTCTATGTGACCTTAAATTTACATAACAAGGTAAACCTGTTATGTAAAATATACGTAGTTTTTACCCAAATCTTACGTAACATGGATTTAATATTTATGTGAAAGGTATATCATTTTATTTACATCACATTTATGTAACAATTAGGTGGGCTTTGCGCACGGCATTATGCAGATTTTTCGCAGCTTAATGTGACTTTAACTTTACCTTATTGTAACCTCTGAATGACCTTAAATTTACGTAACAAGGTAAATCTGTTATGTAATTTTTACGTAATATCGACATAACGGTGTTTACTGGGTGTGTACCAAATCATCGGCATAAAATCGATGATATGTGTTTGTAGACATACATAAAACAAATAATTTCAAGCAAAAACTTTAAAAAATAAATTAGAAATAAATATATATTCGAAAAAATTACAATATGCGAAATTAACTCTTTGCAGCTATCTTTGTGTTAATATGTGTTAATATTAATTTAATTAAGAATTGTTGTTTATTTAGTTAAGCTTTAGTTAGTTAGGCTACACTAATTTATCTAGTTGTTTTATGCGGTAATTTAAATTTAATGAAAAACTTTTAACAATAAAGCAGTGTTTAAAAGTATATCGCATTTTAAATAAGATGTATTTTTTTCCATCTTGAAATCACCCTGCAGTAAGATCTTTGGTTTTTTGAAAAAAAAAATAAATGTACAGTTTTCACTAATAAAATCTGCCCCCTTTGAAAGACGTGTTAAAATGTCAATGTTTACCAAAATAACCAATATCTTGATATTATAGTTGCGTTGTTTTTCGCAACGTTGCGTTAGCGTTGGACACCGCGAATGTTGCTTTTTTAGTTCGTTGGAGATGTTCACAGGCTACTGAAAATTGTTTAAACAATTTTCAAGTGTATTCTTAAAATCATTTCTGAGACTGTGAGTGTGATGGAACTATTACTTTTATTTATTTTAATCCTTTTGTGTGTTAACTAGTGCGCAAATATTGTCAAATTTATCAGAATTCATTAAATTTTATGTAGATCACCCTTTATCATTACGGATGTCGATCTCAAAAAGACCATCTCTTAAGCCCTGTTCTTCCTATGCAACAACTTTTTCATGCATTGTGAACAACGGCCCTTAAGGGTTATTTCGAAAGTTCGAGCAGAAAACTTTTAACTTCTTAAGAGACGCCACATATTTTTCTTACACTGTTTTGGTGTGCATAGTAGTAACCTTTAATTTTTGGGGATGTACAAACAGACAACTCGATTTTTCAGAAATATATTAATAGCCATTGTGATATAATATTCGGTTAAACAGTCCTACACGAATACAAGTATTTTGCATAAAAATTTATACACAAAATCTGACTGATACAGTAATCCAGGAAATCTCGACTTCATCCTGCATCCTGTCCAATCACTATACTACTTTAACATTTTTACATTATTTGTTTGATTCTTAACTTCCACACGACAGTTCTTATACTTCACTTTTTACATTCTAACTATTTTCTTTGTGTTGCCTTGTACGGTTTTAAGATGAGTATTGGAACTCGTTTGGATTTCAACCGTGTTCTGTTTAAGCCAATTTTTGCTTTTCTAGCAAAATGTGACGTAAGCGCCGAATTCCCAGAAAAAAACGGGCTTACGTGCTGGAAGTCTATTCCTGAACAGGGAGCGGTATAAATCGCTTTAGAGAATGATCATATATCGTACGACTTTCAAGAATACACGTCCTATCAACACGGTTTTACAGTGATCTCGCGGTCATGTGATGAAAAATTCTTGTTAAGTGACGCGACGTAGGTATGGTTTTTCTTAGCTCTGCAAATTGAATTTAGTTTTTAACAATTTTTTAACGGAACAACACCTCGGTAGTGCGCGCTATGCCTATAGATATAGAACACAGTGGGTGTTTGAACTTAGAGACTTTTTTGTGATGTTGGTTTTTTGAACTTAAATGTTGTTTTTTATTTTGGGAAGAAATATTTCTTTAGAATAAATTTCCCGTTTTTTACAAAAGAAAATATTGAAGAAAAAAATTTATTAAAATTTTTATGAAAATTATTTTGGAAAACTTTAATTAAACTTTTATAAAAATTATGGAAAACTTATGAAACAAAGAAAAAAATATTTTGAATATTTAAATTTTCAAAATCATTAACTAAAATTTGTATAACAATCGTTGAGGTTGGCTGCTAAAAAGAAAATATTTTTTCAAAAAATATCGAAAGAAAACAAAAATATTTTCAAATTTATCATACCTAGTTTTTTTTTCAACTTATTTTTTATTTATTTTACTACTTCTGAAACAAAAAAACCATTTAATATATAAATTTATAATCACTTTTGTGGAAAGAAAATATTTTGCCAGTTATTAAAACAAAATAATTTTTAAATTTGTTTATAACTTTGGGATTTTAAGAAAAATTTCTGTTTTAAGTCTTTGTTTCTTTTTAACGACTTTTTTTTTAAACAAAAAGTACTAAGTTTTTTTTTAAATTAAATAATTTGCCTTGAAATTTTCGACCTTTCACAGCATTAAATTTTATAACAACAGGTTAAAAGGATACACAATCTGCTTGTGTCTTTTTTTTATTCTGTGAACTAAATTTGATGCATAGAAAAGTTGCATATTGTGTTCCTAGCTTTACATACCTCTGACAATTTTTGCAAAACCAACTTTGACCCAAATGTTCTCCCCTGCTCCAAAATGACTTCTTCGGGCCGAATTCTCCAGGACATGTTATTTAAATCTGCTGCTATTTTCATGTGTCTAGAATTTAAATAATGTTTTATTACAGGGTTCCTGAGCAAATCCTTAGGGGGCCAAGCAGCCGTGTATAAGACGCAGACAAACGGAAAAGCACATTAGGCAGAAAAGGATGGGAATGGGGCGATGTTGTAACTACATCTTACACGTAGTAAATCCATTCCAGGTTGTTGTTTTCTAATGTTTTCCATTTTCATACCTTTAGGACTGGAATAAAAATTGTTTTTGCTCGACTTTAATACCAAACTAATGAAAGATATCGTAAAAAAAATATTTTTCGGCTTTTCATTTTGTAACCATTGTCCTTACGCACTGTTTACAGGCTGGGGACTGAGATATATGCAAATTCCTAACCTAAAGCGTTCATACACGTCCGGAGAAATCGACTGAGATATTTTCGTAGAAACTTTATCAAGCAAATAGGACGGGTTGACGCCTTCGAACGTCCAACCCGGGTTTTGCACTTTGATTCGAAATCAAAAAGGAGGAACAGTCAGATGTGGGGCCGTGCACAAATTACGTAACGGTGATTTTACCAATTTTTGACCCCCTCCCTATGTAATGTTTTGTAACGGTTTGGCACGCCACTCCCCTAATATTACGTAACGATTTCAAGACCACTACCCCCCCCCAAAAAAAAAAAACTTCACTTATTTTCATTCCAAATTTTCTTAGTTTCACACAAATGCAAACGCTGTCGAAAACCCCCCTCCCCCCTACGTAACGTTTTGTAACACCCCTCCCCCCTATGACCATTACGTAATTTGTGCACGGCCCCTGTAGTTCCAGTGGAGGAGGACGAGAAAATTGATATTTTTTTCTTAAAAATTATACTCTTTAGACCTATTTCTTTGCGTTCCCGAAATTACGTAATTTTTGAAAAAAAATTGTAAGCGGCGCCATTTTTATTTCGTGCTTTGTTTTTCTAACATTTTTGCGTTCGGCTAATTTAATTGAAAAAATTTTGCCTGCGGCGCCCTTTATCTTCTCACTCGAAACCAAGATCCCCCGGTTTAGGAAAACTGATCCGTCTCTGTTTCTAAATTTTTTCGAATAAAAGTAGAGTATGACCATGGGGGAAATTATTGTTTTCTACGGTATGACGAAAATTTCGAGAAAGTTGAAGAAAAAAATAAAAAAAGTGGCAGAGCTCAAGTTTTTCGTAAAAAAAAAACGTTTTTTGTAAAGAAACAGAGCAAAATAAATCTTTTCACCCCTTTTTGGGTGTTACAAATATTGGCAGCTCCTTATTTTTTGCTACCCTCCCGCTAGTTTTGAAGAATTAGTTCGCTAGATGTTTCGAGATTATGTCATAAAACACCTCGAAAATATCAAATGTAGTGTAGGGCCAGCTTTATTTAAAATCAATAATATCGCAAGCAAAAAGCTCTGCAGGAAAAACAGCGCCGTTTATTGATTTCTTTGGCTGCTAGTGCTAGCTGCATGGTTTGGCCGTTTCCGGATAGATGTCACTAGTAGAACAGAATGGAAAGAAATTTAATGAAAAGCAAAGATATTTCTTTCTAATGTTAACAACCTCACGAGTTTATCGCTCAGTATCGTAAATAATGGACCCTGCCGCCTCCTTTAAGCAAGAAAAAGCTGTGGTTTGGACCTGAAAACATCTAGTTTTTCCTTGATCATCTTATGGTGTGGCCGCCATCTAGCGGAATTTGCAGACATCTTGTCAACGGTTATTATTGCAACTATGATTTATGCTCACAATGAAAGAGTGGCGACAATTTTTTCTCATGAAAGCAGTCCGGAGATAATAACTAACTGGCACCATTGCTAGAATTGCGCAGAACTTTCTATGCCATTTCTGTTTGATTTATTGAAATCCTATCCCTAAGGAAAATCTTAGGAACCCTGTATAAGTGTTTAGATCTAAAGCGAAAGTAGCGTAAAAATAGCTAGGGAATTCGAAATTAAAACTTCAATTAAAAAAATATTTAAACTATCGGTGTTCCAAAAAAAACCGGACTTTTGGATTGCCTACAACTTCCATATTAATTATAAAAAATTTAACGCTTAAAGTTTATTTAAAAAAGGAAGCTTTAAAATTTATGCTCTTAATGTCTAAACTGACATTTCTTTAAAATTCAAGATAGCGGACAGATTTTAAAAAAATGGGTATTTTGACCACCCCTGCAAAAAAAATTTGTGTGCCACTGTAACAAAATTATGATGTGCTCTTAATAGCCCTATCCTTTAAAATATACGCGTTTTGATTTTTTAAATCGGTTATGAAATAAGAAAGTTCTGCAGTGTTACGTTTAATGCTGTTTGTGTGGTAAAAGACTGTTTCACTAAAAGTTATCATCTTTTCGACGGTATATGGTTTGGTCAAAAATAATAAGAATTTAAAGATTTTAAGCTTTCTTAAAAGCTAAAAGTTAAAATTTTGTGTACTGTATTTCAAAACTGCCATTTCTTTAAAATTCAAGATGGCGGACAAATCTGAAAAGTGCTTTTTTTACCTTCCTGAAAAAAAATTGGGCATCACTGTAACAAAATTAAGTTGATGGCTAAATAGCCTTATTCTTTTAACGTATAAACGTTAAGTTTATTTAAATCGGTTAAGAAATAAGAAAGTTATCTTTTTAAGCTGACAAACTAAAAGTCCAAATTTTATGCGGCTAATGTCAAAACTGGCATTTCTTTAAAATTTAAGATAGCGAATCGATTTGAAGAGTGGGTATTTTTTATTTTTCCTGGAAAATGAACGTGTGCGCCACTGCCTTATTTTTTTAACGTAACAAATTAAAGTCGGCTAAAAAGTCCAAAAATCTGAAGTTTTACTTGTAACAATTACATACCTATTAATTTAAGTCATTAGGTGTTGCAAAGTAGAATTATAACTTAGTAGGTCATAAAAAAAATAACAAAAAACTTCAATAACTGTCTGTGCCCGTCAGAATGCGCATCTCTATTTTATATTATTAAATCAAACTGGTGTTCCAGGGAGAACATAAGCACTTTTCAAAAAATCTGTTTGAAAGTGGATTTACAGTGTCTCAAATACTAAGACGTTTTCCGAAATATCATTTTAAAAGAAGCACCCTGTAAGATTTCCGTAAAAAATGTTATTACACTGGCGCGCACATTCTTTGCTATAAAAAATACCCATTTTTGAAATCTGTCCGCCATCTTGAATTTTAAAGAAATGTCAATTTTGACATTAGTCGCATAAAATTTCTACTTTTAGCTATTCATAAAGCTTAAAATCTTTAGATTCTGATCATTTTTAACCAAACTGTACACCGTAGAATAAAAATATGAATTACAATAAGACAACTGCATAACTTTCTTATTTCTTAGCCGATTTTAATAATCGTAATTTTGTTACAGTGGCGCAAACTTTTTTTTTCAGGAGGGATTTTTTTTTCAAATCTGTCCGCCATCTTGAATGTCAGTTTTTATACTAGGCGTGTAGAAATTTTAATCAAATTCTATAACGTCGAATAAAAAGATTACTTATAGTACTACCACATAAACACCATCAAATTTAACACGGCAGAAATTTCTTATTTCTTAACCGATTTAAAAAAACAAAACGGTTATACACCTTTAAATGATAAGGCTATTTACAGTGTATCTTAAATTTATTACGCACACAATTTTTTTTACAGGGGGGGTCAAAAATACCCATTTTTTTAAATTTGTTCGCCATCTTGAATTTTTAAGAAATGTCAGTTTTGACATTAGGCGTATAAATTTTGAAGTTTGCTTTTTCAAATAAACTTTAAATTTTAAAATTCTAAAAATTATTGTGGAAGTTGTAGGCAATCCAAAAAGTCCGGTTTTTTTTTGGAATACCCTATATAATCTAGTTTACGCATGTATCCCTGAAAACTATTAAATTATTTTTTTTAACCTTTTAAAAAATAAAAAATAAAAAATAAAAAATAAAAAAATATTTTAATAAACCGATGAAATAAAAAAAAATCCTATTGTGGTTAAAACAGTCTGTTCGCCATCTTTAATTTTTAAGAAATGTCAGTTTTGACATTAGGCGCATAAATTTTGAAGTTTCCTTTTTCAAATAAACTTTAAATTTTAAAATTCTAAAAATTATTGTGGAAGTTGTAGGCAATCCAAAAAGTCCGGTTTTTTTTTGGAACACCCTATATAATCTAGTTTACGCATGTATCCCTGAAAACTATTAAATTATTTTTTTTAACCTTTTAAAAAATAAAAAATAGAAAAATATTTTAATGAACCGATGAAATAAAAAAAAATCCTATTGTGGTTAAAACAGGCTTTAACAAGAAATAATGCTAAATACGGTTTTGCCCCCCACCCCAGGGGCAAAACAGGGTATTGAGATAAAAGTTTGATTGAAGTGTTTTTATGCAACAGTCGCAGTGGACCTATCATAGATTAAGGAACTATAGATCCGTCACTTCACCCTTCCCGCCAATAATTATTTTTCGCGAAAAGTGTGGTTATGTTTCCGCGTGCAAAGGAACTGTCAACATAATAATATTTAGGTTGGCAATATTCTTTCTAGAAATCTGCAGCTCCTCCTCTTACCCCTTCTAGGATTGTCCGTCAGAGGGCACATTATGACAAAAGTGACAGAATGTCGGTTATGACTCATAACTTATGAGTTCCATTTTGAAAACTGAGGTTTGCCAAGGTTTTTAAAAAGTGATATTGTGATTATTCCTGTTCAAAAAATTGTGATTTTATCCGTCGATTACAATGGCCGAGAAACAAAGAGTTAGAGTGTGTTGTATTCAAAGCTTCGGAGACCGTGCCATGATCCCAACAAAAAAACGGGGAGACATCGTTTCCCCAAAGGCAATCCTGTAATTTTTCAGAAGTATAGTGAAGCCGTTAAACGCGAATAAACTAAGTGCTGATGAAATATATAACAGATTTTACGTGTGTGATAAATATTTTGCTCCAGAGGACATTTTGCAGACTGGAGGCAGAGGTCTTAGAGAGTGATGTCCCACACTTGCATTTGGACCCCATTTAACTATTTATACCTATGTGTTAAAACACCCTTTCCTTATTTCATCAAGTTTAGTATGGCTAATTTTTGTGGATATCAATAATAAGTTAGAAAACGTGACACTTGTGTATTTCAAACCAGGGGTATTAATATTATTTACACCAAGACTTTTTCTAATGTGTGGGTTTACCATAAATTGCCCCACATATACAGTAAAATTTTTTTGGGATTAAAATTATTTTTTTCTGTTTCACAAATTTAGTTTGGAATACAAAAGAGTGGCATTTATTGTTTTTTATGTACTAAAAACAAGATATAAACATTTTAAAGAAAATTATTTAATATTTAAAAAAGCACAGACAAGATCATATTGTAATATTTTCTTTATTGTGAAAAATATAAACTAACATGTTTCGAAATATGCCATAATCTTTTATAATAAAACAACTAGAGGTTTTGTACTACAAGTGCATTATTATGGGTAATTTGTATTTATTTCTTAAAAATATGCTTTTTTATTTTAATTTAACATAAGTAACGATTTTGTTTTGTGCCTAGTAAAAAAACATATTTTTAAAAACTAAACACAAATTGCTTGCAAAGAAAGAACCCTACACAAATTACATTCGAAATGGCTATTGGCTAAATGCCATAATTTTTTTATATGTTGTAGTACTCAATAAACAAAGCACAAAAATAAAAAACCGAGATACGGAGCAGCTTTTTGAGATATGGAGCTTTAAAGTTGACGTGTTTTAAGGCTATATCTTTGGACATGTTCTAATTTTTTTTTTCACAACTTTGTTGATTACCGCCAAAATAAAATAATTCGTTTCTGTATTTGTCCTGAATGAAACACCCTTTCCATCCTAGTAAAAATGTTCTTATATGGGTCCTTTGGTACACCAACCAACCGGCGGTAATCAACAAAGTTGTGAAAAAAAAACTTGCACCATGTCCAAAAATATAGCCTAAAAACACGTCAACGTAATCCTGCTCCCTATCTCGTTTTTTTTTATTTTTGTGCTTTGTTGATCGAGTACTACAAAATATGAAAAAATTATGACATTTAGCCGACAGCCATTTTCAATGTAATTTGTGCAGGGTCCTTAAAATAAAAGCAAAAATTTAAGCGAGCACCATCTAGTGGTCATATTACAAACTAACAAAAAATCGATAGTACGGTTATCGCGAATTTAACCGTGAGTCATCTAGTGGTCGCATTACAAATTAAAAAAGAAAAATCAATATAAAAGTATGGTTATTGGTCGCGTGCATATCTGGGCAGACTCGCCAAACTCCAAATAGTTCCGAACCGTTTAACACGTAACTGTCGTATCTATTGTAGCTCCTTAACCTATGGGACCTATTTACATCTTCATTCAGCCAACCAGTACCTGCAACCACAGACTACCGGTTGGTAGGTGGTCCGTGCTACAACCTTGTGCACAGTTTGCGCACAAAATAGACATAGACAAAATGACATATTTCAGCAGTTGCACACGTTTCCCAATTGGTGCTCAAAACTGTATGGGTATGCATCATTTACCTTGTTTATACGACCGGCCGATATAAAAAATACGCATTGAGACACTTTAAACCTAAAAATTAAAACCGCTTTCGGCTCAGATGCCTTGAGTGCTGCGAACCAAAAGCTGGTACCCGATTATGCCCCACCGGGTTTTGCTCTGGGTGTATTTCTAAAACAAATTGGCTCATACATTTTCATTTAAAAACCATAATGAAAAATATTTTTCACAGTAATGCGATCCCTTGGAGGGGGGGGGGAGCGTCCCCCAATGTTGCTTTGATTTGCTTTCAGGTACTTTCAGTTGTTTGCAGTTGTGAAATATGAAGACTCAGTTGGGAAATTTAAGTTAGGTACTGTATATTATAAGAATCGCTTTTAATAGTAGTTGTGAAAATGGTATTTATCCCCCCCCCCCATCAAATTTCTTCGGATCGCCGATGTGCACTAAAGAAAGAGTTTCATACTTATAGATAAAAAACTTAGTGGATTTTAATCCGCACCTGTGTAAACCGCATTTTATTAATAGTCACAAATCGGGTAAAAAGGGGGTTCGTGTGCAAATCGTGCTAACTTTATGCCGATAAGCTTACTTTGTAAAGGGTAGCTCATAGATTACGTTTTGAGTTGTCATTCTGGTAAATGCATTTTTTTCAAGTTATTGCCCCACCACTTTTTTTGCATGATACTTTTAAAAACGCTGTAACTTTCTTTAAAATTAACATAGAAACGATTCAGTGGAAATACACGATAAAATTGTTTTATATAAAAAAATTCAAAATTTTGCTTTGTGTGTCACAAAAAATAGGAAACTTAATTTTTAGTTTTTTTTTAAAGCAGTTTGAATAAAACTTGCAGAGTAAACATTTTTTTTTTTTAATTTGATTTGTAGAAGTTATATATGCACTAGTATATTACATTTATTTCAATGGAAAAACAAATTGGTTGCCACTAGAAAGACTATGAGCGAACTGGTTTTACAAGCTTTTATTTAACTTCACCTCTATGTCCGATTGAATTGGTATGCGATTATAGTTTCAATGACAATACAACAATATGGTATTATAAGACAGCCCCCTCCCCTCTTACGAAGAGAGTGGAGGGGGGAAAACGCCCAAGTTTGTCCGATTTCAACCAAAACTGATATACGGCGGATTTTGGGTATAATGAATACGAATTTTGGATCATATTTTGAAAATTCAATATGGCGGATTCAAGATAGACGATTTTTGGTCATGTTTTGCTAACCAATTATAACTGATAGATACATATATAGATTTCAGCTCCGAGGGTTATTTAAAATTGGAGACGCCGCTGTAAATAATGGAATATAGTACCTGAACCTGTACAGAGAGCCTGTTTGTGTTTGGAAAGTTTAAATTTGTATTTAATTTTCCTTTTTTATTAATTTCTTATAAAGAAATATTGTTGGGAAAACTTTATTTTAACATAATTAAATATTTTTTTTAAATGCCGTTCCGCCATATTGAAATCTTCATATTTGTTAAAAAAATACATATTCTGGGATGGCTATAAAACCTGATCTGGGCCGGTTTTACGAATTTGGATTACTTTCCAAATGCTTTTCCCATTTTTTGATATTATGATGAAGCCAATAAACCCCCATTTCTTATTTCTTTCTCGTTATTTTCACACAGTAAACCAATATTAGGCCAAAAAAATATTTATTTTTTGTTATTTTATATTTTTGCGTAAGAATTATAACTTTTTTATTTTTTTATCATAAAAATATTACAAACTAAGTATCTCAAACTTTGTTTTATCAAAATTGAATAAAAAATAATAAAGATATAAGTACTTAAAAAATACACCTTTCCGCCGTTTTCAAATCGGCCTATTTGTTTAAAAACGCATATTTTAGAATAACATAACTGAAAAACTAATTAACCGAATGGAATCATTGAAACCAATTTGAACTCAGAATTAAAAAGGCTATCTTTTTTATTACAACTTTTTTATTTTTTTTTCATAAAATATATTACAAACGAGTTATTCCAAAATTTTTTCGGTCAAAATCGGATAAAAAGTAAAAAAAGTTACAATTTTTAAAAATATACGGTTTCCGCCATTTTGAATCTGCCATATTTTTTTAAAAACGAATTTACCAGAATGACAACAAGTTAAAACGTGATCTATGGGCTACCCTTAACAAAGTTAGCTTATCGGCACAAAGTTAGCACGACTTGCACACGAAAGTCGTGCGATTTCGGTAAGCTTTCCTTTTGGTATACCATTTGGTTAACCAATTGGTACCTATGACGTGATAGTAATGACCTAATATACCACTTTCTTCCGAATTTGAAGAAAAGAAAGTTGCTGTGACTATAGCTCTTATTTGTGAAATTTTAAATGCAGACGTTTTAAAGAGGATTTTGTTTTTATTACAAAATTATTTAAATAGCACCTACAGTCTATGTAATGCAATTTCTTTGCCAGCATTCTCTAACTCAGCGTTTTCGGTAAAAGTAAACGATATTCCATTTAGAAAAAAAGTTACCCCGTATCGGTCGTTTAAATCAATTACAACTGAAACAAGAAAAATTTCAAATCCAACTTGCAACCCAGCAAACACGGTTCCCTCGGGCCATCGTCGGTCCGATGTCAATTGCTGAATTTGTCGTCATCGGCAGGACGTCGATTTACGACATCGGCCCAATGTATGTTTTCCGACGCAGCGTTAGACTGTAGAACGCCGTCGGACCGATGGTAAATTTTACTTTTTGCTGACATCGGCATACCGTCGCCGTACGATTAAGGTCCGATATGGTTTAACCACATGGTACCAACCATCCGCCCATAGCTGCTTAATTTGGTCGGTCTAACGTAGGCAAGCTGGTCTCGGCCGACATCGGTAAACTATTCAAGCCCAACATTGGTTTCCTAAAGCGGTCCAATGTCGGCGATTGACGGAGGTCCGTCGGTGGTAGCTTGAAGCGGCCCGACATTGGCAAACTACAAAGATTCGATAATGCGGGTGCTTAACCAGTCGGACTGGTTTAAGTGGCAGAAGAGGTGATTATTGTAAAGAAGTACCACCATTTGTCAAGTCCGCATTCTAGGTTTGAAATATCTTTGCTCATTATATATATAATATTATCTTCCACTGTACAGTTTAAAAATTTTAAGGTGACGTAATTGGACCATCGTCGGTTGCCGATTCTCGACCAATCAAACAAAGTTCCAATCGGACCATCTTCGGCCCTAAAGCAGATAAAGTGGTCGTCGATATAAAGTCGACTATAGTAAATCGAGCCATCGTCAGTTGCCGATTCTCGACCGATAAAAGAAAGTTCCAATCGGACCATCATCGGCCCTAAAGCAGATAAGTTTTGCGTCGGCATAATGTCGACTATAGTAAATAGGGCCATCGTCAGTTGCCGATTCTCGTCCGATTAAACAAAGTTCCAATTGGACCGTCGTCGGCCCTAGAGCAGATAAAGTAGGCGTCGGCATAAAGTCGACTATAGTAAATCGGGCCATCGTCAATTGCCGATTCTTGATCGAATAAAGAAAGTTACTATCGAACCATCATCGGCCCTAAAGCAGATAAGGTTTGCGTTGGCATAATGTCGACTATAGTAAATTGGGCCATCGTCAGTTTTCGATTCTCGTCCGATTAAATAAAGTTCCAATCGGGCCGTCGTCGGCCCTAAAGCAGATAAAGTAGGCGTCGGCATAAAGTCGACTATATTCAATCGGGCCATCGTTAGTTGCCGATTCGCGACCGATTAAAGAAAGTTCCAATCGAACCATCATCGGCCCTAAAGCAGATAAGGTTTGCATTGGCATAAAGTCGACTATACTAAATCGGGTCATCGTTAGTTGCCGATTATCGACTGATTAAACAAAGTTCCAATCGGACCATCGTCGGTCCTAAAGTGGTGTCGGCATAAAGTCGACTGTAGTAATGTGGACCTCCGTCAGTTGCCGATTATTGACCGAAAACTGAAAATCGCAATCTGACCAACATCGGGCCAGAGTGTAGGCGCCGATGCCGACACACTGCCGACGTTGTCGACATTGGCCCGATTCAATGTCGACGATTTGTGTTTGCTGGGAAACCACAGAACCGTGCGTTCCACGGTATGCAATTTGACATACCAAAAAGGATACCAGTAACACGGTGACCTTATTATTTTTGTATCCGAAATCGGTTGGTAGGCACTTGACAGATCAAAACAGGGTACCAAACCATGTATCAATGCTCGCCGAAATCGCCTTAAGTAATTAATAGGGACTTACAGGAAGAATAAGCGGTCGGGTACTACAGTGAGAAGGGGTATACTTACTTATAAGTAATACAAATAAGAGTGGAAGAGACAGCCACAAATAGTCCAAAGGCCAAAGATCCGTAAATTATGATCATATACACCTCTGGAACAGCAGCATGAAATTTGATAAAATAGAAGTTTAAGCGTCTGTATAGTTCTATTATTATTATTATTATGAAGCATTTATTTTTAAATATATGTACACTTGATTTCAAAAAAAAAACGCATACATGCAGTCACAAAATTAACCCTTCTAAAAGTGTATAATATATACGGACTACCAGCTAAAATGCATAAAAACTTCAAAAGTACGACAATTTGTCATATTTTTTAAAAAAGGTCTCTAAAACTGAAAATATTTTTTACTTAAATTAAAGGCAACCTTATTTTTATATTATATTTTGCATAATACTAAAAAATCAGCAAAAATAATGTTTTAGTAAAGTCTTTATTGGACAATATCAAATTATCACTCGAGTAATGGACGAAGGCTGTTCTATAAAGAGGGCGGTAACCCATTTTGGAGTTGATAAAATAACAATAATACGATTGAAAGAGCGCTGGATTGAAAACAATTCGACGAATAGGAAACTTGGATTAGGACAAAAACGATGTAAATTTAATACTAATTATTTTAACTTAAAAAAGAACTAAAATAAATAATTTAGTATTTAATAGGATCACCATTTTTCTCTAATACAAGCTGCAAACGTCTGGGCATTGAAAAGGTTCAATTTTGAAAATACTGATGGTCTTCTGAGAGCTGATATAATGCGCGATAAATAGCATCGCGTTGTGGTCTCGAATTCCTTTGGTATATTATTTTAACGATTCGACCCCATATATTTTCCATTGGTTTAAGGTCAGGGCTGTTGGGTGGCCAAGGAAGTGTTGCTATATTATTATTCTGAAACCATTGGCGAACAACATTAGCTGTGTGTACTGGACAGTTGTCCTGGTGATAAACGAAGTCAATATTTTCATGTTAAGCCTGTACAGATGGCAGCATAACGTTTTCAAGGATTTCAATATATCGTTCACTATTGAATCTTCCTTCGATTCTCCAAAAAAAACCCAAACCTCTAGCACTAAACCAACTCCACATGTTTACAGAAAAATGTCCAGCTTTTTTAATTTGGTTTGTATATTCTAGAATTTGGTGGACGATAAACTAAAAATCTCCTGCTGCTTAAAAATGATTGAAAAATTTTTTTGTCAGTGATAACCACCCTCTCCCAGAAGTCATTATCACGAAGAACGTTGTTCAGTGCAAAAATCACTCTGGCCTGTTTTTGTTCTTCTGTTAGAAAAGGCTTCTTTGCAGCAACTCGATAAGAGACTTCTGATTTCGTTACTTTTTTATTTACTGTTGCTAAAGAACCCGGAAATAATGTTACATTAGCTGCTTCAACCAACGTTGAAAAAGGATTTTGTCTGAGATGATCAATAAGTCTCTTATCTTGCACGTCAGAACTTACTTTTGGTCTCCCTGATCCATCTTTCCTATCCGTAGAAATATTTTCAATCCAGCGCTTTTTCCATCGCATTATCGTCATTTTATCAACTCCAAAATGGGTGGCCGCTCGTCTTATAGACCAGCCGTCTTCTATAAAGGCTGGTTCATGGTTAAATTCCTTTTCCTTTACTGTAACTTTTGCTGTAACTTTACCCTTTTCTTTTTCCGTAAGTAAAAAGCTGGTTCATGCTAAAATTCCTTTTCCTTAACTTTAGTCACTAAGGTTGACACTAATGACAGGTGCACTCGCGATTTTGGCTTTTGTATATCAAAATTTGGGGTTCTTTTTGTCCTACAAATGTGTAAACTCTTTCACCATGATCAATATCCATTTCTGTAATAACTACTGCTTTAAATAATTAAATAAAAACAATCGATTTTGAGGTTAAAGAAAACATCAACAAATATTTTGCCGCCCGCACTTGCGCAACGCGATTTTTCTCCTTCTTTTTCGGTAAAAGTTAAATATTAACCAACCAACAACAATAGCATGAACACCCTAATCTGAATACCTGAGATTTAATAATTGCTAAAGGAAAAAGTTACAGCAAAAGTTACAGAAAAGGAAAAGGAATTTAACCGTGAACCAGCCTTAACTCGAGTGATAATTTGAACTTTTGTAAATGTTGATATCTGTGGCATTTTTAAGGATGTCACACTGAATTTTAAGCTGTCAGGCATACTAAGCTGGTGGTGCCCTATAATAGTATACACTAATGGAAAGCTAAATTTTGTGGCATAGGAAAAAATGCATGTATGAAGTTTTTTTTTTTAAATCAAGTGTACATATACTATAGTAGTTCCAATAAATATAAATTTAGTCTACAACAGTAATTTCGGGCGTGGACACTGTAGGGGCTAAAGTATCTACCATAATAGTAAATAACTACAAAGTAAAAAAAAGAAAAAGGTAATCACAAAAATAATTTATTTTTTTAATGCTTAGGTCTAACCCAGTACTTATAAAACTAAGAAACATGGCAATATTAATTTTCACGAAAATAAAAAAAAAATTATAAATGAATAAATACAAATTAATTTATGAATGCGATTCTTGTGCTCAGGTATAGTTCATAAGAAAAAAGTTCTTGGGTTATAGGACTAATAAACAAAAAGACACCTTCCATTTGGCTAACGTTTCGAATGTATGAAGAATGAAAATCCATTCGAAACGTTAGCCAAGTGAAGCTGTCTTTTTGTTTATTAGTCCTATAACCCAAGAACTCTTTTCTTATAAACAAATTAATTTGTTTTGTGTACTTTTTCTATTCTTGAATTTGTTGATAAATAATTTTCTATTCTCTTTTTAAATATAAAAACTGACTGTGCAGTTCTAAGGATGACAGATTTCCTGGAATACAATGAGTAGCGACGATCGCTTCATAGATAGATTGATAGATTGAGAATTGTAAATCAAATCCTAATTTTATATCCTTGTGTGTAATCCTAATACATCAACCACTGTTTAATAGAAACAGAGGCTTTTTCTAGTATTTAGGGTACAATTTCAAAAAACCCTTGAATATGTCGATTTGTTATTCAAGGGGGACACTTTTTGGCTATGTTGAAATTTTCGTCGGACAAACACCTTTCGTGTATGTTAAAAATGTTTTCCTTTTTGACGAACGGTTAAAATACGTTTTTAGTAATGATACCAAAATTAAAATTAATATGTATATTACCATGATTACGGCATTCTGCTTGTTCGTCCAAGAATCCACATTTTGGTACATCTGGAGGCGGACCTTCTCTACCTCCAGGCCAGTGAATTTTTTTGCCCGGTGCTGAGGTGTATCTTTTTTCCAGTCCGTAGTAGTATCCTACAACCTAGGAATTAAATTAAAAATTGGACAAAAATTGAATCTCAATTAAGGATTTACCCACCTCAAATTTTCCCGTTATAGGATCCAAATCCAAAATGGAATAATCCGCATCTCGATCCCCATTGTCGTCAATCCTAACATGACCCGTTACTCCTATAATAAAAAACAACTTAATGCTATTAACTCTGTGTTTCGGATTTCCGTTGTCTATATTTTATTTATACACGACGTTCCGATCAGTACAATCTCTGATCGTCTTCAGGTGCAAACTAATCTATGCCTAAGGCTACGTACTTATATACTATGGGAAATCATTCAATCCTGAAGTTTAAGAAGTTGGCTCCGCCCAAGGAGAAGCTTCCAAATATTTGGAATTTCAACACTTGGTTTACTGAAAATACCCTGATTCTGCCCAATAAAGGCAGCTTCAAGGAATTTTCGTTTCTTCCAGTGTGGCTCCTTGTCCAAAACCTTTGCTTCTGTCCACTTCATTCGGTGTTGTTTTGACCATGCGGGTTCGGCTAACACATAGTGGTCTTTTTGTTTCACCTATGTATGATTCACCAGACTCACAAGGAACGTGTTAAATGAATTCCTTATTTTATTTGTTCTCCCGTTTTGTTTTACTAAGAAGGCTTCGAATTGTATTATTAGATTTAAAAGCTGTTTGAATATTAAAGTTGTTCGCTACTCTTCTAATTTTGTCTGATACTCCTTTAATGTATGGAATTGTAAGGAATGCATGGTTTTGGTCTTGTAATTTCTGTCCTGTTTGCTGAAATTTTGAAATAGTATCTGTTATAAGCAAAGAGCCGAATATATGCACGTTAATTTAGTTAAAATATGCGTATATATATGCATCGTTTTTCTTTGAAATATGCAACAATATGCATTTATTTGTTAAAATATGCAATTATATACCTTGGATATAACATGGAAACATAGAAATAAAGAAACGCTGACTCTTACAAAAACAAATAGGTCAAATTTTCAACCTGAAATAGTATAAAATGCATTTATAACGATAAATTTTCCAATAAAAATGTTTGCCTTCTGTCTGTAAAAATGTGTTTGTACAAAGAAAAAGTTCTTCTAACAATACCGATGTGATCTGGCAATATTTTAATTTGGGTAGTAAGTAAGTTAGGCCAAGGTATTACTTCGTTGGATGGTTAACTATCAAAAATATTTTTGACTTCCATTAAATACTTAAAGCCTTCATTCTTTCCCACAATAACTTCGAGTTTCCTTCTTACTTGATTTTCTACATCACCGGGAACTTTTTTGCATTTGGCGGAAAAAGTTTCAACAATTTTAATTGATTCTCTTAAACTTATATTCCTACTTTCTAACGAAGTTATTATATCTGGTTTAAAACTAAAATTAACCTTAATAAAAACAAGTTTCTTAGCTAAATTTACATTTTTGAATAACGCTTGACTTTGCACTGCACACTGCGAATTGTCTTCTAAATCTAAAACTATGTCCTTAATGGCTTCAAAATGGTCTGCGTAGAATATCGCTGCCTTAATCCATGTTCCCCATCGAGTAATTACGGGCTCTGGAGGTAAACTAACTCCTGGAAATTTCTCTCTATAGATCTGCACTCAAAAACACTTTCTTTACATTTGAAATTAATTTGTTCATCAAGGGATATGCTGTTGTAATAGTTTCTGCAACTGTGTTTATCCCGTGTAAAAGACAAGTGACATGTACCATATTGGGATAAAATATTTTTAAGTTTTGGCCTACTTTAATCATATACGGCGCTGCATCAGAAAAAACACTAAAAACTTCTCTACTGGAACTGGATTTGGTAAAAAAAATTGAGAGAGACTGCTGAATAAATTGAGTTACGGTCACATTATTTGTTTTGTCTAACTGTTTAGAAGATATTAAATATGGCTTCCCTGGCTCGTTGTGTGCGATATATCGACCACAAGAGTATGTGCTTTCATCAACAGTAATATAAAAATGTTTATCGCCCAGTGGAACTTTAATTTCTACCATTACGGTTTCGTATACTGTTTTCACATTCTTCTTTCTAAGTGTGGATTCGTCATGGATGTTTTGATTATAATATTTATGCAAAAAATCTCTGTTTCTTTAAAGGTATATTTGCTGCGACTAAAGCGTTGCATAAGTCTTGATGAAACACCTTCTTTTCACTCTTTGGTTTGATATTTTGAAATGCGGTTTGCACACAGCGCTGAACAGGCACAGATTTATTTTTCTGCAACTTAGCTTTATGCATAGCTGTTCTCAAGTTCTTTTTTCACAAACAGTGATTTTGGCACAAACTTTGCAAACACTTCCCCACTAAACTCCATCTCAGGAAAATTTTTAATCCACGAAGCGGCTTTCGGCATTTTAGGCGTTTGAAAAAAATATTTTCGAAATCACTCTTCACACTGGAATCTATCGACTAACTAAACTATACAATATAAGCTGATTACTTGGAAATTCCTAAACAACCAATAAATGCCAGCAATAAACCATATAATAATAAAACGGGTGAGCCGGCAAAACCTACACACCTTTTAAATTATTTCAATTATCTGCAAGGGTCGCATTTAATCTTTTGATAAAACGAAAAACATAAAAATATGCACACAAATTTAATTTCTGCCGAAATATGCAATTTTTTATGAAATTTGTAAAAATATGCAAATACATGCACTTTGCATATATCCGCCCTTTAGTTATAAGTTTAAGGCTGTAACCACTCTGCTGCAGATTCTTCTTAATGTTTCTTATTTCGATTTCCAAGTCGTGAGAATTGTTACAAATTTGAACGGCTCTGTTATGCAAAGTTCTTATTATGCCCCGTTTGGCTGTAACAGAATGATTCGAACCTTGATTTAAACATAGTCTTGTGTGAGTGGGTTTACGATAGACTGTTGTTCTGATGTCGCTTTCTACTCGTTTGACAAGTACATCAAGAAAAGCAATTTGACAATTTTGCTCCAACTCCATTGTGAATTTAATGGTGGGTCTTATGCTATTTAGGTTCAGACAATACAATTATCATCAAAATATCTTAGCCAAAGCTTAGGTTTATATGTTGCGGTATCAACCGCGTGTGATTCGAACCACTCCATGTAAATATTGGCCACCTCTGGCAAAAGCGATAAACCCATTGGCAGACCTGATTATTTTTCCTTTACTCTAATGACGCTGCAGTGTTATCTTTTTGAAATTTATTTGGCTTTATTATTTTGTTTTATATCTGCCTTGCTCGAGAAACAGATTGGTCAGTTCTTAGTGAAATAATACATTTTTAAAACTAAAAATGGATGTCTACGAAGTTGCCGAAAAAGTGCAGATGGTCAAATGGTACTATCCAGGCAGATCATTGAGAGTTATTCCAGAACTTTTTTTGGAGAATTTTGTAAATCGCCCAGAACCTAGTTTATCAACGATTCATAGGTTTGTGCAGAATTTAGAAAAGTTTGGTCGAGTAGCGCCAAGGAACCATAAAAAATCCACTGTTTTGAATGACGAGCAGGAAGTACGAGATGTGATGATTTGGGCTGCAGTGGAGGAAAATCGAAAGTTAACTAGCCACCAAACTGCCGAAGCAGTTGATACTGTCTTACGTGTTCTCAAAAAGAATGGTTATCATTCTTACAAAGCGTCAAAAACGCATCAAATTTTTCCCGAGGACAACTATCGTCGTATGGAATTTTGCGAAACAATAATGGAAAGGGCTAATCGTGATGAAAACTTTCTGAGATCTATTATTTTCATAGATGAAAGCACTTTTCCATTATTGAATTGTCATAACCCAACACACGTTCGATATTGGTCGAGGGAAAATTTGCATTTTTATTTTGACGTCCCCCAAAAATAAATGTTTGGGGGAGTATTGTAGAGGAACACATAATTGGGCCATTTTTTATTGACGGCAATTTGAATGGTTTTGTAAGATACTTGGATCTACTGCAGCAGCATATTATTCCAACTGCTAGGCAGTTGGTATAGGTGTCAGATTTGGTGAACCATGGTTTTTAGGGAATATCTTGACAATGTATTTCCTAATCGGGTTATCAGTACACGGGGAACTAACTAGCTCGATCACCCGATCTTGCTCCTAATAACTTCTATCTGTGGAGTTATATCAAAAATAAAGTTTACGGTCATGAAAGCGCTAAAAATTTGGAAGAACTTCGGATTAAAATTAAAGAAGCTTTTCAAACTATCACCCCTAACATGCTTGGAAACGTTAGAAGGGGTTTTTATAACAAGCTCGGATATTGTCTAGCCGAGCAAGGAGGACTTTTCGAACATTTGCTCTAATTTTTTTTTTGACTGGGAAAATCTTTTTCGTTTTTAGAATGTATTCTTTTATTTTGTGAACTTGCTTTTATTTTGTTTCTCCTTATTATTTTCATTGTAACACATTGTTAGTGATAAATCTGAGCAGTTGAAAATAAAACGTTCTAATTTATCAGTGACAAAAAACAAGAAAATTACGTTATTAAAATTTGCGTATTTATTGACCAAATTCCGGTTTCATCGACTACAATCCCATCGCACCGTGGCGTGGCAGCGATGTTTTGACTTTTATTGTAATGTAGTTTTGTTTTGAATTGCCAAGAAGGGTCAGCACTGATTAAATAAAATAAAATAATTTTAGTCTGTTTATTAAATTGGTTTCTTACAGAAGAAGAAAACCTGCAAAGAAGTTAAAAAATTAAAAGTTCTAGAGTAAAAAAATATGTTACAATTATCGATTATGTTAGACATTATCGTTTAACTCAATTTTAAGAAAAAATTATGTTACAATGCCATAATTATGTTACAAGTGGCAACGCTGCACCGTGGTTAGAGGCGTACTAAAGGCCTTCTATACATTTGACAGTTGTTGTTTTACCAGAGGTGTGCAACTCATATTGCCCTCTCTTTCTAGTTTTTTTCATATTTGCACATATTTGCATGTAAAACGAATTTTATGAAATGGACTGATGTTTTGTTGTCTCTTTTTATAATTTCCCCAGTCAGTTTTTGAAAGATTTTCTTACAATAAAATATGGAAACATAATGTGTTATTTATTAACGAAGTATTGCTTGTAGCTCACTTAACTCGCAAATTCGGCTATTTTTATTAATTTTCCAGCTTGGTGAATGCATGTTTTCTTTTCACTTTTCCTGAGTTTCTTTCCCCGTTGGACAACGGAACAATACAAAGGCACGTATTTTTACAGTTTTTGATACAGCAAAATTCCATTTTTAAACATGACGTTTCTTAATCAAAAATCTGACAGTGACAAATTTAAACGCAAGCCGCGAACGACGTGCGGTGAACACTGGCAAATTGGACTAGTTCGATAAGGGATCTTATTATCTACAAGAAATGACTGGACCTACTTTCCCGAGAATTGCATAATTAAGCCGCAAATCGCGAAGAACAAATGCAACCCCAAATCCAAGATGGCGGAAAAACTCCTGGGGGGATGAAGTCTAAAACGTAGATTTATCTTCTCGCTTATGTACCCAAATTACCCACAAAGTTTCATTGAGCCTTCTCTTATACCAAAGTAGTTTTGCGAGATTCGGTTTATAATATCAGCCGTACCACGCTCGACGCGCTGGGGGTGAGCGCGCGCGAATTCGGAGCGCTGCACTGCGAAAATAAAGAATGATACGCAAAAAAGTTAAGAGATAAATATTGTAGAGCTTTTCAAGGTCTACGTTTATCTCCTGATTATATTTTTTCATAAATAGCACAGGAAGGCTAAAAGTCAAAAAACTGTAGTTCAACCCATAAATTTTTCACTAAAATGATCATAATTGTTTAAATAATGAATTTATGAATTTTTTTATACCCATAGTTTCGATGGGGAATCTTATTATCTACAATAAATTACTGGACATACTTTTTTGTAAACTGCATATTTAAGCCGTAAATCGCGAAAAATAAATGCACCACTAAATCCAAGACGGAGGAAAAATTTTCATACCTTTATGACTGGAATAAAAATTGTTTTTGCTCGACTTTAATACCAAACTGATGAAAGATATCGTAAAAAAAAATATTTTTCGGCTTTTCATTTTATAACCATTGTCCTTACGCACTGTTTACAGGCTGGGGACTGAGATACATGCAAATGCCTAACCTAAAGCGTTCATACACGGCCGGAGAAATCGACTGAGATATTTCCGTGGAAACTTTATCAAGCAAATAGGACGGGTTGACGCCTTCGAACGTCCAACCCGGGTTTTGCACTTTGATTCGAAATCAAAAAGGAGGAACAGTCAGATGTGGGGCGTGCACAAATTACGTAACGGTGATTTTACCAATTTTTGACCCCCTCCCTATGTAATGTTTTGTAACGGTTTGGCACGCCACTTCAAGACCACTACCCCCCCCCCCAAAAAAAAACTTTTCACTTATTTTCATTCCAAATTTTCTTAGTTTCACACAAATGCAAACGCTGTCGAAAACCCCCCTCCCCCTACGTAACGTTTTGTAACCCCCTCCCCCCTATGACCATTATTTAATTTGTGCACGGCCCCTGTAGTCCCAGTGGAGGAGGGCGAGAAAATTGATATTTTTTTCTTAAAAATTATACTCTTTAGACCTATTTCTTTGCGTTCCCGAAATTACGTAATTTTTGAAAAAAAATTGTAAGCAGCGCCAGTTTTATTTCGTGCTTTGTTTTTCTAACGGCTAATTTAATTGAAAAATTTTTGTCTGCGGCGCCCTTTATCTTCTTACTCGAAACCAAGATCCCCCGTTTTAGGAAAACTGATCCCGTCTCTGTTTCTAAATTTTTTCGAATAAAAGTAGAGTATGACCATGGGGGAAATAATTTTTTTCTACGGTATGATGAAAATTTCGAGAAAGAAAAAAATAAAAAAAGTGGCAGAGCTCAAGTTTTTCGTAAAAAAAACGTTTTTTGTAAAGAAACAGAGCAAAATAAATCTTTTCACCCCTTTTTGGCTGTTACAAATATTGGCAGCCCCTTATTTTTCGCTTTTACCCTCCCGCTAGTTTTGAAGAATTGGTTCGCTACATGTTTCGAGATCATGTCATAAAACACCTCGAAAATATCAAATGTACTGTAGGGCCAGCTTTATTTAAAATCAATAATATCGCAAGCAAAAAGCTCTGCAGGAAAAACAGCGCCGTTTATTGATTTCTTTGGCCTGCTAGTGCTAGCTGCATGGTCTGGCCGTTTCCGGATAGATGTCACTAGTAGAACAGAATGGAAAGAAATTTAATTAAAAGCGAAGATATTTCTTTCTACTGTTAACAACCTCACGACTTTATCGCTCAGTATCGTAAATAATATACCCTGTCGCCTCCTTTAAGCAAGAAAAAGCTGTGGTTTGGACCTGAAAACGTGGGGCCGCCATCTAGCGGAATTTGCAGACATCTTGTCAACGGTTATTATTGCAACTATGATTTATGCTCACAATGAAAGAGTGGCGACAATTTTTTCTCATGAAAGCAGTCCGGAGATAATAACAAACTGGCACCATTACTCAATATACCTGTTTCTTTTGTGCGCGCAGAACTTTCTATGCCATTTCTGTTTGATTTATTGAAATCCTATCCCTAAGGAAAATCTTAGGAACCCTGTATATGTGGGGATATACCAACCACTACTACGCCATGGCGACTGATCATTGTCTACAAACCTACGAAATCTCTATCCCACATCCGAATGGTAATACCAAGACCATCTCTTATGTCACCGCCTTCCCATAGGGTCTCATTCAGAGCCATCCCTAGCAAGTAGACTCCGTCAAAGAAAGCTCCTATCACAAAATTTACCTAAAACACAATAAAACATAGATAGAAAAAAGTTCTGGGTCCTTAAAAAACAAGCATATTAAGACTACCAGATATGATGGAGGGGTCTATCCAGTGGTGTGGTTACGGAGAAGGGATTAGTTATATTTTTTTTTCGATTTTTTTCAGCCAGAATCCTATAGGTACTTTTTATGTAAAAACTTTATTTGGTTTGAATTACCTCCTCTCCCTCACTGATGCTATAATTATAATCCCTCAGAGACCTTTCTTTCACTTTTTCGGCAAACTCTTGAAATTTGTCGCTAGTGGGCTGCAGTAAGGACACCCTCAGTAATGCCTCGTAGGCCTTACGTGCTACGCTGTCCTCGGAATCGCCTATTTTCCAGTGGTGGTCTCCCCAATAAGAACCCTAAAAGTAGTGGATGGTAGTAAAATACTCTAACCGAAAATGTTGGGAATGATGATATTCATAGGTAATATCCCGAGTACATAGCAAACTGTCCCGCGACAATTTTTTCCGAAGCTCCAAAATAAGATAAAAATATCTGACAAGCGACAGGCAACAAAATGTTTTAACACGTCAGATGATAGCTAAAACCAGGCCTGGATTAAGGGGGGGGGCCTAAGGGGGCTATAGCCCCGGGCCCCGTCATTGAAAGGGGCCCCCAAATCTCAGGATAATTTAAAATTGAGGTTGGATAAATTACTCTTTGTACACTTGATTTACAAAAAAACGCATACATGCAGTCACAAAATTGACCTTTCTAAAAGTGTATAATATATACGGACTACCAGCTAAAGGCGCAATTACACAGACGAACATGCTCAAATAAAAGCTCGTGCAAAATATCTAAAATTTTTTGCGTGAACATTTTTGTGAGCTTTTCTTTGAACATTTTGTTCGGGTAAATTTTTGAGCAAATTATTACTATCTATTTTGGAAACATATTTTTAAAGATGAGAATAAATAAAATTTCACATCAATGATCAGTGATCTCAATTCTTTAAAAAAAATGGAACACCAACTTTTATTTAAAATTTTTGTGAAAAAAAGCCGACGGCAAGCGAAACATTATTATTGCCTCTACTATCAGTTTTGTCACATGGATTAGGGTTACTTATAATATTTTTTTCTTAGGGTTTTTCCCGGATTTTTTTGCCCGTGGTTTTTTTTGGGATTTTCTTGCGAGTTTTTTTTTATTTCCAAGGGTTTTTTTCCTAAAGTCAAAAAAAAACCCAGGAAAATTATTCTTTTCCAAAAAAATTTTGAGTTTTTCAAATATCGGCAAAAAACTCAAAAATTGCACTTTTAAGCGGTAATCCGCGCCTCACGACTATGAGGAGTGGTGGGGAGGGGGATTTTTGTAGCTTTACTTTACCTTTAGCTTTTATTGTTGTTTTTTTAATTCCTCACACCAGATTTACCTAGTTAGTTTAAGGTCCCAAGGGTTGCTTAAAAAAGCAAAATCCTGAAGATATAGATATTTATTGTCAATTTAATGTAATAATCAAGGTCGATTACTGACACTGAACCAACAATATGCAATCCCCTATAAAAATCAGATCAATCGAAGTTGTTTATGAGGTAAAATGTGAATTTCGGCATCGAATCGTTTTTCCGTCGGAAAGCACTTGATTAAAAGTACCTTACTTCAAAACTTTGTTTTTCTATTTTCAGTTAAGTTCAATGAATTCCGATAACAATATATATTTTAAATTTGTAAAGAAATTTTTATAGCCCCAATTCTTCAAACAAATTTTGCTCAAGATTCTCTTCAAAATTTACGTGTGTTTTTTTGTACGAGATTTTGCTCGAACATTTCTTTGAGCATTTTGCTCAAGAGGCTCGTGTAAATGTTTGTCGGCATTTCCACATCAAAGGAAAGTTTGTCTGTGTAAATGCGCCTTAAAATGCCTAAAAACTTCAAAAGTACGACAATTTGTCATATTGTTTAAAAAAGGTCTCTAACCAATAAGTCTCTCTTGCACGTCAGAACTTAATTTTGGTCGTCCTGATCCATCTTTCCTATCCGTAGAATTATTTTCAATCCAGCGCTTTTTCCATCGCATTATCGTCATTTTATCAACTCCAAAATAGGTGGCCGCTCTTCTTATAGACTAGCCGTCCTCTATAACTCGAGTGATAATCTGAACTTTTCTAAATGTTGATATCTGTGGCATTTTTAAGGATGTCACACTGAATTTTAAGCTGTCAGGCATACTAAGGTGGTGGTGCCTTATAACAGTATACACTAATGAAAGCTAAATTTTGTGGCATAGGAAAAAATGCATGTATGAGTTTTTTTTTTAAAATAAAGTGTACATAGGGCCCCCACCATTATTTTAGCCCCAGGCCCCATTGTATCTTAATCCGGCCCTGGCTAAAACTGTGCTCTATATGCATCAACCATCAAAGGCCCCCTGGTAAATAAGAAAATACATCACATAAAATGTTTCTCACATATATTTTGCTTATTAAAATATCTCGTAAATGGCAACCAGCTACAAAATGTTTTAATAAGTCAGATGATAACTAAAACTGGACCATATGCATCAACCATAAAAGTGTGTAGCCCCCTGGTAAATAAGAAACATATATCAAATAAAATTTTTTTCTTAAATATATTTTGTTAATTAAAATTGATTAAAAATATCTCGTAAACGACAACAGTTACAAAATGTTTTACGTCAGATAATAGTTAAAGCTGTGCTTTATACACCAACTAACAAAGTGTGTTGGGCTCCTTATTATATATACAGGGTGGATTCTTTAAACGGAACGTGCTTCTAGCGGGTTAGAATTTGGTTTCCCTGTTTTACGGGGGATATTTGAATGAAGATCCGCATCTAGCGAGAACCAAGCACATTAATTGGTCAGAAACTTGTACCACGTTCGAGAAGAGCACATATATGCTAATCTAAGGTGTTCTTGAACGCGATAGGTGTTGAGATGCGTTAGGTATCACGTATCGTTACAGCACACGTATCGTATCTCAGCACCTATTGCATTCAGAAACACCTTAAATTAGCATATATCTGCTCTTTTCGAACGTGCTACAAGTTTCTGACCAATCAATGTGCTTGGTTCTCGCTAGATGCGGATACGTATACCGCGATGAGTTACTAATAGCTTTATGTCTTTAATATCTTGATTATCGTAAAAGATGGGACCTACTGTATGGTATAGCTGAAGAGAAAATTGTATGCAGATTTCAGAAATTGCAAAATATACAGGGTGTCCTATTTAAAAAATATATTTTTTTGCCATACCTCGTAAACTAAATGACATAGACCAAATCGAAGATGGCACGATTGAAGGAGATTAAAAATCTCAGCGGACGTGTTTTTGGATTTTGTGATTTAATCAAATTCTGACCCGCTAGAAGCACCGTTCCGTTTCAAGAATCCACCCTGTATATTTGTCCTATATATTTGCCCTATTAAAATAAAATAAACTTGTAAACGGCACACACAAAATGTTTTTATACCTTGGTAATAGCCAAACTGTGCTCTATTTACCAAATGTTTGTGCCCCCTGGTAAATATAAAAAAATATGTTACATAATATGTTTGTCCTACATACTTTGCTTATTAAATTAAATTAATTATTAATTAAAGAGAAAAAAACGCTTTTTTATAATTTAAAAAAAATTTAGGAATACTTATTTTCAACTTTCTTGGATTAACAAAACTGTATGAATTTATGGTGGCCCCTCATCAGGTTAACCGTTAAGCGGGGGGGAGTCTCGTTTTCTTGGAAACGGCTGCAGCTACAAAATTGATTTAACCGTAACAAAGTAGCTACAAAAAAACAAAAACCAATAGCAATCAAAATTCATAACAAGTGAAACACTAATTTAAGACAAAAAAAATCGATTTGAATATTCTAAAAGCCGAGCTACAAAACGTAGTGTTTATTTGAACTTTCTAGCTTTAACAGAGCTGAAATTGTGGGGTGACCCCTCAGCTTAACGGGTAAGCTAGGGGGTGTCGCGTTTTCTTGAAAACGGCTGCAGTTACAAAATTAATTTAACCGTAACAAAATAGCTAAAAAAATGATACAAAATGCAGCATTCAAAATAATAGACTTTGAAGCGATCACGAGTTATCCGAAACCTATCCGACCACGACCGAAGCTCACCCGATTGCCGTATATCGTAGGAACTTTCCTACACTTTCATACACCTGGTCCGGGGGCAATCGGGTGAGCTTCGGTCGTGGTCGGATAGGTTTCGGATAACTCGTGATGGCTTCAAAGCCTATTATTGGTCGATATCAAGGAAAGGACCGTTCCCGTGCGATCTTTCCTACGAAATTCAAGAATCAGCCCCCAGGTTAACCGAGGTGTTAGCACATAACACATAGGTGTTATGTGGGTGTTAGTTGCGCCTTTACTACGGCTCCGGTGCGCGACGATCGTCCGTTAAAACAAGCAAGACGCCGCGCTGTGAGTTTTCGCATTCGTAGTTCATAGTTCATAGTTCTTTATTGCCATGTTATTTATACATATAAAATACATATATATACAGGTATCGTCAGCCTAATTGAATATTATAAAGTTATAGATTAATAAAATAAATAGGTAACATATTAATATAAATATAAACATCCATTGGAAATTTTCATGGTATTGTGGATTTCTTTTTGAACAAAACAGAAAATTAAGCGTATAAGTTATAATTAAATTGTACAAGCAGATTTTTTTTTTGCAATAGACAACGTACTAACATTTAAGTGTACAAAAAAATTATTTTATATTTTGACACACAGGGTTAAAATAAGATAGGAACAGCATTGTTACCTGATGAAAACAACATAGATTAAAATAGGTATAAAAAGGAACAAAATATCTGTACAAGCGATTTTCCTAAAATAAATCAACATAAAACATTAAAATGTAAATAAAATAATTCGTTTATACAGAACGACAAAATGGACATAGACACGTTTATGTATGAAAGAAAAAACAGAATTCAAATTAGAGTTTTACCTGGTTTTCTTGTTTAGAAACTCTTCAATGGAGTACGGTTCAATCTCACAGATGTACTCAAAACAATGTTTTTTAAACGGTTTGACATTTAAAATGTTTTGAAACTTTTTTGGCAAATGATTGTACAACTTTAACGAGGTGTAGATGGGGCCTTTTTCTGTTGTTTGTAATCTATGATGTGGGTAGATGTATAGTTCATTTTGATTTCTAGTGTTGTATGTGTGGTTAGAGAGGTATTGTTTGAACATATCGGGATTTCTTTTTAAGAAAAGAAGGCACTCGAATATGTAGACGCCGACAACAGTTAAATATTTGTTTATTTTAAAAATACCACGACAGTCGTACGGTTACGACAAAGACAAAGTAACATATTATTCTTAGATTAAACAGAGACAAGATACCTGATGCTTACGAAGACTTTGGTTATATTATTATCTGAGAAATCTTGGGATCTAATTTTCGAAGCCGCGAGAGGAATCGATCACTCAACAGCCAAATCACATCAAATGCATGCTCACAGTTCAAGAATTACCGCAGCAAAGCAGACGCTCGCTCTGCCATTCACCTGTTCATTTGGGCTGGTTTTCGCCACTGCGTCAGACCCTACGTATCTCCGTCGCTTTCCCTCTCTAATGTTTAGAACGATATGGAATCTATTCCAACCCATCGTTTTGGTTTTGTCGGGTGATGGCAAATTTTGTAAATTATTTGCCAAGGACTTTTCGTTGAACCAGATATCTTGTCTCTTTTTAATCTAAGATTTTATTAGACACTTAAAGTTAATTTTCGGGTTTATCAGCATTCGTATCCTTATCTCTATCGAGTCGACCATCAAGTGCAGGTGCACTTTTAAAATCATGGCGAATGCGTGACAGCTCCAGCTGATGATTGGAAACCTCGTTATGTACGATAACGGAGTCGTAACGTTACGACCACCTGTACTTACGAAACGATGTTTTCACGCATTTGATCAGCTGGAGCTGTCACGCATTCGCCATTAGTTTAAACGTACACCTGCTCGATAGGTCGACTCGATAGAGATAAGGATACGAATGCTGATAAAACCGAAACTTAACTTTAAGTGTCTATTCTTCATGTATCTTGCTGAATATCCCAGCAAACACAGCTTGTGGACGCGGGCCGATGTTCAACGTACTCCAGTCGCCGCAGCTACAGAAGAACACCGCAGCCCTCGACATCGGGACGATGTTAGTAACCGACATCGGACCATCAGCATTTTTGGCCGCCGGTCGACGTGCGGCCGTAGATCAATTGCCGACGTGGCTAAGTCCATTCCAGGAAGTACGAAAAATAAAAAATGTAGTAGTAGTACACTGAACCAAAAAAAGCACCGTTTCCTAAAACAAAATACATTGAGCCAATGTATTTTGTATATGATTTTTGCTCCGATGTAAAGTTTTATCAATATCATAATCAAGTTTACATACATTTTTATAGCCAAAACAAGTTATTGATTTTACTGCTGCAAGACACAGTTTCAAAAAAAAGTAGTTACAATATCACGAGTCTTTAAGAATGATTTTTGTGAAGGTTGTTATGAAATCAAGGATTAAGAGACATGTTTTCGTAGCTTTTAGTTACACCTAGTGATGGGCCCAAAACATCGATGTTTCAAAAACATCAATGTTTTTTGTTCAACATCGATGTTTTTAACAATTATCAATGTTAAAACATCGATACTTTTTTTAAACATCGGAACATCGAACATCGGTCCAAAAACGATTATGGGAAATATTGTGTCTGAGAAGTTTGCACTTGTACTATATACCCACTGCGGCTCAAAAAACGGGAATTGCCTATTTTTGAGATGTCGGTCGGCTTTGCCGCCAATAAATGTCGCTACCTAATCTGAACCAATGATTTAGTGCATGATGCAGTGGCGTAGCGCCAGAAATCGACTATGAGGGGATTTCACCATTTAACTATGGCAAATTTTTAAAAATTAGGTAGGTGCCTATATTGCTTGGGCTCTTGTGCCGAAGGAAGGGGAAAGGGGCAGTTTAATAAGTGTTGGGTTAGTGTACACGAAACAAAAATACTTATTTTTAAAAGCAAGTCTCATCTAGTCTCATTTGCAGATCTGTTTTAAAATTAACCCTTAAATGCGCCGCAGGCAAAATTTTTGAAAAAAATTACACTAAGCCGAGCACCAAGCTGCTTTTTTTACGCGTTAAAGATGTTGTTGACAAAAAAATTGCTTAAAATTAAACAAAATTGTAACCATATTTAATATTGGTATAGCGCCGCAGGCGAAAAATTTGTTTCAAAAAAAATAAAAATTCTTTAAAAAGTTTTGATCTCTTAGGTTTTTTGTAAAATATTTTTGGAAAAGTAGATTGGTTTAGATGCCAAGAGCGAGTGGTTGCGGTGGTAGATGTAAATTTGTTGCCAAATCATAAATGCGCCGCAGATGAAAATTTTAAGAAAAATTATACTACGTTTTGAATGCTGGTGAGAAAAATTCCGTAGAATTAAACTAAAATTGTTGTTAAAATTAATGACGTCATAGCATCGCCGGTAAAATTTTTAAAATTTAATATATCACACCATACAAACACGTCACAAACCGGAGTAAAGGGTCAAAAAGGTCGGGGAGATTGTAGATTGGGTTGGACCTCCTGGGGAAGGTTTAACCCCTAACCCCCCCCCCTGGTAACGCCATGTATTATTATTTATAAATATCTTATTTGCATACTTATTATAAGTATTGTGTAAAATTCTAACAATAAGTCTTAAATAAACGGAATACTCTCTAAAAAAAGCAAAAAAAAACATCGATGTTCAGAAACATCGATGTTTTTATTCCGATGTTTTTTCACCACCGATGTTGAGTTTCGATGTGCCCATCACTAGTTACACCTAATGTTCTACATCGATGTTTTTTTTCGATGTGCCCATCACTAGTTACACCTAAGAATGAATTTAGTAAAAGACTGTTACGTACATAAATTTCATAACCATGTTTATGTATTTTGTATGCCCGGTTCATAATTTTCATAAACTTCTACATACATTCTATAACAACTTTTAAACGACAGTCAATGATCGCAATTTATTAAATTTATTTAAGGCATTGATTAAAATCGTTAAAATGTTTTATTTATTTGTTTGTTATGTGTTATTGATGTACAATTATCTATAAAAAATTAATAAACGCCTGTTATTAATACTATGTACGATATTTTTTTCAGTGTAGTAATATGCATTTGTATCCTAAGATTGACCTAAATTAAACTATAATGACCTATTCACTAATCCACAATAGCAGCGAGTCTATAATTAAGATGTGCTATATACATTACAAATAAAAAATTACACTGGTATAAGTAGATATTTGGCATGGGTAGGGTTGTATGTGCATGGCGAATTATCGGTGGTGGAAGTGATACCGACCTAACGCCGACGTTGGTCTTATTATTTACCGACCTTCTGTGTTTGCTGGGATACAGAATATCTGGCATATTTAACTAAATCTAATTATTCTCCTTTTGTTTTGTTTTACCATAAATAATATTTTAATTTTTATACCTCTGGTATGGGGGACTATTAAAATCGTGAAATTTGGACTTTTTTTAATTTTATAAGTCCATTCATAAAGAAGAGAGAGTAATAAAACGATTTAAAACCCATTTTCTCGAGCGTACCATTGGCGTAGGTGTTTTGCCAACATTTAAATTTTAAAAAAATTAAAAAAATACAGCAGTTAATAATATATATTGTGTTTTTACCTGATAGAGAAATTGTTTATTATGCGTGTTCTGTTTTTGCACTATAATACACACTGAATATGGTCTCAAATGAAAGGGTATGTAGCAAGGAATAATACTACCTATAAATTAAAGAATGTGGAGGTGCTTTTTCAAGAATCAGTTAAAAAAATAACTCCAGATAATTGGCATAAATATGTACAACATGTTTTAAAAGTAGAAGAAAAAATGTGGAAACTTGATTGTTTAATCGAAGAAACTGTGGAATCGTTAATTATTTCTTGGGAAGAAAATGAGAGTGTGGATGAGAGCATTTACTGTTCTTCTCAATCTGAGTAATTTATTCCTATTTTATTTTTGACTGATTTTAAAGAAACGTATCTACCTCCATTTCGTTTTAATTATTTTTGTAGTTATAATAATTGACAACCGTAACATTTTTTTGTACCAACCATTTGTTTAGCCTTAATTTAATTTTTAGTTCTGCTTATTAATTATAGTTAAAACGCCAATCCGTTTTTGTATATATATTATAATATTATTTTTATTTCTAAAATGTATTTTTATTATTTAATTTATAAATTCTTTCTAATAAAGTAATTTGTTTTATTAAATTTCATAGGACTTTTCACATATTTACTATTTTCTTCACTAATACCTATATATACCACGGTACTTAAAATGTAAGGTTTCCTCAATTGCGGCCCCTTTGAGAATAGTTTATCGCTTGCCTCCTATTGTTTTCGGTTTTGGGTTCTATTGTATTCTCCGGTCGAACAGGGTGAGGTATATAAAAATAAAGGATTTTTACCTGAGGTACATTAGAAAATTTTTAAAAGAGAAGAAAAAGTGATTGATCACTTAGTACAAAATTTATCCAAATTTGCATTTTTATTACTCTTTCTTCTTTATGAACAAACTATAATGAGTTGTATCAAAAACAAGTAACTAAGGTTCCAAAACATCTTAATCGACGAAAAAAAAAGTTGTCTGTCGGTCTGTTGTCTGTCTGTATACACACGATAACTCAAGAACGCCTCAATCAATTTTTTGGAATAAAAGCAAGTAGCGATATACTGTTTTCAGATTTAAGTTTCCATGAGTATGGACTACAAATTTTGTTATAAAGTCCAAATTCGTGGGAGCTTTAGTTTTCGACTTGAAAAAACGTTAAAATATATAAAAAAAATCATAACTTTGGTTGGTTGGTTGGTTTTCGTAAATATTACCCAAAAATTTTGTCCCGCTCGGAAGTCTCCGGACATCCCTAATATCATAACTTTTAATTATATCGTAGATAGAAAGGGTATTTTCAATCTACAGATTATATCGTAGATTAAAAACGTCAAAGGTAAAACCACATAAATACATATATATATATATATACAGGGTGGATTCTTCAAATGGAACGATACTTCTAACGACTTGAGGAAAGAGGTTTTAAAAAAGTTGAGAGCAAATGTTTAATGATTTTTGGGGTCCCCAACTGAAGGCCGGGGACCTACCAACTGATTCTTTTTTGGAAAGCTTCTTAAAAAATAAATTTAACGCATTAGTTTTTAAAAATTTAAAAAAAAACTAATTTTTTTGTCAATTGTTTTAGCTTCAAAATAAACTATATATATATCTCTATTTACTAAGCGGAATAAAGAAAATACCACACAGAACATTATTGGCGGCCCATTTGGGGGCCGTCACTGAAGGCCCGGAGCCTACCAACATTTTTTTCATGAAGAGGTACCATTTGTGGCACCTTTTTGGAAAGCTTGTTAAAAGAGAAATTAGGTTATATAAATTTTTTTGACATCTGTCAACCCATGTGTTATAGTTGGTAGGCCCTGGGCCTCCAGTTAGGGGCCACAAAATTTTTTTTTATCATTTTTAAAACCTCTTCCTAAAAGTCGCTAGAAGAAAAAGAATCCGCCTTGTAAAGAATCCACCCTGTATATATACCTACCTGAAAAATCTCCACATCCAGAAATGTCCAATCGCCTTTGGTCATTCCCAAAGAATGGGCTGCCAACATAAACTTCCTAACCAGCGATCCTCGAACGCTTAGGATGACCACTAAAAAAAAATAAAAATCTCTACAAATTTAAAAGTATATTAATTTAATAGTATAACCTACCTCTAGCATACATACTCGCATCCCTCAAATAGTTTTCTATTGAATCGTTTCCGTTCCCATCTAGTTCTCTTACAAAAGAAAGGTATCCCTCCTTTTTTAATCCATGTTCCAACGTTTTACCTGAAAAAAGCAAACGTTAATTTTTTATCCTTTTTAACTTTAAAACTCTCTGGTTTTGCTAGTCATTTCTACCTTTTAGGTATATTATCTATGGTTGCGCGCCAGCACAAAACAGCCTCTACAGCATATTATCGACGTGACGAGGTGGCCGAGTGGTTAAGGCGTTGGACTGCTAATCCAATGGGCTCTGCCCGCGTGGGTTCGAATCCCATCCTCGTCGATTATTTTTTTTTCCACATTTTCTTTGTTTGTGTGTAAGGACCCAAGGCCTGATATATTCAGTTTTAATTTTTTTTTGCATGAATAAAAAAAAAATTGTGCAAAACACCTAATCTTGTGTAGGTCACCCCACGATTTTAAATTTTATCAATTGTAATTTTATTTTCCTTTGTTAGGTAAATTATTGTCTGTGTGGTTTATGGCAATTAGCAAATTAGCAATAAGCAATCATTCCGTTCAAAACACACCAAACATATTTCATTCAACATGTCAGGATGGCCGAGCGGTCTAAGGCGCCAGACTCAAGGTTTACCTTGCCTGCTTTGCGGGTCTTTCGAGCGTTCTGGTCCTCTCTGAGGGCGTGGGTTCGAATCCCACTTCTGACATAACTTTTTTTTGAACGTTTTTTTTATATTTAAACGTTTAATAAAAAAATATATTTTAAAATAATTTATAATTTTTTTCCATAATATTAAAATTGAACAATATTTTTTAATAAAATTGGCGTATTTTTTTTTTAAATTTGACAATTTTTGCAATAACATTTTTGGGAAAACATTAATTTAAAAAATATATGAAAAGGTGAATTTGAAATAAATGAGGTAAGGAAAAAAAGTTAGTGCCCCGGGTGAGGATCGAACTCACGACCTTAAGATTATGAGACTTACGCGCTGCCTGCTGCGCCACCGAGGCTTGTTGACTAATTGTGCGAAAACACGAATATAATTTTCATAAGTCATATACGGTTTTTAACGCGTATCGATTTCATTTCTAAGTTTATACGCACATAAAACCGATTTTTTATAATGACGGTTCTAAATAAAATCGCTTTCTCCGAGGGTTTATACATCCTTTATTACATGTAATTTTAAAAAGAAAACAAACATGAGATTTTTTGTTAAAAGCAGGGTTCAATAATTCTTTAGGTTGGAAGAAATGCGCTAAAGCGTTTTTAAAGTGTTAAAATTCATACCGCGCGCCCCTAAAATAGGTTTTAAAGCGATAAATCGCTTTCTTAAATTGTTTTCAAATAAAATCGTTTTAGCGGTTAAAACGTTTTCAGTAGTACGTGTTTATGCAACAAAATTTTTAAAACGGCCTTATATAAAAGTGCTTTAAGAGTCATGTAACTATGAGATACTACATATAGTGGCCCAAGTGTCGAAAAATGTGTAACAATTTTACTACGTTTTTATGTCGAACTGAACACCTGTATAAACAGTTTGTAACGGATAAAAATGTTATTATATATTTTAACGTTTTTTCAAATAACTCGGAAACTGAAGCTCCCATGAATTTGAACTTTATAACAAAATTTGTAGTCCATATTCATGGAAACCTAAATCTGAAAACCGTGTATCGCTGCTCGCTTTTGTTCCAAAGTTACAATTTTTTTAAATATTTTATCCTTTCCCCCTTTCAACCCCCCACCACCTTATCCTTCATGTTCTTGGTCAGCCGATAGAGGATTTTTGTGCCAAACTTCATTAAAATCGATTAAGACGTTCTTGAGTTATCGTGTATACAGTCAGACAAGAGACATCATACCGACAATTTTTTTTTTCGTCGGTTAAGATGTTTTGGAACCTTAGTAACTCCTCATACCATATAGGTATGCTGGACTAAAAATGGTTAAAGAAAAACCTTACTCCATAATGGTCAAGCCATCATGGTAATAACGAAAACGGAGAAGGATATTGCCCTGGATATCACCCAGATATTTACCCGACGTGCATAGGACCTCCAAAAAAGATCCAATTTAGATCCAGAGGTACCCATTAGGTAATATATATAAGTATATTCTGAACATGTATTAATTACTCCACAAAAATATTCGAGTTACCTATATTTCTATTACACCAAATTTGATGTTCTATGGTATGTCCTTTATGGTATATATTTATATAGTATATCCAGTATATTTGTCAAAATTTTAGTTGATATATAACAATGGTATATCTATAAAAGTATATTCTTTTCGTTTCCATAATGTTTTATTTTAAAATATTAACTTATATTCGGTTAAAAAATATAAGGCTTGTATACAAAAAAAAATATTTTTAGGTTTTTTTTCCTTTTTTTAAACGAATGTTTTTTTTCCTAATATACATGTAACATACAAAACGTATATCCTAAGTTTAAATATCTTTGTGATATACAATCTCCAAGGCTTGCTATGTGGGAAGGCTTAAAATATTTTAGCATAATTTAAGGGGTAACGTTTTTGATGAAGCAATTTTTTACTATGATTTTCACATTTTTATGCCATGATATTGCTCACATTTTAAAGCTTTCTTTCCAAAGTTTCGGTTTCTAGAATAAAACAAATTTTTCAAGCTTTCACTGTTTTTTTAGGCGTTCTAAAAAAGTACTGCCTAAAAACATTTTTTCTCTCTTAAAATGAAAAATATTTAGAGAGAGAGGACAGAATTTTAGAGGTAGATGGAGAGATAATTTAGTGACGTGCAAAAATATTTAAGGTTGTTGAAGAGAGACAGCAGGCTATACAAAATTATTTTAGAGAAAGATGGACATAATTTAAGGCAAATTTTTACTACAAATTTATGTTATGTCATCTGTCTGTCATCTTGAGTGGTGTCGTGCATATGATTTTTATTTTGCAATTTTTATCCAAAAAATAGCAAAAATTGTAGTTTTTCAAAGTGTAAAGTGTGTAAAACATAAGGTGGTGTTAACTTCTTTCAATGAAAGTTCTTTACAGTCTTTAAATTTACCAAAAAACGTGTCCTACCAAAGTGTATTTTAGCACATCTAAAAATAATTTAACAGGTATTTAAGAAAATTATTTTAAGGGTCATCATGGCTTTTCCATTAATTATGTTAAAATATTTTAGGCCTTAAATTACCATCATGGCTCTACCATCATAGTTTCGCAGCGAGTTTTGCCGACGAGAGTAAAAAAATCAATAGATTGGGAATACGACCGGCCAAACCAAAGAAAACAACGTAGAAAATTCGACGTATGCCGCTGGGGCACCTCGTACGTGTCATGTCATAACCAACTTAAATAGACAAGTTGGTCATGACATGTACGAGGTGCCCCAGCGGGATAAGTGTAATTGTAGTGAACCTATATCGGAGAGACGTAAAGGTGCAGTTAGACTGTGGTAGTGTAGTTGTCGTTACATTGCAGCTGTAGTGAATTTTTTTCCATAGATAATGCAGAACAGGATATTTTACAGATAAATAGTTAACAATATTTTTTGGTACACACTTTTTAATATAATTTACCTTGTTCAATGTTTTAAACAAATATTGGTGATAATAGAACCTCTTGCAAAATTTCTGAACAGTTAAAAGATCCACCTTACATATTTCTTTTGTATTAACCAAGAAAGTTCCGTTTTTTCTTAATATAAGTTCAAAAATGCTTTAGTTTTAAAATTAGGGTTGATTGGGTACCAAAGATGGACAAAATAAAACTTGGTTATTTTGTATTTGCATACATACATACAGTCAATAGTGTGTTCAGTGGTATTAGCGATAAATTAACAAGGTACTGTAAGTAGTAGTTATATCTGATCCGCTGATTAATCATTCTGGTTTATTAGTCAATAGTCAATGGGCTAGCCTAGTCAATGTACAATTCAATGTACAGAAATGGTCCTTTTAGAGATTTATTATATGTATAGATAAACAACTAATTATATCAGGGGGATAAGTGGCCATTTTTCCAAATTTTATAAAATTTCGGTTCAGTGGATTTTGCCTAATTGTCTCCCTTTTTGGCGATCCCATTAGCCTATACTATAGTACGGATGGCTAAAAATAGAGGTCTAGATTACTACATAGCCGGTACCTACTAAGTTTTTGTTTATGGGTAATAAAAATAACACGACCGCCTTATTTATAATATTGCTATTGCTATTTTGATAAAGTGATGAAAGAGAAAAATTTAGAGAGAAAAAGTTTGGTCACCTCTACTTGAGAGCTGTAGGTATTGTAGTATGTATATTGACTATATAAGGTTATCGGTGTTTATATTATTTGGTTTCAAAAATATTTAATGTAGAGAAATTAGAGATTTACCAATAAATGTACCAATGAACTTTAGAAAATTAATAGTTTAATGTAAAAAAATGAGGAGGGGGTGGTTTACTGTATCGCCACTGCGTATTGTAGGTAGGTAACATTAATATTATTAACATCGGTTGGTCAGGGGATGGGGACATAGGTAAATATAATTAATACCTTCTTCATTTTATTTTATTGCAAAGATCCACTGTATGCTTTTCCACGAAATCACTCCCATGCTTTACGTTGGTGCCTTCATGCCATCTCTTTCATACGCGCCCGAAAATATCTACCTATCTTTGTGTGAGTTTTTTTCACTACAACCACCGTGCACCGCTGATAATACGGAACTATAACTTTTCTAAAGGTTATTACTAAAGCAATATATAAGATTAAGAAGGTAAATTATTTGATATAATTTGTCCATGCAAGCGAAGTAATGCTAAAAGTAAGCCCTTTTTGTCACTTAGAAAAAAGACTCTAATTTATTTGCAATTATAATAAACCAGAATGATTAATCAGCGGATCAGATATAACTAGTATTATAGTACCTTGTTAATTTATCGCTAATACCACTGAACACACCATTGACTGTATGTATAGTACGTCGATGATATGTATGTATGCAAATACAAAATTACCACATTTTTTTCTTCCCCAAGTTTTATTTTGTCCATCTTTGGTACCCAATCAAAACTAAAGCATTTTTGAACTTATATTAAGAAAAAACGGAACTTTCTCGGTTAGCACAAAAGAAATATGTAAGGTGAATCTTTTAACATGTTCAAAAATTTTGCAAGAGGGTCTATTATCACCAATATTTGTTTACAACATTAAGCAAGGTAAATTATATTAAAAAGTGTGTACCAAAAAATATTCTTAACTATTTATCTGTAAAATATCCTGTTCTACATTATCTATGGAAAGAAATTCACTACAGCTGCAATGCAACGACGACTACACTACCACAGTCTAACTGCACCTTAACAAAGGGAACGAATATCGGAGAGAGGTAGTGTTTTCTTCAATGGTCCAACAACAAAGCCCAGTGTATTAAAGATGAAGATCCTACTTCGTCGAAGATAGTCAGTGGGCCAATAATTTATGCTCCAGTATCGGAGAGATGTTGTTTTTTCTTCAATGGCTCTAATAAAAAGTCCGTTGTATTTATAATGAAGATTCTTCTCCGTCGTCGATTCAACATCGAATTAGTATTGGCAAAACAACTGTGTTGGCGGACCAACTGAACTTATTCAGTGGGCCAATAATGTATGCTCCAGTTTCGGAGAGATGTAGTTTTTTCTTCAATGGCTCAAAAACAAAGTCCGTCGTATTTATGATGAAGTTTCTTCTTCGTCGATTCAACATCGAATTAGTATTGGCGAAACAACCTTGTTGGCAAATTACCCAGACAGCACAACTCTGTCCCAAGGATGTCCAGTGGAGAGAGTTTTCTGGACAATGCAGCAGTCCATTGGACAACCAAATCTGTAGAAAATTTTGTCCAAGGTATATCCATCGGATAATACAATTGTCAAAACTTTGGACGGCTCTTGGACATCCCAAAAAAGTCCAAAAGTTTCAATATTTTGACTATTGTACCACTATACTAAATCCATTGGTTATCCAGTGAAGCGAAATTCTGTCCAAAAGTTATCCATTGGCTATCCAAAAAGGATCTTTATGTTTCACTGTTGGAAAAAATTAATAATTACGATGTATATCCGTTGGTCTAATTTTCTTAGTACACTGGATATACTTATTTGTTCCAATGGATATCCAGTGGACAGTTTTGTCAAAAGCGGCGATATTTTCAACACATAAGTATATAGGTACCTATATATTTGAACCACTCCAACATCATAAGTCTCATAAGTCTGATTCCTAGCAAAGGATAGGTATTAAAATACTAAAATACCAATTAATCCAAAATAATGAAAAATATTTACTTAAATAATTTGGCTAGATATGAGAGAAATGTTATTGTTAGTAATGAGTAAGAAAAAAGATGATCCATTGGATATCCAAAACAGTTCGGATAAATGACTATACTTCTTAATGTGCAAACTAGGCCAAGCCCAAATGACGTAGATTTTTTGATGTCCGCCGGACAGAGTTTATCTTTGGTCCGATGGACCAAGAAAAATCGTTATCTATTGGATATCCAAAAACTAACTGAAATAAAGCAGTTCTTTATGGATCAAAATTGGAAGTCCCTTGGATGGATCATGAAAAACCTTTGTCCAATGTCCATAAATGGTCCATGGACAATGCGGGCGGTTTTGGATAAAAAATGTCTGGGTAACTGATGTTTGTCAGCGGCCCACTAAATATTTTCCGTCGCAGTCACTCAAAAGTCATTCAGTCATCCAACCGTTGAAGAGCCATCAGAAATCCGTCACACCCTGTTTATGGGGACGTTTTCAATACGATGCCGATTGAAAACGCAGCGAATCGATTTTTTTTTCGTTGGCCCTGCTTAAGTTCAAAACCGCTTTTTTTGGGATCGTATCGACTGCACTTCCAATAGTTCTGGACGCTTATTCTTGACGGCCCGTGAGGTGGGGCGAGTTCATTTCCCCGTGGAAATAGGTGGTGAAAGTAATCTCACCTCACGTCGGGGGCCGTCAAGAATCACGGTCCCTATAGAATAGATACGGTCTAGTACTTTTGCCCCACTCTTCGAACCGATGAGGACACAAAGGTAGCAGCTGATTTTTGTCGGCCATTTAAAAATTGTATGAGGGCTTGACAAATTAAATTAACTTTTCGGATTTTTCTTTTTTTTTTGTTTAAATGATTGATGAAAGACCTATTTTTTGCTTGTATCTTTTATTATAACTTTTTGTGTATAAGTATAATTTATTTTTGGCCCGCATGCGGTGATCTTTCACCAAATAGGAATTAAGATCATTAGTTGGTAATCGATTCCGTCAAGAAACTCATCGGATGAGTTGGAGTTAGTTCGAGTTCGTAGTTCACAAGTTACGTTATGCATTTGTTATTTTTTCTGTTTTGGAAGCAATTTTATTTTGTACTTGATTTTTGCCAGGCATTTTTGGGAGAGTGAGTATATTTGGTTATTTAGAAGGAAACACTTGTGGTGCATACTATATGCAATAAATCTAAATGCGAATTTAAACCTATAAGGTGCCTTGTTTTTTTGGTTTTTTAAGTATTTAATGATTATCCTTTTCACTAAGAAAACGCATAAATGCAGCTACCAGGAAAATAATGTAAGTAATACCACAGGGTATTTAATTAGGGCCAGAAGAAAAGAAATGATAAACAAATACAATTTTTATTACAAAAATTTATGCAAAAATAATATACCCTGAAATGTCACCCATCAAAAAAAATCAATAAAGAAACCAGCTGATATCTTTGTAAAAAAGAGAAGATCAGAAGATCTTGGGAGGAAAGAACGAAAATTCAAAATTGGATGAGTGTCCCACAAGGGACACACAAAAGACCAAAGCGAAAGGAGAAACAATTAAACGATGTTTCGCCCGGGGTGACCAGCGTGGGCTCGTCAGTGGATTCACTAGTCACCCTCAAACCAGACATCATTTAACACCATCGCACACTCTGACTTCCAACTCTGAATGCCTCACAAATAGACATCGTTCCGCATGGTACTTATCCAATTTACCGGTTCCTCCTGGCGTGTTAATCTTTCCAATAGGAATATGCTCCTAAGACAATTAAAACAAGAAGTTAAACTTCCAAGTCAGTTACATCAACCGTAAAGAATCTAAAAAAAGAGAATATCAAAAGATCTTGTGAGGAAAGAACGAAAATTCAAAATTGGATGAGTGTCCCACAAGGAACACACAAAAGACCAAAGCCTATGCCTATTTGTGAGTCATTCAGAGTTGGAAGTCAGAGTGTGCGATGGTGTTAAATGATGTCTGGAGTGAGGGTGACTAGTGAATCCACTGACGAGCCCACGCTGGTCACCCCGGACGAAACATCGTTTAATTGTTTCTCCTTCAGCTTTGGTCTTTTCTGTGTTCCTTGTGGGACACTCATCCAATTTTGAATTTTTGTTCTTTCCTCCCAAGATCTTTTGATCTTCTCTTTTTTAGATTATTTTCGGTTGATGTAACTGATTTGGAAGTTTAACTTCTTGATATCTTTGTCTCGTCATCAGGTGGGCGGAGAAAAAAAATTACTAGACCGTGTTTATTTTAGAGACCGTGGTCAAGAATAAGCGTCCTGCATTCTGCATAAAGTATTAGGTAATATACCTTCATTTTAATTATTTTTTTGGCTGTTAACTTATTAATTGGCTTTAAAAAAATAAAGAAAGAAGTAAAATTGCCAAAAACTAACGTCATTCAAATCGCTTCATGGAAACCGAAAAGTAGGTTTAAATTTAGCTTGTTTTAAATCTGTTCACTTATCCGTATCCCTATCGAAGATAAGTCTACGGAAAGTTGATGTAAAAAATGACGCCAGCAGGCACGTTTAGCCATAAAATCTTATTTTTTTAAATTTTCTTTTCGTTGAAAATGCAATTATCTATCTTAATGTGAAAACCGCGTGTCGCTAGCTGCTACCCTCTTGCCAACCCATCATCCCGAGCCCCATCCCCATCAAAAACTAATCAGATCTGCGTCTGGTGACAAAGAATTTTTGTGCCAAATTTGAAAAGAATCGGTTTATCGGTTTTTGAGTTACTTTGTTACAGTCAAATATACCGACAGACACCATCCCAAAATTTTGTACCAAAATAACTCATTTTTAGTGAAAATAAAAACACTTTTTTGCTGATCCCAATAGGTTCCATACCATGTATGGATGCCTAAAAAAGATACCTCTTAGCTCTTTGGGATAAAACGTCTAATGGTACGGCAGTGAGGTAATTGAAGGCCTAAAATAGTTTAGCGCAATTTAAATAGTAACGTTTTTATTTATCGGACTTTTTTGTAGCTTTCTCACATTTTTAAGCCATGCTTTTAACCACACTTTATAGTTTTGTTTCCAAAATATCGATACGTAAAATAAAAATCTCACTTTTTTAAAGTTTAAAGTAAAAAAAGTACTGCCGAAAAATAATTTTTTCCCTGTTAAATCTAAGGATGTTTGAAAGTTTGAGACAATGATATGTGTTTAAAATTAACTCTGTGTTTCGAAATTCCATTGTCTACATTTTATTTATACACGACGTTTCGATCAGTACAATCTCTGATCGCCTTCAGGTGCAAGCTACCTAGTTTACACGTCGTGTATAAATAAAATATAGACAATGGAAGACCGAAACACAGAGTTAATTTCAAATCTAAGGACGTTGAAGGCCGAAAGCAGTATTAAAAGAGTATTTTAGAGAAGAATGAAGATAATGTTGAATGTTCTCTTTTATAAAAGACGTCTTTTCGCGACCGATGATTTCGAAACCGCTTTGAAAACACATTTTGGCGACGAAACGGTGACGTCACGGTTCAAAACATTTCAAAGGATGTTTAAAAGTTTGAGACAATGATGTGTTGACTTCCATTGTCTAAATTTTATTTATACACGACGTTTCGATCAGTACAATCTCTGATTTTCTTCAGGTGCAAACTACAATCAATTCCTAAGGCTACGTACTTATATACTGTGAGAAATCACTCAACCTTGAAGTTTAAGAAGTTGGCTCCACCCAAAGGAGGGACTTCCAAATATTTGGGATTTCAACACTTGGTTTACTGAAAATAACCTGATTCTGCCCAATAAAGGCAGCTTCAAGGAATTTTCGTTTCTTCCAGTGTGACTCCTTGTGCGAAACCTTTGCTTCTGCCCACTTCATTCGGTGTTGTTTTGACCATCCATGTTCGGCGATTCCTAATTTCGTGGTTTCACCTTTTTGGGTATTCGTCTGATGTTCCTTAAGCCTAACAGACAGTGGTCTTTTAGTTTCGCCTATGTATGATTCACCACACTCACAAGGAACTTGGTAAATGCATTCCTTATTTTGTTTGTTCTCTGGTTTTGTTTTACTAAGAAGGCTTCGAATTGTAATACTAGATTTAAAAACTGTTTTAATATTAAAGTTTTTCGCTAATCTTTGAATTTTCTCTGATACTCCTTTAACGTATGGGATTGTAAGGAATGCATTTGCCTGTTTTTGGTCTTGTAATCTCTGTCCTATTTGTTGAAATTTAGAAATAGTATCTGTTACAAGTTTAAGGCTGTAACCATTCTGCTGCAGATCCTTCTTAATGTTTCTTATTTCGATTCCCAAGTCATGAGAATTGTTACAAATTTGAACGGCTCTGTTATACAAAGTTTTGATTATGCCTCGTTTGGTTGTAGCAGAATGATTTGAACCTTGATTTAAATATTGTACATCAAGAAAAGGAATTTCACAATTTTGCTCTCCATTGTGAATTTAATGGTGGGTCTTATGTTATTTATGTGGTGAAGAAATTTTGAAAGTTGTTGGTCATTCCCGGTTCAGACAATAACATACTCAGCCACAGCTTAGGATTATATGTTGTGGTATCAACCGCGTGTGATCCGAACCACTCCATGTAAATATTGGCCACCACTGGCGAAAGCGATGAACCCATTGGCAGACCGTCATCCTGAGCATAAAACCTATCTTTCACTTGAAAATAAGAGTTATGCAGGCAGCACTCCAACAACTCCATGACTCCTCCAAGTCTATACACCAATGTCCCGATAAAGCAATCGCTAGATATTATTAGAAAGAGACTGGTTGATGACGAATCCCTTTATGAACGTACCAGCCTACAGCTGGAGGGAGTGATGGAGTTGTTGGAGTGTTGCCTGCATAACTCTTATTTTCAAGTGAAAGATAGGTTTTATGCTCAGGATGACGGTCTGCCAATGAGTTCATCGCTTTCGCCAGTGTTGGCCAATATTTACATGGAGTGGTTCGAATCACACGCGGTTGATACCGCAACATATAAACCTAAGCTCTGGCTGAGATATGTTGATGATACTTTTATTGTCTGGACCGGGAATGACCAACAACTTTCAGAATTTCTTCACCACATAAATAACATAAGACCCACCATTAAATTCACAATGGAGTTGGAGCAAAATTGTCAAATTCCCTTTCTTGATGTACTTGTCACACGAGTGGAAAGCGACATCAGAACAACAGTCTATCGTAACCCCACTCACATAGGACAATATTTAAATCAAGGTTCAAATCATTCTGCTACAACCAAACGAGGCATAATCAAAACTTTGTATAACAGAGCCGTTCAAATTTGTAACAATTCTCATGACTTGGAAATCGAAATAAGAAACATTAAGAAGTATCTGCAGCAGAATGGTTACAGCCTTAAACTTATAACAGATACTATTTCTAAATTTCAACAAACAGGACAGAGATTACAAGACCAAAACCAGGCAAATGCATTCCTTACAATCCCATACGTTAAAGGAGTATCAGAGAAAATTCGAAGAGTAGCGAAAAACTTTAATATTGAAACAGCTTTTAAATCTAGTAATACAAATCGAAGCCTTCTTAGTAAAACAAAACCAGAGAACAAACAAAATAAGGAATGCATTTACCAAGTTCCTTGTGAGTATGGTAAATCATATATAGGCGAAACTAAAAGACCACTATCTGTTAGGCTTAAGGAACATCAGACGAATACCCAAAAAGGAGAAACCACGAAACAAGGAATCGCCGAACATGCCGTCGAACAAGTCCGAAACACAGACTTAATTTCATTTCAAAGGATTTCAAAAGCGCCTCGGCCGCCGCCGTTTCGAACACGGTTCAATATGGCGGTACTTGTCAATTTTGCATAATAATAAAAATAGGCTAAGATTATCTGGCGGAGAAAAAAAAAGAGGCTCACTTGTGGATCTAGCTCATCCATTTTGAAAAATCACAAAAAAAACTTCCAAATCAGAAAAACGAGAAGCCACAAAAACACAGCTGATTAATGTCTATCAATAATTGCCATTTTGACGATCAGTGGCGATGGTTCGAAACGGTGACGTTGCAGTTGAAACGGTGATGTATGTTTTCAAAATGTGCTTTCGAAATCATTAGTCGCGAAAAGACGTCTCAAGTGTGTAAGACTAGTATTAATTCATTTTAGTTAAAGTTCTTTAGACAGACTTTAAAATTACCAAAAAACGTGTACTACTTTAAAGTATTTTATTTACCGTAATAAGTTCAACTCATTCATAAGCACAGTGCATAATTTAAAAGTTGGTTAATTTTAACTTTATGCACTATCAATATGAAAAAAGCAAAGAAAACATTTTGGTTGGTTGATTTTAAAATAAGAGTGATTGATTTTAGCCGATATTAGAAAACAGAAATTTAGCAAGAAGGAAGAATACCTAACCTGTTGAGTTGTTAATTTTTTTTTCTTCTTCTTTTTTGTGAATTTGGTATGTCAATTTTCAAAATTTATCCCAATGCACTATGCTTATAAACTCTTGGATAAACAGGTGCACTGTTAAATTTTGTATTAACACTACAATTGTGCTTATACACTATGAATTAAAGTTATGAATTATCAATATGAAAAGTTGGGTAAACCTACCTATAGTGGCTTATTTTTGTACTTACCGACTGTTAGTGAAAATAAATCGGATCTGTCCAAAATTAATGCGACATGATTCCATCCGAACTGCTTAAAAATACTGGAGAAGACTTTTTTGAGTCTACACTGACAGTACGACATCCTGGTCAGGGTCGGATAGTTGCTTTTATCTTTTAGAATACCCTATAAACAAAAAAAAAACATACTATTATACTGTTGTTTTCTCCACGTCAATAAAGCTTTACTTAAAGAAGGAAATCTATATTGCCCTTTTATCTACTAGCCTAAACATACGTCCTTTCAATGCTTTCAGCATGCCCGAAGTTTTAAGCAAGATGTTCTCTACTGTCCCTCTTATTATCTCCCTTTCTCTCTCTGTTATCTCGTTTCCCACTAAGTAAGGTCTTTTACGTTACAGGTTTTCAACGTTGAAAAAATGTAGAATTGATGTAAGTTTGTATACGTTAAGAAAAATGTTTGAAAAAAGTTAAATGTAAGTTCAAAATTAACATTCTTTGTGAAAGTATTGCTGAAACACGAAAGAAGCACTAATTTTACGTTAATATTTAACTTGGATTTAACAAGAAATGTAAACGATAAAGTAACTGAAAAATAACATTATTTGAAGTTTAATAAATGACCAAATACAATTGTAAGTTTTATGCAAAAATTCCAAAATTAATAAAACTTTACCCAAAATTTTTTAAAAAATAAATCCTGCAATTTTTTTGATAACTTCTCACAAAAGGGAAAATAAGTATAAATTTAAGTATATTATGTATTCGCAGGAACATACGATCATTTTATTGATTTTATGATTTGATTTTTTTACGGTCCGACGAAATTTTATATAAAGGTAGGTATTTTCAGTTTTTTTTTTAATATTGGCAAATTATAATTCGATCAGATTACTATGATTCAATATTTGTATATAAATTGTTTTTGTTGCAACTGAAACCTTTTTATATGTATTTTATTAAATTGATAGTAACCAGTGACACCACATTTTTTACGGTCCGACGAAATTTTATATAAAGGTAGGTATTTTCAGTTTTTTTTTTAAATTTGGCAAATTATAATTCGATCAGATTATTGTGATTCAATATTTGTATATAAATTTTTTGTATTGCAACTGAAACCTTTTTATATGTATTTTATTTATTAAAAACAATTAATTAAATTGATAGCAACCAATGACACCACTGCATTAATATACCGTGAATTGGTGACATTTCTTAACAAACTCGAGATCGTGTGGTGTATCGTCTTTGGAGTGAGGGTTCGAGTCCCGTCAGCGCATATTTCTTTTCTTTTATTTTGATTATTTTGTTTTATTTGTTTAAGATGTAATCACGAAGATCAGATATTTTAAAGCACAAAAATATATTTTTTATGTTCTTTGAACCAATATTTAACAGGTTAGAGGTAAATTAAAATAAAAATAATTTTACCTGGCCATGTAACATTAAATGTTATATGCAAGTCACATACTTGTTAAAAAAATCGAATGTAACACTGTTACGTAAATTTTTAGGACATTTGATGTATTGGCAATGTAATATTCTCGTTAAGGTTACAAGCTGTGTTAAGTAAAAGGTCACAAAAATACGTTAAGGTAATGTAAATGTAACAAGTTTCTGCTTTGGCTTAGTAACGCTGTTCTGCACATGCGCCGCGCCAGCGTCATCGGCTAAGACCCGAATCCACGAAGGCAACCGATCGTTGTTGTCTAACTGAAAGAGTTAGGTAAAACTAGAGGCCCTGTATACGATTTTTGACAGTTATTGTTTTAGGGCTGCGTTCAGAAACCCCACAACATGGTGTGGGTGCTCGCACTCGGTGTGTCTTCAAGTGTACACACCACCCATAATCTGTCATTCTTGTCTAATGTGAGCTGATTTACAAAAACAAAACAATAAATAAAATAGGCTTTTTGTTTCCTTTTGTTTTCGAAGGTTGGGTTGTTTTCTGGGGTTGCTTTTCTTGCTTCACATGCATCTGCAAGTGGGTAGAAAAATGTAAAAATATAGGCTTTGTTTTCTCTCTTATTGTCGAATGCTGGGTGGGTTTCCCTCGTTGCTTTTCTTTTGTGACATTATCCAATATGAAATGACCCAAAAAAGGCATGTTTTCTGGCTACAAGTGAACAGAAAAATCTTGGATAGTTTTTAAAACCGTCCCCACCACTTTTTTATTTCTTAACGGGTCATTTAAATATGAGGTTATTAAAATGCTACATAAACACCCCAAAATTTTTAAAATAATCAAGTATTTGCTAAAACTTTTTGAGACCTCCTATAAAAAAGTATATATACTAGATTAATAAGACATCACATTTAAAAATAGAAAGAATAATAAAAAAGTCACGTTTTTTTACTTCCTATACCTTTTAGGTGTATGGGCTTAAAAACTCATGAAAAACCATATATTATAAAGAGTTAGTTAAAGAAAATTGAATAAAATTAAATTTTTAAACAGTCTTGTCCTTAAAAATTATCCAAATTTCACCATATCATAACTTCATTCAAGCACACCAACCATCGCCCAAGTCGAGACTGAGGTGACGGTGTGGTGCGATAAGCTTACTAAAATAGACATAAATATGTGCAATTTTGACCCTTATTGCCGCATGTTAGTGGCCTTGATAATGACGCTATAAACCCACAAGTAGACACACCACCTTCCCTGAACGACGAAAATGAGACACACCGGTCATTTGCATATTCTTGAACGGCGACACACCACGCACCGGTGACTTTTTTACACTGGGTGTGGGCATTCTGAACGCAGCCCATCTCTGCAGTGCCCTTTAGCCAAAGACTGCCGCCATTTCAATAACCAAATTGACAGGTAAAACATGGATTTTCTGTCAGTTGGGTGTCAATATGACCGCTAAAGTAGGCTAAAGGATACTAAATCGAAAGAGAGTTAACTGGCTTTTTAGTTAAGCAGGTGTTGTCCAGAGGTGAGGAACTGGATTTGACAGTTGTTAGGGAAATGTTTGAAATTGTATGTTGGCAATGATAGTTGGTAACCCCTGACAATAAATAACTTTATCACTGTCAGTTTTTTGATTAAGAAACGTCAGGTTTCAAAATACGTGCGTCGACGAATTTGTATTGTTCCGTCGTCCAACGTAGAAAGAAACTCAAGAAAACTGAAAAGAAAACATGCATTTACCAAGCTGGAAAATTAATAAAAATATCTGAATTGCGAGGTAAGGGCTAATTTTACAACCAAAGGTAAAACTCCAGATTAAACCATAGTTTAAACTTCAGTTTAATCTTTGGATTAATCCATCGGTAAACAAGTTGCCCAATTTTATAAGTCGGAGTTAAACCACGGCCATGAAGAAATACTACATTTTCTTTACATATATAGGTTTGATTATTTTAACCAAAATGGCACCAACTAAAGCCAAACTTGATAAAAATCAGTTAAGTAGTTTTTGAGATATCAGCGTTGGTTACAGACAGACATACAGCTAGACGACACAACAAAAATATTCAGATTTGTCAAAAAGATATACAGTATATATATATATATATATATATATACGTGTGAGCTCGATGTGACAATAAAACTTGCTGGTCAAAAATCTACATATCGTCGGACTCCTCCAAAAGATTTGTTCTAGGACAAATAATATTTGGTCTTCGTGCTTCGACAGTGTCAATAATTTCATCATTCTTCATCCAGTTGATCAAAAATAAATTTTAAGTCATTGATCATAGCGATTTCACTAAATACTTACAGTCTTTTTACCAAAACCAAATTTTTAATAACTTTTTTGAGGTTAGAATCCTTCGGTAACTATTAAACTGAAGTTTAACAAACACCCAGACCGCCGGTAACGGTTAAACCGAAGTTTGTTGGTAAACTGCCCCTATAAAACGTAAAAAAGTCAACATCTGTGGTTTAAACTGAGGTTTGACGTTTAACTGTGAGTTGTAAAATTGCGCATAAGTGAGCTACAAACAGTAGTTACAAACATACGCATTTAGCATGTACTTCGTTATTAAATAACACATTATGTTTCCATGTTTTATTGTATAATAAAAAGAGTAACAAAAGTATAGATCATAGGAGTCTTTATATTTTACATTTTTAATATCTACCGTGTGTATTCACTGTTTGTTTTTGTTTTTTTTTTTGTCAAAGCTTGACATATTTTACCAAAAAAGCAATCGTTCAAGAACTGTCTGGGAAATTATAAAAAGAGACAACAAAACATCAGTCCATTTCATAAAATCCGTTTTACATGCAAATATGAAAAAACTAGAAAGAGAGGGCAATATGAGTTGGCCACCTCTGGTAAAAAAACAACTGTCGAATGTATAGAGGGCCTCTCTCTCTTTTTAATAAATTTTCCAAATGTAAACAAAAATATTAAACGTAAACCCAAATTTTCGCTGTCAGATGGTTCGTGAGTTGCTTTCACTACTGACGCAATCGACGCGCTTGCCCGGTAGACTCTTCGTTTCTGTATTATTTCCAGGCTAACTTGATTAGCAGAGTTATTATCGATACGCATTTTTCTTGGGAAATGCAAGGGCAGGGCCGTTATATCATCTCATATAGTAGCGCACCCAGGAATTGACTGTGGGGGGGGGGGGGGGGGGTTAGGGATAAATAATAAAAAAAACTTAATTTGAAGTAAAAATGTGACCATAATTCATATAAGGAAACGGATGCTTACAAGCGCGGACCTGAGTTCAAATGTAGAGGGGCGATACATTTTTTGAGAAAATAATACTTAAACTGCAATTTTTGACCCAAAATTAAAATGAAATCGTAAATATTGATGGTGTTTTGGGAATTTGAGTTGTTTATTTAACATTAATTTGTTTGTAAATATGCTAAAATGGGCTTAAAATTCCTTTTTTGACACCAAATGGCAGACAAAACAAATAACAAAACCAAATATTTTTATATTGGTGATGAACGAACGAAATCGTAAAAATGAAATGTGTTATTGTGCTGCATGCAAAAAATTTTGCAATTTATGATTTTTTAAAGATTTTTGTTAAAAATTGAAGTCCAGGCTTTTGTATTTTATTCCCTATATATTTTATCTTTGTTGTTATTTGATTGATTGTGCGAATTGTATATAAGCAGTCTTCTCGGAGGGGGCCACTGTCTCATAGTTATATAGTATACAGACCGCTTCAAGCTACTACGAACATAAGGGGAATCAAGTCCAATTTACTCTCCGTGCCGTACGACCGGTGGATTCGAAGCACGCTGCAGTGTTATCTTTTGGAAATTAATTTTGTTTTTATTATTTTGTTTTATTTCTGCCTTGCTCGAGAAACAGATGGGTAAGTTCTTAATTGAAATAATACCTTTTTAAAATTAAAAATGGATGTCTACGAAGTTGCCGAAAAAGTGCAGATGGTCAAATGGTCAAATCGTCATAACCCAACACACGTTCGATATTGGTCGAGGGAAAATTTGCATTTGTATTTTGACGTAAGAACACAGTATCCCCAAAAACTAAATGTTTGGGGGGGGGTATTGTAGGGGAACACGTAATTGGGCCATTTTTTATTAACGGCAATTGCAATTTGAATGGTCCTAGATACTTGGATCTACTACAGCAGCACATTATTCCAACTGCTACGCAGTTGTTAGGTGTAAGATTTGGTGAAACATGGTTTCAACAAGATGGTTGTTCCGCTCACAATGTTGGCCTTGTTAGGGAATATCTTGATAATGTATTTCCTAATCCGGTTATAAGTACACGGGGAACTATTTTATGGCCAGCTCGATCTCCCGATCTTGCTCCTAATGACTTCTATCTGTTTTTGAAGAAGCTTTTCAAATTATCACCCCCAACATGCTTGGAAACGTTAGAAGGGGTTTTTATAGTAGGCTCGGATATTGTCTAGCCGAGCAAGGAGGACTTTTCGAACATTTGCTTTAATTTTTTTTTGACTGGGAGAATCTTTTTGGTTTTTAGAATGTATTATTTTATTTTGAGAACTTGCTTTTATTTTGTTTCTCCTTATTATTTTCATTGTAACACGTCGTCACTGATAAATCTGAGCAGTTGACAATAAAACGTTCTTATTTATCAGTGACAAAAAATAAGAAAATGACGTTATAAAAATTTGCGTATTTATTGACCAAATTCCGGTTTCATTGACTACACTCCACACAGCACCGTGGTTAGAGGCGTACTAAATACAAGGCGAAAGGCGGCGAACAGCAGCGAATGGCGATCGGAATCCTGAGTGTTGGTTGCTTCACTGATAGGCGTGCGGTGTCTCTGCATGTACGTACACTGGCAAATTAGACTTCTTCCGCCCTATGTTCGCAGTAGCTTGAAGCGGTCTGTATATATTCATGTAACATGTTCTTATTGCTTAAAAACACGCCATCTTTAAGGCTCTATATCTCAGAAACTAATCAGTCCTACTTCCTATCCATTTTTCTATTTTTATGGTCAGGTACTTCAGTACTATAACATAAAAGAATTATGACATTTAGCCCAAAACCATTTGCGATGTAATTTGGTCAGGGTTCTTTCCGCGTTTTCGTGGAATCGTCCCTGTATAGACAGCTAAAAAAAAACAAGCGAAGTCAACAATAGTCCTGGCCCCATCGTAGACCCCCGCAAAAAAATCTAGGTCCCCAGATTTTGACTCGATTCATGTTTTTGGATTATTGTAGCGGTAATTTATCTTGGGTAGACGTTGATCACCCGGGCCAAACTATTTTAGTGACCACCCTGTATTTTTGTATCAAAAAGCTTAAAATTTGCATTTTTTTTGTGTTTCCCTTGTGGAAAAAGGGTAAATGTCAAAAAGTACTTGGTCAATCGAAAAAAGAAAACCACGGATCGAATGATAATTTCTTTCTGCGTTTTACAGGATGGTTACACCAAATTATGTACGTTTTCCAAAAATTCGCATATTCAAGATAGCTTTTCTGATTTTATTTATTTTGAGGGAGGTTATTCGTTAAGCCAAGATAAACTATATTTAGATCAACATAATTTTCAATATTATACGAGGTGTCCAAAAGACTACTTTAAATGAAAGTTTTTAAAATATTGGTCAATTTTTAATATGTAATAGAGAAGGTCCTAGGAAACATTTTTTGTCATTAAAGTTTTCCTGTAATTGTACAGGGTGAGCCAGCAACGAATGTTAAAGTTCCAAAAATGGCCGTTTTTGACTTTGGTTTATGAGAAAACTAGAAGATCTATGAAAAATTCCCATCGACACATGATTGTACATGCCATTGTAAACAATTTTTATTTAGCCCTTGTCTTTGTATGTATTCGGGGTGACCCAAAAAAAAAGTTTGAAAATACCCTTAATTGCACCGGCTAAAATTGAGTTTCAAAGAAAAGTAACACATCAAAAGTATTTTTTTAAGGTAATATCACTAATTTGAGAATATTTCTTTTTCCAAAGGTAAAAATCTAAAAATTTTTATACATGGTCAGCCAAAAAAATGGTGTTTGGAAGTTGCTAAGTAAATTATAAATCGAATTTGCATACATTTTACGTATGATTCTCTTGACCACGATCTACTTATTTTTCTTTATATTGAGGGTGAGTCAAAACTATGCCCTATATAGATTTGAAAGCTGAAGTTACTACCTGTAGAAAAATTTATATTATTCAGGATTTTTAACTCTTATTTAGCCAAAAATACAAATTAATGTATGACAGTGTTTTAGTATTTTAACTCACCCTGTATATATATATGAATACTATTCCTCAGTAATATAAAGAAAAATAAGTAGATCTTGGTCAAGAAAATTCACACAATAAATATTTGCAAACGGGATTTTTAACTTATTTAACGACTTATAAGGTCTTTTCTTGGCTCACCCTGTACAACTATAGGAAAACGGTAATGACAAAAAAATGTTTGTTAGGACCTTCTTTATCACATATTAAAAAATTAAAAAAATTGACCAATATTTTAAAAACTTTCATTTGTTCGTTTTTTGGACACCCTGTATAATATTGAAAATTATGTTGATCTAAATATAGTTTATCTTGGCTTAACGAATAACCTCCCTAAAAATAAATAAAATCAGAAAAGATATCTTAAATCTGCGAATTTTTTTGAAAAACGTACATAGTTTGGTTTAACCATCCTGGTTATCTCGGTTTCCATGTAAACTCTTATTTTAAAAAAAATAAGACATAGTACATAAAACGCAGAAAGAAATTATCATTTGATCCGTGGTTTTCTTTTTTCGATTGGCCAAGTACTTTTTATTATTTAGCCTTCTTCCACAAGGGAAACACATGAAAAAATGCAAATTTTAAGCTTTTTAATACAAAAATACAGGGTGATCAGTTTGACCCAGGTGATCAATGTCTACTCAAGATAAATTACTTCTACAATGGGGGTATACGATGGGACCTGGACTACAAATTTTGATAAACTGTTAAAATTAAAACAAATCATCAAAAGCAAAAGTTTTTTTTTCAAAACCCCATTAATTGAACTTTTTGCTTTGTGACCTTTGAGCATCTTAGGGCGACAATCGACTAATAGCTCCACTAAAACTTCGTCTAAGAATCCTTAATTGAACAGGGGATTAAGGAAAATTGAGTAAATTACGGTAAATGGAGGAGAAAAGATTGGTCCACTCAAGAAGATTGAGTGTCAATTAAAATTAAATCACTTGTCACGAGATAATTAAAGCTTAATTTCGGTACTTAATCCTACTAATTCGTGTATAAAAAGGTATTTCTGGGAGTTTAATTAAAAGAACTTCGGATATTAGACTCTTAAAGTAAATATTTCAACGCATCGGTATCGGTAGACGTAACGCGTTCGAAACAAAGTCAAAATACGCCACATTTTTGACTTGCTCATGCCATGTTTCGAACGATGCCTGCTTTTTTGACGGGTGTGATGAAAGAATCTTCTTTCGTACGAAGGATGTACGTGTCGTTACGCACCCACGAACGTACGCAATGATTTCAATCAGCAGTTATGTCATCGCACCCATCAAAAAAGCGGGCATCGTTCGAAACATCGCATAAACAAGTCAAAAATGTAGTGTATTTTGGCTTTATTTCGAACGCGTTAGGTATACGGATACTGATGCGTTGAAATATTTACTTTAAGTAGAGACATAAAGCTATTTGTAACTCATTGCGGTATACGTATCCGCATCTAGCGAGAACCAAGCACATTGATTGGTCAGAAACTTGTAGCACGTTCGAAAAGAGCAGATACATGCTAATTTAAGGTGTTTCTGAACGCAATAGGTGCTGAGATACGATACGTGTGCCATAACGATACGTGATACCTAACGCATCTCAACACCTATCGCGTTCAAGAACACCTTAGAGTAGCATATATCTGCTCTTTTCGAATGTGGTACAAGTTTCTGACCAATTATTGTGCTCGGTTTTCGCTAGATGCGGATACGTATACCGCGATGAGTTACAAATAGCTTTATGCCTCTAATGTCTATTAAATCTGCACGAATCCTTAGAAGGAAAGAACCCTGTCATTTTCTTATGGGGAATGTGTTTCGGTTAATTTTTTGAATATTTTTATATTTTATAAAAGGGGGTCCATGAGCAATTTTTGTCATGGGCACTTTCAGCAATATTTATAGAGTGAGCTAGAAATTAGACTTAAGTTACAAAGGTGGCCGTTTTTTACTCAACTTAACCTTCGGTTATAACAAAATTAAAGATAGGATAATAATGTGTACAGGGTAAGCAAAAAATACGCCTGAAATTGCTCAAAATACATTATTCAAATTGTCCTTGCAAAGAAACTAGCAATCAGTCAACATTTATTTGTTATGTACGGACAACAAGTAAAATTTTTTACCTTAATTTCAGGTACCGTACACATACAAGGTGAGCCAGAAAATACCTTTAAAATTGCTCCAAATCCTCGTCTAAATCGCTTAGTTGTAAACAAAGCTATTGAACCAAGAATAGACCGATCGAGTCATTCAGGATTTTGAAAAAAATAATTTAGTTAGCTACTTTTGAATGTATACAGAGTACGCCATTAAAAAAAAGAATTCCGTTGCTTAGCTAGTGGTTTTTTTGTACAAATTGTTAATCATGTTATAATGGTGTATTTCACGAGTTTCTTAACGTCCTTTTGGAGTACTCCGTATAAATTCAAAAGTTTGTATTTAACAAAAACATCATTTTTTCAAAATCATGTTTGGGAAATAAAAAATCTTTCTCGCTATGCTACTCTTTTAATAGTCGAGTTTTATAATAAGGGATTTTGAGTCAATTCAGGCTTATTTCTTGACTCACTCTGTAAATATTCGATGAGGGGTATCACCGTGAAAAATATTTGTTGTGGTTCTAGAATTATATAAAGCAATAAAAATTAACTGCTCCCTAGTTATCCGCTTATTCAAACAAATATTCCTTGACTCACCATCACCGGAATTAATTTAAAATACGTTTGTTGTGCTCTGTAGACTAACATTACAAAAAATAATGAATAAAATAAGTGTTGCCTGATTGGTAGCTTCTTTGTTAAGGATAATTTGAAAAGGTTAAAAACACGTATTTCGTATGTTTGGGCGTACTCTGTACACTTGATTTCAAAAAAAACTCATACATGCATTTTTTCCTATGCCACAAAATTTAGCTTTCCATTAGTGGATACTATTATAAGCTTAGCATGCCTGACAGCTTAAAATTCAGGGAGACATTCTCCTTAAAAATGCCACAGATATCAACATTTACAAAAGTTCAAATTATCACTCGAGTTATAGAAGACGGCTGGTCTATAAAGGCGCAATTACACAGAAGAACATGCTCAAATAAAAGCTCGTGCAAAAGATCTGAAATTTTTTGCGCGAACATTTTTGTGAGCTTTTCTTTGAACATTTTGCTCAAGAGGTTCGTGTAGGAAAGGAACGTTTTTCTGTGTAAATGCGCCTTAAGAAGAGCGGCCACTCATTTTGGAGTTGATAAAATGACGATAATGCGATGAAAAAAGCGCTGAATTGAAAATTATTCTACGGATAGGAAAGATGGATCAGGACGACTAAAAATAAGTTCTGAAGTGCAAGATGAGAGACTTATTGGCCATCTCAGAGAAAATCCTTTTTCAACGTCGGTTGAAGCAGCTAATGTTCTTTAGCAACAGTAAATAGAAGAGTAACGAAATCAGAAGTCTCTTGTCGAGTTGCTGCAAAGAAGCCTTTTCTAACAGAACAACCTTCTTCGTGATATTGACTTCTGGGAGCGGCTGGTTTTAACTGACGAAAAAAATTTTCAATCATCTTCAAGCAGCAGGAGAATTTTAGTTTATCGTCCACCAAATTTTAGATTTGAACCCGAATATACAAACCAAATTAAAAAAGCTGAACATTTTTCTGTAAACATGTGGGGCTGGTTTAGTGCTAGAGGTTTGGGTTTTTTTTGGAGAATCGAAGGAAGATTCAATAGTGAACGATATATTGAAATTCTTGAAAACGTTATGCTGCCGTCTGTACAGGCTTTACATGAAAATAATGACTTCGTTTATCAGCAGGACAACTGTCCAGTACACACGGCTAACGTTGTTCGCCAATGGTTTCAGAATAATAATATAGAAACACTTCCTTGGCCAGTCAACAGCCCTGACCTTAACCCAATGGAAAATATATGGGGTCGAATCATTAAAATAATATACCAAAGGAATTGGAGACCACGAAATGCTGAAGAGTTAAGCGATGCTATTTATCGCGCATTGGATCAGCTCTCAGAAGACCATCAGTATTTTCAAAATTTAACCTTTTCAATGCCCAGACGTTTGCAGCTTGTAATAGAGAAAAATGGTGATCCTATTAAATACTAAATTACTTATTTTAGTTCTTTTTTAAGTTAAAATAATTAGTATTAAGTTTACCATCGTTTTTGTCCTAATCCAAGTTTCCTATTCGTCGAATTGTTTTCAATCTAGCGCTGTTTCCATCGTATTATTGTTATTTTATCAACTCCAAAATGGGTTACCGCTCTCTTTATAGAACAGCCTTCGTCCGTTACTCGAGTGATAATTTGATATTGTTTAATAAAGACTTTACTAAAACATTCTTTATGCTGATTTTTTAGTATTATGCAAAATTTAATATAAAAATAAGGTTGCCTTTAATTTAAGTAAAAAAATATTTTCAGTTTTGGAGACCTTTTTTAAACAATATGACAAATTGTCATGCTTTTGAAGTTTTTAGGCATTTTAGCTGGTAATCCGTATATATTATACACTTTTAGAAAGGTCAGTTTTTTTCATGTATGCGTTTTCTTTGAAATCAAGTGTAAATACTTAAAAGTTTATCGCTCATTTTGTGTGCATATTTTATAGGGTATCAAAAACCATTTTTTTCGCTGCTCCTACAAGCGTCAAAATTGAATTTTTTTCTTTTTCAAAATAAGGGATTTTGTGCAATTTCAGGGGTATTTTTTGGCTTACCCTGTACACCTACGGACATTAGTACTGATATCAAAAATGTAGGTCTTCATGTGTTGAATCAGATCTGCAGAAACCATTATTATCTTATCTTTAGTTTTGTCGTAAACGAGGGTTAAGCTTAGTAAAAAACGGCAATTTTTTTAACTTTAAATCTAATTTCTAGCTCACCCTGTACAAAATTGCTCATTGGGACCTTGTCTATAACGTATTAACACACATCCCCCATAAGTAAACGTCAGGGTTCTTTTAGCTTATTGTCTGTCATAGACGTCTTTTCGCGACCGATGATTTCGAACCCGCTTTGAAAACATGCGTAAAATGTTATTTTGGCGACGAAACGGTCACGTCACGGTTCAAAACATTTTAAAGGATTTCGAAAGCGCCTCGGCCGCCGTTTCGAACACGGTTCGATATGGGAGTACTTGTCAATTTTTAGCAATAATGAAAATAGGCCAAGGTTATCTAGCGGCGATAAAAAAAAAGGCTCACTTGTGGATCTATAAGGATATCCATTTCGAAAAATTACAAAAAAGACTTCCAAATCCAAAAAACGAGAAGCCACACAAACACAGCTGTCATTCAATAATTGTCATTTTGGCGATCAGTGGCAATGTTTCGAAACGGTGACGCAACACCGTTCTCAACTAAAAAGCCAGTTAACTCATTTTCGTTTTAGTATGCTTTAGCCTATGATCGGTGCAATATTGACACCAAACTGACAGAAAATCCAAGTTTTACTTGTCAATTTGGTTATTAAAATGGCAGACCAACACCGTTCTTAACTAAAAAGCCAGTTAACTCATTTTCGTTTTAGTATCCTTTGGCCTATGATCGGTGCCATATTGACACCAAACTGACAGAAAATCCATGTTTTACTTGTCAATTTGGTTATAAAAATGGCAGCCACGATAGGCTAAAGGGCACTGAGGGGGTAGGAGTTAACAGGCTTTTTAGTTGAGTACGGTGTTGGGCAGACACATTAGGTTAAAGCGCACTGAGGAGGTAGGAGTTAACAGGCTTTTTAGTTTAGAACGGTGTTGGGTGACGTTGCGGTTGAAACGGCGACGTATGTTTTCAAAATGTGCTTTCGGAAACATCGGTCGCGAAAACACGTCTTTAGTTTTTACAAAATGTGTTTATTTGATTGCAAAAAGTATGGATATCACATGACCCATTTTGAACGTCACTTCGACATTTCAGCTAAGGTCACTGACATAAAACAAAATTCTTCTCTTAAGTACACTTTCGGCCACATAAAATGCGTACAGCGGAAGTTAGCTGCAGGTCTGTTGAATTTAAGTTTTGCTAATGGCATTGCTTGTTGCAACTCACTTTGACGTTTTCGAATTACAGGTTAGATCTTTTGAAATTGTAAACACAAAAATAAGGAGACTGGCTACACTTTACTATGCTTTACAGTTTCTTCTTCTTGATACTTTCTTCTTATTCTTACAATTGCAGCCTTGCTTCATCCATAATGGGCCGCTACTCTTCGAACCGACCAACCACCGTCTAATTTTGCCAAAATTTGGACTTTTTCGAATTCGTTTAGTTGGGGCATTTGTTAATATAAGCGTTTGACAACAACAAAACCTGACGGTGACAATTTGTGTCAATTTAAAATACCTAAAAGGTTACTGAGTTGCGAGGCCCACAATACACTATACAGACCGCTTCAAGCTACTGCGAACATAGGGGGAATCAAGTCCAATTTACTCTCCGTGCCGTACGACCGAGGTGGATTCGAAGCACGCTGCAGTGTTATCTATCTATCTATATCTATCTGCCTTGCTCGAGAAACAGATGGGTAAGTTCTTAATTGAAATAATACATTTTTAAAACCAAAAATGGATGTCTACGAAGTTGCCGAAAAAGTGCAGATGGTCAAATGGTCAAATCGTCATAACCCAACACACGTTCGATATTGGTCGAGGAAAAATTTGCATTTGTATTTTGACGTAAGAACACAGTATCCCCAAAAACTAAATGTTTGGTGGGGGGGTATTGTAGGGGAACATGTAATTGGGCCATTTTTTATTAACGGCAATTGCAATTTGAATGGTCCTAGATACTTGGATCTACTGCAGCAGCACATTATTCCAACTGCTAGGCAGTTGTTAGGTGTAAGATTTGGTGAAACATGGTTTCAACAAGATGGTTGTTCCGCTCACAATGTTGGCCTTGTTAGGGAATATCTTGATAATGTATTTCCTAATCGGGTTATAAGTACACGGGGAACTATTTTATGGCCAGCTCGATCTTCCGATCTTGCTCCTAATGACTTCTATCTGTTTTTGAAGAAGCTTTTCAAATTATCACCCCTAACATGCTTGGAAACGTTAGAAGGGGTTTTTATAGTATGCTCGGATATTGTCTAGCCGAGCAAGGAGGACTTTTCGAACATTTGCTTTAATTTTTTTTTGACTGGGAGAATCTTTTTGGTTTTTAGAATGTATTATTTTATTTTGAGAACTTGCTTTTATTTTGTTTCTCCTTATTATTTTCATTGTAACACGTCGTCACTGATAAATCTGCGCAGTTGACAATAAAACGCTCTTATTTATCAGTGACAAAAAATAAGAAAATTACGTTATAAAAATTTGCGTATTTATTGACCAAATTCCGGTTTCATTGACTACGCTCCACACAGCACCGTGGTTAGAGGCGTACTAAATACCAAAGGAAAGTCATGCAAGTGGTGATCGCAAGCCTGAGTATTGGTTGCTTCACTGATAGGCGTGCGGTGTCTCTGCATGTACGTACACTGGCAAATTAGACTTCTTCCGCCCTATGTTCGCAGTAGCTTGAAGCGGTCTGTATAAAATCGGCGTACGCATTTTATGTGGCCGGAAGTGTACCTACTACAAAAAATTTTTGGTGTCACCCTGTTCCAAGTGCCCTTTTGCTTGTTTACCGACTTTATTTTACGTCTTCTATAGCTTTTGCCTTTTAATCAAAATGTTATTCCGCTCGGTCCTTTGAAAATGACTTACATAACATAAAAGAAAAATCAGAAAAAGGTCTTTAATTAAAAATTGACGGTTTAATCCTCGGTTGCTTCTTTTTGTAATTAATTAACCAGGGACTTAAAATTTCCCAATACTACAAAAATAGCATACCTAGGTAATAAAATCAGATACTTGTACAATAGATCTCAAAATGTTTTAGTTAAGTTTTGTTAAAACAAATTGAACCGATTTAAAAAAAATACAATAAAAAGTATAAAATACAGGGTGTCCTAATTGCTATGGCCCACTATTGCTATCTCGGTAACTTTAAGAACTATAAGAAATTAGACAAAATGTGCAGTTTTTGGGGAACATTGAAAATCTGGTTTCAGATTAGAATAATAAATATTCTATCCTGAGCTACGAGGGTTTTTCGAAAAATTGCAGAAAAATATTTTATCAGATATTTCAAAAAGTATAATTTTTACAAAAAATTCGCGAAAAATATTTTTTTGCGTTTTTAATGTCCTTCAATTCGGTATTTTTTAAGAAAACTTGCTACGTCTAGTTTTCGAGATATTAACATCAACTTACTTTTTTTAAATACGGACCTGTATTTTTTATTCCATTTTCTAAATTCTCCCTTTTTCCTGATTTTAACGATGTATCACACGTCTATATTTATTTGCATTTTAATGATTAAAAATGGTTATTTATGTTTTTTCGCACTTTTGCCGTTTTATCATAGGTGGCTTAGAAAGCAAAAAGAAACAATTGCTTATAAAAGCCTATGATGCGTAATATATCTGGGGCGCGTTCAGCGGCGGCTGGAGCCAAACCAAAATTGGCATTAGCCGTTCAGAAATGCCTCCAGCTTGCCAAAAGTGGTTAGCATATACCGTTCAAGATCGGCTGAAGCCATACCAGTTTTGGAGGAACTCGAAAGCGCCGCTAGAATTGGCATCGCTGGTTGTTATTGGTCCGCGGGCGAGGTCAACGAAAAAAAAATCAGTTAAATTACGAGGTTTTCCTTACCTAACAAATTGAAGAAAATTTAGAAAATCATTTGAAAATGAAAGTGCAACACGTTTCTCCATTTTTTTCTTGCAGACAATGAATTGTGTAGACGCCACACTTGTGGATTGTGAGGAGAATACGTTTATTTTGCGGACAGAAGGTAGGCAGTAGGTATCTGTTTAGAAAAAACTATCAAATGACCGTGGCTTAAAGTTCCGACAGTCCCTTTCCTTTTTAAACAGACTGTCCGTCCGTGCCTAGCAAAAATACTAAAGATACGACAGTCGACTTTGCGCGTTTAAAGCTGGTAGGGAAGGGGTAAAACCGTTTTTGGTTTGGCTCCCCTGTCAAGGTAAGTTTAAATCAACAGGGCAGTGTTTTCGCTGATCACACACAAAATTGCATAGTGCATAGCATGGCTGCATAAAAAGTTCAACCTTATGGAAATATATCTATGCATATGCAATATGGCGGCTCCAAATCCGTCTCTGATTGGTCGAACTGTTATGCTATGTGTTATGCAAGTGTGTGTAAATTAGCCTTTTAAAGAGCGCTCCAAATGTATCAAAATTCGTACCCCGAGTGGCTAGAGCGGAATTTATTACTACACGGATTAAGTAGGGTGTTGCACGGATCATTTGAAAATCCTTCCAAACGGGGAGCAACCGGAGCTGTTTTCTTTTTGTAACGGTTACGGTTAACCTTGATCCTAAAATTTCCCAGAAGGATAAGCAAAAGAAGGAGACCTCGATTGTGTAATATCTTCGAATATTGTTTAAATTTACAGATAATTGTTTATGCTTAAATGTGTATATAATCAAAAGTCTTTAATTTTTATGAATTTCCGGATTATACTTAAATTTTCACATCAAAAATGCTATGACGTCATCTACTAGCTGACATGAATAGAACAAATGGACGCAGATAGCACATCCTCTAAAGATCCATACCTTGAGAATCGCAACCATTCTGAACCGGAAAAAAAGGCTGGTTCCGATTCTCAAGGCATTGAGCATGACAGGATGCGCTGTCTACATCGATTTTTTTCTGTTCATATCAGTTCATATCAAATATAAGTATAATCCGGAAAGTCATAAAAATTAAAAAATTTTGATTATATACGCATGTAAACATAAACAATATATTATTACACATTATTACACAATCGAAGTCTCCTTCGTTTGCTTATACTTCTGGGAAATTTTAGGACCAAGGTTAACCGTAACCGCGACAAAAAGAAAACGGCACGGCAGAGGACGGGTAAGATGAAATAAATACCAAAATGAGGAACGTCAAAATTGCAAAGAATTTTTTCTTAACAACCTCCGTATCTCGGAATAGAATATATTTTTTTAAAATCTGAAACCAGATTTTCAATGTCTCCCAAAAACTGCACGCATTTGGTCTAATTTGATCAACCTTCTAGTTGATCAACCTTCTATTGATGGCCATTATAAAAAAATAAATGTTACTTGGGTATAGTTACCGAGATAGCAATAGTGGCCCATGGCAATTAAGACAGCCTGTATAGGGTGGGGCAAAAAAAAAGACTTTTTTAATTGCCAATGAACGGTCCGATTTAAAAATAAATTGAGTAAAGATTTACTCAAAAACTTCCCTCGCTCAAGACCTATGTAAAAAAACACTACTCGTATACACATGAGTCGGTGAGAATTTTCCAGGGTATATCCAGACTTTTCTTGGCTGTATCCACACTGTTCAGGGGTGTATTCAGACTTTTCCTTGGTGTACTCTGATAATTCCAGAATTTATTCAGATTTTTCCAGGATGTATCCAGACTTTTTCTGGGTATATCCAGACTTTCCAGCTTGTATTCAGACTTTTCCAGGGTGTTTCCAGACTTTCCCAGGGTGTATCCAGAGTGTGACCGGGGTCTTAACTTAAGCTACTTTTTATTTAACATTTCGTTCCATAACTTGAGATATATGGCACGGGAAATTTAATTTTTCAAGAGTTTTTTTGGATTTTTGGAACGGTGCTTTTAGCGACTTTAGGGAAGAGGTTTTAAAAAAAGCTAAAGACTTTGTGCCCATGATAAAAAAAAATTTGGGGCCCCCACTGGAGGCCCAGGGCCTACCAACAATTTTTTTTTAAATGAGAGGGTACCGCTTGTTAAAAAAGAAATTTAACGCATTACTTTTTTTTCACAAAAATTTAAAAAAACTATTTTTTTTTGTCAATTGTTTTAGCTTCAAAATAAACTACATCACAGTTAGTCTAGAGAAGAGTTTTAAGAAAAAAAATATATAGTCATTAAAACATAGTTAGCTAGTAAAAAGTAAAATCCCCTATGTAGCCCTTTTCTGGTGGGCTATTTTTGGAAAATATTCTGAAAATATTATATATATATATAGCAACTCACCTCCTATTTAAATTCTCGCTGAAATAGTAGGTTTAAAGATAGGCTTTTAAAATGTCAAAAATTCAATTTTTAAAGGACCATATCTTAGAAACTAAACGAAATATCTCTATTGTGTTCAATATCGATTTTAGAGGTTTTTTACGAGGAAATAAAAATTGTTTTGACAATTTGACCTTCTACTTCACATTTTTGGAATAATATCGTCAAAATCAATAAACTGTAAATAGGAATGTACAAACGTCAAACTGTTTTTATTTTTTATTTGGTATTAAAAAACCCTCAAAATCGATAATAAACACAATAGAGATATTTTCTTTAGTTTCTAAGGTTAGGCCTTTGGAAATTGAATTCTTGACATTTTGAAAGCCAATGTCTCGAAAATGAGTAAAGTAAATCTTTTGATGTGGGGTACCATTGGAAAGAGAATTTCAGCGAGTATTCAAATATGAAGTCAAATTAGGGGATAGCTATTTAAGGTTTCCAGAATATTTTCCAAAAATAGCCCCCTAGAAGAGTGCTACATAGGGGATTTTACTTTTTACGGTAAATTGTAGTTGGTGATGTATAAAAAACAAAAATCTATGTTTTAAAGATTATATATTTATTTTCTTGAAACCTCTCTCTAGACCAAATGTGACATATTATTTCTCTATTTACTAGGCGAAATAAAGAAACTATCATACAAGAACATTATTGGCGGCCCATTTGGGGGTCCTCACTGGAAGCCCGGAGCCTACCAACATTTTTTTTATGAGGAGGTACCATTTGTGGCATTTTTTTGGAAAGCTTATTTTAAAAGAGAAATTCGATAAAATAATTTTTTTGACATCTGTTAACCCATGTGTTAAAATTTTACGACAATAATATCCTTGTGTCGTAGTTTTTTATTCCACTTAGTAAATAAATAAATATGTAGTTTATTTGGAAACTAAAACAATTAAAAACATTTTTTTTGATAAAAAAATGGACAAAAACACTCGTAGGAAAAACATTGTACCTAACTCTTCCAACCTTGACGGCTTTCCCGAACTCCGCTCCGCGTCGTTCGTGCAACTGCCGTCGCATGCGGAAAAGTACCACTTTCCGCACTTGTGAGGTAAATAACTATTCCACACATGTTCTAAAAAATGTCTGCACACGGGTAAAATTTAACGCTTTCGAAGGATACGAATCGTGTGATTGATTTTTTTTTGTTAGTGAAATATGTCAAGCTTTGACAAAAAAACAAAAACAAACATAAAATATAAAAAAATATAATTTTGTTACTCTTTTTCTTACAATAAAACACGGAAACATAATGCATTATTTATTAACAAAGTATATACTAAATGCGTATATGTTTGTACCTACTGCTTGTAGCTCAATTACCTTACAAATTCGGCTATTTTTATTAATTTGCCAGCTGGGTAAATGCATGTTTTCTTTCCGCTTGTCCTGAGTTTCTTTCTCCGTTGGACAACCGAACAGTACAAATTAGTCGAGGCACGTGTTGTTACAGTTTTTGATACAGTAAAATTCGTTTCTTAATCAAAAATGTGACAGTGACAAAATTATTTATTGTCAGGGGTTACCAACTGTCATTGCCAACACACAATTTGTTTTTAAACATTTCCCAACAACTGTCAAATCCAGTTGATCACCTCTGGTAAAATAATAACTGTCAAAAATCGTATACAGAGCCTCTAGCCTTGCCCATGGCCAACCTTGATTATTTTTATTGTTTTTTAACGTCATTATATTTTGCGACACTTGAGCTATATAGCACGGACTTTTTGGGCAGTTTACGAAAATAACAACTTTTTTGCCTATCGTTATTTGATAAGCCATATATGAGGAATAAAGTTATTTCGGTTATTTTCCTAACTATTTCTACGCTTACCTATAAAACAATGCATTAATAGACACTTAAAAGTAATTTTCAGTTTTATCAGCATTCGTATCCTTATCTCTATCAAGTCGACCAATCAAGCAGTTGCACTTTTAAAATCATGGTGAATTCGTGACAGCTCCAGCTGATTAAATGCACGAAAACCTCGTTAGATACGATAAGGGATTCGTAACATTACGACCGTCCCTGCATACGATGTTTTGACGCATTTGATGAGCTGGAGCTGTCACGCATTCACCATTAGTTTAAAAGTACACCTGCTCGATAGGTCGACTCCATAGAGATAAGGATACGAATGCCGATAAACCCGAAAATTAACTTTAAGTGTCTAATAATCATGTAAATTTTGTTGTTAACTTTATTTTGTTTATATTTACTTCTGTCAATCCACGTCAAAGTCTGTATTTTCGGCAATTTCTTCAAAACGAATGTTAAGAATTGTTAGTTTTTGATTGTGGAAGAAGCATTTTGCTTTATGGGTAAGCGTAAAAGCAATTGGGAAAATAGACCGTAATAACTTTATTCTTGACGGTTTGTCAAATAACGATAGCCGCAAAAGTTGTTATTTTTGTATGCTTACCAAAAAGTCCCTAATATCTCATAGTTGTATGCTTTATTCGTAGTGGATAACTTACCGCGCTTTCACTTCTGTTCGTTGGAGTATATCTTCCCAAAATTCTGGATGTCACCGAAAGTTCCCCTTCCATTGGTGGCTGTGAAAGTAAAATGAAAATACGACATTTTTATTTAAATGGACATGATACAACAGGCTTTCAGTGGGAACTTAATCACTATACTATCTATCTACTAGCTGATGAAGACCCCGCAGATTCGCCTATATACCAGGGTACCGTTTCTGGAAGTCATAGGAAGTGATCATTCGCCTGAGAAAAGAAAAGTAGTTTCATCCAATAAACGCGCTTAAAAGCAGTGACGAGACGATCGAATAATCACCAAACTATAATGGGCACGCGCAGAGCTGCCTCGAACAACAATTTTTAAGCGAAGCCGTTCTCTCGACTAGACCCAGTAGCACGGATGTAAAAACATTAAAATGGATTGCTAATACCTATGGGAAATTTGGAATTGGAAAATCACTGCCGCATGTCTTCCGCCATTTTCGCCGCCATGTTGTGGAGATTTGGGTTGGCGACATTGGTGTCCTTAATTTTAAATATTAGTGTGGGAACACTGACTGTCAACAGTGTCAAAATATGATTGAAATTGACATTTTTTTGAAAGGTTATTTTTGTTGTTGTTTTTAAACAAATGCTCCAACGGTCACGCCATTTATCTCCCTCATTTGGTCTGGAGTATGTGCAGGTTTCGAACAAATAAATCACAATATGGAAACATTGCCCCCCAATTTATAAACTGAAAGGGTACTGTTAAGCCACACGTTATAAATTGTAATAAAAGCTCGGTTCAACCTTTGCTGCTGGCGCTCCCGCTGAAGATACACCTTGATTACGTTGATCTGAATCTGCACAGGGACTAAAACAGCTAAGCACAGATGCACCAACGTGATACAGTAAAAAAAAATAAATTAATAGAGGGAGATACTGACTTTGATAATAGCATATATGGCTCAGCTGAAAGCCAGAGCCATGGCAAGTCAAGCAACATTTAGCGATCACAAAAAAAGTACATCTTTGGCACATGGAGTCGAGCATGGAGTTTTACAATATTTGAAGACCTTGGCGGAAAAACCTATTAACAAACAACTGTGTCGACCATCCCTTCCCTAAGTTAATAAGATATCCTTGAGTTTTGGTAAGTTTTCAGCATTCAACATTTTTTGTGTAGCTCTATCTTTTATAAAGGATGTGGGATTTTGCTCAAAACCGCATATGTTGTAGGTTTCATTGTCCTGATAAAAATCTATCATTGCTCCACAGTGTTTTTGAGATACTGCATTCAAAGTTAAACATTTTGGTATTCTGGCTTTTCCCTAAAATCAGTTTTTTGCACTTTTTGTGAAAACGTAAATAATAAAACATAAAAAATATTAAATTCATATAATCAAGAAATGACTTTTTTAACAAAAGGCAAATTTCAATTGTTATGTTGCTTACTTAGTATTTAACAAACATGCTTCAAAACAAAAACTGTAACATTTTTAGCCATTTTTGTTAGTTGTTGCTTTGGGGCAATGATAGATTTTCATCAAGATAAGCAAAATCACACAGAAAGCCAGTTTCCAAAGGGAAAGTGCACCATCCTTAAAAAACGAATCTACAAAAAAAAATGTCAAATGCTGAAAACTTACCAAAACTTAAGGATATCTTAGTAATAACTTTTTCCGCTGAATTCTTCAGAATCAGAAAACTTTTATTACAAAAATTGTTAACAAAAAACATTGTCACAATTGAATAAATAAACATCAAAATTTAGTGTTAAAAATTAACATTAAAATAAATTTAACCTAAGAATATCCTTAAAATGTCATTTAGATATTAAACATTGTTAACATTAAGGTTTTGTTAATAAAGATTAAAAAATAAATATTGATTTTTCTTTATTTCTAGTAAAACATCTTATAATTACTGGTCTTGAAATCTCAAAAAAATACTGGCTACAATATCACAAAAATTGACAATAAAATCTTAAACTACTTACTTAAAATTACATATAGAAAGTTACAAACACATGGAAATGACAACAAGAAAAAGAAGAAAAAATATACTGATAAAATACATATTAAAATTAATATTTTGGTAATTATGCAGTATACAGTTTTCTGCCATTTTTGACTTTTTATGAAAAATTCTTTATGGGGGCACCTTCTAGGGTCCCTGGGACCCCAAATCCGCCTGCGCCGGTTGGTTTTTTTTCAATTTTTTTTGTTTTTTTTTTATTTTTTTTTCACTAAAACAACCCAATCAAACACAGTCCAACCCAACCCAAAACAATAAAAAAAAAAATTACAAACCCCCCCCCCCCGGGCACCCTTCTTTCTCTTAAAAAAAAATTGGGCGCAGGCGGATTTGGGGTCCTAGGGACCCTAGTAGGTGCCCCCATACAGAATTTTTTAAAAAAAATCAAAAATGGCAGAAAAACAATTACCAATTTTTTTAATATTCTTTTTAAAACTCATGAAGTATTGTTCTAATTTTGTAAAAGTCGATGTGCCAAAGATGTATTTTTTTGTGATCGCTTGCCATCGCTCTGGTTTTCAGTTGATCCCTTATGCTATTATCAAACTCCATATCTCCCTCTATTCATTTATTTTTCTTGTCTTCTAGGCCTATAACAACCTCGGATTTATAAACTGTTGGCGCATATCTGTCCCTAGACGTTTTAGTTCCTGTTACAGATTCAGAGATCAACTTAATGAAGGTTTATCTTGAGCGAGAGCGCCAGCAGCAATGGTTGACAGTACCCCATGTTGTAATTTATTTGTTCAAAACTTGCACATTCCCTAGACCAAATGAGAGAGATTATCATGGCGTGGCCGTTCAAGCATTTGTCTGTCTTTTAAATGGTTTTTATTGCTTGGTTTTTCACTTTTTTGTTTTTGTATCAAAAAACAACAACAAAAAATAACCTTTCTAGAAACGTCATTTTTCACACTGTTGATAGTCAGTGTTCCCACACTACTATTTAAAATTAAGAAACCAATGTCGCCAACCTAGATCTCCACAACATGGCGGCGAAAATGGCGGACGGACACACGGCAGTGATTTTCCCACAAGGGTATTATCAATCCCTTTCTTTTTTACATCCATGCCCAGTAGTTGGGAGTTGTAGGAAAGCTCGTGTGAAAAACGTCACTCGTATTATTTCAGAGCACGCTATTGGACGAAACCACCACGTGACCAAAGTCGGTAATACGCATGCTACGGCAAATTTGACCGTGTTTTAGAGTAAGACTCGCACAGTGGTCGATTTTTGTAAAAACGCGGATATTAAAAAAAACTTCCACATTGTAATTTAATCAAAATACTTAAGGCGAATTTTTCATAGTAAACTACTTATACCATGGTTATGGTTATCCAAACCACTCATATTTTCGCGTCTGTGCTTTGTAAACCACAATCAATTGTATTTGAAATGGCTCATCATGTGTGACGTCATACTTAACTAAACAATAAACAATGTCATTTTTGCGAGTGGGTTTTCTTACCATGACGTCAGACCAAACTAACCTGGTAAACTACCTCTTGCAGTTGGTTTGTGATTGTAGTTTGAAATTGAGGTTAGGTGGTCTTCGCCTGGCGAGGTCTGTGTTGGCTGATAAATTTTTGCAGTTTGAAAATACATTTTGTGCATTTTTATTGTATTTATAAATTATTCTTTAAAGTGAGCTACGGGCCATCGAAAATTTTAAAAATCCGACAAAAAAAAGCTATATACAGACCGCTTCAATCTACTGCGAACATAGGGCGGAAGAAGTCTAATTTGCCAGTGTACGTACATGCAGAGACACCGCACGCCTATCAGTGAAGCAACCAACACTCAGGTTTCCGATCGCCATTTGCTGCCGTTCGCCTTGTATTTAGTACGCCTCTAACCACGGTGCTGTGTGGAGTGTAGTCAATGAAACCGGAATTTGGTCAATAAATACGCAAATTTTTATAACGTAATTTTCTTATTTTTTGTCACTGATAAATAAGAGCGTTTTATTGTCAACTGCTCAGATTTATCAGTGACGACGTGTTACAATGAAAATAATAAGGAGAAACAAAATAAAAGCAAGTTCTCAAAATAAAATAATACATTCTAAAAACCAAAAAGATTCTCCCAGTCAAAAAAAAATTAAAGCAAATGTTCGAAAAGTCCTCCTTGCTCGGCTAGACAATATCTGAGGCTACTATAAAAACCCCTTCTAACGTTTCCAAACATGTTAGGGGTGATAATTTGAAAAGCTTCTTCAAAAACAGATAGAAGTCATTAGGAGCAAGATCGAGAGATCGAGCTGGCCATAAAATAGTTCCCCGTGTACTTATAACCCGATTAGGAAATACATTATCAAGATATTCCCTAACAAGGCCAACATTGTGAGCGGAACAACCATCTTGTTGAAACCATGTTTCACCAAATCTTACACCTAACAACTGCCTAGCAGTTGGAATAATGTGCTGCTGCAGTAGATCCAAGTATCTAGGACCATTCAAATTGCAATTGCCGTTAATAAAAAATGGCCCAATTACGTGTTCCCCTACAATACCCCCCCCCCAAACATTTAGTTTTTGGGGATACTGTGTCCTTACGTCAAAATACAAATGCAAATTTTCCCTCGACCAATAACGAACGTGTGTTGGGTTATGACGATTTGACCATTTGACCATCTGTACTTTTTCGGCAACTTCGTAGACATCCATTTTTAGTTTTAAAATTGTATTATTTCAATTAAGAACTTACCCATCTGTTTCTCGAGCAAGGCAGAAATAAAACAAAATAATAAGAACAAAATGAATTTATAAAAGATAACACTGCAGCGTGCTTCGAATCCACCTCGGTCGTACGGCACGGAGAGTAAATTGGACTTGATTCCCCCTATGTTCGTAGTAGCTTGAAGCGGTCTGTATATCTAAGAGTCCTTAATATATCCGAGTTTTATTTTTTTCGTATTTTACCCACCATTTATAAACCCGACGTTACCGTTCGACGTTGACGCTGATGTGGGATTCCAACGTCGAGTTTATAAGTGGGGGTTTGCCCTTCTCCATATCTCTAATTTTTTCACATCAATAGGTATACAGATTTATGTGGGTGTAAGTAATAAGAACTTTTTATTATCAAAACAGATGACCCATTTGTGTTTGAAAACATAAGAAAAGGTACCTTACCTATGTATCTTATAATTTTCCTGTTGCCCGGCATTACTAGTAAATTTTGCTAGGTAGCATATATCATGGTACACTTGGATTGCTTTTGATACTTACCTATTTAAAATATGCAATTGCAGTGTGCCTTAAGGTGTATACGAGTGTTGCTTTATTTTTCACGGGAAATTGCCACAATAAATATCGTTTTTTTTTGTAGACTAATCTTTGGTAATTATGCAGTATACGGTTTTCTGCCATTTTTCATTTTTTATGAAAAATTCTTTATGGGGGCACCTATATACTAGGGTCCCTAGGACCCCAAATCTGCCGACGCCGATTGTTTTTTTTTATAATTTTTTTTTGTGTTTTTTTAAATTTTTATAACCCCCCCCCCCCCCCGACACCCTTTTTTTTCTTAAAAAAAACCGGCGCCGGCGGATTTGGGGTCCTCTAGGGACCCTAGTGTATAGGTGCCCCCATAAAGAATTTTTCATAAAAAATCAAAAATGGCAGAAAACCGTATACTGCATAATTACCTAATTTTTTTACTCGTTTTTGGTCTCTTTGTTTTTTTTTTCTGGCCCACACGCCTCTAAATGCTGTTGAAATTGTACTTCTAAATTTTAATAGGGAACCTAGGTAGGTCTAAAATCCATGGGGGTATGCATTTTTGACATATTTGCATAACTGTCTCTAGGTTAACAAGACAGCACCATATAGTAGTACCTAGTAGTACCTAGTATGTCCAACCTTTTATTTACATAAAAGTGAGGTTAGAAGAAGGCAAAAAATCACAGAACGTAAATTGGTATACTGTATTTGTCAACCAAATCAGTGAGTTAAACGTGACGTCATTCCTGACGTCATTATCCTAACAAACCACAGAGTGAAAAAGATCTTGGGAGGAAAGAACGAAAAAATAACTTTTTTTAGATTCTTTTCGGTTGATGCAACACCGTTCTCAACTAAAAGGCCAGTTAACTCTTATCTCTATAGTGCCCTTTAGCCAAAGATTGCCGCCATTTTTATAACCAAATTGACAGGTAAAACATGGATTTTCTGTCAGTTGGCTGTCAATATGACCGCTATAGTAGGCTAAAGGATATTAAATCGAAAAAGAGTTAACTGGCTTTTTAGTTAAGCAAGTTTAAACCACAGAGTGGTTAGGGTCATGAAAAATTCGCCTTTAGTTTTAATAAAAAGATAAATTTATCCCTATTTAGCTGATACACAGGATGATCGTGTGAATTTTCACATTTATCTTAAGACATTTTTTAAGAAGTAAAAGATATATATTTATTAATTAGCTAAATTTGTGATGGGGAAATCAGGGAAAATAGAACATATAGGGAATGGTTAACACCAAAGAAAAAGTGGCAAATTTTGAACGAGCCGTTGAAGGCTGCCGCGGTTAGGCAAATTTATTCCCTGGGTAAATTTGATCTCCGGTCGTGCGTATCCCAAGCAGCATTTTTCTGACTTACGACCTAATCTGACCAATGCGACGTCGTATTTAAGTTAAATTTGGGTTCCCTGGTGAAACACACCGCCTTAAATCATGATCTAGCATCAGGTTTGACTACAAATTACGTTGCAGTTACAAAAAAGAATTGAACCAGACGTGGAGACGACGTCAGCTATTGTAATATAGTTTTAAGTACAGGTTTCATGGACCCATTGACGTCGGTCAATAGCCCACCTTAGTCCAGTTCAAATATTAGTGCACGCTTAGTCGTTGGACGGACATCCTTATGTCTAATATATTTTTAAGAATTTCCGGTAGAGTCCCTAATAGATAAAAGTAACATTAAGGCAAGATACAGACGATGTCCCATCGTCAACAGATACGACGTAGTTTTAGGTGGATTTGCCAAAATGTAGCGACATCCGATGATGTCCAGGAATAGTCATAGGTATATCGCCGACAATATATGTTGTTGGCGTACACGACGTTTTTTTTTGTATTTATAACGTACGTATAATAACGTCCACTAGATTCCTACTGGTGTCTTCTTTACTTTACTTTACGTCGACATTTGGCCTACCGTCTAGCGTCAAGTGGATAGTTCAAAACAGTAAACAAGGGTTCTTTTAAAGATGCCACAGACATTGTTTTTTGCAATTTTGCCGAAATTTGTTCACTGTTCACTGCTTTTGTATTGCAAGAAATATTTGAAAAAACGGTTAGGATTATTTCGACCTGGTTGACATTTGACGTTTAAGCACAGTTACTGGATTCCGAGCCGTCGACGATCGCCATTGGGCCATCGTCGTACCTACATGGAAGCCGCACCCTACGAATGAAAAAAATTGGGCGTCGGATCCAGAGTTGTCGGCGGGACGTTGAGCCATCGTCAAGCCTACGTATAAGGTGTATACCATGGCCCGACGTCCAAAATGCATTCGAATAAATCAATTTATCACGGATCGAGTAAAGACCATCTACTAAACTTGGAGATCCGGTCCAAATTGGTTATTTTTTGGGCCTCAGCGGAAATCCGCCATACCTACGAATTAGCTGTCTTCCGCCATTAGACAAACGCAAGTTAAATTTTGCAATTACGTTGATATTGACAATCAAAAATGGTCAATATTGCAACCAATATGTCTTTAGAATATAGCTTAAACTATGAAATGTCAAATATGTTTGCAAATTAAAAAAGATATATATGTATACTTTTTGTTTTTAGTATGTTTTTTAATAAAATATAACAAATTTGGAGGCGCATGTATTTTTCGGAATTATCTTATCAATTTTTATCGGTAAAATAATCTTCGTTAGTAATTTTACATCCCCATCGTGCGTTAAAGGCCTGTCTTGTTATGATTATTATAAACTGCTTCTAAATAATAATATTCTTTGTTCCCCATATAGGTAGCTTGTATTCACAAACAAGTTTACCCGATGAAACTAATAAGATATAAATAGGTATAATGAGATTACCTCTACCTACTCCACCTCAGCTAAAACTATGTTTTACGTTGGCGACTACCCCATCCTGGACATTTTGTAGAAACCTAGGTAATTCCGATGGCGGTCCAACGTCGTACGATCGACCCGTCTACCTATTACCGCCAGGGGTCTGATTTTCGAATCCATACGAAAATATCCGCATACGTATACTGAATAATCAACAATTTTTATGTCAGTCTCTTTCTGTACCGTGTGAAATGAGAGGCAAAAGATAAGCCGGTATGTGTGTACCGCGTTCGAATTCGACTGGTTTAACGCAATATTGCACGAGTAGGTGGAGGCATTCGTGTTGTTTCGCATGAAAAACCGGTTATTCTTGCACGTACTACCCATGAATCAGCATATCGGCATATCTTTTGCCTCCTTTTCTATACGGTATAGGAAGAGACGGAAGTAGTCGCATGCGAATAATTTCGTATGGTTTCGAAAATACGACCCCAGGTCAGTTTAAGTACATCGATAGACCCTAATAATTAAAGTGTTCGACGTCGACACGACTCGCATTTGAACGTGCCATATAGGTGCAACAAGGAGCCGGTTCGAGGTCAAACGGACGTTGGGGACCGACGCCCGATTATTAATTCGGACGAACGCACAACGTCATATTACGTCAAATTGCTACTTGGGATAACCCTACTTTTTGCTTTACTTTTTCCTTTATTTGTTTACTTTTTGAAGATGGAATTTCTTGGCCTTTTTTTGAGTTTTTTCTTTAAAATATCTAATGCATTGCTTTATTTCAACTTCTAGAGTTGTCCTGCTTCGCGGATTGTATAAAAATTCCACAAAAAGTAAGTATTTTCTGCAAAGAACAGATGAGTAATCTGTCAGAGTAATTGAATAGAGCAGTCTAATGAACTGTCGAACGAATTAAAATGCCAAATTTTTGCGGGGTTGTGGGATGCCGCAATCGCCGGCCAAGAGACGAAGTTAATTTTTATAGAATTCCCACTGTTTTACGTTCTGAACATAAATAATACCTAATCTACAAGATGTGATGAAAGGGAGGACTTAACCAAAAAAAAAGTTAACCTTTTTGAAAATATGGGCAAGACTTTTTGTCACAGGTATGTAAAATTCATTTTCTGCACTGGTCACTTTAAATAATCCGCTATTTTTCTCAGAAATGCAAATCTGCCTGCGCTCGATTCTTTTTTTAGGTTAGGTTAGGGTGGAAGGGATGCACTTCTGACAACCCCCAAAAATGTTCTGTAAAAACTTGGCAATTTCAGGTTCAGGTAATTATACAGTAAAAATTCCAGCTTTTACTGTAGGTAAGTCCCAACTTCACCCTATTGGAACTTGGAAGATACTCGTTCAATGGCTCATGCCTGCATACGGATTCAGAGTACCATAAGGTAAGCAGTATGAGGTATGCGGTAGGATGCAAGGAAAAAAAACTATAGTAAATGCATGGCATTTGCTATTGTTTATTTTCCTTGCGTCTTATCGCATACCGCCTACCTTATAAAACTCTGAATCTGCCTTACCTGTAACCATCCTTGCATCAAAAGGTGAAGAAGCACTGTTAGATGAAATTGTTACAGTATGCTGTGCATTAATGAATTAATTTATGTCCCCCAGTTGTCGCATTGTAACTAACTTTTTTTTAGTTTAATTCAGTTGCTCCAGTGTTTTTATTAATATACCTAGTTAGTGTTTAATTTTGTAGTTTTTTAGTAAATACAGGATTTTGAAAATAAATACAATATATTTTTAACAGTTTTTTTTTATTTAGAACCTAAAATCCAAGAGTACCAACAAAAATGTTTAAAAATAAAATGTACATAAAAAAATTTAAATAATTTTACAAAACGATTTACTTATTTTCATTTGAAAATAAAAAGGTACATACATACATACATACAGATAAATAGCTATTTTCCTACCACGTGCGGAAAATCGATTTTTCCGCACGCAACTGCCGTTAATGGAACGACGCGCAGCGGAGTTCTGTCGAGCAGTTAAGTGCGGCAAAGTATTTATGAAAAACTCATTTAAAAGCATCGTCAAAATATCAAATTGTCAAAGATTACAATGGCGCAACAATGAACGTCACCGACTAAAAAGGCACATCGCTATGGAAACCATTGTTATTTCATTTACCAGCCACTTTGATTTATATTGTAAAGATGGTGTGTTGCGAGAAGTGCCCTTCGTTCGAGATTTTTAAAATTATTTTTCTGTTTTTCTTGAATTTTTTGATAAAGGTATTAAAAAAAATAGCGTTAACAACTCGCGGCTAAACTGTGCTTCTTTTTTACTCGCGTTTTTAAATACCTCGCTGCGCTCGGTATTTAAACCAACACTTGTAAAAAAAACACACTTTTAGCCATTAGTTGTTAAAACTACTATTTTGCCACTGACAAATAAATGCATAAACAACTGGTTTGTCATAGCAAACAAGGCATTTCATAGGCAATATGATGAACAGAAACTTCAAATCAGTACAGGTTTTTCGAAATTTGACATATCGGTGTGGAAAAATTTTGTGAAAAATGTGATTTTCCGCACGCTCGTAGAAAAACAAACAATCAAAGTAGGTACTCTAAAAAAAATTAAAGTCAAATCATGATTTAGTTTAGGGTTTCATCAGTTGTTTTATTATAATAAATAACTTATTGGTTTGTATTTGTTTAAAGCAACTTAATTATTACTATGTTGATCTTAGAGCTGGAAGATTCATTCTCTGCAAATGTTTGACCTGAAACAAAGAAAAAACATTTATTAAACAAATGCTAAAAAATAGGTAAGTGTAAAATTGATTTTAATAATCCCTTTGACAAACCTATCAATTTTAAGGATACTAAACTGTGAACACAAAGAAAAATCTGATTGAATTTGTAATCTCTGCAGTAATTACAGCATGGTTTATTTATTTTATTATTGTAACACTGCCTAAGACCTACAGTTATGGAATGTTTAATTTAATTCCTTAAAGGAAAGCCTTTTAGGGTAAAGGGACTTCAATTTTTTTGAGGTATCGCGAGGCCACTGGAGGGTCCTGACCCACTTAATTCATTATAATAATCACTAGGTTTATTAGAAAATCTTGTAAAAAAGCAGAGAAGGTCTCACGCCAAATTGACTCTGGTTGACGTAAATTAGCTAAGCATTTAGAAATTTTAAAAAAATGTAAGAATTATTGGCATAAAAACAACAACAAAATACGCCATTTTGAAAAGCCGTTGTCAACCCCTTGTGTCAAAGCATAGAAAAAGTGATGTTTCCCAAACAACGGCCCCGTTTTAGCTATGAAACTGTCAATCGCATCGATACCCCTAATTTTTTAAATTTGTCGGTTGGGATCACCATTCCCACTATATGTTCTATTTTCCCTCTGTCAAATACAGTTTGAATATAGCACTGACGGCCACGCAGGGAAAATAGAACATATAGGGAATGGTGATCCCAACCGACCAATTTAAAAAATTAGGGGTATCGATGCGATTGACAGTATCATAGCTAAAACGGCGCCGTTGTTGGGGAAACATCACTTTTTCTATGCTTTGACACAAGGGGTTGACAACGGCTTCTCAAAATTTTGAGTGATTTACGCTAGCCAGTGAGTTTAGAATTAAAAATAAAGACAATATATTAGAATATGACAGCCTAAATGCTTAGCTGATTTACGTGAACCAGAATCAATTTGGCGTGAGACCTTCTCTGCTTTTTTACAAGATTTTCTAATAAACCTAGTGATTATTATAATGAATTAAGTGGGTCCTGACCTCCTCCAGTGGCGTGGACTCGCGATACCTCAAAAAAAAATTGCAGTGATTAATAGTGTAGATCCCTTTATCCTAAAAGACACTAATTCGTTTTTACCCTGTAAGTTTTCTTCAGTTTCTAACATGGACATTGTATTAACATATATTATATATAGGTATAAAACTATGTGCTAACAACTTCATTTTACACCAACCAGGTGATGAAAGCATTTAAAAGTTTAAATGCAGTCAAGTATTTTGAGGCTGGATTTGTGAGTGGTTGCAGAAGACGTATTTTTGAAGATTACACCTTAGTTATGGCAAAGGTGAGCAATCTTTACTCGAATTTTTTCTCCTTATTTATATTGAGTAGGGCTTAATTGATCCAACCCCATTCTCAACTAAAAAGCCAGTTAACTCATTTTCGTTTTAGTATTGTTTGGCCTATGATTGGTGCCTTATTAACATCAAACTGACAGAAAGTCCATGTTTTACTTATCAATTTGGTTATAAAAATGGCAGCCACAGTAGGCTTAAGGGCACTGAGGTGGTAGGAGTTAATTGGCTTTTTAGTTGAGAACGGTGTTGATTGATCATACAAAAAACATTATGTCAAATGGCTGTCTATCTTCATTTTTCTCTATGAATGAAGCTTATTTGTTATTCTATTCTTCTATTCTTCTTATTTCAATGGATTTCGGGCCCAGAGGCTCCAGCTTTATTTGTTATTAAAATATGAGCATGTTTGTACCAGGTGAATTGCACACTTGCATTTATGACATTTTGTGAATTTGACCACTTGGTACATGTTATGTTTTTTTTGTGGACAATGCCTGACAGAAAAACATTTAAAAAACAAACAGCAGATGGCTGCGGCACGGTAAATCTAACGAAAAAACAAGAGTTTTTTTGTACTTTAGTGCAAAATGAACTTCTTGGATTTCGATTGCGCACTCCTAATAAGGACGAAACGGCGTCGTCCTAGGTTCCACCCTCTGTGTGAGCAATCGAAATCCAAGAAGTTCATTTTGCACTCAAGTACAAAAAACTCTTGTTTTTTCGTTAAAAAACCATTTGGCTCTGTCACTATAAATCTATGGCAGATCTAAGGTATTTAGGTTAACATTTTCTGAAAGATCTACAGAGAGATTCAACAAAAAATTTAAAACTGACATCAATGAAGCGTGCACTGCACATGGTACAAACTAGAGGCCCTGTATACGATTTTTGACAGTTATTGTTTTACCAGAGGTGAGCAACTGGATTTGACAGTTGTTAGGAAAATGTTTGAAATTGTGTGTTGGCACCCTGACAATAAAGAACTTTGTCACTGTCAGACTTTTTGATTAAGAAATGTCAGGTTTAAAAATGGAATTTTGCTGTATCAACTGGAAAAATATGTGCTCGAAGAATTTGTATTGTTCTGTTGTCCGACTGAGAAAGAAACTCAGGAAAAGTGAAAAGAAAAAATGCATTTACCAAGCTGAAAAATTTACATTTTTAATATCTACCGTGTGTATTCACTGTTTGTTTTTGTTTTTTTTTTGTCAAAGGTTGACATATTTTACTAACCAAAATAAAATCAATCTTTTAAAAACTGTCTGGGGAAAATATAAAAAGAGACAACAAAACATCAGTCCATTTCGTAAAATTCCTTTTACATGCAAATATGAAAAAAACTAGAAAGAGAGGCCAATATGAGTTGCCCACCTCTGGTACAACAACAAATGTCAAATGTATAGAGGGCCTGTAGTACAAACATGCTCATATTTTAATAACAAAGCTTCCTAGAGAAAAATGAAGATAACCATTTAATGTAATTTTTTTGTTGTGATCAATTAAGCCCTACTTGTCATTTTGCTGAACTACACCTTTAAGTTGGGAAAAGTAGTTTGTAGTTGTTCAACAAAAAAAAATGCTAGTTGGTGAAAGATAAACATGCGAGTTATGTCCAACTTTTGCCAATCAAACTTTTGTCAAATGCTAATTGCAAACTTTTTCCAACTTAAGCCGAACTTCTCAATATAAGCCACACTTTAATAATATCAATTTGTAAATGACATTTTATTTTATTTTCCCTTACCCCTATCCCTAAAAGTCCTTTCTGTTCCTCTTTTTATTGACATTATTTTTATTTTTTTATTGTTAGTACCAATATTTTATTTTTATTTTTTTATGTGAATTATTTTTTCAACTTGTATTTTTTGTAATTTTATTTTTTTTAGTAACTGAAATCTCTCTACCTTGTTTCATGCTGATCCTGCTTTGTAATTGAGCTTGTACAGTCAGGGAATTATGAATTTAGCGCTTTAGTTTGGATGCACCTAGTGTTTTGACAGTCTCTACACAAAAACGGTTAAAACACCAGGTGCATCCAAATTAAAATGGTAAATTAAAAATTCCCTAACTGTAGGTCTTAGGCAGTGTTACAATAATAAAATAAATAAACCATGCTGTAATTACTGTAGAGATTACAAATTCAATCAGATTTTTCTTTGTGTTCACAGTTTAGTATCCTTAAAATTGATAAGTTTATCAAAGGGATTATTAAAATCAATTTTACACTTACCTATTTTTTAGCATTTGTTTAATAAATGTTTTTTCTTTGTTTCAGGTCAAACATTTGCAGAGAATAAATCTTTCAGCTCTAAGATCAACATAGCAATAATTAAGTTTTTTTAAACAAATACAAACCAATAAGTTATTTATTATAATAAAACAACTGTTGAAACCCTAGACTTAATCATGATTTGACTTTCATTTTTTTTAGAGTACCTACTTTGATTGTTTGTTTTTCTATGAGCCTGCGGAAAATCGCATTTTCCACACTATTTTTAGTGCGTTTTTCCGCACTGATACGTCAATGCCTTGTTTGCTATGGTGTGACAAACCAGTTGTTTATGCATTTATTTGTGAGTGGCAAAAAACTATTTTCAGTGTATTTTCCTCACGCTCGTAGAAAAACAAAACAAACAAACAAAAACAAACTTTTTTCTGGACTTAACTGCTTGACAGAACTCCGTTGCGCGTCGTTCCGTCAACGGCAGTTGCGTGCGGAAAAATCGATCTTCCGCACTTGTTAGGAAAATAGCTATTTATCTCTATGTATGTACCTTTTTATTTTCAAATGAAAATAAATAAAAGGTTTTGTAAAATTATTTAAATTTTTTATGTACATTTTATTTTTAAATATTTTTGTTGTGTAAAAATATATTGTATTTATTTTCAAAATAAAATTTTACATACCTGTTTTTTTGTTAAGTCCTCCCTTTTTAACGCCTGAATCCATTTCTCACATCTTGTAGATTAGGTATTATTTATGTTCAGAACGTAAAACAGTGGGAATTCTATAAAAATTAACTTCGTCTCTTGGCCAGCGATGGGGGCACTCCACAACCCCGCAAAAATTTGGCATTTTAATTCGTTCGACAGTTCATTAGACTGCTCTATTCAAGTACTCTGACACAAAGCCAGGAATTTAAGCTACAAATTAACCTTTAGGACACCTCATCTGTTCTTTGCAGAAAATACTTACTTTTTGTGGAATTTTTGTACAATCCGCGAAGTAGGACAACTCTAGAAGTTGAAATAAGTAGTATTAGTATTATGTTCTTTGCAGAAAATACTTACTTTTTGTGAAATTTTTATACAATCCGCGAAGCAAGACAACGCTAGATGTTGAAATAAAGCAATTCATTAAATATTTTAAAGAAAAGACTCAAAAAAAGGTCAAGATATTCCAACTTTAAAAAGTAAACAAATAAAGGAAAAAGTAAACCAAAAAGTAGGGTTATACGTCAAGTTGAACCAGAGATCAAATTTACCCAGGGAATATAATTTACCTAACAGCGGCAACTTTCAACGGCTCGTTCAAAATTTGCCACTTTTTCTTTGGTGTTAACCATTCCCTATATGTTCTATTTTCCATGCGGTCACGTGACTATTTAGTTACAGTTAAAGTCACATGATATTTTAATTTTAAGCTCACTTCACAAAATTAAACTAAAAATGTTAGTTTAGAACAATCAAATTTACTTTAAGGTCATTGACACAATATATAAATGTTACAGTATACTAGAAAACTTTTATGTATATAGGGTATATTAAAAAGAATGTTAACCGAAACTTTCAAATGAAACACCCAGTATATTATTGCATTTTTGCATTCTGTTTTGAAATTCTAAGCATTTGTGTATAACGTACCCTATGTCGATCTTCAACTGTTTTCGAGATATTAACAGTTGAATACTGTCATACTTTGGGTCTTCTATGTCAAACTCGTAAAAAGCATAGTTTATTCTTTGGCCAACTATTCGCCTAGTATCTTAACAATCATATAGGGGCAAATTTAGATACATTTTGAATGTTTTAATTTTTCCATTTATGATCGCGTTTTCCGGAAAATCGACCACCGTGCGTCGTTCGAATGACTTGTGCGATTGATCCCTTCTCAGGCACGAAAGTAAAAACAAAAGTGGAATGATAATACCCCCTGAGAAATTTCACAAAAATGACCGTCTTATGCAGGTGACAGTTATGAGCCTAAAAGAACGTAGTCACATCAATCGAATCGATTTGACATTCTTTTTTGTTTTTGGTGTGTCTTTTCCACAATCAGTAATTGGTATTTTTTACTATGATTTTTCATAATATATTAAAATTTGTTTTTTTAAATTTTTGTTAATAGAAAAAGTAAAGTTATATCATTTTTAGATGGTTTTCAAGTCCCCCTGTAAACATGATATATATTTGCCTGGTTTTTTTATTAGCCACATACTTGTTTGAACCAAAACAAAAGTTACTAGGATGTCCGTTGTTTTTTTAGTCAAAATAAAGTGTTTTCGTTTTTTTTCGTGTTTTTGCTAAAAATATAGTGTTTTGATTTGTTCACTGCTGTTATACAACCGGAATAACTAGTTTTTTGCCTTCCATAAGTGATGTGCGATAACCCTTTTTATTATTAGCCTCAGAGTTAGGGGAATTTTGTCAACACCAACTTATTTAGGCTCACAAATGTCAAGTACATGTAGCGGTCATCTTATTTACAGGATATTATCATTCCACTTTTGTTTTTACTTTCGTGTTCTCAGGGTATGATCGTTCTATTACGCCCAGAATACAGCCCCAGAGAGCATATAAATCTAAATCGAGAGGACACCTAATGGTAGATATGCGACCCCGATCAAATGACTTGAAAACCAAGTGGCGCAGCTATCGTTTTTTTTAGTTCTTGGCTTGGAATCTTGCTGCGCCACTTTCGCTTTCTTTATTTTTATCGATCCAAAGCAGTGGCGGCACACAGGAAAATCCTATTCTTTTGGACGAGTTCCGCGTTGGGAACTATCCATAATATCGATCGGCCGCATTGCGCTGCAGACAACAGATCCGTGGCATTACAGTCACAGGTGGCCAATACAGAGGGAAGCGATCGACCCCCTATCCGACGAAATTACGTACCAACTTGCCCAAAAATGTTGCCCTGCGGCGCCAGTTTTTTTCTTTTATTTTTATTTAAAAAAAAAATCTTAATCAGGTGTTAAGGTTCTGAAAAAAATATCTTTGTCTCTCCCTTTTGGAGAAGACTTCCCATGATGGAAATTGACACGGTTACGTCACAACCGCGTCTTTCGTTCTATTACGCCCAGAATAGAGCCCTAGAGAGCATATAAATCTAAATCGAGAGGACACCTAATGGTAGATATGCGACCCCGATCAAATGACTTAAAAACCAAGTGGCGCAGCTATCGTTTTTTTTAGTTCTTGGCTTGGAATCTTGCTGCGCCACTTTCGCTTTCTTTATTTTTATCGATCCAAAGCAGTGGCGGCACACAGGAAAATCCTATTCTTTTGGACGAGTTCCGCGTTGGGAACTATCCATAATATCGATCGGCCGCATTGCGCTGCAGACAACAGATCCGTGGCATTACAGTCACAGGTGGCCAATACAGAGGGAAGCGATCGACCCCCTATCCGACGAAATTACGTACCAACTTTCCCAAAAATGTTGCCCTGCGGCGCCAGTTTTTTTCTTTTATTTTTATTTAAAAAAAAATCATAATCAGGTGTTAAGGTTCTGAAAAAAATATCTTTGTCTCTCCCTTTTGGAGAAGACTTCCCATGATGGGAATTGACATAGTTACGTCACAACCGCCCCTTTTGGATTAGGAGAACAGAACCATTGAAGGAATATCCAAGGAAATTTATCATATGAGACCATCAGTTTTCACATACCTTCTCACCCATTCTGATCTCTTGATCATGTATTTTTCAAACATTCGAAAATGACGGGGTTATTAAAATTTGGTACAGAAGTATAGTTTGGGTTTGCTGCAAATGTTCGTTTTTTATAGCAAAATTGAAGTAACCTTAGACAGCAAAATATTTAAAAAATAAAATAAGAACACTTATTTTTTACCGGAGAAAACCTAAATTATATGCTCTCTGCTTTTTCCTAAATTATTACAAGTAATAAATTGAAACAAAATAGATTCTGAAGGAGGGGTTTTGCGTGACGAAAATACCCGGATACGGTTGAAAAAAAGTGTTTATTGCATTCCAAAATCTGCAACAACAGGGACGAATAAGTAAAAAGAAGAATGGGAGAAATAAATACATAGTTATCAAAATATAAGAAGGTACACCTGGCACTTATCACACACGTCACTAATTAATAAGTAATTAATTCGGTGTTTATATCAGCAGTAGAGAGCACCTGCTGACAGTGTGAAAACGCGCAGCGGTTCGGGAACGCGAAACAATTTTTTTCAGAGAAGTGGGAGCAGTCAGATACGCGTACCGCAGTTTTCTGTGAAGGTATATATGTATTTATTTAAAGAAATTAACTCCCTACTTCAATTATTATTAAGAAGGTGAAATAATTCTGCTTCAAAATGTTTAAAAAATATATACAATAAAAACTTTCTGCCAGCTCCCTAAGCAACAAGTCCATTTAAAATTGCATTAAATATAAGTATGTACGTCAGTGATAAATCGATATTCATTCAAAACGCGGGATTATTGCCGTTTTAATTTTAAATAAATATTACCCCGGTTCATCCTGGCGCATTCAGCTAATAATCCAAAACTCGCTGTGAATCGCATTGGCTTTCTGGTCGGATATTACCATTACGTGTCCTCTCTATTTAGATTCATATGCTCTCTGATTAAATCCAGTTCCTCATCATCAGAGGAACTAGTTTCTTGAGATAATTTTATGACTAATTGGGCAGCCACTCCTTTTAATTTACCTTTGGGGTCGGTGGACAATAGTGGGCATCGGTGCCAACAATCGGTGAATCCATCAGAGATTTAAAAACTGGACAACATAAATTTTTGCGAACTCTATATTGTTGGCACCGGTAGATCCAGCGGTGGATTTAAAAACTCGCCCTTTACCTGATCACCCATGCCAGTGATGATGGGCGTGTTCCAGTACGCGGCCAGTCTGGCTACCGGTTCCAGTGCGAAGAGACAGGCGGGACCAATAAACGTTATGACGTCAGATATAAAGTGCATGTCCGCTGCTAGGCCTGGGGCTAGGGCTCCGCTGCAGGAGGAGTAACTGAAAAAAGATAAAAGACTATTAAAATTTTGACCCATTTTGACGTCAATTTTTTGTGCTTTTTCTCAGATCACTTGTAGGTGGAGAAGCAGTGGCGGATCCAGAGGGGGGGGGCGCCCCCCCCCTGAACATTATTAAAGTTTAAAAGACATTAAAGAACCACGCACTGGACACTCCTATAAAACATACCTGGGTCGATTTCAACTAATTTTGAATATGTTATATAACTGTTACGAAAATGAATAGTTTTATTTCGTTTCTGAGACCAGTTATGTTTCAATTAAGAAAATACGGATCTCTCTAGAATAAATGAAAAAAAAGTGGTTAAAATTGCTAAACAGAACACAAGCTGTACGGGGGATAGTCAAAAATAAGGCATTTTTGCTAATTTTTGAATTTCTGTTTCAAGCTATTGTGACAATCTGAAGGTTTTTTTTGAGCCATAATATTTTAATTTCAATTATTTGTAGGTAATAAAAATAGGTTTGGTTTGGGTAACTTAAAGGAGTTCATAAAAAAATATGTTTTAAGATTAGATTATTCCTCGTGCCTCTAATAGAATTACCATAGGTAGCTTAATCGGGTTCGGAATATCTTGTGAGGAGCAGGGTCGTGAAAAATCACTTAAATATCGTAATTTGCCGCCTTCATGCAATTGTCTGCCAAATGTCATATTTGAATTGCATACAGGGAGCGATCCAAGATATCTCTCTATTAAATTTATGCATTCCAACGACCCTTCAAAGATGCGACGCAGAAAAAATATCAGATATGGTAACCAAAATTAAAGAAAATTTTGGCGCGTTTTTAAACAACCCTTCTCACACAGTGTTAATAGAAGAGTTAGCATTGTTTAAAAACGAAACTTTAAAAATTGGTTCTTCTCTTCCTGTTTCGGTTGCTACCGCCGAAAGAAGTTTCTCCACTTTAAGACTTGTGGAAACTTATCTTCGCCCCATGGTAGGAGAAGAGAGATTTAATGACTTTGCGCTTTTCTATACAGACCGCTTCAAGCTACTGCGAACATAGGGCGAAAGAAGTCTAATTTGCCAATGTACGTACATGCAGAGACACCGCACGCCTATCAGTGAAGCAACCAATACTCAGGCTTGCGATCACCATTGCATGACTTTCCTTTGGTATTTAGTACGCCTCTAACCACGGTGCTGTGTGGATCGTAGTCAATGAAACCGGAATTTGGTCAATAAATACGCAAATTTTTATAACGTAATTTTCTTATTTTTTGTCACTGATAAATAAGAGCATTTTATTGTCAACTGCTCAGATTTATCAGTGACGACGTATTACAATGAAAATAATAAGGAGAAACAAAATAAAAGCAAGTTCTCAAAATAAAATAATACATTCTAAAAACCAAAAAGATTCTCCCAGTCAAAAAAAAATTAAAGCAAATGTTCGAAAAGTCCTCCTTGCTCGGCTAGACAATATCCGAGCCTACTATAAAAACCCCTTCTAACGTTTCCAAGCATGTTATGGGTGATAATTTGAAAAGCTTCTTCAAATTAGGAGCAAGATCGGGAGATCGAGCTGGCCATAAAATAGTTCACCGTGTACTTATAACCCGATTAGGAAATACATTATCAAGATATTCCCTAACAAGGCCAACATTGTGAGCGGAACAACCATCTTGTTGAAACCATGTTTCACCAAATCTTACACCTAACAACTGCCTAGCAGTTGGAATAATGTGCTGCTGCAGTAGATCCAAGTATCTAGGACCATTCAAATTGCAATTGCCGTTAATAAAAAATGGCCCAATTACCCTACAATACCCCCCCAAACATTTAAAAAAAAAACAAATGCAAATTTTCCCTCGACCAATATCGAACGTGTGTTGGGTTATGACGATTCAATAATGTAAAAGTGCTTTCATCTGTGAAAAGAATAGATCTCAGAAAGTTTTCAGCACGATTAGCCCTTTCCATCATTGTTTCGCAAAATTCCATACGACGATAGTTGTCCTCGGGAAAAATTTGATGCGTTTTTGACGCTTTGTAAGAATGATAACCATTCTTTTTGAGAACACGTAAGACAGTATCAACTGCTTCGGCAGTTTGGTGGCTAGTTAACTTTCGATTTTCCTTCACTGCCGCGCAAATCATCACACCTCGTACTTCCTGCTCGTCATTTAAAACAGTGGGTTTTTTATGGTTTCTTGGCGCTACGCAACCAAACTTTTCAAAATTCTGCTCAAACCTATGAATCGTTGATAACTAGGTTCTGGGCGATTTACAAAATTCCCCAAAAGAAGTTCTTAAATAAGTCTCAATGGTCTGCCTTGATAGTACCATTTGACTATCTGTACTTATTCGGCAACTTCGTAGACATTCATTTTTAGTTTTAAAAATGTATTATATCACTTAAGAACTTATCAATCTATTTCTCGAGCAAGGCAGAAATAAAACAAAATAATAAAAACAAAATAAATTTCCAAAAGATAACACTGCAGCGTGCTTCGAATCCATCTCGGTCGTATGGCACGGAGAGTAAATTGGACTTGATTCCTCCTATGTTCGCAGTAGCCTGAAGCTCATTGTATGTTAGTCACCACCAACGTCTCAAGCAACTACGATTATATGTAGGTTAAAACTGTTTGGTTAGTGGAGATGGTCTGGTTACTACTAACCAGCCTACCAATCTAACCAAACCCCCAAAAACAATGATGACCATAATAAAGGACTTTTTTGCCCTATGTTCGTAGTCGGTCGAGCCGGCCTACATATGTTTTATTGCTTGCGACCCCCCCCCCCTGGTGAAATTTCTGGATCCGCCACTGTGGAGAAGCGACTAACGGAAAAAAGAAAAACAGAGTCCCAAAAAGAGGCAATTTTGGTTGCTATTGAAGTATTTCCTATTAAACCAAAATTAGACAGAATTTTCCCTCATTGCCAAAGCATTTATTGTCCTAAATGTATTAATGGTATTGAATACATTAAATTAATATTTATAAATGCTGACATGACAAAAGAAAAAACTATCTGCTTTTGTCCCAACAATAGGTAGTCGACAACGCATGGTGTTAAACCATACAATTTTTTTCATTAAATACCAAGAAATGTATTTAAAACGATCCCGACTAAAATTACAGTAAATTCATAGTTTTAGTTCATGATTATTATAAAGCATTGTACGTCGATCTAAAATCAAATTTCTCAGTACTGTGTTTGGTACATTTTTAATGACAACTCCTATTAAAATAATATTTTTCTCACAGCCTCCGGCGAAAAATAAGGTACAATTTTCTTCTTGATATGTAAAGCCGATTCAAGTTCAAAGTATGTTCTTATATATTAGTGTTTAGGTAGTCACAGATTAATTTAGGTTATAGTTGAGTTAGGTCAAGCCTTATTAGTGCACAACAATATTTCTTTAAATGGTGTGCTTTTATTGTTGAAGAAAAAACGCCATCCAATTTGTACTTCGATCAAAAAAAAGCTTTCCTTTGATGTGATTGCTATAACTTCAATAACTCTGTAATTGGATGAAGCACGGTGCTCACTTTGGTACGCGGCGTGACTTTTAATGCCAACTCCTATTAAAGTAATATTTTTCTCACAGCCTCTGCAAAATTTTTCCTTTAATGTGATTGCTATCACTTCAATAGCTTTTGCATTCAATGCAATGAAAGCAGTTATTGGATGAAACGTGTTGCTCACTTTGGTACGCGGCGTCATACTTACACGAGTACAACTTCTATTATATATCTAAAGACTGTTCGAGTCCAATGTACACTTGATTTTAAAAAAAAGTCATACATGCATTTTTTCCTATTCCACAAAATTTAGCTTTCCATTAGTGTATACTATTATAAGGCACCACCAGCTTAGTATGCCTGACAGCTTAAAATTCAGTGTGACATCCTTAAAAATGCCACAGATATCAACATTTACAAAAGTTCAAATTATCACTCGAGTTATAGAAGACGACTGGTCTATAAGAAGAGCGGCTACCCATTTTGGAGTTGATAAAATGACGATAATGCGATGGAAAAAGCGCTGGATTGAAAATAATTCTACGGATAGGAAAGATGGATCAGGACGACCAAAAGTAAGTTCTGAAGTGCAAGATTTTTTACTTATTGACCATCTCAGACGAAATCCTTTCTCAACGTCGGTTGAAGCAGCTAATCTAACATTATTTCCGGGTTCTTTAGTAACAGTAAATAAAAGAGTAACGAAATCAGAAGTCTCTTGTCGAGTTGCTGCAAAGAAGCCTTTTCTAACAGAAGAACAAAAACAGGCCAGAGTGATTTTTGCACTGAACAACGTTCTTCGCGATAATGACTTCTGGGAGAGGGTGGTTTTTACTGAAGAAAAATTTTTTTAATCATCTTTAAGCAGCAGGAGAATTTTAGTTTATCGTCCACCAAATTCTAGATTTGAACCCGAATATACAAACCAAATTAAAAAAGCTGGATATTTTTCCATAAACATGTGGGGCTGGTTTTGTGCTAGAGGTTTGGGTTTTTTTGGTGAATCGAAGGAAGATTCAATAGTGAACGATATATTGAAATCCTTGAAAACGTTATGCTGCCATCTGTACAGGCTTTACATGAAAATAATGACTTCGTTTATCAGCAGGACAACTGTCCAGTACACACGGCTAATGTTGTTCTCCAATGGTTTCAGAATAATAATATAGAAACACTTCCTTGGCCAGACAAGAGCCCTGACCTTAACCCAATGGAAAATGTATGGGATCGAATCGTTAAAATAATATACCAAAGGAATTGGAGACCACGAAATGCTGAAGAGTTAAGCGATGCTATTTATCGCGCATTGGATCAGCTCTCAGAAGACCATCAGTATTTTCAAAATTTAACCTTTTCAATGCCCAGTCGTTTGCAGCTTGTAATAGAGAAAAATGGTGATCCTATTAAATACTAAATTATTTATTTTAGTTCTTTTTTAAGTTAAAATAAGTAGTATTAAGTTTACCATCGTTTTTGTCCTAATGCAAGTTTCCTATTCGTCGAATTGTTTTCAATCCAGCGCTGTTTCCATCGTATTTTTGTTATTTTATCAACTTCAAAATGGGTTACCGCCTTCTTTATAGAACAGCCTTCGTCCGTTACTCGAGTGATAATTTGATATTGTTCAATAAAGACTTTACTAAAACATTATTTTTGCTGATTTTTTAGTATTATGCAAAATTTAATATAAAAATAAGGTTGCCTTTAATTTAAGTAAAAAAATATATCAGTTTTAGAGACCATTTTTAAACAATATGACAAATTGTCGTACTTTTGAAGTTTTTAGGCATTTTAGCTGGTAGTCCGTATATATTATACACTTTTAGAAAGGACAATTTTGTGGCTGCATGCAACACCGTTCTTAACTAAAAAGCCTGTTAACTCCTATCGCCTCAGTGCCCTTTAGCCTATTGTGGCTGCCATTTTTATAACCAAATTGACAAGTAAAACATGGATTTTCTGTCAGTTTGGTGTCAATATGGCACCGATCATAGGCCAAAGAATACTAAAACGAAAATGAGTTAACTGGCTTTTTAGTTGAGAACGGTGTTGCTGCATGTATGCGTTTTTTTTTTAAATCAAGTGTACACTTCGCGACACATAAAACGCATGCGCCGATTTTATATGTAATATGTCCTTTACGATTTAGCAACCTTTTCTGTCACAAAGTGTCAGAGTCCACTCATTGTCATTTTTAAATCAAATCAGAGCCCAGGACCGGTTCAATTTTTTGGTTGTCCCTTGGTTAACCTTGAAACCAGCCGATGGACAATATTTGGTTAAAACCAAACCTTTTCGCTTGGACAACGCTCCGGTTCAAAATATAACCTTACTTTGTGTTTTTAGTTGTGTTTTTCTTTTTTTTTTAAATATGGAGAGAAAAATTGTATATTACAGACTATTAAGAAGCAAATCTAGTGCTGTATTTGTGTCGACTTTTTATTTGGCGTTAAACGCTGATCGGGACATGTCCCCAAGAATTACAACGCCGGAAAGATGGCTTGGAGATTTCAACAACATACAATTCTTCAATCTTTTTAGAATGGAAAAGCCCTCTGTAGAGATATTAATATTTAAACTATACAGGGTTCCTAAGATTTTCCTTAGGGATAGGATTTCAATAAATCAAACAGAAATGACATAGAAAGTTCTGCGCGCACAAAAGAAACAGGTATATTGAGCAATGGTGCCAGTTTGTTATTATCTCCGGACTGCTTTCATGAGAAAAAATTGTCGCCACTCTTTCATTGTGAGCATAAATCATAGTTGCAATAATAACCATTGACAAGATGTCTGCAAATTCCGCTAGATGGCGGCCACACTATGAGTCCAAACCACAGCTTTTTCTTGCTTAAAGGAGGCGGCAGGGTCCATTATTTTCGCTTTTAATTAAATTTCTTTTCATTCTGTTCTACTAGTGACATCTATCCGGAAACGGCCAAACCATGCAGCTAGCACTAGCAGCCAAAGAAATCAATAAACGGCGCTGTTTTTCCTGCAGAGCTTTTTGCTTGCGATATTATTGATTTTAAATAAAGCTGGCCCTACACTACATTTGATATTTTCGAGGTGTTTTATGACATGATCTTGAAACATGTAGCGAACCAATTCTTCAAAACTAGCGGGAGGGTAAAAGCGAAAAATAAGGGGCTGCCAATATTTGTAACACCCAAAAAGGGGTGAAAAGATTTATTTTGCTCTGTTTCTTTACAAAAAAACGTTTTTTTTACGAAAAACTTGAGCTCTGCCACTATTTTTATTTTTTTCTTCAACTTTCTCGAAATTTTCGTCATACCGTAGAAAAAAATTATTTCCCCTATGGTCATACTCTACTTTTATTGGAAAAAATTTAGAAACAGAGACGGGATCAGTTTTCCTAAAATGGGGGATCTTGATTTCGAGTGAGAAGATAAAGGGCGCCGCAGGCAAAAATTTTTCAATTAAATTAGCTCAACGCAAAAATGTTAGAAAAACAAAGCACGAAATAAAAATGGCGCCGCTTACAATTTTTTTTCAAAAATGACGTAATTTCGGGAACGCAAAGAAATAGGTGTAAAGAGTATAATTTTTAAGAAAAAAATATCAATTTTCTCGCCCTCCTCCACTGGGACTACAGGGGCTGTGCACAAATTACGTAATGGTCATAGGGGGGAGGGGGGTTGCAAAACGTTACGTAGGGGGGAGGGGGGTTTTCGACAGCGTTTGAATTTGTGTGAAACTAAGAAAATTTGGAATGAAAATAAGTGAAAAGTTTTTTTTTTGGGGGGGGGTAGTGGTCTTGAAATCGTTACGTAATATTAGGGGAGTGGCGTACCAAACCGTTACAAAACATTACATAGGGAGGGGGTCAAAAATTGGTAAAATCACCGTTACGTAATTTGTGCACGGCCCCACATCTGACTGTTTCTCCTTTTTGATTTCGAATCAAAGTGCAAAACCCGGGTTGGACGTTCGAAGGCGTCAACCCATCCTATTTGCTTGATAAAGTTTCTACGGAAATATCTCAGTCGATTTCTCCGGCCGTGTATGAACGCTTTAGGTTAGGCATTTGCATATATCTCAGTCCCCAGTCTGTAAACAGTGCGTAAGGACAATAGTTACAAAATGAAAAGCCGAAAAACAATTTTTATTCCAGTCCTAAAGGTATGAAAATGGAAAACATTAGAAAACAACAACCTGGAATGGATTTACTACGTGTAAGATGTAGTGACAACATCGCCCCATGCCCATCCTTTTCTGCCTAATGTGCTTTTCCGTTTGTCTGCGTCTTATACACGGCTGCTTGGCCCCCTAAGGATTTTCTTAGAAACCCTGTATAGCTCCACTAGATGTCAGACAAGTGCTAAACAAAAAGTACACTGGGGGTCACCATCCCGTAGACTTTAAAACCCAAGTATTAATTTATTTGTGGTATATGGGAACACAAGAGACCCTATTAAGTTTTGGGACCCAATTTAGAGTGTCAAGACAGTCAGTAATGATCATCGTAAACAGAATTCTCTACTTTATAAATAAACTTAAAAATACATTTATTAAGTTTCCAGAAAATGAAGAGGATTTTTGAAAATATATCCAGAGGTTTCAGAAACTATCCTGGTAAGAGAACATATAATAAGTCATATACCTAAGTATATACACTTTTTTGCTGGATTTATAGAGTAAATAAAATTGAAGAGTACTTACCTTTGATTGCTCAAATGTGATCACATTTGACCAATCCATTAATGAGGCAAGCGTCACTGACAAAAAAAATAATCTTCTCTTAAATAAAGAAGAAAATTTCATTTTGCTTTGTTATTTATTTTAGGGACTATTGGTGCTTTAGATGGAATACACATCTTTTTAACAGTTAATCCTGAGCAGCAGGATAGCTATATTAACAGATTTAAAAGGCATTCTAATAATATGATGCTAGTAAGCACGTCAGATAGAATAATAACATATTCATTTGTTGGATTTCCTGGCTCAGCCCATGATTCTAGGGTAAGTGCGTCAGAGGTTCTGCACTTATCTAATACCTACAGTAAAAAAATGTCAAAACTTGAGTCATGAAAACTGTAACAGAAATTTTGCAATGAAAAAATAATTATTGTAATTTTTTAGATAAACAATAAATATCATCATCTCTCTCTTTTTGTTGTTATCAATATTGTCATACTGATTGCATTTTAGGTATTTGAAAGCTCAGCGCTTTTCCGAAAAATTGAAGAAGAAGGTGCGGATAATGTTTTTCTTGATACTAATAGGTATCATTTAATAGGTGATAGTGCCTTTAGCCTTAACACTTGGTTAATGACCCCGTATAGAGATAACCATAATTTAACAAGGGCCCAAAAGTTGCACAATAAGAAGCTCTCTTCAGATAGAGTTGTTGCAGAGCACACAAATGCAGGGTGGCCACTTGTCCTAAAATCCTAATTTGTCCTAATTTTTGAAAATGTGTCTTAAAACCGTCCTAAAATTTGCAAAATGTCCTAAAAATCCTAAAATTCGAATTTATGTTATTTTTTTTAGGTATATCTATTTTTAAAAACACCCATGTATTATTATTCTTTGAAAATCGCCAATAAATACTAACTCAGGTGAGTTTCTCTCTCTCTGTAAAGATGTGAGTTAGAAAGAGACTAGGCTAGACTAATTAGTTGGTTTAGTAAACAATGTGTGCTGACGATCTGGTGCAGAGGTGAATTTATGATTTGTCTTTACGTTCGAAGAAAAGAGACATCGTGCAGATAACCTTAAAAAAAAGGGCAATTCATAAACACAGTTCATAATTCATAAACTTTTCGCTTTTTAATTAACCGAAGGAAAAAAAAAATTAATAGTGATTGGCAGGGCCAATATTCCTGGCTTATTCCAGACAAAAATGATGTGTATTCTGCATACTGCAAATTATGTGGGAAAAATTTTAAAATTGATGGGGGTGGAATTGCCCAAGTGAAAGCTCACCAAAAAGGCGAAAAGCATCAGCACCATGAAAAAAATTTGGATGGTTTTAGAGGTATGCTTTATGTTCTTCACTTTTTTATCACCTATTTTTTCCTTTCTTATTTTTTTAAGTCAAAAATAATATGTTGTTTTGGGTTTGTTTTATTAAAATTTTGATTTATTTTAAGACTTTGTAAGCACATTTTTTAACACTCCACAAAACGCCTTCTAAATATGTATTAAGCCCGTTTCTCACTATGCATCTTTTTGATGCATGTATCTTGGGTTTTCATAGGTTAAAAAAAGACAGAACGTGTTTTTGCCTTTTTTTAACCTGTGTAAACCCAAGATGCATGCATCACAAAGTTGCATAGTGAGAAAAAGGCTTTAGGTAGTTTTGAAGTAGTTTTATCTTCATCTTTCTTAAACAGAAAAAAGAAATGAAATAAAACAGTAGGTAGTATTATTATAAATAAATATTTGTTAGTAATATTTTTTGTTTTTAGGTCAAACAACATTTGATAAATCATCTGGAATGCTATCACTGCAAAAAGGACAATTTACCCTTACTCATGAAGAAAAACTCATGAAAGCTGAAATATTTTGGGTTCTAAAGACAGTAGTAATTATTCTTTTAGAAGTAATGAGGCTTCCGGTGAACTGTTCCATTTGACGTTTCCTGATTCAAAGATTGCGGAATCTTTCCAGCTGAGAAAAACGAAGACGAAGTATCTCATTGTTTTGTCTTGCCCCTTATTTCACTGAGTTGAGAGCGGAAGATTTTGAAAAAACCCCGTTTTCCATTCTTTTTGATGAGACAACTACTAGTCAGGTCATAAAACAATATGATTCAATTTTACAGCAAAAATAATTGCTCAAATGTGACCACATTTGACCAATCCATCAATGAGGCAAGCGTCACTGACAAAAAAAATAATCTTCTCTTAAATAAAGAAGAAAATTTCATTTTGCTTTATTATTTATTTTAGAGACTATTGGTGCTTTAGATGGAACACACATCTTTTTAACAGTTAATCCTGAGCAGCAGGATAGCTATATTGACAGATTTAAAAGGCATTCTATTAATATGATGCTAGTAAGCACGTCAGATAGAATAATAACATATTCATTTGTTGGATTTCCTGGCTCAGCCCATGATTCTAGGGTAAGTGCGTCAGAGGTTCTGCACTTATCTAATACCTACAGTAAAAAAATGTCAAAACTTGAGTCATGAAAACTGTAACAGAAATTTTGCAATGAAAAAAAAAATTATTGTAATTTTTTAGATAACCAATAAATATCATCATGTCTCTCTTTTTGCTGTTATCAATATTGTCATACTGATTGCATTTTAGGTATTGAAAAATTGCAGAAGAAGGTGCGGATAATGTTTTTCTTGATACTAATAGGTATCATTTAATAGGTGATAGTGCCTTTAGCCTTAACACTTGGTTAATGACCCCGTATAGAGATAACCATAATTTAACAAGGGCCCAAAAGTTGCACAATAAGAAGCTCTCTTCAGATAGATTTGTTGCAGAGCACACAAATGCAGGGTGGCCACTTGTCCTAAAATCCTAATTTATCCTAATTTTTGAAAATGTGTCTTAAAACCGTCCTAAAATTTGCAAAATGTCCTAAAAATCCTAAAATTCGAATTTATGTTATTTTTTTTTAGGTATATCTATTTTTAAAAACACCCATGTATTATTATTCTTTGAAAATCGCCAATAAATACTAACTCAGGTGAGTTTCTCTTTCTCTGTAAAGATGTGAGTTAGAAAGAGACTAGGCTAGACTAATTAGTTGGTTTAGTAAACAATGTGTGCTGACGATCTGGTGCAGAGGTGAATTTATGATTTGTCTTTACGTTCGAAGAAAAGAGACATCGTGCAGATAACCTTTAAAAAAAAGGCAATTCATAAACACAGTTCATAATTCATAAACTTTTCGCTTTTTAATTAACCGAAGGAAAAAAAAAATTAATAGTGATTGGCAGGGCCAATATTCCTGGCTTATTCCAGACAAAAATGATGTGTATTCTGCATACTGCAAATTATGTGGGAAAAATTTTAAAATTGATGGGGGTGGAATTGCCCAAGTGAAAGCTCACCAAAAAGGCGAAAAGCATCAGCACCATGAAAAAAATTTGGATGGTTTTAGAGGTATGCTTTATGTTCTTCACTTTTTTATCACCTATTTTTTCCTTTCTTATTTTTTTAAGTCAAAAATAATATGTTATTTTGGGTTTGTTTTATTAAAATTTTGATTTATTTTAAGACTTTGTAAGCACATTTTTTAACACTCCACAAAACGCCTTCTAAATATGTATTAAGCCCGTTTCTCACTATGCATCTTTTTGATGCATGTATCTTGGGTTTTCATAGGTTAAAAAAAGACAGAACGTGTTTTTGCCTTTTTTTAACCTGTGTAAACCCAAGATGCATGCATCACAAAGTTGCATAGTGAGAAAAAGGCTTTAGGTAGTTTTGAAGTAGTTTTATCTTCATCTTTCTTAAACAGAAAAAAGAAATGAAATAAAACAGTAGGTAGTATTATTATAAATAAATATTTGTTAGTAATATTTTTTGTTTTTAGGTCAAACAACATTTGATAAATCATCTGGAATGCTATCACTGCAAAAAGGACAATTTACCCTGACTCATGAAGAAAAACTCATGAAAGCTGAAATATTTTGGGTTCTAAAGACAGTAGTAATTATTCTTTTAGAAGTAATGAGGCTTCCGGTGAACTGTTCCATTTGACGTTTCCTGATTCAAAGATTGCGGAATCTTTCCAGCTGGGAAAAACGAAGACGAAGTATCTCATTGTTTTGTCTTGCCCCTTATTTCACTGAGTTGATAGCGGAAGATTTTGAAAAAACCCCGTTTGCCTTTCTTTTTGATGAGACAACTACTAGTCAGGTCATAAAACGATATGATGGTTACATTCAATTTTACAGCAAAAATAAGAAGCAAATTGTAAATTCTTACTTATCATCTTTGTCACTTGGCCATTGCAGTTCAAATGATTTAAAAAATCATTTTTTTGATTTTTTTTTCGAAAAATGAATTTAAATATCCACTATCTTATTCAAATTGGAATGGACGGTCCCAATGTAAATACCTTGTTTTTAAAACTGTTGATAGACGAACTGAGCCAAGATGATAAAAAGATTAAAGATGTTGGCACCTGCAATTTACACCAGGTACATACTGCTTTTATAACGGGATTTTCAAAAACTGATTTTGAGCAGTGTGCAACAGACTGCCATTCATTTTTTAAGTATAGTGCTGCAAGACGAGAAGATTTTCTCCTTTGTGAAGAGGCTACTTATATTGAAGTATAAAATTTTCTAGTCATATGCCATCACGGTGCTTAAAAAATGTCCTTATTAGGATCATAAATCAATGGGAGAATTTAAAAGAATATTTTTTGAAAAGTTTACGAAAAGAAAAAAACATTTAAATATACTGTGGAAAAAACAGAGCGCTACCAAAGAATTGCAAAAATACTTAAAAACCCAGAATCGCTAATTGTGATAACATTTGTTGTCTATTTTGCAGGTGTAGTTGAATTCTTTTTACTAAGATTCCAATCTAAAGAACCCTCTATTCACCTCCTTTATTTATCATACGAACTGTTTTATGATGTCATGACTAATATTTTTAAATTAGAATTTTTAAAACATGACTCAAAACACCTTTTACAAACATTTGGTTCGAAAAAGGGTGAACTGCCAATTGAAAAAAATAAATATTGGCACAGCAACAAAAAAAGCAATTCTTAAAAGTGGAATTTCTGATCCACAGCAACTTCGAATGAGAGCGCAGTTTAAAAACTGTTTCAAGACCTTTCTGGAATACCTCGCGGAAAAACTGCCAGTGAATTCAATAGTACTAAAAGATTTGCAATATTTAAGTCCTAAAAAGAGGCTTGACGATAAAAGCACTTCTGCCATTGTAAGGTTGGCAACAATTGTATGTAATGTACTTAAAAGAAATTTGACACATTACTTTAAGATAGAGGAAGCTCTTGTAAGCATAGATAAATTGGTAGAGAAAATTAGGACATAGTGGCTTAAATATAGAATTCAACCTAATGTTCCAGAAACGACCAGAATTGATACCTACTGGGAAAAGATAGGCGAAATTAAAGACATTGATGACAGTTTAAAATATGACAATTTATGCTGTTTAGTAAAGTCCCTACTGACTATAAGCCACGGCAATTCTTCCCCCGAAAGAAGGTTTAGTATAAATAAAGATTTTCTAGATAAAAGACAGTTACTAGATTTGGAAACCTTAATATCATTAAGAATTGTCAAAGACAGGGTAACGACAGTTGATGATATAAAGAACTTTAAAATATCAACTATCAAATTAGAGGCGAAAAGACTTGAAAAGGAGTTAAAAGAACAAGAGAGGAACAAAAAAAAGGAAAAAAAAACAAAAGGATGAGGAACAAGTTAGGAGGAAGAGGCACATGACCGAAAAAATTTGTGAATTAAATGAAAAAATATTAAAAACAGAGCAAGAAAAGGGGGTGGCAGAAAGCCTCATAAAAGAAGGTAACCAAAAGTTAGACATGGAAATGGGAAAAAAATTTGGATCAGAATAAATTGGGAGAAGCCCAAACATTAATAAAAATTGGTTTGGAAAAAAGTAAAGACTGTCAAAGTAAAATAGAGGATTTAAAAAAAGAACTAAATAACCAAATGAAAAAACAAGCCGACTAACTTTTATGTGCTAACAATAGTAGTTGTCGTGACCTGTTAAATTTTAATACTCAGTTTCGGTTAAAATCCCGTTGCAATATTTTTTTAAATGCTCTATTTTAATTTAAGTTTTTTTCCTGAAACTGTTTAAAAAAATTTTTCTTTTCTGATAATTTTTGTTAATTTGCTCAATGGTTTTTATTTTGAATGGACCATATTATTAAGTCTGGTATTTATTTTTTTAGCGAGGTAATTTGTTCCTTTATAGGTTAGTTATTACTTGGTACCTAGTACTTAAAACTGTTGACTGAAAAAAACAATGATTTCTTAATATTTAAATAATTTTAAGTAAGTTATATGTTTAATGTTTTTAAATAAAACATTTTTTGATAATTAACTTTTTAAACTGTGTGTTCCTGTATGTTTTCCTAAAAAGATAAATGCATAAACTGGTTGTTTTTTCAATTTTTTTATACATAAAATGTGTTGTTTATTTTGCATAAAATTTCTCATTTTTTTTAAATGTCTTTAAAATGTCATAATTTTTTTCAAATATGTCCTAAAAAAGTCATAATTTTTTCAAAAAATTATCCTAAATTCCTAAAAAAAATGGGTTTTTGCTAGTAGCCACCCTGCAAAAGGTCAAATTAAAATCAGGTAGGTACCTAATGTAAGATGTTTCTTTTTGAATATTATAATAATGGTGGTTTTAAAGAGTTTTTTTAATGTTAATACTTCTAAACCTAGGTAGCAGGTATTTAGGTATTTTTCGAGTTTTTTTTTTCTATTGGATGTAATTAATAGAAAAAAAAACAACATTTCAAGTAGATACCTAGGTAGTTACCTGCTAGGTTTGTAAGTATACAAGAATCAAATTTCTCCTACCTCCTTTTGGCTTAAACTAAATACAAGTTTGTCCGCTGTCTGTTCCTAATATTGGCCAAAACCGATTTTAATGAAATTAAAAAAAAAGTTGTTACAAAGGGAGATAATAGGTAGTACCATTTAACCAATATATTTTGTGATTATTGTAAATTTATCGAGTTTTATTTAATTTTAATTATTGGAATTTTTAGGTGGAGGAGGTTGGAACATATTAGAACATACAACATATTAAAATCAGTGGAAATAGCTGCATCTGCATGTGTGTTGCACAATTTTTGTCTTCTACATAAAGATTTTTGGCCAGAAGAAGCCCCTTTACGTCCTAGACGATATGTAGAACCAGACGAAAGACCAACTCTGGCAGCAAGAAGAAAAAGAGATAGGATTAGAGATCAATTATATCAAAATGTACAATAGTTATGTAAAGTAATAAGCCTGGTTCCTGGAAAATTCATCATAGAATGCAACGGGCTAAGGACTGTTGAACAATGGCCCGATAGAGACAAACTGGTCATCAGCTCCCAGAAGACAGTCATAATCCCCTTCACCAGAAGAAGAAAGTTAGAGGGACTCGGACCTCTAACTCTCGGAAATGAAGAAGTTCGTCGTATGCAAGATTTCTATAAAATAGAAACTTTAATATGTTTAAATACATTTTTATTTGCTACTTAAAATCTGTTTACTAACATCTTTAAATATAACACAAACTAAAAAAATAGTAACTCACTTTGTAAAATTAGTTTAATACTTATAATAACTTATAATCTCTTTTTTAATAAAAACAATTCTATGCCAAATAAAAATACAACACAAACTAAACCTTATTCTAAAGTACCCATTTGTCTTAAGGAAGGAATGGGGTGTCCCAAATTGGTCATAGGACTACTTCCAGGACAGATAGAAAAAACTGACCTTGACTTGCTAGGTTCAAATTTGCTATTGAGCAGTGGGGGTCAGTTTTTATCTATCCTGGAAGTAAAACGTGCAAAATTTGGGACCTGTACCTAATTAATATCTTTAAATATACAAATGTAAACAAAACAAAAACAGTTCGATCAATAGAGATACAAAAAAACAGCTTTACTTACAGGTTTTGCAAGTTCATATAAAGGAAACAAACCATATTTTTAGAACCATCAGGTATAAGTAAATCTACAAAAAATTTTAATTTTTATGAAAAAAATCCCGTAATATTTTATTTCCACCCCAAAAAAATTTAGCTAATCTTCCTTTTATTGTTATAAAACTTGCCTCATTATATCAAGAAATTCATCTTTTTGTTTCTTTGTTTCATCTAAATGCTGTTTTATAAATTCAAATTCTTTCTTTCTATCTTTCCTCTCTTCTTCAAGCTGTTTCATTAAACTTTCACTCTGAGAAATCGGACGAACCTTTCTTGATTTTAAATTAAATCGGTTCACAATAGTTTCATCATCTAAGTCATCTACTGAACGGCTTCGTTTTGTTGATGGTGTTCTTCTAATGTCATCTATTGCTTGGTCATCTTTTGATGTTGATGGTTTTTCTTTTATTTCAATATTCTTCTCTTCTTCCTCCAATGAATCTTCCAGTTTTTTTGGATTTACTTTATCCTTACCACCTAACAAGAATTAAAACAGTTATTAAAAAACTTTTTTTTATTAGCCATATAGTATGGAAGCTATTGGGATAGTCAAAAAAAGCTTTTTTATTTCCACTTAAAATAAGTTATTTGAGCAAAAAGATCTAAATACAAAATTTTGTCATGGTGTCTGTCTGGGGCACGATTACTCAAAAACCGCTTAACTGATTTTGATCAAATTTGGCACAAAAACTCTCTGGCAGTAGACGGTGAGCTAATTAGTTTTTGCTAGGTGTGAAGGGTTATTTATGATAAAATTTGTCAGATCCATAGTTTTTGAGATATTTAAGAAAAACAAAAAAAAAATATTGTATGGAATACATGCCTGCTGGGCCATTTTTTTTTTGGGTTAGATCTAATGGTTTAGGGACGAAAAGTGAGAATTATAAATACATATATACCTCTCAACCGACCCCGTTGGATGAGGGGTCAGAGGCAAGGTGGAGGGGCTCAACCGGATGGATTGCCCGATGACAACCGCAATGACCAAGGACGCTTTGAGTGGCCAGATGATCTGAGACACGATCTGCTGGAATGCTATGAGAGCAGTAGCCCAGGTCGAAGGGGATATATGGTTCGTATGCGACATTTACTGCTCAGAGCCTGCGAGACTATGTATCTTATCTTCGGCGAAGGGGATATGTTAGAAGACCTCAACAGCCGGCAGTACCTGAGGAACAGAAACCGCAGATACATGTAGCTGAAGAGGAGCTTCCCGTAGAACCAGAAGAGAGACTTCGAGACCGTAGGGTGCTGCACAAGACTAAGTGCCCGAAACCACAAGACCTAGCTAGAGCGGACGCAGAATAGTTAAATGCTTTAACAGAAGAAGCTGACATCTGGCGTATTAATTGCGCCGTCTACGAGGCAGCTTGGTCCGTGTCGCCCAGGGTGCCCAACAGAGACCCCTGCGTCGACAGGGCGCAACGCCGAGTGAAGAAGATGGAAGCAAAAATCCTCTCAGCAAGGCAGCAAGTATCTCGTATACAGTGTGTGGTGGAATACAGAGTAGCAGACAGGCCATTTACGCCAAAAGTGCGCCGCATAGCCGCCAACCTGCGACGCATCCACCACACACTGAACGAAGCGCTGTTGCAGACTATCAAGCAGCAGTGCTGCGAAAGGATACGGATGCTAGTGACTGCCAAACAAAATCTAATACGGCGGGCGAGGAGCATTTCGGAAAACAAGTTGTTTTTCGAAAACCCCAGTCGCCTATTTCAGACGCCGCCGAGGATTATTGATAATCCTCCAACCGCTGACAGGGTGGAAAACTTCTGGAGGGGTATTTACGAGATAACTCATCCGCTTAACGTAAACACACCAGCCCTGGCACAGTTCGAAACCTTCGTGAGGGGGTTTCTACCACCAGAGCAACTGTGCCCACCAATCACTGTGGAGGAAGTTCGAGGTGCTCTTATGGGTGCTAAGAACTTTGCTGCCCCTGGGCCTGATGGAATTAACGCCTACTGGTGGAAGAAATTTCCGTCAATCCATGAGGCCCTAGCCCGAATTTTTAACTCCTGGGTTAATGAGAGGCAGCCAATCCCTTCCTGGTTTATTGAGGGGCGAACCGTCCTACTCCCCAAGAACGGAGACTTGTCCGACCCAAAGAACTACCGCCCGATAACATGTTTAAACGCTTGTTACAAGATTTTTACGCGACTCTTGTACCAGCGGATACTCCAAGCCATGGGTCCCGTGTTTAGTGAAGTGTACGAGCAGCGAGGGTCAAAGAAAGGCGTAGCCGGCTGCAAGGAGAATCTACTAATAGACCGATGTGTCACACAAGACTCCTTCAAGTACAAGCGAAACCTTTTGATGGCCTGGATAGATTATCGCAAGGCCTTTGACACAATTTCTCATGAACTTATTATTGAGAGGCCTTGCGGTACCGGATCCTATAGCGAGATGCATTTCAGGAATGTTGCCACTTTGGAAGACCCGATTTACCATAATCACGGGTAACACAAGGGTGTCAACTGAATTGGTATCGTTCCGCCGGAGAGTGTTTCAGGGAGATTCTCTAAGCCCACTCCTCTTTTGCGTCTCGCTACTTCCGTTGTCCGTTGCTTTGCGGAACACAAAGGGATACATGTGCGGTGCTCCTGGTCGTAGAACACATAGGGTTACCCACCTTTTTTATATGGATGACCTTAAGTTCTACGCGTCGACGAAGAGAGATCTTGACCAAGCTCTTCGGGTAGTGCAGGTGTATACTCATGCGATTGGAATGGAGTTCGGGTTGGATAAGCGTGCGACGGGACCTATACATACCTGGGTGTTCCCCAGGGACACATCCGTGATAGTGTCGCAGTAAAAGGGTCTCTCCGCGACAAGTATCAGCAGCGACTAAGACAAATCTGGAGTTCAGAGCTGTCTGGAAAGAACAAAGTTGCTGCTACAAATATGCTTGCCGTCCCACTACTCACTTACACCTTTGGGGTAATAAAGTGGAACGTGAACGAGTTGAGCGAAATCGACGTGAAAACCCGCAAGATGATGATGCGATATCGCAGCCATCACTCTAAGGCGTCTGTCCAACGGCTTTACTTCCCACGTTATCGGGGAGGACGTGGACTCTTAAGTTTGGAGTGTTTACATAGACGGTTGGTCCTAAGTACCGCGTGCCAGGTAATCAGAAATGAGGATCCCCTGCTATGCATGGTGCGTAACCATGAAACGGTTGGGGTGGGGGCATTTCTTTTTAAAGCAGCACAAAGGGCATCGAATGAGCTCCAAATAGTTTTTGACAAGAGTCGGCGGCAGGAAAACTTCATTACAGAGTTGAGCAGCCAAAGACTTAAAACCACCTTAAAGAGTGCAGAGGTGGATAAGCCATTGCACAGTGTTTTCTTTAAAACCATTGAAAACACTGGCTTATCCACAAAGTTAAGCTTTGCATTCTTAAGGTCAGGTGCAGTAAAGTCGGAAACTGAGGGGTTCATCGTTGCTTGCCTAGATGGAGTCATCAACACTTTGGAACATCGAAGTCGCGTGATGGGTATACAGGTTCCTGACACAAGTTGTAGGGCCTGTCATAGGGCGCCGGAGACCCTATATCATTTGCTGTCTGCTTGCGGGCGGTATGGTCTCGGCGTATATCCATCGACACAATGCGGCGTTACGGGTGCTGTATTACCACCTAAGGCACTCGTACGGTGTTGATGATACTCCAGTGTTGCCATATGTCCCCTCTGATATTCCGTCCGTAGTGGAGAATGATAGAACCAGAATTTACTAGAATTTCGCATTCCCCACTCTTCGGCTTGTAAACGCTAACAAGCCGGATATAGTACTTCTTGACAAGAATGATAAAATTATGTATGTCATTGAGTTCTCGGCACCCGCCGAGAAATCATTGTCAAGGAGAAAGAAAAACGGACGAAATATCAGGATCTTCTCTTTGACCTTCGCCGAGTGTACCGGGGCTATACAGTCAAGCTAGTGGTTTTGGTAATTGGAGCTCTCGAAGATGCACGGCAACACTACTCTCAGCTCTGAAAACCTTGCCAGCCTGCCGTGACAAGGCAGAGCACCTTGCTGACGCAATGCAGAAAGCGGTCATCCTCGGATCATTGCGTCTGCTCAGAGCACACGATGCGGAACACCGTTTCTACTAACCTCGCGGTTGGTGGGGAGTAGAACGGTGAATGGAACACCTGGCCTATCTGCACCCGTGTAAGTCGGAGCCGCGGGACCGCAGATAAGGCCAAACCCAGAAAAAAAAAAAATAATAATAATAATAATAATAATAATAATAATAATAATAATAATAATAATAATAATAATAATAATAATAATAATAATAATAATAATAATAATAATAATAATAATAATAATAATAATAATAATAATTAATAATAATAATAATAATAATATTAATAATAAAATGTCGGTAAATAATCGGACCGACGTCGGCAATGTCGGCATCGACAGTTAAACGTGGGCCGATGTTAAACCAACTACCGACTTTCATCGCCGATAATTTCATAAGTTGCTTGTCCCGACGAAAGTCCGATACTACTTTTACGTCGGTAAAATAAATAAAATATGTCGGGCCTACTCTATCAGACAGGAATAATGCCGACGTTTTAGCGTGAACGAGCCGCGCGCTCTGTGTGCAACTCATGCAAACTAACCACAGTGTACCGAGTTGGTAGGTGATAGCGTGAACTAACCATATATCAAATAAAATACTCTCATCCTGTCCCATGCATAATATCTTCTTATACGAGAGTAATTTCAAGTGAGGATACAGGATCAGAATTAGAATATACTTTATTGTAGAAAGAACTAGTTCTTATTTACAAAGCAATATTTGGTAATTTACAGCTTTTATATAATCAAATTTCTAGTTAAATATAATAGGTAAAAACATCAAGTATCTAATTAAATAATTCATGTAATTAGAGTTAAATTAATATTTGTAACAAATTTAAATATATAATTAAATTGGGATAACCATTTTAATTTGTTTTTTAATAAGGGCAAATATTAATAAAATTAAAAACAAAAAAAATAAGACAAATAAATAAATAACAAGAACTTATAAGAATATAAGAATTTAAATACGTGTGGTACAAGTAAAATTAATTAAAATATAGATTTTAAAACAAATTCATGGTTGTTTAATAGCTAGTTGACGAAGGTTATATATTTAAAATAATATTTAAATCAGGATTACAGAATGGGAAGAATATTAAGACATTTAAAAAACAATAAAATGGAGCACAAAAACTGCACAATGTCCATAAATAATAATAAAAATTACTCAAATCAATGGTCAGAGAAAAAACATTCAACCTCTAAACGAATAATTATTCGTCTACACTATCCATTTGTCCTGGTAGTAAGTATAGTAAGCTTTACCAACCAAGGCACTCTAACCTGTGCTTTAAATAGTTCCTGAGAGTTGTTCAGTCTTATGTTCATGGGCAAATGATTATATAATTTGATTTCTTGTCAGAGCAGACGTTGGAATTGGAAGCAACAAATTAAAAGATTGTCTGCTGTTATGTTGTGGGTTATCTCTGTTTTTTGACAATTTTTGTTAATTCAAGTTACAGTCTCTAGAATGAACAAAAATGGAAGTGACAATATTTGGTGTTTTATAAATAGTGGTCTGCAAGAGTCCTGTGTCCTTGCAAAACTTAACAAAAATGGAGTTGAAGAGTTCGCGGCTGGTAAGTCCCCAGAATTGGATACCATATCTGAGGTGGGACTCAACCAAGGAGAAATAAACATTTCTGTCCATCTTCACGCCAAGCTCTTCAACTACAACCCTAACTGCATAGCACCCAGATGCCACTTTTTTGCCTAGAGCAATTTTCAAATTTAAGGCTTTTGTCCACAACTAACCCTAAAAATTTTACATTTTTTCTACTCTCAATAGAAACGGCATCTCCAACTACTAGGCCTTCAATATTACACTTAAAACTCAAAATATTTGTTTTTTTCGTAATTCAAAATAAGTAAGTTGGCATCGCACCATGATTTTAATTTTGAAATACTTAGGTGTGGTTTATATTTAGTGTTTGTTCGTACTTCACGGAGATCGACATTGCCACGTCGGCGGGCGCACCTCGACCGGCGCGTGGCGGCCAAAAATGCTGATGGTCCGATGTCGGTTACTGACATCGTGCCGGGATAGGATAGGCTCCAAACAGAACAAAATCGACACACACGCATACACACAGACAGACAGGACAGACTTATAGATGGGTCAAACTTATAACACTTCTTTTGGAGTAATTGATGGGTAACTTAAGTAAAAAATAGTAAAGAATGTAACGACCATCAGTTTGTCGACGGGGTAAAAAGTCGTTATAATATTTTAACGGTCGAGAAGGATAAAATGCCATTACATAGATTTTTATTATGTTGTAAAATTCGCGGGAAACACTAAACTGGAAAATTCTTCGTAAAGGGTGTAAAATGTAAAAGGGATAGAGTTGCAAAATAATAAGGCTGCTTTCAGCATTAAGTTTTTTGCACCTACTGCAGGCATTTTTTTACACCTCCGACGCAAATTAGTCCAAGCAATCTAGAATTTTAGTTCGGAATCGGAGCGGACAGGATGAAACTTTGAGGGTAGTTAGGGCCTATATAAAGAAGCGTAAACCCAAGTTTTAGACTTCATCCCCCGGAAGGTTTTTCCGCCATCTTGGATTTAGGGGTGCATTTATTTTTCGCGATTTGTGGCTTAAATATGCAGTTTACGGAAAAGTATGCCCAGTGATTTATTGTAGACAATAAGGTTCCCCATCGAAACTATGGGTATAAAAAATTCATAAATTCATTATTTAAACAATTACGATCGTTTTAGTGAAAAATTTAGGGGTTGAACTACAGTTTTTTGACTTTTTTAGCCTTCCTGTGCCATTTATGAAAAAATATAATCTGGAGATAAATGTAGACCTTGAAAAGCTCTAAAATATATATCTCTTAACTTTTTTGCGTATCATTCTTCATTTTCGCAGTGCAGCGCTCCGAATTCGCGCGTGCTCACCCCCAGCGCCTGAAAGTCGAGCGTGGTGCGGCTGATAGTATAAACCGAATCTCGCAGAACTATTTTGGTATAAGAGAAGGCTCAATGAAACTTTGTGTGTGGTTTGAGTACATAAGCGAGAAGATAAATCTACGTTTTAGATTTCATCCCCCAGAGGTTTTTCCGCCATCTTGGATTTGGGGGTACATTTCTTTTTCGAGATTTACGGCTTAATTATGCAATTTACAGGAAAGTAGGTCCAGTCATTTCTTGTAGGTAATAAGATCCCTCATCGAACTATGTGCATTAAACAATTAATAAATGCATTATTTAAACAATTACGAGCATTTTAGTGCAAAATTTGAAGTTTGAAGTACAGTTTTTAATTTTTTCTGCTACAATTTATCGTTTATCATAAAATATAATTAGTGCAAAAAGATAAGTCTTGAAAAGTTGTACATTCAACATATCACTTATCATTTTCGCAATGCAGCGCTACAAATAATTGAGAAATTCCAATTGTATCGATTTTTTTTACACATTAAGAATTATGCAATTACTTCGAACCATGCAAATAATGAGAATTATTAAATATCAATAGTGTTAGTCTAGTTGTAACTTGTTGTCTTACCTCTTATTTCAGCTATGTTGGGAATTTGGAACCTTTGGTTGCACTAAAACAAAATTATGATTGTTTTCCACAAACCAAAACTACACTTTTTTGCACTCGACGCGCGTTTCGCTAACAACGTTAGCATCATCAGGAGACGATAAACAATGAACTAAATTAATCTACGCTCTATCTTATATACAAACCTTTAGTGGGCGGAGATAAGACTAATAATTTGTGATTGATCACGATTTTTAATCCTATCTCCCCTCAACCAAAGAATAAAGTGTACTAAACGGGATTGGTCCTCTATCTTTATTTAAACTATTTCTGGATTTAATGATTTCCATTTCCATTTGTTTGGTACACTTTTTAGAAAAAAATCATAATTTTGTTTTATTTCAGCTGATTGAAGCAACGATTGTACGCCTCTTGTTTTCACATCAATATTTTCGGACAAATTAAGGCAGTTATCGCAAATAAAACAATTTTCCGCGTTTTCGTTCATATTGAAAGCGATCTGGAAGATGCTCACACTTCCACAGTCAACGTCGAAATAGGTTTCTTTATCTCTAAAATTTTCCGTCAGAGCAGGTGCACTATGAAAACGGCACAATATTAACATAATCTCTGAAAAACATGTCTGAAAAATCTGAAGCGGGGTACATTTCACGCCAAACAAATTTCGTCATTCCACGCCAAAAAGTTTTTACGTGAAATAATATACTGTACTTTCACGTTTATACATACTATAAATGACTATAAATAATATTCAATATAAATGATTAACATTGCAAGAAACACGTTACGGTGTTCAACTTAATTTCATATCGTTGAATCCATAAAAGCTATAAAAATAGAAAACTGTACTTCAAACTCTAAATTTGGCACTAAAAGGCTCGTAATTGTTTAAATAATGCATTTATTAATTCTTTAATGCACATAGTTCGATAAGGGATCTTATTATCTACAAGAAATGACTGGACCTACTTTCCTGTAAATTGCATAATTAAGCCGCAAATCGCGAAAAACAAATGCACCCCCAAATCCAAGATGGCGGAAAAACTCCTGAAGGGATGAAGTCTAAAACGTAGATTTATCTTCTCGCTTATGTACCCAAACTAACCACAAAATTTCATTGAGCCTTCCCTTATACCAAAGTATTTCTGCGAGATTCGGTTTATAATATCAGCCGCACCACGCTCGATTTTCAGGCGCTGGGGCTGAGCGCGCGCGAATTCGGAGCGCTGCACTGCGAAAATGAAGAATGATACGCAAAAAAGTTTTGAGATAAATATTGTAGAGCTTTTCAAGGTCTACATTTATCTCCAGATTATATTTTTTCATAAATGGCACAGGAAGGCTAAAAAAGTCAAAAAACTGTTGTTCAACCCCTAAATTTTTCACTAAAATGATCATAATTGATTAAATAATGAATTTATGAATTTTTTTATACCCATAGTTTCGATGGGGAATCTTATTATCTACAATAAATCATTGGGCATACTTTTCCGTAAACTGCATATTTAAGCCGTAAATCGCGAAAAATAAATGCACCCCTAAATCCAAGATGGCGGAAAAACTCCTGGGGGGATGAAGTCTAAAACGTAGATTTATCTTCTCGCTTATGTACCCAAACTAACCACAAAATTTCATTGAGCCTTCTCTTATACCAAAGTATTTCTGCGAGATTCGGTTTATAATATCAGCCGCACCACGCTCGATTTTCAGGCGCTGGGGCTGAGCGCGCGCGAATTCGGAGCGCTGCACTGCGAAAATGAAGAATGATACGCAAAAAAGTTGAGAGATAAATATTGTAGAGCTTTTCAAGGTGTACATTTATCTCCTGATTATATTTTTTCATAAATGGCACAGGAAGGCTAAAAAAGTAAAAAAACTGTAGTTCAACCCCTAAATTTTTCACTAAAATGATCATAATTGATTAAATAATGAATTTATGAATTTTTTTATACCCATAGTTTCGATGGGGAATCTTATTATCTACAATAAATCATTGGGCATACTTTTCCGTAAACTGCATATTTAAGCCGTAAATCGCGAAAAATAAATGCACCCCCAAATCCAAGATGGCGGAAAAACTCCTGAAGGGATGAAGTCTAAAACGTAGATTTATCTTCTCGCTTATGTACCCAAACTACCCACAAAATTTCATTGAGCCTTCTCTTATACCAAAGTATTTCTGCGAGATTCGGTTTATAATATCAGCCGCACCACGCTCGACTTTCAGGCGCTGGGGCTGAGCGCGCGCGAATTCAGAGCGCTGCACTGCGAAAATGAAGAATGATACGCAAAAAAGTTGAGAGATAAATAGTGTAGAGCTTTTCAAGGTCTACATTTATCTCCTGATTATATTTTTTCATAAATGGCACAGGAAGGCTAAAAAAGTCAAAAAACTGTAGTTCAACCCCTAAATTTTTCACTAAAATGATCATAATTGATTAAATAATGAATTTATGAATTTTTTTATACCCATAGTTTCGATGGGGAATCTTATTATCTACAATAAATCATTGGGCATACTTTTCCGTAAACTGCATATTTAAGCCGTAAATCGCGAAAAATAAATGCACCCCTAAATCCAAGATGGCGGAAAAACCTCCCGGGGGATGAAGTCTAAAACTTGGGTTTAAGCTTCTTTATATAGGCCCTAACTACCCTCAAAGTTTCATCCTGTCCGCTCCGATTCCAAATCCAAAATTGTCATAAATAAGGGGGGTTCCTCGAAAAAAATCTGGGGAGGCCCAAATTTTTATATGTTGTTGAGGGTGGTCCCAAAGTAAGAGGCCCAAGTTTGTGTTTCCCCCAGCCCTCGGGAACCATCCGCCATTTTGAAAAAACTTTGTAACCGACTTTTCTCCATTTCTATTGGTCGGAGGCGAAAAAGTCTGAGAACAAAAATATTCGGCATAAAATTTTCAATATTTTTGTCCAAGTGCTCAACTTTCTGTAGTTACTTTCCAAAAAGTTAGATGGCGCCCAAGTTAAAAAAAATCAGTTTCAACGTATTTTGACCAACAAAAAGTGATTTTTAAAAAAAAACTTGAAATGAGAAAGTTGTAGATCTCGGAAAAATCCTATACACCTACGTATATTGTTTATAATTAATTAAACAGTCTCTGAGCCGCTTTCTGAGTATGCAGGAAGTGGCGTGTTGTGGATTATATAGGGTGGGCCAAAAAATCTTGCACAGTTTTAAATTTGCTATAACTTTTGATCGAATAGCTCGATTTCAAATTTTTTAAAGTTTTTTAAAAGACAAGACATGAGACTTTTTCGATACTGTTCAAAATTTGACATTTCGCAGAAATCCAAGATGTTTTGGACCGTTTTGAATATCGGGCAATTTTCACCCCTCCTGCAAAAAAAATACGTGTGGCACTGGAGAAAATCTAAGTCATTTCGACAAAAGCTTTATGTATGCTTTCTATACCAAAGCATTACTTAATCAAATCGGTTAAGAGATAAGAAAACTATAGATCTCTGAAATAAGTGGTTTTTGACTCGACATTGTCATTTGCAAAAAAAATGCATTGCATTTGCTTTAACTTTTGATCGGATTACTTGATTTTAACATTTTTACATTTTTGGGTGATCAAAGCTTGCGGCTTTGACATTTTTCTAACATCCAAGATGGCGGACAGGTTTAACATCCTTTAATCATTGGGTAATTTCACTCCCCTAAAAAAGTAACAAAACAAAATCAAGGCCATTCTACCTCCCATCTCTGCTAGGTATATGGTGGTATCACTTGCTTAAACCAGTTAAGAAGTAAACAAGTCATTGTCATCATTTCCAGCGTTTTCAATAAAAATTGGGATTTGTAATAAAATTAAAAAAATTGCTGTGGTTTTAAACTACTGATTTTTTAGCTAGATTGGCATGTATTGGTTATTTGGCACACCAATGCAAAAATTACCCGATTAGGCTTTAATAGTGATACTTACTAATCGGTGTTTAGAACGTGGTGTTTTACATTGAAACCTTGTTTGCCAAGGTTAGGTTAATAGTAATATTTGGGAGTTTTTTAAAAAAGAAACCATGACTCAAATACTTGAAATGCAGTTTATAATAAAATTTTCATACTTAAACCAATACTGGCTTTTCAAATTAAAAAAAGCTGAACTTTGCACACAAAAAAAATATCTAGGGTTATTAAATGCATTTTTTTGTGTTTCTGAAGATTTGAGGTAATGCCCTCCCAAAAAAAACTCATAAAATATTATAAAAAATAAGACATAAAACATTTATGATATTTTATAAATTTTGACTTATATTTTTTATGTGTCATTTTTTTATGAGGTTTTTTTTTGGCATGCATGCATTCACCACTTTATATGATCTGTGCATACGAATCTTTATATTTATGTATATTTGTATAATGTCAAGAAATTCCTAGACAATAACGTTTGTTTTCAACCTACCATTTAAATTTTTCTAAAAAATACTTTAATATATACATAAAAAACCGGACTAAATGTTTTTCGCTATAACTTTTAAACCATAGCACCGATTTTAATGCAACAAACTGTTCTGTGCAGGGAATTGAGCAAGACTTTTATTAGAAATATATTTTTTTTCCGCCATCTTAAAATCTAAGATGGCCGACAGAAACAAACTTTACCCTTCAAAGAGCCTCGTTTATTCTTATGTTACGGAAATTTTTTGGATTTTTTTATAAAGTCGTAAAAAAGCTGTGTTTCTGCCACGCAGAACGAGGTGCGAATCATTAAAATCGGTTAAGTGGTTCCCAAAAAAATCAATCAGTGTTTTAGGGATTATGCGATTACCGTCTCAATTCTGTCTGCATACATTTTCTCATAAATTTATTATTACTAAACCGATTTTTATGAAATAAAAAGGCTTATAGCGAAAATCGATTGTTCTTTAACTACTGCTATTGAAATTTGTCGCCGTCTTGAAATCCAAGATGCCAGACAAAATCAAACTTATCCCTTTAAATAGGCTCGTTTATTTATACGTTCGGTAAACTTTTAAATATTTTTTTTTAACTTGTACCAAAGTTCTGCTTTCGCCACGCCCAACGAGGTATAAATCATCAGAATCGGTTTTGTGGTTCTCCAAAAATTAATTTTTCTTTCCATCAATGATTTCCAGATTATACGATTGCCTTCTCAAAAAAATAAAAAGCATCATGGCGAAGATAAAAAACTCTTAAAAGATCACAATTAAATTTATCTCTTCAAAGAACCTCGTTTATTCTTAGGTTTCAAGAACCTAAAAATACCCGTTCTCCAACGCGCATAGCTAAGTGCAATCATTAAAATCAGTCTAGTGGTTCTCAAAAAATTAATTTTTGTTTTAACCATTGTTTCCTCATAATGAAAATCGCCTTAGTAGCCCTAAGATATCAGTGTTTTCTTTAACGATTGTTTGCACTCTGCATTGATTTTTTTATAAAATCATTATTGCTAAACCGATTTTAATGAAATACAAAGCATCATGGTAGCAAGCGATCGCTGACAAAAATCACAAAAGAAAAATGCCGCTTAAAATTCAAGATCTCCATAAGAATCGTTTCTTTTTAGATTGTGAGAAAGCTTCTTTGAAGAGATAAATTTAATTGTGTCCGCCATCTTGGGTTTCAAAATGGCGAAGAATTTCGATAGTGATCTTTTAAGAGTTTTTGGTCTTCGCCATGATGCTTTTTATTTTATTGAAATCGGTTGAGTATCAATTTGAGAAGGCAATCGTATAATCTGGAAAACAGTTATGGAAACAAAAATTTATTTTTGGAGAACCTTCAAGCCGATTTTGACGATTTATAGTTCGTTGTGCGTGGCGAAAGCAAAACTATTGTACAAATTAAAAAAATATTTAAAAGTTTACAGAACATATAAATAAACGAGCCTCTTTCAAGGGACAAGTTTGATTTTGTCCATCATCTTGGATTTCAAGATGGCCACAAATTTCAATAGCAGTAGTTAAATAACAATCGATTTTCGCTATGAGGCTTTTTATTTCATCAACATTGGTTTAGTAATAATGAATTTATGAGAAAATGTATGCAGACAGAATTGAGACGGCCATCGCATAATCCGTAAAATACTGACTGAAATATTTTTATTTTTTTTGGGAACCACTTCCCCGATTTTAATGATTCGTACCTCGTTCTGCGTGGCAGAAACAAAGCTTTTTAATGACTGCAGACAAAAATCCAAGAAATGTTCGTAACATAAGAATAAACGAGGCTTTTTGAAGGGTAAAGTTTGTTTCTGTCCGCCATCTTAGATTTTAAGATGGCGGAAAAAAAATATTTCTAATCAAAGTCTTGCTCAATTCCCTGCAAAGAACAGTTTGTTGCATTAAAATCGGTGCTATGATTTAAAAGTTATAACGGAAAACATTTAGTCCGTTTCTTTATGGCCCACCCGGTATGTTTCCATTTCAATACCGGATGCGATTTCCATAATCTTTAACAAATTTGACTTGTGGCTCAGTTGCCCGAAATGATTCGACCGTATTGAATAGGAAAATCAAGTAGCCTCATGCATGATTTATGTAATCAAATGCAAACTGTGTACATATTTTAGAGGGAGTAAATTATGCAGTGATTTGGAGGATAATTTCATTTCCCTTATTTTGTATAATTACAGCAGGAATTTCTAATAATTAATTAGGAGCTATATGTAGTAAGTAGGTTAGTAGTAATATTTGGGAGTTTTTTAAATAAAAAACCATGACTCAAATACTCAAATTGCAGATTATAATAAAATTTTCATACTTAAACCAACATTCCCAGCAAACACAAATCGTCGGCATTGAATCGGGTCAATGTCGACAACGTCGGCAGTGTGTCGGCATGGGCGACTACACGGTGGCCCGATGTTGGACAGATTGCGATTTTCAGTTTTCCCTCAATAATCGGCAACTGACAAAGGTCCACATTACTACAGTCGACTTTATGCCGACACCACTTTAGGACCGACAATGCTCCGATTGGAACTTTGTTTAATCTGTCGAAAATCGGCAACTGACGATGGCTCGATTTACTATATTCGACTTTATACCGACGCCCACTTTATCTCCTTTGGGACCGACGACGACGGTCTGATTGGAACTTCATTTAATCGGACGAGAATCTGCAACTGACGTTGGCCCGAATTACTATAGTCGACATTATGCCAACGCAAACCTTATCTGCTTTAGGGCCGATGATGGCCCGATAGGAACTTTCTTTAATCGATCGAGAATCGGCCACTGACGATGGCCCGATTTACTATAGTCAACTTTATGCCGACGCCTACTTTATCTGCTTAAGATCCGACGATGGTCCGATTGAAACTTTGTTTGAGATCGGCAACTGACGATGGTCCGATTACGTCACCTTAAAATTTTTAAACTGCTTAGTAGTTTTTCCTAGTATGTAGAGATGGCGCTAATGTCACTATGTTTTCTGTACAGTGGAAGATAATATTACATATATATAATGAGCAAAGATATTACAAAACTAGAATGCGGACTTGACAAGATGGTGGTACTTCTCTACAAGAATCACCTGTTCTGCCACTTAAACCAGCCCGACTGGTTAAGCACCCGTATTATCGAAACTTTGTAGTTTGCCAATGTCGGATCGTATCAAGCAACCACCGACTGACCTTCTTCAATCACCGACGTCCGGCCGATTTGAGAAGCTAACGTGGGACCGTATTATCCACCCATTATCGGACCTTTGTGGTTTGCCGGGCCGGTTTAAGCTACCACCGATGGACCTTCGTCAATCGCCGACGTTGGACCGCTTTAGGAAACCAATGTCGGACTTGAATAGTTTACCGATGTCGGGCTGAGACTAGCTTGCCTACGTTAGACCGACCAAATTAAGCAGCTTTATGATCGTTACCATGTGGTTAAACCATATCGGACCTTAATCGTATGGCGACGGTATGCCGATGGTCCGACGGTGCGCTATATTCTAACGCTGCGTCGGCAAACCTACATTGGTCCTACCTCGCAAAGCGGACAAAAAATACTGGTGGTCCGATGTAAATCGACGTCGTGCGGATGACGGAAAATTCGGCAATCGACATCGGGCCGACGAAGGCCCGAGGGAACTGTGTTTGCTGGGTTGGCTTTTCAAATTAATAAAAAGTTGAACTTTGCACACAAAAAAAAATATCTGGGGTTTTTCATAGCAATACTGCACAAAAATAAAGTTTTAGGGCAAACACTTACTTCGTTTATACGGTACTCTTAAAGCGCTTTTAAACAAATGACAGTTTGAAAATGCTTGTCCTAAATATACCATTAGAACAAATTTAAATATTAAATTAATTTTATTTTAAACCGCGAAAAAAATTGTAAATTGAGTTGTTTTATTTGCGTTTAAAACAAAAATATAATACATGTTTTAATTTTTGGGAAACTGTAAGGTAAGAGGATTGACAGTACATCGATCAGCGAAAGTGACTTTATTTAAAACCGGTTTTAGGCGCGTATAAACGTAGTAAATACCGACTGCTTTGTATTTTTTCCGTACAAATAGATGTTGTAATCGGCTGTTGATAATTTTTTTAATTAAAAAAAAATATCAAAAATTCCTGCAAAATTCATTGTTGCAAAAGCCATTATTTGTTTTTTTTTGTATTTCTTAGCATGTTTTTTATTTTTAATTGTGACTATAATTTTTTATTATCCCAAGAAAAAGCATATGTCAAAACAAAAAAATCGAGCAACATCAAAAAATACTACGAGAATTTTCCTGAGTAGAATTTCTGATTGAAAAAGAAGTGATTTGGACAATATCTCAGATTTTTTTTATTTTTTTTACCCAAAAAAAATATTAAAGACATAGAAAGGTATATTTTGACCAAGTTTCGTGAAAATACATTTATTTTTTCGGAAACGAAAAATAAAAAACGAAAAAATAAAAATATTACAATTTTTTGCATTTTTCTCGAAAATTTTGAGGTTATGCTAAAAAGTGACATTTACAAAAGTTGTAGACCTTTGCACCGTCTACAATTTTTGTATTAAATGTTTTACTCTATGACGTTCAGTTTCACCCTTTCCCCCCACCAAATCCCCCCTGAAAGGGTACCACTCACGCATTTTTATTAAACGTTTATCAGAAGACTTATAAAAACTTATGTTTTTTACCATCCCATATTTATAAAACCAAATGTTTATAAAAACCTTTAAAGTTTTATTAGTCTGGCTGATCATAAAATCTCTTAGAAAACGGTTCTTTCATCTATGAAATATTTGGAAATAACACGCTTTTATTATAAAATTTTATACATATCTACAAGTCGATCAGATTATAGGATTAGGTAAAAAACAGATATATGAAACCGTACAAAATCTCACCAAAGTCAAAAACATAACTCATAAATTATTACAAGCTTTAATAAACCTAAAATTTCGCGTCACAAATACTTATACACATTATAAAAACTGATAAAAATCAGGGGTGTTTTTATGAGATTTAATATCCCACAGAAGTGTCTCAACCAGAGCCTCAAAAAAAACACATCTTTATACTCTTAGATTCTCAAGCGGCTTTAAAAGCCCTAAACACGTATAAATGTACTTCTAAACTAGTCTGGAAATGCAAACAAACCCTAAAAGCCCTCGCAACCCACAGCCAGGTAATCTTGATGTGAGTCACACTCCAGGACTAAGATAGGCAAAAAGGTTCATCACCACATAAAAAAAAGGGCAGAAAAGCTGACAAACATGAACAGAAAAGTCATAAGAAGAGTCGTCGGGCTGCTTACCGGACACTGCTCGGTAAAATATCACCTAAAGCTAATAGGAAGATCAGAAGATGACCACTGCAGATTTTGCGAAACCGCAACAGAGACCGCGGAACACTTACGGTGGGATTTACTAAAAGGGTTTAGTCTATTTTAGAACGGCCCTAAGTTTAAGTGAAATTGTAATAATCATCTTAACACAATCTTTTGTTGGATTTAAGGAGAAAGTTTCAATTTAGAAGAAAATAACATAAAAAAATTTAAACCCACGCAGGAAACACTCTGTAGAATAAATTAATATTGGGGGGATATATGTCACTCTAATTAAAACTTGCCTTTATGAATTAATTTTTCTAATTAATACTTGATGTCACACAACGATTTAGATGAGTAATACTAAAATAAGGAGTAGATTAATTTTGTATTTATTTAAAAGGTGTTTTTATTTATAAAATGTATTAAAAAACTTAAATGCAAGTTTCTTTTACATTTCTGTCACGAAATGTCAGTTTAAAAATATTAGCGCTGCGTTCAATCACAAACAGCGAGTTGGGATCTTACCTTTTCTTGTACCTTGGCTTGCACCAACCTCTACTGATGAAAGCTACAGCTGTAAAATAAGTGGGCTTTGAGTAAGGAAAGTTTTTTTGACTGAGCTTTTAGATAACCTCAATGTTTTACTTTCAGTTTGTAAATAAATTAATATAGTTGTTTTTGGTTTTTTGTTTGGTATATTTTTCATGCATAGTAAGGGACTTTCACTTACGTTTGATTTGCCTCGTAGTGCAAATATGGCGTTTTTCTGGACAAAATAGGAGGTGTTTTATTGAGTAACGGGTAACAACTTGGGATATTAAATAAGGTAAATTCATTCTTGTAAAAACGGTTACTTAGGGAAATTATAAACGAACTATTACCAAATGCCACAAAACAATCCTTTCTGGGGGCTATAAATTAAACCACCCCCCTGAGGTGGTCTAAAAAATCACCAATTTTATAACCTCAAACACAAATAATGAATCTATTATGTGCCTAATTTTTGGCGTATTCACCATTTGCCATTTTGAAACCTGTTAAAAAAAATTAGTTTTAGGGCATTTTGAAAATTGGTTTTGAAATTTAGTACCACCCACAGGTGTAAATATTTAGACCTGTGGGGGGTACTATTTTAGATCTTAGTAAATCTCACTGTTACTTTGTGAATACCCCGTCCAACTCTGGAAAAGGCTTAAGTACTGCCATCTACCCAAGAAGTGAGCCAACTATCCCCCAAGAAAATATCTTCCTTTTGAAGACGCCTTAAATTCCTGGACACCAACTAACATGAAGAGTCATGAACAAAATTTCTGCAGAAAGCTATCTCCAAAAATCCACCCATAAGTCAATTACCTAAAGAATGACTTCCATATATATAGGTCAGTCTAGCCCCCCCCCCCCCCCGAAAGATATTCGAGTTTTGATATGCTTATAATTTCGAACTAATTTTAAACCACATTCCTTTAGTGGCGGTCCCAGCCATTTTAAAAGGGGGAGGGGCGGTTTCGATACGAAAAAAAAATAGAATAAAAGAATCAATATGTGCAAACAAAAGTTAGTAACTTTCGTACATTTTTTATTTTAAAAAATGTTTCAATGCACCAAAAATTTTTGAAATATCAACGGTATCAAAATTTTTATGAAAAATTTTTGATTTAAAAGTAAATATATCAATGGTGTCAAAGTGCAGCAGGCGAAAATTTTTGAGAAAATGACCCTATAAATGCCATTTTTAACGCAAAATTAAATTAATATCGTAAATATCAAAGGCGTTATACCGCCGCAATTTATGCCCTACTTTTGATTTTGTAAATGTTTTTATAAAAAATTTAAATCCAGAGTGGGGGATGGGGGTAATTACCCTCCTACTGCTTTGAAATCCGCGCTTGAGTAACTACGTATAGTTTTTTCAGTTATAAAAAAACAAAGGTAAAAAAACAAACCACAAACTAAACCTAATAGGTATATACTTTTTTTTTGAAGTTGAAATATTACTTTTTATATTGCATATCTCAAATGTAAGATTTTTTTGGCAAAACTCGCTCAATGTCAATTTCAATATGTATGTTGATATGCACTAACTAAGCCCGTCAGACGAATTTGCGTAATAGTGTTTTTAAGTACTTATGTTTTCAATCTTCTGGAGGCAGGAGAAGCTTCTGCTGACGAAGCCTTACTTATTGGCAAACATCCAAGAATTTTTTTATCAACGGAAAAATATCGCCACATTTATTCATTGCCTCGAAAACGTTATCAGGGTATATTTTGATTTAAGCTTTTGCCTACTTCTGAACAATATTAGAGACATAAAGCTATTTGTAACTCATCGCGGTATACGTATCCGCATCTAGCGAGAACCAAGCACATTGATTGGTCAGAAAGTTGTAGCACGTTCGAAAAGAGCAGATATGTGATAATTTAAGGTGTTTCTGAACGCAATAGGTGCTGAGATACGATACGTGTGCCGTAACGATACGTGATAGCTAACGCATCTCAACACCTATCGCGTTCAAAAACACCTTAGATTAGCATATATCTGCTCTTTTCGAACGTGGTACAAGTTTCTGACCAATCAATGTTCTCGCTAGATGCGGATACGTATACCGCGATGAGTTACAAATAGCTTTACGTCTCTATTGTTTCCAAATACTGACTTATCGTAATAAAAGTCCAAGAACTTGTGTTTTGTATTAATCTAACAGTTTATAGTATTTGGAAACGACATTAGTTAATTTTGCCTTTATAAGTTATTGAACCTTGATTTTATGTCCGAAATGATTTTTCCAATATCGTGGTTTTCGCGGTAAGTATGCGTTTGTTTATTCTTCGGGTGTCCCATGACTTTAGGGTTACCACCAGCATATTTGTTGTCTACTTTTTCCTGGAGCAAAGGGTGGGGCGGCAATCGCCCCTCCCTTGGGACCGCCACTGTTCCTTCCTTTCTTTTATATTCAAAATGGGTGGTGCTGCCGGACGTCAAGCTACACCCCCCTCATTTAAAGCGTAGAGAAAAATGAAAAGCAACTATCTCAAAATTAAGAAATAATTTCGAAGTCCTAAGATCACCAAAAAGAATTTTAAAAAATCCACGGGTAACCCTGTTTTTTTTTAAAATATGGGGGGTGTAGGTTGACGTCAAGCTACACCACCCTTAAAAAAATTTCGAACTTTGATATGCTTATAATTTTGAACTAATTTCGAACTGGTTGGGGGGAAGAGGAAATATATTTTTGTTGAGCTGATGTATAACTTTTGGCTTTGCTAATGTGCCTTTTTTTTAAATATCCTTACTTATTTTAATTTTTGCTATTTTTGGTCACTCGTAGTACCTAACAAGTGCGGAAATGGATACTTTACGGCACGCAATAACAGTTGACCGAACGAGGCGAAGCGAGTTTGGTCAAGCGGGCAAGGGCGGTGAAGACATGCACGTTACGCCTGTGTTATGTACAAGATTTTACCTATACGCCCCAAATGTTCGCAAAAAAGAAATATAAATATCGTGCGGTAAAGTACTATAACGTTAATTATACCGCGATAGTGCGGTAATGTGCCATAATGTTAACTTTAGCGCACTGAGTGCGGTAAAGTACACTTTACCGCACGCGATTAGACAAAAGCATGTTTCTCTAGAATACCTTGCGCAAAGTCTCGTTTACCCGCTTAAAGCTTTTCCTCTAACTGCTTTTGCATGCGGAAAAGTATCATTTTGCTAACTTGTTAGGAAAATAACTATTTTATAACAATTTTTTAATAATAACTTACTTGAAAAAATTAACTCGTATTTTATATAAATTGTGTAGTAATTTTCTTTGGTCCCTGAGGTATATTTGGCAAAATTTAAGATCCTATTATACGAACACATAATATAACGCTTTTTCGTCGGCCTATATATTTTTTGTCAAAAGGAAAGGTAATTGAATGAATTCAAAAAATTTCAATGGTTACATAATTAATAAAATATTGCTTTTACTTTTTTAGAATGTTATGCCGTTGTGAAAATAAGTTATCTTTTTAAACACCAGATCGACGATCTGAAATTGATTTTCAATGCTTTATCACAGGATGTCCAGTAAACGGGAAATCCGGGAAACAGCCGAGAATTTTATGTCGAACCGAAAATTTTACCTATATAACTGTCAATATTTTTACTGTTTTATGCTCCCTGCATGCACTGAAAAAAAAAATGTATGAAAAGTGCAAAACATAGTTTCTAAAAATTACCGAAATTATTTCGTACACTTTTCTTGTAAAACCTCATTTTTATTCTTACAAAGTAAACTTGTATATTTACACATCCAGTTAGGTTTTACTACATTTCTGTAATTGTCCTATTTCTAGAAATCAATACCTTGTAAAATTTAATATTCCACTGTACTATAACACGCCTGAGACGGCCATTTTGCGGTCGTTTGTTTCACATTGGCGGAGTACTTCGCAGCAAGTAAAACATAAGGCAAATTTTTCATAGTAAACTACTTATACCATGGTTATGGTTATCCAAACCCCTCGTATTTTCGCGTGTGTGGTTTGCAAACCACAATCAATTGTATTTGAAATGACGCATCATGTGTGACGTCATACTTAACTAAACCATAAACCATGTCATTTTTGCGGGTGGGTTTTCTTACCATGACGTCAGACCAAACTAACATGGCAAACTACTTCTTGCAGTTGGTTTGTGATTGTAGTCTGAAAGTGAGGTTAGGGGTCTTCGCTTGGTGAGGTCTATGTTGGCTGATAAATTTTTGTCGTTTGAAAATACATTTTTTTGTGCATTTTCATTGTATTTATAAATTATTCTTTAAAGGAAGCCACGGGCCATCGAAAATTTTAAAAATCCGACAAAGAGTTATATCTAAGAGTCCTTAATATATCCCAGTTTAATTTTTTTCGCATTTTACCCACCATTTATAAACACGTTACCGTTCGACGTTAACGCTTATCTGGGATTCCAACGTCGGGTTTATAAGTGGGGGTTTAACCTTCTCCATATCCCTGATTTTCTCACATCAATAGGTTATAATATATATAATAATTATATATATATATATATGTATATATATAATAATAAAATGTTAAAAAAAATTATGTGGGTGTAAGTAATAATGCTGGAGTATGTAGTGAGTGCTCGTTAACAAAGAACTTTTTATTATCAAAACAGATGACCCATTGGTGTTTGAACATAGGTATAGGTATAAGAAAAGGTACCTTACCTATGTATCTTATAATTTTCCTGTTGCCGGGCATTACGCATTACTCGTAAATTTGGCTAGGTAGCATATATATCATGGTATACTTGGATTGCTTTTGATACTTACCTATTTAAAAAATGTAATTGCAGTGTGCCTGAAAATATGTGAAGCATATCGATTTTTTTTGGAGACTAATTTTTGGTAATTATGCAATACGGTTTTCTGATATTTTTGATTTTTTATGAAAAATTCTTTCTGGGGGCACGTACCTACCTATAGGGTCCCTAGGACTCCAAATCCGCCGGCGCCGGTTGTTTTCTTTAAATTTTTTAAAAAATTTTTTCACTAAAAAAACCCAATCCAACACAGCCCAACCCAATCTATTCCAACCCAACCCAAAACAATCAAAAAATCAAAGCAGAAAACCAGATACTGCATAATTACCTAATTTTTTTACTCGTTTTTGGTCCCTTTGTTTTTTTTTTCTGGCCCACACGCCTCTAAATGCTGTTGAAATTGTGCTTCTAAATTTTAATAGGAAATCTAGGTAAATCTAGAGTTATTTGCATAACTGTCTCTAGGTTGGTAACGCAGCACCATATAGTAGTACCTAGTAATAGTTCTAGTATGTCCAACCTTTTATTTACATAAAAGTGAGGTTAGAAGAAGACAAAATCACATAACGTAAATTGGTATACTGTGTTTGTCAACGAAATCAGCTGTTAACCAGTGAGTTAACCGTGACGTCACTCCTGACGTCATTATCCTAACAAACCACAGAGTGGTTAGGGTCATGAAAAATTCGCCTATAGTAAATTTGTGATAAGTATATATAGTGAAAGGCCGCATATATATTTTTTTGAAATTCACAACTTTTTTTGAGAATTCACTACTTTTTTGTAAATTCGCAAAGATTTCTGTGAATTCACAAATTTTTCTGTGAATTCATGACTTCTTTTTTGAGAATTCACTACTTTTTTTGTTAATTCACAACTTTTTTTGTGAATTCACAACTTTTTTTTGTGAATTCACAGATTTTTTTTTTGATAAAGCAGATTTTTCTATGAATTCACAAATTTTTCTGTGAATTCACAATTTTTTTTGTGAATTCACATATTTTCTGACCTGAACTCACCCTAACTTGTATGAAAAAGACCCAGTAGCCAAGTGTGGTTAAGTGGCTTACTTGACCATTTGGACATTTAGCCAATTTGCTATTTAGTCATTCACCTTTTGGCGATTTAACCATTCGGCCACTTGGCCTAGCCAATTGACTATTTGATCATTTAGCCACATGGCCATTTAGCTACATAGCCCACATTATCCACTTTGGCCAGAATTCCCAGTTTAAAATCAGAATTCCGACTTAAAAATTGAAATTCCGACTTTAAACTCGGAATTCTGATTTTAAACTCGGAATTCTGGCCAAAGTGGATAAAGGGCTAAGGCTAAGTGGCACATCGAAAATGGGACACCCTGTACACCTTACACACAATAACCTTCTCCAATAATAGCTTCCTCGCCCACATAAACACGCGACCGCGACTCAATGCTCCATGCATTCAGCAGGTTCAATGACCTCTCGACGCACACAAAAGCAGGCATACTGCTGGTGACTACCGATAACCTAGCAGCGATGATAGCTTCTATTGGATTTTTCAAGAGTAGAGAAAAGCCGCGCGCATATGACACGCGGGCAGACGTTCTGCTGTAACTCGGTTTGAACCAAGGCCGCATTTGTTATGGACTTGATATTTAAAATAATTTTTAGCATTTTTAATACAATCTAAAGTAATTGTTTCCCATTTCAAAAAATTAACAGAGCACTGCTTCCCTTGCTTCCATATAACACCGCTGGAGTATATTCCCAGGCAAATTTAATTTAAAAAGGAGACACAAGGCTTTATACTTAGGGTACTTATATCTTACCTTGCTTGGACTTTCTTCAACTTAATTTTATGCTGTGCTAAAAACTTCTCATTAATTTCTTCCAGAGCCATGTCCACGGCTGGACCACATCTTTCCAAATCGAAGGGGTAATTCAGATCAGACACCTAAAATAATGACAAAATACGAAAGCTTCACCATAATAACCACCTTAAAATTACACACTTTCTTCTTTGTCAGTAAATATTGATTTTCGTGACCCCCCAATAGCCGAGGTTGCTAATTAAATGTGTATAATTACAAGAAAGAGAAAATTTCTGCCTACTCCACGAGTTATAGCACTATCTGGTTTCGGAACTAGTTCATCAACCAGCTGAGCTTTTCACTACTACAAATCCGTTTTTATCCTGCCTGATATACAGGGTTGGCCATTTAAAAGGAAGTTAAAATTAATGTTGTTAATTTATTACTTATTGTAAATTGCAAATTGTAAGAGTTCACATTCTTGTAGCTAATACAGTATGACATACAGGGTTGGCCATTTCACCTGGATTTTTCCAAAAACTGTAAAGAATTGTAAAAAATGCTAAAACACGTCAATTTTGTTTGTAAGAGGGAGACTTTTCGACTATCTTGAAATTTTTATAGTGCGCATCCCTTTTGAGTGATAAACTTTACCTCTATATTTTAAATAGGGAAAGTGGGTCGAGTGATACCTTGTTTTGAAGGTCTCATGAATGTCTTGATAATGGGGTAAAAATTTCGAAAATTTATCTATTCGTTTTTGAGATAATTACTTTCAAAGTAAGCTCAAATTGTACAGGTAAATTGCACCTCTCGTAGGAATATATCCTAGAAGAAAAATGCAATGATAAAATGTACTATTAATAAAAGCAAAGTCTACGTGTCCCGGGATTTATCAAAAAAAAAAATATTTTTGCATTTGTCCATGCAACTGTGAAAGTGAATATCTCAAAAACTAATCGATAATTTCAAAATAAAATAAATAAATTTCAAAATAGCTAAAAAGTCTCTCGCTCACAAAAAAAATCGACGTGTTTCAGCATTTTATCCAATTCTTTACAGTTTTTGGAAAAATCCAGGTGAACCCTTTCAAATGGCCAACCCTGTATATCACACTTTATTAGCTACAAGAAAGTAAACTCTTACAAGTTACAATTTACAATAAGTAATAAATTAACAACATTAATTTTAACTTATGCATAACTTAAATAAAAAATGTAGTTACTAACCAAAATATATAAAAAGAAACTAAATTAAATTAATTTAATTTACTTATTCCATAAATCATCTTAGGTAAAATGTTATAATTAGTACTTGTTCCCTTTTTAACGAATATATTAATTATGAGCAAATAATACTTTAATTAGAAACTAGGTATTATAAAAAATGTTAATTAAATTTCAATAACAATGATAATTGAATTTCAATCTATTTCTGCTTAAAAATATGTAATGATTTTATTTGTTTTACAGGTAGTGTGTTAAATAATATAAGCCATTTACTAAAAATTGTGTCTACTCTGTTTTCAGAATTACTTATATAAAAATCATTGTTATTTCTTGCCGTAGTTTTATATGAATGAATATATTTGGTAGACTTTAATTCCTCACTTAGGTATCCTGGAAGAATTCTGATTTTTGATTTAAAAATAAAAATCAACATATTGTAAGCTAATCTCTGATTAACACTCATTAAGGTAAGCTTTTCCAGAATATTTTTAATTGGCCTTCTTTTTTTGCAAAGTAAAATAGTTCTTAAAGCTCTGTTTTGAATCTTTTGCAATGCCTTTTTCTCTTCACTGTTTAATAAGTACAATAGTGTCGAATACTAATCAAAATGTGGGGCAATTATAGTCTTGTATAGTATTAGTTTTGAAAATATAGATACCCTATTATTCAATCTATACAAAAAATAAACTTTCTTGGCAACTGTCTTTTTAATATAATTACAGTGCTCTTTTAAATTTAGTTGTTTATCAATAAACATACCAAGATATTTATATTTACTTACCTCTTCAATAATTTCACCATTAACTTTTATATTTATTTTACTTTTTTATGTTTATTTAAAGTTGCTTTCGAACCATGACCATAAATTTAATTTTTTGAATGTTTAGTAATAATCCATTGTCACAAAGCCAGTTATAAATATTATTTAAATCAACATTTAAAAAAAATTGCAATTTCTAGTAGCCTTAGGAATAGATTGTAGTTTGCACCTGAAGACGATAAGAGATTGTACTGATCGAAACGTCGTGTATAAATAAAATATAGACAATGGAAGTCCGAAACATGGAGTTAATTTCAGCAGTGTGGTATTTGGTACCTAACTTTGAAGTCGTGGCAACGTAATAATAACCGAAAAATTGTTTCCCCATTTAGGGAATTACTACGTCGAGGTATGGTATACAGGCACGTAGCGAGGGTAAGTTGCGGTTACTTTTAGGAAATTCTATGTGGTGCCGGCTACGTCCTGACAACTTTAAATATTAGATGGGTTGTTAAGTTGTTTTTTGATATCTACTAGCTAGTAAAAAGTCCGACTGGTTGATGGAGTCTTAGAGCAGGAAACCTGTCGTGCAGGTACGTGACACCAGTCTTCCCTGTGTCGAAATCAGTTAATGGTATAACTAGCTGTACGGTCACCCCATATGGGCACCCTGGATCCGTATAGACGCCATGGATCAATAAAAAAAAAATTGCGTTTTACTATTATGGGATATGGTGAAAAGTTCAAATTTCGACTTTTGTGATCTCTCTAAGCCAAAAGCTTTTCTTCTGCAGGGTACTACCTACTCTGTATAACAATTTTCGTCTGGCAGTCTTTGATGTACAAATAAATTTTTAGATTCACCAAGTAGAAAAATTTAGAAGTTTGTTTTTAGTTCCCGAGATATCGGCCTTCAAAGTTTGCTCATTTTTTTCAGAAAAAGCGCTATAACTTAAAAAATAGTAAACCGATTACAACAAATGCTAGTGAAATTAACTCTGTGTTTCGGACTTCCATTGTCTATATTTTTTTATACACGACGTTTCGATCAGTACAATCTCTGATCGTCTTCAGGTGCAAACTACAATCAATTCCTAAGGCTACGTACTTATATGCTATGGGAAATCACTCTCTCTCCGCCCAAGCAGGTGCTTCCAAATATTTGGAATTTCAACACTTGGTTTACTGAAAATACTCTGATTCCTTCACCTTCAAGGAATTTTCGTTTCTTCCAGTGTAACTCCTTGTGCAAAAAATTCGGTGTTGTTTTGACCATGCGTGTTCGTCGATTCCCAATTTCGTTATTTTACCTCTTTGGGTATTCAACAAGCCTAAAAGATAGTTGTTTCGCCTATGTATGATTCACCATACGCACAAGGAACTTATTAAGTGCATTCCTTATTTTGTTTGTTTTCTGGTTTTGTTTTACTAAGAAGGCTTCGAATTGTATTACTAGATTTAAAAGCTGTTTTATTATTAAAGTTGTTCGCTACTCTTCGAATTTTCTCTGATACTCCTCTAACGTATGAAATTGTAAGGAATGCCTTTGCCTGGTTTTGTAATCTCTGTCCTGTTTCTTGTTATAAGTTTAAGACTGTAACCATTCTGCTGCAGATCCTTCTTAATGTTTCTTACTTCGATATCCAAGTCATGAAAATTGTTACAAATTTGAACGGCTCTGTTATACAAAGTTCTTATTATGCCCGGTTTGGTTATAGCAGAATGATTTGAACTTTGATTTAAATATTGTCCTGTGTGAGTGGGTTTACGATAGATTGTTGTTCTGATGTCGCTTTCTACTCATTTGACAAGTACATCAAGAAAATTTTGACAATTTTGCTCCAACTCCACTTTGAATTTAATGGTGCGTCTTATGTTATTTAGGTGGTGAAGAAATTCTGAAAGTTGTCGGTCACTCCCGGTCCAGACAATAAAAGTATCATCAACATATCTCAGGCAGAGCTTAGGTTTATATGTCGCGGTTTCAACCACGTGTGATTCGAACCACTCCATGTAAATATTGGCCACTACTGGCGAAAGCGATGAACCCATTGTCCGTCACTTGAAAATAAGAGTTATGTAAACTTCACGGTTGAGTGATTTCCCATAGTATATAAGTACAGGGTGATTCACTATATTTTCCACCTTAACTACCGTATTATTGGAGGTAGAAAAAAGTTGGAAATACAAAAGTTCCTTAATTTTTTACGAAATTTAAGAAATTGCAATCGTTATCCTACATGTCAAATTTTGACAGAAACTTTCTTATTTTAAATAAAACATTTTGTATTTTATTTTACCGATAAACTGGATTTTTTTTTCGTGATTTCAAAAATGTAATGTAATGCAAGTTATGCATACCCTGCGATACGTGGTTTTTGAGTTATGGTAATTTAAAATGTTTTCACTAAGGTGGCTGTGTCTGGCACATCGCCCTGGAAAACTTGAATATGTTTTAACACAGGTGGCCTTGAATTGACATAGTCGTATACTTTGACATATAAGAAGGATTTATTTTTAATTACGATGGTTTTTACGGACAGAGAAATTTCGATATTTTTTCATTTTATGTTGAAAACAATCAGAATGCATGAAGATCTCGATAGAAGAGTGCCTGAATTAAAGACCTTTTAAAACATACATACAAAAATGAAGACTTTATATTCCTTGAAAAGGAAGAAAAGAACAGTAGAAGTAAATGAAGAGAAAGAAATAATAATCCTACTGTATTTGGAAGGTACATTAAAAAAAAATCTTTTTAATTTCTAGAAAATACCGACGTGGCACGTACGCGAAAAAGAGTGGTGTTATAAGATATTATAAGATACATGACCGCAGATAGACAGACAGACAGACAGACAAAGGTGTCAACTTTGTCTGTCTGTCTCTCTGCGGTCATGTATCTCCCGAACCCGTGAACGGATTTTGATGCGGTTTTTTTTGCTTGGTAGCCAGTTTTCTTCGGAGTGTTCTTAGCTAAAACTCGCCTACAACTCAGCAACGCTCAACTACAGCTCAGCTACAAAGTTTTGTCGGGGTTTTTTAAAAATTGTTTACTTCTCATCCCTATATATTATGTCCAATAACAAAGGTTTTTAGGTATTTTAGTTGTACGTTAAGTGATTAAGTCCTTTACGTTGGATTTGTTATTTATTTTAAAAAAAAGTGTTTGATTATCAAAAATATTTTAGAAAATCCAAATAAGTCCCTTAGGGACTGCTCCAGAGATACAGATACGTCATATTCAACATGCCAGAGAATTGCCAGAAAAAAACAAATATAGAGCCTACAAATATAGGCCCGTGCAAAACTTTCCGAAGAAGACAAAAGAGAGCGTTTAGTATATTGTCAAACAATGCTGGAAGAGCTTCAAGAACATCCAGATATGTTAAATCAAATCATATGGACGGACGAAGCTTCATTCAGCACAGCTGGTGAATGCAATAAGAAAAATTTGCAATATTGGGTAAGAGATAACCATTGACGTATTAGGTTAGTACATCGATGGAGATAACCCAAGAAAAACAATACGCCGAAGAAGATCTGATAGACGCTCAGTTGGACCATTTTTTTATCGTGGCATTCTTAATGGGCGGCGGTATCTCGAAATACTAGAAACGAATATCGAAGAAGCTATCACTAACCTGCCGCTCCCACTACAGGAAGCGCCACTAATCTGGAAGCAGGACGGTGCATAATATCCGAGAAGTAACAAGATTTTTGTCTAGAAATTACCGTGTTTGGTTGGGTGTAAATGGAACTATTCCATGGCCACCTAATAGTCCCGACTTAAACCCTCCCCATATCTGGTTATGGAACGAAATGAAAGAAGCTATATATATATAGATTTAGACCCAACACCCTGGTTAGAAATTGAAAACAGATGGTGCAATATTGTCAATAAATTAAATGAAACACATCAAGCCTCTATTATTAATACAATCGCTGTTCTAAGAAGAAGGTTTCAGCTTTGTGTTCAACAAAACGGCGATGGCGATGTCTTTGAACATTTATTGCACTAAAGTGTGTATTGTTTTCATAAACAATGTATTTCGATTTTGAATTTTCTTATGTTTAATAATAAAATAATTTTGTTAATTTTTACAGTTTCTTTTTTCCTACTCAAGCAGGTAGGTAAGTATGATTATATATATATATATAATAATATATAAACGTTATAAAATATATTTTTTATCCTAAACAATGATAATTATTCAGTCAAGGCCACCCGTGTTATATATTCCTATACTGAAAACATTTTAAATTGCCATAACTCAAAAACCACGTATCGCAGGGTATGCAAGTTATACATTTTTGAAATCACGAAAAAAAATCCAGTTTAGTGGTAAAATAAAATACAGAATATTTCATTTAAAATAAGAAAGTTGCTGTCAAAATTTGACATATAGGATAACGATAAAAAAATTTGAACTTTTGTATTTCAGACTTTTTTCTACCTCCAATAATAAGGGAGTTAAGGGGGGGTGGAAAATATAGTGAATATCACCCTGTACGTAGCCTTCGGAATTGATTGTAGTTTGCACTTGATGACGATCAGAGATTGTACTGATCGAAACGTCGTGTATAAATAAAATATAGACAATGGAAGTCCGAAACACAGAGTTAATTTCAAACACATCATTAGACACTTAAAGTTAAATTTCGGGTCTATCGGCATTCGTATATTTATCTCTATCGAGTCGAACTATCGAGCACTTTTAAACTAATGGCGAATGCGTGACAACTCCAGTTGATCAAATGCGTCTCTCCCTTATCGTAACTAACGAGGTTTTCGTGCATTTAATCAGCTGGAGCTGTCACGCATTCGCCATGATTTTAAAAGTGCACCTGCTTGTTTGGTCGACTCGATAAGATAAGGATACGAATGCTGATAAAACTGAAAATTAACTTTAAGTGTCTATTGTCTTAAACTTTCAAACAAAACGTCAGTGGGTTTTGAAGGTATTGACCAGGCCTATAAGCCTCGGTTTTTGGTTTTTGGAATTTTGTCTATTTCCACTTTTAAACGCCAAAAATCCAAAATTGCAAAAATTGACAAAAAACAAAAATATGAAATCGTACGTCTGGCTAATACCAAAAACGGCACATGCTGGGGGATAATTTATGTGGGACCTATTAAAGCCATTAAATTCAACTGGGCGAAAAACCTTTTATAATAATCTTCAAACTGTAATTCGGTTTCGAGATATTGATTTTGAAAATAATAACTTTAAACGTTTATAACACAAAAACGACTGCACTGATTTTAATGCGGTAAAATATTTTTTTTAATAAGAACAACTTTTCTAATTAGTTCTTAAGTTCATTTTTTAAAAAAGGGAAGGAGGGTGGTACCTTAAAAAATGATTTAATTTAAAAAAAAAGTATTAATTTTTTTTGCTTTCCTGATGATTATGAATACGTTTATATAGTTTTATAATGACTATAGAAGAGTGGGCCAAAATTTTCTCTTTCTTGTTTTTCAGGAATTATAATTGTTATTTACCATCAAAACTCCGACATTGTAAACTCGAAAATTGGAGCTATCGTCTGCTAAAATATTGTCGTAATACAATGCTCCATTATTTCTGATTGAAGCCAGAACCACGGGCCACCTTAGAAGTAAAAATAGAAGAGGTGCTGGATTCATCGTTTGCAACCTACAAGCAAATATTGTTTCATTGAGTTAGAAAATGGCCAAAAAAGTAAACTAAACTGACGAGTTTCAAATTTTTATTTACAAACTTTTATGTACAGGGTGTGCCAAGTTTTTTGCTTGTAGCTGGAAAACGGTGTGTCGTCGGACGGAAAATAACGTTCTACTCATGATGACTAAATTCTGCGTCGAATGACAGAAAAAACGTCGAATTCGATTGAGAGGTATAGCCGAAATCGAATGTTGAAAACAGGGATAATTTTTCATTTCGGTTAAAAATTACATTCTGCGACGTCGGTTAACCTGGGGGAGCATCACAAGGGGCCCAAATATTTTTAACGTTAAATTTTGTAGTCGTTTTGTAGCTATTTTGTTACGGTTAAAATAATATTGCAGCTGCAGCCGTTTTCTGAAAAACGGCTGCAATATTAATTTAACAAAAAAATGTCGAATTATTTTGAAAACTCTTGAAAGTTTAAGTGAAATTTTTGGTTTTCAGCATTTTAAACGAACCCTCCTTGAGTTTGATTTATAAGAAGAATTTTAATAAATTTGTTTATTGAATAATCATCTTAACACAATCTTTTGTTGGATTTAAGAGGATATTTTAAATTTAGAAGAAAAGAAAATTAAAAAATTTAAACCCACGCGGGGTTTAAATAATAAACACTCTGTAGAATAAATTGTCACTCTAACTAAAACTTACCCTTGCTATACAACGATTTAGATGAGTAATAATAAAAAAAAGGAGTAGATTAATTTTGTATTTATTTAAAAGGTGTTTTTATTTATGAAATGTGTTAAAAAACTTAAATACAAGTTTTTCTTTTACATTTCTGTCACTGTCGAAATGTCAGTTTAAAAATATTAGCGCTGCGTTCAATGCCAAACAGCGAGTTCTCTTACCTCTGCTTGCACCTTGGCTTGCACCGACCTCTACTGATGAAAGCTACAGCTTTAAAATAAGTGGGCTTTGAGTAAAGAAAATTTTTTTGACTGACCTTTTAGGTAACCTCAATGTTTTACTTTCAGTTTGTAAATAAATTAATATAGTTGTTTTGGGTTTTTTTGTTTGGTATATTTTTCGTGCATAATCAGTGACCTTCACTTATGTTTGTTTTGCCTCGTAGTGCCCTCATAAATATATTTTGTGTGCTGAAAACGGGTTCAAAATATGGCGTTTTTCTAGACAAAATAGGACGTGTTTTATTGGGTAATGAATAACTTGGAATATTAAATAAGGTAAATTAATCCTTGTAAAAACCGAGACGGTAAGTTGCTTAGAACACTGAAAAATAAATATCCACTACCGAATAATGGATAATATAGCTTAGAGCTAATTTTAGGGAGAAGTTTTCAAACTTGTTATTGGCCAGATCGGTAGATGCTTTATTTAAGTTAAACATCAAAGAAAGTCAAGATTTTATTGAAAATTATTCTGGTAGTAACAAATATGATTACTTGTAAAAATTTTGAAATGAATTTAAAATCTATCAAAGAGTATATTACACAAGATTTTTATCCGAACCTCTACAAATTAATTCAGACTGTTAGTTTCCTTCCTATTAATTCTGCTAGTTGTGAATGAAGCTTCCCTGCGATGCGTGAAATAAAAAACTGGACCTACAACTACAATGGGACAAACTCGATTTTCCAGTGTATCAATTATTAACATCGAGAATTATTTAATTAAAGGAGAGATTACAGCAGACTAAGTTTTGGAAATATTTTCACAAAAGACAAGAATGTAATTGCAGTTAGTTTAAGTTCACTTATATTAAACTGCTGAGTTGAGTTGAATAGAGTTATGGTTCAAAGTTGTTCATACAACGAGTTAAGGTATTAATGCATAATATTAAACAGGTTTGAGATAGACAGATAGACCCTCCCCTAGGCCCCCCCAGGACATAGAGCTAGTTACGCCGGTGCTAGCTTCAACATGTAGTGTTTATTTGATCTCCCTAGCTTTTACAGAACTAAAGTTATGAGTGGCCCCTCAGCTTAACGGTTATAACTAGGGCGTCGCATTTCCTCAAAAACGGCTTCAGGTACAAATTTAATGTAACCGTGAAAAAATATCTACAAAATAAAGCGTTAAAAATATTTGGTCGCCTTATGATGGTCCCGAGCTTATGATGGTCCCCAGAAATGAAAAATTTCCCCTGTTTTCAACATTCGATTTCGGCTATACCAATAAACCGAATTTGACGTTTTTGCTGTCATTCGACACAGAATTTAGTCCTTTGCATTATGAAATAGAATGACATTTTATGTCCGACGCACCGTTTTTCAGCTACAAGCAAAAAAGTAAAAAAGTGCAAAAATTTGGCGGTTTTTTGTCTAACTCAGATTACACGCATTTAGGAACGAATAAAGGTAATAAAATGTCGATTTTGTTTTTAAAAGACAAAAGTACGTATTTTTGTCATTTAACATTTTTATATATTTTTTTTCAGTGAAAACTGTTGACTGACACAAATCTCGTGTGTTTCCAGCTCACAAAGTAGATCAATTGACAAAACTGTGGGCAGCCATGCTGGGTCGCCTGAAAGTGTCAAAACCTTCTCCAAACTTCACAAACTATTTTGCAGGTGGGCAGTACCAGTACCCCACAAACTTAACATTTTTTGCCAACCTTCAATTTAATAACAACTATCAACTGAGTAAACAAGTATAATCTTTTTCGGCGACCAACCAATATAATCTTTTTCGGCGACGGACGGCGTACGTTAGGACACAAAGTCATTTTGACAGTTGTATCTCGGTGATGTATCAATATTTTAAAATTTTGGTTAAACCTCTTAAAAAGTTACGAAATGCCCTTTAATATGGTATGCAAAACATGATTTTTGACTTTCGGTTGATTGCATAAAGAAATAATCAATTTGAAATTTTAAAAAAAATGTATTTTTTTTCTAAAAATTTACAAAAATATCTTATTCAGTATTTATGAACGGGATTGTGAAAATTCATTTTGAAGTGACTCTAAGAAGGTCCTAGCTATTCGCCGATATCAAAAAAATGCAAATTCATGCCACGGAAAAATCACAAAAAAATCGGAAATTGACGCATGTTCAGAAAATTTACAAAATCTCAATTTTTTGACCCCGGCTGCTTAACTTCAAATTTTTTAAATTCCCTTTACAGATCTGCCAAATATGTTTTAATAAAATTAAGTTTTAATAAAATTAAACGACATACATAAAAAAGCTTTTTGCTAAAAACTTCAAAAATAACAAAAATTATGCCACGCTTTAAATTTTGTCGTGTGTTTAGAAAATTTTTGGGGATTCCTGAAATTTTTACAGCTGCTTGAAGGCAATGAATTATCCTTTTAAAAACACCAAATTTGAATCTTGGGCGCCTTCAGGATTTTTGTCTGTGAGCTGTCAATTGTCAAACATACAAGATTTTTTTAAGTGGTCCAATTTTACTTAAAACACCATTGCTTCTTATGTTATTTTATTCAGTTTTGAACAGGTACGTATTTTTTATCGGTGTCGGAGCACCTAATCGGCAATACGTACATAAAAATAACATTTTTTACCGCCCCCTCTTCAATCGTCTCTCCCATTTGATGGTTTAATCCATAATAATATATGGGAAGGGCCAGAAAATCTTGGACTGATTTAATTTTCTAATTACTTTTTTGTTCCTTAGCCGAATTTTATGAAGTTTGGCATTTTAGAAAGTTAAAAAAACAAAGTTTACTATTTTTGTACAAAAAATATAAACTGTCAAAAATTAAAAATGGCGAACGTAGTCAAAAATTTAGTCTGGTAAAAATCATCTATGTTTGACAGCTCACGGACGAAAATCCTGAAGGAGCCCAAGATTCAAGTTTGGGGTTTTTAAAAGGATAATTCATTGCCTTCAAGCAGCTGTAAAAATTTCAGGAATCTCCTAAAAAATTTTCTAAATACACGACAAAATATAAAGCGTGACATAATTTTTGTTATTTTTGAATTTTTTAGCAAAAAGCTTTTTTATGTATGTTATTTAATTTTATTACAACGATTTTTGATGAAGAAGATGAAGTAGAGTAATTAAAAAAAACTTTATGCATTTAAAAAAACATTTAAAAATATTATAATAAAGGAATAGTATCAAAAAAGAAGTTAAAAAACCTCCAAATCAGTTACATCAACCGAAAATAATCTAAAAACAAAAGATCAAATGATCTTGAGTGGAAATAACGAAAATTCAAACCTGGATGAGCATCCCACAAAGAACGCACAAAGAACCAAAGCGAAAAGAGAAATGATGTTTCGCTCTGGGTAACCAATTAGGAGCATAAACCTATTGGAAATATTAACACGCCAGGACGAATCCGTATCAGGTAACTTGGATAAGTACCAGCGCGGAAGGATGCCTATTTGTGAGTGATTCAAAGTTGGAAATCAAAGTGTATGATGGTGTTTAATGATGTATGGGGAGGGTGACCAGTGGAACCACTGACGAGCTCACGCTGGTTACCCAGAGCGAAACATTGTTTAATCATTTCTCTTTTCGCTTTGGTTCTTTGTGTGTTCCTTGTGGGATGCTCATCCAGGTTTGAATTTTCGTTATTTCGACCCAAGATCTTTTGATCTTTTGTTTTTAAAGGAATAGTAGTTTTTGCAACTAGTAGCTAAACTATAGTACTTTTTTCCAGGCGGTTTTTATCAACGAGTGATTTAAATACGCACCCGCGAGTTATTAACACTATTTTTTGAATAGCTTCATTAAAAAAATTAAAAAACGGAAAAAACATACAAGAAACTAGACCGCAAAAGCATTTACTTCGCCACCGGCTACTTGGTTTTCAAATCTCGCACCATTTCATTTTTTTAAATTATTTTTGTACAAACAATAACAAAAATTATTTTGTTGGGCTTTAAACAATAAAAATATGTTTTTTTCGTCGGTAACCAAAAAAGTCATGGTTTTGTTATATTTTTGAATAGTGAGTTTCATCGCCCTTTGGCGCTTATAAAAACAGTCAATCTGTAAAACCCGTTTCTCACTGTGCATTTTCCCTGTGCATCTTGCAGATGCATCTTTTGCTGGATGCATGAAATCCGAAAGCGTTCACACTGTGCATCAAGAAATGTCATTTTTAGCCAAGGGAAAGTTAAAATCAGGCAACAAATAATGAAAATTTTGAAAACTAGAACCTAATTTTGTTTAACGTCTGATAATAATTGATAGACCTGCCAATATAATATTTATGTTGTCGCAGCAAGATTCACTAGAAAATTCCCCAAAATTCATGCATGCATCTTGTGACAAAAATTAGAACAAGTTCTATCCCATGCATCTCGAGTTCGTGCATCTGTTTTGCGGAAAATGCATGGTAGTCTACTGAAATTAGCGAAAAAACAGACCTTTGATTTTAACGGTTTTTATTGTATAAAGCCTATTATTTTACATATTCAAAATCGGACAAAATCGTACTTGCGGAATATCGTTTTTTTGACATTTTTTCAAGATGGCCGTCAAAAAAATCATAAAAACTTGCATTTATATATTAACATATAAGCTCACCATTTGGTCACTGGCACTAAACTTGCGGCACATGTTTTTGGACCAATTTTTAACTCTGATTCCAAATATTTTATCATTTTTTAGAAAAAGACAGAACTATAGCCGTGACTCTTGTATTCTCTCTCTACCCTTGATGTCTTTTGAAAAAGAGCAACACGATCTATTTGAACGGTTTTTAACTTTAAAATATCTACCTTTTTACATATATCCAAAAGCGGACAAAATCTGATTTGCAGAACTTGGTTTTTTGACCTTTTTTCAAGATGCAGAAAAACTTGCATTTATATATTACCACATAAAAACATAACCACTTTACAAATATCAAAATATTTTATAATTTTTCAGAAAAAAGATAGAACTAAAGCTCTGAACCATGTTACTAAACACATAACACATCATATTATTATGCACACATTTGACGTTGATCTGGAAACTCATAAAAAAGGTTGAAAAGAGGCTGCTAATTTTGTCATCTCTCTCACTCTTATATTGGAATTGGACAAATTTCCTAAAAAACATATTTTATGAAAAAAATTGCCTCCTGTTGGTTACTTATAACAAAAATTATAAAATTAAATCATTATCTTCCTATTTTTGGTAAGTAGGTATACCTACATGTGTACCTACTCAATTATTGTTTAAAATATTAAAGTAAGTTATAGGAAATTTCCTTTAATTTCCTAAAACTAAACTGATGTCACACATTATGGAATGAATACTTACCCACTACCTACCTATTAAACTTTCACTATGGAATAGAGGGCCAGTGGCGCACACCGGAATTAACTTTAGGGGGGGTTTAACTGTAGAGGGCTATGACAGTAAACAAACGCAAAACGAAATCAACACAAAGGAGATAACTGGTCATCTTTTAGAAATTTTGACGAAATAACACGTAATTTCAATTCTATTTGGTTTGAAGAAATAAAAATCTGTAATCTGGAGTTTTATCGATCCCAAATAACAGTAGTAGACCGTATCATTCCAAAGTGTACCACCAAGCGTGTATAATTTTATGGTATAGGACAAAAAGAGGCATCATGGGTAAACTACTATGTTAAAATCAACGTTATTTTGATCCTGAATGTGCTCAGACATATTTGTCTGCAAAGGATAGAAAGAAAAAACACGATAAACTATTTTATTTTTGTTTTTTTTTTAAATACTACTATTTTTGAAATGAGCAATAAAAACTAGCACAAAAACATGTGCCGCGACCCCCTAAATGAGCTGCAATGTTTGTAGTTTATCATATGTGAGAGAAAGCATTAATAATGACCGCATCTCTATCTCTTTTTTATTTTTTTTTTCAGGCTCAAGATCAGCATTGAAATTAAATCCAAAAACATGTGCTACATTTCTCGCTTTATGCTTGCCATGTTTATAATATATTTCTTCAGGATAGAGAGAAAAAGCGTGACTAGCGACCTTATTTCTATCTTATTAACATTTTTTTGTCAGATTCAAAACCAGCATTGAAAATTAGTTATAATCACACGTCTTTGTTAGATAAGATGTTTTTTTGTGATTTTTTTGGCCTCCATTTTGAAAAAAAAATCAAAAATGACAATGTTCCGCATGTCCGATTTTGTCCGATTTTGCGTATGTTAAAAAGCTGAATAACTTTAAAACCGCTCGTGTTGCAATTTGTTCAAGATAAAACGCTAATTTCAGTGGACTATGGTGTGAACACCCAAAATGCTAGCAAACCCGCTAATAATAATAAATACAAAGCTTTTCAATTATTTTACTAGTTTCGAAAGTTAGTTGGGAATCTAAATGGAATTAAAACCTTAATTTGACATAGGCTTCACAGAAAAGGACACCCACGGTTTATCAGAATGTGTCACATCAACTCCGTTAAATAAAAGAAAGTTCAATTATAAAATAATTCACTATAGAAACTGCAATTCGTTAAACCAATTTTTTATCCGAACCTTATTTCTTCAAACCCATTCAATAACAAATTCGAAATTTATAAGACCCGTTTTTGTAATTTGTAAAACTCATTTCTAGTAAAACCCGGAATTTGTCAAAGCACTATTTTTCAAAATCGGAATTTATAAAACCCGTTGTTTATCAGAAAATTTTTGCTAAATTGATTGCGCATTAGCCAATAATACATGAACCGGAAGCGTAAGAACAATAGAGTGACATCTATACACAAAGTATTGAACACTACCTGTGAAATAGCCAAGTGTGCGCACATAGAACGACAAATGCATCGAAAGGCCACGCCGCGCCACCTGCGTATACGCCTCCGGTTCATGTATTATTGGCGAATACGCAATTAATTTAGCAAAAGTTTTACGAATTCCGGTTTTGAAAAATAATGGTTTGACAAATTCGGGGTTTTATTAAAAATGTTAAATAATATCCCAACATCTGATCATTTTCCGTTACGCTTAACCCTATCCAACCCTTAGGTTACCAACCCCAAGAGTAAATTTATTCCCCTCCCTCTGACATGCTAAAGTGGGACGAATCAAAATCCCTTACGTTCTCTACATACTTAAAATACTCTGACTGCTCCATAACATTATTGATGAACGTTACTGCAAATTAAAGCTTTCCATACACGAGGCTGCAAAAAGCACTGACCTAATCTCTACCCCCAAACCACTCACTTCTAAAATCAAAAATCACAAACCATGGTTTAATTATGAGTGTAGAGTCGCCAAGATACAACTAAAAAACAATTTAAAACTCTGCAAAATTCTAGTTACAAAAAAAAATAGGCAATATAACTGAATATCTTGCTAATGCTCAAAATCAGCTTTCTGGAAGGCAGTCAAACGTTTTAGAGGCATCTCTAACCAAAACCAACTCCACTTAGAGACATGGAAATTTTTTTTTTCAGACCTAATAACACCTAAACCCCGAGATGGCATATCTTACTTTGATGTGAGATCACGCATACTCCACTCCGAAATCTCTCTTGAAGAACTAAAAAACGCACTCAATTAATGTCCAAACGACAAATCCCAGGGGTTGATTTCTCAAACATTTGCCACAAAATTGGATGCTATATCTAAACTCTCTTTATAACTACATTTTTAATACCGAAACTATACCCAATGACTGGGGAACTGTCGTTCTGTCCATGATTCATAAAAAAGATTCTACTAATAATCCAAACAACTACAGAGGAATTGCCCTCATAAGCTATCTTTGCAAACTCTTTACAAAAATATTGCTTTCCAGACTCGAAAACTGGTGCGAAATCTACGATACTCTCCCAGAGTGCCAGTATGGATTTCGAAAAAATAGAGGATGCCTCGACAACGTTTTCATTCTAACCTCTGTAATACACCTTCAACATAGGCACAGCAGAGAAGTCTGGGTTTTGTGGATTACAAAAGAGCATCCGATTCTATTGACCATACTTTACTCTGGCAGAAGCTATTCGACATCGGCATAAGCATCAAATACCAAACTGCACACTTTAAAGTAAAGTCCAACACCATGTACACAAAAGATTTTGATATAAACGAAGGTGTATTACAAGGTGAATCTCTTAGCGCTCTTCTGTTTGCATTGTTTCTATCAGATATCGAGCAGTACTAACATTCTACTTTTATTATATGCAGACGATTTAGTAATCCTTGCCTACTCAGAGATTGATCTTGCCAAAAAACTCAGTATCCTTCAAACCTACATCAATAAAAATAAGCTCACCGTCAGCACAGAAAAAACAAAAATAATGAGATTCCCGAAGTGCAACAATACGTCAGTACCTGGACAGTCAAGAAATTATAGTAGTTAGAAACTTCACTTATTTAGGCGTACAATTGGATCTGTAATGGACCTATTCTACAAATCAAAAATAAACTCATGGAATTCCCACATAAAACTAAGTGCATTATTCTGAACTCTCTTAACCATTGCTTACCAATTTGGGGCTTACACTATACCGACGTCTTAGAACAAGCACAATCCACTTTCCTAAAAAGACTACTTAACGTTTAAAAAACCACTCCTGATTTCTTTCTACGACTCGAAACTGGCTTGTCACATCTCAGTTGAAAAAATTCTTAAAATGGGACACAATAGACTCCCCAACATCTGCTTTCGCCTACTACATTTTCAAAACGATAAGGATTAAACCTGTAAGGAAGTTCAATCCAAATTATACGAGATTGGTCACATCCTATTAGATACACCAGGTAGTGATACTTCGTAGCATGTCATACGTAAGTTTTAGAGATAAGAAAAACATACCGCCATGGCAGCCGGCCTGATCTCTGATAGGGCGGGTTGACTAGTACTTAAATAAATTGCATGAAAAATACATGAATATGTAAATGGGAAGGCGTCTAATAGGATGTGACCAATCTCGTATAATTTGGATTGAACTTTCTTACAGGTAAGTCGTTTAATCCTTAATTATACTTCGATTGGGCACATCCTATTAGATACGCCAGGTAGTTGTTTAGAGAATATGGCGATATTAGTTAAAAAGTTAAATAATAATAAGGAAACCACAAGGTTTAAAATTTAAATGTGTTTAAAATATATTTCTTGATATAATTAGCTAAGAAATCTTTTGAAATTAAAGGTTTATTATAAAATTGATTGAACGTTTTCCTTTTTTCGGAACAACCCGCAGCGTTTCTAATACTTTTGATTGATGCACCAACCCTCAATGCTGCGGAAGACACCCCATGTCCCATGTCCTTTAAAATTTGATTCTATTTCTGCGTTTTTTTTTAGACCTTTTTAAAACCACCTGCTAATGTTTTGGGATGTAGCGGGCTTATGAGGCTTTTTAATTGTTAAAATAAGTTTATCCTCTGTTCATCGAAATAGTTTTGTTTTCTGTATGCAATATATAATGGTAAAACACAAATAGAACTGTAAATTTTCTTTCAAACAGGGTACTTAAGCCTCTGCTCTCTTCGTTAGCCTTGATGTTACCTAACTTATAGAAAATGTCTGAACTCTTTGAGCAGAACAAAGAGTTAAAAGAAGTACCATTTTTATAGTTAATAACCGGAATGTTAAATTTACCAAAGGGTACAAGTTACCTATGTAAGGTAACACTGGTTCCGGATACCAAAAATGCGTCTCATAAACGTATCTACAATTTCTGATTTTTCTGCTCGCAAATTAAATCTAAGGCAGACCTATATGTGTTAAGAGTTCAATATTTCCCAGTATTTTGAGATTCTGTTTCTAAAACGGATACAACTTGATTTATATTAGGCTGCAAGATGGTCTCAATATTACTGTCGCAAAACTTCCATCATTTGGAAAAAATAAATTGCATCCTCCCAAACGCCCCTTTTACTATAGGCCACCTTGATAAGATTGCCCCCCCCCCAGGGGAAAGATTCTTTCATAGTGGGTGGGGTTACCTAAATGAGGATAAGAGTTAATCACCTTTCGGATTTAAAACGATAACTTTTAAGCGAATCACGGGTTCTAATTTTGAATGCTTGAGTTTTTCAGATAGAATAAACCATCTTGCATTATCGTTTTCAATTTTTTTCTCTTTTTTTTACCTTTTTGGAAACAGCGAGGAAGGAGGAAATATATAAGAATTAAGGTTTTTCTAATTCATTTTGAATGCATCTACTGGAAGCCACGACACAAACCGGTGGCATTTTTTGTTCAGGTAGCTTGCAAATAAATATACAATTTTTATACCAGATTTCTTGTCCGCTATATGATTATCCAACGTATTTATGTACGTGGCAAATACAAAAAAATATACCTAAGCTCACTGCCACATCATTCTACCAATGGCAATCAATTCTTAGTAAAATATGACAATTTTTTAAAGTTTTTTACAAAACTTGTTAAGCTATAAAAAGCTGCCTTCATTTCAAGAATGTTTATGTGTTTCTCCTGTTCAGCTTGTTGCCAAAAAACTCCCCTTTGCTTCCTTTCCATTGCAACACGCCCCCATCCCGATTTGTATGCATCGGAGAAAATTTTAATGTTATAATTAGGCTGTAAAATATTATGTGCTTTAACCACCACTCAAGTTCATTTTTAACTAAGAACCTAACAAGCATCTTTTTGTTATAGTTCTTCCTGTTAGCCTTTAAGGCACGATATTTTTCTCGCTCAAGGGTTTTTACGTACAACAAGCCATACTCTATACAAACCGAGGCTAGCCTTCCTATAATTGTCAAAACCTCTTTAAATGTTATTTTATTTTTTTTTCTTGGAATAATCTTAATGGCTGTTTTTATTTTTGTTATTCTTTTTTGTGTGATATATATCCACATCTTTTTTGCATTAAGGATAAATGCTTAAAATTGTATCTCTTGGGTTGGTTGTGTATGGTTTTTTAATTGTTAATAAAAAACCTAATATTTTAGATAAGAGAAACAGGCCTGAGAGGGTGGAACAAAAAAGTGCAGTGGCTAGACCGAATGGTAAACATTGGAATTCACCTTATGTTTTGAAAAGAAAATCTTAAATATTTTTTATATTCATCAAATATTGGAACTAAAAAATATGCATCTTTAAGATCTAATGTCGCAAGGAAGTGGTTTTTAGTAATTATGTTCTCTAATATCTTCCAGTTGAAAATGAGGTGGGCGAAAGAACTTTATGTAGGTTTCTAGGATTAAAGATAAACCTAAAATCCCCTGTTATCGTTCTGTCTTAAAAAATAGCTTAACAAAAACTGATCTTGACAGTTATTAACAGTTTTAACTGCTCCTACTTATAAATGTTGTATCCTTTTCGAATAAATTTTTAACTCATTTTACTATAGGCCACCTTGATAAGATTGCTACCCCCAGGGGAAAGATTCTTTCATAGTGGGTGGGGTTACCTAAACGAGGATAAGAGTAAATCACCTTTCGGATTTAAAACAATAACTTTTAAGCGAATCACGGATTCTAATTTTGGATACCACGTTTGAGTTCTCCAGATAGAATAAACCACCAGACATATTGCATTATCGTTTTCAATTTTTTCTCTTTTTTTTACATTTTTGGAAACAGCGAGAAAGGAGGAAATATATAAGAATTAAGGTTTTTCTAATTAATTGTGAATGCATCCACTGGAAGCCACGACACAAACCGTTGGCATTTTTTGTTCAGGTAGCTTGCAAATAAATATACAATTTTTATACCAGATTTCTTGTCCGCTATATGATTATCCAACGTATTTATGTACGTGGCAAATACAAAAAAATATACCTAAGCTCACTGCCACATCATTCTCCCAATGGCAATCAATTCTTAGTAAAATATGACAATTTTTTAAAGTTTTTTACAAAGCTTGTTAAGCTATAAAAAGCTGCCTTCATTTCAAGAATGTTTTTGTGTTTCTCCTGTTCAGCTTGTTGCCAAAAAACTCCCCTTTGCTTCCTTTCCATTGCAACACGCCCCCATCCCGATTTGTATGCATCGGAGAAAATTTTAATGTTATAATTAGGCTGTAAAATATTATGTGCTTTAACCACCACTCAAGTTTATTTTTAACTAAGAACCTAACAAGCATCTTTTTGTTATAGTTCTTCCTGTTAGCCTTTAAAGCATGATATTTTTCTCGCTCAAGGGTTTTTACGTACAACAAGCCGTACTCTATACAAATCGAGGCTAGCCTTCCTATAATTGGCAAAACCTCTTTAAATGTTATTTTTTTTTCTTTGAATAATCTTAATGGCTGTTTTTATTTTTGTTATTCTTTTTTGTGTGATATATATCCACATCTTTTTTGCATTAAAGATAAATACTAAAAATTGTATCTCTTGGGTTGGTTGTGAGTTATGTTCTCACAAGAACACCTGTGCCTTATATTTTTCTTAGATTTTCATTTTGCTAGCTTTGCATTAATTAGTTTATAAGTATATGTGAAACATCATAATTAGAGTTGTTGTATTCCAGCTTTGCTACCGCTTAAACGAAATAAAAGTTTTTTAAAAAATAAAATTTCCGAGATCATTCGAAAACTGGCGCAGTCGGTAGGATAATCGAACGCCAGCGGACAACTATTGCGCATCGTGCGGAAAAGTAACCGTTTTCGTGTTAACGATTAGTGGTGGAACGAGCCTACAAAAAGAACTAAAATTTCGGGAAAGTGGTGTTGTAAAAGTGGTGAAACAACCAAGACCAGGGAATACAGTGTCCTATTGGTGCGAGGTGTATGGAACAAGCATCGTCCAGACAATCCTCATAGTTAGATACCAGGGAAGAGACATCATCGCTCGTCCTATTGGAATGAAGAAAATATTACTACTGTAAGTGCATCCTTGATTATTAATCCTTAAAAAACAAAAAAATTTTATATTGATACGTTGTTTAGATATTTAAGGCATTTTGAACTATATAATATTAAGAAATGGCACAACCTAATTACGCGTTAATTAGGTATCAAGCGGATAATATCCCCTGTTTTGACGGCAATCCAAAACAAATAAATCGATTCATATCGGCATGTGAAAATTTCCTATCAAATCACAAAGATAGAACTAATACGAACGCTCCTATCAATAGCTGCCTTTTTGATACAATTTTAAGTAAACTTACTGGTAGGGCTGCAGATTTAATAGCGTCCCGCGTTGAATTAACAAGTTGGGAACTCGTAAAACAATCAATAATTTCCACCTTTGCCGATCAAAGATCGATTGATTGCGTAGTACAAGATATAATATCTTTAAAACCGGGAAAAAATGAAACACCGCAACAGTTTGGTCTAAAACTTCAAGATATCAGAAGCCTTTTATTCTCTAAAATAAATGTAACCAATGACGCTAGGGATATAAAATTATTAAAAATCAATGAATACGATAAATTGGTATTGAAAACCTTTATTCACAGTTTAAACTATCAAATGCAATTAATAGTACGTTTAAAAAATCCTCAAACACTTGAAGAAGCTATGAGTTTCGCGCAAGAAGAAGAAAACTTTATGTATTATAAAACCCATAACATGTTTGAATCAAGAAACCAACAAAGACAAATTTTAGCACCTTCACTATCCCAAAATGTACCACAAAGACCTAATTTTGCACCCTCTTGGCCACCTCACTACAATCATAATTTCTCTAGGCAGAATCAATATCCTAACATGTTCAACAACTCACGTTTTGCAACACCAAATAATCAATTTTCAGGTTTTGGAAGGTGGAGACAAAACCCGCCTACCTTTCAAAATGAATCAAACGCATTTTCACCCCGATATCCAATAAATCGTCCAATGTTCAATAATAACTTACGCCCTCAATTTAACAATTATAACCCTAATTTTAGCCAAAATAATAGTTTTAATCAAAATAACAAACGACTAGCGACTTCGTCAGTCGTTCGATCAACAAATAGGCCAGAACCGATGGATACTTCATCTGGCAACACTGTTTTAAATAAAAACCCACAAAATCAACCCCGTCGCGATTTTATAGTTGAAGAACTCTTTAACCAAACGGTAGAACCGATCTCTAACATAACAAATTATTCCCAAAATCACACATATCAAAATTACGAGTATCCAGTTAATTTTGAAAATATTGATTATAGCAATAACCAATCAATCAATCAATATCAAAATGATCAAATTAATCAGACTAATCAGGACTTTCAAAATTATTGCACTATTCAAGAGCAAAGTAATTTCGATAATTATTATTACGACCCCAGCTTGGAAATAAATAATGATTCAACCCTTTTTGAGCCGACCCAGAGTTATGAGGAACCTTTAAACAAAAAATTTTCAGGAACCTCAGGATTCCAACAAAATAACATAATATTATTAAACAGTCACACAAACTCCGAACTGCCAGTCATTTTTCTACCTGAAATAAATGCAAAATTTTTAATAGACACTGGTAGCGGTCGCAGTTTTATAAAACCAAAATTAGCATACCAAATTTGTCCTAACTCGATAATTACTGAACCGTTTTTCGTGCGAACAGCCCACGCGACATCAAATCATAATGAGGTGACGAATATACCAATATTTCCATCTTTTAATTGTCACGGACATCATAAATTTTATCTTTTTGATTTCTCTCCCAAATTCGATGGCTTATTGGGAATAGATTTTTTAACACAGATAGGCGCTAGTATTAATTTAAAGGACTTTTGTTTAGAATCAAAAAATTCAGTTTTGCCTTTGTACTATCAGGCAAATAATAAGTCAAAATCAAACTTTAAAATATTCCCCTGCGAAATTATACATAAAAAAGGCAAACAAAATACCAATGCCGACGCGCTGTCACGCATTCAGTTAAACGCATTAGAATCGAAGTCTGTTATCAATTCTCCGGGAGACATTGATTCTGATATTTCTAAATTTTTAAGCGAAGACTTTGATCCAAACGCACTTTCTTCGGAAATAGTTTCTGATTACCTGCAAACCATAAATAACGGAAAACCGAAAATAAACATAACTTCAAATTTGCAAATTAAACCACCAGATCAAACGCCTCAACCGGCCCTACAAGATCCAAATCTACAAAACATAAATCAAAATCAAAACTGTAATACTGTCCACACTACGAACGCCGATCAGAATTATGTTGTAATGACATTGCTTGATGAAATAATCAATAATAAAACCAATCAAATTATTGTTAATCAATCACCATACGAAACGTACGTTAAAATCGATAAAGAAGATTTCGACGGCAATAAAATTATAAAAGCCACCTTACCAGCAAGTGTCTCGCATGTTGTAACATTTTTAAAGGAATATTTGTCAAAATCAGCAATGCATATATATTTTCAGTCCAAAAATCTTAGAGTTTATTTTCAACAGGCCATGTCTAAACACTTCCAAAATTGCAAATTAATAGAGTGCACTAAATTAATAAATAACGTTAAAGAAGAGGAAAGGACAATGTTAATAAAATATAAACACGAAGGCAAAACTAACCATCGTGGCATCGAAGAAACTCTCAAATTTTTGAGAACCAATTATTATTGGAAATCTTTAAAAAACGATGTGACAAATTATATAAATAATTGCGAAGTATGCCAAAGATCCAAATACCATCGCAAACCCCCTGATCAACCTTTAGTTCTTACCGAAACTCCGAGTAAACCTTTTGAAATAGTTCATATTGACACATTTATTATGGGAAATCAAAAATTTTTAACATTAATAGATAAATTCTCAAAGTTTGCGCAAGCATTACCTTACCACGGAAATGCCATCTCATGTTGCGATCAATTAATAAAAATGTTTTCTTTTATGGGAGTTCCGAAATTGATTGTTTCAGATAACGGATCAGAATTTCGAAACGAGGTGGTTGATGGATTATTAAAAGCTCATAAAATAAAAATACATTTTACTACACCTCATCACCATGAATCAAATTCTCCTGTCGAACGCCTACATTCTACGCTGATCGAACATATTCGACTCTTACGCGACGCAGACCCCAACGCGGAAGTTACTAATTTAATGCCATACGCACTTATTGCCTATAACAGCACCATACACTCCAGTACAAACTTTACACCTTTTGAACTTGTCCACGGACACACAGATGCGAGGGATCCAATGAATTTAGTTGCTTCACATGTTTACACCGAATACATCCATAATCATAAAACCAAAACTGAAGCCCTTTATAATCAAATTTCGGATAAAACCAAGGAAACAAAACAAAAAATAATTGATAAAATAAACCAATCGAAAACTAAACAAAAATTAGTTATCGGATCGCAAGTATACAAGAAAACTGAAAAGAGATCGGGCAAAATGAAAAATAAATTTTTAGGGCCTTTTACGTTGACACAAATTTTAGAAAACAATAAAATCGAAATCGAAAACCCCAAAAATAAACGCAAAGAAGTTATCCACATTAATGAAACTAAAATAGTACCCATTGTTACAGATGGGCCTGGACAATCTACGGAACCAGCGCCAGCGTCAAGTTCAACGACTTGAACAACCACCCTGGAATTTTGCCCTTCAAGCTAGGAACAGCCAAAATTGTTACGAATCAATGGTCCTTTATTCAAACAATTGATCTACAACCAATAATAACAGAGTTTAATTCTCTTCAAAATCACACCAATATATTATCTTCCCACTTAAAAAATGATAGCGAGTATTTTCGGGAATATTTTAATTCTTTACTACCTCTACATGCTATAGAAAGACGCATTACGACATTATTAATCCAAATATTTCCTTACGAATTCAAAAATAGACAAAAGCGTGGCTTATTTAACCCATTGGGTACATTTATTAAGAGCATCACTGGAAATCTAGACCAAACGGATGCCGAAAACTTCAATGAAAAAATAAAAATTTTGCAATCTAACCAAAACACATTAAAAATTGACTCAATCAATCGAATTACTCTCTTGAACGGAACCATTAATAAGTTTAGAACCATGATGTCCAATGTAAGTCATAACCAAATAATCTTAAAATCGCGTATTTTACAGACTGAGAGCGCTATTAAACGATCAGACATTCATAACATGCAGTTCCACGAGTACATCCAAACGTTTATTATTATTAATCAAATAACATTACTATATCAATCGATTTATAATATATTGGATAAAATTGAAATAGCCTTAACGTTCTCGAAAATTAACACTCTTCATAACTCTATTATTGACCCAAATGAATTACTTGCAAAAATTCAAGAAATAAGTAAACATCTTCATAATGAAGACTCGCTGCCTATACAGGGTGTCTCAAAAAATATACTTATTTTAGAAAAATTCATTGAAATCAAAAGTTTTATAAGAGATTATCAAATAATATTTATTTTTCAATTGTCTTTGATTGAAAAAGAAACGTATCAATATTATAATTTGTTCCCATTACCAATTCCTAATAATCAATCCTTTCTCGTCAACCTACCCCACAAACCCTACCTAGCACTTGGCGAATCCAGATATGTATACCAAGACGAAAAATGTGAAGAAGTCCAAACAAACGAATTCATCTGCAAGAACACCCACACTCGCACCATTGAGGAACATCCACCATGTGCTGTACAGCTTCTAAGGTTTCAATTAAATAACACCACTTGTCACCCGTTCGTTATCCACCTACACAACAATCAGTTTACCAGAGTTTCAGATGGTAAATGGATAATAACCACACCAGTCAATACAATTGCCAAAATCAATTGTGGCAATTCCGAGTCCAACAAACTACTCTTTGGTTCCTATCTAATGGAGGTACCACCAGAATGTAAAGTTCGAATAAAGTCAATGGTATTCGAATCATATGGCTCTACACCGCTGACCTACACAGAAGTCAATTTGCCTATACTCAATTGGACCCACATCAAAGGACAATCACCGATTTTCAATCCACCCACGATTGATTTAAATCTAATCAATCTACATGCCACCGATGACATCCAGACCCAATTGACAGCCCAAAAGAAAGATCTTCAAGACATGACATCTCCAGTATATGTGACAAAAGTCAGTTTTTGGACTATTTTTCTATATATGATATTAGTTATTAGTATTTGCTATATGTTAATCAATAGATTTTTAATTAGAATTAGGAAAACAGAAGTAACCGAAGATTCTAATAAAATTTTTTGAAATCAAGTCCTTCAGACTGTGCTTTCAACTAGCGCGGGAGGAGTTATGTTCTCACAAGAACACCTGTGCCTTATATTTTTCTTAGATTTTCATTTTGCTAGCTTTGCATTAATTAGTTTATAAGTATATGTGAAACATCATAATTAGAGTTGTTGTATTCCAGCTTTGCTACCGCTTAAACGAAATAAAAGTTTTTTAAAAAATAAAATTTCCGAGATCATTCGAAAACTTGTGTATGGTTTTTTAATTGTTAATAAAAAACCTAATCTTTTAGATAAGAGAAACAGGCCTGAGAGGGTGGAACAAAAAAGTGCAGTTGCTAGACCGAATGGTAAACATTGGAATTCACGTTATGTTTTGAAAAGAAAATCTTAAATATTTTTTATATTCATCAAACATTGGAACTAAAAAATATGCATCTTTAAGATCTAATGTCGCAGGGAAGTGGTTTTTAGTAATTATGTTCTCTAATATCTTCCAGTTGAAAATGAGGTGGGCGAAAGAACTTTATGTAGGTTTCTAGGATTAAAGATAAACCTAAAATCCCCTGTTATCGTTCTGTCTTAAAAAATAGCTTAACAAAAACTGATCTTGACAGTTATTAACAGTTTTAACTGCTCCTACTTATAAATGTTGTATGCTTTTCAAATAAATTTTTGGTAAATTTTGAGGTTTTGGGGGTGAAAACTTGAAAAGATTTGTCCACAAAGGGAATTTTGTGACCTTTTGTCCAACTCAAAGCTAATTTATTTTGAGTTATTTGATTCCACTCTTCTGAAAAAAAAAATTTCGACAGGAATACGTTCTTTCACTGTTTACCTCTAATATTTCCTCTCGGCGCGTTTTTTATATTTTTGCAATTTTCGGCAAAACCTTCGCTAAAAAAGAAAAGATCTGGATTTTGCGCAGTAGCAATTTTTTATATTTTTGCATGAAACAATATTGTGGCCAATGCAAAACAACTGCGCCGATTCGGCAAGACCCAAAAGATCTTCATCAAGTGCTTCGTCTCTCCCTTTTTTGTTTAGGCCAAATTAGAGAAAACCCGCTCTAAGGCTGTCAAACCTTTTCCCAAAATGGTTTACAATTTCAAGAGTTACGTATCTCTTTTTTGCTTTGTGGATGCTAGCACCCTGGATTTAATTTGGGTCCTTGAAGAATTTGGCAATTTTTCCGGGACTTTTGTATTCTTCGAGGAGATTTAGTTTCCTTATCTATATATTCCCATAGAAAGATGCTTCTTCCATCTGCAAGTTAGCTCTGCTGATATATCTGGACTCAATGTACTATCATCTGTCCCCCCTAATATAGTTTCTAAGGGGTGCCTCTCTATGCTAGAGTTCGAGGAACTACTAGTATCTGACCAGTTGAGGAACTGTCAGATTCGTCGTCACATATAATAATATGAAAAACTATGTGCTAATAATACTTTTTAAGTAAACATATTATAATCTTCTTAGAGAATTGGCCACCCGGTAGAGTAAACCATGCATCGGGAGCATGGGTGAGATATGATAGTATTTGTTTTTACGTGCAGCATATAGGATATAGCGTGCTAGGCAAAAAAAGTCATGCTCCGTCTACACGGAAAATTCGGTTGAGAATTTTTGTTAGATGACGACGGGTGAAGGGTTTTTGTTATAATAATTATTCTGGAAATTAAAATGTGATATTTTGGAAACGGATTTTATTAACATTATGGAGTTTTTTATTGAGACTAATATGGCGCGCATAAGTCAAAAACTATGCAGGGTTTAAGCTTCTATGAGTCGTCAAAACAAATGTGTGTTTACAGAATAAACAAGCCCAGGCCAAAAAATATTAGCCAGTAGCCTAATATTTGTCTCACTCCACTGTTTAAAACTGACAATGCGCCTTACTTACTTGAATCACGACGCTTCCTTTTCCCTTCCTTTCCCAGTTTCCTCATTTTCTTCTTTGGGTAATCCATTTGTTTTTCTCGTTTTCTTTTGTTAAGTTTTTTCAGCATTTTATTCGTTCTGTCAGATTCATCGTCACATATAATATATGAAAAACGACGTGCTAGTAAGTAAACATTTGGAGTTTTTTATTGAGACTAATTTAGCGGGCAGAAGTCAGAAACTGTGCAGGGTTTAAGTTTTTATGCGTAATAAAAACAAATGTGTGTTTACAGAATAAACAAACCCATGCCAAAAGATATTAGCCAGAAGCATACTATTTGTCTCACTCCATTGTTTAAAAACTGACAGTTGGCTGCCCTTTTCATTTCCTTTTCCAGGTTCTTCCTTTTCTTCTTTAGGTGATCCATTTGCTTTTCACGTTGTCTTTTGTTAGATTTCTTTAAAAGCGTATTTTCACAATTCGCGCGAGCGATACCGTAACTAGTCGCATGACAGCGCAAGAAGTATACTGAAGTACCTAGCAGAGATCAGGCCGGCTGCCATGGCGGTATGTTTTTCTTATCTCTAAAACTTGCGTATGACGTGCTACGAAGTATCACTACCTAGTGTATCTAATAGAATGTGCCCAATCGAAGTATAATAACAAATATAACTGGGTTGGTCAACTTAAATCCGTCTTTGTTACAATCAATCAATCACCCAGGCAACAAAAAACTTCACTTTTATCCCATTACCAAAACTTTCTATATCAAACCGACATTGATATGCTTAGTACATCCAGATACTCCAACTTTTACAACTTCTTCTCGATTGGTCGTTTACAACAATCATACTTACTGTCAAATTCGGACAATTGCGCAGATAAGATTATCTCCAAAATACTTTCTTAAATTTACCTATGCCTTACATACATCGCTGCATACATGATAAATCAAAAAGATATATGTACAGTTTGCAACTGTAACCAAAATTAAACTATTAAACACATATTTTGTCACTGCCCAGCATACAAACCTCTTAGAGCTCCTATTGGTGACTGGGTATCTGGACCTGAAAAACTTATAGAAATAGTAAACTCAAAAATGTCAAGCAAAGCTTACAAAAATATCTTTTCTTTTGTCCAATCACGCTTTCATGCGTAATGAGTAGCCCCGCTGGTAGGATGTGATATTTCCCTATTTATATTTCGCCGATCCTACTGTTAGCACTTTTCTATTTGTTTCTTTTATTCTATTGCCTGTTTTCCTTTATTTTTGACTTTTTATATTTCTCCTCTTTGGTGTAGGTATAATTACTATAGGAAATTTACAATTTTTGTTATACCATTTTTAAACTTATTGTGATATGTATATTTATAATACGTTAGACACACAGACCTACACCATTAGACCCTGAATGCTATGCTAATGCCCTGGCTCCTACAATAACAATGTATCTCGCAAAACGTATCGAAGTCATCCTAACTCGCACTTTATACAATATCTTTTCCTCAAAGTGCAGGAGAAAAAAAGATACAATGTATCTGAGCCAGTATGCGATGTGAAAATGATTACATATATGTAGTATACAGACCGCTTCAAGCTACTGCGAACATAGGGGGAATCAAGTCCAATTTACTCTCCGTACCGTACAACCGAGGTGGATTCGAAGCACGCTGCAGTGTTATCTTTTGGAAATTCATTTTGTTTTTATTATTTTGTTTTATTTCTGCCTTGCTCGAGAAACAGATGGGTAAGTTCTTAATTGAAATAATACATTTTTAAAACCAAAAATGGATGTCTACGAAGTTGCCGAAAAAGTGCAGATGGTCAAATGGTCAAATCGTCATAACCCAACACACGTTCGATATTGGTCGAGGGAAAATTTGCATTTGTATTTTGACGTAAGAACACAGTATCCCCAAAAACTAAATGTTTGGGGGGGGGGTATTATAGGGGAACACGTAATTGGGCCATTTTTTATTAACGGCAATTGCAATTTGAATGGTCCTAGATACTTGGATCTACTGCAGCAGCACATTATTCCAACTGCTAGGCAGTTGTTAGGTGTAAGATTTGGTGAAACATGGTTTCAACAAGATGGTTGTTCCGCTCACAATGTTGGCCTTGTTAGGGAATATCTTGATAATGTATTTCCTAATCGGGTTATAAGTACACGGGGAACTATTTTATGGCCAGCTCGATGTCCCGATCTTGCTCCTAATGACTTCTATCTGTTTTTGAAGAAGCTTTTCAAATTATCACCCCTAACATGCTTGGAAACGTTAGAAGGGGTTTTTATAGTAGGCTCGGATATTGTCTAGCCGAGCAAGGAGGACTTTTCGAACATTTGCTTTAATTTTTTTTTGACTGGGAGAATCTTTTTGGTTTTTAGAATGTATTATTTTATTTTGAGAACTTGCTTTTATTTTGTTTCTCCTTATTATTTTCATTGTAACACGTCGTCACTGATAAATCTGAGCAGTTGACAATAAAACGCTCTTATTTATCAGTGACAAAAAATAAGAAAATTACGTTATAAAAATTTGCGTATTTATTGACCAAATTCCGGTTTCATTGACTACGCTCCACACAGCACCGTGGTTAGAGACGTACTAAATACCAAAGGAAAGTCATGCAAGTGGTGATCGCAAGCCTGAGTATTGGTTGCTTCACTGATAGGCGTGCGGTGTCTCTGCATGTACGTACACTGGCAAATTAGACTTCTTCCGCCCTATGTTCGCAGTAGCTTGAAGCGGTCTGTATAAGCTCGTGTTCCCCAAATGATGAGAGAAACCGTAGGATGTGTTGCCAACTTCAGGTCACTTTCTTGTTGGTTCTGAAATTTCATGAAAATCTTGGTGCTTTTTTACCACTATAAGCAGCTACATTCAAAAATATCATGTAAACAATGTTTATTTATTTAAAAACTATAATTACAAAACAAAAGATAAAAAATAAACTCATAAAAAATAAAAAGCCCATATTTTTTCCAATACTCCCAACAATCCCTAAACAAGAACTGGCAAGTCGCAATACGTTGCCGTCTTCTGCGCACTACCTGGTGGTTTGCATTCATTATATATGTTTTGCAGCGTTGCATACCGACCGTGTCCAAATATTTCTGATTTCGAAACGTTTTGTGTGGTTTTTGTGTTTTTTTATAAACTTGTGAAGTTAAAAACTATAGGATGGTGCGGGAGTGCATCGTTTAAATGATTGGAACACTCAAATCAAGGGATTTCGTTTCAAAGGTAAATGTCAAAATCAGCTGTAGTTTTGTTGTGATAATTACCGATCAGTGTCGTCCTTTACCTATTTTCAATTATTGGTATTACTGTTTTTGGTAATTATGAAGTATACGGTTTTCTACCATTTTTAATTTTTTATGAAAAATTCTTTATAGAGGTCTCTAGGACCCCAAATCCGCCGGCGGCGGTTTTTTTTTAAGAGAAAAAAGGGTGCCGGGGGGTGTTGTAATGTATTTTTTTTATTGTTTTGAGTTTGGTTGGGTTAGGCTGAGTTGGGCTGTGTTGGATTGGCTTATTTTAGTGAAAAAAAAATTTAAAAAAACAAAAAACATTAAAAAAAAAACAACCGGCGCTGGCGGATTTGGGGTCCTAGGGACCCTCTAATAGGTGCCCCCATAAAGAATTTTTCATAAAAAAAACAAAAATGGCAGAAAACCGTATACTGCATAATTACACTGTTTTTTTTTTAATATGCAGCACCCTGTTTACCCTCTGTGCAGGTGTGCTCAAGGCTATAATTTCTTAACAAAGGCAAACATAATATATACCATCAAAATATTATTATGTTTTATTATCTGTTTATTCTGGTATTTTGGTCCTAAATTTAGAAAAGCAGGTACCTGACCACAGACCTAAGGGTTTCAAGTTCTATGTACCTCACCTATGTAAAATAACAATGGGTAAAACGAAATTGTTAAATATAGTAAAATATTTTAATTCTGAAAGCTTTAATTGAATATTAGTTTTAAAAAAAGAGTAGGTATTTTATTATATTTTTACTTTTATCTTAACATATTTTATATTACATATTAAAGCTTATAATTATGCAAGTGACTTAGTAGATTTCTTTAGTTGATAGAAAAGACTATATTAAACAACTGTTGCTCTCAATCTTGTATTAAAGTTATCTTCTAATTTTTATTTTTTTGTTGGTATTGCACCAGCAAATTTTACAATAATTATTAAAATTATCACCTACCTTAATCGCTTTTACTCACCATTAGCACTTAAAAAAATATTTAACAACATAACACAATTAAATTGGTGGCGGGTTTCTGAAAGGGTGACAAGAAAGTGGGTGGGTTTTTATAACTTCATCCAAAAGACGATTTTTGTAAGTGCCAGTAAATTACAAAAGCATGGTTACCGATGCAAAAAAACTCGTTTTTTTAAATCACTCGCTGCGCTCGTTAATTTAAATCATCGCTCGTAAAAAAAACGCTCTTTTAATCGCTAATTGTGAAAACTACAAATTACTGCTTTTGTGAAATTAATACATTTTTTTACATATTTATTAATTTTTCGCCGCTACTGGTAGAGTATGTAAAACAAATGGATGTATCTAGGACATACGTCTACAAACATATACATGTTTTGCCGCAGTGTTGCCAAGCAACGTTCTGAAAATCATTCTGTCCTTTTTTGGCACACAGGCTAGCTTGGGGGCAAAACAAATAAGAATTTATGAATGGGATTCAGGGTCTATGGTTTTTAGGTCTGTGGTTAGAGACAATAAAGGAAAATGAAAATAAAATGAATGCAAGTTTAAATGCCTTTATCTTGGAAACCATAAGAGATAGAGTATTAGTGTGTGGTATTGTCAAAAAGACAATTTTTTGTAGAATTCAAAAATGTCAAACTATACAAGGTGTCCTATTTAAAAAAATATATTTTTTTGCCATACCTCGTAAACAAAATGACATAAAAAAAAAAGTCTCAGTTGACGTGTTTTTGGATTTTTTTGTAAAACCAAATTCTAACCCGCTGGAAGCACCTTCCGTTTAAAGAATCCACCCTGTATATACCTATTGAATATTGCATGGATATGATTTTGTGATTCAAAACATGTTCAGATTGCCACGAGATAGATATCCTAAGATATGCAGTGGCTATATATCCACATGAATAATGATGAATATCTACCAAATATATATTAGTCTTCCACTAAAGTGCAATTACGGAGAGCCTCTAGCCTGTGGATATAGGTATATCAATGTATCACCATTATGTTGATGTACAACTTGAGATTAGTTATCAAAAGATTACCTAAATAACTTTTTGCTGTCTTATATTTATAATAATATTGCCTTCTACATAGAGCACATATTGATTCCAGTGCCATCTACCTACAATAGATGACATTAAACTAAATTATAAATACAAATCATGTAAATCGCGTTCTTTTCAAAAGAGAGTAAATATGTTCAGCAAACAATCCTGACCAAAACATTCTTTTTGGGAATATTCATAAAAATAACTTGACTATCAGGTTATCATGGGCATATTATTATCTTATTACCAAAGAAATATAACTATCACAAACTCCTAAAGAATATTCAACAAAAAATAGGTCTAAAACATTCCTGTCATATTCGCAATAGAATATTCCCAAAATCACTTTGAGGGAATATTCCTCCAATGTTATGTGGGAATGTGTGTCGCCCAAAATAAAAATGTAATCTTATGGCGCACTGTGGGCCATAAACTTCTTAAAATGTGGAAAAAGTGTTAAGTTAGGTTTTATGTATTTTTTTTTGTTATAAAACACTTAAAACAACCTAGATTAGTAATTTTTAAAATATATTTCAAGCTAGTCTAAAATTTGTATAACGATGTTATACATCGTGTTCGAAAATAGCGACACCGTATGAAAAACTTTTTTTTTATACCTTCATCAAAAATATGATTTTAGTAACTGTCTGCAGATAACTAAAGCATGACTTGTTTTGTTACCGATGCAAAAAAACTTTTTTTTTTGACCACGGGTGCAAAAAAAGATTGCTGTCCGTTTTTTACCCAAAATTAAAGAGAAATAGCGGAAAATAGTGATATAGAAAAAATCTAATTATTGTTGCCTAAAAATTAAGGTATTTCCGCCAGTTTTCACCAAGTATTTACGAAAAAATTATTTTAAAAAAATCGGCAAAATATCAAACTGTCAAATATTAAAATCTCGCAACAATAAACGTCACCGAGTAAAAAGGCGCATCGCTATGGAAACCATTTTGTTATTTCATTTACCAGCCGCCTTGATTTATAGTGTAAAGATGGTGTCTTGCGAGAAGTGCTCTTCGTTCAAGATTTTTAAACGCATTTTCCTGTTTTTCTTGAATTTTTTGATAGAGGTATTAAAAAAAATAGTGTTCACAACTCGCGGCTAAACTATGCTTTTTTTTACTGGCATTTTTAAATACCTCGCTGCGTTCGTTATTTAAACCAACGCTTGTAAAAAAAGCACTATTTTAGGTACTAGTTGTGAAAATTACTATTATTATCGACTTTAGCAAAAAAAGCTATTCTTCATAAATAGCTTTACGTACCCTCAAAATTTTATAACTGTAGAAATATTATAGATGTAATATGCAGGGTCACAAAAAAAATAGATATGCAAAAATGTATTTGTCAATTTTACGTCAAAATGTAAGGGAAGTTTGAAAAACCCTATGTGACTAAATAGTGAAAACATCATACAAAAGTACCAAACAAAATTCAATAACTATTAAGAAAATACAAAAATTTTTTTTTTTGCTAAAATCAATATTTTAAAATTATCGAATTATGGAAATTATGAAAAATGAAAAAAATATGAAATTAAAAACGACTTTAACACACTTTATGAGAATCACTTTCAGTCAAGAAAGAGAAGACAAAACATTGATAATTATTTATTATTATCGACTTTCTATGCACCATTTTAGAAAGAGGTTCGTAACCACGCCGCTGTTTTAAAATTTTTGATGAACTTTGCAGGAACATACCAACCTACCCACCTGCCAAAAATAAATCAAATCACATCAAAAGTTATTAACCATAAAAAGTGTGGAACTTTAATTTGTCTCACATTGTAGGTAAAATACTAGGCAAATAAAAGTGGCAATAAATCAACAACTTGCAAAAAGTAGCACAAATTATTTTTGTTTGTTGAAAAGCCATACGATTAAAAAAATACGTCGAAAACGGTTTTTAGGTAAGGCATAGGGGAATAATATCCTTGATTAGCCTAGTACTATACACATTTCCAGGGTAGTTTATATGATTGTGCGTATCTTTGGGTGGGCCAAAAAAAACGGGACTTCTTTGATTGTCTATTACTTAAAAACTACCAGTCCAATTTAAAAAGATTGGGTCATTTTGAAAAGCCAGGGCATCGGAATTTTGGAATCTCATGTCAAAATTGACATTTCGTACAAATCCAAGATGGCGGACAATTTTAGAAAATAGGTATTTTTGACCCTCCTCAAATTTTTTGTGTGCACTATTGGTGCAAAAGTAAAAATATTTTTTGAGAGCCATGTCCTGCCTTAGTTTCCCGATGTATTGCTTGTTAAAATCGGGTAAGAAATAAGAAAGTTATAAATTTTTCAAATAAGTTCGTTTGGTAAGTCTAATTTACCCAAATAAAAAAAGCATTGGCTATGCTTTTCGATGTATTTGTCCGATTGTAATAGCGCTTGGCATTGCTTTTCGATGTGTATTTGTCAGTTTTTAATAGTGCTGACCATTTTAAAAAGCCAACGTTTCAAAATTTGTTACTTTTTTTAGCAAAATTGACATATTGGAAAAACCGAAGATGGCGGACAGTTTTAAAAAGTAGGTTGTTTTGAACTGTCCTGAAAATGATTGTGTGCGCCACTGGGTCAAAAGTTAAATTTACGTGTAGAGCCTCATCATTTACGAGTCTACCAATGTGTCGCTAATAAAGATCGGCTAAGAAGTAAGAAATTTACAGTTTTTTCAAATGCGTGCTTTTGGTAACTAAATTCATTCAGGCTAAAAAAAAACATCATGTAAATTTTATGCGAAACGCACTTAAATAACTTAATGCATATTTTCCTTACTTTTTACTCGATTTTTACAAACAATACATCAGTAGACTCGGCACTGATAAGGATTTACATGTCAAATTTAACTTTTGCACCAGTGGCGGACACAAAAAATTTGCAGGGGAGTCGAAACAACCTACTTTATAAAACTGTCCGCCATCTTGGATTTTTTGAAATGTCAATTTTGCCACAAAAGTAATAAATTTTAAATCCTTGGCTTTTCAAAACGGTCATCACTATTAAAAACGAACAAATACATCGAAAAGTATAGCCAAGCAGAAAGAATTTTTTTATTTGACTGTATTATGCTTATCAAACGCACTTATTTGAAAAATGTATAACTTTCTTATTTCTTACCCGATTTTAACAAGCAATACATCAGTAAACTAAGGAAGAACTTGGCTTTCGAAATAAATTTTTACTTTTGGACCAGTGGCGCACACAAAATACCTATTTTTTAAAATTGTCCGCCGTCTTGGATTTTTACGAAATGTCAATTTTAATATCAGATTCCACAATTCTGATGTCCTGGCTTTTCAAAATGACCAAAACTATTAAAATCAGACAGGTAGTTTTTAAGTAATAGAGTTTAGTTTAGTTTAGTTTTATTTCATTCGATCAAGTACAATAATTACAGTACATACCCATTTGTGGGTGTTGATCCTGTCAATAATTACAATAATTACATAAATATAGTAACTTAGAAAATAAAAGGACACTAAAAATTTCAAAAAACTATTTAAAATTAGTAGGTACACTGATATCACATCCTTTTTTCCACATTTTACTATTAAATAATAAAAACAAACAGAGACAATAATAGTTACTTATACAGTCATACAATACACAAGTTAAAATATAACCTCTGGTACTTTGTCATTTTTTAAAGAATTTCTTTTACACTTTGATCAACAAAGAAATCTTTCACACTATAATATGATTTTGACATAAGGACTGACTTAATTTTAGATTTTATATTTTTTGACGATGTTTGTCTTAAATATATTGGCAAATGTTTCCAGACTTTTAATATGCTATGCTTGACATTTTTTTGGATGTAATTGTATTTTGCAACTTCAGTTTTAAGATAGCTTTTTTGTCTAGTGTTATGTGAGTGTTTAGCTTTTAAATTTTCAAACAGAGAGAAGTTGTCAAGAATGAAACACACAGATTCCAGTATGTAAAGATTATATACAGTATGAATCCCATGCTGCACAAAGTATTGCTGACAGCTGTCTCTGTTTTTAAGTGCACATAATAATCGCATGCATCTTTTTGGGAGTTTTAATATTCTTTTGGATTCAGTAAAATTCGCCCAAAAGATTACACCATACCGCACTCGCGACTGAACGAAGGCATGAAATGCAGTTAGAGCTGCTTGAAAGCTGACTATTTCTCTAATATTTTTGATCGCATAACAAAATTGACTCCAGGACAACTCCCAAGAAGGAGACATGCTTTTCCGATTTGAGGTTGACGTTTTTGTGGATTATAGTAATACTTTTTGACTGATGGTTAAGTTGTTACTTTTAAAAAAGAGGTCCAAGTATGGAGCCCTGAGGAACTCCCTTTTTAATTGTTTCATAGTTTGAAGTTCTTTTAGTTCCATTGCTTGTGGTTTCTGTTACACACTGTTCACGTTTTTCTAGATAGGATTTTATAAGTTTAAGTTCTGTACCTCGGACTCCACACATTTCAAATTTCCTACATAAGATATCATGATCGACGCTGTCGAATGCCTTAGTTAAATCAAGACAAACTGCCATTGTGGTTTTATTTTTGTTCATAGATTCTAGTATTTTATACATATACTGCTCTAATTGTTGAGCGAACCTTTCTAAAACCATTTTGTCTGTCATTTAATATATTGTTTTTCTCAAAAAAGGATATTAGTTTTTTATAAATTAAACGTTCAAACACTTTGCTTAGGTTTGGAAGTAAAGAAATTGGTCCATAGTTTTTTTATTTCATTTTTTGGACCATTTTTATGAATAGTTTTAACTTAAACAATTTTCAGCGCCGATGGAAAAACTCCAGTTTTAAGTGACAGATTAATTATGTATGTAAGTGGATCTATAATTTCCTCAGCGATTTCTTTAATGAGACAAATAGGCAACTCATCATGGCCAACTGACTTTTTATTTTTTAAAGATTTTATTACCTCCATAACTTCTGCAGGAGCAATCGGACCAAAAACCAAGCTTTCAGCACACTCCGGCACTCCACCGTAGTCAGCTGGACACCCTTGATTCACATCCGGACAAATTGTTAGAAAAAAGTGGTTACTATCATTTAGTAACTGTTCTTCATTTATGCAAGGCATGTTTTCAAATAGTACAGGTTTGTCTCTTAATTCTGTTTTAGTTGTTTTTTTATGACTGACCAAGTTGCTTTTATTTTGTTGTTAGATTGCATAATGACATTTTCGTTACTTAATTTTTTTGCATGTTTTGTTACTTTTTTTAAAATTGACGAGATTTTTTGTAGAAACTTCTACTAACTTGTCCTGATGTGACTTTTTCAAGAAGATCTCTCTTGTTTTGAGAAGATATTTTAATGCCAAGCGTTATCCAGTTAGTAGTTTTATTTTGTTTTGGATTTCTTGTTTTTAGTGGAAAAATTAGGTTTACTTTATCTTTAAGTATGAACTCAAAGGTAGCATAGGCTTGGCTTACATCGTTTGTTCCAAAAACGCAATCTCAATTTTGCTCTGAAAAAATACGAGATGTTATTTTTTGGTTTTCTTTTGGACGATTGTTTAGAATCTGGGGAATTGATAATGTTTGAGCATAATGATCACTCAAAGCGACCTTTTCAACTTTGTTATTTAAAAATCTGAAAAGTTTACAAAGAAATTATCTATACAAGATATTATCTTTTTGTTTGGTCTTGTTATGTCAAATATGGTTTGTTGAAAATTAAAAGAATTCAATTAATCTAATAGTCTATCCCTCCCTAGACAATCAAAAAAGTCCCGTTTTTTTTTGCTCACCCTTTATAAATTATGCAGGGATAAAAATTTATACTCCGCATAAAGATAGTTTTTTTACGTAAAATTCGCATTATTATTCCTTAGGGATCATAAGAACTGTCTAGTGAGTGGACCGATGTTTTTTGAGGGATTAGAGAGAGAGGGAATTGAGCTACTAAGCTCATTATGATAGAATGTGTAAGTTGGTGGAGGTCGTGCTTTGGTTGTTGTATATTGTCCCGATATGAATATAATAAAGCTTGTCACGAAGCTATGGTCAGCTGTCGTGTAATTTTGTACGCGTTTACGCGTCTCCATGGCAAAGCATGAATATGATTTCATTGATTTGGGATGCTTCATAGCTTACTTAACCATGATATAAAAAATTGGGAATATATTTGCAGTTTCATATTTTTTAATAATTCACTATTTTAAGGGGTTTCTGGCCTACAGTGTGGCGTTTTTTAATCGCATTTTAATGATCGAAAAATTAATAAGATATGAAAGTGCCAAGGCAGATGTTTTCTCTGAATGATACCTTGTGTAAATTATGGTGCATTTACAAACTTAACTGTGTGTACTGTGAGTAAAATTAAAAACCGAAAAAACAGACCACTTTCGAAATCAAAAATCAATTAAAACAAAAATGGCGTCAATCCAACGCACTTGCGCAAAACGGCCGTAACATATTTGTTTTCATGGCCTACTCACAGTTCACTTTTTGATTGATTTTAAGAAAAAAAATATACTCTTTTCGCATGTTATATTTTCGTGTAGGTGCCGTCCCTAAATAGTTATTCTCACAGACCTAAAAACCATAGACCCTGAATCCCATTCATAAATTCTTATTTTTTTTGCCCCAAAGCTAGCCTGTGTGCCAAAAAAGGACAGAATGATTTTCAGAACGTTGCTCGGCAACACTGCGGTAAAACATGTATATGTTTGTAGCCGTATGTCCTAGATACATCCACTGGATTTACATACTCTACCAGTACCACAAAAGCAGTAATTTGTAGTTTTGACAACTAGCGGTTAAAAGAGCGTTCTTTTTACGAGCGTTGATTTAAATTAACGAGCGCAGTGAGTGATTTAAAAAAAACGAGTTTTTTTGCATCGGTAACCATGCTCTTGTAATTTACTGACACAAAAATCGTCTTTTGGATGAAGTTATAAAAACCCACCCCTTTCTTGTCACACTTTCAGAAACCCGCCACCAATTTAATTGTGTTATGTTGTTAAATATTTTTTTATGTGCTAATGGTGAGTAAAAGCGATTAAGGTAGGTGATAATTTTAATAATTATTGTAAAATTTGCTGGTGCAATACCAACAAAAAATAAAAATCACTAAATCACTTGTATAATTATAAGTTTAAAATATATCATATAAAATATGTTAAGATAAAAGTAAAAATATAATAAAATACCTAGTCTTTTTTTTAAAACTAATATTCCATTAAAGCTTTGAGAATTAAAATATTTTACTATACTTAATAATTTCGTTTTACCCATTGTTATTTTACATAGGTGAGGTACACAGAACTTGAAACCCTTAGGTCTGTGGTCAGGTACCTGCTTTTCTAAATTTAGGACTAAAATACGAAAATACCAGAATAAACAGACAATAAAACATAATAATATTTTGATATATTATTTTTGCCTTTGTTAAGAAATTATATATATCCTTGAGCACACCTGCACAGAGGGTAAGGTGCTGGTCCTAACAACAAAGCATATTAAAAAAAAAAAGCGTAATTATGCAGTATACGGTTTTCTGCCATTTTTGATTTTTCATGAAAAATTCTTTATGGGGGCACCTACTAGAGGGTCCCTAGGACCCCAAATCCGCCGGCGCCGGTTGTTTTTTGTTTATTTTTTTTTGTTTTTTTAATTTTTTTTTCACTAAAATAACCCAATTCAACTCAGCCCAACTCAACCTAACCCAACCCAATCCAAAACAATAAAAAAATACATTACAACACCCCCCGGCACCCCTTTTTTTTCTTTAAAAAAAAACCGCCGCCGCCGGATTTGGGGTCCTAGGGATCCTAGTAGATGCCTCTATAAAGATTTTTTCATAAAAAATCAAAAATGGTAGAAAACCGTATACTGCATAATTACCAAAAACAGTAATACCAATAATTGAAAATAGGTAAAGGACGACACTGACCGGTAATTATCACAACAAACCTACAGCTGATTTTGACATTTACCTTTCAAACGAAATCCCTTGATTTGGGTGTTCCAATTGTTTACACACGATGCACTCCCGCACCATCCTATAGTTTTTAACTTCACAAGTTTATAAAAATACACAAAACGTTTCGAAATCAGAAATATTTGGACACGGTCGGTATGCAACGCTGCAAAACATATACAGGGTTCCTAAGCAAATCCTTAGGGGGCCAAGCAGCCGTGTATAAGACGCAGACAAACGGAAAAGCACATTAGGCAGAAGGATGGGCATGGGGCGATGTTGTCACTACATTTTACACGTAGTAAATCCATTCCAGGTTGTTGTTTTCTAATGTTTTCCATTTTCATACCTTTAGGACTGGAATAAAAATTGTTTTGCTCGGCTTTAATACCAAACTGATGAAAGATATCGTAAAAAAAATATTTTTCGGCTTTTCATTTTGTAACCATTGTCCTTACGCACTGTTTACAGGCTGGGGACTGAGATACATGCAAATGCCTAAACTAAAGCGTTCCGGAGAAATCGACTGAGATATTTTCGTAGAAACTTTATCAAGCAAATAGGACGGGTTGACGCCTTCGAACGTCCAACCCGGGTTTTGCACTTTGATTCGAAATCAAAAAGGAGGAACAGTCAGATGTGGGGCCGTGCACAAATTACGTAACGGTGATTTTACCAATTTTTGACCCCCTCCCTATGTAATGTTTTGTAACGGTTTGGCACGCCACTCCCCTAATATTACGTAACGAGTTCAAGATCACTACCTCCCCCCCCAAAAAAAAAAAAACTTTTCGTAAACAAAAAGTTTTTTGTAAAGAAATAGAGCAAAATAAATCTTTTCACCCCTTGTTGTGTTTTATCCTCCCGCTAGTTTTGAAGAATTGGTTCGCTACATGTTTCGAGATGATGTCATAAAACACCTCGAAAATATCAAATGTAGTGTAGGGCCAGCTTTATTTAAAATCAATAGTATCGCAAGCAAAAAGATCTGCAGGAAAAACAGCGCGTTTATTGATTTCTTTGGCTGCTAGTGCTAGCTGCATGGTTTGGCCGTTTCCGGATAGATGTCACTAGTAGAACAGAATGGAAATAAATTTAATTAAAAGCGAAGATATTTCTTTCTAATGTTAACAACATCACGAGTTTATCGCTCAGTATCGTAAATAATGGACCCTGCCGCCTCCTTTAAGCAAGAAAAAGCTGTGGTTTGGACCTGAAAATATCTAATTTTTAATCTGATGGTATGGCCGCCATCTAGCGGAATTTGCAGACATTTTGTCAACGGTTATTATTGCAACTATGATTTATGCTCACAATGAAAGAGTGGCGACAATTTTTCCTCATGAAAGCAGTCCGGAGATAATAACAAACTGGCACCATTGCTCAATATACCTGTTTCTTTTATGCGCGCAGAACTTTCTATGCCATTTCTGTTTGATTTATTGAAATCCTATCCCTAAGGAAAATCTTAGGAACACTGTATAATGAATGCAAACCACCAGGTAGTACGCCGAAGACGGCAAGGTATTGCGACTTGCCAGTTCTTGTTTAGGGATCGTTGAGAGTATTGGAAAAATATCGGCTTTTTATTTTTTATGAGTTTATTTTTTATCTTTTGTTTTGTAATTATAGTTTTTAAATAAATAAACATTGTTTCCATGATATTTTTGAATGTAGCTGTTTATAGTGGTAAAAAAGCACCAAGATTTTTATGAAATTTCAGAACCAACAAGAAAGTAACCTCAAGTTGGCAACAAGGCTTCATCCTACTATGTACATACTACATAAAGGTAATCATTATCACATCGCATACTTGCTCAGACACATTGTATCTTTTTTTCTCCTGCTCTTTGAGGAAAAGATATTGTATAAAGTGCGAGTTAGGATGACTACAAATATTTTTTTAAATTTATATAAAGAGAAAGAGAACGCCTAATTCCGGCGATACGTTTTGCCAGGGCATTAGCATAGCATTCAGGGTCTAATGGTGTAGGTCTGTGGTTATTCTGATAAAAATTAAAATCTTCTATATACGTCCTACTGTAAAAAAAATATTTTAAAAAATAAAAATTAAGGCTTATAGAGCATTTCATTTTAGACAAAAAAAGTTAAGTAATAAGCATTTTTATAGTACTAACCGTTTTTTTATAAACGTCATTTAAATGTTTGGAAAATGAAAAGAATTGTGACATTTTGAGTTTTAATGCTGTTAATTAAAAAAAATTAGAAAAAGCGATGTGAAACCCAAAAGGGAACATATTTTCGCTAAAAAAACGTTACAATGTTTTTTACATCACTTATAGTTTCACTATAAAAATAAAATTAGTTGAAGAAAAATCATGTCGATTGTATTGAACGTCTTTGCACCAATATTTTTCTATAAACCTATACTTCTACACAAAATACAATTATGTGCTAAGTAGGTAGTCTTATTACCTATCAAACGACCACTTTCTTATGTTTATTAAGTAAAAATAAGAAATAACCAAATTTCTGCAACATAAGAAAAATAATTTTTTTAAAATGTTCTATAAGACCCTTCGAACTCACCGGGATTAAGGGGGCAAGATAGAAGCAGGAATAAGTACCTTATATAGTCAATATTTGTTGTTATTTTATTATATATAAAAAGATGCCTTTCAGAGAGCTCCTCTTATTTAATTCCGCGAGAGGTTACCTTTTCAAATCTAGTCTAAACTTTTTTACTGTCGTTTGATAGGTGATAAGAGTAACTATTTGGCAAATAATTTTTTTTTATAGAAAAATCTTGGTGCAAAAAAGTTCAATACAATCGACATGATTTTACCATTTTCTTCAATTTATTTTCTTTTTGTATAGAAACTATAAGTGATGCAAAAAAAAGTTGTAACGTTTTTTAATCGAAAATATGTTTTCTCTCAGGTTCCCCATCGCTTTTTCGGAAAATATATTTTTTTTACTAACAGCATTAAAATTCAAAATGTGATAATTTTTCTATTTTTTAAATATTTAAATTACGTTTATAAAAAATGGTTAGTACTAAAAAAATGCTTATGTGAATTTTTTGTCTAGAATGGAATGCTCTACAAACCCAATTTTTTTATTTTTTAAAATATTTTTTTCCATTTTGGGAAAAAAATTACATATTTTTGACAGGTTCTGACAGTAGGACGTATATGGAAGATTTTAATTTTTACCAGAATAACTATTTAGGGACGTCATCTCCACAAAAATATACCTTTCGAAAAGAGTATATTTTTTTTCTTAAAATCAATCAAAAAGTGAACTGTGGATAGTATTATCACAAGCTCACAGGCTACAAGGGAGAAACTCGATTAATAAAATAAAATTAATTCTAAATGACCTTCTTTTTGATACTTTGTTTCCATAATTTATTTTCGGAATAATTTTTCATTCTTGTCAAAACCATTTTAATTCTCCATTTGCATTTTTGCCGGTTAGGCATAATTAATTTGCCCTTTTTATTGTTTTTCACATTGACTACAACCTTTTACGACACAAATTCATTTTACAGGGAGTTATTCGAGTATAACCAGCAACTTCAATTCTTATAGTGGGCGTCAAAGCAAGACAAAAAAAATTAAATATTTTTTTTAATTAAAAGCAGTTATAGCGTAAGTTAAAGAATAGCATATGTAAAAAATACTCATTATTATTTTGGTGGTATTGCGCGGTTTTGTAATTTGTGCGGTGATGTCATATTACGCGCCGGTAAAAGTCTTTCGCGGTAAATTCTTGCGCGCCAGGGGCTGGAAAAGTAACGTGTGATTTTAGCAATTTTACTAAATTTTTATGGAAATTCGGAGATTTTTTGCAGAAGCCGGCGGGACTGCTCCCCTTCCCTCCTGCATTTTTGCCAGACCTGGCCTTACCCAGGCAACCAAAAGACGTAAATTATACGTCGAATAGATGTCGGAGTTTATCACTATGACGTCTATTTTGTCACTTGTTTTTAACGTGAAAATCACGTGGGCTTATCTCGAAAATTGACGTCATTTTACCGACGTGAATTTGACGTCACATTTTATGACCTAAATAAAACGTATTAAAATACAGACGTTTTTTTAACGTCTCAATATGACGAATAAAAGGGTCTTAAGAACTACCAATTTTTTTTTCTAGTCACGTAACTATAAAAAAAGTTTTTTTGGTGTGAAGATTAAAAATGTTTTTGTGTAATTTAAAAAATATTATTTATTTATCAACCACTATGAATATAACATATTATGTTTGGGTCCGTCAGTTATCATCGTTAATACCAATTTTGGAAAAAAAGTTTAAATAATACAAAAGTTTTTTTTTTGGTTTTTCCTAAATTTTTGAATACTCATAACAAGAACTGTCAACTGTCATTTGATATATAAAATTGAAAGAAACTTTTCTAATTTTCTATTAAATTTCGAGGGCATTTCGTCCTGATTTCAAAGATATAATAGTCTTTGTTCTGTCTTTGGCGATATGTCTATCTCTCCCTCTGACATTTGCCAATTAAAAAGAAAGAAACGTATGGCTATGGATTTTTACAGTACAGAGAATATGGGGCAAGTATTATACCAGACCTCAGACTAATAACTAAAGAGAGACCAAACATTCCCTATTGAAATCCTCTAATGTTTACAATCCAACACCCTTCTGGACGATTATATGAACAGAAAAGAGATAGAGCAATAAAACGGCAACACTGTCAAAAATTGATTTTCCCATTACCAGTGGCGGCGTTAATTTTAATTTAAATATATAAATGTGAAAACGAGATATAAGGTAGGGTTGGTCGGATTTTCTTATTCAAAAGAATTAACTGCCAGAACTTGCATAACCACAAAAAATAGATTTATTCAAGGATAAAGTTTAGTTTGAGGTATGTAGGTATTTACGAACAGATCAAAAGTTTACCAAAGAGCACTTGAAATGATTTTTAGGTCAATTATTCAAGATGGCTGTTATATATTTTTTTTAATTGTGCAGTATCCCACAAAACAAAAGTAAAAAAAAAATATTTTCATAGCAAAAAAAAACGGTTAATAACCCGTTTTATAACATTTTTGTCCAAAAAAAAACACGCTAATAAACGGCTTATTAAGCGTTTTTTTCAGTATGATAATAATGTCTCTTTTAGTTTTCTTTAGTGGAATATAAACTTTATTTATCAAATTAAGAGAACTTTTTGTGATGGTAATTATGAAAATTTTAAGGCCAACAAATTTTATTCTTTACACATTGGCTGCATGTTCATTTCTGAATACAGAACACAAGGAAAATTTAAGGAAGAGGTAAAAAATTAATTACTAGTAGTTTTTCAGGAAACAGGAGTCAAAAGGCAAAAAAATAAATAATAAATATTAATGAAAATAAAAATAAGATTGGCTCAGAGTAAATATCTCCAAAACGGCTTTATTCACATTATAGAAAGTACCCAGGTACCCATTAAAATACAAAAAATACTTGCCCCAGTACCTGACTATCAGCACTTGGTCTTATTGTCTTCTCTTGTTATGTATAAATTATAATAAATAAATATTTTACATGCTGCAAAAGGAGCAAAATTATCTGGTACTTTTGTTTCTTAAAAAAGATTAGTATTAGTCTTAGATTTTTGATGTATTAATAGTATAATCATAAGCTTTTTACGCAGTTTTTTACCTCATACTACGCCTATGACTAACGTAAAATGACAGGATCTTTCTTACCTCCGAAATATTAGTTCTGGGCTGGAATATCCGCTTTTATTGCATACCAGGCAATGGTAAACCATTTTCTTGGTCCTCAAAATAGCTTGATACAGTTCTTTTTTCACAAATAGTCACAATAAAATTCAAAAATCACCGAACAACACAAACCCCCGTTAACAACAACGCCGTCAGCTGCAACCAAACATGTCGGCATTTATTCGCGGCTCGTCGAAAAAACGTTGCCGGCTTGTGTTCTTTTTTATAAATCTCGAAATTCTACTTATTAAAAATTAAAAAAAGTTAATTATTGAGACTAAATATTAGGACTAAGAATTAAGTTATTAGCATAAGAAAAATTATCCTATATAAAAATATGTCAAATAATCAATAATATTATCAAAAGAGCTACAAGAAGTTTATGAATTGTTTTGTTTCTAGGGAAACCCCGCGGTAAATTGGCAACCATGTATTTTTTGGGAAATAAACATTGTGGCTGGTTGATCGGGGTAATATTGTTTACTGTTATATCTCATTTTTTTTATTAACCTGAGTACCAGACATAAAAAGTTTTTTTAGGGCGTAAGCAGAGGTGCTTTCAAACTAGCGCACTCTTCGGGCAAGTGCACAAATATCGGAGATTTTCAAAGCCAAGTTGTATTTATATTACACAACATATTTTAGTTTTCAATATTACGTCAAATTGACGAGAGCTATCTTTTTAGTCAATTTGGTGCCCAAAATTTCACGATACTTTGACGTGATATTGATCACGTCAAATCTTGGTATACAATTAGATGTCAAATACACGTGTGGTGACACATCTGGTTGCCTGGGTACGCCCAAAGTCCACATTGCAACTTCTTGGTGGCGTCCATAAATTAAGTAACGGCGCGGGGGAGTAGGTAAAAGTATTACGAGGGGGAGAGGGGACAGTTTGCAACTGCGTTTCGTTACTATTTGTAACTGAAAATAACAAAGAAAATAATGAAATAAATAAATATTTCAGAATTAAAAATATTTGTTACCCTATTTAAAGAGGGGTGGGAGGCGGATGGAAAGAAAAGGTCGTTGTGTCGTTCATATGATTTTTGAAAATGACAAAAATTGTAATTGTTCAGAGCGTAAAGTGTGTAGGACATAAGATTGAATTAATTTCTTTCATTAAAAGGCTTTGCAGTCTTTGAAATTGCCAAAATATGTGTCCTACTATAAGTGTATATTAGCACATCTAAAAATAATTTAACAGGCATTTAACTAAATTATTTTTAGGTTCATCATGGCTTTACCATAAGATAAAACAAGTTAGATTTTAAATTTTCCTTTGGCGTTTAGGAGTTAATATAGGAATAAGGCTATTGCCTGTTTTTTTTTTTCTGTTGGCAACTCATAAATTTAATTCTTTTTTTTGTTCCAATTTAGTTTATAAGAGCTATTTTGGTATATTATTTTTTCTTTAATAAAATAAAAATTGCTGTAGGATTTGATTTGATTTGTCTCAACAGCAAGTTTAGGTCTTGAAATCCCTGACACTGCAGCTTCTTAGCTTATTCTATCTCTTGCTGTGTGCCTTCCCACTCTAAGAGTTTTGACGACCTCGTGAGGAGCAGCAGCCCCTTTATTAGGTTTCTCTGGCAGTTAGCTTCTCTGGAGGGGTCGTCCTCCAGGGGGTTTTGTGTTCTGCAGAAGGTTATTGCTGGGCACTCAAATATGATGTGAGCGCTTGATTTGTCATCCTCATCACATAGTCTGCAGGTGGGTTCGTCTCTATAGATTCCCATCCTGTGCAGGTTTTTTTTCAGTGCTCAGTGACCGGTTAATAGCCCCGTCACTTGTCTGATTTCTTTCCTATTCAGTTTAAGGATTTCACAGGTGAGTGGTGCTGAAGGGGATGCCACCATTCTTTTGCTGTGGTTTTGCCCCGATATTGAATTCCAGTGGTTTCGATGTTCTTCGTGTCTTATAAATGGTCTTTCTGATCCTTTTCTTGCTAAAGAATCCGCATGTTCATTGCCTGCTACCCCTGTTTGCCCCGGCACCCACGCAAGGGTGACTCTATTGTGTTTCGCTAGGGTTAGGAGGGTTTGAAGGCAGTTCCACACTAATTTTGAGTGAATGTGTTGGCATGCCAGAGCTTTAATAGCTGCTTGGCTATCTGAGAAGATTGTTATATCTTTGTTGAGATATCTTCTTCTCAAGTTTTCCCACAGACAAGTCCCTATAGCATGTATTTCAGCTTGGAAAACCATTTTTCCTGACTGGACTAGTGATTTCTCCGTCTTGTTCTTAGGATAGCTGGGTCTTAAACGGCTTGTTCGTGTTGATTTTCGGAGTTATGATGTCACTCCTCATCTCTAGCAGCGAGTTGGTGACAATGCTCGCAATCTTGGTATGTCCCAAATGGTTATCATATCAGTTTTTATTGCATTTTAGTCTGTATGCTCCCATTCTTGCCTTCGCTTTGATGACAATGTCAAGTGGCGGGAGGTTTAGAATGGTCTCCATAGCAGCGGTTGGTGTGGTGCTCATTACTCGCATTATGCAATTACATGCAAGTCGCTGGAGTTTGGAGAGCTCCAGTTTTGCAGGGTTTTGTTCGGCCTTTGGCCACCATACTGTGGCGCCGTAGGTTATTTTGGGTTTTACCAGCATCGTGTATAATAATAACCAATGGGTGATGTGGTCCCCAAGGATAATCCTGAGATATTTTACCTCCTGGGCATATTGTATCTGTTTTCCAAAGAAGGTGGGGGTTGATAGTCCTTCCAGCTTCCTTTTTTTCGTGTGTCGGTATAGGATAGTGTTGGATATTACTGAATTAATATTCATTATTTTTTTTTCTTTAATCTAGACATAGTGACGAAGTGTCGAAACTACTTTTTTTTTTCGCCACTAAGTTAAGGAAATTTTTTCAAAAATATGTTAAAACCCACTGCGTAAATTCCTAAAGAAAAAAATTTCTTCGTTTGTCAGTGGTTTTTAAATAAGATAAAAAATTTGCCTAACTAGAATCTAAGTACTTATCTGACGTTTCGGCAGAAATTCTACTGCCGTTATCAAAGAATTTTATCCTATTCAAAAACTTTTTTCGATTCTTTTTTAAAATATCTGTCTGTTGTCATACAACTGACTGACTTTGACTGATATATATTTCAAATATTAACTTGACAGTTTGGTGCGTCGATAGTAGCCAACAACGTATTGGGTGAATTTGGTAAAATTTAAAATCAAAATTATATTTGTTTGAGTGTTTTCGATTTTAGATTACATTATAAAAATACAAAATTTTTATTTTAAAATATCAATTATAAAAATTATCTTTTGACTAACTTTAACAAAAAATACATTAGAAATCCAAAGAACATCAATGCTATTTTCTTAATTTATTTTAAAAAAAACCTTTTTAAAAATCTTGTTTTAAAATTGGAAGCCAAACTGTATTTATATCAACTGATATGCTAGCTATGCATTCATCTTCATTAAGATAGATGCAAGCTGCTTCTTTGATTTTTCGTCACAGTCAGTCAGTTGTATGACAACAGACAGATATTTTAAAAAAGAATCGAAAAAAGTTTTTGAAAAGGATGAAATTCTTTGATAACGGCAGTAGAATTTCTGCCGAAACGTCAGATAAATACTTAAATTCTAGTTAGGATTTGCGTGTGTGTAGGCAAATTTTTAATCTTACTTAAAAACCACTGACAAACGAACAAATTTTTTTCTTTAGGAATTTACGCAGTGGGTTTTAACATATTTTTGAAAAAATTTCCTTAACTTAGTGGCGAAAAACCCAAAAAGAGTAGTTTCGACATTATGAATCCGCTACAAACATATAGTTTTTATTGTGACGAAGCTCTATTGTTATAAGTTTACTTTTGTATTACTTTTGAAACAATGAAAGCTATTGTCTGTTGCTTATTGTCTACAAAATTTGGCAAAATTGATGTTGGTTCATGCGCGTTTATAGATATAGAAGTTTTTTTTTTTATTTCAGAATTTACCGTTCTATTTTTAGTTAAAAGCCCCACTATACAGTGACTTTTGGAAAACCTGTGTTTTTCCCTTGCTAAATCACTTATATAACTACAGTAGGTTCAGAATTCCAACAAGTTTTTCCCAAGTTTAAAGAAAAACCCTCACAATTGAATTAAAAACCAGAAGCGATCCAAACTCCTATACCCTTATCCATCTTAGTAAATATCGCCCTCCATGTTTTGACACAAAATACCCACAAAAATATAATAGAACACCGGGGCGCACTTTTTAAGTCCCGGACTCATAAAATAAGTTCCAGGGACGACACCAAAAAACGTTTAATTAGCTGTTCCCGGGACATACTTTTTAGGACACTTTAATGGTGGGATTTACTAAAAAGGTTTAGTCTGTTTTAGAACGGTCCTAGGTTAATTTTTTTTAAGCATTTTAAACCAAACCTCCTTGAGTTTTGGACATAGTTTGATTTATAAATAGAATTTTAATAAATTTGTTTATTAAATAATCATCTTGACACAATCTTTTGTTGGATTTAAGAAGAAAGTTTCAATTTAGAAGAAAAGAAAATTAAAAAATTGAAACCCACGCGGGGTTTAAATAGTAAACACTCTGTAGAACAAATTAAAATTGGGGTTATATGTCACTCTAATTAAAACTTACCCTTGATAATTAATTTTTCCAATTAATACTTATTGTCACACAACGATTTAGATGGGTAATAATAAAATAAGGAGTAGATTAATTTTGTATTTATTTCAAAGGTGTTTTTATTTATGAAATGTATTAAAAAACTTAAATGCAAGTTTTTTTGCATTTCTGTCACTGTCGAAATATCAGTTTAAAAATATTAGCGCTGCGTTCAATCACAAACAGCGAGTTCGGATCTTTTACCTTTGCTTGCACCTTGGCTTGCACCGACCTCTACTACAGCTTTAAAATAAGTGGACTTTGAGTAAAGAAAGTTTTTTTGACTGACCTTTTTTGTTTGGTACATATTACGTGCATAATCAGTGATCTTCACTTATGTTTGTTTTGCCTCAAAGTGCCTCATAAATATATGTTTTGTGCTGAAAACGAGTTCAAAATATGCCGTTTTTCTAGATAAAATACGAGATGTTTTATTTTGGGTACTGGACAACTTGGGATAATAAATAAGGTAAATTAATCCTTGTGAAAATGGTTTCTTAGGGAAATTATAAACGAACTTATTAGCAAATGCCACAAAACAATCCTTTCTGGGGGCTATAAATTTAAAGCACCCCCCTGAGGTGGTCTAAAAAATCACCAACTTTATAACTTTAAACACAAATAATGAAGCTATTATGTGCCAAATTTTTGGCGTATTCTCCATTTTCCATTTTGAAACCTGTCAAAGAAAATTAGTTTTAGAGCATTTTTTTCTAAAATAAAGTAGTTTTTCAGTGGTCTTTTCTTAATGGGTAAATGTTTAGACCTGGTCGAGAATGTTCTTAATAATAAAACTCGTTTTCTAATTAATGTATAAATGAATTTGTGATGATAAATGGCAGTTTTTAAATGCACAACTTCTTTGAAATAGTTATGGTACCTACGAGGTCGCAGTCGTACGACCCACGAACGTCCTAGGAACGTAGATTTTATTTATAACAGGGACTATACCAATAAGTTGCGAAACTATCATTGACAATAGACAAATTGACGTTTTTATCAAACTGCCGTGCATCCGATTCAACTGAATCAAATAAAAAAAAAACGCTTTTCGTCGATTTCTACTGTCACTGTCACTTTTTGCAACCAAGGGTAGGATCGTCGTCTAGTTGCTCCTTAAAGACGTATCTCGCAATATTAGCAAAAGTCCCCGGGACGTTCTAGAGCTATCTTGGGAGTATTAAAAACAGTACCTCCTTGCAATGTTCCGGGGACGTCCCGGTAACGTTTCTTTGATAATGAAGTCTCTAAAGCTGCATGAAACAATGATCCGTCTTGGAGCAGTACAAAGAATATGATCTGGAAGGTGGTTACGTAAGGGGATGTTTTTTGACTTTTTTGATACGTTTTAAAAACATCCTCAGAAGAAAAGAAAACGTCCCCGTTTTTAAGTAATATTTTTCAAAATATTAAAATAAGAACCGATTTCAAAACTTCCAAAAATAAAGTTAGACCATAATAACACTATTACGGCCGTATCTATCAATAGTGTCAAAATCCTGCCCGGCCATAATAGTGCCTGGCTAAAAAAGATCTCCAATAATAAAGCTGCAGTTAAGGTGCAGTTACACTGTGGTAGTGTAGTCGTCGTTGCATTGCAGCTGTAGTGAATTTTTTTCCATAGATAATGCAGAATAGGATATTTTACAGATAAATAGTTAACAAAATTTTTTGGTACACGCTTTTTAATATAATTTACCTTGTTTAATGTTTTAAACAAATATTGGTGATAATAGACCATCTTGCAAAATTTTTGAACATGTTAAAAGATCCACCTTACATATTTCTTTTGTATTAACCAAGAAAGTTTCGTGTTTTCTTATTCTTAATATAAGTTCTAAAATGCTTTAGTTTTAAAATTACAGTTGATTGGGTACCAAAGATGGACAAAATAATACTTGGAGGAGAAAAAAATGTGAGTTATTTCGTGGAAATGCAGACAGTCGATATTTTCAATAAATGAACAAAGTATTATGTCCCTATCCCCTGACCAGCCGAAGTTAATAATTAATAATGGTACCTAGCTACAATAAACAGCGGCGCTATATTACCCCTCTCCCCTTTTCTACGTCAAACTAGTAATTTTCTAAAATTGTTTATAAAACTGTTTAAAAGTAACTTTTTTAAAGAATATTTTCCCTCAAATTTCCCGCTTTTATTCTTTAAATGCCATAACTTTTGTTTCCATAAACCGATTTTGATGAAATAAATGCCTGTGTTGCCTAGGATCACAAGGAATGCAATAGTAAAAGTCCCATAAAAATCGGCTGGGCGGTCTATGCGTGATGCTGGAACAAACAGATATACATACAGACAAAAATTGCATTTTTGGTATCTCGTTTGGTCAAATAATAAAATATAAAAAAATAGTCAATGAACAATTCAATGTACAGAACCTTTTAGAGATTTATTATATGTATAGATAAACAACTAATTATAGTCAGGGAGATAAGTGGCGATTTTTCCAAATTTCATAAAATTTCGGTTCAGTGGATTTTGCCTAATTGTCTTCCAAACAGACAGACGGACACCATCAAAAAATTTTATATTTAGGCCTTTCTTTTTGCCGATCCCATTAGCCTATACTATAGTATGGATGGCTAAAAATAGAGTTCTAGATTAGTACATTGCCGGTACCTACTAAGTTTTTGTTTATGGGTAATAAAAATAACACGACCGCCTTATTTATAATATTGCTATTGCTATTTTGATAGAGTGATGAAAGAGAAAAATTTAGAGATAAAAAGTTTGGTCACCTCTACTTGATAGCTGTAATTAATTAAGAAGGTAAATTATTTGAAATTTGTCCATGCAAGCGAAGTAATACTAAAAGTAAGCGCTTTTTGTCACTTAGAAAAAAGGCTCTAATTTTATCGCAATTATAATAAACCAGAATGATTAATCAGCGGATCAGATATAACTAATATAGTACCTTGTTAATTTATCGCTAATATTACTGAACACACTATTGACTGTATGTATGTATGCAAATACAAAATTACCACATTTTTTCTTCCCAAATTTTATTTTGTCCATCTTTGGTACCCAATCAACCCTAATTTTAAAACTAAAGTATTTTAACCCTCTCATGCAAAATTTTTGAACATGTTAAAAGATTCACCTTACGTATTTCTTTTGTATTAACCAAGAAAGTTCCGTTTTTTCTTAGTATAAGTTCAAAAACATACATACATACAGTCAATAGTGTGTTCAGTGGTATTAGCGATAAATTAACAAGGTACTAGACCAGTTATATCTGATCCGCTGATTAATCATTCTGATTTATTATAACTGCGAAGAAATTAGAGCCTTTTTTCTAAGTGAGAAAAAGCGCTTACTTTTAGCATTACTTCGCTTGCATGGACAAATTATATCAAATAATTTAGTTTCTTAATCTTATATATTACTTTAGTAATAACCTTTACAAAAGTTATAGTTCGGTATTATCAGCGGTGCACGGTCGTTGTAGTCAAAGACCTTCAACTAAACCTTTATGGTTGTAGTGAAAAAAACTCACACAGAGATAGGTAGATATTTTCGGGCCCGTATGAAAGAGATGGCATGAATACAGCAACGTTAAGCATGGGAGTGATTTCGTGGAAAAGCATACAGTCGATCTTTGCAATAAAATAAAATGAAGAAGGTATTACATTTACCTATGTGCCCATCCCCTGACCAACCGATGTTAATAATATTAATGTTACCTACCTACAATACGCAGTGGCGATACAGTAAACCCCCCCCCCCATTTTTTACATTAAACTATTAATTTTATAAAATTTATTGGTACATTTATTGATAAATGTCTAATTTCTGTACATTGAATATTTTTTAAACCAAAGAATATAAATACCTATAGCCTTATATAGTCAATATACATATTGTAATACCTACAGCTATCAAGTAGAGGTGACCAAACTTTTTATCTCTAAATTTTTCTCTTTCATCACTCTATCAAAATAGCAATAGCAATATTATAAATAAGGCGGTCGTGTTATTTTTATTACCCGTAAGCAAAAACTATTTTTAGCCATCCATACTATAGTATAGGCTAATGGGATCGGCAAAAAGAAAGACCTAAATATAAAATTTTTTGATGGTGTCTGTCTGTCTGTTTGGGAGACAATTAGGCAAAATTCACTAACCGAAATTTTATGAAATTTAGAAAAATCGCCACTTATCCCCTTGACTATAATTAGTTGTTTATTTATACATATAATAAATCTCTAAAAGGACCATTTCTGTATATTGAGATACCAAAAAAGCAATTTTTACAATTTTTGTCTGTATGTATGTCTGTTTGTTCCAGCATCACGCATAGACCGCTTAGCCGATTTTGATGGAACACATAGGCATTTATTTCATCAAAATCGGTTTACGGAAACAAAAGTTATGGCATTTAATAAAAGCGGGAAAAATGGCTAAAACCGCAGGCAAAGCGACGCGGCGGTATCTAGTGTGTAATAAAAGTAATATGTCTAGTGGGTAATATAAGTAATATTTGAGGGAAAATATTCTTTAAAAAAGTTACTTTGAAACAGTTTTATAAACGATTTTAGAAAATTACTAGTTTGACGTAGAAAGAGGAGAAGGGTAGTATAGCGCCGCTGTTTATTGTAGATAGGTACTATTATTAATTATTAACTTCGGCTGGTCAGGGGATAGGGACATAAGTAAATATAATACTTTGTTCATTTATTGAAAATATCGACTGCCTGCATTTCCACGGAATAACTCCCATGCTTAAAGTTGGTGTGTTCATGCCATCTCTTTCATGTGCGTCCGAAAATATCTACCTATCTCTGTGTGACTTTTTTCACTACAACCACCGTGCACCCCTGATAATATGGTACTATAACTTTTCTAAAGGTTATTACTAAAGCAATATATAAGATTAAGAACTATGTTGGGAATTTGGAACCTTTGGTTGCATAAAACAAAATTTTGATTGTTTTCCACAAACCAAAACTACACTTTTTTGCACTCGACGCGCGTTTCGCTAACAACGTTAGCATCATCAGGAGACGATAAACAATGAACTAAATTAATCTACGCTCTATCTTATATACAATCCTTTGGTGGGCGGAGATAAGACTAATAATTTGTGATTGATCACGATTTTTAATCCTATCTCCCCTCAACCAAAGAATAAAGTGTACTAAACGGGATGGTTCCTCTATCTTTATTTAAACTATTTCTGGATTTAATGATTTCTATACTTTCATGAAAGTGTGTTGGATTGTATATAAGATAGAGCGTAGATTAATTTAGTTCATTGTTTATCGTCTCCTGATGATGCTAACGTTGTTAGCGCAACGCGCGTTGAGTGCAAAAAAGTGTAGTTTTGGTTTGTGGAAAACAATCATAATTTTTGTTTTGTAAGATTAAGAAGGTAAATTATTTGATATAATTGGTCCATGCAAGCGAAGTAATGGTAAAAGTAAGCGCTTTTTGTCACTTAGAAAAAAGGCCCTAATTTCTTCGCAATTATAATAAACCAGAATGATTAATCAGCGGATCAGATATAACTAATATAGTACCTTGTTAATTTGAACTGAACAAACTATTGCCACATTTTTTGAACTTCTATTAAGAAAAAACGGAACTTTCTTGGTTAATACAAAAGAAATATGTAAGGTGGATCTTTTAACATGTTTAAAAATTTTGCAAGAGGGTCTATTATCACCAATATTTGTTGAAAAAATTAAACAAGGTAAATTATATTAAAAAGCGTGTACCAAAAAATATTGTTAACTACTTATCTGTAAAATATCCTGTTCTGCATTATCTATGGAAAAAAATTCACTACAGCAACACAACGACGACTACACTACCACAGTCTAACTGCACATAAGGTATTTTATAGACATCTACTTTAAAGCCCTATCAAAAAGCCCGCTTTAACTGCATTAAATTTTGCCTAAGAGCGAGTCAAGTAATAAAAATATAAAAAGCACTTCAAGATGATGGGGCTCATAAAAAAATCGCAATCTTTTATGTAAACAGTCCCGCATATTTTTACGGTCTTACTTTCTATGTACAGGATGTAAAAGTTTTATTAAAAAAACAAGGTCCTTTTAGTATGTTCGGTGTGCTACACATTAATAAACCTTCTAAAGGTTTTGGGGGCAAAGGCTGGAACTAGCGTCAAAACTCCCGTCAAATCTAATCTTATCTGAAATGAAAAATTTCCTCATCAGTTTAAAATAAACCGACAGATTATCTTCCAGATTCACCGTAGAAATATTCGGATTATTTTAGCTAATCCATGCTTCCTGTTTTTTCATTTACATGCGATCAAGAGAGAAAAAGAATGGATTAAATAGCCAATCGCGATTAAGTGCCTACGGTGCATTTAGGAAGGAAAGCAGATGTCTTTTGTTTTACTTTATGATAGAAATCTTAACTTTAGTTCGACAAATAACTCTGCCAAAAATACCGCGTCAAAACTCGTACAAAACAACTAGTGAACGTTCACGACTTATATGATCGGTATTTCATGCGGTTTATGAAACACCACTTTCGGGTGAAATCTCATGAACTTTCAATGTTCAAACATAAAGGCGCAATTACACAGACGAACATGGTCAAACAAAAGCTCGTGCAAAAGATTTAAAATTTTTTGCGCGAACATTTTTGTGAGCTTTTCTTTGAACATTTTGTTCGGGTAAATTTTTGAGCAAATTATTGCTATCTGTTTTGGAAACATATTTTTAAAGACGAGAATAAATAACATTTCACATCAGTAATCAGTGATCTCAATTCTTTAAAAAAATGGAACACCAACTTTTATTTTAAATTTTTGTGAAAAAAAGCCGACGGCAAGCGAAACATTATTATTGGCTATCAGTTTTGTCACATGGATTAGGGTTACTTATAATATTTTTTTCTTAGGGTTTTCCCGGATTTTTTTGCCCGGGGGTTTTTTTGGGACTTTCTTGCAAGTTTTTTTATTTCCAAGGGTTTTTTTCCTAAATTCGAAAAACAACCCAGGAAAATTTTTCTTGTCCAAAAAATTTTTGAATTTTTCAAATATCGGCAAAAAACTCAAAAATTGTACTTTTAAGCGGTAATCCGCGCCTCACGACTATGAGGAGTGGTGGGGAGGGGATTTTTTTTAAAACATATTTTTGTAACTTTACTTTAACCTTAGCTTTGATTGTTTTTTTTTTAATTCCTCACACCAGATTTACCTACTTAGTTTAAGGCCCCAAGGGTTGCTTAAAAAAGCAAAAGGTTTATGAAAATGCTGAAGATAGATATTTACTGTCAATTTAATGTAATAATCAAGGTCGATTACTGACACTGAACAAACAGTATGCAAAGGGGCAACATTCCGATTCAAAAGTCTAGTCTATTACTGCTAAATTATATTTTTTAGACAAGGGTCGGGATCGTAGGGTTGTAAAAGTGGGTAATAAACGGGTATTATTTAAATCGAACGTGCTTTTGTTCATATATTTGAGATTTAATAAAATGTAAATAGGTTTTTTCATTTGACTTAATTATTATTGTAAAAGACTAAACTAGGAAGTAATATAAAGAGATATGAGTGGTACGGCGTTTATAACTAACGTATCAAAAAGACAATAAATACCATAAGTACAAAAAATACTCTCACCACAACTACGACGTGTAAATATAAAGAATTCTTTATCTGGTATTGTAAGTTCAATTTTTTGTGAAGTAAATCCAACCCAACTCGACTCGAGGGGGTGCCTAATAATACCATATTATTGTATTGTCGCCGCAACTATAAATACACACCGAAAACTGAAATTGAATACCAAATTTGAGTTGCAAGATTTGAGCCGAACATACAAACATACATAAATAAAAGCTTGTAAAAATCGCCAAAAATTTCAATATTTAAAAAATCGGAAACGCAAGTTCTACGCGTCAATAAAATAAAACGAATTTCTTTCTTTTGCGTCGGAGAGCCCTTTATTTATGGAAAGATTTGTTCTAAAACTTTCATAAAAAAACTGCGTTGACCCTTGTTTGTTGTCATGTAATTTTGTGTGTCAATGTTCATTTGACCAAAACCCCCTCTCACTAGTCTACGGTTTTTACCTTCTCCTAACCCAGCATCAGCAACAAATAAGTGCCAATTATGGTATACTGGCATATCCCTTATAAAAATCAAATTAATCGAAGTTGCTTATGAGGTAAAACGTGAATTTCGACATCATATCGTTTTTCCGTCGGAAAGCACTTAATTAAAATACCTTGTTTTAAAACTTAGTCTTTCTATTTTCAGTTAAGTTCAATGAATTCCCATAAAACTATAAAATTTAAATTTGTAAAGAAATTTTTATATCCCCAATTCTTCAAATAAATTTTGCTCAACATTCTCTCCAAAATTTACGTGTGTTTTTTTCTACGAGATTTTGCTCGAACATTTCTTTGAACATTTTGCTCAAGAGGCTCGTGTAAATGTTTGTCGGCATTTCAACATCAAAGGAAAGTTTGTCTGTGTAAATGCGCCTTAACGAGTCTTGCATGAGCACTGTCATCTGTTTTTAGGATATTTGAAAAGTTTACAAAAAGAAGTTATGATAAGAGTTGATAAGATTTCACCAGTATTTTAAAGGCTCCGTTAAGTTTTCGGCAGATTTTAACAAAAATTTAAATCAAACTTAATAAGATTACAGAAGATTACATGAGAAAATGCACATGTTTCAGCAGTTTTAAGCAGATTTTAAGAGAAACAAGTTGATAAGGTTTCAATGGTTTTGACAGGTTTACATGTTTTCAGCAGTTTTGACACAGAGTACCGAGTTGCCAGGTGATCCGTGGTTTTAAGGAGTTTTAAAAGGACACAGCCTCCATCAGATGTTATAAGTGTACATGGAAATGAGTCGAACACTTTTTAGTTCATACAGATAATACTTTAAAAGATAATCCAAAATGAAATCTAGTAAAATCCTTCCTTAGCTTGTACTTTTAAAATCTCTGTGTCTGATATAAATTTACGAAATCGCTTAAAATATCTTGATAGTTAAATGTTTATTATATATTCTTTTTAATTTATGTTTATAGGTACTCATAAAATCTGTTAAATTCTCATTTTGCTTGTCAATTCTGGTTGGTGCTTGTCTATATTTTCTACACTTTAATACTTATATAATCTTGTGAAATCTTCACAAACCTTTGCCCTATTTCTTATGAAATCTTGTAAAAAAAAGTAAAGAAATTTCTTACATTTGACTTTTTTTTTCTTAAGTCGGCCAATACGTTGCAATTGCAAGAAACTTGCCCCAAGTGATGCAGCAGTTACTTGCAAGTTTTATTGCTCCATGTCAAGCGAGCTTTTGGTTTCAAATTCGAGTGTATAGTAACCAAGAAAGTGCACACGAATCTATAGAGTTTGAGGGACCGCGCTCAGATTCCCGCAAAATAAGATCATAAATATTCTTATCTTAACTAGGCCATGTTTTTTGTCTCCTACGTTCATTTTCTAAACCATAAACCCAAAATTAAATTTGGGTGGCAAATCGTAAAGAGGGGTTTGTTGTTGTTTTAGGGTTGGTATTATTTAGGGTCGGATGAAGCTTCTTCAAAAGAGGGGGGGGGCTACACAAAAATTTTGTTTTTCTAATGTGTTATTTTAATTTCTTGTCCAAAAGCTATGCCTTATGCAAAAATCCTAAAAATATGAATTTCAATATTTTTACGAAAAATATCATCGAAGGCCTTCATTTCGAGAAGGATAATAAATTTTAAATAAAAGACGATGATAAGTATTTGCAAGTAGTGTTTATTATTTTTTTTTTGCTACTTTAGTGGTTCTGGAAAAAATAACTAAAATAAGGTTCAGTGGCGGATCCCGCAATTTCACCAGGGGGGGGGGGGGAAATAAAACTTTTGTAGTCCGGCTCAGGCGTCTTCGAACATAAGGCAAAAAAGTGCTTTTTTATGGTCATCATTGTTTTTGGGGGTTTGGTTAGATTGGTATGTTGGCCAGTGGTGACCTGACCCTCCCCACTAACCAAAGAGTTTCGACCTACATATCTTCGTAGTTGCTTGAGGCGTTGATGGTGACTAACATATACTACCTGATACAACTAATTTATTTTCGCAAAGTTAGCGCTAAACTGTTATAGGGTAATTCTATGCCATACAGGACGTAACGACCGTTACACTATTTTATAGTAATTTGTGTAAGCGTAATGTTATATAACTTTAAGTTCACACATGTTAATTTAAAGAAATATTCAATTTTCATTATTAGTTACTACTTCGTGGACAATATTTTTAAATTGTGAGTAGCTGGCATTGAAAGTTATTAACCATAGTTTTAGTGTAACGACCGTTACGGTAGAATTACCGTATAAGTATTTTCCAAACTATCGGGACATTGTGGAGTTGCAAACAAAATTAATTAAGTAACAGTCAGACTGCCAGTTTTATTGATTAATAATAATTTATTAATTATTAAAACTTTTATGCAATTTGTTTTAATTTTTGTCGTTAATTTTTTAATAAAATAACATTTTACCTACCTTTTGATGCTTCTATAAATCACCTTCCACTCCCAATATTGTGAAATAATTTTGTAGAGGTTCTGTAACCAACTTTTTAGGCAAAACGGTTTTATGTCCTCCAACTAAGGTATTCGAAATAAAAATACTGAAAAAATCAGCCAATCAAAATTTTCCAAATGCCCTTCATTCACCCGGCGTTTTTCCTCCCTACCTCGCTTTATGTTAACCGAGAAAGGAAATACATAATTGATATCTGGCAACCAATGATTTGTCAAAAGTTGAAATCTGGTGTAGTGATCTAGGTCACTTATTTTAGGCACAAAGGTATGTACGAATATCATAACCCACTGATGAAGCTTCCTCACTTAAATCTTTAACAAAATTATCCGTCATAACTTTGGTAGGAGTATTATTTTGTTCTGTCTCTCGCACAGGTCCTGAGTTTTATTCAAGTTTATGTTATCACAGTTATCAACATCCTCTTTTGTCTCATCTTTCTTAAATTTTGTAAAATAATTAAATAAGGGTATTACCGGCAAATCGTTTTTCATTTTTTTAAAAATTTGCCGAATGCCGGAAACACCACGCGCGCAACCCGAATTGTACCCACATAACAATTAATCATATACTTAGAGAACAAAGAATGTGATAGGAATGTTACATTTTACCATTGGGAATATTACTAACACATGCCGGCAATAAGTTACGTTCTAGCTCATACAGATGATATATGTGATAGAACGTTTTTTTAAAAAAATTATAGTAATATACCTAGGCACTGACTATAATATAAATTCCTATTATATTGCATGAATATGATTTTGTGAATTCAAAACACATCCAGATAGCGACGAGATGGATATCCTAAGATATGCAGTGAATATATATCCACATGAATATCCACCAAATATACACTAGCTTAGCCTTCCTTTAAAGTGCAATTACAGAGTAGCCTATGGATATAGGTATATCATTGTATCACCATTATGTTGATGACAACTTGAGATTAGTTATCAAAAGATTACCTAAATAACTGGCTTATATTTATAATAATATTACCTGCTACATAGAGAACATATTGATTCCAGTGCCATCTACCTACAATAGATGACATTAAACTAAAACAAAATTATGATTGTTTTCCACAAACCAAAACTACACTTTTTTGCACTCGACGCGCGTTTCGCTAACAACGTTAGCATCATCAGGAGACGATAAACAATGAACTAAATTAATCTACACTCTATCTTATATACAATCCTTTAGTGGGCGGAGATAAGACTAATAATTTGTGATTGATCACGATTTTTAATCCTATCTCCCCTCAACCAAAGAATAAAGTGTACTAAACGGGATGGGTCCTCTATCTTTATTTAAACTATTTCCGGATTTAATGATTTCCATACTTTCATATGCATTCAAAAGTCTTTTGTGTGGTACACTTTTTAGAAGTTTTAGGTTATCTAATGTGAATCTATGATTGTTTTCAAAACCATGCTCGGCCACACTTGACTTTTCTGTTCTTCCGTATTTTAAGTGTGCTAAGTGTTCTTTAAAACGTGTTTGAATAGAGCGTCTCGTTTGGCCAACATATTTTTTGTCACAATCCATGCAACTAATTTCGTAAATTCCACTTTTTTCTAGAACTGTAGTTTTATCCTTGGGATTTCCTAGTAAGCTTCTTATTGTGTTACCGGATTGATATACTAATTTAAGACCGGTGTTTTTAAATACTTTTTGTAATCCTTTCGTATAATTAGGATTATAAGGAATTGATACAAATTTTTAGTCGCAGGTCGTTACGACGTCGTTACGACGAAGGCTTAATAAATAAGCTGATAAATAGACATTATTTTCAAAAGACCTTTCGGAATTCTACTTTTTTCAGACAAAAAGATACCTGCGACTCAAAATTTGTATCAATTCCTTATAATCCTAATTATACGAAAGGATTACAAAAATTATTTAAAAACACCGGTCTTAAATTAGTATATCAATCCGGTAACACAATAAGAAGCTTACCAGGAAATTCCAAGGATAAAACTACAGTTCTCGTAACGACGTCGTAACGACGAAGGCTTAATAAATAAGCTGATAAATAGACATTATTTTCAAAAGACCTTTCGGAATTCTACTTTTTTCAGATAAAAAGATACCTGCGACTCAAAATTTGTATCAATTCCTTATAATCCTAATTATACCAAAGGATTACAAAAAGTATTTAAAAACACCGGTCTTAAATTACTATATCAATCCGGTAACACAATAAGAAGCTACAATTACTTGCATGGATTGTGACAAAAAATATGTTGGCCAAACGAGACGCTCTATTCAAACACGTTTTAAAGAACATTTTGCACACTTAAAATACGGAAGAACAGAAAAGTCAAATGTGGCCGAGCATGCTTTTGAAAACAATCATAGATTCACATTAGATAACCTAAAACTTCTAAAAAGTGTACCAAACTTTTGAATGCATATGAAAATATGGAAATCATTAAATCCAGAAATAGTTTAAATAAAGATAGAGGACCCATCCCGTTTAGTACACTTTATTCTTTGGTTGAGGGGAGATAGGATTAAAAATCGTGATCAATCACAAATTATTAGTCTTATCTCCGCCCACTAAAGGATTGTATATAAGATAGAGCGTAGATTAATTTGGTTCATTGTTTATCGTCTCCTGATGATGCTAACGTTGTTAGCGAAACGCGCGTCGAGTGCAAAAAAGTAAAGTGTAGTTTTGGTTTGTGGAAAACAATCATAATTTTGTTTTAGTGCAACCAAAGGTTCCAAATTCCCAACATAGACAGTAAACTAAATTATAAATCATGTAAATCGCGTTCTTCTCACAAGATAGTAATATTTTCAGCAAACATGCCAAAATCCTGACAAAAATATTCTTATTGGGAATATTTATAGAAATAACTTGATTATCACGTTATCATGGGAATATTATTATCTTATTACCAAAGAAATATAACTAACACAAACTCTAAAAGAATATTCAACAAAAAATAGGCCTGGAACACTTTGAGGGAATATTCCTATAACATGAATACTCCTCCAATATTATGTGGGCACGATTACAAAGCATTTTCTACAGTGCTCCACATTTTTTAAATTTTAGTTCGCCTCTGCTCAAAAAAAAACTGGTTTTAAAAATAATGGTAAGAAGGAAATTTTAATGTTTTTAAAACTTTCATAATGATCCGCCACTGAACTATGAATAAAAGACTTATCGGTACATTATAGGCTGACTTTAATTAAGCCGGCACCGTCGGCACTATTTTTGACAGTTCCACACGACTGCTACATATTTTAAGCACTTTACAAATCTGTTATGAGACGGCGCCGCGCCGGCGCTCTTTTTGGTTGTCGGATCTATCCAAAACCTACGTTCGAGTAGAGCTTTCTTGTGTGCGGTGCTATCAAAATTCGACTTTCATAACTTTTGTACCGACCTTGTGATTCCAAAAATATAGCCTTACTCTCAGGACTCTCAGCATTCCAGCGATACCACTGTTATTAAATAGAAAACCCAAAGAATTAATAATAAACCTAGTTTGACACGCATCCGTTTTATTTTATATGCATTTACTTATATAAGTCCTGCTTCCAAACTTTCTTTTTATATAAAATTTGTTTTTTTTTAGCGACATATAACCAAAGTTGTTAGATACCTACCATAGTTTACAATTTAGAAGGTAAAATTGCTTCTTTTTGAGAATTTTAGCTTTGTCAATGAAATGTTAGCATTTTTGGACAATAAAGCACATTTCTATTCTATTCTATTCTTTGTTTGCAGGTTTTTGACACACAAAATGTATCTTCATTTTAGTGCATTACAAAAAACGAAAATTATAATTAAGTACAGGTTCACAACAGTACTACGTAAAAACAATAAATACGCAAAACTGTACTATCACAAAATCGAAATAGATCATAACAAACTGACCTAAAACTTTAAAAGGGCAAAAGCCACAGATGTAGAAACCTTGGATTGCTAATACCCATAGGAAATTTTCATGAAAATCACTGCCGCGCATATATGTATGAGGTTAAATACAGACCGCTTCAAGCTACTGCGAACATAGGGCGAAAGAAGTCTAATTTGCCAGTGTACGTACATGCAGAGACACCGCACGCCTATCAGTGAAGCAACCAACACTCAGGTTTCCGATCGCCATTCGCTGCCGTTCGCCGCCGTTCGCCTTGTATTTAGTACGCCTCTAACCACGGTGCTGTGTGGAGCGTAATCAATAAAACCGGAATTTGGTCAATAAATACGCAAATTTTTATAACGTAATTTTCTTATTTTTTGTCACTGTTAAATAAGAGCGTTTTATTGTCAACTGCTCAGATTTATCAGTGACGACGTGTTACAATGAAAATAATAAGGAGAAACAAAATAAAAGCAAGTTCTCAAAATAAAATAATACATTCTAAAAACCAAAAAGATTCTCCCAGTCAAAAAAAAATTAAAGCAAATGTTCGAAAAGTCCTCCTTGCTCGGCTAGACAATATCCGAGCCTACTATAAAAACCCCTTCCAACGTTTCCAAGCATGTTAGGGGTGATAATTTGAAAAGCTTCTTCAAAAACAGATAGAAGTCATTAGGAGCAAGATCGGGAGATCGAGCTGGCCATAAAATAGTTCCCCGTGTACTTATAACCCGATTAGGAAATACATTATCAAGATATTCCCTAACAAGGCCAACATTGTGAGCGGAACAACCATCTTGTTGAAACCATGTTTCACCAAATCTTACACCTAACAACTGCCTAGCAGTTGGAATAATGTGCTGCTGCAGTAGATCCAAGTATCTAGGACCATTCAAATTGCAATTGCCGTTAATAAAAAATGGCCCAATTACGTGTTCCCCTACAATACCCCCCCCCCCCAAACATTTAGTTTTTGGGGATACTGTGTTCTTACGTCAAAATACAAATGCAAATTTTCCCTCGACCAATATCAAACGTGTGTTGGGTTTTGACCATTTGACCATCTGCACTTTTTCGGCAACTTCGTAGACATCCATTTTTAGTTTTAAAAATGTATTATTTCAATTAAGAACTTACCCATCTGTTTCTCGAGCAAGGCAGAAATAAAACAAAATAATAAAAACAAAATGAATTTCCAAAAGATAACACTGCAGCGTGCTTCGAATCCACCTCGGTCGTACGGCACGGAGAGTAAATTGGACTTGATTCCCCCTATGTTCGCAGTAGCTTGAAGCGGTCTGTATAGGCCTTTCCCAGGCCAAACTTGTAAGCAAGATCTAAAATCTAGCAGGCCATGGAGCCGTTTTAGCTCCGCGCCTATGCACATGCGCGAAAATTTTACGAGGCGGCCGGTTTCGCGAGCTTCGTCTTCCCTTTCGGTCGAGACGCCATTTTTGTTAATTTGTTTTTATCACACATAAGTTTTTCCGCGTTTTCGTTTATGCAATGTTTTTTATTGTGATATTTTTAATCTTTGGTTACGCGAAAGTTTTTAGGAGTTATAATAAAAGTTGTTTATCTCTTGGAGCTTAAGATGTTGCCGCATAAAAAGACGTGCTGTGTTTGTGGATGCCGCCAAACAACAAAAGTGAAGTTCCACAGGTTGGTAGCTATTTTTTGTTAAAATTTGAAGAAAAAAAAGTGAAAATACCTAAAAATTATTTCTATTCATATATTTATTTATGTAAAAATAGAAAATACTGATTTTCTAAAGACGTAAACAAATAGAAAAATTTTGACAACTGCACAGTTATCTTTCTGGATTTCGGTTGGTTAACCGATGACGATCGATGGCCGCGCATGTGCAGAACCGCTAAGCTTGCACGCCGAAAGCATTGCAAGGGCGTATATTTAAGCTCATACATATATGCTGCCGCGTGTCTTCCGCCATTTTCGACGCCATGTGGATTTTTAGGTTGGCGACATTGGCTTCCTTAATTTTAAATAGTAGTGAGAGAATACTGACTGTCAACAGTGTCAAAATATGATTGGATTTGACGTTTCTTTGAAAGGATATTTCTGTTGTTGTTTTTTAATACAAAAACAAAAAAGTAAAGCAACAAGCCATAAACAAATGCTCCAACGCAGTATGTGCAGGTTTAAAACAAATAAATCACAACATGGAAACATTGCCTCCCAATTAATAAGCTCAAAGGTTACTGTTAAGCCACACGTTATAAATTGTAAAAGCTCGGTTGAACCATTGCTGCTGGCGCTCCCGGTGAAGATACAGTAATAAAAAATAAATTAATAGAGGGAGATACTGACTTTGATAATAGCATATATGGATCAGCTGAAAGCCAGAGCCATGGCAAGCTAAGCAACATTTAGCGATCACAAAAAAGTACATCTTTGGCACATGGAGTCGAGCATGGAGTTTTACAATATTTGAAGACCTTGGCGGAAAAACCTATCAACTAACATCTGTGTCGACCATATTTTCTCTAAATTAACAAGTTATTACCAAGATATCCTTGAGTTTTGGTAAGTTTTCATCATTCAACATTTTTTTGTAGCTCTATCTTTTATAAAGGATGTGGGATTTTTCTCAAAACAGCATATTTTGTAGGTATCATTATCCTGATAAAAATCTATCATTGCTCCACAGTGATCTGGTATGTGGTTTTCGAGATACTGTAGTTAAAGTTAAACATTTTGGTATTCTGGTTAATTTGGACTAAGTATATAACAAAATGTGTAGTCCATATTTATGGAAATTTAAATCTGAGAACCGTATATGGGTGAATTTCAAAAAATTACCTCTCTAGTTGTCCCTACCATTTTACTTTGCAAATACGAGGGATTTGTGAATTTTTTTTTGATGTGGTTAGGAAGAGAGGTGTATTTGGCTGTAAAAATGAAAAATCTACCTTCATTTTTATGTTTTCAATATTTTATTTTAAAAAATACAGCCCCAATCTCATTCTCCTGGCATGTCCCCAGCTCACTTTCTTCCGGGTAAGTTTTTTCCCCCATAAAATGTTCCCATAGATTAGAAGTTTGATTTAGTTTAGATTCATATTGATCCCATCTGCACCTGGCAAAAACAGTAGAATATAATGTTAAAAAATATGCGCACTGGAATAACTTAAAAATTGTCCCCACTTTTATTCTCATTCTTCTGGCTCTGTTAAGCACTATAAAACTACCTGCTTTTGCATCCAACCCATAAGTTCTTCGTTCTAAAAAACTCAAAATAACATTAAATTTCTCTTGTTTTGATTTGCCTTTTGTAACAAATTAAAGTTTGTCCAAAATAAAATAAGGAAGTGAAAAATCATAAAATAGTATATTTATTATTTTCATTCTCCTGGATCATTTTTTACCAAAGCGAAGTTTTATTTAAAACACGCTTGTATGTCTTAAATAAGGTAATGTGTTATTTTTCCTAGTAGTGTACACCAGTTATCCTAATTTTGCGATTTACCTACAAAAAAAATATTTATGATGTATTTTATCATTTTCCTGGCATATCATTCTCCTGGCATTTTCATTCTCCTGGCTACTTTGTTCCCAGGAGAATGAAATAAATCATCTGTTATTCTCTAATTATTCTTTTCTTTATTTATTATTAATTTTTTATTTTTTATTTATTCATGTATTATTTATTATTCTATTATTATTATTGTTACGTTATTATTCTGACACTTTCTCATTCTCCTGGTACGAAAATATAAACGTCACTTGACAGCAAGATTTTTAAGAAAACTAGATTGCCACTATATTTTTGAAAAACCCAACTAAATTAGCAACACATTTAATTACTTCTTTTATTTCTTAGCCATTTTAAGTTTTTCGAAAAATTCATCAATAAAAAGAGGTAATTTTTTGATATTCACCCATATCGCTACTTGCTTTTGTTCCAAAGTTACAATTTTTTTAAATATTTTATCCCCCTTTTTCTCTCTTCAACCCCCCACCACCCTAGCCAAAAATTAATCAGTTCATGGTCAGCCGATAGAGGATTTTTATACCAAATTTCGTTAAAATGGATTAAGGCGTGCTTGAGTTATCGTGTATACAGACAGACAACAGACCGACAGACAACTTTTTTTTTCGTCGATTAAGGTGTTTTGGAAGTCGAAATTTCACGATTTTAATAGTCCCCCATACCATATTGGTATGGTGGACTAAAAAGTGTGCAATAACAATAACAATATTATCAGCATACGTGATAAAAGTGAAGAATTTTCTTTAAAGAAAACTATGCGGCACTGGAACAACTGTTACCAATTGACTTTTTAGGGAGAAACAAAATTACCAAACGTCAGGTGGAAAATTTTCACTGAAAGTTGACGTCAATTAAATGTGTATAAACTTCGGGTGGAAATAACTACTGTATATCCATCAAACTCGAAAAACCATACCCTCGTTCCGTAAGGCACGATGAAAAAACACAAGTCGAACTTATAACTTCGTCTTTTTTTAAATCGGTTTCTTGCTCCCCAACTTTTTTACATTCAGTTTTCTTTTCCGTTGCTTTCCTAAGGGACGTAATATTTTTAGGTAGGTTTTGATCAAATAAACATGGAATGGGAGAATCAGAGACACAAAATAATAATATAATATACATAATACATATATATATATATATATATATATATATATATATATATATATATATATATATACTAATAAAAATTGATGCCAGAAAAGCAGATTACCTATATGATTATATTATAATGTATTGCAAAATAGTAGTTTTAACAACTAGTGGCTTTTTTTACAAGCGAGGTATTTAAAAACGAGAGTAAAAAAAAGCACTGTTTAGCCGCGAGTTGTTAACACTATTTTTTTTTATACCTTTTAAAAAACAGGAAATATTAAAAATCTCGAACGAAAAGCACGTCTCGCAACACACCATCTTTACACTATAAATCAAGGTGGCTGGTAAATGAAATAAAAATGCGGTTTCCATAGCGATGTGCCTTTTTACTCGGTAACGTTCATTGTTGCAACATTTTAATGTTTGACAGTTTGATATTTTGACGATGGTTTTAAATTATTTTCTCGAGCCCTTTTACTTCGATGGCGTTCATCATTTTTTCGATTTTTTTAAATGATTTTTTCGTAAATACTTGGTGAAAATGCGCGGAAATGACTTAATTTTCCGGCAAAAATAATTACATTTTTTCAATATTACTATATTCCGTTATTTCTCTTTAATTTTGGGTAAAAACGGACAGAAATCTTTTTTTGCACCCGTGATAAAAAATTAAGTTTTTTGCATCGGTAACCAAAAATGACAAGCTTTAGTTATCTGCAGACAGTTACTAAAATCATGTTTTTGATGAAGGTATAAAAAAAGGCTTTTGAAAAATACAAGATGGGAATATAAAAAATACTAGTAAATTTTTTTGAAAAAAATAGTTCCGTTCTGGATCTGGGTTTAACTTTAAACCCGATTTTCTTGCCTAATTACACAAGAAAAATTTAATGAGAAAAACATCTTAATACAATCCTTCCTACGTGCAGTGGCGGTCCCAGGGGGGGGGGCGATTGCCTCCCTCTTTGCTCCAGAAAAAAGTAGACAACAAACATGCTGCTGGTAACCTTGAAGTCTTTGGAGAAAAAACGAGGAATTGTAGAACTTTCCTTTAAAGCAGGGTTGGAAAAAACCCGGGTTTTTTTTATATGAAACCTAACCCACTGGGCTTTTTTGGGTTTTACAAATGGGTTTTATTGGGTTTTTTATGATTTTCTTTTTAAATTATATACAGATTGTAGTTCTTCTTTAAAACTCTATCAACTATAAAATACGACGTAAAAATAGGTGGAATACAGAAGTCGACAGTTTGTTTGTTTGTTAATAAATCAAAGCAGTTTTGGTTTAGTTTGACCAGCGCTTTTTTTATATACTTAATATCAACAAACCTTAAGAAAATTATTGTTGGAGTTTGTGTATTTACTACACTGCAAGTACATGCTTACTTAGTATGACATGATAGTATACGATTTAAGTTATCGTTTTTTTCGAGGTTATTAACTAAACCATTTTTTAAAAGGAAAATGCCTAAGAGTAGCGCTAGAAAGAGTGCTTCAGAATGGACTGGGGTTTTAGAATCCAGTAATAAAAGTAGAGTCTGCAAATACTGAACCAGAATCGTTTTTTTTTTATAATTTGCATTGTTGCCCATTTAGTGCAGAATCCATTGAAAGACATGGTCTTATTTGGAATAATAAAATAAGGAATTGTTTGGGATTAGAAAAAGATTTGCAACTGGTCAAGTTTATCGTATCTTACGATCAGATTCAAACGACTGGTAATAATATACCTTTTTTTAAGTTTATTTAGCCCTACGTGTTTTTTCTCAGTGGGTTTTACCCAAAAAAAAACCACTGGGCTTTTTCGGTTATCCACTGGGCAGCCAACTCTGCTTTAAAGACATTCTATAATTCCTCCACAGTATTTTGGGACAGTTTGACCTTTAATTCGTCACACCAAGAATACACAAACGCATGAAGTACTTACCGCGAAAACCACGATATTGGAAATACACAACAGTGTTACAGAGTTTCTATTTAACTTATAAACAAGTTTTAGACAAAATCATTTTGGACATAAAAAAGTATTTTTGACCTGAATATATTCATCTATGTTGGAAATTTGGAACCTTTGGTTGCACTAAAACAAAATTATGATTGTACTAAACGGGATGGGTCCTCTATCTTTATTTAAACTATTTCTGGATTTAATGATTTCCATACTTTCATATGCATTCAAAAGTCTTTTGTTTGGTACACTTTTTAGAAGTTTTAGGTTATCTAATGTGAATCTATGATCGTTTTCAAAAGCATGCTCGGCCACACTTGACTTTTCTGTTCTTCCGTATTTTAAGTGTGCAAGTTTGCACTTTTTAACATATAGATTAGTAAATTTCCCCTTAAACAAAGAAAGATTTGAAGCAGAAAAGAATAGGATTAGGAATATAGCTGGCGAAAACGGTTACGACGAAGGCTTAATAAATAAGCTGATAAATAGACATTCTTTTCAAAAGACCTTTCGGAATTCTACCTTTTTCAGACAAAAAGATACCTGCGACTCAAAATTTGTATCAATTCCTTATAATCCTAATTATACGAAAGGATTACACAAAGTATTTAATAACACCGGTCTTAAATTAGTATATCAATCCGGTAACACAATAAGAAGCTTACTAGGAAATCCCAAGGATAAAACTACAGTTCTAGAAAAAAGTGGAATTTACGAAATTAGTTGCATGGATTGTGACAAAAAATATGTTGGCCAAACGAGACGCTCTATTCAAACACGTTTTAAAGAACACTTAGCACACTTAAAATACGGAAGAACAGAAAAGTCAAGTGTGGCCGAGCATGCTTTTGAAAACAATCATAGATTCATATTAGATAACCTAAAACTTCTAAAAAGTGTACCAAACAAAAGACTTTTGAATGCATATGAAAGTATGGAAATCATTAAATCCAGAAATAGTTTAAATAAAGATAGAGAACCCATCCCGTTTAGTACACTTTATTCTTTGGTCCTGATGATGCTAACATTGTTAGCGAAACGCGCGTCGAGTGCAAAAAAGTGTAGTTTTGGTTTGTGGAAAACAATCATAATTTAGTTTTGAATATATTCATACCAAGTTTTGTACAACGTGAAGCCAAACTCAAGGCAAAATTAATTAAAGTCATTTCTAAATACGATAAACTGTTTGATTAATTCAAAACACAAATTTTTGAACTTTTATTCGGAGGAGTCAATATTTGGAAACAATATTGCTCAGAAGTAGGCAAAAGCTTAAATCAAAACATACCTAATAATATTTTCGAGGCAATTGTAGCGATATTTTTCCAAAGTAGGGCATAAATTAGAGTTTAATTTTGTGTTAAATTGGCATATGTAGTGTCATTTTCTTAAAAAAATTTCGCCTGCTGCGCTTTGAAACCATTGATATATTTACAATTTGAGTTTAATTTTAAATCAAAAAATGCATTCTTAGTGCAATTTTCTTAAAGAATTTCGCCTGCGGCGCTATGATACCATTGATACTCACGAATTTAGTTTAATTTAACTGAAAAATTGAATTTTTAGTGAAATTTTCTCAAAAGTTTTCGGCGCATTTAAACATTTTTTCAAATAAAAAATGTATGAAATAAACAATCCACTAGATTTGAGGTCAAATCCGCGCTTGTAGTTACTAAGTTTAGTTTGAGTTTAATTTTAAATCAAAAAATGCATTCTTAGTGCAATTTTCTTAAAGAATTTCGCCTGCGGCGCTATGATACCATTGATACTCACGATTTTAGTTTAATTTAACTGAAAAATTGAATTTTTAGTGTAATTTTCTCAAAAATTTTCGGCGCATTTAAACATTTTTTCAAATAAAAAATGTATGAAATAAACAACCCACTAGATTTGAGGTCAAATCCGCGCTTGTAGTTACTAAGTTTAGTTTGAGTTTAATTTTAAATAAAAAAATGCATTCTTAGTGCAATTTTCTTAAAGAATTTCGCCTGCGGCGCTATGATACCATTGATACTCACGATTTTAGTTTAATTTAACTGAAAAATTGAATTTTTAGTGTAATTTTCTCAAAAATTTTCGGCGCATTTAAACATTTTTTCAAATAAAAAATGTATGAAATAAACAACCCACTAGATTTGAGGTCAAATCCGCGCTTGTAGTTACTAAGTTTAGTTTGAGTTTAATTTTAAATCAAAAAATGCATTCTTAGTGCAATTTTCTTAAAGAATTTCGCCTGCGGCGCTATGATACCATTGATACTCACGATTTTAGTTTAATTTAACTGAAAAATTGAATTTTTAGTGTAATTTTCTCAAAAATTTTCGGCGCATTTAAACATTTTTTCAAATAAAAAATGTATGAAATAAACAACCCACTAGATTTGAGGTCAAATCCGCGCTTGTAGTTACTAAGTTTAGTTTGAGTTTAATTTTAAATCAAAAAATGCATTCTTAGTGCAATTTTCTTAAAGAATTTCGCCTGCGGCGCTATGATACCATTGATACTCACGATTTTAGTTTAATTTAACTGAAAAATTGAATTTTTATGTAATTTTCTCAAAAATTTTCGGCGCATTTAAACATTTTTTCAAATAAAAAATATATGAAATAAACAACCCACTAGATTTGAGGTCAAATCCGCGCTTGTAGTTACTAAGTTTAGTTTGAGTTTAATTTTAAATCAAAAAATGCATTCTTAGTGCAATTTTCTTAAAGAATTTCGCCTGCGGTGCTATGATACCATTGATACTCACGAATTTAGTTTAATTTAACTGAAAAATTGAATTTTTAGTGTAATTTTCTCAAAAATTTTCGGCGCATTTAAACATTTTTTCAAATAAAAAATGTATGAAATAAACAACCCACTAGATTTGAGGTCAAATCCGCGCTTGTAGTTACTAAGTTTAGTTTGAGTTTAATTTTAAATCAAAAAATGCATTCTTAGTGCAATTTTCTTAAAGAATTTCGCCTGCGGTGCTATGATACCATTGATACTTACGAATTTAGTTTAATTTAACTGAAAAATTGAATTTTTAGTGTAATTTTCTCAAAAATTTTCGGCGCATTTAAACATTTTTTCAAATAAAAAATGTATGAAATAAACAACCCACTAGATTTGAGGTCAAATCCGCGCTTGTAGTTACTAAGTTTAGTTTGAGTTTAATTTTAAATCAAAAAATGCATTCTTAGTGCAATTTTCTTAAAGAATTTTGCCTGCGGTGCTATGATACCATTGATACTCACGAATTTAGTTTAATTCAACTGAAAAATTGAATTTTTAGTGTAATTTTCTCAAAAATTTTCGGCGCATTTAAACATTTTTTCAAATAAAAAATGTATGAAATAAACAACCCACTATATTTGAGGTCAAATCCGCGCTTGTAGTTACTAAGTTTAGTTTGAGTTTAATTTTAAATCAAAAAATGCATTCTTAGTGCAATTTTCTTAAAGAATTTCGCCTGCGGCGCTATGATACCATTGATACTCACGATTTTAGTTTAATTTAACTGAAAAATTGAATTTTTATGTAATTTTCTCAAAAATTTTCGGCGCATTTAAACATTTTTTCAAATAAAAAATGTATGAAATAAACAACCCACTAGATTTGAGGTCAAATCCGCGCTTGTAGTTACTAAGTTTAGTTTGAGTTTAATTTTAAATCAAAAAATGCATTCTTAGTGCAATTTTCTTAAAGAATTTCGCCTGCGGTGCTATGATACCATTGATACTCACGAATTTAGTTTAATTTAACTGAAAAATTGAATTTTTAGTGTAATTTTCTCAAAAATTTTCGGCGCATTTAAACATTTTTTCAAATAAAAAATGTATGAAATAAACAACCCACTAGATTTGAGGTCAAATCCGCGCTTGTAGTTACTAAGTTTAGTTTGAGTTTAATTTTAAATCAAAAAATGCATTCTTAGTGCAATTTTCTTAAAGAATTTCGCCTGCGGCGCTATGATACCATTGATACTCACGATTTTAGTTTAATTTAACTGAAAAATTGAATTTTTATGTAATTTTCTCAAAAATTTTCGGCGCATTTAAACATTTTTTCAAATAAAAAATGTATGAAATAAACAACCCACTAGATTTGAGGTCAAATCCGCGCTTGTAGTTACTAAGTTTAGTTTGAGTTTAATTTTAAATCAAAAAATGCATTCTTAGTGCAATTTTCTTAAAGAATTTCGCCTGCGGCGCTATGATACCATTGATACTCACGATTTTAGTTTAATTTAACTGAAAAATTGAATTTTTATGTAATTTTCTCAAAAATTTTCGGCGCATTTAAACATTATTTCAAATAAAAAATGTATAAAATAAACAACCCACTAGATTTGAGGTCAAATCCGCGCTTGTAGTTACTAAGTTTAGTTTGAGTTTAATTTTAAATCAAAAAATGCATTCTTAGTGCAATTTTCTTAAAGAATTTCGCCTGCGGTGCTATGATACCATTGATACTCACGAATTTAGTTTAATTTAACTGAAAAATTGAATTTTTAGTGTAATTTTCTCAAAAATTTTCGGCGCATTTAAACATTTTTTCAAATAAAAAATGTATGAAATAAACAACCCACTAGATTTGAGGTCAAATCCGCGCTTGTAGTTACTAAGTTTAGTTTGAGTTTAATTTTAAATCAAAAAATGCATTCTTAGTGCAATTTTCTTAAAGAATTTCGCCTGCGGTGCTATGATACCATTGATACTCACGAATTTAGTTTAATTTAACTGAAAAATTGAATTTTTAGTGTAATTTTCTCAAAAATTTTCGGCGCATTTAAACATTTTTTCAAATAAAAAATGTATGAAATAAACAACCCACTAGATTTGAGGTCAAATCCGCGCTTGTAGTTACTAAGTTTAGTTTGAGTTTAATTTTAAATCAAAAAATGCATTCTTAGTGCAATTTTCTTAAAGAATTTTGCCTGCGGTGCTATGATACCATTGATACTCACGAATTTAGTTTAATTTAACTGAAAAATTGAATTTTTAGTGTAATTTTCTTAAAAATTTTCGGCGCATTTAAACATTTTTTCAAATAAAAAATGTATGAAATAAGCAACCCACTAGATTTGAGGTCAAATCCGCGCTTGTAGTTACTAAGTTTAGTTTGAGTTTAATTTTAAATCAAAAAATGCATTCTTAGTGCAATTTTCTTAAAGAATTTCGCCTGCGGTGCTATGATACCATTGATACTCACGAATTTAGTTTAATTTAACTGAAAAATTGAATTTTTAGTGTAATTTTCTCAAAAATTTTCGGCGCATTTAAACATTTTTTCAAATAAAAAATGTATGAAATAAACAACCCACTAGATTTGAGGTCAAATCCGCGCTTGTAGTTACTAAGTTTAGTTTGAGTTTAATTTTAAATCAAAAAATGCATTCTTAGTGCAATTTTCTTAAAGAATTTCGCCTGCGGCGCTATGATACCATTGATACTCACGATTTTAGTTTAATTTAACTGAAAAATTGAATTTTTATGTAATTTTCTCAAAAATTTTCGGCGCATTTAAACATTTTTTCAAATAAAAAATGTATGAAATAAACAACCCACTAGATTTGAGGTCAAATCCGCGCTTGTAGTTACTAAGTTTAGTTTGAGTTTAATTTTAAATCAAAAAATGCATTCTTAGTGCAATTTTCTTAAAGAATTTCGCCTGCGGCGCTATGATACCATTGATACTCACGATTTTAGTTTAATTTAACTGAAAAATTGAATTTTTATGTAATTTTCTCAAAAATTTTCGGCGCATTTAAACATTATTTCAAATAAAAAATGTATAAAATAAACAACCCACTAGATTTGAGGTCAAATCCGCGCTTGTAGTTACTAAGTTTAGTTTGAGTTTAATTTTAAATCAAAAAATGCATTCTTAGTGCAATTTTCTTAAAGAATTTCGCCTGCGGTGCTATGATACCATTGATACTCACGAATTTAGTTTAATTTAACTGAAAAATTGAATTTTTAGTGTAATTTTCTCAAAAATTTTCGGCGCATTTAAACATTTTTTCAAATAAAAAATGTATGAAATAAACAACTCACTAGATTTGAGGTCAAATCCGCGCTTGTAGTTACTAAGTTTAGTTTGAGTTTAATTTTAAATCAAAAAATGCATTCTTAGTGCAATTTTCTTAAAGAATTTCGCCTGCGGCGCTATGATACCATTGATACTCACGATTTTAGTTTAATTTAACTGAAAAATTGAATTTTTAGTGTAATTTTCTCAAAAATTTTCGGCGCATTTAAACATTTTTTCAAATAAAAAATGTATGAAATAAACAACCCACTAGATTTGAGGTCAAATCCGCACTTGTAGTTACTAAGTTTAGTTTGAGTTTAATTTTAAATCAAAAAATGCATTCTTAGTGCAATTTTCTTAAAGAATTTCGCCTGCGGTGCTATGATACCATTGATACTCACGAATTTAGTTTAATTTAACTGAAAAATTGAATTTTTAGTGTAATTTTCTCAAAAATTTTCGGCGCATTTAAACATTTTTTCAAATAAAAAATGTATGAAATAAACAACCCACTAGATTTGAGGTCAAATCCGCGCTTGTAGTTACTAAGTTTAGTTTGAGTTTAATTTTAAATCAAAAAATGCATTCTTAGTGCAATTTTCTTAAAGAATTTTGCCTGCGGCGCTATGATACCATTGATACTCACGATTTTAGTTTAATTTAACTGAAAAATTGAATTTTTAATGTAATTTTCTCAAAAATTTTCGGCGCATTTAAACATTTTTTTAAATAAAAAATGTATGAAATAAACAACCCACTAGATTTGAGGTCAAATCCGCGCTTGTAGTTACTAAGTTTAGTTTGCATATATTGATATGTTCCTCATAAAAGCTACGCTTTTATCCTATTTTTTTTTCGTATCGAAACCGCCCCCCCCCTTTTCAAATGACTTGGACCGCCACTGCTACGTGCCTACTAATATCACTGGGGAAGAGCAAAAATGTTTCCTAGACCAAAATAGCAAAATCTTACTTATTTTATTGTACTAATTAACAATCTGTCTTGCAAGTCGTAGATTTGGTTTAATTGATCCATGCTAATTATGATAATTACCCATATGCACTACTTAATGTATGGAAAAATTCGGCCGTTAAATGGGAAATTCCTGGATTTATTATACCAAGGTTTTATATAATACTGTTGGTGAAGGTGTAAAAAAAGGCTTTTGAAAAATACAAGATGGGAATATAAAAAATACTAGTAATTTTATGGAAAAATTCGGCCGTTAAATGGGAAATGCCTGGATTTATTATACCAAGGTGTTATATAATACTGTTGGCCATGCTTTTAGTTATTTAAAATAAAAGTTCCCTAGAATCAGTGAAGCCAATTAATTTTTTATTTTTGTGGATCCCCATATTAGAAAACTTTTCGGAGATGCGCAATTCGATTCCATCCTTCAAGGCAAGGAAAAAGACCATCGACGTATCGATGAAAAAGACGCTTAAATGTCTTTAAAAATTAATTTGTAGGATTCTCATGTGGATTACTTTCCGGAAAATTGTGGTGCTGTAAATGACGAGTACGATGATATAGTCCAATTTTTTGATGAGCGGACTGACGTCATTTTTTCCTCTGAAAACGTATTTCTTTGTTGTCAACAGTTCGCATGTCAAATAATTTGTTGTTGTCAATTTGAAGTAACAGTTGAAACAATCAACGAAATTACATATTTTTACATATACAGACCGCTTCAAGCTACTGCGAACATAGGGGGAATCAAGTCCAATTTACTCTCCGTGCCGTACGACCGAGGTCGATTCGAAGCACGCTGCAGTGTTATCTTTTGGAAATTCATTTTGTTTTTATTATTTTGTTTTATTTCTGCCTTGCTCGAGAAACAGATGGGTAAGTTCTTAATTGTAAATAATACATTTTTAAAACTAAAAATGGATGTCTACGAAGTTGCCGAAAAAGTGCAGATGGTCAAATGGTCAAATCGTCATAACCCAACGCACGTTCGATATTGGTCGAGGGAAAATTTGCATTTTTATTTTGACGTAAGAACACAGTATCCCCAAAAACTAAATGTTTGGGGGGGGGTATTGTAGGGGAACACGTAATTTGGCCATTTTTTATTAACGGCAATTGCAATTTGAATGGTCCTAGATACTTGGATCTACTGCAGCAGCACATTATTCCAACTGTTAGGCAGTTGTTAGGTGTAAGATTTGGTGAAACATGGTTTCAACAAGATGGTTGTTCCGCTCACAATGTTGGCCTTGTTAGGGAATATCTTGATAATGTATTTCCTAATCGGGTTATAAGTACACGGGGAACTATTTTATGGCCAGCTCGATCTCCCGATCTTGCTCCTAATGACTTCTATCTGTTTTTGAAGAAGCTTTTCAAATTATCACCCCTAACATGCTTGGAAACGTTGGAAGGGGTTTTTATAGTAGGCTCGGATATTGTCTAGCCGAGCAAGGAGGACTTTTCGAACATTTGCTTTAATTTTTTTCTGACTGGGAGAATCTTTTTGGTTTTTAGAATGTATTATTTTATTTTGAGAACTTGCTTTTATTTTGTTTCTCCTTATTATTTTCATTGTAACACGTCGTTACTGATAAATCTGAGCAGTTGACAATAAAACGCTCTTATTTATCAGTGAAAAAAAATAAGAAAATTACGTTATAATAATTTGCGTATTTATTGACCAAATTCCGGTTTCATTGACTACACTCCATACAGCACCGTGGTTAGAGGCGTACTAAATACAAGGCGAACGGCGGCGAAAGGCAGCGAATGGCGATCGGAAGCCTGAGTGTTGGTTGCTTCACTGATAGGCGTGCGGTGTCTCTGCATGTACGTACACTGGCAAATTAGACTTCTTTCGCCCTATGTTCGCAGTAGCTTGAAGCGGTCTGTATATTGTCGCTGTCTAAAACAATGTATCAAATAGAGATCCAATAAAATGACGTCTTTTCGCGACCGATGTTTTCGAAAGCACATTTTGAAAACATACCCAACAAGCATTTTGACGTTGTATTACGTTATGGTCACGTAGGGCAAGAAATACCTGACGTCGGCTTCGACGTCAATCAGTCTTCCTGAGGACTCGATTTAGCACCTAAGTGAGGAATCAAAATTCGAGTCGTTTCGACGTCGGGTGCTGCACAGTGTTTTGGTCAAATATTACGTCAAATTACGTAGACCCACAACCCAAAGTTTTACTGTGCACACCAAGTTTAAACTTATTAGGTAAAAACTTTTATATGTCTAAACAAACACATCCCAATGAACTGTGGATGACAATAATTATTATCTTAGTTATTGTAGGTAACTGAAAAAAGTTAGTTTTACACATTCTATGGATGCAAATCTTCCAACGAAGGTCAGTTTACTGATAAATATAATTAAAATAGACATTAAAAAAACAGACACCCACAAAAATATTTCAAAAATATTAGTAAATTAATTTTGAAAAAAATTAACCTAACAATAAAATCTATATAAGGAAGCCCGTTTCTTACAGTAAAACAATATAGGCATTTAAAAAATGCATTTTAGTTTCCAACAAATGAGTTAATTTACATATCCAAGCCTTTAATCGATCTAAACGTTTAAAATGGCGTTTCGGGCGCCTGCCAAATTTCTAATGATTATTTACCTATTCGGACAAGAACACCTCCTGCGACGTCGCCTTGTAGAACGGCCCGACCTAGAATATTGTAGTATAATTGTAGGTCACGCACCCATGTCGGTGGACCTCGGAATAGTTACATTTAATAAATAAAAGTTTGGCAACGTCAATTTTATTACAATTCTACTTTAAAACTCATACTAAATATAACGTCTCATGAATTGGACGTTATACCGGGTGTCCCGAGGTGACTGGCCTATAAGATTATTTTGTAAACTATACAATAGAAACTTTTAAACTTTCTATTCTAACAAATAAATTTATTGACGTCCGTTTTCACTTTGGCCTGAACTTAAATTTTATTCTAAAAATTACGTCGCCGAAATTAACGTTAATTTACGTCGCTGATAAGTAGCGAGTATCACCAACATTTGGCTACGTCAGTTTTGGTAGTATCGACGTCACAACTGATGCACTAGTTGTTGGCGACGTCAGGTCTTAGTAAAAAATACGTTGGTTGATGGACAAACCAACTGCCGACCTAAATTTGCGCCAAAACCGACGTCATGTTAGGTTGTAATTAGTCGGAAGTCAGAAAAATGCTGCTTGGGTACCTCACCGTTTCAACCGCAACGTCACCGTTTCGAACTATCATCACTTACAGCACCAAAATTTCCCGGAAAGTAATCCAGATGAGAATCCCAAAGTGCATTCGTTGTAAGAAGTCCGCTAAGCAATAAAACCTCATGAGCAGGTAAGTCGGTGGTTCTCAAACAATAAATTATATTTTTGGATCATGACGAATTACATTTTCTAAATAATAGTAGTTTTCACATTTAGTGGCTAAAATAGTGCTTTTTTACAAGCGTTGGTTTAAATAACAAGCGCAGACAAAATTATTTTTTTTGCATCGGTAATTAGGAAAGTCATGGTTTGAACATTGGTAAACAGTATTTAAATCATTTAAAGTTAATAAAAAATAATTAGGTAAAAGAAGATTATGTCTTAGCTTTTATAGTATTTAGGCAAATTAATTTTACGAATTTTTTTTATAAAGTTTTGGTTTTAAAAAGAACCGATATTGCAGTCTTGCGATAGAACGCACCTACTTATAAATGCATACTAAAAATAGTCTTCTTCTGCATCTGAAATATCATCCATGCTTTCAGAATCATTATCATCATCCGTAATAATTAACGGTCTTACTTCGTCTATAACCTGTTCTGTCTCATAAGATTCAAAAATAATTTTTTCTGTGTGTTCAATGCATTTCCGCCATTCTTCTTTGCCCACTTTGCTAAGTACCTCCTCCCACAACTTTATAACGCTAGGCTCCCCGATATTTTTACAGGCATGTTTGTCATCAATCCCTTGGGATAGATCAAAGGTTTGTGAATGCTGTCGAACCCTTTTATATGGTCTGTCCAATTCCTCTCCAATCTTTCTTCGAAGTCTTCTTAAGGACTTATCTGAAATGCCTCAAGCATCAGACGTTTGTTTTTGCACTGCCAAACTAACGAGCCAGAGTTATTTTTTTCTAACGTAAAATAACGTTCCACTTGTAATACCAAACGGCGTTCACCTGGAGATAAACACCTTCTAGGCGTTGTGTTCCCAACTGGAGCAAATTTTAATTATTTCTTGGAAAATAGTGATTATTAGCATTGACGACAGCTCCAGATTTACCTATATGGACCGCAAAATAAGTAAATTCTCGGAAAAAATACCTGTCAAAATCTTTAACTTATTGATGCAAAAAGTTTTTCAAAAGTATAAGTATAACCCGTAATTCTTCAATAATTTTGTTCTAAGACCGCTGATTTAGCCCAGTCGAATACAGTGAACCAGTGGAATGTCTGGTACGATCAAGTACAGCGAGGGCATTCTAAGTTAACTGACTTACTGTTCAAAAAGCGATAACATCTTTTGGAGATTTAATCCGATATCGGACTTCACACAGCGAACCGACTTTAGAAATCAGGCAATCAGGTCTTTATAGTTTCTGCTGTAATGTTTCCCAAAAAATTTGTTGTAACGATTTTAAATGCATTCCAAGCGTCTTTTTCCTTGCCTTGCGTATCTTGTAAACTGGTTAAGTAGTCGAGCAGAGGGCGCTCTCATTTGCTTTGTTTTTCATAAGATAAGCTAAAAATTGTCGTGTTTTTTAATTTTTTTTATATTTCACTTTAAGTTTTTTTATATTTCACAAAGGTTAAATGTATTTTTTTATACCTTCATAAAAAACACGATTTTAGTAACTGCTGCAGATATCTAAAGCATGACTTTTTGGGTTACCGATGCAAAAAAACTTTTTTTTTGATCACGGGTGCAAAAAAAGATTTCAGTCCGTTTTTTACCCAAAATTAAAGAGAAATAGCGGAATATAGTAATATTGAAAAAATCTAATTATTCTTGCCTAAAAATTAAGTAATTTCTGCCAGTTTTCACTAAATATTTACGAAAAATTCATTTAAAAACATCGTCCAAATATTAAACTGTCAAAGATTAAAATGTCGCAACAATAAACGTCACCGAGTAAAAAGGCACATTGCTATGGAAACCGCATTGTTATTTCATTTACAAGCCGCCTTGATTTATAGTGTAAAGATGGTGTGTTGCGAGAAGTGCTCTTCGTTCGAGATTTTTAAAAGTATTTTCCTGTTTTCTTTGGATTATTTTGATAAAGGTATTAAAAAAAATATTGTTAACAACTCGCGGCTAAACTGTGCTTTTTTTACTCGCATTTTTAAATACCTCGCTGCGCTCATTATTTAAAGCAACGCTTGTAAAAAAGCACTATTTTAGCCACTAGTTGTTAAAACTACTATTTTTGATGATGACGATGATAAAGCAAGAGTTCAAAGTATAAATTATGATGGATAGGTAACCCTCGCCAAATTGTAGACAAGGTCTCGGCACACCAATCCAAAGGTAAGCAATTTTAGAGGGGGTAGGGTAACCCTCACCATTTTGGTGTGCCGGGACTCATTCATGGATAAGAGTTCGGCACACTAGGTGATTTTTGGTCTGGTGGTACTACTACATCATATATGTGAAAATGGTGAGGGTTACCCTACCCCCTCTAAAATCGCGCACCTTTGGTAGTAGTACCCCCAGATCAAAAATCAACTGGTGTGCCGGAACTCATTCATTGATAAGAGTTCGGCACACCACTCTAAAAATGTCCACTTTTAGAGTGGTGTGCCGAACCCTTATCGATGAATGAGGTCCGGCACACTAGGTGATTTTTAGTGGTACTACTATATCATATATGTAAAAATGGTGGGGGTTACCCTATCCATCACGTGACCTCTAAAACTGCCCACCTTCGGATTGGTGTGCCGACTCCTTATCCACAATTTTGAGGTACAAGATTGTTAATTTCGTATTCAGGACGAGAAAATGCACATCTTATCAAAAAATGGCGAGGGATACCTATTCATCATATTTTTTACTGCGAACGCTTGTACTATGAAGTAAATGATGACATCGATGATACCATCATCATCGAAATTCTCCGTGGAGAGGCTGCTCTCGGAAATAGAGTAGCCTGCTATTTACATATACCCATAGAATAGAAATTTATAGAAAACTACAACAACCGGGGCATTCGACGACGAGGATTCCAAAAAATTTACTTCTAAGGTCATCCGAGCTTAAATGACCTTGAAAATCGCAAAAAACAAGATTTTTACCATTTTCTCTTCAAAAAACCTTATTAATTCGAAGTTTTGTCACATTAACTTCAAATGTACTTCAAACTATTAGGCATATATACTAAATTCGATCCTTCGAGTTTGATGCAGTTTAAGGCTTTATGACCTTGAAAAATACCCCAGTAAAATTAACATATTGCAAAAATAACATACTAAAGGGCGCTATTCTTAAACTATTAAAGCGAAGAGGACCAAATTTGGTAGGAAAGATAAGAAGGTCGAGTCCAGTAACATTGTTACAAAAATTTGGTTCAGCTAGGATGCGTTTCAATATGGCGGCTGATATATCAAAATGGCGAACTACAACTACATTTTATGAGACAAGATGACAAGGTGGCCATCAATTATTATTGACTTTTCGCCGCTTACTATGAAAAAAAAGTTTAGTTGATGTATGACCTTACCTGACATATACAAAAAAAGGCCCCGCTTTTCACTGGATCTTATGTAAGATAAAATTGGATTTCCAAAGACACCTTCCGCTTGTATTTGCTGCTTCTAGTAATACCATAAGAATTTTGTAAAATTATAATTTTTTTATATTTTTGCTAGAAAATTTCTTGAATGAAAGAGCCAAGGTCTCCTACTCGTCCAATTCCAATTATGACTCTAAAAAATTCTTATTTTATCACTAAAAGCAGCAAATACAAGCGGAAGGTGTCGTTGAAAATGCAATTTTATCTAGTATAAGATCCAGTGAAAAGCGGGGCCTTTTTTGCATAAGTCAGTAACAGTGGCGTTTTAGAGTTTTGGTACATTTTTAAATTTCCTAGTTAAGAAAATCGGACTACGCCACTCGAAAAATTTAATTTTTTGATATAATTTAAGTAATTGTTCTTAGATCAACCCTGGAATATGCAAGAAATTGTTCAAATTAGCATCAATTTCTTGCATATTCCAGGGTTTATCTAAGAACAATTACACTTGGTTCTCCGGTAGAGATATAAACAAATTTAGCATACTGGAAATCCCAAAGAATCTTTCTCCAAAACAATTTAAGAAAAAACATAAAAAGTTCCTACGTGAGGACAACTTTTAGAAATATAAATTATATACCGTTCTTTCTTCTTTTTGTACTTGTGCCTCTTAAGTTTTTGTTTTGTTTTATATTTGGGTCAGATTGTGTGCTAATGTTTATGAGAGAAGATTTTAGTATTAGCTGCAAAAGTGCTTTTTATTAAACACCGTATATCTAGTCTTTTTATAGGTTTTAAATTAAATATAATCAATTCTGTAGGGGTTATGGTAAAGCCATGATGGTAATTTAAGGCTTAAAATATTTTTAATTTAAAGGGTAACGTTTCTGTTTAAGCAATTTTTACTATGTTTTTCACATTTTTATGCCATGATTTTGCTCATATTTTAAAGCTTTTCGATTTCTAGAATAAAACACTCACATTTTTTAAGTTTTCACTGTTTTTAATCGTTCAAAAAAAGTACTGCCAAAAATAGTAGTTTTAACAACTAGCCGCTAAAATAGTTCTTTTTTTACAAGCGCTGGTTTAAATAACGAGCTCAGCGAGATAATTAAAAACGCGAGTAAAAAAAGGCACGGCTTAGCCGCGAGTTGTTAACACAATTTTTTTTAATACCTTTATTAAAAAATCCAAGAAAAACAGGAAAATACTTTTTTTATACCTTTATCAAAAACATGATTTTATTAACTCTCTGCAGATAACTAAAGCATAACTTTTTTAGTTACCGATGCAAAAAAACTTTTTTTTTGATCACGGATGTAAAAAAACATTTCTGTACGTTTTTCACCCAAAATTAAAGAGAAATAGCGAAATATAGATAGAGAGATAGAAATTAAGTCATTTCCGCGCATTTTCACCAAGTATTTACGAAAAAATCATTTAAAAAAATCGTAAAAATGATGAACGCCATCGAAGTAAAAGGGCACCGCCTTGATTTACAGTGTAAAGATGGTGTGTTGCAAGAAGTGCTATTCGTTCCGGATTATTAAAAGTATTTTCCTGTTTTCTTTGGATTATTTTGATAAAGGTATTAAAAAAAATATTGTTAACAACTCGCGGCTAAACTGTGCTTTTTTTACTCGCATTTTTAAATACCTCACTGCGCTCGTTATTTAAACCAACGCTTGTAAAAAAAGCACTATTTTGGCCACTAATTGTTAAAACTACTATTAAAAATCTCGAACGAAGAAAACTTCTCGCAACACATCATCTTTACACTATAAATCAAGGCGGCTGGTAAATGAAATAACAATCGTTTCCAAAGCGATGTTTTTTACTCGTTGACGTCCATTGTTGCGACATTTTAATCTTTGACAATTTGATATTTTGACGATGTTTTATAATAGTATCCCCTACCCAACTAGCAATTTTTAGTTGTACAAGTTGTAAAAATTAGAATTGCACTAATTTTAAACGTTGTTTTACAGATAAAGAATAGTTATCATGGCGACGGTCGACTACGTCAACTATTATACGACGCCTAAACGTTTATCACAACTTCAGTCGCCATCACAACTATTTATGACCGTCTGTTGTACTAACAGTAATTCCTTAGTTGTGTAGGCGCCGACTACAAACCGGTGTGTGCTAAACGAAAAATTGATCAATTTACTCCACGTTTTCTGGCCGGTTTGTTGGAGACGCGGGCGCGCCTGTTTTCATCTAACCAATTTTTCTGTTATGTTTGCAACAAACCAATTTTGGAGCACTGCTGTCTGTTATACAAACGTCAATTAATTCAGTAAAAGTAACTAACAAGTGGTTTGTAAAGTTTCTATGAGTTTTGTTTGAACTTTTTCACTATGAAAGGGAACAAATGGTACAAATATTCTTCGATATTTTGACATGTGACAGCTGTCATTGAAGGTGATTCCCCAGTGTGGCGGAAAAAAAGAGGAAGGTCCTGTGTAAACAACAAGGACGGAAATTAAGTGAGCAGCAGAGAGCCAAACTGTGAAGCAATTTCGATTGGTTAAAAATTGAGGCGTGTTCGCGTCTTTTAAGTTAGGGCATCCGTTCAAAACACAGTTAAGTAGTTAAAGCAGTCGAGACACGGTACTCCTTTGGTTGTCATAGAAACTAATAAGTGCCGCCATGATTGATTGTTAAAACCATTGTATGCTAATTTGTAAACAAACATTAAAAATTATTTTTTTGCTTTTTTCTACAATAAACTACGATCTTTTTGCATATAAAAATCCGTATTTTGTTCTTAGGAATCCTAAGCAACATCTTTAGAGGATTTTCGAAGCGATTTTTAAATCATGATTTTTTTTTAATTTCATAAAATCATCTGCATCGAGGGGCGCGCTTGTTTTTTAGAGCTACGAACTTTACATTTGACAGTAAACTACCGTCTGTTTATATATTTTGGTATTGGTTCGCATGTTATGATGATGCAAAACATGATATATGACATAGAATATCATTTTATTTTAATAATATGATGGTGTTAGAAATAGTTTAATTTGTAGTCAAATAGTGTATTTATCATTTTACGCAATGAATAATATTTTGAACAAATAATTGTACTCCAAAACCCATTGAACTATTACTTCAACTGTAGTCGCGATGGCGACGTTGACTCAACCAAAAAATCATCCACCAAATTGGTGCAAAAGTGGGTGGTGTTTGAGTAAAAGTAAACGTTGCGACGCAACGTCGGCACGCGGTGCACAACGTTAAGAAGTCGACAAATTGCTAGTTGGGTATTTCTCTTTCACTTTGGGTAAAAAACGGACCGAAAATCTTTTTTGGCACCCGTAATCAAAAAAAAGTTTTTTTGCATCGATAACGAAAAAAGCCACGCCTTTAGTTGTCTGCAGACAGTTACTAAAATCATGTTTTTGATGACGGTATTAAAACAACATTTTTTCTCTGTTAAAATGAGAAATATTTAAGGTTGTTAAAGAGATACAACAGGCTTTTAAAAAGTAATTTAAAGAAAGATGGAAATAATTTAAGGAAATTGTTTAATAAAAATTTCTGTTTTGTCATCTGTATGTCTATCATTTTTATCCAAAAACCGCAAAAATTGTTATTCAAAGCGTAAAGTGTGTAAGACATAAGGTGATATTAATTTCTTTCAATAAAAGTTCTTTACAGTCTTCAAATTTAACAAAAAACGTGTCCTACTAATAAGTGTATTTTAGCACATCTAAAAATCATTTTACTAAATTATTTGAAGGTTCATCATAGCTCTACCATTAGCCTTGATCAATTTTCTGCCTGCTGGATCCTTTTTTGCATTTTTTAAAAAAAAATTTTTTTTGATGTTATAATTTTTTTTTATGTGCAAAAATAAATGATACTACTATACATATTTAAGATTTAACTTACCGAACTTCCTCGACTTTCAAACTTTGCTCATAGCCAAATATACGACACACAATCGAGAGAAAAGGGCCAATGTCAAGTTCACTGGGTCGTCACCTTCTTTCAGCGACAACAAGCACACTGCCGACTGCGCTTTTCGCTCGGATTTCCATGCACTTCGGGAAAACCACTTGCTGCTTGTTTTCCGCGTGCTGAGAAATTAATTGGCAAAACACTGCGCGTTAGATTTCCTTTCCATTTCCTCTGCGTCAAAGTCAACGGATTTGTTTCTTAAGGCTCAAAGGTGGCGCGTTGTGCGTTGTTCTTTGTCAACAACTTAAATATTAGAGCAAAAAAAGATCAAAACATCTTGGGTGAAAAAACGAAAATTCACAGTTGGATGAGTATCCCACAGCACACAAAGGACCAAAGCGAAAATAGTAGTTTTAACATAGTGGCTAAAATAGTGCTTTTTTTTACAAGCGTTGGTTTAAATAACGAGCGCAGCGAGGTATTTAAAAACGCGAGTAAAAAAAGCAGTTTAGCCGCGAGTTGTTAACACTATTTTTTTTAATACCTTTATCAAAAAATCTAAGAAAAACAGGAAAATATTTTTCAAAATCTCGAACGAAGAGCACTTCTCGCAACACACCATCTTTACACTATAAATCAAGGCGGCTGATTAATGAAATAACAATGCGGTTTCCATGGCGATGTGCCTTTTTACTCGATGACGTTCATTGTTGCGACATTTTAATCTTTGACAGTTTGATATTGTGACGATGTTTTTAAATGATTTTTTTCGTAAATTCTTGGTGAAAACTGGCAGAAATGACTTAATTTTTAGGCAAGAATGAGTAGATTTTTTCAACATTACTATATAAATAGAAAGCTTTTTTGCATCGATAACCAAAAAAGCCATGCTTTAGATATATGCAGACAATTACTAAAATCATCTATGTTGGGAATTTGGAACCTTTGGTTGCACTAAAACAAAATTATGTTTTTGATGAAGGTATAAAAAAAAGAAATAATTAAACGATGTTTCGCCCTGGGCAGCCAGTACAGCGTGAGTTCACTAGTGGTTTCACTGGTCACTCATATTAGAGCGCATTAGGTGCACAACGCGTGGCTTTTCCCTGCCAAAAAACCGCGTCAAATCTTTTACAAAAGCTTGACAAAATTTTGTGATGTTTTATCAGGTTTTATATTATATGTTTTCCATTCGATGTGCCTTAAAATTGTAAATAGTCTTGTAAAAAATTAAAATCAAATAAATTAGTCTAGTCTAGCCGTTTTATAAGAAGTCATAAAGCAAGAAGGCCTTGATAAAAGTCAAACAAATTAGTGTGGTATAAAAAAGTTCGAAAGCAGGTCTTAAAATTGACAGTGGTCTGTCGCTCGAAAGAAAAAAAATAAAATCAAATAAATAAATTAGTAAAAAAAACAAAAATCTGGACAAAAATTTAAACAAATTATTCTTGTAAACCAAAAGAGATTAATTAACCACAATATTTTGGTGGTTAGAAAAACTTGAAACCTAAAAAATATAAGTATCTTAGGGGAGCATGTGAACATATTTTCCTAAAAATACTCACTTGGTTTTACTAATAAGGAATGCTGTAAAAATAAAGACAAATTTTCGTAAACAAGTTTATTTTACATTTTTTGTAATTATTATTTGTTCTTACAGAAGATGAAAGTACCATATAAAAAAATAGGTAAACTTTACAGTTATGATATGATGTTTTTATATTTTTAGGACTAAAAGTGGAAAACTTATTCAAAATAATATGTTGGAAAAATGTGTTTTTGTCAAAAGTCCATATCCATCTTTATAACGTCTACTCCTCGAAAAACATGCAAATTCACCTACGAACAAAAATGTTTTAAAAATTTTATAATACATATTTATATTTATTATTATATTATATATATATTATATTTATAATGGGCACTTAAAGTAAACATTTCAACGCATCCGTATCGGTCGTAACGCGTTCGAAACAAAGTCAAAATACGCTACATTTTTGACTTGCTCATGCCATGTTTCGAACGATGCCTGCTTCTTTGACGGGTGTGATGACAGAATCTCGTTGCGTACGGAAGGATGTACGTATCGTTAGGGACCCACGAACGTACGCAACGATTTCAATCAGCAGTCCTGTCATCGCACCCTTCAAAAAAGCGGGCATCGTTCAAAACATCGCATAAACAAGTCAAAAATGTAGCGTATTTTTACTTTGTTTCGAACGATGCCTGCTTTTTTGACGGTGTGATGACAGAATCTCGTTGCGTACGGAACGATGTACGTATTTGTAACTCATCGCGGTATACGTATCCGCATCTAGCGAGAACCAAGCACACTAGTTGGTCAGAAACTTGTACCACGTTAGAAAAGAGCAGATATATGCTAATCTAAGGTGTTCTTGAACACGATAGGTGTTGAGATACGTTAGGTATCACGTATCGTTACGGCACACGTATCGTATCTCAGCACCTATTGCGTTCAGAAACACCTGAAATTAGCATATATCTGCTCTTTTCGAACGTGCTACAAGTTTTTGACCAATCAATGTGCTTGGTTCTCGCTAGATGCGGATACGTATACCGCGATGAGTTACAAATAACTTTATGTCTCTATTGTTAGGGAGCCACGAACGTACGCAACGACTTCAATCAGCAGTCCTGTCATCGCACCCTTCAAAAAAGCGGGCATCGTTCGAAACATCGCAAAAACAAGTCAAAAATGTAGCATATTTTGACTTTTTTTCGAACGCGTTACGTATACCGATACAGATGCGTTGAAATATTTGTTTCTAATGTTTCTACAACGTAGTAAAGGGTGCTTCGCAGAAGATATTAACAATTTTGAAATTAAAATATCTCTTTAAGGAAAGAGTTTACAAAAATATATCGTTCTAATTCTTGTTCAGAACAACAAATTCTACCTACAGTTAAAATCTTTTTAGGGAATTTGGAATCAATCTGTATAGATATTTTTTCTGTGAAAAAAAAGCCCCAACAAATCGATTAAGGTATCAAATTGAAAAATCTATCGTACCGTCTTTACGCTATAGGCCAGTAAAGTTGACATAACCTGTGTTAAGTCGACCGCCTTATGCGCAATTTTACAACTCATAGTTAAACGTCAAACCTCAGTTTAAACCACAGATGTCGACTTTTTTACGTTTTATAGGTGCAGTTTACCAACAAACTTCGGTTTAACCGTTACCGGCGGTCTGTGTGTTTGTTAAACTTCAGTTTAATAGTTACCGAAAGATTCTAACTTCAAAAAAGTTATTAAAAATTTGTTTTTGGTAAAAAGAATGTAATGACTTAAAATTTATTTTTGATCAACTGGATGAAGAATTACGAAATTATTGAAATTATTATTTGTTCTAGAACAAATCCTTTGGAGGAGTCTATTATCTAAAGAGATATGCGAAATTGTGCACAAGGAAATTCGACAAGAGTTGGAACATCCCACAGAGCAGCAAGTTTTATTTTCATTTTTGTTGTGTCGTCTGGCTGTATGTTGGTGCCATTTTGGTTAAAATAATCAACCCTATATATGTAAAGAAAATGTAGTCTTTCTTCATGGCCGTGGTTTAACTCCGACTTATAAAATTGAGCAACTTGTTTACCGATGGATTAATCCAAAGATTAAACTGAAGTTTAAACTATGGTTTAATCTGAAGTTTTACCTTTGTTTGTAAAATTAGCTCTTATTAAGTCTCAAATAGTATAGTATGTCATTTATTTCTTGCGGAAAGCATTAAATTTGGCAAGAATAAGTTTGCCAAATTTCATGCTTTCTGCACAAAATGAACTATTACGTGTACGTATGCGTAGAAAAATAGAAAAAATATTTTTTTTCTAAACTTGGACGGATTGTTTTAACCAAAACTTTTACGTTTTGAAAGTTTAAAAAAAATTACGTTGCAAATGTAGTGTCTTTTGGCTTTCTTCTGACAACGAGGATTTAGCTTATATCCTCGTTGGTTTCATATTAATAAAATTATTATCGGTGTATATTATTTTTAACGTTTTTTATTTCTCTCCAACTCCATATATCTAATAGGTAATAGATTTAGAGCATTTTAATTTACCTAGATACTGTTTTTATCTGTTTTAAAAAAAGTAAATACAGGCTGTTTAAGTACGTATGCGTAGAAAAATAGGAAAAAATATATTTTTTTGTAAACTTGGATGGATTGTTTTAACCAAAACTTTTACGTTTTGAAAGTTTAACAAAAATTACGTGGTAAATTTAGTGTCTTTTGGCTTTCTTCTGACAACGAGGATTTAGATTATATCGTCGTTAGTTTAATATTAATAATTATTATAAGTGTATATTATTTTAAACGGTTTTTATTTCTCTCCAACTCCATATATCTAATAGGAATTATCTATATTGTGGATTCTTATAACAAGGTAATAGATTTAGAGCATTTTTATTTACCTAGATACTGTCTTTATCCGTTTAAAAAAAAGTAAATACAGGGTGTTTTAAGTTGAGGCATTTTTTTCAACAGCATCTAGATATCAAATAGACAAATAATGCTGTGCAAAAATGTGTGTGTGGCGCACTCAGGAATTGACTTCGGGGGGGATTGGGTTGAGGATAAATAATAAAAAAACTTAAGTTGAAGTAAAAATGTGACAATAACCAGGCTTCCCGGGGGAAAGGGGGGGGTTACCCCCCCCTCGACGCGCCACTGATTCACAGTAGTCTTCATGTTAGTTTTTTTTGAGTATTGATAAATCTGGAAATATTACGTTGGTCTAATGCATTTCTATATACACGCTGCGCTGTTGAAAAAAATGTCTCAACTCGAAATTTACCCTGCATACATGTGATAGCTTCTTTGATCTTTCAAATAATAGTTTTAAATCCAATCATTCTAATCATACTTAAAAGATCTGATTTTACTCAACACAGTAAGCAAATTACTTTCCTTGTATAAATAAATTCAATAAAAATATGTGTATAGTGTGTTAAAAGATGTAATTTCATCACATATTACATTTGCAAAATCCAGTTGGTTACAAAATATTCTATATTTGCAAATAAAAGATCATATAAAGCATACACTTGACATTGAAGATTTCAAATTATGATTCCAACGTGACGTCACATTGTGCGAGAGAGATAGCAAGACCCTGCTGGCATACCGTGTTAAGGTTATCACCAGTTATCACACACCGTTGCACTGCGGTGGCATAGAGGTATCAACCAATCGGCGCCCAGAAATTTTCAACATGGCGTTCTAAGATCGGGCGCTAATTGGTTGAACCTCAGTATAGTTTTTGTATGTGATAACCTTTAGTTGTATCGTGTGCGCAAAATGATCTTATGATTATTAGAAGAACCTACTCGAAACTTAAATAGCCTATCATAAAATGTAAAAAAAAGAAAAATGAAGGTTATGTTGACCTTTATTCTTGTGTTGACGTCGTGATTTCTTGCGAGGTGCGTTGTGTTTCATTTAAAGTTATGTTTAACACAAACAAATTAGGAGCTGGTAAGGATAATTTCACACTTTTTCCTTTTTTTGGTTCCTAGTGTTTTTTGCAACTTTTTATTATTCTACATTTCGATCCATTTGAATATGTTTATGAACGATTCTGCGATTTTAATCTCAAACCCTATTCATTAGCTGATTGGGCCTTTCTCCTGTCTTAAAGAAAGTCTATGAATTTGGCTCTTATACGGCTATATTATAGTAGTTTACATAACAAGCATGTTATGATGGTCATTACACGCGAAGACGAAGTTTTAATTTATTGGAGCGTATAATGAACAACATGCGAGTTAGTGTACTGTGGTTTACCTACGACCAATGAAAATATCAGAAATTATTAAGAATATCAAACGCGAACACTCGTAGCCAACAACCTTCATAACCTCAAGTTTCAATGGCGTTCTATCTAAAACGTTAAAAGAAATAAGGGTACTAAGGGACTTTTCATGTATCTTTTTAAAAATATTTTTTTTTTCTTAAAATGCTTAATATGTCAATTTAAGGGGACTTATTTTTGGTTAGGTACTAAAATTATATTGTACTTATTTACGTTTATTAAATATTTGTTGTCTTGAAAATATAGGAAAATAATTAATATTTCTGCGTCAATTAGTGCTTTATAAATTAAAGTTTCATCGCTTGTCTCGCCATCTTGTGGTTTACGTCTAAGCTTTATTATTATTCTAGGAGCGTAAATGGTCCATTACAGTCGTGTTGGGATGCTCGTTAAATTAGTATAAGGGGTTGGTTACTTACCTCTCTTTTACTTACCTCCCTTCTCAAGTTTTTTGTACAGGGTGGTCCAAATTCGAGGGGCCTCTATAGCTTTGGGCTTTTGCAGCATAGTTACCCCAAAACTAATATACATGTTACGGGCTCGATTTTCAAGAGAAGTCGAAAACTAAAAACCGCATTGCGATATGTCAAAGCGTTTCTGAGCTACAGGGTGATTCTCAAAAATGTGCGTTTCTAAAAACCCTCTACAACTTTTTTATTTGTAAAGATAGAGATTTTTATTAAAAACATTTTTTGAAGATTTTTTAAGGAAAAATCTACCTGTTTCACCGATTTTGTCTTTAAGCCTTTAGTTCACGAGATATAAAACAAAGTTACATTTTTAAAAATGGAATACCCAAATTTAAAAAAAAATAGTTTTGTATTAAAATTTCCTGTTAAGCGATGTGTCATACACCTATTTTTATTAAGTAGTTAAACAGATATCTGCAATTTTTAATAATTACCATAGTAGGCTGTTTAACTCTGACCTATGCAGTTTTAGGGTATTTATCTAGGTAGCTATGATCAAATAAAAACAATTGCCATGATAAACGAGCCCAAGTGTCAAAAGTGGCGTCTTCATCGAGATCCACACTGTTCTAAACTAAAAAGCCTGTTAACTCCTACCTCCTCAGTGCCCTTTACCCTAATGTGGCTGCCATTTTTATAACCAAATTGGCAAGTAAAACATGGATTTTCTGTCAGTTTGGTGTCAATATGGCGCCGATCATAGGCTAAAGGATACTAAAACGAAAATTGCTTTTTAGTTGACAACGGGGTTGATCAAGATATAAAAATATTTGAAAACTTTGAAAATTAAGACGATAAATTGACAGACGGCGTTAAATCTATATTTCCAGAGATATCCGGAAAGAAGGCAACCTAGCTCAAAAATATTTGAGCATTTGTTTTAGAATTAAAAAAAATTGTTAGATGTAGATTTTAGGTTTTAAAAATAAAAATTTTGAATAAAAACTTTTAATAATTTTATTTTTGTTTATTATTTTAGGGTTGGTAATTATAGTAAACTAGGAGTTAAAGTTCGAGGTTGCTGTGTCCTCTTGTGTCGTAGCCAACTTGATTTTGTATGAAAAAAAAAACAATAAAATTTTATTTACACATTTAGGTCGCGCACAGCGCCTACTATGGTAAATATCAAAATATGCAAATATCTTTTAAACTATTTAATGAAAATAGGTGTATGGCACATCGTTCGACAGGAAATTTTATTAGAAAACTGATTTTTTTAGAAAAATTGGGGGTATCCCATTTAAAGAAATATAACTTTGTGTGATATCTCGGGAACTAAAGGCTTTAAGAGAAAATCGATGAAACATGTAGATTTGTCTTTAAAAAATCTTCAAAAAATGTTTTTAATGAAAATCTCTATCTTTACAAATAAAAAAGTTGTAGAAGACCTTTAAAATCGCACATTTTTGAGAATCACCCTGTAGCTCAGAAACGCTTTGACATATCGCAATGCGGTTTTTAGTTTTCGACTTCGCTTGAAAATCAAATATTAGTTTTGGGGTAACTATGCTGCAAAAGCCCAAAGCTATAGAGGCCCCTCGAATTTGGATCACCCTGTACACTGAAATTGGGACGTTACATTTTTAGTAACGCCATCGCCCGCATCGAATACGGGAATTTCATGATACTTGTCTCCACTGCTTGGTCCTGCCATTTTTTTAAAATGGAATTAAAATATTTGTCGCGAAAATAATGGTAGATACTTCACAAAGATCCAAGGAGCAAGGATCGGTGGGTCCCAAATTTTTAAAACTTTGGTTCTGGCAATAGGAGTTTTTAAATATTTTTAGCTGAATATTTCATTAAAAAACTGCTAATACATATTAAATTGAAAAAAAAGTGGTTTCGTAGGCTATTGTCTATTCTTTTAGGCAATGATCTGATTGATTTTGCGCAGATGATCACAAGCTCGAAAGCAGCTCAGGGAAACATAAACTGCACTCGTTTTCGAATGAAATGACAAAACTCGAGTAGTGCAATCAAATGGAATACGAATATTACCCTGGGTGCGCCCCAGTGCATCAAAAGGAAAACGCTATAAAAGTGAAAAAGTTGACCCTAAGGCACGGATGTAGAAACCTAAGGCTGAAGACCATATACTTATAAACAATAAATATGTAAAAAAAAGTTATGTCCTTGGTTGTTTTAACTGTTACTTCAAATTGACAAAACAAATTATTTGACATGCGAACTGTTGACAATAAAGAAATACGTTTTCAGACGCAAAAATGACGTCAGTCCGCTCATCAAAAAATTGGACTATACACTATAGTGTGTGTACTGTGAATAAAATGAAAAACCGAAAAAATCAACCACTCGTAATCAAAAATCAAAACAAACGAAAACGGCGCGGCGTCAGGAATAACATCAATCCAACGCACTTGCGCAAAACGGCCTTTATTTCCATGGCCTACTTGACCATGATATGTTGCGGATAATAAAATAATACAAGATTACACTCTGGCTTTTTATTATTTTTCGTGAAAACCCATTTATTTGGGTATATTTTCAAGGAACAAATTATTTTTTCACACAAACAAGCGTAAATGAATTTGCGCATGCGTCAGAAAATAGCCCTAAACAGTTCCATTTAATTTCGCCGGGACTGTACAGAACAGTATTGAACCGGTCCTGGACAAATTTTCGGTAGCAACCCGAACACAAAACTTTTCAATTCAGAACAGTTGTGGTTGAACCAGAACGCGTTTTTAGAAGAGGAAATTTCGACGAACCCGAACGAACCACATGTTTATAACTATATGCTGAAGTCAAAGTCGATAAATCAATGCTGTAAGTTAAAATAAACATACTAAATACAGGCTACTATAGTCCATTCATAAAGAAGAGAGAGTAATAAAATGATTTAAAACTCATTTTTCTCGAGCTTAACATTGGCGTAGGTGTATTGCCAACATTTAAATTTAAAAAAAAAATAGAAAAAAGACGGCAGCTAAGAGAAGAAAATGTTTAGGGCAAATTAGGCAATTTCGAAGGGAGGGCAAAAATATATATTTTCTTGATGAAATTTGGGTAAATAAAGGTCACACTGTTGGCAAACACTGGCAAGACAAAAATTTGAAAAGTGTCCGACAGGCATTCATGGAAGGTTGGTCGATAGGGATAAAGCCGCGGCGCGTCGTCAGGAAAGGGAAAACGTTTGACAATTGTCCATAATGGCAATGAAAAAGGGTTTGTAAAAGAGGGTCTTTTGGTCTTTCCGTCAAACCATACTGGCGATTATCACGAGGACATGAATGGCGACACATTTGAAGAATACTTTCAGCAAATGTTAGACCTAATACCTCCTGGTTCAGTAATAGTAATGGACAAAGCCAGTTACCATTCCAGAAACCTTGAAAAAGTACAAACCACAGCATGGAGAAAAGCTGATATTTGTAAGTGGCTTAAAAAAGAACTACTATCATTGGTAAATAGCCACAAAGAAAAATTCAATAAGAAAGTTGTCGATAATATGGCTGAAAAACGAAACATAACAGTATTAAGACTGCCACCTTACCATTGTGAACTTAATCCAATAGAATTAATATGGGCTCAAATGAAAGGTTATAGCAAGGAATAATACTACCTATAAATTAAAGGATGTGGAGGTGCTTTTTCAAGAATCAGTTAAAAAAATAACTCCAGATAATTAAAAGTAGAAGAAAAAAATGTGGAAACTTGATTGTTTAATCGAAGAAACTGTGGAACCGTTAATTATTTCTTTGGAAGAAAATGAGAGTGATGATAAGAGCATTTACTGTTCTTCTGAATCTGAGTAATTTATTCCTATTTTATTTTTGACTGTATACCACGGTACTTAAAATGTAGGTTTCACCCAATTGCGGTGCCTATGAGAATAGTTTATCGCTTGCCTTCTATTGTTCTCGGTTTTGGGTTCTATTGTATTTTCCGGTAGAACAGTGTGAGGTATATAAAAATAAAGGATTTTTACCTGAGGTACATTAGAAAATTTTTAAAAGAGAAGAAAAAGTAATTGTTCAAATTTATCCAAATTTGCATTTTTATTACTCTCTCTTCTTTATGAACAGACTTTAGTGACAGATACAAAATATCAAAGTTTTGGTATTTTGTATTTCATTATAACGAAAATGGTACAAAAAAATGAGGTTAGAAATCACTGTAACCTGTATTTAGTCGCTTGTATTTTCAATTGGGCGTTGTGGTTCAAAGTTTTACCAATGGAAACCGGAAAAGAAATTGTTCCGCAAGAAATGGGACACAGTTGCCCTCTCAAAAAACCGTGATAAAATCTGACAGAAAAGTTTCATAGATTTTATCAGTATTTATATATTTTCAAGAGACATAAAAACAAACTTAGAGAAACCACGGAATCTTACAGAACCGTATGAAACATAAAAAACGTTTATGAGAAACTTTGCGGGATTTTTTTTAGGGTGGTATACATAGATAACCTTGCTCAGCCCTTTGTACTTCCCCTGCCCACAGCTGTTGATTTAATTGAGAATGACATTTACTGAAACCGGGGCAACACGTAAAATCCAAAATGGCAAAGTTTTTTTTTATTGTTTTTTTTTGTCGGTGTCATTGTTAGACAGACCTGTTAAGTTTTGTAACCCATTCCTTTCTGAACATGCTGTAAAAAGTATGTGGTATAAGCAGTGAACGGGCAATGTTCAGTGGTATAACCATAGAATAATCTTACTTTTCTGAGGTATAACCTATCAAAATAAAACATCTTGTTTTTTTAAAAATTTTATTAACAACAACAAACAGATAAGTAATACAGTAGGTGTAGCGGATAAATAGAAGCTTTTGGAAAGGGCGGGAAGAGGGAGGTTGCCTTGGGTTATGTTGAAAAAAAAAAATAGAAAATCAAACATTGTTTGATTTTTTGGGTCCCATTGGAAGGCATTAACCTACCCCTTCCCACCCTATACATCCGCCATTTTGAGAGTTAAGTTAAACTAGTCTAAAAAAGTAAAATGAACACTTTAAAGGTAAAGAAAGGCAGTAAAAAAAATAAGTTATAGATCCACATAAAATAATATTAATTATAAAAACGTGGAAAATGTATATGCCAGTTTCTTAGTATGTACTGTTTTAGATTAATTAATTATAATAAATATTCTTATGCCTTTCTAAAAAATGTGTGCGTACTATTTTAAAAGCCTTTTAACTCCTATTTAAATTTTAGTAAAAACAAACTTGTTGGATTTATGTAAAACTTTTAAGATTTTTGGTCGGTCAACAGTTAAAAAATTTAGATCAATAAAATATTGTCGAATAATTTTAGTGCGTAAACCCAACAAGTAAGCAATTAGGTTTTTTTCTAGAAAATTTGTGCTTAATTTTTTTCTACTTTTGAGCTATTATATTCCTTTTTTACTATGCTTACTCTTAGCAGTGATTTGGAAAAATAGATGTTAGATAACTAGGAAGCAAAACAAATAGGAATAAAGGAACTTTGTTATTTTTTTATTTAATATATTGCTAGGATCTCGATGTCGAATCATTTAAAAAAAGTATCTTGCTAGGGAAACCCTACTTACTAGACCAGTTAAACGAAACAAGATACAACCGAAACCTGGGAAACTAAGGACTCCGATTCAAAAAAACAGAAAACAATTAGCAACCGATTTTCTGGCTAGGTTTGCAAAAAAGGATTTTTTTATAAATGCAGCAAAGTACTTTCTATTATTTTGCTGTCGTAGTAAAGTTCTTTACAGTTACAAGAAAGTAGGTTAGAAATCTTAATCGCTACAATAATCGTCGGAGGGCTCGCGAAAAAAGGGCAAGGGTTTTGGACAGGCTGATATTTTTAAGACGGACCACACCGATTGTATAAATAAATAAAAACATAAATAAATCAAATGATAAATAAAAAAAAAGTTTTACATATTATCTTAACTAAACTAAAAACATAAAAAAAGCAGTACAAAAAAGGTGCGATTTGGATACATAAATACTTAAAAATCGAGATAAAATTATAAGAAAGTAAGCCAAAACAGTATACTAAATTCACAGTATACTAAAAACAGTATACTAAAACAAACAAACTAGGTATTGCCGTCTAATAGAAATCGCTAAATACGGGGTGTGGGGACACCTAGCGCTAACCTACTAACTTGTACACTAAAAGTTAGCATTTATTGATTGTAGAGGTCCTCTAGCCAAATCCCAAATTTTAAACTTTTCAATCAATTATTTTTTTCGGAGGTATCAACCAACACTAAAATTCGATAGGTGGACAGTGTAAAAGATATTTAGGATTTTACGCAAAACCCAAAAACGCAACGAAACTGTTGCCAAGTTCATGAAAAGTTTGAAAATATTATAAAAATGTACATTATCAATCTTTACACCATTGTACGAAGTTTAAATTTTATTGATCGATTCCGAAGCAGGATTTATCTGACTTCCAACTAAATCTAAGTCAAAATTTAAGTCACTACTTCGTTAATTGGCAAACGTCGTCGCTTTTATATTAAAACCATCGTTGTTAAGCGTAAGTCAGTGTTTTGAACGACTCGACGACGTCGCATACTGTGACGTAACTTTCTATTAATTTTCCAACGTGGGTCTTATGTTGGTTTCTATAAGGATTTTTGATTTACAATTGGTCCTGGTTCTGATTGAACCAGAACTGGAACCGGTCTTCTAATTCCTAGCACCGTACTGATGAGCACCATAAATCCCTTTTTAGATTTACCAACTCCAGAGCTTAGGATATCTGTCAAGATAATTATATCTGTCTCCGTAGAGACGCTTAATTTTCCTTCAAATTGAAGGTACCGATTCTGCAATTTGACAGATGGTTGCCTTTCACATGAATTCTGTGTCACATTTTTTCATCATCATTTCATCTCCTAAGTCCTAGCAACGTACTGATGAGCACCACAAGTACGAAATTCGGATCTACGTTTACCATTACCTTTTTAGACTTATCAGAGCTTAGGATATCTGTCAAGATAATTATAACAAAGTGAATCTCGTGCCCGCAAATAAAAATTAAAGTTTTTGTTTCTCATTTCATTACGACCAGGCCTTCAATGTCTAATGGAGACACATACAGACCTGTTTCATCCTTATTAGGAATCATCAGGGAGTCATAGGATTGTACCTGGCAGTTGAAGCTACACAGGGACCATGCACACCTCTCGAATTTCAAACAAAAAGTTTGTAATCTGCAGAGACGTAGTACCTGTCGAATAAAGAGTCATGTTCCAGTGACCTTATACTTTTACAGGTTTCTTCTTTATCCCTGCTGAAAGGTACAGGATTCTGTATTTACGGTCTTCTGCACTTTTCAATTTTGATGTTTATGTTTCTCAGTTCCAAATATTTGGAAGCCTCTCCTTGGGCGGAGCCAACTTCTCAAACTTCACGGTTGAGTTATTTTTCATAGTAGCCACAAGAGTAGATTGTAGTTTGCACCTGAAGACGATCAGACATTGTACTGATAAATAAAATATAGACAATGAAGTCCGAAACACAGAGTTAATTTCAAACACATCATTGCCTTAAACTTGCAAACAAATGGCGAAAGCCTTTCCCTAATAAAATTTATTTACTGACGTCGTACTGACTTCGAGGCGACGTGAATCTGTATGTGTCATTTAGTCATAAATAAAGGTCGTCCAAATTCTGCTTGGGGCTCTTTACAAAATATTACATAATAGAGACGTTTTGCACCTCTTATAAAAAATCCCCGTCAGGTGACTTTATCGCTTAATAACGCGTTGTGACGTAGCTAATGTCACGTTATTTTTAAGACAGCATTTTTAGTTTTTGCACGCCGACTTTATATGGCATTTATTATTATAAAGATTTACAAAAAGAAAAAGAATTTGTCCAAAAAGGGAGGTTATGATAAACAGATCGGAATCACTTGTCATAGTTGCCAATGCAAATCAATGTTTTACGTTTCTTACGAAATTCTATTCAAAGAAAATAATTAAACAAAAATTGATACTTATCTTTACAATTAAAAAGAATACAGAACATATTTGCATTTAAAAATCAATTTAATTTTTCTGTTTTTCTACTTAACGTTTTACTGTCGGCAACCATGTCAATTATAAGGGATACGGTATTCTCCCGCAGGTAACGTCAAACTTTATCGGTTAGTAAGGAATTCCCTTATTACCTCGTAACTGCTCATGCCCGAAATAAGCGATAAAGTAAAAAGGCATCAAAACTATAGGTGCAAAAGGTCTCTAATATGCAAAATCAAACCCGTTAAATAACAGAAAGTTCAATCATAAAATCATTCACTATAGAAACTGCAATTCGTTAAAACAATTTTTTATCCGAACCTTATTTCTTCAAACCAATTCAAGAACAAATTGTAAATTTATAAGACCCGTTTTTAATCGAACCATTTTTCATCAAACTCATTTAATATAAAACTCGTAATTTGTAAAACCCATTTTTAATAAAACTCGGAATTTGTCAGAACCATTATTTTTCAAAACCGGAATTCGTAAGACCCGTTGTTTATAAGAAATTTCTGCTAAATTGATTGCGCATTCTCCAGTAATACATGAACGGGAGGCGTACACACAGGTGGCGCGGCGGCGCGGCCTTTCGATGCAATTGTTTGTGTATAGATGTTACCTGCATTAAACAACGGATCTTACGAATTCCGGTTTTGAAAAATAATGGCTTGACAAATTCCGGGTTTGATTAAAAATGGATTTTACAAATTACGAGTTTGATACTGAATGAGTTTGATGAACAATAATTCGATTAAAAACGGGTCTGATAAATTTCAAAATTGTTATTGAGTGGGTTTCAAGAAATAAGGCTTGGAGAAAAAATTGGTTTAACAAATTGCAGTTTTTATGGTGAATCGTTCTTACGATGAAAATTTTTATTAAATACGGTCCGATAAATTTTTTTGTTTGACAAACCATAGGCGTTCGGGAAACTTATTTTGAGACACCCGGTTATAAACTCGGTTACAAAATGATACTGACGTCACTCTTTTTATCATTACCATGTCTGTTTGTTTGGAATTTAGTATTGCATCAGCCATAAACCACTTAATTTTGGGCATTTGGCCAAAATTTTTTGAGGATACCAGCGCCAAGCGTCCCCATACCCAGCTTGCTGACTCTACAGTCTTGTATAAGGTCGAGGTATAGTCCATCCTAATTTTACCATGTTATGTTACCTTTGTCTTGAACGGTCATTGAACAAATTCACAAAAACGATACCATAAGATTAATGTGTTGAACAAAGAATCGCCTAAACTATTTTTCCTTGGCTAACCCATTGCCTTTATGGAAAATTATTTTTGATTTTACTCGCGAACCGCCAAAGATAGACCTTTTCTTTTTGATTCCAAAAAATATTGACCACCCTGTATGAGCATAGAGTATGATTAAGGAAAAAACTGAAAATGTGACAGAAGTCTACGTAATTTCATGACACATAATAAAAAAATTTCTAAACGGTCATCCTGTACTTTTGAATCGGGGTCCTGGCAGTTTATGTAACTTTACAGGGACTTAACTTTAAGTATGTACGGGTAACATTTTTATGATTCCATCCGGTTTCGCTTGTTTCCTGCCTTGCAAAGTGGCGGTTTAAATTGAATGACATAAGCTATATTGCAAAAAATATTTTTTTCTGAAACATCAGCTAGGTATTTTCTAATTAATAAGAATTGCTAAATAACTGACAGAGGCACAGCTACATACAAAACTGTTTTTAAACTACATTTTATTTTTGTCCACCGGGCGGAAGACCACCTTGCTTATTACTTCCCCTAAAAATTAAAATAAAATGTACAGTAAGGGCATTAAGTCCATCACGTCCCCTTTAAGTTTTCATCCAATCAATAAAAGGATTTTTGGTAAATTTGGCTTTCGTCTACAAGAAGTGTATTTTCTGTCATACTCATACATACAATGTACCCCTCTATATCTCGTTTATTAATTACTTTTACCTACGACCAACGAATAATACTGATTTTACGACCATCTCAACACTCATTACGGTCCTAGGATAATAATAAAGCTTAGACGTAAACCATAAAATGCCTAACCAAAAATAAGTCCCGTTAGATGGACATATTACGTATTTACGTATTTTTAAGAAAAAAAAACTTGTTTTCTAAAAAGATATATGAAAAGTCTTGATTTAATAGTATTCGCGTTTGATATTTTTAATAATTTCTGATATTTATGTGACATAGGGGGTCTCCGTAGAGCAGTGAACCATCGTCTTAGCTTGCAGAACAGAGATCGCAGTCCTCTTAGAGAAAGAACTTGCATCCTAAGGGGACGTGCATCAGTCGGGGGTGCACGGGGGTATGGCAAAAAGGGTCCATTATGAGGACTAATTGCCAGGCTACGGCCGCCCATCTACTACTACTACTATAATGACATTTTCATTGGTCGTAGGTAAAGTATAGTACGCTAACTCGCATGTTATGGTCATTACACGCTCATCTTCGCGTTCAATGACTATCATAACATGCTTGTTATGTAAACTACTATAACATTCGCGTAAAACCTGAAAAGAATGGGATAAAGGAAATTTTTCTTTGTGACCTAATTTTTGCTTCCTGCTTTCAACGGCTTTTATAATATTTTAATTAAAATAAATTCGTTTTAAAAAATACCAAACGTGTTAGTGTAGTGTTTCTGTAAAGGATTTTTACTTAAAAAAAGTTAAAAAAGAAAATTACTAGCTTATCTACAGAGTGTTTTTTTAATAAAAGTTGCTGTTCACTTAAAAGCATTTTTTTTTGTATTCATTGGCAGTTAGTTTTACACTTTAAATAAATGTTATATACGCATTTTTTCCCAGCGTCTCTAGTTACTTGTTGAGGCGACAGTTTCCTGTTAAGAGCCCTGGTGCAAGGCTTCCCACCTAGGTGAAGTAAGGACTTCAAGCAGGTGCTCTTCAGTTAGCTCTGTTTCGGTTGGACCGTCCATAAGGTCCCACTGGGTACCTGTTCGGTTCCCGGTGTTACCTCCTTGTGGGAGGGTCCTTCTAGAGTTCCCCCAGAGTATTTTAAAGTGTTTAGCTTTAAATTATGATCCCCATTAAGCTTTTGCTGGAACGCTATGTTTGTTTATTCAAATCTTTAATTGAGAGTCTTCAGCAAGGGCGAGTTTGTAAATTCATCAGATTTTTTTCACCGATGTCATCGGTTTTTTGACAAATGAAATATGACGTTAATCTGATATTCCATGTCGTTAAGTTCGATGAGCCATCGAAAATTAAACCTATAGCATAGATTTCTTTTCCAATTGAGAAATTTCTGCTTTTTCGAAAAAATCCCATGTATTACAAGACAAACGAAAAATCCTCGTAGGGCTTCAGGAGGATATGGCGAGGATAAAACTTATGTCCATCTTATACCAGCCCATATTGAAGATTTATTTATCTCCTTATGCTGGGTTTATACAGCGAATAAAATAAAACAAGAAATCAGAATTAGCTCTGCGATTGGTAAAACGTGATCATGTGATTAAAAATATGTTTTTTTTTATTGGGTGTTCTGATTATTATATTATTTTATTTTGCTGTATAAACCCAGCATTAGTCTTTGAAAAATGTCTTTCAAATAGTTTTAACGCGACTTCCTATCAAGTCGGTAATCTTTATTAAAAAGACATAAAAAAAAAAATAATAACAACAAAAAACAGCTGATTAAATGACTTTAATGACATTCATCGGCCCCCAAAGTCGGTGAACATCGATGCCATCAATTGCTGATTTGGTGGAATCAATCGGGTAATTTAAGAACCCGAATGAACCAAGAATCATAGATGAATTTACAAAGTCGATTGTTTTCATCGGTGAGCTCATCGGTGAATTTACAAACTCGCCTCAAACTGAGCCAATTTGACATGCTCGGCAACATAAATAGAAAACAGTATTGGCGAAAACACCGATCCTTGAGGAACACCTTCTTTTATTGTCTGAAAGCTCGGATCTTTCTCCCATTGAACTTTTTATAACTTCAACGCAATTTTCACGACCACCCAATCAATAATTTGCCATCAATTTTAAAAAATCTTCCGAAAAGACAAAATAATGTAGTTTTGCAGTCAGCAGATCGTGACTCAAAGTATCAAGTATGCTTTGTTCTTGATTACCTCTAGGTCATTTAATATGTTACTTAGTGTGGTAGTGATACTAATTTTTTTTAACCCGATTGGCATTCTGGAATAATATTGTGTTTTTCTGTAAAAAATATAATTTGTTGGCAGATGCAAATTTTAATAATTCCAGAATGATGTGCGTGCTTTTTATGTGCTAATTTCGTCCCCTTTTAAAAATTTTTGGGCTCTTTGGGTTTTTGAGAAAATTAAGAAAAAATTGGGCTCGATAGCTTTATATAAACCTAGCAAGTCCAGCCTTAAATAAAGGTTAAAAATATCCGTTAAGTATCTCTAAATTATGTACTTTTTGTAAAAAATGTAAAAAATGTAAAAAATAAATATTTTAAATTTTTTTAGTAATTTTTTTTAAATGTTGTGGGCTCGCTAGCTTTATATAAACCTAACAGGCCCAACCTTAAATAAAGGTTTACAATATCCCTTAAATATCTCAGAATTATGTGTTTTTTATGTGCTCCATGGAAATATAAAAAAAACTAAGGATTTTTTACTTTTTTAGTGAGTGAGAAAAAAAAATGTTATGGGGTTGCTAGGTTTATATAAAGCTAGCGAGCCCATAATATTTAAAAAAAAATCACTGAAAAAGTAAACAATATTTAGTTTTTTTCTATTGTCATGGAGCACATAAAAATAATTTAATGCTGAGATATTTAACGAATATTTTTAACCTTTAAGGTTGGGACATAAAAAGAATATAATTCTAAGATATTAAACGAATATTTTTAAACTTTAAGGTTGGGCCCGCTATGTTTATACAGGGTTGGCCATTTAAAAGGGTTCACCTGGATTTTTTCAAAAACTGTGAAGAATTGGAGAAAATGCTGAAACACGTCGATTTTGTTTGTAAGTGGGATACTTTTTGAAGATCTTGAAATTTTTATAGTGCGCATCCCCTTTGAGGGGTTAACTTTACACCTATATTTTGAATAGGGAAAGTGGGTCGAGTGATACCTTGTTTTGAAGGTCTCCTGAATGTCTGGACAATCGTGTGCCAAAAAGTATCCCCATTACAAACAAAATCGACGTGTTTCAGCATTTTCTCTAATTCTTTACAGTTTCTGAAAAAATCCAGGTGAACCCTTTTAAATGGCCAACACTGTAAAAAGGTAGCGATCCCACAACATTTAAACAAAAAAATAACTAAAACAGTTAAAAAATGTAATCTTTATTTATATTTTCCTGGAGCATATAAAAAGCACATAATTCTGCGATATTTAACGGATATTTTTAACCTTTATTTAGGGTTGGGCTTGCTAGGTTTATATAAAGCTAGCGAGACCACCTTTTTTTTAATTTTCTCAAAAACCCAAAGAGCACAAAAATTTTTAAAAGGGGACGACATTAGCACATAAAAAGCACATAATTCTGGAATTATTAAAATTTGGATTTATGCGGCTCTCTAGGTTTATGGTGGTTTGAAAACCTTTAGTTCGTTTGTTTAAAAAATATAGTTCATTCAATTTAAAAAGGTGCCGTTGACAGCAGGAAGGACCAATTACATCCCAAGAAAACTTTGGAGTAGTCCATTTTTTTAAGGTTTTATCGAAATATTTTATTGGATATTATATATATATATATTATTGGATATCGGTGTATGTATGTATATCAAAATCGAAGGTAAATACAACTTTTTCCAACATTTTTTCTTATGGAATACGGGGTCGTGTAAATACCTTATTCCATAAAAGGTGTCTATCCATGCTTAACATAACCTTAAGTTTTAAAAGCCGTTTTGAACTAAATACTAATTTTATTTGTTTTTTAATTAAAAAATAAAGTCCGTTAGGATGGTGTTATATAAAGTTACTAATTGGAAACCCCACAAACAACCAGTCATCAGATTTATTTACTTTAATATTTGAGAAATAGGTAAAAATTTGTGTTTTCCTAAATTTGACAGACTCCCCAAATTTGCCACCGTTGGGAGATTTTTCATTTTGCCGCTCAGTGAACTAACAAATTTTTCTCTCTAGTCTCATTTTTTACCTACAGGCGTTGCAGTGTCCTTATTGTACATATTTTGCCCCAGTACAATCTTACAAATATATATTATGATCAATGTCAAGGTGACATTTCCAGCGGTTTATCGTTTGAACTGATCTTAATTATCCATTTTGTGAAAATAAAATAAGCTAAGGCACGGATAGACCTGTTATTTTGACATTCAGATGGTGTCATTTTTAGGTAAAAAATAGGTAACAAAGCTAAAAAAAGTCTGAAATTTCGTAAAATTCTTCCACTGGTTCAAAAAATAATGAGGGACGACGAATTTTATGTCCTGACTGTACAAAGCATCATTTTGCGTAGATTTAAAAATTTGTTAATACTAAATGGCTATTTATACTTGGTTGGATTGGTCTATTTTTTCTTCTGTTTTCTGACTAAACAATAAGGATGGCCCTTTAAAAACAATGTTGCTATAAATGAGACATTTTTTGCCAAAATATTATCAATAGGGTTGTTCGCTACCATAATCTGGCATTTGAATGAGACTGCTTTCTTACCTAGGCCTGCGCCCTTTACTATTCTGAGATCGGTTGTAGTCCTGGTTAAGACTCGACTGTCGGCTCAAAGTGGGCGGAGTTTGTCTATAGACGTTTGTTTGACCTCGGCCAAAAAAACGAGGATCGGCTAAAATAAATAACAGAAAATGAATGCAACAACATTTTCATTAATGGGGAGAGGAGTCCGCCAAGGTTACATGATGTCTCCGCTGTTGCTTAACAGTCATAAAATAATAGATAGGGAATGCACTAAACGACTTCAAAGAGGGTCTGACTTTAAACCGTATAAAAATCATAAGGTAACCCAAAATATGCTGAAAACACTGTCATAATTGCAGACACCCTGGAAGGTCTGTAATAGTATCATGGTTTAAAAATCGTGGTGTTAGTACCCAAGCAACATTTTTGGTTAAAATTTGGTAAAATATTCCCGAGTTAAGCTAGTAATTTTTTCTTATGAAAAACTGGGAGGTCAAAAAAGAGGGAAATTTCCGGCATTTTTACGAAAGTGGGGACAAAAACCAAGGTAATTTGGTGGGATAAAATAGGTAATTAATTTATTTTTTCCTGAAGGTGAATTTGCCCAGAAGACACTTTTTACCAACCTTTGGGACACATGTACACATCTGCATAAATGATTAACGTAATTTGTGTCCAATTGTACACAATGCCCTCTTGTTTGTCTGTGACTGAAGCGCCCTCTACGTATCAGAATAGAAGGAGATGAAAACATTTTTAAATGATAATAAAAAAGGAGAAAAAGTATAATTATGTCCATGGCTTACAACAACTTTGGAAATAAAAAATGGCGATTTTAATATTTGGGTATGAAACAAGTGAAAGCAAATTATTTCCATAAAGATTTTGTAGTTTCTTTTTTTAATAATAAAAACTTGTTAAAAACGAGAAAAAAACATGGCGCCTTAACTTTTTTTGGCGGCAGTGCTTTAGTCGTGTTAACCATGTTTTTTTTTCCCTCAAACACAAAATTTCCAATGTTGAAGCCAACATTTCTTATTAAGTTTGCATGGACGGTTTATCCACTTTTCAAATTAATTGCCAATTGTTCCCCGCACACCCCCTGCCCATTGTTCGGTTGTCAGTTGTCATGCTGATTGTTGACATAAAGGCGGATTTACGCTGGTGAGCAATTAAGCAAGCAAACAATTCGAAAAAGTTCCATCATATCCATACAATCGTTTACGCTCGCAAATGTCATAACTTGACATATGATATTTGCGAGCGTAAACGATTGCGTGTATTCCAATTGGTTATGTTCGGCACTTTTAATTTAAAACAAAGTTATGATTGTTTTCCACAAACCAAAACTACACTTTTTTTCACTCGACGCGCGTTTCGCTAACAACGTCAGGAGACGATAAACAATGAACTAAATTAATCTACGCTCTATCTTATATACAATCCTTTAGTGGGCGGAGATAAGACTAATAATTTGTGATTGATCACGATTTTTAATCCTATCTCCCCTCAACCAAAGAATAAAGTGTACTAAACGGGATAGGTCCTCTATCTTTATTTAAACTATTTCTGGATTTAATGATTTCCATACTTTCATATGCATTCAAAAGTCTTTGGTACACTTTTTAGAAGTTTTAGGTTATCTAATGTGAATCTATGATTGTTTTCAAAAGCATGCTCGGCCACACTTGACTTTTCTGTTCTTCCGTATTTCAAGTGTGTTAAGTGTTCTTTAAAACGTGTTTGAATAGAGCGTCTCGTTTGGCCAACATATTTTTTGTCACAATCCATGCAACTAATTTCGTAAATTCCACTTTTTTCTAGAACTGTAGTTTTATCCTTGGGATTTCTTATTGTGTTACCGGATTGATATACTAATTTAAGACCGGTGTTATTAAATACTTTTTGTAATCCTTTCATATAATTAGGATTATAAGGAATTGATACAAATTTTGAGTCGCAGGTATCTTTTTGTCTGAAAAAAGTGGAATTCCGAAAAGTCTTTTGAAAAGAATGTCTATTTATCAGCTTATTTATTAAGCCTTCGTCGTAACCGTTTTCGCCAGCTATATTCCTAATCCTATTCTTTTCTGCTTCAAATCTTTCTTTGTTTAAGGGGAAATTTACTAATCTATATGTTAAAAAGTGCAAACTTGCAAGCTTATGTTGTAAGCAATGAAAAGAGTCATTTGGAATATACCAGTTGGTGGCCGTTCCTTTTCTGTATATTTTTTCCATAAAATTTTCAACACTAGTTACTTTAGTATTGAATACTGCAAACACATCGTCTACATACCTAAACCATACTCTGGGGAAATACTCAAATTCTTTACTTATATCTGATTCAAATTTGCTCATAAAGAGATGTGCGATAAAAGGTGATAGACTATTACCCATTGTGGTTCCTTCTAATTGCTGGTAGTAGTTATTTTTATATTGAAAGTAATTTTGATTCATGCAGAGTTTTGTTAAAGATAGATATTCTAAAGTCTGTTTGTCTTCTAGATTGTTTTTTCTTAGTAGTTCCTCCAGGTATTGTAAGGTATTGAGGACCGGCACACTAGGGAACAACGAACTAACATCAAACGAGATTAAAATTTCACCTTCTTGGAGTGAAATATCTTTAACTTTGTTGATAAATTCAAGGGAATTTTGAACAGAAAAACCAAAAAAGTTCTTAACGTTGAGGAATTTCTTCAGGACAAACAGGGCGGGGACCTCAGAGTAAAATCTCAAGTCAAGTTTACCATCTCTTTTAACTTTATATTCAAAACAACTTTGAAGACATGATACGAGGAAAATAATTCGAAAAATGTTCTAAAAGAAAACCTTTAAAATGACGTATATAATGACCGTTTCTTAAGGTTATTTATTCCAATTTAGAACTTATTTTAAAACCTCAAACTACAAACTAATTTTCTAAAGGAAAACGGGGTATGTTTTGACGTATAATTGGTTCCTTCCAACTTCCCAATATGCTCTAAAATGTTACTTGAGTACCACGACACTCTTCAGAAAGATATATAGATAAATAGCTAACGTTCGAAAGCAGAATATTTGCAAGCTCCTCCAAGAAATTGTCGATTATAAAAGTAGAATTAAATTTTTAAAAAATTAATAACTTACGTTGCAGGATGTACGGCATCCCCTGATACAAATTAGGTGGAAGTGACATCCTTTGTCTGTCAAAATGTGCAATGTCACCGGCAGGAGTGGGGGATCTGCTACTTCTCGCTGCTCCTGGAAATGGTTCCCTCCCGCCGCTCAACTGAAAGGTTGATACATGTTAAAACACATACACAGATAAAAGAATAATTTATTACCCAATCCGTCGTTTTTTCGGACTTGTCAAAAAAGTGCACATAAGACAGAAACTACCTTCAGGACTCTTAACAGGTTTCTAGTTCCCGAATTGTTGCAAAAAAGTCCACAAAGTTCCTATTTTATACAACAATTAGCTCTATATTTTTCTACTAATGATACTATTCTAAGGGAAGTTTGGATTGCCATAAATTAGAATTTTAATTGTTGTTTTTACATTACTATACGGAATTTAATGTCATAATTTGACATTTTTAGTGACACTTAAGAACTATGATTTATAATGAGGTGTACGTCATTAAAGGTTTACAAAACGTTGTGCAATTATGTGTTTAATACTAATTTCTAGCTGCAGTAGTAATAGTCCACAAGACACCACGGTCTTAAACAATTAACACCCGACTGAAACTTTGTTAATGGCTTCATTTTAACGTAAACTACCAAATTTTATTCGTGGAAACTCGAAACTGGGGCGTTTTCAATATGGAAGCCACAGAACATGTCAATTTTATGATGTATTGAAAATTTATTAACACCCAGCTGATTTTTTCGAAATTGTGATAAAAATTGGTAAAGTCAAATGGTCATACTGGCCTACAATTTTCACGGATCGTTTTTCCTGACTTACGCCCAGAACATGTCGATTTTACGATGTTTTGTTCACTGATGAACATCCATTTCTTTTTTTTTTTAATTGCTTTAGAACGATGCGCAGAACGCATTGCAATATGTGGCCTACAAGATAGATGACGCACAATTTAAAAAAAAAAAGAAAAACCTACCTATACATTATAAGTATAGTTGTTTGCCCCAAAATTTTTTAAACATTCAAATGAAACTTTCAAGTAACATATAATCCTAAACTTACATTTTTTTTAACAGGTCGGGTGTTAATCATTTAGGAAGGCCCCGTGCTGTCTGATAAACTATGCGGGACTATATACTAGGTGGGGGGGATATTTATTGACTGAACCTTGCCATCTTTACCTCCTGCAAAAACCCTGCGCCTTTAATAATTTTAAAAGCTATCAAAAGTTTATCTTCCCCACTTTCTTAAAAATTAAGTGTCCTTACCTGCCTAAACAACCTTGGTGGGGCGCAATTAAACCCCGGTTGAAATGACAAAAATTGAGGGGTAGGCGGAGTGCTTGAGGGAGTTCTGTAGGGTGCCGGAATCCCTGGAGCGCCTGCGCCCTGGGGACAGTAGCTTGTATTTATTACTGTGCCTAAATTGGAAAACAGAAAAATTGTTAGCAGAAGTACAGACATTTTCATAAATGACGCAACCTTGGTTCCAAAAAAAAACACTATAGTCAACTCAATAGCATCGTTGATTTTCGATTTTATTTTTTAGTGTGGTGAACAACTAAATTTATAGTTTTTTTTGCCACCCTATATGTTGTAGTAGAAGCATTCTTTTTTTCGTCTTTTCCCTCGTCTTTTCCCGTAAACGAAAGAGATAAAGAAAGCAGGAACTCGCGATATCTGGACACTGGGTGTGTTCGTTCCACAACCAACCAGCAAATTTTAAGGATTCACATTGTACCAAATATCATATCGGAACGTGGTATGACCAAATTAAATAAGTTTTGGTGTTTTTAGGGTATTGAATTTAGAGAACATTGACGTCTAGAAACATTTACTATTTCAACCAATAAACAGACTCAAAAGTCACGCCCTGAAAATCATCTTTAGTCTCCCCTCGCTTTAAACTTGGATCAAGGAGGCGATGGCGACGCTCCTGCGATTAAGAGACCAGGGTGGAAAGAGCGGGCCATCTGGCGGTCGAGGGACTGGCGACGAAAGAGTTGCCCCTCCTAAGACTGCCACTGAAAGCACCGCTTAAACCATGGAGGTTCGATAAAAAGTACAAAGTCACAATACCAGAACGGAATACATGGCAAAGGGAAGCATTACGAACGGAATTAAGCAGAGAGGCGACGGTCTGCTACACGGATCGCTCTAAACTGTCAGCCAGGCAGAGTTATCCACTTGGAGAACACGCTACGGTTTTCAAGCGGAGGTATACCGAAGATCATATGCTTCGGCAGCCAGGCTGCCCTCAAGGCTCTAAGTGCACCCAAAAGTCAGTAGTCTGGTGGAGGAGTGCGCTGAAGCACTGCAAACACTGGCTCAAGACAAGAGGGTAACACTGATGTGGGTCCCAGGTCATGAGGGAATACCAGGGAACGAGAAAGCGGAGGAACTTGCCAGACTAGAATAACAAGGAAACAGGTACAGAGTGAGCTCAACAAATGGGCGAACAACGAACTGAAGACGTCCTGGAGGCAAGACCCAGAGTGCAAACAGTCCAGGCTATTCTTGGATGGTCCGAATGGAGCCAAAACTAAATGGCTCTTAGGTAAGACCCACAATCAGCTAAACAAATATCTGACGCAAATGTGAGTAGCAGGAGATCCCGTGTGTCCCGCTTGTGGGCTCGAAGAGGAATCGGCGCAGCACTTAATAATAGCAAAGTGCGAATGCCAGATCAAGGCAGCTGAAGTGGGGATTTCCCACAAAAGAGGAAGAAGAGCTGCACGCGCTCAAATGGGCCGACTTACTGATCTTCGTAAGGACAGGGAGGCCCGGAGAGAGTTGCAGCGGAAGTAGGGGCATGAAGGTAAGGAACTGGGTATGGCAGAAAGGACCCATGAAGAGGCCTAATTGCCAGGCCCACGGGCCGCCCTATACTACTACTACACATTATATTTAAATTTTGAGAGAATGATCATCTCGAAACCTTCATATTGTCGTGAATTCCCTTTGGATATTCTACCTTGCCCTCGATTGGTTTGTAAACGTTAACGACTTGCGTTATGAACGTAACAGTAGGTATGTACTTTAGGGGACTGTCTTACAAAAAAGAGAATGGCGCCTCCACCAAGTGCTACGATTGGCAACAAAACGTCCACAATTATACAAATTTTACATCCTATATAGCAGAAAACCATAATTATATTATCCTTAGAGTTTGTGCTTACCAGCAGGTGAACTAGTACCGCCACTGTTCTGACCCGAACAAGCCGTTATGCTGCCTCTCGGTTGATTTGTGTACTTGGGAGTACCACTTTTTGATCCGGTGCACAATCTTTGATCGAATGGCGGGGTATCTAGGTAGGAAAATTTTATGTTAGTAGTTAAACCAAAAAAATCTCTCCATTAGATCTTAGATGTTGGCCAGAAATGCCGGTAAACCATTATTTTTTTGCAATTTATATCCTCACATTTCATATTCACAGCCATATATCCCCTTGGTGTACCGGGCTGCGGAGGTAGTCCCAACGTCATTTGATGCATACTTTGCGATAACTGAACATAACCCGGTGGTTGTACCGCACTTAAGTCAGTCGGCTGACTTGAAGGTAAGAACTGGTGAGTGGAAACCGATGAATTACAGCTGTTTGGAGTCGGTATGCTCTGAGGGTAGGGTGGTATGCCTTGCGACGCGTAGCCTGTAAAAATATGGGTCAAATTAAAACATATCTTGAATTAAACAAGTCAGTTGAATGAAATGGGAGATGTCTATAGGATACAGGCAGCTGCTAACATTTTGTCCAGGGCATTTAGCAGAAATTCAAAGACGAAATTTTGATACAAAAACACAACATCTAACAAAAAATATAAAAAGTGTTTCCAGATGTAGGACTAGCGCCAGGGTATCCCCTAGGTCTATTGTAGAAGACAACTAAAGGTAGTCTTGAGCATAACAAATGATCTAGCAAAATCAAGTGTTCTTGACAGTAAACTTTACTTTAACAAAGAAAATGGGAGTTCGAAACTTTAGTTTACTCTCAAGTTCATTATTGTCTACCACCTTCAAACCAAGCGTTATTGTCGGTCAATGAAATGAAATAAAAGCCGCTTGTGGTATTTTATTTAAATTATAGGTGTGCTAATTTCCGTTTAGTAGATTATTCTCCACCTAGTGCAATTTGCAAACTTAAGGGAGAATCGTTCAGTTTGTGCCAACTTTGTTGACCAACCAACCGTTAAAAGTGCGAGTTTTAACGATCTAATAAGGCAGGAACAAAGAGCAATAAGAGTTGCACTCTTGCGGTTTTAACGTGACATGGTGAAGGTGCCGGGTAATTTTTTTTGAGAAAAATACCTCTGTAAGCCTGTCGAGCGATTGCACCTTAGCGGTTTTACTGTGAAGTGTGAAGAAGAAATCTGTAGTGATATCCGAAGGTTTAATGCTTTAAAAACTGCTTGAGCGCGATTTGGTTTTCTCGACGTTAGTAAAGGTAAGGTAATTTTTTTTTGATAAGGTAAATAATGCGTTGTTAAGGGGGTGAAAATCATCTTTCCGAACCCCGCTTTTATAATAGAACAGATAAATACATACATAAGATAATGCATTAATTTTTATCCGAGTTGAACACATAGCGCGTTCGTTTCTTCGCTCGAGGAACTGGTGTGTGGAGCTTAAGCAGATGTCAGCTGATTTTCGAGCTCACCGAGTTTAAAACAAAAAACGAACGGGGTTTTCAACGTACGAAGCTAACAACATACCCACGTATGTTAATTTGCCAAATAAGCATTAATCAAAGCCGTTCCTTCCATACAAAGGTACCCACCATGACTCTCCACATTAATTACGGAGATGGAATAACTAATTATAGAAGTGTGAAGAAAGGCGAAAATAAAAGACCACTAATACTTTACGTGAATTCGGAAATTTGCTGTACGAAGAAACAAAGCCAAAAGATAACAAACATTTTTACAAGCTCGATTTGCTCGCTCAACAAGCTTGGAGTGAAAAAAAACAAAAGATCAAAAGATCTTGGGTGGAAATAACGAAAATTCAAACTTGTATGAGCATCCCACAAGGAACACACAAAAGATCAAAGCGAAAAGAGAAATGATTAAACGATGTTTCGCCCTGGGTAACCAGCGTGGGCTCATCAGTAGTTTCACTGGTCACCCTCCACTATACATCATTAAACACCATCATACACTTTGATTTTCAACCTTGAACCACTCACAAATAGGCATCGTTCCGCACTGGTACTTACTTATCCAAGTTACCTGATACGAATTCGTCCTGGCGTGTTAATATTTCCAGTAGGATTATGCTCCTAAGGCAATTAAAACAAAGAAGAAGTTAAAAAACCTCCAAATCAGTTACCTCAACCGAAAAGAAACTAAAAAACAAAAGATCAAAAGATCTTGGGTGGAAATAACGAAAATTCAAACTTGTATGAGCATCCCACAAGGAACACACAAAAGATCAAAGCGAAAAGAGAAATGATTAAACGATGTTTCGCCCTGGGTAACCAGCGTGGGCTCATCAGTAGTTTCACTGGTCACCCTCCACTATACATCATTAAACACCATCATACACTTTGATTTTCAACCTTGAACCACTCACAAATAGGCATCGTTCCGCACTGGTACTTACTTATCCAAGTTACCTGATACGAATTCGTCCTGGCGTGTTAATATTTCCAGTAGGATTATGCTCCTAAGGCAATTAAAACAAAGAAGAAGTTAAAAAACCTCCAAATCAGTTACCTCAACCGAAAAGAAACTAAAAAACAAAAGATCAAAAGATCTTGGGTGGAAATAACGAAAATTCAAACTTGTATGAGCATCCCACAAGGAACACACACAAGATCAAAGCGAAAAGAGAAATGATTAAACGATGTTTCGCCCTGGGTAACCAGCGTGGGCTCATCAGTAGTTTCACTGGTCACCCTCCACTATACATCATTAAACACCATCATACACTTTGATTTTCAACCTTGAACCACTCACAAATAGGCATCGTTCCGCACTGGTACTTACTTATCCAAGTTACCTGATACGAATTCGTCCTGGCGTGTTAATATTTCCAGTAGGATTATGCTCCTAAGGCAATTAAAACAAAGAAGAAGTTAAAAAACCTCCAAATCAGTTACCTCAACCGAAAAGAAACTAAAAAACAAAAGATCAAAAGATCTTGGGTGGAAATAACGAAAATTCAAACTTGTATGAGCATCCCACAAGGAACACACAAAAGATCAAAGCGAAAAGAGAAATGATTAAACGATGTTTCGCCCTGGGTAACCAGCGTGGGCTCATCAGTAGTTTCACTGGTCACCCTCCACTATACATCATTAAACACCATCATACACTTTGATTTTCAACCTTGAACCACTCACAAATAGGCATCGTTCCGCACTGGTACTTACTTATCCAAGTTACCTGATACGAATTCGTCCTGGCGTGTTAATATTTCCAGTAGGATTATGCTCCTAAGGCAATTAAAACAAAGAAGAAGTTAAAAAACCTCCAAATCAGTTACCTCAACCGAAAAGAAACTAAAAAACAAAAGATCAAAAGATCTTGGGTGGAAATAACGAAAATTCAAACTTGTATGAGCATCCCACAAGGAACACACAAAAGATCAAAGCGAAAAGAGAAATGATTAAACGATGTTTCGCCCTGGGTAACCAGCGTGGGCTCATCAGTAGTTTCACTGGTCACCCTCCACTATACATCATTAAACACCATCATACACTTTGATTTTCAACCTTGAACCACTCACAAATAGGCATCGTTCCGCACTGGTACTTACTTATCCAAGTTACCTGATACGAATTCGTCCTGGCGTGTTAATATTTCCAGTAGGATTATGCTCCTAAGGCAATTAAAACAAAGAAGAAGTTAAAAAACCTCCAAATCAGTTACCTCAACCGAAAAGCTTTGATCTTTTGTGTGTTCCTTGTGGGATGCTCATACAAGTTTGAATTTTCGTTATTTCCACCCAAGATCTTTTGATCTTTTGTTTTTTAGTTTCTTTTCGGTTGAGGTAACTGATTTGGAGGTTTTTTAACTTCTTCTTTGTTTTAATTGCCTTAGGAGCATAATCCTACTGGAAATATTAACACGCCAGGACGAATTCGTATCAGGTAACTTGGATAAGTAAGTACCAGTGCGGAACGATGCCTATTTGTGAGTGGTTCAAGGTTGAAAATCAAAGTGTATGATGGTGTTTAATGATGTATAGTGGAGGGTGACCAGTGAAACTACTGATGAGCCCACGCTGGTTACCCAGGGCGAAACATCGTTTAATCATTTCTCTTTTCGCTTTGATCTTTTGTGTGTTCCTTGTGGGATGCTCATACAAGTTTGAATTTTCGTTATTTCCACCCAAGATCTTTTGATCTTTTGTTTTTTAGTTTCTTTTCGGTTGAGGTAACTGATTTGGAGGTTTTTTAACTTCTTCTTTGTTTTAATTGCCTTAGGAGCATAATCCTACTGGAAATATTAACACGCCAGGACGAATTCGTATCAGGTAACTTGGATAAGTAAGTACCAGTGCGGAACGATGCCTATTTGTGAGTGGTTCAAGGTTGAAAATCAAAGTGTATGATGGTGTTTAATGATGTATAGTGGAGGGTGACCAGTGAAACTACTGATGAGCCCACGCTGGTTACCCAGGGCGAAACATCGTTTAATCATTTCTCTTTTCGCTTTGATCTTTTGTGTGTTCCTTGTGGGATGCTCATACAAGTTTGAATTTTCGTTATTTCCACCCAAGATCTTTTGATCTTTTGTTTTTTAGTTTCTTTTCGGTTGAGGTAACTGATTTGGAGGTTTTTTAACTTCTTCTTTGTTTTAATTGCCTTAGGAGCATAATCCTACTGGAAATATTAACACGCCAGGACGAATTCGTATCAGGTAACTTGGATAAGTAAGTACCAGTGCGGAACGATGCCTATTTGTGAGTGGTTCAAGGTTGAAAATCAAAGTGTATGATGGTGTTTAATGATGTATAGTGGAGGGTGACCAGTGAAACTACTGATGAGCCCACGCTGGTTACCCAGGGCGAAACATCGTTTAATCATTTCTCTTTTCGCTTTGATCTTTTGTGTGTTCCTTGTGGGATGCTCATACAAGTTTGAATTTTCGTTATTTCCACCCAAGATCTTTTGTTTTTTAGTTTCTTTTCGGTTGAGGTAACTGATTTGGAGGTTTTTTAACTTCTTCTTTGTTTTAATTGCCTTAGGAGCATAATCCTACTGGAAATATTAACACGCCAGGACGAATTCGTATCAGGTAACTTGGATAAGTAAGTACCAGTGCGGAACGATGCCTATTTGTGAGTGGTTCAAGGTTGAAAATCAAAGTGTATGATGGTGTTTAATGATGTATAGTGGAGGGTGACCAGTGAAACTACTGATGAGCCCACGCTGGTTACCCAGGGCGAAACATCGTTTAATCATTTCTCTTTTCGCTTTGATCTTTTGTGTGTTCCTTGTGGGATGCTCATACAAGTTTGAATTTTCGTTATTTCCACCCAAGATCTTTTGATCTTTTGTTTTTTAGTTTCTTTTCGGTTGAGGTAACTGATTTGGAGGTTTTTTAACTTCTTCTTTGTTTTAATTGCCTTAGGAGCATAATCCTACTGGAAATATTAACACGCCAGGACGAATTCGTATCAGGTAACTTGGATAAGTAAGTACCAGTGCGGAACGATGCCTATTTGTGAGTGGTTCAAGGTTGAAAATCAAAGTGTATGATGGTGTTTAATGATGTATAGTGGAGGGTGACCAGTGAAACTACTGATGAGCCCACGCTGGTTACCCAGGGCGAAACATCGTTTAATCATTTCTCTTTTCGCTTTGATCTTTTGTGTGTTCCTTGTGGGATGCTCATACAAGTTTGAATTTTCGTTATTTCCACCCAAGATCTTTTGATCTTTTGTTTTTTAGTTTCTTTTCGGTTGAGGTAACTGATTTGGAGGTTTTTTAACTTCTTCTTTGTTTTAATTGCCTTAGGAGCATAATCCTACTGGAAATATTAACACGCCAGGACGAATTCGTATCAGGTAACTTGGATAAGTAAGTACCAGTGCGGAACGATGCCTATTTGTGAGTGGTTCAAGGTTGAAAATCAAAGTGTATGATGGTGTTTAATGATGTATAGTGGAGGGTGACCAGTGAAACTACTGATGAGCCCACGCTGGTTACCCAGGGCGAAACATCGTTTAATCATTTCTCTTTTCGCTTTGATCTTTTGTGTGTTCCTTGTGGGATGCTCATACAAGTTTGAATTTTCGTTATTTCCACCCAAGATCTTTTGATCTTTTGTTTTTTAGTTTCTTTTCGGTTGAGGTAACTGATTTGGAGGTTTTTTAACTTCTTCTTTGTTTTAATTGCCTTAGGAGCATAATCCTACTGGAAATATTAACACGCCAGGACGAATTCGTATCAGGTAACTTGGATAAGTAAGTACCAGTGCGGAACGATGCCTATTTGTGAGTGGTTCAAGGTTGAAAATCAAAGTGTATGATGGTGTTTAATGATGTATAGTGGAGGGTGACCAGTGAAACTACTGATGAGCCCACGCTGGTTACCCAGGGCGAAACATCGTTTAATCATTTCTCTTTTCGCTTTGATCTTTTGTGTGTTCCTTGTGGGATGCTCATACAAGTTTGAATTTTCGTTATTTCCACCCAAGATCTTTTGATCTTTTGTTTTTTAGTTTCTTTTCGGTTGAGGTAACTGATTTGGAGGTTTTTTAACTTCTTCTTTGTTTTAATTGCCTTAGGAGCATAATCCTACTGGAAATATTAACACGCCAGGACGAATTCGTATCAGGTAACTTGGATAAGTAAGTACCAGTGCGGAACGATGCCTATTTGTGAGTGGTTCAAGGTTGAAAATCAAAGTGTATGATGGTGTTTAATGATGTATAGTGGAGGGTGACCAGTGAAACTACTGATGAGCCCACGCTGGTTACCCAGGGCGAAACATCGTTTAATCATTTCTCTTTTCGCTTTGATCTTTTGTGTGTTCCTTGTGGGATGCTCATACAAGTTTGAATTTTCGTTATTTCCACCCAAGATCTTTTGATCTTTTGTTTTTTTAGTTTCTTTTCGGTTGAGGTAACTGATTTGGAGGTTTTTTAACTTCTTCTTTAAGCTTGGAGTGTGTGTGTGATCCAAGTAGGCGGTTATGGTGATGGTGATGGATGAAGAAAGACCAGCAAAAAATATTGTGTTAAGACTTTTTAAAGCCAGTGTAATGACGAAGATACTGACACAGAAGATTAAATATGCCTACTCTTTATTTATTTTACCTGGTGTTGGATAAACCATAGGGTTGGGCGTATAAATCACAGGAGTGGGAGTACTGGGTTGTTGAGAGTACAACATCTGAACCGGTTGGCCGGGGTACACCGGTACCATTTCCGTTGACGGTGCGCATTGAGGTGGTGCCGCAGGTTGGGTTAAGTAATTAACTGCGGTTGGATATCCACTGGGCATGTAGACTAAAGAAAAACATTTTTGTAAGAATACTTATCTAGATGTTTCTTTTTTGTTTTAGGAAAAAACTTTTTCGGGTAATTTCAACTTGAGTAGGTAACTGACATTTGTTCGGATGAGCACAAGTACGAATATATATAAAAGTGCGAGTTAAGTAACGTTAAAGTGTGAGTAGTTATTATGGGAAAATTGAAGTTTGTCCTCCTCATGTTGTTGACCTAAAAATAATACATAAAATAAAGTGCTTACTTGTTTGACCTTGTGGTGAAATGGCAACACTGTACCGCTGCGGCCCTGTCACATTGGCCTGCTGCGGTGGCGCGCCTCCCGGGTAAAAAGGAGGTTGGCTCCAGAATGGAGGCCCTTGCTGAGGTTGATGTGTTTGGTAGGACTGAGAAGAAGTCTGAGATGCACCTTCCGTTACGTAGTAGGTGGTGGCTAGATCTGGAGGAATACTTGGAGGATCCTAAAAAATTTACTCTTTGTATTAAAAGAACATTTAAAAATATGAAATGGAGGACATGTATTTTGGGACCCTACGATTTTAATTTATGTATTTAATTTGGCGCCCTCTATGATTAACATCAAGAACTAACAGCGAGTTTCATTGGGAGAGTGTCACACTCCGGTATTTCTGGCCTTTGCTGTTTTAAAAAGTTTTTAAATATAATTTGAAATTTAAAAAAATGCACAGAACACTAGATTTTTTAAGGGAAATAAAAAAAGTTCGCCATACCATAGTAGTAGTAGAGAGGGGTGGTCCATGGGTCTGGCAATAAGGCCGCTTCATGGGCCTTTTCTGCCATACCCCAATCTGTACCAAGTTGGGAGCGAGGGAAGACGTAGGATGGTTTCCAGGGGAGGTCCTCATTGCGCCGGTTATTCCTATGCAAAAGAGTTTGTGTAGGCTGGTGATCTTTTTGGATTCAGTTTTTCCACTGCGGGCCACCAGACCCCTAGCCCATATTGGATTCTTGCTCTTATGATTGCCGTGTATATCAAGTGCAAGATCCTCGGGTTAATCCCCCGGGTTCGACCGACCACACGGCGCAACTGCCACATTGTTGCCTGTACTTTTACAGTCATTATGGCCACATGCTCCCTCCACGAGGGTCCCTTGACCAGTGTTAGTTAGATTGCATAAGTGGTGGTCAGCACCCTTTCGGGAGCCGCCCTTGCACTGCTTCATTTTACCAAGTTATTTAGAATGGTAATTGGAGCACATACCATCCTACCAGTGTTACTCCCAGATACTTCAAATGTGATACCAAAGTTAGGGGTCTACCGTACGTTGTGGGTGCTCTGAATTCCTCCAGTTTTAGATCTTTGCAGTCTTTTCAAAATTGATTGATACCGTTATGTCTGCACCAGTTTTCTGTGATTCTGATCGCTTTTTGCATCCGCAGACGATGGCAAAAAAGCGTCGAGTCAGTTTCACCACGCAGTCGTCCGCGTATGCTTGCGCATCAAATCCTTCTTGCGTCAGGCGATTCAGTAAGTCATCTATTATTAGGCACCATAGATGGGGAGAAAGAAAGCTGCCCTGAGGGAAACCTCACGTTACATCTTCACCTTGGACTCTCCTAAATTAGCCTGTGCTTCCCTCTTTATTGGCCATAAAACTTTTGCATTTTCAATTTTTTTATCGAGTTGTTTGTTTTTTTCAGTAATTTTAGCGTCCTTAATTGAAGGAAATAAGGCAAAAATTTCGTTGGAACAGACCAAGAAATTTTTATACCTGCGAAAATTACGAAAAATATTACGAATTCTAGAGAAAAAATAAAGTAAATTTTTGGCCTTTTTTAATAAAATGTAATAACAGGGTTCAAAGTGATTTTTAATTTTGAAGTTTCCTGACTTTTCCAGGTTTTCCCTGACCATTTTTTAAAAAATTTCCTGACATTTTAGTCCAGGTTTAATTTTTTCAAATTTAGTCTCATAGTCTCTGTATATTATTTTTACTCCTTACTAGTTAAGTTATTATTTGAAAAAACTGTTACTACCGCCTTCCCCGAACTATAAAATACAAGCAAATTTACTTTTTCCCAACGCATTCGCCAAACCTTTAACATTGTTGCAATACCTTAATAATTCTGTAAAAATGCAGATATAGTCGTCTGCACCAAACTATAAAACTGAAGTAAATTAATTTTTTTCTAACGCATTCGCCAAACCTTGCTAATTAATAAAAGACAATGCGGCTAGGTAGCCAACACCTTCACCAAACCTAAAATATAATTTTTTTTTTCTGAAGCATACGCCAAACCGTAAATTTTGCTTAACACACCTTGCTTAACTCAATATCTCGGCATCTACAACGACTTGTTTTATAATAAAATCTGTTATAAATACATGTTTCTGAGTATCACAAATAATATTAGAATTTTTTGGGGTACTAGCTTCATTATTTTTGTTTGTCATCACACTCTCTTCATGGTTTTGCTGCTCATTTGTTGTCATATTTTTAACAAGCCCTTTTAGTTTTTGCGTTTTTTGAAAAAGTTTAACTTTATTTATGTGTTTGGATCCTTCAAAGTGTGATTTTACTGCCTGGCGTTCCATGTTGGACAGTTCTATCCATATCACACAGGACACACAAAAACTGATTTCGCTTTTTTTTTTTCGATCAATCCAATCCATACAAAAATTTTTTCTATTTGACATTTTTTAAATTCTTCCACTAGCAGACAGAAAAACCACACAAATTACAGAACAAAAAATAGATTCCTACAGGAATACAGGAAAATTTTTACGCGTTTTAATTATTATTACAAACAAGAGTCTCTAACCCCCATTTGCACCGAATTATACTGGAGAACAAAAAAAATGGAACACCATGTATATGGATAACTATTTGAATGAAAATTATTTGTGCGTACACCTTATCTCAAAAGAAATATTTGATAAATTTTTTGTCTTCTGTCAGATTTTTTCTATTCTCATTTTCAAAAACAACCAGCACATAAAAGACCTTTTCTAAAAATTTTAAATCATTTTTCTCATAGTTTTTGATCTTTTTGGATTGCATATAGTTTACTTAAAAAATAAAAATGCCAAGAGTTCGCGGAGGTCAACAATTTCATCATTTAAACGACTTCGGGAAAGGCCGCATCGTGGGCATGAAAGAGGCTGGTTTTGGTTTATGGAAAATTGCAAGAAGGGTTAATGCCAATCCATCAACAGTGTTAATAGTTTGGAGAAGGTGGTCCAATGATGAGACTTATAGACGTCGTGCGGGTTCTGGACGCCACAAATTATTACAAGGTCGTGATTTACGGCATTTCAGACTTCTTGCCCTCAGAAATCGACGGGACAGTATTCGCCAAGTAAGAGATGTTCTAGTTGCAGCTACAGGTCGAGTTTTTGTCAAGGATGACAGTTAATCGAAGATTGTTTGGTATGGGGCTGAGGGCTTACCGTCCGCTTTTGGTGCTATCTTTGACCCCACAACATAAGGCTCGCCGCTTGGAGTGGTGCAGAGCTCGGCAAAACTGGAATGGCGAATGGAATACCATAAGCTTCAGCCGTAAATCCAGGTTTTGTTTAGGCGGCCATGATGGACGCACGATTTCGAGGTGAGACGCGAAATGTAGACTTTGCGTTTGAACGTGATCCAGCAAGACAGCAAAATATCATGATATAGGGTGCTATACAGACCGCTTCAAGCTACTGCGAACATAGGGGGAATCAAGTCCAATTTACTCTCCGTGCCGTACGACCGAGGTGGATTCGAAGCACGCTGCAGTGTTATCTTTTGGAAATTCATTTTGTTTTTATTATTTTGTTTTATTTCTGCCTTGCTCGAGAAACAGATGGGTAAGTTCTTAATTGAAATAATACATTTTTAAAACCAAAAATGGATGTCTACGAAGTTACCGAAAAAGTGCAGATGGTCAAATGGTCAAATCGTCATAACCCAACACACGTTCGATATTGGTCGAGGGAAAATTTGCATTTGTATTTTGACGTAAGAACACAGTATCCACAAAAACTAAATGTTTGGGGGGGGGGTATTATAGGGGAACACGTAATTGGGCCATTTTTTATTAACGGCAATTGCAATTTGAATGGTCCTAGATACTTGGATCTACTGCAGCAGCACATTATTCCAACTGCTAGGCAGTTGTTAGGTGTAAGATTTGGTGAAACATGGTTTCAACAAGATGGTTGTTACGCTCACAATGTTGGCCTTGTTAGGGAATATCTTGATAATGTATTTCCTAATCGGGTTATAAGTACACGGGGAACTATTTTATGGCCAGCTCGATCTCCCGATCTTGCTCCTAATGACTTCTATCTGTTTTTGAAGAAGCTTTTCAAATTATCACCCCTAACATGCTTGGAAACGTTAGAAGGGGTTTTTATAGTAGGCTCGGATATTGTCTAGCCGAGCAAGGAGGACTTTTCGAACATTTGCTTTAATTTTTTTTTGACTGGGAGAATCTTTTTGGTTTTTAGAATGTATTATTGTATTTTGAGAACTTGCTTTTATTTTGTTTCTCCTTATTATTTTCATTGTAACACGTCGTCACTGATAAATCTGAGCAGTTGACAATAAAACGCTCTTATTTATCAGTGACAAAAAATAAGAAAATTACGTTATAAAAATTTGCGTATTTATTGACCAAATTCCGGTTTCATTGACTACGCTCCACACAGCACCGTGGTTAGAGGCGTACTAAATACCAAAGGAAAGTCATGCAAGTGGTGATCGCAAGCCTGAGTATTGGTTGCTTCACTGATAGGCGTGCGGTGTCTCTGCATGTACGTACACTGGCAAATTAGACTTCTTCCGCCCTATGTTCGCAGTAGCTTGAAGCGGTCTGTATGTTTAGGAAGCAGATTACCTCTAGTCGTCATCAACGGCAATCTGACTGCTCGGCGATATATCGATGAAGTGCTGCAGAAACAATGGACTTCTTACATGAACTTGGCATAGAGACTTTGGAATGGCCAGCAAGATCGCCTGACTTGTCGCCTATTGAACACGTATGGGATATGATAGGGCGCAATCTTAGTCGATTACCACGTCCCCCTGGAAACTTAGATAAACTCTGGCATGCCGTAAGGAGGATATGGATGAGTGTTCCTCAATATGATATAGACCATCTTATTTTGTCAATGCTCAATAGATAAAACGAGTGCATAAATAACCATGGAAGAGCCACTTATTATTAATTTTTTGAGCATTAGCATGGAAAAATCTTCTTGGAAATGTAATCAATTACTAAGAGAATCCTAATGTAATAATATATAAATAAATTACTTTAAAAATATTTGTCCTTTCTGGTGTTGCATTTTTTTGTTCTCCAGTGTATTTTATCTCTTTAACAACAAGTGCGGAAAAGACGAAAACTCTACCCATCTCTTTGTTTAAGGACGTTTTAGTTAATGGACACATAAAAATAAGTCGGTGAAAAGGGGGTAAGAGCCGGTGTAATAAGTGCGGAATTAAACAACAAATACACTGGCACGTGTTTTACATCCTCATTGGTGTGAGAAAAATGTAGTTATCTGCGCACGCCCGATTCGTAACGAGGTGTTGACATACGAGGGAGAATTTAAACATACTAAATATTTTGGTTGTACCAGGTTTATTTCTAAAATAATCCTAAACAGTTGCACACTAGAGGTATCTTATCCCTTGACTTTTTCCTGACTTTTAGATCATTTTTGGGTTTTTACTGACTTTTCCCTGACAGCATACAAATTCCCTGAGTTTTCCAGGTTTTCCCTGACCACTGTGAACCCTGAATAAATAAATGTCAATTTGTCTGCTTTAAAACTATTCCAGATCCAATTTACAGTCAATTTATTTGATTAAATGACTAAAGTTAAGAGGCCATCCATAAATTGTGTGTTCTTCTTTTTGCCTGTTGATAGAAAAGTAGTCACGTGCCTAAACGATAAAAAAACAGCGACGCCACCACATTTGGTCACGGATCTGCATGCTTCATCTGGGTATGACATAATTTATGGAAGAACTCTAAAATTAACACAAACAAAATTTCTCACCAATCTTCCGTCAAATTGCGGTGGCACAGGTCCATAGGGGGCAGTGTAAACTAGGTAAGGCTGAGGGTAGACACTTGGAACGTTACTTTCGGCCGGAGTTGTACTATAATTCGGATAGTGATGCGGCGGTTGAGGCAGGTTTGTGACGTTTTCACACGAAGGAGCCGCCTGGGAGAATAATTTGATATACAGGTTTTCCGAAAACTAACAATAACCTAAATATCGTGAAAACCAAAAGAGGCAGAGAAGTAAAATTTCACATACTTAGACGGTTTAAAAAGAAGCATCTTTTTGTATGCTGCTCGTGCCGTCAGTCATTAAGGAGGTGGTGATGTTTATTTATTTAAAATTAAACACCATGTATATTTTGGCAAAAAAACCTAAAACGTTACCTTTTTCTTTGACGGTTTAAAAAAAAATAAATGTTTTGTATTATCATTTCTTTATTTTAAACCTAGCCTAGATAACCTAGATTTAAGTACACTATTGAATATGTTTCAGATAACTGGTTATTTCAATAGCAGGACAAGCAGTTGTTGTGTTAAAAGCTTTTGTATTCTCGCACTTCATCAGATGAGATAATTAATACTAAGGAGCGCTTACTGTTGGACTTCGTTACAATAAACAATCAGGTAATTATCAACGGTAGAACCAGCAGTGATTCTCCAGCAAAGTTTACTTTTTCCGCTGCACAGGGACACAGCGTTATTAATTTGTTTTAACTAATACGGAGGGCTCAAATAATGTTGAAGATATAAATGAGTGTTTTCGTATCTACTTTTTTTCCAATTTACGTTGAGTTAAACATTTATTTATTACTAACTTCGATACTATTTCCCCAAGTAGCATTTGGACGTCAAACTATGTCCTCTACTCGTTGGCTTAAAAAGGCCGACGTTGGCAAGCGGACTACAAATCTCATTCTATACGACCCAAATCCGACCTAAATGGGGAATACAAATTCGGGTCGGTTCGACGTCGCTAATTGTACTTCAATGATATATTAGTTTACCTACAACCACGTGATAATACGTCGACCAGCTTACGTAATTTTATATTATTTCACTGATTACCTAATTTGGTACTTGTTTGGTAAATTTTAGGTGAAACATATATTAACGAATTATAACTCATAAAAAATAAACGGACATTTTTTTTATTTCATAAACCATAAAAGATATGTTATTAGAAAGGGCACTTTACTGAGTATTTTAGAGCGAAATATTTCTGCGAGGGTCACTTACTGACAAAGTTGGCCAAGATAGGGCGAAAAATACCCTCCTCCTTCCAAACTAGCACAAAAAACCAAAAAGAAAAAATATTAAAAAAATATATATTTTTTTAAAGAACTGTTTTGGTTGTAATTAAGACTATAATCACTCAAGAATTATACTAAACCCATCTCTAAGGCATTATTAAGTCTCTTTTATTGATTTTTTTTTTTTTGAAGAAAAACAATACAAAAATTGTTGTCAATAATGGCTGCCCAAGCTTGCAACTCCAAAATGGCCGAATTCGGACTGATATGGTACTTTTAATAATTTATCACCAATTTGGACAAGGACATCAATTTGCAGACCTAATTTTATCGAAATCTAACCAGCCAACATTAAACTACGTAATATGTGCAAACGTTCGGAATCCGACTCCATTCTACGTTGGCCATGTAACCAAAACTGACTTAAAAGAAGAATGACAGTACTGACAGTTCAGCTGAACATAACATAGAAACATATTTTTCATTTTTCCTGGTTTTTTGCTTAAAAAAATGTCACAACTCTACTTTTCTAACAACATTTTTATATAGTTTTTTGCTGTTTATAAAGTTTGTGGTCCAAAACAGAAAAAAATGGATCGAAAAAGAAAGTTTATTGAAATTGAGGAATTGTTCCTCAATTCTTCTACTTTCTCCTATAGAGGAGCAAATAAGCAAAATAAAAACGATTTTGAAGGATAGGTAAAAACGACTAGACCCTTTTTACTTTTTAAATTAATATTCTGTTCTGTTTTTTCTTTGTAGACTGGCGTCTTTTTCAAACAGCTGTTCAATTTTAAAAATGAAATGAATAAATAAGTGAGGTTAAAATGTCATTTTTCGATAATCAACCTCTGCAAGAGGACACCGGTTAGGATTCAGATCACCCGCGGGTAGATTCCTGACATAAATCCAAAGCTCTATGATAATAACGTTAAGTTTGATGAGATTTCGATTACATTAAAAAACTGCAAAAATAATAAGGTTACACAAAAAAATATAGATAGTATGTACTACTGTACTAGTGTAGGTTGCTTATGTAGAGTAAACTATTTTTTTGTCTTAGTTGAATTGAGTCGAGTCATGTGTTTATTTTTGAATGCAGGTATTTATTGATTTATTGCTCCATTTTTTTAAACAGAAGCTTCTTTATAAGAATTAATTGTAATTCTTCCGTCCAAAAAGATGCTTCTTTAAAAACCATCTAAATATGTAATATTTGAAATTTCTGGCTCTTTTGGTTTTGGAGATATTTAGGAGTATCGTTACTTTTTGGACATTGTGTATGTCAAGCCAAAATTTATACTTTTTGCCTTCAAGAGTCAGGCGTTTCATCAGAAGGAACCAAAATTATAAATTTTGTTTGCCTTAACATTTAATAACCAAAAAAGTGTTGATAAAACATCAAGAAAAACAAACAAGGCGATTTATTTATATATTTGGTTAATTTTTCGTAGTGGGAGATTGTCAAGTGCCAATTTGATCTAGAGGAATAAAAAGATTTTTTTTTTTCGACATTCGTTGTTTTGCTAAGTCTTCCCTCAAGTTTCAAAACACCAGTAAACATATACACTTCATTCCAAATTCAACCGGACCAATTTTTTGACACTGACAATTCCATTTAGTTTCTGTGCTGAATTTGGAATGGACAGTACCTGTGAGTAAGGACAACTCTTGCTCGAATGCACAGCGCTGGAACACGTGGAAAGTGGCGGTGAAAAAGGTAGACTAGGGCTAGTCGCGCTGTTCGTGAAGCTCGATTGTTTTTTTAGGGGTGAAGGTTTGCCGGATGGTGGTTTTTGCTAGGAAGAAACAAGTAAAAATATTATAAAACGCTAATAGTTATAATCACGTCTAATTTTACGTTCGCAAAAATGACAAAAGTTAGGCTTAATCGATGGCAACACAAACTTTACGACGAATAGTGATCTTCGTTTTTTTTTTCTATGAAGTCCTGTTCATGTCCAATGAGCATTTTCAGAAACCTCTGGTGACCAAAATTTATATAATTATTATAAAGAGGGTTCCATTAATGCCCTAGGGTATTTAGAGGTTTTCTACAGGAATTGAGTTTGTATATTTGTTTTATTAAAGGTTCTAAATTGATGGAACCCTAAGGTAACATAAAACTGGTGATAACAATATTTCCACGGACATCTTTATAAAAATTAAAGTCATCGGTAACAAATGTTATATAAATTGGTGTTAACAATGTTTCCACCAATATATTTATAAAAATATTAGTCATCAGTGACAAAAGTTATATAAATTGGTTTTTGAAATCTTTCTGTAAACCCATCTATAAAACCGTAAGTAACTATCAATTAAAGTTATATAGATTGGTTTTTAAAATGTTGCTATCAACTCACTTATAAAAACTTAATTAACCAACAACAAAGAGACACTTATAAAAACTTGGGAACTCACACACAATAATTATATAAATAGGTGCCTGTAATATTCTTATGAACTCATTCATAAACCTTTCTTGCCCATTCTTTCTATAATGTTTTTATTAATTTCTTTGTTTAGTGGTTATAATACCACTGTTTTTACAACAAAAAACAATTTTAATTTATAACAAAACAAACAAGATATTTTACGTTAATTTTGTGATATCAAAAGCTCGTTTTTGCGACTTTAAAAGGTGCGTTTTTGCCACATCAAAAGGCGCGTTTTTGCGAGATACCATACCATCATTATCTGGTTTTAATTACATCAATCTGAGGAGAGACATAAGAGATCCAAATCTTCTTGAGATAGTTTTCGATGACAGATATCGGGATCGAATGCATTCTACACCCGATTTCGACCAGCATTTCCCATGCGCGGCCACCCTGACTCAAAAAACTCACGTGGACCGACATGAACTTGTATACGCTTAGACTATGTGATCCGTGTTTTGATTCGGGGAGCCCACGCATAAGAAACCCATAGATGGGAACCGGGTTTTAGAAAAAGAGAACAATATAGTAACCGTGTAAGGTTCGCAAAAATGCACCGCGAAACTTCGAGTGCATACAGTGCGCACAGCTGGTCGGCGGCAATTGTGAAAACATCACCTTACGACGCGACGGAACGCAGCCTCAAGGTCCGTTTCTGCGAGTTTGACATAGTTACTATTATCCTCTTTTTCTAAATGCATTTGTCTGAGAGAGATCCAGCATACCAGGGAAATACGGATATTTTTCCTGATATGTGTAGTATGCTGGATCTCTCTCAGACGAATACATTTAGGAAAAGAGAACAATGGTAAGTATGTTAAGCTCGCAGAAACGGACCTTCAGTGTTCAACACTGCGCCATCTCCAGCCTTTTGTTCGCACTAGCATCATGTTTTAAAACGTTGATAAAATAGTGTTGAAAGAGGTAAACAGTGGTATAATTGTATTGTTTTTTTTTTTTATAGAATTGTCGTAAATTTTCGCCATTTTGGATGTCAACAATAGGTTTTTGACCAAAATAAAAACGTTATTTATGGGGTTTAAACATGTGTTTTAATCGAAATATTGCTTGTTTAGGGTTAAGAACAAAATAGAAAATTTAATACTTCTCCCAGAAAGCAAAAAACATGTGAAAAAAAATTATTATTTAAATGAATATTTTTTTTCCCGTTTTCTCAAGTATTTTTGGAGGCCATGAAAATTTTGTGAGTGTATTCGAAAACTATACAGTACACACGGGACCGCAGCTGATTATCAGAGTAGGAAGACTGGGAAAACAGCTTTTATTTAACCTATAGTATATAAATATCCATATTCCTGCTTCAACTTATCTCACTTCCATTTTAATTTATTTTAGAAGATTGCTAAACACCATTTTATAAATTTTTTATTTTAAAAAGAAAAATAATAATACATAACAAGCAAAGGAAAGAAAGATGGAAAATTTATATTTCCAAATCGATAAAAACCTTTAATTTGTTATGTAGTGTTGTTAGAACAGTTGTAAAACCTTTTTATAGTAATATCTAGACTTGAGGGTTCATAAGGAATTTTTATAAAATCTATATGTTGTTTTTCTATCCATTGCTATGTACCATAAATTTTTATAAGCTGGTGTTGGTCAGTTGTTTTTCAAGTCTTTTTTACCCATTTAAGAGATATATTAGAGTTATAAAATTATCACCAAAACTAAATAATATAACTTTTGGTTATTTTATTAAGGTTTTATATTATTTGCTGTAACTTCTATATAGACAAAAATGCTCATTGAGTGATCAAGGGTCTTGTACCACGTGCAGTGCACACTTCACAATGTCAATATTTGAATTTGACCACTTGGTATCTTCGTCTTTTCCAGTTAACCGATTGTCAAAGAAGCAATGTCAGAACATTGGTAAAAAGCATATAACTACGTTTCCCGAGAAAAAGGTGTACCGATGATACCTCTCGCAATCAAGTTAGCCTGGAAATAATCACGTCAATCAAACCACCCCCCCCCCCCCCCCCGAAGAATGATATTCGAGTTTTGATATGCTTATAATTTCGAACTAATTTTGAACCACACTCCTTCCTAGATTTTTTTAATATTCAAAATGGAAGGTGCAGCCGGACGTCAAGCTACACCCCTCCTCATTTAAGCGTAGAGAAAAATGAAAAGCAACTATCTCAAAATTAAGAACTAATTTCAAACTCCTAATATCATCAAAAAGAATTTCGAAAAACCCACTAGTAACCCTCTTTTTTTTTAAAATATGGTGGAGGGTGCAGGTTGACGTCAAGACACCCCCCCCCCGAAAGATATTCGAGTTTTGATATGCTTATAATTTTGAACCACACTCCCTCCTGGTTTTTTTTAGCTTGACGTCCGGCTGCACCTCCCATTTTGGGTGTGGTTAAAAATTAATTCGAAATTATTTCAAAATTATAAGCATATCAAAACTCGAATATCTTTCGGGGGTGGGGGGGTGTGGCTTGACTGACCTAAATAATCCAGAGGCGGAGAGTCTACCAGATAGGCGCGTCGATTGCGTAAGTAGTGAAAGCGACTGACAACCATCTGAGAGCGCAAATGTATGTTATGTTTAATATTTTTACCTACGACTACGACAACTAATTTTACGACCGTCTCAACACGATTTTAATGGCTCACTTACGGTTCTAGGATAATAATAAAGCTGTAAACCACAAGATGGCGAGACAAGCGATGAAACTTTATTTTATAAGAGCACTAATTGATGCAAAAATGTGAATTATTTACATAGAAAATTACATATAGAAATTTACTAATTGATTCTGAACTGTAAAAATACTGAAATTGGTTAAACAGGTTTTGAAAAACAAAGTAGTTCATCTTAATAAACGGGACTTTGTAAGCTGCTCTTAATAGATGCCACAATGTAAGAAACTGCTGCGTATTAGAAAAGATAAGTATAAAAAAAGGTTAACTTAAGTAAGTATTCACGGTCTATAGATCGAGAGAAAAGTTGTAAAGCCTTATCCAGGGAATAGCAAGAGGGCAACTCATCAACTCATCCGTATTTGTCTAGAGAGAGAAGTTTCATAAACGCGGTTGCAAGGGTCCATATGCCCAAATTGGTATTGCTCTTACTTTTTCTCCAAGTAGAACTCAAGTAATTATTTTAATAATGTAAAAATAAAAGTCGTATTTTTTAGTAGTAAAATTAAAGTGTAGAAATGGTAAGTTTTTTAAAAGGGAATTGAATTATTTTCTAAAGCGTTTGTTAAGAACTTCATTGATTCAAATAAGGATTTTGGATTTTTGTATTTTAACATCATTTTGTCTTTGTCAAAATAAATGTGTAAAATACTTTGTCATTTTAATTTATTATCCAATTAAAATGAAAGCATTTTCATTCTAGAGAAATGTAAACTTGGGAAAATCGAGTCAGAGAAAAGTTTATAAAAAACTTAAGTCGAGGATAAACCCCGTCCCGACAATACCAACGCTTGTAAAAAAATACTATTTTCGCCGCTGGTTGTAAAAACTACTATTAGGCCGGTATCAAACACTATAAAATTTATTTGTCAAACATCTTTTATAAAATATATTTGATAAAACATTTTACAGTGTAATATACCATAAATATTTCTTTTACTTTATAAAATATGGTATATTACACTGAAAAATGTTTCATCAACATCTTTTACAAAAGATTTTTGACAAATAAATTTTATAGTGTAATACGGGTGCGCATAATTTATCAAAAAGTACTTTACAAAAAAGATAAATTATAAAAAATTACAGGTGCATAACAGTACTACATACTATAAATAAGCAAAACTATACTATCACAAAATCGAAATAGATCATAACGGACTGGCCTAAAACGTTACAAGGGCAAAAGTGTACAAAAGCAAAATAGTGTAACATATTCCCGCTAGATGGCGACACAGTGCACATATTGCCGTTAGATGGCCGTACATAGCCGACAAATAAGAAGTGCCATTGGCTATAGGGGTCAGGTGTTCGACCAATATGCATCAGCTGTTGTTTCGTTTTTTCGAATTTCATCGAAATGAGCCAATAAAACTATAAAATTGCATAGGTGTTCGCAAGCTAAGAATTTCCTCATTGTTTTAAGCTTCTTTAATTGTCTTAAAATAGCATTATTTCTCAGAAAATTAAAAAAAAAGGTTCAATTGGCACACCTGTTTGCTTGATTGCTGAATTATAAATCCGGCTTAACAAATTAAACGGTGTCCATCACACCGCAGCGTCATCTAGCGGCAATATATTACACCATTTTAGGATTTTCCCTTGTAACCTTTTAGTATTGTAAGGTTTTAGGCCAGTACATTGACCAATTACTGTTTTGCCGCTACCCAGTTTTGTCTGATTTGTTATTGTAAATTTTAGGAAAGTACGTTTTTACATTGTATTGTTTTGCTAAATTATAGGTATTCTGTAATACCGGCCTTATATTACAAAATCTATTTGTCAAAGAGCTGTTGTAAAAGATGTTTGATGAAACATTTTACAGTGTAATATACCTTATTTTATAAAATATTTATTTAATTTTATAAATTTACACTATAAAATTTATTTGTCAAAGATATTTGATGAAACATTTTACAGTGTAATATACTTTATTTTATAAAATATTTATTCAATTTTATAAAATATGGTATATTACACTGTAAATAAATATTTTATAAACACTGTAAAATGTTTCATTAAATATCTTTGACAAATAAATTTTATAGTGTAATACCGGCCTTAAGAGTGCAGAGAATTGTAACACTTACTACTTGTGTCGTTTTTTCTCGCTGCGGACTCTTGGGAGCGGCTACCTCCTTTTGAGGCGATCTCTGAGGTGAAGAGGCAGCGTCTACTTTCGAAGGCGGCGGTGTAGGATGAGAGAAAAACCCTGGCGGTGGCCTGCTAGGGTCGTAGTGGTAGATGGTCCCGTCGTCGTTTTTTAAGGGTTTGCCAGTCTAGAAACGCATTTAGTTAGTTAGTAAAGTTTTAATAAAGTGAACTCATTGTTTATTCCAAACTCTCCAGACCAATTTCAATATGGTAGCTGACATTCTCTTTCTAGATGAAGAGGCAGCTACTTCAGTTTACGCGAAAACTGGACGCACATTTTATACCACTATAAACTTTTTCAGTTCACAATTCAGTGCAGATGAACTACTACTATACGAATCATGAATGTTTTTTTGAACTATAGATTCATAAAAATTTTATACTGGATCATTTTAGGTAAAAAAAGCGTTTTAAAAAAATGTATACACTTTTACACAGCCTTTTTTTAAATTGAATCCTTGAAAAAGCTTTTTAAAAATACCAAACACTTTGGGCGGTATTCCCAAGTAACATTTTAGGGCATATTAGGAAGGTTAAGATAACCAATCATACGTCAAAACTTACCCCGTTTTCCTTCAGAAAATTATTTTGTAGTTTGAGGTTTGAAAATAAGTTTTAAATTGGACCAAATAACCTTAAGGAACGGTCATTATATACACGACATTTTAAAGGTTCTCTTTTAGGATATTTTTCGAATTATTTTCCTGGTATCATGTCTTCAAAGTTGTTTCGAATATAAAGTTAAAAGAGAAGGTAAATCGATAGTAAACTTGACTTGAGATTATACTTTGAGGTCCTCGCCTTGTTTGGGCCTTTCTTGGTCAACATTGCTTGTCAAAAGTTTTTATTAATGTCCTGAAGAAATCCCTCAATGTTAAGAACTTTTTTGGTTTAAAACTGGACTTAAAGTTACTTATTTTTGACCTACAGTTATTCCTCAAAGTTAGGGTTTTTTTTGGAATAAGTTTTAGGACAAAAATTTGTTTTTTTGACCAAATAAGTACAACCTAAAAATATGTTCGAACTTTATGGAAAATTATTCTATTTTATTTAACCATATGGAATATTAAGATTTGATTACGTTAAAACTTCAGTTTTGTTTTTCTTGATGGGAAGAAAGTAGTTCTGGTAGAAAACAAGAAAACTCCTTTGCGTCACGTGTCCTCTAACGAACTGTCATGATCAGCTGTTTAGATTAATAAATAATCATAACTTTCATGTTCCTTCTCGGAATTTCCAAATTATAAGATATTTCCTTAATAACTATTGTATCTTCAACCTTTGTTTGGATTTTGGCCTATTAGATACCTACCCTCCTATAATAAAAAGGGTTAGGAAAAACCAGATGGAAGCTCAAAATTCAAACAAAGAAAGTAGATGTTTAGGTAAAATTTGGGTTTAAGGAAGAGAGAGCATTCACGTTTTGATCGTCGAAAAGGATACTCTGTGTTAAAGTGCCTACCTAGTAGTGGTGATCCTGACAGTTTTGTGTTTTAACATGCCAAAAGAAACAAACCTTTCACAGCATCAAGCAGTTTTTACAGAAAAATTAAACAAATTAAAAGTGATAGTGGGGACCCAACAAGTCCTAGTGGATCTCTACAAGTGCCGAACACAACCAATGGGAATACACACATCCGCCTTTATGTCAACAATCAACATGACAACCGAACAATGGGCAGGGGGTGTGCGGGGAACGTTTGGCAATGAATTCGAAAAATGGATAAACCGTCCTTGATGCAAAATTGATAAGAAATTTTGCCTTCAACATTGGAAATTTTGTGTTTGAGGGAAAAAAACATGGTTAACACGACTTTTAGGGCACGGTCGCCAAAAAAAGATAAGGCTCCATGTTTTTTTTTCTTTTTTAACAAGTCTTTATTATTTTTATTGAAAAAAAACAACAAAATCTTTATGAAAATGATTTGTTTACACTTGTTTCGTACCCAAATATTAGATTATGATTACAAATTGGAAATAATATTTAATTAGTGTTTTCCCGAAGCATAATTTTCGCGATGTTTTTGTTAAAACTGCATGTTTCGATGGGCGCGTGAATTTTATGGAAGTAAAAGTAAACAATTCAACAAAAAAATTTTCGGCGCATGTCGGTTTCCTCCCATTAATAGTTTAAAATAGTAGTTTAACCCCTATGATTAAAATATAGCTCTGATTTTTCATCACCATTTTTTATTTCCAAAATTGTTGTAGGCCATGGACATAATTATTACTTTTCTCTTTTTTTATTTTCATTTAAAAATGATTTCATCTCCTTCTATTCTGACACGTAGAGGGCGCTTCAGTTACAGACAAACAAGAGGGCACTGAGAGGGCATTGTGTACAATAGGACACAAATTAGGTTGAGCATTTATGCAGATCTGTACATGTGTCCCAAAAGTTGGTAAAAAGTGTCCTCTGGGCAAATTCACCTTCAGGAAAAAAAAAATTAATTACCTATTTTATCCCACCAAATTACCTTGGTTTTTGTCCCCACTTTGGTAAAAAGACGGGAAATTTCCCTCTTTTTTGACCTCCCAGCTTTTCATAAGAAAAAATTACTGGCTTATCTCGGGAATATTTTACCAAATTTTAACCAAAAATGTTACTTGGGTTTACCAAGATGGACTAAGCTTTTGGACTATGGGACTGTTGATGCGGACTTTTCTTTAAACTTGAGTGATTTAGAGTTTGTTTTTCGATAAAAATAAATGAATTAAAATTTTCAATTTTCGTTTCTTATTTTTGTGAAGAAGTGTGTGGTATAGTTATTTTTTCTTATATGGTCGTCCGCAAATTTAATAATTGTACAGGGACAAACCCACCTCCAATCTTCTTTTTTCCTATTTTTTCTCGAAATATTGGGAAAACCGGGGAAAACCTGTGTTTTTCCCTTGCGAAATCACTTATATAATTGTAGTAAGTTCAAAATTCCAAAAACCCAATGAGCATTTTCAGAAACCTCTGGTGACAAAAATTTATATAATTATTATGAAGAGGATTCCATTAATGCCCTAGGGTATTTAGAGGTTTCCTAAAGGAATTGAGTTTGTATATTTGTTTTATTAAAGGTTCTAAATTGATGGTACCCTAAGGTAACATAAAACTGGCGTTAACAATATTTCCACGGACATCTTTATTAAAATTAAAGTCATCGGTAACAAATGTTATATAAATTGGTGTTAACAATCTTTCCACCAACATATTTATAAAAATATAAGTCATCAGTGACAAAAGTTATATAAATTGGTTTTTGAAATCTTTCTGTTAACCCATCTATAAAACCGTAAGTAACTATCAATTAAAGATATATAGATTGGTTTTTAAAATGTTGCTATCAACTCACTTATAAAAAGTTAATTAACCAACAACACACTGTTTTTACAACAAAAAAACAATTTTAATTTATAACAAAACAAACAAGATTTTTTAGGTTAATTTTGTGACATCAAAAGGCTCGTTTTTGCGATTTTAAAAGGTGCGTTTTTGCGACATCAAAAGGCGCGTTTTTGCGAGATACCATACCATCATTATCTGGTATTAATTACATCAATCTGAGAGAGATAAGAGATCCAAATCTTCTTGAGATCGTTTTCGATGACAGATATAGGGATCGAATGCATTCTACACCCGGTTCCGACCAGCATTTCCCATGCGCGACCACCCTGACTCAAAAAACTCACGTGGACCGACATGAACTTGTATAGGCAAATCTCGCTTAGACTACGTGATCCGTGTTTTGATTCGGGGATCCCACGCATAAGAAACCCATAGATGGGAACCGGGTTTTAGAAAAAGAGAACAATATAGTAACCGTGTTAAGTTCGCAAAATTGCACCGTGAAACTTCGATTCACGGTGCATACAGTTCGCACGGCTGGTCGGCGGCAATTGTGAACACATCACCTTACGACGCGACGGAACGCAGCCTCAAGGTCTGGTTCTGCGAGTTTGACATAGTCACTATTATCCTCTTTTTCTAAATGCATTCGTCTGAGAGAGATCCAGCATACTAGGGAAATACCTGCCTGTACACCCTTCGACACCGCAATCTAACTATCTTCTTGAGATAGTTACCTCTGACAGTTATGCGGGGTTGAAGGGTGTGCAGGCGGGTATTTTTCCTGGTATTTGTAGTATGCTGGAGCTCTCTCAGACGAATACATTTAGGAAAAGAGAATAATGGTACCTATGTTAAGCTCGCAGAAACGGACCTTCAGTGTTCAACACTGCGCTATCTGCAGCCTTTTGTTCCAACTAGCATCATGTTTTAAAACGTTGATAAAAAAGTGTTGAAAGAGGTAAACAGTGGTATAATTGTATTGTTTTTTTTTTTTATAGAATTGTCGTAAATTTTCGCCATTTTGGATTCCAACAATAGGTTTTTGACCAAAATAAAAACGTTATTTATGGGGTTTCAATATGTGCTTTAATCGAAATATTGCTTGTTTAGGATTAAGAACAAAATACAAAATTCAATATTTCTCCCAGAAAGCAAAAAACATATGAAAAAAAGTATCATTTAAATTAATATTTTTTTTCCCGTTTTCTCAAGTAGTTTTGGAGCCCATGAAAATTTTGTGAGTGTATTCGAAAACTATACTGGGATGACTGGAAAAACAGCTTTTATTTAAACTATAGTATGTAAATATTCATATTCCTGTTTCAACTTATCTCACTTCCATTTTAGTTTATTTTAGAAAATTGGTAATCACCATTTTATAAATTTTTTATTTTAAAAAGAAAAATAATAATACATAACAAGCAAAGGGAAGAAAGACGAAAAATTTATATTTCTAAATCGATAAAAACCTTTAATTTGTTATGTAGTATTGTTAGAACAGTTTTAAAACCTTTTTATAATAATATCTAGACTTGAGGGTTCATAAGGAAGTTTTATAAAATCTATATGTTGTTTTTATATCCATTACTATGTACCATAAATTTTTATAAGCTGGTGTTGGTCAGTTGTTTTTCAAGTCTTTTTTACTCATTTAAGAGATATATTAGAGTTATAAAATTATCACCAACACTAAATAATATAACTTTTGGTTATTTTATGAAGGTTTTATATTATTTGCTGTAACTTCTATATAGACAAAAATGCTCATTGGGAAGTACACTCAAGTTTAAAAAAAAGATATTTTTTTTTTCGATTTTTTGCAAAAAATTTTGCCTAAGGCGTAACTTGTGCTACACTTTAAAATATTTTGTTGGGTGAAATATATATTAACGAATTATAACTCGCAAAAAATATATGACCACCTTTTTATTTCATTAACAAAACACTTTACTGAGTAATCTAGAACGAAATATTTCTGCTTCTACTACTTTACTGACAAAGTTGGTTAAGATTAGCACAAAATAGCAAAAAGAAAAAATTATTTTAAACAATATATTTTTTTAGAGCACTATTCGGTTCTCATTAATACTAAAATCACTTAAGAATAATACTAAACGCATCTTTAAGGCATTAGAAAGTCTCTTTTATTGTTTTTTTTTCAATAAAAACAAGAAAAAAATTGTTGTCAATAATGGATGCCTAAACTTGCAACTCCAAAATGGCCGAATTTGGGCTGATGTAGTACTTTTACCAATTTATCAATAATTTGGAAAAGGACACCGATTTGCAGCCCTAATTTTATCAAAATCTAACCCAGCCAACGTTAAACTACGTAATATGTGCAAACGTTCGGAATCCGTCTCCATTCTTCGTTGGCCCATGTAACCAAAACTGACTTAAAAGAACAATGACAGTTCAGCTGAACATAACCTAGAAAAAAAATTTTCCTTGTTTTTTCCTTAAAGACATGATTATTTTAAAATTGTACTTATTAAAGCACTTAATGAGCTCGAACCTGTCCCGCAGATGTGGGAGGAGGATAACAATTGTTGGTTCCCGATCAAAAAAAGCGACATTAAACAATATCAGTGTGACCCCACTAATGCTCCAGATAAGGTGGACTGGAAGAAATATCAGAGCGAGCTGAAGGTCCATGAGATTTTTGGTTGGAAGCAAGCCAACAAATTGTGCAATTTGATGTCCCAGATGCAAAATTGTAGGATAAGTATCCTTCTTTTTATTCGTTCCTGTTTTGGTAAGCATCCAAATAAGGGCCCAGAAATGCGACGTCGATTAAGGTAACAAGGCCGACGATGTTTCGTGGTCGATTTAGGTATAGGCGTTAAAACAGTCGGCTTTGAAACGTAAACTGGCGTGAATCCGTCTGGGAAAATATTTGTACAAATTATGTTGCCTATTTTGACGTCGTTTAAGGTTCGCATATGCGTACCTGACTACGTAAACGTCTTACTAGTAGAAAACTTTATTTTGTACCTAATGCAACGTCGCTTTATGACAGATTAGGTTGAAAGACGGATAAATGCTACTTGGGCAACTTCTGATCCCTTTCATTACTTTTATTTTCATAAAATTTTCAATTACGGTGTCATTTTTTCGATTATTTTATTTTCTCCCCTTCTTGATGTCCCCCTACCTAGCTTTACCCAGGCTTAAGCCCCACCAGAAACAATTTCTGCGTACGCCACTGATCTTAGTATAAGTAGTTTACATTCTGTTAGATCGCTCAACTATAAAAGCAATACACTTGCATGCCAACAATCGAAGCAAAAGTGTTTGTTGTTTTTTCAGTTGAACCGACCAAAAAAATGTGAACTTATGCTACTATATAGGGAGTAACATTTAATAAAAAAACCCTGTTCGTTACTCGTTGCATTTTTCGATTCACTAAAAAACATAAATTACCTCTGGATTTATAATAACACTGCCCTTTGGTACGCTGTGTATATCAGTGACAGCCCACACCAAGTGACTATCGGGCTTGTTCCGATGCTGATGATGATGCTGCCGCTCCGCTCCCTCCTCGGCCCCCGGATGGGGAGTGTTGGTGGGACTGGGCGTGACCGACTCTGACATTTGCGATTGAGACTTGTAACCCGAACTGGAGGGGCTTAGGCGCCACGACACGCAGGAACTGGCTCCCGAATCTAAAAACAGGAATATATAGGGTGGACCGCAAATAAATAGACTTTTTGGTTTCTCATAACTTTGGAACCAATGAGCCGATTAATAAAAATATTTGTCTGAAAAGAACATACTACATATTTTTTAGAAGAAGTGTCAAAAGTTACGTTTTGTAAAAATCCAAGATGGTAGAAAATTTTCAAAAGTCGTAGTACTTACACCATACCATTGTCTAAGATTTTTAAGCTATGATATCCGTCTACGACCCGGGCCTCTTCTGCCTTCAATTTTGCCTTCTATTATCAATTTTAAAAGTTTATATTTCTCATTTCTCAAAATATGGTCAAAATATTCAAGTTTGCTTTTTTTGATGGTAAATAAAACTTCAAGATCTTTATTTATTCTAAGCAGAACATCCACATTAGTTACTCGGTCCATCCAAGATATCCTTAGTATTCTACGGTAACACCACATCTCGAATGCCTCCAACTTTTTGAACATGGCCTCAGTCAGTGTCCATGCTTCCATACCATAATATAAGATGCTAAAAGCATAACACCGAAGCACACGAATACGGAGAGTGGTATTAAGATTGCAACTACACAATACCTATTTCATTTTGACAAAAGATGACCTGGCCTGTTCAATTATTGCATGAACTTCTTGAGGAGGCAACCCAAGTATTTGTATGAATCCACATCACTATCCATTTTGTTTTTCCAACATTTAAGTTAAGCCGAACTTTTGGCAGCAATTTGATTCGACAACTCTTGCAGGCCTTACAGCGTGTCCGCTATTATGACATTGTCGTCGGCATATTTATGCCGTTTATGGTTTGACCCTCTTGACCGGAGACAATATACAACCTTGGCGTACTACTCTTCTTATTTGGACCTCTTCGGACAGTTGGCCATCAACCTTTATTTGAACAGTCTAATTCCAGTATAGATTAGATTATCTTTAGATCTCGGTCATCTAGACCAACTTCTTTTAGTGATTCTATGAGCTTTTCGTGTTGGACTCGATCAAACGCTTTCTCATAATCTATGAAACAGTCATATACTGGCCACCGACACATCCCTAGATCGCTGAACTAATACTTAAATGCCAAACAAGGCCTCTCTTGTCCCGAACCCACCACGAAATCCAAACTGCGTGGCGCCCATAAAGGTTTCGCATTTCCCATAAATTCTTTTGTGGATAATCTTTAGAAATATTTTTAACATATGGCTCATTAGGCTGATTAGGCGGTAATCACTACACTTCTTTGCTGAATGTTTTTTAGGCAGCGTAACAAAGGTTGATTTTAGCCAGTCAGCAGGGATTTTACCGCTACAATAAATCAAGTTAAAAAGTTTGACCAGCGTATTTAGAAGTACGGGCGTGGCAATTCCCATGTACGTAGGCCACCTTGCTGGGCCTGTTGCACGCCCACTATCTATAGTTTAGCCCTGGAAGCCTGCCTCTGTCGCGAAATAACAGATTTTTCGGGGCTGCAACATCGCCTGGAACCAACATATAGTTTCCAAGGTGCGACTTTCTTGACCTGGCCAGAGCCGGACACTCCAGCAGGACATGCAAGGATGATTCTCCGTCCCACATGCACCATTGACTCTCTGAATCTCTGGCGATTCCCAATGTCTCTAGGTGCTTGTTGAGGCAACAGTGTCCTGTTGCTGGTCTCATATCCTTCCTGCCTAGGTGGAGCAAGGACTTCGGCAGGTGCTCTTCAGTCAGCTCTGTTTCGGTTGGAACGTCCATACTGACCACGATTTTGACCTGGACCTTCCTTGGCCAATTCCGTAGGCGCCCCTGATGCGTTTGTAAAGTGTCCAATGGGTACTTGTGCAGTTCCCTGTCGGGCCTCTTGTGTTGAAGAAGATCTATTAGGTTCTTGGACAGTTCCTTGTTGATCCTTATCTTAAAGGTTCCACTGGGTATCTGTTCGGTTCCCTGTGTTACCTCCTGGTTGTCGGAAGGTCCTTCTGTAGTTCCCTCACAGACAAGTAAACCGGCTAGAATTAGAGGCCCTGTATACGATTTTTGATAGTTATTGTTTTACCAGAGGTGAGAGTTAGGGAAATGTTTGAAATTGTGTGTTGGCAACGATGGTTGGTAACCCCTGACAATAAATAACTTTGTCAATGTCAGATTTTTGATTAATAAACGCGAGGTTTAAAAATGGAATTTTGCTGTATCAAAAACTGTGAAAATACGTGCCTCGACGAATTTGTATTGTTCCTTTGTCCAACGGAGAAAGAAACTCAGGAAAAGTGAAAAGAAAACATGCATTTGCCAAGCTGGAAAATTAATAAAAATAGCCAAATTTACGAGGTAAATGAGCTACAAGCAGTAGGTACAAACATACGTATTTAGCATGTACTTCGTTAATAAATAACACATTATGTTTCCATGTTTTATTGTAAGAAAAAGAGTAACAAAAATATAGATCATAGGAGTCTTTATATTTTACCTATTATTTACATTTTTAATATCTACCGTATGTATTCACTCTTTGTTTTTGTTTTTTTTTGCTTGACATATTTTACTAACCAAAAAAAATTAAACTTTCAAAAACTGTCTGGGGAAATTCTAAAAAGAGACAACAAAACATCAGTCCATTTCATAAAATCCGTTTTACATGCAAATATGAAAAAAAAATAGAAAGAAAGGGCAATATGAGTTGCCCACCACCTCTGGTAAAACAAGAACTGTCAAACGTATAGAGGGCCTTTATCTAGAATTACCTCCCCAGCACTTCGAGGAGAGGGCTATATACAACAGGGTGCGCCTGGTTCCTTGAGGAAGGTTTTTATTGTGGTGCTTCATTCACGCGGTCCTGGCGTTTAAGCCAAGGCCCCCACACCCGTCCACGATCCTCCACTCGGAGAAGTCGAGAGCGAGTCAGAGTTGGGTTCACCTAAGCGCTCCCTATCTCCGGTACACCGACCCCAAAGAGCTGCATTCTAGGGGCTCTCACCCCCATAAAACTTTTTTCTGTGCGCCAGTGGCTCAAAAACTATTTTTTTTTTTGAAAGTTTCATCCAATACAAACATAAAAATGTATACCTTAAAAAAATCGGTAGTGAAATAAAAACGTTACAGTTTAGTCGCTGTCAAATTAGAGCCAAGGTAAAAAACATGGCAAAAATACACCACTAACAAAGACTCCTTGCATACATTGTTAATTCTCTACACCGATTTTCGCATGTGATACATTTTTGTGTGTGTATGTACCGTATGTAAACTTCGCGACACATTAAACTTAGATTTAGCAACCTTTTCTGTCAGAGTCCACTCATTGTGATGTTTTTTTGTCACAGTCTTGTCCAACTCAAAAATGTCATGACAGCTATCGGAATTCGATAACTATATTTTATCAAAATTAGATAGAGGTTGGTCTGTTCGTCGGGTCGCCGATCATTATGGACCAGACAAGACCACTATAGTAAGATTAAGAAGAAAATACAAAGAAGAAAGAACTGTAGGACGAAAGGAAGGAACTGGCTTGACCAAAGTCAGCACACCCCAACAGGATCAGCAAATCACTAATTTCCTGGAAGAATATTCATTTTCTACGGTCAGAGAAGCAAAATTAACAGTTCATTTTTCTGGTGTGGTAAGAACGGCACTAAGACGGATAAAGAAGTCGAGACTGGAGATGTCGTGTTGCAGCTAAAAAGATACGGCTAAGTGAAGAAAAAAAGCAAGCCAGATTACTTTTTCGAGACAGGAAAACGAATTTTGGCGACAGGTAGCTTTTACCGATGAAAAAATTTTTAATCCCATCGAGAACGTACGGGGGGCTCATTGCAAAAAAGTTATCAATATTTAATATTCTTCCACGGAATGCTGACCATTTGATGGAACTAATAGTTAGAGCTTATGAAAAGATTGTTGAAGAAAATCCAAATTTAGCAGACACCATGCCAAGGCGTTTAGAAAAAATTATTCAAGCAAATGGTGCAATGACCAGATACTGAAGTTAATATTTTTAATTTTTGTTTATCGATAAGTTTTTTTTATTTCTATTTATTTTTCAATATTTTGTTGTTTATCAAACTGATCCCGTTGATGTGTATTGATCTTCCTTAACCCAAAGCCAGTTCTTTCTTCTTTGATTTTCCTTTTAGTTGCACTATAGTGGACTTGTTTCGTCCATTTTGAAGGGCTATTTGACGAAGGGGCCAACCTTCCTCTAGTTCTGCCAAAATTTGATTGAATTGCTTTAATTATAATAAAAATTTTGTTTTAAAAGTGAAAAACTATAGAAACAGTACAGCAGAAGTTAGCTGCAGGTGTGTTGAATTTAGGTTTTGCTAATTGCGTTGCTTATTGTAAATGACTTTGACGTTTTCGAATTACAGGTTAGATCTGGCCAAAGACTAATATACTAATGAATAAAACAATTTTTTTAAATTATTCAACATTTTATTATAAAAACTTATTCTTAAAGCTCATTATGGACGAAACAAAATGATAATTGTGCGAATAAGAAAAAAGTATCAAGAAGAAGGACTGAGTAATCTAATTCTTTGCAGACAACCAAAAATGTTCAAAATTAAAAATGTATTATTATTAAAAAAAAAGAGAAAACCCTCTGACTATGAGATCCATTAAGTGGTTGGAATTTCTGGGAACAATATTCATTCGTGTTAACTTCTTTGCTATAAGGCCCCACACATTATCCATGGGATTGGCGTCAGGAGTTTTTGCTGGCCATGTCAAAACTTCGATGTTGTTTTGCTGAAACCACTGTTTAGAAATGCGTGCGGTATGGATATAGGATAGTTATCCTGTTGATACACAAAACCTTCTGGATGAAGAATGGTTGCTTCTGGAAGCATACCATTTCTCATCATATTAACATAAACCTCAGCCGCAAATCTTCCATGGATTATCCAACTCCACACATTCAAAAAAAATCTTCCAGCCTGGTCTTCGTTCCCAGCAATATATTTTTCGTATTCGTGGCGGGCGATATACCAAAATTTGTTTGCTGTCATTGTGGGACTGAAATATTTTTTCATCTGTAAAGACCACCTGTTGCCAAAATTCTTCTTTTTGTAGTGAATAGTTTAGTGCAAAAATTACCCTGGTTTGCTTCTTTTCCGCATTAAGTAAGGTTTTCTAGGCAGCAACGCGACATCTAAGTCTAGAACGGCATATCCTTCTGCGCGTCGTTCTTATGGATCCAGGAAAATAAGCCTCAATTTTCTCCTCTGGGGCCATCGAAAATGGGTGGTCTTTAAGAAAGTCGATCAGTTGCTGATCTTGCTGAGGCGTACTTCTTCTTGATACTTTTTTCTTGTTCTTACAATTGTAGCGTTGTTTCGTCCATAATGGACCGCTACTCTTCGAACCGACCAACCACCGTCTAATTTGGCTAAAATTTGGGCTTTTTCGAATTTGTTTGCTTGGGGCATTTTTAAATATAGGCGTATGACAACAACAAAACCTGACGGTGACATTTTTTGTCGATTTGAAATAGGAATTGAGTGGCTGGAAGTGTATGCTGTCGCCAAATAATATAGTCCAATTTTTTGATGAGCGGACTGACGTCATTTTTTTGGATCTTTATTTGATACATTGTTTTAGACAGCGACAATAAATATGTAAAACAAATTGATGTCGTTGATTGTTCCAACTGTTACTTCAAATTGACAACAACAAATTATTTGACATATTGGACTATACCAAAAATTAAAAAACGTTCAAAAAATCAAAAGGCACCTAAAATAATTTTTATGTAAAAAATGTATTTATTCTCTCAACGAATACTTTTTGGTCTTTAAAATTATTCTATTGTATCCATCTATTATTGGATCTTTACGGTCACTCGTAGAAAAACTACTGTTTCCAGATCTCTTTCGAGATTTCTTATTTTCCCTGACATTCTGTAAGATACTAAATTCCCTGAGGTTTCCCAATGTTTTCCTTTAAGTAAAAACCCTGTGGAATTACAAAACTAAATATCGCAGTTGTAAAGCGTTTTGAGCATTTCTATTCCAGACCCTTCATGATAAAAATAACTTAATATTAGGTTTTATTTTATCATAAGGCAAAAAACTGACCTTGTTTGGTAAGAAGCCTGGGTCCAGCACTGTGCGACACGACGCTGTCGCCTCGAGTCAGCAGTGACACATTTCCCCCTCCGTATCCACCGAAACTGAAGCTCTTCGCTACACATGGCCGCAAGGTTTCTACCGTGTCTTCCGAATGAACCTATAAACAACAATTCAAGAGCATTTGTACTATGTCAAAAAACCTTAAAATAAAATTCTTGACCACCTCCTAAAACGAGCCTTTAAAATGCGTTTACTTTATATCCATATACGTGGCTGCAATACAGCTTTCATCTTTCGGATTTAGCTATGGTTATCTTGCACCTCTTTCAATTAAAGCATATTGTATTACAGTAGTATTGTAAACTACTCAAAAGCAGTCAGTTCCCGTAGCGGAGTTGAAACCCGGCCAGAGACTTTAAAAAAATCTGGTGGCTGTTTAATTATGAATGTCTTAAGATAGTAATTCAGCGAATTTGCAACACTGGATGCTCAAATTAAATCAATCACAAAAACGTTTATTAAATGTTAATAAATTACAGATTACATAATAATTCAAAATCAATAAATTTGCCAAAAAAACGTTTCGAAAAATCACTGAAGCATTTTCATGCTTGTGATTTAAAATTAGTAGTAGTAGAGAAGGGGCGGCGCGAAGCCTGGCAAGTAGGCCTTCCCGGGCCCTTTCTGCCTTACCCCGAGAGAATTAAGATTAAGTAGGAAAGCAATACACAATTATTGCTAATGCGTTACAATCTATAAAGAGTCCTTAATCGGGTAGGATGTCACAATTCTAGGATAATATTGGTCGCGATTCTTCAAAAACGACAGAAAATCTCACCCATCAGAATTCTGGTAAGAAATTTTTACTTATCGCCTCATTTAAAATAAAAACACAGCAATCTTCAAATTTATCCTAACGTTGTAGGAGAAACTGCGTCATTTTTTATTAACATTTTGTAAATTTAACATTTTAAAGATATTCTGCAGGACTAGTTTATGTCGAAGCTAAATTGTTACTACGCGTACCAATAAACGTCGAAAATTCTCAACATATAAAAGAAAAGACAGAATTTGTGTGACTTTTCTGAACAGTGACAGCGAAATATTCCATGTCTATCTATGGTTTTGTATGTTAAAAGTTTTAAAGATTTCTTTACACATCAAAATATTTAAGGAATATTAGCAAATAGTCCTGACAAAAAAGCACTAAGTGTTAACTTGTGATTAAAAATCGTCAGGTTTTTTGTAAGAGCGAGATTTTCTGACAGTTTTTGAAGAATCGCGACCGTTATGTCACAATCACGAAACAAAGTAAAAATCGTATAAAAAAAAGTCACAGAAAGACACAGGTTACAAAGTTTGAAGATTGAAAATTGAAAACAGCGTCTAATTTTTTAATTGGTTATAACATGTCTAGGTTCTTAAAGCCGCAGTAGGCTTCAAAGATCTCCCCACTACTAACAAATGAATCGGACGAAAGGATTTCCGAATAGCCAGTTAAAACCCCGGTTTCTCGGTAGCTCAGTTGATAGAGCATTACACTGGTGTTCTAGAGGTCCCGGCTTCAAATCCTGGTCGAGGAAAAACTTTTTTCCGACTTATTCCCTCACCCTTTGCCCTCTACGCCACAAATGTTTTCTGAATATTTTTCATACCTAGCCTTTTGTTATGGCAAAACCTTCTCATCAAGAAGTCTATCAAGAAGTTTTTTAAATTATTATATTTAAAAAAGTTGGACAAAGTAGGACGAGATTCTTACAGGAATTAAAAGTAGAAAGACTATGCTTTATTTTTCTGTATACAGGGTGTTTCAAATTCGATGCTCACCATGGGGATCTCCTAAACGGTAGGAGATACGAAAAGGTTTAAATCAGGTTAAAGTTGCGCAATTTGACGCTTTGCTCAAAACTAAAAAAAAAGTTTACAAATTCCGGATAGTTCCGGAGATAGGCGGAAAAAAGCGAAATCTTCATTTCTAGTTTTTATTTTTCTGTGTCCTTATTCTTAAAGCTGTCAAAAAACGCTTAAAACTTTCTACAGGCAATTTTTTAGGATCTACCTAGTGAGAGATCCATTTTTGAGACATTTCAGTGTGACAGGAGCACTGTCAAGTTCATTTTTTCTTATGGACACATCCTTTTGTTCTCCAGTTGTTTGGTTCATAAAGGATGACAGATAACCTTTTGCAAGCTTATTTTGGCAAGTCACCTGACGTTTTGGGTTTATTGACCATCATCACCGCAAATTTAATTTTTGTTTTTAACTTACTCAAGATATTTTGGACAGTTTTTTTGACATTTTGTTATAACAAAATAATTTCACCTAATATTTTAAAAATACTTTTTTTCTTTGTTTTTTAATCTTTGTTTTGGGCTGATGATGATCAATTAATTCAAAACGTCAGGTACTTGTCAAAATGAGGTTTCAAAAATCTGTCATCTTTTATGAACCAAACGGCAGGAGAAAAAAAGCATATGTCCATAAGAAAAAATGAACTTGACAGTGCTCCTGTCACAGTGAAATGTCAAATCTCAAAAACGAACCACCTATCAGGTAGATCTTAAAAAAGTGCCTGTAGAAAGTTTTAAGCGTTTTTTGACAGCTTCAAAAATAAGAGCGCAGAAAAATAAAAACTAAAAATAAAGATTTCGGGATTTCTCGCCTATCTCCGGAACTACCCGGAATTTGTAAACTTTGCCCTAATTTAAACTTTTTCGTATCTCCTACCGTTTAAAAGATACCCGCGAGCATCGAAGTTGGAATACCCTGTATAAAAGAAAGGACTTGAGAGGACACTTTAATTGTATTACCTAAAAAACAATAAATCATACAAACGTTCTCTTTTTTAATTTATAAACGCAATACGTTACACTTATCTTCAACCAAATATATTATTTATAAAGACTATTAACGTGTATTTTGAATTTTCATAGAGTCTTCTTTAATGAGTACACGAACATGCCCAAAAAAAACATTTATTGTTTTTGTCAGGTTTACTAACCTACTAAATTAGTATTCAAAAATGAAGTTAAAAAAAAGATTTTGGGTGGAAATAACGAAAATTTAAACCTGGATGAGCATCCCACAAGGAAAACACAAAGAACCAAAAGCGAAAAGAGAAATGATTAAACGATGTTTTGCTCTGGGTAACCAGCGTGAGCTCGTCAGTGGTCACCCTCTCCATAGATCATTAAACACCGTCATACACTTGTTAGAAATCACAGTGTATGATGGTGTTTAATGATGTATGGGGAGGGTGACCAGTGGAACCACTGACAAGCTCACGCTGGTTACCCAGAGCGAAACATCGTTTAATCATTTCTCTTTTCGCTTTGGTTCTTTGTGTGTTCCTTGTGGGATGCTCATCCAGGTTTGAATTTTCGTTATTTCCATCCAAGATCTTATGATCTTTTGTTTTTAAATTAGTATTCCCTATGACTTAAGAAGCTTTTTTAGGTAGTTTGGAATGTTTAGAACAAAATAAAATAATAATTTGTAAAAAATATCCCGATAAGCTTTTTGAATTTTGTCATAGGGATGAACCACTGTGCGGTGGATCCACCGATGACTTTACGAACTCGCCTTAAATTAGGTACCTTTAGCAGTCTCCTTAGATGCCTGGCCTGTAGTTCTGGAGGTTGCAATCTATATTTTGAAATGTATTCACTTTCCGTACTCGACCACGGTATTTCGGACCAGCCCGAATCTTCCGAAGTCCCCTCGTGCATCTAAAACAGTATTCAGAGTGATTACTGCATATTCGATAATTTTGCTAACAGGGTTCGTACAAAAAAAAAACCTTTTATTTATAACTTTTTCTCCCTAGTGTTCATCATTTTTCGTTATTTTGCCATATTTCTATTAAAGTTTTTTTTTTAAAAATTAACATTTTTTTTACAGAAAATGGTAGTAGAAAAAATCTGATACATTCCGATGCGTTTTTTGCACTATAAAATTTTTTTGTACTTATTACAAATTTGAATTAAAATTTGGACGTCTTTTTCGGTAAAATTTTTACTCCTTTCTTTCAGACTTTCAACAGAATAAGAAATAAATTTTTACTCTTGTTTGCAAAAGTCTTCCGCAAAATAACTAAAGATTTTTAACATATACTTTTTGTCTACGAAAAAAAAAACAAAAAATAACAGAAAAAGTAAGGTTATGAGCAGAGAAAGTAAAAAAATCAACAAAAGTGAGCCCTGAGTTAAAAAAGCTTGGATAAACACTTCTCGATTAACTCGGAAGTTAGCCCAGAGTTAGAGTTGACCCAGGGTCAGCAAATTCTGCGAGTTAACCCTTGATTGATAAACCGGCCACAAGTCGTTCACCATAAGATCTAATAGGTGATATTTAAAAAAATAAATAATCAATAAACATTATGGCGATAGTGTTGCTTGTCCTTCAAAAGACGTGTGACACAAAACTGCAGTTTTGTTTTGTTTTTAACACGTAAATATTTTAATTTTAATAGTCCTGTAATGTTAAGAAATTTCTGTTTTTAAAAAGTGTCTATGTTACTATGTTATATACCGCACTATTACCACACTTTGTAAATGTGTTAGATTTGTGATCCAACTCCCCCCTTGACAATGACGTTTTAGTCGAAACCGGTCGGAAATTTCAAATAAAGTATGTGAAGAATTTCCTTGCCGTCTTAATATGAATAATCTTCACTCTGGAGACCTCACTCAACTTACATCTCAACTTATGTTAAATAGCTAGACTTACTTACTTTAAATATTGAAAAATCAAACTTTTTGCCTTGAGAATTGATCGAAAAAAGATACTGCGAAACAGTCCATGAGAAAAATAAGGGATCCTTACACATTGCCAAAGACTAGAAAGGACCACGCACAATTTAAATAGAAACTGGATCTCAGTGGGATTTCAACGGCAAGTATGTTATTGGGACAGTCCCTGAGAGCATTTTGTTTTATGGGCACAGGTGTAATATCTACCGGACATAATAGCTGTCAAAGTTTGGGATGACCTGATTCTTATCATGCTTATGATGACCGATATGGGCAAAAAAGCATCAATTCCCACTAAAATAACAACGCTGAATTTAAAAATGTCATTTATTTTGGCATCGGTCAAACCATATCAACATGGCCACAACTTTTTAAAGGAATATGAGGCGGACAACTACAGTTTATGTCTACATTTGTAAAACCATGTTTTCCTTCAATGATAGTTTTGTCTATGACAGTTAAGAAAAGTACAATTTGTGATTTTTTAGAGTGGAAATAACTACGCTATTTAAAATCACAAAATCACAAATTATTTATCTGCCATTTTGACAGGGCTTAACAGGAATCAAAATTAATGACATTTTTGAGTTAATCAACACCGTTCTCAACTAAAAAGCCAGTTAACTCTTATCTCTTCAGTGCCCTTTAGCCAAAGATTGCCGCCATTTTTATAACTAAATTGACAGGTAAAACATGGATTTTCTGTCAGTTGGGTGTCAATATGACCGCTATAGTAGGCTAAAGAATACTAAATCGAAAAAGAGTTAACTGGCTTTTAGTTAAGCAGGTGTTGCCTCAATTTAGTGTAGTCCGAGTCCCCACTCATAAATATGTGTTATCGCACAAGTGGTTTTCTCCATGACAGTTAAGACAACTGTCACTTTTTTTACGGTTTCCAACTTAATATCTTCAACAGAGTAAAGAGAAGGTATTCGCTTTTCCGAAAACTTCAAGTTCATCAATTATTTTCCCGCCATTTTGACAGGGTTTGACAGCAGTCCAAATAAATGACATTTTTAAATTCAACGTTGTTATTTTACTGGGAATTGATACTTTTTTGCCCATATCGGGCATCATAAGCATGATAATAATAGGCTTATCCCAAACTTTGGCAGCTATTATAATTATTGGATCACCCTGTAGATATCGGCCCTGTGCCCATGAGACAAAATGCTCATGTCCAAATAACATACTTAAACGGCCTTGAAATCCCACTGAGATTTGTTGAGAGAATTGTGCGTGGTGCTTTTATTTTGTAAAAAGGGTCATCAACTTCCATACCTCCCTGCTAAATATTCTTCGCCTCGCTTTCTCATACTCTTCCTCCCGCTCCTCAAAGCTTTTACTCCTCCTGTTGTCGTATCCCCTCTCTGGACTTTTGTAATAATCTTCTATGCTGTTCGAATCACGCTTTAAAATTGATCTTCTCGGCTCTTCTGTGAACACTATATCGTCTAAAACCAATCAACCAAATATCTTGGAAACAAGAGTTTAGACCTCTAACACTAAAGGAACTTTTTACCTTTAAGACCCTGTATATAAAGTAAGTTAAACCTAACTTTAAAAAAACCATTAAACCTTTAAAATAAAAATGTAGAATGCAAAATGAAAAATGGAATTAATATTTTTCTTTATGTTTTTGTTTTATAAGTAGTATTAAAAGGAAGTTTTATTACGTTGGATAGAGAATTTTACGAAGTTTCTTAAAGTTTTCTTACATTCTCTTTTGTATGAAAATTTTGCATTTTCTTTTTACATAATACACAAACATCTCGGGTAGATGTTTAAAAAAAAAAAAATAAGTATTTGATCTTTATCAAGAATTTTTCTTTTGTCCTTTCTTGTAGTGAAAATATTATTAGAGTTGACGACTTTTAATATCTTTTTCAAGAAAGTTTTAATCAAACCATTAGGTGGCACTAGCCCCAAAAGAGTAAGCTGAATCCTTCTAAAATTTTGATAAGGCAATAGCCATATAATAAAAAGAGATAGCAACATGAGCGGCGCGACATTGAATGTGACGGGGGTATGAGGTTTATACAAAAGGCCACACGAAAGGGACCGAATATTCGCGGTCTTTAAACCATAGTTTAATAATTGGTTGGAAACCGGTGCTATAAAGTTCCAAAAATTAACCGGGGAACAGGCGGAAGTAACTATGGCACATGTTTTCGAGGGCGCAATCAAAGATTGATCAAAGACGGACGTCTATTGCAAAAAACGAGATAGGGAGCAGGATTACTTTCTGAGATATGGAGCTTTAAAGTTGACGTGTTTTACGCATATATTTTTGGACATGGTCCAAGTTTTTTTCTCACAACTTTGTTGATTACCGCCAAAATAAAACGATTCGTTTCTCTATTTGTCCTGAATGAAACACTCTTTCCATCTATGTAAAAATATTTCCATAAGGGTTCTTTGGTACCACCAGAAGTCACTGACTTGTAAATTTTAAAAACGAAAGAAAATTACCGTTTAAAAAAAAATACAATTTTTATTTTCTCTAAAAAAAAACGGCCAGATTTTAATAGTTTTTATATATGTTAATGAAAATAATGCTATTAAGCCATTTCTTTTTTTAGATATACAAAGCCACCGCATGGCGCCATATTAAATATATCTTAAGAGTTTTAATTTTTTGCACGCAAATGCATGCGTAAAAATCAGTTTTCCGCACTTAAGTAGGAAAAACACTTTACCTCCTTTTTTTTGTCGTAATAGTAACCGGAAAAATGTTATCAAATTCGTTACTGGCGACCCCACGTTAGTTTAAAAGCATATACCACACGAGCAATTTGATTGGTCAAATAAAGGTACCAATGGGTACTAATTGGTACCAACATATTCGTATTAAGCTTTTGGATTGGATTTGTCTATAAAAAAATTTTATAACCTACCTATAATACATTTAAAATCACTTTTCGTATTTCTCCAAAATCAAAAATATTGAAAAAAATTAAAGGTGCCTACCATTTTTGAAATTTATTGTACCACTCAAGCTAAAAATTTTTTCTTTAGCCAAGTGGCATTATTTTTAATAACATATGTGAAAATTTTTAAAATCTGGCCGTTTGTTTTAAAGAAAATGAGAATTATCGTTTTTTTAAAAATGGTCGTTTTCTTTCTTTCTTAAAACTTACAAATCAGTGACTTTTCTGATGATAGCAAAGAAACCATATAAAAACATTTTTATATGGGTGAAAGAAGTGTTTCATTCCAGAAAAACTGTGTTCAAAAATATAGCCTAAAAACACGTCAGAAAGTAATCCTGCTCCCTATATCGTTTATTTTATTTTTGTGCTTTGTTGATCGAGTACTACAAGATATAAAAAAATTATGACATTTAGCCAAAAGCCATTTCCAATGTAAAAAAAGATTATTGGTGCAATACAAATTACGAAAATGTAAAAAATTCTTTATTTTTTATTTAAATTACGTTAATTTATATGTAAAAGCCTTACTTCATTTGAGGGGGTTGTGTCCTTGCCTACCAACGCGGCTCAGTCTTTAAATTAAATACGCATTTAATTCAACAGAAATAACCCCGCCAATTCCTTATGTAGCGTGGGCACCCGTTATACCAATATTTTTTATCATTGCCACTCCTCCCAATTGGTACAGGGTGAGCCACAAAATAAGATAAAGTTAAAAAATTGGCCATTTTGTATTTCACTAAATCCTTGTTTTTACGGAAAGTATAAAAGTTTTAAGTATGTTGTTTAGTAAAGCACAGCTAACATTTTCTGTATCTACAATTTAGCCCATATTTGTACAGGGAAGCTAAAAAAATTGTTCATAAATGGTCAAAAATCGTTATTTTTTCAAAATATTTTTGATGGTCTTAGTAAATTTAATTGTGGAAAATTTGTTATTTATTTTTTCCATAAAATTTTCAATACTAGTTACCTTAGTGTTGAATACTGCAAACAGATCCTCTACATACCTGAACCTGAAGGATTTCAAAAATTATTTAATAACACCGGTCTTAAATTAGTATATCAATCCGGAAACAAAAGAAGTTTACTAGGAAATCCCAAGGATAAAACTACAGTTCTAGAAAAAAGTGGAATTTACGAAATCAGTTGCATGGATTTTGACAAAAAATATGTAGGACAAACGAGACGCTCTATTCAAACATGATTCAAAGAACACTTAGCACACTTAAAATACGGAAGAACAGTAAAGTCAAGTGTTGCCGAGCATGCTTTTGAAAACAATCATAGATTCACATTGAATAAGCTAAAACTTCTAAAAAGTGTACCAAACAAAAGACTTTTGAATGCATATGAAAGTATGGAAATCATTAAAACCAGAAATACTTTAAATAAAGATAGAGGCCCCATTCCGTTTAGTACACTTTATTCTTTAGTTAGGATTATAAAGCGTGACCAATCACAAATTATTAGTCTTATCTCCGCCCACTAAAAGATAGTATATAATATAGAGTGTAGGTTAATTTAGTTTATTGTTTATCGTCTCCTGATGATGCTAACGTTGTTAGCGAAATGCGCGTCGAGTGCAAAAAAGTGCAGTTTTGGTTTGTGGAAAACAATCATAACCAAATTCCCAACATAGAAAATTTTTGGTAAACTGATTGCGCATTCGCCAATAAAACATAAACCGGAGGCGGCGCGGCGCGTTTCGATGCATTTTTCTCTGCTACGCGCGCATACCTGTACAGGTAGCGTTCAATAGTTTGTGTATAGATGGCACTTGCATTCCAGTTAAGAACAATAGAGTGAAATCTATACACAAAGTATTGAACATTACCTGTAAATACATAGAAACGCCGCGCCACCTGCGTGTACGCTTCCGGTTCATGTATTATTGTTATTTGTGTGTGTGTGTTATTTGTTATTGAATGGGTTTGAAGAAATAAGATTCGGATAAAAAATTGGTTTAACAAATTGCAGTTTTTATGTTACGATGAAAATTTTTATTAAGTACGGTCTGATACATTCCTGGTTTGATAAACAATAGACGATCACATAAAGCTATTTTGTAGTACTTTTAAAGCACCCTGTAACTAAAAACATCGAATTTGGGATACCCGGTCTAATATTAACTTATTTGCCCACCTTCCATACATATACGGGGTGATTCAAAATTCCCTAGAAAAATTTTAACAGTGGTTAGATATCACTCATCTAACAAAAGATTACCGAATATTTTTTTTTTAATTTAATTTTTAGGATTACCTTAAAAATTGTTACCTTTTTATTAGAAAATTACCTTTAATTTAAAAGTAATTAACCAAGCACGAAGCCAACGTCTTCTGACAATGACATGTTTTATAGCTTTTGTAAAGAATATTAAAAGTTGTCAAAGTTTTGTTTTCAACGATTTTTGCTGGTGGTTAAAAAGCAATACCATACAATTTTTCACCCGATACAGATTTAATTGACGTCAGCTGTCAACGAGAATTTTCGATCTGACGTTTTGGTAATTTTGTTTCTCCCTAAAGAGACAGTTTGTTACAGTCGGGCCAGTGCTGCATTGTTGTCATGTGTGTTGATAATATTGTTTTGAAGGTTTCATAAAACCTTTTTTGCACAGTTTTTATCTAGAATTTTGGACATAAGAGCGTCACATTCACAAACGTAACATTTTAAATTGTTTGCCCATATTTCCGGCTTTATCTAGCCAAAAATAACGATACATTTTGTTATAACATCAGTCAGTGTCAAAAAGCGCAAACTTAGGTTTACTGGTGTCACAATTGTAAGGTAATTATTTTAAATAACTTTACTTTCACGAGTCTTCCACGTAAACAAATACTTTTTCCTTCAAAATTTCTGCCAGAAAAAACTTTAGATAACAGGATAAGAAATAATTTTTTTATTTTTATTTATTTATTTTTATTTTTATTTATTTATTTTTATTTTTATTTATTTTATTTGTTATTTTTAAATTTATTTTTACTTTTTATTTTAATATATTTTTATTTTTATTTTTTATTTTAATTATTTATTTTTATTGTTTTTTATTTATTTTTATTTATTTATGTGAATACTGTTTGTCAGTAATTTTTAAGTAAAATATGCTTATTGCTAACTATAAATCTATCTACTAAAATCTACAAAAAGGTTAACGTCAAATAAGTGCATTTTTAATACTATTAATTTATAGTTAATTAGCGTAGGCATCTTTTACTTTTTTCCTACGACCACATATGAAAATGATGGATTTCACATGATTTGCATCCTCAACGTCAAATTTCATCATTGTGCAGAAATTTTTCCGCACGTGTGTGGTGGTGAAGTGTACGATGACGTTAACTGTCACCATACTTTTCCGCACATGTGTTGCAATGTACTTTTTATACGACTGTCTTCAAAAAGGGGGTTTTGCGCACGGAAAACACAATCTGAAACACGCTTACGTCTTTTTGCGCACGCTTACGTCATTTTTGCACACGGGTCTCCCGTCATTGTGATTTTTTTTGTTGTCACCCAACAATATAAGTTGGCTGAGTTCCATAGCAACCGTCACGGCTGTTGATTAGATACTTCAAAAAATTGTTGATTTTTCAAACTTTAGGTGTAACAATGTCGGATTCTGAGGAAATTTTACAGAAAGCAAGCGAAATATTTTCGGGACTGCTACCCACAAAATCCAAAAGCATGTATGAATCTGAGTATAGCCGATTCATGGAATGGAGAGTAGCAAAAAATGTCCAAACTTTCCCAGAAAACGCACTAATGGTATATTTTAAAGAACTGTCTGAGAAATATAAAAATTCAACGTTGTGGACAATTTTTTCGATGCTCAAGTCAACTTTAAGTGCCAATCACAACACAGATCTTGGAAGTTATAAACGTTAAAACCAAAAACCCGAAAACGACGTCCCAAAAAAGTCTTAAATTCTTACAGAAGATTTTGGCTGGTTTTTGACGAAAGCATTAGACGACAAGTATTTACTTATCGAGGCGGTGGTTGCAGTTGGCCTGTCTGGGGCATGTCGAATAAAGGAATTATGTTATCTCAAAATAGAAGACACGAAAGATTTCGGCAGTGTATGCTTATTAAACTGGAGAATACGAAAACAAAGGTACCAAGATCTTTTACAGTTACAGGAATTACACTATCTTGAAGAAGTACTGTGCTCTCTTTTTTGAACTATCAAAATGGAAAATGTTTAAGACAAAACGCTGGCATTAAGAAAATTGGAAACATGGCTGGAGAAATCGCCAAGTTTTTGTTGCTAGAGAATCCAGAAAGTTTCCCGGGACATTGTTTTCGGCGGTCGTCGGCCACGCTTCTAGTCAATTCTGGCTCAGATCTGCTTGCCCTTCAACGCCATGGCGGATGGAAGTCCAGTTCAGTTGCCGAAAGCTATATTGATGACTCTCTGAGAAATAAAATGGAAGTTTCGAAAAAAATAGAGTGTCTTCTGCTCATCTGCTCATATGTCGTCACAGAACCAGAATAAACTGCACTGAAAACACGACACCAAAAATAGACAATATTACCGAAAACAAGGTAAAAAATAAAACTGCTTTTCACGGCGTAAGCTTGAAGGAATAATTAGTTTCCTTTGTTAATGCTTTAATAGAATATTATACATTTTATTAATAAAAATGAGTTAAATTGAAACTTGATTTTTCTGGTCTCTGTTTATTTGCAGTCGTATAAAAAGTATCGTAAAAAACTCGTTTGAAAACCTCGTTGCACACTCCCTCGACTTGTGGACCTCGCCTTCGGTTCGGTCCACCAAACTGTCTCGATCGTGTGCAAAGAGTCGTTTTCAAACCTTGTTGTTTAAATAACTATTTCCACACATATACGGAAAAGCAGTTTCATTTGATTTGTGGAAAATTAAAGACCAATTTTTACAAAAATTAGTGAATTCATCAGTGTTCGTAGAAAAATAGCCTACAGTGCGATCCATTATAAGTGGACCCCCAGGTTTTGGCAGTTTTGTTTTTAATTTTAGAATTTTCAAACCAAAAATTTATTGAATGGGATAGCTCAAAGTTTTTTATGATCTGAAAATTTTTTTCGTGGTGTCAACTACCACCGAGTAATCGCAAAGTCGTTAATTTTTTTAAATAGGTTGACTAGTTTCCGTCTATATTTTCTCATAGTTTAAAAATTTCTCCAATAGGCTCAATAAAAATTGAGGCAGTTGAACGATTACTTTTCAAGATATTCCGTCTCAAAAATTTCAGACAAAATTATTGGCACCTTGTATATAAATATAAAAATGAGTTACCTGCCAATCTGTCTAGGTAAATTTTTGTTTTGACATACTCTCGTTGATAGTTGTCAGAAACGAAACGATTAGCTTCACTGTCCAAGAAATTTTTTTTTGTTTCCTTCAACTTATGAGTTAATTTCTACCAATTTTGGCTTGCGAAAAACGAATATGACAAAGAAAATTTTTTATTAGCTCTAGTTTCTGTGATAAAAAATAATGAGTTTTTCATTTAATAAGGATTATGAGGTAACGAAAAATATAATTATATATGCTAACAATATTAAAAGGTGTATTTTTAATGACAGTTACACACTCTAAATGACAAAAGAACACTCACCGGTGGTTGAATATATGAAGAATTTGGGGGCAGTAATTCGCGAGCATTGCTTCATTCCAGCGGCCCTGATATCTCCGTTCCATGAGAGAAATATTCTGGTGGAATCTTTCCCCATGCTCGACATTGGCAGCTCCACAACTGGGAGGGAAAAAAATCAAGATGGGAGTGGAGAAAATGTATTTTTAGTGACATATTACATCCGAGTTGATGGTACTTTTCTAGAAGTACTTTTACCAATTGAGTGTAATTTTCCTCCCTTCTGTTCCCTAAAAATCCATGCATAACTCCCTTAAGAGCTTCCCAAGCTTCCTTTTCCTTTCCTTTCAAAACTAGGTCGAAAGCAGGATCCTTTACGAATTCACGTATTTGTGGCCCAACGAAGATGCCTTCCATGACTTTTGCATCACTTAGTTTGGGAAATTTTTCTCTCAAATATTTAAAATCCTGACCATCTTGGTTTAAGCATTTGACAAAATTCTTCATTAAACCGAGCTTGATATGTAAGGGTGGAAAAAGAACATCTTTTGGATTCACGAGAGGCTCGGCAACGACATTTTTCTCACTAGGTTTAAGATTCCTTGCAGGCCAATCTACTTGGATATAGTGTGATTTCCTATCTCTACTATCCCACATACATAAAAAGCAACAGTATTTAGTGTACCCTAATTGCATTCCTAATAGTATAGCAATGACTTTTAGGTCGCCACAGATTTTCCACTTATGTTCAGCATATTTGATTGAGTTGAGGAGGGTTGCCATATTTGCATAAGTCTCCTTCATATGAACTGCGTGACCAACAGGAACAGAAGGAAGACGATTGCCATTATGAAGCAATACAGCTTTTAAACTAAGCTTGGAAGAGTCTATGAATAGCCTCCATTCAGTTGGATTATGCTCCATTTTGAAAGTTTTCATTAGACCATTAATATCACAGCAAAAAACAAGATTATTCTCCTTCTTAAAAAAAGGTAACAGATTCCGCTGACGCTGTCTGTACTTAGAGACCCTGACATCTGGTTGAAGAGAATTCCGTCGCTGTAACCTTGATCCTAGAAGTTCTGACTTCTCCTGTGACAAGTTAAGATCTCGAATGAGATCATTTAACTCAGACTGGCTCAATCTGTGTGGCTGATCATCTTTTTCTTCAGAATCAGGGTCGTGTGATATTGAAGGCATGTTTAATTCCTCATCTTCCACATTGTCTTCACTCTCTACTTAAAATTCATAGTTTTGAGGTGAAGTAGGAATTGGTAAACTGTCTGAATGTGGTATAGGTCGAATAGCAGATGGGAGATTCGGATATTGAACTGTTCCTCTTTTTTTCATTGACAATCCTGCATTGATAGGCGGCTTTAAGCAAAAATAGCACTCATCTATGTGGTTAGTAGGCTCCCGCCAAACCATGGGCACCCCAAAAGCCATCGATCGTTTTTTATTTTTAAGCCATTCTCGTAATAGAACTGAACACGAGTTGCAACATATATGTGGAGCCCATGACTTATCCTGGTCTCCTACCTTCATTCCAAAATAATGTTGGTAAGCAGTCTTCACAAGAGACGTCAAATTGCGTTTCTGCGAAGAAAACGTTATTTCTCCACAAATATAACAAAAATTGTTAAGTGAATTTACACGTTTACGAGGCATGTTAATACAATAAGTTTTACTTTAAAAACACTCCAAAACAACAAATTTTGCACCAAACAAAACAGAAATATTGTATGTAAAATGTAAATCTTAGATTTACAGCATAAACACTATAGTCAGTTTGCGATGATATATTGTGTCTCCGTGTATCTAGTTTTATAACAATACCATACACACTACATTAACTGTGCGTTCGATTAGAAATATGAAACTGAACTGTAAGGTATCGGTCGTCCTGAATAAAAAGACGCGCAAATACGCAATTATTTCGGAAAGGAGGGAGTCCCCGCTTATATATATCGAGAATAGTAGGGCTGTAAATATCGATAGCTAAATTAAAACTATCGATAGTTCTGTAGTTTTATCTCTATCGATATTATCGATAGTCAATTTCGATTGTGGCGTACCACTATTTCTAACTCCCCACCCTATCCAGTTCTCTGCCCTTTCTAGTATTTTCTCTTTCGATGCTTTTAGAGGATATAAAATATAAAATATCACCTTATCTCCAAAACTAGAGCTAATCTCTAATTTTTATGGTGAATTTTGAATTCAGTGGATGAAAATACTTAAGAATTAGCCATTTTTGAGTCAACATCGGTCAAAATGGTTTATTCAGACAAATAAAAACGTGATATTGTCTTATGCTACGTTAAAAACAATCAACGAGCGGCTCTTACGCGCAGAAGATATTGGCAGCTATATCCTGTGCTTGTGCCATCAAAATCCACAATAAATAGAATATTCTTAAAATTTCATCAAACAGGAAGTATCCAGCGTAAGAGAAGAGAAGTTCCAATCAATTATGAGAAAAATCTACACATTCTTTTGCATTTTGAGGACTAGCCCAACTTATCGATACGACGTGTCGTAAAGATTATCAACGAACATACTTTCCTTATAAATCGTGAATAGAGTAGAATTCTGCAACTTGATGTTAGAACGACTGACGATTCCAGTTATTCCACAGCAGGGGTTCCTAACAGTTTTGTTAAAGAGATAGCTTCTCAAGGGCGGAAGACTGTAAATGTTTGGTGCAGAGTCTATCGTAACCATGTAATAGGACCTCACTTTTTTCAAGAAACATTAACAGGGCAAAAATATTTGGAATTCCTGGAAGGCCAGCTTCAAAATCTTTTCGACCATTTGCCTGAAAACCAAGAGCTGAGAAATTCCAGCAAGATGGGGCGGGACCCCATAATACAGCAGCAGTCCGAGATTTTTTAAATATGTCTTTTCCTGAATGGTTGGGAACGTTTGGGTCGATCCATTAGCCTGCGAATAGTATGGATTTAACACCACCAGATACATTTTTATGGGGCTACTTGAAAGATAAAATTTACCCATACGAAATTACCAGAATAGTTTCAAAATAGAATAAGGACGGAAATAAGAATAGAACGAGTTCATTAACAACGCAATCCACAATTTAGTACGTGGATTGGAGCTGTGCATAGATCAAAACGAACAACGTGTTGAACATCTATTAGGAATTATTGTTATTTTGTTAAAATTGTGGCGATAATTGTCGTAGTTTAAGGTTTTGTAAATAAATGTTCTTATTACTATCTTTTTTGCGATGTATTTGCGCTTTTTGCTACAATAATGCGGTTTAAGTGGCCTTAAAACCAATTCTGTCAAAAGAATGACAAAATTAAGTCCCCTTGAAATAAATGCCGTCAAATGATTGACGAGATTGCAGAATATCCCTGTATATTTCACCTGCGTATACCATGTGAAAAAAATATTTTTGGAAATTTTTTTCAGACGAAATATCTTGAAAACTAATTCTTTAACTGTCCTAGTTTTTACTGAGTAGATCAGATAAATTTTCAAACTATGAGAAAATATAGACGGGAACTAGTCAACCTATTTAAAAAAATTGACGACTTTGCGATTACTCGTTGGTGGTTGACACAACAAAAAAAATCTTTCGGTCAAAAAAAATTTAAAAAAAGGACCAAAACATGGGGATCCACTTATAATGGATCGCACTGTACACAACTCGATAGAAAGTAACTTTCTTACACTGGCGTGTTGTCTCACTCGTTCATAACATTCACGCTCGTGTTAAATTTTGTCACTTTCTTCTCTTGTTATGTAATGTACCATTGTGTACAGACCACTGACAAATGAAATGGCGAAGAAACATATAGATGTTATTCACCTTTTATGTGTTCTCTAAACTCCACCTCGGGTATTCTGGTGTTCTTGGATTTGTTGACCACCACGCATTTGCCGGAGGGCTCGATGTTGTGATCCATGCCGAAGTAAGCGGCGCAACGATGAACCAGCATGCGTTGGTAGCTCGACATGGGCGGGAATTTGTAATGGGTCTTACTGCAAAAAAATAGTAGTTTTTACAACAAGCGGCTAAAATAGTGTTTTTTTACAAGCGTCGGTTTTGATAACAAGCGCGCAGTGATTTAAAAATTAGAGGGTAAAGAAAGGACAGTTTGTGCGCGAGTTTCAATTTTTTTTTATCAGGGATGGATATTAATTTATATCGGTCCTAAAAAAATTACTAAAAACTCGAAAACTATATTCACTGACTGCTTACCATTTTTCTACTATAAATCAAGGGCGGGTGATAGATGCCACAATAATGGTTTTGTATAATCGCGTTTGTTTTCAGTGGGTGCCCTTACTTTGTTGGCCATTTTCATTTCTGACAATTTGTTATTTTGCCGTAATTTCAAAATAATTTTTTAGTGAAAATCATAAGACAAATAATCCAATGTGGGTCAGAGGTCTGGCGGCCGGCATTGGAAAAATTCACTACATCCAAAAAGCTTCAGCGCAATCAGGACTACCTCCATTCGTGCCCTGGAAACCATCCTAGGTCTCCCCTCGCACCCAACCAACACCGTTCTCAACTAAAAAGCCAGTTAACTCATTTTCGTTTTAGTATCCTTTGGCCTATGATCGGTGCCATATTGACACCAAACTGACAGAAAATCCATGTTTTACTTGTCAATTTGGTTATAAAAATGGCAGCCACAATAGGCTAAAGGGCACTGAGGCGATAGGAGTTAACAGGCTTTTTAGTTAAGAACGGTGTTGACCCAACTTGGATCAAGGAGGCGAAGGCGACGCACAGTGGTTTAAAACGGTTAAATTTCGGAAAAAACTAAATATCTTTAAGGGTATTTATCGGATAAACTTGAAATTTTGTACATATATTCAACACATATTTACCATTTTTTTCTTAGCTAAAAAGCTAAAGAATTACTCAATATTACTAGTTTTATTGATCATTGATTTTTTGGAAACACTACTACCACCCTCATTTGTGTCGTGACATAGGCGTACGTATAGGGAGGGGGTCGGATGCCCTCCCAGGTCCCACAGTCCCTTAAATTTTAACTTCTATGTAGAATCAAACATAAAGAAAAGTACTAATTTTTATTATATTACTATTTAGCCCTCCCCCCCACTATTTTGTCAAATTCTTGTCGTGTACTTATTCCTATATATTTAATATTTTTTTGTAGAGTGGTAAAAAGTAAAAAAATTCAATATAATTATCCAAAATTAAAATTTATATTCTAAATAAACCTACAGAAGAAAGTAATTTACAAAATCTTACTTAACTCTTATTTTCCAAAAAAATTAAAAAAAAAACTTTTTATTGTAAACATATACCACTAATATATATATATCATAAATTTTAACCATATACTTAATGATAAAAATATATTTACTGTTGTTTTTGTGGGTATAGGATTATAGGCAAAAAAGAAACACTTATTTTTCTTTGGTACGTTTCGGACTTTATTAGTCCTTTTTCAACCCTGCAAAAAAAAAAAAAAAAAAAAAAAAAAAAAAAAAAAAAAAAAAAAAAAAAAAAAAAAAAAAAAAAAAAAAAAGATAAAAATATAATAAAAAATTAATAAATTGACTGATACTTTATACCATTTTTTTGGCTCTGCCCTAAGCCTAACTATGAAAGGATCAGATGACGCAAAAAGCATGTTAAAAATGTCGATATTTGTGGAAAGTCTTGAGCATTTCATTGAATGGTTTCTGCGATATTAATATCATTATATCATAATTACTTTATCCTTCTTAATAGCGCTCTGCTCTAATTTTAATCCCCTATAACCTTTAGCAGGTGCGCACTCAGCCCCCCCCCCCCCCAAAGATTTTTTTAAATGTAATGTTATTGTAACAATTTGGTTCAGGACCCCCCCCCCCCCCCGAGAAAAATGTCTGGGTGCGCCACTGACCTTTAGCGCTCCACTAACTTATTCTATCCTATAGAAAGAAATCATACTAACACAGCAAACAAAAGGTGTGTATTTCTAGTATATTTGAATATTAAGGCAACAATTTTAGGAACCCATGCAGTCATAAAGTTAAGACATTGTAGTATATAATCACAAAAAAAATCTTATTACGGGAAGCTGCGGGAAGACAACTTTTCCTCTGCAGAACTTTATATATATCAAAACAACACAGTGGTTTCTGTTATTTTAAGTTTTTTTTTTAAATTAAAGACAAAAAAAATTATTTTAAGGCTTATTAAAAAACTATTAAATATACCCTATACAAGTAAAAAAAAGAGGGAAATTAACACAGCGGTTTTTGTTTTAGAGATGAATGAAGGAGGGGTTGCAGAAGGAAAGAAAAATTGAAAATAAATACACAATTTTACTTTGGCATCCAATTTTTCAAAATTCAAAATAAATCTGAAAAAAATCGATTATAGGTTTAAACTAAGGGGGACATTTCTTTACAAAAAAATGGAAATATTTATAAAAAAATATTGATATGAATATACAAAGTTTTTTGCTAGGGATAAACTATTGTGCGACGCACTGAGGGACTCTGGAAGGGCAAAGAGGAAAAAAATGGCCATAAAAGATTGTCTCTTTTAAAGATATCAGTGAAAACAGCCCGAAAACCCTGGAGGTTCGACAAAAAGTACAAGGTCACATTACCAGAACGGGAAATGTGGCAGAGGGAAGAACTCCAAACGGAATTAAATAGAGAGGCGACGCACAGTGGAACGACCTTATGGGAACAGAGGGACATGAGGTTTTTTACTTTAAACTTTTAATCTGGAACAGCTAGGAATGAGTTTTATACACAGTTGTATTGTACAAAGAGCAACGTCTTAAATTTAAAAAAATAGTTACTTTACATGATTAAAACCATATACATGGCAACCCAAAAATATAGTGCGTTTTACAAAAACCTATTTTTTTATATGCTAACTTTGCTTAAATGTCACCTAAATTTTTCGTCTTGAATTTTTTGGAAAGAAGGAGCTTTCAATTTTATTATAAAAACATATTTTTTTATTTTTTGACAACTCGAATGCGCTTTTTATAATGAACTACAAAAATGACGCTTTGCCCATACGCTCAACTTCCATAGCCATCTTGGTAGCAGATCGTAGCAGATAAATGTTATATTTTCGTGATCGTAATACTCCAGCAATTATATTGAGATTACTGGTAAAGCGAATCCTGTCGAATATCAAATTTTGTAAATACAAAAACTTAGATGTTGATATATTTTTACCTAATTTGTTCATTTTATTATTATATTTCTCATATAACAAAAATATTTACTAAAGTCAACATTTTATACTAGATTTTTTTTTATATTTACTTTTCATTGGCATATCATTTAAATAGTAGTAAAATTTATAATTAGACACACTTGTAGTCAAAATTTAACGCCTTAAGATATCTATCACCCAAAATTACAATAAAATGATAATAAATGGGCTTCTTTCTAAATAATTGTGTGAATTTAATTTTAAAAATATAAAGAACATTTTTTGGTCTATGTCTCTGATATTATATTAAGCCGTTCCTCTGTGCGACGGTCTGCTACACGGATGGCTCTAAACTGTCAACCAGCGGCAGACCACAGGCGCAGGAGTGTATGTGGGGACGTTCGGGAGAGTTACCTAACCGCACACGCTACGGTCTTCCAAGCAGAGGTATTCGCCATCATTACGGCAGCAACCATACCGCAGGTCAAAAACGGCAAAAAGGACAAATGCATATGTTCCGACAGCCAGCCTGCCCTCAAGGCTTTAAGTGCGCCCAGAATAGTCAACAGCCTGGAGGAATTGTGCGCTGACGCACTGCAGACATTGGCTCAGGACAAAACCCAAGTAACATTTTTGGTTAAAATTTGGTAAAATATTCCCGAGTTAAGCTAGTAATTTTTTCTTATGAAAAACTGGGAGGTCAAAAAAAAGAGGGAAATTTCCCGCCTATTTATTAAACTGGGGACAAAAACCAAGGTAATTTGGTGGGATAAGATAGGTAATTAATTTTTTTTTCCTGAAGGTGCCCAGAGGACACTTTTTACCAACTTTTAATCTAATTTGTGTCCTATTGTACACAATGCCCTCTTGTTTGTCTGTGACTGAAGCGCCCTCTACCTGTCAGAATAGAAGGAGATGAAAACATTTTTAAATGAAAATGAAAAAAGAAAAAAATAATAATTATGTCCATGGCCTACAACAACTTTGGAAATAAAAAATGGTGATGAAAAATTTCAGTTATATTTTAATCACAGGGGTTAAACTACTATTTTAAACTATTAATGGGAGGAAACCGACATGGTTGAATTGTTTACTTTTACTTCCATAAAATTCACGCGCCCGTCGAAACATGCAGGTTTAACAAAAAAACTCACCAAAATTATGCTTCGGGAAAACACTAATTAAATATTATTTCCAATTTGTAATCATAATTTAATATTTGGGTATGAAATAAGTGTAAGAAAATCATTTCCATAAAGATTTTGTAGATTTTTTTCAATAAAAATAATAAAAGCTTTTGAAAAAAGAGAAGAAAAAAAATCGGGCCTTCTTTTTTTTTTGGCGACCGTGCCCTAAAAGTCGTGTTAACCATGATTTTTTCCCTCGAACACAAAATTGCCAATATTGAAGCAAAAATTTCTTATTAATTTTGCATCAAGGACGGTTTATCCATTTTTCGAATTCATTGCCAATTGTTCCCCGCACACCCCCTGCCCATTGTTCGATTGTCAGTTGTCATGTTAATTATTGACATAAAGGCGGATTGACGCTGGTGAGCAAATAAGCAAGCAAACAATTCGAAAAAGTTCCATCATATGGGAATACACACAATCGTTTATGCTCGCAAATGTCATAACTTGACATATGACATTTGCGAGCGTAAAGATTGTGTGTATTCCCATTGGTTGTGTTCCGCACTTGTAGAGATCCACTAGGACTTATTGGGTCCCCACTATCACTTTATTTTTTCTTTTGGCAGGTTAAAACACAAAACTGTTAGGATCACTACTACTAGGTAGGTACTTTAACACAGAGTATCCTTTTTGACGATCAAAACGTGAATGCCCTCTCTTCCTTAAACCCAAATTTTACCTAAGCATCTACTTTCTTTGTTTTAATTTTGAGCTTCCATCTGGAGGGTAGCTATCTAATAGCCTAAAATCCAAACAAGGGTTGAAGATACAATAGTAATTAAGGAAATCTCTTATAATTGGCATATACTGAGAAGGAACATGAAAGTTATGATTATTGATTAATCGAAACAGCTGATCATGACAGTTCTTTAGAGGACACGTGACGCAAAGGAGCTTTCTTGTTTTCTATCAGAACTACTTTCTTCCCATCAAGAAAAACAAAACTAAAGTTTTAACCTAATCAAATCTTAATATTCCATATGGTTAAATAAAATAGAATAATTTTCCATAAAGTTTGAACATATTTTTAGGTTGTACTTATTTGGTCAAAAAACCAAATTTTTGTCCTAAAACTTATTCCAAAAAAATCCTAACTTTGAGGAATAACTGTAGGTCAAAAATAAGTAACTTTGAGTTCAGTTTTAAACCAAAAAAGTTCTTAACATTGAGGGATTTCTTCACGACATTATTAAAAACTTTTGACAAGCAATGTTGACTAAGAAATGCCCAAACAAGGCGGATACCTCAGAGTAGAATCTCAATTCAAGTTTACCAACAATTTACCTTTTCTTTTAACTTTATATTCAAAACAACTTTGAAGACATGATACGAGGAAAATAATTCGAAAAATATCCTAAAAGAAAACCTTTCTTAAGGTTATTTGTCCCAATTTAAAACTTATTTTCAAACCTCAAAATACAAAGTAATTTTCTGAAGCAAAACGGGGGATATATTGACGTACGATTGGTTATCTTAAACTTCCAACTTCGCAATATGCCCTAAAATGTTACTTGGGAAGGGTGATAGTGATGTGGGTCCCGGGCCATGACTGGATACCAGTGAACGATTTGGCGACAGTAGGGGCCGGAACCCAATATATCGGACCGGAAGCTCTTCTGGAAATGACAATAACAAACAATTAATTCAGTTCGCCCTGGAGGCAAGAGCCAGGGTGCAGACAGTCCATACTCAGGGAGTAGGAGGATAGTGGTACACAACGGGGTATTGCAGAAAGCAAGAGCCAGGGTGCAGACAGTCCAAACTGAGGGAGTAGGAGGATAGTGGTACAACGGGGTATGGCAGAAAGGGCTCTCTACTAATACTACTACTCGAAAAAACTGAGAAAATTATATAATTTTTAGGTAAAAATAATTAGGTTTTCTTAACACTGTCATTTTTGGGTTATTTGCAGATAGTTACTAAAATAGTGTTTTTGATGAAGATATAAAAGAATAATGTTTTTTTTCTACGGCAATTTCCTCGAACGAACTACCTAAAGACCTCCATACCTCAACGAAAACTGCGTGGCAAGAAGAAACGACTATTTATTTATAACCTGTGCGAAAGGGAAGGATGCATGTGGTGTAACCCCCTCGCAAAGACGGATAGTGCTGGCTTCAATGAACACAGAAAGCCTCGCGTCGTACAGTGGTGCGTTCTTATGGAAACCCCCGGCCATAAAATAAAACAATAGTATGTGAAAATTTGCTTAGAATTTTTGAAAATATATATTAACCAGAAAGAATCAAGAAGAAACTTAAATGTTTCTTAGCGACAACTACTTTAATAATAACCCTGGATTTAAGCCTACCGATGCAATGGAACTTAGAAACGTTTTTATTTCCATTAAAAGTAAAAAATAAATCGATAGTTTAGCACTGACATTTTTTCTGTCTGCCTGAAGTCGGCCCGTGTTATTCCCTTGCATAAGGGTGGAGATGTCGACGAGCCTTCGAATTTTCGACCAATTTCTTTGCTGTAATCAATTTCGAAAGTTTTTGGAAGGCTCATGAACACGAGAATGCTAGTCCATCTTGATAAACACCATATTATTTCTGGTAGCCAATTTGGATTCCAGGCAGGCAAAAATACGAGCGATGCAATATTCAACCTGTTGGAGGAAGTTTACATGAGACTTAACTCCAGGTCTAGCTCAGAAACTACAAGGGCCATCCAAAATCTGATAACACCATTTTTCAAGTCTCGAAAAAGTAGTAGTAGTAAGGTGCAAACGGCATCTTGATATCTTCAATATTAACGAAATTTTCCATAAGGACCCATCGAAAATGGGACACCCTGTACATATTTACACTCTAACACGATTTGCATTTTCGTTCATACCATCTTTTGATCGCCCTCTATTAAAATTAAAAAGTTTTGTTTCGGCATTATCAACAAAACTTTGATCATTAATAATCAGTTTTTTATTTTCAATATTTTTGGCAACATTTCAAAGAATTTTCCTCGAATTAGTTTACATATCCACAAACCATAAAAATAAACATAAAACACCAAGTTTAAAGGTATTTTAACGATTACATATCGAGATAAAAAAAAATAAAATGTTTCTATTATTTTCGAGTTATTAATAGTTAAGGAGAGAAACAGTTTCAACTTTCAGCATTTAAAAGTTTTCTCCTACATTCTAAAATGTCCTGCAAGTGTCTCACGTTCCATTGTGATTTTGACATTGTTAATAATGCTTGAAGAAATTTGGTTAAACAAAAATAGAAGAAATAATTTTTCAAAAAAGTAATTCCCTGAGGGGAATTGTCTAAAGATATGCACCGTTCTAAAAAATTACGTTTATAAAATGTAGTGACAAATGTTTTTGTTTTATTTTAGTACCTATTTCCCATAACGTTATATCTGCTCCTGTGACTACTGTGTATTTGCTTATCTTAGGTTTTATATTGCAAATTTGCTATTGTACAAGTAAATAAACTTTTTTATTATTATATAGGGTGGACCACAAAAAACCGTTTTGTTTTAACTGCCAATTTTTTATTTATTGTCTGATTTTAATATATCAAAAAATGAGGTTTATCAAAAATTCAAAATGGCGGTTGTTCAAAAGTTTTATGCATTGATACTTTGTGTATTTTTTTGCAAGTACAAAAAAAACTTATATCTATTGTCTGTAAATCGATGTATTATTTGATAAATTCTATTAAGAAATAAAAAAAAAACTATGGGTTTTTTCGTATACCAACTTCTTGCATAAAATAAAAACTGCTAATAATTATTTAAGTTAACCGTATTTCCATATCTTTTCGCCAATTTTGTTGACAAGGACACTCTACAGATGGTAACAATAAGACTTCTTTTTCTAAATGTCAAAAAATGATATTTTGTGACAATTACAATTTTAAGCATTTTAAAAAACACGTTGGCTTTTTTTTAACCACTTTGTATATTCTTATGCTATAACAGAAAAGTACTAACTATTATCTGTTTACCCACGTATCATTTGTTAAAATCTATTAAGAAATATGAAAAGAAATTAAAGTGTAAACATCTTTTATGCATAAAATAAAAAATTAACGTCAATTTTGTAACAAAATAAACTAAAGTAGCACTAAAAATTTGGACAAATGCGGGCACCATTTGCATCAACAATCAACTCAACAGTTTCAGTTTTTATTTTATGCAAAAAGTTGGTATACGAAAAAACCCATAGTTTTTTTTTATTTCTTAATAGAATTTATTAAATGATACATCGATTTACAGACAATAGATAAAAGTTTTTAGCAGTTGCAAAAAAAATATACAATGTGTCTCAAAAAACACCCAAGGGTTTTATAAGATGCATAAAACTTTTGAATTGAATATTTGAATTTTTTGACATATTTTCAAATATTCTATTTCATTAGAGTCCGATTATTAGGTAAATGGGCCACGACAAGCAATGACGATATTCAATATCGGGGCAAAGTCACAGCAAAATAATGATGGCATTCCCTTCAACACCACTCACCTGTGAAATCCTTAAACTGAATAGGAAAGAAATCAGACAAGTGACGGGGCTATTAGCCGGTCACTGCGCACTGAGAGAACACCTGTATAGGATGGGAATCTATAGAGACGAACCTACCTGGGTACCGATTCTGGAAGTCATAGGAAGTGATCGTTCGCCTGAGAGAAGAAAAGTAAATTCAACCAATAAGCACCCCTGGGGCTCGATTCTGGGCGTAAGAGAACGATCATGCCCTGAAAAGTGACCACTTCTATTAAAATTCAAAATTCCGTATTCTGGGACCGGCCGATCGCACAAGTCATTCGAACGACGCACGGTGGTCGATTTTCCGGAAAACGCGAACATAAATGGAAAAAATTAAAAAATTCAAAATGTATCTAAATTTGCCCCTACATGGTTGTCAAGATACTAGGCGAATAGTTGCCCAAAGAATAAACTATGCTTTTAACAGTTGAAGATCGACATAGGGTACGTTATATAAAAATGCTTAGAATTTAAAAACAAAATGCAAAAATGCAATAATATACTGGGTGTTTCATTTTAATGTTTCGGTTGGAATTATTTTTAATATATTTTCTTTTTCTAAACTAACATTTTTACTTTAATTTAGCTAATTAATAAATATATATCTTTTTCCTCTTAAAAATGTCTTAAGATAAATGTGAAAATTCACACGATCATCCTGTCTGTTTATTAAAACTAAATATTTTGTAGGATTAAATTACAATGTGGAAGTTTTTTTTTAATGTCCGCGTTTTTACAAAAATCGACCACTGTGCGAGTCCTACTCTAAAAGACGGTCAAGTTTGCTGTAGCATGCGCATTAGCGAGTAAAATATCAATCGGTCGTTCGTCCAATAGCTTGTTTTGAAATAATACAAGTGACGTTTTTCACACGAGCTTTCCTACAACTCCCAACTACTGGGTCTAGTCGAGAGAACGGCTTCGATCAAAAACTGTTGTTCGAAGCAGCTCTGCGCGTGCCCATAATAGTATATAATAGTGTCAGGGATTTCAAGACCTAAAATTGCTGTTGAACACTGTGGCAGGGGCGTAAGTATCGTCACTGCCATTTAAAATAAATGAATAAGTTAAAGAATTATAAAATTATAAAAAGATATTATTTTCAAGCCATTATTTTGAATTTACATACTATACATTTCAATACTGAATTGGGTTAGTCCATGTTTTATTCAGTTCTCAAATAAAATGATAATATTATGAACAATAATATGAATAATAATTTTTGACCTTTCCTCCTTTTTATAGAAAAATAATTGTACTTATTTAAGAGGATGCCGTACAGGTGTAAAACACGGAACAAAACTGAGCCGTTCCTCTGAGCCGTTCCTATCAACTTAATCAAAAAATGCTTCAAATAAATTTTGTGATAAATTACTTAACATTTGTTGGAGAGTCATTAATTTTTCGACCTTTCAAGTTTTAAGAAAAAAATTCGCTATTTCACATTTTTTGTAAAAATCAGGGACTTTCCAATTAAATTTAATTTTAATGAATTTAAAAGGATTTTTTTCTCAAAATTGTTCCGTTCGCCACCTGTTGACTAGGACTTCATCTTAACAATAAATAAAATCAGATTACAGCACGATCAACAGATAATATGATGATGATTAAACACAAAAAAGAAACTATTACTTACTGTAATATAAATATTTTTTAAGTAGCAATAGATTGAAAGTTAAAAAACGCCTTTTTCAAATAAGTTGAAAATGGGCATTCCTCCCTTTTCCCGTGTACCCTTTATGTATTAATATTTAAATTTACTTTTTTTTTTGAATGGATGTTAGACTAACTACATGCGCATGCGCATTATATATGTATAATGTTACTGTTAAAAATAATAATAAATTGGCAAGGGGTGCTTTATTTAAAAGATATATTTATTTATAAAATAGTAAAATCAATAAAATGCTTTGGAAAATTAAGTTCAATAAACAGATTAGAGTGTCTACGCTTCAGACGAAAATGAGTTTCTACCCACATTCCTTAGCTGGACCATTTACTGCTTAACCGGGCTTTACCTTTCCAAAAAATTGGCAGTTAAAACCAAACAGTCCGGTTTTTTGTGGTCCACTTTGTGGTACTTATTTAAAGGAGATAATCTTAGATTAAAAAAAGACAAGATATCTGATCCAACGAAAACTCCTTGGCAAATAATAACCACTGTTTATTTACAAATTAAATCAAAACAAAACAAAGCTGAGAAATATCGACGTTAGAACGATAGAGTGATTGGCTGGTGGGTGGGGAAAGTCGGCAGAGCGCAGACGGTCGGCTGATATTTTTATTGTGTTATTTATTTTAAAATATCAGGATGTTTTAAGCAGTTTATAAGTCTTTTTAAAACCAAATTTTGTCAAAAAACGTTTATAGTGTGTTTTTTTTACCAGTAGAATATTTCAGTACTTTTAAAATGATATTTTGCAAAAAATCTTCCAATGTTTTGAAAACAAAGGGAAAGCAAGTGAAATCAGTCAGTGGGGGTACATGCCGGTAGGTACACAGAAAATAAAAAAAAAAGTTTATGAATAATACTTAAATTAGTAGATCCTTAAATTAAAATATCAACAAACACGTTTTTTTTTGATGAAGTAGTTAATTCCCAATGCGTGAAGGTTTTTTTCGAGGTTCTTTTTTATAAAGACGATAAAATAAAGCATACTTTTGATGAAGTAGTTAATGTGCAAATAAGATATTTTCTAAGGTTTTTTTTTTTATAAAGACTATAAAATAAAGGTAGGTAAAGTCCTTAAACCAACTTGCAAATAACAATAAAAGTAATTCACATGTGTTCAGGTTTGTAAGAATATTGAATTCCTACCTCTCATCAGAAATTAAGGTTGATTTATACTGCCGCCGTTACCATCTGCGTTCGCCCTTCGAATTGATATTTAAATCTTTTTGTCTGCCCTAGACGCTAAGCATTATTGACTTTATTGTGTACTGAAGAAGTCACTATAAGTAAGTTTCTGCTAGTGACCAGAAAAAATAACAAAATTAACAAACACAATACCATAACTTTTAGCTAGTGGGTAATATTTTTTTTGTTGATGTTCCAGGTGCTATGAACTGTGTTTCTTTGTTTTAATGTTTGGCATAATTTTATTGTGTTGAAAATTGAAATTGTTATAAATCGTATACAAACTTTGTAATACATTTCTTTTGTACAAAATTATACTACAAACATTTATTGTTAGAAAGCTTCCAAAGCTCAAATTGGCAAAATTATTTTTTGCATGTTTTTTAAATTATTTGCCAGATTTCATATTATAGTAAAATTTTAATAATATAATTCATGTGCAAATTTATATTTAAGTAGGTAGGCCACTGGTGTGTTTACTGTAAACAACAGAAAGGTAAACATTGTTCCATATAATAATATAACCAAATTCTCCGCAAGTGTCAGGTATCTTGTCTCTTTTTAATCTAAGAAGATAATAAACAATTTTAAAATCGTCTTTAACGATTTAACTGAAAGAAACATTCTTAGCAATTTTTTGCTTGGCGCTGAAGTTCGTCAAAGCATTAGTATTTAAATTCTAAAATATATCAAAGGAAAAAATTATGCACGTCTGTAAGAAATTTGTTTAAAAATTAACATACATATTAAAAAAGTTAAAAATATCCCTCGGTCTATCATGTTAAACGGTTATAAGGTAGACAAAAGTCACGGAAATAGCTGGAAAATCGACTTCGATCCTTTAGAGCAGCGTTAAAAAAGTAGAATACCTTATGTTTTGACAGGCACAAATAGTTATAAACAAACTCAGTTAAAAAATTTAAAAAATATATATATATGTAAAAAAAACATAAATAATCAAAATAAAACCTAACACTGGACTTTACAAATATTGCAAAACATGAAACACAATCCTCCGTTCTCAGTTGTCATGTTGTTGTCAAAGAGAATATTTTATGTATTGTCACTAAAGTATTCGTCAATCGAGTAATATGCTCTAGTAAGTAGAAACATTTTAGTTTTTTTATTATCCGGAGGGGAAGTTTATTACAAATTTTCCTGACCTCATATATAATTGATTTCCGTACCAGTTCTGTTCGTGGCAAGTTCAATTTTAGCTGTAGTGGCCTTCTATTGCTATACCTTGTGGATTGTTGCATTTCATTTTTATATTTTTTAAAAACCATACAGGATGTCTCCAGTATATATAAAGAGCACAATGTTACAATGTTATATCTAATAAATGACGGACGACATGTTTCTCTTGGTCTTGCATGGCATATATTTCTCACGGCTCTCGTTTGAATTTTTTTAAATAGTATGAAATGTTTATTACAAGAGCCCCAGAAACAGATGCCAAAGCGTAGGTGTGATTCTATCAATGAATAGTAACAAGTTTTAGTTAGAGAGAGAGTCTCAAGTTTTCAGAGATAACCCTCAGGGCATAACAGCCAGATGAGAGTTTACCAGTTAAATACTGTATGTGTTTGTTAAACTTTAGCGAGCTGTCTATAAAAATTCCCAAAAAACGACTTTCGTCTGAAGATGGTAGCAATTGATTTTTTAAAAGAACCTCACCCAGTGTGCACCTAAAGTGCAAAATTTTTGTTTTAGAAACATTAAAGCTTAAGCGATTCGCATTACACCATTCTTTGATTTTACTTATATCCCTCTGCACTATGTCTGTAAGACATTCAACATCTGTGTCATCCCACACAATAGTAACATCATCACAAAATACAACAAAGTGACCAGAAATAGCTAAATGAAGTAGATCCTCTATGTACAAACGAAATAGCATAGGATCCAAGACTGACCCTTGAAGAACTCCAGTAGTAATTAACTGTTCGGTGGAACATGTTCCTTGGAATTGTACACTTTGAGTCCTCTCCTCCAGCATTGAGAAAAACCATGCCAATTCAGTGTCCCGGACGCCGTAATAATGCATTTTCTGTCGCAGTATTTCGCGATCCACATAATCGAAAGATTTGGAGAGATCACTGCTGCACATTTTTCTCCAGAGTTAAGTTTAAAAAAAAGTTGTTCCAAAAAGCTAAAAATGGCATCACCCGTGCTTCGAGAGGCTCTGAACCCGAATTGTTGCTCAGATAAAATGTCCTCTGATTGCAAAAAGGATTCCAGCTGCAACTGGACAAGTTTTTCCAGTATTTTGGACAGTGTTGGAAGCAAGGATATTGGACGATAGTTTGTTGGAATATCTGTTTCTCCGCCTTTGTGAAGAGGAATAATAATTGCTTTTTTAAGAAAGCTAGGAAATGATCCAGATTAAAATGATTGGTTTATGGCAAATACTAGCGCGTATAACGCCTCTGTGGGAAGATTTAGGAATATTTTAAGAGATAAATTATCAAAGCCTGTAGATTTTTTATTTTTTAAGAGATAAAAAAAACGATGAAGTTTTTCAACATTGATGGAGGTAAAATGAAATTGATTTGAAACAGAAATATGATATAAGTTTTCAGTCGGATCTAAAGATGAACTTATTCCGGCCGACAAACTTTTTGCAATAAAAAGTATTAGATCCTCGGGTTTTAATTTACTTAACCTACCGGTATGTGACTGTTTGCCCCTAAATTTGTTTACAATATTCCAAGCTTCTTTATTTTTGTTCGAGTATTCACTTATCCGATTTTTGAAATAAATCCGTTTAGCTGCCTTTATGGTTTTTCGAAAAACTTTACGGTATTTTCTGAAATATGTGAGAAATGAAGTTGAATGATTGTATTTTTTAATGTAATGAAGAGATCGTAGATTTTTGCTCAATGTTATTAATCCTTTGGTATACCAGGGTTTTTTTTTTGGTGTTTGGTTTTAGATTAATAATAGGAAAAGCAGTCTCAAACTTGTTGCAAATCATCCAGTGAAAATGCATTAGTGAATCCGGCGATCTTAGCACTCTACTCGAATCAGGCGTCGATAAAGAGTTTCGAAAGGAGGACTTAAAATTGCTTATTAATTTTCCCTTAATTAGTCGAAAAATTAGCTGAAATAATAATAATAATAATTAATAATAATAATTAATAATAATAATTAATAATAATATTACCTAAGTAACTTTTTGCTATCTTATATTTAGAATTATAATAGAGAACATATTGATTCCAGTGCCATCTACCTACAATAGATGACATTAAACTAAATTATAATTATAAATCATGTAAATCGCGTTCTTTTCACAAGATAATAATATTCTCAGCAAACATGGCAAAATCCTGACAAAAATATTATTCTTGGAAATATTCATAGAAATAACTTGATTATCACGTTATCATGGGTATAGTATTATCTTATTACCAAAGAAATATAACTGTCACAAACTCTTAAAGAATATTCAACAAAAAATAGGCCTGGAACCTTCCTGTCATATTCGCAAAAGAATATTCCAAAAATCACTTCGAGGAATTATTCCTATAACATGAATATTCCTCCAAATAATTAATAAATATAGAATAATGTTTTGGAGGAATGTTAGATCATTTTTACAACAGAACTAACAAAATTATTTTTAAAAAATATTTCGAACCAGTTTCTTTTTTATATTTAATTTTCTTAGATCTTTCAAATTTTAAGGGCGCCCGGTTTTTTTCAAAGTATCTTTATCACATTTATCAATAAACGGCCTTTAAGGGGCTTTAAAAATACCTATAAACATCAGGATCCGCCTTAAAAAAAAAACGAATCCATTTTTATTCTTTTACAAAAACTTTATAACAAAGAAAAAGTTAAAAAACCTCCAAATCAGTTACTTCAACCGAAAAGAAACTAAAAAACAAAAGATCAAAAGATCTTGTGTGGAGCATAATCCTACTGGAAATATTAACACGCCAGGACGAATTCGTATCAGGTAACTTGGATTAGTAAGTACCAGTGCGGGACGATGCCTATTTGTGAGTGGTTCAAAGTTGGAAATCAAAGTGTATGATGGTGTTTAATGATGTATAGTGGAGGGTGACCAGTGAAACTACTGATGAGCCCACGCTGGTTACCCAGGGCGAAATATCGTTTAATCATTTCTCTTTTTGCTTTGATCTTTTGTGTGTTCCTTGTGGGATGCTCATCAAAGTTTGAATTTTCGTTATTTCCACCCAAGATCTTTTGATCTTTTGTTTTTTAGTTTCTTTTCGGCTGAAGTAACTGATTTGGAGGTTTTTTAACTTCTTCTTTGTTTTAATTGCCTTAGGAGCATAATCCTACTGGAAATATTAACACGCCAGGACGAATTCGTATCAGGTAACTTGGATTAGTAAGTACCAGTGCGGGACGATGCCTATTTGTGAGTGGTTCAAGGTTGGAAATCAAAGTGTATGATGGTGTTTAATGATGTATAGTGGAGGGTGACCAGTGAAACTACTGATGAGCCCACGCTAGTTACCCAGGGCGAAACATCGTTTAATCATTTCTCTTTTTGCTTTGATCTTTTGTGTGTTCCTTGTGGGATGCTCATCCAAGTTTGAATTTTCGTTATTTCCACCCAAGATCTTTTGATCTTTTGTTTTTTAAAAACTTTATATATTATAGGTAGTCGAAACAAAAGCAAACGTAACTAACGTTCTTGTTTAGTAACTAATTTTAGGTGAGGGAGATTAAACGTAAAATAACGTTGGCAATTGGTAAAGCTAGTCAGGAACAATGACGTCGAGGCGACCCGAATCTGTATTACCCATTTAGGTGCGAATGAGGGTTGTCAGGCAGTCGAAACGACGTCGTCAGCCGACGTCACGTTTCTCAAGGGCAACGTATTCGCAACGTAAAATAACGGCCAAATGCTGCTTGGGTAAAGACAATGGAAGTTCGAAACTCTAGTTTAATCTTAAGTTCAACATTGTCTATCACCTTCAAACAACAACATAAATAAGATTATTTACAAGAAAATGGTGTATTTGTTTCCTTTTTAAAATTGGGTCATTCTTTTATTCTAAGCCTCTCAGTTAATCAGGCTGACAAACAAATACTAGGAAAATTTTAGTTGATTTAAATTAATGCTCCTAAACTTAAATATCGAAACTGCCACTTAAATCCAAAATTGACATGAATGAATAATAAATAAATCTTTATTACGATTTCCAAAAAAAGAACAACTCATACCCATCAAACAAGACAAAAATAGATTGATAATTACTTTGAAACTCAACTCTGGTAGGCGTAAATCATGATGAGTTGGTTACTTATAAAATAAAAGTTTATTAAGTGCCTATATGAAATTTAAAAGAATGTGTTAAACTTCTTTTTATTGTTTAATATTTGTATTTGGAAAATTTTTGTACTTTTGGACTATAAGAGTGTAGGTAAACAGATTTAAAATAAACAAAATTGCAGCAATCAAAAGACGGAGTTCTATCCAAAGAAATGCTTCAATGAGTCACTTGGTAATTAAAAACTTCAGTTTTTGATATACATATTTTAAAACTGATACACTTTTTTTTCTAAATTTTGCTCCCACTCTAAAATAGAAATTAGAAAATAATTTCCCAGAGCATGTTGAATTATATTGATTCATTTATTAAAGGTTATCTGTTTTTCTGCCAACAAATTAATTTAGACATTTCCGATATATAAAGCTTCATTTTATATTTTTGATGATTTTACTGCAAATCGCTGCCAAATAAATAGTATAACAAGGTTTTTTGACATGAGTCTTTAATGTTTTCTGAGAAATTCAGATAAAAACACGGTTTTGGCTGCCACCACATCTACACTCGTGTCGTGTAATTTTTTTAAATTTATAATTGTGTAAAAAAGCGTAGAATACTTTTTTGTGGGTTACCAATAAAATTACCTTTAAGCCGCTGTAATTCTTAATTTCCATAGAGGTGATGATGACAAATTCACTCCAATATAGATTTCGTCAGAACCACTACTCTTTTATTTTATTCCATCTAATTTTTCATGGTTTTTTAAAGACTGTTATAACTTTCATACAAAAGTTAAACATTAACGGTGGGATTTACTAAAATGGTTTAGTCTATTATAGAAGGGCGCTAGGTTTAAGTGAAATTTCTGGTTTTAAGCACTTTAAACCAACCATCCTTGAGTTTTGGACATAATTTGATTTATAAAAAGAATTTTAATAAATTTGTTTATTGAATAATCATCTTAACACAATCTTTTGTTGGATTTAAGAAGAAAGTTTCAATTTAGAAAAAAAGAAAATTAAAAAATGTAAACCCACGCGGGGTTTAAATAGTAAACACTCTGTAGAACAAATTAAAATTGGGGTTATATGTCACTCTAATTAAAACTTACCCTTGTTAATTAATTTTTCCAATTAATACCTGATGTCACACAAAGATTTAGATGGGTAATAATAAAATAAGGAGTAGATTAATTTTGTATTTATTTAAAAGGTGTTTTTATTTATGAAATGTATTAAAAAACTTAAATGCAAATTTTGTTCACATTTCTGTCACTGTCTGTTTAAAAATATTAGCGCTACGTTCAATCACAAACCGCGAGTTCGGATCTTTTTCCTCTGCTTGCACCTTGGCTTGCACCAACCTTTACTAATGAAAGCTACGGCTTTAAAATGAGTGGGCTTTGAGCAAGGAAAGTTTTCTTGATTGAGCTTTTAGATCATCTCAATGTTTTAATTTCAGTCTGTAAATAAATTAATATAGTTGTTTTGGGTTTTTTTCTTTGGTATATTTTTCATGCATAATCAGTGACCTTCACTTATGTTTGTTTTGCCTTGTAGCGCCCTCATAAATATATTTTTTGTGCTGAAAACGGGTTCAAAATATGGCGTTTTTCTGGACAAAATTGAAGTGTATTAGTAGTCGAATTTGCGAGGTAAGTAAGATTAGTTATATTTAAATAATATTATATATTATTATTTTAAGAAAATGAGTAACAAAAAGATAGATCAATAAATAAAATCTCCGCGGATTACAAACTTATTGTTTTAAATTTTAGAGGTGTGCATGGTGCCTGTGTAGCTTCAACTGCCAGGTACAATCCTATGACTCCCTGATGATTCCTAATAAGGATGAAACAGGCCTGTATGCGTCTGGATTCTCCATTAGACATTAAAGGCCTGGTCGTAATGAAGTGAGAAACAAAAACGCTTTATCGGATATGCCACGAGTGTTTCTTTAATTTTTATTTGCGGACATGAGATTCACTTTGTTGTTTAATAAAATCTTTATATTTTACCTCCTACTAATGGTCAAGCCATGATGGTAATTTAAGGCTTAAAATATTTTAGCATAATTTAAGGGGTAACGTTTTTAATGAAGCAATTTTTTAATACGTTTTTCACATTTTTATGCCATGATATTGCTCACATTTTAAAGCTTTCTTTCCAAGGTTTCGATTTCTAGAATAAAAGATTTTTCAAGTTTTCACTGTTTTTTAGGCGTTCCAAAAAAGTACTGCCAAAAACATTTTTTCTCTGTTAAAATGAAAATATTTAGAGAGAGAGGGCAGAATTTTAGAGGTAGATGGAGAGATAATTTAGTGACGTGCAAAATTTTTTAAGGTTGTTGAAGAGAGACAGCAGGCTATAAAAAAGTATTTTAGAGAAAGATGGACATAATTTTAAGCAAATGTTTACTAAAAATTTCATTTATGTCATCTTGTAATTTTTGTAATTGTAATTTTTTAAAGCGTAAAGTGTGTAAAACATAAGGTGGTATTAATTTCTTTCAATCAAAGTTCTTTACAGTCTTTAAATTTACCAAAAAACGTGTCATAGAAGTGGATTTCAGCACATCTAAAAATAATTTAACAGGTATTTAAGAAAATTATTTTAATTTATTAAATTAATTTTTAATATCTGTATATCTACCTCATGTTTTTTTGTGAAAGTTTGACATATTTTACTAACCAGAAAGTTCTTTTTGAAATTATAGAGAGAGACAACAAAACATCATTACATTTCATAAAATCGGTTTTACATGCAAATATGAAAAAAACTAGAAAGAGAGGGCAATATGAGTTGCCCACCTCTGGTAAAACAACAACTGTCAAATGTATAGAGGGCCCACAGTTGGTCTAGAGAGGGGTTTTAAGAAAAAAAAAACATCTTTGCAATATAGATTTTTGTTTTCGGTATATCGCCAACTACCATTTATCGTAAAAAGTAAAATCCCCTATGTGGCCCTTTTCTAGGAGGCTATTTTTGGAAAATATTCTGCAAAATTTAAATAGCAACTTCCTATTTTGACTTCATATTTGAATTCTCGCTGAAATTTTCATTCCAATGGTACCCCATATCATTAGGTTTACTACTAAGAGGAACTAAAAAATTACAATAAATTGACGATTTGACCTTGTACTTCTTATTTATAAAATCAATAAACTGTAAATAGAAATGTGCCATCGCGAAACTGCTGTCATTTTTTAATTCCTCTTAAAAAACCCTTAAAATCGATATCAAACGCAATAGATAAACTAGCAAAGTAAACCTAATAATATGCGGTGCCATTGGAATGAGAATTTCAGCGAGAATTCAAATATGATCTCAAAATAGGAAGTTGCTATTTAAAGTGTGCAGAATATTTTCCAAAAATAGCCTCCCAGAAAAGGGCTACATAGTGGATTTTACTTTTTACGCTAAATCGTGGTTGACGATGTATCGAAAACAAAAATCTATATTTTAAAGATGGTATATTTATTTTCTTAAAACCCGTCTCTAGACCAACTGTGCCGGCCTCTAGGCGTACTCAATGGCCAATTGTAAAAATTATACGTTATAAAATTATATCACGAAAATATTTTTTTATACCAAAACGGGCACAAAAAAATTTTGCCATCCATTTTTGAAAAATTGCAGCAAGTTTTTACAAAGACATTCCAAATCACGACAAATTGTCAAATTGCTAGAAATTAAAGCCGCCTTGATTCATAGTATAAAAATGATAAGCTGTCAGCGGATGTTGTTTTCGAGTTTTTTGTATTTTCCTATTTTCTTAAAGTGTTTACAATTCGATACTCTCGTTGCCAACGCTTGTAAACAATACTCGTTTAGCCGCTAGTTATTATTATTACTTGATGATTATTATTAAAAATAAGAATGTACGTTTATAAATAAGAAAGTTAAATAGAAGAGCACCCATGGCAAAATTGATCACTTGCCGAGGTGTGCTGACTTTGGTCAATTCAGTGTCTTTCTTTTCCCGAAAAGTTGCTCCTTCTGTTTCGTCCATAATGGTCCACTACTTGACAAACCGACCAACCACCGTCTAGTTTTTGAGAAAACCACCATGCACAATTTAAATGGAAACTGTATGGGATGTTATTGGGACAGTCCCTGAGGGCATTTTGTCTCTACCAAAGTTTGGGATGAGCTTATTATTATCATGTTTATGATGACCGATATCGGCAAAAAAGCATCAGTTCCCACTAAAATAACAACGCTGAATTTAAAAATAACATTTATTTAGACACCTGCCAAACCTTGTCAAAATGGCGGAAAAATAATTAATGAAATTGAACTTCTTGGAAAAGCGAATACCTCCTTTTTACTCTGCTAAAGACATTAAATCAGGAACCGTAAAAAAAAGTGACAGTTGTCTTAACTGTTATTTACTGTTATGGGAAAAATCACTGGTGCAATGACACATATGTACGAGTGGGAACTCGAACTACACTAAATTGAAGTCGATGTACTCAAAAATGTCATTCATGTTGACGCATGTCAGACCTTGTCAAAATGACGAATAAATAATTTGTTATTTTGTGCTTTTAAATAGAGCATGTGTACTTTATTTTCTCTTCAAAAAATAACAAAATGAAAACTGTAAAAGAAGTGATAGTTGTCTTAACTGTCATTTACAACCATTAAAGTAAAACATATTTCTACGAATGTTGACACAAACTTCATTTTTGAAAAAAATATGTATAAAAAATATAATAAAATAAAAAAAGAGTAAAGTAAACTTGATTTTAAAAAAAACTCATACATGCATTTTTTCCTATGCCACAAAATTTAGCTTTCCATTAGTGTATACTATTATAAGGCACCACCATATCCTTAAAAATGCCACAGATATCAACATTTACAAAAGTTCAAATTATCACTCGAGTTATAGAAGACGGTTGGTCTATAAGAAGAGCGGCCACCCATTTTGGAGTTGATAAAATGACGATAATGCGATGGAAAAAGCGCTGGATTGAAAATAATTCTACGGATAGGAAAGATGGATCAGAACGACCAAAAGTAAGTTCTGAAGTGCAAGATGAGAGACTTATTGACCAGCTCAGACAAAATCCTTTTTTAACGTCGGTTGAAGCAGCTAATGTAACATTATTTCCGGGTTCTTTAGCAACAGTAAATAGAAGAGTAACGAAATCACAAGTCTCTTGTCGAGTTGCTGCAAAGAAGCCGTTTCTAACAGAGGAACAAAAACAGGCCAGAGTGATTTTTACACTGAACAACGTTTTTCGTGATAATGACTTCTGGGAGAGGGTGGTTTTCACTGACGAAAAAAATTTTCAATCATCTTCAAGCAGCAGGAGAATTTTAGTTTATCGTCCACCAAATTCTAGATTTGAATCCGAATATACAAACCAAATTAAAAAAGCTGAACATTTTTCTGTAAACATGTGGGACTGGTTTAGTGCTAGAGGTTTGGGTTTTTTTTTGGAGGATCGAAGGGAGATTCAATAGTGAACGATATATTGTAAACGTTATGCTGCCATCTGTACAGGCTTATATTATAATAATGACTTCGTTTATTAGCAGGACAACTGTCCAGTACACACGGCTAATGTTGTTCGCCAATGGTCTCAGAATAATAATATAGAAACACTTCCTTGGCCAGCCAACAGCCCTTACCTTAACCCAATGGAAAATATAAGGGGTCGCATCGTTAAAATAATATACCAAAGGAATTGGAGACCACGAAATGCTGAAGAGTTAAGCGATGCTATTTATCGCGCATTGGATTAGCTCTCAGAAGACCATCAATTTTTTCAAAATTTAACCTTTTCAATGCCCAGACGTTTGCAGCTTGTAATAGAGAAAAATGGTGATCCTATTAAATACTACAATATTCATTTTAGTTCTTTTTTAAGTTAAAATAATTAGTATTAAGTTTACCATCGTTTTTGTCCTAATCCAAGTTTCCTATTCGTCGAATTGTTTTCAATCCAGCGCTATTTCCATCGTATTATTGTTATTTTATCAACTCCAAAATGGGTTACCGCCCTCTTTATAGAACAGCCTTCGTCCGTTACTCGAGTGATAATTTGATATTGTTCAATAAAGACTTTACTAAAACATTATTCTTGCTGATTTTTTAGTATTATGCAAAATTTAATATAAAAATAAGGTTGACTTTAATTTAAGTAAAAAAATATTTTCAGTTTTAGAGACCTCTTTTAAACAATATGACAAATTGTCGTACTTTTGAAGTTTTTAGGCATTTTAGCTGGTAGTCCGTATATATTATACACTTTTAGAAAGGTTAATTTTGTGACTGCATGTATGCGTTTTTTTTTTAAATCAAGTGTACCTACCAAGATTTTTTTTGCCTTTAACAGATTTTAAATAACGTAACGATAAGTGCTTATTATGACACTAATTTGAGCATATTTGCTCTGGTTCTTATTACCGCACTAGTTGAAGTAATAAACGTTATTCTCGTTCAAGTCGTAGATAAAATGTTTACATTACTCGTGCGGTGTAAACTTCATTACAATAACGAGTGGGGAACATTACCACGACAAGGTCGTACACGGAGTATTTAAAAAGTTGTCGCCATGTTGATATGGTTTGCCAAATGCCAAAATAAATAAAATTTTTAAATTCAACGGCCTCCACTTGGCGAAGTTTGGGTTCCCGCTGTTAAATATGTGGCACTGCACTACTAGCTTTCGCCATTACGCCATTACGCACTTAATAAAAGTGTAACTTTGAAATCTTTAAAAGAGTAAACAGAAAATGATTAGAATTAGTTTTTCCAAAAATTCTTTCATAAATTATTTATTTGCCATTTTGACAGGGTTTGACATTTGTCAAAATTATTGACATTTTTGAGTTCGTCGACATCAATTTACTGTAGTTCGAGTCCCCACTGTCCCCAAGTGGTTTTTGCCATGACAATTAACAGAACTGTAACTTTTTTTACGGTTTCCGACTTAATGTCTTCAGCAGAGTAAAAAAGGGTATTTGCTTTTCCAAAAACGTCAAGTTGATTAATTATTTTTCCGCCATTTTGATAAAGGTTGACAGGTGTCAAAACTAACAAAATTTTTGAGTTCATCGACCTCAGTTTGGTGTAGTTCGAGTCCCCACTCTTAAATATGTGTCATTGCACCAGTAGTTTTCCCTATAATAGTAAATGACAGTTAAGATAACTGTCACTTTTTTTATGGTTTCCGATTTACTGCCTTCAGCAGAGTAAAAAGAAGGTATTCGCTTTTCCAAAAACTTCATTTTCAGTAATTATTTCGACGGGGTTTGACAGATGTCAAAATAAATATCATTTTTAATTTCAGCGTTGTCATTTTAGTGGAATTAATGCTTTTTTTGCCGATATCGGTCATTATAAGCATGATAATAATAAGCTCATCCCAACTATTACTGGCTCATTTTGTAGATATCGGCACCTGCGTCTACGAGACAAAATGCTCTCAGGGTCTGTCCCAAAAACATACTGAAACGGCGTTGAAATCCCACTGAGATCCAGTCCATCTCGATGAACGCAACGAATGCAGTCAGATAGCATATGAATTCGTTAGGCACGTTTAAATAGTAGGGAAATGTATTATACCATATAAAATCTATTTATGCATTTTATGTAGCGCCAAGCGTATGTACAGGATAATTTCAAGTTGGTTACAACAGTGATACTCACACTCTATCTTTGGCAAGACTGACTAGTTCCTGTTCAATTCTTAACATTAGTGCTCGGTCTTTGGCATTCCTATTCAGTGTTTCGGGGATGAATTGTTCTAAGTCTACGCCGCCGAAATCGGTGTATTGTTCTGAGCTGTTATCTGCAAAAATATAATAAAAGTATACATGTATATCTAGTGGTGGTTACCAACCTTGCGAGTGCGAATTCTGCACATAGTCCGCCCATCTGGGCTTACAGAATATTTTTAGAGCAGAAATCCCCTGTAAATACTAATAATAAAATATAATAAATTTAATTAGTCGCGTTTTGAAATTGAAAAATAAAATATCCCATTTTTTTAAATAGGAATATGTTTTCACACTAATAATAAAAAAAGTAAGGTTATAAAGAATAATTTTCAGTGAAAAAATAGGAAATTAAACAAACATTTAGCTTTTAATAAATTAGATTATTTCCTTTTGTTTTCGTCTTTAACTAAACTATAAAAATGTACACAGTAAATTTTAGTAAATTTTGGCCGGGTTTGGTCAGGTTGGGTCGGGTTGATTTGGATCGGGTTGGATTGAATTGAAAAGAAAATCGTTAAAAAATCTGTTCCCTCCGAACAAAAACAAAAAAAAATGAGGTTAAAAATTAGGTCACGTGGTTTAAAGCGTCATTAGCAAAAAGGAGCCCTGCTCGACTATCACCATTGTTTATTTTAATTTTATGATTGAAAACAAATAAAATTTTGACAAATGGGGACCAAAAAAGTAAAAACATACAGGGTGTCTTATTTAAAAATCGAAACTTGAGGCCGTTCCAAAACTTAAAACCGGAAGTCACGTGACTTGACAAAAAACGTCAAACTTTCCATTATATGATACTCCTAAAGCTTTATTTATCTACATTTCGCGATACATAAAACGCATACGTCGATTTTATTTAGCAACCTTTTTTGTCTCAAAGTGTCAGTGTCCACCCCAATGAGCATTTTCAGAAACTTCTGGTGACAGATATTTATATAATTATTATAAAGAGGGTTCCATTGATACCCTAGGGTATTTAGAAGTTTCCTACAATAATTGAGTTTGTACCCTAAAGTAACATAAAACTGGCGTTAAAAATATTTCCACGGACATCTTTATAAAAATTAAAGTCATCGGTTCAAATGTTATATAAATTGGTGTTAATAATGTTTCCACCAACATATTTATAAAAATATAAGTCATCAGTGACAAAAGTTATATAAATTGGTGTTTGAAATCTTTCTGTCAACCCACCTATAAAACCGTAAGTAACTATCAATTAAAGATATATAACAGATTGGTTTTTAAAATGTTGCTATTAACCCACTTATAAAACTTAATTAACCAACAACAAATTTATATAAGATAAGATTGAAAATATTTCGAGAGACACTTATAAAAACTTGGAAACTCACACACAATAGTTATATAAATTGGTGTCTGTAATATTCTTATGAACTCATTCATAAACCTTTTTTGCACATAAGGTTTTTTCTATAATGTTGTTATTAATTTCTTTATTTTGGCAATTATAACAAAACAAACAAGATTTTTTAAGGTTAATTTTGTGACATCAAAAGGCGCGTTTTTGCGAGATACCATACCATTATCTTGTTTTAATCTGAGAGAGATAAGAGATCCAAATCTTTTTGAGATAGTTGCCGATGACAGATATCGGGATCGAATGCATTTTACACCCGATTCCCACCAGCGTTTCCCATGCGCAGTCACCCTGACTCAAAAAACTCATCATATGGTCCGACATGAACTTGTATAGGCAAATCTCGCTTAGACCACGTGATACGTGTTTTGATTCGGGGGACCCACGAATGAGAAACGCATAGATGGGAACCGTGTTTTAGAAAAAGAGAACAATATAGTAACCGTGTTAAGGTCGCAAAAACGCACCGTGAAACGTCGAGTGCATACGCTGATACTGCTGGTCGGCGGCAAATGTGAACACCCCCGGAAAATACTCGCCTGTACACCCTTCGACAACGCAATCTAACTATATTCTTGAGATAGTTACCTCTGATAATTATGCGGGCTTGAAGTGTGTGGAGGCGGGTATTTTTCCTGGTATGTGTAGTATGCTGGATCTCTCGAGAAATGCATTTAGGAAAAGAGAACAATGGTAACTATGTTAAGCTCGCAGAAACGGACCATCAGTGTTCAACACTGCGCCATCTGTAGCCCTTTGTTCCAAGTAGCATCATTTTTTTAAAAGGGTTATAAAATAGTGTTGACGAGGTAAACAGTGGTATAGTTGTATTGTTTTTTTTATAGAATTGTCGGAAATTTTCGCCATTTTGGATTACAAAAATAGGTTTTTGGCCTAAATAAAAACGTTATTTATGGGGTTTCAACATGTGTTTCAATCGAAATATTGCTTGTTAGGGTTAAGAACAACATACAAAATTCAATATTTGTCCCAGAAAGAAAAAAACGCGTATGAAAAAAAAACCGATATTTAAATTAATATTTTTTTTCTCGTTTTCTCAAGTATTTTTGGAGCCCATGAAATTTACGTGAGTGTATTCGAAAACTATACAGTACACACGGGACCGCAGCTGATTTTCAGAGTAGGATGACTTGAAAAACAGCTTTTATTTGAGTATAGTATATAAATATTCATATTCCTGCTTCAGCTTATCTCACTAAATCTATACTTCTAAATCCATAAAAACCTTTAATTTGTTATGTAGTGTTGTTAGAACAGTTGTAAAACCTTTTTATAATAATCTCTATACTTGAGGGCTCATAAGGAAGTTTTATAAAATCTATATGTTGTTTTTCTATCCATTACTATGTACCATAAATTTTTATAAGCTGGTGTTGAACAAATGTTTTTCAAGTCTTTTTTACTCATTTAAGAGATATATTAGAGTTATAAAATTATCACCAACACTAAATAATATAACTTTTGGTTATTTTATGAAGGTTTTATATTATTTGCTGTAACTTTTATATAGACAAAAATGCTCATTGGGACTCATTGTCATGTTTGGTTGTCACAGTCTTGTCCAACTCAAAAATGTCACGACAGCTATCGGAAGTCGATAACTAAATTTTATCAAAATTAGATGGAGGTTGGTCTGTGCGTCGGTCATTATGGACCACGCATAATAAAAATTTTGTTTTAAAAGTGTTTTACCTTTTTTTATATATTTCGTAACAGCAACCTTAAAACTGTAGAGCCAGTAAATATCGGCAAAAATGCTTTCAGTCTCCTTAACAAAATTTGTTTATGTTGTCTAAAAGCGTTAACTTACAATAAGCAAGCAAAATTTTTAATAAAAAAATCAATGAGTAGCGAGCTTTCCCTCAAAAAAGGTAATGGTAACCGTAGATCCGGATTTCGCACTTGTGGTGCTCATCAGTACGGTGCTAGGAATTAGGAAATGAAATGATGAAAAAATCTGACACAGGATACATGTAAAAGCACAGTGTAAAAGAAAACCATCTGTCAGATTGCAGAATCGGCAGATGTACCTTCAATTTGAAGGAAAATTAATCGTCTCTATGGAGACAGATATAATTATCTTTACAGATATCCTAAGCTCTGGAGTTGATAATTTAAAAAAGGGATTTAGAGAGGGTGAATAAACGGTTACCATTAACTTTTTTGATGGAAAACTCGCTATTCATTGATTTTTTTATTTATTCACCCTCACTAAATCCCTTTTTTCAAATTTTTAATACATAGATATGTGCCTAACTTCTGCTGTATGCGTTTTATGTGTCGGGAAGTGTACCTTGAAACACCCGGTCTACATATATTTAGTAGGCAGTTTAGGTTGGTCTAGAAACTCTGTATACAATTTTTGATAGTTGTTATTTTACCTGAGGTAAGCAACTCGATTTGGCAGTTGTCAATTTTTTTGTTGGAAATAAATAATTTTGTCAATGTCACAATGTTGATTAATAAACGTAGATTATTTATATGCGGTTTAAAAATATAATATTGCGGTATAAAAAACTGTAAAAATACTCGCGCCTATGACCTTGTATTGTATCATTTTTCAAAAGAAAAGCAAGAAAAATGGAAATAGATCATGCATTTGCCAAACTGGAAAATCAATAAAAATAGTCGAATAAATTTAAATAATATTATATATTGTTATTATTTTAAGAAAAAGAGGAATAACAAAATAGATCGATAATACTTTTTCTATTTTACCTGCTATTAACATTTTTTTTTTCAAAGCTTGACATATTTTACTAACCAAAAAAGTCATCATCGTTCAAAAACTATCTGGAAAATTATAAAAAGAGAAAGCAAAACATCAGTCCATTTCATAAAATCGATTTTACATACAAATATGAAAAAAACTAGAAAGAGAACAATATGAGTTGTCCACCTCTGGTAAAAAAAAACAACTGTCAAATGTATAGAGGGCCTCTAGGTTGGGCATGATGCGTATGCGGTGCCTAGGCGTAGACGTGGAATTTGTCGGATTGGACGTTTTTGTCGAGATTTGTGTGTTCAATTTGTAATAGCTGCTACCAAATCAGACCGGTCTTTGTTTTTCCCCTAATTCCCGGATGAAGAAGTGGAATAAAAACAATAATGGGTTATTACAGAGACTATGAATAGGAGAGTCCAACGAACTGTCACTTAAGGACAAACATTGTGAATTTTGTTTGAAAGTTTGAGACAAGGATGTGTTTAAAATAAACTCTGTGTTTCGGACTTCCATTGCCTATATTTTATTTATACACATAGTTCGATCAGTACAATCTCTGATCGTCTTCAGGTGCAAGCAAAAATCTATTCCTAAGGCCACGTACTTATATAGGAAATCACTCAACCGTGAAATTTAGGAAGTTGGCCACCGCCCAAATATTTGGAATTTCAACACTTGGTTTACTGATACCCGATAAAGGCAGCTTCAAGGAATTTTCGTTTCTTCCAGTGTTACTCCTTGTACAACACCTTTGCTTCTGTCCACTTCATTCGGTGTTGTTTTGACCATGCATGTTCGGCGATTCCTGATTTCGTTGTTTCACCTCTTTAGGTATTTGTCTGATGTTCCTTAAGCCTAACAGATAATGGTCTTTTTGTTTCGCCTATGTATGATTCACCACACTCATACACTCACAAGGAACTTGGTAAATGCATTGCTTATTTTCTTTGTTCTCGTGTTTTGTTTTACTAAGAAGGCTTCGAATTGTGTTACTAGATTTAAAAGATGTTTAAATATTAAAGTTGTTCACTACTCTTCGAATTTTCTTTGATACTCCTTTAATGTATGGAGTTATAAGGAATGCATTTGCCTGGTTTTGGTATTGTAATCTCTGTCCTGTTTGCTGAAATTTAGAAATATTGTCTGTTATAAGTTTAGGGCTGTAACCATTCTGCTGCAGATCCTTCTTAATGTTTCCTTTTTCGATTTCCAATTCATGAGAATTGTTACAAATTTGAACGGCTCTGTTATACAAACTTCTTATTATGCCCCGTTTAGTTGTAGCAGAATGATTTGAAACTTGATTTAAATATTGTCCTGTGTGAGTGGGCTTACGATAGACTGTTGTTCTGATGTCGCTTTCTACTCGTGTTACAAGTACATCAAGAAAAGAAATTCTTAAAGTTGTTGTTCATTCCCGGTCCAGACAATAAAAGTATCATCAATATATCTTAGCCAGAGGTTAGGTTTATATGTTGAGGTATCAACCACGTGTGATTCGAACCACTCCACGTAAATATTGGCAACCACTGGCGAAAGCGATGAACCCATTGGCAGACCGTCATCCTGAGCATAAAACCTATCTTTCACCTGAAAATAAGAGTTATGTAGACAGACCAATTCCTTGAAGCTGACTTTATTGGGCAGAGTCAGGATATTTTCAGTAAACCAAGTGTTGAAACTCCAAATATTTGGAAGAACCTCCTTGGGCGGAGCCAACTTCTTAAACTTAACGGTTGAGTGATTTCCCATAGAATATAAGTACGTAGCCTTAGGAATAGATTGTAGTTTGCACCTGAAGATGATCAGAGATTGTACTGATTGAAACGTCGTGTATAAATAAAATATAGACAATGGAAATCCAAAACACAGTTAATTGTGAATTTTGTCCAAGAAGCGGTGCCTGAAAGTAAAGACAAATTAAGAACAATGGATGTGACGTCATCACATGATTCAAAAACGCGTCCAATCAATCCAATCATTTTGTATCTAAATCCAACTTGTAGTTGCTCCCGAAAGAAATGATATGATTCAACCTAAAGCGATCAAGAGGAGTGTAGAGCGAAAACTCCATTTGTATTTTAGGATCAAAAGAAATTTTTCCTTTGATGAAATATAATTTTTTCTCGGTTTTTTTGTAAAGAAAACTTACCTCTGGACAAACACGGAGACATAGAACTGCTCTCGAAACTCCCGTAGCTTCCCTGCGAGGAGCTCTGCTGCCTTAGCCTTCCTCTGGCGCTCCCCCCGCCTCTAGACACACACAGCATATTAGGGCTACTTATCACATTATTGTTTACGTTACTATGATTGTTATTTACGTTATTGACATTTGTCGACCTAAAATATAAAAAAATGCGGTCTGTCAAACTTAAAACCGACGGGGACGCAAATAAAGATCATGGTAGAACCGAAAGGAGTAGGCACAAATAACATGGGCGTTGGGATTCGGAGAAAGGTCCTCGTGCAATGTTTACATTGGACAAATCTTGCGATTGGCTGCAGGAGCTCTGCAATTTCTATTCAAAGTTTGGAATTTGACAAAATTTTCTTGTCACCAGTACCCTCTCTACATAAGCCGATCAACTCCTACCGATTTAGTGTCCTTTTATCCACCTTCGCCGCTATTTTCGCTCAAAAGTGACAGAAAATCCGTAAGAATACTAAAACGCTAGGAGTTGATCGGCCTATGTGGAGAGGGTATTGGACCAACACCGTACTCAACTAAACAGCCTGTTAACCTACCCCCTCAGTGCCCTTTAGCCTATCGTGGCTGCCATTTTTATAACCAAATTGACAAGTAAAACATGGATTTTATGTCAGTTTGGTGTCAATATGGCACCGATCATAGGCCAAAGGATACTAAAACGAAAATGAGTTAACTGGCTTTTTAGCTAAGAACGGTGTTGATTGGACTAACCAATCGACCAATTAGTGACCTTGACACTTTTCTTTTACAAATTCTTTCCGAGCGCTTTCCTAGGCTGGTCGCACTTTTTAACTAAATTGGGGTTAACATTTAATCCTGAAGCTTTCAAAAACACTAGTCATTGGAAATGACAAATATTATAAGCGCCTCTTAAAACGAACGTCAGAACACCAAACAATTGCATAGTGTCCTTGAAAATGAATGAATATGAAAAAAAAATAAAATCTTTAAAACACATTGCCAACTACCATTTACCGTAAAAAGTAAAATTCCCTATGTAGCCCTTTTCTGGGGGGCTATTTTTGGAAAATATTCTGAAAGTCTTAAATAGCAACTCCCTATTTTGACTTCATATTTGAATTCTCTTTCCAATGGTCTCCCATATCATAAGAATTACTTTAGTAATTTTCGAAATATTGTCTTTCAAAATGTCAAAAATTCAATTTTCAAAGGCCCATATCTTAGAAACCATAGAGGGTCTTTTAAGAGCAAATAAAAATGACAACCGTTTGAAGTTTGCACATTCCCATTTTCAGTTTATTTATTTTGTGTGTGAAGTAGAATGTCAAATTGTCAAACTGTTATCATTTTTATTTCCTCGTAGGAAACCCCTAAAATCGATATTGAATACAATAAAAATATTTTCTTTAGCTTCTAAGATCAACCTTATGATATGAGGTTGGAATTGGAAATAGAATTTCAGCGAGAAATATGAAGTCAAAATATGGAGTTGCTATTTAAGATTTTCAGAATATTTTCCAAAAATAGCCCCCAGAAAAGGGCTACATAGGGGTTTTTACTTTTTACACAAAAACAAACAAAAATATATGTTAGATTACATATTTTTTCTTAAAACCCCTCTCTAGACCAACTGTGAATGGAGTTTTAACACATTTTTGGGAAGCAGCGGAATTATGTACACTTTCGGCATCATAAAAGTTATACGCAATATTTTTTGGTGTAATACCTTTATTTTATTTTTACAAAACAAGTCGCCCATTATTGTACTTTTCTAAAACTGTCAACAGCACAGTATGAAAGTCAGTCACAAAATATTATCCAGTACATAACCATGCAATTTACAAAATACCTATTTTTAGCACCTACCACTTTTATGACGCCGCCGATAGTGCCCAACTAACAATTTTTATTTACTACAGGGCAGTTCTGGCATGTAAGTGCCTTACTTAGTACGGTTTCGAAAAACTTCTCTAGGTGTTAGAAGCAATTTAGCAATGATTATATTGTTGTAAGAATGTTCTTACAGCAACAGTTTAAAGGACTATTCTATAAAAGCTCTGCTTCTTTCTGTAAGAACATTTATACGGTGTTCCTATAGAGCAGAATTGCCGCAAAGTACTCTAGGCTCTTAAAGTATTGTATAAGAGAGTTTTAGGCCCAATTATACAACAATTTTAAACCAAAAAGGCTGTACAATTAGTAATTTTGCTTCATAAAGATACATTACAAGAGCAAAAAGGTGATAACCATCATATCCGATCTCTCTAATAAAACAAAAATGCAGCTAAGTGGTTGATGGTTTTCCTTGCTTTTGTGTCATCCTCATAATTGGCTAACTGCCCGATTGAAATTAAACGTCATTTCTCACATAACCTTAAACAAGAAACAGAAAAAGAACGTCATTGAATTTGTTTTCCATGGCAACGCGGACACTTTATTTATGTTTAGCCACAGTGGGACACCAGAGATTTTTTAGCACTGGGTCAAAAATTTGGGGTTAGGTTACTTATTTTGACTTTTCGCGTTCTGCGCAGCTAGAAAACCAAAATAAATCGGGTTTTTTCTAAACCGTAATTATTTTGAGACTTTTGGGATAGGTGACACCACCAGAACTTTTATTTTGAAGAAAAAATAATTGAGAATTTTGAAAAATCCTTTATATATTCTTGTTAAGCATTTAAAAATGATCATTCCTGCAAAATTTCAGCTAATTCTGATGTTTAGTTTTCCCTGTGCACTCTAGCAAAAGATTAAAAAATTAAAGGACAAAGCGTTGGCAGTTGTACTTATTTTACTTAAAATCTGGGGAAGAAACTATAGCCTTAAAGTGGGAGTTCTCCAAAGCTAAAAAAATAGTTTGGGCAACCAACTTTACAAGGAAAGCAGTTGATAAGTGGCCTTGCACCTACCTACCACATATGTTTTGTAAAACCAATCGTTTTAAATTTTTTAAGAGTGGAGATTCTTTTTCTTCTATCACTGAGTGACCGTAGCTCAGGAAATATCGAAGTGACATTCAAAACGGATCATGTGATATCCATACTTTTTGTAGTCAAATAAACATCAGAATTGGCTGATCTTTGAATTGGAGGCACATTTTGTAGAACCTAGTCTTCCTTAAACTACTAATGCCCGTGTGCACCACTTCCCCTTACTTCTTCCACTTGTTCAAGTGCCGCTTGAACTGAGGGTGACCCTTGAGATTTACTTGGTTTACAAAGGTTCCGAATATGTTCCACTTGGAAAAAGTAAGAAAATTATTGGCAACGTGGCAGTTATCTGCATTTTTTTGTGTTTTTTTTTGTGGTGATCATGATTATTACCTGTCAGCTGTCAAAAAAAAACCACGTAAAATTTGAGGTTGTTTTAAAAAAATAAATTTTATTGATGATTTATGATTGTATGGAGGAAAAGGCTATAATTGAACTATATAATTGGTTAACTATAAAACCTGACTATTTATTTAGTATATGTTTTCACATCGTAATCAATACGTATTGAAAAGATTGTCTTCTTTTTCTTTCATAGAGCATGTTGTCTGTTCCGACAAAGAGCGTGACATATGAAGAACAAGATGCTTGATTTTGAATACGATGTGAAAACATACTAATTATTACACCACCAGACCAACCCAACCCATTTTTCAGTTTCTTTACAACGAATTTGCAAAAAAGGTGAATTATTCGCTTAGAGAAAAAAACATGATTTTTTTGGACATTCTAAACCTTTTGTAAAAGGTATCTTCATCTCATTTTTTGAAAAATCCTTCTTGGTAGGGATTACATTAATTACAAAGTCTAATTCTTCATCTTCTTCGTAATCCCAAAGAAGTTCCATTTTAAGCAAATACCACTATTACAACAATCACAGAAATATTTTAAGGCAACGGAACAGTTTTATAATCTGATTAAATTAATGGCTTTTGTTTAAAAACATAATCAAAAAAATACCTTACATAACCTAAAAATGCGCTTAAGCCAAAGTAATTCTACCGCTTATCTTAACTACAGCTTAAGTGCCACTTACAAAATAAAACTAAAGCTTAAGCTCGGCTTACATGTCAAGCCGAACCCATGCACACGGGCATAAATGATTAGAACGTTCCTTGTCAGGTGAGGTGAGGTATTTTGGACTGGGGGAGAGATCTCTTCTTCAATTACAATATTTTCTCCTCGATTTTCTCTGATAGCATACTATTACATACCTATCTTTGACGCACTTAACACAATTCTGATTTTGGCAATATTCTTCCATAAAGTACTATTTGATTGACTAAAACGTTCCTGGTCAGGGTGCCTATTCCTGAGTTACAGGGAATAGAAATCCGTTGGCTAACCGTTCCAAAATGGGCGTGGTTCCCCCAAAATGAAAAATGCACTATTCTTGAAAAATCTCCCTCAAAAAATTAGGGAAATTTCTACTCCCTAGAGAAATTTTTATTCTATTGGTCATTAGTGAGAGAAATGGGATAAAATAGGCGGAATTGTGATATTTTGAGTAAACATAAACTGTTGTCTGTTGATTTTTGCGTTTTTTTAAGTTTCTTTAAAATTTTTGGACTCTAAAAACTTGTTTTCTGTTAGTTGGACTTTATTCGAAGTTTTTTAAGGCAAAAACTAGTGTTTTGTTTAGTCTTTCTTCAATGTTTTGTTAGGTTTTTTATTTTTTGGACTTAAAATTCAAAAAACATGGATGATTATAATCGACTTGTTTATTGGCATTATTTTATCTAATAAAAACAGTCCAAAAACTTGAAACTAGAACAGTTTTTTTACTAAAAAGAAGGTACCTAACATATAAAATCATTCCAAGAACATTAAACATTTTGCAAAACCTAATAAAAAAATCTTACTTACCAAAATCAGTCCAAAACTTATAACTACAACAGTTTTTTTTACTAAAAACAAGGCAACATATTTTTAACTAAACCTACTTATAATAAGTAAATCTATTATGCACAGAAAAGATCACAAATCTTTATAATTAAAATCACAAGATCCTTATGGCTTATTTTTAATAAATATAGGGTGTTCCAAAAAAACCGGACTTTGGATTTCTTAATATAATTAATTATCCGAAATTAAAAATTTAACGTTTTTTTGAAGAAGAAAACAATTTTATGCATTTATTGTCAAAATTGACATTTCTTTAAACTCCAAGATGGCGGACGCTTTTGAAAAATAGGCAATTTTCAGCCCCCCCCCCCCGCTGGAAAACTTGTATGTGCTCCACTGTAATAAAACTGAGATGTGCGGTAAATAGCCTTATTCTTTTAACGTACATATACACGAGCTGTTTGTTTAAATCTATTAAGAAATAAGAAAGTTCTGCAGTTTTACATTTGATGCTCTTTGTGTGATAAGACCGTATAACTATGACATATTTATTATAAGGGCCCTGCCTGTGTATTCCCCTATGATAAAAACCGTCGCGGAAACCCCTGCGAAATACCAAGTTGGCCGTTGCCAATGGATTAAAGACGGGCTCCAATGCGCATGCGTCAGCTGATGGTGCGCTGAACGAGAAATGAGGTGATTCGACGTTACAAACTCGCACAGGCTCAGATCGAGCCGTCTTTAGCCCATTGGCCATGTCATGACAATCTAGATTTTGACCGTTGCCGCGACGATTTTCTCGTATCCTGGTCCTTTATATATCTAATAGTTATATGGATAAGACTTTCCATGGAGGAGTCCGCATCTTGAATTTTAAAGATATCATTTTGACAATAATCACATAAAAATTAAACTTTTAGCTTTAAAGTTTTAAATTTTTGATAAAACTGTATTCCGGCGTCAGAAACATACATCAAATGTAAAACTGCAAATTTTATTACTTCTTAACCGATTTAAACAAACGTTACATGGAAACACATAGAAATAATAAGGCTATTTAGTGCACATTTTAGCACACATACAAAATTTCCAGGGGGGAGGTCAAAATTATCCATTTTCCAAAACCCTTCGCCATCTTTGAAAACTTCCACAAAAAAAACACAAAAATCGCACAACCATTTATTAAAACAAAAATTTAATATTTATTTTGAAAAACGAGGTTAGGGCACCGTAAATACACATTTGGTTACTTAGTTATCCTTATCGATTTGGCAACATTGTTTCTGTTTTCCCTCTATCATTTCGATTCCCTGGTTTGAAGAATACCGCTTTTCGAAATGGACGGAAATTTTGTGGGAATAGAAATCTCAGAATCTCCCTGGGAAGTAAAATTTCCCCGAAATTCAAGAATAGACACCCAGGAGAGTTGAGGAATTTGGGACTGAGAGAAAGATCTCCTCTGCACTATTATTTACCTATCTTTGACAGACTTAATACATCTCTGAGTTTATCAAACGCAGTACCTAGTCTTCTTTAAACTACTATTCGAATGATTATAACGTTCCTCGTCAGATGAGGTGAGGTATTTGGGACTGGGAGAGAGATCTCCTTTGCAAGTATAAAATTTTCTCTGATAGCACACTATTACTTACCTATCTTTAACACACTTAATACAATTCTGATTTTGGCAATCGCAGTACCTATTCTTCCTTAAACTACTATTTGAATGACTAGAACGTTCCTTGTCAGGTGAGTTGAGGTATTTGGGACTGGGAGAGAGGTCTCCCTCGGATGGATACAGCCTGTTGTCCCCGCATGGGCTGAGGTGGTGTTCGTGAAGGAGTGGCGAACACCTAAGAGAGAAAAAACAAAACTTCCATTGGTTTGCGCTTCTACTGAGGAGTGAGAGAGAAAGCTAACAACTACGTAAACCTGACAAAGACAGTCATTAAATGCCTGCACTAGGGAAAGCGGGGACTGCGAATAAAGCATGTGGCTTGGGTTATCTTTTTCAGGTTTACGTAGTTGTAACCTTTCTCTCTCGCACCTCAATAGCAGTGCGCCCAAGATGTGGTCATGTACTCGCGGTAAGCGAGAAAAGCTGTGACTCATGAAAACCATCGTATCCTTGTGCGGATAATGATGATTCAGTTCATCGCCTATAGCCAAGAAAAAAAAACAATACTACGACATATTAAAAGTAAATAGACACTTAAAGTAAATATTTCAACGCATCGGTATCGCTAAACCTAACGCGTTCAAAACAAAGCCAAAAGACACTACATTTCCCACTTATCTATGCCATGTTTTGAACGAGACCCGCTGTTATGGTGGACGTGAGGCCTGTACAGCTGATTGCAATAGTTGCGTACGTTGGTAGGTCCGTAACGGTACGTACAAATACGTATATCCCTGCGCACGCAACAAGTGGAGTCAGCTGTTCTCCCATCGCATCCACCATAAAAGCAGGCCTCGTTCGAAATATGCCGTAAACAAGTGAAAAATGTAGTATCTTTGGCTTTACTTTAAGTGTCTAATATCCAACAAGTCGAACGCATCGATTCGTCCAAATACTTGGGTGGTCCAATGAGAACTGGAATATCAGGCTCAGGCAAGAATTGAACAGGCCGGATCATCTTTTGTCAAAATGAAATCATTTCCTTGTAGTGTCTACTTAAAGTAAATACTTTAATGCATCTCTACAACACCTGCTTATCTAAAAAGCCAGTTAACTCTTTTTCGATTTAGTATCCTTTAGCCCACTATAGCGGTCATATTGACACCCAACTGACAGAAAATCCATGTTTTACCTATCAATTTGGTAATAAAAATGGTGGCAATCTTTGGCTAAAGGGCACCGAAGAGATAAGAGTTAACTGGCTTTTTAGTTGAGAATGGTGTTGATCTATATCGGTATACCTAACGCGTTCGAAACAAAGCCAAAATACACTACATTTTTGACTTGTTCATACTATGTTTCGAACGATGCCCGCTTTTTTGACGGGTGCGATGACGCAACATCTGATTCCACGCGTTGCGTACGGGGGATGTACGTCACGTTACGTACCCAAGAATGTACGCAAAGATTTTAATCAGCAGTCCGGTTCTCGCACCCTTCAAAAAAGCGGGCATCGTTCGAAACATCGCATAAACAAGTCAAAAATGTAGTGTATTTTGGATTTATTTCGAACGCGTTAGGTATACCGATGTGTTGAAATATTTACTTTAAGTGTCTAATATCCAACAATTGAACGCATCGATTCGTCCAAATATTTGGGTGGTCAGCTCAATGAGAACTGGAATATCAGGCAAGAATTGAACAGGCAAGATAATCTTTTGTTGTCTTTTTGTTGTCACAATCTTAATCCCAGTATCCGAATTAGTTTGCTTTGTTGTTATGTTTTAAGCAAACTTCATATTTTTGCAATATTTTGAGAAATGACAAACATGAACACTTCAAATTCGAAGAGACTATGCTACTTAAACTACTATTGGGACTGTTTAGTTTACTATAATATTATGCTAAGCCCTTTAAAGTCGAAGTCAAAGTTATGTTAGGTGGTGGAGAAGTGATGTGGTAACACTGATTTATTTTCAACTGTTGGAAACCCTGATGTTTTAGCTAATAAGAAAAGCAGGACATTAAAAAAGAAGGGTTGGAAGAGTAAAAATCAGGTTAAATAAATTTTTGAAATATTAAAAAAAGGAGACTCTTTTTTAGTCAATTATTATATTTGAGTTTTAGGAAGTATTGTTATAGAAGTATTACAACTAGGCAAACGAAAGATGGCTGTGGCACTGTAAATATAACGAAAAAAATAAGAGTTTGTTGTACTTCAGTGCAAAATGAACTACCTGTATTTCGATTGTTCACACAGAGGGTGGAACTTAGGGTGGTTTCGTCCTTATTAGGGACTCATCATCTAAGTGTACCACAACGACAGAGAATTTTGGTCGCGCTTATGTACCAAAGATTACGGCTCAAGCGGAAAAAACTTCTGCCGAGTACCGACCATGGCGCCCTCTATATGATTTTCCGACAACCAAGAATGTACCCAATGCATAAGCAGTAGATGCATGGCTAATAACGCGAGAGTGACCGATACTGTGTTATACTTGGGGATCATTGTGAGAATTTTCGACACTTTTTAAGTTTATTGGTACGCGTAGTAGCAATTTAGCTCCGCTAGTTCTGCAGAATATCTTTAAAATATTAAATTTATAAACTGTTATTAAAAAAATGACGCAGTTTCCTTTACAACTCTAGGATAAATATAAGAACGCTGTGTTTCTATTTTAAATAGGGTAGTAAGCAAAAATCGCCACTTTCCAGAATTCTGACGGGTGAGATTTTCTGTCGTTTCTGAAGAATCGCGACCGTATAACAAAATGTAACGATATTAAGCATACATGATAAAAGTAAAACTAAAGAAAATTATGCCGGACTGGCCTAACTGTAACTAGAGGCTCTGTCTGTATACGATTTTTGACAGTTATTGTTTTACCAGAGGTGAGCAAGTGGATTTGAGAGTATGTTAGGGAAATGTTTGAAATTGTGTGTTAGCAATGATGGTTGGTAACCCCTGACAATAAATAACTTTGTCACTGTCAGATTTTTGATTAATAATCGTTAAGTTTAAAAATGGAATTTTGCTGTATCAAAAACTGTAAAAATACGTGCCTCGACGAATTTGTGTAAAAAGAAAACATGCATTTACCAAGCTGGAAAATTAATAAAAATAGCCGAATTTGCGAGGTAAGTGAGCTACAACCCAAGCAACAAAATCAGTCCCGACGTGGTGGCCGTCTCCACGCCCTATCTCTAATAGAGTTGTGGCGTCATATCACCGCGACAGTTTTATTACTACTATACCTCGAGGTATTCACCGTTTTTGGGAATGCAATGGGACGGTTATACAACTACATCGCGACGGTAAAGATTACTCTTGATATAGGAATTATGTCGTCGCGGGTAGTAAACGGGCACGTTATCCCGGCGTCATGTTTACCACATAAAGTATATTTCTGACTTTAGGGTTTTTATAGGTTTTCTCTTTCCCACATTATTAATTGAAAATATGTTGATCTTTTTCTAAACTACATCAAGACACACACCATAAAATATGTGAAGACATGACAGAAAACAAAAATATTATCTATATCATAACCTATACCTAATAATTACCATTTTATTAACCATTTTTCTGAAGTCACAACATCCTAAATTTATAAACGCATAGCACTTTACTGACTGAAAATGCTGATTTTTTGACAAAAAGAACGCGCGCCCCACAGTTTTGACCTAGTTTTATCTAAAATGTCGACAAAAAATCTGAATTATTTGAGGTTAGGATTTCCAAATTAAATGTATTTCCAGTTTTAATATGGTTTATTAATTAAATATTAATATTTTTACTTTTATTGATACATGCAACTACTAATCAATGATTTAATGAGGTATTTTTAAATTTTGATTTGAATTCCATGTTTAGTAGAAGTTGACGGTGCAGTAATTTACAATGTCAGTAAAGTAGGGATAACTCGTAGGTAACGTTTTTCCACTATATGCACATTTATTTCTTACTGCGTGGTAGATAGGCGACCGTGTAGACTCCATAACTTTGTAGTTTTGTATTGAGTAGGGGCTACTGAATAACTAACCAAACTAATATCAGCAGAGTCGTTACCTCGTAAAAGTAATATTAAAGAAATTAAATGTGACAACTATGAAGTAAGCCCCGCACTGTAAAGTTTTTTCGTGTTTCTAGTAATGGTATATAGTTATATAGTGGAATATATTACTTTCGCGTATAACTTTATATTTTTACGATAGTGCCCAATGAGCATTTTCGGAAACTTCTGGTGACAGATATTTATATAATTATTATAAAGAGGGTTCCATTGATACCCTAGGGTATTTAGAAGTTTCCTACAAGAATTGAGTTTGTAGATTTGTTTTATTAAAGGCTCTAAATTGATGGTACCCTAAGGTAACATAAAACTGGCGTTAACAATATTTCCACGGATATCTTTATAAAAATTAAAGTCATCGGTAACAAATGTTACATAAATTGGTGTTAACAATGTTTTCACCAACATATTTATAAAAATATAAGTCATCAGTGACAAAAGTTATATAAATTGGTGTTTAAAATCTTTCTGTCAATCCACCTATAAAACCGTAAGTAACTATCAATTAAAGATATATAATAGATTGGTTTTTAAAATGTTGCTATCAAACCACTTATAAAACTTAATTAACCAACAACAAATTTATATAAGATAAGATTGAAAATATTTTGAGAGACACTTATAAAAACTTGGGAACTCACACACAATAGTTATATAAAGTGGTGTTTGTAATATTCTTATGAACTCATTCATAAACCTTATTTGCCCATAAGGTTTTTTCTATAATGTTATTAATTTCTTTATATAGTGATTATAATACAACTGTTTTTAGAACAAAAAAAACAATTTTCATTTATTTTGGCAATTATAATAACAAAACAAACAAGATTTTTTAAGGTTAATTTTGTGACATGAAAAGGCGCGTTTTTGCGACATCAAAAGGAGCGTTTTTGCGACGTCAAAAGGCGCGTTTTTGCGAGATACCAGACCATTATTATCTTGTTTTAATTACATCAATCTGAGAGAGATAAGAGATCCAAATCTTCTTGAGATAGTTGCCGATGACAGATATCGGGATCGAATGCATTTTACACCCGATTCCCACCAGCGTTTCCCATACGCAGTCACCCTGACCCAAAAAATTCATCACGTGGTCCGACATGAACTTAGAACTATAGGCAAATCTCGCTTAGACCACGTGATACGTGTTTTGATTCGGGGGACCCACGAATGAGAAACGCATAGATGGGAACCGTGTTTTAGAAAAAGAGAACAATATAGTAACCGTGTTAAGGTCGCAAAAACGCACCGTGAAACGTCGAGCGCATACGCTGATACTACTGGTCGGCGGCAAACGTGAACACCCCGGAAAATACTCGCCTGTACACCCTTCGACCCCGCAATCTAACTATATTCTTGAGATAGTTACCTCTGACAGTTATGCGGGCTTGAAGTGTGTGGAGGCGGGTATTTTTCCTGGTATGTGTAGTATGCTGGATCTCTCGAGGAATGCATTTAGGAAAAGAGAACAATGGTAACTATGTTAAGCTCGCAGAAACGGACCCTCAGTGTTCAACACTGCGCCATCTGCAGCCCTTTGTTCCAAGTAGCATCATTTTTTAAAAGGGTCATAAAATAGTGTTGACGAGGTAAACAGTGGTATAGTAGTATTGTTTTTTTATAGAATTGTCGAAAATTTTCGCCATTTTGGATTACAAAAATAGGTTTTTGGCCTAAATAAAAACGTTATTTATGGGGTTTCAACATGTGTTTCAATCGAAATATTGCTTGTTAGGGTTAAGAACAACATACAAAATTCAATATTTGTCCCAGGAAGAAAAAAACGCGTATGAAGAAAAAACTGATATTTAAATGAATATTTTTTCCCGTTTTCTCAAATATTTTTAGAGCCCATGAAATTTACGTGAGTGTATTCGAAAACTATACAGTACACATGGGACCGCAGCTGATTTTCAGAGTACGATGACTTGAAAAACAGCTTTTATTTGACTATAGTATATAAATATTCATATTCCTGCTTCAGCTTATCTCACTTTCATTTTTATTTATTTTAGAAAATTGCTAAACACCATTTTATAAATTTTTTTATTGTAAAAAGAAAAAGAATAATACATAACAAGCAAAGGGAAGAAAGATGGAAAATTTATATTTCTAAATCCATAAAAACCTTTAATTTGTTATGTAGTGTTGTTAGAACAGTTGTAAAACCTTTTTATAATAATCTCTATACTTGAGGGCTCATAAGAAAGTTTTATAAAATCTATATGTTGTTTTTCTATCGATTACTATGTACCATAAATTTTTATAAGCTGGTGTTGAACAGTTGTTTTTCAAGTCTTTTTTACTCATTTAAGAGATATATTAGAGTTATAAAATTATCACCAACACCAAATAATATAACTTTTGGTTATTTTATGAAGGTTTTATATTAACTAACGATACGTACATTTTTCCGTACGCAACGAGATTCTGTAATCACACCCTTCAAAGAAGCAGGCATCGTTCGAAACATGGCATGAGCAAGTCAAGTATTTTGACTTTGTTTCGAACGCGTTATGTATACCGATACGGATGCGTTGAAATATTCACTTTAAGTGTCTAATATCTACCTTGTGTATTCTGTTTTTGTTTTTTTTTGTCAAAGCTTGACATATTTTACTAACCAAAAAAAATCAATCTTTCAAAAACTGTCTGGGGAAATTATAAAAAGAGACAACAAAACATCAGTCAAAGAGAGGGCAATATGAGTTCCCCACCTCTGGTAAAACAATAACTGTCAAATGTATAGAGGGCCTGTAACTGTAACCAACTCTCTTTTTGGGGAGAAACAAAAAAATAATATCCGAAATTTTTTTATCAACGTCAAAAACGTCAGATCGAAAATTCTCGCTAAAAGTTGACGTCAATTAAATTTGTATAAACTTCGGGTGAAAAATACTGTAAACAGCACTCATACTTTAGAGAGTTAATAAACCACTAATTTATTGAGATGCTAGAGTTTTTAAACCACAAACACAAATTACCGTAACCGTATTTTTTTGCCCACTTACAAACTGCCCATGTAAACAACAATTCCTGTGTTTGTAAATTCACTTTCACAAAAAAATTTAAAAACTAACTAAACAAAAAAACGAATTATCACCTACATCTGCAGCTTTTGCAGAGAAATAAATCTGGTTGGTTGCAAAAAATAACCGAGCGGGTCCCGTTGAACCTCCATAAGTAACGTATTTCGGTTCCGTTATTTTTGGACTCGGGAGAAAAATAACCGATTTTACCTACGGTATCACCAATTTTGATGGTCTACTAACGCTCTTTTATAAATTGTTATCTATACGTAATGCGTTCGTTTATCTGCTCAGAGAGCGGAGCGTGCAGAGCGTAGAGCTTGATCGAACTCACGGTGCGATAAACAAAAAAACGAACGCCTTTTTCCCGCACAGAGTTTTTTTTTATTTAACCTAACCTTCAAATTTTTTTTTAAACATTAAAAATCAGCAAAAGGATGGGTGTAGAGGATATTCTTGCCATTGTGTCATTTCCAGTGTGTAATTTCCATAATCTTGTAATATTGTTCGGCGCTTACGCTTATGTTGTATAAAACATTTTCTTCGTCGAAAATTTGAACGAACGGCTTTATAGAAATTAATCAAACGTTAAAAAAAACTGAACTCGGCATCACTCGGTAAATAAACAAAATTTCTAGGTTAGAAAAAAGCATCGAGCTAATCGAAGAGCTCTTTTCGTTCGCTCGGTGTAAAAACGAACGCGAAAAAGTGGACACTGTTAGCTCGATTTTGAATAAAAGAACGGTAATTCGCCATTTTGGTATCCGGACACATTTCAATATGGCGGCTTGATATTTACACACCGCAACAAAATGGAACTGGGCATTGTCAAAAAAGTGGTCCGATTCGATTGGAAAACAAACTGTACCTGGAATTGGGAGTAGGAACCAAAGTGGAGGCGGGCGAGACGTCAACCTGCAGTGAAGCTTGCAACGGATTGTCGGGGTCCTCGGTTCGATCTGGAGAAGGGCTGAGAACCAATACAGGTTTACCTAGGAAATATATTGTGAAAGAAACACAAATATATACAGGGTGGATTCTTTAAATGGAACGGTGCTTCCAGCGGGTTAGAATTTGGTTTTACAAAAAAATCAAAAAACACGTCGACTGAGATTTTTAATTTTCTTGAATTTTTTTTTGTGTCACTTGGTTTACGAGGTATGACAAAAAAATATTTTTTTAAATAGGACACCCTGTATAGTTTAACATTTTTGAATTCTAAAAAAAATTATCCTTTTGACAATACCACACACTAATACTCTATCTCTTATGGTTTCCAAGATAGAGGCATTTAAACTTGCATGGAATTGTTGTCTATGCCCTGATTTAGATAAAAATATCTTGATTATCATAAAAGATAGATACCCAATGAGCATTTTCAGAAACCTCTGGTGACAAAAATTTATATTATTATTATAAAGAGGGTTCCATTAATGCCGGGAATTGAGTTTGTATATTTGTTTTATTAAAGGTTCTAAATTGATGGTACCCTAAGGTACCATAAAACTGGCATTAACAGTATTTCCACGGACATCTTTATTAAAATTAAAGTCATCGGTAACAAATGTTATATAAATTGGTGTTAACAATGTTTCCACCAACATATTTATAAAAATATAAGTCATCACTGACAAAAGTTATATAAATTGGTTTTTGAAATCTTTCTGTTAACCCATCTATAAAACCGTAAGTAACTATCAATTAAAGATATATAGATTGGTTTTTAAAATGTTGCTATCAACTCACTTATAAAAACTTAATTAACCAACAACAAAGAGACACTTTTATATAAATTGGTGCCTGTAATATTCTTATGAACTCATTCATAAACTTTTTTTGCCCATTCTTTCTATAATGTTTTTATTAATTTCTTTGTATAGTAGTTATAATACCACTGTTTTTACAACAAAAAAACAATTTTAAAGGCTCGTTTTTGCGACTTTAAAAGGTGCGTTTTTGCGACATCAAAAGCGCGTTTTTGCGAGATACCATACCATCATTATCTGGTTTTAATTACATCAATCTGAGGAGAGACATAAGAGATCCAAATCTTCTTGAGATAGTTTTCGATGACAGATATCGGGATCGAATTCATTCTACACCCGGTTCCGACCAGCGTTTCCCATGCGCGGCCACCCTGACTCAAAAAACTCATCACGTGGACCAATATGAACTTGTATGGGCAAATCTCGCTTAGACTACGTGATCCGTGTTTTGATTCGGGGAGCCCACGCATAAGAAACCCATAGATGGGAGCCGGGTTTTAGAAAAAGAGAACAATATAGTAACAGTGTTAAGTTCGCAAAATTGCACCGTGGAACTTCGATTCACGGTGCATACAGTTCGCACGGCTGGTCGGCGGCAATTGTGAACACATCACCTTACGACGCGACGGAACGCAGCCTCAAGGTCTTTTTCTGCGAGTTTGACATAGTCACTATTATCCTCTTTTTCTAAATGCATTCGTCTGAGAGAGATCCAGCATACCAGGGAAATACTGTACACCCTTCCACCCCGCAATCTAACTATCTTCTTGAGATAGTTACCTCTGACAGTTATGCGGGGTTGAAGGGTGTGCAGGCGGGTATTTTTCCTGGTATGTGTAGTATGCTGGACCTCTCTCAGACGAATACATTTAGGAAAAGAGAACAATGGTAACTATGTTAAGCTCGCAGAAACGGACCTTCAGTGTTCAACACTGCGCCATCTGCAGCCTTTTGTTCCAACTAGCATCATGTTTTAAAACGTTGATAAAAAAAGTGTTGAAAGAGGTAAACAGTGGTATAATTGTATTTTTTTTTATGGAATTGTCGTAAATTTTCGCCATTTTGGATTCCAACAATAGGTTTTTAACCAAAATAAAAACGTTATTTACGGGGTTTCAACATGTGCTTTAATCGAAGTATTGCTTGTTTAGGGTTAAGAACAAAATACAAAATTCAATATTTCTCCCAGAAAGCAAAAAACATATGTGAAAAAAAGTATTATTTAAATGAATATTTTTTTTCCTGTTTTCTCCAGTATTTTTGGAGCCCATGAAAATTTTGTGAGTGTATTCGAAAACTATACAGTACACACGGGACCGCAGCTGATTATCAGAGTAGGATGACTGGGAAAACAGCTTTTATTTAACCTATAGTATATAAATATTCATATTCCTGCTTCAACTTATCTCACTTCCACTTTAATTTATTTTAGAAGATTGGTAAACACCATTTTATAAATTTTTTATTTTAAAAAGAAAAAGAATAATACATAACAAGCAAAGAGAAGAAAGATGGAAAATTTATATTTCTAAATCGATAAAAACCTTTAATTTGTTATGTAGTATTGATAGAACAGTTGTAAAACCTTTTTATAATAATATCTAAACTTGAGGGTTCATAAGGAAGTTTTATAAAATCTATATGTTGTTTTTCTATCCATTACTATGTACCATAAATTTTTATAAGCTGGTGTTGGTCAGTTGTTTTTCAAGTCTTTTTTACTCATTTAAGAGATATATTAGAGTTATAAAATTATCACCAACACTAAATAATGTAAGTTTTGGTTATTTTATGAAGGTTTTATATTATTTGCTGTAACTTCTATATAGACAAAATGCTCATTGGGTATATCCTACTGTGTGGTAGTGCTGAAGAGAGAATTGTTTGCAGATTTCAAAAATTGCAAAATATACAGGGTGTCCTATTTTAGATAGCACGATTAAAGGAAATTAAAAATCTCCGTTCCGTTTAAAGAATCCACCCTGTATAATAAATAAATTTTCCTCGACTCGGTTTTCGCGTTCTGTAAGCACCCAAAATAATTTATTTACCAGAAACTTGTTAAGCGCGCCAATTTATGCAGAAAAGTTCTTTAAATTTTTGATTTTTTAAATGTTTTAACAAAGAAATTAAGTTCAGGGAGGGCCTACCTCCTCCCTCCCCGTCGCGAAATCCGTGCTTGGCAATTAATTTTGACGCTTTTCTCCTGTGCAGTTTCTAATTTCGGTGTCTGTCTATTTTAACTAACCTTGTATGCTAGGCGGTTCCGGCGAGGGAATCAACTTGATACAAGGCGAACACTGTTGTGGGTTCTCTTGACCTTGCGAAGGTTCCCGTGGAGGTGACGCCTCCTCCCGCATGGCATGACTCCTTCCAAGAACTCTCAGCTTCGAGGTGGTCTGTTAAACAAAACAAAAAATAATCATACCCATCTTTAGGCCACTATAATGGCATAAGGACCGAAAAATAACTTTGAGAAACAAAAAATTAATGTAAATATCAGGGTTGGTGCTGGGCAGGGCTAGAGGCCCTGTATACAATTTTTTGACAGTTATTGTTTTACCAGAGGTAAGCAACTCGATTTGGCAGTTGTTAGGGAATAAAATATATATATTTTTGTGTGTTGGCAACCATTGGAAATCAGAGACAACATAAGCCATTTATTAGCGGATAACCATCTATCTATAGGGTGGGCCCAAAAATCTTGCACACTTTTAAATTTGCTAAAAAAAAACTTTTGATCGAATAGCTCGATTTCAAATTTTTTTAACTTTTCCGATTCGGTTCAAAATTGGACATTTCTAAAAAATTCAAGATAGCGGACCGTTTTGAAATTCGGGCAATTTTCACTCCTCCCCTGCAAAAAAAATACGTGCGGCATTACCTAATTAAATCGGTTAAGAGATAAGCAAACTATAGACCTCTGAAATAAGTAGTTTTTGACTCGACATTGTCATTTTGATCGGATTACTTGATTTTAAACATTTTTAAATTTTTGGGCGATCAAAGCTTGGAGCTTTGACATTTTTCGAACACGCTTTAAATATTGGGTAATTTCACTCCCTTAAAAAAGTAACAAAACAAAATCAAGGCCATTCTACCTCCCATCTCTGCTAGGTAAATGGAGGTATCACTTGCTTAAATCAGTTAAGAAGTAAATAAAATTTTAAAAAAATTGCTGTGGTTTTAAACTAGTAATTTTTTAGCTAGAGTGGCATGTATTCTTTATTTCGCCGAGCTGAAGCTGAGTTTACTTTGTTATTCATAATCAAGCATTTATATTTTATACAATCATTTTTGGTTATCTAATGTGAAATGATTTGTTTGCTTTTGAAAACAATCATAGATTCACATTAGATAACCTAAAAGTTCTAAAAAGTGTACCAAACAAAAGACTTTTGAATGCATATGAAAGTATGGAAATCATTAAATCCAGAAATAGTTTAAATAAAGATAGAGGACCCATCCCGTTTAGTACACTTTATTCTTTGGTTGAGGGGAGATAGGATTAAAAATCGTGATCAATCACAAATTATTAGTCTTATCTCCGGCCACTAAAGGATTGTATATAAGATAGAGCGTAGATCTCCTGATGATGCTAACGTTGTTAGCGAAACGCGCGTCGAGTGCAAAAAAGTGTAGTTTTGGTTTGTGGAAAGCAATCATAATTTTGTTTTAGTGCAACCAAAGGTTCCAAATTCCCAACATAGTTCTAAAAAGTGTACCAAACAAAAGACTTTTGAATGCATATGAAAGTATGGAAATCATTAAATCCAGAAATAGTTTAAATAAAGGTATAGAGAGAATACATAAGACTTTTATCACAATGACTTCTTCAGTGCCGCACAAATTTTTTTTGCAAAGGGGTTGAAAATTTCTCGTTATTTAAAACGGTCCGCCATCTTGGATTTTTAGGAAATGTCAAATTTTGGACCCGATCGGAAAAGTCTCATGTCTTGTCTTTCCAAAAAGTCGAAAAAATTTTAAAATAGACCGATTCGATCCAAAGTTATAGCAAATTCAAAAGTGTGCAAAATTTTTTGGCTCACCGTTTATATTCTTATTATTTTAAGAAAAAGAGAAATAAAAAGATAGATCATTGATATTTGTTTCCATTTACCTACTACTAAATAGGACAAACTTAGGCGTTTTCGTCCCTCCACTCCCCTCATATGGGGGAAGAGGTTGCCTAATAATACTATAGTTCAATTTATTGATGAGCGGACAGACGTCATTTTTGCCTCTGAAAACGTATTTCTTTACTGTCGACAGTTCGCATGTCAAATAATTTGTTGTTGTCAATTTGAAGTAACAGTTGAAACAATCAACGACATGTCTTCTTTTATATATTTATTGTCGCTGTCTAAATCAATGTATATAATAGAGATCCAAATAAATGACGTCAAAAAATTGGACTATACAGGGTGGGCCATTTAAAAGGGTTCACCTGGATTTTTTAAAAGACTGTAAAGAATTGGAGAAAATGCTGAAACACGTCGATTTTGTTTGTAAAGCGGAGACTTTTTGGCTCTTATTCTCTTGAAATTTTTGTAGCGCGCATCCCCTTTAAGGGGTAAACCTTACCCCTATATTTTGAATAGGGAAAGTGGGTCGAGTGATACCTTGTTATGAAGGTCTCGTGAATATCTTGACAATCGAGTAAAAATTACGAAAATCTATCGATTCGTTTTTGAGATATTTACTTTCAAAGTAAGCTCAAATTGTACAGGTAAATTTCACTTCTCGTAGGAATGTATCCTAGAAGAAAAAACACAATGATAAAATGTACTATTAATAAAAGCAAAGTCGACGTGTCCGAGGATTTCTCAAAAAAAAAAGATATCTTTAAAAAAATATTTTTTCATTTGTCCATGCAACTGTGAAAGTGAATATCTCAAAAACTAATTGATAGATTTTACACGATTGTCAAGACATTCAGGAGACCTTCAAAACAAGGTATCACACGACCCACTTTCCCTATTCAAAATATAGGGGTAAAGCCAAAAAGTCTCCCTCTTACAAATTCTTTACAGTTTTTGAAAAAATCCAGTGAACCCCTTTAAATGGTCAACCCTGTATAATCGAATACGAAATTTCAATTCAATCGTCAAATTTACAGGTTAGTCAAAATTAAGTTGTAAGATTTAACCCGAACATGCAAACATATAAGCGTTTTCGATTATCCTTCTCGCAAATCGCTCGGAGATTGCCCGGGATCAGAGCAATGACGTCACAGATCACTTTAGGGCGCTACAAAGTGGATTACGAGCTGTCACCAGCGCTCGGTCAACGATTAGTTCAAATACACGTTCGATTTTTTTTTCAAGTATATTTCTAAAAGAAAATAAGTGGAAACGGAACCAAAGGAACTATAATACCAATTTTTGATAAGCTGGGCAGTACCCTCTCCATATAGGCCGATCAACTCCTACCGATTTAGTGTCTTTTAATCCACCTTCGCTGCCATTTTCACTCAAAAGGAGAAGCGGAGAAGGTCGAGAAAATGACACTAAAATGGTAGGAGTTGATTGGCCTATATGGAGAGGGTATTGGCAATCCCTGCATTGACGAGAACAACTATATTCTTGTTCAAATCGTATCGTATACAGGGTGGAGACTTTAACTGGAATATTGCCCGTAGTGGGTTAAAAAATTGTTTTTTAGAAAAAAAAACACGTCAACTAAGATTTTTAGCAACTAAAATTTTCGGTAAAAATTCTTTGTGAACAAACCCTCAGAACGGGGTCTATTCACATACAACTTTTTTTTTCAAATGAGGAGACCCCGCTTGTAGCACCTTGTTCGAAAGCTTTTGGAAAAAGAAAAACGCTCGTATATTTTTTTTTTGACATTTGTCAATCCATGTGTCAAAATATTGCCCCTAGCGAGATGGAAATTTGTTTTTAGAAAAATCAGAAACACGTCAACTAATATTTTTAGCAATAAAAATTTTCGGAATAAAAGTTTTGTGAACGGACGCTCAGAAAAAGGTCTATGCGCATACAATTTTTTTTTCAAATGAGAAGACCGTGCTTGTTTCATCTTGTAGGAAAGCTTATGGAAAATAAAAAACGCTGGTGTAATTTTTTTAACATTTGTCAATCCATATGTCAAAAATCCTCAAAAAATAATTGTGTAAGACTTTAAATGGAACATTGCCCCTAGCGGATTAGAAATTTGTTTTTAGAAAAGTCCAAAAACACGTTAACTAATATTTTTAGCAATAAAAATTTTTGTGCACCTACCCTCAGAAAGGGGTCTATTCACATACAACTTTTCTTTTCAAAGAAAAAAAATTCCAACCCGGTAGAGGCAATGTTCTATTTAAAGCCCGACACAATCATTTTTGAGAATTTTTAACACAAAGATTGACAAATGTAAAAAAAAATCGATGAGCTTTTCTACAAGTTTCAACAAGCGGGGTCTTCTCATTTAAAAAAAAAAGAATCGACCCCTTTCTGAGGGTTCACAAAAATTTTACGCCGAAAATTTTGATTGTTAGAAATATTAGTTGACGTGTTTTTGGATTTTTCTAAAAAACAAATTTCCAACCCGCTAGGGGCAATGTTCCATTTGAAGTCCGACATAATTTTTTGAGGAGTTTGACACATGGATTGACAAATGTTAAAAAAAAATTAACGAGCGTTTTTCTTTTTCCATAAGCTTTCCAACAAGGTGCCACAAGTGGTGTCTTCTCATTTTAAAACAAAAGTTGTATGTGAATAGATCCATTTCTGAGGGTCCGTTCACAAAAAAATTTTGCCGAATTTTTATCTTAGTTGACAAGTTTTTGGATTTTTCAAAAAAAAAAATTTTTAACCCACTACGGCCAATATTCCATTTAAAGTCTCCACCCTGTATACAGGGTGTTTCAAATTCGATGCTCACCATGGGGCTTTCCTAAACGTTAGGAGATACGAAAAGGTTTAAATTAGGGCAAAGTTGCGCAATTTGACGCTTTGCTCAAAACCAAAAATTTACAAATTCCGGGTATTTCCGGAGATAGGCGAAAAAACCGAAATCTTTATTTTTAGTTTTAATTTTTCTGCGCCCTTATTGTTAAAGCTGTCAAAAAACGCTTAAAACTTTCTACAGGCACTTTTTTAAGATCTACCCAATGAGAGGTCCGTTTTCGAGATTTGACATTTCAGTGTGACAGGAGCACGGTCAAGTTCATTTTTTCTTATAGACACATGCTTTTTTTCTCCTGCCGTTTGGTTCATAAAGGATAACAGATATTTTACAACCTCATTTTGACAAGTACCTGACGTTTTGAGTTAATTGACCATCATCAGCCCAAATTCAAAGATTAAAATACAAAGAAAAAAACGTATTTTTAAAATATTAGGTAAAGTTATTTGTTATTTCCAAAATATCTTGAGTAAGTTAAAAGCAAAAATTAAATTTGGACTGATGATGGTCAATAAACCCAAAACGTCAGGTCATTTATCAAAATAAGCTTTCAAAATGTTATCTGTCGTCCTTTATGAACCAAACGGCAGGAGAAAAAAGAATGTGTCCATAAGAAAAAATGAACTTGACTCAAAAACGAATCTCTCACTAGGTAGATCCTAAAAAAGTGCCTGGAGAAAGTTTTAAGCGTTTTTGACAGCTTTAAGAATAAGGGCGCAGAAAAATAAAACCTAAAAATGAAGATTTCGTATTTTTCCGCCTACTATCCGGAATTTGTAAACTTTTTTTTTTAGTTTTGCGCAAAGCATTAAATTGCGCAACTTTGCCCTAATTTAAACCTTTTCGTATCTCCTACCATTTAGGACATCCCCATGGTGAGCATCGAATTTGGAACACCCTGTATAATATGTATATAATCGTAGTGATTCTACTTCAATAATTTTCCTTTTTATACGCATTTTCCAGCAAAACAACAAAACACAATTTTAATTAGGACATGTCAATTTTAAGCGGGATTTCCGTGCTCGGGCTTGATCTGTAGAATTTCTCAGATCAAGTTCGAGCAATCCCGCTTTGAGCAGCGATTAATAATCGAACAGGCAAATCTGGCGGATAGCCGAACACGCAAATTTTTTCCGATTGATCCGGGAGCGCTCTAGATCAAGTTTCGAGCCATAATCTAAAACGCTAATACATACATAAAAGTGAAATAAAAGTTTGTAATAAACAACAAAAATGGCGTCGCCTTGTTTGAAGACATATGACGCAGGCCGCGAAGCCGGCCGAAACTGACCGAAACCCCTCGGATCGATAAATTTTCGCGCATGTGTCAAAGGGCCGGAGCTAAGCCATTGTCTTTTGTTTTAATGTTTACATGGCTGACTGGATTAAAGGTATGTTGCCTACAAGTTTATTTTTATTTTAGGTTGACATCACACCTGCATCACGTGACGTCTAGAGTACAAGCAATCCTTTATTTGCATAAGAAACCTTTATAAATAAGGGGATATTATAGAGTTTTTGAGGTCTCATATCCGCGATAAAAGTAAAAGAGCTCTAAAATGTGTGAGGTTATGTTCTCTCAAATGTGTTTATTTTTCGAAAATTATACCACGATTATTTTAAACTTATATATTTTTTCAAAATGACAAATTTTTGTGAGCTCTCCAAAAGTACAAGTAGATGCAAAAAAGTTTGTTTGTAGCCTTCCTATTGGTCGGATTCAGCGAAGTACTCTGTTTCTGTTATTTCAAGAATTTGACCCCTGGCGTAGCCATCTAAATGAAGACCTTCAAAACTATTTAGAACTACAAAACCCGCATTGACTCCACTCACCCTGCTCCTAGATGGGGGTACGTTTTGCTGGTCTCCATCTTCTGAATCCAGTGAAGTACTAGCCGGAGTTCCCCTCTGTTGCATTGCGTTATCTGTGACCTCTACACGGGTAATATCTATGAAAACAAAACAAATAAAACGTGCTTATTTATTTATTTATTGTTTGGAGTGAATTTTTTTTGTCGATATCACACAGTTGGTCTAGAGAAGGGTCTTAAGAAATAGTAGTTTTCACAACTAGTGGCTAAACTAGTGCTTTTTTTACAAGCATTGGTTTAAATAACGAGCGCAGCGTCGGTATTTAAAAATGCGAGTAAAAAAAACACAGTTTAGCCGCGAGTTGTGAACACTATTTTTTTTAACCCTTTATCAAAAAAAATCCCAGAAAAATAGGAAAATGCTTTTAAAAATCTCGAACGAAGAGCACTTCTCGCAAGACACCATCTTTACACTATAAATCACGGCGGCTGGTCAATGAAATAACAATATGGTTTCCATAGCGATGTGCCTTTTTACTCGGTGACGTTTATTGTTGCGACATTTTAATCTTTGCCAGTTTGATATTTTGCTGATTTTTTTAAATGATTTTTTCGTAAATACTTGGTGAAAACTGGCGGAAATGGATTAATTTTTAGGCAAGAATACTTAGATTTTTTCTAAATTACTATTTTCCGCTATTTCTCTTTAAATTTGGGTAAAAAACGGATAGAAATCTTTTTTTGCACCCGTGATAAAAAAAAAAGTTTTTTTGCATCGGTAACCAAAAAAGCGATTTAGTTATCTGCAGACAGTTACTAAAATCATGTTTTTGATGAAGGTATAAAAGAAATATATAAACTTAAAAAACAAATTTTTGATTTCGATACATCGCCAACCACGATTTAGCGTAAAAAGTAAAATCCCCTATGTGGCCCTCTTCTGAGGGGCTATTTTTGGAAAATATTCTGAAAATCTTAAATAGCAACTCCCTTTTTTGACTTCATATTTGAATTCTCGCTGAAATTATCTTTCCAATGGTACCCCATATCATAAGGATACTTTACTAGTTTTCAAGATATTGGCTTTAAATGTCAAAAATTCAATTTTGAAGGAACATTTCTTAGAAACCAAGGAAAATATTTCTATTGTGTTCAATATCGATTTTTGTTTTTTTCTTACGAGGAACTAAAAAATGACAACAGTTTGACAATCACTTCATATTTTTGAAATAATATCCTCAAAATCACTGAAAATCAATAAACTGTAAACAGAAATAAGCAAAAGTCAAACTGTTGTCATTTTTTATTTGCTCTTAAAAAACCCTCAAAATCGATAATAAACACAAAGCCAATAGGGATATTTTGGAACGCTTATTTGACACTTCGTATTGGTAATTACTGCGTCTGCGCAATAGCTAAACGTCATTCAGTTGTGGTAATTAACCAATACCACTGCCGTAAACTACGAATCCATTTCGTTGTGGTTATAGTTATTTTTCTGGTTAATTTTAGAGAATTTTGGCTTAATTAATTTTAAAAATAATAAAATATTACAAGGTTCCAACATATAAAACACTTATTTTGTAAAATTAAGTCATCTTTAAATTTTTTTACAAGTGACAGTTTTTAATGTGTTCCAAAACCTCTGATAAAATCCATGAGTGGTAGTGTTAGTGGTTATTAAACACTACCACAGCGGCTGTTAAAGTTGTCAAAATTTTAAGCGTTCCAAAATATCCCTAATTTGTTCCAAAAACTCTGGTAAGATGTTCCAACGTATAAAACACTTATTTTGTAAAATTAAGTCATCTTTAAATTTTTTTACAAGTGACAGTTTTTAATGTGTTCCAAAAACTCTGATAAAATCGATGAGTGGTAGTGGTAGTGGTTGTTAAACACTACCACAGCGGCTGTCAAAGTTGTTAAAATTTTAAGCGTTCCAAAATATCCCTAATTTGTTCCAAAAACTCTGGTAATATATTCCAACATATAAAACACTTATTTTGTAAAATTAAGTCATCTTTAAATTTTTTTACAAGTGACAGTTTTTAATGTGTTCCAAAAACTCTGATAAAATCGATGAGTGGTAGTGTTAGTGGTTATTAAACACTACCACAGCGGCTGTTAAAGTTGTCAAAATTTTAAGCGTTCCAAAATATCCTTAATTTGTTCCAAAAACTCTGGTAAGATGTTCCAACATATAAAACACTTATTTTGTAAAATTAAGTCATCTTTAAATTTTTTTACAAGTGACAGTTTTTAATGTGTTCCAAAAACTCTGATAAAATCGATGAGTGGTAGTGTTAGTGGTTATTAAACACTACCACAGCGGCTGTTAAAGTTGTCAAAATTTTAAGCGTTCCAAAATATCCTTAATTTGTTCCAAAAACTCTGGTAAGATGTTCCAACATATAAAACACTTATTTTGTAAAATTAAGTCATCTTTAAATTTTTTTACAAGTGACAGTTTTTAATGTGTTCCAAAAACTCTGATAAAATCGATGAGTGGTAGTGGTAGTGGTTGTTAAACACTACCACAGCGGCTGTCAAAGTTGTTAAAATTTTAGGCGTTCCAAAATATCCCTAATTTGTTCCAAAAACTCTGGTAAGATGTTCCAACATATAAAACACTTATTATGTAAAATTAAGTAATCTTTAAATTTTTTTACAAGTGACAGTTTTTAATGTGTTCCGAAAACTCTGATAAAATCGATGAGTGGTAGTGTTAGTGGTTATTAAACACTACCACAGCGGCTGTTAAAGTTGTCAACATTTTAAGCGTTCCAAAATATCCCTAATTTGTTCCAAAAACTCTGGTAAGATGTTCCAACATATAAAACACTTATTTTGTAAAATTAAGTCATCTTTAAATTTTTTTACAAGTGACAGTTTTTAATGTGTTCCAAAAACTCTGATAAAATCGATGAGTGGTAGTGGTTGTTAAACACTACCACAGCGGCTGTCAAAGTTGTTAAAATTTTAAGCGTTCCAAAATATCCCTAATTGGTTCCAAAAACTCTGGTAAGATGTTCCAACATATAAAACACTTATTTTGTAAAATTAAGTCACCTTTAAATTTTTTTACAAGTGACAATTTTTAATGTGTTCCAAAAACTCTGGTGAAATCGACGAGTGGTAGTGGTGGTGGTTGTTAAACACTACCACAGCGGCTGTTAAAGTTGTCAAAATTTTAAGCGTTCCAAAATATCCCTAATTTGTTCCAAAAACTCTGGTAAGATGTTCCAACATATAAAACACTTATTTTGTAAAATTAAATCATCTTTAAATTTTTTTACAAGTGACAGTTTTTAATGTGTTCCAAAAACTCTGGTGAAATCGATAAGTGGTAGTGGTAGTGGTTGTTAAACACTACCACAGCGGCTGTCAAAGTTGTTAAAATTTTAAGCGTTCCAAAATTTCCCTAATATTTCGAAAATTTATAAAGTAAACCTTACGATATTGGGTACCATTAGAAAGAGAATTTCAGCGAAAATTCAAATATAATGCGCTAATTTAATTTATTTAATGTTTTCTTTTTTAAAACAAATTGTGTTTCAAAAACTAGTTATATATGAAATTCTAATAATTAATAGTTACTTTTTTGTAGTTTATTTATTTATTGTGACTTTTTGTGGATATAAAAGGGCAATATAAAAAATTGTTTAAAGTAATTTGTGCGTCAAACTCTGTTCTACCCTAAAATGCCATTACTTATTTATTTATATTTATAAATCTTGTTCGTTTTTGTGTTTTATCTTTATCTTTTGTAGATTTTCTGTAGATTTTTTTGTAGAAGTGCTAATTTAGTAGTAGTTTTTTTAGAAGCTGTAAGTTTGTAAACTGTCTGAAATTGCGAATATATTATTATTATATCAAGTCAAAATAGGGAGTTGCTATTTAAGATTTTCAGAATATTCTCCAAAAATAGGCTACATAGGGGATTTTACTTTTTACGTTAAATAGTAGTTGGCTATGTAGCGAAAACAAAAATATGTTTTCGGAATTATAGTTTTTTTTTTCTTAAAACCCCTCTCTAGACCAACTATAACCACTAAATAACGCATGTACGGTGCGATACTCAGTGTCCATATTAAAATTAAAGGATTTTTAGAATATTAACAGTTCTTACAGTTTTTCTTAGCGTTAACTTTGTCGTAAATAGATAGTTTTTGGTAGTGGCGAAAACGCTCGACGACTAACGCTATTTGATACTGCTGGCATTTGAACGTCATATATGGTTAACGACTGCCGTGAAACATCGCAAACGTACACTATTGGCATCACCTTGGTCTATTTTTGCAAACAAAGTCACCCATTATTGTATTTGTCTTAAACTGTCAAAGTATATCATTCTGTATTTCAGTCTGACAAATAAATAAAAAATGCCTCCACAAATGTCTTCATTCGATAAAGCCCAACTCCTGGCAAAACTACAACTAGGATGGTCAATTAGGGACGTGGCTAGACATTATGGACGTGGCTAGACATTATGGACGCAGTAAAACCACGATTATAATATATATATAATAAATAAATATAAATATAATATATAAATAAAAATAAATTAAAAAACGGTGGGAAGAAGATCAGACAATAGAAAGAAAACAAGGGACTGGTTTATTGAAAGTTTCAACTGATGAACAAGATTATGACCTTATCGCTTTTATGGAAGAAAACCCTTTTGCATTTGTTGCCCAGGCAAAGAGATTAACCCAATTTCCAGGATGTGTACGAGTGGCACGAAATCGCGTAAGGAAAGGCTCTAATTTAAGATGTCGTGTAGCTGCTAAAAAAATTAAACTTACGAATGAAAAAAAAAACAGGCCAGTGAGAAAGGTAATATTTTCTGATGAAAAAGTTTTCCAGTCCTGTAGTGACAGAAAACAAATTCGGCTATATCGTCCACCAAGAATGCGCTATGAGGAAAGATATTGCTGGTAACAACGATCGCGCTGAAAGATTTTCGGTAAATATGTGGGGTTGGATTTCTGCTCGAGGTCATGGTGCTCTATTTTGAATCAATGGAAGACTCACAGCACAGCTTTATGTGGACATTTTAGAGAACACCATGCTTCCAGCCGTCACAGAACTTTATCAAGACCAGTTTATTTTTCAACAAGACAACTGCCCTGCTCATACAGCCAGAATTTGCCAAACTTGGTTTCAGGAGCAAAATATTGAAGTTCTTCCTTGGACTGCGAAAACCCCAGACGCCAATCCTATGGAAAATATCTGGGGTTTAATTTAAAAAAAGCTGGAAAGGTTTAATATTGTGCCGGGAAATCAACATCACTTGGTCCAGTTAATAGTCAATGCTTATCAAGAAATTATTGGTGAAAATGAAAACCTTTTTGAAATTTTGACTGATTCTCTACCAAGAAGGTTAAACGGTATAATAGAGGTGAATGGCGCAATGACTAGATATTAAAATTTATATACCTAATAATTTATTTCTATTGTTTTATAATTTTCGTTACAGTTGTGTTTTTTAATTTTTGTTACAGTTGTTTTATGCGTTAGCGTATTATTGTAATATAAAAATTATTTTTGAAAGCCATCTTTGATGTCAATATTTTCACATTTTAGTACCAGTCTGTCACAAAATATAATCCGGTAGTTAACCATACAATTTAAAAAATACCTATGTTTATCACGTACCACTTTTATGATGCCGATAGTGTACCAACACCGTTCTTAAGTAAAAATATTACCTTTCGCCAAAACTCTGGTTCCTTTAGAGAGTAATTAAGGGCAAAAAGTAACCTGGCCTATTTTTTTTCATTCGTAAGTTTAATTTTTTTAGCACCTACACAAATTATAGCCTTTCGTTACGCGATTTCGTGCCACTCTTACACATCCTGGAAATTGGGTTAATCTCTTTGCCTGGGCAACAAATGCAAAAGGGTTTTCTTCCATAAAAGCGATAAGGTCATAATCTTGTTCATCAATTGAAACTTTCAATAAACCAGTCCCTTGTTTTCTCTCTATTGTCTGATCTTATTTCCATCGTTTTTTAATCGTGGTTTTACTGCGTCCATAAGTTGTAGTTTTGCCAGGAGTTGGGCTTTATCAAATAAAGAAATTTGTGGAGGCATTTTTTATTTATTTGTCAGACTGAAATACAGAATGACATACTTTGACAGTTTAAGAAAAATACAATAATGGGTGACTTTGTTTGTAAAAATAGACCAAGGTATTACAACAAAAAGTATTGTGTACTACTTTTATGATGCGGATAGTGTACATGGAAAAACAAAATACAACGTTTTTTCTTCGTATAGATGGGCCATTTCACATCCGTCATATATCATGACATATTTTATTTTTGATTTAAGTCAATCATTGTCAATAATTTATTTCTGCAAGATGGATGGTCAGTAAGAAGGGTCACCGAAAATGTTGATATTAATAAAGCCACTGTGGTTAGAATTTCGAAACGATCGCGATGGCAAGAACATCAGTTTTTGGAGCGAAAGCGGGGTATCAGTTTGCAAAATAAGCTAAGCACAGAGGAACAGGATGGAAAATTACTGAATAATTTGCGAGAGAACCCATTTTCCATAGCTGTCGAAGCCATCAGCACAACTGGTTTTCCGCGTTCCCGATCTACAGCAAGCAGACGAGTGAAAAATTCTGAAATTAAATGTCGCACTTGACAGAGCAACAAAAACAAGCACGACTGATCCTTGCTCTCAATCACGCTGCAGAGGATATAGTGCATTGGCTCAACACCATTTTCAACTAAAAAGCCTGTTAACTCCTACCGCCTCAGTGCCCTTTAGCCTATTGTGGCTGCCATTTTTATAACCAAATTGACAAGTAAAACATGGATTTTCTGTCAGTTTGGTGTCAATATGGCACCGATCGTAGGCTAAAGGATACGAAAACGAGAATGAGTTACCTGGCATTTTAGTTGAGAACGGTGTTGATTGGCTACGATGAGTAAAAAAGGAAAAAGCGGTGTTTTGTGATAAAAGCAACAAACTTTGCACAGTTGCTCTTGGGACCAAAACAATCGATTTGACCCGCAGCTCTTCTCCCAAAACCTATGCTGGCGCAGTGGGGAGGGGGGGGGTAAAAACTGGAGGGGTTTATAGTTTCTTAAATTTTAGTTTGTCGTATATAATCATCATTGATATCAATTTATAAGTTTTCGATGATGGCCAAACCGAAAATTATTACCTCCATCCGTTTTAAGGTGACTTTAAAGGTTTAAGGGGGTTTTTAAGCTCCTGTTTGGGCATTTTAATAATAAAAGTGTAGGATTTTTTAATAAAAATAAAAACTTGCGTAGAATTGTTAATAATTTTCATATTTTAACTTATATCACTTAATTTTTGATCAAAAATCTTCATCCGATTGGGTAGGTGGAAAGGGAGGGGGTAAAAATGAAAGGAGCACATATTTAAAAAAAAATAGTTTTCTGGATATTATCGACATGGGTATTGATTTACAGGTTTTCGAGGATGAACAAACCGAAACTAAGCACCTTCATTCATTTTAAGGTTTCCTTAAGGGATGGTGAGGAGGTAAAAGCTCCAATTTGAGAATTTTAATAAAAAAAGTGTAAGATTTTAGTAAAAATTTGCATAATATTGTTAATAATTTTAATATCTTAACTTATATCACTCAATATTTCACCAAATATTTCCATCCTGTTGGGTAGGTGGAAAGGGAGGGGGTAAAAATTAAAGGAGCACATATTTTAAAAAAAATAGTTTTCTGGATATTATCGACATGGGTTTGATTTGACCAAACCGAAAATAACAACCTTCATTCATTTTAAGGTATCTCTAAGGAGTTATAGGGAAAGTTAAAAGCTGAAATTTGGGCTTTTTAAAATTGGCATAGGATTGTTTATATTTTAATGTTTTAACCCATATCCCCTCAGTGTTTTACTTAAAATCCTTATTTTGGTTAATAGTAATAGGAGAAAAGGAGATAATTAAATAATGCATAAATTTTATAAAATGTGGTTCCTGTTAATATAGGCTAAAAAAGAAATTATAGGTTGCTGGATTGCTACGAAGCTAAGATAATTAACTTTATTTTATATCAGTTTTATTTAATTTATAATCAAATAGTTAATTATCTTATTTTGCTACAAGCCCCTCTACATTTTTTGGATGCAGGCGTGCAAGGTAGTTTATTCTTTTTGCAAATACATCTTAGAGTGTCGCCTTGTGTAGTGCACCCACATCTATCCAATGCCCGAGAAGTCTCCCATATATTTGGTTGAGCAGACCGGTTTCCACTTTTCTTTATACCACCTCCAAGGTGAGGTGAGGTTAATTCGGCAGTTTCAAACTTATCAGCTGATCTACCCCAAACCTGTCCTGCCTGACTGAACTCCATATAGCATGAAAACAAATTTTTCAAGACTTTTTCGACATTTCAGCAATCTGCATAGAAGCTTAGGAAATTGTAGCAAATGCTTCAGTTTATTCAAACAGTCGTCCCCAAATAATAAAATATATCTTTTTTGCTTTCTGCGTTTCGGAGCTAAGTTTTAGAATAAGGCTTTATTTCACTATTAAAGTAGTCTCTTTACGTTTTAAAATTTGCTGTAAATCAATAACCATGTCGATAATATCCAGCAAAATATATTTTTTTAAATAAATGCCTCTTTAATTTTTACGCCCCTCCCTTTCCATCTGCCCAACAGAATGGAAATCTTTGGTAAAAAATTGAGTGATATAAGTTAAAATATAAAAATTATTAACAATACTAATCAAATTTTTACTAAAATCTTACACTTTTTTTTATTAAAATGCCCAAACTGGAGCTTTAACCCCCTCACCATCCCTTAAGGAGACCTTAAAATGAATGAAGGTGGTTATTTTCGGTTTGGTAATTCTCGAAAACCTGTAAATCAATACCCATGTCGATAATATTCAGCAAACTATTTTTTTTAAATATGTGCTCCTTTAATTTTTACCCCCTCTCTTTCCACCTACCCAACAGAATGAAGATTTCTGACTGATTAATGAAATTAAGTGAAATAAGTTAAAATATTAAAATTATTAACAATTCTACGCAAGTTTTTATAAATTTTTTTGAAATGCCCCAATAGCAGATTTAACAGCCCCTTAACCCCTTAGGGGCACCTTAAAACGAATGGAGGTGGTAATTTTCGGTTTGGACATCATCGAAAACCTATAAATTGATATCAATGATGAATATATACAACAAACTAAAATTTAAGAAAATATAAACCCTTCCAGTTTTTACCCCCCCTTCCCACCGCGCGTGCACAAGTTTTGGGAGAAGAGCTGCAGGTCAAATTGACTGTTCTGGTCTAAAGAACAACTATGCATTTAAAAAAGCGATTAAAACTTATCTTTTTGATTCCCAATTATCTAGTTAGTAACTTTTTCCACGCAATAGATCGTTCGAATGTTTTTCCTGTCGGTTGTCTCTGTTAGATTTTACTTTGGTCTTTAGATAGGCACTATTTTAACATGTGTATGTGGAAGATTCATCTTTATTATTAATTATTGCCAACCCGCTTTGAGTTTTATTGATATTTTACATGTCTTTGACGTTTTAAGCTTCGTATTAGACTTTTTTGTTATGTTTTATGTTATTCTATCTTATCTAGTCCACTATAACTTAATGATATCTAAGGTTCCTTTTACTTATACTTGAAATATTAGACTGAGTTTTTGTTGGTTTATTAGTAGTTCGTATTTTGCTTATATATGTATTTCTTTTTTTTTATTTATTTTATATTTTAGTTAGTTTTAGGGGACCGAACTGAGATCAATTTTAATTGTTTTCGGCTCCTTTTTGCAACTTAATTTTTTATTATTATTATTATTATTATTATTATTATTATTATTATTATTTGTTTTATTGTACAATTGATTATTTCTGTTTCAAATAAATACATTATTTATTTATTTAATAAGGAATATTGGGACAGGGTGATTTTTACCGATGAAAAAAATTTTCAATCTTCTTCGGATAGCCGAAAAATAAAAGTATATCGCCCACCTCGAATTAGGTTTATTGAGTGATATACACACCAGTTTAATAGAGCAGAACACTTCTCAGTGAACATGTGGGGTTGGATGTCTGCTAGTGAGATATTTGGAAATTTTGGAAGGGGTAATGGTGCCGTCAGTTGATTTTTCATATCCAAACAATGAAATAATTTTTCGGCAGGACAATTGTCCTGTTCACACAGCTAATGCTGTGCATCGCTGGTTTCAAGACCAAAATATAGAAGTGCTGCTTTGGCCATCGAACAGTCCCGACCTTAACCCCATCGAAAATATTTGGGGAAGATTAGTCAAAATAATATATGAACATAATTGGAGGTCCCAAAATGCCGAAGAACTTTTAAACGCTATACGTAATGCATGGGATTTAGTTTCTAACGAAGAAGAATGCCAAGTCGATTGGAAATGGTTATTGCAAAAAATGGAGCCGCAATTAAATGTTTGTTTTCATCCTTGTATTACATGAAATTAAAATAATTTGTTTGTTTGTGAAAACGCATGCATAAACAAATCTGTGTAGTTCGCTTTTTACTAAGCCCATGTACTTACCTTGCTCGTGTATACAAAGAGTTGTTCTTTAGCCTTGTTTAAAAATACTATTTTCTATTGCTAAGAAGTATAAATTGGATACTGACAAAAAAATAAATAATCCTCCAAGAGTGGAGTTTTTAATATAATTAGGTTAATTAAATTATAAATTCCGCGCCCATTTTCGACAGGGTGGCTTTGCTCTCAGTATACCCAAGACACACTCAAGCGTGTTTTTCTGTTTGAGCGTTTAAATAAAAACAATAAATTTGGGTAGTTTTCATTCTCTACTTTCTCGAAAATTAATGAAGAAGGTATAAATAATTTTATTTTGAAAACTAAAAACAAAAAGTAATCAAATATTCCAAACGTTAAATAAAACCTTTACCAAAAAGGCTAGTGTAAACTGTCATATGGTTGCGATTCTTCAGAAATTTTTAATAACATTTTGTAACAAAGAAGTTAATATTTCCAGTAGGATTATGCTGCTAAGGCAATTAAAACAAAGAAGTTAAAAAACCTCCAAATCAGTTACTTCAACCGAAAAGAAACTAAAAAATAAAAGATCAAAAGATCTTGGGTGGAAATAACGAAAATTCAAACTTGGATGAGTATTCGACAAGGAACACACAAAAGATCAAAGCGAAAAGAGAAATGAATAAACTGCAAATATTAACACGCCAGGACGAATTCGTATTAGGTAACTTGGATAAGTAAGTACCAGTGCGGAACGATGCCTGTTTGTGAGTGGTTCAAGTTTGGAAATTTAAGTGTATGATGGTGTTTAATGATGTATAGTGGAGGGTGACCAGTGAAACTACTGATGAGCCCACGCTGGTTACCCAGGGCGAAACATCGTTTATTCATTTCTCTTTTCGCTTTATTCTTTTGTGTGTTCCTTGTGGAATACTCATCCAAGTTTGAATTTTCGTTATTTCCACCCAAGATCTTTTGATCTTTTGTTTTTTAGTTTCTTTTCGGTTGAAGTAACTGATTTGGAGGTTTTTTAACTTCTTCTTTGTTTTAATTGCCTTAGGAGCATAATCCTACTGGAAATATTAACACGCCAGGACGAATTCGTATTAGGTAACTTGGATAAGTAAGTACCAGTGCGGAACGATGCCTGTTTGTGAGTGGTTCAAGGTTGGAAATCTAAGTGTATGATGGTGTTTAATGATGTATAGTGGAGGGTGACCAGTGAAACTACTGATGAGCCCACGCTGGTTACCCAGGGCGAAACATCGTTTATTCATTTCTCTTTTCGCTTTGATCTTTTGTGTGTTCCTTGTGGAATACTCATCCAAGTTTGAATTTTCGTTATTTCCACCCAAGATCTTTTGATCTTTTGTTTTTTAACATTTTATAAATTCGATATTTTAAAGATATTCTGCAAGACTAGTTTTACGGCGGAGCTATAAATTACTACTACGCGTACCATAAACGTTAAAATGCATCGAAAATTTTCATCATTTAAAATGAAATACAGAATTTTTGTGACTTTTCTGAACAGTCACAGCGACATATGTCATGGCTATACATGGTTTTGTGGGTTAAAAATTTTAAAGGTTTGTTTACACACAAAAATAAGTTTATTAATCTACATTTTTAAATAAAAAAAGTGGTGCTAGAAAGCACGGATAGTCCAGCATACAATCAATTATTTTATGTTGAAAGGAAATGAAAATATCTCGAAAACTGTAGCTTTGAAAGATTTGAACCTTATAACAAAATTTTTGGGTAATATTTACGAAAACCAAAATCTGAAAACCGCATATAAATAGGTGCGCTTTATTTCTAAAGTTATGAGTTTTTTTATATATTTTAACGTTTTTACAAATAACTCGGAAACTAAAGCTCCCATGAATTTGGACTTTATAACAAAATTAATTATTCCATATTCATAGAAACTTTAGAAGTAAAGCAGCTATTGATATGCGGTTTTCAGATATTGGTTCTCGTTAATATTATCTAAAAATTTGAGATATTTTCATTTCCTTTCAACATAAAATAATTGATTGTATGGTGGACTATCCGTGGTTTCTAGCACCAATTTTTTATATATTTTAACGTTTTCTCAAATAACTCGGAAACCAAAGCTCCCACGAATTTCGACTTTATAACAAAATTTGTAGTCTATATTCATGGAAACTTAAATCTGAAAACCGTATATCGCTGCTTGCTTTTGTTTCAAAGTTAAAATTTTTTAAAATATCTTATACACCTTTTCCCCCCTTCACCGCCCTACCCAAAAGTTAATCAATTCATGGTCAGCCGATAGAGGATTTTTGTACCAAATTTCGTTAAAATCGATTAAGGCGTTCTTGAGTTATCGTGTATAGAAACAGACAACAGACAATTTTTTTTTTTTCGTCAACTAAGGTGATTTGGAACCTTAGCAGCTCATTTTTGATAAAAGTAACAAAAGTCAAGATTTCATGATTTTAATAGTCCCCCATACTTTTTTTATTTACAGTATTAAAAAAAAAAAAAAATTAAGGAACATTAGCAAATAAGGGCGAGATTTTCTAACGGTTTCGCGACCATAGTATTAAAGTTATCGTTATCGAAGCATTTAAAGAAGCAATACATTTGGATAGTTTTTATTCTCTACTTTCTCGAAACTTCATTAAAAAGGTATAAATTTTGGCCTGGAATGGAAAACCGCAATAACCTAATTTTATTAGAAAGTTAATAAACGAAAACTAATAAAATATCCTGTTACGTCAAATAACGAATAACCTGTACCAAAAAGGCTATTTTGAACTGTCAGAGAGTGTTGAAGATATCGTTGTCGGCGAAGTTATGGGGCTATAAATTCGCACGTACAAAAACTATCAAATAACAATAACAACGTGGTGTTAAAATAAGGTTTTTAAACCGCTTCAAATATTGATCAGGTACCCACCTGACCATCACATGATTAATTTCAAAATTAAAAAAAAGCAAGCTGCTACGTTAAAAAAAAAATAACGATAAGCATAACTTTTACCTTCGGTAAATACAACACTTTGTAATAGTCTGGTTGCCAAACCACGATTTTTGCCTCAAGTGGGAAATGAATGGTACAAGAAATTTTTTTGCTGATTTTGTTAGCCAAGATGCTCTATTTTAAGAATCCGATTGATGCCACTCTGGCACCCTTGGGCATTTTAAAAAATTCAAAATGGCGGTCATTTTCAAGTGAAAAAGCTACACAAAAATATATCTGAACAAGATATTGATGTGTGGAATATCATTTCAGTTGGATTTGAGTCGTCTAAATCCAAATCCGGTATTATTTTTTATTTTGGGGGGGTACCTCAACGGATGTAATACATCAATTCTAGGGTTTTTCGGTTCGCTGAATACAAATCTGTGGTTAAAAAAAAACATTGGTGGTAATTTGAACGAGTGAGGGGGTATTTATGCGGTAAGCAATAAAACTGTTTATGTGGAGACCTAACGAAATTACTTTATTCAAGTTTTGTTGCAGATTTCGAAGGCTCCGCTCAACCCTGTTATAAAACTAATTTTTGGGCATCATCCCCCATTTTGAAATATTCAAGATTCAAGATGGCGGCCCTGACGGGCCGGGGTCAAAAAATCAAAAGAGAAGCATATATGCATAATATACACCAATTATGGGGTTCTTGGGTCGGCTGAATCCAAATGTGTTGTTAAAATAATGTTGGGCTGTAACTTGGAGAAGTGGGGGATTTGTGGGATAAACACGAAATGGATACTTGGCGAAAATACTTATATATCTTGATATATCTTGAATATTTCAAAATGGTGGCTGATGCCCAAATGTCATTAATTGTGGAAGTCTGTAAAAAAACTTAAATAAAGTTGTTCATTAAATCCGCACATAAACAGTTTTATTGTTTGCCCCATAAATACGCCCCCACCACTCCAGATTATCCCCAAAAACTTTATTAACCACATATTTGAATTTAGCGAATCCAAAAACCCTAAAATTCATGTATTACATGTCTATGTTAGTAGTTCGATTTTTTTCATAAAAATAACCCCCCCTCCGTTGGGGTATCCCCCAGAACAAAAATAATACCGGATTTGGATTTAGGCGACTCAAAGTCGACTAAAATGATGTGCCATTTACCTATATTATGTTCAGACATTTTTTTCTCTATTTTTTTTAGTTAAAAATGGCCGCCATCTTCGATTTTTCAAAATGCCCAAGGTTGCCAGAATGGCATCAATCTGATTCTTAAAATAGAGCATCTGGGCTAACCAAATCAGTGAAAAAATTTCTTGTACCATTCATTTCAATCTTTTTTTGATTTTCCTCAGACTATAATCCTTAATAAACATAATATCGTGACAGATCGTTACTGCGCCGACGTAGAATAACGATAACAATAGTAAAGGGGCACAAAAAACAGGTCCCATATAAATAAAACACCCTACCCAGTAAACATGCTTGCTACGGGAAAAGTCCGGCCTAGTGAAGGAGACTCCGGGGGATTGTTGGGCCACACTTTCCTAGTAAAAGCCTTTTGGTTGATACCCGGTGATACCCCGGAACATTTTTTAAGTAAAGGTCGTATAATGACCCGCAGTTACTCCTCCGAAGTTTGTAGAAAGCCTATTGTTGGCTCACTGAGTAAGATTTGGACATTTTTTTGACTGGGTAGTAGTCAAAAAGCCCGTAACCATTTCCTGACAGATATTTATATCACAACGTAAAGACCAAGGTCATATGCTGGCCCGCCGCGCCGTTAGTTTCTCAGCTGTTATTACTTTTTATTTAAAATTGCTATTGGACAATCAAAACTATATAACACAACCCAAAATTATAGATAACAACTGTTGATCTCTTAAAAGAGGTAAAACCGATTCATATTTTATATAATCTGTTTTTAAAATGACTGTTTTTAAAAGAACTAAAACGTTCAGTTTTGCTGCCGCACTTAAAGCCGGCCATACACACGCATGCTTGTCGCACGATTTACTTGTACAGGGTGGTCCAAATTCGAGGGGCCTCTATAACTTTGGGCTTTTGCAGCAGTTAGCCCAAAACTAATATACATGTTACGGGCTCGATTTTCAAGAGAAGTCGAAAAATAAGAACCGCATTGCGATATGTCAAAGCGTTCCTGAGCTACAGGGTGATTCTCAAAAATGTGCGTTTCTAAAAACCCTCTACACAACTTTTTTATTTGTAAAGATAGAGAGTTTCATTAAAAACATTTTTTGAAGATTTTTTAAGGACAAATCTACCTGTTTCACCGATTTTGTCTTAAAGCCTTTAGGTCACGAGATATAACACAAAGTTACATTTTTTTAAATGGAATATCCCAACTTTTTAAAAAAAATTAGTTTTGTAATAAAATATCCTGTTAAACGATGTGCCATACGCTTATTTTTATTAAGTAGTTAAACAGATATCTGCAATTTTTAATAATTACCATAGTAGGCTGTGTTTAACTCTGATCTATGCAGTTTTAGGGTATCTATCTAGGTAGCTATAGGACGTATAGAAGCCTAGCCAGAGATAGAGAGTTGGAAGAACTAACGGTTCTAGGAGAAATAGAAATTAACCCGAATACTTCCACCAGGGCTATGGAGAGAAACACTGGAATTCCACGCAGCAATACCGTTCGGGTGCTTAAAAAACCCAAGTTTAGGCCCTATCGACCCCGACGGGTACACCAATTACGGCAACAAGATTTTGCTCCAAGACGTGCATTTTGCAGGTGGTCCTAAATAAAAGCCAAGAAGACCCCGATTTTGCCACAAAAGTTATTTGGACGGATGAGGCAACGATTTCTAGTGATGGAATATTCACCAGATATAACTGCTATTACTGGAAATAGCAAAATCCCCATATTATGGTGGAACAAGCGAATCAGGGAAGGTTCAGTTTTAAGGTATGGGTAGGCAGCTACAGAGGACAAATAATTGGGCCATATATTTTTGATGGAAATTTAAATGCCGAAAGATACCAACAAATTTTAGAAGAGCAGGTGATTCCGTTTATCGACAATTTGCCACTTCAGCAAAATAATGAGCTATACTTTCAACATGACGGTGCACCTCCTCACAGTGCACGAGACATTACTAATTTGCTAAATATTGTATTTGCCGAAAACTGGATCGAAAATAAAGGTCCTATATATTGGCCCCCAGGTCTCCAGACCTGACCCCTTGCGACTTCTTTTTGTGGGGGACAGTCAAAGACCTTGTATTTCGAAATCGCCTAACTACTAGAAGGGAATTGGAAGAGGCACTTCGTACTGCATTCAGGCAACTTCGTGCGGTAGAACTTCTTAATGCAGAAAATAGCGTCAAGAGAAGATGTAGGATATGTTTACAAGAAAACGGCTGTCAATTTGAGGATTTGTTTTAGAATTAAAGAAAATTGTTAGATGTCGATTTTAGGTGTTACATAGTTTAATAATAAAAATTTGAAATAAAAACTTTTAATAATTTTATTTTTGACTATTATTTTAGGGTTGGTAATTATAGTAAATTAGAAGTTAAAGTTCGAGCTTGCTGTGTCCCCTCGTGTCGTAGCCAATTTGATTTTGTATAAAAAAAAACAATAACATTTTATTTACACATTTAGGGCGCGCACAGCGCCTACTATGGTAAATATCAAAATATGCAAATATCTATTTAATAAAAATAGGTGTATGGCACATCGTTCAACAGGAAATTTTATTAGAAAACTGACTTTTTAGAAAAATTGGGGGTATCCCATTTAAAGAAATATAACTTTGTGTGATATCTCGGGAATTAAAGGCTTTAAGAGAAAATCGGTGAAACAGGTAGATTTGTCTTTAAAAAAATCTTCAAAAAATGTTTTTAATGAAAATCTCTATCTTTACAAAGAAAAAAAGTTGTAGAAAACCTTTAAAATCGCACATTTTTGAGAATCACCCTGTAGCTCAGAAACGCTTTGACATATCGCAATGCGGTTTTTAGTTTTCGACTTCTCCTGAAAATCGAGCCCGTAACATGTATATTAGTTTTGGGCTAACTATGCTGCAAAAGCCCAAAGCTATAGAGGCCCCTCGAATTTGGACCACCCTGTACAGTCTTAAGTCATCATGCAAGATGGAGTGTGTGTGGCGCCAAACTATTTTTATAAAGATGGCTTATTATAGTTGCACTGACGGTCTCACGGATTGAGATATTGATGGTCTAGTCTATGTCAGGCATGAAATGATTATCGAAAATGCCGGGGTACCGGACCGGCATCTTCATTGGCCCGAGGAGACATTTCCGTACTTTTTTTGGACCGAGATCAACAGGACAACAATGAGCCGTAGTAAATTGTTTACTGGGTAGTTTATGCGCTGTACTTACGAACGAGATATCCGGAAATCCATGGGTGCCTTTGTGAATGACGTTATTAATCTGAAACAAAAGAAAACAATATTAGTACTTTGGCCGGAATGCCTACTTTTCCAAAATTTACAATAGCAAATCAGTACTGGGCAAAAATTTTAAAATGACAAAACTATGTAGCGGCAAAACAGAAATTGGTCAAAACATACTGGCCTAAAAGCCTTCAATGCTAAAACCTTACAAGGGCAAAACCAAAGAAATTAAAATAAACTAGAAACCGCATAAAAACATTAAACAAATCACACATCTGGGCTGAAATTCCGGAAATTTAGAGCGCGGTTGCCGAGTTTCCATAATTATCCCTTATTTTATTTCCTATAATTACCTAATATTGCAATAGGTAGCGTAAATACAATACATTATTCTAATAAAGTAGATATAGTGTATAAAATATGTGAGCTTTGCAACTTGCCTACTGTATAGTAGCAAAGCGCAAGCATTGTACAACACTTTATTTAACACCATTGTAAATATATTGGCATTAGTTACAAAACACATGAATGAAAACAACTCAAATCTAACGCTCATATAGGTTTATTATTAAACTAACACACAAGAATACATTATTATTGAAGGAAAAAAAAATCAGTGTGATGGGTGAACTTGGTGATCTGCACACATTTTTTTCAAAGCGGGGAATAAGGCTTGACACTGCCACCATCATTTCTTGCTCCACGTTGATCTTTGAACGATATTTGCCCTTTATCACAGCTGCAGCTGAAAATCCAGCTTCGCATAAATAGGATGTTGCAAAGGGGAATCGAACCCTCAAAGCTTTTAAACTTAGAGCCGGATATTCATTTTTGACGGACACCCAAAACTCCACCAAATTAGAAAAAGCGAATTTTGATTTTAGTCTGTTGTCGCAAGAGAGTTCAATAAGACTCTCTTCTTCTAGTGAAGTGAATTCTGGTGGAGATTGTGCATGGAAAAGATCTTGAATCCATGCAAATTTTTCGACATTTTCTTCTGTAAAGTATTTTGCAAATCATTCCGAGAGTTTCGAAAGATGTTCGGTGAAAAGGGACATCAAGTCTTGAGACATAACGAGCTCATTAGAGACTGAGAATTTATGCAATTCTGGAAGGCCATCCTCATTAATTTTTCTTATCCACAAGTGCAGTTTTTTCCTAAATGCTGCAATTTTCTTTGATAGTTTCAAGATATGCATGTTATTGCCTTAGAGAGACATATTTAAGGCATTCAGTTTGTCAAATATATCGTACAAATATGCCAGTTTTAGCAAAAAGTCGGGATCCTTAAAGTATCTGGAGCTTGCGTGACCTTCCTCTTCCAGGAAAATGTGGATTTCTTGATGTAGCTCGAATCTACGGGCTAAGACGTTTCCATATGAAAGCCATCGTGCACTGGAGTAATATAGCAGCGCAGTGTGTTCAGCTCCCATGTCCATACAAAGAATTTTGAATAGTCTGGTTTTTAGCGGCCTAGTTTTTATGTAGTTAACTACGTCTATGATACGTTCCATAACCAAATTCAATTCACAGCCCAACGACTTAGATGCAAGTGCTTCCCTATGAATGATGCAATGGGTCCACATGGCATACGGTGCTTTACTGCGAATAAGTGCTTGCAATCCACCATAACGGCCAGACATTGATCGAGCGCCATTAGTACAAACTCCAATACACTTCTCCCAATCTAAATTATTCTCTGTTATAAACTTGTCAAGAATTTGAAACAAGTCTTGAGCTTTTCCGCTTTCATCGATACTTTTGCAGAAAAGAAGGTCTTCAACAATAATATTATCATCCAGGAAGCGTACGTAACAAATAAGGTTTGCATCTTTATTACTGTCAGTAGCCTCATCAAGTTGCAGACCAAATTCCTTGCCTTTCATTTTCTCTATCAATCGATCATTAAGATCCTATGATGGATTCTTCGACTAATAGTGTTGTTAGATAAAGGTACCTTTGAAATTAGTTTTCCCGCCGATTCTCCTATCATAATGTTAACCATGTCGACAGCAGCCGGTAAAATAAGTTCTTCTGCGATGGTGTGAAGTTTTTTGCACTTCGCCAGCCTGTATGCCACATTGAAAGAGGATAGCAGTGCGTTGCTAGGTACTGAAGTTTGTTGAGTAAACACGTTCTTTTGCTTTTGTACATTCTGCAACTTTCTTGTGAAAAATTCGCGTGACTTTCCAACCATCGTAGGATGAATGGTTTCGAGATGTCATTTTAGTTTATTTGGGAGCATATTTTCGACCGCTAGAAGTTTCAAACAGAGCACAGACTGCGGTCTTTCCTCATGATTTACTTCTACTGAAATAAAACCAAAGTTTAAATAGCTATCATCGTATTTGCGTGTTTCCTTCTTTTTAATCCTCCGTCACTTGTCGATGCTTGATCACTCTCTCTCGATCTATCAATTTCCTTATTTAATAAAAATCTTTCCATCTTGTGACTAACTTTTTACGAAAAAACGAAGCAACCGATCCGATATTGGAACGTTTATGTGTCCTGAGTTCGTAAATCACCACACTTTGTATCACTACTAAACTCTCTATTACTACTTCTATTTATCATAACAGTTCAACCGCTTACAATTCCTCTTACGTTAAAGTAACCTAGCAAAGCGGACTACGGCGACTTAAATACAGTCAAAGAGCGCTCGCGAAAATTCTCATCGAGCGACGCGCAGGTTGAATACGTGCTTCTGAAAATTCTAGAAACTTGCTTTGCTCTCTCGGGCTCGAGGCTCGATTAATAGCGGATGCGGCGCCGGCGTTGCCGAACGTAAGTCAAATTCTACCTTATTCAGAGCGCCTGGCGGCGCCCCTGGTTTCTTCTCGCGGCGCCCTGGGCTTTCGAAACCACTGACATTATGTGTGTGTTTAGCTACGGAGGGCGCTGCCCTCGCAGTCGGAGTACTCAACCCATTCTGTACTGAGGTGTCAATCGTTTGGTGGTCGTTTGGTAGCGTTTGGTAGTCACTTATTTTGGTTTGTTGGTACCTGCTTTATTTATAAAAAATAAATAAAAAAATAGTGTGAAGTTGGCACCCCACTTTCAAATTGGGTTTTTCATTTGGTGGTGTCATTTTGACCATATTTTAAAAAAAAACTATTTTGTTCCTGGCCTGCAGATTATTTTTTTCCGGCCTGGGCTAAGTGAAGTGAAATTTTGGAACCAAACTATTGTAGAGGTTCAATCGTTTGGGGTTGTTTTGTAGTGTTCGGTGATTACTTCTTTTCGTTTGGTAAGTTTTTTCACTTTACTTGGCCCAGGCCGGAAAAAGATAATCTGCAGGCCAGGAAAAAAAATAGTTTTTTTTTTAAATATTGCCAAAATGACACTACCAAACAAAAATACCCATTAGTGATAGTTACAATTTTTGGACGAACCCGAACTAATTTTCATAAAATTTCCATAATAATAGTGTGAAGAAGAAGAAGCACGTGATGCGATCCAGAGTGTTTTAATTGTGTCTTTTATTTTTAGCATAAATTAAATATTTTAACGAAAATTTTCCATGATTCGGTTCTCATCATCTATTTCCACAGTTTCTTCTACAAAATTCATAGGTTTTAAAATTGCATTTTAAAAATCTGCCAATGGCTGATGACGAGATAGAATTTTGCCTTAATTCTTCCAAAGTGAAATTCTGCAGTTTTTGAAAAAACAGAAATTTAACACTGAAAAAGCTGAATTTTTGGGTCAGGCAGGGATTCCTCTTCTTTAGGCCACACCATACAAAACCCTCGACAAAACCTTTATAAAAATACACGCGGGTAATAAAATAATACAAGATTGCACTCTGGCTTTTTATTGTTTTTTTGTAAAAACCCATTTATTTGGGTATATTTTCAAGGAACAAATTATTTTTTCGGACAAACTTTACATGCGTAAATGAATTTGCGCATGCGTCAGAAAATAGTCCTAAACAGTTCCATTTAATTCCGCCCGGCTTCACGGGAGTGTACAGAACAGTATTGAACCGGTCCTGGACAAATTTTCGGTAGTAACCCGAACACAAAACTTTTCAGTTCAGAACAGTTGTGATCGAACCAGAACGCGTTTTTTTAAGAGCGCATGCTCCGGACTGTTTAGAACAGGAAATTTTGACGAACCCGAACAAACCATTAGTTCAAGAAGTTAAACTTCCAAATCAGTTAAATCAACCGAAAAGAATCTAAAAAAGAGAAGATCTTGGAAGAAAAGAACGAAAATTCAAAATTAGACGAGTGTCCCACAAGGAACACACAAAAGACCAAAGCAAAAGAAGAAACAATTAAACGATGTTTCGTCCGGGGTGACCAGCGGGGGCTCGTCAGTGAATTCACTAGTCACCCTCAATCCAGAAATCATTTAACACCATTGCACACTCTGTCTTCCAACTCTGAATCACTCACAAATAGGCATCGTTCCGCGTGGTACTTATTATAAGTCACCTGCTACGGGTTCGTTCTGGCGTGTTAATCTTTCCAATAGGAATATGCTCCTAAGACAATTAAAACAAGAAGTTAAACTTCCAAATCAGTTACATCAACCGAAAAGAATCTAAAAAAGAGAAGATCAAAAGATCTTGGGAGGAAAGAACGAAAATTCAAAATTAGACGAGTGTCCCACAAGGAACACACAAAAGACCAAAGCGAAAGAAGAAACAATTAAACGATGTTTCGCCCGGGGTGACCAGCGGGGGCTCGTCAGTGAATTCACTAGTCACCCTCAATCCAGAAATCATTTAACACCATTGCACACTCTGTCTTCCAACTCTGAATCACTCACAAATAGGCATCGTTCCGCATGGTACTTATTATAAGTCACCTGCTACGGGTTCGTCCTGGCGTGTTAATCTTTCCAATAGGAATATGCTCCTAAGACAATTAAAACAAGAAATTAAACTTCCAAGTCAGTTACATCAACCGAAAAGAATCTAAAAAAGAGAAGATCAAAAGATCTTGGGAGGAAGAAACGAAAATTCAAAATTAGACGAGTGTCCCACAAGGAACACACAAAAGACCAAAGAGAAAGAAGAAACAATTAAACGATGTTTCGCCCGGGGTGACCAGCGGGGGCTCGTCAGTGAATTCACTAGTCACCCTCAATCCAGACATCATTTAACACCATTGCACACTCTGTCTTCCAACTCTGAATCACTCACAAATAGGCATCGTTCCGCATGGTACTTATTATAAGTCACCTGCTACGGGTTCGTCCTGGCGTGTTAATCTTTCCAATAGGAATATGCTCCTAAGACAATTAAAACAAGAAGTTAAACTTCCAAATCAGTTACATCAACCGAAAAGAATCTAAAAAAGAGAAGATCAAAAGATCTTGGGAGGAAAGAACGAAAATTCAAAATTAGACGAGTGTCCCACAAGGAACACACAAAAGACCAAAGCGAAAGAAGAAACAATTAAACGATGTTTCGCCCGGGGTGACCAGCGGGGGCTCGTCAGTAAATTCACTAGTTACCCTCAATCCACACATCATACGTATTTGAACTTTATAACAAAATTTGTAGTCCATATTCATGTAAACTTAAATCTGAAAACCATATATCGCTACTTGCTTTTGTTCCAAAGTTACAATTTTTTTAAATATTTTATCCCCCTTTTCCCCCTACAACCCAAAGTTAATCAGCTCATGGTCAGCCGATAGAGGATTTTTGTACCAAATTTTGTTAAAATCGATTAAGGCGTTCTTGAGTTATCGTGGACACAGACAGACAACAGACCGACAGACAACTTTTTTTTTTAGTCGATTAAGGTGTTAGGTAATCTTAGTAACTCATTTTTGATAAAATGGGGTAAATTTATTTTAAAATTAAAAACGCGATCAATTTAGGCGTCCAGTGTGTTTCTAATTTCTGTTGAATTAATTAAGATCGAATTATTAATTTTTGACCCATGTCTCTAAATTTATTTTTTGTCTAAGCTTGCGAAAATCATATTGAAGCAGGGCTAGAAAACTGGACGCGAGCCAAAAAATGACGTCACAATCGACGTCGCGACGTAACGTGTTTTCTAAGAAGCCGCCGACAAAAATGACGTATTTTTAGTAGTGATGGCTCTGTAAAGGGTTCCAAAATTCAATGGTACTTCTAGAGGAGATAGAGAAAATTCGACCCTCCTTTGCGAGGCTCAAATTTCAAAACAAGATTTGTGTGCATTTCAATATGTCTCCCCGTCTTCGAGCTACGGACACTTTCTGAAAAGTATGCATTTTGGGATGTGCCGTATAACTTTTTTATTTATGAAAATATCTTGGTGGTGCTACTTGCATTTTTGTAGAGTTTTTAAACTAGAATTCAATTACTAAATTGGATTTTATTACTTACTTTTAGTTTTTGAGATATAACACAAAGTTGGTATTTTTCTTATGGAACACCGCAATTTTTTTAAATGCTTTTTTCATTTCTTTTGAAACGATGTGCCTCTTACAAAAATCGGATAAATAGTTGTAGAGTTATTAAATATTTTCCATAAATCATATGGATGAACACAGAAAATAAATTCGGAAAACACAAAATCTTGTATTTATATTTCCCAAAAATCCATCGATTGTTTGAGATGCGCTGGCTTTCTATTGAAAGAGCCTGAGGGGTTAGCCGAGAGCTGTTACACGCTGAGGGCGTTAAAACTGTTTTTGACCGAAGTACATATAAATAATAATTTATGATTGTGTAATGACATTAGTCAAAAATACTTCAAAATATGAACTTGAGAAGCCACTTAAAATAACAAAAAACGATTGCAGGGAACAACTAGACATTTTAGAACTTTAAAGCCCGCGGGTAAAAAAGGAGATCCAGGGCGTTAAAGTACTAGTTCACGTTTGAAAATGCGGACGATAAAGTGCACTTTTATCTCCGGTTTTGCATAAACAAAACAATAATTAAAAAAAAATCCAAATTTATTCAAAAAAGTTTTTCAATTTTTTTTTGGTTGCAAATGCAGTTAATTAAATTATCTATCTTAATGTGTTAGTTCAATTTTTAAAAAAGTTTAATCCCTCTCCTACCCTCTTCCAAACCCCCCACCCCCATCAAAAACTAATCAGTTCTACGTCTGCTGACAAAGAATTTTTGTGGCAAATTTAATAAAAAAAAGGTTAAGCGGTTTTTCAGTAATCGTCTGACAGACAGACAGACACCATGACAAAATTTTGTATTTAGGTCTTTTTTGATGATCCCAATGCCTCCATAGTGTATAGATGGCTAGGGCTGGAATTTATTGTCGATCCTTAAGGTCTCCTTAAGGCTGAGTGGTCTTTAAAGATTCCTTAAGGTCGGAAATGCATTTTATAGTTGCTGAAGGAAGCCTTAAGTTTGAGTAAAGGCCAAGGTAGCTCGGGAGCTACCTTAAGGAGGCCTTGAGTCGTGTTTTCCAGGTTAGGTTCAGGTTTTATGTGTTGCTGTTGGTGTGATTTTTGAAGAGTAGAATTTTTTAGGTTCTTTTTTGCTGAATAATGGACAAACTTCAAGATTTCTTGGACTACTCATAGTCGGGGGTTTTTTATATCTTTTTTTTAATGTATAGGAACATTTTTGGTGATTTTGTTTTAACTCGGTACACACTTAGGTATGACTTCGGGGACCACCAAATGAAAATTAGTTTTTTTCGGCGACGATGTACGTTAGGCGTCGCGACGCCTTAAACTTTTTTTAGGACATAGGATCATTTTGACTGCTGTATCTCGGTCAAGTGTCAACATATTAAAATTTTGGTTAAACCTATTAAAAGGCTATGAAATGGCCTTTAACATGAAATAAAAATTGTATTTTTTTTCTACAAATTTACAAAAAAAAAATCTTTTCTCTATTTATTAAAGGCATTGTGCAAATTCATTTTGCAGTGACTAGAAGAAGGTCCTAGCTATTCGTCGATATAAAAAATCTGCAAATTCATGCCATGCAAAAATCACAAAAAAATCGGAAATTGACGCAAGTTCAGAAAATTTACAAAATCTCAATTTTAACTTCAAACTTCAAATTTATTAATCTACATTCCTTTACAGACCTGCCAAATATGTTTTTTAAAAGGCTATAACACACTAGAATATTAAATGTAACAAGTCGTCACGATGGGCTTTTATTTTTTTATCGGTGTGGGTGTACCCAATCGGCAATACGTACATAAAAATAACATTTTTTACCGCCTCCTCTTCATTCGTCTCCCCCATTTGATAGTTTAATCCATAGTAATATATAGGAAGGGCCAGAAAATCTTGGACTGATTTAGTTTTTTAATTACTTTTTTGTGCCTTTTTAGAAAGTTAAAAGTACAAAGTTTACTATTTCTGTATAAAAGATGTGAAATGTCTAAAATTCAAAATGGTAAACGTAGTCAAAAACTTAGTCTGGAAAAAAAGATCTGAAACTTTTTTTCGAACTCCCTGTAATTTTTTGTTGCCAAAATAGGAAACCTTATGCCTTTTCACGTCTAATGAGGTACCCCACATCAAATTTGGTTAAGTAGTACAAAAGTTGCATTGGCTCAACATATCGCATAACGTTACCACCAACAAATTATGTCTCTGTTTATGTACTAACAACTTTCTTACTTCTCATCGGTTTTTTACAGATGTATCCTTTCTGCAAAGGTAAATGAACCAAGTAAAAACATCAAATGTCCAAAACCCAAGATGGTGGACATACCTAGTCAAAAATGACTTTTCCAAAAAAAGCTAATTTTAACGAAAACGACGATTCTTATACTTTTATACTACTTAACCGAATTTTATGAGTGATATCTCGTTAAACGTGAAATGCTTTTCTGGATTTGCAATAAAAGATAACAGGAAGGTCAAAAAAGTAATTTTTTGCTATGTCCGTTATCTTGTATTTTTCACATTTGACGTTTTGACGGTTTATTTATCTTCCAAAAATAATATAAATTTGTAAAAATCCGATAAGAAATAAGAAAGTTCTTGGGAAACAAAAAGACACATTATTTTGGGGTGGTTAGAATATGCGAAATTTTGCGCCAATGCAACTTTTGTACTACCATACCGAATTTTATCGAAAAAGTTTCAGATCATTTTTTCCAGACTAAATTTTTGACCACGTCGGCCATCTTGAATTTTTCACATTTTACATCTTTTGTACAAAAATAGTAAACTTTGTTCGTTTAGCTTCCTAAAATGCCAAACTTCATTAAAATTGGCTAAGGAACAAAAAAGTAATTAAAAAATTAAATTAGTCCAAGATTTTCTGGCCCTTCCCATATATTATTATGGATTAAACCATCAAATGGGAGAGACGAGTGAAGAGGGGGCGGTAAAAAATGTTATTTTTATATACGTATTGCTGATTAGGTGCACCCACACCGGTAAAAAATACTTACCTGCTCAAAACTGAATAAAATAACAAAAGAAGCAATGGTATTTTAAGTAAAATTGGACGACTTGTAAAAATCTTCTATGTTTGACAGCTCACAGACAAAAATCCTAAAGGTCTTCAAGTTTGGTATTTTTAAAAGGATGTTTCATTGTCTTCAAGCAGCTGTAAAAATTTCAGGAATCCCCTGAAAAAATATCTAGACACACGAGAAAATATAAACATAATTTTTGTTATTTCTGAAGTTTTTAGCAAAAAGCTTTTTTTATGTATGTTGTTTAATTTTATTAAAACTGGGGGGCCCATCGTGCCTTGTTACATTTAATATTCTAGCGTGTTATATAGCTTTTAAAAAACATATTTGGGAGGTATGTAAAGGGAATGTGGATTAAAAAATTTGAAGTTAAGCAGCCGGGGTCAAAAAATTGAGATTTTTGTAAATTTTCTGAACATGCCTCAATTTCCGATTTTTTTGTGATTTTTGCATGGCATGAATTTGCATTTTTTTTATATCGACGAAAAGCTTTTTTTGTAAATTTTTAGAAAAAAAATAGATTATTATTATATTAATAGATTATGCAATCAACCGGAAGTAAAATGTCATGTTCCATTTCATAGCCCTTTAAGAGGTTTAATCAAAATTTTAATATATTGATGACCGAGATACAGCTGTCAAAATGACCTTATGTCCTAAAAAAAGTTTAGGGCGTCGCCTAACGTACGCCGTTGCTGAAAAAAATTATATTGGTTTGCCAATGTGTGTGCGAAATTAGAACAAAATCACCAAAAATCTTTCTATAGGTTTGAAAAAACTGCCAACTATCAGGATATGGTAGAAGTAGAAGAACCCCACTCATCATATGAGCGAGTTGAAAAAATATACCTCAGAGATTTTGACAACCCTATTGAGAGGTTTTCTGAAAAACGATATTGGTTTTCTAAAAATATATTTCAAGATTATATACACCCAATTGCATAAGATAAATTAATAAATAAAAGATAATAGAAGAGGACTGTCGATAGAACCGATGATTCAATACAATCATGCAGAAAAATTGCTGTTGTAATATTTGGTTATTTCTTCCCCATGCCCTTTGTTTTCTTTGAAGTGATGTGGCACCAGTGAACATAAATACTCCTTTTCCTTATTGGAAAAAGGAATTCTGTTCTCCTTTAGTTTTTCCATGGCTTATATAGCTTTAAAAACTACAACATGCAATTTAACAAAATCAGTAAAATCACACAAACTAAAAAAGAACCTAACATTCTGGAGAACCACCACAGTTCACCATACAAAATCCTGTTTTTGGTCAATCCTGACATCGGCCAACAACAACAAAAACAGCAAAAATGCAACGTTGCCACATATTGCGCGGCACTTCGTATTTTCGACGCCAAGCGTCCTTTTCTAACGTCTATTTCGATGTTATTCGACCGTGTACATACAATATGCTCATTTTGTTTTGCCGACGATGTTTTTGTTTGAGTGAAGTATAGGTGACTCAAAAGTTGTACTTTACCACCCTCAGTGCGGTCGGTGGGGCGCGCTAAACAAATAATTTAATAGCGTTTTCGATTTACACTGCTCTCACATCACCCCCATCTAGAGCAGCGACGTCACAGTTTGTGTGTATCATTAGTTTTATCCATATATGTATGAGCTTAAATATACGCACTTGCAATGCTTTCGACGTGCACAACTTTGTAAGCAGGATATCCTATATATATATATGCCTATAACTTTCTCTTTTACTCTTTATGATCTCTTTCTGGCGTCAAAGCTTAGCGGTTCTGCACATGCGCGGTCATCGTCATCGGTTAACCAAACAAAATCCAGAAAGACAGCTGTGCAGTTGTCAAAATTTTTCTATTTGTTTACGTTTTTAGAAAATCAGTATTTTCAATTTTTAAATAAATAAATATATGAATAAAAATAATTTTTAGGTATTTTCACTTTTTTTTCTTCAAATTTTAAGCAAAAATAGCTACCAAGCACAGCACGTCTTTTTATGCGGCGACATCTTAAGCTCCAAGATATAAACAGTTTTTATTATAACTCCTAAAAACTTTCGCGTAACCAAAGATTAAAAATATCACAATAAAAAAATTTCCATAAACGAAAACGCGGAAACGACTATGTGTGATCAAAACAAATCAACAAAAATGGCGTAACGACCGAAGGGCGAAGACGAAGGTCGCGAAACCGGCCGCCTCGTATAATTTTTGCGCATATGCATAAGCGTGGAGCTAAGATGGCTCCGTGGCCTGCTAGATTTTAGATCTTGCTTATATGTTTGGCCTGGGAAAGGCCTATATTTAACCTCATACATATATGGTTTTATCACAGGCTACTGCAGCACGTTTACAGCGAGTACAAAAGTACTTAACTGGTGTCGATTTGTATTCGGAATGCGTACATATGACAGAGTGTCAAAATCAAAGAGTCCAGTGTCTCAACTTAACCCATCATAACTTAATTGAAACTGCTTCCCCAGATTATCTCAGCCAAAAGTTATATAGTTCATAGGTCCCAAATTCACAATCTTCCAACTCGATCTAAGAACTCACTGCAAATAAAAAAATATAAAAGTTTTCTTTCAAAAATCATTCACATACAATGCCGTTAAGTTATATAATTCAATTCCCAACTATTTAAAAAAAGAAAATGTTAAATCGTTTCAACGCAAAATAAAAAACTACTTTTTTTATACCTTCATCAAAAACATGATTTTAGTAACGACATTTTTAGTGTCTAAAGATAACTAAAGCATGGCTTTTTTGGTTACCGATGGAAAAAAACTTTTGAAAAAATCTAATTATTCTTGCCTAAAAATTAAGCGATTTCCGCCAGTTTTGTCCAAGTATTTACGAAAAAATCATTTAAAAACATCGTCAAAATATCAAACTGTCAAAGATTAAAATGTCGCAACAATGAACGTCACCGAGTAAAAAGGCACATCGCTTCCATTGTTATTTCATTTGCCAGCCGCCTTGATTTATAGTGTAAAAATGGTGTATTGTGAGTGATATTGATCAAAATCTATTTCGTTTGCCAGATATTAATTTTCTTTACATAACTTTAAAGGCTTATAACCCACTGCACCGATTTTAATGCAATAAAGTGTTTTCTCAAAAAGAACAACTTTTCTGAATAGTCTATAAGTTGGTTTGTCAAAATTGTCATTTTTGAAACAAGTGGTACCTTAAAAAATTTTATTCAACGCTGGGCATTCTGAATATGTTCTGATAATTTTTTTTTTTGATCTCACGATTTTGGCTCTAACCCGCTGGCTTCGTTTATGGTAGTCCTAAAATGGTTTATAGTCATTGAACTTAAAACGTCAACTTAAAATATGGAAAACGCCAAATTATGTAAGAATAGGCATATTTGGTGCTGTCAAAAAATTGCATCGGTGCATGGTTAGAGCATTGCAAATGAAATATAAAATGCAAGATTTTTTAAAATTATTTTATAGTAACCTGAAAAAAAATATTTTCTGGGGTTCAGAGATTATATATTTCTAAGTAAAGTAAAGTCGACAGTAAAACAAGATCTTGTATCCACCGTTTATTGTTGAGACATTTTAATCTTTTAAAAACAACAAAGTGAAGCTACAGGGACTATTTGAAAAATATGCGTTTAAGAATTTGATCTATAACTTTTTTATTGATAAAAATTTATTTTTGACGTAAATCGCTTTTCTATAGATTATATTTGAAGTAAACTTTATTTGTTTCTAGTTTTTAAGATTAACACTAAGTTGGTATTTTTTAGTCGATATTTGAAATTAGCCTAAATTTTTTTTTAAACGATGTATTATAATTAATAAAATTATGTATATATATTTATAAAAAAATATATTTTCCCAATAAATAGTCCACCATACCAATATGGTAGGGGGGACTATTAAAATCGTGAAATTCTGACTGTCTGTCTGTCTACACGATAACTCAAGAACGCCTTAATCGATTTTAACGAAATTTGGTACAAAAATCCTCTATCGGCTGACCATGAATTGATTAACTTTTGTGTAGGGTGGTGGGAGGTTGAAGGGGGAAAAGGGGGATAAAATATTTAAAAAATTGTAACTTTGGAACAAAAGCAAGTAGCGATATACGGTTTTCAGATTTATGTTTCCATGAATATGGACTTCAAATTTTGTTCTAAAGGTCCAAATTCGTGGGAGCTTTAGTTTCCGAGTTATTTGAAAATTAACTTTAAAATATATAAAAAAATCATAACTTTAGAAGTAAAGCAGCTATTGATATGAGGTTTTCAGATTTTGGTTTTCGTAAATATTACCCAAAAATTTTGTGATAAGGTTCAAATCTTTCAATGCTACAGTTTCCGAGATATTTTTATTTCCTTTCAACATAAAATAATTGATTTTATGGTGGACTATCCGTGCTTTCTAAAACCAATTTTTTTCTGCGTTTTCCCAGTTTTTCTATTAAATTTTATCGTCGTTTTCCGTAAAGTGTGGTAGAAAAATAAAAAAGAAAATGATAAAGCTGTTAAAAAAAGCCCCTGTAGCTCAAAAACTTGTTGATATACTGACATGTGGTTTTCACCATTAATAATTTCTCAAAAATCAAGTCCATAATATTAGTTTTTTGTTCTCTCTTCTTTAGAAATACTTAAAAACACACATTCCCCCCGGTTTTACAGGGTGTTTAGGTTAGGTGCAGGTTTGAATTCAAAAATTTCTTGGCAAATTGCAACGAACTTAAGCGCTATAACAATTTTTTTTTATCCCCTTGGTATACAGTATACCCAGTATATTTTGCATTTTTGAATTTTTCAAAAAATTGGCTTTACAAAAATACCAAACACTATTGAAATATTGTTTGATATTTTTTTAAAGCTAATTTAAAAAAAAATCAAGAATGCAAAAATATACAGGGTGATCTATTTAAAAAAAAATTCTCTTTATTGCCACACACTGTATAACAAGGTCAACAAAAAAAAGTTATTATAGCGCTTAAGTTCGTTGTAATTTCAATAATAAAAAAGGTACTGATTGTTCCAGTTATAAACAAACACCCTGTACACGCAAAATTATCAATTTAAAGATCAATTAGTAATAGACTTAAAATATACGATTATGTATCCTCAATCTTGATAGAGTTCTTTCTGTTTTGATTAATTGATTTTTATTTAAGCATACCCTTGAAAACGCTTTATAGCCAGAAGTTTGCCAAATAAATAATTAAATAATGGCAACTTTAAATCATAAAAAATCAAAATTGGTAGGCGTTCTCACAAAAACCACACGAAATTAGGTTCCAGATATTACACGCAAATTTACCGTTAAAAAAAAACACAAAGAATGCTTTATAACCAAGAAACTTACCAAACAATAGGAAAACGCCATCTTTAAGTCAAATTAGTTCGGAATATCAATAAAAACCATAACAAAAATTCGCGTAGGCTTAGGCTATTACAATTGGCAAACGTAACCTTAAAAAAGCCTCAAAAATGCTGTACGTACACGCGAAATGCACGTCGATCGGCGTCGCGTCGGTCTTGGGGACCCACTAAACTAGTTCGTAGCGTCGCTGCCGTCGCGACGAGTATAGTGAACTTGAATCGACGTCGGCGAGCGTCCCGTGTGAACTTTTAGGGGAGTCATTTAGTCAGAGAGCAAGCGGAAAGTCTAAAAATAAATTAAATAAATTAAAATTAGCCCCCGAAACTTACAAAAACTACATGGGCCACTGTTAAAGAACTTACGAACAATAAGAAATCGCAAAACATTTTGCCCGACAATCCAAACAACGAAGATCTACCTAATTTATTAAATAACCATTTCACCCACATTGCCCCAGATATGCTTAATAGTACATTATAAACCAATTCGCTAAGGGATTAAACGACACTTTAGTCCCGAGGTTTATATACTATTTTATGCACTTTAGGAAAAGATCTTTGTTAAAATTACGTTATTTCTACGTCAAATGATTCGTCAACTACAAGAAAGGGTGCTAAGAATGAAATCTTGGCCAAGAGCAAGTGCTGTTTGGCTTGACTTGCCATAAATTTAATTATAATTTTTAATATAATTTTAATTATAATTTTCCAGAAATTAGTTTTTTTCTTTTAATCCCCCACTTTAGTCCCTAAAAGAAGGGATTAAAAGTACCTATTTAATCCCTGAAGTGCATAAACTAAATAACATATATCAGGATGGAAATAACTTTCATATACAAACAAAAAAGCACAAATTAATGCATTTTAACCCTACAAACCCTGATGAACTAATATCAACCTCGAAACAAATGAAGAACAAGAGTTCAGGTTATGACAATATATCGTCAGATCTTCTAAAAAAAGTTATTCCTCTAATTGCTCAACAACTCAAGGAGAATTTTCGGATGAGTTAAAGTTGGCCACAATCATTCCCATTTACAAAAAAGAAAATCATAATGATTATAATAATTAGAGACCAATCAGTCTTCTGTCCCCTTTTTCAAAATTATTTGAACTCATAATATTTGACAGACTCATTAATTTTTTTAAGAAAAACTCTAATAAGCACTTATTGAATTTAATGAAAAAATAATGGAGCTACTGGAATCTAAGTACACTGCGTGTGGAATTCTTCTAGACTTATCTAAAGCTTTTGATAGTATCAACTATTCGATCTTATTTAAAAAAACTAAAAGCATACGGGGTAAGAGGCATTCCTTTAAAATGGTTTAAAAGCTATCTTAGCAATAGAAAACAAAAAGTGAGAATATCTCGTGATGGGAAAGTGGTAGAGGCCGATAGTGACATTATCACCACACCAAGGAAGTATACTTGGACCTCTTAAGGCGCAATTACACAGACGAACATGCTCAAATAAAAGCTCGTGCAAAAGATCTAAAATTTTTTGCGTTTTTGTGAGCATTTTGTTCAGGTAAATTTTTGAGCAAATTATTACTATCTGTTCTGGAAACATATTTTTAAAGATGAGAATAAATAAACTTTCACATCAGTTATCAGTGATCTCAATTCTTTAAAAAAATGGAACACCAACTTTTATTTTAAATTTTTGTGAAAAAAAGCCGACGGCAAGCGAAACATTGTTCTTGGCTATCAGTTTTGTCACATGGATTAGGGTTACTTGTAATATTTTTTTTAGGGTTTTTCCCGGATTTTTTTGCCCGGTTTTTTTGGGATTTTCTTGCGAGTTTTTTTAATTTCCAAGGGTTTTTTCCTAAATTCAAAAAATAACCCAGGAAAATTTTTATTTTCCAAAAAATTTTTGAGTTTTTCAAATATAGGCAAAAAACTCAAAAGTTGCACTTTTAAGCGGTAATCCACGCCTCACAACTATGAGGAGTGGTGGGGAGGGGATTTTTTTAAAAAGCTTTGATTGTTTTTTTTTTCATTCCTCACACCAGATTTACCTAGTTAGTTTAAGGCCCCAACGGTTGCTTAAAAAAGCAAAAGGTTCATGAAAATGCTGAAGATAGATATTTATTGTCAATTTAATGTAATAATCAAGGTCGATTACTGACACTGAACAAACAATATGCAAAGGAGCAACATTCCGATTCAGAAATCTAGTCTATTACTGCTAAATTATATTTTTTTAGACAAGGGTCTGGGATCGTAGGGTTGTAAAAGGGGGTAATAAACGGGTATTATTTAGACTGAACGTGCTTTTGTTAATATATTTGAGATTTAATAAAATGTATATAGGTTTTTTAATTTGACTTAATTATTATTGTATTGTGTTTTAAACTAGGAAGTAAAATAAAGAGATATTCCTTTAAACGTAAATTTTTATCATTACATTTTACAGGCAACAGCAATAAATAAGTGCCAATTCATATTTTTTTATTCTCGTTTTTTTACAACCCCAAAAAAGTTACAAGTATACTGGCATATCCCCTATAAAAATCAGGTCAATCGAAGTTGCTTATAAGGTAAAATATCAATTTCGACATCAAAACTTAGTCTTTCTATTTTCAGTTAAGTTCAATGAGTTCCCATAAAACTATAAAATTTAAATTTGTAAGAAATTTCTATACCATCATTTCTTCAAACAAATTTTGCTTAACATTCTCTCCAAAATTTCCGTGAGTCTTTTTGTACGAGATTTTGCTCGAACTTTTTTTTGAACATTTTGCTCAAGAGGCTCGTGTAAATGTTTGTCGGCATTTCAACATCAAAGGAAAGTTTGTCTGTGTAAATGCGCCTTTATGTTTATGATCTATTTGAATGATTTGGGTGACGTTATAAAACCTCCAAATGCACTTTTTAATTTTGCCGATGATTCAACAGAAGTAACGCCTATGGCTAAACATGAAAACATTGAAGAAAAATGTAAAGAAGTATTAAGCTTAACACAAAACAGGCTTAGAAAAATCGAGAGAGTTGCAGAAATCTTTTTCGTAGAAATAAACTACTGATAGTGACGGGTATTTACATTTTCCAGTGTGTTCTATTACTGAGAAATAACCCTGCAGAATTTATGCACCTAAAACCAGTATCATTATCCTACAATACTACAATCAGAAATATAACTATAATTACCGTTAAGACAAGCTTACTTCTACAGAAAAAAGTCCATTTTATGCTGCAATAACCTTCTAGAACCACCTACCCAAGAACCTTAAAAATATAGAATATTTAAAAACTTTTAAAAAAGCTTGTTTTGCCCACATTTTTCAAATAGAGCCCTATAACCTAACAGAATTCCTAGCCTTAAAGTGTGATTAGTCATTTTTTTACGATTTTAAACTACTTTGTCACTTTTTGTGTGCTTGACTATTGTATATATTTAATTTTTTTTTTATTTTAAATTTTACTATTATTGTACTGTGTACTTTAAGTATTTAAGTGTCCAATCATTTTGTTCATTAAAAATCATTATAGTCAGAGAGAAGCTTACGACTTTAAACTAGTTTGTATTTGCTTTACCGCGAGTTTGTTTTAGTATTCTCTAATTTATGCGTTTTTCACAATATAAATATTCCAAATATTTTATCTCTTAAAATGATTTTATTTAGAATAAGCTGACGAACCATGTATACATATAAATTTGTATTTATACGTTGTAATAAATAACTAACTAACTAACTAAAGTAAAGGTGGTCGATTTAAAACAATACACCTTTTTTGCAGTTTTGTAACTTTTTATTCTTATAGCGTATTCCATTGTAAAATCCATTCGCCTGTTTCCAGTTTCGCACTGACACTGACCCGGTGCTGTAAAACAATGGCACTGATGCTGTCTCAATGGAACACGACCGGCAGTGGAGCAGTTTCAATGGAACACGCTTCGGATTGAAATTTTGGTTTTGTTTTATATACAGGGTTCCTAAGATTTTCCTTAGGGATAGGATTTCAATAAATCAAACAGAAATGGCATAGAAAGTTCTGCGCGCACAAAAGAAACAGGTATATTGAGCAATGGTGCCAGTTTGTTATTATCTCCGGACTGCTTTCATGAGAAAAAATTGTCGCCACTCTTTCATTGTGAGCATAAATCATAGTTGCAATAATAACCGTTGACAAGATGTCTGCAAATTCCGCTAGATGGCGGCCACACCATGAGATGATCTAATTAAAAATTAGATGTTTTCAGGTCCAACCCACAGCTTTTTCTTGCTTAAAGGAGGCGGCAGGGTCCATTATTTACGATACTGAGCGATAACCTCGTGAGGTTGTTAACATTAGAAAGAAATATCTTCGCTTTTAATTAAATTTCTTTCCATTCTGTTCTACTAGTGATATCTATCCGGAAACGGCCAAACCATGCAGCTAGCACTAGCAGCCAAAGAAATCAATAAACGGCGCTGTTTTTTCTGCAGAGCTTTTTGCTTGCGATATTATTGATTTTAAATAAAGCTGGCCCTACACTACATTTGATATTTTCGAGGTGTTTTATGACATGATCTCGAAACATGTAGCGAACCAATTCTTCAAAACTAGCGGGAGGGTAAAAGCGAAAAATAAGGGGCTGCCAATATTTGTAACACCCAAAAAGGGGTGAAAATAATTATTTTGCTCTGTTTCTTTACAAAAAACGTTTTTTTTTACGAAAAACTTGAGCTCTGCCACTTTTTATATTTTTTTCTTCTCGAAAAAGAAACTTTCTCGAAATTTTCGTCATACCGTAGAAAAAAATTATTTCCCCCATGGTCAATCTACTTTTATTCGAAAAAATTTAGAAACAGAGACGGAATCAGTTTTCCTAAAACGGGGGATCTTGGTTTCGAGTGAGAAGATAAAGGGCGCCGCAGGCAAACATTTTTCAATTAAATTAGCCGAACGCAAAAATGTTAGAAAAACAAAGCACGAAATAACATCTGACTGTTCATCCTTTTTGATTTCGAATCAAAGTGCAAAACCCGGGTTGGACGTTCGAAGGCGTCAACCCGTCCTATTTGCTTGATAAAGTTTCTACGGAAATATCTCAGTCGATTTCTCCGGCCGTGTTTGAACGCTTTAGGTTAGTCATTTGCATGTATCTCAGTCCCCAGCCTGTAAACAGTGCGTAAGGACAACGGTTACAAAATGAAAAGCCGAAAAATATTTTTTTTTACGATATCTCTGATCAGTTTGGTATTAAAGTCGAGCAAAAACAATTTTTATTCCAGTCCTAAAGGTATGAAAATGGAAAACATTAGAAAACAACAACCTGGAATGGATTTACTACGTGTAAGATGTAGTGACAACATCGCCCCATGCCCATCCTTTTCTGCCTAATGTGCTTTTCCGTTTGTCTGCCTCTTATACACGGCTACTTGGCCCCCTAAGGATTTGCTTAGGAACCCTGTACATAGTAAAATGGCGAGTCGCGACCCTTTTACTATATTTTCACGTCCGTTTGTTAAACGAGGGTTTTTAACTTCATAACTTCCTCACATAAGGACAGTGTTCAGGGCCAGCGTAGCCCTGGGATACGTTGGATGGAGGAAGGCCAATGTAGTTTTTATCCCGAAACCGAACCGAAAAAAGGACTACACCACGGCTAAATCCTTCCTAACTCTCACATCATTTATGATAAAGGCACTGGAAAAAATGGTAGACAAGTACGTCCTGGAGGGAACACTGGCTAACAGACCATTCCATAGGGACCAGCACGCGTACAGGGAGGGCATATCTACGAACTCAGACCTTCACGCGGTAGTGCAAAATGCAGAAAAGATACTTCAGCACAAAGAATATGCACTAATGGTGTTCTTCGATATGGAAGGAGCCTTCGACAAGGCAAGAACGCGGATTATAACATCTGCCCTTCAGGAAAGAGGAGCGGAAGCAAGTCTGACTGAATGGGTCAAATCTGCGTTAACAGAGATGCCAGCTTAGGAGAGTTCAAGGTGAAGGTGGATGTGATGAGAGGCTGTCTCCAGTGTAGCCGCTTGTCTCCCCACTTGTGGTGCCTAATAATGGATGATCTACTAAATCGCCTGCCGCAGGAGGGATTCGACGCACAAGCATATGCGGACGACGGTGTAGTGAAAGTGAACGGCCGCTTTCTAGCCACAGTCTGCGAAAGAACGCAAAGGGTGGTAAGAATCATAGAAGACTGCTGCAGGCAGAATGGTCTTTCAGTGAATCCTGAAAAGACCGAAAGAGGAAACTAGAGCGATTCAGAGCTCCTATAATGTATGGCAGACCCCTAACTTTGGTATCACAACTTAAGTATTTGTGGGTGTCGCTGGACAAGGGACTCAAGTGGAGCGAGCATGTTGCCAGAATGACCGTTAAAGTCCAGGCAACATTGTGGCAGTTGCGCCGAGTGGTCAATCGAACCTGGGGCATTAGTTCGAGGATCGTACACTCCTAATGAGCATTTTCAGAAACCTCTGGTGACAAAAATTTATATAATTATTATAAAGAGGGGTCCATTAATGCCCTAGGGTATTTAGAGGTTTCCTACAGGAATTGAGTTTGTATATTTGTTTTATTAAAGGTTCTAAATTGATGGTACCCTAAGGTAACATAAAACTGGCGTTAACAATATTTCCACGGACATCTTTATAAAAATTAAAGTCATCGGTAACAAATGTTATATAAATTGGTGTTAACAATGTTTCCACGAACATATTTACAAAAATATAAGTCATCAGTGACAAAAGTTATATAAATTGGTTTTTGAAATCTTTCTGTTAACCCATCTATAAGACCCTAAGTAACTATCAATTAAAGATATATAGATTGGTTTTTAAAATGTTGCTATCAACTTACTTATAAAAACTTAATTAACCAACAACAAAGAGACACGTATAAAAACTTGGGAACTCACACACAATAATTATATAAATTGGTGCGTGTAATATTCTTATGAACTCATTCATAAACCTTTTTTGCCCATTCTTTCTATAATGTTTTTATTAATTTCTGTGTATAGTGGTTATAATACCACTGTTTTTACAACAAAAAAACAATTTTCATTTATAACAAAACAAACAAGATTTTTTAGGTTAATTTTGTGACATTAAAAGGCTCGTTTTTTCGACTTTAAAAGGTGCATTTTTGCGACATCAAAAGGCGCGTTTTTGCGAGATACCATACCATCATTATCTGGTTTTAATTACATCAATCTGAGAGAGATAAGCGATCCAAATCTTCTTGAGATAGTTTTCGATCACAGATATCGGGATCGAATGCATTCTACACCCGATTCCGACCAGCGTTTCCCATGCGCGGCCACCTTGACTCAAAAAACTCATCACATGGACCGACATGAACTTTTATAGGCAAATCTCGCTTAGACTACGTGATCATTGTTTTGATTCGGGGAGCCCACGCATAAGAAACCCATAGATGGGAAGCGGGTTTTAGAAAAAAAGAACAATATAGAAACCGTGTTGAGTTCCCAAAAATGCACCGTGAAACTTCGAGTGCATACAGTGCGCACACCTGGTCGGCGGCAATTGTGAACACATCACCTTACGACGCGACGAAACGCAGCCTTAAGGTCCGTTTCTGCGAGTTTGACATAGTTACTATTATCTTCTTTTTCTAAATGCATTCGTCTGAGAGAGATCCAGCATACCAGGGAAATACCTGCCTGTACACCCTTCGACCCCTCAATCTAACTATCTTCTTGAGATAGTTACCTCTGACAGTTATGCGGGGTTGAAAAAAGAGAACAATGGTAACTATGTTAAGCTCGCAGAAACGAACCTTCAGTTTTCAACACTGCGCCATCTGCAGCATTTTGTTCCAAATAGCATCATGTTTTAAAACGTTGATAAAATAGTGTTGAAAGAGGTAAACAGTGGTATAATTGTATTGTTTTTTTTATAGAATTGTCGTAAATTTTCGCCATTTTAGATTCCAACAATAGGTTTTTGACCAAAATAAAAACGTTATTTATGGAGTGTTTTAATCGAAATATTGCTTGTTTAGGGTTAAGAACAAAATACAAAATTGAATATTTCTCCCAGAAAGCAAAAAACATATGTGAAAAAAAAGTATTATTTAAATTAATATTTTTTTCCCGCTTTCTCAAGTATTTTTGGAGCCCATGAAAATTTTGTGAGTGTATTCGAAAACTATACAGTACACACGGGACCGCAGCTGATTATCAGAGTAGGATGGCTGGGAAAACAGCTTTTATTTAACCTATAGTATATAAATATTCATATTCCTGCTTCAACTTATCTCACTTCCATTTTAATTTATTTTAGAAGATTGGTAAACACCATTTCATAAATTTTTTATTTCAAAAAGAAAAAGAATAATACATAACAAGCAAAGGGAAGAAAGATGGAAAATTTATATTTCTAAATCGATAAAAACCTTTCATTTGTTATGTAGTGTTGTCAGAACAGTTGTAAAACCTTTTTATAATAATATCTACACTTGAGGGTTCCTAAGGAATTTTTATAAAATCTATATGTTGTTTTTCTATCCATTACTATGTACCATAAACTTTTATAAGCTGGTGTTGGTCAGTTGTTTTTCAAGTACTTTTTTACTCATTTAAGAGATATATTAGAGTTATAAAATTATCAGCAACACTAAATAATATAACTTTTGGTTATTTTATGAAGGTTTTATATTATTTGCTGTAACTTCTATATAAATAAAAATGCTCATTGGGCTGGATATACACGGCCATCATAAGACCAAGGATCCAATGCGGATCAGTGGTCTCGTGGCCCGCTGTAGAGAAGCTGACCATATCCAAAAAGCTTACGAGCCTGCAAGGGCTCTTCTGCAGAGGGATAACCGGCGCAATGAGGACGACCCCCATCCACGCCCTGGAAACAATCTTGGGTCTCCCCTCGCTTCCAACTTGGATCAAGAAGGAGGCGATGGCGACGCACCTGCGATTAAGGGACCAGGGACTGTGGAAGGGCAGGGAGGAAAGAGAGGGCCATCTGGCGGTCAAGGGACTGGCGACGAAAGAGTTGCCCCTCCTAAGACTGCCAGTGAAAGCACCGCTTAAACCATGAAGTTTCGATAAAAAGTAAAAGGTCACAATACCAAAACGGAATGAGTGGCAAAGGGAAGAATTCCGAACGGAATTAAGCAGAGGCGACGGTCTGCTACACGGATGGCTCTAAACTGTCAGCCAGGCAGACAACAGGCGCAGGAGTGTACGCCGAAAGCCTAGAAGTTCAGAAGAGTTATCCACTTGGAAAACACGCTACGGTGTTTCAGGCGGAGGTGTATGCCATTATCATGGTAGCAACCCTACCCGAGGTCAGAAATGGCATACATATGGACCGGAACCTCTTCTGGAAATAACAAGGAAACAGGTACAGTGTGAGCTCAACAAATGGGTGAACAATGAACTGAACACGTCCTGGAGGCAAGAGTCAAAGTGCAGACAGTCCAAGCTATTCGTGGATGGTCGGAATGTAGCCAGAACTAAATGGCTCTTAGGGCAAGACCCGAAAGGACATTGGACTGCTGACAGGGATGCTGACTGGGCACAATCGGCTGAACAAACATCTGTGTGTGTCCCGCTTGCAGGCTCGAAGAGGAATCGGCGCAGCACTTGATAGCAGAGTGTGATGTATATGTCAAATCAAGGCAGCTGAAGTAGGGATTTCCCACGATAGAGGGAGAAGAGCTGCACTCGCTGAAATGGGCCGATATACTAAACTTCGTAAAGAAGACAGGGAGACCAGGAGAGAGAGGTACAGCGGAAGTAGGGGCATAGAAGTAAGGAACGGGGTATGGCAGAAAGGACCCATGGAGAGGCCTAATTGCCAGGCCCACGGGCCGCCCCTATACTACTACTTCTGTGTGATGATGTATGCCACAAAATTGTTCTTCGTCGCCTTAATCGCTGCTACTACTCAGCAGCAAAGAAAATGTACAAAAATCTCTCATATTTGCCATTTGGCTGTTCCCAATTGGAATTTTTACTGACGGGAAATAGTTTTGGGTGCGGTTTAAGAGTCGGTGCGACACTTGGGTTACGATTCTTCAGAAACGATCGAAAATCTCACCCGTCACAATTCTGGAAAGTGGCGATTTTTACTGATTGCCTCATTTAAAATAAAAATACAGCGTCCTTAATACTTATCCTAACGTTGTAAGGGCCTGATTTCGATGGCGCGTCTGACGACCGCGTCTGGCGTTAGCGACGTGCGGCAAGCGCTAGACGCTGATGGTGGGTGTTTAAAGTGGTGCGTCTAGAAGAGAGCGATTCAGTTGAGTTCCGATTCTTGATATAGCGCGTTTGTACAATTTTAAACTGTAGGTCGGAAAGTGGATGAGGAAGAACTTATATATTTAATTTTATTAGAGAAAGAAGGAGGAGAACAAGTGTTACAATATATTCTACTGTAAGAAAGACGTGCAACACACGATATATTTAAACATCCAAAGAAATCAGGTTGTTTCAATCATCATCTCCCGGAAAACGCACCATATCCCTGCGGCGATTGCGATCTGACTGGTCTACCCAGCAGTCGAGCGGCGCGGCGGTCGCTGCATTTGAATCGCTAGCCGCGCACGCTGAAACGCCTCATGCCTCAAAGAAACCGCTTGCATTAAATTTGTACCAAGCAGTAGCCGGGCGTCCATCGCAGTCGCCAGACGCGCCACCGAAACCGCAGAGACACTGCGTAATTTTTTTAAATAATATTTTAAAGATATTCTGCAGGACTAGTTTTTCGCCGGAGGTAAATTACAACTACGCATACAAATAAACGTTAAAAAGTGTAGAAAATTCTCACCATGTAAAAGGAAAGACACAATTTGTGTGACTTTTCTGAACAGTGACAGTGACATAGTATGTTAAAAGTTTTAAAGGTTTGTTTACACACAAAAATAAGCTTCATAACATACATTTTTAAATAAAAAAAGGGTTTTTTTATAAAAACTACCTACAAAAATTTAAATTGACATATTCTTTATTTAATTTAATGAATATTAGCAAATAAGTCCTGTCAGAAAAGCAGTTTAGTGTAAACTTATGTTAAAAAATAAAAATGTTTTTGAAGAGTCACACACTGAAGGTGGCAGTTCCCCAATGGAACAGGAAAACTAAACAAGTGCCTGTCAATGGAACACAAAACTGAACCAGTTGCGCACCGATTGTCCTAATGGAATACGTTATTATTGAAAACAAACCAAAAGATACATAAGAAGGAGTCAACTACATATCTTAAAAACCAAAAATCTCATGAGCTTTCTCGCAAAAGCAAAATAGATTGAAATGTTCTCTACCAGAAATTACTTTTTTTTTAAAAACCCATTTTTTTATCTGTGATTCTTTGTGACATTTATCGGGTTCTTAAATTACCTGATTGACTGCACCAATTCACCAATTGATGGCATCGACTCTGGGGGCCGGTGAGCCTTTCCGAAGAATTTCACTAACGTCACTTAATCAGCTACTTTTTGTTTTTATTATACAGACCGCTTCAAGCTACTGCGAACATAGGGGGAATCAAGTCCAATTTACTCTCCGTGCCGTACGACCGAGGTGGATTTGAAGCACGCTGCAGTGTTATCTGTTGGAAATTCATTTTGTTTTTATTATTTTGTTTTATTTCTGCCTTGCTCGAGAAACAGATGGGTAAGTTCTTAATTGAAATAATACATTTTTAAAACTAAAAATGGATGTCTACGAAGTTGCCGAAAAAGTGCAGATGGTCAAATCGTCATAACCCAACACACGTTCGATATTGGTCGAGGGAAAATTTGCATTTGTATTTTGACGTAAGAACACAGTATCCCCAAAAACTAAATGTTTGGGGGGGGGGGGTATTGTAGGGGAACACGTAATTGGGCCATTTTTTATTAACGGCAATTGCAATTTGAATGGTCCTAGATACTTGGATCTACTGCAGCAGTACATTATTCCAACTGCTAGGCAGTTGTTAGGTGTAAGATTTGGTGAAACATGGTTTCAACAAGATGGTTGTTCCGCTCACAATGTTGGCCTTGTTAGGGAATATCTTGATAATGTATTTCCTAATCGGGTTATAAGTACACGGGGAACTATTTTATGGTCAGCTCGATCTCCCGATCTTGCTCCTAATGACTTCTATCTGTTTTTGAAGAAGCTTTTCAAATTATCACCCCTAACATGCTTGGAAACGTTGGAAGGGGTTTTTATAGTAGGCTCGGATATTGTCTAGCTGAGCAAGGAGGACTTTTCGAACATTTGCTTTAATTTTTTTTTGACTGGGAGAATCTTTTTGGTTTTTAGAATGTATTATTTTATTTTGAGAACTTGCTTTTATTTTGTTTCTCCTTATTATTTGTAACACGTCGTCACTGATAAATCTGAGCAGTTGACAATAAAACGCTCTTATTTATCAGTGACAAAAAATAAGAAAATTACGTTATAAAAATTTGCGTATTTATTGACCAAATTCCGGTTTCATTGTATACGCTCCACACAGCACCGTGGTTAGAGGCGTACTAAATACAAGGCGAACGGCGGCGAACGGCAGCGAATGGCGATCGGACGCCTGAGTGTTGGTTGCTTCACTGATAGGCGTGCGGTGTCTCTGCATGTACGTACACTGGCAAATTAGACTTCTTTCGCCCTATGTTCGCAGTAGCTTAAAGCGGTCTGTATACACCTAGCTGATGAGTCTCTAATAAGGACGAAACAGTGTCGTCCTAGGTTCCACCCTCTGTGTCAAAAGTCGAAGATCAGGATGTTCATTTTGCACTAGTACTTTTCGTTAAAATGAAAGAAAAACTCCTTACTTCATCTTTTGGTCTCAAATAAATCATTATTTAACGCTTGGTTTGACCTAGAAACGGAATCTAATTAATTCAAGTCAATGCACCGTAAGTCCTGACACCCTGACTAAAGCAAGGTAATTGATTCGAGTTTAGTAAAGCGGCCTTGCTGGCCCACATTGCCATTGATTCGACCGAACTTTTCGCGGAAAAAATTTGATTTCCAGGAAGCGATGGCAAGATGCATATTTTCCAAATTCCAAAGAATCCATTAGGAACTAGGAGCTTCCATGTTGAAGGGTAGGCAAGGCTCCTATGGGCCATTCCATGAAAATAGGGAATTTGATCTTGTACGTATGTAACGCAACTAAAGTGCATTCGTTGTAAGAAGTCCGCTAAGCAATAAAACTTCTTTAGCAGGTAAGTCGGTGGTTCTCAAACAATAAATTATATTTTTGGAACATGACGAATTACATTTTCTAAATAATAGTAGTTTTTACATCTAGTGGCTAAAATAGTGCTTTTTACAAGCGTTGGTTTAAATAACAAGCGCAGACAAATTTTTTTTTAGCATCGGTAATTAGGAAAGTCATGGTTTGGGCATTTGTTAACAGTACATAAATCATTTAAAGTTAATAAAAAATAATTAGGTAAAAAAACATTATTTCTTAGCTTTTATAGTATTTAGGCAAATTAGTTTTACGAATTATTTTTTATAAAGTTTTGGTTGTAAAAAGAATCGGTATTGCAGTCTTGCGATAGAACGCACCTACTTATAAATGCATACTAAAAATAGTCTTCCTCTGCATCTGAAATATCATCCATGCTTTCAGAATCATTATCATCATCCGTAATAATTAACGGTCTTACTTCGTCTATAACCTGTTCTGTCTCATAAGATTCAAAAATAATTTTTTCCGTGTGTTCAATGCATTTCCGCCCTTGTTCTTTGCCCACTTTGCTTGCTTTTAAATGGCTGCTCTTTACACTTGCTTAAAAGATCACTTTTTAAAAATAAATTTTCATGGTTTATGTTTTTTTTGACAACGACTCTCTTATTTTCTCTTTTTTTCCAGCTGCTTGTAGGAAATTTCGCTTCGTGTTTCGTATGGTAAGACGCATTGTCCAAAAAAATTAAGGAAGGGTTTATAAACTTTTTAAAAGTTTTTCCTCAAACCAATGTTCAAAAATTTTAGCATCCATATTGCCGTGATAATCGTCAGTTTTTTTTTGTTGATAAAATATTAAACTGGCATTTGAAATAAACCCTTCTTCATTGCCTGCATGCATTATCTAATTAATTAATTTTTTTCCATTATTTGCACGGGTACTGGAATAGCAATGTTTCGATTCATCCTGCCAAGACGATTTTGTTGAAGTTCCGTGCGCAAATACCCATGTAATCTCTTAAAAATTGCCACAATATTGGATTGCTCGCAAAGCACTTTTCTGTTGTTCGTTTTTTTAAATATAAAGCCCATCTCTTTTAAAATTTTGGACAAACTGGTAATTCCAATATCGCAAAGTTGTTTTTCCTTTATCTTTTCTAGAATAGCTTTGAGGGTAACATATTCCTTTGACTTATACATATCATAAACAATATTTCTAATCGATAGTTTAATCCCTTGGGATCTGAAAGCTATCGAACCCTTTTATATGGTGTGTCCAATTCCTCTTCACTCTTTTTTCGAAGTCTTCTTAAGGTCTTATCTGAAATGCCGCAAGCATCAGACGTTTGTTTTTGCACTGCCAAAACGGATACTAACAGGCCCGAGTTATTTTTTTCTGACGTAAAATAACGTTCCACTTGTTTACGACGTTTACCTGCAGATAAACACCTTCTAGGCGTTGTGTCACCTTGCTGAACATTTTCCATAACTTTGCTTTATAACTGCTTTAAATTCCGTAATTCACACACAATAAGAAACAAACTAAAAGCAAATAAAAGCATACCTACTTATTTAAAATAGAACATACCATCCCCAACTGGAGCAAATTTTAATTATTTCTTGGAAAATAGTGATTATTAGCATTGACGACAGCTCCAGTTTTACCTATAATGACCGCAAAATAATTAAATTCTCGAAAAAAATACCTGTCAAAATCTTTAACTTGTTGACGCAAAAAGGTTTTCAAAAGTATAAGAGAAAAATAAAATAGAAATATTTTGTTTTAAGACCGCTGATTTAGCCTACTCGAATACAGTGAACCAGTGAGATGTCTGGTACGATCAAGTACAGCGAGGGCATTCTAACTTAACTGACTTACTGTTCAAAAAGTGATAACATCTTTTGGAGATTTAATCCGATATCGGACTTCATACAGCGAACCGACTTTAACAAACCAGTATTTTTTTCGAAACTTAGTAAAGTAGAAAGAAGATTCACTTCCTAGATGTATGGAAAGAATGTTATGGCACAATATCCTATAAATACTTAAATACATTGAATACAAATTAAACTGAACAAAAAGTGTATCTGGACTTGGCTTGTGACACATATTTTTATCTTATGCACTAAAAAGAAATATTGTATTCTAAGTGATTTTCAATTTTGAAATTCCCTGACTTTTCCAGGTTTTCCCTGACCGTTTTTTAAAAAAATTCCTGACATTTTTGTCCATGTTACACTTTTTTCAAATTTAGTCTCATATAGTATCCGTACATTATCGTTTTCCCTTATTAGTTAAGTTATAATTTAAAAAACTTTTACCATCGCCTTCACCAAACTAAAAAATACAAGCAAATTTACTTTTTCCCAACGTATTCGCCAAACCTTTAAGAGTGTTTTAATACCTTCATAATTCTGTGAAAATGCAGATATAGTCGTCTCTACCAAACATAAAACTGAAGCAAATTTACTTTTTTCTAACGCATTCGCCAAACTTTGCTAATTAATACAAGACAATGCGGCTAGGTAGCCCACACCTTCACCAAACATAAAACTGACGCATACGCCAAACCATAAACCTTGCTTAACACAATACACACAAATACTTCAACGCATCGGTATCGATATACCTAGATGCCCTGTATACGATTTTTGACAGTTATTGTTTTACCAGAGGTGAGCAACCGGATTTGACAGTTGTTAGGGAAATGTTTGAAATTGTGTGATGGCAATTATAGTTGGTAACCCCTGACAATAAATAACTTTGGCACTGTCAGATTTTTTATTAAGAAACGTCAGGTTTAAATCAAAAACTGTAATAGGTACTTTGACGAATTTGTATTGTTCCTTTGTCCAACGGATAAAGAAACTTAGGAAAAGTAAAAAGAAAACATGCATTTACCAAGCCCGAAAATTAATAAAAATAGCCGAATTTGCGAGGTAAGTGAGTTACAAGCAGTAGGTACAAACATACCCATACATTTAGCACGTACTTCGTTAATAAATAACACATTATGTTTCCATGTTTTATTGTAGTCTTTATATTTTACCTATTATTTACATTTTTAATATCTACCGCGTGTCACTGTTTGTTTTTGTTTTTTTTTGTCAAAGCTTGACATATTTTACTAACCAAAAAAATCAATCTTTCAAAAAGTGTCTGCGGAAATTATAAAAAGAAACAACAAAACATCAGTCCATTTCATAAAATCCGTTTTGCATGCAAATCTGAAAAAAACTAGAAAGAGAGGGCACACCAACTGAGCTACCGAGGAACTGGGGTTTTAATTGGCTATTCGGAAATTCTTTCGCCCGATTCATTTGTCAGTAGTGAGGAGATCTTTGAAGCCTACTGCGGCTTTAAAAACCTAGACATGTTATAAAGACTCTTCTTCTCTAAGAGAGTGGCATAGTGATACCTAATACCAAAAGATAAAATTCAGTCGAGGATCCCCCATTTTCCGGCCCTAGAAACGAAGGTGGCGGCTGTCAAAGTTAGGAAAAAAGGAAAAAAAATGTGTTTTCTGCGTTTTCAGAAAAATCACATCGAAATTAATTGGGTAATAGTGACGAGGTCCCACTACTCCAAAAATATAAAAAAAAGTTGACAAATGTCACTTCAAAAGAAAAATGGCGACCAAATTTCAATAATTTAGTTTCGCTTTAATTTTCTTTTTACTTTTTAAGTGATGATCTTTTCTGATGTCGCATATTAAAGCTACTGACCGGCTACTTGATTTAACAATAAAATAGATTAGAGTTTATATGTAGGTACAAAGATGGCGCTTGATATGTCAAAAATATAAGAGACCTTACTAATTTATAGACAACATTTAAAAAAAGAATCTTTTTAGTAGAATACTATTAGCGATTAGCTCGCCTCTGCTAAAATTTAAAAAAAAATCTGATTTGACATTTGGTTAGAGATTAGAGTGACACAAGCCCTTCAAGCTGGAAACACGCTCGCAATTTGAAAGATATAATTTAAGCTCTAAGACTGAACAGAAAAGAGTTGAAAAAACTTTTTAACACAATAACAATTGAAAAACAGAACACAACAAATTAGATTAATTTGGACAAAACATGCACACAACCACTCCTAAACAAGCGTGGACAGAAACCATATACTACCAAAAACTTTAAAAAACTAGTTGATCTGATGATGGCCTAACCAAAAGGCCGAAAGCGCTCATCAACAAATTAAACTTGCACTAATACAAAGAAACATTCTTGTTTCATTAATCCTGATTAACAAAATTTAAGTGCACGCAACCACAACCCCTCCTAAAAATATATGGTTATATTATTATGTATTTGCGAGCCAACTTAAATCTTTTTTTTTTCTTTACTTGGGTGTACTTAAACCCAAAAAAATAGTTTTTGATCAGGAAACAAAAAAAAGTAGGAATTTGTTTCCTAGTCTAATTTAAATTCCTGGAAGTGATAGCAAGATGCATATTTTCCAAATTCCAAAGAATCCATTATAGGAAGTAGCAGCTTTCATGCGTAAGGGTAGGTAAGACTTATAAATCATTCCAGGAACAAAGCATTATTATTTAAGATGATCAGATTTTTTGATAAATAATGAAAAAATAACCAGGCTTATCGGGGGAGGGGGGCATATGTTTAAATCAAAAAACATTTTTTAAAAATTAACAAACTAATCTAACAAAATTAATAAATATGTCTGTGAAGAATGATTTTTTTTTAATTTTCATTATTTAAAATTTTTTTATAGAAGCTTTCGCAAGTATCATATTGCTAAACACTATTTCAGTTACAGCGCGTTAGTGCCCGGGAGACTGAATGAGTATTCAGCCATTTTAACAAAATTGCCGCAAACAATTTGCTCGTTTCTAAAATGTTCCAAAATTGTCTGGGATAATCCTATTGTTATTTCAATTATCAAGCTTTTCTTTCTCATCATAATAATTATGTGGAATATTTCTATGCCTAACAAAAATTGTTTCAGTTATTTTTGTGGGGGACTTTTCTTAGCAATGGGGGACATTTAGGGGGACACTTACAATGGAGGACTGTCCCCCCTAATGGGGGACGAATCGTCACCCTATATTATTACTTTTTTTTAAACTTGGTAAATATAAAAAAGACTACCTAAATTTGTGGAAAAAAAGGACTAGAAAAATTAAGAAACTTTGAGCTTAAACTGTACAAATTTTCGGCTACGACACAATTCAAAATCTGATTAGCCCCCCTAGAATTAAGGACATGTCCGCTGTTGTTTCTATTATAAAATAAAAAAACAAGATCATATTTTTAAAAAATGTGCCCCCACACAAATGTTTTTCTGGGTGCGCCACTGATTGAACTTAAAGTTAAGACAATTATCTTTAAATAACGTTGTGTATAGATATATTGGATGTATTTTTTCTAATCTATTTCATTCATGGGTGGTTATAATATTTAAAAAATCTGGAAAATAATAATAAATAAAGTATAAAAAAATTAAAAATTGATAGCGTACGCCCATTCCAAATTCAATTGGAATATTTTTGGACACTGACAGTGACAGTTCCATTTAGCTTTCGTGTTTAAATGTAAGCCGCCATATTCAAATTGGTCCGTGCTTTTGCTGTCCTCTGTCACAACGTTTTGAAAACGTCATGAAAATGTTGTCATAGCTGTTTTGAGGAATATTTTTTGCCTGTGACAACGTCTACAGCAGATGAAAATACAGAATTTTTGCACATGAAAGCATTTTTGACAAAAAAGTATTTAAAAATAGCAATTAAATGAAAATTGTTCGCCAACAAAGAGTTTTATGCATCTTAAAAAACTGTTGAATTTATTAAATGATACATCAGTTTACAGACAAAAACAAATATACAAAGTGTCTCAAAAAAAACCCAACGGTTTTTTTAAGATCCATAAAACTTTTAGAGATCCGCCATTTTGAATTTTTGATAAATGTAGTTTTTTGATATATTTGCAAAAAATCTATTTCGTTACCTTTCCAAAACTCTTTTTTGCGTTAAAATTCGACAATAAATGATAAATTAGCAGTTAAAATAAAACAGTCTTGTTTTTTGTGGTCCACCCTATATTTTTAGCCAACATAACAAAATCGCGAGATAGTACGAAATAGCACTAGATTTTTAACTGCTTTCTTTACTTTTTTGCTCCATCCAACCTTAATTTTTGATTTCGTATTTTGCGTTATTTCGGCAAAATGGAAGAGGGAATATTTGTCGGAAAATTCGAAAATAAAACTCATAACCTAACATTCACAGCTGATCGGCAAATTTACAACATAAAAAAACGGTTGGCATTCACAAGGTAACTAAAAAATTCCCCAGCATGCATGCAACTTTCTAAAAGAAATAGAAAATGTTTGTTTGAAAGTTTGAGTCAATAATGTGTTTGAAATTAACTGTGTTTCGGACTTCCATTGTCTATATTTTATTTATACACGACGTTTCGATCAGTGCAGGATCGTTTTCAGGTTCAAACTACAACCTATCTCTTTCCGGTACTTATATACTATGGGAAATCACTCAACCATCAACTCTTTTGGTATTCGTCTGATGTTTCTTAAGCCTAACAGATAGTGGTCTTTTTTTTTCGCCTAAGGGAAAACCAAACATCAGAATTAGCTGAAATTTTGCAGGGGTAATCATTTTTAAATGCTTAACAAAAATATCTGAAGGATTTTTCAAAATTCTCAATTATTTTTTCTTTAAAATAAAAGCTCTGGTGCTGTCAGCTATCACAAAAGCTTCAAAATAATTGCGGTTTAGAAAAAACCCGATTTACAAAAAAAAATAGAGAAATATTCACAATTTCCTCTGGATTACATTTTTCCTTTTTATATTTTCTTGCTTTAGCGAAAATAAAAACTAAGTTTCTTTTTTTCTAAAAGCCTGCGTACTCCGGAAAAGAAAACCGATCAATTTGAATTTGGGAGACACACGCAGTTCAAGTGTTGGCCGGTAGATTGCAGAATTTATACGATTCCATGGTAACTGCAGGTATTTTGTTAACAAATTTTAAATCGGGCCGCAGTGGGACGGAAGAGTATTTTTACGTTTTCTGACAGAAAATCATTCGAGGTTATGTAGGTACAAATATGAAACCACTCCGCGTGTGCGGTCGCCCGCCGAAAAAGGTCTAGCGCTGCGCGGGCATTACCTCGAGTCTATCAAAGAACCAAGAGAACTTTACTGGCTCGCTGGGATTACTAGGAATTCGCATAAAAACATGCGGCGCCCGTAACCCCACATAATTTTGTATTTATTTTGATTCAACCATTTTTTTTTAATTTAAATTATTGCGGCATAGTTTGTGCAAGTGTACCAATGAAATTTTGGAGTGCAAAGGATAGATTTTAGAACCTCAGTGTCAAAAACACACGGATACTTGAGTACTAACAAAACAGGTCAGTAAAGCTCCATTTAGAGGTTGGAAAGACTCTTGCTAGTCGTTGACGCTCCTGTTTAAAATGTATCATTCACCACACTTCACCAAAATAAGGAAAGCATTTACCAAGTTCCTTGTGAGTGTGGTGAATCATACCTAGGCGAAACAAAAAGACCACTATCTGTTAGGCTTAAGGAACATCAGATGAATACCCAAAGAGGTGAAACAACGAAATCAGGAATCGCCGAAATGCATGGTCAAAACCACACCGAATGAAGTGGACAGAAGCAAACGTTTTGCACAAGGAGTCACACTGGAAGAAACGAAAATTCTTTGAAGCTGCCTTTATTGGGCAGAATCAGGGTATTTTCAGCGGAGCCAACTTCTTAAACTTCACGGTTGAGTGATTTCCAATAGTATATAAGTACATAGCCTTAGGAATAGATTGTAGTTTGCACCTGAAGACGGTCAGAGATTGTACTGATCGAAACGTCGTGTATAAATAAAATATAAACAATGGAAGTCTGAAACACAGAGTTATATTCAAACACATCATTGTCTCAAACTTTCAAACAAACGATGAAAATTTTTATTAAATACGGTCTGATAAATTCCTGGTTTGACCTTAGAACATTGAACTACTAGAAGGAGTCTGGTCTGTTTGGTTACACTGGTTGTTTGAGTGCAACATCTACAGTGGGGAAAAGGGAGAAAGAAATCTGTGTTGCCAATTTTAATAACAGAATTATGCAACAAAAAACTTATTATATTTACAATACATAATACTCACAACCTATTTAAAACTTTCGACGTTTTTTGAAAATTTAACATGTGTTTTCCTTAAACATCTTCTTTTGTAGTCAACGTGGCAACATTGATTGTTTATTGCGGAATGTCATTATTGTTTTGAAAGTGAAAGTTTCAGCACTTGTCAATAGTGTTTTTTTGATATTTTTGTGAAAAGTTTGTGGCAAAAAAATGGTTCCGAAGTGCATTATTATACGCAGTATTTCGTTTCACAGGTATCTTAAATTAAAATACTAACTAAATATTAGGTTAAAATTCGTCATATAGGTCGCGATTCTTCAGAAACGACAGAAAATCTCACCCGTCAGAATTCTGGAAAGTGGCGATTTTTACTTATCGCCTCATTTAAGATAAAAACAGAGCGTCGTTTATATTTATCCTAACGTTGTAAGAGAAACTGCGTAACTTTTTTAATAGCATTTTGTAAATTTAATATTTTAAAGATATTCTGCAGGACTAATTTACAGCGGAGCTAAATTGTTACTACGCGTACCAAGAAACGTCAATATGTGTCAAAAATTCTCATCATGTAAAAGGAAAGACAGAATTTGTGTGACTTTTCTGAACAATGACAGCAAAATAGTCCATGGCTATCTATGGTTTTGTATGTTAAATGGTTTAAAGGTTTGTTTACACAAAAAAAATAAGCTTAATAACATACATTTTTAAATAAAAATCACGGTTTTCAGAAAAACATCCTACAAAAATTAAAACTGACATATTGTTTATTTACTAGAACAGTATTAAGAAAATAAATTTTAAGGAATATTAGCAAATAGTCCTGACAAAAAAGCATTAAGTGTGTCATTTTTTGTAAGGGCGAGATTTTCGGACGGTTTTTGAAGAATCGCGACCATTTTGCCATTCTTGGTAGACAAAGGCAGGAAATCTGTGTTGCCGGCTTGTCATTAATTTCAGTGTAAATAGGGATTTCCATAGCACCTTTTTCTTATTTTTATAGTTGTACATCCTACTTGAATACATTTTTAGGTTTTTTTTTATAGAAACATAGATTTTTTTATTACGATATCTAGACCATTTAATTAAGCGGAAATAAAAATTATTGAAGGTATTTTAAATAATATTAAAAACAGGGGAAAACATATTAGGTTAACATGACAACAATGGAATGAAGATGTTGAATTCAAACACCCTGCCCTGGGTCTGAAAAAAAGCTCCTTCTAGTAGTTCAATGTTCTAAAGGCGCAATTACACAGACGAACATGCTCAAACAGAAGCTCGTGCAAAAGATTTAAAATTTTTTGCGCGAACATTTTTGTGAGCTTTTCTTTGAACATTTTGTTCGGGTAAATTTTTGAGCAAATTATTGCTATCTGTTTTGGAAACATATTTTTAAAGATGAGAATAAATAAAATTTCACATCAGTGATCAGTGATCTCAATTCTTTAAAAAAATGGAACACCAACTTTTATTTAAAATTTTTGTGAAAAAAAGCCGACGGCAAGCGAAACATTATTATTGGCTGTCAGTTTTGTCACATGGATTAGGGTTACTTATAATATTTTTTTCTTAGGGTTTTTCCCGGATTTTTTTTCGCGGGGTTTTTTTTGGGATTTTCTTGCGAGTTTTTTTTTATTTCCAAGGGTTTTTTTCCTAAAGTCAAAAAAAAACCCAGGAAAATTTTTCTTTTCCAAAAAAATTTTGAGTTTTTCAAATATCGGCAAAAAACTCAAAAATTGCACTTTTAAGCGGTAATCCGCGCCTCACGACTATGAGGAGTGGTGGGGAGGGGGATTTTTTTTAAACATATTTTTGTACCTTTACTTTACCTTTAGCTTTTATTTGTTTTTTAATTCCTCACACCAGATTTACCTAGTTAGTTTAAGATATAGATATTTACTGTCAATTTAATTTAATAATCAAGGTCGATTACTGACACTGAACTAACAATATGCAAAGGGCAACATTGCGATTCAAAAGGGTGGCCGGTCTACTATCTGCGAAATCCAAAACGCGGGATGATAGATCGGCGACACAGTCTACTAAATTACTGATAAATTATATTTTTTAGACAAGGGTCGGGTTCCTAGGGTTGTAAAACCGAACGTGCTTTTGTTCATATATTTGAGATTTAATAAAATGTATATAGGTTTTTTAATTTGACTTAATTATTATTGTAAAAGACTAAACTAGGAAGTCAAATAAAGGGATATTCTTTTAAAAGTCAATTTTTATCATTATATTTTACAGGCAACAACAATAAATAAGTGCCAATTATTATTTTTTTTATTCTCGTTTTTTTTACAACCCCAAAAAAGTTACAAGTTTACTGGCATATCCCCTATAAAAATCAGATCAATCGAAGTTGCTTATAAGGTAAAATGTGAATTTCGGCATCAAATCGTTTTTCCGTCGGAAAGCACTTGATTAAAAATACCTTATTTTAAAACTTTGTTTTTCTATTTTCAGTTAAGTTCAATGAATTCCGATAACAATATATATTTTGAATTTGTAAAGAAATTTTTATACCCCCAATTCTTCAAACAAATTTTGATCAACATTCTCTCCAAAATTTTGGTGTGTTTTTTTCTACGAGATTTTTCTCGAACATTTCTTTGAGCATTTTGCTCAAGAGGCTCGTGTAAATGTTTGTCGGCATTTCCACATCAAAGGAAAGTTTGTCTGTGTAAATGCGCCTTAATAGTTTGACAAACCATAGGCGTTGCACGTGTTCACCATCTATGGCGCCTTAGTTTCTTAATCTAAGTTACCTAGCAATCCAACTCCTCAAAAAAAAAATACGAGGTCAAATCTGACTAACGTTACCACTAAATACTTAATACATACAACATTCCGTTGGGGTTAGTCACTACCTAATCAATGTTGAAAAGCATTGTATAGCGTTTTTTTCTATTGATTTTTATGTAATAATTTGTCGTTGGAATTTCTGGGAAATATAATAAAGAAAGAAAATGTATGCCAATTAAAAAATACCTACACACTCGAAAATTAAAAACTAACGAACTCCTGATATTTGTTTTTACTTCCTTTGTTATATAGGTTATTGCAGCTTTATACAGGGTTGCAACAAGATCACGGTAATTTGTCAGAATTTAAAAGAAAAGAAAATAATTGGTCCGAATAAAAATCGTCTCGAAAATGAAATGACGGGAAGACCAAATTGCTAGAAAATATATGCATAGAATTAAATCTAAACGAAACACATTTTTATAGAAACACAAACGGTGGGATTTACTAAAAGGGTTTAGTCTATTTTAGAACGGTCCTAAGTTTAAGTGAAATTTTTGGTTTTAAGCATTTCAAACCAACCCTACTTGAATTTTAGACAGTTTGATTTATAAGAAGAATATGAATAAATTTGTTTATTGAATAATCATCTTAACACAATCTTTTGTTGTATTTAAGAAGAAAGTTTCAATTTAGAAGAAAATAAAATTCAAAAATTTAAACCCACGCGGGTTTTAAATGGTAAACACTCTGTAAAACAAATTAAAATTGGGGTTATATGTCACTCTAATTAAAATTTACCCTTGTAAATTAATTTTTTCAATTAATACTTGATGTCACACAACGATTTAGATGGGTAATAAAAAAATAAGGAGTAGATTAATTTTGTATTTATTTACAAGGTGTTTTTATTTATGAAATGTACTAAAAAACTTAAATGCAAGTTTTGTATACATTTCTGTCACTGTCGAAATGTCAGTTTCAAAATATTAGCTGAGCTGAAATCACAAACAGCGAGTTCGGATTTCTTACCTCTGCTTGTACCTTGGCCTGCACCAACCTCTACTGATGAAAGCTACAGCTTTGAAATGGGTGGGCTTTGAGTAAGGAAAGTTTTCTTGAGTGCGCTTTTAGATAACCTCAATGGTGTAGTTTCAGTTTGTAAATAAATTAATATAGTTGTTTTGGTTTTTTTTCTTTGATATATTTTTCGTGCATTATCAGTGACCCTCACTTATATTTTTTGTGCTGAAAACGGTTTCAAAATATGGCGTTTTTCTGGACAAAATTGGAGGTGTTTTATTCATTAATGAACAACTTGGGATATTAAATAAGCTAAATGAATCCTTGTAAAAACGGTTACTTGGGGAAATTATAAACGAACTTATTACCAATTGCCACAAAACAATCCTTTCTGAGGGCTATAAATTTAAACCACCTCCCAGAGGTGGTCTAAAAAATCATCAACTTTCTAACCTCAAACACAGATAATGAAACTTGAAAAAAAAATGTTGTTTTGGGGCATTTTCTCTTAAAATAGGGTATATTTTGAGAAAAAAAGCAGTTCTTCAGGGGTATTTTGCAATAACAAATAAAAAATAATCAATAACTTCGTGTAGTTTCTTTATAGGTAAGTGTTTTTTGATAATTGGTTTTAAAATTTAGTACCCCCCACAGGTGTAAATATTTAGCCCTGCGGGGGGTACTATTTTAGATCTTAGTAAATCCCACTGAAAATGTCAGAAAATATTTTTAACGAAAATAATTCAATAGAAACATAATAATACATAATTACAAAATTCAAGAACCCCAATCTGTCCGAAAATGATTTGAACGGATAGCCAGGAATTCAATTGCTACGTTGCCAGGCTTACGGCAGGGAAGAGCCGAAGTAAGTTGTGATATTTTATTAATTTACCCCCTTTACATTCCTCAAACCACCTCCACACCCAAATTTTTTCATAATATAAAAATCGGTTAACGGGAAGTGTGTCAAAAATGAATCGCAAGATTTGATGGACAGTCAGACATTTTTGTTGTTAGTATAACCGTTTAGGAATAAAAAACGCTGTTTTCGGCCTTCTCACACTGAAAAAAATATCGTACATAGTATTTATAAAAGACGTTTATTAATTTTTTATAAATATTTTGACATCAATAACATGTAACTGTGACAAAAATCGGAGGAAAGTTATAAAAATTGTCATATACAGTAATGAAATTAATAAACGGAATTTACGAAATCAATGAAAAATGTTTCTTGACATTTTATAGAGAGTTGTTATTAATAGTATGTACAGGTTATGGAGATAATAAAAGAGCATATGAAATTAATAAATGGCGAGCATTGACTGAAGTTTATGAAAATTATGAATCGGGCATACAAAATACAAAAACAGGGTTAAGAAATTTATGTACGTAACAGTCTTTTACTAAATTCATTCTTAGGTGTCACTAAAAGCTATGAAAACATGTCTCTTAATCCTTGATTTTATAATAGCCTTCATAAAAATTATTCTTAAAGACTCTTTATATTGTACAACTTTTTTTTGAAACTGTGTCTTGTAGCAATAAAATCAATAATTCGTTTAGCCTATAAAATTTATGTAAACTTGATTATGAATCATATACAAAATACATTGGCTCAAAGTTAAAAAAAGTTAAATATAAGAATAGTTGAGTTTTATAAGGGTATAACAAAAAAAAAAGTCGGAATTCCGAGTTTATAGTCGGAATTCTGAGTTGTAAGTCGGAATTCTGAGTTTAACGTCCAATTTTTTGATGGGCGGACTGACGTCATTTTTTTTAGATCTCTATTTGATACATTGTTTTAGACAGCGACAATAAATATGTGAAAAAAGTCATGTCCTTGTTGTTTCAACTGTTCCCTCAAAAAATCTGCCACATTATTGTCAATATTTTGAAGTCGTCACTTTTTGCAATTTAAATTGGCGTAAAAATAGGAGCGAAGTGAGCAGACTCAATCAACACCGTTCGTAACTAAAACGTCAGTTAACTCCAACCGCCTCAGTGCCCTTTAGCCTACTGTGGCTGCCATTTTTATAACAAAATTGACAAGTAAAACATGGATTTTCTGTCAGTTTGGTGTCAATATAGCACCGATCATAGGTCAAAGGATACTAAAACAAAAATGAGTTAACTGGCTTTTTAGTTGATAACGGTGTTGACTCAAATTAAATTTACTGGCGTTTTTCGAGTTTGAAAAAAGACAAGTAGCTGCGCGAATCCCATTGGGGCTGATTTTTGAATTTCATAGGAAAGGTCGCACGGGAACGGTCCCCTCCCTGATGAAGCTATCACGAGTTATCCGAAACCTATCCGGACACGGCCGAACCTCAACCGATTGCCTTGTATCCAAGAAACGTTCGTACACTTTCATACACCTGTGCCTCTGATCAGGTGAACGGGCGCTCTTAAAAAACGATAATCGAGTCAGCTTTGCGAGTGCACCGTACAAGCTTGGCAGCTTCTCAGCCTTCTTATTGATCGAAATGAAGGATGTGGTGAACGTTCCCAGACCACCATTCTCTCGAAATTCAAGAATCAGCCCCCTGAATGTTCGAAATGTGGTAGAAAGAGTTTCTTCTGCAACAAAAGTTCTCTCACTTTTGTCCGATATTGATCGAAAGCAATTCTATTGGTCTTGACTAAGAGAATTATCTTCGATCAATATCGGGCAAAGGTGAGAGAAACCGATTTAAACCGAAGATTTGGACCAATAAGATGCATAGTAGCGAGAGAAGGTGACTCCCTGGGAGCAAATTTTCTCCCGATTCAAGAATAGACGCACTGATAAAATATTTAAGGAACAAAAATTCACAAACGCAAAACAACCGATTAAAATTTTAGATTACTTGAAAAGTAAAATTCGTGATACTATACATATACTGCATGCATGCCAAAAAAGAGTATATCATAATCAAAACTCTTCATAGCAAGCTGAATCAAGACATGTAAAACCATTTTAAACATTCCGTCAGTTTTCTTCGAAAATGAGTAAGAAATATTGGCTTTCCATGAAAGAAAAGCAACAATAGAAAATATCTAATGGATCTTCCAAATATTTTTAATAAAAGGATTCAATTTTTAAGAGAATATTTTAAAAACATGATTTATTGGATAACGGCTTTACTCCAGTCTTCCTTGACGAGATGTGGATATTTCGTAAGGGATCATTCCGGAATACCTCCCAAGATAACAGCAAGGCTATCAGTTCTACAAAATCTGGTGAAGGAAAGTTTTTTTTTTCACCAAGAAAATAGTTATTATGTGATGCAGGCGAATTTTTTTAATATAAAAATAGTGCTTAAAATTAAACTAAAATTTTAACAATCAATGATTTTACAGCGCCGGAGACAAAATTTTTTCAGTAGCTATAATCAGAACATTTTCCAAAAATTTCGATCTTCTCTTACTTTTACAAGTTTTTTGTAATTATTTTAAAAAAATTTGGGTTAGATTAGCTGCCAAGAAACGCTGAGCTGGAATCTAGTCTTGCTTCTATATGTGTTGTGTGTTTTGAATGCTGTTGATAAATATATAGCGCAAAAGGCAAATTTTTTGAAACTTTTACATTTGGTCAGCTGCAAAGGGGAGAAGCGGGGCGATTGTCCACTGAAAAAAAGTATGATATTGTGATCAAAACTCATACCCCATTTTTATGAAAAAAAACAAAAAAATTTAAATATTTTGTAAAAAGATATTTTTAATTATTTATAAATCGAAAGTTAGCGTCGCAGGTAAAAATTTAAGTAAAAGTTAAATATACGAAGGAATCTCATTTGTCAAGCAAGAGAAGTGTATACGTATGCTATTTTGCTACAACCCTTTAAATAGTTTGAAGCATACCATTTTGAAGAGTGACACACGAGGAAGCTGGTAGAGTCAAAATGGTACACAATAATTTTAAATTTACGTAAATAATGACCCCTTTCTCTAATGGAATCCTGGCTCATTGATTCTCAATAAGCGTGATTTTTGCTTAAAACAATGCGCACTGCCAGTTTTTTCAATCTGGCTCGACCGGAGCAACGTAGTAGTACCGAGAACAGTACCCATTTAACTACATAATGAATATGGATGAACTCTATCAGAAAATTTTAAAGGCAAATAAGGAGCAAACGGATATTATAGTCAACAGGGTTGATGCTAACATAAACAAGCACATTGGCGAAATTAATACTAAAATCGACAAAGTAAATGCAAAAGTGGATAAGTTGGAGACCAAAAATCTACAAATTGATAGAAGACTACGGCGCAAAAAAATTATCGTATTTGGTGTTAACTGCGATACTGACCTGTGGAAAATTGTAAGTGAGTTAAATAAACTTTTAAGCACTAAACTTGAATCTACCCACATCAACAACTGGTATCCTATTGGGAAATCATCCAATAAACCCATAATCTCTGAATTTATTTCCTACGTACGATTTTTAAGCACGTTTCGAAATTAAAGAGAACAGGGGTGTCAATAGTCAATGATCTTTCTACTGAGGACAGGGAAAAGCACAAGGTTCTTTGAAAACATCTTGTTGAAGCTAAAAAAAGAATGTATCAGCAAAAATAAAGGGTAACAAGTTGATCATCAACGAGGTTGAGTACACCGCTGATGAGTTAGTAAGCGCTGACCAGGCAGGAAATGCTGGAAATAACTCAACCTCTGAAGATAGCAGCCTTTCCTCAGAAGAGTCCCAAGAAGACGTTAGTAAAGAAAAAACGAAAACCAATCCTGAAAAAAAAGGAAACTACTTCGAATCTGAAAAGAATCAGGGAGCGTAGCAGAAGGAAGAGTTACCCGCCATAATCCTAAACCTAAGTAATTCACTTCCTTTTTTAAAATTATTTTGGCTCAAGGAAAGGTTTGTCTATAGTTTTAGTTATAGGTTAACTTATAATTATTCAATCTATCTTCTTCTCATAATTTTCTCACTCGTTTAAACGATCATTAACTAAAAGTTTCCAAGACTTTGTCGCCTGGTTTTGCTGGAATCGTACGACGTTATCTTTCTTTCAGAGACATGGTTGAATGAGAACGTTAGTACAAACGCACTCTCTATTCCAGGGTACAGTTTCCTGAGATGCGATCGCAGTACTAAATAATAGTGAGGAAGGTAGTCCAGAGCATTTATGCATTAGAATTAAGATTTATACGCATTCGGTTGGACTTGCCTCTTTCTACAGACCACCAAAATATAATAATCTTTCTAAATGCAGAGTATATTGAAAATGGGATCTCATATATTGCCCCAACTGTTGATAGTCTGATCTGCCTGAGGGATTTTAATGTGAATATGTTTAATTTGGACAATCTTCTTGAAAAATGTTTTAGCGCGTACAGCTTTTACCAGATTATAACAGAAAGTACACGGATAGGTCTAAATGAAACCGAAACCTTACTCGATCTTATTTTTTTACCTGATGAATTAAAACATAATGTAATACAATCCGGTACCATTGACTTGCCGCGCATGTCTGATCATAGGCTGGTATTTTGTGACTTGGCAATGAGAAAATTTAAATTTCAACAAAAAATGGTTACTTTTAGAGATTTAAACATTTTAATTTCACAAGATTCAGACAAGATTTCAAAAGCAAGAATTTTGGTCAATTCAACCTAACTAATGATATCGACAATAAAGTGAGGTTGTTTGAGAGTGTAATCAATGAAACATTTGCGGTGGAATTTACTAAAAGGGTTTAGTCTATTTTAGAACGATCACAAGTTTAAGTGAAATTTTTGGTTTTAAGCATTTTAAACCAACCCTCGTTGAGTTTTGGACATAGTTTGATTTATAAGAAGAATTTTAATAAATTTTAACACACTCTTTTGTTGGATTTAAGAAGAAAGTTTCAATCCAGAAGAAAAGAAAATTAAAAAATTTAAACCCACGCGGGGTTTAAATAGTAAACACTCTATAGAACTAATTAAAATTGGGGTTATATGTCACTCTAATTAAAACTTACCCTTGTTAATTAATTTTTCCAATTAATACTTGATCTCCCACAACGATTTAGATAAAATAGAATAATAAAATAAGAAATAGATTAATTTTGTATTTATTTAAAAGGTGTTTTTATTTATGAAATATATTAAAAAACTTAAATGCAATTTTCGTTTACATTTCTATCACTGTCGAAATATCAGTTCCAACATATTAGCTGCATTCAAATCACAAACAGCGTGTTCGAATCTCTTACCTCTGCTTGTAAGTTGGCTTGCACCAACCTCTACTGATGAAAGCTACAGCTTTGAAATGAGTGGGCTTTGAGTAAGGAAAGTTTTCTTGACTGAGTTTTTAAATAACCTCAATGTTTTAATTTCAGTTTGTAAATAAATGAATATAGTTTTTTTGGGTTTTTTTTTGTTTGGTATATTTTTCGTGCATAATCAGTGACCTTCACTTATGTTTGTTTTGCCTCGTAGTGCCCTCATAAATATATTTTTTTTGTGCTGAAAACCGGTTCAAAATATGGCGTTTTTCTGGAAAAAATTGGTTAATGAACAATTTGGGATATTAGATAAGGTAAAACTTATTAGCCATTGCCAAAAAACAATCCTTTCTGGAGGCTATAAATTTAAACCACCCCCAGAGGTAGTCTAAAAAATCACCAACTTTATAACCTCAAACACATATAATGAAGCTATTATGAACCAAATTTTTGGCGTATTCACCATTTGCCATTTTGAAACCTGTCCAAAAAAAAATAGTTTTAGGGCATTTTGTCCTAAAATATGATATATTTTGAGAAAAAAAAGCAGTCTTTCAGTGGTATTTTGCAATAACAGTACAAATTAATCAATATCTTTGTGTCTTTTCTGTATGGGTAAGTGTTTTTTGAAATTGTTTTTAAAATTTAGTACCCCTTACAGGTGTAAATATTTAAACCTGTGGGGGTACTATTTTAGATCTTAGTAAATCCCACTGTTGATGTTTATTCGAGGAACAGTAAGTCAGGAAAATTTAAAAAATCTAAAACGGATTTTGATAATCAACGGTACAAAGAATTACGAAACGCCACTTACTTTTACAGCAAGAAACAAAGAGATACCTTAACACGGTCTGCTTAGAGGCAGTGGCGATTCCTTCATAGGAGCACATCAGCTCGTGCACCCCCACACAGAATAAGGAAGTAATAATAAAATGTCTGAGTTATATTATTCTTTGTGAAGTTTCCGAAACTTCCTATTATTATCAACGCTGATTATTATTATGGCACCGCGTTCAAAATTAGATGAGTATGCTCCCGCCGCCAAATGAAATGAACCTCTGAAGTATGAAGTAGATGGAGCCTAGCAGGATATCTGTGATGTAATTTTTTTGGATCTCTATTCAATACATTGTTTTAGTAAGCGACAATAAATATGTAAAAAAGTCATGTTGTTGATTGAAAGAAATACGTTTTCAGAGGAAAAAATGACATCAGTCCGCGCATCAAAAAATTGGATTATAGCCGGGGATATCGCTAATTTTAAAGAAAGGCGCACACATTTGGTGTTCTCCAGTCCGCTTGGTTTGCCTTGCTGCTGTGGTTCGTAATGCATTCGCGAGTTTGGCGATTTTATAAGGGCTTTTATTTATACTTTTTCTGTTGTATTATTCTAACAATTATTATAATGAATATTTTCACGGTAGAGTACTTAAAAAATAATTTTAGCTCTTTGAGTATGCAGCAAAAAATTGAAATAAAAAATGCCGGTAGACTTAAACCCGAAATTGACTTGGCGAAAACTACTAAGGGCAACCTACAAAAAAAATGCACCATCAATTTTTCAAATTTGTGATCATCCTCTTCGTAGATCACGAGCCGCCACACTGCTTAGAGGGCTCTCAAAAGGAAAAATGGAAAGCTCTAAAATCTCTCAATCTCTCTGACAATCAACATAATACCTCGATTCCTAATGACTTAGCGACAGCATCTGAAATAAATGCACACTTTGCATCGGTATTTCAGCAAAACTTTGCAATAAAACTTTTCAATTTCAAGGGAAATTATGCAAACACTAAAGCTTTGAATAACATCAGTCTAAATATGCTTAGGTATGGCCAAGATTTTATTGAACCTTTTTTATTAAATATAATCAATAGCTGTTTGATTGCTGGTTATTTTCCTAAAGCTTGGAAGTCATCTAACATAATACCAATTCCTAAAACACAAAATAACAGTTCCTTAAATGACTTGAGATCGATTAGATTGTTTACAGACAGGTATATGACGACGTAGTTGTGAATAACATTTTATCAGAACCATAACTAGAGTAATAGATAATATTTTTAGACTTTTCGAAAGCTTTCGATATTATTGACCATCAACTAATGCTTAACAAACTTAAATATTACGGTTTTAATTATACTTCCTGTTGCTTTTTTGATATGTATTTGTTTGGGAGGGTGCAACAAGTTATTTTCAATGGAAAAATGTGCGAAAAATCTGATGTTTTTTCTGGTGTGCCACCTAATCTAAAATAGTACCCCACAGGGCTAAATATTTACACCTGTGGGGGGTACTAAATTTTAAAACCAGTTTTCAAAAAACACTTACCCATACAGAAACTACACAAAGTTATTGATTATTTTTTATTGCTATTGCAAAATACCACTGAAAAACTGCTTTTTTTCTCAAAAATATACCCTACTCTAAGAGAAAATGCCCTAAACCTAATTTTTTTTGACAGGTTTCGAAATGGCAAATGGTAAATACGCTAAAAATTTGGCACATGATAGCTTCATTATCTGTGTTTGAGGTTAGAAAGTTGGTGATTTTTTAGACCACCTCTGGGGGGTGGTTTAAATTTATAGCCCCCAGAAAGGATTGTTTTGTAGCAATTGGTAATAAATTCGTTTATAATTTCTCTAAGTAAGCGTTTTTACAAGGATCAATTTACCTTATTTAATATCCCAAGTTGTTCATTGACCTATAAAACACCTAAAATTTTGTCCAGAAAAACGCCATATTTTGAACCCATTTTCAGCACAAAAAATATATCTATGAGGGCACTACTAGGCACAACAAACATAAGTGAAGGTCACTGATTATGCACGAAAAATATACCAAACAAAAAAACCCAAAACAACTATATTAATTTATTTACAAACTGAAATTAAAACATTGAGGTTATTTAAAAGCGCACTCAACAAAACTTTCCTTACTAAAAGCCCATCCATTTCAAAGCTGTAGAGCTTTCATCAGTAGAGGTTGGTGTAAGCCAAGGTACAAGCAGAGTTAAGAAATCTGAACTCGCTGTTTGTGACTTCAACGCAGCTAATATTTAGAATCTGACATTTCGACAGTGACAGAAATGTAGACAAAACTCGTATTTAAGTTTTTTAATATATTTCATAAATAAAAACACCTCCTAAATAAATACAAAATTAATCTACTCCTTATTTTATTATTACCCATCTAAATCGTAGTGTGACATCAAGAATTAATTGGAAAAATTAATAAACAAGGGTAAGTTTTTATTAGAGTGACATATAACCCCAATTTTAATTTGTTCTACAGAGTGTTTACTATTTAAAACCCGCTTTTAAATTGAAACTTTCTTCTTAAAGCCAACAAAAGATTGTGTTAAGATGATTATTCAATAAACAAATTTATTCATATTCTTCTTATAAATCAAACTATGTCTAAAATTAAAGGAGGGTTGGTTTAAAATGCTTAAAACCAAAAATTTCACCGAAACTTAGGACCGTATTAAAATAGACTAAACCCTTTTGGTAAATCCCACCGTTAAACTGTCTAAAACTAAATGCCAACAAATGCAAGTTCATGATATTTTGATCAAAAAAATCATTTAAATTTGGTTTCGCAAAACTTTAGTCAAAATTAACAACAACGTGCTTGTACGGGAAGAAAATAGCGTCAGAAATCTAGGCTTAAGGATTGATCCTAAACTTAAATTTACCGATCATGTATCTATGATGATTAGAAGAGCTTACGCCTCTCTTAAGCATTTGTATGCCAACAAGGAATTCCTATCTAGAGATAATTGAAAAGAACTATGCGAAGCACTAGTTTTATCACATTTTAATTTTTGCGACGTTGTGTATGGTAACTGTCTTACAGAAATTGAAAAAAGACGCATACAAAAAGTACAGAATACCTGCTTACGCTTAGTTTTTGGGTTACAAAAATATGACCATTTCGCACGCATATCAGGAGCTGAACTGGCTGAGAATGGATCAAAGCCGACATCATCACTTTTTAGTTTTTACCCATCGTATCGTAAAGAAAGCACTCCAACTTATATAATAAAAAAGTTTAAGCGTCGATTCCAGTGTCACCAAAGAAATTTGAAGTATTCCTACCTATTTCATATCCCTAAACATCGAAGTACGATGTTTAAGTCTACTTTTTCATATAATGCGCCAAACCTAAATATCAAACTGCCTCCACATTTATTTCAACTGTCTATGGAAATTTTTAAAAAAGTAACAAAAATTATAAAACAAAATTATGATTGTTTTCCACAAACCAAAACTACACTTTTTTTTGCACTCGACGCGCGTTTCGCTAACAATGTTAGCATCATCAGGAGACGATAAACAGCGAAACGCGCGTCGAGTGCAAAAAAGTGTAGTTTTGGTTTGTGGAAAACAATCATAATTTTGTTCTAGTGCAACCAAAGGTTCCAAATTCCCAACATAAACAAAAATTATGATAAAAAAAGAAGGAAATTAAACTTTAAAAAAATCTTTTTTTATTTTTAATGCTTTTCGCATATTTATTAACTACCCACCTGATCTAATCAAACCAGGTCAAAATATTTTTTTCAATGACTAAATTTGTTTGCTTTAATTTTGTTCTTCTGTTTTTAATTTATTGTATTAATTCATATATATCTATTAAGTCTTGATTATTTACTATCATTATTACAGCTATTAGGATAATCTTAAGAATCTTTACAAACATTATATTTTTTTTAATGTTTAGGATATAAAAGGTTAGATGTAAGAATAGCGATCATATATATGTATTGTATGATAGCTAAATCTCGCCGTATTGTTGTATCTTTTAATTGCATCAATAAAAGTCGTTCAATTCAATTCAATCTCAACCGAGTAACCAAAAATATCTAAAAAATTTAAGGATTCCTAGCAAATTTCTCGACTTTTTCCCGGATATTTCTCGACGCCACCGAAACTGTTTACATGTATCCCATTTTTTGAATACCGCAGCCTCTCAGTACAGATATATAAAATAAAACATCGGACCCGAACCTTTGGGACTTAAAACTGGGTCATACAGCAACGCTGGGGTAGACGACCTGCATCCCTATCACTACCTACTAAAATAAAAACAGCTGCCAGCAATCGCCAAAGTTGCTGATTCAAAGGACGCGCCCTGCTTGCTTGTTTTCAAAAAAATACATACATGAATACCCAAAGAGGGAAACAACGAAATCAGGAATCGCCGAACACATGATCAAAACAACACCGAATGAAGTGGACAGAAGCAAAGGTTTTGCACAAGGAGTCACACTGGAAGAAACGAAAAAGTGTTGAAATTCCAAATATTTGGAAGCTCCTCCTTGGGCGGAGCCAATTTCTTAAACTTCACGGTTGAGTGATTTCCCATAGTATATAAGTACGTGGCCTTAGGAATAGATTGCAGTTTGCACCTGAAGACGAATAAAATACAGACAATGGAAGTCCGAAAGACAGAGTTAATTTCAAGAAAAAGAGTAACAAAAATATAGATCAATAGGAGTCTTTATATTTTACCTATAAATTACATTTTTAATATCTCCGCATGTATATTCACTGTTTGTTTTTCTTGTCAAAACTTGACATATTTTACTAACCAAAAAAAAAACAATCTTTCAAAAACTGTCTGGGGAAATTATAAAAAGAGACAACAAAACATCAGTCCATTTCATAAAATCGCTTTTACATGCAAATATTTAAAAAAAACTAGAAAGAGAGGGTAATATGAGTTGCCCACCTCTGGTAAAACATTAACTGTCAATTGTATAGAGGGCCTCTAGTTTCACCGATGTAGATATCCCCACACTCGCGGTACTTGGAAGATGCAGTTCTTGGTATTGTGGCGATATGGTTTAGTTTTTTGAGATTTTGCAATTTCCAGTTTCGCTGACGTAAAGTGGTTTGATTTGACGTTTAGATATTGTTCAATATGAGTTGGTTTGCGGTATACCGAAGAATAGACCGAATAGATCGTCGAGAAAAGGGAGCTGACAAATTTCTTCTTTTTCCAGAGTTAATGTGATGCAGTTTCTTATGCTGTTGACATGCTTGAAGAATTGTTCTAGTGTATTGTTGTCCTGTTTCCAGATGATACATATGTCGTCCATTTATCTTAGCCAGTTTCTTCAGAGGATTCCATAAAGATGTTGGCAACTACCGGCGAAAGTGGAGATCCCATGGGTAGACCATCTTCCTGTCGAAAATATCTGTCCTTTTCCTGGAAGTAAGAATTCTGCAGACAGCTTTTCAGCAAATCCATGTCATTGATTGAGAGATTGGTTCTATCAGAAAGGTGGTTGTCCTTGAGTAGCTTCTGTTCAATGATTTGGAGTAATTCTTCCAGTGGTACGTTCGTGTACAAACTTTCGTAGTCAAAACTAACAAACTGATCGTCAGATTGTAGATTGATGTCTCTAAGGAGGTCCACGAAGTGCTTTAAACTTTTAACGAATGATGGTGACTTTTCTGGAAAAGGCTGGATGATTTGGTTTTGCTGTAGTACGGTGTGAGTTTGCTCCTTTTAATTTCGTTAAAATATATTCTGTGTTGGTAGAGAGTGTGGTAGATTTGGGTCAGTCCATATCAAGTCAACCAGGGTATTTTACCACACCATCTCCGATGTTGATGATTTTTAGTATACATGTTTTTCCTACCAAAAAACTGGAAAATCCAAAATTTCAGCCTTTTTTGACCAGTTGTTTATTTTGAATTAATTTTTGAAAATCGAAAAAGTCACTTATTTGTCCTTAACATGTGCGCACAAAATTAGGAATATCCAAAGAACCACTTATAATAGAAAAGTAGGTGAAGGTTCATTTTAAAGCTCTTATAAAGACCTTTCATATGAGAATATTGCATAACATATATTGAAAAAAAAATAAAAAAAAAAAATTTTTGATTTTTTTTTTGAAAAATTTCAAAAAGGCCATTTTTAATTTTTTTCAAAAAATTATATTATTTTCTTTAAAGTGTTATTAAACTATTCACAAAATTTTGAGATGGAAAAATCATGGGTTCAATGTGAAAAAATTTATTAAAAATGTCACATGCATGAAAAATCGCCTATAAATAGACAATGCATTTTGGTAATTAGAAGAATATAATGGGGTTTAAAGCGATATTATAAAAATATTTAACAATATTTTATTTAATAAAAAATTATATCCTACGTTTCATTCTGTATCAGTAATCAGATTAACATTGCCCCCCATTGTAATATTTACTTACAAAACCTCTTTTCCACCGGAGACGTACTATTGGATGTTCCAATTCTTAGGAAAATATGCCTGTATAAACCTGCCAATACTTTTGTGAAATACTGCCTGTTTATTCCTGTTTAACATTAAGGACACACCTCCTTCATTTTATTGGTCTGTTTAGGTACATTGTGAGGATTTGCTGACATGAAAATTCCTGCATAAATTGATTTTAAATTTTTGACAAGTATCTTCCTGATACAGCTCCAAATAATCGATACATAATAGTTCGACTGAAGGTTTATCAGAAGTCATCTCTGTGTAATTTTAAAAGTTTCAACTATGGGTGAGGCAAGTGGATGGACTAAATATAAAGTAAAGTGCTGTGATCCACTAGAGTTAAAAATCAAGCATTTTGGGAAATTAAGAAATGTGACCAAGTGGATGTGCAGTTACAAAAATGTCAAAATGGGAATGAAAATCTGTGATGGTTGTAGACTAAAGCTTTCAAAGGAGTTTAAGGCATCTGAAGAAGATGAGGCAGGGTAAGTAACAAATAGTATTTTTTAATATAAAATTAATAAACTAAACCAATTGCGTCAAGTACGGAGTGGAAAAATCTCATGGCATTATTTTGCATGGCATTATTTTGCATGGCATTTTAAGAATACAGACATTATGTACAAATTTCTTGGCATTATGTACACATTTTGGGTCAGCTGTTACCCCCTTTTTAAGTTCTTATAAAAAACTAACTTTTTAAATTTTTTTAGACCCAGTCAAGTTCCAGAAAATGATCCAGATTTTCAAGATCCTGCTGAATCATTTACTCTTTTAAACAAGTCATTGGAGCTTCTTGGTGTGTCGCCGATTAAAAGAAAAAATGTATACAAAGAAAAAATTGATATTGTACAGCATACAATTGCGAAAGCATTTACAAAGGAATCAGATTCAACGCTAGTAAAGGAATGCCAGAGTGACGAAAGTGAAATGATTAAGCAGTTAAAGGACAAATTTTTAAAAACCGAAAAGAGGAGTGAGAAAATACTAGTTTTATCATGTTTACCTCAAAGTTGGAGTAGAAAGAAGATTGAAGAAGAATTTGGAGTTTCTCAATATTTGGCCAGAGCTGTAAAACAGTTAGTTAAGGACAATGGGATATTATGTTCTCCTAACCCCAAACCGGGAAAGACCCTTAGTGATAGAGTGGCCCAAATAGTGGTAGATTTTTACCAAAGGGATGACATTAGCAGGACCATGCCAGGTAAAAAAGATTATGTTGTTATCAGAAAATATGGAGCTGAAAAAGAATATGTACAAAAAAAATTAGTCTTAGCTAATTTAAAAGAAATTTATGCATTGTTTAAAACTGAGTACCCCAATGAAAAAATTGGGTTTTCAAAATTTTGTGAACTGCGACCCAAAAACTGTATACTGGCAGGAAAAAGTGGGACTCATACTGTATGTGTATGTACTATACATCAAAATATAAAACTAATGCTCAATGGCTCCAAATTAAATAAGCTATATGATGAAAATAACAGGCCTCTTGCAATATCTTATCATGATTGCCTTTATAAACTAATGTGTAATCCACCTTCAGTGGACTGTTTTTTAAGCAATAGATGCAAGCAATGTCCTGGAGTAGAACAGTTTAAAAATACGTTAATAGAAAAATTTGAGGAAGAATTAATTGATGAGGTCTCATTTAAAAAGTGGGTCTCAGTAGATAGGTGTACTATGGAAACCGTTGTTAAGAAAAGTGATGATTTTGTCCAGGAATTTAATGATGATCTTGTAAAACTTAAATCACATTCTTTTATTGCAAAAATGCAAAAAGATAGATACAATGAAATAAAAATTAACCTTAAACCTGGAGAGTCTTTGATCACTTGCGACTTTGCGGAAAATTATTCCTTTGTTATGCAAGATGAAGTCCAGTCTTATCATTGGAATAACAGCCAGGCAACCCTCCACCCTTTTGCCATTTATTTTCTAAGTGATGGTAAACTGCACAACCTGAATTATGTGTTTATTTCGGAAAGCTTGACACATAATACAATTGCATTTCATTTATTTTTAAAAAAATTAATGCCTGATTTAAAAATCAAAATACCAGGACTTAACAAAATTTTTTATTTTTCGGATGGATGTGCTGCACAGTACATAAACAAAAAGAATTTTCTGAATATATGCCTGCATAAAAAAGATTTTGGTGTTAAAGCAGAGTGGCATTATTTTGCCACCTCGCATGGCAAAAGTGCCTGCGATGGCTTGGGAGGAACTGTTAAAAGACTTGCTGCCAAAGCCAGTTTGCAGAGGCCCTATGACAATCAAATAATGACACCTCTACAATTGTTTACTTGGTGTGAAGAAAACATATCTGGCATTGATTTTAAATATTGCACAGAAGCAGATTATACAAATCATGAAATAATTTTGAATAAAAGATTTGCGGAAGTCTTAACAATACCGGGGACACAAAAAATTCATGCTGTAATTCCTCTTACAGAAAGCACGTTTTTGGCAAAACAGTTTTCTACATGCTTAGAGGTCGAAACACATAATCTTTTTAAAGATGGAAGCATTATTTTGCAAAATATCGAGTCAGGTTTTGTCACTGTAGAATATGACAGTGCTTGGTGGCTGGCTTGTGTCTTGGGGAAAAATAATGAGAGCGGAGAACTGAAAGTAAGCTTTCTTCATCCACGAGGACCTGCCTCATTATTTTTTTACCCAACACCTCAAGATATTTTAATTATTAAACCAGAAAGTCTTATAAAAAAAGTTGAACCCAACACTGCTACTGGCAGAACTTTAAGAAAGTTAAAAAAATAAATTTAAGGTATATAGTTAGTCTTAGTGTTGTCTGTCTAATTTTTATCAACGAAGTAGAAAAGTTTGTTTATTTCTTTTGCGAGTTTAAAATAAAATAATTTGTAGATAAAGCCTCTGGGTAGTTTTTAAAACCTGTATCCATCCAACAAATTTATTTATTTTAATATCCAGTGCACTATTGGTGCTCCTAAAATATGTTTATTTTTTTAAATGCATGATTTTTAATGTACTTAATATTTTTGATATTTTTTTTGACATTGAACCCATCATTTCTCCATCATAAAATTTTGTGGATAATTAAGTAACACTTTGACCAAAATTATATATTTTTTTCAAAAAAATTAAAAATGGCCTTTTTAAATTTTTCAATTTTTTTTTTCAATTTTTTATTTTCAATTTTTTTTTTGTTAAAATTATGTTGTGATATTTCATAAAAAAGAGCTTCAAAATGACTTTAAAATGAGCCATTTATTACTTTCCTAGTGTAAGTGGTTCTCGAGATATTGCTAGTTTTGTACATTCTTGTTAAGGTCAAAATGCTGACTTTTTTATTTTGAAAAATTAAAAAAAAAACTACGATTCAAAAAAATCTAAAAATTTGCATTTTCAACTTTTATGGTAAGAAGAAAATATATACCAAAAATCATCAAAATTGGAATTGGTCGCGTAAAATTTTTGTGATTTTTTGGTTGATTTGATATGGAATGACCCATTTATCTTTCTATGGTGGTGGTTGGGTCCTGAGTTATTTGTCTTTAATTTCCTTTTAGTAGAGCCTCTTCAATTTTCTGGTCGTAGGTGGTGGCGTGCATTTCCTTTGTCTGCAGGAAGAATTTTGATCGACTGATCTGATTTAAGATACTTGACGGCTGATTCTTCTTGCGCTGTTAGGTTTTTCTCCAATTTCGGTTTGTTATCCAAAATTATTCTGATATTCCATCTAAATTCCTCTGCTTTTACTCCATCTCTTTCATCGATGTTTCTACATTCAATGGCTGTGATGATGTTGACTGCTGGTAAGGTGTTGGGTGCAATGGCGTAGTTAAGTCCTTTGTTGAGTAACGATGACTCAATCTGGGTTTTACAATTTCTTGTTGTATATGTCTTTTGATGTTCTTCTAAGGACTTCTGATAGCTTTTCTCAATTTTTTTGGAGGATTGGTTCATAGTCCTCGGCGACCGCTGCGTTGTCAGTGTCAGCAGCAGTCATAAAAGCAATTATAATATTAATAGATATAAACACAAAATTAATATACAGAAGACAGAATATGGTGGGGTAGTAGGCTTTGCGTGACCAGACATGATACTTCTTATTTCTCTAATCTTCTTTTAAGAAATAAATATAAAAAAAATCACGTACCACCCCTTTGTATTTGCCGCCCCGTGCAGAGGCACGCACTGCACGGTGCCTGGAGCCGGCCCTGATTTGACAAGATTTAACGGGTACCTGCGCTACATAAGAATTGGCGGGGTTCTTTTTTTTATTTTTAGTATAATTTACTCGAATTTTTCTCAAGCGGCGCATTTAACACATAATTATGGGGTTCGCCATATACAAGCCATATTTTATAAACAAAATTATTTTGTCAATCCCCCCCTCCCTTATTGTACCCCACTGGCCAAAAATAATAATTTTTTTGTAACTAGGTCTATTAGGAACCGATTTCAACAGGCTTTGTAAAATCATCAATAAAACAGCCACGCAGGACAAAATTTAATTTTATGCCCCCCAAGTATTTCATAAAGTTAGTATTCTGCGATATAAACGAGATATAAACAGTGTCCTCGGAGAGTTGGACCAAAATCTCGAACTAAATTGTATATTATTGCATTGCATAATTTAAGTCCCTAAAAACACTGGAATTTTGTCAAGAATATTTAATAACGGTAGTAAAACTATAAAAATTATGCATAATAAAAAATATTATAACATAACATAAAAATGCAGCACGAGCGTGAATTAAACTTAAAGGAACTACACGTGGATGCTCTAAATATATAAAAGTGTACATGGTGTCACAAGTTCGAGTCCCCACGAAGTCCTCCCTAATATCTCCAAAATCAAAAGGGGTGGAAAATTCAAATTTAATATGCTATTCATACTTAAGTATAGATGGCAGGATCGCTCCACCTACTGCTAAGTACAGTAGCTATTTTTTTGGTTTCGATCATTCCCACTGAGGGCGCCATCGACAGGATTTTTTCCGCTTGAGCCGTAATCTTTGGCACATTAGCGCGACCGTCGTCGTTAAGGAAAACCTAGCTGATGTGTCCCTAATAAGAACGAAACGGCGTCGTCCTAAGTTCCGCCCTCTATGTGAGCAATCGAAATTAATTTTGCCCCGTAGTACAAAAAAACTCTTGTTTTATTTAGTTAGTTAGATTTAGTGCCACAGCCATGTTCCGTTTGTTTTTAATAAAGCAAAATCACCTCTAATACTATAGACAAGAAAAAGGTAAGCTAGTAGATATTTTTGGAAACAGAAAGGAAAGCTTTATTCAAATTTAAACAAAAAAAAGTTAAAAAGCCTCCAAATCAGTTACTTCAAACGAAAAGAAACCAAAAAACAAAAATCTTAATTGGAGGTAACGTCCTTTATTGTTTTAATTGCCTTAGGAGTTTAATCCTACTGGAAACATTAATACGCCATGCGCCAGGACGAATCTGTATCAGGTAACTTGGATAAGTACCAGTGCGGAACGATGCCTATTTGTGAGTGATTCAAGGTTGGAAATCAAAGTGTATGATGGTGTCAAACCACTGATGAATGAGCTCACGCATCATTTCTCTTTTCGCATTGGTCCTTTGTGTGTTCCTTGTGGGATGCTCATCAAAGTTTGAATTTTCGTTATTATTATTATCTTTTGATCTTTTGTTTTTTTTTTCTATTCAAATTTGCCAAAATATACATGGTATTCCATTTAAATTCTATGTGTTATCGTTATTTAGTTTTAGAGATATCAGGGGGGACTCGTGATTTTGGGCCACAGCATATATAATAATCCAAATAGGAATGTAAAAAGTGAATTTTTATGCTGTTATTGCAACCAAGAATTCTGAATTTTTATAGCATATTTTCAATGATCTCAATATAACTTAGGGTTTATAATTCCTTAGAAATTTATGTACAACTTTTTTTAAAGCATTTCATGCATGTTTTTCTTTATCGGCCATTACATTTTCAAATTCTGTATCTTTCATCTTCGCTACAAAGATTCCATCTTTTAATTTTGTCTCTTTGTTTAATGCCTTAACAAATTGTTTCATAAGTCTAAGTTTTATGTAAAGTGTGTTGGAAGTAAAATTTTTTGAGGGTCAATAAGACTTTTCCGAATTGCACTTTTGGTTCCAGGTGTTAAAGTCTCTCTTTGCGGCCAGTCTCTTTTTATCCAATGCTGTTCTCGATTCCTGCGATCCCACTCTCACAGGAAACATGAAAATTTAGTAAATCCAGACTTCTAACCCAAGGAGTCCTGGCTCCATCGTATACTCCCGCAAAAAATATTTCATGTTTTTGGATCATTGTAGCAGTAATTTATCTTGGGTAGACATTGAACACCCGGGCCGGTATTAAAAAGTTTAAAATTTGCGTTTTTTTGTGTGTTTCCCTTGTGCAAAAAGGCTAAATATCAAAAAGTACTTGGCCAATCGAAAAAAGAAAATCACGGATCGAAAGACAATTTTTTTCTACGTTTTATGTATTATGTTTTATGTCTATTAAAGATAAGGGTTGCCATGGAAAACGAGATAAAAAGATTTAAGACAGCTTTTCTGATTTTATTTATTTTTAGAGATTTAATTCGCTAACCCAAGATAAACTATATTTAAATCAAGGTAGTTTTCTTTTGACTTTAAATGCAATGCAATTTAGCAATTATTACATAATAAAAGATGAAAGCCTATACTTAATAAGTTTCTTGAAAAGCACCACAGAAAATAATTTTTGGGTTAATACCTACAATTTGAAGTAATACACTTATTTAAAATGTATTAAAACTCCTATCATAAGATTTTTTATGTTTTTTCTTTTTTTTTGCAAGTCCAATTTTATTTTAATAAGTTATTTCTAAAAAGTGGGCTAAAAAAACTTGCAACTTTTGATCGAATCTGTCGATTTTAAAATGTTTTAACTTTTTGGAAAGACAAGACAAAAAATTGCCTACTATGAAGATAACTTGATTTTTTTTTGTTTATATGGGGTGTGTAGCTTGATGCTACACACCCCATATAAACAAGGAGGAGGAGATTCGACGAAAAGTGACTATGCCAGGCAAATTCTGGCATAGTCACTTTTGGTCGAATCTCTTTCCTAAGCAGAGGGGGGTGTACCTTGATATCAAGCTAAACAACCCATAACAAACAAACAAAAGTCTTAGAAACCGATGGTTTTTGTAAAATAAAAGTACCCTTCTTTAAGAGTACATAATTAGTACAAAATTATGACATATTAACTTTCATTAAATCCATCTCCTAAGCATGGGGGGGAGGTGCAGGTTAGCGCCAAGACACACCCCCCCTTTTTTTTATTTATTAGTACATAATTTTTACAATACCCAAATTGAGCTATTATTTCGAAAATATCAATTCCCAATTCACATCTTGCTGATGAACTCGAAACATTTTTATGAATTATAAATGAAAAAAAAACATTGAAACGAGCAAGTGCAAGTGTCACTCAGGCAGAAAGGCACGTGGATGTTCCTAATTCAGACAGAAAGGCACGTGGATGTTCCTAATGACTAAGTTTCCACCGAAAATCGAACGAACTTTATTCTCGTGCTGATGGATTTCGCAAAGCATGCACGTATGATAATGAGGACAATAATAAATCAACGTTTTAAACGAGTCCCTTATTATCATTATGCTAATAAAGCTCTTTGGGGGGAGGAAAATGCAGACACGAATTTCAAAAAGTAAACATTTTGTCTTATTAATTGATTCAACTTTTAGTGCAAAAGATAAAGAGCAAAAATCAAGCCAACCTTGTAGCGCAGGTCCTTCCATTAGGCACACTAGGCACTCGCTAAGGGCCCGGGACATCAAGAGGCCCGGATGGCCCGGTTCGAAAAGTTAATAGACTGTAAAAATGATAAAATATATGTTTTGTTAATCATGAGCATTTTTCTGAAAAGGAGTACTATTACCAGTCAAGCTCTTCTTATAAAAATAAGACAATAGGGTATTTTTGCTCAGTGTATTTGTCTCTTCGTTAGGTTTATCGTTATTTTTGCGACTGCGCAATCATTCCGTAGTGGTTATAGACACTTATCAGCCCAGGTACCCCCCAGAAAAAAAAAAATATGCGGAATTTGGATTTCGGCGACCGGAAACCGACTAAAATGATATGCCACACACCTATATTTTCTTCAACCATTTTTCTCCAGTTTTTCACTTATAAATTTGGATTTTTCAAAATGCCAAGGGTACCACAGTGGCATCAATCAAGTTCTTAATATAGAGCATCTTTGCTAATAAAATCAGTAAAAACATTTCTTATACTTAGGCGTTGATTCGCAACAAGACTATTAAAACAGAGCGTAAACGTAAAAAATAAAATAAAAATTACGGGAATTGCCCTTACTCCATTTAGGGGCTAAACACTAAAATGTGGGGTAAAAAGCAATCAGGTTAGATAATTTACATGGAAAACAATGGTCGTATCTGTCAGAATTACGCTTTCGATAACATCGGCATTTGAAACGGTTTGAATTATAGAGTGGCTGCATATTATGCCTGCAAAAGGAAATCCATAATCTAAACAAAAAAAATAGACTTAAAAGACAGACGAGATCAAAATTGACTGCAACAACTTACTTTATCTATTAGTAGAGTAAATTCGTTCAATAATTTTCAAAGTCAAAAATGCCGCAAATTACAACGTTTACGAAAGCACAAATTATTTATCATTCGAGTGGGGGCCGCCGTAGACCAGTGAACAGCGTCTTAGCTCAATCATTTAAAAATATGGTGTCCAAAAAAAAAAGTCTATGCAAGATGCATGCAAGTAAATACGAAATATACTCTGCTGACCAAAAAAATCTATATTTTCATAGTTTACCCCACGCGCAGGAATTCGAATCAAAGGAAAGAATGAACGAAACGATAGATCTATTTCCAACTGAGTGTATCGCCATAGTGGGTCAGTCAGTCGTTGCGCCATTCTGATTTGATTCACTCGTTTAATTCATTCTGTCTCCGTCGGTCATTTGACTCATTTCACTGATTGAATCATATCGAGCAAACATGATTCGATCATAGTGAACGAATCGTTCACGAATCACACATCTCTACTTCAGAACAGAGATCGCAGGATCGGATCTCGGCATGTACATATTGCTTCACACAACACCGAATGCGACTCGAGACGGCTTCTCAGCAGCTCCGCAGATTGTGCATAGAGTAACAACAAACGAGTTAGAAGTAGGCGGCACGGTTGACACTGCACCGAAAACTTTGGGGGACTCAAAGGGTGGACGGCCGAGGACCCCACCAAACTGGGTAGAGGAGACTAGCCGGTGACCCAAAAAAGGACGACCTGGACTTCTCCGAGATCGAGACTCCATGGGACGCGGCTGGACTCCGACAGATTTGGTAGCGGGAGTGGACAGAGGGTGACTTGGAAGAGGAGGTACCAATTTCGGGTAGCAGGACCACTCCAAAGAGATGCATCTGAAGACTCCGACGGCGACCTCGACCAGCGAAACCGGGACCTCGATTTTCGGGTCAACCTATATCACGGCGGGCTGCTGGGGAGAAAAGTCTACCGTCAACCAAGTTCTGCTGGGACGGTAGCGATGTTAGATAGATGTAAGTCTAACATGTAGCAGGACCACCCTTCGGAGGGGGTGTAAAGCCGGCGGTCCACTGTGTATACTTGCTACGCAGTCTAAAGATCCCTGCCCTCGACAAAGAGGTGTCAGGCAAAATTAAGTCCTTTTAGAGAAAGAAAACTTGCATCCTAAGGGGCACGTGCATCAGTCGGGGGTGCACGGGGGGTATGGCAAAAAGTGTCCATTATGCGGCCTAATTACCAGGCCTACGGTCGCCCATCTACTTCTACTACTAACTATCATTCGAGTTATAGAAGACGGCTGGCCTATAAGGAGACCGAACACTCATTTGGGGGTTGATAAAATGACGATAGTACGGTGGAAAAAGCGCTGGATACAAAATAATTCGATGAATGGATCAGAACGAAAGCCTGTAAGTTCTGAGACACAAGATGAAAGGCTTATCGACCTCCTCAAACAAAATTCTTTTGCCACATCCGTTGAAACACCTAATGTAACGATGTTCCCAGGTTCCTTATGAACTATTAACAGAAGGATTAAAAAATCTGAAATTTCCTGTCGACTTGCTGCATTTTCTAACTGAATAGAAAAAAACAGGCCAGGGTTGGAGAGGGTGTTTTCAGTCATTTTCGAGCAGCAGAAGAATTTTAGTGTATCGTCCACCAACTAAATTAAGAAAGTTGGACATTTTTCAGTGAAAATGTGGGGCTGGTTTAGCGCTAGAGATTTGGCTTGGCAAATCGAAGGAATATTCAACAGTCAAAGATATAAAAAAAGAGGAGATCAAAAGATGTTGGGAGGAAAGAACGAAAATTCAAAATTGGATGAGTGTCCCATAAGGAACACACAAAAGACTAAAGCGAAACTAAACGATGTTTCGCCCGGGGTGACCAGCGTGGGCTCGTCAGTGGATTCACTAGTCACCCTCAATCCAGACATAATTTAACACCATCGCTCACTCGGACTTCCAACTCTGAATCACTCACACAGTCAAAGACATGTTCCAATTCTTGAGGATGTTATGTTGCCATCTGTGCAGATGTTTTGCGAAAACAACGACTTCGTTTACCAGCAGGACACCGTCCCGTGCACACGGCTAATGTTGTTCGCCAGTGGTTTGGAAACAATAATATTGAAACTCTTCTTTGGCTATCCAACAGCCTCGATCTCAACCCAACAGAAAATATATGGGGCCGACTGGTCAAAATTATTTATCAGAGAAACTGGAGACCACAAAATGCTGAAGAGTTAAGCAAATAATCGCGCATTATTTGTATAAAAATCTCTTGAAAATTGCTATCCAAAAACTCCCTTGCTGAATAAAATCCAGATGCATACGTCGCACATTGTTCATATTTTGTTAAGGTATGCATCACTAGCTTTCGGTTGGAATGGGTTGGGCGTTTAATATATTGTAGATCTATTCTCCCTGATCAACGTTTAAATAGACTTCTTTTTGATCCGACCCACTTTTTTAGAGATATAGGTGTTGAAAGTTGGAGGTTTCAGATTTTAGGGATTTTTCACTAAAATCAGTTTTTTGCCTATTTTGTTGTATTCGAGTAGCTAACTTGCTACTTCCAGTACAGCAGTTTTTAGGTAGGGAATCAGACTATTGAATGCAGTTAAAAAATATTTCGTTTACGTCACTCTCAGTGGCGGCACAAAGTTGAAAAACGTAAAAAAACTTTGTTTTCAAAATGTAATTTTTCGTAAAATCGCTGATTAAAAAAGAACAAACGGTGACATATTTTTTATTTTTTGATATGTTATAGAAAAATCTTCAGAGAAAAAAAAGAGAAGCTACATATGTATAAGCTCATCACACTATGTGAAAATCGCCCGTGAACCAACCTGGAAAATGCTCGAGTTATTGTCTCCATTTCTACTATGTATATGTGTATGCATTGCTAGAGACGAGAATGGTCGGCCGGTTTTGACAAAAGTGGTGCTCTAAGTCTCAGAGGTACTATATGCCATATATTGTTCAAGAATGCCATGCGAGCCGCCATTTTCTCATTTTCTTATACTTTTGAGATATAACTTACAAAAATATAAAGCCATCTAATTGATAATATAAATGTTTTTTCTTTGGTTTCTTTAGAGTCATCACCTAATACCGTTTCTCCTGCTTTGGACCCCCCCCTCTCCTACCCCCTCCTTTCGCCAACCCAGGTGACCCACTTGTAATGTAATGTAATGTATGTAATGTAATTCAAATTCAAAAATGGCTTTAATGTCTCAAGACACATAAAATCTTATTGACAAAAGCAGTCCTTATCATACTAAAAAAAATGCAAGGTAAAGCGAGTTGTAATAGTATTAATATTTTAAAATAATAACAACACTTAATTAAGTCTAAATATTATCTAAAATATATAAAAATGCAATATAAATACAGATATGAGAGGCTCAGACTAAATTCCAAAACAGATTTCAAAAAATAAAAAATTAAAACAAAAAATATAAAAATATAAAAAGTAAAATGTATGTAAGAACAAAAATTGGTATAAACGGGATTATTGTTGGAAACGCGTACAGTAACACATTATTTCCCAAGAATAAAACAGTTAAAAAATTAACCAAAGTAATTAATTTAAACAATAACAGTGGGATTTACTAAGCTCTAAAATAGTACCCCCCACAGGTCTAAATATTAACACCTGTGGGGGGTACTAAATTTTGAAACCCATTTTCAAAAAACACATACCCATACAGAAAAGATACAAAGTTATTGATTATTTTGTATTTTTATTGCAAAGTACCACATAAAAACTGCTGTTTTTCTCAAAATATTCCATATTTTAGGAGAAAATACCCTAAATCTATTTTTTTTTGACAGGTTCCAAAATAGCTTCATTATCTGTGTTTGAGGTTATAAAGTTGATGATTTTTTAGACCACCTCTGGGGGTGGTTTAAATTTATAGCCCCATGAAAGGATTGTTTTGTGGCAATTTGTAATAAGTTCCTTTATAATTTTTCTAAGCAACCGTTTCTACAAGAATTAATTCACCTTATTTAATATCCCAAGTTGTTCATTAATCAATAAAACACCTCCAATTTTGTCCAGAAAAACGCCATATTTTGAGCCCGTTTTCAGCACAAAGAATATATTTATGAGGGCACTACGAGGCAAAACAAACATAAGTGAAGGTCTCTGATTATACATGAAAACTATCTCCAACGAAAAAAATCCAAAACAACTGTACCTGTTCATTTATTTACAAACAGAACTGAAATTAACATTGAGTTTATCTAAAGGCTTAATCATCAAACAAAGCTTTCCACTGAAAGATCAAACTCAAAGGTCTCAACTCTGCAGTTTTTATCGATACTTCGCTAATGGCCATTTTATCATGTTCTACCAGAGGACCGGGCACCGAACAGTTCGTTGAGCCGACATGACTCTTTTGTGAACGCATCAGTTGGATTCAGGTCTGTTTTAAGCCGCAGTTTTTTTCGTGACCTCCTTTGATGAAATATTTTTATTTGTAGTTTGCGATTGCGATGCGAAGTTTTTTCATACTTTCGATAAATAATAATATAACGTCAATTTTAATTTGCTCAACAGAGTGTTTACCATTTAGATCCCCCCCTAGGGTTAAAAAACGTCTTTTAAATTGAAATTTTCTTCTTAAATCCAACAAAAGATTGTGTTAAGGTGATTCTTCACTAAAAAAAATAATTAAAATTATTCTGATAAATTAAACTATGTCCAAAACTCAAGGAAGTTGGTATAAAATGCTTAAAACCAACAATTTCACTTAAATTTAGGACCTGTCTAAAATAGACCAAACCCTTTTAGTAAATCCCACTGTAATAGTCTAAAGTGTAATAGTATCCCTGAAGTATTCAGTCAGCATAATCGTAGTATGGTTTAGTTTTGAGACAGTTACTGACGGTTTTCCTAAATGTTATTATATTCCACAATGCTTCTTACCTCAAGTGGTAAATGGTTAAAAAGTTTTATACTTTCGTATATGGCAGCGTCCTTTGTTTATGTTAGTCTAGGTATTGGCAAGGGCAAGAGCAGCCTGGAAGACTGTCTTGTAGAACGTTGCGGAGGAGCGGATTCATATAGATTCTGGACACTTTGTTTTTTGTAGATTAAACATTAAACTAGGATAAAGAGTGCTGCAAGGGTTAAAATTTTACACTGAGATTTACTAAGATCTAAACTAGTACTCCCCACAGGTCTAAATATTTACACCTGTGTGGGGTACTAAACTTTAAAACCAATTTTCAAAAAGCACTTACCGATACAGAAAAGACACAAAGTTATTGATTATTTTGTATTGTTATTGCAAAATACCACTGAAAAACTGCTTTTTCTCTCAAAATAAACCATATTTAAAAAAAAATGCTAATTTTTTTTGACAGGTTTCAAAATGGCAAATAGTGCCAAAAATTTGGCACATAATAGCTTCATTATTTGTGTTTGAGGTTATAAAGTTTGTGATTTTTTAAACCACCTCAGGGGGGTGGTTTAAATTTATAGCCCCCAGAAAGGAGTGTTTTGTGGCATTTGGTAATAAGTTCGTTTATAATTTCCCTAAGTACAACACAAAAAATATATTTATTAGGGCACTACGAGGCACAACAAACATAAGTGAAAGTTACTGATTATGCACGAAAAATATACCAAACAAAAAAAACCCAAAACAACTATATTAATTTATTTACAAACTAAAAGTAAAACATTGAGGTTATCTAAAAGCTCAGTCAATAAAACTTTCGTTACTCAAAGCCCACTCATTTTAAAGCTGTAGCTTTTATCAGTAGAGGTTGGTGCAAGCCAAGGTGCAAGCAGAGGTAAAAGATCCGAACTCACTGTTTATAATTGAACGCAGCGGTAATATTTTTAAACTGACATTTCGACAGTGACAGAAATGTAAAAAAACTTTCATTTAAATTTTTTAATACATTTCATAACTAAAACCACCTTTTAAATAAATAAAAAATTAATTTACCCCTTATTTTATTATTTGGAAAAATTCATTATCAAGGGTAAGTTTTAATTCGAGTGACATATAACCCCAATTTTAATTTGTTCTACAAAGTGTTTACTATTTAAACCTGGCGTGGATTTAAATTTTTTAATTTTCTTTTCTTCAAAAGATTGTGTTAACATGATTATTCAATAAACAAATTTATTAAATTTCTGTTTATAAATCAAACTATGTCCAAAACTCAAGAAGGTTTGGTTTAAAATGCTTAAAATAAAAAATTTCACTTAAACCTAGGACCGTTCTAAAATAGACTAAATCTTTTAAGTAAATCCCACCGTTAGATTTTATAAACAAAGGTTTGCAGTGCTCTCTGGGTCCTACGTTGTTAAGTATGCGCACAGTTGACTCAAAGAGAGTTCCAGAACAAAACCCCCAAAATGTCACTCCGTATTTTCCGCGATACTCGAATAAAGCATAATAGGTCATTTTTGCCGAGAGAAAACCAAGTTCTTTACTAACCACCTTTATGGCGAAACATGCTGGTGATAATTTGGAATTAAGGTACTTGATACGATCTTTAAAATCCAAGTTTTGATCAAGAGTTAAACCCAAGAATTTTACAAGCGTTTGACAGCTAATGGTATTATTATGTAAACTAATGGAATTTAAGGGGAACCTGAAAGAGAGGACCTTTGCTTTTTAATATTGAAACAGATTTGGTTGCTGTCACACCATTCTTTTACTATTTTCAAGTCACGGAGCATTATGTATGTGAAACCTTGCATTACATATTACATTACACAGATCCAGGAACAATACACTATTAAAAAAAATAACAGTGGGATTTACTAAGATCTAAAATAGTACCCCCCACAGGTCTAAATATTTACACCTGTGGGGGGCACTAAATTTTAATACCAATTTTCAAAAAACACTTACCCGTACAGAAAAGACACAAAGTTATTGACTATTTTGTATTTTTATTGCTAAATACCACTGAAAAACTGCTTTTTTGTCAAAATAAATACCATTTTTTTTTTTGACAGGTTTCAAAATGGCAAATGGTGAATACGACAAAATTTTGGCACATAATAGCTTCATAATCTGTGTTTGAGGTTATAAAATTGGTGATTTTTTAAACCACCTCTGGGGGGTGGTTTAAATTTATAACCCCCAGAAAGGATTGTTTTGTGGCAATTGGTAATAGTTCGTTCATAATTTCCCTAAGTAACCGTTTTCACAAGGATTAATTTACCTTATTTAATATCCCAAGTTGTTCATTAATCAATAAAACACCTCCGATTTTGTCCAGAAAAACGCCATATTTTGAACCCATTTTCAGCACAAAAAAAAGTGAAGGTCACTGATTATGCACGAAAAATATACCAAACAAAAAATCCCGAAACAACTGTAATAATTTATTTACAAACTGAAATTAAAACATTGAGGTTATCTAAAAGCTCAGTCAAGAGAACTTTCCTTACTCAAAGCCCACTCATTTTAAAGCTGTAGCTTTCATCAGTAGCGGTTGGTGCAAGCCAAGGTGCAAGCAGAGGTAAAAGATCCGAACTCGCTGTTTGTGATTGAACGCAGCGCTGACATTTCGACAGTGACAGAAATGTGAACAAAATTTGCATTTAAGTTTTTTAATACATTTCATAAATAAAAACACCTTTTAAATAAATACAAAATTAATCTACTCCTTATTTTATTATTTAACTATCTAAATCTTTGTGTGTGACTAATTGGAAAAATTAATTAACAAGGGTAAGTTTTAATTAGAGTGACATATAACCCCAATTTTAATTTGTTCCACAGAGTGTTTACTATTTAAACCCGCTTGGGTATAATAATAATATAAGTGATACGGCTCTTCACGACAAAGACGCGTCTATGGCAAATATCTAAAATCGAGTACACCCTGCCAAAAAAACCACTTCAAAACTCTTAAAAACAAAACTGATCAAGTCTTGATGAGATTTTAAGAGATTTTATTGGTTTGAAGAGACTTAACCTGGCAAAAATGTATACCACATGAAAACTGAGAAATTCTTATGATGTTTCATGAGAATCATTTTCAAATAATTTCTGACTATTGAAAACTCACAAGATTTCAAAAGATCCTAAAGACAATTAAATTTCATGTTTAGCAAGCAAGATTTTTATAAGATTTTACAAGATTTCATGAGAAATAGGGTAAAGGCTTGTAAAGATTTGAAAATATTATAGTATTTAATTATGTAGACATGCAAGCTAGCACAACCAGGTTTGACAAGCAAGACGAGAATTTAAAAGATTTTATGAGTACCTATTATAAAGATTTATAATTAAGAAAATTTTACTATAGCAACAGATTTTACGAGATTTCGTAGGTTTAAATCAGACACAGATTCCATGATGTTTAACAAGCAAGATTTGTATGAAATTTTACTAGATTTGACAAGTCTAAAAGTAGGGACGTTTTTATTTCATCGAGAAATATAGGGTAAAAGGTTGTGAAGTTTTGACAAGATTATGTAAGTAATAATGTGTAGAAAATAGACAAGCACCAACCAGATTTGACAAGCAAAATGAGAATTTAAAAATTTTTATGAGTACCTATAAACATAAATTAAAAAGAATATATAATAAAGTTTTAACTATCAAGATATTTTAAGAGATTCCGTAAGTTTATATCAGACACAGGAGATTTCATGAGATTTAGCAATCAATTATCAACTTGTTTCTTTCAAAATCCGCTTAAAACTGCTAAAAACATGTGGATTTTCTGGATGTTATCTTGTGAAATCTGATGGAGGGTGGGTCTTTTAAAAACTGCTGAAAACATGGGCAATCTCATGAAATCTTGTGGAATCTTATTAACTTTATTTTATATTTCTGGTAGAATCTGCCTAAAACCAAAATCATTGAAAATTTATCAACTTGTTTCTCTTAAAATCTGTTCAAAACTGCTAAGAACATGTGGATTTTCTCATATAATCTTGTAAAATCTGATGGGGGTGGGACTTTCAAAATATGCTGAAAACATGTGTATTCTCATAAAACCTTGTGAAATCTTAATAACTTTGATTTAAATTTTTGATAAAATCTGCTCAAAACTTAACAAAACCAGTGGAAGCAGAGCTTTCAAAATACTGGTGAAATCTTATCGACTCTTATCATAAATTCTTTTAAAAACTTTTCAAAACTCTTAAAAACGGATGACAGTGCTCATGCAAAACTCATGATGTTTGACCAGTTTTGAATCTCTTTCCAACATTGATAGTTCATGAGATTTCACCCGAAAGTGGTGTTTCATAAACCGCATGAAATACCGACCAGAACTCGTGAACTTTCACTTTTGGTAGGGCAGTGGCGTACATAAAATCTTGGCGCAAGGTATTAAAAATTGGGAAATTCAAAAATCATGCGCCATCTTGGATTTTAACGAAATGTCAATTTTGACAAAAGTTTCATATAGTCTGAAGCCTTAGCTTTTCGCAAAAACTAAAATCGCAAATATCAAACTTACGGTAACAAAAGTACAGCCGAAAAAAATGTATATTCGATGTTTTTTGGCCCACCTTATAAAATGAGCCAGTAACGCTATTGTTAAATCCAGACTGTAGTAAACAGAGATCTGCCAAATTATTTTTTACTTTTGGCGCACCCAGAAATTGGCTTCGGGGGAGGGGGGAGGGGCGGGGTTTAATGATAAATAATAAAAAAAAACTTTATTTGAAGTAAAAATGTGACCAAACTAAAATCGTAAATATTGATGAGGTCTTGGGAATTTGAGTTGTTTATTTACTTATTTATTTATTATTTAAAGTTTAAAAATGCTGAAATGCGCCTCAGATGAAAATATTTGAAAAATGACACCCAAAATGCCATTTTTGACAACAAATCGTAGGCAACATGTTTTGATAAAATTACATTAAAAAGACCATTTTGATGGAAATTGAAAACAAATAAAAACATTCTTATAGCGGTCATGAACGAACAAAATCTTAAAAATGAAAGGTGTTATAGCGCCGCAAGGGAAAAATTTTGCAATTTATGACTTTTTAAAGATTTTTGTTAAAAATTGAAGTTTAGGCTCTTGTATTTTATTCCCTGGATATAGCCAGGCTTCTAGGGGGGGGGGGAGGTTAACCCCAAAACCGTCGTCTCGGTAGGCCATTATTTATATTATTTGGATTTATCTCGGAACGTTCGGGAAGGGTTCTTGACCGTAAATCGAAAATGCTATAACTTTACGGCACTGATGCATAACCTTCTTCGTTCAAAAAAATGCGGTAAGGCGCAATTTAGGCACTCTATGATAACTTATGTTTGACGTGCACGCGAAGGTCAGCTCTGACGTCACGGAACCGGACTTAATGAGCCTCGTAGGCCAATTTATTTCCCGATTTAATCGCGACTATATTGCTAGGAAAACGCGAAGATTTGCTCGCCCTTTACTCATTTTAGGGCTGATTTATGTTATTGGGGTTGCGTTCGGTAATCTCCTTAACAAAAATAAATGTCGCCAGTTTTTAATAAAAATTTTCAACGTAAGAACAATTCACTATGTAAGAATTGCAATTCGTAAAACCCATTCAATATCAAATTTGGAAATTGTAAAACCCTTTTATTATAGATCCCGTGTTCATCAAATTCATTCCAAATGAAATCCGGATTTAATAAAACTCGTTATTTTCCAAAACCTTTGTTTGTCAGATCTCTTCAAAATCATTTTAGTCTGTTTTGCATGAAATCTATTCAAATACAAAGTCGGAACTCATAAAACCCTTTGTTTGTTAAACCGTTGTTTGTAAAGCCGTTTTTTGTAAAACCGCTGTTTGTAAAACCGTTGTTTATCCTACAAGTTTTTGCCAAATCTATTGCGCATTCGCCAACAATAGACGCGAACGAGACGGAGGTGCTATGCGCGCAACTACTTGTTAAAACACGAGGTATGGCTTTCAAAGTCGTTTTTTGGTGTGAGAAGATTTTGAAACCATTTTGAAATCAACACATTTCAAAGTATCTGAAAACCGCTCCTCGGCCTGTTTCGAAAGGGCTTCAATCACGATTCCAGTAAGAGTTGCCAATTGTCAAATTCAATCGGGACAATTCCTTTTAGAGTTATTAGATTCGGACACTGCCCTTTCGTCAGATAAGTTATTTAATGGTGGGTTTATACATCAAAATAATAAAATAACCCGAGATTTACACACCGGGGATTCTTCCTTCTTGCTAAATTTCTGTTTTCTAATATCAGCTAAAATTAATTACTCCCATTTTGAAATCAACCAACCAAAATGTTTTCTTTGATTTTTTCATATTGATAGTGCATAAAGTTAAAATTAACCAACTTTTAAATTATGCACTGTGCTTATGAATTATGAATTATATATGAAAACTTGGGTAAAGACTTCTATTAAGAATAATGTATTTAACATTATGACTATGAATAAAATTGTGCTTAGGTTATAAATTATCAATATGAAAAGTTGGGTAAACCCGCCTTTAGATAAAAATATCTTGATTATCGTAAAAGATAGATCCTACTGTGCAGTGTTGCTGAAGAGAGAATTGTTTGCCGATTTCAAAAATTGCAAAATATACAGGATGTCCTATTTAAAAAAAAATATTTTTTTGCCATACCTCGTAAACAAAATGACATAAAAAAATTCAAGATAGCATTTTTAAAGGAAATTAAAAATTTTAGTTGACTTGTTTTTGGATTTTTTTATTCAACCAAACCAACAAGCTAAAAGCACCGTTTCGTTTAAAGAATCCACGCACAATGAGCATTTTCATAAATCTCTGGTGACAAAAATTTATATAATTATTATAAATAGGGTTCCATGCTCTAGGGTATTTAGAGGTTTCCTACAGGAATTGAGTTTGTATATTTGTTTTATTAAAGGTTCTAAATTGATGGTACCCAAAGGTAACATAAAACTGGCGTTAACAATATTTCCACGGACATCTTTATAAAAATTAAAGTCATCGGTAACAAATGTTATATAAATTGGTGTTAACAATGTTTCCACCAACATATTTATAAAAATATTAGTCATCAGTGAAAAAAGTTATATAAATTGGTTTTTGAAATCTTTCTGTTAACCCATCTATAAAACCGTAAGTACCTATCAATTAAAGATATAAGATTGGTTTTTAAACACTTATAAAAACTTAATTAACCAACAACAAAGAGACAGTAAACTCTGTGTTTCGGACTTCCATTGTCTATATTTTATTTATACACGACGTTTCGATCAGTACAATCGCTGATCGTCTTCAGGTGCAAACTACTAGTTAGTCGTAGTTTGCACCTGAAGACGATCAGAGATTGTACTGATCGAAACGTCGTGTATAAATAAAATATAGACAATGGAAGTCCGAAACACAGAGTTAATTTCAAACACATCATTGTCTCAAACTTTCAAACAACAAAGAAACACTTATAAAAACTTGGGAACTCACGCACAGTAATTATATAAATTGGTGCGTGTAATATTCTTATGAACTCATTCATAAACCTTTTTTGCCCATTCTTTCTATAATGTTTTTATTAATTTCTTTACCACTGTTTTTACAACTAAAAAACAATTTTAATTTATAACAAAACAAACAAGATTTTTTAGGTTAATTTTGTGACATCAAAAGGCTCGTTTTTGCGACTTTAAAAGGTGCGTTTTTGCGACATCAAAAGGCGCGTTTTTGCGAGATACCATACCATCATTATCTGGTTTTAATTACATCAATCTGAGGAGAGACATAAGAGATCCAAATCTTCTTGAGATAGTTTTCGATGACAGATATCGGGATCGAATGCATTCTACACCCGATTCCGACCAGCGTTTCCCATGCGCGGCCACCTTGACTCAAAAAACTCATCACGTGGACCGACATGAACCTGTATAGGCAAATCTCGCTTAGACTACGTGATCCGTGTTTTGATTCGGGGAGCCCACGCATAAGAAACCCATAGATGGGAACCGGGTTTCAGAAAAAGAGAACAATATAGTAACCGGGTTAAGTTCGCAAAAATGCATCGTGAAACTTCGAGTGCATACAGTGCGCACGGCTGGTCGGCGGCAATTGTGAACACATCACCTTACAACGCGACGGAACGCAGCCTCAAGGTCCGTTTCTGCGAGTTTGACATAGTTACTATTATCCTCTTTTTCTAAATGCATTCGTCTGAGAGAGATCCAGCATACCAGGGAAATACCTGCCTGTACACCCTTCGACCCCGCAATCTAACTATCTTCTTGAGATAATTACCTCTGACAGTTATGCGGTGTTGAAGGGTGTGCAGGCGGATATTTTTCCTAGTATGTGTAGTATGCTGGATCTCCCTCAGACGAATACATTTAGGAAAAGAGAACAATGGTAACTATGTTAAGGTCGCAGAAACGGACCTTCAGTGTTCAACACTGCGCCATCTGCAGCCTTTTGTTCCAACTAGAATCATGTTTTAAAACGTTGATAAAATAGTGTTGAAAGAGGTAAACAGTGGTATAATTGTATTGTTTTTTTTATAGAATTGTCGTAAATTTTCGCCATTTTGGATTCCAACTACAATAAAAACGTTATTTATGGGGTTTCAACATCTGTTTTAATGGAAATATTGCTTGTTTAGGGTTAAGAATAAAATACAAAATTCAATATTTCTCTCAGAAAGCAAAAAACATATGTAAAAAAAACAGTATTATTTAAATGAATATTTTTTTCCCCGTTTTCTCAAGTATTTTTGGAGCCCATGAAAATTTTGTGAGTGTATTCGAAAACTATACAGTACACACGGGGCCGCAGCTGATTATCAGAGTAGGATGACTGGGAAAACAGCTTTTATTTAACCTATAGTATATAAATATTCATATTCCTGCTTTAACTTATCCCACTTCCATTTTAATTTATTTTAGAAGATTGGTAAACACCATTTTATAAATTTTTTATTTTAAAAAGAAAAAGAATAATACATAACAAGCAAAGGGAAGAAAGATGGAAAATTTATATTTCTAAATCGATAAAAACCTTTAATTTATTATGTAGTGTTGTTAGAACAGTTGTAAAACCTTTTTATAATAATATCTAGACTTGAGGGTTCATAAGGAATTTTTATAAAATCTATATGTTGTTTTTCTATCCATTACCATGTACCATAAATTTTTATAAGCTGGTGTTAGTCAGTTGTTTTACAAGTCTTTTTTACTCATTTAAGAGATATATTAGAGTTTTAAAATTATCACCGACACTAAATAATATATAAAATTATCACCAACACTAAATAATATAACTTTTGGTTATTTTATGAAGGTTTTATATTATTTGCTGTAACTTCTATATAGACAAAAATGCTCATTGGGCGCTGTATATTATATCAGTGGTTAGGTCGTCGTAGTTTAATTTATGTTCTCTGTCAAAGTTTAGGTTAGGTTATAGTTTAGTTTAATTTGTTGGTTTAAAGGTACAATCTCTTTGAATCAAAGATATGATTCCTTGATTCAAGGAATTCTTATTCTTAGTTGATCAAAAATTGCGTCTTCATCCCATCGCAAAGTAAGCATCAATTTGATAAAAAATCGATTTAGCGGCTTTTGAGTAATCGTGTCCCAGACAGACAGACACAATAATACAATTTTGCATATATGCAAAAAATAATAATGTGTTTTGACTGTTCATTAATATTATAAATGCCATGGTTTGTTTGTGTGTATGTGTGCGCGTTTGTCCCTCAATCACGTAAAAACGTCTAAACCGATTTGGAGGAAATTTGGTAGGAGAATGGTGTGCGACCTGGATTAAAATATAGGTTACTTTTACATGACATTATTTTGTGATATCGCAGGCAACGCCGCGCCGCGCCGCGGCTCGACCGCTAGTCTGGAATAAGTTGGTACCGAAGTGAAATATTGAAAATTTCCTTGTTTTCATCTTTAGATTGTTACTCTAGATATAGAAAATTTCAACACCTTTCTAACGATAGAGCAATTTAAAAAATGGAGTAAAAAAGCAGTTTAAAACTAACGGAAAAATAGATTTAAAAAACTTAAACACAAAAACCACAGAACACCATATTTATATTAAAATTGTGATACCATTTATACTATTAATCAAAAGTATGAAGGAAAGCACTGCTGACGGATTCTTTTCTAATCAGTGACCTTACTCTTTGTTATATTCTCGCGTTTTTAAAATGTTCTTTATAAAATCCTGGACGAAACTTAAAGGAATCGCTATAGAAATTTTCAGGAGAGTTTTTTTAAATATTTATATTAATTAATATTTTGTGTTCCCTACTAAATTAATAGGAAACACCAAATAAATAATAATTAACTTTATTTCATCAATTATCTTTGTTTTAGGAAATAGTATTTTGTGAGTATATACCGAACTTAGGTTTTGATATAAAATGACTCATCATTAAAATGGCATCTATCTCATAATGCCTGAATCCATTTTCATTAATTTCGAAAAATAAATGAATAAAAAATGCAACATAAAATAATAGTTTGGTTCATAAAACAAGTTCGAGGCGGGAATTTGTTTCCTTTTTTTTCATCTCAAGGACACTGCTTTTAAACATATATTAATTAATATTTTGTGCTCTCTTCTAAATTCATTAGAATCACCAAATAAATAATTAACTTTATTTAATTAATTAAATTCATTAAAAATATCAAACGTGAACACTCTTAAGTCCACAAACTTCATAACCTAAAGTTTCAATAACGTTCTATCTAAAACGTCAAAACAAATAGGTTACTAAGAGACTTTTCATGTATATTTTTAAAAACAAGGTTTTTTTTTTCTTAAAAATGCGTAATATGTCAATTCAATGGGACTTATTTTTGGTTAGGTACTAAAATTATATGGGATTTATTTACGTTTAATAAATATTTATTGCCTTAAAAATATAGAAAAAGAATTCACATTTTTTCATCTATTAGTGCTCTTATAAAATAAAGTTTCATCGCTTGTCACGCCATCTTCTGGTTTACGTCTAAGCCAAATTATTATCCTAGGACCGTAAATGAGCCATTAAAATCTTCGTTGGTCGTAGGTAAAATAATTTACAAGAGAAACCAAGGGGCCTTTCTCCACTTGGTATTACCCAAGCCTATGCATCGGGGCTTCGCAGATGTTCTCAAAAACATGCCTTAAAACTTAGAAAACCTTAAGACTAGCCACAGACACGTGTTTAGAACTTATTTTGATGTCATCAGTATGGCACAAGCATATAATTATAAGATACTAAAATGGCCCATAAACCAAAAATCTACTGCGCATGCACTAATAAATCCATGCCTGGTGTCGTAGTGACCTTACGATAATTTACTCTGCCAAAATAAGTTTTTATACTCTATGCTCATGTAAACTTAGGATATTTTATAATTTTTGACTAGTGAAAGTGAAACACAAATCCTGCATAGGAGTTCATTATATTTTATCAGCCAGTTTTTAGTATGACAATTCCTCATAAAAGTTTATAAGATTTTATAAGATCTACCTGTAACATTCGAAAATAAAAAATTACAGGTTAACTTTAGCAGTTGTAATAGTAGTAATAGTAGTAGAAGTAATGTAAGAGATTAATATACAGTCAAACTAAACTATAACCTAACCTAAACTATAAACTAAGACAACCTAAACCTCTATAACACAATAACACTCCTTGTGCTTGCACCATATCTACATATCTAATAGAAAATTGTTCTCGTATAAGTATTTATTTATCGCCAGGAGATGTGGGAGAGATGTTACTTTGATATATTTCTATGAGATTTCATAAACCAAAAACTATTTTTTTACAAGCTTCCCGACATCCGATCGGCTTCAAATTTGCGGGACAACACAAGAATATAGTGTGATGAAATTGACAGCTCCCCCTTACTCGAAGGGGGTGGAGGAGAGTACAATTGAAGTACGCCAGATTTCGTTGAAAAGGTGTGTCGGGGCACTTGGGGATGAAGATTTCTAATCAGATTTGGAAAATTCAATGTGGCGGATTCAAGATGGACGATTTTTGGTCATCTTTTGCTAACCAATTTTAACAAAATCACCCCTCCCCCCTACGAGGGGATTGGAAGGGGGAAAACACCTAAGTTTGTCCAATTTCAAGATAAGGAGTACGAATTTTTGATCATATTTAAAAAAAAAGATTTAGTTTGTTCGATTTCAATCAAAATTGGCATACAGGGGTTTTTAATTATGAATTTTTGATCAGATGGGATCATGAGTCAAAAAATATTTTTTTGAAAAAGTAAGTAAGTATACTAAGTATAGCTTTTTCTAATTAGTTTTAAGGTGGTCGAAAAAACTGATAAAAATCAGGTGTGTTTTTATGAGATTTAATGAGATTTTTTTGGCAGGGTGGACACATAAAAATCTAAAAAATATTGTAAGTTTGTCTGACTATAAAATCTATCTAAAGCCTTATAAAAAAAATTGTTTTTACCAACTTCTAGAAAATTACAAATGTTCAGAGAAATCTGTCAAATTCTATGAGTTGGTCTGATCATAAAATATCCCAAAATTTATTTTTTTTTACAAACTCTTAAAACATTATAACAACAACAAGGTTGTAATCATAGAAACCCATAAAGTGTTATGAGTTGGTTTGACTATAAAATCTGTCAGAAAACTAGAAAAACATCGGTTTATATAATCCCATAATACATCATAAAAGAAAAAGAATGTAATTACAGAAACCCATAAAAGTTGATGTGTCGCTTTGATTATCAAATCTCTTATAAAATCGTGCTTTCATAAAACCATAAAATATGTTAAAAAAATGCCTGCACTTATGAAATTTTATAAACATTTCAAGATCATATAAAAAACACACATATGAAACCACATAAATTCTTACCAAAATCAAAGACATACATACATCATAAATTCTTACAAACTTTTACAATCCTAAAATTTTGCCACACAAAAGCTCATAGACTTTATAAAAACTGATAAAATTCAGGTGTGTTTTTTATGAGGTTTTATGCGGTATTTTTAGCAGAGTAATGACAAGGTATTAATTTGATTGACAGTGACGAAAACTTTGATTTTGTTTAATTTATTTATTATATTATGGATAAAACATCTCCAACCGCAAGTTTAACCTTACTCGAGAGTTTCAACCCACAAGTTAAAACCGTTACACGAGGACATGGCCCCAAGTGCCGAACCCACTTCCTGAGAAAACTGAGCATTATCGAAAAGTTTACATTTTTGACGAGGTATGGTTTTGCCATTTTGTTTATTTCATTGTGGAGTTTTTGTGTTTTAAAATTTTTTGGCGGTATTTTCTATGATTGCGTGCGTTAATTTTTACGAGAAACACTAGACAACACTTTTTCAATTTTTTTTACGGTAGTGTCCACTCTTTTAATAGATTTTCCAAAAGTAAACAAAAACATTAAACATAAACCTACATATTTGCTGTCAGATGGTTGTCACTACTAACGCAATCGACGCGCCTGCCCATTACACTCCTCGTTTGTGGGTTTTTTCCAGGCCAACTTGATTGGGAGAGTTATTATCGGTACGCATTTTCGCAAGAAGAGGGCCGTTATACAGGGTTCCTAAGATTTTCCTTAGGGATAGGATTTCAATAAATCAAACAGAAATGGCATAGAAAGTTCTGCGCGCACAAAAGAAACAGGTATATTGAGCAATGGTACCAGTTTGTTATTATCTTCGGACTGCTTTCATGAGAAAAAATTGTCGCCACTCTTTCATTGTGAGCATAAATCATAGTTGCAATAATAACCGTTGACAAGATGTCTGCAAATTCCGCTAGATGACGGCCACACCATGAGATGATCGAGGAAAAACTGGGATTCACAGGCATTGCATTTTTATTTCCTTTCGAGTCGCTTCAGTTTCGTAAATTTTTTGTTTTTAAAATGCCGTATACCCGAGAGGAAAAGATTTGTATTATTAAAAAACTACATAAAAAGTGACAGTGCGGACGAGGTCATTGGGCTTTTTGTTTTTGCGTTTCCAGATCGACCGGTTCCTGTGGCTCAAACTGTCTACAACATTTATCATGGTTTTGAAAGGTACGGGTGCATAAATGGTTGTAGAAAGTGTTACCACGACGGCGAAATACCAGAGCATCCCGTTCTTCCACACATGAAACACGAAACCGATTGCGGAGGCACTGGATATTCCCAACAGTACTTGCCAATGGATCCTAAAAAAAATACGGCTACAAGTCGTTTAAGATTGGGAAGTCGCAGGAATTGCAACCAGGTGATTGTCGGGGATCACATTATTGGACCCTTTTTCATTGAAGGGAATTTGAATAGCCAAAAATATGTTGATCTTCTCCAACACCAGGTTTTACTACGGTTGAGGGAACTCAACATAAATTTGGACGAATTGTGGTTTCAGCAAGATGGCTGTTCATCCCACAATTCACGCCAGGCTACAAATTACCTTCGTCAGATATTTGGTGATAGAATTATTTCCACGTATGGAAATATCCGATGGCCTCCTCCATCACCAGATCTTGCGCCAAATGACTTTTTCCTATGGGGTTGTTGGCACGACAAAATTTTCCAACACCCTCACTTACGGCCTACGACTATACAGGAGTTGAGGGCGAAAATTTTGGAGGCGAGCAACTCTATCACCCATGAAATGTTGGCTGCTACGCGCCAAGAGTTTTACAATAGATTGAGATATTGTGAGGCTCAAGAAGGGGACAGATTTGAACCTCTAATCTAATTAAAAATTAGATTTTTTCAGGTCCAAACCACAGCTTTTTCTTGCTTAAAGGAGGCGGCAGGGTCCATTATTTACGATACTGAGCGATAAACTAGTGAGGTTGTTAACATTAGAAAGAAATATCTTCGCTTTTAATTAAATTTCTTTCCATTCTGTTCTACTAGTGACATCTATCCGGAAACGGCCAAACCATGCAGCTAGCACTAGCAGCCAAAGAAATCAATAAACGGCGCTGTTTTTCCTGCAGAGCTTTTTGCTTGCGATATTATTGATTTTAAATAAAGCTGGCCCTACACTACATTTGATATTTTCGAGGTGTTTTATGACATGATCTCGAAACATGTAGCGAACCAATTCTTTAAAACTAGCGGGAGGGTAAAAGCGGAAAATAAGGGGCTGCCAATATTCGTAACACCCAAAAAGGGGTGAAAAGATTTATTTTGCTCTGTTTCTTTACAAAAAACGTTTTTTTTACGAAAAACTTGAGCTCTGCCACTTTTTTTATTTTTTTCTTCAACTTTCTCGAAATTTTCGTCATACCGTAGAAAAAAATTATTTCCCCCATGGTCATACTCTACTTTTATTCGAAAAAATTTAGAAACAGAGACGGGATCAGTTTTCCTAAAACGGGGGATCTTGGTTTCGAGTGAGAAGATAAAGGGCGCCGCAGGCAAAAATTTTTCAATTAAATTAGCCGAACGCAAAAATGTTAGAAAAACAAAGTACGAAATAAAAATGGCGCCGCTTACAATTTTTTTTCAAAAATGACGTAATTTCGGGAACGCAAAGAAATAGATCTAAAGAGTATAATTTTTAAGAAAAAAATTATCGACATCGTTTGCATTTGTGTGAAACTAAGAAAATTTGGAATGAAAATAAGTGAAGTTTTTTTTTTTGGGGGGCGGTAGTGGTCTTGAAATCGTTACGTAATATTAGGGGAGTGGCGTGCGAAACCGTTACAAAACATTACATAGGGAGGAGGTCAAAAATTGGTAAAATCACCGTTACGTAATTTGTGCACGGCCCCACATCTGACTGTTCCTCTTTTTTGATTTCGAATCGAAGTGCAAAACCCGGGTTGGACGTTCGAAGGCGTCAACCCGTCCTATTTGCTTGATAAAGTTTCTACGGAAATATCTCAGTCGACTTCTCCGGCCGTGTATGAACGCTTTAGGTTAGGCATTTGCATGTATCTCAGTCCCCAGCCTGTAAACAGTGCGTAAGGACAATGGTTACAAAATGAAAAGCCGAAAAATATTTTTTTTACGATATCTTTCATCAGTTTGGTATTAAAGTCGAGCAAAAACAATTTTTATTCCAGTCCTAAAGGTATGAAAATGGAAAACATTAGAAAACAACAACCTGGAATGGATTTACTACGTGTAAGATGTAGTGACAACGTCGCCCCATGCCCATCCTTTTTTGCCTAATGTGCTTTTCCGTTTGTCTGCGTCTTATACACGGCTGCTTGGCCCCCTAAGGATTTGCTTTGTTATATGGGCACAAGGCAGGTTAGCTATATGAACCAAAAAGCCTGGCCAATTATTTGTATTAATTTTATAAGTTCGGAACACGTGTCTTAAGGTTTTCTAAGTTTTAAAATATGTTTTCGAGAACATATGCAGTAATACCAAATGGAGAAAGGTGCCTGAGTTTTTCTTTTACATTTTACGGGCTCCACTGGACTTTCGCTTTGTTGTTTTTACAACTTAGTTACAAATAAAATAATTACAAATTTCACTACATGGGAAGCAAGCAATTACTTGCGAGGTTTTGAGTAAAACTTCCAAGGCTAGAGAAATAATTATGCATCGTAGAAAGTGGGCAATTTTCTTTAATGATACAATTCGAGTTTGCATTTTTAATGATATTTGTCATGCATTAACCCTCCCTAATTGGATTGTAAGAAAACGATAATTTAATTTATTCAAAAAACTCAAGACACAATTCAGTTTGGCGACGACAGACATACAGGAAGTTAGTTTGGTGCATGAGTTACAAGGTTTTCTAAGTATCATTTGGAAAAATATTACGAAGAATAATAAAATTTCTATTAAATCGTTAAAAAGTTGTCTGTTGTATGTCTGTATACACGATAACTCAAGAACTCCTTAATCGATTTTACCAAAATTTGGTACAAAAATCTTCTATCGGCTGACCATGAACTGATTAACTTTTGGGCAGGGTGGTGGAGGATTGAAGGGGAGAAAAGGGGGATAAAATATTTAAAAAAATTGTAACTTTGGAACAAAAGCAAGTAGCGATATACGGTATTCAGATTTAAGTTTCCATGAATATGTACTACAAATTTTGGTATAAAGTCCAAATTCGTAGGACCTTTAGTTTCCGAGTTATTTGAAAAAACGTTAAAATATATTAAAAAAATCATAACTTTAGAAATATAGCAACTGTTGTTTTCAGATTTTGGTTTTTGTAATAACACAAAAATTTTGTTATAATAATTCTTGTCCGTGAAAAATAGTTGGATGGATAGTCCAGAAACCTACAGGCCTGTTTCATCCTTGTTAGGAGTCATCAGGGTAACAGGACTGTACCTGTCGTATGAAGCATAACATAAGCAACCACACCCAGCAAATTTAAACACGAACGACGAAAGTTGTTTAAATTCGCTGGGTGTGGTTGCTTATGTTATGCTTCATACGCCAGGTGCAGTCCTATGTTACCCTGATGATTCCTAACACGGATGAAACAGGCATGAAGGTTTCTGGACTATCCATTAGATCTTGGAGTCCTGTTTGTAATGAATTGAAAAGAAAAATGTGTCCGATAGCCACGAACTTTTCTTTTTATAAAATAATTGATTGTATGGTAGACTCCGTGCTTTCTAGCACCAATTTTTTCTCAGTTTTTTATGAAATTTGAAAGGAGGGGGGGCTAAGGCATCCCTGGCAATTTGGAGAAAGCAGAGGGCGCACGGATCAATTTAAATTTGAATATCTGAGGTTGTCGTAAAACAGGGTGTAAAAGCGAGCAAAAAATTGTTGCAATATTATAGGGGTCAAATGCGAATAGTACGATAAGATGATTGACTTACATTTCCTAAAAAAATACTCTATTAAGAGTATAATCTTCGGATCCCTATAAAAAACCCGAAACCAAATTTGGCACAAACATAATTTGTCCGAATTTAAAAGAAAAGAAAATAATTCTCGAAAATTAAATGACGGGAAAATCAAATCGCTAGAAAATATATGCATAGAATTAAATTTAAACAAAAAATATTTTTATATAAACACAAATCAGTCATTATTAATGAAAATAATTTGATAGAAACATAATAATGTCGAACTACAAAAGTCAAGAACCCCAATCTGGCCGAATAGAACCAGAATTTACTGGAATTTAGCATTCACCACTCTCCGGCTTGTAAACGCTAACAAGCCGGATATAGTACTTCTTGATAAGAATGATAAAATTATGTATGTCATTGAGTTCTCGGCACCTGCCGAGACAAACATCATTGTCAAGGAGGAAAAAAAACGGACGAAATATCAGGATCTTCTCTTTGACCTTCGCCGAGTGTACCGGGGCTATACAGTCAAGCTAGTGGTTTTGGTAATTGGAGCTCTCGGAGGTGCAGGGCAAACACTGCTCTCAGCTCTCAACACCTTGCCAGCCTGCCGTGATAAGGCAGAACACCTTGCTGGCGCAATGCAGAAAGCGGTCATCATTGCGTCTGCTCAGAGCACACGATGCGGAACACCGTTTCTACTAACCTCGCGGTTGGTGGGGAGTAGAACGGTGAATGGAACACCTGGCCTATCTGCACCCGTGTAGGTCGGAGCCGCGGGACCGCAGATAAGGCCAAACCCAAAAAAAAGACAAAATAAATATTAAAAAGGCAAGAGTGCAACTAAACATACCTTTACAGGTTATCTTAAGCTGATTTTACACTTATCCTAAAGAAAAAAAAACAATTCTTAAAATAATAAATTCCTAAAAGAGGGAAAAAACAAAATATTTAAACAGAAAATAACAAAAACAAAATCAATAATTTATAATAACATTATTAACAAAATTATACATACCCAAAAGAAAAAAACAACAATATATAATGTTATTAAGAAAAAATAAAGTAAAAGGTCAAAAAAAAGAAAGAATTGTCGATAGAATAAATAATCAGTAGCATAAACAAAGTAAGTATTAGACATACCGAAAAACATAATCTTTTAATTTTTTTGGAAAAGAATACATGGAACAATAATAAAGGTGTGGAGGTAAGTCATTATATGTTTTAGCAAGTTAGTATGTAAAGCATCTTTCAAAAGTACTACTCCGATGATGTGGAATAATCATACCCTTAAATCTTAAATTAAGGGTATTTACATCAGTTTTAAAGGGAATTTTGTTATTGAGATATTGAGGATATTTTAGTTTAATGATGTTAAAGTAGAGACAACATTTGTGAATATATCTCCTATTTTTCATATTTGTCCAGCCAACATCTTTAAGTTTGTGGCTCACAGGTCTCCTTCGTCGAATACCATATATAAATCTTAAACACATTTTTTGAATTTTTTCAATTCTTAAAACTGACAGAGCTGTAAGGCAGGGACCGTATACAACGTCGCAGTAGTTAAAGATTGATAAAATGATAGAATCGTATATTAACTTTTTCATTGGCTGGTTTAAAATATGTCTTCAGTGATACAAGTCTCCCTATGCTTTTCTGAACACATGAAGAAACATGTTTCTCAAATCTTAGAAAGTTGTCAAATACAAGACCTAGGTTTTTTGTCTCGGTTTTAATGGGTAAAACTTGATCCTCAATTCTAACAGAAACGCTTCCAGTTAGTCGTTTGACATCAACGGGTCTTCCAAAAAACATTACAACTGATTTACTTGGGTTTAATTTAAGAGCGTGTCCTCTTGATATCCGATTTATAATTTCTAAAACTTTGTTTATTAACTCGCAACTTGGCATAAGTAAAGATGGTGAAAAAGAGTAATATCCCTGAAAATCATCGGCATATTTTTGCGATTTCAAAGTTTTTAAGAAGGCAGAGAACTTAAGAGTGTAAATAATAAAAAGTAAAGGAGACAAAATTCCGCCTTGAGGAACGCCGCTCTTAATTTCCAAAAAATTTGAGGTTTTTCCCTGAAAAGTAACCCTTTGTTTTTTTCCTGTAAGGTAGCTTTTAATTAAGTTTACTGATGTTTCATCAAAACCGATATATTTTAAAATGGTTAACATTGTGTCATGGCTAATGGTGTCAAAAGCTTTATTAAAGTCAAGCAATACCAAAACTGTGCAGTTGCCTTGATCAGTGGCTTTAAGAATGTCATCTGTCTGGGGAATTATTTTTAGCAACACTGTACGGGAAATCAACTATGTCGACCTGATTTTTTTGCAAAATTTTACTGCTCACAATCGATAGAACATTCTTACGTGAATTTGCCCAACTTAATTATCCCAACTTGCCTCGTAATATTAGCCCCGCAAATGGCCAAAAGTAGCACAAAAAAAGCCTGATTTGGATTACAAGAAAAAAGTACGTCAGAATTTAACAGGATTCCTAAAATCCTACCTTGTTCTGTTGTCTTCTTCACCAGGGTGCCGGCACCATCACGTGACAATTAAGGGGTTGGAATCTTAGGGCTGCTTTGACCCGACCGAAACGACGGTTGACTCCCAAAAGTGAGGTTATCTTCTCCAGTTGACCAATCAAATTCTGAATATAGGTAACAAACCATAGACGCGAATTTTAAGAGGCCTGTGTCACTTTTGAATTATATAAAAAGGTAAAAGGCAAAATTTATTGAAAAAGAAAACAAATATTAAAAAAACTGAAAACTAAACATTTACGTTATTGAATTTGTTTTCCAATGGCAGCGCGAAGACTTTATTTATGTTTATCCACAGTGGGACACCAGAGATTTTTTATCAACGGATCAAAAATTTGGAGTTAGGTTACTTATATTGACTTTTCGCGTTCTGCGCCGCTAAAAAACCAAGTAAAATACTAAAATAAAAGAAAACCATTTCTTGCAGAATTACCTGCTAAAAAAAACGCTACCCAACTACGTATTAAAGTAACTGGGTATAATGTTTAAGATTGCATTTACAGGTGCATTTATAATTGAATTGGAAACACTCCTTCTAGCTGATACCGACGAAATAATCGTATTCTATTTTAAACAGGAGCGTCAACGACTAGCAAGAGTTTTTCCAACCTTTGAATGGAGCTTTACAGACCCGTTTTGTTACTACTCAAGTATCCGTGTGTTTTTGAACTTAGGTTCTAAAATCTATCCTTTGCACTCCAGGATTTCACTAGTAAACTTGCACATAACTATGTCGCAATAATTTTAATTTTTAAAAAATAAAAACAAAATTATGTAAGGTTATGGGCGCCGAATGTTTCTATGCGAATTCCTAGATAGACTCGGAGTAATGCCCGCGCAGCGCTAGTCCTTTTTCGGCGGGCGGCAAAGTGGGTTCATATTTGTTTTAGAACAATGTTTTTGAAAACACATTTTTGAAAGATAAACATAACCTCGAATGGTTTTCTGTCAGAAAACCTAAAAATACTCTTCTCTCCCACTGCGGCCCGATTTAAAGTTTGTTGACAAAACACCTGCAGTTACCATGGAATCGTATAAATTCTGCGATCTATCGGACAACACTTTAACTGCGTGAGTCCCAAATTCAATGAAGTGTGATTTATTGATCAGTTTTCTTTTCCGGATTGCACAGGCTTTTAGAAAAAAGGAAACCTAGTTTTTATTTTCGCTAAAACAAGGAAATAAGAAAAGGAAAAATGTAATCCAGAGGAAATTGTGAGTATATCTCTATTTTTTTTGCAAATCGGGTTTGTTCTAAACTTATTTTGAGGCTTTTGGGATAAATGACAGCACCAGAGCTTTTATTTTGAAGAAAAAATAATTGAGACTTTTGAAAAATCCTTCAGATATTTTTGTTAAGCATTTAAAAATGATCACCTCTGCAAAATTTCAGCTAATTCTGTTGTTTAGTTTTCCCTGTGCACTCTGGCAAAAGACTAAAAAAATTAAAGAACAAGGCTTGCCAGTTGTATTTTTTTTAACTTAAAATCTGGGAAGAAACTATAGCCTTAAATAAAATCGGTCAATAAAAAAAAATCCCCGTGTTATCTCCAAAATTATAAATGGAAATTGCCTAACAAACTTTTTTAGGAGATTGTACAATTACCTCCAGATGCACCGTAAAAATATTCGGATTAGTTTAGCTAATCCATGCTCCCTCTTTGTTAATATATGGGAGATCAAGAGAGAAAAATAATGGATTAGATAGCCAATCGCAATTAAGTGCCTACGGTGCATTTAGGGGTAGGTCTGGATTTTTGTACAAATGAATTTTCATGGAAGTTTGGAATTTATTGATATGTACTCAAACACTTTTTCAATAAAGGCTGAAATGACCGTAATAAAGAACTGTGTTGGAAAACGAAGCGAAGATATGAGCATATCCGATATTAGGTCTGTAGTTAAAAAAGACGCATTTCCACATTCATACGTTCTTATGCAAATTAGTTTAACATAGCCAATTTCGTCTGCTTCCTGTAAACGGTCCTTTTCAACAACGAGAAGAATTGAAAATTGGCTATTGGGTCAGTCCATATCAAGTCAACCAGGGTATTTTACCACACCATCTCCGATGTTGATGATTTTTAGTATACATGTTTTTCCTACCAAAAAACTGGAAAATCCAAAATTTCAGACTTTTTTGACCAGTTGTTTATTTTGAATTAATTTTTGAAAATCGAAAAAGTCACTTATTTGTCCTTAACATGTGCGCACAAAATTAGGAATATCCAAAGAACCACTTATAATAGAAAAGTAGGTGAAGGTTCATTTTAAAGCTCTTATAAAGACCTTTCATATGAGAATATTGCATAACATATATTGAAAAAAAAATAAAAAAAAAAAATTTGATTTTTTTTTTAAATTTCAAAAAGGCCATTTTTAATTTTTTTCAAAAAATTATATTATTTTCTTTAAAGTGTTATTAAACTATTCACAAAATTTTGAGATGGACAAATCATGGGTTCAATGTGAAAAAATTTATTAAAAATGTCACATGCATGAAAAATCGCCTATAAATAGACAATGCATTTTGGTAATTAGAAGAATATAATTTAAAGCGATATTATAAAAATATTTAACAATATTTTATTTAATAAAAAATTATATCCTTCGTTTCATTCTGTATCAGTAATCAGATTAACATTGCCCCCCATTGTAATATTTACTTACAAAACTTCTTTTCCACCGGAGACGTACTATTGGATGTTCCAATTCTTAGGAAAATATGCCTGTATAAACCTGCCAATACTTTTGTGAAATACTGCCTGTTTATTCCTGTTTAACATTAAGGACACACCTCCTTCATTTTATTGGTCTGTTTAGGTACATTGTGGGGATTTGCTGACATGAAAATTCCTGCATAAATTGATTTTAAATTTTTGGCAAGTATCTTCCTGATACAGCTCCAAATAATCGATACATAATAGTTCGACTGAAGGTTTATCAGAAGTCATCTCTGTGTAATTTTAAAAGTTTCAACTATGGGTGAGGCAAGTGGATGGACTAAATATAAAGTAAAGTGTTGTGATCCACTAGAGTTAAAAATCAAGCATTTTGGGAAATTAAGAAATGTGACCAAGTGGATGTGCAGTTACAAAAATGTCAAAATGGGAATGAAAATCTGTGATGGTTGTAGACTAAAGCTTTCAAAGGAGTTTAAGGCATCTGAAGAAGATGAGGCAGGGTAAGTAACAAATAGTATTTTTTAATATAAAATTAATAAACTAAACCAATTGCGTCAAGTACGGAGTGGAAAAATCTCATGGCATTATTTTGCATGGCATTTTGAGAATACAGACATTATGTACAAATTTCTTGGCATTATGTACACATTTTGGGTCAGCTGTTACCCCCTTTTTAAGTTCTTATAAAAAACTAACTTTTTAAATTTTTTTAGACCCAGTCAAGTTCCAGAAAATGATCCAGATTTTCAAGATCCTGCTGAATCATTTACTCTTTTAAACAAGTCATTGGAGCTTCTTGGTGTGTCGCCGATTAAAAGAAAAAATGTATACAAAGAAAAAATTGATATTGTACAGCATACAATTGCGAAAGCATTTACAAAGGAATCAGATTCAACGCTAGTAAAGGAATGCCAGAGTGACGAAAGTGAAATGATTAAGCAGTTAAAGGACAAATTTTTAAAAACCGAAAAGAGGAGTGAGAAAATACTAGTTTTATCATGTTTACCTCAAAGTTGGAGTAGAAAGAAGATTGAAGAAGAATTTGGAGTTTCTCAATATTTGGCCAGAGCTGTAAAACAGTTAGTTAAGGACAATGGGATATTATGTTCTCCTAACCCCAAACCGGGAAAGACCCTTAGTGATAGAGTGGCCCAAATAGTGGTAGATTTTTACCAAAGGGATGACATTAGCAGGACCATGCCAGGTAAAAAAGATTATGTTGTTATCAGAAAATATGGAGCTGAAAAAGAATATGTACAAAAAAAATTAGTCTTGAAAAAATTGGGTTTTCAAAATTTTGTGAACTGCGACCCAAAAACTGTATACTGGCAGGAAAAAGTGGGACTCATACTGTATGTGTATGTACTATACATCAAAATATAAAACTAATGCTCAATGGCTCCAAATTAAATAAGCTATATGATGAAAATAACAGGCCTCTTGCAATATCTTATCATGATTGCCTTTATAAACTAATGTGTAATCCACCTTCAGTGGACTGTTTTTTAAGCAATAGATGCAAGCAATGTCCTGGAGTAGAACAGTTTAAAAATACGTTAATAGAAAAATTTGAGGAAGAATTAATTGATGAGGTCTCATTTAAAAAGTGGGTCTCAGTAGATAGGTGTACTATGGAAACCGTTGTTAAAAAAAGTGATGATTTTGTCCAGGAATTTACTGATGATCTTGTAAAACTTAAATCACATTCTTTTATTGCAAAAATGCAAAAAGATAGATACAATGAAATAAAAATTAACCTTAAACCTGGAGAGTCTTTGATCACTTGCGATTTTGCGGAAAATTATTCCTTTGTTATGCAAGATGAAGTCCAGTCTTATCATTGGAATAACAGCCAGGCAACCCTCCACCCTTTTGCCATTTATTTTCTAAGTGATGGTAAACTGCACAACCTGAATTATGTGTTTATTTCGGAAAGCTTGACACATAATACATTTGCACTTCATTTATTTTAAAAAAAATTAATGCCTGATTTAAAAATCAAAATACCAGGACTTAACAAAATTTTTTATTTTTCGGATGGATGTGCTGCGCAGTACAAAAACAAAAAGAATTTTCTGAATATATGCCTGCATAAAAAAGATTTTGGTGTTGAAGCAGAGTGGCATTATTTTGCCACCTCGCATGGCAAAAGTGCCTGCGATGGCTTGGGAGGAACTGTTAAAAGACTTGCTGCCAAAGCCAGTTTGCAGAGGCCCTATGACAATCAAATAATGACACCTCTACAATTGTTTACTTGGTGTGAAGAAAACATATCTGGCATTGATTTTAAATATTGCACAGAAGCAGATTATACAAATCATGAAATAATTTTGAATAAAAGATTTGCGGAAGTCTTAACAATACCGGGGACACAAAAAATTCATGCTGTAATTCCTCTTACAGAAAGCACGTTTTTGGCAAAACAGTTTTCTACATGCTTAGAGGTCGAAACACATAATCTTTTTAAAGGTGGAAGCATTATTTTGCAAAATATCGAGTCAGGGTTTGTCACTGTAGAATATGACAGTGCTTGGTGGCTGGCTTGTGTCTTGGGGAAAAATAATGAGAGCGGAGAACTGAAAGTAAGCTTTCTTCATCCACGAGGACCTGCCTCATCATTTTTTTACCCAACACCTCAAGATATTTTAATTATTAAACCAGAAAGTCTTATAAAAAAAGTTGAACCCAACACTGCTACTGGCAGAACTTACAATGTCAGCAAAAAAGAAATGTCAGATTCATCAGAAATTCTTAAAAGAAAGTTAAAAAAATAAATTTAAGGTATATAGTTAGTCTTAGTGTTTTCTGTCTAATTTTTATCAACGAAGTAGAAAAGTTTGTTTATTTCTTTTGCGAGTTTAAAATAAAATAATTTGTAGATAAAGCCTCTGGGTATTTTTTAAAACCTGTATCCATCCAACAAATTTATTTATTTTAATATCCAGTGCACTATTGGTGCTCCTAAAATATGTTTATTTTTTTAAATGCATGATTTTTAATGTACTTAATATTTTTGATATTTTTTTTGACATTGAACCCATCATTTCTCCATCATAAAATTTTGTGGATAATTAAGTAACACTTTGACCAAAATTATATATTTTTTTCAAAAAAATTAAAAATGGCCTTTTTGAATTTTTCAATTTTTTTTTTCAATTTTTTATTTTCAATTTTTTTTTGTTAAAATTATGTTGTGATATTTCATAAAAAAGAGCTTCAAAATGACTTTAAAATGAGCCATTTATTACTTTCCTAGTGTAAGTGGTTCTCGAGATATTGCTAGTTTTGTACATTCTTGTTAAGGTCAAAATGCTGACTTTTTTATTTTGAAAAATTAAAAAAAAAAAAACTACGAATCAAAAAAATCTAAAAATTTGCATTTTCAACTTTTATGGTAAGAAGAAAATATATACCAAAAATCATCAAAATTGGAATTGGTCGCGTAAAATTTTTGTGATTTTTTGGTTGATTTGATATGGAATGACCCTATTGTCGACCATGAATCAAGATCGATTTAGTTTTCTAGCACTTGCAAACATTGAAAATGATAGAATCGTAGATTTCTCCAGAGTGAAACAGTTGAATCATAGTAGGTAGAAGGAAAAAAAGTCCTGTATGCTTCTCAAATATTTTATTTCATTAAATACGACGCCTTTCGATTTTTTCTTTAAAAAATCATTTTCAAGTGTGCATTCTGTAATACAATAAAAACGAGTGTCAGAATTAAATTTAAATAAAAAAATAATAAAAAAGAGTACTTACAGAACGTCAAACATCCATCATCAAGGGTAAAATTTAGGACACAAACTACACATAATTAAATTAATAAATAAAAAAAATCGGACAATTAAAAACACCTTAGTTAAACATACACTAATAACAAATTTTTTTAAAAAGACAAAGGAAACGAAAATAATAAATAAAATTCGAAACGAAACAACGAGCGGCATCTAACAATTTATATTTATTTATATTTGTTTATTTTATTTTTTTTTTATTTTATTTATATGTTTTAATTTGTTGTAATTGTTAGATTGTTAGATGCCGCTCGTTGTTTCGTTTCGAATTTTATTTATTATTCTCGTTTCCTTTGTCTTTTTTAAATTTGGACTAAGGTGTTTTTAATTGTCCGACATGTTTTACTTATTAATTTAATTATGTGTAGTTTGTGTCCTAAATTTTAATGATGGATTTTTGACGTTCTGTAAGTACTTTTTTTATTTTGTTTATTCAAATTTAATTTTGAAACACTCATTTTTATTGTATTACAGAATGCACACTTGAAAATGATTTTTAAAAGAAAAAATCGAAACGCGTCGTGTTTAATGAAATAAAATATTTGTAAAGCATACAGGACTTTCTTCCTTCTACCTAGTATGATTGAAAATGATATTACAAAATCCCTTAAGTTGGATTATGTTCTGAATGAATTTCAACAAATTAGTTTAATAACAATGTTTGTAGAAATTATTTTGAAAAAATAATAAATAATAATAATTTACATTTTTTTAGCATTTTAGTATTTTTGGAAGATTGTTTTTACAGTTAAATATGTATATGCCTTATCTTAAAACATATAACCAAAAAATAAAAGTTCAGATAAAATAGGGATGGGGCTTAAGCCCCCCCCCCCAGATCTGATGACCTAACTTCGCCAATAATGTGAATACCCGGTATATAATTCATCTTTGATTTGCAAAAATAAACGCCGACAAGAGTCGACTCTTCGCCACGCTTTAAACAAGGCATTTTCCGATGAAGGCATCGCCTGATCTAGGGTCATTAATATAGAACGCTGGTAACAATCGCTGCCTTGTTTTAAAAATCCAAAGGCAAGGTGAAGGATGACTTATCGGGGTGAAGGTTGGTCCCACCCATCACCTAGCTATTGAGGGATGTCTAGGCCAAGGCCATACAATGCTGTTCTCCAGGCAAGGGGCTGATTCTTGAATTGTGATCGTGAAAAATTTGATGCGACCGATCGGCTGACTTGCATTAAATTTGCATTAGCAGTGAAGTGATCGATCGTACTATCCATATTCAAAAATTAGGCCCCAGGGCTCTATTCTTGAAACTAACGGAAAATCTTGGAGTAAAAAGTAGGGGAGAGTGCGATCATAACAACACTGCGATTTCGGTATTATTATTATTATTATTATTATTATTCTATTAGTTACAGTAGTAGCGGATGTCTTTTGTTTTTATCATGTCTTGCTTTTGAGATACACACGCCCCTTGCCCTTTACCCTCACATTTTGCTCTTCAAACATTTGTTTCCGTTTAGTAGTTACAAAAAAACAGACAGGCAAATAGAGAGATAAAATTTAAAGATTTATTATATCAAGATGTATCCATTATTGAGAAAATAGGCTCATATGACGTGGTTATTTTAGGTTTTGGTTAAATATTCGATAAGTAGGAAGGTGATGATTTGTTAAATGCATATAAAAAGATTCTCTTATTTCCCTTCAAAAGATAGAAGATACTAACACAAAAGTAAAAATAAAATGTTCCTCATTTTCTGGACCCCCAGAGCATATCGTATTCTGGAAATCCTGGCCAAACAAAAAGTGCTAGAGTGCTGAAATTTTGCGCTACAAAGCCCAATCTGCCATATCTTAATTTTGTAATTTATTTTTTTTAATATTTTTTTTTCTAAAAAAGCTTCTGTAGCGCATTTGGAAAAACGAAAATTGCAATTTTGCACAATATTTCCTAAAAAAATACTCTATTAAGAGTATAATCTTCGGATCCCTATAAAAAACCCGAAACCAAATTTGGCACAAACATAATTTGTCCGAATTTAAAAGAAAAGAAAATAATTCTCGAAAATTAAATGACGGGAAAATCAAATCGCTAGAAAATATATGCATAGAATTAAATTTAAACAAAAAATATTTTTATATAAACACAAATCAGTCATTATTAATGAAAATAATTTGATAGAAACATAATAATGTCGAACTACAAAAGTCAAGAACCCCAATCTGGCCGAATAGAACCAGAATTTACTGGAATTTAGCATTCACCACTCTCCGGCTTGTAAACGCTAACAAGCCGGATATAGTACTTCTTGATAAGAATGATAAAATTATGTATGTCATTGAGTTCTCGGCACCTGCCGAGACAAACATCATTGTCAAGGAGGAAAAAAAACGGACGAAATATCAGGATCTTCTCTTTGACCTTCGCCGAGTGTACCGGGGCTATACAGTCAAGCTAGTGGTTTTGGTAATTGGAGCTCTCGGAGGTGCAGGGCAAACACTGCTCTCAGCTCTCAACACCTTGCCAGCCTGCCGTGATAAGGCAGAACACCTTGCTGGCGCAATGCAGAAAGCGGTCATCATTGCGTCTGCTCAGAGCACACGATGCGGAACACCGTTTCTACTAACCTCGCGGTTGGTGGGGAGTAGAACGGTGAATGGAACACCTGGCCTATCTGCACCCGTGTAGGTCGGAGCCGCGGGACCGCAGATAAGGCCAAACCCAAAAAAAAGACAAAATAAATATTAAAAAGGCAAGAGTGCAACTAAACATACCTTTACAGGTTATCTTAAGCTGATTTTACACTTATCCTAAAGAAAAAAAAACAATTCTTAAAATAATAAATTCCTAAAAGAGGGAAAAAACAAAATATTTAAACAGAAAATAACAAAAACAAAATCAATAATTTATAATAACATTATTAACAAAATTATACATACCCAAAAGAAAAAAACAACAATATATAATGTTATTAAGAAAAAATAAAGTAAAAGGTCAAAAAAAAGAAAGAATTGTCGATAGAATAAATAATCAGTAGCATAAACAAAGTAAGTATTAGACATACCGAAAAACATAATCTTTTAATTTTTTTGGAAAAGAATACATGGAACAATAATAAAGGTGTGGAGGTAAGTCATTATATGTTTTAGCAAGTTAGTATGTAAAGCATCTTTCAAAAGTACTACTCCGATGATGTGGAATAATCATACCCTTAAATCTTAAATTAAGGGTATTTACATCAGTTTTAAAGGGAATTTTGTTATTGAGATATTGAGGATATTTTAGTTTAATGATGTTAAAGTAGAGACAACATTTGTGAATATATCTCCTATTTTTCATATTTGTCCAGCCAACATCTTTAAGTTTGTGGCTCACAGGTCTCCTTCGTCGAATACCATATATAAATCTTAAACACATTTTTTGAATTTTTTCAATTCTTAAAACTGACAGAGCTGTAAGGCAGGGACCGTATACAACGTCGCAGTAGTTAAAGATTGATAAAATGATAGAATCGTATATTAACTTTTTCATTGGCTGGTTTAAAATATGTCTTCAGTGATACAAGTCTCCCTATGCTTTTCTGAACACATGAAGAAACATGTTTCTCAAATCTTAGAAAGTTGTCAAATACAAGACCTAGGTTTTTTGTCTCGGTTTTAATGGGTAAAACTTGATCCTCAATTCTAACAGAAACGCTTCCAGTTAGTCGTTTGACATCAACGGGTCTTCCAAAAAACATTACAACTGATTTACTTGGGTTTAATTTAAGAGCGTGTCCTCTTGATATCCGATTTATAATTTCTAAAACTTTGTTTATTAACTCGCAACTTGGCATAAGTAAAGATGGTGAAAAAGAGTAATATCCCTGAAAATCATCGGCATATTTTTGCGATTTCAAAGTTTTTAAGAAGGCAGAGAACTTAAGAGTGTAAATAATAAAAAGTAAAGGAGACAAAATTCCGCCTTGAGGAACGCCGCTCTTAATTTCCAAAAAATTTGAGGTTTTTCCCTGAAAAGTAACCCTTTGTTTTTTTCCTGTAAGGTAGCTTTTAATTAAGTTTACTGATGTTTCATCAAAACCGATATATTTTAAAATGGTTAACATTGTGTCATGGCTAATGGTGTCAAAAGCTTTATTAAAGTCAAGCAATACCAAAACTGTGCAGTTGCCTTGATCAGTGGCTTTAAGAATGTCATCTGTCTGGGGAATTATTTTTAGCAACACTGTACGGGAAATCAACTATGTCGACCTGATTTTTTTGCAAAATTTTACTGCTCACAATCGATAGAACATTCTTACGTGAATTTGCCCAACTTAATTATCCCAACTTGCCTCGTAATATTAGCCCCGCAAATGGCCAAAAGTAGCACAAAAAAAGCCTGATTTGGATTACAAGAAAAAAGTACGTCAGAATTTAACAGGATTCCTAAAATCCTACCTTGTTCTGTTGTCTTCTTCACCAGGGTGCCGGCACCATCACGTGACAATTAAGGGGTTGGAATCTTAGGGCTGCTTTGACCCGACCGAAACGACGGTTGACTCCCAAAAGTGAGGTTATCTTCTCCAGTTGACCAATCAAATTCTGAATATAGGTAACAAACCATAGACGCGAATTTTAAGAGGCCTGTGTCACTTTTGAATTATATAAAAAGGTAAAAGGCAAAATTTATTGAAAAAGAAAACAAATATTAAAAAAACTGAAAACTAAACATTTACGTTATTGAATTTGTTTTCCAATGGCAGCGCGAAGACTTTATTTATGTTTATCCACAGTGGGACACCAGAGATTTTTTATCAACGGATCAAAAATTTGGAGTTAGGTTACTTATATTGACTTTTCGCGTTCTGCGCCGCTAAAAAACCAAGTAAAATACTAAAATAAAAGAAAACCATTTCTTGCAGAATTACCTGCTAAAAAAAACGCTACCCAACTACGTATTAAAGTAACTGGGTATAATGTTTAAGATTGCATTTACAGGTGCATTTATAATTGAATTGGAAACACTCCTTCTAGCTGATACCGACGAAATAATCGTATTCTATTTTAAACAGGAGCGTCAACGACTAGCAAGAGTTTTTCCAACCTTTGAATGGAGCTTTACAGACCCGTTTTGTTACTACTCAAGTATCCGTGTGTTTTTGAACTTAGGTTCTAAAATCTATCCTTTGCACTCCAGGATTTCACTAGTAAACTTGCACATAACTATGTCGCAATAATTTTAATTTTTAAAAAATAAAAACAAAATTATGTAAGGTTATGGGCGCCGAATGTTTCTATGCGAATTCCTAGATAGACTCGGAGTAATGCCCGCGCAGCGCTAGTCCTTTTTCGGCGGGCGGCAAAGTGGGTTCATATTTGTTTTAGAACAATGTTTTTGAAAACACATTTTTGAAAGATAAACATAACCTCGAATGGTTTTCTGTCAGAAAACCTAAAAATACTCTTCTCTCCCACTGCGGCCCGATTTAAAGTTTGTTGACAAAACACCTGCAGTTACCATGGAATCGTATAAATTCTGCGATCTATCGGACAACACTTTAACTGCGTGAGTCCCAAATTCAATGAAGTGTGATTTATTGATCAGTTTTCTTTTCCGGATTGCACAGGCTTTTAGAAAAAAGGAAACCTAGTTTTTATTTTCGCTAAAACAAGGAAATAAGAAAAGGAAAAATGTAATCCAGAGGAAATTGTGAGTATATCTCTATTTTTTTTGCAAATCGGGTTTGTTCTAAACTTATTTTGAGGCTTTTGGGATAAATGACAGCACCAGAGCTTTTATTTTGAAGAAAAAATAATTGAGACTTTTGAAAAATCCTTCAGATATTTTTGTTAAGCATTTAAAAATGATCACCTCTGCAAAATTTCAGCTAATTCTGTTGTTTAGTTTTCCCTGTGCACTCTGGCAAAAGACTAAAAAAATTAAAGAACAAGGCTTGCCAGTTGTATTTTTTTTAACTTAAAATCTGGGAAGAAACTATAGCCTTAAATAAAATCGGTCAATAAAAAAAAATCCCCGTGTTATCTCCAAAATTATAAATGGAAATTGCCTAACAAACTTTTTTAGGAGATTGTACAATTACCTCCAGATGCACCGTAAAAATATTCGGATTAGTTTAGCTAATCCATGCTCCCTCTTTGTTAATATATGGGAGATCAAGAGAGAAAAATAATGGATTAGATAGCCAATCGCAATTAAGTGCCTACGGTGCATTTAGGGGTAGGTCTGGATTTTTGTACAAATGAATTTTCATGGAAGTTTGGAATTTATTGATATGTACTCAAACACTTTTTCAATAAAGGCTGAAATGACCGTAATAAAGAACTGTGTTGGAAAACGAAGCGAAGATATGAGCATATCCGATATTAGGTCTGTAGTTAAAAAAGACGCATTTCCACATTCATACGTTCTTATGCAAATTAGTTTAACATAGCCAATTTCGTCTGCTTCCTGTAAACGGTCCTTTTCAACAACGAGAAGAATTGAAAATTGGCTATTGGGTCAGTCCATATCAAGTCAACCAGGGTATTTTACCACACCATCTCCGATGTTGATGATTTTTAGTATACATGTTTTTCCTACCAAAAAACTGGAAAATCCAAAATTTCAGACTTTTTTGACCAGTTGTTTATTTTGAATTAATTTTTGAAAATCGAAAAAGTCACTTATTTGTCCTTAACATGTGCGCACAAAATTAGGAATATCCAAAGAACCACTTATAATAGAAAAGTAGGTGAAGGTTCATTTTAAAGCTCTTATAAAGACCTTTCATATGAGAATATTGCATAACATATATTGAAAAAAAAATAAAAAAAAAAAATTTGATTTTTTTTTTAAATTTCAAAAAGGCCATTTTTAATTTTTTTCAAAAAATTATATTATTTTCTTTAAAGTGTTATTAAACTATTCACAAAATTTTGAGATGGACAAATCATGGGTTCAATGTGAAAAAATTTATTAAAAATGTCACATGCATGAAAAATCGCCTATAAATAGACAATGCATTTTGGTAATTAGAAGAATATAATTTAAAGCGATATTATAAAAATATTTAACAATATTTTATTTAATAAAAAATTATATCCTTCGTTTCATTCTGTATCAGTAATCAGATTAACATTGCCCCCCATTGTAATATTTACTTACAAAACTTCTTTTCCACCGGAGACGTACTATTGGATGTTCCAATTCTTAGGAAAATATGCCTGTATAAACCTGCCAATACTTTTGTGAAATACTGCCTGTTTATTCCTGTTTAACATTAAGGACACACCTCCTTCATTTTATTGGTCTGTTTAGGTACATTGTGGGGATTTGCTGACATGAAAATTCCTGCATAAATTGATTTTAAATTTTTGGCAAGTATCTTCCTGATACAGCTCCAAATAATCGATACATAATAGTTCGACTGAAGGTTTATCAGAAGTCATCTCTGTGTAATTTTAAAAGTTTCAACTATGGGTGAGGCAAGTGGATGGACTAAATATAAAGTAAAGTGTTGTGATCCACTAGAGTTAAAAATCAAGCATTTTGGGAAATTAAGAAATGTGACCAAGTGGATGTGCAGTTACAAAAATGTCAAAATGGGAATGAAAATCTGTGATGGTTGTAGACTAAAGCTTTCAAAGGAGTTTAAGGCATCTGAAGAAGATGAGGCAGGGTAAGTAACAAATAGTATTTTTTAATATAAAATTAATAAACTAAACCAATTGCGTCAAGTACGGAGTGGAAAAATCTCATGGCATTATTTTGCATGGCATTTTGAGAATACAGACATTATGTACAAATTTCTTGGCATTATGTACACATTTTGGGTCAGCTGTTACCCCCTTTTTAAGTTCTTATAAAAAACTAACTTTTTAAATTTTTTTAGACCCAGTCAAGTTCCAGAAAATGATCCAGATTTTCAAGATCCTGCTGAATCATTTACTCTTTTAAACAAGTCATTGGAGCTTCTTGGTGTGTCGCCGATTAAAAGAAAAAATGTATACAAAGAAAAAATTGATATTGTACAGCATACAATTGCGAAAGCATTTACAAAGGAATCAGATTCAACGCTAGTAAAGGAATGCCAGAGTGACGAAAGTGAAATGATTAAGCAGTTAAAGGACAAATTTTTAAAAACCGAAAAGAGGAGTGAGAAAATACTAGTTTTATCATGTTTACCTCAAAGTTGGAGTAGAAAGAAGATTGAAGAAGAATTTGGAGTTTCTCAATATTTGGCCAGAGCTGTAAAACAGTTAGTTAAGGACAATGGGATATTATGTTCTCCTAACCCCAAACCGGGAAAGACCCTTAGTGATAGAGTGGCCCAAATAGTGGTAGATTTTTACCAAAGGGATGACATTAGCAGGACCATGCCAGGTAAAAAAGATTATGTTGTTATCAGAAAATATGGAGCTGAAAAAGAATATGTACAAAAAAAATTAGTCTTGAAAAAATTGGGTTTTCAAAATTTTGTGAACTGCGACCCAAAAACTGTATACTGGCAGGAAAAAGTGGGACTCATACTGTATGTGTATGTACTATACATCAAAATATAAAACTAATGCTCAATGGCTCCAAATTAAATAAGCTATATGATGAAAATAACAGGCCTCTTGCAATATCTTATCATGATTGCCTTTATAAACTAATGTGTAATCCACCTTCAGTGGACTGTTTTTTAAGCAATAGATGCAAGCAATGTCCTGGAGTAGAACAGTTTAAAAATACGTTAATAGAAAAATTTGAGGAAGAATTAATTGATGAGGTCTCATTTAAAAAGTGGGTCTCAGTAGATAGGTGTACTATGGAAACCGTTGTTAAAAAAAGTGATGATTTTGTCCAGGAATTTACTGATGATCTTGTAAAACTTAAATCACATTCTTTTATTGCAAAAATGCAAAAAGATAGATACAATGAAATAAAAATTAACCTTAAACCTGGAGAGTCTTTGATCACTTGCGATTTTGCGGAAAATTATTCCTTTGTTATGCAAGATGAAGTCCAGTCTTATCATTGGAATAACAGCCAGGCAACCCTCCACCCTTTTGCCATTTATTTTCTAAGTGATGGTAAACTGCACAACCTGAATTATGTGTTTATTTCGGAAAGCTTGACACATAATACATTTGCACTTCATTTATTTTAAAAAAAATTAATGCCTGATTTAAAAATCAAAATACCAGGACTTAACAAAATTTTTTATTTTTCGGATGGATGTGCTGCGCAGTACAAAAACAAAAAGAATTTTCTGAATATATGCCTGCATAAAAAAGATTTTGGTGTTGAAGCAGAGTGGCATTATTTTGCCACCTCGCATGGCAAAAGTGCCTGCGATGGCTTGGGAGGAACTGTTAAAAGACTTGCTGCCAAAGCCAGTTTGCAGAGGCCCTATGACAATCAAATAATGACACCTCTACAATTGTTTACTTGGTGTGAAGAAAACATATCTGGCATTGATTTTAAATATTGCACAGAAGCAGATTATACAAATCATGAAATAATTTTGAATAAAAGATTTGCGGAAGTCTTAACAATACCGGGGACACAAAAAATTCATGCTGTAATTCCTCTTACAGAAAGCACGTTTTTGGCAAAACAGTTTTCTACATGCTTAGAGGTCGAAACACATAATCTTTTTAAAGGTGGAAGCATTATTTTGCAAAATATCGAGTCAGGGTTTGTCACTGTAGAATATGACAGTGCTTGGTGGCTGGCTTGTGTCTTGGGGAAAAATAATGAGAGCGGAGAACTGAAAGTAAGCTTTCTTCATCCACGAGGACCTGCCTCATCATTTTTTTACCCAACACCTCAAGATATTTTAATTATTAAACCAGAAAGTCTTATAAAAAAAGTTGAACCCAACACTGCTACTGGCAGAACTTACAATGTCAGCAAAAAAGAAATGTCAGATTCATCAGAAATTCTTAAAAGAAAGTTAAAAAAATAAATTTAAGGTATATAGTTAGTCTTAGTGTTTTCTGTCTAATTTTTATCAACGAAGTAGAAAAGTTTGTTTATTTCTTTTGCGAGTTTAAAATAAAATAATTTGTAGATAAAGCCTCTGGGTATTTTTTAAAACCTGTATCCATCCAACAAATTTATTTATTTTAATATCCAGTGCACTATTGGTGCTCCTAAAATATGTTTATTTTTTTAAATGCATGATTTTTAATGTACTTAATATTTTTGATATTTTTTTTGACATTGAACCCATCATTTCTCCATCATAAAATTTTGTGGATAATTAAGTAACACTTTGACCAAAATTATATATTTTTTTCAAAAAAATTAAAAATGGCCTTTTTGAATTTTTCAATTTTTTTTTTCAATTTTTTATTTTCAATTTTTTTTTGTTAAAATTATGTTGTGATATTTCATAAAAAAGAGCTTCAAAATGACTTTAAAATGAGCCATTTATTACTTTCCTAGTGTAAGTGGTTCTCGAGATATTGCTAGTTTTGTACATTCTTGTTAAGGTCAAAATGCTGACTTTTTTATTTTGAAAAATTAAAAAAAAAAAAACTACGAATCAAAAAAATCTAAAAATTTGCATTTTCAACTTTTATGGTAAGAAGAAAATATATACCAAAAATCATCAAAATTGGAATTGGTCGCGTAAAATTTTTGTGATTTTTTGGTTGATTTGATATGGAATGACCCTATTGTCGACCATGAATCAAGATCGATTTAGTTTTCTAGCACTTGCAAACATTGAAAATGATAGAATCGTAGATTTCTCCAGAGTGAAACAGTTGAATCATAGTAGGTAGAAGGAAAAAAAGTCCTGTATGCTTCTCAAATATTTTATTTCATTAAATACGACGCCTTTCGATTTTTTCTTTAAAAAATCATTTTCAAGTGTGCATTCTGTAATACAATAAAAACGAGTGTCAGAATTAAATTTAAATAAAAAAATAATAAAAAAGAGTACTTACAGAACGTCAAACATCCATCATCAAGGGTAAAATTTAGGACACAAACTACACATAATTAAATTAATAAATAAAAAAAATCGGACAATTAAAAACACCTTAGTTAAACATACACTAATAACAAATTTTTTTAAAAAGACAAAGGAAACGAAAATAATAAATAAAATTCGAAACGAAACAACGAGCGGCATCTAACAATTTATATTTATTTATATTTGTTTATTTTATTTTTTTTTTATTTTATTTATATGTTTTAATTTGTTGTAATTGTTAGATTGTTAGATGCCGCTCGTTGTTTCGTTTCGAATTTTATTTATTATTCTCGTTTCCTTTGTCTTTTTTAAATTTGGACTAAGGTGTTTTTAATTGTCCGACATGTTTTACTTATTAATTTAATTATGTGTAGTTTGTGTCCTAAATTTTAATGATGGATTTTTGACGTTCTGTAAGTACTTTTTTTATTTTGTTTATTCAAATTTAATTTTGAAACACTCATTTTTATTGTATTACAGAATGCACACTTGAAAATGATTTTTAAAAGAAAAAATCGAAACGCGTCGTGTTTAATGAAATAAAATATTTGTAAAGCATACAGGACTTTCTTCCTTCTACCTAGTATGATTGAAAATGATATTACAAAATCCCTTAAGTTGGATTATGTTCTGAATGAATTTCAACAAATTAGTTTAATAACAATGTTTGTAGAAATTATTTTGAAAAAATAATAAATAATAATAATTTACATTTTTTTAGCATTTTAGTATTTTTGGAAGATTGTTTTTACAGTTAAATATGTATATGCCTTATCTTAAAACATATAACCAAAAAATAAAAGTTCAGATAAAATAGGGATGGGGCTTAAGCCCCCCCCCCCAGATCTGATGACCTAACTTCGCCAATAATGTGAATACCCGGTATATAATTCATCTTTGATTTGCAAAAATAAACGCCGACAAGAGTCGACTCTTCGCCACGCTTTAAACAAGGCATTTTCCGATGAAGGCATCGCCTGATCTAGGGTCATTAATATAGAACGCTGGTAACAATCGCTGCCTTGTTTTAAAAATCCAAAGGCAAGGTGAAGGATGACTTATCGGGGTGAAGGTTGGTCCCACCCATCACCTAGCTATTGAGGGATGTCTAGGCCAAGGCCATACAATGCTGTTCTCCAGGCAAGGGGCTGATTCTTGAATTGTGATCGTGAAAAATTTGATGCGACCGATCGGCTGACTTGCATTAAATTTGCATTAGCAGTGAAGTGATCGATCGTACTATCCATATTCAAAAATTAGGCCCCAGGGCTCTATTCTTGAAACTAACGGAAAATCTTGGAGTAAAAAGTAGGGGAGAGTGCGATCATAACAACACTGCGATTTCGGTATTATTATTATTATTATTATTATTATTCTATTAGTTACAGTAGTAGCGGATGTCTTTTGTTTTTATCATGTCTTGCTTTTGAGATACACACGCCCCTTGCCCTTTACCCTCACATTTTGCTCTTCAAACATTTGTTTCCGTTTAGTAGTTACAAAAAAACAGACAGGCAAATAGAGAGATAAAATTTAAAGATTTATTATATCAAGATGTATCCATTATTGAGAAAATAGGCTCATATGACGTGGTTATTTTAGGTTTTGGTTAAATATTCGATAAGTAGGAAGGTGATGATTTGTTAAATGCATATAAAAAGATTCTCTTATTTCCCTTCAAAAGATAGAAGATACTAACACAAAAGTAAAAATAAAATGTTCCTCATTTTCTGGACCCCCAGAGCATATCGTATTCTGGAAATCCTGGCCAAACAAAAAGTGCTAGAGTGCTGAAATTTTGCGCTACAAAGCCCAATCTGCCATATCTTAATTTTGTAATTTATTTTTTTTAATATTTTTTTTTCTAAAAAAGCTTCTGTAGCGCATTTGGAAAAACGAAAATTGCAATTTTGCACAATATGGCAACCACTGTTTAAGGTATTTGAAACAGTCAAATTTGATTTTATTTTCTACATGTAAAACTTCAATTTTTAAGCGAATTTCTTATTTCAAATTCACTTGGTTTGTCTATACTTTTATTTCAACTATAAAAAAATGAAACACAGATTATCAGTTTCCTGAACATGATAGTGGCTGGAAACTTTGTGAATAAAGTATCCTTATTTCTGAACGTGTCACCAATGTGACAGACATTTTCAGTGCGACTTTGTTAGTGTCAGTGTCCTTGGTTATAAATAAAATAACCTAAATGTTAATTTTTCATAGGAAAGTTGCTATATTGTGGTTGTGCTATATAGTGGGGTTCCCGTCTTTTAAGAAGTTTAGTTGGCAGTTTTATTCGAATTCCATAGATATTTAAATAACGTTTATTTTTTAATTTTTTTACCTACCGTATTACCTGAAAAATGAATATCTCAATGAATAAACAGGAAGAATTGAAGTGAGTACCTATTTTTTTTTAATTCGTAACGCAGCTCACTATTAGTTCATAGTGTTTACTGGTCTGTTACCATGAAAAAAAATCTATTTTGTTTTTTTTGCAAAAAATCAAATATAAAAAATAGTTCCTATTTATACACATTTAAGATGACTAGATATAATGTATTTATTTTTACACTGCTACAAATTTTCAAAAAAAGTAAATAAACAAACAAATTTAAGAAAAATAGTCCCAAACATATAACTAGGTTAATTTTTCTCTTCTAATGAAAGCTGCATTGTGTCCATTTAAACAGAAAACAAGTTTATACCAGACTTGCAAAATGCGGAGATATTAAAATGTGGTTTTCATCAAAAATCTGTTTTTGAAATTTGAGCCTCGCAAATGGGGGTTGGTTTTCCTCTATCTTCGCTAGAAATACCCGTACTCATTTAAAAGTGCCCAATTTGAAACACCCTGTACAAAGAAAATTTTTCAATAAAACCCAAAAATTATATCGAAAACACGTAAAATGCTTTTTTTATAATGGCACCCTGAAAAGACCCCTGCCAATTACTTATGAAGCGTGGGCCCCCGTTAAATTTTTTCAAATTTTAATATGTCGTAGGGGAACGTCAGACAACTTCTTTTTAATTATTGTCACCCCCTCCCCCAATGTCTGTAAAGGGGTCGAATCCAAAACCTTCTTTTGAGTCTCGTCTTGTTCACTTTTTTGGTGCCACGGTTTAAATCTTGAAAAAGGGGGTACCAGGTGCACAAATAAAAATATCCTAGGCTTTTTTTACAAATGACTCTTTACTAGAATTGTTGTTATAGGGTTCAAAAATAGGGACCCAGTAGTGGAGCTATACATAAAATATGAAGAGAGATTATAATCCTACAGTTAGCATAAAGTGCATATTCAAAAAAAAAAATATATTTGTTTAACTATATATTTTTGAGATAGACTTACCCCTAGCTTTAATTTAATATAGAAAAAATGGGTGCTAGGAAGCACGGATAGTCCACCATACAATCATTTAGTGGTAGAACTGGTGGAGAAGGTGAAAAATCCAACAATTTTCTGTTGGTAAAACTCTCTTTTTATTTATTTTATGTTGAAATAAAATGAAAATATCTCGAAAACTGTAGCTTTGAGAGACCTTATAACACAATTTTTGGGTAGTATTTACGAAAACCAAAATCTGAAAACCTCATATAAATAGCTGCTTTACTTTTAAAGTTATGATTTTTTTAAATATATTTTAACGTTTTTTCAAATAACTCGGAAACTAAAGCTCCATATTCATGAAACCTTAAATCTGAAAACCGGATATCCCTACTTGCTTTTATTCCAAAGTTACAATTTTTTAAAATATTTTATCCCCCTTTTCCACCCTTTAACCCATCACCACCCTACCCAAAAGATAATCATTTTATGGTCAGCTGATAGAGGATTTTTGTACCAAATATTGTTATCGTGTATACAGACAGACAACAGACAACTTTTTTCCGTCGATTAAGGTGTTTTGGAACCTTAGTAACTCATTACTATATTGTTTTTTGTTTGTGCGGTCTTCTGTTTTTGAAACCGAATTTTAAATCCCCATAAAATTTGCTTTTTAAAGATACCTCATATTAGGGTTCGCCTATCTAGTTCTCGAGATATCTGCAATCAAAGTCTTAAGATACCCTATGATGTTGGTTTTCATTTTAAAGAGCTTTTTTGAGAATCTACAAATAGTATCATTCCTAAAATTAAGCATTGATATCAACACTTTTTAATAAATTACGTCAAATCAAAGTGACCAAAAATGGATAAATTGCATATGTAAATTGTACTCGCCCAAAGCATTTTTGAATTCTCCTTACCCCACAGTTGGTCTAGAGGGGGGTTTTAAGAAAAAAAAATATATCTTTAATACATAGATTTATGTTTTCGACTACCGCCATTTACAGTAATATTGTCGTGAATGCCCTTTAGGCATTCTATCTTGCCCTTGCTTGGTTTGTAAATGTTAACGACTCAGGCTATGAACCTAACAGTTAGCATTAGGAAGTATGTGATGTTTTAAGTTCAATGAATAGATGTTTTTGTAAACTCACGTTTTGTTATCACATACATCCTATAAAACCAATCGAGACCAGCAAGAAGTGGTCAGTAAGTTTAGTAAGTTCATTAAGTCAGAAAGTTGTGATGTATTTCTCAAGAATAAGATAAACTGCTGAACCACGACCTACCCCTAAGATAGAACTGTGAAGCTGCTGTATTAAGACTGTTGGATTTTAATTAATTACAAGTAAGTAACGTTTTTGTACTTTGTTATAATAAATTCATTAAAACCCGGTACGGTTGGTTTATTAAGTCAATTAATAAGAACAACCCCGTCACGAAAACCCCTACGTGACAATATGTATGTAGCCCTTTCCTGGGGGGCTATTTTTCGAAAATATTCTGAGAACTTTAAATAACAACCCCCTACTTTAAATTCTCTTTTCATATCTTAGAAACTAAAGAAATTATCTCTATTTTGTTTGTTATCGACTGTGAGGGTTTTTTACAAGAGGTGTATACAGTATCTTTTTTATTATTGAAAATAAAGGGTAGGTCTAAATTAAAAAATTTTTTGGAAAATTACAGCGAACTTAAGCGCTATAACAATTTTTTTTTGTTGCTCTTGGTATACAGTGTGTGACAATAAACACAATTTTTTAAATTAGAACACCCTGTATATTTCTATTTACAGTTTATTGATTGTCAGTGATTCTGACGATATTATTCCAAAAATATGAAGTAGAAGGTCAAAATGTCAAACTATTGTCATTTTTTATTTCCTTGTAAAAACCCCTAACATAGATATTGAACACAAGAAAGATATTTTCTTTAGTTTCTCTTTAAAAATTGAATTTTTGACATTTTAAAATCCAATATCTCGAAAACTAGGAAAGTAACTTCATGATATGAGGTACCATTGGAAAGAGAATTTCAGCGAGAATTCAAATATGAAGTCAAAAAAGAAGTTGCTATTTAAGATTTTCAGAATATTTTCCTAAAATATCCCCCCAGAAAAGGGATACATAGGGGATTTTAGTTTTTACAAAACAAAAATGTTTCAAAGCTTTCTTAAAACCCCTAAATTTTCTGTATCTAGACCAACTGTGACCCCAACATCCTGTGGTACCTTATTTAGTTTGTGAGATAATCGCTTTTAAAAATTTAATAGATACACTTGATTTAAAAAAAAACGCATACATGCAGTCACAAAATTGACCTTTCTAAAAGTGTATAATATATAAGGACTACCAGCTAAAATGCCTAAAAACTTCAAAAGTACGACAATTTGTCATATTGTTTAAAAAAGGTCTCTAAAACTGAAAATATTTTTTTACTTAAATTAAAGGCAACCTTATTTTTGTATTAAATTTTGCATAATACTAAAAAATCAGCAAAAATAATGTTTTAGTAAAGTCTTTATTGAACAATATCAAATTATCACTCGAGTAACAGACGAAGGCTGTTCTATAAAGAGGGCGGTAACCCATTTTGGAGTTGATAAAATAACAATAATACGATGGAAATAGCGCTGGATTGAAAACAATTGGACGAATAGGAAACTTGGATTAGGACAAAAACGATGGTAAACTTAATACTAATTATTTTAACTTAAAAAAGAACTAAAATAAATAATTTAGTATTTAATAGCATCACCATTTTTCTCTATTACAAGCTGCAAACGTCTGGGCATTGAAAAGGTTAAATTTTGAAAATACTGATGGTCTTCTGAGAGCTGATCCAATGCGCGATAAATAGCATCGCTTAACTCTTCAGCATTTTGTGGTCTCCAATTCCTTTGGTATATTATTTTAACGATTCGACCCCATATATTTTCCATTGGGTTAAGGTCAGGGCTGTTGGCTGGCCAAGGAAGTGTTTCTATATTATTATTCTGAAACCGTTGGAAAACAACATTAGCAACAAACCAAACCTCTGGCACTAAACCAGCCCCACATGTTTACAGAAAAATGTCCAGCTTTTTTAATTTGGTTTGTATATTCGGGTTCAAATCTAGAATTTGGTGGACGATAAACTAAAATTATCCTGCTGCTTGAAGATGATTGAAAAATTTTTTCGTCAGTAAGAACCACCCTCTCCCAGAAGTCATTATCACAAAGAACGTTATTCAGTGCAAAAATCACTCTGGCCTGATTTTCTTCTTCTGTTAGAAAAGGCTTCTTTGCAGCAACTCGACAAGAGACTTCTGATTTTGTTACTCTTCTATTTACTGTTGCTAAAGAATCCGGAAATAATGTTACATTAGCTGCATCAACCGACGTTGAAAAAGGAATTTGTCTGAGATGGTCAATAACCCTGGATTTATAAACTGGACTATATCGGCGAACGACGACGTTGTTGGCAGCGATGTCGGTGTGGTTAAGCTTTCTATTCATAAACTAGTCGACGTCGGCAGAATCAGACAGAGATAGGGACAAAAAAAAGAGGACAATTGTACCTAACCTAAAATTGGTTTTCATTCAGTGATTGTTTTTTTTTTTTAATATTTTTGGAAAAAAGAGAAAATATGGATACTGAAACACAGATGTTGGGTTTAATGAGTGTTATTTTGTGTTTATCCCTGACTTACATGCTAAAAACGAAAAAAAAGAAGATTTAAAACCAGCCCTGTTAACAGAGAAAGAATTTTTCAAAAAAAAAAACAAAAATAGCAGAAAACCATTTAAATAATTACCAAAGAAAGTAACCAAAGTACTTACCTTCATCATCCTCCATTTTACTCACAAAATCCAAAACAAATCGGAAAAAAACAGAAAAAATTTATTGAAAAACAAACCAAAAACAAACAAAGCCCTTGTCAAAATGAAACGTCAAAACAGGCGGCGCCACAGTATGATATCACGTGGTAAAAATCGCGACCTTTCATTGGTCGAATATCTGAACGCGCTCTCGACGTTGTCGGCGAAGATAAAGTTGGTTCATCTTGGCCTACCGATACCGTCGTACCGATAACGGCAAAAACTTTATGAATGGTATGATGGCATTTCCATTGTTGATCTTCTAGCGATAACAGTAACGTCACCGTTCGCCGATATAGTCCAGTTTATAAATTCAGGGTAACCCTGGATTTATAACTGTTATCGCTAGAAGATCAACAATGGAAATGCCATCATACCATTCATAAAGTTTTTGCCGTTATCGGTACGACGGTATCGGTAGGCCGAGATGAACCAACTTTATCTTCGCCGACAACGTCGGGAGCGCGTTCAGATATTCGACCAATGAAACGTCGCGGTTTTTGGTTTGTTTTTCAATAAATGTTTTCTATTTTTTTTCCGATTTGTAAGTACTTTGGTTACTTTCTTTGGTAATTATTTAAACGGTTTTCTGCTACTTTTGTTTTTTTTTAATTCTTTCTCTGTTAATAGGGCTGGTTTTAAATCTTCTCTTTTTCTTTTTTAGCATGTAAGCCATGGATAAACACAAAAAACACTCATTAAACCCAACATCTGGGTTTCAGTATCCATATTTTCTCTTTTTTCCAAAAAAATAAAAAAAAACAAACACTGAATGAAAACCAATTTTAGGTTAGGTACAATTGTCCTCTTTTTTTTTTGTCCCTATCTCTGTCTGATTCTGCCGTCGTCAACCAGTTTATGAATGGAAAGCTTAACCACACCGACACCGCTGCTGACAACGTCGTCGTCCGCCGATATAGTCCAGTTTATAAATCCAGGGTAAGTCTCTCATCTTACACTTCAGAACTTACTTTTGGTCGACCTGATCCATCTTTCCTATCCGTAGTATTATTTTCAATCCAGCGCTTTTTCCATCGCATTATCGTTATTTTATCAACAACAACTCGAGTGATAATTTGAACTTTTGTAAATGTTAATATCTGTGGCATTTTTAAGGATGTCACACTGAAGTTTAAGCTGCCAGGCATACTAAGCTGGTGGTGCCCTCAGACTAATAACTAAAAAGAGACCAAACATTCCCTATTGAAATCCTCTAATGTTTACAATCCAACACCCTTCTGGACGATTATATGAACAGAAAAGAGATAGAGCAATAAAACGGCAACACTGTCAAAAATTGCTTTTCCCATTACCAGTGGCGGCGTTAATTTTAATTTAAATATATAAATGTGAAAACGAGATATAAGGTAGGGTTGGTCGGATTTTCTTATTCAAAAGAATTAACTGCCAGAACTTGCATAACCACAAAAAATAGATTTATTCAAGGATAAAGTTTAGTTTGAGGAATGTAGGTATTTACGAACAGATCAAAAGTTTACCAAAGAGCACTTGAAATGATTTTTAGGTAAATTATTCAAGATGGCTGTTATATATTTTTTTTTAATTGTGCAGTATCCCACAAAACAAAAGTAAAAAAAATATTTTCATAGCAAAAAAAAAACGGTTAATAACCCGTTTTATACCGTTTTTGTCCAAAAAAAAACACGCTAATAAACGGCTTATTAAGCGTTTTTTTCACTATGATAATAATGTCTCTTTTAGTTTTCTTTAGTGGAATATAAACTTTATTTATCAAATGAAGAGAACTTTTTGTGATGTTAATTATGAAAATTTTAAGGCCAACAAATTTTATTCTTTACACATTGGCTGCATGTTCATTTCTGAATACAGAACACAAGGAAAATTTAAGGAAGAGGTAAAAAATTACTTGTAGTTTTTTCAGGAAACAGGAGTCAAAAGGCAAAAAAATAAATAATAAATATTAATGAAAATAAAAATAAGATTGGCTCAGAGTAAATATCTCCAAAACGGTTTTAAACATGTCGGCATTTATTCGCGGCTCGTCGAAAAAACGTTGCCGGCTTGTGTTCTTTTTTATAAATCTCGAAATTCTACTTATTAAAAATTAAAAAAAGTTAATTATTGAGACTAAAAATTACGACTAATAATTAAGTTATTAGCATAAGAAAAATTATCCTATATAAAAATATGTCAAATAATCAATAATATTATCAAAAGAGCTTCAAGAAGTTTATTAATTGTTTTGTTTCTAGGGAAACCCCGCGGTAAATTGGCAACCATGTATTTTTTGGGAAATAAACATTGTGGCTGGTTGATCGGGGTAATATTGTTTACTGTTATATCTCATTTTTTTTATTAATCTGAGGTGGTGCCTTATAATAGTATACACTAATGGAAAGTTAAATTTTGTGGCATTGGAAAAAATTCATGTATGAGTTTTTTTTTGAAATCAAGTGTACACTTGCGGCCACATAAAATGCGTACGCCGATTTTATATAGTCTATTATGGGCCTCGCAACTCAGTAACCTTTCAGGTATTTCAAATTGACAAAAAATGTCACTGTCAGATTTTGTTGTTCTCATACGCTTATATTTAAAATTGCCCCAACTAAACGAATTCGAAAAAGCCCAAATTTTGGAAACATTAGACGGTGGTTGGTCGGTTTGAAGAGTAGCGCCTCATTATGGACAAAACAAGGCTAAAATTATAAGAATAAGTAGAAATTAACAAGAAAACGGAACTGTTCGACAGAGGCGAAAATTGAGGCACGTTTTCCTGGATCCATAAGGACGACAACGCTCAGATGGATAAGCCGTTCTAGACTTGTGCGTTGCTGCCAAGAAAATCTTACTTAGAGAGGCCAGCCAGGTTAGTTTTTGCACTAAACTATTCCCTACAAGAAGAATTTTGGCAACAAGTGGTCAGCAAACAAATTTTGGTATATCGCCCGCCACGAACACGTTATCTCGAAAAATATATTGCTGAGACCGAAGACCGGGCTGGAAGATTTTCCGTAAATGTATGGAAATGGATATCGGCGAGAGGACATGGGGCTCTTTTTAGAATCCATGAGAGATTTACGGCTGAGATTTATGTTGATATGATGAGAAATATTATGCTTCCAGAAGCAAACATTTTTCATTCAGAAGCTTTTTTTGTATCAAAGGGATAACTATCTTATCCATACCGTACGCATTTCTAAACAGTGGTTCCAGCAAAAAAAAATCGAGGTTTTGCCATGGCCGGCAAAAACTCCTGGCGCCAATCCCATGGGAAATGTGTGGGGCCTTATAGGAAAAAAGTTATGACGAATGAATATTAGGGTACGACGAAGTCATTGTTTCAAATCCAAATTTATTTCAAAATTTAGCAGATTCCATGCCACGAAGACTGGCAAACATTATCGAGTCTGACGGGGCAATGACACGCTACTGAAGAAACGTTCTCTTGTTTTTTTTTTAATTTATGTAGTGTTTTAATAATTTCTTTTTGATTTTGAACATTTTTGGTTGGCTGCAAAGACTAAGATTACTCAAATTTACTGATGCTGCAGAGGTGCGTTGGCTATGATTAAGTTATTGCTTTCCTTTCGCGAAACAGTTCCTTTTTCTCGATGCTTTTTTCTTATTTGCACAATTGTGGTCTTGTTTGGTCCATAATGAGCTTTAAGAATAATTTTTTATAATAAAATGTTGAATAATTTAAAGAAATTGTAAAAATTGGTTTAAAACTAAAAAAAAAAAATCAAAATTAAAATTAATCATAAAAATTATTTTGCATCCGGACTTTGCTTTGATCGAAGCATCCAATAAATATCAAAATTTAACAGGCATTTCGGATACTTCTAATATAAAATCACAAAGAGATATCGATACTGCAATGTGTGATGTATTCTTTCAGCAAATTTTTTTATCTTCAAAATCTCAACTTGATCGAGCACGTCTTCTAGCTCTTAATGAGCCCGAGAGTAATGCGTGGCTTAATGCTTTGCCCTCTTCTTCTTTAGGAAATTTATTGGATGACTCGTCTTTTCGTATTTCTGTCGCTCTTCGTCTTGGTCTTCCTGTTTGCGAGTCTCACACCTGCACTTGTGGCGAAATAGTGAGTAAATTGGGTCTTCATGGCCTTAGCTGCAAAAAAAGTGCAGGTCGATGGACTCGTCACAGTTTGATCAACGACATTATAAAGGTCTCTGGTTTCAGCAGGATTTCCAGCGAAACTAGAACCGTCCGGTATTTGTAGGAGTGACGGAAAACGGGCAGACGGGATCACTTTGATTCCTTGGAAGAAAGGAAAAACTTTAGTTTGGGATGCCACCTGCAGAGACACGCTTTGCAGCTCCTATCTTGGTAAAACTTCTCATAAATCGGGGAAAGCGGCTAAGATAGGAGAAATACAAAAAAGGACAAAATATAAAGAGCTAGAAGACAGAGGATTTTTGTTTTATACTTTTGCAGTGGAAACCCTAGGTCCATGGGGTGATGAAGCTAAAAAATTAATTTCCGAAATAGCAAAAAAAAATTTAAACAAAAAATGCTAGAAGTTTCATCACCCAGCGGATCAGTATCGCCATTCAAAGGAGGAATGCGGCCTCAGTGCTGGGGACGTTACCCAAAGAACAAGGATTAAAAGAAGTTTTTTATTTGTAGTTTTTTTATGATTAGTTTAAAGAAATTGTTTTATTAATTAGTATATTAGTTTTTTAGTAAAGTGTGGCCAGTCTCCTTATGTTTGTGTTTACAATGTCAAGAGATCTAACCTGTAATTCGAAAACGTCAAAGTCAGTTACAATAAGCAACGCAATTAGCAAAACTTAAATTCAACAGGCCTGTAGCTAACTTCTGCTGTTCGCATTTTATGTGGCCGGAAGTGTACGTTCTAAATTTTTAAATCTTGGTGGGGAGGTTAATTACTTGTCTTTGCTTAACCGCTAAGGTAACATTCTACAGAGTTCCTAAGATTTTCCTTAGGGATAGGATTTCAATAATTCAAACAGAAATGGCATAGAAAGTTCTGCGCGCACAAAAGAAACAGGTATATTGAGCAATGGTGCCAGTTTGTTATTATCTCCGGACTGCTTTCATGCTTTCATTTTGAGCATAAATCATAGTTGCAATAATAACCGTTGACAAGATGTCTGCAAATTCCGCTAGATGGCGGCACATCTAATCTAATTAAAAATTAGATGTTTTCAGGTCCAAACCACAGCTTTTTCTTGCTTAAAGGAGGCGGCAGGGTCCATTATTTACGATACTGAGCGATAAACTCGTGAGGTTGTTAACATTGGAAAGAAATATCTTCGCTTTTAATTAAATTTCTTTCCATGCTGTTTTACTAGTGACATCTATCCGGAAACGGCCAAACCATGCAGCTAGCACTAGCAGCCAAAGAAATCAATAAACGGCGCTGTTTTTCCTGCAGAGCTTTTTGCTTGCGATATTATTGATTTTAAATAAAGCTGGCCCTACACTACATTTGATATTTTCGAGGTGTTTTATGACATGATCTCGAAACATGTAGCGAACCAATTCTTCAAAACTAGCGGGAGGGTAAAAGCGAAAAATAAGGGGCTGCCAATATTTGTAACACCCAAAAAGGGGTGAAAAGATTTATTTTGCTCTGTTGCTTTACAAAAAACGTTTTTTTTTACGAAAAACTTGAGCTCTGCCACTTTTTTTATTTTTTTCTTCAACTTTCTCGAAATTTTCGTCATACCGTAGGAAAAAATTATGTCCCCCATGGTCATACTCTACTTTTATTCGAAAAAATTTTAAAACAGAGACTGATCAGTTTTCCTAAAACGGGGGATCTTGGTTTCGAGTGAGAAGATAAATGGCGCCGCAGGCAAAAATTTTTCAATTAAATTAGCCGAACGCAAAAATGTTAGAAAAACAAAGAACGAAATAAAAATGGCGCCGCTTACAATTTTTTTTCAAAAATTACGTAATTTCGAGAACACAAAGAAATAGGTCTAAAGAGTATAATTTTTAAGAAAAAAATATCAATTTTCTCGTCCTCCTCCACTGGGACTACAGGGGCCGTGCACAAATTACGTAATGGTCATAGGGGGGAGGGGAGTTACAAAACGTTACGTAGGGGGGAGGGGGGTTTTCTACAGCGTTTGCATTTGTGTGAAAATAAGTGAAGTTTTTTTTTTGGGGGGGGGCGTAGTGGTCTTGAAATCGTTACGTAATATTAGGGGAGTGGCGTGCGAAACCGTTACAAAACATGACATAGGGAGGGGGTCAAAAATTGGTAAAATCACCGTTACGTAATTTGTGCACGGCCCCACATCTGACTGTTACTCCTTTTTGATTTCGAATCAAAATGCAAAACCCGGGTTGGACGTTCGAAGGCGTCAACCCGTCCTATTTGCTTGATAAAGTTTCTACGGAAATATCTCAGTCGATTTCTCCGGCCGTGTATGAACGCTTTAGGTTAGGCATTTGCATGTATCTCAGTCCCCAGCCTGTAAACGGTGCGTAAGGACAATGGTTTCAAAATGAAAAGCCGAAAAATATTTTTTTTTACGATATCTTTCATCAGTTTGGTATTAAAGTCGAGCAAAAACAATTTTTATTCCAGTCCTAAAGGTATGAAAATGGAAAACATTAGAAAACAACAACCTGGAATGGATTTACTACGTGTAAGATGTAGTGACAACATCGCCCCATGCCCATCCTTTTCTGCCTTATGTGCTTTTCCGTTTGTCTGCGTCTTATACACGGCTGCTTGGCCCCCTAAGGATTGGCTTAGGAACCCTGTATATGGCAGCCAAGAAAAAAAATAGTAGCGAGTTGCGGAAGGCCGCGCATCATTTTTTTACTTTCCTCGCTAAGAGATGTAATGTAATCATGTAAAAATCGCATTTTAAGATTTTTATGAATCTGCACGTATTTGGTGGTTCGGAAACCAGATAAGGCACGTTTCCAGACGCCGTCGCTCTGTCTGTCTGTCTGTCCGTCGCTCACTTTGTAGCCACTGTAACTCAAAAACTCCTCCATCAATCATAACGAAATTTTACATAACGATTACTTGTGTTGACGCGCAGACCCATATTGGTTTTCAGTTTTCTTCTATTACACTCTCCAAAGTTTTTATCCCTAAAAAAAAGATTTTTTTTTCTTACCTTACCTTACCTTTAAACTCACAAGGAACACACGAAAGATCGAAGTGAAAAGAGAAATGATTAAACGATGTTTAGCCCTGGGTAACCAGCGTGGGCTCATCAGTAGTTTCACTGGTCACCCTCCACTATACATCATTAAACACCATCATACACTTTGATTTTCAACCTTGACCCACTCACAAATAGGCATCGTTCCGGACTGGTACTTATCCAAGTTACCTGATACGAATTCGTCCTGGCGTGTTAATATTTCCAGTAGGATTATGCTCCTAAGGCAATTAAATCAAAAAAGAAGTTAAAAAACCTCCAAATCAGTTACTTCAACCGAAAAGAAACAAAAAATCAAAAAATCGAAAAATTAATCAAGAATGAACTGATCCGGTGTTTTTTCTCGTAATATGTAATGTTTCTCTACAAATAAAATAGTCCGTTGTCTTTTTACACCACCTGTACCATTTTAATTAGCACATTTTTTATTATTTTAACTTTTTGTATCCTTACAATAACGTTTTTTAGAACTGATGATAGCTCATAATTGAGCCGAAACCGGTCTGATAGAAAGAAAATAAAAGAAATTTTGCACGAAGTACCCTTTTTTTGCTTCATAAAAAACAAAAGATCAAAAGATCTTGGGTGAAAATAACGCTGGTTACCCAGGGCGAAACATCGTCTCCTGATGTTGCTAACGTTGTTAGCGAAACGCGCGTCGAGTACAAAAAAGTGTAGTTTTGGTTTGTGGAAAACAATCACAACTTTGTTAAAATAGTGCCTTTTAACAAGCGTTAGTTTAAATAACAAGCGCAGACAAAATTATTTTTTTTGCATCGGTAATTAGGAAAGTCATGGTTTGGACATTTGTAAACAGTACTTAAATCATTTAAAGTTAATAAAAAAAAATTAGCTAGAAAAGATTATTTCTTAGCTTTTATAGTACTTAGGCAAATTAGTTTTACGAATTCTTTTTGATAAAGTTTTGGTTCTAAATTGAACCTATATTGCAGTCTTCCTCTACATCTGAAATATCATCCATGTTTTCAGAATCATGATCATCATCCGTAATAATTAACGGTCTTACTTTGTCTATAACCTGTTCTGTCTCATAAGATTCAAAAATAATTTTTTCCGTGTGTTCAATGCATTTTCGCCATTCTTTGCCCACTTTGCTAACTGCCTCTGTTTGACATAATAATTTTTGCTAATACCCCATACCAATTCAATTGCGTTGTAATGGCAATGGTAGGGTGCTAATCTCAAAACTTGATGTCCATATTTAAGGGCTAATTCGTCAACAACATTTTTTTTTTAAATGGCTGCTCTACACTTGCTTAAAATCAGACGTTCGTTTTTGCACTGCCACTAACACACACTAACGGGCCCGAGTTATTTTTTTCTAACGTAAAATAACGTTCCACTTGTAATACCAAACGGCGCGACGTTCACCTAGAGACAAACACCTTCTAGGCGTTGTGTCACCTTGCTAAACATAACTTTGCTTTATATCTGCTTTAAATTCCGTAATTTACACACAATAAGAAACAAACTAAAAGCAAATAAAAGCATACCTACTTGTTTAAAATTGAAAATACCATCCCGAACTGGAGCAAATTTTAATTATTTCTTGGAAAATAGTGATTATTAGCCTTGACGACAGCTCCAGATTTACCTATAATGACCGCAAAATAATTAAATTCTCGGAAAAAATACCTGTCAAAATCTTTAACTTATTGACGCAAGAAGTTTTTCAAAAGTATAAATGAAATGAAAATGAAAAATTAAATAAAATAGAGATATTTATCGTGGTATAAGTATAACGCGTAATTCTTAAATAATTTGGTTTTAAGACCGCTGATTTAACCCATTCATGTTTTGCCGAATAAAGTAAACCAGTGGGATGTCGGGTACAATCAAGTACAGCGAGTGTATTCTAACTTAACTGACTTACTGTTCAAAAAGCGATAAAATCTTTTGGAGATTTAATCCGATATCGGACTTCATACAGCGAACCGATTTTATCTCAAAATCTGTGCCTGACAGAGCCATTTAAATGACAGATTCTGTTTTAGAACGAAAATGCCATTTAGGATCAAACATCAGTAGCCCAGAAAAAAATATCGTGTTATTTTAGAGGCGGTTCTTAAAAAAATACGAAAATTTTACTTCTAAATTCAGAGAAAAAAATTGAAATTTAAAGAACCACTGTTCAAATCTTTCTAGGGAATTTTGAATCACCCTGTATATAGCACATAAGAAACGCAAAACTTTTAAAAAGTTCAATTTTATGAGCCATATAATTCGTCCTTGAGCGAAATATCAAATAAAAATTAGCCTATGTTAAGATCCATAAACCCTATTTTTTTACCAAATTTCATGCAAATCGGTTCAGCCGTTTTCGCGTGATTGATGAACAAAAATCTTAGTTTATTGGCGCTAAAATTTTTGATAATTTATATGTACATGTCGTACATATAAAATGTAGTAGAAAGGTCCAGATACACCTTCGAAAAGGCTGGAAACACCTCGGAAAAGTCTGGATACACCTAAGAAAAATTCGGATACACTCTAAAAATGGTTGGATACACCCTGGAAAAGTCTGGATATACCGTGTAAGTCTCCAGAGTGTCTGGATAAACTGAAAAAGCCTGGACATATCTCGGAAAAGTTTGGATACACCCAGGAAAAATCCGGATACAATCTAAAAATGCTTGGATACACCCTGGAAAAGTCTGGATAAAGTGAAAAAGCCTGTATATATCTGGGAAAAGTTTGAATACACCCAGGAAAAATCTGGATACACCCGGGTAAAGTCTGGATACATCCCGGAAAAGTCTGGATACACCCAGGAGAAGTCTGGATACACCCTGAAAAAGTCTATATTTTCTTGAGCGAGAGAAGTTTTGGAGTAAATCTTTACTCGATTTATTTTTAAAAGTAATAAAAATGATAAAAGAAATTTAAGTTAAACTTTTTTATTTTAAATCATCAACTGTCAAATTTGAGATATATCGGTTTACAAATAAGAAAGTCTGTCATCTGATTTTTTGAAACAAACAAACAAAGAAAGAAAAACCAAAATAGACACGTTTAAGATTTGTTAGAATTTAATATGTGACTCAAACAATGAGTTGAAAATCGTTTTTTATAGGGAAAAAGGACAAGATTGTACAAATTTAAAGAAAAAAATACCAAGGATTATAATTTTCTTAAAAATAATAGGGAATCTAATTATCTTAAATTAACTAATTTAGCAACATCCGTGACCAGCTATCATTAGCCAGCGTCAGCTATCTACACTCTCATTTTTATGGCGGAAATAAATTAGAATTTTCCTTAACGAATCCTTTGAAAGGATTCACATCGCGTGACTGCTGCCATATTTGGATCTATTTTTTCGCAAAATCAAAAGGTTTCAACCGCCAAAAATTAAAATTTAGGATACACGAGGGTAATTGCGGTATTGTTTAAATATTTTAACGTTTAAAAACTGTCGAACCGTGGGTTGGTCAAATCAGAAAAAAAAACACTATTTAAAAAAATACAGAATCCAACAAGGAATCACAGGAGGTAGTTCCAGTTCAATTATAAAAAATGTTGGGTTTGACCTGCGACGCAGATTTTGATAGGTATTTATGTTAACAACATTACCCTTATATTGTTTCCGGAAAATATTTTTTTTTCTAGGTGTTAATTAGATAGTAGTCCGTGGCCAAAAACAAAGAAACGGTGTATATGTATGACGTTAAATATAGGCCTTTCCCAGGCCAAACTTGTAAGCAAGATCTAAAATCTAGCAGGCCATGGAGCCGTCTTAGCTACGCGCCTATGTACATGCGCGAAAATTTTACTAGGCGGCCGGTTTCGCGACATTCGTCTTCGCCCTTGGGTCGAGACGCCATTTTTGTTGATTTGTTTTAATCACACATAGTCGTTTTCCGCGTTTTCGTTTATGTAAATTTTTTTATTGTGATATTTTTAATCTTTGGGGACGCGAAAGTTTTTAGGAGTTATAATAAAAACTGTTTATATCTTGGAGCTTAAGATGTTGCCGCATAAAAAGATGTGCTGTGTTTGTGGATGCCGCCAAACAACGAAAGTGAAGTTCCACAGGTTGATAGCTATTCTTTGTTAAAATTTTATTTAAAAATAGAAAATACTGATTTTCTAAAAACGTAAACAAATAGAAAAAATTTTGACAACTGCATAGATGTCTTTCTGGATTTTGGTTGGTTAACCGATGAAGATGGCCGCGCATGTGCACAACCGCTAAGCTTTGACGCCAGAAAGAGACAATAAGAGTCATAAAAGAGTAAAAGAGAAAGGTATAGGCATATATATAGGACATCCTGCTTACAAAGTTGTGCACGCCGAAAGTATTGCAAGGGCGTATATTTAAGCTCATACATATATGGGTGTACCCAATTATTTTACATTTTCTATTGCTAAAATCAGTAACGTTTAGCTTTGTGTAATAATACAGGGATTTCAATAAATCAAACAGAAATGGCATAGAAAGTTCTGCGCGCACAAAAGAAACAGGTATATTGAGCAATGGTGCCAGTTTGTTATTATCTCCGGACTGCTTTCATGAGAAAAAAATGTCGCCACTCTTTCATTGTGAGCATAAATCATAGTTGCAATAATAACCGTTGACAAGATGTCTGCAAATTCCGCTAGATGGCGGCCACACCATGAGATGATCGAGGAAAAAATTAGATGTTTTCAGGTCCAAACCACAGCTTTTTCTTGCTTAAAGGAGGCGGCAGGGTCCATTATTTACGATACTGAGCGATAAACTCGTGAGGTTGTTAACATTAGAAAGAAATATCTTCGCTTTTAATTAAATTTCTTTCCATTCTGTTCTACTAGTGACATCTATCCGGAAACGGCCAAACCATGCAGCTAGCACTGGCAGCCAAAGAAATCAATAAACGGCGCTGTTTTTCCTGCAGAGCCTTTTGCTTGCGATATTATTGATTTTAAATAAAGCTGGCCCTACACTACATTTGATATTTTCGAGGTGTTTTATGATATGATCTCGAAACATGTAGCGAACCAATTCTTCAAAACTAGCGGGAGGGTAAAAGCGAAAAATAAGGGGCTGACAATATTTGTAACACCGAAAAAGGGGTGAAAAGATTTATTTTGCTCTGTTTCTTTACAAAAAACGTTTTTTTTTATGAAAAACTTGAGCTCTGCCACTTTTTTTATTTTTTTCTTCAACTTTCTCGAAATTTTCGTCATACCGTAAAAAAAAATTATTTCCCCCATGGTCATACTTTATTTTTATTCGAAAAAATTTAGAAACAGAGACGGGATCAGTTTTCCTAAAACGGGGGATCTTGGTTTCGAGTGAGAAGATAAAGGGCGCCGCAGGCAAAAATTTTTCAATTAAATTAGCCGAACGCAAAAATGTTAGAAAAACAAAGCACGAAATAAAAATGGCGCCGCTTACAATTTTTTTTCAAAAATTACGTAATTTCGGGAACGCAAAGAAATAGGTCTAAAGAGTATAATTTTTAAGAAAAAAATATCAATTTTCTCGCCCTCCTCCACTGGGACTACAGGGGCCGCCGTGCACAAATTACGTAATGGTCATAGGGGGGAGGGGGGTTACAAAACGTTACGTAGGGGGGAGGGGGGTTTTCTACAGCGTTTGTGAAAAGTTTTTTTTTTTTTGGGGGGGGGTAGTGGTCTTGAAATCATTACGTAATATTAGGGGAGTGGCGTGCCAAACCGTTACAAAACATTACATAGGGAGGGAGTGAAAAATTGGTAAAATCACCGTTACGTAATTTGTGCACGGCCCCACATCTGACTGTTCCTCCTTTTTGATTTCGAATCAAAGTGCAAAACCCGGGTTGGACGTTCGAAGGCGTCAACCCGTCCTATTTGCTTGATAAAGTTTCTACGAAAATATCTCAGTCGATTTCTCCGGCCGTGTATGAACGCTTTAGGTTAGGCATTTGCATGTATCTCAGTCCCCAGCCCGTAAACAGTGCGTAAGGACAATGGTTACAAAATGAAAAGCCAGAAACTTGTCCCACGTTCGAAAAGAGCAAATATATGCTAATCTAAGGTGTTCTTAAACGCGATAGTTGTTGAGATACGTTAGGTATCACGTATCGTTACGCAACACGTATCGTATCTCAGCCCCTATTGCGTTCAGAAACACCTAAGTTGGCATATATCTGCTCTTTTCGAACGTGCTATAAGTTTCCAACCAATCAATGTGCTTTATGTCTCTATTTTCAAGAGCTGGGTGTAAAAGTGAGTAACTATTTTTGATAGCTTGTATTTTTGCTACTATATTTTTGAAAACTTGAAGTTTGGTAGAGTTTTATCAAAAGTGCTCTCGAGTGCTGAAATATAAGTCACTTGAACATGTTGCTTGTGCTAGCTGCACAAACTTGCAGTAATTTGAGTTTCTTTTTCTTGTAGTACCCATAGGGGAACTATATGATGTGTGGATTGGGAAAACTGAAATTTTAAATAAAGGTTTTTTGTTTAGTTAGGTATTAGATAATTATAAAAATAAGACAAACCAAAACTCTCCAGAAAAGTTATACTCAAACGCGTTTAAAAGTTGGTAGGAGTTACTAATTTTATAGTAAGCAAAATTTATTAATATGAAATAGACTGGCAAATTTATCATTATATTCGTTAATTTTATTTATTGAGCTTTCGAAAAAGCCACCCAGTTAAAAAATCCGTTAAGAAATAAAAAAGTTAAGAATTTTGAAAACACTCCAAGATTTGACTGCACACCCTATATATTGTTATCATATTGATTGATAAAGCTTAAGAGTTGGTAAGTTGTTGTTTAATAAAATATTTGCTCAACAAAAAAAAATAAAAAAGTGATTTTAAATTTTGGAGTTTTTATTAGCTAATTTATGGATTTTTCCCTGTGTGAGACGGAGAAGTTTTCTGAATGCATTACTATTCTTATTCATTTATTTTCGAATAACGCAGGCCTTCATGCTGCCTGCACAGAATTTTTTTGACAAAACAAGGGTATTTCAAATCTGAAAACTTGCACTTTTCGGAACGATTTAGATTAATTTAGATAATTTTTTGTCAACAATATTTTTAAAAAATTTGTAAAAAGCAATTTTGGAATAATTTTCTCAATCAATCGAACCCAACACTTACAACAAACCCTCCCCCTCTTCGGTATCCCCCTGTAAGAAACTTGTTAAAAAATATTCACTCAATTTGTTTGTTATAAGTTATTCATTCGAACCCCCCCCCCCCCCTATGGATCGCTGACGATACGCTACTGGCACATCTATAGTTTATCAATCCAGGAGTTTGCAAAACTGTTTAAAAAAAAATCATCGTAGGAACAATAATAATTCACTATAGAACTGTAATTCTCATTGAAACAATTTTTTATCGAAACCTTAATTGTTTAAACTCATTCACTCATTGTTTATCAAATCCATTCAAAATCAAAATCCGTTCTACCAAATTTTTGATCCGAACCTTAATTGTTCAATAGTCTAATTTTGTCTCCATTTACCCTTCAAAAATTCTTGAAGAACTCAACTTGCAGCTAGAGGTCAACGTTTCTTAAAACAGAAGGTGTTCTGCACGAAGCAAAAATTGTAACAAATACATTCCTTTTTGCCCAAAA